>JAWHQI010000010.1:16655000-19191690 GCA_033032865.1 Dactylorhiza incarnata | reverse complement strand
ATCTAATCTCTATATGCTTAGTCCTGCTATGAGAGACAGGATTTTTAGCAATAGAGATTGCACTGGATGAATCACAATACAAAGGAGATTCCCTTACCTTGAGGTTGTAATCCTCCAACTGATGCTGTATCCAAAGGAGTTGTGCACAACAGCTACCTGCAGCAATGTATTCAGACTCAGCTGTGGATATTGCCACACTGGTTTGTTTCTTGCTGCTCCATGATATCAGTCTTCTCCCTAGGAATTGACAAGTACCACTTGTACTCTTCCTGTCTTCTTTGCAACCTGCAAAATCTGCATCTGAAAAGCCTGTTAGTTCAAAGTCATTGTTCTTAGGGTACCACAGGCCAAGATGCAAGCTGCCCTTAAGGTATCTCAAAATCCTCTTCACAGAGGTGTAGTGAGATTCCTTAGGACATGCTTGATACCTAGCACAAACACATGTAGAATACATAATGTCTGGCCTACTAGCAGTCAAGTACAATAGGGATCCAATGATGCATCTGTACATGGACTCATCAAAGGCCTTTCCCTTTTCATCCTTGTCTAATGATACATTAGACCCCATTGGTGTTCTCACGGTGGAGGCTGATTCCATCCCAAATTTCTTGATGAGCTCCTTAGTGTACTTGGTCTAGGAGATGAAAATTCCATCATCAGACTGTTTCACTTGGAGCCCAAGGAAATATTTGAGCTCACCCATACTGCTCATTTCAAACTCCCCCTGCATTAGATTGGCAAATCTCTTGCAGAGGTTGTCATCAGTAGACCCAAAGATTATGTCATCAACATAAATTTGGACTAAGAGACACTTGCCCCTTGTTTCCCTAAGAAACAATGTGCTATCAATCTTTCCCCTCATGAACTTGTTCTTGAGGAGAAAGTTGGACAAAGTCTCATACCAAGCTCTTGGAGCTTGCTTGAGACCATATAATGCTTTCCTAAGAAGATAAACATGAGAAGTTAGGGTTGGATGCACAAAACCTGAAGGCTGTTCAACATATACCTCTTCCTTCAAGTCTCCATTGAGGAAGGCTGATTTGACATCCATCTGGTAAACTTTGAACTCCTTGTGGGTAGCATAGGCAAGAAATAGCCTAATTGCTTCCAACCTTGCAACTGGTGTAAAGATTTGATCAAAGTCTATACCTTCCTCTTGCCTGTATCCTTTGGCTACTAATCTGGCCTTGTTCTCGATGATTGTACCATTCTCATCAAGCTTGTTCCTGTATACCCATTTGGTGCCAATCACATTGTGTCCATGAGGTCTTGGCACCAGCTTCCATACTTTGCATCTCTTGAATTGTAGTAGCTCTTCTTGCATGGCTTCAATCCAGAAGGTGTCTTGATTGGCCTCTTCAAACTTCTTGGGCTCCATTTGAGAAAGGAAGCTCAAGAATAGTGCTTCATTATGAGCTCTGCTTCTTGTCAATATGCCTTGGGTATGATCTCCAATTATTATATCTCTTGGATGATCTCTCAGGTGCCTTGCAGCAGCTGGAAGAGGGTCCTCTGGAGGCTGTGGCTATTCCACTGGTTCAGTTGTGACTTCACCCTCTTGTACCTCTTCTTCTTCAGGAATTGCAGCAGTTGTTTGTGTTTTGCTGCTGCTGGGCCTATCTTGGACAGTCAGCTCATGCATCCCTTCTTCATTTCCTGTCAAAATAGAAGAACTAGACCATTCTTTGTAGAGAATGCTGGTCTCATCAAACACAACATGCATAGATTCTTCTACAACATGGGTTTTCTTGTTATAAACTCTATAAGCTCTACTGTGTGAGCTATACCCAACAAGAACCCCCACATTGCATTTTTCTGCAAACTTTGTTAATTGAGATTTTCCATTATTTAGAATGTAGCATTTGCAACCAAAGATTCTAAAGTAAGAAATTGTAGGTTGTTTTCCTTTCAGAATCTCATAAGGGGTTTACCCAAGGACCTTATTGATGGAGGCTCTATTGAGAACATAACAGGCTGTATTGACTGCCTCAGCCCAGAAGTATTCTAGGAGTGAGGAGTCACTAAGCAATGTTCTCCCAGCTTCTATCAAGGTCCTATTCCTCCTCTCAGCCACACCATTTTGCTGTGGAGTCCTTGGGGAGGAGAACTCTTGGGTGATACCAAATTCTTGACAAAATTTTGTCATAGCTTCAGATTGAAATTCTGTGCCATGGTCAGTTCTTGTCCTGACCACAGTACATAGTAGATCATTCTGAATAGACTTGACATAATTTATAAAGACATGTAAGGTATCTGACTTCTTCTTAAGGAAGAATACCCATGTATACTTTGAATGATCATCTATAATTACCAAGGTATACAACTTCCCACCTAGGCTCTGAATTGGCAAAGGACCAAACAAGTCCATGTGCAATAGGTATAAACACCTTTCAGTATCCTTGGAGCCAATACGTTTAAAGGTGGTCCTAGTTTGCTTACCCATTTGGCAAGCATGACAGGGACCACTTTTAACACATTTTAGTTTAGGACTATTTCTAACAAGGTTTTTAGAAAATAATCTATACATTGTCTTATAGTTAATGTGGGTAAGTCTCTTGTGCCATTGGACACAAAGTGGCTCACTTTCATTAGCTACAAGACACACAGAAGTGATAGAATAATTGCAAATGAAGTCTAAGCAATAAACATACCACTCCTAGTGCCTAAGATAATGGTCTCCAAGTCATTAGACTTTTTGATCAAGCACTTGTCATTGTGGAATTCAATGACATAGCCTAAGTCACATAGTTGGCTTATTCTTACAAGGTTGTGTTGCAACCCTTCAACATAAGCTACCCTTGTGATTGAAACTATGCCATTTGAAATCATACCATATCCTTTGGTGACTACCTTTTCAGATCCACCAAAGATAACTTTGGGTCCATTCTTCACTGGATGGTAATCCTTTAGAAGATCCTTAGTTCCTGTCATGTGCCTTGAGCACCCACTGTCCAAGTACCATATTTGATTGAGACTGGTACTTGAACTAACCTGCAACATAGAGTTTAATGTACCTTAGGATCCCAACTAATTTTGGGTCCTAGGTTCATGTTAACACCATAGGGAATATTCCTAGAAAGGGCTGGTTTGGCTTGAGGTTCTATCCTTGCCTTTGGCACATTGGGGTTGTGCCAACAATCAATTGCAAAGTGTCCTACTTTACCACAGCACCAACACTCATATATATTATATCTCCTCTTCTGAATAGTCCTAGAAGATGAAGCTTCCTGTTTCTGTTCAGTAGAGGATACATCTGCTATTTTCTTTTTCTTATCAGTAAAGGCATGGCTTTTTACCTTCCTATAATCAGTCAAGGCAGCCTGTTTTTGTTTGACATCAACACCTTTTAGCTTGGTAGCTAAACATGTGTGGATGGCAGCAGAAACTGGGCTTTTTGGCTTGGTTACAGGACAGTCAACAGCCATGGACTTTGCTGAACAATGTTTGGAATTGACAACCTTAGTTATCTTGAGTGAAGGGGCTGAGGTTCCAAAAACAGAGGGTCCATGATGGGCCATTTGAATTTCCTCATGCAGAGCCTTGAAGGCACTCAAACCTAACTCCTTTCTATTTCCATAGCTGTGAGCATTCTTGCTCAAGTTATAGGAACTTCCATTTAATAAGTGACCATGAATACTTTCTTGATCATACTTGTTTGAGGGCATGAAGACTTTCACAAAGGAGGTCTTAGATTCTTTTGAGTCCTTGACCTTTCCCTTAGTGTTGCTAGTATCTGCCTCCTTGTTGAAACCAACACCTCTCATGTCATGGGAGTTGAAGGTGTCAATAATAGGCAGCACTGTCTTGGGCTTGGAGAACTTAGTCACTAGCATCCTCTCCTTGAGGAGCTTTTCTTCAAGATCCTTAATGATCTTGTTCTTGTGGCTTATGGTGCCCACATGGATGATTGACATTCCCCTTAGCTTGCCAATCTCCTTACTCATTAGAGCTAGCTGGGTAGCATTCTCAATGCACTCAGATTTTGATTGCTTTAGGGAAGCAATTTCTTGAGCTTGCCTCTTGGCTAGCATTTTGCTCTTTTTCAGATCCAGGAGTGCACCATACTTATCAATCAATTGATTGACATCCTCCTCATAATCTGATTCACTACCAACTTTAGATGGAGGAGATTCAGATTCTGGACCTATTTCATAATCAGAAGAAGAAGAAATGCAGTGTATCAATACCTGCTCATGTTCTGAATTGCTGTGGCTGTCCTCATCTTCAGTTATAGCCATCAACCCATGGTCATCAAGGGTGACCTCATCCTCCTCTTCATCACTATCTGAATGTGATAGAGGGGACCTTATTCCTATCCTGGTAGCAGGATAGTCTTCTTCCTCCTGATCAGCAAACAACCCCAAGTAGGCTTCCTTCTCACCATCTGAATCTGAAGATGAAGATTCAGATTCACTCCAGCTTTTGCCTTTCTTAGCTAGGAAGGATTTTTCTCCCTTCCTCTCCTTCTGGTGATGAGGTTTCTTGTCACCTCTTTCCTTTCTCTTGATTGGACAGTCAGCATTGACATGTCCAGGCCTACTACAGCAATAGCAAATTATGTTAGTTGAAACATGTTTACTAGATTTAGAGTCATACCTGTCCCCTTTGGGATGTTGCCTCTCAGATCTGTAATGATCCTTCTTGGGATGAGAAGAGGAGGAAGGTTTGTTCTTCCATTGTTTCCTCTTGATCATCTTCTTGAACTTCCTTGTGAAGGCAGCAAATTCCTCATCAGAAGAGGAGCTGTCTGATTTGCTGCTCTCAGATTTCTCAGATTCAGCAGCCTTTCTTGGAGGTGACTGCACTCTAACCTTGTTCCTCTTAGAGCTTTCAGCTTTGAGAGCAACAGATCTCTCCCTTGTGTGAGCCCTGGAGGAAGAGTCCTCCTCCTTTCTTGCAGAAAGCTGCATCTCATATGAGAGCAGTTTCCCAAACAGTGTATGGGTGGGGGTTTCTCCAAGTCTTGCCCCTTCCCTGATTGCACAGATTTTAGTGTCCCATTCTCTAGTTAGAGATCTGAGGAACTTGTCATTGAGTTCATAATCTGTGAACACCCTTCCATAGGTTCTTAGTTCATTTACAATCCTAAAGAACCTTTCATAGCATATGGAGATATTCTCCTGGCTCAGCTGTCTGAAGGCTTCATACTCTTGATTGAGGAGTGACTTTCTATCATCCCTCACTTCAGCTGTTCCCTCCATATAAACAACCAATGTGTCCCACATTTCCTTGGCAGTTTGGCAGTGGACCAGGTTCTGAAAAGTAGTGTCATCAATGACATTTACTATTATGTTTTGTGCTCTCTTGTCCATAGTGTACAATGCTATCTTATCATTGGCCAGCTCAGAAAATACCTTAAGTACTTTTCTAGTAGGGTCAATAGTGGAGACTTACTCAAAGGTATAAGGACCATTTTTGACAGTCAAAAAGATCCTTGGGTCTGAGGCTTCCATGAATAGCTTTACCCTTTGCTTCCATATCCCAAAGTTTTCTTTGGAGCATATGGGCAACTTCATTGACCCCAACTCCTTCTTCATTCCACTGTTGGCCATTGGATTTCAGATTTGACTACTCCTGTATAGGAACTGATCAGACTGTTAAGTCTTTTTGATCAACCTACCTCTAATACCACTTGATAGTTTATATAGGTGTAGTCAATAATACCTAGAGGGGGGGGGGGGTGAATAGGTTCTACTTATTTTCTTTGTTTAAACCTAATGTTTCTAGCTGCAGAAAACACAATCACAGAAAGCACACAAGGATGTATAGAGGTTCCTCAAGACATGGTGTCTTGAGTAGTCCTCTTTCCCCCTTCACCTTTCTAACAGTGAGTTAGACAAGGCCACAAACTCCAATCTCGGCTCCTTGAGCTTACACCACAAGTTCCTCAGAACTTCTCAGATCAAGAGTGATCCTACCTCAGGCATAACAGCCCTACACTCAGGCTCAGCAGCCCTACACCTCAGGCTCAGCAACCCTACTCCTCAGGCTCAGCAACCCTACACCTCAGAGTTATGTAACTCCTACAACTCAGAAATCACATAGATTTCCTACCTCAGACCTATCAAGAAGTCCTACCACTCAAGCTGTCAACACAGCTTTACACACTGGCTCAACAGCCTTTCACTCAGGCAATAATGCCTTAAAAAGATATAATAGAGTTTGAACTAAATACAGAAGATAAAAGGTTTACTCTTAGGTCTTCTGAATCCTTTCTTCAGATCTGAAAACATCAGCTTCAGATTTGTATCACCTTGATCTTCTCCTTCAGCAAAGCAGAAGATCAACTTGCCCTTCTTGAGTTTGTACAGGAAGAGCTAACTAATCTCCCTTAGAAGATTAACTTCAGCTTCAGAGAATGACTTCAACTGGCTGAAACGTGAATGCTCGATTGCGGCGTGCAGCAAAAGCTTTTCAATCGAACAGTGCTTGTTGTTGTGCCCTAGCATCTTCTTTTATACATCCAGAAGTTTTCAACGGCTATATCGATCCTCCTGACACAGTATGGGGCAGATTGGAGTTGCTTTTCCCTCTCAATTGTCGTTTGCGCCAAAAGCAGATCCCATCAGCACATTTGGATCAGTCTCAGCGGTTGGGCTGAGACAGCATTCAGTCTCAGCGGTTGGGCTGAGACAGCATCCAGTCTCAGCGGCAGCTCCAATCCCCTTCTCAGCGGTTGCTCCAGTCTCCTTCTCAGTGGATCCGCTGAGACGGCTCCTCGTCTCAGCGGTTCTGACCCTTCGTCTCAGCGGTTATGCTGAGACAGATCTTCATCTCCTTGTAGATGATTTCTTCTTATCTAAGGCCATGTTTGGCCTTTCCTTTTGAGTCACCAGTGCCTGTATATCCTACAAAAGTATAGCTTTGTTAAATACAATATGTCCTTAGCATTGAGAGTGATGCCTCTTGAAATCAAGGTAATATTGAGGGCAATATACCCAACATTTTTGTTCAACAAAAACCATATGGTGTGATGGTTGTCATCTTTGCTTGACATAGTGTAAATCTGGGTTCAAATCTCACCATTGACAACTTTTGTGAAATAAAAAAAACGGGTCATATGACACACCTTTTTCAATAAATTTAGGGGTAAAATCATAATTTCATGTTGTAGGGTACTCTAACCTTCATAGTTTTAGGTCACCCCCTAGTAGGTTTAGGAGACCTAGGAAAAAGTGGAGAGAGAGGGGGCGGTTTGATCCGACGGCTGATGAAATCTCATGCCAGATTCGACAGTCGTAACCATTTCAACGGCTTTAAAATTCATGGGTTTGATACTTCTTTATATATGGTAAAGATGTATATATATATATTTATATAATTTCTAATATATATAAAAGAAATAACAAACTCATTGAAATGATTACGACCGTCGAATATGGCATGATATTTCATCAGCCGTTGAATCAAACCGCTCTCTCTCTCTCTCTCCACTTTTTCATAGGTCTCCTAAACCAACTAAGGGGTGACCTAAAACTATGAAAGTGTAGGATACCCTACAACATGAAATTACGACTTTATTCCTAAATTTATTGAAAAATGAGGGTCATATGACCCGTTTTTAAATCTCACAAAAATTGTAATTGCTGAGAATTGAACCCAAGTTTCCACTATGTCAAGCCAAGATGGCAACCATCACACCATATGGTTTTGTTTAACAACATTGAATTCGGTTTTATATATACGTATAGCAAATATAGACCGCCTCCGCCGAATATCGACTCCCTTGCTGAATGTCACCCCCGCTGAATGTCGCCCCCGCTGATTGTCGCCGCCCCTGCCGAATGTCGCCCCCGTTGATGTCGTCGTCCCCGCCGAATATCGCCGCCCCCACAGAATGTTGTCTCCCGCACTGGGGACCCCATGCCCTGTCACTCATATATTATAAAGAAGTATTAATTTTGGCCATGACAAGGTAAATAGACTAGGTAACGAGAAACCATCAAAATGTCCTGCGAATATCAATTTTGGCTAAACCCTCCTCCCTCCCTCCCAGCAAATTCTCGTGCCCCCTCCCAGCAAATTCTCAAGCACCCCATTTGGGATGCCGCTGGCCTCACGGGCAGGGCCAGCGCCGGCGGTGACCTTGCCGGAGCCCCGCTGGACTAACCCCAGCAGGTTCGCCGGGGACCGACAAACCTACTGGTGGGCTAACGACGGACCGTCGGCTGCTTCGCCGTAAATTTTTTATTAAAAATAAAGAAATAATTTAATGTTAAATAACTAAAATAAATAAATATTATATAAATACATATATATTAAGAACATTCCGGGTCGGGCGAAGTCTGCTGATTGCACTCACGTAGAGCCGGAGGCCCATGCCTTTCAACTCGTGTGTGTGTGTGTGTGTGTGTGTCTATATATATACCATGATTATTAATTAATGCGAAAATAGTTATACAGATTTTGTTAAAAAAAATTTATCGTTATTCATATATTAATAATTTTCATCATTATTTTTATAAATTAAATTAATTGGTTTCCATCATTACCGGTCAAATCACCTTTAATAAAGTTGATATGTCTAATTGTACAACTCTGTGTTCAACCGAGTGGATAAATTGAGACTCAGATATAGGCGAAGCAGGCGGGTGAGGCGAGCAGGGGCTCGCCGCCTTGCGATGAGTGGGTCGCGAGGGCGAGGCGAGCGGGGGCTCGTCACCTTGCGACGAGTGGATCGGTAGTAGGAACGCGCTCGCCTAGGTAGGACGCATGGGAGGAGGCGAGCGCTGGTTTCGTCAGCCCCCGAGATTTTGGTGCAATATGTTATTCATATTTATTCAGGCATGTCTGCCTATAGTCATCTCGAACAGCGGAGTTTGGCTGTTGGCAGACCATTTTGGGGTGCACTTAACAAAATTGAAAGACGGAATTACGTTATTGGCAGACCCAGTTGAGAAAACTATATATAGACCTTGAAGGACACCTTTGGAGAGCATCCAATCCTGGGGCTTCTTCCTCCTCTGGACAACTCTGGAAAGCTTCCAAGGTTCTCCAAGGTGCTCAGCTTCAGCTTTGGCTTGGGAGCGGAAGCGCTCTTAGATCTTCCGGGTGTGTGGTGGGACCTCCGCGTTGCAGCCAAGGGTCGGTGCTTAGTTCTGAGTTCTTGGTCAAGTTCTTCCACGGGCCAAGTAAGTACTAGCTTCCCCCTCTTTTGGGTCTGAACTCCTCATTCAGTTGATTCTCGGTTCCAAAATTTATGGTGCGGTGAGCGTGGATCGCGTCTTGTACAAGAAAGTCCCAGGGAAGTAACATGGTTGGAGAGGATGGGAAATATGCCGGCTACGACGGCTTGCCACCATCTGACTCGTCGGTAACGATTGGGATGTTGGTAGACTTCAAAGGGAAAGTGATAGAGACAATCAACCTCGCCTTCGCCGCGACGCGAGGAAAATTCTCGACCCACGAGTCCCAGTCGTCCCTCCGCTGGGGGTAGGCGAGATTGCCCTGGGACGGAGGTCCGGTAAGGAGAAGGTTGTCGAGGCACCGGGGAGATACCACATCGGGCGAGAGATTTTCCCCAACCCGGTGAGTGCAGGCCTGGTCAGCAAGCTCGGGGGGCGAGTGAGCAGGCGAGAGCGCCGAGCGGAGGAAGCCCATTTTGCGAGCTGGTGGTTTCCGCACCAATCCCGAAAAGGTTCAGGGAGCCAGAGATGATCTACTTGTTGGAGTTTCTACGGTGATCCAGAAGTAATCAAGCAGTTAGTCTTACTGCCAACGCAATATGAGCCTATAGGTTCGCACATAAGAGCATTTGGAGAAATTAGAGAAAGGATTGTGTTGGCCTTGTTCATATTGGATATGAGTGATAAGACCAATCCTATGACTATTTGGAATATAGTTGGTTCGGGAAGACTGCTCCTAGATATTATGAATATTGTATGGAGCATGTCGGAAAAGTTTCAAGATGATATTGTGAATATTGTCGAGAAGACTTCAAAACGACAGTATGAATGTCGTCGTGACAGATGGCCTGTTGTCATGATCACAAGCCGATATTGTGAATATTGACTCGTGAACAATGTCGTCGAGATTGTCTCGATTGCATGGACTAATAGGGAATTCATCGAGGCAGGTCTCAGAAATTTTGTCAAGAATGTCTCGAAGATTTCGTCGAGATGTCTCGACAAGTTCGTCGAGACTGTCTCGACGAAAGACTGTCACTGGTCATTTCGTCGAGACTGTCTCGACGAATGATTGTTTTCGTCGATATGTCTCGACGAATCCGTCGAGACTGTCTCGATGGTTTCGTCTAAACTGTCTCGACGTTTTCGTCGAAATGTATCGACGAATAAATGCACCCGACGAAAACTGTATGTTATGTTCTGGTCTACGGATAGCGAAGCTTTTGTCTGCCCTATTACCATGGGTATAAAAGGGCAAGAGGCATTAGGTTTTGCGAGACCTTTTATGCGATAAAAATCCCGAGAACTGATACACGATCCTGTGTGACCCCAAGTGCGAGTGTGAACCTATACCCGTGCGTCAATCGGAAGCCGTTCTTGGAGATCGAAGAGGAAGTTTTCCTGTCGATCTTGTCATTGTTCCAGAAGACTCGTTGCCTCCTCTCCTTAGTCGGATCTAGTAATCCGTGGAGACGTAGAGAGCACTCCTTCTCCGAACTAGATCTTGTTGGACAAGAGGCTTAGGGTTCTCCTTCGCTCGTGTGGACTTCTGTAAAGGTGTGGACTTATTTTTACACTAACTCCTCCGACGAGCAGTCCAATCTTGACAAAGCTGAAGGAAGCACAAAGGGAGAACTCTAAATAGGATTCTGATTCCTAGAAGAATTTTTCTTGGAGCATCCGATTGAGTATTGACTCAATTCCGCAAAGGCAATTTAATTATTGCTGCAATTTCTTGATTCATGGTTTTACAAGATCCATATGTCTCTTTTGGGTTGTTCTCGTATATTCTGCTACGCACATTCTGATGTGTATACCCTTGAGGAAAACCCAACAGTGGTATCAGATCCAGGTTTCTTGTAATTTCATGTTTCAGAAATTGTTACCTTTGCAATAACCGTCTGTCTCTATGTTAGTTTGTGAAACTAAAGACATAGAGAGACATGCTTGTATACTATATAAAGGGTGTTGCCTATGCTAGCATCTGGTACATGTAAATCTGAAGATTTAGAAATGTTATAAATATTCAGATTTAGTCCATATCATCAAATGTTGATGGTTTTGTGCATCTGGAATGTATCCGGGTTATGCTTGTTATTTCTTTCATGATTGTGAAAAGTGTGCACATTGATTAAATGTTAATCAAGATTAATTGTTAATCAAACATCATGAAAATCCTTTTTATTAATATTAAGTATTCGGATGCCTTCCGATGGATGACACTCTTCCTGCCTTGATCGATGAAATGTGGGCTTGCCAAAGCAAGGTGCATTAATCTATCTTGGTAAGGGTGAGAGCGGATAATTGTGATATCCCACTGTCTACATCGGGTCCAACTTAACTAGGTGACCTCAAAGGTTGAGTGCCTAGAGGCATAGGGTTGGCATTCACCATATGATGGTTATGAATAAAGAGTTATTCACCAACCATACAAGAGTTGCATAGTGATGTAATTGACAAACATTGTCTACCTAAATAGCCACATTGTGGGTGATCAGCCAAAGCTAACTTACGATGTCGATGAAATACAGATCTTGTCTACTAAGAGATTAGCTCGCATAAACTCTCTGAATTGATATTAAGGGTTATTAATTTGAATAAAATAGTGAGAGCTTTTAATAAAAGTCCTTATTAAAATAAAATGTATTTTGAAATATAGTACTAAAAAATGTTTTGCAAATTTATTGTAGAATTTTCATGGCAAGCACATCACACTCCACTTTTGCCTGAGAGCCATCCTTGAAAAGGACAAGCTCAACGAGACGAACTTCCTTGACTGGTATAGGAACCTGAGGATTGTTCCTCATGCAAGAGCGCAAGCTTTATGTCTTGGAAGGGGAAGCCCCCGCAGAGCCAACTGAAAATTCTCCCCGAGCAGACAGAGATGCCTTTAAGAAGTATCAGGATGATACCCTGGATGTGGAATGCCTCATGCTTGCTACCATGTCTTCTAAGCTTCAGAAGCAACATGAGAGCATGTGTGGTTATGAGATAATCGAACACCTCAAGAAAATGTTTGAGGGGCAAGCTCGACAAGAGCGCTTTGACATATCCAAGACATTATTTCAGTGCAAAATGGGAGATCGAGACTCAGTAGGGACTCACATACTCAAAATGATTGGGTATATAGAGAACCTTGAAAGACTGGGTTTTCCCTTGGGCCAAGAGTTGGCCACTAATCTGATCCTGCAATCATTGCCGGACAGTTATGAGCAGTTTGTCTTGAACTATAACATGAATGAAATAGACAAGACACTGCCCGAGATCCTAGGCTTGTTGAGAACTGCCGAGAATAATATGAAGAAGGCCAAGCCTGCTAGCCCCATATTGATGGTGCATAAAGGCAAGGGTAAGGCCAAGGGATCAAAGAAGATGAAGATAGGATCTATGTCTCATCTTGATCACAAATCTTCTGCATTGAAAAGGAAAGGCCTGGGGAAGGAAGGAAAGTGCCACCACTGTGGTAAGACAGGGCATTGGAGGAGGAACTGTCCCCTCTATATTGAGGATCTGCAGAAATAGAAGGGAAGTATGACTTTCGCTTCAGGTATTTTCATTATAGAAATAAACCTTTCTACTCCTTCATCTTCGGTATTGGATACCTGATGCGGTTCTCACATTTATACAAATGTGCAGGAACTGGGAAGGAGAAGAATGCTGGGTAAAGGAGATGTAGACCTGAGCATTGGAAATGGTGCAAGAGTTATTGCTGTTGCCGTTGGTGTCTATCATCTTTCTTTGCCCACTGGGCTTGTAATAGAATTAGATAACTGTTATTTTGTTCCAGCCATAACTAGAAACATTATATCCATTTCATGTCTTGACGTGAAATGTTTTTTGTTTAAAATTAAGAACAATTGTTGTTCAATTTTTATGAATGATGTTTGTTATGGTGAAGCTCAATTGTTTAATGGTTTATATGTTTTGAACTTAGACCATCCGATCTACAATATAGAAAATACTAAAAGACTAAGAATAAATGACTTAAATTCTATGTACCTTTGACAGTGTCATTTAGGCCACATAAATGAGAAACGCATATCCAAGCTCCATAGAGATGGACTACTGGGCTCATTTGATTATGAATCATTTGAGAGATGCAAGTCTTGCTTATTAGGCAAAATGACTAATGCTCCTTTCACTGGTAATACTGAGAGGGTTGATGATCTTCTGGGTGTCATACATAGTGATGTGTACGGACCCATAAGTTCTATGGCTAGAGGTGGGTTCCACTACTTCATTATATTTACTGATGATTTTAGTAGATACAGATATGTGTTTCTTATGAAGAACAAATTTGAATCCTTTGAAAAGTTCAAGGAATTTTAGAATGAAGTACAAAACCAACTAGGAAAAAGAATAAAAGCACCCCGATCTGATCGAGGTGGCGAATATCCGAGTCATGAGTTTCGTGATCATCTGAAAGAGTGTGGTATTGTATCACATCTCACTATGCCCGGATTACCATAACATAATGGTGTGTCCAAGAGGAGGAATCGTACTTTGTTAGACCTGGTACGGTCGATGATGAGTCATGCAGATTTGCCCGTTTCCTTTTGGGGTTTTGCTACAGAGACTGCTGCTTTCACACTAAATCGAGTTCCGACGAAGATGGTTTAAAAGATACCATATGAGATATGGACTGGGAAGCATCCTAGTATGTCTTTCATTAAGATTTGGGGTTGTGAGGCATACGTATGACGTCAAATGCCTGACGTCAAATGTCTGTGTGATATCCTAAGGAAAAGGATATTACTTCTACCTGCGATCCGAGGGCAAAGTGTTTGTCGCGAGAAGTGGTATTTTTCTAGAGAAGGTGTTTCTGTCTAGAGAAAACACCAAGGTGGAACTTGTGTGGGAACATGGTCTTCCGCATCTCCTAGGTTTGAGAATAACAAATCCTATGTGTATTTGATCTTGTGTGTTTAAGTGTGCAGGAAACAAAGTCCATATGACTCAAGGATAACATAAGAAGGTTGCCCCCAAAATTGAGCCAACAAATCCTACATGCCCACTAGCGCCGATGGTAGCACCTAGCTCCTAGCGCTAGCGATGATTAGCGCAATAGCAGGAGTACATTTAGAAGGCGCTAGCGCCAGGCGGTAGCGGATAGCGCAGGCGGTAGCGCGGAGCACAGAAGGCAAGACAAAAATGTTTCCTCAGATTGAAGATTCTCCCGCGCCGAATATGTCCTAATATGGGATAGCGCTGACGGTAGCGTTAGCGCAGGCGCTAGCTCTAAAGATATAAATAGGACCCCTCTTCTCTCGTTTAAAACAACTATCAGAGAGAGAGGTTGAGTGCTAGAATTCCAGAGCCTGATTTGGCCGAAAGTTGATCTACACCAAAGCTCTACGAATTTCTGAAGGAGGACTTCTTCACGCCGAATCCAAACGACATCCGCTTCAACAACGCTTATCCTACAGCGGATCATCATCTCCAACTTCAGAAGTTCTTCAAGAGGGAGTTTTTATTATTATCATTTCATATTCTTTGTAAACCGTTAGAGAATTTGCCACGTGTTGGAGACTAGGTCTGGGTAGGACATAGGGCAGAAACTCGCCTCGTGTTGGCGACTAGATCTAGGTTAGGTCTAGGGGGTGCTAAAGGCCATATTCGGGGTTGGATTGGCTAGAGCGGCTTGAGGCCGAATCCGGGGAAGGATAGGCTAGGGCCACCGTTTCGTGGGGATGCGAGTCGTGAGAGAAAACAAAAGGAGTTTATTATTATTCGCCACCGATTTCTTGCGTTATAGAAATCAATTTTTGTAAAACAATATTTCATATTAATAAAGCATGTCTCTACTTTATTTCACTTGGTTAGTTTGATTTCTAATCTTCTTAATCACGTGTTATTTCAAGATATTCAAAATATAAGAAAAAGTTTTAAAACCCTTATTCACTCCCCCCCCCCCTCTAAGGGCGCCCACCGATCCAACAAGTGGTATCAAAGGGGTTTTATTCCAAGCGGCTTAACAACTGGGAATAAATGGTGTCTCATGATCTCGCTTCTACTAGTGGGGTAAATTTTTATGAAGAAGAAAAATCTCTTAAAACACCTTTATTTGAAGGAACAAATTATAAAGGATAGAAAATTTTAATTGAAAAAATTATTAAAACTATAGATATCGAAGCATGGAATTTAGTAATAGTTAGACCAGTGGATGAATGAAATAAAAAGAAACATCATCTAAATGCAAAAGCCAAACACTATTTATTTTGTGGTTTATCAAATGAAGTTTTCAAATTAATGTATTGTTTTTCTAGTGCATACAAGATATGGAAATTTCTTGAAGAAATGTATGATCTTTCTCTCACAGGTATGGAACAAACACAGGAGGAAAAAGACATACAAGCATCCACCACTTTTAAAGAGGTCTCTCTCATAGAAAAAACATGGAAAGTGTCTTAGACGAAAAGAACAATACATTAAGAGAAAAAGAAGATGAAATTTCATCTATAAAGGAGGAAGGTCTAGAAGACGAAAAAGGAACCTCATGTTCACATCTTGCCTCTTCCGATAGCGTTGTAAGAAAGTCTAATCCTTCTTCTTATTTCCATATACTAAAAATTGTTAAACGTAAAATAAAGAAATTAAAAATTCCTAATAAAAAACTACGTTTAGAAAATAAAAGTTTAAAAACTAATTCAGAATCCAATTGTGATATGGCTTCTCCATCTTGCCCAAAAATTGAAATCTTAAAACCTTGTTTTGATTGTAATAATATTGATGAAAAATTCAAGGATGTTGTAAAAAGAACTATTAATTGTAAAAGAACAAAATGAAAAATTATGTTTAGAAAATTCATCTTTAAAAAGCAATTGTGCTACATGCCAAAATTATAAAATTGAAATCAAAGAGATGGACGAAACATTTGAGGAATTTAGAAATGACTATCAAAATCATATTGACTCTATTGTTTCCACTCTTAAAAATAACACAATAGCTTATAATAAAGTTAGGCATAATTTAAAGATTAAGAATGATGAATTAAAATAAAAATCAACGTACTTATGAAAATTATAAATAAAAATTCACAATATTAAGAAATATCTAAAAACATGTTGAATATGAATATTTTAACTAAACCAAATAATGGAAATAAGAAACGCAACGTATTTGTAAATCAAAGTCAAAATCACCATTATTTACAAAATCATGCTTCTCCAAACATAAAAGTAACATTACACAAATTTCCTATAAACAATACCTTCAATAATCACTACAATCATAATCTTCAAAATAAAGATTATCAAAATGGAAATTTGATGCATATGAAACCAAGGTTTGAATGGAGGCCCAAGATTAAAACTAAAACTTTAGCTTCACATGAATGGACCCATTCTTCAATATCTACTCACAAACCTAAACATTATATTTGGGTACCCAAAGGAATCACCACACTTGGTCACCTTTGGATACCTAAATCTCTTAATCATTAGGTATCACCAAATGCATGAAGTAGAATATTTTCAAAATAAAACATACAAATTACAACTTCATGATACGCCTTAATTTATTTGTGTTGTATTTTTTTGTTTTGCTATCATGGTATGGTCATCATATAGACACAAGACTTTATAACTTAAAGACTTATAAATCAAATTATCAAATTTTAAAGTCATACCCTTTCTTTCTAATGACCAATCTATTATTCCAAAACTCATTATATATCATAAATTGAATTCAAAATTTTCTATGCGATATTAAAATCTAAAGTCATATGATTTCAAACTCATACTACTTCATATGACTTCAAATTTATAAATAAAACGTAAAACAAAAGCTTCAAAATCTACCAAAGAAGGACCAGATAATGATAACCAAACAGTCAAAAACAACAAATGTAAATATAATAGATAGCGCTAGCTGGTAGCGTCAGCATCCAAGAACATGTGTTCAAATTCCTGTATTATTACAAAACTAAAAATTTAGTTCCCCTCAGGTCCTTCCTATTCCACTACTCTGCCACATCTACCTCTTCCACACTTGGACTTGGTGACCATCGTCTGCTAGTTTGCCGAACAGAATGTCTTGGCGGATCCTCTGCAGGGCTATCCCATTCCCTTCTTTCTGGTGACGATGGTTTCAGCTTTAAGGCTTTCATCATAAATTTCAACATCTTCTTCATGCCAGACACATCCTTCTTTACCTCTGATATATCCTCCTCCGCCCGTGTCACGCGCTCTCCCATATCATCTCAAATCGATCAAATGATCCATCCCGTGTCTCTCGGGCTGACGCTCCTCGCTGGAGTGGTGGTCGAGTAGACGTTGATGGCTCATCTGGGAGTGTTGTAGCTCGTAGGTGTGAGGTACTGTAGATAGGAGGATAGAAATCCATAAGATAAAAACCAATCTCAACAGAAGGGTACATCATTTGAATGACCCTTTGTATGATGCCACCAAGGGGCAAGTTATTATATCTCTGGCGGGAAGGGTGCCGCACTTGTATGCGTAACGAATCAATGAGAGTAACAAATTAGCCACGTCAAATTTTTCCTCCTCCAAAATGAAATAGGAGACATAGCTAAGTTGTGCTGTGACCTTCGCTGTATCACCTAACTTCAGCATAATAGTGTGGCGTAATACATCCTGAACAACTAGGGCGTCTACTGTAAGTGTCGACAGAGAGGTGATCAGACTCTTGCATGCCCTATTATGTATCACCAAGTTCACATTAGTCCAATCCCTATCTACCTTAAACTTCTCAACTATCTCCAACCGATCTGGATATTCCGTCAATCCAAATACGGCCCTCAGTTTTTCATGCGTGATAGTCACCACTTGACCCTACACCAAAGACCACACTCCTCCATCCAGATCATTCTGCGATGGGTCTTCCAAGTGCATATAGAACTCTCGTACTAAATCTAAAGAAAACCACTCCGAAAGAAACACATTCAACACTTCGGAGGTTGTAAATAGTTGCATAATGTGATGGTGTCTTGGCATGGAAAACTCCACGTAATATGGGACACCATCTACGGCTGACTCCACAGCTAGTCCTGCTTGTTTCTTCCCTTTTGTTCCAGGAGCCATCTGCCACATTAAAAGAAAAATTAAAATTTAAGCAAACATCACCAGCGCCAACGCTAGCACTAGCGCCCGATGCTAGCACTAGCACCTGCAGTAGCGTCAGCGCTAGTCCTCTGATCTAAAAATGGTAATATCTCTCTACTATAAAATATTTCCAAATCCTAACTTTCTTAAATTGCTAGATCAAAAGAAACCCACATAATCTAAGCTCAAAACTAGAAATCTTCATAAAAATTCAAATTGAAAAACAAAAATTATAAAAATAATGAAGATCCTCTCTTTGATCTAACCTTCTTCTAGATCCATCATCAAAATCAAAAGTTTTTCTTAAAAGAGTTCATAAATCTTCATCACAAACATCAAAATCAAATTTTTAGTACAAGAATCATAAAAAGATGATGATTTGTCCTTGTTCCTCTCTTCAAAAATAAAATAATCAAGCATTGTAGATCTATCATCTAAAACCACTTAAAAACTTCAAATATCTTCATCTTTAACATCAAAATCAAAGTTTAAAACAAAAATCATAAGAAAAGAAGAAGTTTTACCTTAGATCTATGCGTGAGCTGCGTTATCTTCTAGGGTTTTTTTAGGAAAGCTTGAGAGGCAATGGCCGAAATGACAAGTTAAAAGAGAATTAAATAAAGAAGCGCTACCGCCAGCCCTATTGTTAGCGCGAGCGGTATCGCTTGGTTATGTATTTATGTATTTTTAAAATTTTCTAAAATACCTAAAAATATGCTCTATTATATGTACTACATAGTTTTGCAGTTCTGTTTCAAATTAATTTTTGAAAATTTAAAACAAAAAAATATACAAAAGCCAAAATTACAAAAAATATTTGTTTTACTTTTTGTTTTTGTTCACTTGTTTAAATTCTATTTCTAAAATACAAAAATCAAATACAAAAATATAAAACATAAAAACTAACAAAAAATTGTATGGACTTTATTGTGAAAATCAAGCATGTTTTAAACTATCTTTAGAACTTCTACAATGTTCCAATTTATCTTGTCAAACTACTTTGAACATTGTTCTTATTAAGCTTTGATATATCTCTTAATATGTGCATCAATTATCTTGTAAAAGTAGTGTAGAACCAAGCTTAGCATGCCTCTAAGTATGAGTAAATGTTTTATGGTTAATAATGATATTTCATCACTCACTTTTTGGCTAAGTATACATGTGTTTTTAATCTAAGGATTCTTGCTAGTGTATTGTAATTGTACAATAAATTAAATTTACACAAGTATCTTATCTACACTACATTTATGTGCACTATTAAATATAAAGATAAGTGGTTGTACTTTCAAAATTTTAATTGGTTTGCAAAGCAAGTGTAATCGGAGAACTTTGTACAAAACAAAAATCATGAAATAAATTGACAAAGTAAACTCCACCAAGCACTACTTGAACCTCCTGATAAGTCTTAATAAGCGTTGTGAGGTTGAGCACCTTGGAAAGAATTGTAAAGTGTCTTGTGCAAACTACTTTAATACACTTCTATTATGTACACCGGATCACAAAAAAACTCTTATTGAAAATAAAATTTGTGTGATCCCCCAAGCACTACTTTGCACCCTGATAAGTCTTAATGAGCATTGTGTGTGCAAAGCACCTTGGTAGTTGTACATTTTTTTGTGCATAAAAAGTGTGTGGAAGTAAACTTATTTGTGTTTTATTGCACACTTTACTCTACATATGTCTTGTATTTTTTATTATAACATTTGTTTACTCTTTTCAAAATACACTTTTGTGCACATCATTATCTTCCATAACACTTCTTCTCATGAGTATTGGATCCTAATGCTAAAATTCTATACTCTCTTTATATATGAAATGCACTAGATAACCTAGCATGCTCTCTACAATGTTTGATATGTTTTGAATTTATGAATTGGAATAACATTGTAGTAGTCTCTTTTTTCATACATCTCTTTCATGCTTGGTTCCTTCATGCTAATCTTTAAAAAATTTCAAAGAAAAATGATTTACAAAAACATCTTTTTCATTTTTTGACCTAAACTCATATTTTTTATGAATCATCATGCTTTGCTCAAAGATGTTTGTTGTATTTCTATAAGCTTGCGCAACATTACGTTTACCTTGTGTTCTTTTCATGCTTATCTCAAGTTTTTTCCAACTCAATTTTTTTTCAAATGGTAGACTTGCATGGTAAATGTTATATTATTCCTTTTAAAGCTAAAAACTCTGATTTATTTCTACAAACATACTTATGCTAAAACTCTGATTTATTTCTATGAAAAGTATTCTAAAACTCCTTATCATTTACTTCTCTCTCAAAGCTCGATCATGCATTTAACTTATTATCAAAACTTTTATGTGTTTTGCTTCCTTACCCACTTTTGCTAATAACAAAAGGGGGAGAATGAACATGATAAATAAAACCCGCTATCAAAATGAAAACTAACATGATTAACTATGATAATAGCTTACATATTAGGGGAGCATTCACTTAGGGGGAGCATGTATTTAGGGGGAGCGATTATAAATACTAAAATCAATAATTATCCTAAGTCATCACTCACACACACACACAAGTAGGTTTCATCATGCTTATATATTAATGCTCCGATTTATCATTAATGGATTTGTTATTATCAAAAGGGGGAGTTTGTTGGAACATGGTCTTCCGCATCTCCTAGGTTTGAGAACAACAAATCCTATGTGTATTTGATCTTGTGTGTTTAAGTGTGCAGGAAACAAAGTCCATATGACTCAAGGATAACATAAGAAGATTGCCACCAAAATTGAGCCAACTAATCCAACATGCCCACTAGCGCCGGCGGTAGCACCTAGTGCCCGACGCTAGCGATGATTAGCGCAATCCCGGGAGTACATTTAGATGGCGCTAGCGCCAGGCGGTAGCAGATAGCGCAGGTGGTAGCGCGGAGCACAGAAGGCAAGATGAAAATGTTTCCTCGGATTGAAGATTCTCCCACGCCGAATTTGTCCTAATATGGGATATCGTCGACGGTAGAGGTAGCGCAGGCGCTAGCGCTAAATCTATAAATAGGACCCCTCTTCTCTCATTTCAAACAACTATCAGAGAGAGGTTGAGTGCTAGAATTCCAGAGGCTGATTTGTCCTAAAGTTGAGGGAGTTTTTAAGACTTCAGAAGTTCTTCAAGAGGGAGTTTTTATTTTTATCATTTCATATTCTTTGTAAATTGTTAGAGAATTCTCCTCGTGTTGGCGACTAGGTCTGGGTAGGACTTAAGGAAGAAATTCGCCTCATTTTGGCGACTAGATCTAGGTTAGGTCTAGGGGGTGCTCAAGGCCATATCTCGGTTTGGATTGCCTAGAGCGGCTTGAGGCCAAATCTGGGGAAGGATAGGCTAGGGCCACCGGTTCGTGGGGATGCGAGTCAGGATAGAAAACAAAAAGAGTTTATTTTTATTCGCCACCGATTTCTAGCGTTATAGAAATCAATTTTTGTAAATCCATATTTCATATTAATAAACATGTCTCTACTTTATTTCACTTGGTTTGTTTGATTTCTAATCTTCTTAATCACGTATTATTTCAAGATATTCAAAATATAAGAAAAAGATTTAAAACCCTTATTCACCCCCCCCCCCCCTCTAAGGGCGCCTACCGAATGAACCAGAATTGGAACCTGAGCAAGGGCTACAATCTATTGTAGTTGGAGAACCTGCTCAAGAAGCATAAGTCCTATGTAGATCTGGTAGACCTAGAGTTGAGCCTGAGAGATATGGATTTCTCATGTCTCAAATAGGTAGTGTGTTGCTTATGGATCATGATGATGAGCCTGCAACCTACCAAGAGGCTATGAATGGACAAGACTCTGAGAAGTGGCTTGAGGCCATGAAATCTAAAATGGACTCCATGTATGCAAACCAAGTTTGGACCTTGGTAAAACCACTTGAAGGGGTACGACCCATATGGTGCAAGTGGGTCTTCAAGAAAAAGACCGACATGGATTGGAATATACAGACATTCAAAGGCCGGCTGGTGGCTAAAGGTTTCAGGCAAATTCATGGTGTTGACTTTGATGAGACCTTGTCCCCTATTGCTATAGTCAAGTCCATCAGAATTCTACTTGCTATTGCTGCATATTATGACAATGAGATCTGGCAAATGGATGTCAAAATGGCTTTCCTTAATGAAAACCTCCTTGAGGAAGTGTATATGACACAACTCAAGGGTTTTGTATCCCTAAGTGAAGCCACTAAAATATGCAAGTTGAATCGATCCATTTATGGGTTGAAATAAGCTTCTCGAAGTTGGAATTTGTTTTTTGATGAGAAGATCAAAGAGTTTGGTTTCATCAAGAACGAGGATGATCCTTGTGTTTACAAGAGAATTAGTGAGAGCATTGTCATTTTCCTGATATTGTTTGTGGATGACATACTGTTGATCGGGAATGACATTCTGACCCTACAAGCTGTTAAGAACAGGCTAGGGGACTGCTTTTCTATGAGAGACTTGAGTGAAGCGACTTACATACTTGGTATTAAGATCTATAGAGATAGATCGACGAAGTTGCTGGGTTTGACCCAGAGTACATACATTGAGAAGGTGTTGAAACAGTTCAACATGCTTGAGTCCAAGAAGGGTTTCTTACCCATGTCACATGGTGTAAGTCTCTTTAAGGACCAGTATCCTAAATCTTTGGAAGATAAGGACCGCATGAAGTTGATTTCATATGCTTCGGCAATTGGATCAATCATGTATGGAATGTTGTGTACTTGACCCGATGTCTCATATGCTTTGAGCATGACTAGCAGGTATCAGTCTGATCCTGGTGATGGTCACTGGATAGCCGTCAAGAATATCCTGAAATACTTGAGAAGAACTAAGGATATGTTCTTTGTGTTTGGTGGAGAGGAAGAGCTCGTTGTAAATGGTTACACAGATGCTAGCTTCCAAACTGATATGGACGATTCAAAGTCTTAGTTAGGTTTTGTATTTTGCCTTAATGGAGGAGTTGTAAGCTGGAAGAGTTCCAAGCAAGAGATAGTTGTCGATTCTACGACAGAAGCCGAGTATATTGCTGCAGCAAATGAAGCAAAGGAGGTTATATGGATTAGGAAATTCATCAGTGAACTAGATGTAATTCCTAGCATTGTTGATCCCGTAGTTCTCTACTGTGACAGCAACGGTGCTATTGCACAAGCTAAGGAACCTAGATCTCATCAACGCTCCAAGAACATACTTTGGCGGTTCCATCTTATTCGAGTGATTGTCGATCGACGAGATGTGAACATTTGCAGAGTACCGAATGAAGAAAACATAGTGGATCCACTAACAAAGCCTCTTAGGCAAAGGAAGCATGATGGTCATGTTAGATCAATGGGTATTAGATACCTGAATGATCGTCTTTAGTGGGATCCTTATGGATTGTATATTTGTTGGTTGTTTATTCATTTGATGAATTATGATTTGTATTATGTTTTTCATTCTACATTTATGACAAGTTTTTTTACTATGTAAACTGTTTCTATATGATAGATTAATTACCATAATGAATGACCTTAGAGTGTTTGCTTCCATAGGAATTCAAGTGCGTGACTTGAATGTGAGGGCCTATGTTTAAATGAAGCTTCATTCTTAAATGGTCCCTGGTAGAGGTATCATCCTAGAAATTAGGGCGAGGATGAGACCATAAGACTAGCATGTGCGTTGACTGATGACCGGTTCTCACAGGTCATGATATTGTGATATCAAGTCATCACATGGGTACTTGTTAGGAACAAGTTGTACTGGACATACCCACCGTGAGACTACTTTGTCTATTATTATATGAATGTGTCACAAGTAGGTCTTAAGTGGCAATGGTGTTTGTGGTTTTTTGACCCGAAGTCACATCATTCATCAGGTGAGGAAGAGCGTACTTTGATGTCATCTAAAGTCTTACTTGAGAAAGGTTGATGATAAGGGTGGTTATTGGGTATGTTACGAATTATTTGGGTGTTTGTGTGTGGATAGAAATGGAATTTGTCCTCCTATATGACATGAATTACATCCATTAACACCTTGATGGAATGACATCGAGAAATGCATGGTTATGTTGGGTTGAGCCAATATGTGTTATTGAGCTCACCACTCTCTAAAGGTCTATTCTAGATCAAGAAAGCATGGGTTGAACAATCATGAGGGTGACACGGTTCATGCCTCTAGTCCAATCCAGATGTAAGGGACAAAGGGACATGACAACGCTGATACATTGGCCACAGATAGACTTATTTGAGTTATGAACTCTTATTGCTTGGGTAACAATGATGCATTGCTAGATGCCGCTCATTGTTTGTGAGACTTATGATCGATAGCTTCTAGATCAAGTGGGAGACTATTGGAGTTTCTATGGTGATCTGGAAGTAATCAAGCAGTTAGTCTTACTGCCAACGCGATATGAGCCTATAGGGTCGCACATAAGAGCGTTTGGAGAAATTGGAGAAAGGAATGTGTTGGTCTTGCTCATATTGTATATGAGTGATATGACCAATCCTATGACTATTTGGAATATAGTTGGTTTGGGAAGAATGCTCCTAGATATTGTGAATATTGTATGGAGCTTGTCGGAAAAGTTTCAAGACGATATTGTGAATATTGTCGAGAAGACTTTGAAATGATAGTATGAATGTCATCGTGATAGATGACATGCTGTCAGGATCACAAGCCGATATTGTGAATATTGACTCGTGAATAATGTCGTCAAGATTTTCTCGATTGCATGGACAAACAAGGAATTCGTCGAGATAGGTCTTAGAAATTTCAAAGAGTGTCTCGAAGATTTCGTCGAGATGTCTCGATGATTTCATCGAGAATGTCTCGATGAGTTCGTCGAGACTGTCTTGCCGAAAGACTGTCACTGGTCATTTCATCGAGACTGTCTCGACGAATGATTGTTTTGGTCGAGATGTCTCGACAAATCTGTCGAGACGTCTCGACGAATCTGTCGAGACTGTCTCGACAGTTTCGTCGAAACTGTCTCTACGTTTTCGTCAAAATGTATAGACGAATTCGTCGAGATGTCTCAATGAATAAATGCATTCGACGAAAACTATATGTTCTGTTCTCGTCTGCGGATAGCGAAGATTTTGTCTGCCCTATTACCATGGGTATAAAAGGGCAAGAGGCATTAAGTTTTGCGATACCTTTTATGCGATAGAAATCTCGAGAACTGATAGGAGATCCCGTGCAACCCCATGTGCGAGTGCGAACCTGTACCAGTGCGTCAATCGGAAGCCGTTCTTGGAGATCGAAGAGGAAGTATTCCTGTCGATCTTATCGCTGTTCCAGAAGACTCATCATCGCCTCTCCTTAGTCGGATCTAGCAATCCGTGGAGATGTAGAGGGCACTCCTTCCCCGACCTAGATCTTGTTGGACAAGAGGCTTAGGGTTCTCCTTCGTTCGTGTGGACTTCTGTAGAGGCGTGGACTTATTTCTACACTAACTCCTTCGACGACCAGTACAATCTTGACAAAGCCGAAGGAAGCACAAAGGGAGAACTTAGAATAGGATTCTGTTTCCTAGAAGAATTTTTCTTGGAGCATCCGGTTGAGCATTGACTCAATTCCTCAAAGGTAATTTTATTATTGCTGCAATTTATTTATTCATGGTTTTAGCAAGATCCATATGTCTCTTTTGGGTTGTTCTCGTATATTCCGCTGTGCACATTCTGATGTGTATACCCTTGAGAAAAACCCAACACTACTACACCGGCAAAGATGACCCAGTACAACAACTGCAATGGTTTGAGGACATGGTCTCCATCCAGCCTATGTCGGATGCATTCAAGTGCCGACTCTTTGCCATCATCTTGAAGGAGAAGGCGTGGGGGTGGTTTAACCAGCTCTCCGTGTGGTCGATGTATGGGTTCGAGGATTTGCATCGATGTTTTCCGCTATGCTTTTCGACATCAAAGAAAAGGAAGAAGAGTGCTGAGGCGCTCTTCAAGATCAAGCAAGAGCCAGGGGAGTCGCTGGCCCACTATGTGGACAGATTTCAGGAGGAGGTCCTGCTCATCCATAAGGTACCCAGGTTCGCCCTCCAGCTTGCCCTCATGGTGGGGCTGCGAGAGGGATTCTTCAAGATGAATCTGAAGTGGAAGGCCCCCTGTCCTTTCAAGAGCTGATGGAAAAGGGCGGCGGAGGAGATCGAAGGAGAGGAGGCGAATCCAGAGTTCACGGAGAGGCTGCCAAATGAAAGGTTATGCAGGATTTCCCCGGAGGAATCTGCTGTCGGGCTCACATTAGCTAGTGGTTCAGGTGGATCTTACGAAGAGGCTGGCAAGGGAAAGGTTATGTTGGATTGCCCCGGATGATTCTGCTGTCGGGCTCTTATTAGCCGGTGGGTCAGGTTGATTTCACGGAGAGGCAGGCAAATGAAAGGTTATGCTGGATTGCCCCGGATGATTCCGCTGTCAGGCTCTCATTAGTCGGTGGGTCAGGTCGATCTCACAGAGAGCTTGGCAAGGGAAAGGTTATGCTGGATTGCCCCAGATGATTCCGCTACCGGGCTCTCATTAGCTGTTGAGTTAGGTCGATCTCATGGAGAGGCTAGCAATGGATAGGTTATGATGGATTGCCCCAGATGATTCCACTGTTGGGCTCTCATTAGCCGATGGGTCAAGTCGATCTCACGGAGAGGCTGGCAAGGGAAAGGTTATGCTGGATTGCCCCTGATGATTCCTCAGTTGGGCTCTCATTAGCCGGTGGGTCAAGTCGATCTCATGGAGAGGCTGGCAAGGGAAAGGTTATACTGGATTGCCCCGAATGATTTTGTTGTCAGGCTCTCATTAGCTGGTGGGTCAGGCCGATCTCACGGAGAGGCTGGAAAATGAATAGTTATGTTGGATTGCCCCTGATGATTCCGCTGTCGGGCACTCATTAGTCGTGGGTCAGGTCAATCTCACGAAGAGGCTGGAAAGTGAAAAGTTATACTGGACTGCCCCAGATGATTCTGTTATTGGGCTCTCATTAGCCAGTGGGTCAGGACGATATCACGGAGAGGCTGTCAAGGGAAAGGTTATGCTGGATTGCCCTGGATGATTCTGATGTTGAGCTCTCATTAGCTGTTGGGTCAGGTCGATCTCGCGGAGAGGCTGGCAAGGGAAAGGTTATGCTGGATTGCCCCAGATGATTCCACTGCCAGGCTCTCATTAGCCGGTGGGTCAGGTCGATCTCACAGAGAGGCTGGCAAGGGAAAGGATATGCTGGATTGCCCCAGATGATTTCGCTGTCGGGCTCTAATTAGTCGGTGGGTCAGGTCGATCTCACGGAGAGGCTGGCAAGGGAAAGGTTATGCTGGATTGCTCTGGATGATTCCGCTGCCGGGCTCTCATTAGCCAGTGGGTCAGGTCGATCTCATGGAGAGACTGGCAAATGAAAGATTATGTTGGATTGCCCCAGATGATTCCGATGTTAGGCTCTCATTGACCAGTGGGTCAGGTCGATCTCATAGAGAGGATGGCAAGGGAAAGGTTATGTTGGATTGCCCCGAATGATTCTACTGTCGGGCTCTTATTAGCCGGCGAGTCAGGTCGATCTCGCAATGAGGCTAGCAGGGAGGAGCAAGAAGTTATCCTCAGGGAGGTCCCATTACCAAGACCCTCTTAGATACTAGGGTCGGCGGATCGTATAGAGTGGTGAGGCGATATAGGGATCACCCCGCTGATGCTCGCAGAACTATGGGACGCGGGGTCCCATGTAACAACCCGGCCCAACCACCACACCAGAGGCCCGCTCCACCTTACTGGCTGGCCCCGGTCAAGGCCCAGGACATACCTTGGGCCCACCCCTGGCTGGCTGGCTGCCGCGATTGACGGGCCGGCGCCATCTCCCACACCACGCTCGATGTGGGCCACACTTCCGGCCCGCTTTTTACAAGGGCTGCAGCCCATGCAACCCCAACCCATCACTGTGCCTATTTCGCAGCTCAGTTGGTGATGAGAACTGTTGAAGGTTTCTCATCAAGGGTGGCGGTGGATCGAGACCCGACATCAACAACCTACTGTGCAGAGAAACAGGCATAGTGATGGGTTGGGGTTGCATGGGCTGCAGCCCTTGTAAAAAGCGGACCGGAAGTGCGGCCCACATCGAGCGTGGTGTGGGAGATGGCGCCGTCCCGTCAACCGCGGCAGCCAGCCAGCCAAGGGTGGGCCCAAGGTACGTCCTGGGCCTTGACCGGGGCCAGCCAGTAAGGTGGAGGGGGCCTCTGGTGTGGTGGTTGGGCCGAGTTGTTACATCCCCCACAGGACAGGGTTCCACTCGCAAGGCTTAGGCAAAGCAGTCTTGCGACATCTCAGGATAGGCGAGCTCGGGGTTCGCGGAAGTGAATGAGAGGTCAAAAGCGTACATGAGCCCAGAGCTTGCACTTAGCGAGTACCGACGTGTAAAATGTGCGCGAGTACGCTACAACAAGACGACTATGAATGACAAAAACGCAGAAAAGGGGGCTAAGTAAAATTTTCATTTCAGTTCATCCAAATACATTCTAATACAAGGGTCGCGGCGGTCTCGCGCCAGCCAAAAATCAAAATACAACAGAAGATTAAAGTTTATACAAGCCCTAGGGGTGGTCCTCGTACCGTTCGCTCTCGCCACCAGGAGAGGTATCGTCGTCAGACTTAGGCAGCGATTCGAACAGCTCCGAAACCACCTCCTTAGCGGTGAGCCGCACTGCCTCATCGATCAAAAGGCCTTCCTCCTGCAGGATTTGAAGAATGTGCTTCACCTCCGCAATCGCGTTCTGCTGCATCATCTTATCCAAGCCGCGCTGCGAATATGACCCAGCCTCGCCACTGCGAGGAGTCAGGGGAAGGGCGACCCGAGACAGTTCGCTATTCTGGGCCTTCAATCCGACGTTTTCCTTCTCCAAGTAGGAGGTGCGAGCGCGAAGCTGATAGGAGGCCTCGACAACCTGCGAGGGGGAAGGCGAGTTAGGAAATGATGCAGCGATAAAGGGAAGCGAATTATTCAACAACTTACCTTCCCATGCCGAAGACTCACAAGGAGTCCGTCGGAGATGTTCATCTTCTCCTTTAGGCTCGCAACCTCATCCGTAACAACCTTTAGATCGCATTTGAGCTCCACAGATTGTCGTTCGAGCTGAAAGTAGTGTCGACCCATCATATGCGCGAGCTCTAGGGTGCAAAGTTGGGCTCGCGCGCACTCATGGGTGAGCGACTGGGTCGACTCGTCATTGAAGTCCGCAGCATCCTCCCGGACATAAAGCCCAAAGGAGAGGCAAAGGCCTGGCCACTGATGGTCTCCTGCTCCAGCTAGGAGGGGAGGAGGGTTGACACGGAGTCCCGATTGGCCTCCTGATCCCAGCACAGCAGGGGATCGTCGGCCTTGTCTCGGTGCTTCTCGTCGAGACCAAAGTTCTGATGGCTCACCGGCGCGGGCAAGCCCGGAGTACCGTCGACCTCTCTAGTGCCCTCGCCGATCTCCTTATCCTCGAGCAGGCTTGCCGAAGGGCTCTTTCACGACAAGTCCCCAAGGAACCGTTTCACCTATAAGGGGTTGAGGATTTCTACTTCTTGGGATCCCATTGCGAGGAAGGCGTCTCTCGGCTCGCAGGTTCATGCCGCTTCTTGTTGGATGTCACAAAAGTGTTGGGAAACTTCCGGCAAGCGGCTGCGGCTGCGTAGGCAAGCACGAGGTTAGGGGGGATAGCCCTGGCACTTACATAAGTGGGTAGAGTAGAATATCCCTCTCTTCTGCGAATGACCCATAACAATTAGGGGTTAGCTATCAGAGTGAGATGACAAAATATAAAGGCGGGGGCGAACACGAGTAAAACCTGCCCCAGGTGGCATGGGGAGTAGCGAATCGACATTCCACCAATGGTACGCGACCTCAAATTTCTTCCACATGAATAACTTGTAGAGTTCGACATCATGACCCCTGAGGGTAGGAGGGTGGTAGGTCTCCTCGTCGTGTTGGACATGCGAGAAGGGGACGTTGCCGAAGTACCCCTTGACAAAGACAAACTTCTGGAGCCAATGATGGCTCTTGTTGACCGTCTCGCTAACCTTGGCATGTTGGCTCGCGAAGTTGGCTGAATACGCCCTGAAGGAGAATAGATTGCGGAATGCCAACAGGCTGAACTCAATTCTCTCTTCCCTTAGATAGCAGGCAAAGGCTACTATGACATCGATGGAATTGGGGGTCAGCTGACCCAGTATCACGCCGAAGTACTTGAGTACCTGGCGAATCTCCGGCTACAGGAGCATCTGGTAACACCCCACTTTTCCTAAATTGGGGCTAAAAAGGAAGAACTGCCCAGATTCATCAAAAGGTATAGAGTGAACTCGACGAATCGTTGAATGAACTCGACGAATTGTCGAATGAACTCGACGAATCATCGAATGCACTCGACGAATCGTCGAGTGGTCACCTCGTGTATTGATGAATAATGTCTGAAGTTTTATCTCAACGAATTGTCGAGGTGACTCAAGTGGTCTCGACAAAGCATCATAATGACTCGACTAATTCCGATGTCTCGACGAATTTACATCATCACTCGACGAATGCAGACAGAATGTTGATTTTACCTGTTTTGACTTTTGACGGAAACATAAGTGTTGATCCTTCATCGCAGTTGTCCAGATCAACTTGAAATGTCGATCCAACGACTGTCATGATTTTGAAATCCTTTATAGAGGTTTGGGAGATAATTTTAGTTTTATTTCTATCTTTACATTCTCTCTCCAAACGTAAGAAAGCAGAGAGCTCAAGGAAGAAGAAGGCATCTTCCGCCATTGGTGGAGCTCCGTAGCTCTGAGTTGTGAGACATTTCTAGATCCGCGGAGAGCAGCCCGGTGCAGTTCATTCCATCTGATTGAAATCTCAGATTCATGGCGTCGAAGAGAGCGGGAAGGGTAACGATCCTTCCTCCCGGTCTTAGGACGTGTTTGGTCCTTTCATTTTTTTCTATGCATATTAAGGTTCTCTTTCACTAATTAGTAAAGTGTAGGACTTCTTATAGTTCTTCGGAACTCCGGGTAGATTGTTTCCGTCACCGACATTATTTACATGTAGAAATGCAATAGACGAGCGGATTTAGGCATTTTGTGTGAAGCCTACCCATGGCCGTTAGCCCGGATCGGTGATGCTTGAATATGGCATGCATTTAGGTTAAGCCTAGAGTGCGTGCCAGAGAATGACTCCGTGAGAAATAACATCATAATGCGGGACTTGAGATTTAAGTGTCTTTCGGAGAGCCTAATGAAAGCCCCATGCATGGAATGTGGTTGAATGGGAACCTTCACCATGAGATTTGAAGCGGAGCGGTCTTGTACCTCCTTCATTGGATATTGTGTGCAAAGCCTAAGTCCTCTTGGAAGGATTATGTGCGTAGCCATCATTTTGTGTAGCACTTGAATGTGTTAAACCCTTACGGGATGATGTGAAGCTGTACCCGCATCGTACAGTAAGATCACGATGACTAGAGCACGAACAAAGTTGAACCAAACCCGTTTCCATGAAGATCGGTGAGAGGTGCCAACCTCTAGTACACCGTATGATCATGGGAGAGGTAGTGGAAGGTGCTTACCTAGACTGGACAAAAGCTCTTTTTCCCACCTAAGATTGTGTTACTTAGGGTAGAGTGTTTGTGGATTGATGTTGTGTTAGCCTCATGCGGTTGCTTAGGCGGTTATGGGAATCCCCGAGTGAACCCAAAGAACATCATGTGCATACCTAGGTTCCCCTTATTTTGCTGCTCAACCTAGAAGATTGATTGTGCTTGAAATCTCACCCTGTGTAGTGTAGTTGCACTATCTTTATTTGATTACCTATTACGTGTACGGCTTGCTTGCAGGATTAGCGGTGACACTCCCCTGAGCCGGCTAGATGGTCGGGGGTGCGATCATAATGCGGTTTGTGGTCAGCTCATAGCTGACCCTCATTTACCTCTTATTGGATGTTGGTGCAGGTGCTGGTGAGCCAAGTGGAAAGTAGCGGACAAAAGTCATATGTTGCGTCGGCCCTTGAAGGCCAACCTCTCTTTTACTACTTTCCTTATATTGTCGGACTGCATATTGAAGTATGTTTTGAGTTAAAGGCATTGTATGAATGTAAGGCCTTATGTAAGACCCCCCTCCCGGAACACAAGACATGGCCGAGGGAAGTCCTATGCCTAGGGCAGCCGCCTTGCAGAAACGCCAGCACACAAGCTAGCCTCTTCCACAAGATGCCTATCCTGCCAGTCAAACCAATATCATCAAGCCAACCCCTCAATAGTATAAAAGACAGAAGCCATATATTCACATATAAGTAAAGGTGTCACAATTATACAAAGACAGGAAGCTCTGAGAGCTCATGCAAGTATCAAAGTATCAAAATAAATGCCCCAAGGGCTACATCTCAAAACTATCGCTCACATCTGTCACTGACTGTAACAACGGTATCGTAGTCTCCGGCTCTGTCGTCCCGACCTGGTTATCCTCCTCCAGCTCCGTGCGCTGCTACTCCTGGGTGCGCTCTTAAAAGGAGGGGTGCAATAACTGTTAGTCATAAAGAAGAAGTGGCTTCACATCCTCTTCCCCGGTGACTCCAAGGCACCGGGTGGAAGGGAATGAAGAGAAGCTGCAATAAAAATAGTAATAGCAAAAGCAGGTGGCAATGAAAGATGTAATCACAGCAATATATCAAATGTATAAAATGTACATCTTAACAAGCATCATGGTCAGCGACAGAGTAGCAAAAAGAGTATATAGATAACTGAATTGAACTTAACTTATAAGGATGCCCATACAAGCTTATAAGTTAAGGATCCGAATATAAAGTAACCCATCATATAAAGGTGCACATACAAATTTATATGATGAGGATCCAATGCGGTGCAATGCTATGATCATGAAAGGATGAATGCAATACAATGATTATGATATGATGACTCACCCATGCATATTTGCTATGTCGACATAGATCTGTACTTCCCACTTTTTGATGGTAGCTAACCACTCAGGCACCTCACGTCGTGGCTAGACGGAGACAGTGGAACTGGCTCCTCCACTACTAGGCGGGTATGAACACTACCAGACCTAGGCCTATGTACGCCTCGACGCTAAGAACACACAACGGAGACCCTGCGTACTGCTCGCATCATGTTGAGTCTTCATAACATGGAAGGGGTCTTTGGGAAGTGAGCACCAAGAGTCAAACCCAACCGGTCTAGAGTCTAACTTCCTGCTTCTGTCGGTGTCATGACTAGCAAGCCTGTAGACCCGTCACAAGTAATCCTACAATCAGGATCATTACACCTGTAACACCTCAATTTCTAGTGCACTGAAATCAGCATGTTGTTAAGTCTGAGAGCTAGCGCCAGGCGTTGGCGGTAACGCCAGGCGTTAGCCTAGGACTTAGAGAAATCCAAGGCAGGAATAACTGGTTTCTCGAGAAATCCAAGGCAGGATCCTTGATTTCTCGAGAACGCCAGGCCGTTCGTCGAACTCATCGTTCGACGAACTAGGCCGTTTGTTGAATGCACCGTTCGATGAACGTCGGGCCGTTCGACGAACGCCAGGATGTTCATTGAATGCGCCGTTCGACAAATGACGGGCCATTCGACGAACTCTAGGCCGTTCGTTGAACACACCGTTCGATGAATGCCAGGCCATTCGATGAACGCCGTCGAGACGTCGAGATAAGGAGCCGATCGATGGGAGATAGCGCCAGGCGTTAGTAATAGCGCCAGCATTAGATTTCTCGTCGAATTCCTTAAGCGAATGTGGATAATTTTAGCCACCGCCTTAGGGGCTAACGCCCGACGTTAGGTGCTAACGCCGACGTTAGCTAAGAAAGTATATATGCAGCAAAATCTGACTTTTCTTCTCATTTTCTCTGAGACCCTATGCATTTCTGAGAGCTGTGGGCTGAGAGCTGGGAAGGAGATCAGTTGGAGGTGAGCCTTCGTCGTGCCAGGAGGGAGATTAGTGAAGGTACTTGCGTGCTTATGCCATCATCGATTCAGTGGGGAGGAAGCTGTTTCAAAAGAGTCCAGCCGAGTTCCTCTCAGATCTATGGCACCGAAACGAGCGTCGAGGGTAACAATTCTCCTCCCTAGTCTTTGGACATGTGCATTCTTTGATTTGCATGTTTAGGAAGACTTCTACTAATTAGTAGATTCGATCTTCCGGTGGGTTGAAGTTATTTCCCCAATAAATTGCATATAGAGTCTGGAATGGAAGTACGGGCATAGGCATGCTGTGTGAAGCCCATCTGGATAGGTTGGTCTGGATTGGTGATGTTTATTGCTTGTAGCGTGCCGGAGAAGACTCCGTGTATATGATGTGTTTCGGGTTCTTTGTGTTGTGTTGTACATCAAAGTGGGTTCTGGAGGTGTTTCCCATGCAATACCCGAAAAGTGGTAGCAGAACTGAGTTCTGTTACTAGCACCCGGCGCTAGTGTTAGCGCCGGCGGTAGCTCCAGGTGAGCTATGAGGTTGATTTCTGGAGGTTTTTTCCCAGAGGTAGCAGAACAGGGTTCTGTTACCAGCGCCGGGCAGAAATGGGTTCTGTTGCTAGCGTTGGGCGCTAGTGCTAGTGCCGGCGTTAGCTCCCAGTGCATAGATTGTGTGATACTATGCGACCTAAAGTCCTAGGGACTGGGTGCTGAAGAAGCTAAAGGGATGAAAGCCTAGCTTTAAGTGACAGGCACAAGGTGAAGCTTACCGGCATCGTGCATAGTTGATCGTGACGATTGAGCACGGACCTAGCTGATCCGAACCCGCCCATAGTGGTGGTGAAGAGGCCGCCCCTCGGTGCACTGGGCTATGGAAGAGTGCCGGAACTTCGTGTGTACGGCCTAGAACAAATTTTTTGTCTAAGTTGAAATAAGACTTAGCTTGGAGGCGTAACTCTGGGAGTATGCCAAAGTGTGCCTTGAGAGCACGAAGCGGATGGCTATGGATGCCTCCGTTGGTGTTGTTTGCGGATATATATGTTTATATGTTGCTGACTCTTACTTGCAGGGATGGAGTATCGCCACCCCAAGAAAGGGGTGGGGTCATTATATCTTGGTCAGCTAAAGCTGACCGGTTGCTTGTTTTCCCCCACTCTTTTGGTGGATTTGTTTGTACATGTCCTGGCGAGACTAGCGAGAAATAGTGGGCTGAAGCACCTGCTGCTGTGTTGTGCTGGCCCTTGAAGGACAAAGCTTATGTTTACTATTTTCATGTGTGGCCGGCCTGCGTGCCGATGTTTGGAAGCCACTTTTGATGTATACATTTTAATAATCAAACCTTGTTTGTATTTTCATTCCTAGTTGTAAAGTGGACAAGTTGTAATCTGGTTTACTAATTCAATAAATCAAATGCTTCCGTTGTATAACTCTGTATGCTGAGATGGTTATATTCTTAACTATTTGTTGCTAATTAAGTAACGCACTCTTCTGTTCATTTCTCATGGTGTGGGGTCCCGGCCGGACCTACTGCTATAGGCTATGTAACAGGGAGGGTGTTACAAATTGGTATCAGCTACGGATCTCGATCCATTTCCGTCTGATTAATGGTCAAATTCTTATAAGGGGTGGTGAGCACGTGTGTGTGTCGCCGTTAAGACATGTAAATTACCAGTAAATGTCCACTTTAGGAATGAATTACATGTAGGATTATAGCAATATGATGGAACTAAAGTGTTCCTTTGTTGATCCATGATATCTCTTAGTCGCTAATTGTGTTTTGTACACATGTATAGGCAGTTGGGAGTGGAGCAGGGCCGTCTCGACCCCCGTGTTCGACTGCGAGCAGTGCACCAGCTGCGGTGCCGACTCCTCCTTCTGTTGTGACAGTAAGGATGGTAGCTGAAGCAGTGTTTGCTATGTTCACTGCACAACCTGGAGGGCAGGTCCCTGGACAGCCTCCTACCCTTGGAGTGGCTCCAGTGCAGGTCGTGGCAGCTGAACCTGCGATTGAACGGCCAGTGCCGGTGAGGGCACGAAGAGATCCAGACCAACAACTGCAGTACTTTCTGAGTTTCCATCCTCCTACATTCACGGGGGAAGGAACTCCAACGCAAGCTGAGGATTGGTTTCGAGGGTGCGCAAGACCTTGAAGGCCACTGATACGGAGGAAGGGCAGAAGGTTACTTTGGAAACCTTCCTACTTGATGGGGAGGCGTAGCTGTGGTGGGACGAGTTAGAGTTGCATCAACTAGCGGGAAGGCAGCTGACGGACATCTCTTTCGAAGAGTTTTCGAGGATGTTCTTGGCGCGGTATCTCCCACCTGCTCAACAAATTGAGATGGAGAATCAGTTCAACCATCTAACTCAAGGTGACGGTATGATTGATGATTACCTGCATGAGTTTACCCGGTTGGGGCGATACACATGAGCAACCTTTTGCCGATAAAGCTCGGAAGACCAATCGGTTCTATGAAGGTCTGCGGGAAGAGTTGTGGTTCCTTCTGTCGGGGCCAATGACACAGGGGTTTATGACCCTGGTCAATACAGCTCGTTCCTTAGAAAAGGATATGAAACGGTCCCAGAGCATGAAGGAGTTAGCAGTGATAAAGCCATAGTTCAAAGCACCAAGATCTGCGAAGTCTGGGCGAGGCAGATGGAGGAGACGAGCGCGACCTTCTGGGTCAGCTAAATCTGCGTCTTCGGGTGTGACCACTGGGCGAGGCCCACTCATCTGTTATAATTGTGGTAAGCCAGGTCATATAGCCCGAGAATGTCGTGGCGGCAAGAAGGTGACTGCGGCTTATGCAGCAGAGAAAGGGAAGGCGGTGGAATCAACTGCATCCCATGCTGCTCTAACCCAGCCTAGAGTGTATAACCTTGGCTAGCAGGAGGCCATCAAGCAAAGCGATGTGGTGATAGGTATGCGCTAGTATACAGCTTTTGTTGCATTTTATACTTCATACCTTCATCATTGCTTGTTAAACGTTTGTGTACTAGGCTTTGTCCTAATATTTAACTCTCCGGCAAGAGCGTTGTTTGATACGGGAGATTCACATTATTTTCTATCGGATGCCTTCATACACCAGCTTGGGGTGCCTTCGTCATGTAGAAAGGAATGATTAGATGTGATGCTGCCCAATGGCTGCTCGATGCATGCGGATCGAGACTGTGTTGTCCAGGTGCGAATTGGATGTCAAGATTTTGATTTGGAAGCATTGATACTGCCGCTTTCGGAGTTCGATGTGATCTTTGGTATGGAATGACTGTCGGCGCAGCAGGCCTACATTGATTGCACTTCTAAGGAGGTCACACTAGGGCGGAATACCGAATGTGCTACTACGTTTGCTGTTTTGCGAGGATCGAGCAAGACGTTGATGTCCGCTGTCCAAGTAGTCAAGGCAGTTCGGCAAGGTGCAGAATTGTGTTTTGTGCTAGTGGGAGCTGCAAAACCTCAACCCAGTTTGAGTGACGTTCCAGTTATTGCGGAGTATCCTGATGTGTTTCCGAAAGATCTTCCTAGGGCGCCACCTCAGCGAGAGATTGACTTCACAATAGAGTTGGTGGCAGGTGCCAAACCTATGTTACGCTCTCCTTATAGAATTGCGCCAAAGTAGATGGCAGAGTTGAAGGTTCAATTACAGGAGTTGCTAGAGCAAGGCTATATACGCCCAAGTACATCACCTTGGGGTGCTCCGGTCCTCTTTGTGAAGAAGAAGGGCGGAAGCCTATGTCTCTGTATCTACAACCATGAATTGAACAAGCTGACCGAGAAGAACAAGTATCTGATTCCTCGAATCGATGACTTATTTGATCAGCTAGTGGGCTCGTCGGTGTATTCAAAGATGGATCTTAAGTCTGGTTACTATCAGTTGCAGATTCAGAATGCGACATTCCTAAGACGGCATTTAGTACCCGCTACGGGCACTACGAGTTCATAGTGATGCTGTTTGGACTGATGAATGTGCCATCAGTATTCATGGATCTGATGAATGGGACCTTTAGAGAGTGCCCTGATCGGTTTGTGATCGTCTTTATTGACGATATTCTGGTATACTCTCAATCTGAAGAAGAACACGCGATTCATTTACGCATAGTTTTGGAGACCCTGCGACAGAGTCAGTTGTATGCCAAGTTCTCCAAGTGGGAGTTTTGGCTAGCTTCAGTAGCGTTCCTTGGTCATGTGGTTAGTGGTGAGGGTATCACAATGGATCCAACAAAGATAGTTGCTATCCAGGAGTGGCCCGTTTTGACGACAGTAGCGGAAGTCAGGAGTTTCCTTGGACTTGTCGGCTACTATCGGCGCTTCGTAGAGAACTTTTCACGGATTGCTCTTCCTCTCACGGCCTTGACAAGGAAGGATCAGAAGTTCGTTTGTTCACCAGCGTGTGCACGAGCTTTTGAGGAATTAAAGAGTCGTCTGACCACGTGATGGTTATAGTTGTAGATTTGCAAAACCTTTCTTGTGATGCGACTAGAATTAAGCGGGCATTTTCGAGGAGTTTCGCGAGTACTCCTACTTCGAGGAACTAACCGTTATCCTACTTCGATGAATAGAAGTAACGGTCTTTTCTTCTTTCGAAATATCGAGGATTACGCCTCGGCTACGGCGCCGAATTCTCTAAATATGTGTAAATAGAAAAGGAGAGGGTTTTGCAAGTTTTTGTAATTGTATATCCAAACTAATCTTTCGATGAAGGCAAGTGCACCTTATCGCGTATAGTATAGGATATTTAATAGAAAATATCAAGGTCGTATTTTTCCAAGAACGTGTTGATTATTTTTACTTTTTAAGAACGCGCTATTATTTTATCGATGAAATGAGCGATTAGTTTTATAAAATTTAAAGAGCGATGATGATGTTTAATTAAGCGATTGCGTACGTTAGTAAAAACAAAGAAAAGATAAGTGCAATCTCTACCTAAATAGGTAGAGGGGAAATAAATACGGTGCAAGTTCTACCCAAATGGGTAGACGGGAAATAAAAGCAATCTCTACCCAAATAGGTAGAGGAGAAATAAATGCGTGAGCAAGTTCTACCCAAACGGGTAGACGGGAAATAAATGCAATCTCTACCCAAATAGGTAGAGGGGAAATAAATGCGTGAGCAAGTTCTACCCAAACGGGTAGACGGGAAATAAATGCGTGCCAATAGTAAAAGCTACGCTATTAAATTGAAAGCTAAATTAAACTAAACTATGAAATAAATTACTCTCATACACTCACACGCACTTACAATAAATGAAAAACTAAATTAAAAACAAAAGACAATAAAACACTAACTCGTACACTCACACACACTTACTTAAAGGAAAAGAAGAACAAAGTAAAAGAAATTTAAGAACAAAGAAGAACTTTCATATATATGTATAATAGATATTACAACTTTTTCAAGAAAGTCTAAACTTGGAGAGCCCAAACTAGGGCTTAGGAAACACACAAACAAACTCACATAAACACTCAAGAAAAACACTTAGACAGGAACACTCAAAAACTCACAAGAACAACACTTAATTAGGTTCTAACTTTTATGAACCTTTAAAAAAAAGCAAAGCCCTCATATTTATAGCCAAAAAGAGGGCAGCAAATAGTAGAAATGGAAAAAGAAAATAGCAGCTGGCTGTTGACTGGAGAGGTTGGCAAGCTTGACATGAGTGCTATGGTGTGCGGATAGCAACTGGCAGATTCTAGAAGGAGAGAGGTGGAGGACAGCTTGCTGGAAGGAGAGCTGGAGGAGATTTCGTCGAACGACTGCAGAGAGAATTGGTCGAACACCTGCAGACAGAAATAATAATATATAGTTGATATAATATATATATAAATATATATATAGAATTAGTCGAACGGAGGGATTGGGGGGAGTTTAGTCGAACGGAGGGATTGATATATATATGTATATATATAGTGAGTTTATATAATATTTATAATAGAGATAAATTCGTCGACCGGCGTTCGACGAAAATTTCGTCGAACGCCGCTCGAAATATATACAGATTATATATAATATAATATAATACAGTAGTTATATAAACTCTGCATAAAATTTGTCGAACGGCGGGCGCCGTTCGACGAATCTAATGCAGAGTTTATATAAAATACTTATATGATTAAAATATTTTTTATTTAATTTTTTTTTAATTTACATAATTATTTATAAGATTATATTTAATATATATATACTGCTATTATTTATTAAATATATATTATAATTATTTTACATTTATTATATATATATATATACATTTCATTATATTCATAATATATATATTATTATTACTATAGTATTATACTATTCTACTATATTTATTATATATATATATTCAGAAATTTATTATATTTATAATAAAATTATTATACAATATTATTTCAAAATTCTATTCTTATATAAGTATATTTATTTATTTTTACATAAATTCTGATTTGCTTCATAATTAAATAACTCTTTTTTTTTTCAAAAAGATAAATAAATATATACATTAGATAAAACAAGAGATTTATTCAACAATTTATATGCAATATGAACAAATTACCCAAAATTAGGCTAAAAATTATACTAAAAATATGCATAATTTGCTATTCATCAAATACCCCCATACTTAAGCTTTTGCTATTCCAAGGCAAAAGTAAGAGATACCCATAAGACATTAATAGAATTTCTAATTTACAAAAATTTTATTTAATCGAAAGTAAGCTTGAAATAAATTTAGGAGATTAAAAGAGGTAAGTCCAACATCGTGATAATGATTTAAAAAGAGCGAAAAAGTTTTAGCCAACAAGACTTCTAACGTTATCTAAGTAGCGACCTAAATGATTGCAATAATTAGCACCATGATTAGAATAGAATTATAAGAACTTTAACTTTTTAAAGAAATTTTTTTAGAATAATTAAAACTTACTAATTATGCTCTCTCAATTTTTTCATTTATATCTAGTTTTCAATTTGATTGGCTGGGGGTAGGGGAAGTTTGGTAGGAGAAGAGACTTTTGATTTGGGGGTGATGAATTTTATCCTCTCACCCCACTCAATTTTTTGTTTGGATTTGAGAGTGGCTAGGGAATGGAATTTTATTCCCTTTTGAATTTTTATCAATCTTCAAAAATAACCCAATATTTGTTTAGGGAAAGAAATTTTTATTCCTAGGTCATAAATTCTTTTAATAAAATTGGGTGCCTATGTTTACGGAATGAAATCTTATTCCCATTGACATAAGATCTTTTAAAATAAAATACCAAGAAAGGGGATGTTAGGGGTTTAGAAATTTCTAGATTTTATAAATTGAGAAAATTTTTTGAGAGCAAGTTTTAGTAGGTTTAAAATATTCCTAAAGTTTCACAAGTTTGGAGTAGGAATAATTAAAGTCTAAAGATGGTCTGCCAAAATAATACAACAAGAAGCTATTTAGGGTAAACTTGAAGTAGTGCTAAAAAATTTGTTCTCAAATTAAATTAAAAACACAATATATTATTTACAACTAAAATTCCATGAATTTAAATCTTACAAACTATGATACGAATAAAGGTTTTGGCAAATCAAAAATAATGAAAAGTGCTTATAAATAAACTCAAAGTAATTTTGAGAAATACAAAGCTAAGTAGGGGTTTTTATTATATTTTTGGGATTTTATCATTTTGTTTTGTTTTGTTTTTGTTTTTTTGGTTTTGTTTTTTTTAATTTTGGGGGTTTTGGAATTTTTTGGATTTTTCTAAATATTTACAAAGTATGATATAAATTTTTTATTTTTGTGGTTTTTATAATTTTTTTATTTTTGTGGTTTTTATAATTTATTTGTAATTTTCTAAATATTTACAAAGTATGATATAAATTTTTTATTTTTGTGGTTTTTATAATTTTTTTTGTATTTTTCTAAATATTTACAAAGTATGAAGAACAGAAAAAGAGACCCCCATACTTAAAACCCAACATTGTCCCCAATGTTGTAATTTAAGTATGAAGAAGTAAAAAAAGGAAAATGCAGTTTGTAAAAAATTAAAGACGAGAAAATGCAAGAAAACCCTACAAAAATAAAGTAGACAAAGGTAAAAATATTAGATAAATATGGGGTGCCTCCCACGAGCGCTTTGTTTACCGTCGCGTAGCTTGACTAGTTTGGCGGGGTACGATCGTTTTTAGATGTGGGGGAGGGGTATAGAATTAAGCTTACCACCCACTTGATCGCCCGCGAAGTAGAGTTTTAATCGATGACCATTGACTTTTAACTCGCCTTTTTCGGGGTGATAGTTAAGAACGGTCCCGTATGGCCAAACCTCTTTAACTTGAAAGGGGCCGGACCATCGGGATTTAAGCATACCCGGAAAAAGATGAAGACGTGAATTAAAAAGGAGGACTAGATCGCCCTGCGCAAATGTTTTTGGAAATTTAATTTTGCGATCGTGATAGAATTTATAGCGCTCTTTATAGAATTTATTGCTCTCGTAAGCGTTCGCACGCCATTCAACGAGTTCGTTTAATTGAAATTTCTGACTTTCGGCGGCTAAATTTTGATCGAGATTTAAAAGCTTTAACGCCCAAAAAGCGCGGTGCTCTAATTCTACGGGCAGGTGGCATGCCTTGCCGTAGACTAATCGATAAGGCATACAACCGATTGCGGTTTTGTATGCCGTACGATATGCCCACAATGCGTCGTCTAATTTAATCGCCCAATCCCTCCTATTTGTTGAAACAGTTTTTTCTAATATGCGTTTAATTTCTCGATTAACTACCTCCACTTGGCCGCTAGTTTGGGGGTGATAGGCGGTGGCGAGCTTATGCGTGACGCCATATTTAGATAAAATTTTTTCAAACTGGGCGTTGCAGAAGTGCGTACCCCTATCACTAAGTATCGCGCGGGGCGCGCCGAAGAGAGAAAATAATTTTTTAAGAAATTTGACGATGACTCTCTCATCGTTGGTGGGGAGAGCTTGTGCTTCCGCCCATCTCGATACGTAGTTGACCGCCACTAAAATGTAGCGATTTGTAAATGAAGGAGGTAGGGGGCCTACGAAGTCTATGCCCCATAAATCGAAAATTTCGCATTCTAAGTAAAAATTTTGGGGCATCTCGTCGCGACGAGTGATGTTACCCGACCGTTGACAGCTATCGCACGCACTCACAAAAGCATGAGCGTCTTTAAAGAAAGCGGGCCAATAAAAGCCCGCTTCCAGCGCTTTCTTTGCGGTCCGGTTAGCTTGATAATGCCCGCCGGCCGGCCCCTCATGGCAGTGACGCAATATTTGCGCACCCTCCTTGCTCGAAACGCATCTCCGCACGACTTGGTCTGCACAGACGCGAAATAGGAAAGGGTCCTCCCAAAAGTAGTTTTTCAAATCAGAAAAGAATTTCTTCTTTTGTTGTTTTGAAAAGTCTTTCGGAAGCACCCGCGCAACTAAATAGTTGGCGTAGTCCGCGAACCAAGGTGTGGAAGAAGTTTTTAAATTATTTAAAGTTAAAAGACGCTCCTCGGGAAAGCGATCATCGATTTCCGGCTCGACGAGCGCTTCCGTTATCGGGCGTTCTAAACGAGAGAGGTGGTCGGCCGCTAAATTTTCGGCCCCCTTCTTATCCCGGATCTCCAAATCAAATTCTTGTAATAGGAGGAGCCATCGAAGAAGGCGGGGCTTAGCATCTATTTTATCTAATAAATATTTTAGGGCGGAGTGGTTGGTAAATACTATAATTTTTGAAAGCGTGACGTAGGGCCTAAACTTATCGATGGCGAAGACGACGACAAGGAGTTCCTTTTCCGTGGTCGTGTAATTAGCCTGTGCGGTCGTGAGCGTGCGGGATGCATAATAGATAGGATGAAAGTATTTATTTACGCGTTGGCCTAATACAGCCCCTACCGCTATATCGCTCGCGTCGCACATACTCTCAAACGGAAGGGTCTAATCGGGCGCCACCAGAATGGGAGAATGGATAAGTTTTTCTTTTATAATTTTAAATGCCTCTACGCACGCGTCATCAAAAATAAATGGAGATTCCTTCTTCAGGAGGTGGGTTAGCGATTTTGTTATTTTAGAAAAATTTTGAATGAACCGCCTATAAAAACCCGCGTGGCCAAGAAAACTATGAATAGATTTTATAATTGAGGGCGCGGGAAGTTTTTCGATTATTTTGACCTTGGCCTTGTCGACCTCCATCCCTCTTGCGGAAATTTTGTGTCGGAGAACTAAGCCTTCTCGAACCATAAAATTACACTTCTCCCAGTTTAAAACCAGGTTCGTGTCTTCGCATCATTGGAGGACTCGATCTAAATTTTTTAAACAGTTTTGGAAGAAGCTTCCAAAGACCGAGAAGTCATCGATAAAGACTTCCATAATATCCTCTACGAGCTCTCCAAAGATCGCCATCATACATCGTTGGAATGTAGCGGGCGCATTGCAGAGGCCGAACGACATCCTTCGGTATGCGAAGGTGCCGAAGGGGCACGTAATGGTTGTTTTCTCCTGGTCTTCGGGGGAGATAGGAATTTGTAAAAAACCCGATAGACCATCGAGAAAACAATAATATGGATGACCCGAAAGTCGCTCTAGAATTTGATCGATAAACGGCAACGGAAAGTGGTCTTTTCGGGTGGCATCATTTAACTTTCGGTAATCGATGCACACCCGCCAACCCGTAACGGTACGGGTTGGGATTAATTCGTTGTTTTGATTTGCCACTACCATTAGACCGCCCTTTTTTGGCACGACATGAATGGGACTAACCCACGTGCTGTCAGATATAGGATAGATAATCCCCGCATCCAGGAGTTTTATTACTTCAGCCTTAACGACATCTCGCATATTCGGGTTAAGTCGTCGCTGAGGCTGGATGGTTTTGCCGGAATTATCTTCTAAAAAAAATTTTATGCGTGCAAAAAGAGGGATTTATCCCCCTAATATCTGAAATTTGCCATGCAATTGCATGGCGATGCGTGGACAAAACTTTAACTAATTCGGAGGTTTCTGAATCGGTTAAAGAAGACGAAATAATAACCGGGAGTTTTAAGTCCGCGGCGAGAAAAGCGTATTTTAAATGGTCGGGGAGTGGCTTAAGCTCCAAGACCGGGGGTTCTTCGTAAGAAGTTGTAATTCGTAAACTTTTAGAATTAAAAGACTCGAAAGGCGAATCTGGTGGTAATTCGTCCAAAGGGGCGAGGTTCACCAGATCCGGATCGTCTAAAGTTAAAGCGAGTAATCCAGAAAGCGAAGAACACTCATCCTCGAACGCGGATTCCAAGTGAAAGCAGGAATCGTCGTTCGATAAAGAGTTTCGCATCGAAGGATTAATATGAAGGGTAACTTCGTCGTCTCCGACCCGAAGGAGGAGGCGACCGTTACTCACATCAATTAATGCTCGGGAGGTCGCGAGGAAAGGGCGCCCGAGGATAATTGGTACCTCGGCGTCCTCCTCGATGTCGAGGATAACGAAGTCTACCTGGAAGATAAACTTGTCAACCTTGACCAGAACGTCCTCCACTACCCCGATAGGATATTTTATCGAGCGATCCGCGAGTTGGATGCTCATTTTCCTTGGGGTGGGAACACCCAAATCTAATTTTTTAAAGAGGGAGAAGGGCATTAAATTAATGCTCGCTCCCAGGTCCGCTAGGGCGTATTTTATTAATAAATTGCCAAAAAGGCACGGGATGGAAAACCTTCCCGAGTCGTTTAGTTTTGGCGGTAAACTATTAAGTAGGACCGCCGAGCATTCCACATTTAATGAAACACGCGAAATACCCTCGAGCTTCTTTTTATTAGAAAGGAGCTCCTTAAGGTATTTCGCATATTTTGGCATCTGAGAGAGTGCCTCGCAGAAGGGGACGTTAATTTGAATTTGTTTTAATATTCGTAAAATTTTTTGATAATGTTCGTCCTCCTTCTCTTTATTAATTTTTGCGGGGTAAGGAATTTGCGGGCTCGAAACGCCCGACGCTAATGTTTTTCCTTATCTACTAAAATTGAAGACGAGGGTGGAGGGGTCGGAGGCGAAACAGTTACCTGACGCTCAACCCGCAATGGGGAGTCGACCTCCCTGCCGCTGCGAAGGGTAATGGCGTGGGCATTTTCACGCGGGTTCTGCTCTGAGTTTCCTGGCAATGCTCCAAGTGGCCGCTCGGATGTTCATTTTAGCGAGCTGTCCAACCTGCATTTCTACATTTTTTAGCGATCCGGTTATATTCCGGATATTTGCCTCGTTGGACGCTACGTATTTTGTAAAAATCTCCTCGAGCGGAGGAGGTTTTTGAGGGGGAGGCGGAAAGCCCTGCTGAAATCCTTGGGGATATCCTTGCGGAAATCCTTGCGGGATCACAGGTGGAGGGCATTGCGCGTTGTTAGGATTACTCCAGGAGAAGTTCGGGTGGCTCCTCCAACCCGGATTATAGTTATTACTATAAGGGTTGTTATTAGGATTGAAGGGCGCCAGCACTTGATTGCCAACGTACTCCACCGATTCCTCGATATTATTATTATTATTTAGATTATTATTATTATTATTATGAGTATTAAAATTATTATTAGGATTTTTAAAATTATTATTATTATTATTATTATTATTATTAGGATTATTAGCCCAAGCGGGAGTGGAGGAGGAAGCAGACATCTCCGCCACTTGCTTGCTTAGCCGCTCTACCTGCGAGGTTAAGTAAGTAGTGGCATCCACTTCAAAAAGACCAGTCGATTTATTAGGACGCGACCTTGGCACATTCCATTGGTACGCGTTCATGGCCATTTCTTCGATCAGAGTTTGAGCGGCCTCCGTGGTTTTGTTGTTTAACGTTCCCCCGGCGGCTGCGTCGATCATCTGTCGCGTTGAGAAATTCAAGCCGTTATAGAAAGTTTGTACCTGTAGCCAAGTTGGTAGCACGTGATGAGGACACCTACGCAGGCATTCCTTAAATCGCTCCCAAGTCTCGTAGAGATACTCGAAATCGAATTGAATGAAGGAGGCTATGTCTGTGCGTAATTTAGCGGTTTTTGACGGAGGAAAATATTTAGTTAGAAAATTTTCCGTCAATTCGGCCCACGTGGTTATGGACCCTCTCGGAAGAGAAGTCAACCATGATTTAGCCTTTGTCCACAGGGAAAAGGGAAATAAGTGCAAGTGAATGGCGTCATCGCTGACGCCATTAATCTTGAAGGTGTCGCAAATTTCTAAAAAATTTGAAAGGTGTTGGTTTGGGTCCTCATCTGGCAAACCGTCGAACTGAATCGACTGTTGTACCATTTGGATTATGCTGGATTTGATTTCGAAATTATTATTAGCTACCGCGGGACGGGTGACGCTCGATCCTGTATCCTCTAAATTTGGCCTAGCATAATAGGCCATGGTCCGCTGTGGGGCCGCATTTAGATTAGGATCGCCCATCACGCCTATATGTATATCGCCGACGGATTCTTCGGGATCTATTTGTAGATTTTGATTACGAGATTGGCGGCGCTCTAGAAGCGTGCGCTCGATTTCGGGATCAAAAGGTAAAGTCAGATTATCCGAAGATTCTCCTCGGGTCATACACTATTCTTTAATTAAATTTTTTTTTGGAAGAAAGAGTTTTTTTTTCTTTTTGTAGATTTTTTTGATGTTTTTGTTTTGGGAATATTTTTACAAGGAAGAAAAAGAAAGAAAGAAAGAAAGAGGGGGAAAATATATTTTTTAGATTTTCTTTTCGTAAGTAGAAAATATAGCTATATATTTTTTTGGGTAATTTTTAAGGTTTTGTTTTGTTTGGTTTTATATGAACATATATATGTATGTTTGTAAATATATATACAAAAGGTTTATAATTGCAAAAGATTTTAAATTTTACAAATATGTGTTTATAAGAGGTGGTAAAAAAAAGAGATATATCTTTATATATATATTTTTTGAAGATTTTGGATTTTCCTTTTTCTTAGATAGGTTTTTTTTTTCTTAATTAATTTTTTTTTTGTTTTTAAGATGAAAGTAAAATATATAATTGATAGAGAGGTGAAATATAAGATAAAATTAATAGCGTTTCCTATTTCAAAATAACGACACAAGTCCCCGGCAACGGCGCCAAAAACTTGATGGTTATAGTTGCAGATTTGCAAAACCTTTCTTGTGATGCGATTAGAATTAAGCGGGCATTTTCGAGGAGTTTCGCGAGTACTCCTACTTCGAGAAACTAACCGTTATCCTACTTCGATGAATAGAAGTAACGGTCTTTTCTTCTTTCGAAATATCGACGATTACGCCTCGGCTACGGCGCCGAATTCTCTAAATATGTGTAAATAAAAAAGGAGAGGGTTTTGCAAGTTTTTGTAATTGTATATCCAAACTAATCTTTCGATGAAGGCAAGTGCACCTTATCGCGTATAGTATAGGATATTTAATAGAAAATATCAAGGTCGTATTTTTCCAAGAACGTGTTGATTATTTTTACTTTTTAAGAACGCGCTATTATTTTATCGATGAAACGAGCGATTAGTTTTATAAAATTTAAAGAGCGATGACGATGATTAATTAAGCGATTGCGTGCGTTAGTAAAAACAAAGAAAAGATAAGTGCAATCTCTACATAAATAGGTAGAGGGGAAATAAATACGGTGTAAGTTCTACCCAAATGGGTAGACGGGAAATAAAAGCAATCTCTACCCAAATAGGTAGAGGAGAAATAAATGCGTGAGCAAGTTCTACCCAAACGGGTAGACGGGAAATAAATGCAATCTCTACCCAAATAGGTAGAGGGGAAATAAATGTGTGAGCAAGTTCTACCCAAACAGGTAGACGGGAAATAAATGCGTGACAATAGTAAAAGCTACGCTATTAAATTGAAAGCTAATTAAACTAAACTATGAAATAAATTACTCTCATACACTCACACGCACTTACAATAAATGAAAAACTAAATTAAAAACAAAAGACAATAAAACACTAACTCGTACACTCACACACACTAACTTGTATAATAGAGATTACAACTTTTTCAAGAAAGTCTAAACTTGGAGAGCCCAAACTAGGGCTTAGGAAACACACAAACAAACTCACATAAACACTCAAGAAAAACACTTAGACAGGAACACTCAAAAACTCACAAGAACAACACTTAATTAGGTTCTAACTTTTATGAACCTTTAAAAAAAAGCAAAGCCCCTCATATTTATAGCCAAAAAGAGGGCTGCAAATAGTAGAAATGGAAAAAGAAAACAACAGCTGGCTATTGACTGGAGAGGTTGGCAAGCTTGACTTGAGTGCTATGGTGTGCGGATAGCAACTGGCAGATTCTAGAAGGAGAGAGGTGGAGGACAGCTTGCTGGAAGGAGAGCTGGAGGAGATTTCGTCGAACGACTGCAGAGAGAATTAGTCGAACACCTGCAGACAGAAATAATAATATATAGTTGATATAATATATATATAAATATATATATAGAATTAGTCGAACGGAGGGATTGGGGGGAGTTTAGTCGAACGGAGGGATTGATATATATATGTATATATATAGTGAGTTTATATAATATTTATAATAGAGATAAATTCGTCGACCGGCGTTCGACGAAAATTTCGTCGAACGCCGCTCGAAATATATACAGATTATATATAATATAATATAATACAGTAGTTATATAAACTCTGCATAAAATTTGTCGAACGGCGGGCGTCGTTCGACGAATCTAATGCAGAGTTTATATAAAATACTTATATGATTAAAATATTTTTTATTTAATTTTCTTTTAATTTACATAATTATTTATAAGATTATATTTAATATATATATACTGCTATTTTTTATTAAATATATATTATAATTATTTTACCATTATTATATATATATATATACATTTCATTATATTCATAATATATATATTATTATTACTATATTATTATACTATTCTACTATATTTATTATATATATATATATTCAGAAATTTATTATATTTATAATAAAATTATTATACAATATTATTTCAAAATTTTATTCTTATATAAGTATATTTATTTATTTTTACATAAATTCTGATTTGCTTCATAATTAAATAACTCTTTTTTTTTCAAAAAGATAAATAAATATATACATTAGATAAAACAAGAGATTTATTCAATAATTTATATGCAATATGAACAAATTACCCAAAATTAGGCTAAAAATTATACTAAAAATATGCATAATTTGCTATTCATCACCACGACATCAATCTTGTGTTTCCCATGTGGTGCAGAAGGCTATGAAATTTATAGCGACGCGTCAGGGAGTGGCTTAGGCTGCGTACTTCTTCAGCATGGTCAAGTGTTAGCTTATGGCTCTCGCCAGTTGAAAGTGCATGAGCAGAATTACCCGGTCCACGACCTGGAGTAGGCGACCGTGATCTTCGCTCTGAAATTGTGGCGGCACTACTTGTATGGTGTGAAGGTGGATATCTTTACAGACCATAAGAGCCTAAAGTATCTGTTAAATCAGAAAAAGCTCAATATGCGACATCGAAGGTGGATGGAGTTCCTGGGGGACTACACTTTCGAGATACACTATACTCTCGGGAAGGGAAATGTCGTTGCAGATGCTTTGAGCCGGAGGGCTTCTGCGCAGGCCAACTGGGTTCAGATGCATTACTCGCGTCTGATTAGTGGCTTAGAAGCTTTAGAGATCTCCTATGTGGAGAGGAGTTCTAGTGTGAGTGTGTGCTTGAACTGGACGGAGGTGCAATACGACCTCGCGGACAGAGTACGATAGGCCATGGAGCTTGATTCGAGCATGCAACGCTACTTGGCAGAGTCTGAGGTTGGGTCTGCTGCAGAGTTTGTGTTGGACGACGGTCTGATGTGGAAAGACGGTCGGTTGTGTGTCCCAAATGTGGGTAAATTGCGGGAGGAATTGATGTACGAAGCCCATTTTACAAAATACTCAATTCACCCAGGGAGCACAAAAATGTACCAGGACATGAAGAGGCTAGCCAGGATTGAAGAAGGACATCGCTCTTTATGTGGCAAAGTGTAAGACTTTCGCACTTGTGAAGGCCGAATGTCAGAAACCTGGAGGATTCCTGAAGTCGTTGCCTGTGTCGGAATGGAAATTTGATGACATTTCGATGGATTTCGTGCACGATTTGCCGAGATCACAGAGTGGTAATGATGCCATATGGGTGATCGTGGATCGCCTGACGAAGGTAGCCCACTTTATTCCAAACCGGAGGGACGATTTAGTTGAAAAGTTGGCAAAGCTGTATGTTGATAGCATCGTACGATTGCACGGTGTGCCCCGTAGCATCGTTAGTGACCAAGACGGGTGCTTTACTTTGAGAGATCGGAGACTAATCCACCAGTTGTTGGGTACAAAGTTGAAGTTTAGTACTGCCTTCCACCCTCAAACGGATGGACAGACTGAACGTACGAACAGAACTCTGGAGGATATGCTTCGTATGTGCGTCCTGGATTTCGGTAAGAAGTGGGAAGATGACGGCCTTTGAGGCCCTCTATGGTAGAGCTTGACGCACTCCCTTAGCTTGGGCGGAGACAGGAGAGACGAAGCTGTTTAAGCAAAAGGAAGTCAAAGATGCAAATTCGACTATTCAAACAATCCGAGAGAGATTGTTGATTTCAAAAATGTTGAGCCAAGCACAAAAATATTGAGTTCGCCGTGGGCGACTGGGTTTACCTAAATATCAAACCATTCAAGGGTGTGCCTAGGATTCGACGCTTGAAAAAGCTGAGTCCGAGGTACCTTGAACCGTTTGAGATACTGAAGCATGTTGGTGAAGCTGCCTATCGGCTCGCTCTTTCGACAGAGTTGAGCGGACTGCACGATGTGTTTCACATCTCTGTGCTACGGAAAGCTTTGCCAGAGCCTAGCCAGGTCCTGGTAAAGAATTGGGTGTCAGTCGATGATGAGCTGAAGACGTTGGTCATGCCTATTTGCATCGAAGACGCTGATGTCAGGCAGTTGCGGAATAAAATGATCTGAATGGTCAAAGTCCGCTGGGACAATTGCGGTCGTGAGGAGTTTTCATGGGAGCGTGAGCAAACCATGCGTGTTGAGTTCCCCGAATTGTTCTATTAAGGTACAAGTTATGTTTTGTATCTTTTTTGTTTCTTTGCACTGTTAAAATTTTGGGACAAAATTTCTTAAAGGAGGGGAGATTTGTAACACCTCAATTTCCAGTGCACTGAAATCAGTAGGTTATTAAGTCTGAGAGCTAGCGCCAGGCGTTGGCACTAACACCAGGCGTTAGCCCAGGACTTAGATAAATCCAAGGCAGGAACAACTGGTTTCTCGTGAAATCCAAGGCAGGATCCTTGATTTCTCGAGAACGCCAGGCCGTTCATCGAACGCACCGTTCGACAAACGTCGGGCCGTTCGACGAACGCCAGGCCGTTCGACGAATACATTGCCGTTCGACGAATGCCGTCGAGACGTCGAGATAAGGAGCCGATCGAATGGAGATAGCGCCAGGCGTTAGCAATAGCGCCGGCGTTAGCTTTCCCGTCGAATTCCTTAAGCGGCTGTGGATAAGTTCAGCCACCGCCTTAGGGGCTAACGCCCGGCGTTAGGTGCTAATGCTGGCGTTAGCTAAGAAAGTATATATGTAGCAAAATCTGACTTTTCTTCTCATTTTCTCTGAGACCCTCTGCATTTCTGAGAGCTGTGGGCTGAGAGCTGGGAAGGAGATCAGTTGGAGGTGAGCCTTCGTCATGTCAGGAGGGAGATTAGTGAAGGTACTTGCGTGCTTGTGCCATCATCGATTCAATGGGGAGGAAACTATTTCAAAAGAGTCCAGCCGAGTTCCTCTCAGATCTATGGCACCGAAACGAGCGCTGAGGGTAACGATTCACCTCCGTAGTCTTTGGACATGTGCGTACTTTGATTTGCATGTTTAGGAAGACTTCTACTAATTAGTATATTGGATCTTCTGGTGGGTTGAAGTTATTTCCCCCATAAATTGCATATAGAGTCCGGAATGGAAGTACAAGCATAGGCATGCTGTGTGAAGCCCACCTGGACAGGTTGGTCTGGATTGGCGATGTTTATTGCTTGTAGCTTGTCGGAGAAGACTCCATGTATATGATGTGTTTCGGGTTCTTTGTGTTGTGTTGTACAACAAATTGGGTTCTGGAGGTGTTTCCCAGGCAATACCTGAAAAGTGGTAGCAGAACTGAGTTCTGTTACTAGCGCCGGGCGCTAGTGCTAGCGCTGGCGGTAGCTCCAGGTGAGCTATGAGGTTGATTTTTGGAGGTGTTTTCCCAGAGGTAGCAGAACAGGGTTCTATTACCAGCGCCGGGCAGAACTGGGTTCTGTTGCTAGCGCCGACGTTAGATCCCAGTGCGCAGATTGTGTGATCCTGTGCGACCTAAAGTCCTGGGGACTAGGTGCAGAAGAGGCTGAAGGGCCGAAAGCCTAGCTTTAAGTGACGGGCACAAGGTGAAGCTTACCCGCATCGTGCAGAGTTGATCGCGATGATTGAGCACGGGCCCAGCTGATCCGAACCCGCCCATAGTGGAGGTGAAGAGGTCGCCCCTCGGTGCACCAGGCTATGGAAGAGTGCCGGAACTTTGTGTGTACGACCTAGCTCAAATTGTTTGTCTAAGTTGAAATAAGACTTAGCTTGGAGGCGTAACTCGGGGAGTATGCCAAAGTGTGCCTTGAGAGCACGAAGCGGATGGCTATGGATGCCTCCGTTGGTGTTGTTTGCGAATATATATGTTTATATGCTGCTGACTCTTGCTTGCAGGGATGGAGTACCGCTGCCCCGAGAAAGGGGTGGGGTCGTTATATCATGGTCAGCTAAAGCTGACCGGTTGCTTGTTTTCCCCCACTCTTTTGGTGGATTTGTTTGTACAGGTCCTGGCGAGACTAGCGGGAAATAGTGGGCTGAAGCCCCTGCTGCTGTGTTGTGCTGTCCCTCGAAGGCCAAAGCTTATGTTTACTGTTTTCATGTGTCGCCGGCCTGCGTGCTGATGTTTGGAAGCCACTTTTGATGTAAATATTTTAATAATCAAACCTTGTTTGTATTTTCATTCCTAGTTGTAAAGTGGACAAGTTGTAATCTGGTTTACTAATTCAATAAATAAATTCTTCCGTTGTATAACTCTATATGCTGAGATGGTTATATTCTTAACTATTCGTTGCTAATTAAGTAACGCGCTCTTCTGTTCGTTTCTTATGGCGTGGGGTCCCTGCCGGACCTACTGCTATATTCTATGTAACAGGGAGGGTGTTACAACACCACTAGGTGTAAACTATGTACATTCATGTAATTCCCATGCACAACCCGTGCTATCAAGCACCCAAGGACTCACGAAAGGAGCCTTATCACATTTCTCCTCATACAATCAATGTCGATGCTAATTAACATCCAAGGCCCCCAACCACCGGGTCCTTAACACTGCACCATAAGATATGACCATATCTTATAACATGCATCAAGCCATCAATGCTACCCATATCGAGTTGTTATAACTCTCGTGTAGTGGAGTGCGTATAACACGGAAATTACTCTATTAGACCCTGCAGGACTACTTGTGCGTATAGAGTCATATTCATATCTTACTAATTAGGTAATCCCAACTTAACATCAATATTCAACTCACGTGTTCAATTTGTGGCGTGTTTCGACACCCTTGAAGCTATCACCCATATTGAGAGATTATCCCAAATCTAACCATCCGATAGATTATCAAACGATGTGAGCATTTATATAAACGTGTCCTCTAAATTCTTCATTCAATTATGCATCATAATGTCACATTTCGGAATCATAACATTCATTTACGCCTTGCCCAATTGACATGGGAACCCAGGAACTCATACCAAACCAAAGGGGGAGAACCTGAAGTTCTCTGTTTGCTAGCGCTGGCGGTAGCGCTACCGCCGGGCACTAGTTATCCAGTCGACACACCTTCCCGTTGACATTAAGTGTTGACGGGAAGTTATGCCTTCCCGTCGACAAGTCGACTAGCTAGTGCCGACGGTAGGGCTATCATCGGGCGCAAGTGATTCTACCAGCACTCCTTCATGTCTACCTTATGTGTCGATGGGAAGTTATCCCTTCCCATAGATCTTAAGTGTCGATGGTAAGTTATCTCTTCCCGTCGACCAGTCAACGCGCTAGCGCTGGCGGTAGCATTACCGTCGGGTGCTAGTGACTCTATCAACACTCCTTCCCATCTACATTAAGTGTCGACGGGAAGTTATGCCTTCCCGTCGACAAGTCGACATGCTAGTGCCGGCGGTAGGGCTACCGCTAGGCGCTAGTGCTCCTACCAGTACTCCTTCCCGTCGAACTTAAGTGTCGACGGGAAGTTATTGTTAAAATTTTTGATTGGACCGTTTAGGAGTAAGCAGGAGTTGTATCAACAAGAGTTATAGCCAAACAACCACAATGCCAAAACCAGCAACACAAGAAATCTTTATTGAAATAATACTGCTTTACAATGCGAGGCATACATGGCGAGACATGATTCATAAGAATCACGGAGACGAGAAGAACAAACACACCAAACAACAGAAACCGGCGGTCTGCCAGAAAGAGACCGCACGGACTGAAACAAAGGCTCAGGCCGCCCGGATTGTTCTGCTGTACTCCCAGACCGCTTGCACAGTCAGACCGCAGAAACACCTTGAGACCGCGCGAACAGGAGCAGACAAACTGCACTGCCAGACCGCAATCTCAGACCGCACGAACTGAAGCTTATTAAACTGAACAAAGAACTGAAGCTGTCGCCAGACCGAACTCAGATCGCCTAACCGCTGAAGGTCGCCTGATCGCTGAGCTTACTGCGAACAGCACAAGAACAATAAACCAGTTCGCTGACAGACCGCAGACGAACTGTTTTATTCGAGCCACCGGAAATCACCAAGGAAGGAGACCGCAACCTGCTGACCGCAAACCTGCGAACACAGCAAACGGTTAACTCGCAACCAAGCCGCGCGAACTCAAACTTGAGACCGCAAGAATCTATCCGGCTCTTGTTCTTACAGTTCTCGTTTAGAATGACGGGCCATGCACCCCTATTTATAGGCGGGTGGACGGATGTCGTCACCGCACAAACCGGGATACAGTCACCACCCATCAGCTCGCGAACGGTCTCCAAACATCAGACCGCGCGAACACAGCACTTGGACAATATTCAGTCCAAGACCGAAGTCAGCAACAAGTCGCGCACAAGCCGTGTGGACACAACGATCACCCTTCCTGAGATCGCCAACACAAAGAAGCAACTGGCCGACTTGAACCAAGTCACCAGAACAAAACAACCAAGCCGCCCGGTCACAGCGGTCAACAAACAACCCGCAACAGGTCGCCAGAACCAGCGACCTAAACCAAGAAGCAAGCTGGCCGATCGCACCAGATCGCCAGGAACAAACCGCCAGAGCACCAGCGCAGACCGCGCGGTCTCTGCGGTCTCCAGCCTTCAAACCGGCCGGACTCCTATCCACTTCACTTCAACAATTTCAACACTCCCCCTTGAAGTGGGAAGTGGAAACTAGCCCGAGCAACTCCCTTAACCGAGTAAACGGTCCCTTTGCCAGCGGCTTTGTGAAGATGTCTGCGACATTGTCCGCACTCCGAACATGCTCGACCTTAAGAGATCCTCCCAACACCTTTTCACGAATGAAATGGTGCTCAATCTCTATATGTTTGGTCCTCGCGTGACAAACTGGATTGTTAACCAGCTTGAGAGCACTCTCATTGTCTCCGCGTAGCATAGTGGGACCTCGAACCTCCTGATGAACGTCCTCTACCAACCTCCTGAGCCAAATAGCTTCCTGAGCTGCCAAGGCCGAAGCCTTGTATTCTGCTTCCGTGGTAGAAACAGACACCGAGTCTTGCTTTTTGCTGCACCAAGAGATAGCTGTGGGGCCCGTCATAAAGACATAACCCGACGTTGATCTCCGATCATCCACGTCTCCCCCATAATCAGCATCCATGAAACCATGCAACTCCAAGCTTGACCCTCTCCTATATAGGAGACCCAAATCAGAGGTCGACTTCACATACTTCAGTATGCCTTTAGCCGCCAGAAGATGAGTTTTCCGTGGTTCCGCCATGTACCGACTCACCTTGCCAACTGCATAAGCAATATCCGGCCTTGTGATCGTCAAATAGATCAAGCTCCCAACCAGAGCTCGGAACACCAACGGATCAGATAAGACTCTCCCCTCATCCTTCCGAAGCTTATGATGTTGCTCCAAAGGTATAGAGCTGCTCTTCCCTTCCTCCATGCCAAATCGTTTCACGATTTGCTCTGCATATCCTTCCTGAGAAATGAGCACTCCGCTCTCCCGCCTCTGGACCTCGAGTCCAAGGAAATGATGAAGCTCCCCCAGATCCTTCATCTCAAACCTGATAGCAAGCTCAGCCCTGAGTCTTGCAACAGCTTCTTTCGAGTTCCCGGTGACAATCATGTCATCCACATACAGCAGCACAATCACCCGAAGCACCCCTTCCTTCTTGATGAACAAGCTAGAATCAGAGTCTGAAGCAACGAATCCACAGAATAAGAGATATTCTGCAATCTTCCCGTACCACGCCCGAGGCGCTTGCTTCAACCCGTACAGGGCCTTCTTCAATTTACAAACATAGTCCGGATACTCCTTCGAGATGAAGCCTTGCGGTTGAATCATGAAGATATCTTTGTCAATCTCGCCGTATAAGAAAGCATTCTTCACGTCGAGTTGCCAAATCTCCCAACCACTCGAAGCCGCCAAGGCAATAACAAATCGAACCGAAGTCATCTTTGCCACTGGACTAAACGTTTCATCATAATCTTCTCCGTACTGCTGTGAGAACCCACGAGCTACAAGGCGAGCCTTGTAACGCTCGATACTACCGTCAGCTTTCTTCTTCAGCTTGAAGACCCACTTGCAAGTGACAGGAGTAGTGCCCTTGGGCTTGGGCACAAGAGACCAGGTCTCATTCTTCTCGAGAGCTGTCATCTCTTCCTGCATAGCAATGTCCCACTCCTTCACACCTCTGGCCTTCTCAAAGCTCGACGGCTCCCTTTCATCTAAGGGACCAGCAAAGAAACAAGAAACAAAGTTCACCATGTTTCCTCCTGTATATCGATTTGGTGGTTGAATAGTCCTCTTCGACCTCCTAAGAGGTTGCTCCTGACTAACCACCTCCTCAGCCGCTTCTTCTGTGCAAGCTCCTTTCTCAGATGAACATGGAGCATCGCTCCCCCTGCTACCAGAACCTGAAGCCCCCATCTCAGAGCTTGACACAACTGGAGCTCCTGGTGAAACAGGCAACTCCACTTGAAGACTTCCCGCAGCTTTTCCTCCTTCATCAATTCTGCTCTCCGGTAGTTCAACTCCTGAACTCCCCTTGTAGGAAGTTACTTCATCGAACACCACATCCCGAGAAACAATTGACCTTCGTGTCTCAGGATCCATGCATCTCCATCCCTTCTTCCGCTCATCATACCCAACAAAGACTAGCTTCCTTGCTTTCGCATCTAGCTTTGTTCGAAGAGCATCAGGAATATGCACATAGCAGGTTGATCCAAACACCCGAAGGTGAGCAACACTCGGCTTCTCCTTGAACATTAGTTCGTGAGGGGTCTTCATGTTGATAGGACTTAGAGGCAATCTGTTGATGACATAAGCTGCACAAGACATTCCCTCCGCCCAGAAGGACTTTGGAATACTCTTGGCATGAAGCCAGCATTTGCAAGTTTCCGTCAGATGACGGATCTTCCTTTCGGCAACGCCATTCTGCTGTGGAGTATGGGCACAAGTGAGCTCTCTCCGAACGCCGTGTTTCCTGCAAAAACTTGAGAACTCACCAGAGGTGAACTCCCCACCATTGTCAGTTCTCAACTTCTTCAACCGCAGGCCTAAACGACCTTCCACCAGCTCCTTGAACTCCACAAACTTAGCAAAGGCTTCTGACTTCTCTTTCATGAAATACACCCAGACATATCTGGTGTAATCATCAATCAACACCAACATATATCTATTGCCTCCAAGGCTTGGGGTGGCAGTCGGTCCCATCAAATCACCGTGGATGCATTCCAACGGCACTTTGCACCTTGTTTGCGATTTGTCAAATGAAAGTCGATGAGACTTACCAAACTGACATCCTTCACAAACATGACCGTCTCCATAGGAGGACAAGCTAGGCAAGCCATTGACAAGGCCCTTTACCGCCATAGCCTTCAATTTGTCCATGCCTACATGCCCCAACCTTTCATGCCAGATGGCCGCGCCATCGTTTGTCCTCATCTTATCAACATAGGTACTTGTCGATAAAACGAACAAGTCCTTCACCCGCTTGCCGACGTGAATAACTTCTCCTTTTATCTCCGGTTGAGTTTTGAGAAACTTCACTTCTGTTGGGCCAAACAGAACGTGATAACCGGCATCGACCGCGTTGGTCACAGAGAAGAGATTTTTCTTCATACCAGACACGTGATAAACACTCCTCAACGTGAGTGGACCCTTATCACTGCTCAGAGAGACGACTCCTTCGTGCTCTACTGGATGAATAGAATTATCAGCCGTAATGATAGCATTATTACCTGAGTAAGGCGCCAAAGAAGAGAACTTTGATCCATCTCCGGTGAGATGATGTCCACACCCTGAATCAACAATCCAGTCCTCTTCATAGTTGATGGAGGCCAAGGCCTTAACGGGCATCGCCGTTATATTAGACACAAAAGCTCCTCCCCATCCAACTTCACCAGACTTTGGCATCTCCTTCTCCACTACATGTCCCGGCTGAAGATTCACCCGACAATCTTTCTTGAAGTGCCCGGTCTTGTTGCATCTAAAGCACCTTGGTCCCTCACCTTTCTTCTTCCCATCAGACTTAGGAGCATAGCCCCTATCTTGCTGACCTGAAGTGGAGGGTCCATCATGACCCGGCTTCTTCTTCTCCCATTTCTTCTTCCTCTTCCCAGAGAACATCACATCACTTTCTCCCCCGGAGATAGAAACCCCCGCCATCTGTCTTGCTAAACTTTCTTGCGAAGCAAGAAGGTTCTCCAGCTCCAATAATGACGGTTGATTTGCCCAACCCTGAACTGAAGTTACAAAAGCAAGATACTCTTTCCGCAACCCGCGAATGATATGCCTCTTCAGTTTTGCCTCAGAGATTGGCTCATCAGGGTCCAAAGCAGAAATCTCTGCCGTGAGGTTCTTCATCTTGAGGAAGAAGGTAGAAATAGAAAGATCACCTTGAGAGGCTTTTGCCAACTCATTTTCAAGAAACTGTAGCATCGCTACATTCTTCTTATTGAACAATCCATCCAAGGATGTCCAGATCTCCGCAGCAGATTTACATCCAATAATATGATCAAACAGCTCTGGTGAGATAGCCCTCTTGAGAGTGAACTCTGCCTTAGCATTCAACCTCCTCCAGAGCCTCACCTCTGCCATATTATCACCTGCTGGAAACACCTCCTGTGTGTCTTCTCCGCGGACTATCTCCCAAAGATCCTCGCCAATCAAATAACTCTCCATACATGACTTCCACTTTTTGAAGTTAGTCGATGTAAGGAGTTCAATACCAAGACCTCTTACGAATCCGCCTTCCATGGCAACCTATGTGGTCTCTTCTTCACAAAGACGATGGCAACTCTAGTTGATCACTGCTTATCCACTCCAGGAACCTGCCTCTGATACCATGTTAAAATTTTTGATTGGACCGTTTAGGAGTAAGCAGGAGTTGTATCAACAAGAGTTATAGCCAAACAACCACAATGCCAAAACCAGCAACACAAGAAATCTTTATTGAAATAATACTGCTTTACAATGCGAGGCATACATGGCGAGACATGATTCATAAGAATCACGGAGACGAGAAGAACAAACACACCAAACAACAGAAACCGGCGGTCTGCCAGAAAGAGACCGCACGGACTGAAACAAAGGCTCAGGCCGCCCGGATTGTTCTGCTGTACTCCCAGACCGCTTGCACAGTCAGACCGCAGAAACACCTTGAGACCGCGCGAACAGGAGCAGACAAACTGCACTGCCAGACCGCAATCTCAGACCGCACGAATTGAAGCTTATTAAACTGAACAAAGAACTGAAGCTGTCGCCAGACCGAACTCAGATCGCCTAACCGCTGAAGGTCGCCTGATCGCTGAGCTTACTGCGAACAGCACAAGAACAATAAACCAGTTCGCTGACAGACCGCAGACGAACTGTTTTATTCGAGCCACCGGAAATCACCAAGGAAGGAGACCGCAACCTGCTGACCGCAAACCTGCGAACACAACAAACGGTTAACTCGCAACCAAGCCGCGCGAACTCAAACTTGAGACCGCAAGAATCTATCCGGGCTCTTGTTCTTACAGTTCTCGTTTAGAATGACGGGCCATGCACCCCTATTTATAGGCGGGTGGACGGATGTCGTCACCGCACAAACCGGGATACAGTCACCACCCATCAGCTCGCGAACGGTCTCCAAACATCAGACCGCGCGAACACAGCACTTGGACAATATTCAGTCCAAGACCGAAGTCAGCAACAAGTCGCGCACAAGCCGTGCGGACACAGCGATCACCCTTCCTGAGATTGCCAACACAAAGAAGCAACTGGCCGACTTGAACCAAGTCACCAGAACAAAACAACCAAGCCGCCCGGTCACAGCGGTCAACAAACAACCCGCAACAGGTCGCCAGAACCAGTGACCTAAACCAAGAAGCAAGCTGGCCGATCGCACCAGATCGCCAGGAACAAACCGCCAGAGCACCAGCGCAGACCGCGCGGTCTCTGCGGTCTCCAGCCTTCAAACCGGCCGGACTCCTATCCACTTCACTTCAACAATTTCAACAGTTATCCCTTCCCATCGACCAGTCGACATGCTAGCGCCGGCGGTAGCGCTACCGCCGGGCGCTAGCTAACAGAAAGCAGATCCTCTGTAATTCACCTCCAAATTACTTCACTGGCAGCCCAACTCCAAATCATATACATATTCTTTCTTTCCCTAATGGTTGCACTTCCATCACTATTTATATATCTAATATGATTCAAGTTCAATATTTCCTACCATATTTATAATTAAATCCCTTTTTAACATGGACTATTCACCATCTTTCTCCCCAAGAAATTAGGGCATTTCACCTTCTCTCCTCCGACACTCCCTCATTAGGCCACTGATCTTCACGAAATCAACTCCTTTAACTTCATATTGAAGAGAGGAGTTGATCGAAGACATACACACGGTGAACGACGCCCTAGAACAAATGCTCTGGCGTGGCCACTACCTACGAAACTCCATTAATCTCACTAAATCAAACTCTTTTAGCTCAATATCTCTCCTAATTAGATCAAAAGATCTAACACCAAGGGAGAGGGGTCGGAAGTCACCTGATTTCCGGCCGACGATCGCGGGTGTCTCCCTGGTGGCATGGCGGCGGTCGGCTGAGCTCAAGCCCTTCTCCAAGGTGGCTCCTTCAAAAATCCTAGGTTAAAAACCTTGAGGTGTGAGGAAGAAGATGAAGAAAAAGAAGAAGAAGTAGAAGGAGATGATGAAGAAGAGGATGAATAGAGCCCTCTGATTAGGAGAGTTCATCCCATTTGTGTTAGGAGAGAATGAAGAGAGAGATTTTCATTAATGAGCATTAAATGCAATTCCATCATCCCAATCCTTATGTTGGAACTCCACACTAGGTGCCAGCTGCTTATTGGCTTTTAATTCCACCCTTAACTTAGTTTTAGGCAATTTAGGCCACCCACCATGGAAGAAATCATGTGCACTGATCTGGCCGCTACCACCAGCGTTAGCAAAAGCTACCGCCAGCGTTAGCTCCCTTCTACCAATCCTTTGCCATTTACTTTCTAACTTCAAGGGGGTGATGGTTACACACACTCCTGGAGATCAGGGCACATCCCTGACACCATTAGGACCTCAAGACTCCTACCTAGCCCAAGCATATATAAGTGACTCGTGTCACTTGAGGGGTCTAGTTCGAATTGGGACGTTACAAATCCAATAAACAAAAAAATTAATTTCGCCTCCGAAATTTGAGTTTGGAGCTATGGGTATTGAAACGAAGTAGGACAAGCTAGTTTAGATCATACCTGGGGGAAACAATCCCGGGTAACGTTGTTGCGTAAGGTCCATCAGCTCCCAAGTGTATTCCTCTCGTCTATGGTTGGACCATATGACCTTTACCAATGGAACACTCTTTCGCCGCAGCACTCTGGTCTCGGTATCCACTATGCGCACAGGCTCCAGCCGGACAGATCTATCGGTTCCCACAGGGCCCGGCGCAGCTGGAACATGCTGACCAGGGCTAAGCAATGCCCTCCGAAGGGAGGATATATGGAAGACGTCATGAAGATTCTCCAACTCCGATGGCAGCTCCAACTGATAGGCTTATGGGCCAATCCGCTTTAGGATGGTATAAGGCCCCATATAGCGAGGACTGAGCTTCTTCCTTCCCCAAACATAACACACTCCGTGCATCGGCCTGATCTTCAAGAACACCTTGTCACCAACCTAAAACTCCATGACCTGTGCTTTGCGTCATAATATTTGGCTTGTCGGCTCTGTGCCTCGAGCATGCTGTCTTGAATAAATGTGACCATTTCATCGGTATCATCAATGAATTTCACCCCCAATGCTTTCGGGTCCTCATCTTGGACCCATGATAAAGGTATCCTGCACCTCCTTCCATAAAGCGCCGCATAAGGAGCCATGTCGATGCTTTCCCGATGACTGTTATTGTAAAAGAACTCCACCAAGGGCAGAAGTCTCTCCCACGGCTCTCCTAGATCTAGAACACATAGGCGCAATAGATCTTCTAAAGTCCTAATCGTCCGCTCTGACTGACCATCCGTCTGAGGGTGGAAGGCTATGCTAAAAGTCAAGCGAGAGCCCAAATAAGCTTGCACTGCTTTCCACTCCTTGGAGGTGAAACGACCATCACGGTCTGAAATGATAGTCATGGGCACTCCATGATATTGAACGAACTACTCGACAAAGAGTCTTACCAACACAATGACATGTGTGTCCTTCCTCATCGGTATGAACCTGGCGACCTTCGTCAGACGATCCACAATCACCCATACCGAGTCATTCCCGGAGCGGGAGCGAGGCAGACCATGAAAGTAATCCATGGATATATCTCCAAACTTCCACTCGGGGACTGGTAACAGCTGCAACAACCCAGTGAGGCTCCTACACTCTGCCTTCACCTTCTGGCACGCCTCATAGTGGGTGACAAAATAGGTGACATCCCTCTTCATACCTGGCCAAAATATTGTCTTCCGCAGATCTGCATACATCTTGATGATTCTGGGATGCACCCAATATTTAGTGCAATGAGTCTCTCTCAGTATGTCCTCCCGGATCCCAGCTCCCGCGGGTTTGTATATACGGCCTCGGAAATGAACAAGGTCGTCCTGTAATGAGTAGTCTCCTGAGCTGCCCCTCCCAGGATTCTGAATACCAGCTCTAGTGCTACATCATGTCTCTGTTGTGTCCTAATGCGGTCTCACATGTCACAAGTAATGCTCATGGCAGCTAGGTACTCTCTGTAGGCCTCAGGCTCGGCCCTGGATACCAATGTGATCTCCATGTCCTCTAACATCTTCACCAGCTCCATATCCATCACTCGGGGCTCCGATCCAGATGTACCGGCTCTCCTACTCAAGGAATCTGCCACCGTGTTTGCCTTCCCCGGATGATAGTCCATGGAGTAGTCGTAATCACATAGGAACTCTAGCCACCTCCGCTAGCGTAGGTTTAGATCCTTCTGAGTATCTATATACTTGAGGTTCTTGTGATCAGAAAATATCTCATAATGAACCCCATAAAGATAGTGCCTCCAAATCTTCAAGGCAAAGATCACAGACCCGAGCTCTAAATCATGTACTGGGTAGTTCTGCTCATACTTCTTCAGCTTCCTCGATGCATATGCTCTGCCATGCCCGTGCTGCATCAATACTGCACCCATCTCCTGATAGGATGCGTTAGTGTAGATCTGAAATCCCTTCTTCGCAGATGGAAGGGCAAGGATCGGGGCTGAGGTGATCCTGTCCTTCAGCTCCTTGAATGCTGCCTCGCACTGAGCTATCCAGGTAAATGTGGCATCCTTCTTCATCGGGGTGGTGAGGGGAAGAGCGATCTTCGAGAATCCCTCGATAAACTTGCAGTAGTAAAAAGCAAGCCCTAAGAAACTGCGCACCTCCACTGCCGACTTCAAAGGCGGACATCCCCTTACTGCTCGTACCTTGGCAGGATCCATTGCTATACCTGCTCCACTGATGGCATGGCCCAGGAAAGCAACTTCCCGGAGTCAGAACTGATACTTACTAAACTTTGCAAACAAGATGTGCTCCCTCAGCTTCCCCATGACAAGTGCTAGATGATGTGCATGATCCTCCTCGGTCCTTGAGTAGACCAAAATGTCATCAATAAATACTATCACGAAGACATCCAGGTACGATTCGAATACTTTATTCATCAAGCTCATGAATGTGGTGGGAGCATTCGTGAGTCCGAACGGCATGGCAGTATTCTCATATAGACCATACCTCGAACTAAAGGCGGTCTTTGGGATATCCTCCTCCTGGATTCGCAACTGTAATAACCCGAGCACAAATCAAGTTTCAAAAACAAGTGCGCTCCTTCAAGCTGATCAAAGAGCTCGTCAATCCTGGGCAGTGGATAGGTGTTCCGGACAGTCAATCGGTTGAGCTCTCGATAATCGATACATAACCGGAGGGAAACGTCCTTCTTCACGAATAGAACTGGGGATCCCCAAGGTGATGAACTGTGGTGGACGAACCCCGAATTTACTAACTCCTGGAGCTGCGTTCGAAACTACGCAAGCTCCTTCGGTGTCATCCTATATGGAGCCCTAGAAACGGGTCTAGCTCTCGGAACCAGTTGAATCTGGAAATCTGCCTCTCGATGTGGGGGTAGTTCGGGCAGCTTGTCCGGAAAGACATCAGAAAAGTCCCAAACTACCGGTACCTCAACAATGCTGATCTCTATCTCCTTAGTCTCAAAGAAAATCATATAAACATCATTGCCCTGCCAGTGGGCTTTGACCTCCTGAATAGATGATAGTAATAGATAGGAGGTGGGGGTAATATCTTCGTTCACTACCTCGGAATCTTCATGCCTCAATACAATTTTCTTTGTCGGGCAGTCGAACTTGGCATGGTTCCAATGCAGCCAATTCATGCCCATGATCAGATCAAAATATGTCATTTTCAGAAGTGTCGCTGGTGCTTCGAATAGCCTTCCCCGATCTCCACATTCATGTTACACTTGGCGCACGATAATATTTCTGACCCGTCCGCAAGTCGCACCTTCCTATGGATGCCTTCAAAGTGCTGCACTTGGTCTAGATCATTTATGAATTCCTCCGAGACGAATGAGTGCGAGGCTCCCATATCGAACAAGGTGTATGCGGGTTTACCGTAAATAAGTACTATACCTGGGTGATTTTTGTTGTTTGAGTCATAAGTTAAACTAAAGCGAAGGTTTGCAAGGTACCAAGTAATCATAAGAAGCACACTGAAGTACCTGTGATGACGTCCTCAGGGTTCCGGGGCTCTGCGAGGTCCAATGCATACATCTTCTACGGATTAGGTCTAGGGTTCCTACCCTGTTGCTATTGTCCTCGGCCTTGACCTTTTCCTCGCTACGCCCCCGGAGGAGCCATGGGATGATTCAGAGCGTTCATTTGTAGCTGCGGGCAATAGATCCTAATATGGCCCGGCTGGTGACAGGGATAGCAAACCCTTTGAAAGGGCTCTCCTGGCTGCTGAGGTTCCTGAACCTGAGCCTACTTAGGCGGGGGCAATGGTAGCGGTCGTGCTGGCTGCTCCATCCTAAAATTTGGGCGGAAACCCCCACCAACTCTCATCTGGTCTCCACCTCTTCCCTTGACGTTCCACCTCATCCTGAAGCTGGGTCTTGCTTCCATCACACCCTCTGCGGGCCTCTTACTCCTAGCCTGGACCCCCAAGTAGTCTGCCTCCAACTTCTGTGCCATCTCTATAATCTGAGCAAGGCTAGAATCGGCGACGAAGAGAAGAGCCTGCCTAAGGGAATCTCGCAAAGCCTTTTAGAACCACTTTGCGTAACCGTGGTCATCCAAGTCGTAGGAGTTTGCAAATCTGGCAAGGTGCTGAAACTCCCGCTGGTATTCAACTACTGATCTAGATCCCTACTTCAGCTGCAGGAACCTCTCCTCGGGCTCATCACGGGCCGTAGAAGAGACGAAGTGCTCCAGGAATGCATTTTCAAACTCATCCCATCTTATGTCAAGGTAGTTATGCCCTTCAAAGGTGGATCCCATAAGGGACTTCCACCACCTCTTGGCATGCAGATCAAGGCTGTGACTGCCAACGTGATTTCCATATTGCCAGGGCATCGAATCCCCAGTGCAGCAGGAGGCCATGGGACCACCACGCTTCCGCTCAATCAGTTTGTCCTCAAACTGAGGAGGTGAGAGGGGTGGCACCATGAGGAAATGGACTTTGTTATCTCAGGATCAGAGCAATTTGATACCATTTGTAAGACCCCCCCCCCCCCCCCCCCCCCCCTTCCGGAACATAAGACACGGTCGAGGGAAGTCCAATGCCCAGGACAACCGCCTTGCTGAAGCGCCAGCACACAAGCTAGCCTCTTCCACGAGACGCATATCCTACCGGCCAAACCAATAACATCAAGCCAACCCCTCAATAGTATAAAAGACAGAAGCCATAAATTCACATATAAGTAAAGGTGTCACAATTATACAAAGACAGGAAGCTCCGAGAGCTCCTGGAAGTATTAGAGTATCAGAAGAAATGCCCCAAGGGCTACATCTCAATACTATCACTCACATCTATCACTAACGGTAACAATGGTAACGTAGTCTCCGGCCCTGTCATCCTGACCTGACTATCCGCCTCCAGCGTCGTGCGCTGCTGCTCCTGGGTGTGCACTTAAAAAGAGGGGTGCAACAATCATTTGTCATAAAGACTACGTGGCTTCGAATCCTCTCCCCCGGCGACTCCAAGGCACCGGGGGAAAGGGAATGAAGAGAAGCTGCAATAAAAATAGTAGTAGCAAAAGCAGGTGGCAATGAAAGATGTAATCACAATAATTTATCAAATGTATAAAATGTACATCTTAACAAGTACTATGGTCAGCGACATAGTATAAGCAAACAGAGTATATAGATAACTGAATTGAACTTAACTTATTAGGATGCCCATACAAGTTTATAAGTTAAGGATCCAAACATAAAGTAACCCATCATATAAAGGTGCTCATACAAGTTTATATGATGAGGATCCAATGCGGTTTAATGCTATGATCATGAAAGGATGAATGCAATGCAATGATTATGATATGATGACTCACCCATGCATATTTGCTATGTCGACATAGACAAGTATTTCCCGCTTTTTGAGGGTAGCTAACCACTCAGGCACCTCACGTCGTGGTCAGACGGAGATAATGGAATGGGCTCCTCCACGGCTTGGCGGGTATGAACACTACCAGGCCTAGGACTATGTACGCCTCGATGCTAAAAGCACACAGCGGATGTTGGGAATTGATCCTCAATGTCCCTTTAATTTGAAGAGGCCCCCACACTCAAATACAAAGTACAAGTTGTATTTGATAAACCCTACTTGTATTTCATTAGTATGCAGGGTTGGGTTATTCCAAGACAAGGAATAGATTTGGCAACAATCTGCCTAAAACCGCTGAGACCCGTGTCTGTCTCAGCGGAACCACTGAGAAGAAGAAAGAAACTGTCTCAGCCCAACCGCTGAGACTGAATGCTGTCTCAGCCCAACCGCTGAGACTGAATGCTGTCTCAGACCAACCGCTGAGACAGATCCAAAATCTTTGTCGGGATCTGCTTTCGGCGCAAATAATATTTGAAAGGGAAAAGCAAGTCCAATCAGCCGCCTATTGTGTCAGGAGGATAGAGATAGCCGTTGAAGCCTTCTGGGAGTATAAAAAGAAGGTGTTAGTGCATATCTAAAACAACTGTTCCATTGATAAGCTTTTTGCTGCAAGCCGCAATCGAGCTCCAAGTTCCAGCCAGCTGAAGAAATTCAAAAATGCTGGAGTTAATCTTCAAAAGAAGATAAGTTGCTCTTCCTGAACCATCTCCAAGAAGGGGCAAGTGGATCTTCTGCTTGAAAAAGAAGAAGATCAAAGTGATTCAAGTCTGAAGCTGCTGCTGCTATTCAAATCTGAAGAAAGGAACAAGAAAACCAGAGAGTAAATCTTTGTCTTCTGTGTTTATTACAAACTCATTTATATCCTTATAAGGCATTGTTGCCTGTGTGTAAAGCTGTGATTGACAGCTTGAGTGGTAGGACTTCTTGATAGGTCTGAGGTAGGAAATCTGTGGGATTTCTGAGCTGTAGGGCTGCTGAGCCTGAGTGTAGGGCTGTTGAGCCTGAGTGTAGGGCTGTTGAGCCTGAGTGTAGGGCTGCTGTGCCTGAGGTAGGATCTCTCTTGATCTGAGAAGTTCTGAGGAACTTGTGGTGTAAGCTCAAGGAGCTGAGATTGAAGTTGGAGGCCTTATCTAACTCACTGTTAGAGAGGTGAAGGGGGAAAGAGGACTACTCAAGACACCCTGTCTTGAGGAACCTCTATACATACTTGTGTGCTTTCTGGGTGTGATATTTCTGTAGCTAGACTCTCATAAACTGAAAAAAAAATAAGTAAAACCTATTAACCCCCCACCCCCCCCCCCCCCCCCCCCCCCTCTAGGTAATATTGACTACACTTAATAAACTATCAAGTGGTATCAGAGGGAGGTTGATCAAAAGGACTTAACAGTCTGATCAGATCCCTAAAGGTGTAGTCAAATCTGAAATCCAGTGGCCAGGCTAAGTGAGACCCCCACTCACACACTATTTGGAAAGCTGCTCTCCTATGAGATGCAGCTGTCTGCTAGAAAGGAAGAGGATACCTCAACCAGGACACAGGCCAAGGAGAATTCTGTAGCTCTCAAAGCTGACAACTCCCAGAGAAACAAGAGCAGGATGGTATCTCCTCCAAGGAGAAGTGCTGAACCTGAAGTCAGCACCTCTGATTGCTCTTCCTCTGATGAAGAGCTTGCTGCCTTTTCAAGGCAGTTCAAGAAGATGTTAAAGAGAGAGCAATGGAAGAACATGCCTTCCTCATCACCACACTACAAGAAAGATAGCAGGAAGTCTGAAAGACATCACCCAAAGGGTAACAGGCATGATTCCAAACTTAGTAAACAGACTTCTAATAACCTTATTTGCTATAGCTGCAGCAAACCTGGACATGTCATAGCTGATTGTCCAGCCAAAAGAAGAGAGAATGGTGATAAGAAGCATCTTCACCATAAGAACAGGAAGGGAGAAAGGTCACTCCTAGCAAAGAAAAAAAAACTGGAGTGAATCTGATTCCTCAACATCAGATTCAAATAATGAAGAAGAGGCCCTTTTTGGGCTGTTTGCTGCTATGAAAGATGAGGACCTTCATGCAACAAAGGTAGGCATCAGGGCTCCTCTTTCTCACCCTGAGAGTGACAATGAGGTGGATGAAGAAGAAGAGGAAGAATTCAATGATATCACGACCACTTCTGCATTTAATGTTGATAAGGTACCTACTCTACATTTTGCTCTATCAGAGTCTGAATATAGTACAAACCCAGATTGTGAAGCATCCTCAAGGACTGAAACTGAGGATGGATCTGAATCTGAGATAGATGTTGATCATCCAGTTGAGAGATATGATGCTCTCCTTGATGCCCTGGGCAAAAAGGAAGAGCTTGTTAAAGAACAAGCTGCCGAGCTCAATGAGATAAGGTCACATAAGGCTGAGCTACAAAGTAAGATGGACAGTCTCCATCAAGATGGACTAAAATCCATAGAGCTCCAGAAGATAATTGACAATCTTCTTGATGAAAAACAAAAGATGTGGGTATACATTAGGAAGCTTCACAGTCAACTTCTCATAGAACAAAGTAAAGTAGCCCAATTCACTAAATCCAAAACTGTGTTACCCATCATTAGGACCTTTACCCCTCAATCTAGTATGAGGGAATTAGGCAACAATAATGTGGCAGCTAGGGATGGGAATAATAGAAAAGGGAAAGACTTGGCTAGGATGCAAAGCACCCTCCAAAAAGTGTGGCTACCCTCAAATGGGTATGACCAGAACAGCATATGTAGGCAATTGAAGATTGCCAAGGTTCCATGCAAGGAGAACACTCCAAGCAGTGGAAGAAGGAAATTTGAGTTGAGTACTCTGAAAGCCCCCCATGAAGAAATACAGATGGCTCAACCTGAACCATTTGTATTTGGTGCCTTAGCATCCTCACTAAAGGGAACTAAGTCCAACTCTTCCAAGATTGCACCAGCTGTGAAAAAGGCAGGATGCTGCAATGAGGATAATCAATATCAGAATATTTCTGAGGACATCAACAGCAGGGAAGCTGAAAGGCTGAAACCTGTCAGCAGCTTGAAGAAGCATTCTCATGCAACTCAAGCCCAACCAGCAGTCACGCCACCTCCAGCTATAAATTCAACAAAGAAGGTGAACACTAATCCCTCTACAAGGGCTCAAAAAAGGAGATATAATATCCACGAGTGCTGGTGTTGTGGTAAAGTCGGACACTTTGCCATAGACTGTTGGCACAACTCAAATGTGTCATATGCAAAGATGAGCCTTCTTGCAAAGAGGGCAGCTCACGTAAAGTCATTTTATGACTCTAACAAGTACCTAGGACCCAAACCTATTTTGGCTCCTAAGGCCAACTAAAATCTTTCTTGCAGGATAGTTCAAGTACCAGCCTAAACCAAATTGGTACTTGGACAGTGGGTGCTAAAGGCACAAAACATGAAGAAGCCTGATCAAATGGAGAAGCAAGAGGTAGACCAGTATGGGTATCTGCACAACTAATTCAGAACAAATAGCAACTGGGAGCTGCTGTGCACAGGTATTGTAGATCCAACCTCATCTAGTGCTAAGTATGAGTTAAGTAAACCTATGTAATTTCATGTTAACCATCTTGTGATTTCAATCCTTTAACTCACTACATATAATAGTATGAAAATTGACGACTAAGGCTGATGATCAAAAACAAAAAGGGGATGCACATCCTAGATACGTTGTAAACGAAAAAAGTGTCGTCAGAACAGCGCTCAACTATTTTTTTAATATTGTTAAAATTCCGCAAGTCAGAAATGCTCGACACGTAGCCATCGACTCCTCGAGAAATGCAAAAGGAGTGCGCGCCTCTTCACCTACTCGTACTATAAATGGTGTGGATGCCAAGGATGGAAATTTGCCTCCAACCCTTCGTCCTCCCAGAAAAATGTCAAAAGAAACCGGTGAGATGCTCCCCAGTGTGACGCTCTCCACCCTGTTGGAGCAAATAGAAGTGCTCATAAAAAGGGGCATAAACAAATTGAAGGATGAAGTGAAGGATGACATTGCGCAGTCCACAACTCTCATCTTGAACAGAATCACTAGAATGGAGCAAACCCTAAACGATCATATTCAGGAAGTGAGAAATGACACAGATGTCGGAGATCAGGAAATTCTGGAGCAGGCATTTGAACTACAGGCATCAGTAAAAGAAGTAATCCAAGACGGAGAAAGGAGAATTGGAGAAGAAATTCAGAAAGAGATCAAGGGAAGTATAGCTGCTTGCTCGCATCAAGCTAAGTGGGTAAACAATCAGGTAAGGAAAGCACTTCAAGTAACCCCCACTGAATACAAACCCGCTGAACCCTCCTCCAGATCCGACTCTGAAACTGAATCAGATGAATCTGCATCAGCTAGAAAGAAGAGGAAAATATCCTGCGAAGAGTTCCAGAAGAAAAGAGTAAGGGAGGTTCAACAAGACCCAGGTTCTAGTCGATGGAGTCCACTCTCAACTGACATAATCACTGAATCTTGGATAACCTTTGGACACGGTCAGCAAGACTATGAGAGAGTGTACTCTTCCATCGAATGGGATCGTCACATGAAAGATAAGGAAGAACGAACAAGACACAAGATGGCCTTTCCCCACGGTCCTCCTCCTTCACCAAAGAGAATCCCGAAGCCACTGAACTTCTATAGGCGACAAAGGAAGAAGGAAGCCAAGGAAGCTGGCTGCAGCAAAGACTCCATGCTTAACATAGATTGAAAGGAATCTATTTCTGCAGTTTTCGTATTATGATAAAACAATTGACATATGACTGGTCCTAGATATAAACAATTATGGTATTATATATATGAATGCCTATAAGGCATATGCCTGGGTTATTATTGCTGCATGATATTCTTCGAATATAATTACTGTTATATTCAGTTAATAACCTTGTTTACTCTGCTTAAAAAAAAATTATTATATACTTGAATCTATGTTAGAATTCAGATACAGTGTATGAAGGATGCAGGAAAGAAGCCAGTGAGGGGGAGCACAACCCAAAAAGCTGACCAATACATGACTCAGAAGAGAATCTTTATGGGAAAGGATTCAAAAAGAAAATTTGATTTTGCAGGTTGCAAAGAAGACAGGAAGAGTACAAGTGGTACCTGTCAATTTCTTGGGAAAAGATTGATATCATGGAGCAGCAAGAAACAAACCAGTGTGGCCATATCCACAGCTGAGTCTGAATACATTGCTGCAGGTAGTTGTTGTGCACAACTCCTTTGGACACAGCATCAGTTGGAGGATTACAACCTCAAGGTAAGGGAATCTCCTTTATATTGTGATTCATCCAGTGCAATCTCTATAGCTAAAAACCCTGTCTCTCATAGCAGGACTAAACATATAGAGATCAGATATCATTTTATTAGAGAACATGTAGAAAATAAAGATATCTGTCTTGAATTTGTCCCCACTGACAAACAAATAGCTAATATCTTTACAAAGCCACTGGATGAATCCAAATTCAATGCTTTCAAAATTGATCTTGGCATGCTTAGTATGGAATAGTTCTAAATATATGAGTAATGTATGTCACTGATGTAGATTCTAAATTATGAACAATAAAGCTATACATTATCCTCTACAACTTAGTGACATGTATAGGACACCTGTTTAGTCTACAAATCTACAGTTGGTCTTAACCTTACCAACACCTTACCTGCAGAAGGATGTTCAGCTGAATCAGCTGAGAAAAATCTCAGCTGAACCGCTGAGATGAGCAAAATGTCCCAGCGGTCCAGGTCTCCATCTCAGCAGAACCGCTGAGACGGGCTTGTTGAATAATTAAATCTTTACATCTAGCCTTAATTAACCTAACATTCCTTAATATGATAAGGTAATTAAGTCAAAAAATCTAGGGGTAATAAAAACGAAACTGAATCACTATTAATAGCTACCTTGTAACTTGAAACGCATGACAAAATCAAAACCCTTAGCCGCCGAGACGATTCATCATCTCTCCCGACTCAGCGCATCCAACTTCTGCTTCAATGGCGCCAAAAAACTCAAAAGATCTCCTGGAGGGCTATGAGATAGTCAGAGAAGGGTTCTCTCATGCCTCAGACGAAATAAAACAAGTCATTCATCTGCTGGATGCTCAAGGTCTGGAGTTCCTGCTATCTGAACCCAGCTGCATTCTCAGAACTGAAGTTCTGGAATGGTTCAGCAATGTTAAGTCCTCTCCCTCCAAAGACATTCTAAAGTCAAAGATAGGATCTGTGAAGATAAAGATAACATCCAAAAGATTGGAGAAAGGACTAAAATTATCTCCTTGCAGTAAAACTGAAGAGGAGGAGATCACTGATGAGGATAAACAAACTGCCCTACAATGGACAGGGTACAGTGAAACAAAAACTAGCTGTCTCAGGAGGAAATTCTTCAATCAACAAGGGAAGCTACTATCTGACATAGTGGGCAAAGCCATTCTTTGCAAGCCAGGTTCACATGATACTATTTCAAAGTTCATGTTTGAACTTATGACCAGGATAATAGTGGCCAAGAAAACCTCATGGGGAGAGGTAGTCTTTCAAAGAATAAAGGAATGTCTAAATGCTCCCAATATGGGAAGGATACTATCTCTGTACCTACAGAATAGTTATTCAGAGTCCTTTGCAAACTCAAAGGGGGTAAATCTTCATTACCTCAAAAGAATGGACATTAAGACTCTGGATAGATTCTCCAGAGTGCTTCCTATGAGCCAGTCATCCATGGCCAAAGACAAGAAGGAAAAGTCAACAAAGCAGAAATCTGACTCACCCTCCAAATCAATTGGGTCTGACAATGAGGAGTCTCATAGGACTGACCCTGAATCTGCAAGGACCCATATGGAGGTAGATAGAGAGGATGTCTCCTCCAACAAAGATTATGTAGATGCACAGAATGTGCCTGCTGATTCTGAAAAGGCAAAGGGACCTGATCCTCTTGTGATTCTCTCCAAAGCTTGTGCAGAGATATTACATGCTCCATCTAAGGGGGAGATGCTGAACAAGGAAGGAGTACCTGATCCAACAGCATCATCAAAAGAACCTACTCCTGCAGATAACCAAAGAAATCAAGGTCTCCTTGCTGCTCACAATGAGGGGGAGGAAATCACAGAGGTAGCTAACAAGTCCTATCATGGTGCACAATCTGAGGGGGAGCAGCATGCTGAGTCTGAAGAGACAGCTGCAGATGGTATGGATTTCCATGATGATGATGGACACCATTCAGACTTTCAAGATGATCCTGCCACACATGCTGAACACCAAGAGGGTGAAGCTTCAAAGGGATTAGATCCAGTGATTCCTCCTACTGTGGTGGCTGAACCAAACATCCCCACACAACCTAAAGATGCTGTTCCTCCACCCAGTCCTCCCCAAAGGTTAAAATAGTCACATGAGCAAATCTTAGGCTCCATTCAGTCAATGCTAGATGCACACCTAGCATCTATGCAAGAATATGTTAATAGGTCCATTGCCTCATCCTTACAACCCCTGCTAGATGCACACCTTCAAACTGTGCAAGTGCATGTTGATAGGTCAACTGCATCAATCAGAGATCATATCCACCAATCAGTCTCATCAGTAAGGAATGAAGTAATGACTGAGCTAAACATCATAAAAGAGGACTCCCAATTCCTTAACAAGCAAATGACCACATGGTTTGATACAGCCAAGCAGACTGTTAAGTGTCAAGGTAAAATATTCAACTAAATTCAGGCTGACCTGGCCATGTCTGCAAAAGACATGACCTATGTCAAAAACTATGTTAGTACAACTGATGAGGTCATAGCAAAGTCAGTCAATCATCTTCAAGAGCACATCTACTCCACTGCAATGCAGTTAAATGAAGCCGCTGACAGCTACAAGGAAGAACTAAAAGGAGACATTGCAACTCTCTCCCAAGCTCTAGAGGCAAAAGCCACTTTCTCCAATCTGACTGAAGAAGTTGGCAGATTAAAGACTGATCTTCAAGCTGATCTTGAAAATGTCTTCCAAACCCTCTCTGGCACAATCACAGCAGCCAAGCAAGACATCAATCAACAGATTTTTGAAGAATCCAGAAAGGGGGAGAATACAAATGCAGACATCAATTCTGAACTATCACTGAAAGTTCTCCAAGGAACAAGGATTGCTTTGAACCTGCCATTACTAGATGCAAATAGGGCAGAAGACTCGGACTTTCCTCATCAAGAAGAAATAGCACAAAATGAAAGATTGAAAAAGAAAAGAGAAAGAGAGCATGTTTTGCTCACTGAGGAATTCATGGCCTCCCAAAGGGATGAAAACAGGAGAGATCCTGATTTTGAATATTGGAGTGATGATTCCAAAAAGATAATTCTGAATGCTTGGGTAAGTCATGGTCAGTTGTGTAAAGACATTGATAGATTATATCCAGCCGAGGAATGGATAAAACATCTTGAAAGAAACACTAAAAGAGAAAAAGTATTCAAAGCAAACCTAGTCAAGAAGGATAACCCACAAAGAATGCCATCTAGGTACATCCCAAAACCTTTCATGTATTTTAAAAGGCAAGAGCTCAAGAGAAAGTTTGCAGAAAAGAAGGCAACCTCAAATCTGAATGAAGACACTACTGCACCTGCTAAAGACAAGGAGCCTGCAGTCCAAGAAGAAGTTGTTGCTGAATGTTCCTCCTCTAAGAAAAGCAAACATTGATGAGATGTATAAAACTCCTATGGATGATCAAAGGGTGTTTGATCTAGTATCTGTCTAAATTACTTTATGCAAACTGAAGCTATTTAAATATTGCTCTACTTGAAACACTAATTTAAGACTTAGCTAAGTCTTACATTGGTTTTATTGATTTTGCTATTATGAGATGTATTGTCATATCTTTCTATTAATTGTGATGAATTGATTATCTGCTGTGTATATATATTTTTAATCATCTGTTATAAACTCTGTTTGCTTAACATGATGAATTCACTGCTGTATTGATATATATATCAAAAATTTATAAGTCATGTACTCTTGCATTTGAGAGTGTTCTGCCTTCTTCAAATTGGGGGAGATTGTTGGGAATTGATCCTCAATGTCCCTTTAATTTGAAGAGGCCCCCACACTCAAATACAAAGTACAAGTTGTATTTGATAAACCCTACTTGTATTTCATAAGTATGCAGGGTTGGGTTATTCCAAGACAAGGAATAGATTTGGCAACAATCTGCCTAAAACCGCTGAGACCCGTGTCTGTCTCAGCGGAACCACTGAGAAGAAGAAAGAAACTGTCTCAGCCCAACCGCTGAGATTGAATGCTGTCTCAGCCCAACCGCTGAGACTGAATGCTGTCTCAGACCAACCGCTGAGACAGATCCAAAATCTTTGTCGGGATCTGCTTTCGGCGCAAATAATATTTGAAAGGGAAAAGCAAGTCCAATCAGCCGCCTATTGTGTCAGGAGGATAGAGATAGCCGTTGAAGCCTTCTGGGAGTATAAAAAGAAGGTGTTAGGGCATATCTAAAACAACTGTTCCATTGATAAGCTTTTTGCTGAAAGCCGCAATCGAGCTCCAAGTTCCAGCCAGCTGAAGAAATTCAAAAAGGCTGGAGTTAATCTTCAAAAGAAGATAAGTTGCTCTTCCTGAACCATCTCCAAGAAGGGGCAAGTGGATCTTCTGCTTGAAAAAGAAGAAGATCAAAGTGATTCAAGTCTGAAGCTGCTGCTGTTATTCAGATCTGAAGAAAGGAACAAGAAAATCAGAGAGTAAATCTTTGTCTTCTGTGTTTATTACAAACTCATTTATATCCTTATAAGGCATTGTTGCCTATGTGTAAAGCTGTGATTGACAGCTTGAGTGGTAGGACTTCTTGATAGGTCTGAGGTAGGAAATCTGTGGGATTTCTGAGCTGTAGGGCTGCTGAGCCTGAGTGTAGGGCTGTTGAGCCTGAGTGTAGGGCTGTTGAGCCTGAGTGTAGGGCTGCTGTGCCTGAGGTAGGATCTCTCTTGATCTGAGAAGTTCTGAGGAACTTGTGGTGTAAGCTCAAGGAGCTGAGATTGAAGTTGGAGGCCTTATCTAACTCACTGTTAGAGAGGTGAAGGGGGAAAGAGGACTACTCAAGACACCCTGTCTTGAGGAACCTCTATACATACTTGTGTGCTTTCTGGGTGTGATATTTCTGTAGCTAGACTCTCATAAACTGAAAAAAAAATAAGTAAAACCTATTCACCCCCCCCCCCCCCCCCTCTAGGTAATATTGACTACACTTAATAAACTATCAGCGGAGACCCTGCGTACTTCTTGCATCATGCTGAGTCTTCATAACACAGAAGGGGTCTTTGGGAAGTGAGCACCAAGAGTCCAACCCAACCAGTCTAGAGTCTAACTGCCAGCTTCTGTCTGTGTCACGACTAGTAAGCTCGTAGACCCGCCACAAGTAATTCTCCAACCAGGATCATTCACCTCCAGGTGTAAACTATGTACATTCATGTAATTCCCATGCACAACCATGCTATCAAGCACCCAAGGACTCACGAAATAAGCCTTATCACATTTATCCCCATACAATCAATGTTGACGCTAATTAGCATCCAAGGCACCCAAACATCGGGTCCTTAACACTGCACCATAAGACTCTCGTGTAGTGGCGTGCGTATAACCAGCATCAAACCATCAATGCTACCCATACCGAGTTGTTATAACTCTCGTGTAGTGGCGTGCGTATAACACGGGAATTACTCTATGAGACCCTACAGGACTACTTGTGCGTATAGATTCATATTCATATCTACTAAATAGGTAATCCCAACATAACATCAATATTCAACTCACGTGTTCAATTCGCGGCGTGTTTCGACACCCTTGAAGCTATCGCCCATATTGAGAGGTTATCCCAAATCTAACCATCTAATAGATTATCAAATGATGTGAGCATTTATATAAACGTGTCCTCTAAATTCTTCATTCAATTATGCATCGCAATGTCCTATTTCGGAATCATAACATTCATTTACGTCTCGCCCAATTGACATGGGAACCCAGGAACTCCTACCACACCAAAGGGGGAGAACATAAAGTTCTCTGTTTGCTAGCGCCGGCGGTAGCGCTACAGTCGGGCGCTAGTGATCCAGTCGACACACCTTCCTATTGACATTAAGTGTCGACGGGAAGTTACGCCTTCCCATCGACAAGTCGCATGCTAGCATCGGCGGTAGGGCTACCGCCGGGTGCTAGTGATTCTACCAGCACTCCTTCCCGTCGACCTTAAGTGTTGATGGGAAGTTATCCCTTCCCTTCAACCAGTCGACACGCTAGCACCGGCGGTAGCTCTATCGTCGGGCGCTAGTGACAACACACCTTCCCATCGACATTAAGTGTCGACGTGAAGTTATGCCTTCCCGTCGACAAGTTGACATGCTAGCATCGGCGGTAGGGCTACAGCCGGGCGCTAGGGCTTCTACCAGGTACTCCTTCCCGTCGACCTTAAGTATCGATGGGAAGTTATCCCTTCCCGTCGACCAGTCGACATGCTAGCGCCGGCGCTAGCGCTTCCGCTGGGTGCAAGCTAACATCAAGCAGATCCTCTGTTATTCACTTCCAAATTACTTCACTGACAGCCCAGCCCCAAATCATATACATATTCTTTCTTTCCCTAATGGTTGGACACCCATCACTATGTATATGTCTAATATGATTCAAGTTCAATATTTGCTACCATATTTATAATTAAATCCCTTATTAACATGGACTATTCACCATCTTCCTCCACAAGAAATTAGGGCATTTTAACTTCTCTCCTCTGACACTCCCTCATTAGGCCACCAATCTTCACGAAATCAACTCCTTTAACTTCGTATTGAAGAGAGGAGTTGATCGAAGACATACACGCGGCTAACGATGCCCTAGAACATATGCTCTGGCATGGACACTACCTACAAAAGTCCATTAATCTCACTAAATCAAGCTATTTTGAGCTCAATGAATCTCCTAATTAGATCTAAAGATCTAGCACCAATGGAGAGGGGCCGGAAGTCACCTGATTTCCGGCCAACGATGGCGGGTGTCTCTTCGGCGGCATGGCGGCAGTCGACCGAGCTCAAGCCCTTCTCCAAGGTTGCTCCTTCAAAAATCCTAGGTTAAAAACCTTGAGGTGTGATAATAAAAAATTGAAGTTCTGCAAAAGCCTTTCTCGATGCGATAAGAATTCGACGGGTGCTTTCGAGGCGTCTCACGAGTACTCGTACTTCGAGTAACTAACCATTATCCTGCCTATCGAGATGATAAAAGTAATAGTCTTTCCTTTTTTCGGAATATCGACGTTTACGCCGCGGCGGCGACACCGAAATCTAAAAATAAGTTAAAAAGAAAAGGATAAAGTTTTTGCAAGTTTTTGTTAATATAATCCAAACTACTCATTCGAAAAGGCAAGTAAACCTTTTCGCGTATAGTATAGGATATTTATAAGAAAATATCAAGGTCGTATTAGACTCGGGGCTGTCGAGTACTTCTACTTTGAGAAAGCTAACTATTATTTTATCGGTAAAGAAATTTGATTAGAGAGCGTAATTAAAATTAACTAAAAAGAGAACATTGAAAAGAGGAAAACAAAACTTGAAATAGCTTGCTAAAAATTAAGGTTAAATTCAATTCAAAGCTTGCGAAAATCAAGAACAACTAAATATTTGATAAAGGAAGGAATAAGAAAAAGAGAAAAGGAGAGAAGAAGAGATTTTTGCATAAGTGAAAGGAAAATTAACATTTCATTATCATGAAAAAGAGAACATTACATAAATTGAAAACTAAATTACATTGCATGAAATTAAAGCTAAGCTACCTTGCATGGAAGAGAAAAACAAGACATTAAAAAGGAGATAAAAAAATTACTTGAAATTAAATCTAAACCTAAAACATGAAGAAATAAGGAAAACTATACAAGAACAGCCCAAATGGGCAGGGGGGAATGGAATGCTGGAGGGGAGCCTCTGAATTTATAGGAAAAATTTCTAGGTTACACGCCTAGGGCGTGTAATACTTATTCTGCACGGCTGCGACATCGGCGTGGGTCTTGCGTGACTGTGTCACAAAAACTGACATTACACGCCCGTGTAACTTTGGTCATGGGCGTGTACCTGGGTGGCGCCATCAATGCGTCGTGGGCTTGAATGCGGCGCTGCAGCGAAAAGCGATCACGCACGAAAAGTCACGGGCGTGACTCATGGGTCACGGGCGTGACTGCAGTCAACACCATTAATGCGGCATGGGCTTGAATTCGGCGCGGCAGGGAGCAGGGATCACGCGGGAAGTCACGGGCGTGACATTGGGGTCACGGGCGTGTACCTAGGCGCCCTCAATTAATGCAGCGTGGGCTGGAATTTGGCGCGGCAGAGAGTGTTCGTCGAACGAAGATCAAACTTCGTCGAACGCAGGGGCAGATCGTGTTCATCGAACGCTGCTCCACATTTGTCGAACGCAGGGGCAGAGCGCGTTCGTCGAACGCTGCTCCACATTCGTCGCAGGGGCAGAGCTTTTTTTGTCGAACGGAGCTCCACTTTCGTCGAACGCAGGGGCAATTTCGTCGAACGCAGATCTTTAGGTTACACGCCCTTGGTCACGGGCGTGACTGAGGGCGTAACTTGTGATTTTCTCCAATTTTCCCCAAAATTCTGCAAAAATAAATGTAAACTATATTTAGAACAGAAATTATAAAAGAAGTGATTTTAAACTAAAATATAAATAATATTTGCAATCTTAAATTAAAACTAAACTAAATAGTATAATAAAAATACGCATAAATACTACTCATCAAATACCCCCATACTTGAGGTATTGCTATTCCAGAGCAAAAGTGTGAGACATAATTTATAAGACATCCTTAAAAAAATTTTAATTTTAAACTAAAATTTCATTTAAACCAAAAGTTAAGTTAAGAGTAAATTCAAGGAGGAGTTAAGTCCTAAATTATGATGATGATTTGAAAGGAGGGAAAAATATTTAGGCAAGGACTTCTCAAGAAAATTAATTAGTTTAACAATATTGTAGAAATTATAAAACGAGATTAAATTAAAATTATAAGAACTCTATCTTAAAAGAGACTTAAGGAAAAGTAACTTACTAAATATTGCTCTCTCCATAATCTTAAACTAAATCTAGAACAATGATAATTGGCTAATGGGGATTTCATAAAATTTGGCATAAGAAGATATATTTTTGAATGGAGTAAATTGAATTTATCCTCATCATGAATATTTTTTTCTCTTTTTTTCTCTTCTAATAAAAACCCAAAATGTATATGTTTAGGAGTAATGAATTTTATCCTCTTACTCCATGCCATATAATATTTTAAATGATTTTGGGTGTTTATGTCTAGGGAATAATGAATTTTATCCTCTTATTCCCATGACATATGATCTTTTAAAATACTTTTTTTTAAATGCCATCAAAGGGGTAGGGTAGAGAAAATAAATCTAGCTAGCTTTAAATTATTTTTAGAGCAAATTCTAGTAAAATTAAATTTCCTAAGATCTAAAAAGTTAGAAGAAAATATAATTGAAATCTAAAGAGGTTTAACAAATTTACTATAAAACGAAGCCATTTAAAAAGAAAAAGAGAAGTCATGCTAAATAAATTCTCTAATCAAGTTAAAATCAGAAGATGATTCTTAAATCAAGATTACCTCAAATTTAAAATTAATAAACTATGATAAGCAAAATTTTAGCCAATTAAAAACTTAAACATGCTTATAAATATTCTCAACTAGATTTCTAACAAATCACAAAAACAACAAATAGGAGAGGTATAAGATTTAATTTTTTTTTGTATTTTAAGTTTTTTCATATATATATATATATATATATTTTTGAATTTTGATATTATCTTTTTTTTGGATTTTTTTTATAAGAAATAAACAATAAAAACATATACTAAAAAGCTTAACAATTTTTTGTTAATTCTAGGACTTCCCGAGGTATACCCCGTGAAGGGTTCTCACGGTACTAGGAGGTGAGATGGGGTGTGGTCCCAAACGACCCTTTCCAAGATTTAAATTTTCGATTATCTAATTTTTTTGAATATTTTTGGGTTTTCTTTTTTTTTTTGAAAAAGCTAATTTTTCTTTTGTAAAAGACAATATAAAGGAAATAAACTATTTACAAAATGAAAATAAACTATGTACACAGTAAATATTTTTGGAATTTTAAATTTTTTTTTTGGAAATTTTCTTCGATTTTATAATTTAAGAGAAAGAGAAATACACCCCCATACTTAAAATTCAACATTGTCCCCAATGTTGAAAGCTAAGTATGGAGAACAATAAAATAGAAAATACAAGAGCATGATTTTGAAAGAAAAAGAACAAGGAGAGGAAAAAGAAGTATGTCCCTGATTTGGAGACGGACGACCACCACGATCACCTGCAGAATTACTTTTAAAACAATAAAACAAAACACGAAATAAAAAGAAATGAAACATAAAAGTTAAATATTATTTTTTTTGGTTTTGATTAGTTTTATAATGTTTTTGTGTTTTCAAAAAAAAAATTTCAAAGGGAATTTTTTTTTTGAAAATTGCTAAAAAAAAGAGAGAAGAAAAGAAAGGAAATTTTTTTTTCTTTTAGATAAACATAAAGGAAGAAGAAAAAAAAGATAAAAGTAATAGAGCTCTCTCTTTTCAAAATATCGACAAAAATAGTCCCCGACAACGGCGCCAAAAACTTGATAATAAAAAATTGAAGTTCTGCAAAAGCCTTTCTCGATGCGATAAGAATTCGACGGGCGCTTTCGAGGCGTCTCGCGAGTACTCGTACTTCGAGGAACTAACCATTATCCTACCTATCGAGATGATAAAAGTAATAGTCTTTCCTTTTTTCGGAATATCGACGTTTACGCCGCGGCGGCGGCACCGAAATCTAAAAATAAGTTAACAAGAAAAGGAGAAAGTTTTTGCAAGTTTTTGTTAATATAATCCAAACTACTCATTCGAAAAGGCAAGTATACCTTATCGCGTATAGTATAGGATATTTAAAAGAAAATATCAAGGTCTTATTAGACTCGGGGCTGTCGAGTACTTCTACTTCGAGAAAGCTAACTATTATTTTATCGTTAATAAAATTTGATTAGAGAGCGTAATTAAAATTAACTAAAAAGAGAACATTGAAAAGAGGAAAACAAAACTTGAAATAGCTTGCTAAAAATTAAGGTTAAATTCAATTCAAAGCTTGCGAAAATCAAGAACAACTAAATATTTGATAAAGGAAGGAATAAGAAAAAGAGAAAATGAGAGAAGAAGAGATTTTTGCATAAGTGAAAGGAAAATTAACATTTCATTACCATGAAAAAGAGAACATTACATAAATTGAAAACTAAATTACATTGCATGAAATTAAAGCTAAGCTACCTTGCATGGAAGAGAAAAACAAGACATTAAAAAGGAGATAAGAAAATTACTTGAAATTAAATCTAAACCTAAAACATGAAGAAATAAGGAAAACTATACAAGAACAGCCCAAATGGGCAGGGGGGAGGGAATGGAATGCTGGAGGGGAGCCTCTGAATTTATAGGAAAAATTTCCAGGTTACACGCCCTCGGTCATGGGCGTGACCTAGGGCGTGTAATACTTGTTCTGCACGGCTGCGACATCGGCGTGGGTCTTGCGTGACTGTGTCACGAAAACTGACATTACACGCCCGTGTAACTTTGGTCACGGGCGTGTACCTGGGCGGCGCCATCAATGCGTCGTGGGCTTGAATGCGGCGCTGCAGCGAAAAGCGATCACGCGCGAAAAGTCATGGGCATGACTCATGAGTCACGGGCGTGACTGCAGTCAACTCCATTAATGCGGCATGGGCTTGAATTCGGCGTGGCAGGGAGCAGGGATCACGCGGGAAGTCACAGACGTGACATTGGGGTCATGGGCGTGTACCTGGGTGCCCTCAATTAATGCAGCGTGGGCTGGAATTCAGCGCGGCAGAAAGTGTTCGTCGAACGAAGCTCAAACTTCGTCGAACACAGGGGCAGATCGCGTTCGTCGAACGCTGCTCCACATTCGTCGAACGCAGGGGCAGAGCGCATTCGTCGAACGCTGCTCCACATTCGTCGAACGCAGGGGCAGAGCTTTTTTTTGTCAAACGGAGCTCCACTTTCGTCAAACACAGGGGCAATTTCGTCGAACGCAGATCTTTAGGTTACACGCCCTTGGTCACAGGCGTGACTGAGGGCGTGCCTTGTGATTTTCTCCAATTTTCCCCAAAATTCTGCAAAAATAAAAGTAAACTATATTTAGAATAGAAATTATAAAAGAAGTGATTTTAAACTAAAATAGAAATAATATTTGCAATTTTAAATTAAAACTAAACTAAATACTATAATAAAAATACGCATAAATACTACTCATCAAGGTGTGAGGAAGAAGATGAAGAAAAAGAAGAAGAAGAAGGAGATGATGAAGAAGAGGATGAATAGAGCCCTCTGATTAGGAGAGTTCAACCCATTTGGGTCAGGAGAGAATGCAGAGAGTGAGAGAGAAAGATTTGCATTAATGAGCATTAAATGCAATTCCATCTTCCCAAACCTTATGTTGGAACTCCACACTAGTGTTAAATTTTTGAAGTGGAAGTGGAATATCCGGGCGGTCTGAATTTGGAGACCGCGCGAGCTCGGTGTGGCGATCTGGCTGTTGAGTCTACGCGTCTCTGGTGTTGGCGGCCTGTGTTTGGTTTGCCATTTGTGCCCTAGTATTCCTGTTTGGATAGAGACCGGGCAGCCTTGTACTGGAGGTCATTTCGGCGGTCTGGTACTACGGTCTGCATGGGTTCGTTCTAGCGGACAGTTGTGTCATGTCAGGATGTTCATGTGGCTCCGATCTTATAAGAGACCGGGCGGGTTGTATGAGCTTGGTTCTGGCGATATGCTCTTGATCGGTCAGTTGCTCATATGTCTCTGTTCTTATACGAGACCGGGCGGTTTGTCAGTTGTTCTTGGCAAGCTGTCTTGCTTAAGTGGAATAAAGGTCTTATAGAGACCGCGCGGTCTGGTTCTGGAGACCGCCTGCTTCAATAAGGAAGGTCACCATATCCCTCTATGGTGGTGACGACATCCATTCGTTTGCTTATAAATAGAGGGGCAGGGGTGGGCATTTGTATGCAAGAACTGTAAGAACTAAAGTTTGGATTGATTGTGTCGGTCTCTTGTTTGAGGTCGCGCGGTCTGAAGTGTGTTGACCAGTTTGTTATGTTCGCAGGTTAGCCGGCCAGCAGTCTCCGTCAGCTTTCTTCCTATCTTTCCAGCTTTGAATAACTAGCTCGCCAGCAGTCTTGTCTGAGCGAACTGTGTTTGAAGTTCTTGGTCTATTTGTAGTGGACTCAGTTGATCAGGCGACCTTAAGTGGTCAGGCGGTCTTGAGTATGGTCTTGCATTAGTGAGCAGTTATTCATGTGTTCACGGGATACTTCTTGATCTTGTGACTGTGCGGTCTGGCGATCAGAAGTGCGGACGGCTTTGTTTCTAGCAGTTGCAATAAGCAGCAGGTTGTTCGGTCTGTGATTGGCGTTCTGGCAGTTTGGAGGTCAGCGACCTCTTCTGTTTGCGCGGTCTCAGGGAAGCCGGCGATCTTGCTGAGTTCGAGCAGTCTAGGCAATCTCAGTTTTCTAGCTGTCAGATGCTTGTTGTGTTGCTTGTTCTTCTCATCTAAGTTTGCTCTCATAAATCATGTCTCGCCATGTATGCAACGCATTGTATTAAGAGGATAGTCAATTGAGATTATCTTGCCTTCATTGTCACTGGTTAACTGTTTTTTGAATTGAATTGAAGTCTTCCAATGTTGTCTTCGATCCATCTCCGAAATTTTAACATGGTATCAGAGCCAGGTTTGAAGCAGTGATCAGCTACAGAATCTTGCTTCAGTCTCTAAAAGGTTGTTAACCAGCGTGATAACAATGGAAGGAGGTTATACAAGAGGTCTTGGAATTGAGCTCCTTACGCAGACTAACTTCAAGAAGTGGAAGTCATACATGGAGAGCTATCGTCTTGGCGAAGATGTATGGGAGGTTGTCGGAGGAGATGATAGACAAGCGGTTATAGCTGCGGAAGGGAATGTTGAGCAGGTGAGAGCTTGGAGAAAGACTAATGCGAAAGCAGAGTTCACTCTCAAGCGTGCTATCATTCCGGTGCTGTTTGACCACATAATTGGTTGTAGGCCAGCTGCTGAGATTTGGACAGCCTTGGATGGCTTGTTCAACAAGAAGAACGTAGCTCAGCTACAGTTTCTTGAAAATGAGTTGGCAAAAGCAACTCAGGGAGATTTGACTATCTCAACTTTCTTCTTGAAGATGAAAAACCTGTGCGCGGAGATATCAGCTTTGGACCCGGATGAACCTACCTCAGAAGTGATGTTGAAGAGGCACATAATCTACGGCTTGCGGAGGGAGTATGTGGCCTTTGTCACTTCTGTGCAAGGTTGGGTCAATCAGCCATCGTTGCTAGAGCTGGAGAACTTGCTTGCTTCGCAAGAGAGCTTAGCAAAGCAGATGGCTGGGATATCTGTCTTTGGGGGAGAAAGCGAGGTTCTATATTCAGGCAAGAAGAAGAGATGGGATAAGAAGAAGTCACTTGTTAGCGGTGGACCTTCAACTTCATATCAGCAAGATAAAATTAATACTCCTAAGCGTGATGGAAAGAAGAAGGAAGGGCCAAGGTGTTACAGGTGCAATCAGCTTGGTCATTTCAAAAGAGATTGTAGAGTCAATCTTCAGCCAGGGCATGCTGCTGGAAAGGAAGAGGTTGCGTCTAATGCAGGAGTGGGTGGAATGGGAGAAATGCGGGTCGACCATTTCCGGCGATTTTCCCCGGCAATGGCGCCAAAAACTTGATGCGCAAATCTCGCACACCGCTATAGGAGGTAGCTAGACTGCGGCACAAAATGGTAGTATACCGATCGTTCAAGTAATATAAAACGAGGAGCAAATCCCTGAGTATCGATCTCGAAGGAACACGGTAAGGTGGAGTTTACAATTGAGGAAGGACTTGAGATTGAAGTCCTTTAGGTCGGATGGGTTGTGGAAATGGGGGTGATTTGGTTTGTGGAAATAAAAGAAAATACTACAACTACTCCTATGCAATGCCGCTATGCAATGCTTCGCTTGGCGGGATGGAGACTAGGCAGGCCTTGAGCGCGCTGCTTCATAAGGGCGGATGGACGAGTAGGCAAGCGGAATCGAACTATGCAGGCCTTGAGCGCGCTGCTTCGTTAGGCGAATGGATTACACGGGCCGCTATGCCACGCTTCGCTAGGCGGATGGACGACTAGGCATACAGAATGAGGGTCGTAAGCACCTCGTCACAAAGATCACACCTAGCAATTGTTAGTGCAGCCAACCCAAATCGCTCACACCATAATAGCCACAAGAGCTCACCTCAAGCACTCATACACAAATAATATCATTACATAACAATGAAATAAAAATCAAATCAAGTGCATAGTACAAACATCATCATAAAATAGAAGATTACACTGCAAGCAACAATAACCTAAGAAGAGAAAAATGCAAGAGATACGACCGAATCCGGAGGCTTGCTGTAGATTCTCGGTAGGAATCATCGGGTTGTCAATCCACATCCTAGCTCGGTCCCAGCTATCATCCAGGGTAGAGGAGGGCTGTCACTTCCTCCCAATGGACCCGTCTTCTCCGGTAAAATACAATCCGGCCACGTCCGATGCAAAGAACTCCTAGCTTGGCGATGAAGATGAGTGTAGAATCCTCTCCTTGAAGCGCTTGGATGATGTGAGGTGGCCTTGGGCAAAAGGTGGAGAAAGAAGGGAAGAAAACGGAGCTGTCGCCCCTTCCGGCCGAAGAAATCACGGAACAAAATGGGGTCCATTGGGAGGAAGTGACAGCCCCCCTCTACCCCGGATGATATCTGGGACCGAGCTAGGACGCGGATTGACAACCCGACGATTCCTACCGAGAATCTACCGGAAATGCAGGACGACCATTTCCGGGATGGCTTCACACAAAAGGAGTATTTTCTTTTATTTCCAAAAACTTGATGCGCGTTCAGCAAGTGCACCGGTCGCTGTCAAGTAATAAATTTGGGAATAGCTTCCCCGAATGTCGATCTCTTGAGGAATGCAGGTTCTGGTGAACGAAAAGTGTGGTGAGTCGATTGCTACACGAGCGAATAAAATAAAACAGGGGCATTGTGATTGGTGTCCTAAGCTATTGCAGAAATGAGAGAAATGCGGGTCGAAAAGCACCGCTTCGGTAAGTGGGTGGAATGGCCACAGAGCGAGGTTTTGTGAGGGTCGTATTCACCTCTTCGCCAACATCACCACTAGCTATTGCTAGATGGCTTCACATAATAAACAACTTTAAACATCATAACAACAAGAAAACCTATTCTCACCACCAAAGCATCATTGCACATGAACAACAAGCAAGGATCTATAACATTACTCTAACGAGCGTTCATTACAACAACACAAAGAGAAAGAACAAGCATCAAAGTTTAGAAAGGAACAAATAGAGGATGTCACCGCGTCTTGGGTTCTCGACCGGAATGAGAGGTTGTCGGGCTCTCTCCGGGCTCGGCCCTCAGATGGTGTGCTGACTCGAAGGAGGTTGTCACCACTCCAACGATCTAGAACATTTCTATGGCCTCCAATGGCGAAGAATGCTTGAACTAGTGGCGAAGAATATTTGCAAATGCTCCCGGATGGAATAATGGTGAAGGAGATCGCCGGAAATGGTCTCCTCTCGTCTCCTCCGATGGAAGGGGCGAAAATGGCGGGATTCCTGGCTTTTCCCACGAGGGGAATCGGGCTCTCCGGGGCTCTCCATTGACTGCAGCTTTTCCTACTTTAAATACTAAACAGGCAGAGTTTTGGTCACGCACGGGCGAACGCACGATCGTGCGATGCCCGTGCGTTATTTAATGATAAAAACAAGCTTAAAGACGAAGCTGCGCTGCCCGTGCGATTTACTCACGCACGGGCAAACCCGCCCGTGCGTCAAACGCATGAGTAAATTCAGAAACGCTAAAACAACCAGAAGAAACAGGCAACCGTGCATTTTACTCACGCACGAGTAAATCCGACCGTGCGTAGAAACGCACGACTAAACTCAGATGGCCTATTTTTTGCCCAGATGAGAACGCACAACCACAACCGTCCATGCGTCAAGGAAACGCACGACCATGCGTTGTACACAGTCATGAATTCTGGGAGAAAACTGGAAGATCCGACCGCCTGCACACAAGACAAAATAGCTGGGAAAACACCTCCAGCACCAGATAAACACAGAAAAAGGAATGGGGAGCACCATGTGCTTACCCCCAATAACAAGGAGCGCAAATGCACACCAAAATGGGCCTAAGAGTGCACCTAGCAAGGAATAACAAATATGATCGAAAACATGCCTACAGTGTAGTGCATCGACTAGAAATACGGCCCAGATGAGTCCATAAATGTGTATATAAATGGGACTCATCAGTGCTACAGGTGCAATCAGCTTGGTCATTTCAAAAGAGATTGTAGAGTCAATCTTCAGCCAGGGCATGCTGCTGGAAAGGAAGAGGTTGCGTCTAATGCAGGAGATGGGTGGATTGATGGAGCTTTCATGACGGGCACTTGTGTTCGGGCCTTAGCTTCTATCAACTATCAAGATGATTGGATCGTGGACTCGGGTTGTGGTCATCACCTAATCGGAGACGAGTCGAAGTTCTCTTCTTTGCAAGCATGCTTAGGTAATGATGTTATCATTACTGCTGATGATACTATACATGTTGTTGAGAAGGAGGGTGTAGTTTCTTTGAACGGAGATAGAGGCCCTCTTCCATTGAAGAGTGTCTATCATGTTCCGGGGATGAAGAAAAACCTCTTCTCAGTGACCAATGTTGTTGATGCTGGCTATCACGTTCTGTTTGGTCCAACAAAAGTGAAGTTTCTTTGAAACGTGTCAGCGGTGAAGGCTGAAGTCACTTATGTTGGAAGAAGGGTGAAGGACTTGTTTGTATTATCTACAAATTAGTATGTTGATAAGATGAGGACTAATGATAGCGCTGCTATCTGGCATGAAAGACTTGGGCATGTTGGAATGGATAAGTTGAAAGCTATGATGGAGAGAGGCCTTGTAAGAGGTCTGCATAGTTTGTCTTCTTTCGGAGAAGGTCATGTTTGTGCAGGTTGCCAATATGGTAAGGCTCGTCGCCTTCCATTTGACAAATCACAAAGCAGGTGCAAAGCACCATTGAAGTGTATTCATGGTGATCAGTTTGGACCAACCAACACTGTCAGTCTTGGAGGTAGAAGGTATATGCTAGTCTTGATTGATGACTTCACTAGATATACTTTGGTATATTTTCTGAAGGAAAAGTCGAAAGCCTTTGAAAAGTTTGTGTTGTTCAAGGAGCTGGTGGAAGGTCTGCTTAACCTACTGATCAAGAAGTTCAGAACAGACAATGGAGGGGAATTCACTTTCAATGCGTTCTTCAACTTTTGCAAAACGCATGGCATCCGGAGAGATCTCTCTTGTGCTCACACTCCACAATAGAACGGAGTTGCAGAGAAGAAGATCCGTCATCTGACGGAGACCTATAAATGTTGGCTTCATGCCAAGAGTATTCCAAAGTCCTTCTGGGCAGAGGGAATGTCTTGTGCAACTTATGTCATCAATCAAATGCCTCTAAGTCCAATCAACATGAAGATCCCTCATGAGTTGATGTTCAAGATAAAGCCTACAGTGGAACACCTTCGAGTGTTTGGATCTACCTGCTATGTGCATGTTCCTGATGCTCTTTGAACGAAGCTAGATGCGAAAGCAAGGAAGCTAGTCTTCGTCGGTTATGATGACCGGAAGAAAGGGTGGAGATGCATGGATCCAGAGACACGAAGAGCTGTGGTCTCAAGGGATGTGGTATTCGATGAACTGACATCATACCAAGGTAGCTCTTTTGTTGAGTTACAAGAGAGCAGGTTAGATGGTGGACTTGAAGAAGCTACTAAGGAGGTTCTGGTGGAGTTACCTGTTTCTCCAGGCGCTCCAGTTATTTCTAGTTCTAGGTCAGGTGCTTCAGGTTCTGGAAGCAGGGGGAGCGATGCTCCAAGTCTACCTGAAAGGAGAGCTAGTTCAAAAAACAAGTAGCTGAAGAGGTGGTTCAGAGTAAAGCTCTGAGGAGGTCCAGAGGATTATCATTCCACCAGATCGGTATACAAGGAGAAATTTGGTGAGCTTTGTCACATGTTTCTTCGCAGGTCCCCTGGATGAGAGAGAGTCATCTTGTTTTGAAAATGTTGTTGGAGTTAAGGAGTGGGAAGTTTCCATGGATGAAGAGATGGCTGCCCTCAGGAAGAATGAGACTTGGGACTTGGTTCCTAAAGTTGAGGGTGTTACTCCAGTGACATGCAAGTGGGTTTTCAAGTTGAAGAAGAGGGTTGATGGTAGTATTGAGCGGCACAAGGCTCTCCTTGTAGCTCGTGGATTCTCTCAGAAGTATGGGGAAGATTATGAAGAGACTTTCAGCCTTGTTGCAAAGATGACTTCAGTTCAGGTGGTGATCGCATTGGCAGCTTGCCAAGGATAGAAAATTTGGCAACTCGATGTGAAGAATGCTTTCCTTTATGACGAGATTGACAAGGACATTTTCATGGATCAGCCACCTAGGTATGTTTCTGAAGTCTACCCAAGACATGTGTGCAAGCTCAAGAAGGCTCTTTACAGCTTGAAGCAGGCGCCTTGGGCGTGGTATGGCAAGATAGCAGAATACCTCCAGTTCTGCGGATACTTTGCTTCTGATTCTGATTCAAGCTTGTTCGTAAAGAATACGGGGGAGCTTCAGGTCTTGGTGTTGCTTTATGTTGACGATATGATCGCCACAGGAAATTGTGAGGTGGAGGTAGCTAGACTTTGAGCTGATTTAGCTATCAGATTTGAGATGAAGGACTTGGGTGAGCTCCACCATTTCCTTGGACTCGAAGTGGAGAGGAAAGAGGGGTATGCTTGTTTCCCAAAAGGGCTATGCAGATCGAATTATGAAGCTATTCTGCATGGAAGGTGGGAAGAGCATCTCTACTCCACTGGAGGTTGGTACAATTCTTCGACGTGATGAGGGGAAGGTTCTTTCTGATCCTTTGGTGTTCCGGGCTTTGGTCAGAAGTCTGATATACTTGACGATCACAGGGCCAGATATCTCTTATGCAGTTGGCCGAGTGAGGTGGCTAGGAGCATTTTGAAGTACGTAAAGTCTACCTCATATTTGGGTCTCTTCTATGGGAAGAACTCAGGTTTTTGCTTGCATGGATACATGGATGCTGATTTTGGAGGAGATTCAGATGATCGGAGATCGACTTTTGGATACGTCTTTATGACGGGATCTATAGCTATATCATGGTGCAGCAAGAAGCAAGATTCTGTGTCTGTCTCTACCATAGAAGCGGAGTACAAAGATTTGGCTTTGGCTGCTCAAGAAGCCATCTGGCTTAGGAGGCTTGTGGAGGACATTCATAGGGAGGTGCGAGGTCCTACTCTGCTTCGGGGTGACAATGAGAGTGCCCTCATACTGGTGAACAATCCAGTTTGTCATGCGCGAACCAAGCACATAGAGATTCAACATCATTCCATTCAGGAGAAGGTGTTGAAGGGATCTCTTATGGTTGAGCATGTGCAGAGCAAGGATAATGTCGCAGACATCTTTACGAAGTCGTTGTCGAAGGGACCGTTTGATCAGTTGATGAGTTTACTTGGGCTGGCTTCCACTTCCCACTTCAAGGGGGTGTTAAATTTTTGAAGTGGAAGTGGACTGTCCAAGGGTTTGAATTTGGAGACCGCAGAGACCGCACGAGCTCGGTGTGGCGATTTGGCTGTTGAGTCTGCGCATCTCTGGCATTGGCGGCCTGTGTTTGGTTTGCCATTTGTGCCCTAGTATTCCTGTTCAGATAGAGAGCGGGCGGTCATGTACTGGAGGTCATTTCGGCGGTCTGGTACTGCGGTCTGCATGGGTTCATTCTTGCGGATAGATGTGTCATGTCAAGATGTTCATGTGGCTCCGATCTTATAAGAAATCAGGCGGGTTGTATGAGCTCGGTTCTAGCGGTCTGCTCTTGATCGGGCGGTCTGCCAGTTGTTCTGGGCAAGCTGTCTTGCTTGGACAGTTTTGCTTAAGTGGAATAAAGGTCTTATAGAGACTGCGCGGTCTGGTTCTGGAGACCACGTGCTTCAATAAGGAAAGTGACCATATCCCTCTGTGTTGGTGACAACATCCGTTCATTTGCATATAAATAGAGGGCCAGGGGTAGCCATTTGTATGCAAAAAATGCAAGAACTAAAGTTTGGATTGATTGTGCCGGTCTCTTGTAGGAGGTCGCGCGGTCTAAAGTGTGTTGACCGGTTTGTTGTGTTCGCAGGCTACGAGGCCAGTAGTCTCCATCAGCTTTCTTTCTATCTTTCCAGCTTTGAATAACCAGCTCGCCAGCGGTCTCGTCTGAGCGAACTGTGTTTGAAGTTCTTGTTCTGTTTGCAGTGGACTCAGTTGATCAGGCGACCTTAAGTGGTCAGGCGGTCTTGAGTGCGGTCTTGCGGCAGTGAGCAGTTCTTCAAGTGTTCGCGGGATACTTCTTGATCTTGTCACGTGCGGTCTAGCGATCAGAAGTGCGGACAGCTTTGTTTCCAGTAGTTGCAATAAGCAGCAGGTTGTTCGGTCTGTGATTGGCGGTCTGGCAGTTTGGAGGTCAGCGACCTCTTCTGTTCGCGTGGTCTTAGGGAAGTCGACGATCTTGTTGAGTTCAACCGGTCTGGGCGATCTCAGTTTTCTAGCTGCCAGATGCTTATTGTGTTGCTTGTACTTCTCATCTAAGTTTGCTCTCATAAATCATGTCTCGCCATGTATGCAACGCATTGTAATAAGATAATAGTCAATTGAGATTCTCTTGCCTTCATTGTCACTGGCTAACTGTTTTTTGAATTGAATTGAAGTCTTCCGCTGTTGTCTTCGATCCATCTCTGAAATATTAACAACTAGCTAGGTGTCAGCTGCTTATGGCTTTTAATTCCACCCTTAACTTAGTTTTAGGAAATTTAGGCCACCCAACATGGAAGAAATCATGTGCACTGATTCGGCCGCTACCGCCAGCGTTAGCAAAAGCTACCGTCGGCGTTAGCAAAAGCTACCGTCGGCGTTAGCTCCCTTCTACCAATCCTTTGCCATTTTCTTTATTACTTCAAGGGGGTGATGGTTACACCCACTCCTGGAGATCAGGGCACATCCCTGGCACCATTAGGACCTCAAGACTCCTACCTAGACCAAGCACCTCCAAGTGACTCATGTCACTTGAGGGGTGTTGTTAATGGAACGCTCACCTAGAGGGGGGTGGTGTTAGGTGATCTGGGTTCTTTTCGAAATATTAGCGCGAGTTACGAATATTCAAGCGTAGCACAAAATTATCGCACAAATAAATCACAACAGACGACACAAGATCTATAGAGGTTCCTCAAGACCGGGTGTCTTGAGTAGTCCTCTGTCCCTCTGCGCCTACCTAGCAGTGTGCTAGGCTCGGCAAAACTTTGCCAAAACTTCAGGCCCGCAAGCCTTACAACATGGACCCGCAAGTCCTACAGCCTAGGCCCGCAAGCCCCTACTGCACCCGACCCCGCAAGCTCGACACTCAGGCCCTCAAGCCCTACACAACACAGACCTGTAGGTCATGTGCCTATAGCCTAGGCCCGCAAGCCCTTACTGCACCTAAGCCCTCAAGCTCGACAAATTCAGACCCGCAAGTCCACTACCCTGGCCCTCAAGCCTCACAGCTCTCCAGCCCTCAAGCTAGACGGTGTCAAACCCGCAAGTCCACTACCCTGGCCCTCAAGCCTCACAGCTCTCCAGCCCTCAAGCTAGACGGTGTCGGACCCGCATGTCCACTGCCCTGGCCCTCAAGCCTCACAGCTCTTCAGCCCTCAAGCTAGACACTTAGGCCCTCAAGCTAGACACTTAGGCCCTCAAGCCTTACAACAATAAAAGTTTTACAGTAATAAAGACTGTTTCTTCTGCCTGATGAAGATCGGCAACTTGAGGTTGAAGAAGATGTTTCTGATTCAGATCTTGAAAGCACAGTTCTTCTTCAATCTCTTCTCTTAGCCTGATGAGGAACGACTTCTTATCAATCGATCAGATGACTGATTCTTATTTTCCCTTTCTTTCTTTACGCCGCTTTTACTGTTCTATTTGTTGTATGCGTAAGTTCTTTTCTTATTCATTTTTTTCTTTAGGGAAACCTCTTATCTCTTTTATAAGACTGTGAGGCTCCCAACGGTCTTCTGAAAAGTTCCTTAAGTGTCAGACGCCCCATTCCTTAAGAGCACGCACTGATTTGACAATCAGACGACGGAATTAATTGCTGACAGTGCGTCCGCAATATTTGAATTCCATCTCGACGATATTTCCAGCTTCATGCTTATACTGACACCATTATGACGATATGGATAATATCTCGACGACAGGACTTTGTCGATGTCTTGGGCCTTGAAGGATCTTCAAGTCTTCTAGCTTCTGTCTCTGACGCTGATGTCTCGACGATACGAGATATTCTGGCGTTTCTGCATATACAGTGATATGCTATCTCTGACTGTGTCGTCGTGATCTTCTTTCTTGTAGTCTGTCGTCGTAATCACTTTGTTCTTTCGACGACATGAGCAATATCATGTCGACAGACTATGCTTTAGCAACAGCTTGTCTTTAGCTGTCCTTCTTCAGTCTTCTCGATGTCACGCCTTCTTTACGACGATATCTATTCTTCTCGACGACAAGGCTACTTGATGATGTCGACGATACTGCATCTTCTCGACGACACGGCTTCTTTGATGATGCCGACTGATGAGTAATTTATTTACTCATCTTTTAGTATAGTTTTATTATTATTTTAATATGAAATTATGTTGTTTATATAAATTTTATCATATAAATCTTTCCTATTTTAATTTCATAAGCTAACTTAAGTTTATTTTGTGTTTTCAGGTTTTCTGGACATTTGGAGCAAAATGAACATTTACACGCCCCAGGTCACAGGCGTGACCAATGGGTGTGTAACCTGCGCGGTGTTCCAGACCTGCTTCTGCCACCCTGGGGTCGTTCTGTGAAGAGTTCGCCAAGTACACGCCCCAGGTCACGGGCGTGACAAAGGGCGTGACCCCATGTCACGTCCGCGACCCGCTGAGATCATGCCTGCCACGTCAATTAAAATTACACGCTCCAGGTCACGGGCGTGACCATGGGGCGTGACATTCAGTACGCGGGCGTGACTCATTCAGCGCCATTTCCCGCCGAAGCTTCCCGCCAGAAGCTAGATTTCAAGATTACACGCCCCAGGTCACGGGCGTGACCTAGGGCGTGACACGGCTGAAACGCTCGCATTTACTCCAGAAGGCGCCCTCTCCGCTGCTGCTTCGATCACGCCCCTTACACGCCCTTGGTCACGGGCGTGACCAAGGGCGTGTAACACCAAAAATTCAGCTGTTAAAGGGAGCTTTTCCAGATTTTTAGGGATGAAGTTTTGGAGTTCTAGCTTATTTCTTGCACTATTTTCTTACTCTTGTATGTCTTTTCCTTCTTGCACTTTTATCTCCCAAGCTTGTAACTTCCAATTTCTAGTTGTAATTTCATTTTCAAATTAATAAAAAAGTTACTTTTCTCTTATTCTACTCTCACTTTTCATCATGCACTTCTTTTATTTCGATGTTTCCTCCATCTCTATGAATAGCTAAATTCTATTAGTACTCGACCGAGATGATCCAAGGGAAATTTAATTCATGATTTAAATTCTAGCTTCTCTTTCTCTTCCTTAGAATACTTAAGATTTATCCTTCAACTTATTTGGATTGAGATTATATTATCGATATGTAATTCTCATTCTTGTTTTCGTAATCTAATAACCGAGAGGTTTTGAAATTGAATCGATCATTTCAAGGATAAAGAGAGTTGAATGCACTCCTCAAGCGAGGATGACATAATTCTCCCGGATTGGAGTCAAATCCAATAGAGGGGTTCACTACGATAAAGAGAGTTTTAGGGATTTTAATTCTAGAACAAAAGTTCGATTGATCAAACTAAACTCAGTTGAGCGTATCCTCGAGAGAGGTGTGTTCATAAATCGGGAACCTCCACGGTCAAGTAATTTCTTAAGAGAATTAGAAGTTATTCTTTTTATATTTATTTGCCAAGGTGATTCAAGGTTGAGTACTAGCCTTTAACTCATTAATTTAAAATAAGCTATTTTTCTTTTTGTTGCAACCAACCAACCACAAGTTTTATTCGATAAGATAATAGAGATTTTTCAAAGTAAGAGTAATCAACCGCCCCGAGTCTAATACGACCTTGGTTTTTATAACATATATTATACATTCGATACGGTACACTTGCCGTTATTGTTTGCGGATATAGTTTTGCGCATCATCGACGATACTGCATCTTCTCGACGGCATTCCTTCCTTTTGAATCTATCTCAGCGGTTGGGATGAGATGACTTCCTCTTCTCAGCGTATTCGTCGATCTGCAGAGAAGTTTCTGCGTTCGACGAACTTCTTTCTTCGTTCGACGAGGAACTCGCCAAGTCTCAGTGTTTTCTTATGTCTCGTCTCTGCGTTCGATGAACTTCATTCTGCGTTCGACGAACAGCATTCTGCGTTCGATGAACATCATTCTTCGTTCGACGAGGAACTCGCCAAGTCTTAGCGTTGCTTCTGTCTCGTCTCTGCGTTTGACGAACTTCATTCTGCGTTCGACGAGCAGCATTCTGCGTTCGACGAACTTCATTCTTCGTTCGACGAACTTCATTCTTTGTTCGAAACTCCATTCTTTTAACTCGCAGACATCATCATCTGGCTGGGTCTTGCCGGTATCAACAACGAGAAAAAACCCAAAGGATTAAAGCAGTGAATCGTCGGGGGGATGGAGCTCAGTTTCCTCTCCCAGTCCACGGTTAGGGTAGATTCTCTTGCGGGTTCGTGCGCATTAGAAGTCGAAATGAGCACCTTGCCTCAGTGCTTCGATCCCATTACGGTCAAGACACTCGGGATTTCAATGACTTGGTGACTTCTTCAAATCGGGAATCATGTGGGCAAGATTCCCAACAATCTCCCCATAATTGAAGAAGTCAGAATCTTAATTCAAGACTACTTTCATTTGACAAAAATATGTTATAATCTTAAATGGAAGGCATGAGCATTTAAGATTTTACTTATCTTTTGTTGAACTTATGAGTACATCAAGCTTGTAGCTCCCCCTTGATTTGATGTCTCTTCTTTTGTGGCTCCCCCTATCTTTGAGGTCTTCTTGAGCATCTTGTCCTTTGCTCCCCTTATCTTTGAGGTCTTCTTGAGCATCTTGTCTTGGACATATTGATTCCATTTCTCCCCCTTTTTGACTTCTTTCCTACAGCTCTCCTTTAGGTAGACAGTAGTCCAAGCTCCCCCTTGCTCAGTCATAGTTCATCCAAATCCTGATAGATTTTCTAACCAATCATCTGGAAAGGGATTAGTGAGGAATAAGTTAAGGATTACTCTAAGTTTAACATCACCAATTGAAATTTGAAGAAGTTAAACTTAGCTTCATCTAGGTGCTTTGTAAATATATCAGCCACTTATTTGTCTGTTGGGACAAACTCAAGGGTGATATCTCCATTTTCCACATGCTCCCTGATGAAGTGATACCTGATCTCAATATGCTTAGTCCTACTGTGAGAGACAGGGTTCTTAGCAATTGAGATTGCACTTGAAGAGTCACAAAAAAGGGGTGTTTTGGTCATCTTTAGATTATAGTCTTCAAGTTGATGCTGAATCCATAGTAGTTGGGCACAGCAGCTCCCAGTAGAGATATACTCTGATTCTGCTGTTGAGATTGCCACACTGGTCTGCTTCTTTCTGCTCCAAGAGATCAGTCTTCCACCAAGGAATTGACATGTCCCTGAGGTATTCTTCCTATCTTCCTTGCACCCTGCATAATCTGCATCTGAGTATCCATTCAGTTCACATCCATTGTTCCTTGGGTACCATAGGTCAAGATTTGATGTACCCTTTAGGTATCTTAAGATTCTCTTGATAGAGACATGATGAGATTCCTTAGGATTCACCTGATATCTAGCACAGACACATGTAGCAAACATTATGTCAGTCCTACTTGCAGTTAGATAAAGCAAAGATCCAACCATGCATCTGTACTTGGTTTCATCAAAGGGTATGCCCTTCTCATCCTTGTCCAGAGACACATTGGTTCCCATTGGAGTCTTCATTGAAGAAGCACTCTCCAATCCAAATTTCTTGACTAGCTCCCTAATGAATTTGGTCTGGGAGATGAAAATATCATCTTCAGATTGTTTCACTTGGAGACCTAGAAAGTATTTGAGCTCACCCATACTGCTCATCTCAAACTTTTCCTGCTTCAAGTTGGCAAACGTTTTGCAGAGATTGTTATCTGTAGAGCCAAAGATGATGTCATCCACATAGATCTGTACTAGCAAGATCTTGCCCTTTACTTCCCTTAGGAATAATGCCTTATCAATCTTTCCCCTTAAAAATTTATTCTCAATTAGAAAGCTTGACAGAGTCTCATACCAGGCCCTAGGTGCCTATTTTAAGCCATAAAGTGCTTTTCTAAGAAAGTAAACATAACCAGGGTGAGTAGGGTCTACAAAACCTGAGGGCTGCTCTACATATACCTCCTCTTTGAGGTCACCATTTAGCAAGGCTGACTTCACATCCATCTGGTAGACCTTGAAACCTTGGTAGGCTGCATAGGCTAGAAACAGTCTTATTGCTTCTAGTCTGGCTACTTGAGCAAATGTCTGATCAAAATCTATCCCTTCCTCTTGTTTATAGCCTTTTGCCACTAGCCTTGCTTTATTCTTGGTGATGATTCCATTTTCATCCAATTGGTTTCTGTATACCCATTTATTTCCTATGATGTTCTGTCCTTGGGGTCTTGGAACCAGTTTCCAAACTTTGCATCTCTTAAATTGGTTCAGTTCCTCCTGCATTGCTTCAATCCAAAATGGATCCTGATTTGCTTCCTCAAATATCTTGGTTCAATTTAAGAGAGAAAACTCAGGTACAATGCTTCATTTGCAGCTCTACTCCTAGTCAGCACACCTTGGTTGACAGCTCCTATAATTTGCCCCTGAAGATGATCTCTTACTTGTTTCAAGGTGGCTGGCAGTATTCTGGGGATTTCTTCAGCTGCAGGTCCTTCAGGTTGCACTTCTTCTGCTGTTTCTGTGTCTTCCACATCATCTGTCTCAAGCTCAACATCTATTGATTGATCTTTACTTTTAGCTGAGGTTCCAACTTGTTCATTAATGCATAATTTTTCCATCTTCTCATCAGTACCTGCATTCACTAGAGAACTAGACCAGCCTTTGTGAATGAGGCTGGTCTCAACAAATACAACATGTACAGATTCTTCCACTGTTTGGGTATTGATGTTGTACACTCTATAGGCCTTACTATGAGAGTTGTAGCCAACAAAAATACCCTCACTGCTTTTCTCAGCAAACTTTGTTAGTTTGGATTTCCCATTATTAAGGACAAAGCATTTACTACCAAAGATCCTAAAGTAGGATAGGGTTGGTTTTCTGCCCTTCATTAACTCATAGGGAGTTTTCTTGTGGTCGTTGATGATTGAAGCCTTGTTTATCACATGACAAGCAGTGTTGACAGCCTCTGCCCAGAAGTATTCTGGTAGAGAGGAGTCACTTAGCATTATCCTACTTGCCTCTATCAAGGTTCTGTTCTTCCTTTCAGCAACCCCATTCTGTGGAGGGGTTCTGGGTGAGGAAAATTCTTGGGAGATACCTAGTTCTTGGCAGAATTCTGTCATGGCCCTGACTGAAATTCTGTCCCATGGTCACTTCTGAGTTTGACCACAGTACAGTCCATCTCATTCTGGATCTACCTGACAAAATTTCTCAAGATATCTAGGGTATCTGATTTCTTTTAGAGGAAGAATACCCAAGTGAACCTTGAGTAGTCATCAACAACTACAAGGGTGTAGGCCTTCCCTCCTAAGTTATGAACTGACGTAGGACCAAACAAATCCAGATGTAGCAAAAATAAGCACCTAGAGGACTCTTTGTTATATATGCTTTTAAAGCTGGTCCTAGTCTGCTTTCCAAGTTGGCAAGCTTGACAAGGACCATCTTTGATGCACTTAATATTAGGTCCATTACTAACTAGGTCTTGTGAGAAATGCTTGCTTATTGTCTTATAGTTGATGTGTGCAAGTCTCTTGTGCCATTGTACACATAGAGCCTCTTTACCATCAGCTACAAGACATATGGGCATGGAAGAATTTGTATTGAGAAAGTTTAAGCAATAAATATTGCCACTCCGAGTGCCAGTTAAGGTAGCCTCAGAATCCGAGGACTTATTAATTAGGCACTTTTCCTTGTGGAAAGTAATAGCAAAGCCTAAATCACAAAGTTGACTTATGCTTATGAGATTGTGTTTCAACCCCTCCACATAAGCTACCTTTGTGATGTTAACTAACCCATTAGAGATGTTGCCATAGCCCCTGGTCACCCCCTTTTCTGAACCTCCAAAGATCACGGTTGGTCCATTCTCCACAGGGATGAACTCTCTTAAGTGCTTTCTGACTCCAATCATGTGCCTGGAGCAGCCATTGTCCAAATACCAAATTGGATATTGGTTGGCATTTGGACATACCTGCAAAACAAATCACTTCCCCTTAGGTACCCAATATGGATTGGGTCATTGGTTTCTGTTAGGGTGATATAAAGGAACAACAAACCTATGAGGGTTCTGCACTCTCTTTGCATTGAGCCTTGTTGGGTTGAACCAACAGTCCAAAGCAAAGTGGCCTACTTTCCCACAACACCAGCATTCATATCTGTTGTATCTTCTCTTCTGCTTCATCATCTGAATGGGGGTGGCAGTGCTGATGAGCAGGAGAGAAGGCTTCTTGCCTAAGAGATCTTGGGTGAAGCTCATATGTGTGAGTCTGGGGAGGAATTGGTCTCACCACTTTTTGGTTCACCTTCTTGGGAACAGGCTTTATAGGAACAACCTTTCCCCTGCCCTTGACTGCTGTTGCTGCAGGTCTGTGGGCTGAAGGACTTGACACCAGCATCATCTTATAGGAAGGTCTAGCTTCAGGATCTTTGCCCGTAACTTTCTCCTGATTGAAACCGATACCAGCTCTGAACTGTCCAGAGAAGGTGTCGATGATGGGCAGGATAGTTTTGGGCATAGAGAAGCTGGATGCAAGTTTCTTCTCAGCCAACAGCATTTCCTCAAGGTCCTTGATGACCTTGTTCTTCTGCCCTGATTCAGCATTCTTAAGCCTTATGGCTTCCTTGAATTTGTCCTCTTCTTTGTTCATAGCAGCAAGCTTCTCAGTTGTCTCCTGGAGCTTAGATTGAACGGGCTTCAAGGAATCTAGCTCCTTAGTCTGGACTTTGAGGAGTTTCTTACAGCTTTTGAAAGCTTTCCACAAGACTTTATATTGCCTTATCAGTTCAGACTCATCCCCATATTGGGATCTTGAGGCTGTGCTGTTGGCAGCAGACACACCCTCATCATCATGCAAGGAATCTGCTGCTGATTCAGAATCAAAGACACATAGAGAAGTTTTGTTAGTTACCTTCCCAGGAGAGATGTCATCCTGGTTGTCTTCACCGATGGCCATCAAGCCAATAAGTGCATCTTCCTCAGTCCCAGAGGAGCTTGAGTTAGAATCACTCAGTGTTCTGATCTTCTTGGCCATGAATCCTTTTTCAGACTTCCTCTTGCTCCTTGAGCTTCTTCTTTCTTCATGGCTCTTCGACTCCTTCTTCTTTGAGGGGCAGTCGGCAGCCATGTGACCTGTCTTGCTGCAGGAATAGGAAACAGTATTATTTAAATAATGTTTACCAGGGTTAGATCTGTACCTTTCCTCCCTGGGGGCTCTGGATCTGTCATGATAATCAGATCTTCTGGAGCTTGAGGAGAGGTTTCTGTGATTGTCCCTCCTCCTTCTGTGTAACAGCTTCTTGAACTATTTTGAGAGAAGGGCCACCTCTCTGTCAGTATCATCAGAATCTGAAGGGCTGGCTTCTGATTCTTTACTGCTCTCAGATCTGTTCTGAGTTGCAGAAATCTTGCTCTTGGATCTTCTCATGCTCTCAGCTTTTAGAGCCACAGATATGTCTCTTAAGCTCCCTTTTGAGCTTTCTTCTTCAGCCGTCCTGGTGTTGAGCTGAAGTTCATGGGATAGTAACTTCCCATACATATTCTTGGGCTCTATGACGCCCAGATGACCCATCTCTCTGATGGCACAGATTATGATGTCCCATTCCTTTGTGAGGGATCTAATAAACTTGTCATTAAGATCAGAGTTGGTGAACTCTCTTTCATAGTTTCTTAGTCCATTCACTATCTTGAAGAATCTCTCATGACAGTTAGAGATTGTTTCATTCTTGCCTTGTTTGAAGGCCTCATACTCCTGGTTTAGAAGGGATTTCCTATCATCCCTTACCTCATCAGTACCCTCCATATACACGATCAGGGAGTCCCACATCTCCTTAGCCATTTTGTAGTGAATTTGGTTCTGGAGGGTTGAGTCATCTATGGCACTCACAATGACATTTTGGGCCCTCTTGTCTAGGCCTGCCAGGATTAACTTGTCCTTGTTCATGTCCTCATATTTTTTTATCACCTTTCTTGTTCGATCAATGGTGGAGGGAGTTGTAGGGATAAAGGGACCCTGTTGGACTGTTTAGTAAATTCTTGGATCAGTCGCCTCCATGAAAAGCCTTACCCTTTCCTTCCAGATGGGAAAGTTCTCCTTTATGCAGATTGGGAGTTTCATTGCTCTCATTTCCTGATTCTGATCTCCACCAGCTATGGTGAGTCGTTCCACGATCTAGATCAGACGGTTAAGTCTTCTTTTGATCAATCTGGATCTGATACCACTTGTTGTTAATGGAACGCTCACCTAGAGGGGGGTGTTAGGTGATCTGGCTTCCTTTTGAAATATTAGCGCGAGTTACGAATATTCAAGCGTAGCACAAAATTATCGCACAAATAAATCACAGCAGACGACATAAGATCTATAGAGGTTCCTCAAGACTGGGTGTCTTGAGTAGTCCTCGGTCCCTCTGTGCCTACCTAGCAGTGTGCTAGGCTCGGCAAAACTACGCCAAAACTTCAGGCCCGCAAGCCTTACAACACGGACCCGCAAGTCCCACAGCCTAGGCCCGCAAGCCCCTACTGCACCCGAGCACGTAAGCTCGACACTCAGGCCCTCAATCCCTACACAACACAGACCCGCAAGTCCTGTGCCTACAGCCTAGGCCCGCAAGCCCTTACTGCACCCAATCCCTCAAGCTCAACAAATTCGGACCCGCAAGTCCACTGCCCTGGCCCTCAAGCCTCACAGCTCTCCAACCCTCAAGCTAGACGGTGTCGAACTCGCAAGTCCACTGCCCTGGCCCTCAAGCCTCACAGCTCTCTAGCCCTCAAGCTAGACGGTGTCGGACCCGCAAGTCCACTGCCCTGGCCCTCAAGCCTCACAGTGTTAAATTTTTAAAGTGGAAGTGAAATTGAGCTGGGTGGTCTGAAGATTGGAGACCGCAGAGACCGCGCGGTCTGCACTAGTTTTCTGTCGGTTTGTCTCAGCGGTTTGTTCTGAGCAGTCTGATCTGGGAGACCGCCTCTTCTGTCCGGGCAGCTTGCGCGGGTTGGTCTGGCGACTTGTTCTAAGTCGTCCAGATGTTCTTGGTCTGCCTTCTTATAGTAACCGGGCGGTCTGACGACTATTCTAGTCGGTCTGGTTTCTGGAGAAGTTCTTTGCTTTGCAATAAAACCGGGTGGTCTGCTTGTTGAGACCATAGTGACTGGGCGGTTTGATTGTAAACCGCAAGGTTTAATAAAGGAGTTGTGAGCTTTGTCGAGCTCGGGCGGTCTGCTTTGCGAGATCGCTCGCGATCTGATGGGCGGTTATTGTATCCCGGTTGTGCGGTGACGACATCCGTCTACTCGCCTATAAATTGGGATGCAGGGCCCGTCGTTAATAATGAGAACTGTATGAACTCAAAGTCGGCTTGATTGTGTCGGTCTCTTTTTGAGGTCGCGCGGTTTGAGATATTTGTCTGACCGGTTTCTGTGTTCGCAGGTTAAGCAGTTTGCAGCTCGTGGTCAGCTTGTCTCCTTCATCCAGCTTTGAATAAACCAGCCCGGGCAGACTGTGTTTAGGTGTTCGCAGTTTGTGCAGCGGACTCAGTTGATCAGGCGGTCTTAAGTGGCCAGGCGGTCTTGAGTTGCGGTCTGTCACAGGTTGCAGTTCTTGTTCAGTGTTCGCGGGTTCTTCTTTGATCAAGACCGTGCGGTCTGGGCGATCAAGAAGTGCGAACTGGTTGTTTACAGTAGAGGATCAAGCAGCGAGTTGGTGGTCTGGGGTTTCAATCTGACAAGTGCGGTCTGTACTCTGTTCGCGCGGTCTCAGCGGCTTCCGTCCGACTTGTCTGTTTGCGCGGTCTGGCGGTCTCAAGTGTCAGGTCGCTGCGGCTTGTTTTACACTTGTGTTTTGTGCTTCTCTCCTCCATGATTCTTATGAATCATGTCTCGCCATGTATACCTTGCATTGTAAAGAGATAGTCAATACCATAGTACTATTCGTTCTTCTTATTGTCACTGCTGTGCTACGCTAGTGAAAGGTTTTGTGAAGTATGTTCCGCAATATTTTACACTTCATCTCCGGACCTCAAGTTTTTTAACATGGTATCAGAGGGAGGTTGCTGAGGTTGAGAAGCTAAAATTGATGATACTTCCCTCGGGTTTCTCAAGTGGTTAGCAATCAGTGGGATAGCAATGGAAGGAGGATATGCTAGAGGTCTCGGTATTGAGATCCTTATGCAGACTAACTTTAAGAAGTGGAAGTCCTGCATGGAGAGCTATCTTCTTGGCGAGGACTTATGGGAGGTAGTAGGAGGAGAAGCTAGACAAGTTGTGGTTCTTGCTGATGGGAATGCTGAGCTCGTGAAGGCTTGGAGAAGAACGAATGCTAAGGAAGAGTTTACTCTCAAGAGGGCTATCATTCCAGAGTTGTTTGATCACATCATTGGATGCGGATCAGCTGCTGAGATTTGGATAGCCTTGGATGGCTTGTTCAATAAGAAGAATGTAGCGATCCTACAGTACTTGGAGAATGAGTTGGCGAAAGCAACTCAAGGAGATTTGTCCATTTCAACGTTCTTCTTGAAGATGAAGAACCTCTACGCTGAGATATCGGCTTTGGACCCGGATGAGCCTATCTCAGAAGCTAAGCTGAAGAGACACATAATCCGCGGCTTGCGGAGGGAGTATGTTGCCTTTGTTACTTCTATTCAAGGCTGGGCCAATCAGCCTTCATTGCTGGTGTAACGCCCCGGGGTTTTTCTTGCAATTACTTTAATAAAACATGGAGAATTAATAACAATTATTTGGAATCGAGGTATTAATTTAGGGCGTCGATGCGAAACGGCGTTACTGTTGCAGGAGCGTCGTCGTCATCCGACGTTTTCATTTCTAGGAAAAAAAAGGCTGATATGCGGGTATAAATAAATACGTACGTATATATATACACGCACGTGTTAATGGGTTCTCGTATAAGTTCATTTAGGTGTTACACGCCGAAATTCTTATTTACTCATGTATAAAAGTTATTATATATATATATATAAGTTATATTATATATATAACAAAAAAATGAGGAAACCCCCTTATTAATTTCCTCTTTTCCTTCCCCTCCCCGATATCCTCTGCTGCCGAGGGCGACAAGGGGCGATTTAGGGTTTCGGCGTCGGGATAGACGGAGGAGGCGTTTTGGAGGTCGCCGGAGCTTAGCTCCTTCGTCGGTATGGTGAATCGTTGAGCCCTCGTCGCCGGGGCTAGGGCTTTGGTCGGCTCTCGGCAAGTTGTCGCGATCCGGCGAGGCGCCGGTTGAATTCGAGGCAAGGAAACACTTCCCCCTTCTCTCCGTCTAAACTTCTTTGCTGCCTTTTGGTTTTTCTTTGTTGGAAGGGGGCTGCTGCTCTTTGTTTGCCTTCTTAGGAGGCTGCTGCCCTTTGTTTTCCTTCTTAGGGGGCAACTGCTATGTTTTAATTGGGGGCTGCTCTTTGTTTTTCACTCTCTAATGGGGGCTGCTGCTAGGTGAATTTTAATTTGGGCTGCTCAACTCTCTTTCCTTGTTATTGGGGGCTGCTGCTATACTTTTATGTTGGGGGCTGGGGCTGCTGCTGTTATAAAATTTGTTTGGGGATGCTTCTCATATAACTATCTAGTTGGGGCTGCCTTACGTATACTCTGAATTGGGGTGCTGCTGTTATATAATTTTTTGTTTTGATTTGGGGGTGCTGTTATGCTTTCGGTTTGGGGGCTGACATATATACATAATCTTCTTATTGAAGGGGGCTGTTATACATACACTTCTCCTCTGCTTGTTGAGGGGGATGCTATATATATGATTCTACTTTTTTTCTTATTTCTTTCTCATGGGGGCTGCTTTATTCACATATGGTTTTATTAACTATTTACATATATTTCCACTCCGGAATTATATAACAGCAACCACTTGGGATGCTATTTACATATATTTCCACTTGGGGGCTGCCACATAATAAAAAAATCCTATTCTCAATACTTCGTTCAATTATTGTTATATGACTGGTGGGCCGCCTTCGAGTTGTAAGTCTCGATAGTTCGAGTCGCGTAGTCGACTCATAGCTCAAGTTCATTCTTGCTATATGGCATTTAATTGCTTTGGTTATACGGCCCTGAATATAAGAAAATACGGTTATCTAGTCCGGCAATTATCTAAATGTTGGCTAAATTACAAAACCCCTCATAGTCTCACACTAGTAGCTTAGATGTTGAGGTCTTTATTTGCTTTTGTACTAAACCACACTGCGACTTCAAATGAGTTTGGATAATTTTATTGGTTTCAGCTTTGATGGTTTGGTGGGCTAATTTCCCGAAAATCTATGTAGATAACCCCTGATGGTTTGGGAGCAGTCAGGTCTTAAATTCCCTGGAAATTTCGCCTTCTAATTCCTGACGGCTTAGGGAATTAGGCGCTAAATGTCCTGGGAATTTCCCTTGCTAGTTCTCGGTAATTCAGCGAGGCTATCAGTTGTTCGAGAGGAGTTTGTGGTTGAGATTCTTTTTTTTGGGGCTTCCTTTCAGCATTTGGAACCAAAATCCCCTATTCCCAGCTTGGGACTCTCTTCGACTGTCAAACCCCGTATGCTGCTAACATGTTTTGTTGGATTTGATTTTGGACTGGTGTGTGGGTGGACGTAGGGGCCTGCACCACAGTGGTTTTTGGACTGGTGTGTGGTTGGACGTAGGGGCCTCCACCATAGGTGTTTCTGACTGGAGTGTGGGTGGACGCAGGGGCCCCCAACACAGGGGTTGTTGACTGGAGTGTGGGTGGACGTAGGGGCCCCACCTCGGTTCTTTTGGCTTGTTGTGCAACAACTGGTTTTGGCTTGTTCTTTCTTCTAGTTACTTTACAACTTCTTCTTTTCTTCTGCTGTTTTCTTGAATCCTTTGGGCTGAGGCATTTTTTCTTATGGATTCCTCAGGTTCAGGTTTGTAGCTGCCGCCGGAGTTTGAGCGGGGTCGTTCGGTTCCCTATCGAGGCCTTTCCTCCCTAGTAGGTAAGGATACAGTTTCTTTTGTTGTAGCCTTTTTTTTGGACTGTTGACCCTCTCTCCTGCGAGTTCGTGTCAGTTGTTGACGCCCGTATGGCTTTTGCTTAGTTTACTTGCTCATGCTGCTGCTAGTTTTTTTTTCTACGTAGTTATTTTGTACTTGTACACTATGGGAAAAGCTTATTTTGCTGGGTATTCATGAAGTTTTTTTAGCAAAGCAAACAATTTGTTCTTTTAGCTGCTTTGTCACTCTTACTATTAAGTATCACATATTTGCAAAACTTAAACCAATATAAAATGATATTTCCCTATTATATACTAAATTTAGTCCTACGCTCGTCCTGGAGACATCTCTGGTCTTCAGCGCTTTTAGGAATAAAATGAACTTATTTTCTTCCGTTGCGTACGCATATTTTTTTTATAAAGAGTGGCTATGCAAACCACAGGGCCGAGGGGCACGACTTCCTAACCAAAAGAAAGCAAACCTAAAAGATAATTCCTTTTATTATTCATGTCTTTTCTCGTAATATTGTCGTTTGAGCGCTTGCCTGAACGTCTGTAGTTGTCCCCTACAGGACGTGGCATCATGACGCGTGTTTTTCCCCTTTACTCTGATAGCTTATTTATTTCGGGAAAATACGGGTTGTGACAGTTGGTATCAGAGCCAGGTTAGCCGGGTTGCTGGAAATGGTCTGGTTGGCCCGGTTAACCGTCCAGTGGGAATCGTTAATCATTGCATACACTCACCGATGGGTCATTGGTAGATCTCGGCTGAAGCACGGACACTACACTCATAAGCATGAAAGAAGTATACGAGGCATATTATGTAGTATGGGATGCATAATATGTGTTTGTATATGGATCCTCATAGGTGACAACATGCGACTGTTATGTAGTATGTGATGCATAACGTAGGTCGCATGCGTGTCCATTAGATTTTCTTTTTCGTTGCATGCAATAATATGTAGTATGGGATGCATAAGATCGCATGTGTACGCCGCTCATAGCATGCATTAAGGCCTTTTTCTTAGTTTGCATAGCACTGCATGCATAGCATAACATTGCATAAGCACACGTGCCAAGCTAGAGATCTACAAGATGACACATGTACACTCATAATTTCAAAGGTAAGATACTAAGTTTATATGCATATGGGAGAGATGCACGAGGGGTAAAGGATGGTATACCATCCTGAGTATAACGTGATATTATGTATTTACTTTTCCCAGAGAAAAAGCAGTAGCAAAAGCAAGTATTTGTATGTCTTCTCTTCCTAGAGATTTGAGTCCAGCCTTATCTTGTCGTTTGTTGTTGTTCCTGTTAGGTATGGCTTCTAAGCGACGGCCTGCGAAATCTGTTCCCCTGTCTGAGGGCGAGACATCGGGTGCGCAGAGTGAAGCAGTGATTGAGGAGCTGCGTCTGAATAACGAGACCTTGGCGTGACAGTTGGTCGCGATGCAGGAGCAGATGCAGATGTTGTTAGCTGCCACTCAGCGGCAGCAGCCCGTGTCTACTCAGCCGAAGGCTGTCCATCCTGCACCCCTTGTTCCCCCTGCTGCGTTGCCGCCAGAAATGAATTTTATCACGCATTTCCAGAGGCTAGGACCCCCGACTTATGACGGGAGGGCGGACTTCATGGCGCTTGATGGTTGGATCCTAGCGATGGAGGAGATGTTCTCGTACTCTGGCGCGACGGCGGACCACAGGGTGATGATTGCTGCCTTTCAGCTGAAGGGTTTGGCAAAAAGTTGGTGGATCTGGGAGAAGGAGGCTCTTGTAGAAGGTTGCTCGTGGGAGCAGTTCAAGGGGAGTCTGTTGAAGAAGTTCCTGCCTTTAGTTGAGCAGGACCGCCTGATGAATAACTTCTTACATCTGAAGCAGCGACAGCTCTCGGTAGGGGAATATGAGGTCGAGTTCTCCAAGCTGAGCAGGTTCGCCCCGAATTTTGTTGCCTCTGAGGAAAATCGGGTGAAGAGATTTTTGGGAGGTCTTCGCAGCGAGATCCAGCAGTTGGCCAGCGCTTATAGGTCCGTGAGCTTTGCGGATGTGGTGGAAGCTGCGCTGAAGGTGGAGGCGATCGAAAATGACAAGAACAGAGGAAAGGAACTTAGGAAGGAGAAGATAAAGCCGAGCGGTGGGGGTAGCTCCGCCCCGAGTAAGAAGGGGAAGGTTGTGTGCAGTTTCTGTGGCCGTGTGGGCCACCCCTTCGAGAAGTGTTTCAGGAGGCAGGGTGTGCAGGAGCAGCAGCAGCTGATGGCGCTTCAGGGTGCCCCGAAAAAGCCCCTCCTTTGCACCTTTTGCAATCGGGCAGGGCATGATACCACTCAGTGTTGGAAGAAGGAAAAGGTCTGTGGCCACGACGCGACTCTGTGCTGATTTAAGGATAAGTCCTGTTTTTAGTGCGGTCAAAGGGGACACTTGAGGTCCAAGTGCCCGCAGCTCTAGACTGCCGGCCAGCAGTTTGCGCTCCCAGCCGCGGCACACCACCACCGCCTCAGCTGCAGCAGATAGATCGAGGGAAGGCGAAGTTAAATGCAGTGACAAAAGAAGCGCAGTGCTCGAACCAGGTGATATCAGGTTCGTCCTTGTTCTCGTTATAGTTTAATCTTGTTATGATAAATTAGTCGCTATATTAATGCCTCATCCTTGTGTTGTCGTGTGTCCATACTACTTTGTTAGGCGAGTTTAAGGTTCGAGACTGTTGGGCGCACGTTCTTTTTGACTTTGGTGCCACTCATTCCTTCGTGGCCAAGAGGTTTGTTGTTCGGCATCGCTGGGCCTTGGAGCGAGTTGATGATTCATTTCGTGTCAAGTACCCGTCCGGAGATTCAGTGGTGTCAGATCTGTGCGTGAGGCAGTGTTCGGTCGTGTTGGATGGATTTTTGGGATATGCTGATTTGAAGGTAATCGACTTGGAGGATTTTGTCGTGATCTTGGGCATGGATTGGCTAGCCCGTTATGACGTCGTGATCCAGTGTAGGGATAAGCGTCTGGATTTCCTGATGGATGATGGCCAGCCCTGGAGCGTGTTTGGCTTCCCGCGTCAGACTTCCTCAGTTATGTCGGTGGTTTGTGCCCAGGCCTTGGCGGAGTTTGATGGCCGGGTCTGCGTTGTTTCTGTTTTTCTTGCGGCTTGTGCATCGACGCCTTGTGTGGAGGACATTCCTGTGGTGCGGGAGTTCCCGGACATTTTTCCCGACAACCTTCCTGGTCTCCCTCCTGAGCGAGAGGTGGAGTTTGTGATAGATTTGGTGCCCGGGACCCGCCCTATTGCGAAGGCACCCTATTGTATGGCACCGCGGGAGTTGGAGGAGCTGCGCACTCAGTTGGATGAGCTTCTCCATCTTGGTTTTATTAGGCCGAGTTCGTCGCCTTGGGGTGCGCCGGTTCTGTTCGTGAGGAAGAAGGATAGGACGATGAGGCTTTGCATCGATTACAGAGAGTTGAACAAGATAACTATCAAAAATAGGTATCCGTTGCCGCGAATTGATGACTTGTTCGACCAGTTGCAGGGTAGCTGCGTGTTCTCGAAGATCGACCTTCGGTCCGGTTACCATCAGTTGAGGATTCGCGACTCAGACGTTCTGCGAACTGCTTTTCGGTCGCGTTACAGACATTTTGAGTTCCTGGTGATGTCCTTTGGGCTGACTAATGCACTCTCTGCTTTCATGGATTTGATGAACAGGGTATTCCGGGACTTTCTGGACCAGTTCGTGGTGGTTTTTATTGATGATGTGCTGATCTATTCTTCGAGCGAGGAGGAGCATGCTCGGCATCTTCGATTGGTGATGTCTACCTTGAGGGCACACAAGCTATACGCCAAGCTAAGCAAATGCGAGTTCTGGCTTTCGCAAGTCTCTTTCTTGGGTCACGTGGTGAGCAAGGGTGGCATCTCTATGGACCCAGTGAAGGTCGCTGCTGTTTTGGACTGGAAGAGGCCGTCGTCGCCGAAGGAGATCCGAAGTTTCTTGTGTTTAGCAGGCTATTAGCGGAGGTTTGTTGAGGGTTTCTCAGGCATTTCCGCGCCTCTGACTAGGTTGACGCGGAAGGAAGCGACTTTCGTTTGGAGCAAGCAGTGCGAGGAGGCCTTTCAGGAGTTAAAGAGAAGGCTGTGTTCCGCCCCGGTTTTGGCTCTCCCGGTTGAGGGAGTGGAGTTTCAGGTCTACGTCGATGCTTCGCTGATAGGCCTTGGATGCGTCCTCATGCAGGAGGGCAAGGTCATTGCGTATGGGTCGAGGCAGCTAAAGGTGCATGAGCAGAACTACCCGACGCATGATTTGGAGTTCGCTGCGATGATTTATGCTCTGAAGCTGTGGAGGCATCTCTTGTATGGGGTGGAGTGCAAGATCTATTCAGATCACAAGAGCCTGATTTACGTGTTTTCCTAGTGAGAGCTGAACCTGCGCCAGCGTCGGTGGATGGAGTACGTGGCTGATTATAGTGTGGAGATCCTCTATCACCACGACAAGACAAATGTGGTGGCGGATGCCCTGAGCAGGAAGTCAGCTTCCATTTTCGGACTCTCCGTGCAGTCCCTAGTGAAGGAGTTTCTTTTGATGAGCATCGCGGTAAAGCCCAGGGGTGGTCCGTCTTTTTTGGAGGTAGAAGAGCCGTCCTGGATTGCTTTGACAAAGTTGCACCAGAAAGATGATCTGGATTTGCAGCACCTCCGGAGCAGGGCTGACAGAGGCGAGTTGCTGGATTTCTCGATTGATGTTGAGGGTACCTTGAGGTACCGGGGTAGGCTTTGCATACCCGCTGTGGAGGATATTCGAGCGAAGATTTGCGAGGAGGCTCATGACTCCAGCCTATCTTATCATCCTGGCTCTACAAAGATGTTTCGCGATTTGAAGCAGATATTGTGGTGGCCAAGCTTGAAGGGCGATATTGCGAGGTTCGTGGCGCAGTGCTACACTTGTCAGCGCGTCAAGGCGGATCATAGGAGACCCAGGGGCATTTTGCCACCGTTGGATATCCCCTTGTGGAAGTGGGAGAGCATCTCCATGGACTTCATTACTGGCTTGCCGAGATCCCCTCGGGGGCATGATGCAGTGTGAGTCATCGTGGACAGGTTGACCAAGTGTGCTCATTTCGTGTCGTACAAGACTGGTTATTCTATGGAGAAGTTTGCGTCTCTGTATGTGCAAGAGGTCATTAGATTGCATGGAGTACCCGCAAGCATAGTGTCTGATCGTGATTCCAGATACACTTCCCGTTTTTGGCAGAGTCTGCAAGGGGCTTTGGGCACCGATCTCAGGTATTCTATAGCTTATCACCCGTAGACAAATGGGTAGACAGAGAGGGTTAATCAGATCGTGGAGGACATGATCCGGTGTTACATTCTAGAGCATGGAGGAGCTTGGGATGAACGTCTTGGGCTCATGGAATTCTCGTACAACAATGGTTATCAGGAGAGCTAACAGATGGCTCTGTTTGAGGCTCTGTATGGGAGGCGATGTCAGACTCCCCTGTTTTGGGCTGAAGTGGTCAAGAAGCCAGTTCTGGGTCCTGAGGCTTTGGAAGAGATGAGTGTTGTCGTGACGCAGATCCGTGAGAAGCTTCAGGTAGCTCAGGAGCGCTATGAGAAATACGCCAATCGGCGTAGAAGCGATTTGGAGTTTGCGGTGGGGGACATGGTGTTCCTAAAGGTGTCCCCGATGGTAGGCGTTAAGATATTTGGGAAGAGCCATAAGCTGGACCCCAGGTATATAGGCCCATTCGAGATCGTCGAACGCATCGGGGCTTCTGCTTACAGGTTGTTGCTACCTGCCTCTTTCCCCGGCGTGCATGACATTTTCCATGTGAGCCAGTTGCGGAAGTGCGTCCGCAGCGATCGCCATGTTCTGGATTCCGTGCCAGTGCTGCAGCCCAATCTGTCGTTTGTGGAGCAGCCTGTTCGCATTTTGGAAAGGCAGGATCGAGTGTTGTGAAGGAATTCCATCCCTATGGTGAAGGTCCTCTGGGATAATCAGGATGTTCGGGGTGCGACCTGGGAGCTTGAGTCAGCATTGAATGAGTCCTACCCTCATCTTTTCGGCTAGCCTCCCCGGTAAGTTTTCGTCTCCTGAGTTTTCTTTCTTTTTCGTTCTTTCCTTCTTGGGATTGTGGTTGCAAAGTTTTGGGCCGAAACTTTTGTTAGGAGGGGTGGCTGTAACGCCCCGGGGTTTTTCTTGCAATTACTTTAATAAAACATGGAGAATTAATAACAATTATTTGGAATCGAGGTATTAATTTAGGGTGTCGATGCGAAAGGACGTTACTGTTGCGGGAGCGTCATCGTCATCCGACGTTTTCATTTCTAGGAAAAAAAAGGCTGATATGGGGGTATAAATAAATACGTACGTATATATATACATATATATATATACACGCACGTGTTTATGGGTTTTCGTATAAGTTCATTTAGGTGTTACACGCCGAAATTCTTATTTACTCATGTATACAAGTTATTATATATATATATATAAGAAAGTTATATTATATATATATATAACAAAAAAATGAGGAAACCCCCTTATTAATTTCCTCTTTTCCTTCCCCTCCCCGATATCCTTTGCTGCCGAGCGCGACAAGGGGGTGATTTAGGGTTTCGGCATTGGGATCGACGGAGGAGGCGTTTTGGAGGTCGCCGGAGCTTGGCTCCTTCGTCGGTATGGTGAATCGTTGAGCCCTCGACGCCGGGGCTAGGGCTTTGGTCGGCTCTCGGCAAGTTGTCGCGATCCGGCGAGGCGCCGGTTGAATCCGAGGCAAGGAAACACTTCCCCCTTCTCTCCCTCTAAACTTCTTTGCTGCCTTTTGGTTTTTCTTTGTTGGAAGGGGGCTGCTGCTCTTTGTTTGCCTTCTTAGGAGGCTGCTGCCCTTTGTTTTCCTTCTTAGGGGGCAGCTGCTATGTTTTAATTGGGGGGGCTGCTCTTTGTTTTTCACTCTCTAATGGGGGCTGCTGCTAGGTGAATTTTAATTTGGTCTGCTCTACTCTCTTTCCTTGTTATTGGGGGTTGCTGTTATACTTTTCTGTTGGGGGCTGGGGCTGCTGCTGTTATAAAATTTGTTTGGGGCTGCTTCTCATATAACTGTCTAGTTGGGGGCTGCCTTATGTATGCTCCGAATTGGGGGGGGGGGGGCTCCTGTTATATAATTTTTTTTGATTTGGGGGTGTTGTTATGCTTTCGGTTTGGGGGCTGACATATATACATAATCTTCTTATTGAAGGGGGCTGCTATACATACACTTCTCCTCTACTTGTTGAGGGGGATGCTATATATATGATTCTACTTTTTTTCTTATTTCTTTCCCATGGGGCTGCTTTATTCACATATGGTTTTATTAACTATTTACATATATTTCCACTCCAGAATTATATAACAGCAGCCACTTGGGATGCTATTTACATATATTTCCACTTGGGGGCTGCCACATAATAAAAAAATCCTATTCTCAATACTTCGTTCAATTATTGTTATATGACTGGTGGGCCGCCTTCGAGTTGTAAGTCTCGATAGTTCGAGTCGCGTAGTCGACTCATAGCTCAAGTTCATTCTTGCTATATGGCATTTAATTGCTTTGGTTATACGACCCTGAATATAAGAGAATACGGTTATCTAGTCCGACAATTATCTAAATGTTGGCAAAATTACAAAACCCCTCATAGTCTCACACTAGTAGCTTAGCTGTTGAGGTCTTTATTTGCTTTTGTACTAAACCACACTGCAACTTCAAATGAGTTTGGATAATTTTATTGGTTTCAGCTTTGATGGTTTGGTGGGCTAATTTCCCAGAAATCTATGTAGATAACCCCTGATGGTTTGGGAGCAGTCAGGTCTTAAATTCCCTGGAAATTTCGCCTTCTAATTCCTGACAGCTTAGGGAATTAGGCGCTAAATTTCCTGGGAATTTCCCTTGCTAGTTCTCGGTAATTAAGCGAGGCTAGCAGTTGTTAGAGAGGAGTTTGTGGTTGAGATTCTTTTTTTTTTTGGGGCTTCCTTTCAGCATTTGGAACCTAAATCCCCTATTCCCAGCTTGGGACTCTCTTCGAGTGTCAAACCCCGTATGCTGCTAACAAGCTTTGTTGGATTTGATTTTGGACTAGTGTGTGGGTGGACGTAGGGGCCTCCACCACAGTGGTTTTTGGACTGGTGTGTGGGTGGACGTAGGGGCCTCCACCACAGGTGTTTCTGACTAGAGTGTGGGTGGACATAGGGGCCCCCAACACAGGGGTTGTTGACTGGAGTGTGGGTGGACGTAGGGGCCCCCACCTCGGTTCTTTTGGCTTGTTGTGCAGCAGCTGGGTTTGGCTCGTTCTTTCTTCTAGTTACTTTACAGCTTCTTCTTTTCTTCTGCTGTTTTCTTGCACCCTTTGGGCTGAGGCATTCTTTTCTTATGGATGCCTCAGGTTCAGGTTTGTAGCTGCCGCCGGAGTATGAGCGGGGTCGTTCGGTTCCCTGTCGAGGCCTTTCCTCCCTAGTAGGTAAGGATACATTTTCTTTTGTTGTAGCCTTTTTTTGGACTATTGACGCTCTCTCCTGCGGGTTCGTGTCAGTTGTTGACGCCCGTATGGCTTTTACTTAGTTTACTTGCTCATGCTGCTGCTAGTTTCTTTTTTTTCTACGTAGTTATTTTGCACTTGTACACTCTGGGAAAAGCTTATTTTGTTGGGTATTCATGAAGTTCTTTTAGCAAAGCAAACAATTTGTTCTTTTAGCTGCTTTGTCACTCTTACTATTAAGTATCACATATTTGCAAAAACTTAAACCAAAATAAAATGATATTTCCCTATTATATACTAAATTTAGTCCTACGCTCGTCCTGGAGACATCTCTGGTCTTCAGCACCTTTAGGAATAAAATAAACTTATTTTCTTCCGTTGCGTACGCATATTTTTTTTATAAAGAGTGGCTATGCAAACCACAGGGCCGAGGGGCACGGCTTCCTAACCAAAAGAAAGCAAACCTAAAAGATAATTCCTTTTATTATTCATGTCTTTTCTCGTAATATTGTTCATTTGAGCGCTTGCCTGAACGTCTGTAGTTGTCCCCTACAGGACGTGGCATCATGACGCGTGTTTTTCCCCTTTACTCTGATAGCTTATTTATTTCGGGAAATACGGGTTGTGACAGTTGAAGCTGGAGAACTTACTTGCTTCGCAGGAAAGTTTGGCAAAGCAAGTGGCTGGGATGTCGGTCTCTGGGGGAGAAGGCGAGGTTCTCTTCTCTGGCAAGAAGAAGAGATGGGACAAGAAGAAGAAGTCATCTGGAGATGATGGTCCGTCTACTTCATATCAGCAAGAGAGGAGTTATGCTCCTAAGCGTGATGGGAAGAAGCAGGAAGGACCTAGATGGTTCAGGTGCAATAAGCTTGGTCATTTCAAGAGGGACTGCAAATCAATCTTCAGCCGGGGCATGCTGCAGGGAAGGAGGATGCTGGTTCCAATGCTGAAGGTAGTTGGGGTGGTGGAGGAGCATTCATGACGGTCACTTGTGTTCGGGCCATGACTTCCATCAACTATCAGGACGATTGGATTGTGGACTCTGGGTGTGGTCATCACCTCACTGGGGATGAGTCCAAGTTCTCCTCGTTGCAGACATATACAGGTAATGATGCTATCATTACGGCTGATGATACTGTTCAAGCAGTTGAGAAGGAGGGTGCGGTTTCATTGAACGATGATAGAGGTACTCTTGCGTTGAAGAGTGTCTATCATGTTCCGGGGATGAAAAAGAACCTCTTCTCGGTGACCAATGCGGTGGACGCTGGCTATCACGTTCTTTTTGGTCCAACAGAAGTGAAATTTCTCCGAAATATTTCAGCGGTAAAAGCTGATGTTACTCATGTTGGGAGACGGGTGAAGGATTTGTTTGTTCTTTCAACAAATTCTTATGTTGATAAAATGAGGGCTAACGATAGCGCTGATATCTGGCATGAAAGGCTTGGGCATGTTGGGATGGATAAGATGAAAGCTATGGCGGGTAGAGGCCTGGTGAAAGGTCTGCCTAGCTTGTCATCTTTTGGGGATGGTCATTTTTGTGCAGGTTGTCAGTTTGGTAAATCTCAGCGCTTTCCATTTGACAAATCACAAAGCAGATGTAAAAGACCATTGGAGTGCATCCATGGTGATCTATTGGACCTACCAACACTGCCAGTCTTGGAGGTAGCAGGTATATGCTAATCTTGGTTGATGACTTCACCAGATATACTTGGGTATATTTTCTGAAGGAGAAGTCAGAGGCGTTCGAGAAGTTTGTGGAGTTCAAGGAGCTGGCGGAAGGTCGGCTAAACCTGCGGGTGAAGAAGTTCAGAATAGACAATGGAGGGGAGTTCACCTCCAAGGAGTTCTTTAACTTTTACAGGAAGCATGACATCCAGAGGGAGCTTTCTTGTGCTCACACTCCACAACAGAACGGAGTTGCAGAGCAGAAGATCCGTCACCTGACGGAGACCTGCAAATGCTGTCTTCATGCCAAGTATCCCAAAGTCCTTTTGGGCAAAGGGTATGTCTTGTGCAGCTTCTGTTATCAACCGGATGCCTCTCAGCCCCATCAACATGAAGACCCGTCATGAGTTGATGTTTAAGGAGAAGCCAAGCGTGGAACACTTTCAAGTGTTCGGTTTTACCTGCTATGTGCATGTTCCGGATGCCCTTCGAACGAAGCTAGATGCTAAGGCAAGGAAGCTAGTCTTCGTCGGTTATGATGACCAGAAGAAAGGGTGGAGATGCATGGATCCTGAGACACGAAGATATGTGGTCTCAAGGGATGTGGTATTCGACGAGTTGACGTCATATTAAGGTAACTCTTCTGTTGAGTTACAAGGAAGCAAGGGAGATGGTGGACCAGTGGAAGCTGCAAGGGAAGTTTTGGTGGAGTTACCTGTTTCTCCAGGTGCTCCTTGTATTACTAGCTCAGGATCAGGTGCATCGGGTTCTGGAAGCAGGGGGAGCGAGGCTCCATGTTTACCTGAGAGGAGAGCTAGTCCAGAAGCTGCAGTGGAAGAGGTGGTTCAGAGTCAAGTGCAAAGGAGGTCCAAGAGGACCATTATTCCACCTGATCGGTATACGGGCGAGAACTTGGTCAGCTTTGTCTCATGTTTCTTCGCAGGTCCCCTGGATGAGAGAGAGTCATCTTGTTATGAAAACGTCATTGGAGTCAAGGAGTAGGAAGGAGCCATGGATGAAGAGATGGCTGCCCTCGGGAAGAATGAAACTTGGGACTTGGTGCCTAAGGTTAAGGGGGTTACTCTGGGTTTTCAAGCTGAAGAAGAAGGATGACGGAAGTATTGAGCGGTACAAGGATCGCCTTGTAGATCGAGGTTTCTCTCAGAAGTATGGGGAGGATTATGAAAAAACATTTAGCCCCATTGCCAAGAGGACTTCGGTCCGGGTGGTGATCACTTTGGCTGCTTGCCAAGGGTGGAAGATTTGGCAACTCGACGTGAAGAACGCTTTCTTATATGGTGAGATTGACAAGGATATCTTCATGGATCAGCCACCTGGGTATGTATCCGAAGATAACCCAAGATATGTTTGTAAGCTCAAGAAGGCTCTTTACGGCTTGAAGCAAGCGCCTTGGGCGTGGTACGGGAAGATCGCAGAATACCTCCAGTTATGCGGATATTTTGCTTCTAATTCTGACTCAAGCTTATTTGTAAAGAAGACGGGGGAGCTTCAGGTCTTGGTGTTGCTGTACGTGGATGATATGATCGTCACGGGGAATTCGGAGATGGAGGTAGCTAGGCTTCGTGCTGAGCTAACTATCAGATTTGAGACGAAGGATTTGGGCGAGCTCCACCATTTCCTTGGGCTCGAAGTGGAGAGGAGAGAGAGCGGTATGCTCGTTTCCCAGAAAGGCTATGCGGATCGAATCGTGAAGAGATTCGGCATGGAAGGGGGGAAGAGCAGCTCTACTCCACTGGAGGTTGGAGTTCATCTTCGTCGAGATGAAGGGAAGGTTCTTACCGATCCTTTGGTGTTCTGGGCTTAGGTCGAAAGCTTGATATACTTGACGATCACAAGGCCAGATATTGCTTATGCAGTTGGCAGGGTGAGTCGGTTTATGGCAGAGCCTCGGAAGCCTCATCTTGTGGCGGCTAGGAGTATATTGAAGTATGTCAAATCCTCCTCGGATTTGGGTCTCTTCTATGGGAGAGATTCGGGCTTTTGCTTGCACGGGTACATGGACGCTGATTATGGAGGAGATTCGGATGATCGGAGATCGACGTCTGGATACGTCTCATTGTCACCACGTGGTAGGGAGGTGGGAGGACCTCTCACCTCCCTACCAGGCTCTCGGCGCCTGTTTCAACCCGTAGAGGGCCTTCTTCAGCTTGCAGACGTGATGTGGAAGTGACTTGGACACGTATCCAGGTGGTTGCACCATGAATATGTCCTTGTCAATTTCTCCATACAGGAACGCGTTCTTCACATTAAGCTTCCACAGCATCCAACCTCGGCACGCCGCCAGAGCGATGACCGTCCTCACCGACGTTATCTTCGCGACAGGACTAAATGTATCCCCATAGTCCTCTCCGTAGGTTTGTGAGAAGCCCCGAGCGACAAGCCTCACCTTGTATCGCTCTACTTCTCCATCCGCTCTATTCTTGACCTTATACACCCATTTGCAGGTGACAGGTTTGATGCCCTCCATCATGGGAACCAGGTCCCATGTTTCATTCTTCTCTAGGGCCTACATCTCCTCAATCATGGCCGCATCCCACTCCTTGATGCCAACTGCATCCTAAAAGCAGGCAGGTTCCCTCTCGTCGAGTGGTCCTGCAAAGAAGCAGGAGACCATACTCACGAAGCTCCGCTCCTTGTAACGAGCAGGCGGGACGATGGTCCGCTTCGACCTCCTCAAGGCTTGACCACTATCTACTACTCTGGTAGACTCTCGGCGCCTGGTAGGGATGTGGGAGGTCCTACTCTGCTACGTGGTGACAACGAGAGTGCTCTCAAACTGGTGAACAATCCAGTTTGTCATGCGCGTATGAAGCACATAGAGATTCATCACCATTTCATTCGTGAGATGGTGTTGGAAGGATCTCTGATTGTGGAGCATGTGCAGAGCAAGGAGAACGTTGCTGACATATTCACTAATACACTGGCGAAGGGACCTTTTGGTCGGTTGCGAAGTTTGCTTGGGCTGACTTCCACTTCCCACTTCAAGGGGGAGTGTTAAATTTTTGAAGTGGAAGTGAAGTTGAGCTGGGCGGTCTGAAGATTGGAGACCGCAGAGATCGCGCGGTCTACGCTAGTTTTCTGTCGGTTTGTCTCAGCGGTTTGTTCTGAGCGGTCTGATCTGGGAGACCGCCTCTTCTATTCGGGCGGCTTGAGCGGGTTGGTCTGGCGACTTGTTCTAAGTCGGCCAGATGTTCTTGGTCTGCCTTCTTGTAGTAACCGGGCGGTCTGACGACTATTCTAGTCAGTCTGGTTTCTGGAGAAGTTCTGTGCTTTGCAATAAGACCGGGTGGTCTGCTTGTTGAGACTGCAGTGACCGGGCGGTTTGATTGTAAACCGCAAGGTTTAATAAAGGAGCTGTGAGCTTTGCACAGCTCGGGTGGTCTGCTTTGCGAGACTGTTCGCGATCTGATGGGCGGTTATTGTATCCCGGTTGTGCGGTGATGACATTTGTCTACTCGCCTATAAATAGGGATGCAGGGCCCGTCATTAATAACGAGAACTGTAAGAACTCAAAGTCGGCTTGATTGTGCTGGTCTCTTTTTGAGGTCACGCGGTTTGAGATATTTGTCTGACCGGTTTCTGTGTTCGCAGGTTAAGCGGTTTGCAGCTCGCGGCCAGCTTGTCTCCTTCATCCAGCTTTGAATAAACCAGTCTGGGCGGACTGTGTTTAGGTGTTCGCAGTTTGTACAACGGACTCAGTTGATCAGGCGGTCTTAAGTGGACAAGCGGTCTTGAGTTGCGGTCTATCACAGGTTGCAGTTCTTGTTCAGTGATCGCGTGTTCTTCTTTGATCAAGACCGCGCGGTCTGAGCGATCAAGATGTGCGAACTGGTTGTTTTCAGCAGAGGAATACGCAGCGAGTTGGCGGTCTGGGGTTGCGGTCTGATAGGTGCGGTCTGTACTCTGTTCGCGCGGTCTCAGCGGCTTCCGTCCGACTTGTCTGTTCGCGCGGTCTGGCGGTCTCAAGTGTCAGGTCGCTGTGGCTTGTTTTACACTTGTGTTTTGTGCTTCTCTCCTCCATGATTCTTATGAATCTTGTCTTGCCATGTATACCTCGCATTGTAAAGAGATAGTCAATACCATAGTACTATTCGTTCTTCTCATTGTCACTGTTGTGCTACTCTTGTGAAAGGTTTTGTGAAGTGTGTTCCGCAATATTTTACACTTCATCTCCGGATCTCAAGTTTTTTAACACACAGCTCTCCAGCCCACAAGCTAGACACTTAGGACCTCAAGCCTTACAACAATAAAAGTTTTACAGTAACAAAGACTATTTCTTCTGCCTGATGAAGATCGGCAACTTGAGGTTGAAGAAGATGTTTCTGATTCAGATCTTGAAAGCACAGTTCTTCTTCAATCTCTTCTCTTAGCCTGATGAGGAACGACTTCTTATCAGTCGATCAGATGACTGATTCTTGTTTTTCCTTTCTTTCTTTACGCCGCTTTTACTGTTCTATTTGCTGTATGCGTAAGTTCTTTTCTTATTCATTTTTTTCTTTAGGGAAACCTCTTATCTCTTTTATAAGACTGCGAGGCTCCCAACGGTCTTCTGAAAAAGTTCCTTAAGTGTCAGACGCCCCATTCCTTAAGAGCAAGCGCTGATTTGACAATCAAACGACGACATTAATTGCTGACAGCGCGTCCGCAATATTTGAATTCCGTCTCGACGATATTTCCAGCTTCATGACGATACTGACAGCATTACGATGATATGGATAATATCTCGACGACAGGACTTTGTCGATGCCTTATACCTTGAAGGATCTTCAAGTCTTCTAGCTTCTGCCTCTGACGCTGATGTCTCGACGATACGAGATATTCTAGCGTTTCTGCATATACAGCGATATGCTATCTATGACTGTGTCGTCATGATCTTCTTTCTTGTAGTCTGTTGTCGTAATCACTTTGTTCTTTCGACGACATGAGCAATATCATGTCGACAGACTATGCTTTAGCAATTGCTTGTCTTCAGCTGTCCTTCTTCAGTCTTCTCGACGTCACGCCTTCTTTATGACGATATCTATTCTTCTCGACGACAAGGCTACTTTGATGATGTCGACGATACTACATCTTCTCGACAACACAGCTTCTTTGATGATGTCGACGATACTGCATCTTCTAGACGACATTCCTTCCTTTTGAATCTGTCTCAGAGTTTGGGCTGAGATGGCTTCCTCTTCTCAGCGGATTCGTCGATCTGCAGAGAAGTTTCTGCATTCGACAAACTTCATTCTTCGTTCGACGAGGAACTCGCCAAGTCTCAGCGTTTGCTTCTGTCTCATCTCTGCGTTCGACGAACTTCATTCTGCGTTCGACGAACAGCATTCTGCGTTCGATGAACTTCATTCTTCGTTCGACGAGGAACTCGCCAAGTCTCAGCGTTTGCTTCTGTCTCGTCTCTGCGTTCGACGAACTTCATTCTGCGTTCGACGAATTGCATTCTGCGTTCGACGAACTTCATTCTTCGTTCGACGAACTTCATTCTTCGTTCGACAAACTCCATTCTTTTAACTTCCTGAGATTGTGAGCTAGAGAAGTGATCAAATACAAAGTGAAGTTTTCTTGACTTGGTGACTTCTTCAAATCAGGCATCATGTGGGCAAGATTCCCAACAATGGGACTAGTTTTAATTGGGACGTTACACCTTAAGGATGTAACTCTTTATTGTTTTTTTCCTGGGATAGTGGACAATTCTGAAAGTAATGATATTTAATGCTTCTGCTTACGCTGTGATACTCTTGTGTAGTTCTTTTCTGTTATCATCTTATTAACGTCTTGCTAGTGTGATCAATATGGCGTTTGGTACCGGACGGACCTACTGTTATATAGTTTGACCTAGCAGGATGTTATAATTTGGTATCAGACTTTAGGAGTCCATCCGTAGTTTAGCGAATTCGAGGCCGAATTCCTTTTAAGGGGTGGTGTGCAAGTGATGTGCGTTTACCCAAAACGATAAAAACTAATAAGAATGTCCACTTAGGAATGAAAAACATGCTTGTTTGCGGAACCTAAGCATTCCTTGCTTATTTGTTGCTATGTTTTCGGTCACTAAATTGTGTATTACATGATTATAGGTGACTAGGAGTTGTGTGGGCAGTCTCGACCCCGTAACACTGCTAAAAGTAGTGCATCCACTGAGGTACCAGCGACCACTCCTTCTTTTTAGATGGTTAGATTAGTCGTTGAAGCAGTCTTCGCGATGATTATTAATCAGCCAGGACGTGGTACACAACCTGCTACTCCTACTCTTGATGTGGCCTCGGCGCCTGTTGTTGTTGTGGAACCGAGAGCGGAACCCGCCGTAAAGCCCAGGGTGGAACATAAAGTCGAACATGTAGCTGTGGGATGAGCGCGTGACCAGCAATTGAAACACTTTCTAAGCTTCAGTCCTCCAACCTTCTCGCGGACCGAACCCCCAATAAAAGCAGAGGACATGCTGTCAAGAGTAAAGAAAACTCTGAGGACGACAGCAACTGAAGAGGCGATGATGGTCACCTTAGCCACTTTCCTTCTGAATGGATAGGCGGTGCTTTGGTGGGAACTTGAAGCGCACAAGTTGTCCGAAAGAGATATCAGTGACGTCTCGATGGCAGAGTTTTCTGAATTGTTCCTCCAGAGGTTTATCACCTCTGCCCAGCGCATCGCATTGCAAAATTAGTTCTTGCGGTTAACTCAAGGTGATCGTTCAATAGATGACTACATGCATGAGTTTACCAGTCTGAGTCGCTATGCGGGAGCTTTGGTGGAAGACGAGGAGGCAAAGACGAATAAATTCTACAAAGGACTTCGAGATGAGTTAAGGCTGCTTCTAGCAGGCCAAATGATGTTTGACTTTCATGTTCTAGTGCAAACGGCTAGATCATTGGAATTGGATATACAGAGAGTACAATGCGTGAAAGGCCTCAACGCAAAGAAACCAGAGTTTCACATGCAGACCTCTTAATCAAAGCCTGAGTTTCACGCGCAGACCTCTTAATCAAAGCCACAGTTCCCTCTAATGTATCAGGATCAACTACTACACGGGGCCTGATAACGTGTTTCACTTGTGGAAAGGTGGGACACAAAGCCCGACCATGTCAAAGTGGTCCCATGAAGTTGGAAAACCGAGCAGTGGACTATGCTCATGCGGAGGGTCCATCTTATGCGGAGAAAGGCAAAGCTGCGGAGTCTTCTGCTTCCCAGCAACCTCTGACCCAGCCGAGAGTCTACTCGCTTGTCCAACAAGAAGCCATCATACAGAATGATGTCGACACATGTATGAATTATAATTTAGCTTGTATAGCTTGACGTGATTTATACTTTGTGTGTGACTATACATTTTTCGTTATGCAATTAGGCTTCGTCCTAATTTTCAACTCTCCGGCGAGAGCTCTTTTTGATACTGGAGAGCACTCCTTCTTGTCTAAAGACTTCGTGGTGAAAATTGGAGTACCGTCTACCCTGGTGAAGGATAGATTGGAGGTAGTGCTGCCTAATGGATCTCGCATTAGCGCAGATAGGTTGAGTCGTGTAAAGGTGCGGATAGAGAATCATGATTTCGACTTGGAAGCACCATTACTACCACCAGCTGAGTTTGACGTAATCTTTGGCATGGACTAACTCTCGAAGAAGCTAGCATGCATAGATTGCAATCGAAAGGAGATTACTTTGGGAAAGAACACCGAAGATGAAACCATGTTTGTTGGACTGCGAGGAGCGAGCAAGACGCTAATGTCTGCCCTTCAGGTGGTTAAGGCGGTTAGGAAAGGCGCTGAGTTGTTCTTTACGTTGTTGGAGGCTTCAAATCCTAAGCCTAGTTAAAGGGATGTCCCGGTAGTGGCAGAATACGCTGACGTGTTTCCTAATGAACTCCCTGGGGCTCCCACTCAGCGAGAAATTGATTTTTGTATCGAGTTGGTGCCAGGTGCCAAGACAGTGTCACGCTCACCGTATCGGATAGCGCCAAAAGAATTGGCAGAGTTAAAAATTTAGTTACAAGAACTGCTTGAGCAATGTTATGTACGTCCAAGTTCATCCCCTTGGAGTGCACCAGTTCTCTTTGTGAAAAAGAAGGACGGGAGCTTGCATCTATGCATCGATTTATAGAGAACTGAATAAGCTGACAGAGAAAAACCATTATCTGATTCCGAGAATCGATGACTTATTCGACCAGCTGGTTGGGTCGATGGTGTATTCTAAGCTAGACTTGAGGTCTGGCTACTATCAGCTGAGAATAAGGGAATGTGATATTCCAAAGACCGCGTTCAGTGCCTGCTTTGGGCACTATGAATTCACGGTCATGTCGTTCGCTCTTTCCAACGCACAGTTGATATTTATGGACTTGATGAATATAACGTTCTTAGAGTACTTTGAATCGGATTTGTGATCGTCTTCATCGACGACATCTTGGTATACTCTCAGTCCGAAGAGGAGCATGCAGAGCATCTGCACGCAATTTTGAGCACTTTAAGGAGGAGTCAGCTATATGTCATGTTCTCCAAATGCGAGTTTTGGCTATCATTAGTATCATTCTTGGGTCATGTCATTAGTGGTGAAGGAATTGCGGTCGATCCGTCGAAGATAATGGCTATCCCAGAGTGGCCTGTGTTGAAAAACGTGGCGGAAGTCCGATGTTTCTTAGGACTTGCCGGCTACTATAGGCGCTTCGTGGAGAACTTCTCGAGGATTGCACTTCCTCTCACTAAATTGACTAGGAAAGATCAGAAGTTCGTTTTGTCGCCCGAGTGCGCATGAGCTTTTGAAGAGCTAAAGTGTCGTCTGACCATGACGCCCATTTTATGCTCGCCATGTGGAACGGAAGGCTATGAAATATATAACGACGCCTCACAGATTGGCTTGGGTTGCGTCCTAGTGCAATTCGGGCAGGTAATTGCCTATGGATCCCGACAATTGAAGGTACATGAGAGGAACTACCCGGTCCATGACTTGGAGTTAGCGGTCGTGGTATTCGCTCTTAAGTTATGGAGGCATTACTTATACGACGTGAAGATCGACATCTTTACGGACCACGGGAGCCTCAAGTACCTGTTGGACCAGAAGGATTTGAATATGTGACAAAGGAGGTGGATGGAGTTCCTTGGGGACTACACCTTTGACATACGTTACACTACCGGGAAGGGAAATGTTGTTGCTGATGCGTTGAGTCATCGGGATCCCGCATAAGTAAATTGGATTTTGATGCATGATGAGCATCTAATCTGTGACCTAGAGTCCATGGGGATCACTTGTGTCGATAGGAGAGCGTCTACTTCAGCATGCTTGAACTGGACAGAGGTTCAATATGACCTTGCCGACCGAGTTAGACAAGCTTTGGAGCTGGATGAAACCAAGAAATATTACAAAGCGGAGACTGTGGATGGGTCTAACATTGAGTTCTCATTCGACGATGGTCTTTTATGGAAAGATACTAGATTGTGCGTCCCTAAAGTGACCAATCTACGGGAAGAATTGTTATACGAGGCTCACTTAACCAAGTACTCGATTCACAATGAGAGCATAAAGATGTATATGTATATGAAGAAACTCTTCTGGTGGCCAGGAATGAAGAAAGACATTGATCTCTACGTGGCAAAGTGTCATACTTGCGCGTTAGTGAAGGTTGAATGTCAAAGGCCTGGTGGGTTTCTCAAGTCTTTGCCGATTCCAGAATGGAAGTTTGATGATATTTCGATGGATTTCGTGCACGGATTGCCGAGATCGCAGCATGGAAATGACACCATTTGTGTGATCATAGATCATTTAACGAAAGTATTGTAAGGCCCCCCCCCCCCCCCCCCCCCCCCCCCAAAACTGAACCCGGTTCAGGGAGGGGGGATCTTACTGCCCAAGGACGACCACTTAGCGCTTCCCGGGTGGCAACGACCCACCCTCTCAAGCACTGAGTGGTCGCCTTATCAGGCACAAGAATCACAACAACACATCAGAATCACATAGCGGAAGCAATAAAACAGGAAAACTAAGCACACGGCTTATATTTACATAAAGTGAAAAGGGCCAAAGTCTATTGTTTAGTACATCTGCCTCGGGGGCTACACATGACTATAACAAAATGCTCTTAAGCTAGTCCTATACTCTAGGACTCACGTCGCGGATGACAGGGGGCGAGGCTGGAGTATCCGATCGGGCCATCTCTAAGGTCGGTAACTCATCTTGCGGCGTGTGGGCTTAACGCTGTCCCATCTCCTGTGATTGGTTATAAGAATAAAGATTAGTCACAGAGCTAAGTGGAAAACACATTCCCTCCCCGGATCCATATCCTGGGGGCGGGCTAAAGTACAGGAATAAATAGCTGAAGCAAGGTAAATGGTTAGCAACATGCAAACATATATACGTATATATATCTATAGGGCCTACCAACCATAATATCCACGAGGGGACATAGACGCACAGTACGCAATAAAAGCAATACTATCTTGCGCACACTCGCACCCAGGTATTCAAACCTGCACACACAAAAAGGGGCCCTGTGTCGACACAGCTTGGACCGCTTCACTTCAAACAGGGTTGCGAACCCCGCTAGCCTCACCGATGTGGCCGTCGGTGACAGTGGCCAGTCCTGCCACTTCTGAATATAGTCGTACCATATCACTCAGGCCCTCCCATACAACTTGGTGTACTAACTCGATGTGAGCGACATCCGGCAATTCCGAGATTTATGCCGACCAGCAGAGGCAAAATTACGGGTTCGTAGTGGTGATAACCCGCAATGCACATCTCCCTGTCGCCATGAGTCGTCAACCCTCCCGCACCGGTACAAACGGTCTGCGGGCGTGACCGACCCGCCACTTTAACAAATAATCTTCAAACAGCTTAAGCAGAGAGTAAGCGCTTTAAGTCTTAACGCGACATTCATAACTCGACCGATCACTCGACTTCTGACCGGGAGGCTCGACGGTAGGAGGGCTCCTTATTTGGGGCTAACTCGGGAGGAGGGACTCAACTCTGGGTTTTCCCCAACTAAGGCCTCACAGAAAGGAGGAGAAGCACCGCTTGCCAGCGTAGGACTGCGGTTAGCACTAATATATATAAAGTACAACATAAGCAGTAAGAAAGGCCGGAAGCAGGGGCCGTAATGTCAGGACCAGTACGAGACTGGAGAATTGAAAGTACAAAAAGGCAGTAAATAAAGGACCAGTGCGAGACTGGATTACTAGAATTGAATGAACAGAAATATAAGTAAGGGGACCAGTGCGAGACTTGATTACTGGAATTGAACGAACATAAATATAAGTAAGGGGACCAGTGCGAGACAGGATTACTGGAATTGAACGAACAGAAATATAAGGGGACCAGTGCGAGACTGGATTACTGGAATTGAACGAATAGAAATATAAGTAAGGGGACCAGTGCGTGACTGGATTACTAAAAGCAAAAACATGAAGCAAAAATAGGGGGACCAGTGCGAGACTGGATTTAAAGAATAAATGCATAAAGTAAATGCAGGACCAGTACGAGACTGGAGAGCACAATAAATAAAAGGGTTAGTAGTCCAATCACTCCATAACAGGAGGCTTCAATGTCTACTCCGTTCTTAGGAGGAAGTTCCGTTCAATCCTCGTTCATAGATGCCTTTTCTCCGTTCATAGGAGCTTACTTATATTTTGTGAGATTACGAATATAACGCGTGCCTTGGGTTCACATTTTAGATATCTTGACGTTATTGAATTTGTAGTGTCGCCTCGCGATTGCGATCCAAATTTTGCGTCGATATTTTTGACTTAGTCGATTCCTTAGATCGATACGCATAATTTTACTACGTAACTAAAAATACGCATTGCGAGTTCGCCAAATTATCCCACTTAATGTCGCTCATTTTCGGGCGCTTATTTTGCTCGTAAAAGGACCAAAAGAAATGATCACACTTTCAAACTTGTATAGTAATTGCAAAATACCCTAAATTAAAGCCTATAATTTTTGGGGAATTTTCCCAACTCAATTGGGCCTTTAATTATTTTAAATAAACCTTGTATAAGGGTATAAAAAATAGCAAAACTCCACCTAAAAATCTCAGAAAAATACAGGAGGTGCCCCTCTGAGTGGGGAACATTTTCCATGTTGGGGGTTTTATCCAAAAATGCCCCATTTACCCTCAGGAAAATAAAATTGGGAAGGGGCTTTTGGGGTGCGGATAGAGGAAAGGAGAGGGGGCAGGGGGTGCTGCACCGTGCGCCCTCCTGGGGTCTCCACAGCGGATCGGCAGCAGATCCACTGTGGGGGTGGGGCACGTATGTGGAGGCGGAGGGCGGGAGTTAAGAAAAGGGGAGCCGCCCGATTTCCTGGGGGAGATCGGGCGGCTCCCGTTATCTAAATGGGAGGCGGCCACTGCCGCCGCCGGGCAGCGGCCAGTTGGGGCCGGCACCATCCCCGGTCGATGCACGGGGGGCCGGTTAACCACTCCGGTGGTGGTTCGGCGGCCTGGCTCCGCCGGCCACCACCGAAAATATAGAAGAAAGGGGCGGGGGCACAACCTGCATGCACCATGCAGGCTTGCTGCACCACCTCCACCGCTGGGGGAGCCTCCCCTGCCGCCCCTGGTTGGAGCGCCGGGGAGGGGATAGTCCTCCGGCAGGAGTTCAGCGGCCTGACACCGCCGGCGGGTGGGGTTTTTCCCGTACAGGAAGCGCAAAGGGAGGGGGAAGGGCACGGGTGCTGTCGGAGGCGCGTCCCCCGGCGGTCCTGCCGCCTCCTCCCGTCGGAGATCGGATCCCCGGGTGGGGACCTGCTCCCCCAGAGCCACCACCAGTGCTGGGGGTGCAGGTTTACGGCCAGCCCCTCCCCACCCGAACCTGGGCAAGGTTAGGGGTGGGGCTGGCGGCACTCCGGCGATGGGGGACGGCCGGCATGCCTCAGGGAGGTAGGAAGGAGGAGGAGGAGGCTTCTACCTGAGGGGGAGGGGCTCCGGAGGTTTAGGGGCGGCTGCCCATGGTGAGGAGGTGGCGGCGGTGGCTTGGCTTGGAAGGGTTCTGGCAGGGGGAGGGGGTGCTGGCCGGCAGGGGAGGAGGAGGAGGGTGCTGAGGGGGGGTGTGCATTCAGGGAAGGGGCTGGGCCCCTCCTTTTATAGGGGAGGAGGGAGGCTTTCCCTCTCCCTCCCTTTATCCCCACGTGGGGTTAAGGGAGGGATGGGTGGGGGGAGATATTTTCTCCCCCCCCCCCCCCTTCTCTCTTCTTCCCTTGCACGAATAGGGCTGCCTATTCATGGGCAGCCCCCTCCCTCGAGGGAGGGGCCTCTCTCTCCTCCCCCCGTTTTTCTTTTCTTTTCCCAAGAAATTTCATGCTTGTGTGTGTGGGGGGGGGGGGGGGGGGGGGGGTTGACCAAGGTCAACTTAGGGCAGGGTCCTCCATGGTCCCGGGGGTCCACCAAGACTTACTGGGGCCGGTTCCGAGTTCGTGCGCTCTGTATTTCGTGCGTTGTGCCGAGGTGGTCTGCATAATCCAAAATGGGTATATTCTCCGTATGACCTAGGATCGAAATGGAATGAGTTCCATTATACTCGTATTGGTTATACGAGTCTAACGGAACTGACGGAAGTCAAATCGGAGTACATTTGGTCAATGTACCCTAACGACTTAGTTGCGGCGCACAATAATACCCAAAACGGTCGTTTTCTCCAAACGACCTCAGATTGGAATGAAACGAGCTCCATTACATTCGTATCAATTATACGAGTCTAACGGAGCTAACGGAAGTCAGATTGGAGTACATTTGGTCACTGTACCCAACGACTTAGTTGCGGCGCACAATAATACCCAAAACGGTCGTTTTCTCCAAACGGCCTTGGATTGGAATGAAACGAGCTCCATTGCACTCGTATCGATTATACGAGTATAACGGAGCTGACGGAAGTCAGATCGTAGTACATTTGGTCACTGTACCCCAGCTTAGTTGCGGCGCACAATAATACTCAAAAGGGTCGTTTTCTCCAAACGACCTCGGATTGGAATGAAATGAGCTCCATTACAATCGTATAGATTATACGAGTCTAACGGAGCTGACGGAAGTCAGATCGGAGTACATTTGGTCATTGTACCCCAACGACTTAGTTGCGGCGCATAATAATACCCAAAATGGTCATTTTCTCCAAACGACCTCAGATCGAGGTTCAACGAATTCCGTTGCACTCGTATTTGTCATACGAGTCTAACAGAACTGACGGAAGTCAGATCATAGTCCCCTAGTACACAATCCTATATCGGTTTATTTTCTACTACTCGGGCCTACTTTTATTGGGCTCACTATGGTCTAGTGACCCAATAAAAGTTGGGATGTTACAATCCAATAAAAATAGAGGGATTTTCGTCCTCGAAAATTGCCTAAAGTAGAGGGTTTCACTGACATACCTGGGAAAAGAGTGCCGGGTATTTTTCTCGAACAAGCATTTCGGGTTCCTAGGTAAACTCCTCGCATCTACAGTTTGACCATAAGATTTTGACCATCGTGATGGTTTTGTTCCGCAGTTCTTTGAGCTTGGAATCTTCTATCTTCACTGGTTCGAGTTGGACGGATCGGTCAGATTGTACTGCCGCTGGTGGCACGGGAAGATGCTGCTCTGGTTTGGGAAGGACACGTCTTAGCGAGGAGACGTGAAATACGTCGTGAAGATTTCCCAGTTCAACTGGCTGAGCTAGCCTATATGCAACAGGGACAATCCTTTCTATGACTTGATATGGGCCTATGTAGCGGGGATCCATCTTTTTCTGCTTCTTTATTCGGGATATCCCATGCATTGGCTTAATCTTCAAGAATACCATGTCTCCTACCTTGAATTCCACCAATCGATGACATGCATCGTAATATTTGGCTTGACGGCTCTGTGCCTCCAGCATTCGTTCTCGAATTAACCCTATAGTTGCTGGGGTATCGTCTATGTAGGCGACTCTTAAAGCTTCGGGGTCCTCATCCTGTGCCCATGATAATGGTGTTCGACAGCGTCTTCTGTAGAGGGTCTCGTACGGTGCCATCTTGATGCTTGCCTGGAAGCTGTTATTGTATGAGAATTCTACCAAAGGCAGTACCTGTTCCCAAGGTTCATTGTGTTCTACTATGCATAATCGGAGGAGGTCTTCCATTGTCCGGTTCGTCCTTTCTGTTTGCCCGTCGGTCTGGGTGTGGAAGGCGGTGCTAAAATCCAATCTGGTTCCCAGGCAAGCTTGTACTCTCCTCCATTCTTTCGAAATAAAGCGCCCGTCGTGGTCGGATACGATTGACTTGGGTACTCCATGGAATCGGACCACTTGTTCTATAAATAGCCGGGCTAAAATGTCGACGTCGTTGCCTTGTCGGTTTGGGATAAAACAGGCCACCTTGGTGAGGCGATCTACTACGACCCATATTGAGTCGTTTCCTGCACGAGATCGGGGTAAGTCGTGAACGAAGTCCATGGAGATATCTTCGAATTTCCATTCTGGTATGGGCAGGGGTTGTAGCAAACCTCCTAGGCTACGACATTCTGCCTTGACCATTTGACAGGTCTGGCAGTGTGCTACGTATTCGGTGACGTCCTTCTTCATACATGGCCAGTATAATGCTCTTCGTAGATCTGTTTACATTTTCACTACTCTCGGATGTATCGAATACCTTGATTGGTGTGCTTCGCGAAGTATCTCTTCCCGGATTCCTTCGCTAGAGGGAATGAATATGCGGTGTTTGTATGTAGGATGCAATCATATAGGTTGTAGTCTTCCTGAGCGTCGTGTTGCAGGGTCTAAATGATTGGGGACGCTTCTACGTCGACCTTCTGTGCTTCTCATATTTTGTCTCTGATGTCACACTGTATCTCCATCCAGTAGAGCTGGGCCTGGTAATCCATCGGGTTCCTGCGGGTGATGAGGATGATATCCATGTATGCCAAGGACTTGACTAATTCCTCTAGTATCATCTCTAGCCAATTTTCGGACATCGGAGGTTGCCGACCCAGGGCATCTGCAACCTTATTGGCTTTGCCTAGGTGGTATTGGAGGGCGAAGTCGTAATCGCACAGGAACTCCAACCACCGGCGTTGTTAGAGATTTAGCTCTTTCTGAGTGAAGATGTATTTGAGGCTCTTGTGGTCCGAGAAGATCTTGCATCTTACTCCATAGAGATAATGCCTCCAGACTTTTAGTGCGAATACTACCGCACCCAGTTCCAGACCATGGGTGGCGTAGTTTAGTTCGTGAGGCTTCAGCTGACGTGAGGCGTAGGCAACTACCCTGTCGTGCTACATTAGTACGACTCCCAACCCTTTTAGCAATGCGTCAGCGTAGATTTGGAAGCCCTAAGTGCCTGAGGGGAGTGACAGAATCGGAGCCGATATTAGTTGGTTCTTTAGTTCCGCGAACGCTGCCTTTCATTTGGGAGTCCACTGGAATGTTGTATCCTTTTTGGTGAGGGCGGTGAGGGGTAAGGCAATTTTAGAGAAACCTTCTACAAACTTGCGGTAGTAGCCAGCGAGGCCAAGGAAGCTCCTGATATCTGCTGCTGACTTAAGTGGCGGCCAGTCGCGTACTGCTTGTGTTGAAAATGTTGAAGTGGAAGTTGGCGGTCTGGGGGGGGGGGGAGGTCGCGCGGTCTGGCTAACCGCGCGGTCATGTGGTCTCCATCTGCGGTCTGACCTATTCGGTATATCTGCAGGACATTTCGGCGTGACCGCCGTTCTCTGTCCAAGGTGCCGAGGTGAGGCCGCGCGGTCTGTTTCGTGTGACCACGTGGTGGCGCAGGTTTCAGCGTGGTGAGGCCGCGCGATCTGGTTTGCGTGACCGCATGGTGGGGGCAGTCCGGTCTGGTGACTGTCCAGTTTCTTGTTGGTGCGCGCGGACTAAGAATCTCTTAGTCGCGCGGTCTCCAGGTTGTGTTCGCGGTCTCTGAGGAGGTCTCATATAGGCGAACACTGGTGGTGGGTGACATGACTGTGCGAGTTGTCATGATCGCGCGGCTTCTTGCAGGAGTGGCGTTCTCCTGGTTAGGTTGAAGTCGGCGAGCTCACAGGCGCAGAGCGATCTGCTGACCGTGCGGGTTGACCGGTCTTAGGTCGCGCGGTCAGGGGGCGGTGACTCTATCTCATAGGGTGGTGACTGGATAAGGTCGCACGCCTATAAATATGAGTAACTGTAGCAACAAATTCATCGTACCAAGTGTAAGCTGAGCTCGTGCCTAGAACTCGCGGTCTCGTTTTTGTGACCGGGCAGTTTGCTGATTGAACTTTCCTTGTGCAGCTTCTGCGGATTGTGCGGGCAGCAGCGGTCACCTCTTCTTCTAAGGTGTTCAGGCGGTCTCGCGGCTTGCAGTACGGGTTGCTGGAGTTCGGGAGGTCGCGGAGTTCTCGGTTGGTGTCGTTCAAGTCGCAGGCAGGCAGTTCGGGCGGTCTTGTTTTCTAGTCGCGCGAACAGGCAGGTCGGGCGGTCAGGCGGTCTCAGGATTTCAGACTGCTGATTATCTTTCCTTCAGCATTGTAATTTCCTTTTGGTTTTGTGTACGGGCGAAATTATGTCTCGCCATGTATACCTCGCTCTGTAATGAAGACTTTTGCTATCATCAATAAAGATTGTGTTGTTTCATGTGCTTCTGGTTGTTGGCTATAGCTTTGAGTTGTATAATTCCTGCTCACGCCTAGATCTTCAGAAAATTTCACATGGTATCAGAGCAAGGTTGGAGTGGATAGAGCAGTGAATAACTCAAATTTGCCATCTCCTTTGTGAAGAAGGAACCAGTGGTAGAGTTATGGAAGCAAGAGGTCTTGGAATTGAGATGCTCAACTCGACTAACTTCAAGAAGTGGAAGTCGTGTATGCAGAGTTATCTTCTGGGCGAGGACCTTTGGGAGGTTGTTGGAGGAGATAGTACGGAGGAAGTTGTCCCGGTTGGGGACAATGGTCATGAGGTGAGGAACTGGAGGAGGACAATGCGAAAGCAGAGTTCACTCTAAAGAGGGCAATATCACCTGACCTATTCGATCACATCTTAGGGTGTGGATCAACTGCGGAGATCTGGAGAGCCCTGGATGGGCTGTTTAACAAGAAGAATGTAGAGAGGCTACAGTTTCTGGAAAATGAGCTGGCTAGGTCGGCTCAGGGTGATCTTTCTATCTCTACATTCTTCCTGAAGATGAAGAACCTGTGCGCTGAGATTTCATCTCTGGATCCTGATGAGCCAATTTCTGAGGCGAAGCTGAAGAGGCACATCAACCGCGACTTGCGGATGGATTATGTTGCCTTTTTGACGTCGGTGCAGGGTTAGGCAAGTCAGCCATCTCTGCTGGAGCTGGAGAATCTGCTTGCGTCACAGGAGAGTCTGGCAAGGCAGATGGCGGGGGTGTCAGTGTCTGGGGGAGAAGGCGAGGTTCTCTTCACAGGGAAGAAGAAGAAATGGGATAAGAAGAAGAAGAACGCTGGAGGCTATGGGCCTTCAACTTCTGGACAACATGAGAGGGGATATGCTCCTAACGCTAAAGGGAAGAAGAAGGGAGAAGGACCCAAGTGCTTCAGATGCAGGAAGCTTTGTCACATCAGGAAGGATTGTCGGGTGAATCTTTAGCCGTGGCATGCTGCTGCAGGGAAGGAGGAAGCTGAGGCCAGACAAAATGATGGAGGATGGGGAGGAGCCTTCTCGGCTTCTGTTGGAGCTGCGACTCCTATCAACTATCAGGAGGACTGGATCGTGGACTCGGGGTGTGGTCATCACCTCACCGGGGATGAGTCAAAGCTTACTTCAGCGCAGCCTTACTCAGGTAACGATGCCATCATAACTGCTGATAATACTGTGCATAGTGTCGAGAAGGTGGGGGTTGTTTCCTTGGGCAGTGATAGGGGGCCACTAACTTTGAAGAGTGTCTATCATGTGCCCGGAATGAGGAAAAACCTCTTCTCCGTGACCAACGTTGTTGACGCTGGGTATCACGTTCTATTCGGCCCAACAGTAGTGAAGTTTCTATGAAACGTTTAGGTGGTGAAGGCCGAGGTCACTCATATCGGGAGAAGGGCAAAAGACTTGTTCGTTTTATCGACAAGTTCTTATGTCGACAAGATGAGGACCAATGATAGTGCTGTCATATGGCACGAGAGGTTGGGGCATGTAGGGATGGACAAGCTGAAGGTTATGGCCATAAAAGGTCTGGTCAAGGGCCTGCCTAGTCTATCTTCCTACGGTGATGGTCATGTTTGCACGGGATGTCAGTTCGGCAAGTCTCATCGATTGTCGTTTGATAAGTCGCAGACAAGGAGTAGTGTGTCGTTGGAGTGCATCCACGGTGACTTGATGGGACCGACTGCTACCCCAAGCCTCGGAGGCAGCAAGTATATACTGGTGTTGATCGACGATTACACCAGATATGTCTGGGTGTATTTCTCGAAGGAGAAGACGGAGGCGTTTGCCAAGTTTGTGGAGTTCAAGGAGCTTGTGGAGGGTCGGCTAGGCCTGCGAGTAAAGAAGCTGAGAACTGACAATGGGGGGAGTTCACCTCTGGTGAGTTCTCTAGTTTTTGCAGGAAGGCGGGCATTCGGAGGAAGCTTACTTGTGCGCATACTCCACAATAAAACAGAGTTGCAGAGAGGAATATCCGTCATCTGACGGAGACCTGCAAATGTTGGTTGCATGCCAAGAGTATCCCAAGGTCCTTCTGGGCGGAGGGAATGTCTTGTGCTGCCTACGTCATCAACATGATGCCTCTCAGTCCCATCAACATGTTGACCCCGCATGAGATGATGTTCAAAGAAAAGCCAAGCGTGGCGCACCTTCGGGTGTTTGGTTCCACCTGCTATGTGCACGTTCCAGATGTGCTTTGAACGAAGCTAGATGTGAAAGCAAGGAAGCTAGTCTTCGTGGGATATGATGATCGAAAGAAGGGCTGGAAGTGCATGGACCTGGAGACGCGGAGATTTGTTGTATCTTGCGACGTCGTGTTTGACGAGGTGACGTCTTACAAGGGAAGTTCTGGTGTTGTGTTTCCAGAAAGTAGGGTGGAGGAGCAGGAGAGAGCTGTGGAAAATCTTCAGGTGGAGCTGCCTTTGTCACCAGGTGGTCCATCCATGTCTAGTTCTGAGATGGAGGCTTCTAGATCAGGAAGCAGGGGGAGCGATGCTCCTAGTACGTCTGGAAGGGGAGCTAGGGAAGCAGCAGCTGAGGATGTTGCGAGTCAGGGGAAGGAGCTGAGGAGATCGAAGCGAACGATCATTGCCCCTGATCGCTATACAGGAGGAAACATGGTGAGCTTTGTCTCGTGTTTCTTTGCTGGTCCCCTGGATGAGCGGGAACCAGTGAGCTTTGAGAAGGCCAAAGGCGTGAAGCAGTGGGATTCGGCTATGGAAGAAGAGATGACAGCTCTTGAGAAGAATGAGACTTGGTCTCTGGTGCCCAAGCCCAAGGCTATCACCCCTGTGACACTACAACAAACTGCACCTGTTGTAAGGACTGGAATGTAACTGAAACACAGTTTGTTACTAATAGTTATATTTAGTAACAAAGTTTTTTTGTTGTTACAAAAAAGAACTTTTTTGTAACGAATATTTTAAACTTTGTTACAATAATAATTAATTCGTTACTATAACTATAAGTATTTGTAACAACACTAATGTTACGTTACAAATAGAAAATTTTTCTCACAATAAGTATCAATTGTAACCACATCATGGAAGTTTTTAAAGTTTTGTTACAAAAAATATATCATATTTTATTTTCAATTTTTGTACAATTTTATTATCAAAGTTTTGAATTATTATTATTTTTTTTTTAAAAATTGTATTCGCGCGACAGTACCCCGCCTCGATAGTGCTCTAACGCGACGACATTACTCCTACAGCTCGCAAAAATTCGTGCGCGACTGTCGCAGATATGTGGTACTATTGCGACATGTATTTTTGCGCGTACGGAGGTTTTTATAAATCTTTAACTTTTTATAAAAGTTTTTCTGCCTCTCTCCCATGCAGCTCTATCTCTCTCTCACATGAATGAATGAAATATACGGATGAAAATTTCCCTCCATAAAATTTTGAACAAAACAAAACTAAAAATTAAAAATATATTAAATGTAAAAATGAATGCAAATTAATTAATATAACATTATTTTTTTATTATAATTTTTGAATTAAAATAAAATCACGCACGAACCACCCCCAGTTTTGGCTATCCCAACCCCCTTTTATATGAATTATTACATGTTTTTTTTTTAAATACGACTTGTACAAGCATTTTTAGGAAAAGTGTTCAACACAAAAGTTGTAGATATCGTCGAGATCTACAACTTTTGTGTTGAACACTTTTGCTAAAAATGCACGCACAAGACGCGCGTATTGCCCCCCCCCCCCCCCCCCCCCCCCCCCCGAATTGAAACATGGGTGTAACTATATATATATATAATATATATATATATAACGATTTTTTGGAAATACGCATTGTGCATGCATTTTTAGGAAAAATGTGCAACACAAAAGTTGTAGATCTCGACGATATCTACAACTTTCGTGTTGAACACTTTTCCTAAAAATGCTTGTACAAGGCGTATATACAAAAAAATGCGTAATAATTCATATAAATCATGAGTTGCGGATAGCCAAAACTGGGGTGCGGTTAACAATTGCCTTTTTTATTGATGGATGACACACCCTTTAATTTAATGAAAATAAATGTGTAATGAAATTCATAAATACATGTCAAATCAATTCATAAATACAACGCGTTGTTCAATAAAATTTACTTTTAAAATAAGATTTATGTTTTTTTTAAAATAAGAATTACCCCCGCTCAATTTTGTCCGCTCTCGGGAGCTCGATCAACTGACAGTGCACATGAGGCCCATGTTCCCCGCTCGACAATACCCCCGCCTCGACATTGCCCGACAGTGCACATGAGCTTTAAATAAGATTTATGTATTTTTAAATAAGGTTTATCCGTTTATGTATTTTTTAAAAGTAAGAATTACGTATACCCCGCTTAATTTCATCCGCTCTCAGAAGCTCGATCAACTGAATAAAAAATAATTGAATATTAATTTAATTTTCTCACCGGACACAAACACAAACACACACACATACACAGACACATACAAACACAGACACACAGACACAAACACAGTCACAGACATAGATACAGACTGACATAGACACAGACATATAGTCAAACACAAACACAAACACAAACACAAACACGCATAGACACACAAGCAAAGACACAAACACGCACAAACACACAGACACAGACACAGACTGGGGCAAACACAGACACACACAAGCACAGAAAAACATGCATAGACAGACAAACACTCACACACAACCCAAATACACAGACACAGACAAGCACGTGTACATGCAGACATAGATACATACACACAAACACATGGACACAAACACAGACTTGTATAGATACATGGACACATACACAGACACATGGACCGACACACATACGTACGTACACAGACACAGACACATACAGACACAAACACATGGACCGACACACATACGTACGTACACAGACACAGACACATACAGACACAAACACATGGACACAAACACAGACACATGGACTGACGACACATATACGTACACAGACATTCAAATACACAGACACTGACACTGACACAGACAGTCACAGTCACAGACACACACAGACACACAGACACACACACACACACACACACACAATTACGCCACGACACACACACACAAACACCAAAGACAGACACACACAGACATTTGTGTACACACACACACAAACACACACAAACACACACAAACACACACAAACACACACAAACACACACAAACACACACAAACACACAAACAAAGACACACACACAGACACAGACACATGCAGATACACGTAAACACACAGACACACATACATACAGATACAGACACACACATGCACAAGCAAATATAGATTACGCACAGACACAGACACAGACCCCATGCAACATGCACACACACACACACATATGCACAATCTCGATTTTGAGTCGAGCTCGAGTTCAATGAGCTCAATCTCGAACTCGAGTTCAATGAGCTCAATCTCGAACTCGAGTTCAATGAGCTCAATCTCAATTTTGAGTCGAGCTCGAGTTCGTTGAGCAGGAGCTCGATTACTACTCGCGCTTCAGCTCAGATATTTTTGATCATGATGGCGCGCGAGCCATCTGTCGAGATCGAGCAAAAAATCCAAACACGAAACTATAGCGATTTTTTGACGAATTTTTGAAAATACGCCTTGTACAAGCATTTTTAGGAAAAGTGTTTAACACGAAACTTGTAGATCTCGACGCGTTCTACAATTTTCGTATTGAACATTTTTCCTAAAAATGCATGTACAAAACGTATTTTCAAAAGACGCGTAATAACTCATTGAAATTGGTGTGCGAAGAGCCAAAACTGGTGTGCTAATAACAATTGCCTATTGGAGGGAAATTTCCCTCCATAAACATATTTTCTCGAAACCCTCGTAAACCCCATCCCGTCCTTCATCCCGTCCTTCATCCCGTCCAAGAAAAACGCATATTCTCGAAACCCTCGACCCCCATCCCGTCCTTGATCGCGGCTCGCTTCTTCCTCCGGCGAATCGGCAGTTCGGCACGACTCCTCACGAAACCCTCTCCGGCGTCTCTTCTCATGCGTTTTTCTTGATCCAGCAGTGTTCTTGATCCAGCGTTCTTCATCATCTCCTTGAGGTATACCTAAACCCTCGTAAACTTGAGGTATACCAGCGTTCTTACTCCAGCGTTCTTACTCCAGCAGTGTTCTTACTCCAGAGTTCTTCAGTCACTAAACGCATGGATTAGGAGTGCTGATATATGGATTAGGGGTGCGAATATGCGTTTTTCTTTCTCCGTAGAACTCATCGGAAAACTCCCACTATTTCAACATAATCATTCCTTAATTTATCTTTTTATTGTAGTACAAAATATTTCTCTCTCGATTATTTTTTAACATAATTTATCATTCCTTAATTTATCATTCCTTAATTTCAACATAATTATCATTCCTTAATTTCAACATAATCATTCCTTAATTTAACATAATTATGTTCTTTAGAAATCAGAATATGTTAGAAGCAAATACATATATAAATTATGGCCATGTTTAGCATGATAATGGCTGTTATGAACGCAATGTTGTGTAACCATGATCATGAATGCAATTGTGAGAAATTATAGTCATGAACGCAATGGTGAGAAACAATGGTGACGTATGCAGTTAACTGTTTGGATTTCTTTTCTAACAGGATGATCTGTGTTTTTAGTGCAATTACAAACTGCGAAGCAGTCTTATCTATTTGGTTGTAGAAGTGCGGTGGTGGTTTAAGCCAGAAGGACTTATCTTCCCCTGTGCATTCTATATTAAAAATTTAAAAATGCTGTGCATTAAGTAATAAATAGGCATGAGAGATCAAAGCATAACAAATCTACAAAACTTAGAGAGTGATTGTCGGTCTATAATTTATTCATACTCACTATTGCTGTGATTCCTGTCAAAATTGTGTTGAGATTGTGATTCATACATCAATATGTGCATCCCATCTTAGGGCTTAGAAAATATGTAACACAAGCTTATATAATTTGTTAAATTTATTGCTTGGTTGGATGTGATTAGATCTTACTAATGTATAAGAATTCAAAAAATCTTTTTAAAATATCTAAAAGAATAGTGAGTAATTAATAATATCATTAATTTTCAAAATCTAATTTATATGTGCAGTGTATTTAGCATAGCATACTTTGCTGATAAATCATTAATAAATATCATTAATTTTCAAAATCTACGGCGCCCTACGACAAGGAGCAGAAAACAACTGCTTGTTGCTGAAAAACCAACAAATACTGAGGTTGTTGAAATGTCACCTACACCAAATACACCTTCACCTCCACCAAATACACCTTCACCTAATCTGCAGCAATCACAAAGTGGATCATTTGCCACCATTAATGATGATGATACCACTATTAATGAAGGAAATGATGAAAGTCCAATACAGGGTTCTGATAATAGTAGTAAGTATACCTTATTTTATTTCACAAGTTTGTATCATTTACTTGAATCATATATTTATTAAGGATTTTTAATTATGCAGTGGGAAGATCATCTATAAGAAGAGGTCGTGGGGTGACCATCGGAAAGTCGATTGAGAAAGCAATATTAGAAAATGTATGCTTTATTTAGGTATATTAAAACTTACATACACTTACTATATATATGTTAACATACTTTTATTTGTTTTGTTAGGACAAGAAACTACTTGAGATTGAGTTTCCTGAAGGTTTTAAGAAGCCGCATCGCTATGCAAAGCACCTTGCAAATGGTATAGGTGTTATTGTAAGACACAGTGCGGGTTTGGATTTTTTGAACCCATGGAGTGAATTGGGGGAAGAGCTGAAACTTACTTTATATGCTGCATTAGGTGTAAGTAATTAATATTTATATACCATATATGTGAATTTGTTTGGGATAACCAAATAATTTATTCTTTTGTAGCAATGGTTTGTGATAAAGAATTGGGAAACAGATAAAAGTGTGCAAGAGTTCATGGAGGAGATGTTTCAACGTAGCTACACACATTGGAGAGGAAGATTATCTGCAAGGCATAGAGATTATATTGTGGCAGCAAAGAATCCAAGAGCTAGTAGCCCATTTGAGTGGATCTCAATCTAGAATTGGTGTAAGTTGTGCGATCTCTTTGAAAGTGAGACTTTTAAGGTGAATGTGACTACTTAAGTAAATTCTGTTTAATACATATGTTATTAATCACACATTCAATGACTAGAATCCAATACTTTTGTTTGCTTGCAGAAAAGGTCCAAGACAAATGCTGATAATAGATCACACATGCCGTTTACTCATACGTCAGGTTCTAAATCCTACCATTCCCGACTGCTGGAAATGGTAATGCAATAAATACATGTGAGTTATTGATTACTATGACATATTCTCAAATATTTTTTTGATATACAGGTTAATCAAAGCCCGGTTGAGAACTTTGCGAACACCCATAAGAAGAATGGGGTGTTTGTCAGCGAGAAAGCAGAAGCGGCATACGTAAGTCAAAATATATTTGAAACTTTCGCAAAATTGATTGAACACATACGTTTCTATTATAACACTATATTTTACAGCGTGAAATGGAAAGGCTGAGGACAACAACAGATTCTGACAGTGATCTCATAAGCTCTGAGAGAGAAATTATAAAGACTGCACTTGGAAACAAGTCTGGTTATGACAAAGGGCTAGGCTATGATGTTGTGCCTTCAAAACGAATGAAGAAGACATTGAATGTGACTACTCAGTTGAAAGAGAAGTTGAATGTAGCGGAAGAAGAATTGCGCGATGCCACGACTCGTCTAACAGCACAAACAGAGCTTATAGATAAACATGAAGCTTTGATTCAAACACACAATGCAGAGATTGCGGGATTAAAGGAGGGGCAAAATGATCTGAAAGAGCAGCTGGCATTAGTTCTGCAAAAATTTGGGGCAATTCCTTGACTTTGATGCACACACCATTTACTTTTTGGTGCACTTTTTTGTTGTCAAATGGTTTATGACTGTTAGTTTTTTAGTTTACTGCTTTGTGACTATTTTATTACTTTTGCTTGGTTTATGACTGTTAGTATTTTGGTTCCAAGCTTGGGAATCTGCTTGGTTTGTTGGCTTGGAGGAAAAGTGTTTTGCCGATTATATACTAATTAGTAGGTTTTGTTAGTGGGGTGTTAGACTATTTGGCATTTTGCTGCTGGGTATGTATTGCAGGTCTTGCTTTGGCCAGAACAGTTTCTCCAGGTATGCATATTGTATTTGTTTTCACTGCCTGGTGTTGTGGCTGTGCACTAAATTTTCTATTTTTGGCCAATGATGGTTATGGTTATACACTTATACTTAATGATTGTTGCCGCCTTTAGGCCCGGTAGCTTTCGTGATGGGTTTTAAACACTGCACTTACTGAGGCCACTGGTCTTTATTCATTCTATTCCTGTTATGTCATATGCAGTTTGGGCAAACTGCATGTGCAGTTTGGGCAAACTGCATGTGCAGTTTGGGCAAACTGCATGTGATTAGCTTGATTTGAATAAATTTTTTCTGAGATTATGCTGCTGTTGATGAATATGTTGTAGTTTGTGTCTTAAGTGGCTTAAGTGGCTGCTATAGTTTGTGGCTTAAGTGGCTGTAGTTTGTGGCTTAAGTGGCTGCTATAGTTTGTACTTTACATGGGGATTTCAGTAATAATGTTGGGTGTTTTTATGGCTACTGTTATGGGGCTTTTGCACTACTAGTTGGTGGTTGAAACAAAAGTTATATCTTCACAATTTTGGTTCCAAGCTTGGGGTTCTACTTGGTTTGTTGGCATGTATTTTGTAATATCTATCTGTTTTGGTGATACTTACTAGTTTCAGTTCAGGTTTTGTTAGATGGCAGGTTTTGTGCGTGGCCTTGTTTGTTTCAGCTATAACATTGGAGTATGCCCTGAAAAATAAATAATAATGGACACCAAAGGCAGGTTTTCTGTGCATTCAGCTATGTTTTTGTTTTGCTGTTGGGTTTAATTCTCCAGGTATGCATATTGTATTTGTTTACACTGCCTAGTGTTGTGGCTGTGCACTAAATTTTCTATTTTTGGCCAATGATGGTTATGGTTATACACTTATACTTAGTGATTGTTGCCGCCTTTAGGCCCGGTAGCTTTCGTGATGGGTTTTAAACACTGCACTTACTGAGGCCACTGGTCTTTATTCATTCTATTCCTGTTATGTCATATGCAGTTTGGGCAAAGTGCATGTGCAGTTTGGGCAAACTGCATGTGCAGTTTGGGCAAACTGCATGTGATTAGCTTGATTTGCCAAATAGGTAGCACTCAAGCTATTGAAATCCTGACAATGTTGTATATTTGGAGAGTACGAGGATCTTGAAAGGCTATGCATTCATAGTTGGTCGTTCAGGAGTAAGTTGGAAGTTTGGTCTTCAACCTTTACTTGTTTTATACACTAGAGAAGTAGAATATATGATCATTGATAGAAGCAGCTAAGGAAAGATTTGGTTAAATGGTTTAATCAGTGAGCTCTACCTTCCTCAAGTGTAAGTTATTATATTATGTTATAGCTTGAGTGCTACCTATTTGGAAAATGATCAAGTGCATCATGATAGGTAACAATATAATTCCGTTTCAACTTTATTTATGTGCTAAATTGTGGGTATTGACAGCTCAATCTTGTATGCAGTTGGTTCTAAGCAAGGTTCTCATGCTGGGCTCAAGAACTGAGACAATCATTGGTAGGCCAATATTACCTGATGCAACTGTACATGTGGTTGTTGAAGAGCATGTAAGAATCATTTTGTTTCCTACTCAGAAATGTTTGAATATTGGCATTGGTTGGAGTAAAATGCCCGGAAAAGTAAGTGTTGCGTTGAATGGGCAAGCAGTTAACCATACATTTATCCATCTTGTTAACTTATTGTGTAACGAGTGCACCTTGCCATTGCCATTGCATTGCACTGATGTGTAATGACAAGGCATTTGTGAGTATGCATTTATATTATGATGAATTCTAAACTAAAACTTATTACTCTTATGTTTTGCAGAATTTTCCTGATATGATTGCTGTAAAAGATGCAAATTTTTCTAATGTCGATGCTATATTTTGTTGCTTGTCGCATGGAACTACTCAGGTTTTTATCTTTCCATTTCCAACTCTGCAACACTTTTCCCATGTAAGAACCACATCAATTTTATGAACACTCCCCCTATGGATCTTTTTGATTCTCTGTTCAAACACATTACAGTAAATCAAAATGCCATTGTTCTAATTATATACGTGCAAGCCTAAGTTTGATTCTGTATAGATTTCAAAAATTTATGCTGCATGTTGTTATTGGGTTTCTCTCAGCCTATATTGATTTCATAATTTATGCTGCATAAATTTCAGGCACATTCGGTTTATTGACTATAGGCAATTGTTGTCACCTTTACAGTCAAATATATTAAGGCTCCTTTCTAAATTATGATATTGCATTTATGTATATCAAGGGGCTTTTTTTCCTGTACACGGCTTCCGTTATCAACAACTCACAGCCAAGAGAATTCAATTGCCCAGAGTCATTGGAGACTATATGGCTGTATCATAAACTATGGCCATCCTTAATTTTTGCTATATTGGCTCACTAATTCCATAGAATTTAAGACTTATTACTAATAGGTTTAGTGTAGGATGATATGCAAGTAGGTGGTAAAATTCAGATTTTTTATACATATCTACTGTATTTTGTGGGGTCTTCATATGGGTGTCTTCATTAAGAAAATGAGTAAAATTTACTCATTTAAGTGCAGTAAACTGTGTGCAGTAGTCAGTTTGCCTTGTCGCTTGTGTGTGCGATCAATGTTAAGTGCAGTAAACTGTGTGCAGTAGTCAGTTTGCCTTGTCGCTTGTGCCCGCAACATTTATATATGTGTATGGATTATGTATGTTTGGATGTGAGTTTGTATGGATGTTTCTGCTCTCATTTATTTGTAGGGTGATCTTAATTGCTCTCTTTTATTTGTAGGGTGCTCGAGCATTGACCGACAAGTGACGAAAGATTCATTAGTCAGAAAGTGATGAACGATTCATTTTTCGAAAAACGACGGAAGATTTATTAGAAACATGTTGATCTTGTAATGTAATATTGTATTATTTTAGTAGAGATGATAATTACTTGTACTCTATGTAATACTTTTTGGTGTGAATAAATACATGTTGATCTTGTTACGAAATATTAAATATATGTGTTTTCAAGATTATTATTTGTAATAAAATCTCAAGCACACAAAAAATAGAAATAGAATATTTTTGATATATAAATGAATTGGCTGTAGTAGGAAGAATGGAAAACAAATGTAACGATTTTTTCGTTACTATTGTTTAATCTATTGTAACGAAATAATGTTTATTATACTTTATTGTAACGAAGTTAGTTTATTTTTAGTGAGGAAAAAATAAAACATTTGTAACGAAATAGTTTTAATCGTAACTATTTTTTTGTGAGGAAAAAAAACATTCGTAACGAAATAATATTTATTGTGACCAATTTATTGTGAGGAAGAATCTCTTTTTGGTGAGAAAGTATCATTTGTTACAATTACTTTATTTATAACGACATGCAAACATTCGTTACAATAACCTTTAGCGTCGAGCTTTAGAGGAGGACCGTTACTTAAAGTTTTTTTCGTTACCAAAGAGTTTTTGTAACGAGTTTTGGCACTTATTGTAACGAATTAGGTCCTTACTATAAGTGCAGTTTGTTGTAGTGTGATATGCAAGTGGGTCTACAAGCTCAAGAAGAAGGCAGACGGCAGTATCGAGCGGTACAAGGCTCGCCTTGTGGCTCGGGGATTCTCGCAGCAATACGGTGAAGACTATGAAGAGACATTCAGTCCGTTGGCAAAGATGACTTCAGTTCGGTTTGTGATTGCCTTGGCGGCATTTTGGGGTTGGGAGATTTGGCAGCTCGACGTAAAGAATGCTTTCTTGTACGACGAGATTGACAAGGACATCTTCATGGTCCAGCCGCCAGGCTTCGTATCTGAAGATTTTCCAGACTATGTCTGTAAGCTGAAGAAGGCCCTGTATGGGTTGAAGCAAGCGCCGAGGATGTGGTACGGGAAGATTGCAGAATATCTCCTATTCTGTGGATTTGGTGCTTCAGACTCAGACTCAAGCTTGTTTGTCAAGAAGAGCGGGGAGCTTCAAGTCATCGTGCTGCTCTACGTCGACGATATGATCGTGAAGGGGAATTCGAAGGAGGAGGTAGCAAAGCTTCGGGCTGAGCTATCTATCAGATTTGAGATGAAGGACTTGGGTGAACTTCACCATTTCCTTGGACTCGAAGTGAAGAGGAAGGAAAGTGGAGTGCTGGTGTCCCAGGCTGGATATGCAGAGCGAATCGTGGAGCGATTCGGCATGAAGGAAGGGAAGTGCATCTCTACACCTCTGGAGAAGGCCACGAAACTTCGGAAGGATGAGGGGAGGATTCTGGAAGATCCACTTGTGTTTCGAGCTCTGGTTGGGAGCTTCATCTATCTGACGATCACTAGGCCGGATATTGCGTATGCAGTTGGCAGGGTGAGCCGTTATATGGCGGAACCATGAATGCCTCATCTACTAACGGCCAAGAATATCTTGAAGTATATCAAGGCGACTTCGGATATGGGTCTCCTATACAGGAGGGATGCGGGCTTCGAGGTGCATGGGTACATGGATGCTGATTATGGGGGAGATTCGGATGATCGGAAGTCGACGTCTGGATTCGTCTTCATGGCGGGCCCCACAGCTATATCATGGTGCAGCAAGAAGCAGGATTCCATGTCTGTCTCTACCACGGAAGCGGAATACGACCTTGACAGCTCAAGAAGCCATCTGGCTTAGGAGGTTGGTGGGAGACGTCCATAAGGAGGTTCGGGGTCCGACTCCCCTCCGCGGCGACAATGAGAGTGCTCTCAAACTGGTTACTAATCCAGTTTGTCACGCGAGGACCAAGCATATCGAGATCGAGCATCATTTCATTCGTGAGAAGGTGTTGGAGGGGTCTTTTTCGGACGAGCATGTTCGGAGTCAGGACAACGTTGCTGACATATTCACAAAGGCGCTGGCGAAGGGGTCGTTTACTCGGCTGAGGAGTTTACTTGGGCTGTTTTCAACTTCCCACTTCAAGGGGGAGTGTTGAAAATGTTGGTGGAAGTTGGCGGTCTGGGGGGGGGGGGGGGGGGGGGGGGAGGTTGCGCGGTGTGGCTAACCGTGCGGTCATGTGGTCTCCATATGCGGTCTGACCTATTCGGTCTAGCCGCAGGACTTTTCAGTGTGACCGCCATTCTCTGTCCAAGGTGTCGAGGTGAGGCCGCGCGGTCTGTTTCGTGTGACCGCGTGGCGGAGCAGGTTTCAGCATGGTGAGGCTGCGCGGTATGGTTTGCGTGACCGCGTGGTGTGGTGACTGTCCGGTTTCTTGTTGGTGCGCATAGACTAAGGTTCTCTTAGTCGTGCGGTCTCCAGGTCGTGTTCGCGGTGTCTAAGGAGGTCTTATATAGGCGAACACTGGTGGTGGGCGACATGACTGATGCGCTATTTCGGCACTGCTAATTAGCAGGCACGAAATGCGATACGACGGCAGTGCACCAGTCGCTCAAGTAATACAAATGGGAAGTTATCCCCAAGTATCGATCTCTCAAGGACCGCAAGTTGGGTAGTACAATTTGCTCTAAACAGGAAATCAGTTAAAAGGAGTAATAAGTAACAATGGGGGGTTTGATTTGGTTTCCTACGCTATTGAAGAATGAAGAAAGATGCGGGTCAAAACTCCGCTTCGCACGGCGAGATGGGTGCAACGGCCGCGATGTCGTGCTTCGGAAGGCGCGTGGACGGGAAGTGACTATGACGGTTGAGGGTCGCACACACCTCTTCTCAAAACATCACCACTAGCAATTGCTAGTGGCTTCACCCATAACAAATCACAGAAAATCACTAAGAACAAAGGGGCTATTCATGCCACCACAACATCAGTGCATATGAAGGAAAGCAAAACTCCTTAAGATTAGCTTAACACGTGTTCATACAAGACAAAAATGAAGTATAAGCATTCAAGGTTAGAGAGGACCACAAAGAAGAAGTCACGACTTAGGTTCACGGCCGGAATGAGAGGTTGTCGGGCTCTCTCCGGACTCGGCCCTCAGATGGTGAGCTTGGCTCGAAGGAGGCTGTCACCGCTCCTATGATCTTCAGCGCTTGCTTGGTCTCCTTGGCGAGGAATGCTTGAGCTAATGGTGGATGAAGCTTCCTAATGCTCCCGGATGGAAGGATGGAGGTGGAAATCACCGGAAATGGCCTTGATGGTGGAGGAGATGAAGGGGAAGCCTTCAGCCCTCAAGAGCAGTGGGAAGGAAGAGATTTCCCGCTCTCCGAATCGCTCCCGGTCGTCCTCTGTCGATCCTCCGTTGACTGCCTCGATTCCTGCTTTTTATAGGGAACAGGCTAAAAATTGGTCACGCACGGTCGAACGCACGATCATGCGCAGACCGTGCGATATTAACGGATAAAATATGGCTTGTAGAATACGTTGCGCCGCCCGTGCGATTTGTTCACGCACGACCAACGCCGCCCGTGCGTTCAAAAGCACGGGTAAAATCCGACGCTCTGAGATCACAAAAATACAGGTCGACCGTGCGTTTTACTCACGCACGGGCGAATTCGCCCGTGCGTTAAAACGCACGAGCGAATTCGCCCGTGCGTTAAAACGCACGAGTAAACTCCGACGCTCCATTTTCTTCCCAGACACAAACCCACGACCGCGCAGACTGTGCGTCAAGGAAATGCACGACCGTGCGATATGCACATAAATTACTTTGGGGGAAAACGGGACGATCAGGTCACCTGCAAACAAGATATACTAGCTGGGAATACACATCCAGCACAGAAATACATAAAAGGAGGGAAGGGGAGCACAATGTGCTTACCCCCAACAATGAGGAATGTAATTGCCCACCGAAATGGGCTTAATAGCGCACCTAGCATGGACTAGTACAAATAAATGAAAATGTGCCTAAAGTGTGGTGCAAACATTAGAATATCAGCCCCAAATGAGTCCAAAAAAATATATATAAATGGTACTCATCACACCCCCAGACTTAACCATTTGCATGTCTCGGGCAAACTACTCAGCTCTCCTGTCGGAACAATTGAATGTTAGCATAAGTTTGAGCGGTAGAGAATTATGCGAAGTCGCATGCTCTCGTGCGTAGAAATACATTAGAACAAAATTAAACTCAAGATTGTATCTAATTATTTCTAAAACAGTAAACTGAAATTTAATTTACTTGGATGGTGAATCCTGGTGAATCTTTTGGTCGCGCAAAAAGGGAAAATGGTGCGACTAATGAGTAAAGTATTACTCAAATCGAAGCTAGGGACAATCTCCTAAGAAATCCATCAAAGTCGGTGTCCATAGGCTTGCACGTTCGCACTCTCTCTACTGCATGAGACGACTCGTATCTAAAATCAATAGGACTTATAGGCAATTATTGGGCTTAGGTTGAGTATAGGCTAGGTAAGTAGAAGGACGATGGGAATCACACTCAACACAACCGTCGCACTCAAGAGAATGACAATCACCCATACAACATTTTCAGTATTTACACGACACCCCTGGACTTCAACTGAACATTAGGTGCGTGTTGAGCCAGATATACAAAAATTTTGCCGAGAGAAAATTATTATTGCACAACTCTTTTGTTTTTTCTTTTCTTTTCTTTCTTTTCTTTTCTTTCCTCATTTTGGCAAAAGAACATTTTTAAGCGCAATAAAACGACTCCTTTAGCTAAATTAAAGCTGCCAAACACAACATGGATGACACCAAATGCGATCGAGAAAGAAATTTCTTTCAGCTCTACGGTTGGTGCGAACATAGGTTCGGCTGTATGGCTTTCGTTACATTATTAGTGGAGCTAAACAAGGAGGAAGAGTAGGCTCAAATGGGCTTGCAATGGTGATTACGTAGGTAAGGATTTCAAAAGCACAAACGGATCAAGAGATGGCCTATATCACATTTCATGACGAGTACATCAACACAATCGTGTCGAGAGTCGCCTAGTGCAAGTTCTAGCCACCGAGAAAGGTTGTCCTTCCTTTCGACCCTAGTAATAAGCTACTACTAGCCTGCTACACTCGACCTATTGCTACCGTTGGATTCACCGGATTAACCACTAAAGTAAAATAAATTTCATCTACTATAACAGAAATAATTACATTACAACTCTGAATTTTATTCTACCCTAATTGAATTTCTAGGTGTGATGGGAGCACATGACTAGAGCACTACTCGAGTCAACATTTTTCTCTACTCCTCACTCAAAAACTAACAATTCAATTCTTATGAGCGGGAAAACCTCGCAGTGATACCCAATAAGCACGCGTGATCAAGTGCGCGTTAACTAGGTGCAAGTGTATGCAACAAAATATAAATCCTAACTCAGCACATTCTAGCATGTCATGCAACGTGCGTGCACGTGCACATCTCGCTCTCTCCCCCAGACTTGATTGAGAACATCAAAAATAAGTAATTCAAACATAAGTAAGAGAGCGGAAGAGTTGACCTATGCTCACAAAGGAGCATGCCAGAAGTGCGGTAATCCCAATTTCTTTAAAAATAAATCTCCTTCCACGCGAGAGCATAGCTTCACCTACAATGTTAGCAAAACTGAAATAACAATACGCAAAAGGATTAAAAAGATAGACGGAACCAGGTGGTTCCCATGGGTTGTCTCCCAAGAAGCCCTTTTGTTTAACGTCCTTTAAGGTGGACCAAATACCTGTATTAATCATTGTTCAAATAGCAGAGAATCTAGAGAAAAGTTTCACAGATACAGATCACAGCAAAGAAAAAAAGGAACTCAGCTCTACGCGCTTTTGTAGTGCACGTCCCCAGTGGCTTGTAGGCTGGAGGTGAAAGCTTTAGGGCCAAAATTGGTATTACCCAATTTTCCCCTAGCCTTTGCCACCTTGCCACTGGAAGCAGTGGAGCGAGCACTACGCTCTCTTCTTTCAAATTTCAGTTTCTCCACGGTAGGAGAGCGCCAGCGTTGGTAGTCGTCAGATTTTCCCACCTTAGTGGTGGGTGGCGTCACTCCCGTTACAGTAGTGGCAACTGGGTCAGCCCAAGAGACCGTCTATTTAAAAAGTTTATTACAAAATGTATTGTCAGATAAGAATGGGGCATTGTCCTGAGTTAAGTTCAGCTGAATGGGTTCAGACACCAGATCTTCCTTCCTTTTCGGGTCACATTCCTTTCTCAAATCTATTTCTTCTTCTTCTCCGCATGATTGTTTCTCCTCCTTTTCTTCGTCCAACAGTACTATTTCAACCTCGATTCCTGCATCACTAAGAGATTTATCAGAAATACTTTGGGAAAAGCAAGGCAATGTTTCAGTCACAATTTTGGGGCAAGTAGGGATGATAACTTTCCCAGCGGAAAAATCCAAAGTGGCACCGCTCTCTTTCAAGAACGGCACTCCCAAGATGGGGATAGAGTTATTCTCCTGGGGTCCCAACACTTGGAAGTCAGCGACCACCACCGTCCCCTCAACCATGATTTCAACATTCTTCACTTCTCCCTCCGACTGAATAATGGTCCCATTAGCGAGCACCAAAGACTTCCGATCATCCGGGTTCATCTCGAGTTGCAGTTTAGCCACGTCTTGCAATGCAAGGACGTAATGATCCGGAGTCACATAAGGCAGCAGTTTGGAAATTATTAATAGAATAATTGATTACTAATTCATTTGGGTCAACCACATCCGTGTCGGTGAGACTCTTCCCTTGATTTATAGGATTTTTTTCTGTGTTGCTAGGAAGGGTCCCTTGCGACCGCTCGGTTAACAATTGAGCCAATTGGCCCAATTGCGTCTCCAAGTTGCGCATGGACGCGGTTTGGTTAACCATGTTAGAGTTCGCGACATGCATAAACCTTTCCATCATTTCTTCAAGGTTGCTTTTCTTAAGAGTTGGGGCACCTTGATTATAACTCGGATGAGGCGGCCGCGGTTGGCTACCGGTGGCTTGAGCATCGTATTGATGCGAGCCTCCTTGCCATCGTTGGCCTGGAATGTTTTGTTTCCAAGAGAAGTTCGGATGACTTCTCACGCCCGAGTTATAAGTGTTATTGAACGGTGCTCCTTGAGTTTGATCATTAATATAATTAACACTCTCATCAAAGGAAACTTCAGTAGGTTGCTCACCTGTGGGGCACTCATATGCATGATGCCCTGGGTTTCCACAGCCTTGACATGAGATCATCATCACTGAGGCAGAAGGGGGGGGGGGGGGGGTAGGCCTCTTAAGTAGCATGGTACTTTCAGCAGGTGTACCAGACGTGTTCACCTCAAAAAGACCGCGAGTGTTCCTTGGAGCGTTTCTTCCAGCAGTCCAAAAGGAACTATTAATGGCAATGTCTTGGACGATCCGCAACGCTTCTTCAGTGGTGTGGTTCATCAAAGTTCCGCCTGCAGCAACATCAATCATGGCCCTGTAGTTAGGTTCAATAGCGAAATAAAAATTTTCTACTATGGCCCATGGTTGCAGCTCATGCTGGGGGCATTTCCGGAGAAGGTTCATGAACCTCTCCCAAGCTTCTGAGAGAGCCTCCTGATCAAGCTGTTGGAAGGTTGTTATTTCCCTCCGCAAGTTCACAACTTTGTCAACAGGGTGAAACTTTGCCAAGAATTTTTCTTGCAGGGCGTCCCAAGTGGTAGCTGTACCGGCAGGGATCGTGTGGAGCCATGGCTTTGCCTTGTCACGTAGAGAGAAAGGGAATAGCCTGAGCTTCACCGTTTTGTCAGCCAATCCTGCATAACGAAATGTTCCACAAATTTCTGCGAATTTAATTAAGTGAAGATGGGGGTCTTCACTTGCTAATCCAGAGAACTGGGCCTGATTGCGGATCATGTTCAGGATGGACGGCTTTATCTCAAAGTTGTTGTTGGTGATAGCTAGGCCAAATCCAGGGTACACACTCCCAACAGTGGGTGTAGTGTAGTCTCTCATAGTCCTAGGTCGTGGCCTAGCCACTTTATTCTCGTCAGCAGCCTGAGCCACGGCCGGTGCATTTCCCACTCCGGGATTAGCCTGATTTCCATTAACATCCATGGTGGCAGCAACACGTAGACGCGCCCGCAGAGTACGCTCTATCTCAGGGTCAAATGCTGCACACTCACCGGGATCTCTTCTATGCATACACTTCTTCAACACGAAAGCAGATAATCAAAAAAAAAAACAAAAAGACCTTAAAACGAATCTCCAAAGAAAAAACAAATCACACACGCTTGCAGTCCCCGGCAACGGCGCCAAAAACTTGATGCGCTATTTCGGCACTGCTAATTAGCAGGCACGAAATGCGATACGACGGCAGTGCACCGGTCGCTCAAGTAATAAAAATGGGAAGTTATCCCCAAGTATCGATCTCTCAAGGACCTCAAGTTGGGTAGTACGATTTGCTCTAAACAGGAAATCAGTTAAAAGGAGTAATAAGTAACAACGGGGAGGTTTGATTTGGTTTCCTACGCTATTGCAGAATGAAGAAAGATGCGGGTCAAAACTCCGCTTCGCACGGCGAGATGGGTGCAACGACCGCGATGCCGTGCTTCGGAAGGCGCGTGGACGGGAAGTCACTATGACGGTTGAGGGTCGCACACACCTCTTCTCAAAACATCACCACTAGCAATTGCTAGTGGCTTCACCCACAACAAATCACAGAAAATCACTAAGAACAAAGGGGCTATTCATGCCACCACAACATCAGTGCATATGAAGGAAAGCAAAACTCCTTAAGATTAGCTTAACACGTGTTCATACAACACAAAAATAAAGTATAAGCATTCAAGGCTAGAGAGGACCACAAAGAAGAAGTCACGGCTTGGTTTCACGGCCGGAATGAGAGGTTGTCGGGCTCTCTCCGGACTCGGCCCTCAGATGGTGAGCTTGGCTCGAAGGAGGCTGTCACCGCTCCTATGATCTTCAACGCTTCCTTGGTCTCCTTGGCGAGGAATGCTTGAGCTAATGGTGGATGAAGCTTACTAATGCTCCCGGATGGAAGGATGGAGGTGGAAATCACCGGAAATGGCCTTGATGGTGGAGGAGATGAAGGGGAAGCCTTCAGCCCTCAAGAGCATCGGGAAGGAAGAGATTTCCCGCTCTCCGAATCGCTCCCGGTTGTCCTCTGTCGATCCTTCGTTGACTGCCTCGATTCCTGCTTTTTATAGGGAACAAGCTGAAAATTGGTCACGCACGGTCGAACGCACGATCGTGCGCAGACCGTGCGATATTAATGGATAAAATATGGCTTGTAGAATACGCTGCGTCGCCCGTGCGATTTGTTCACGCACGACCAACGCCACCCGTGCGTTCAAACGCACGGGTAAAATTCGACGCTCTGAGATCACAAAGATACAGGTCGACCGTGCGTTTTACTCACGCACGGGCGAATTCGCCCGTGCGTTAAAACGCACGAGTAAACTCCGACGCTCCATTTTCTTCCCAGACACAAACGCACGACCGCACAGACCGTGCGATATGCACAGAAATTACTTTTGGGGGAAAACGGGACGATCAGGTCACCTACAAACAAGATATACTAGCTGGGAATACACGTCCAACACAGAAATACATAAAAGGAGGGAAGGGGAGCACAATGTGCTTACCCCCAACAACGAGGAATGCAATTGCACACCGAAATGGGCTTAATAGCGCACCTAGCATGGACTAGTACAAATAAATGAAAACGTGCCTAAAGTGTGGTGCAAACATTAGAATATCAGCCCCAAATGAGTCCAAATATATATATAAATGGACTCATCAATGACCGTGCGAGTTGTCATGATCGCGCGGCTTCTTGCAGGAGTGGCATTCTCCTAGTTAAGTTGAAGTCGGCGAGCTCACAGGCGCAGAGCGATCTGCTGACCGCGCGGGTTGACCGGTCTTAGGTCGCGCGGTCAGGGGGCGGTGACTCTATCTCATAGGGTGGTGACTAGATTAGGTCGCACGCCTATAAATAGGAGTCACTGTAGCAGAAAATTCATCGCACCAAGTGTAAGCTGAGCTCGTGCCTAGAACTCGCGGTCTCGTTTTTGTGACCGGGCGGTTTACTGATTGAACTTTCCTTGTGCAGCTTCTGCGGATTGTGCGGGCAGCAGCGGTCAACTCTTCTTCTAAGGTGTTCGGGCGGTCTCGCGGCTTGCTGATGCGAAGTTCGGCAAGTGCACCGGTCGCTGTCAAGTAATAAATGTTGGGAATAGAATCCCCGAGTGTCGGTCTCTTGAGGAATGCAGGTTGGGTGAACGAATCGCGTTGTGTGACAATTGTTACACAAGCGGGAACAAACACAACAAGAGGGGTTTTGATTTGGTTTCCTATTGTTAACAACGATAAAAGAAGTGCGGGTCGAAATCACCGCTTCGCAAGGCGAGATGGGTGCAACGGCCGCGATGCCGAGCTTCGTGAGGCGGATGGACGGTGCGCAAGCGAGTGAAGTGATCACTAGTGCGGAGAGTGAGGGTCGTAGACACCTCTTCACAAATCGCCGCTAGCTCTTGCTAACGCGAATCAAAAATAATGAGTGCGTGAGTGAGTGAGTGGAGGTGAAACGAATCACAAGCAAATGTTGATGAACAGAGAAGAAACAAACATTGCATTTAAACTAAACATCATGATATTCAAGTTCAAATGATTCAAAGAAATACAACAAAGGGGAGAAGAAAAAGTTAACCAATGGACGAAGACTAGCGGACGTTCACGACCGGAATGGTAGTTTGTCAAGCTACCTCCGGACTCGGGCGGACTGTGCTTCCGGCGTCGAGAGACTATCACGATCTCTCCACGTGCTTCAGTCGTCTTCTACCTCAGGATTACTATTCTTCTCACCGTACAGAAATGGAGACAGCTTGCTTGAGTGCTTGCGGATGGCGGAGAATGCTTCTGGACGATGGAGAAATGCTTAGGATGGCCGGAGATGACTTCCCCTTCCAGAGAAGATGAGGTGGAGGTGGCTGGAAGTGGAAAATGGCGGCGTACGGACTGGAAATCGCGCTCCCGGAAGCCCGCTATCCCTAATTTGTGGAACAGGTCATTATATAGGCACTGGAATAAACAGTGTGCACGATCAGTGGCACACGACCAGTGGTCGTGCGCACTAGAATCCTATGATCGTGCGCCTGCCTGGCCGGAACCTACAACGTAAGAAATTTATAAAATAACATGTTCGCACGACCAGTGGTCGTGCGCACAATCGTAAGTGGTCGTGCGTTCGGTCAAGACAGAACTCAAATTTTGGGGGTTAAGTGCGCACGATCAGCGGCGCACGACCAGTGGTCGTGCGCAATAGAACCAGTGATCGTGCGCAGTGTTCCTGTACAGAATTGTACCGGGAACACCTGCACAACTCCTGTTCCTACATAAATGCTAATCAGGCCACTGAAAGTGGCACTCAACAATACGATAAGGCTAACAAAGGAGAATAAACATAAAACACACCAAAATAGGCCAAGAAGTGCACCTAGCATAGAATGACAAATATGAGCTAAAACAAGGCTAAAGTGCAATGGAATGACTAGAAAAACGGCTCAGATGAGTCCATAAATGTGTATATAATTGGGACTCATCACTTGCAATGCAGGTTGCTGGAGTTCGGGAGAATCAGTGGAGTTCGGGATGTCGCGGAGTTCTCGGTTGGTGTCGTTCAAGTCGCAGGCAGGCAGTTCGGGCGGTCTTGTTTTCTAGTCGCGTGAACAGGCAGGTCGGACGGTCAGGCAGTCTCAGGATTTCAGACCGCTGGTTATCTTTCCTTCAGCATTGTAATCTCCTTTTGGTTTTGAGTACTGGCGAAATCATGTCTCGCCATGTATACCTCGCTCTGTAATGAAGACTTTTGCTATCATCAATAAAGATTGTGTTGTTTCATGTGCTTCTGGTTGTTGGCTATAGCTTTGAGTTGTACAATTCCTGCTCACTCCTAGATCTTCGGAAAATTCACAGCTTGAGCTTTGGCTTGGTCTACCGCCACCCCGTTCTTGTTGATTGTATGCCCAAGGAAACCGATTTCCTCCATCCAGAATTCACACTTGCTAAACTTTGCGAAGAGCGAGTGTTCCCTTAACATGAGTAAAACCATTTGGAGGTGTCTGGAATGATCGGTCTTACTCTTTGAGTAGATGAGTATATTGTCTATAAAATCGATCACAAAGTGGTCTAGGAAAGGTTCAAACACTTTATTCATTAGAGCCATGAAGGCAGATGGGGCATTGGTCAGCCCAAACGACATTACCATAAATTCATAAAGTCCATAGCGGGAGCTGAAAGCAGTCTTGAGGATGTCTTCTTCTCGTACTCGGAGTTGATAATACCCGGACCTTAAATCCATTTTGGAGAAGACGGACATGCCTTGTAATTGATTGAATAATTCATCTATCCTGTGTAGGGGATATGCATTTCAGATAGTGAGCTTATTTAGTTCCTTGTAATCGATACAGAGACGCAGGGATCCATCCTTCTTTTTGACAAATAGTACTGGAGCTCCCCAGGGCGAGGTACTCGGACGAACGAAACCTGCGTGAATTAGCTCTTGTAATTATATCTTGAGCTCGGCTAGTTCCCTTCGGGCCATTCGGTACGGTGCTCGGGACACTGGTTGAGCTCCTTGAGCAAGTTCAATCTGGATGTCCACTTCCAGTTGCGGGGGCAACCCGGGAACGGATTCTGGAAAAATGTCTGGGAAGTCTTGGTACGGGTACTCTAGAGAGCACTTGCGTCTTGTCTTCCATCTCGAAGTAGATTAGGTACACCTTGTCCTTTTGTTGGACTGCTTTGATTGTTTGAGCGGACGTTAAGATTATGCGGGTGATAGAGGGTATACCTGCTAGTATGATAGACTGCCCATTTGGTTTATGGAGGTGGATCTCTCGAGTTGAACAATTGATTTGGGCGCTGTGCTCGCCCAACCCATCCATTCCTAAAATGATGTCGAATGTGGTTATCGCTAGAATGGTTGCGTTGATTTCGAATTCTACGCCTCCTAGCATTGCTTGGAAGGAGCACTTCTCTGTGGACGTCATGTCTGATCCATCCGGAGTCGTATTCGTATCGACATTACAGATGATCGTACAGTGTTTCCTTTGTCTGCGATGAAGTTCTGTGCGATGAAGGAATGCGTGGCACCGGTATCGAACAACGTTTTAGCGGGGTGACCTTCTACCAGAAGTAAACCTGATAATATATATATATACTATGATCATATGCTCTTTATAGATATACATGAGTAGTAATCACACAAGCTAAACAAAAGACTACATCATATATTTCTACTATTTCATCCTCCTAGGATATTGTGGCTAATGAAAATATATACCTATCACTACATCTGGTGCATGGCCATGCTGGAGATCTAAAGCGTATGCCTCGAGCGGTGCTGCTCTGCCCTGTCTGGCCTGGCCCCTCCTGCCTGTAGGTCGTCCTATGCGACCTCCTCGTCCTTGTCCTCTCTCTGCGGCTCCCTGCACTGCTCCTAAGATGGTCCTTCCTATAGACTGAGGGCAGAAAGCTCGTATGTGTCCAGGCTACTGGCAAAGGTAGCAGTTCCCTACAAAGGGGACATCTCGTCATGCGGCTGGGGCGGGCTGAGGTATTGGGGCTGGAGGTGCCGGTCGGGGTATATGGCTGGTGGCGCTGACGCTGTCTCCTATCCCGGTCCTGTCTGCGAGGGCCTACTCCTCTCCCTCGGCCCTGAGCCCAGGGAACATCCATGGGTCCCCTTCGCTGCTGGGCCACCATCCTCTGATCCATCTCTAAAGCTGCGGCGTGTGAGGCGATCGTGTGAAAGGTCGACTGGGAGATCATGATCAAATCCTGTCGAAGATCGTCTCGTAGTCCTCGATAGAATCTAGTCGCTCTATCTCTGTCTGTAACTGCCAAAGTCCCAGCGAAACGGGCCAAGTGGATGAACTCTCGCTGGTACTCCGGTACCGTCCTCTCTCCTTGCCGGATCTGTAGGAAATGCTCCTGGAGTGCAATCCTATCTGCGTCTGAGATGAAGTGCTCTAGGAAGGCCTCTGAGAACTCTCCCCAGAGGATCGTGCTGAGTGGTCGCCCTCTAAATGTGAAGCGGCTGGCTGCCCTCCACCAATCTCGGGCATAACCCTCTAGCAAGGTCACTACTAAAGACAACGCGGCCACGGCGGGGCACATCATCCCAACCAGGAGCTCCTCTACTCTCTCTACCCACTCTTCTGCCTGTATGGCAGACTTGATGCCTCGGAAGGTGGGGGGCATTAGCCCCCGTAACATCGTCAGAAGGTCGGTAGGCACAGTGGTCTGCTGGGGTGGCCGTAGGATGGCCGTCTGAAAGGTGGCTAGCAGAGCTGTCAGTGTTTGTCCTAGATCCGTATCAATAAACGGGGCTGCAGATGGGGTAGCCGGGGCTGGTGGTGGAGTGGTAGGATGATACTGATCCCTAGAGGAGGACCTTCCATTACTGGACTCTGGTATCTGGAGAAGTAACAGGCGAACATCAATATTTGCAAAAATAAGGGAATTTTGCAGAACTAACTGAAAGGAAGCGGAAAAACATGTGGGTATACTACTGTGCAGTCTAGGATCCTTAAACCTTAAACCTGAGGGTCCACCAGGCTTCCGCTGCGTGGTTCGTCCCGAACCAAGGAACGAAAACTGGGAAGGGAGGATCTAAAGACTGCCCCATGTGGTCGGATCGTGGTAGCTCTGATCCATTTGTTAGACCCCCCTCTGATACATTTGTAAGACCCCCCTCCCCAAAACTGAACCGGGTTCAGGGTGGGGGGATCTTACTGCCCAAGAACAGCCACTTAGCACTTCTCGGGTGGCAACGACCCACCCTCTCAAGCACTGAGTGGTCGTCTTGTCAGGCACAAGAATCACAACAACACATTAGAATCACATAGCGGAAGCAATAGAACAGGAAAACTAAGCACACAACTTATATTTACATAAAGTGAAAAGGGCCGAAGCCTATTGTTTAGTACAAAAATGCAGTAAATAAAGGACCAGTGCGAGACTGGATTACTGGAATTGAATAAACAGAAATATAAGTAAGGGCACCAGTGCGAGACTGGATTACTGGAATTGAACGAACAGAAATATAAGTAAGGGGACCAGTGCAAGACTGGATTACTGGAATTGAACGAACAGAAATATAAGTAAGGGGACCAGTGTGTGACTGGATTACTAAAAGCAAAAACATGAAGCAAAAACATGGAGTGATTGGACCAGTACGAGACTGGAGAGCATAATAAATAAAAGGATTAGTAGTCCAATCACTCCGTAACAGGAGGCTTCAATGTCGACTCCGTTCTTAGGACGAAGTTCCGTTCAATCCTTGTTCATAGAGGTCTTTTCTCCGTTCATAAGAGCTTACTTATATTTTGTGAGATTATGTATATAACGCGTGCCTTGGGTTCACATTTAGATATCTTGACGTTATTGAATTTGTAGTGTCGCCTCGCGATTGCGATCCAAATTTTGCGTCGACACTTTTGACTTAGTCGATTCCTTAGATCGATACGCATAATTTACTACGTAACTAAAAATACGTGTTGCGAGTCCGCCAAATTATCTCACTTAATGTCGCTCATTTTCGGGCGTTTATTTTGCTCGTAAAAGACCTTTAAACGACCAAAAGAAAAGATCACGCTTTCAAACTTTTATAGTAATTTCAAAATACCCTAAATTAGAGCCTATAATTTTTGGGGAATTTTCCCAACTCATTTGGGCCTATAATTCTTTTAAATAAACCTTGTATAGGGGTTTAAAAATAGCAAAACTCCACCTAAAAATCTCCAAAAAATACAGGAGGTGCCCCTATGAGTGGGGAATATTTTCCATGTTGGGGGTTTTATCCAAAAATGCCCCATTTACCCTCAGGAAAATAAAATAGGGAAGGGGCTTTTGGGGTACGGATAGAGGAAAGGAGAGGGGGCAGGGGGTGCTGCACTGTGCGCCCTCCTGGGGTCCCCACAACGGATCCACTGTGGGGGAACGTATGTGGAGGCGGGGGGGGGGGGGGGGGGGGGAGTTAAGAAAAGGGGAGCCGCCCGATTTCCTGAGGGAGATCGGGAGGCGGCCGCTGCCGCCGCCGGGCAGCTGCCGGTTGGGGCCAGTGCCGCCCCCAGTCGATGCGTCGGGGGCCGGAGACCACTCCGGTGGTGGTCCGGCGGCCTGGCGCCACCGGCCACCGCTGGCCACCAACGGAAATACAATAGAAAGGGGAGCAAGGGCGGGGGCGCAGGCTTGCTGTGCCACCTCCCCCGCTAGGGGAGCCTCCCCTGCCGCCCATGGCTCGGGTGACGGGGAGGGGACAGTCCTCTGGCAGGGGTCCGACGGCCTGGCGCCGCCGGGGGTGGGGTTTTTCCCTGTACAGGAAGCGCAGAGGGAGGGGGAAGGGCGCGGGTGCCGGCGGAGGCGTGTCCCCCAGCGGTCCTGCCTCCTCCTCCCGTCGGAGCTCGGGTCCCTGGGTTGGGACCTGCTCCCCCAGCTCCACCACCAGTGCTGGGGGTGCAGGTTTATGGCCAGACCCTCCCCACCCGTACCTGGGCAAAGTTAGGGGTGGGGCTGTCGGCGCTCCTGCGACGGGGGGGGGGGGCATGCCTCAGGGAGGTAGGAAGGAGTAGTAGGCTTCTACCTGAGGGGTAGGGGCTCAGGAGGTTGAGGGGCGGCTAGCCATGGTGAGGAGGTGGCGGCGGCGGCTTGGCTGGGAAGGGTTCCGGCAGGGGGAGGGGGTGCTGGCCGGCAGGGGAGGAGGAGGAGGGTGCTGAGGGGGGTGTCATTCAGGGAAGGGGCTGGGCCCCTCCTTTTATAGGGGAGGAGGGAGGCTTCCCCTCTCCCTCCCTTTATCCCCACATGGGGTTAAGGAAGGGATGGGTGGGGGAGATATTTTCTCCCCCCCCCTTCTCTCTTCTTCCCTTGCCCGAATAGGGCTGCCTATTCATGGGCAGCCCCCTCCCTTAAGGGAGGGGCCTCTCTCTCCTCCCCCCTTTTCTTTTCTTTTCCCAAGAAATTTCATGCTTGTGGGGGGGGGGGGGGGGGGGGGTGTTAACCAAGGTCAACTTAGGGCGGGGTACTCCATGGTCCTGGGGGTCCACCAAGATTTACTGGGGCCGGTTCCGAGTTCGTGCGCTCCGTATTCCGTGTGTTGTGCCAAGGTGGTCTGCATAACCCAAAATGGGCATATTATCCGTATGACCTCGGATTGAAATGGAATGAGTTCCATTACACTCGTATTGGTTATACGAGTCTAACGGAACTGACGGAAGTCAAATCGGAGTACATTTGGTCACTGTACCCTAACGACTTAGTTGCGGCGCACAATAATACCCAAAACGGTTGTTTTCTCCAAATAACCTCGGATTGGAATGAAACGAGCTCCATTACACTTGTATCGATTATACGAGTCTAACAGAGCTGACGAAAGTCAGATCGGAGTACATTTGGTCACTGTACCCCAACGACTTAGTTGCGGCGCACAATAATACCCAAAACGGTCATTTTCTCCAAACGACCTTGAATTGGAATGAAATGAGCTCCATTACACTCGTATCGATTATATGAGTATAATGGAGCTGACAGAAGTCAGATCGGAGTACATTTGGTCACTGTACCCCGACTTAGTTGCGGCGCACAATAATACTTAAAACAGTCGTTTTCTCCAAACGACCTCAGATTGGAATGAAATGAGCTCCATTACACTCGTATTGATTATATGAGTCTCACTGAGCTGACGGAAGTCAGATCGGAGTACATTTGGTCACTGTACCCCAACGACTTAGTTGCGGCGCACAATAATGCCCAAAACGGTCATTTTCTCCAAATGACCTCGGATCGAGGTGCAACGAATTCCATTGCACTCGTATTTGTCATACGAGTCTAACGGAACTGATGGAAGTCAGATCGTAGTCCCCTAGTACAAAATCCTATATCGAGTTATTTTCTGCTGCTTGGGCCTACTTTTATTGGGCTCACTAGGGTCTAGTGACCCAATAAAAGTTGGGATGTTACAATCCAATAAAAATAAAGGGATTTTCGTCCTCAAAAATTGCCTAAAGTAGGGGGTTTCACTGACATACCTGGTAAAAGAGTGCCGGGTATTTTTCCCGAACAAGCATTTCGGGTTCCCAGGTAAACTCCTCGCGTCCACAGTTTGACCATAAGATCTTGAACATCGTCATGGTTTTGTTCCGCAGTTCTTTGAGCTTGGAATCTACTATCTTCACTGGTTCGAGTTGGACGGATCGGTCAGATTGCACTGTCGCTGGTGGCACGGTATGTAAGACCCCAAATGGCATGTGCACCCAAAATACCAAAAATGAGCATGAGTTGAAGTCAGGGAGCTAGCGCCAGGCGCTATCACTAGCGCCGGCGGTAGCGTCTCTTAGCGGTACCGACTCAAGGCTAGCGCCAGGCGCTAGCACTAGCGCCGGCGGTAGCGCTAAAACTTAAATACCCCAAATCCCGACTTCTCAGCCAGTTTTCTCTGCATTTCTCTCAAGTGCTGAGGGCTGAGAGCTGGGAGAAAGGAGGGAGAGCCTTTGGAGTTGAGCTAAGGTCGTGCCAAGAGGGATTTGTGAAGCATCGTCTTCGTGCGTGTGCCACCGCGGATTCCAGCCATCTCCCTCTGATTACTATGGCACCGAAACGGCCTACAAGGGTAACGAGTCTCCTCCCTAAGCCTTGGACATGAACGTCCTTTCATTAGCATCTATTTAGGGAGACTTCTACGAAATAGTAGATTGGATCTCCCGGTGGGATGATGTGATTTCCCCCACAAATTGCATATAGAGTCCGGAATGGTAGTACGGGCATAGGCATGCTGTGTGAAGCCCATCTGGACAGATCGAGCCGGATTGGTGATGTTGTAGTACGTGTAACGTGCCGAAGAAAAATCCATGTACGTACTGTGATTCGGGTCATGTAAATTATATTATGCAGAAATTAGGACCTGGAGATGTTCTCCAGGTTGTGCCCGAAATTTCGCAGCAGAACTACGTTCTGTTGCTAGCGCCGGGCGCTAGCGGTAGCGCCGGCGGTAGCTCCAGGTGAGCTACCAGTGTTGATATCTGGAGGTGTTTTCCCAGAGGTGGCAATGCAGATTTCTGTTACCAGTGCCGGGCAGAACTAAGTTCTGTTGCTAGCGCCGGGCGCTAGTGATAGCGCCGGCGGTAGCGCCCAGCACGCAATTTGTGTGCTTCAGTGTTACCCAATATCTTGGGAACTGGATGTATAGCAGATAAAGCTGTGGAAGTTGCAAAGCCCAGCTTTAAGTGTCGGGCATAAGGTGACGCTTACCCGTATCGTGCATAGTTGAATCGCGATAATTGAGCACGGGCTTAGCTGATCCGAACCCGCCCATAGTAGTGGTGAAGAGGTCGCCCCTCGGTGCACCGGACTATGGAAGAGTGCCGGAACTTCGTGTGTACGGCCTAGCTCAATTTGCTTGTCTAAGTTGAAATAGGACTTAGCGTAAGGGCGTAACTCAGTGAGTATGCCAAAGTGTGCCTTGAGAGCACGAAGCGGGTGGCTTGGTTTGCCTCCGTTGGTGTTGTTTGCGGATATATATATATATGCTGCTGACTCTTACTTGCAGGGAAGGAGCACCGCCGTCCCGAATGTGGGGCGGGGTCGTTATAAATCTTGGTCAGCTAAAGCTGGCCGGTTGCTTGTTTTCCCACCAATTGGTGGATTTGCTTATACAGGTCCCGGTGAGACTAGCGGGAGATAGCGGGCTGAAGCCCCTGCTGCTGTGCTGTGCTGGCCCTTGAAGGCCAAAGCTTTTGTTTACTTTTGTTCATGTGTGGCCGGCCTGCGTGCCGAAGTTTGGAAGCGACTTAGATGATGTAGACAAACTTATGTAATAACTGTTATGTATGTCATTCCGAGTAGTGTTGTGGACATGTATATAACTGGTTTCAACTAAATGATAAATATGCTTCCGTTGTGACTCTGATGCTGAGATGGTTAATTCTAACTGTTAACTACTAATTTTAGTAACGCGCTCTTCTGTTCATTTCATATGGCGTGGGGTCCCGGCCGGACCTACTGTTATATGCTATGTGACAGGGAGGGTGTTACAAATTGGTATCAGCTACGGGTCTCGATCCCTTTCCGTCTGAATTCGTGGTCGAATTCTTTTAAGGGGTGGTGAGCACGTGTGTGCGTCGCCTTTAAATCATCTGAATAACCAGTTTTGTCCACTTTAGGAATGAATTACATGTATATGTGTAGCATTCAGATGGAACTTTTATGTTCCTTTATTGCGTTATACTATCTCTTCGTCGCTAATTATGTTGTGTGTACATATATAGGCGATTGGGAGTAGATCGGGGCCGTCTCGACCCCCTCGTTCGACTGCAAGTAGTGCACCAACTCCGGTGCCGACTCCTCCTTCGGCTGAAACCGTAAGGATGATTGCTGAAGCCGTGTTTGCGATGTTCACAGCGCAACCAGGAGGGCATGTCCCCGGACAGCCTCCTATTCATGAAGCGGCTCCAGTGCAGGCTCCAGCAGCCGAACCTGCGGTGGAAAGGCCAGTGCCGTTGAGGGCACGAAGAGCTCCCGATCAACAGCTGCAATACTTTTTGAGTTTCCACCCTCCGACGTTCACGGGGGCAGGAACCCCGACGCAAGCAGAGGATTGGCTCTCAAAGGTGCGCAAAACCTTGACGGCCACGGACACGGAGGAAGGACAAAAAGTGACTTTGGCAACCTTCCTACTAGATGGGGAGGCGCAGCTGTGGTGGGATGAGATGGAGATACATCAACTAGCGGGACGGCAGTTGACTGATATCTCTTTTGAAGAGTTTTCTAGACTATTCTTGGCGCGATATCTTCCACAGGCCCAGCAAATAGAAATGGAAAATCAGTTCAACCGGCTGACTCAGGGTGATAGTACGATCGACGACTATCTGTATGAGTTTACACGGTTGGGTCGCTATGCAGGAGCGACCTTTGCCAATGAAGCACGGAAGACAAATCAGTTCTATGAAGGTCTGAGGGAAGAGTTGCGGTTCCTTCTGACGGGGCCAATGACGCAAGGGTTCATGACCCTGGTCAACTCAGCTCGTTCTTTAGAAAAAGACATGAAGCGGTCCCGCAGTAGGAAAGAGCTAGCAGTGGTCAAGCCAGAGTTCAAAGAACCGAGCTCGGCAAAGTCAGGATGAGGCAAGTGGAAGAAAGCAGCGCGACCGTCTGGGTCAGCGCAAGCTTCAGCATCGGGAGTGACTGGGCGAGGCCCAATCATCTGTTACAACTGCGGCAAGCCGGGACATATAGCACGTGACTGTCGTAGTGGGAAGAAGCTAGTTGCGGCCTATGCGGCAGAAAAAGGGAAGGCGGCAGAGTCAACCGCATCCCACGCTGTTCCAGCCCAACCTAGGGTTTACAACCTTGGCCAGCAGGAGGCCATCAAACAGCACGATGTGGTGACAGGTATGTGATAGTATATAGCTTTTATTGCTTTTTATACTTCATACCTTTTACATTGCTTGTTAACCGCCCTAGGCTTTGTCATGATCTTTAACTATCCGGCGAGAGCACTATTTGATACGGGTGCTTCACATTCCTTTCTATCGGAGGCCTTCATACAGCAACTTGGAGTGCCTTCGTCGTTTAGACAGGAACGATTAGATGTGATGCTACCCAATGGGTGTTCGATGCACGCGGATCGTGGTTGTGTAGTAACGGTACGAATAGGGAGTCAAGACTTTGCTTTGGAAGCACTGATACTCCCGCTTTCGGAATTCGATGTAATCTTTGGTATGGACTGGCTGTCAGCGCAGCAGGCCTACATTGATTGCACTTCTAAGGAGGTCACACTGGGGCGAAATACCGAACGTGCGACTACGTTTGCTGGTTTGCATGGATCGAGCAAGACACTGATGTCTGCTGTCCAAGTGGTCAAAGCGGTTCGGCAAGGCGCAGAGTTATGTGTTGTGCTAGTGGGGGCTGCAAAGGCTCAACCCAGTTTGAGTGATGTTCCTGTGATTTCAGAGTATCCAGATGTGTTTCCGAAAGAGCTTCCTGGGGCGCCACCTCAGCGAGAGATTGACTTCACTATAGAGTTGGTGCCAGGTGCCAAACCGGTTTCACGCTCTCCGTACCGAATTGCGCCAAAGGAGATGGCGGAATTGAAAGTTCAATTACAGGAGTTGCTAGAGCAGGGTTATATACGTCCAAGTACCTCCCCTTGGGGTGCTCCGGTCCTTTTTGTGAAGAAGAAGGACGGAAGTCTGCGTCTATGCATTGACTATCGAGAATTGAACAAGCTGACCGAGAAGAACAAGTATCCGATTCCTCGAATTGATGACTTATTCGATCAGCTAGTTGGGTCAACGGTATATTCAAAGTTGGATCTCAAGTCTGGCTATTACCAGTTACGAATTCGGGATTGTGATATTCCTAAGACAGCATTCAGTACTCGCTACGGACACTACGAGTTTACAGTGATGCCGTTTGGATTGATGAATGCACCGTCAGTATTTATGGATCTGATGAATAGGACCTTTCGAGAGTGCCTTGATCGGTTTGTTATTGTCTTCATTGACGATATCTTGGTGTACTCTCAGTCTGAAGACGAACATGCGATTCATTTGCGTGAAGTTTTGGAAATCCTGCGACGTAGTCATTTATATGCCAAGTTCTCTAAATGCGAGTTCTGGCTAGCCTCAGTGGCATTCCTTGGTCATGTTGTTAGTGGCGAGGGTATCGCAGTGGATCCGGCAAAGATTGATGCAATCCAGAAGTGGCCCGTTTTGGCAACAGTAGCAGAAGTCAGGAGTTTTCTTGGACTTGCCGGCTACTATCGGCGCTTCGTGGAAAACTTTTCGAGGATCGCTCTACCTCTCACCACATTGACGAGGAAGGATCAGAAGTTCGTTTGGTCATCGGAGTGTGCACGGGCTTTTGAGGAATTAAAGAGGCGTCTGACCTCAGCACCAATTTTGTGTTTGCCTTCAGGTGCAGAGGGTTATGAAATTTATAGTGATGCGTCAGGGAACGGCTTAGGCTGCGTACTTCTTTAGCACGGTCAGGTGATAGCTTATGGCTCTCGACAGTTGAAAGTGCATGAGCGGAACTATCCGGTCCACGATTTGGAGTTGGCGGCCGTGATATTCGCTCTAAAGCTGTGGCGGCACTACTTATATGGTGTGAAGGTTGACATCTTTACAGACCATAATAGCCTTAAGTATCTGTTAACGCAGAAAGAGCTCAATATGCGACAACGAAGGTGGATGGAGTTCCTGGGGGACTACACGTTTGATATACATTATACTCCCGGAAAGGGGAATGTCGTCGCAGATGCATTGAGCAGGAGGGCTTTTTCCCAGGCCAACTGGATTCAGATGTATGATCCACGTCTGATCAGGGACTTGGAAGCCTTGGAGATCTCCTGTGTAGAGAGGAGTTCTAGTGCGAATGCGTGCTTAAACTGGACGGAGGTGCAGTATGACCTCGCGGACAGAATACGACAGGCCCTGGAGCTTGATTCGAGCATGCAACGCTATTTGGCAGAGTCTGGGGATGGGACTGCTGCAGAGTTTGTGATGGACGACGGTCTGATGTAGAAAGACGGTCGGTTGTGCGTCCCAAATGTGGGTAAGTTGCGGGAGGAATTGATGTACGAAGCACATTTTACCAAATACTCAATTCACCCAGGGAGCACAAAAATGTACCAGGACATGAAAAAGCTGTTTTGGTGGCCAGGATTAAAGAAAGACATCGCCTTGTATGTGGCAAAATGCAAAACTTGCGCACAGGTGAAGGCGGAATGTCAGAAACCTGGAGGTTTCCTGAAGTCGTTGCCTATACCGGAATGGAAATTTGATGACATTTCGATGGATTTCGTGCACGGTTTGCCGAGATCACAGAGTGGGAATGATGCCGTATGGGTGATCGTGGATCGCTTGACAAAGGTAGCCCACTTTATTCCAAACCGGAAGGACGATTCAGTTGAAAAGTTAGCAAAACTTTATGTCGATAGCATTGTACGATTGCACGGTGTGCCCCGTAGCATCGTCAGTGACCGAGATGGGCGCTTCACTTCGAAAGATTGGAAGCTAATCCACCAGTTGTTAGGTACAAAACTGAAGTTTAGTACTGCCTTCCACCCTCAGACGGATGGACAGACTGAACGTACGAACAGAACTATGGAGGATATGCTCTGAATGTGCGTCCTGGACTTCGGTAAAAAGTGGGAAGATCATCTTTTCATGATCGAATTCGCTAACAATAACAGCTATCAGGCAAGTATAAAGATGGCCCCCTTCGAGGCCCTCTATGGTAGAGCTTGCCGCACTCCCTTATCTTGGGCGGAGACAGGTGAAACGAAGCTGTTTAAGCGAAAGGAAGTCGAAGAGGCAAATGCGGCTATTCAAACAATCCGTGAGAGATTGTTAATTGCGCAAGATAGGGAGGCGAAATACTACAATGCCAAGCACAGAAACGTCGAGTTCATCGTGGGCGACTGGGTTTATCTCAAGATCAAACCTTTCAAGGGTGTGTCCCGGATTCGGCGCTTGAAAAAGCTGAGTCCAAGATACCTTGGACCGTTTGAGATACTGGAACGTGTTGGCGAAGCTGCCTATCGACTCGCTCTTTCGACAGAGTTGAGTGGTCTGCACGATGTATTCCACATATCAGTACTGCGGAAAGCTGTACCAGAGCCTAGCCAGGTGCTTGTGGCTACTCAGGTGCCGGTCGATGATGGGTTGAAAACAAAGGTCATACCTATTAGCATCGAAGACACTGAGGTCAAACAGCTACGGAATAAATTGATCAAGATGGTCAAAGTCCGCTGGAACAACTGCGGTCGTGAGGAACTTACATGGGAGCGCGAGCAAACTATGCGTAAGGAGTTCCCCGAGCTGTTCCTTTAAGGTACAAATTGTATTTTGTATCGTTTTGTAAGTTTGCATTGTTAGAATTTCGGGACGAAATTCTTTTAAGAGGGGAAGAATTGTAAGACCCCAAATGGCATGTGCACCCAAAATACCAAAAATGAGCATGAGTTGAAGTCAGGGAGCTAGCGCCAGGCGCTATCACTAGCGCCGGCGGTAGCGTCTCTTAGCGGTACCGACTCAAGGCTAGCGTCAGGCGCTAGCACTAGCGCCGGCGGTAGCGCTAAAACTTAAATACCCCAAATCCCGACTTCTCAGCCAGTTTTCTCTGCATTTCTCTCAAGTGCTGAGGGCTGAGAGCTGGGAGAAAGGAGGGAGAGCCTTTGGAGTTGAGCTAAGGTCGTGCCAAGAGGGATTTGTGAAGCATCGTCTTCGTGCGTGTGCCACCGCGGATTCCATCCATCTCCCTCTGATTACTATGGCACCGAAACGGCCTACAAGGGTAACGAGTCTCCTCCCTAAGCCTTGGACATGAACGTCCTTTCATTAGCATCTATTTAGGGAGACTTCTACGAAATAGTAGATTGGATCTCCCGGTGGGATGATGTGATTTCCCCCACAAATTGCATATAGAGTCCGGAATGGTAGTACGGGCATAGGCATGCTGTGTGAAGCCCATCTGGACAGATCGAGCCGGATTGGTGATGTTGTAGTACGTGTAACGTGCCGAAGAAAAATCCGTGTACGTACTGTGATTCGGGTCATGTAAATTATATTATGCAGAAATTAGGACCTGGAGATGTTCAGCAGGCTGTGCCCGAAATTTCGCAGCAGAACTACGTTCTGTTGCTAGCGCCGGGAGCTGGCGGTAGCGCCGGCGGTAGCTCCAGGTGAGCTACCAGTGTTGATATCTGGAGGTGTTTTCCCAGAGGTGGCAGTGCAGATTTCTGTTACCAGTGCCGGGCAGAACTAAGTTCTGTTGCTAGCGCCGGGCGCTAGTGATAGCGCCGGCGGTAGCGCCCAGCACGCAATTTGTGTGCTTCAGTGTTACCCAATATCTTGGGAACTGGATGTATATCAGATAAAGCTGTGGAAGTTGCAAAGCCCAGCTTTAAGTGTCGGGCATAAGGTGACGCTTACCCGTATCGTGCATAGTTGAATCGCGATAATTGAGCACGGGCTTAGCTGATCCGAACCCGCCCATAGTAGTGGTGAAGAGGTCGCCCCTCGGTGCACCGGACTATGGAAGAGTGCCGGAACTTCGTGTGTACGACCTAGCTCAATTTGCTTGTCTAAGTTGAAATAGGACTTAGCGTAAGGGCGTAACTCAGTGAGTATGCCAAAGTGTGCCTTGAGAGCACGAAGCGGGTGGCTTGGTTTGCCTCCGTTGGTGTTGTTTGCGGATATATATATGCTGCTGACTCTTACTTGCAGGGAAGGAGCACCGCCGTCCCGAATGTGGGGCGGGGTCGTTATAAATCTTGGTCAGCTAAAGCTGACCGGTTGCTTGTTTTCCCACCAATTGGTGGATTTGCTTATACAGGTCCCGGTGAGACTAGCGGGAGATAGCGGGCTGAAGCCCCTGCTGCTGTGCTGTGCTGGCCCTTGAAGGCCAAAGCTTTTGTTTACTTTTGTTCATGTGTGGCCGGCCTGCGTGCCGAAGTTTGGAAGCCACTTAGATGATGTAGACAAACTTATGTAATAACTGTTATGTATTTCATTCCGAGTAGTGTTGTGGACATGTATATAACTGGTTTCAACTAAATGATAAATATGCTTCCGTTGTGACTCTGATGCTGAGATGGTTAATTCTAACTGTTAACTACTAATTTTAGTAACGCGCTCTTCTGTTCATTTCATATGGCGTGGGGTCCCGGCCGGACCTACTGTTATATGCTATGTGACAGGGAGGGTGTTACACGGTAAGATGCTGCTCTGGTTGGCGAAGGACACGTCCTAGCGAGGAGACGTGAAATACGTCGTGAAGATTTCCCAGTTCAACTGGCAGAGCTAGCCTATATGCAACAGGGCCAATCCTTTCTATGACTTGATATGGGCCTAGGTAGCGGGGATCCAACTTTTTCTGCTTCTTTATTCGGGATATCCCATGCATTGGCTTAATCTTCAAGAATACCATGTCTCCTACCTTGAATTCCACCAGTCGATGATGTGCATCGTAATATTTGGCTTGACGGCTCTGTGCCTACAGCATTCGTTCTCGAATTAACCCTATAGCTGCTGTGGTATCGTCTATGTAGGTGACTCCTAAAGCTTCGGGGTCCTCATCCTGTGCCCATGATAATGGTGTTCGACAGCGTCTTCCGTAGAGGGCCTCGTACGGTGCCATCTTGATGCTTGCCTGGAAGCTGTTATTGTATGAGAATTCTACCAAAGGTAGTACCTGTTCCCAAGGTTCATTGTGTTCTACTATGCATAATCGGAGGAGGTCTTCCATTGTCTGGTTCGTCCATTCTATTTGCCCGTCGGTCTGGGGGTGGAAGGCGGTGCTAAAAGCCAATCTGGTTCCCAGGTAAGCTTGTACTCTCCTCCAATCTTTCGAAGTAAAGCGCCGGTCGCGGTCGGATACGATTGACTTGGGTACTCCATGTAATTGGACCACTTGTTCTATAAATAGCCGGGCTAAAATGTCGACGTCGTCGCCTTGTCGGTTTGGGATAAAAAGGGCCACCTTGGTGAGGCGATCTACTACGACCCATATTGAGTCATTTCCTGCACGAGATCGGGGTAAACCATGAACGAAGTCCATGGAGATATCTTCGAATTTCCATTATGGTATAGGCAGGGGTTGTACCAAACCTCCTGGGCTACGACATTCTGCCTTGACCATTTGACAGGTCTGGCAGTGTGCTACGTATTCAGTGACGTCCTTCTTCATACTTAGCCAGTATAATGTTCTTCGTAGATCTGTATACATTTTCACTACTCCCGGATGTATCGAATACCTTGATTGGTGTGCTTCACGAATTATCTCTTCTCGGATTCCTTCGGCAGAGGGAATGAATATGCGGTGTTTGTACTGTAGGATGCCATCATATAGGTTGTTGTCTTCCTGAGCGCTGTGTTGCAGGGTCTGAATGATTGGGGCCGCTTCTACGTTGACCTTCTGTGCTTCTCGTATTCTGTCACTGATGTCACACTGTATCTCCATCCAGTAGAGATGGGCCTGGTAATCCATCGGGTTCCTGCGGGTGATGAGGATGAAATCCAAGTCTGCCAAAGACTTGACTAATTCCTCTGGTATCATCTCTAGCCAATTTCCGGACATCAGAGGTTGCCGACTCGGGGCATCTGTAACCTTATTGGCTTTGTCGGGGTGGTATTGGAGGGCGAAGTCGTAATCGCACAGGAACTCCAACCATCGGCGCTGTCGAAGATTTAGCTCTTTCTCGATGAAGATGTATTTGAGGCTCTTGTGGTGGGAGAAGATCTCGCATCTTACTCCGTAGAGATAATGCCTCCAGACTTTTAGTGCGAATACTACCCACTACTAGAAAAATAGGTATTATCTACACATTTTTTGCCAGGGTTCAAAAATCGTGGCTAATACACTAGTATTAGCTACACTTAAAAAACTCGTAGCTAATTGTTATATTTTAGCCACGGTTGCAAAAGTCATGGCTAATACTTACATATTAGCCATGAAAATTCATAATCGTGGCAACAAATTATAATATTTGCCACAAATTATTATTTTTTGTAGCAAATACCCCCTTTTAGCCACGGTTATTTCATTTGGCACTCCCCTTTTTTTCATTCACGCTTTTTGCTCTAAACTACAGCCAAAACCTATCCGTCGCTCCCGTGTTTTTCATTTGCGATCTCTCCCCTGCCCAAACCCTACCCGTCTCTCCACTGAAAACAAAAGGCAAGAACGAAAGTGCTCTCGTAGCTCTTGCTGCTCTCTCGCTCTCGCTGCTCTCTCCTGTGAAGATCTCGCTCTTGCTGCTCTCGCTGCTCTCTCCGCTGAAGATCCCTCTCTCACTACTCTCTCCTCTGCAAAAGAAGTTCTCTGATCGGTTCCATATCGCGCGCGTGGTGTGGAAGGAAAGTCCAGATTCCGCTAGGGTCCCATTGCTCTCTCCTCCGTTTTAGGGTATGCATATTTCTCTTCTCACTTTAATTTTTCGTTATACATTGCACATAGAAAGTGATGAATGATGGTTCTTCTCACTTATTTTCTTTGATAGTGAAAGATATGAGATGTTGATTTTTAGTGAAAGATATGAGATGTCCCTGCAGTTCCAGTCTCCTTACTTCATGTTCATCTTTCAGAACCCTGAACAGAAATCCCCCGTTAAATGCATGAAGAATATAAATCAAATTGTTGGAATAAGAAAACAATCATAATAGTTGTGGAGGAGAGGAATGGGCATTGAGAAGCATGCTAAAGAATATAGAAAAAAATTAATATAAAGGATATTAATTAAAGGTCTTTCTTAGTGCATCTTTATAGAAATCAATGAAGGGGGCAATGTGTGTGAATCATTGTTATTATTATAAGAATTTCATAGTACTCTCCTTTCATTTCGTGTTCTCTAACTAACATCACATGTTTAAAGGCATAACACCTAGACTCCGTTTGAAGAAAAAATTGATGTTCAATTTGTCTTGAATTTTTTTACTTGTTCCCTATTGTGTAGCGCTATGATGCTATCATATATATATCCAATGTTGATTTTTTTACATTTGTTAGACTGTAGTGCAGCGTGTTTACATTGTTTTGAATATTATAAAGGGTCGGCTAGCACATTTGTACATATCCTGTTTCAAGTTTATTTCCACCAATTTTGCGGGGTCTCTCCTATTCTTGAGTCAATGTTACTTAATTGTATAGTTAGGTCTTCTAGTATAGGTGCCTTGCAAGTTGAGTTATAATCATATCTTTTACCACACTTTTATTTTAAAGTTGAGCCCATTCCCTGTATTGTTCTAGCCCTCAATCCTTTCATAGTTTTAAACTCAACATAATATATTTTCATAGTCCGTTGTCTATTTGTATAACCCTAAATTCTTTTTAATTTATGTAGATTTCTCTGGCATTAAATATGGATAAAAGTTGGATTGATTTGCGAAATAGAGTTTCATCTGAATACATCCAAGGTGTTGACAAGTTTCTGGATTATGCTTATCAAAATAAAACAAATAATTTTGAGACTCAAATTTACTGTCCTTGCAAGAAATGTTGTAATACTTATCTGATGGAGAGGGTTGTTGCTCGTGAACATGTTAAATTTTTTGATTTGAATCGTTTAGGAGTAAGCAGGAGTTGCATCAACTGAGTTAAAGCCAAACAACCACAATGCCACACAGCAACACAAGAAACTTTATTGAAACACAAACTTCATTTACAGTGCGAGGTATACATGGCGAGACATGATTCATCAGAAACACGGAGACGAGAAGAACAAAACACACCAAAACAAATCTGGCGGCTAGACAAGCTGAGACCGCACAGACCGCTCGACTCCAGAAGTTGCCGGCTTGACCTGAGATCGCACGAACAGAAACCGGACAGACTGCCAACACTGCAAGACCGCACCTCAGACCGCACAAACTGGAGCTTTATTAGAACAAAGAACTGAAGCTGTCGCCAGCCCGCAACTCAGATCGCCTAATCGCTGAAGGTTGCCTGATCGCTGAGCTCGCTGCGAACAGCACAAGAACGAACATAAACCAGTTCACAGAATGACCGTTGCCGAACTGTTTATTCAAGCCGCTGGGAATCACCAATGAAGGAGATCGCAACCTGCTGACCGCAAACCTGCGAATACAACAAACAGTCAACTCGCTTCCGAGACCGCCCGACCACAAAGTGAGACCGCACGAAATTAACCCAGACTCAGTTATTACAGTTCTCGTTAGGAATGACCGGCCCTGTACCTCTATTTATAGGCGGGTAGACGGATGTCATCACTATACAGGAGAGATACAATCACCACCCGTCAAATCGCCAGCGGTCTCATAATGCAGACCGCGCGATCACACTACTTGGATGATCATCCGACCAAGACCGCAGATCAGCAGACAGATCGCGCACAGGTCGCGCGAACATGAGACCGCACACAAGCCATGCAGTCACAAAGGTACTCCTCCCTTAGACCACCAGGAGACAACCAGGAACCATCTGGCCGAATTAGAACAAATCGCCAGATCGCCAAGCACAAACCGCCCGGACAGGCGGTCACACATAGGAACAGACCGCCCGGTCTTCCAACAAAGAAGACAGGCCAACCAGCACACCAACTCGGGAACAGACCGCAGCTACAAAGAACAAACCGGTAGAACCAGCAGTCCGCCAGAACAGACCGGCAGAGCCAGACTGGAAGAATACAAGCACAGGCCGCGCGGTCTCGGCAGTCTCCCAAAATCAGACCGCCCAGTCTCCTCCACTTCACTTCAAAATTTCAACACTCCCCCTTGAAGTGGGAAGTGGAGACTAGCCCGAGTAAACTCCGCAACCGTGTAAACGGTCCCTTCGCCAGCGGCTTTGTGAAGATGTCTACGACATTGTCCGCACTCCGAACATGCTCGACCATAAGAGATCCTCCCAACACCTTTTCACGAATGAAATGGTGCTCAATCTCAATATGCTTGGTCCTCGCGTGACAGACTGGATTATAAACTAGCTTGAGAGTACTCTCATTGTCCCCGCGTAGCATAGTGGGACCTCGAACCTCCTCATGAACGTCCTCCACCAACCTCTTGAGCCAAACGGCTTCCTGAGCTGCCAAGGCCGAAGCCTTGTACTCCGCTTCTGTGGTAGATACGGACACCAAGTCCTACTTTTTGCTGCACCATGAGATAGCTGTGGGGCCCATCATAAAGACATAACCAGACATTGATCTCCGATCATCCACGTCTCCCCCGTAGTCAGCATCCATGTATCCATGCAACTCCAAGCTTGACCCTCTCCTAAATAGAAGACCCAAATCAGAGGTCGACTTCACATATTTCAGAATCCCTTTTGCCGCCAGAAGATGAGGCTTCCGTGGCTCCGCCATGTACCGACTCACTTTGCCAACTGCATAAGAAATATCAGGCCTCGTGATGGTCAAGTAAATCAAGCTCCCAACCAGAGCTCGGAACACCAACGGATCAGATAGAACTCTTCCCTCATCCTTCCGAAGTTTATGATGCTGTTCCAGAGGTATAGAGCTACTCTTCCCTTCTTCCACGCCAAATCGTGAAACGATCCGTTCCGCATATCCTTCCTGAGAAATGAGCACTCCGCTCTCCCGCCTCTGGACCTCGAGTCCAAGGAAATGGTGCAGCTCCCCCAGATCCTTCATCTCGAACCTGATAGCAAGCTCAGCTCTCAGCCTTGCTACCGCTTCCTTCGAGTTCTCGGTGAAAATCATGTCATCCACATACAGCAACACAATAACCCGAAGCGCCCCTCCTTGAAAAACAAGCTAGAATCAGAGTCTGAAGCAAAGAACCCGCAGAATAAGAGATACTCCGCGATCTTTCTATACCACGCCCGAGGCGCTTGCTTCAACCCATATAAGGCCTTCTCCAGTTTGCAGACGTAGTCCGGACGATCCTCCGAGATGAACCCTGGTGGCTGGATCATGAAGATATCCTTGTCAATCTCTCCGTATAAGAAAACATTCTTAATATCAAGCTGCCAAATCTCCCATCCACAAGATGTCGCCAAAGCAATAACAAATCGGACCAAAGTCATCTTTGCCACGGGACTAAACGTCTCATCATAATCATCACCATACTGCTATGAGAACCCGCGAGCTACAAGGCGAACCTTATATCGCTCGATCATGCCGTCAGCTTTCTTCTTGAGCTTGTAAACCCATTTGCATGTTACAGGGGTAATGCCCTTAGGCCTGGGCACTAGAGACCAAGTCTCATTCTTCTTGAGAGCATCCATCTCTTCTTGCATAGAAATATCCCACTGCTTCACACCTTTGGCTTTCTCAAAGCTCGACGGCTCACTCTCATCCAAGGGACCAGCGAAGAAACATGAGACGAAGCTCACCATGTTTCCTCCTGTGTATCGATCTGGTGGCTTGATAGTCCTCTTCGACCTCCTAAGAGGTTGCACCTGACTAACCACCTCCTCAGCTGCTTCTTCTGTGCAAGCTCCTCTTCCAGACGAACTTGGAGCATCGCTCCCCTGCTTCCAGAACCTGAAGTCTCCATCTAAGAGCTTGACACAGCTGGAGCTCCTGGTGAAATAGGCAACTCCACTTGAAGACTTCCCGCAGCTTTCCCAGCTTCATCAACCCTGCTTTCCGGTAGTTCAACTCCTGAACTCCCCTAGTAGGAAGTCACTTCATCGAACACCACATCCCGAGATACCACTGATCTCCGTGTCTCAGGATCCATGCACCTTCATCCTTTCTTCCGCTCATCATATCCAACAAAGACTAGCTTCCTTGCTTTTGCATCTAGCTTTGTCCGAAGAGCATCAGGAATATGCACATAGCAGGTTGACCTGAACACTCGAAGGTGAGCAACACTCGGTTTCTCCTTGAACATCAGTTTGTGAGGGTTCTTCATGTTGATAAGACTTAGAGGCATTCTGTTGATGACGTAAGCCGCACAAGACATTCCCTCCGCCTAAAAGGACTTTGGGATACTCTTGGCATGAAGCCAGCATTTGCAGGTTTCCGTCAGATGACGGATCTTCCTCTCCGCAATGTCATTCTGCTGTGGAGTATGTGCACAAGTGAGCTCTCTCCGAACGCCGTGTTTCCTGCAAAAACTTGAGAACTCACCAGAGGTGAACTCCCCACCATTATCAGTTCTCAATTTTTTCACCCGCAGGCCTAACCGACCTTCCACCAGCTCCTTGAACTCGACAAACTTCGCAAAGGCTTCCGACTTCTCTTTCAAAAAATACACTCAGACAAACTTCGCAAAGGCTCCTTGAATCGTCAATCAACACCAACATATATCTATTGCCTCCAAGGATTGGGGTGGCTGTCGGTCCCATCAAATCACCGTGGATGCACTCCAACGACGCTTTGCATCTTGTTTGCGACTTATCAAATGGAAGTCGATGAGACATACCAAACTGACATCCAGCACAAACATGACAGTCTCCATAAGAGGACAAGCTAGGCAAGCCCTTGACAAGGCCCCTTACTGCCATAGCCTTCAATTTGTCCATGCCAACATGCCCCAACCTTTCATGCTAGATAGCCGCGCTATCATTGGTCTTCATCTTATCAACATAGGTACTTGTCGATAACACGAACAAGTCCTTCACCCGCTTTCCAACATGGATAACATCTCCCCTTATCTCCGGTTGAGTTTTAAAAAACTTCACTTCTGTTGGGCCAAACAGAACGTGATAACAGGCATCGACCGCATTGGTCACAGAGAAGAGATTCTTCTTCATACCAGGCACGTGATAAACACTCCTCAATGTGAGTGGACCCTTATCACTGCTCAGGGAGACAACACCTTCTTGTTCGACAGCATGAACATAATTATCAGCCATAATGATAGCATCGATACCTGAGTAAGGCGCCAAAGAAGAGAACTTTGATTCATCCCCGGTGAGATGATGTCCACACCCTGAATCAACAATCCAATCCTCTTCGAAATTGATGGCAGCCAAGGCCTTAACGGGCATCGCCGTCATATTAGCCGCAAAGGCTCCTCCCCATCCATCTTCATCAGACTTTGGCTTCTCCTTCTCTGCTACATGTCCTGACTGAAGATTAACCCAACAATCTTTCTTGAAGTGGCCGGTCTTATTGCACCTGAAGCACCTTGGTCCCTCTCCCTTCTTCTTCCCATCAGACTTAGGAGCATAACCCCTATCCCGCTGACCTGAAGTAGAGGGCCCATCATAACCCGACTTCTTATTCTCCCACTTCTTCTTCTTCTTTCCAGAGAACAACACATCACTATCTCCCCTAGAGATAGAAGTCCCCGCCATCTGTCTTGCCAAACTTTCTTGCGAAGCAAGTAAGTTCTCCAGCTCCAACAGAGATGGTTGATTTGCCCAACCTTGAATTGAAGTCACAAAGGCAAGATACTCCTTCCGCAACCCGCGGATGATATGCCTCTTCAGTTTTGCCTCCGAGATGGGCTCATCAGGGTCCAATGCAGAAATCTCAGCTGTGAGGTTCTTCATCTTGAGAAAGAAGGTAGAAATAGAAAGATCGCCTTGAGAGGCCTTCACCAACTCATTTTCAAGAAACTGTAGCCAAGATACATTCTTCTTATTAAACAACCTGTCCAAAGACGTCCAAATTTCAGCAGCAGATTTACATCCAATGATGTGATCAAACAACTCCGGTGAGATAGCCCTCTTCAGAGTGAACTCTGCCTTAGCATTCATCCTCCTCCAAAGTCTCACCTCTGCCATATTATCTCCTGCTAGAAACACCACTTGTGTGTCTTCTCCTCCAACTATCTCCCATAGATCCTCGCCAAGTAAATAGCTCTCCATACACGACCTCCATTTCTTATAGTTAGTCGATGTAAGGAGTTCAATACCAAGCCCTCTTGCGAATCCGCCTTCCATGGCAATCTATGTGGTCTCTTCTTCACAAAGATGATGGCAAATCAAGTTGATCACTGCTTATCCACTCCAACAACCTCCCTCTGATACCATGTTAAAATTTTTTATTTGAATCATTTAGGAGTAAGCAGGAGTTGCATCAACTGAGTTAAAGCCAAACAACCACAATGCCACACAGTAACATAAGAAACTTTATTGAAACACAAACTTCATTTACAGCGCGAGGTATACATGGCGAGAAATGATTCATCAAAAACACGGAGACGAGAAGAACAAAACACACCAAAACAAATCTGGCGGCTAGACAAGCTGAGACTGCACAGACCGCTCGACTCCAAAAGTCGCCCGGCTTGACCTGAGATCGCACGAACAGAAACCGGACAGACTGCCAGCACTGCAAGACCGCACCTCAGACCACACGAACTGGAGCTTTATTGGAACAAAGAACTGAAGCTGTCGCCAGACCGCAACTCAGATCGCCTAACCGTTGAAGGTCGCCTGATTGCTGAGCTCGCTGCGAACAACACAAGAACGAACATAAACCAGTTCGCAGACTGACCGCTGCCGAACTGTTTATTCAAGCCACTGAGAATCACCAAGGAAGGAGACCGCAACCTGCTGACCGCAAACCTGCGAACACAACAAACAGTCAACTCGCTTCCGAGACAGCCCGACCTCAAAGTGAGACCGCACGAAATTAACCCAGGCTCAGTTCTTACAGTTCTCGTTAGGAATGACGAGCCCTGCACCTCTATTTACAGGTGGGTAGACGGATGTCATCACCGTACAGGAGAGATACAATCACCACCCGTCAGATCGCCAGTGGTCTCATAATGCAGACCACGTGATCACACTACTTGGACGATCATCCGACCAAGACCGCAGATCAGCAGACAGATCGGTCACAGGACGCGCGAACACGAGACCGCACACAAGCTGTGCGGTCACAAAGGTACTCCTCCCTTAGACCACCAGGAGCAAACCAGGAACCATCTGGCCGACTTAGAACAAGTCGCCAGATCGCCAAGCACAAACTGCCCGGACAGGCGGACACACATAGGAACAGACCGCCCGGTCTTCCAACAAAGAAGACAGGCCAACCAGCACACCAACTCGGGAACAGACCGCAGCTACAAAGAACAAACTGGTAGAACCAACAGTCCGCCAGAACAGACCGGCAGAGCCAGAATGGCAGAATACAAGCACAGGCCGCGCGGTCTCAGCGGTCTCCCAAAATCAGACCGCCCAGTCTCCTCCACTTCACTTCAAAATTTCAACAGAACATATAATTATAAATGGGTTTTTATCTAAGTACAAGATATGGAACCTTCACGGTGAATCATATTGTTCTATTTCTTGCAGTGGGGATGAGCAACGTTCTGATTTGAGAGATGATATGATGGGAATGATACATGAAGCAATTGGAATTCCACCTATGGTGCTAGTCTGTATGAGAATCCACCATCATTAAGAAGTCCAATGATGAATGGTCCTAGTGATGAAGATGCCAAATTTATAAAACTTGTTGAAGATGCAGAGTGTCCATTATATCCTAATTGTACCAAGTATACATCATTGTCTTTCATAGTTAGGTTACTGCAAGGTAAAGTCATGCATGGATGGACAGACACCTCATTCACATGGCTATTGGAGTTTCTTATCGATGCTTTTCCGAACATAAAGATACCTAAGTCTTATAATGAATCTCAAAAAATTACTAAAGATTTGGGATTTTCTTTCGAGACTTGGGATGCGTGCCCCAACAATTGCATGATTTTTAAAGGAAATGATATTACACTTGAAAATTGTGAGATATGTGGTGAGTCACGATACAAACAATTCAATGACAATGAAAGTGGCATGCAAAATACAATTACAAAAATTCCAGCAAAACAAGTAAGATATTTTCCTTTGAAACCGAGATTGAAGAGGCTATTCATGTCATCAAAAACAACAAGTTGCATGCGATGGTATGCAGAAGAATGCACTAATGATGATACTATGAGGCACCCAGCTGAATCTCCAACTTAGAAAAAGTTTGATAAAGATTATCCACAATTTGCAATAGAGTGTTGCAATATTAGACTTGGTTTGGCATCTGATGGTTTAATCCATATAGAACCATGTCCATTGCTCATAGCACATGGCCAGTTGTTTTAATTCCTTATAATTTACCACCATGGATGTGCATGACACAATTGTTTCTCTTTCTTACTGTACTAATTGATGGACCGAAAGGACCTGGTAATAAAATTGATGTTTATCTTCAACCATTGATTGATGAATTGAATGAATTATGGAATGATGGTGTGGATACATATGATGCATCAAAAAAACAGATGTTTACTCTGCGTGCAACATTATTTTGGACAATTAATGACTATCCTGCATATGCAAACTTATCAGGATGGAGTACAAATGGTCAGTATGCTTGTGCAAATTGTAATTTGCAAACTAAATCACAGTGGCTAAAAATGGAAGAAAATATTGTTACTTGGGTCATCGTCGATGGTTACCCAGTGGGCACAGGTTTCGAAGAGATAAGGCGGCTTTTAATGGATGTCGTGAATTTGAAGCGAAACCTCCTATGTTAAAGGGAAGTGATATCACGACACAACTGAATGATGTACTTACTGAGTACAAAAAGGATGATCTTAAAAAGAGGAAGAGAGAAGATAATCGTAGAGTTATTAATGTTGGTATAAAAAAAGGTTGGAAGAAAAAAAGCATCTTCTTTGAATTGCCATATTGGGAGAGTTTTCAAACACGTCATTTCATTGATGTAATGCACCAAGAGAAGAATATGTGTGAAAATTTGCTTTATACAATAATGAATGTTGTAGGAACATCAAAAGATGGCTTAAAAGCAAGACGAGATTTAAAAGAAATGGGTGTTCGAACAAAATGGCACCCACAACACCTTGCATTCGGTAAGGCCTTATTACCTCCAGCTCGTTTTTCTATGAATAAAGTACATCAAGATATTTTCCTACGAGTGTTAAAAAACATCAGAGTGCTGGATGGTTATGCATCTAATATTTCTCGATGTGTACATTTGAAAGAGAGAAATATTTGGGGTCTTAAGAGTCATGATATGCATATTCTTATGCAACAATTCCTTCCAATAGCCATAAGAGAAGTATTGCCACCAGATGTTGTGAAGGTTTTTATTGAGTTATCTAATTTCTATAGACAATTGTGCTCAAAGGTTATTAAGCATGTTGACCTTAAGATCATACAAGAGCGCATAGTTCTTACACTATGTCATCTTGAAAAGATATTTCCACCTTCTTTTTTTGATATTATGGAGCATCTAACAATACATTTAGCTGAAGAGGCCTCCGTTGGTGGTCCGGTGCAATTTCGATGGATGTATCCTATTGAAAGGTAATGAGCATTTCATATACTTGAATTTATATATATTACAATTTTTATTAACTTATTGTATATATTGGAATTAGGTATCTACTTACCTTGAAGAAATATGTTCGTAATCGTGCTCATCCAGAAGGTTCTATTGCGAAAGGATATCTAATGGAGGAATGTATGAACTTTTGTGAACGATATCTTGATGGCGTTGAAACAAAATCTAATCGGCAAAATTGAAATTATGATGGAGGTCATGACATTGGCCGTCCTTTTAAAAAGGGGGAAAAGGTACAGCTTGATGAGGTTTCTTGGACACAAATGCATCGTCATATTCTTTTCAACACAGATGCAATCACACCTTTTCTAAAGTGAGCTGTCATATTTTTCCTATCAATCTACTTTGATGTTACTTTTTTAATATCAAAATGTATTCTTATATAGGAAGCACATCGAAGAACTTAAAAAGACAATGCCTCGTATGACCGAACATCAAATTGATAAAGCTCATAATGAATCATTTCATTCATGGTTTAAACAATATGTAAGTTCTTCAATATTAATGGAGATCAATTTTTTAATGAATCATTTCATTAATTTCTTTCAAGTTTTGACTATCTCTGCAGGTTAGGTCTATTGACATCAACCTATCCAAAGAAGTTGAGCATCTTAGTGAAGGTCCAGCTAATTGGGCATGGAGATATGATGGATATTATATTAATGGATTTCATTTTCGCACGAAGTCCAAAGATCATAAAAGAACTACCCAAAATAGTGGCGTGGTGCTTAAAGCAAGTACAACTAGTTATGCTAGCTCCAAAGATAAAAACCCATGTGTAGGGGGTGTCACTTACTATGAAAGGTTAACAGATATTTTTGAGATTCGCTATTGTAATGATTTTAGATTCATCCTATTTAGGTGTGATTGGGTTGACCCTCAAGTTGGAAAAAAGCTAGATGAATTCAATTTCACTCTTGTGAACTTCAATCATTTGATGTATAAATAAAATAAAATGATAGACGAGCCTTTCATATTAGCCACTCAAGCAGAGCAAGTTTGTTACATCAAAGATCCTCTAGAACCAGATTGGGAAGTTGTTATGAAGTTGGCAGTTCGAGATTCATTTGATGTTGAACCTCAAGTAGAACCATTAAGCCGACAACATTTGGATGAAACAATATGTGTACGCGATGATGATACTAATTGGGTTAGGGAAGGAGTTGATGGTGATGTTGTTGATGATGTGCTATTAGAAGTTGATGATGAAATGACTAATGAAGAGTAAAATTATATGTTATCTTAATTTTTTAGATTTACAAATTACTATACTTGGTCATTTAATATGTAGTTATTTGGAATTATATTTTATGAAATAATGTAATTTGATTTATAAACTTTTTATAGGTATGGGGAAGAAAAATACTCGAGGACAAACTATGAATGACAAGTTGCAACTCTCTCAATCCATCGCCGCACATTCAATCTCCAAACCAAATATAATTCCTGCACCAATATCCCAACCTGTCACCACTCTACATTCAATTTCACGTGCTACTGCACATCCTACGCCAATTTCCCAACCCATTAACACATCACATTCACTTGATAATGCAGGTATTTGGAATCATAATTTTATTACTTTTGTATTATTATAACTTAATTTAGTTATTGACAGTTTTTTAATACAGATCTTCTAAAATCTTGTGAAAGTATTAATAAAAAGAGAGGTCGAGGCCATGCACATGGCATCCCAATGTGGGGACAGATGAGCGATTTCATGTTGATTTTGATAGATTTGGGTATCCTACAGGCAAGAGCGAGCAACCATTTGTTAGCCAACTTGGTATATTAGCTAGAAATGGGTTTAAACTGCCACTCACATATCCGCGATGGACGGATATTCCCGATGACATTCTTGATGCTATATGGAGATAGGTGCAGGGATGTTACTTTATTATTTCTTTACATTAATGAATGTCACATATAAAATAAACTCAATTTTATTCAATTCCTTTTCCTTGAGTAAATGTAGGAAAATACAGATGTCCCTCCAGATTTTCGAGGTAAATGCTTGCATTCAATTGGAATGCGGTGGAGAGAGTGGAAATATCATGTTAAGCGTGATAACTATAATATATATACGAATGATGAGGAGCGCCTTGCCATTGTTCCAGATCGTGTTGTTTCTGATCAATGGAGAACTCATGTCCACTATTGGGGACAAGAATCTGTTAAAGTGGTATCAAAGCAAAACTCAATCAACCGTGAAAATCTTGGAGGATACCATAAAATGGGAGGACCTCATTTCGCTCCGTTCAGTTGGAGGTAAAATCTAAAATATTTTTATATAATACATATATGATATAACAATTTTTTGTCTTTGTTGTTGTTTTAGATGGAGAAACAAGGTAACGATCATGTTGATAGAATTAATGTTTTTATAAGAACACGAACAGATAAGAAGGGCAAAATTGATTGTGAAGCTCAGGAGGCCATTGTATGTTCCTATTTATTTTTCTCATAACTAATTTCAAAATAAAGTCAAAATTTTGGTAACATTTCTTATTTTTATATCTTCATACCACAGGAACATATGAACATGCTTCTTAAAAAGGTGCCTGAGGAGGAGCGCACCACAGAATATAGAGATTCGTGCTTCACTCAGGTGATGGGAGAGGATGGACATGGGCGTTTGCGTACGCGGGGCTTAATGAGAAAAAAAGATCTTAATTTACAACCTAGTCATGAAGCAGTTGAGTCAATCCGTTCTCAGCTTCGAGATGAAATGCAATCTCAGTTTGATGTTCAAATTGCCCAAATGAAGACACAAATGGAGGCACAACTTAAAGTTCAAATGGAAGAACAGATGGCACGCATACAACAAGAGATGCGAGCTCATTTGGAGCGTGTTGGCTACCCATTGACATCGACATCACCCACTTCTAGAAGCCGAGCAGATCCTTCGATACCTTCTAGCACTGGACAAGTAAGTAATATTTTTTTATTACTCATTTATCAATATGTTTAACATATCTCTAATGTATGATTTTTTAGGTTGGGGATGAAAATAGCGCTCACGAAGATGCGGAATTTCAGCAAATGTTGCACTACCCAAATTAAAAACTTTAATGTTGACCCACTTATGATAAATAATTTAAAATTTTTGAAACACTTATGATTTCACTTTTGTGTGGTGATTTTATTTTGAGCAATTCAATTCAATTTGCTTAATCATGATGGGGCTAATCCAAAGTTCTTTCCCTCGTACAAAACTGTGATGCTCCATGGTATTTTCTATTAGTTTCTTTTAATTTATCTGATTTTTTATTAAAACCACACAATAGCATTTGTTACTTCAGTTGCATGGTGGATGAGTGCCTACCAGCTCTGGTAAACATACACCATATTACTTTTTTCTATTTCAATCTGGTTTCGAATCTTGAAATGATTCTATTATACCTGAACTTCTTTTTTTTGGTTGAATAGGATATTGACCGGCAACCCCCTACTCAGGAGTTGGTAGCGAAGGATATTCATGGGGTGTAGAAGATTTTGTTTACTTGTCATATTTGTATCATTTACTTGATTAATTATGGAAGCATCAAACAGTTTGTTGGAGGGTAGAAGTTCATATCGCTGGCCTTCTTAAAATATAATTAACTAAAAAATTTCATTTAAATCTATGTTGTAACTAGTTTCTTTAGGCAAGTTAGAAAGAACATATTTGTCCATCTCAAATGTGCTACATATATTTATGATAAGCTTATTACTTGTTACTTGATATTGTTCAGTACAAAATATGCATAATTTTTGACATGGCTTTTCATTTGATGTATAGTGATCTGCATTTCTTCATCACACAAAGAAGGGCCAAATATTTTGCTTGGCATTCTGGCGCTGGAATTTATCATGGAGACCTGAACTTTGGAGCCCAACATAGGTCTATCATTTGTATATGATCTTCCTACAAAGCACTGGAATCTGTTGACACGTATACTAAATTATGTATAATTTTTGACATGGTTTCTTTTATGTAATTATGATGGAGCATACTAAATTATACATATCAGTATATCACCATCAGTTTGAGTTGTACTTGGCATTTTATAGGAAAACTCTTGGTCATCAAGTTAAACTATTCTAATTTATCTTATGTTTGAGCTATAAGTTTTGAAATGGTTGTGTGAATATGCAGAACATAGAACAAACACAAATCTAATGGTCGAGCTAAGGATCTGATTCCTTAATATAGTTACAAATATTTTTTTTATAATGCTGTGTATTATTTAAGATATAGTTTGTATCTAATTTTGATCCAAGAGATTCAAGATGCAGTTATAATATTTTTTTTTCTAACCCAACAGTATTTGTCAGGGTTTTAGGCCGTGGCAAATACAAATTTTTAAAAAAAATTAAATTATTATTTGCCAGGGTTTTCGGCCGTGGCTAATACTATTTTTTAAAAAAATATATAAATTATTATTTGCCGGGGTTTTTAACCGTGGAAAATAATCAGATCAATTGCCACGGCCTAAACTGTGGCAAATAGACCTAAAATAACGGTTATTCTGTCACTTTTGCCACAGGGTAAAACCGTGGCAAAAGGTCCCGCCATTAGCCACGCTATTCCTTATTTGTGGCTAATAGTATTTGCCACGGCCAATCCGTGGCTAAAGATCTTTCTCCACGCGACCTTTAGCCACGAATTTTTTCCGTGGCTAGACCGTGGCAAAAACTCGTTAGCCACAGTTTTGGACTTTTTGCCAGGGCAATTTGCCCTGGCTAAAAGTATGGGTAGGGGTTGTAACAAACCTCCTGGGCTACGACATTCTGCCTTGACCATTTGACAGGTCTGGCAGTGTGCTACGTATTCGGTGACGTCCTTCTTCATACTTAGCCAGTATAATGTTCTTCGTAGATCTGTATACATTTCCACTACTCCTGGATGTATCGAATACCTTGATCGGTGCGCTTCGCGAATTATCTCTTCCTGGATTCCTTCGGCAGAGGGAATAAATATGCGGTGTTTGTAATGTAGGATGACATCATATAGGTTGTAGTCTTCCTGAGCGCCGTGTTGTAGGGTCTGAATGATTGGGGCCGCTTTTACGTCGGCCTTTTGTGCTTCTCGTATTCTGTCTCTGATGTCACACTGTATCTCCATCCAGTAGAGCTGGGACTGGTAATCCATCGGGTTCCTGCGGGTGATGAGGATGAAATCCAAGTCTGCCAAAGACTTGACTAATTCCTCTGGTATCATCTCTAACCAATTTCCGGACATCGGAGGTTGCCGGCTCAGGGCATCTGTAACCTTATTGGCTTTGTCGGGGTGGTATTGGAGGGTGAAGTCGTAATCGCACAGGAACTCCAACCACTGGCGCTGTCGGAGATTTAGATCTTTCTCGGTGAAGATGTATTTGAGGCTCTTGTGGTTGGAGAAGATCTCGCATCTTACTCCGTAGAGATAATGCCTCCAGACTTTTAGTGCGAATACTACCGCACCCAGTTTTAGATCATGGGTGGCGTAGTTTAGTTCGTGAGGCTTCAGCTGACATGAGGCGTAGGCAACTACCCTACTGTGTTGCATTAGTACGGCTCCCAACCATTTTAGCGATGCGTCGGCGTAGATTTGGAAGCCCTCAGTGCATGAGGGGAGTGTCAGAATCGGAGCCGATATTAGTCGGTTCTTTAGTTCCGCGAACGCTACCTCACATTCGGGAGTCCACTGGAATGTTGTATCCTTTTTGGTGAGGGCAGTGAGGGGTAAGGCAATTTTAGAGAAACCTTCTACAAACTTGCGGTAGTAGCTGGCGAGGTCAAGGAAGCTTCTGATATCTACTGCTGACTTAAGTGGCGGCCAGTTGCGTACTGCTTGAACTTTGGCTTGGTCTACCGCCACCCCGTTCTTGTTGATCGTATGCCCAAGGATACCGACTTCCTCCATCCAGAATTCACACTTGCTAAACTTCGTGAAGACCGAGTGTTCCCTTAACTTGAGCAAAACCATTTGGAGGTGTCTGGAATGATCGGTCTTACTCTTTGAGTAGATGAGTATATCGTCTATAAAAACGATCACAAAGTGGTCTAGGAAGGGTTCAAACACTTTATTCATTAGATCCATGAAGGCAGATGGGGCACTGGCCAGCCCAAGCGGCATTACCATAAATTCGTAAAGTCCATAGCGGGAGTTGAAAGCGGTCTTGGGGATGTCTTCTTCTCGTACTCGGAGTTGATAATAGCTGGAACTTAAATCCATTTTGGAGAAGACGGACGCGCCTTGTAATTGATCGAATAATTCATCTATCCTGGATAGGGGATAGTTATTTCAGATAGTGAGCTTATTTAGTTTCATGTAATCGATACAGAGACGCGGGGATCCATCCTTCTTTTTGACAAATAGTACTGGAGCTCCCAAGGGCGAGGTACTCGGACGAACGAAACTTGCGTCAATTATCTCTTGTAATTGTATCTTGAGCTCGGCTAGTGCCCTTGGGGCCATTCAATACGGTGCTCGGGACACTGGTCGAGATCCATGAGCAAGTTCAATATGGAAGTCCACTTCCCATTGCGGGGGAAACTCGGGAAGGGATTCTGGAAAAATGTCTGGGAAGTCTCGAATTATGAGTACTCTAGAGAGCACTTGCGTCTTGTCTTCCATCTCGAAGTAGATTAGGTACACCTCGTCCTTTCGCCGGACTGCTTTGACTGTTTGAGCGGGCGTTAAGATAATGCGGGTGACAGAGGGTATACATGCTAGTGTGATAGACTGCCCATTTGGGTTCTGGAGGTGGATCTCTCGAGTGGAACAATTGATTTGGGCGTTGTGCTCGGCCAACCAATCCATTCCTAAAATGATGTCGAATCCGGTTATCGCTAGAATGGTTGCGTTGATTTCTAATTCTACGCCTCCTAGCGTTGCTTGGAAGGAGCGCTTCTTTATGGACGTCATGTCTGATCCATCCGAGAATCGTATTCGTATCGACATTCCAGATGATCGTACGGTGTTTCCTTTATCTACGATGAAGTTCTGTGCGACGAAGGAATGCGTGGCATCGGTATCGAACAACGTTTTAGCTGGGTGACCTTCTACCAGAAGTAAACCTGATAATATATATATACTATGATCATATGCTCTTTACAGATATACATGAGTAGTAATCACACATGCTAAACAAAAGACTACATCATATATTTCTACTATATCATCCTCCTAGGATATCGTGGCTAATGAAAATATATACCTATCACTACATCTGGTGCAGGGCCATGCTGGAGATTTAAAGCGTATGCCTCGAGCGATGCTGCTCTGCCCTGTCTGGCCTGGCCCCTCTTGCCTGCAGGTCGTCCTCTGCGACCTCCTCGTCCTCTCTCTGTGGCTCCTTGCACTGCTCCTAAGTCGGGCCTTCCTATAGCCTGAGGGAAGAAAGCTCGTATGTGCCCGGGCTGCTGGCAAAGGTAGCAGTTCCCTGCAAAGGGGACATCTCATCGTGAGGCTGGGGCGGGCTGAGGTGCTGGGGCTGGAGGTGACGGTCGGGGCTGGGGTGCCTGCCTATATGGTTGGTGGCGCTAACGTTGTCTCCTATCCAGGTCCTGTCTGTGATGGCCTACTCCTCTCCCTCGGCCCTGAGCCCGGGGAACATCCATGGGTCCCCTTTGCTGCTGGGCCACCATCCTCTAATCCATCTCTAAAGCTGCGGCGTATGAGGCGATCGTGTGAAAGGTCAACTGGGAGATCATGATCAAAGCCTATCGAAGATCGTCTCGTAGTCCTCGATAGAATCTAGTCGCTCTATCTCTGTCTGTAACTGCCAAAGTCCCAGCGAAACAGGCCAAGTGGATGAACTCTCGCTGGTACTCTGGTATCGTCCTCTCTCTCCTTGCCGGATCTGCAGGAAACGCTCCTGGAGTGCAATCCTATTTGCGTCTGAGATGAATTCCTCTAGGAAGGCCTCTGAGAACTCTCCCCAGAGGATCGTGTTGAGTGGTCTCCCTCTAAATGTGGAGCAGTTGGCTGCCCTCCACCAATCTCGGGCATAAACCTCTAGCAAGGTCACTACTAAAGACACTGCGGCCACGGCGGGGCACATCATCCCAACCAGGAGCTCCTCTACTCTCTCTACCCAATCTTATGCCTGTATGGCAGACTCGGTGCCTCGGAAGGTTGGGGCCTTAGCTCCCGGAACGTCGTCAGAAGGTCGTTAGGCACAGTGGTTTACTGGGGTGGCCGTAGGATGGCCGTCTGAAAGGTGGCTAGCAGAGTTGTCAGTGTCCGTCCTAGATCCGTATCAACAAACAGGACTGCAGCTGGGGCGGCCGGGGCTGGTGGTGGAGTGGTAGGATGGTACTGATCCCTAGGGGAGGACCTTCCGTTACTGGACTCCGGTATCTGGAGAAGTAACAGGCGAACATCAGTATTTGCAAAAATAAGGGAATTTTGCAGAACTGACTGAAAGGAAGCGGAAAAACGTGTGGGTGTACTACTGTGCAGTCTAGGATCCTTAAACCTTAAACCTGAGGGTCCACCAGGCTTCCGCTGGGTGGTTCGTCCTGAACCAAGGAACGAAAACTGGGAAGGGCGGATGTAAAGACTGCCCCATGTGGTCGGATCGTGGTAGCTCTGATCCATTTGTAAAACCCCCCTCTGATACATTTGTAAGATGCCCCCTCCCCAAAACTGAACCCGGTTCAGGGAGGGGGGATCTTACTGCCCAAGGATGGCCACTTAGCGCTTCCCGAGTGGCAACGACCCACCCTCTCAAGCACTGAGTGGTCGTCTTGTCAGGCACAAGAATCACAACAACACATCAGAATCACATAGCGGAAGCAATAGAACAGGAAAACTAAGCACACAGCTTATATTTACATAAAGTGAAATGGGCCGAATCTTATTGTTTAGTACATCTGCCTCGGGGGCTACACATGACTATAAAAAAATGCTCTTAAGCTAGTCCTATACTCTAGGATTCACGTCGCGGAAGACAGGGGCGAGGCTGGAGTATCCGATCGGGCCATCTCTAAGGCCGGTAACTCATCCTGCGGCGCGGGGGATTCTTGCTATCCCATATCCTGTGATTGGTTATAAGAATAACCATTAGTCACAGAGCTAAGTAGAAAACACATTCCCTCCCTGGATCCATATCCTGGGGGCGGGCTAAAGTACAGGAATAAATAGCCGAAGCAAGGTAAATGGTTAGCAGCAGGCAAACATATATACGTATATATATCTATAGGGCCTACCAACCATAATATCCACGAGGGGACATAGACGTGTAGTACATAATAAAAACAATACTATCTTGCACACACTCGCACCCAGGTATTCAAACCTGCACACACAAAAAGGGGCCCTGTGTCGACACAGCTTGGACCGCTTCGCTTCAAGAAGGGTTGCGAACCCCACGGGCCTCACCGATGTGGCCCTCGGTGATAGTGGCCAGTCCTGCCACTTCTGAATGTAGTCGTACCGTATCACTCAGGTCATCCCGTATAACTTGGTATACTAACTGGATGTGAGCGACATCCGGTAATTCCAAGATTTAGGCCGACCAGCGGAGGAAAACTGCGGGTTCGTAGTGGAGATAACCCGCAAGACACATCTCCCTATCACCATGAGTGGTTAACCCTCCCGCACCAGTACGAACGGTCTGCGGGCGTGACTGACCTGCCACTTTAACAAACAATCTTCAAACAGCTTAAGCAGAGAGTAAGCGCTTTAAGTCTTGACGCGGCATTCGTAACTCGACCGGTCACTCGACTTCTGACTGGGAGGCTCGGCGGTAGGAGGGCTCCTTATTTGGGGCTAACTCGGAGGAGGGACTCAACTCCGGGTTTTCCCCAACTAAGGCCTCACAGAAAGGAGGAGAAGCGCCGCTTGCCAGCGTAGGACTGCGGTTAGCACTAAAATATATAAAGTACAACATAAGCAGTAAGAAAGGCCGGAAGCAGGGGCCGTAATATCAGGAACAGTATGAGACTGGAGAATTGAAAGTACAAAAAGGCAGTAAATAAAAGACCAGTGCGAGACTGGATTACTGGATTTGAAGGAACAGAAATATAAGTAAGAGGACCAGTGCGAGACTGGATTAATGCAATTGAACGAACAGAAATATAAGTAAGGGGACCAGTGCGAGACTGGATTACTGGAATTGAACGAACAGAAATATAAGTATGGGGACCAGTGCGTGACTGGATTACTAAAAGCATAAACAGGTAGCAAAAACTGGGGGACCAGTGCGAGACTGGATTTAAAGAGTAAATGCAGAAAGTAAATGCAGGACCAGTACGAGACTGTAGAGCATAATAAATAAAAGGGTTAGTAGTCCAATCACTCCATAACAGGAGGCTTCAATGTCGAATCCGTTCTTAGGAGGAAGTTCCATTCAATCCTTGTTCATAGAGGTCTTTTCTCCGTTCATAGGAGCTTACTTATATTTTGTCAGATTACGTATATAACGCATGCCTTGGGTTCACATTTTAGATATTTTGACGTTATTGAATTTGCAGTGTCGCCTCGCGATTGCGATCCCAATTTCGCATCGATACTTTTGACTTAGTCGATTCCTTAGATCGATACGCATAATTTTACTATGTAACTAAAAATACTCATTGCGAGTCCGCCAAATTATCCCACTTAATGTCGCTCATTTTCGAGCGTTTATTTTGCTCGTAAAAGACCTTTAAAGGACCAAAAGAAAAAATCACACTTTCAAACTTTTATAGTAATTGCAAAATACCCTAAATTAGAGCCTATAATTTTTGGGGAATTTTCCCAACTCATTTGGGCCTTTAATTCTTTTAAATAAACCTTATATAGGGGGTTTAAAAATAGCAAAACTCCACCTAAAAATCTCAGAAAAATACAGGTGGTGCCCCTCTGAGTGGGGAACATTTTCCATGTTGGGGGGTTTATCCAAAAATGCACATTTACCCTCAGGAAAATAAAATAGGGAAGGGGCTTTTGGGGTGCGGATAGAGGAAAGGAGAGGGGGCAGGGGGTGCTGCACCGTGCGCCCTCCTGGGGTCCCACAGTGTATCGGCAGCGGATCCGCTATGGGGGGGAGGCACGTATGTGGAGGAGGGGGCGGGAGTTAAGAAAAGGGGAGCCGCCCGATTTCTTGGGGGAGATCGGGCGGCTCCCGTTATCTCAATTGGAGGCGGCCGCTGACGCCGGTGGGCAGCGTCTGGTTGGGGCCGGCGCCGCCCCTGGTCGATGCGCCGGGGGCCGGCGACCACTCCGGTGGTGGTCCGGCGGCCTAGCGCAGCCGGCCACCGCCGGAAATACAGAAGAAAGGGGGGCGTGGGCGGGGGCGCAGCCTGCATGCGCCATGCAGGCTTGCTGGGCCACCTCCACCACTGGGGGAGCCTCCCCTGCCACCCCTGGCTGGGTTGCCGGGGAAGGGACAGTCCTCCGGTGGGGGGTCCGGTGGCCTGGCGCCGCCGGCCGCTGCCGGGGGTGGGGATTTTCCCGTACAGGAAGCGCAGAGGGAGGGGGAAGGGTGTGGGTGCTGCTAGAGGCGCGTCCCCTGGCGGTCCTGTCGCCTCCTCCCGTCAGAGCTCGGGTCCCCGGGTGGGGACCTGCTCCCCCAGCGCCACCACCGGCGCTGGGGGTGCAGGTTTACGACCAGCCCCTCCCCATCCAAACCTGGGCAAGGTTAGTGGTGGGGCTGGCGGTGCTCCGACAACGAGGGGGGGGGGGGGGGGTGAAGGGGGCGGCCGGCATGCCTTAGCGAGGTAGGAAGGAGGAGGAGGAGGCTTCTACCTGAGGGGAAGGGGCTCGGGAGGTTGAGGGGCGGCTGGCCATGGTGAGGACGTGGCAGCGGCGGCTTGGCTGGGAAGGGTTCCGACAAGGGTAGTGGGTGCTGGCCGGTAGGGGAGGAGGAGGAGGGTGCTGAGGGGGTATGCATTCAGGGAAGGGGCTGTGCCCCTCCTTTTATAGGGGAGGAGGGAGGCTTCCCCTCTCCCTCCCTTTATCCCCACGTGGGTATAAGGGAGGGATGGGTGGGGGACATATTTTCTCCCCCCCCCCCCTTCTCTCTTCTTCCCTTGCCCGAATAGGGCTGCCTATTCATGGGTAGCCTCCTCCCTTGAGGGAGGGGCCTCCCTCTCCTCCCCCCCATTTTTCTTTTCTTTTCCCAAAAATTTCATGCTTGGGGGGGGGGGGGGGGGTTGACCAAGGTCAACTTAAGGCGGGGTCCTCCATGGTCCCGGGGGTCCACCAAGACTTACTGGAGCCAGTTCTGAGTTCGTGCGTTCCGTATTTCGTGCGTTGTGCCGAGGTGGTCGGCATAATCCAAAATGGGCATATTTATGTATGACCTCAGATTAAAATGGAATGAGTTCCATTACACTCATATTGGTTATATGAGTCTTGTAAAACCCCCCTCCCGGAACACAAAACACGGCCGAGGGGAGTTTTATGCCCAGGACAGCCGCCTTGCGGAAGCGCCAGCACACGGGCTAGCCACCTCCTCAAGAAGCCTATCCTGCCGGCTAAACCAATATCATCAAGCCAACCTATCAATAATCAAAAACAAGAAGCCACATATATATAAATATTCGCATAAGTAAAAGTCCATAATTATACAAGGTAGGTAGCTCCACGAGCTCCTGCAAAACTACATCAGAGTGTCAAACTAAAGGATGCCCAAAGGGCTACATTTCATTCTACGCTCACATCTGTCACCAACGGTACTGCGAGTATCGCTGTCTCCGGCCCTGTCGACCTGACCTGGCTATCCGTCTCCCGCGCCGTGCGCTGCTGCTCCAGGGTGCACTCCTACAAAGAGGGACGCAGCAACCGTTAGTCATAAACACTAAGTGGCTTCACATCCGCTCCCCCGGCGACTCCAAGGCACCTGGCGGTAGAATTGAAAGAAAGCTGTAATATTAGCAATAATATACAAGCATGTGACAGAAATGGTCGTTCATATATGTCGGTTGTATGAGTACCCAAGTACTCGCAATAGTACTATCTAACATGTCCATAAGTATATCAGCAGCAGTAAGTATATACACGAAAGTATAAGTAACAACAGACATAAGCAGAGTAATGAAGAGCTGAATTGAACTTAACTTATAAGGATGACCATACAAGCTTATAAGTTAAGGGTCTGCATATAAAGGTAACTCATCATATAAAGATGCCCATACAAGTTTATATGATGAGTATCCATTGCTGTGCAATGCAATGACTATGATATGAATGCGTTGCAATTAATTGAAGGATGAATGCAATGCAATGCAATGCGATGATTGTGTATTGAACCCTCTCCCATATCCAAAACTATCCGGATGGCGCCTTTGGGAACTGAACACCAAAGGACCCCGACCATCCACCGACCATCATCATTATGTCACCACGTGTCAAGCATGCTCAACCACAAATTTCCCATGCACAACCGTGCGCTATCGATTACCCAAGGACTCTCGGACGTAGCCTTAATACATAACTCATACGCCTTTAGCCGACGCCCCGAACTGCACTCAAGGCCCCCAACACCTGGGTCCTTACCTAAAATCTGCCCTGAAGTCCACTGCAGAAACCTGGACAGCAAAAACAGCACGCAGTGGACCCAAACCAGCTTTCTAGACAGTCCACTCGACTGGACTTTTAGGTGGCTACAGGTCACTTCAGAAAACGGGTAACCTATTGTCGGAAAGCTCTTTCCGAGGGCTACAACTTTTGTGTTAAGCCTGAAACCTGAATCCTGTTGTATCATGCCCACAACTGGACTTGAACACAGCTGCGCGCAGAAAACAGATTTCTGCATCGGTCTGCAGATATAATTTCTGCACGAGTCTTAAGGTAAATCTAACGTCCACTGTTCATCTTCTTCCCCAACAAGAGCTAAAGGTATACATATGTATATAAAATTGAAATCCAATTTAACAGGGAACTTTCTCATTTCTCAAGCAAGCTTATGAACCAATATATATATTTGTATTTATAATTGAGATCCATTCAACAAGGACTTATTTCTCAAGCAGCCAATTAACATATATATATATAATTGAAATCCAATTTAACAGGGAACTTTCTCATTTCTCAAGCAAGCTTATGAACCAAAATATATATATGTATTTATAATTGAGATCCATTCAACAAGGACTTATTTCTCAAGCAGCCAATTAACATATATATATATATAATTGAAATCCAATTTAACAGGGAACTTTCTCATTTCTCAAGCAAGCTTATGAACCAAAATATATATATGTATTTATAATTGAGATCCATTCAACAGGGACTTATTTCTCAAATCCAAATCGACAGCAGCAGAACCTATATATATATATTTATATATATATATATATATATATAATGAAATCCCCACTACAGGGAACTACTTCTAAAAGCCAAATCAACAGCAACATAACATATATATATATATATATATTTAATGAAATCCCAATTACAGGGAACTATTCATTTTCATCCTAAATGAAATTTAGGGCAACCACCTTCTCTCCTCCCATGCTCCCTCATGAGGCCACCACATTTCACGGGATCAACATCCTTGCATTTGTATTGAAGCGGGGAGTTGAATGAGGGCGTTTTCGCAGCGATCGGCGCCCTACGGCGAAAAACCCTAACGTGGCCTCAACCTACGGAACTTCATTTCGCTCCCAAATCGACTCAATTGAGTTCGATATCTCGCCTAGGGGGTCTAAGATACTAGCACCAAGGGAGAGGGGTCGGAAGTCACATGATTCCTCGCCGACGATCGTAGTGGTCGACTCCTCGGCGGCATGGCGGCGCTTGGACGAACTCAACTCTTTCTCCGCGCTTCACTCCTTCAAGCTCCACGGAGAGAATTCCTTCACGGATCCTTTGCCAAACTCTTATGGTGGGGGGAGAAAATGTAGAGAGAAAAAGAGAAAAGGGAGGGAGAAGATGAATAGTTCGGGAGAGGGAATGATCAGAATGGCTCTCATCCTATTTGGTTTAAGAGGAAAGAGAGAGAGAGTTATTGGAAAAAGAGGGTTAGCATTAAATGCTCTCCACTCCTCCCAAGCTTAATCAGACATCGAAAAGAAAACTAAGCATCCAAGCTTTATCGGGCGACGGGAAGAAAAAGGCTCAGAATTCGTCGAACGCTGCTGCCTCCTTTGACGTTCGTCGAACGGAGCCCTTCAACTTTCGTCGAACGCAGCGCCTTCGACTTTCGTCGAACGCAGCGCCTTCGACTTTCGTCGAGCGTTGCTATTATAACATACGACTAATTAGTCGAACACTTCCCGTTCGACGTTCGTCGAACGGGAGCATCCCGTTCGACGTTCGTCGAACGGGAGCATCCCGTTCGACGTTCGTCGAACGGAAGCTTGCCGAATGCTAATTGTGCTATCAGCACACCAAGCTTACTCTTATTCCAATTCCTAACAGCACCCCTTGTCCATAAGTGCTATCAGCACACCTAGCCACAAGTGCTATCAGCACACCCATTCATTTCATTGTTTTAAATCTCATCATAGGGGCCTAGTACGAATCGGGATGTTACAAATCCAATAAACGAAGAAACAATTTTATCCCAGAAATTTAAGTTGGGCTTATGGGGATCGAAGATCGGATTACGAAAATTGTTCTTCCGAGCACACACTGAATCTTACTCGTCTCAGGTGAGGGCCACAACTCGTTCTCACTACCTCACCTCAATTTCTCCCCGGTGTGCTCTCGTTATACTCCACGCACTTGGTATCCCAAGTTTTCTCAACCTCAACGAATCAACTTTGCTATACCTTTGTCAAAAGCCGTCAGGTCAGAGAGCCTAACACGCACGATGTTATCACTCGTCCTCTCAACCTTAACCGATCAACATTCTTCGCACCTTGGATCTGAATCATTCTAGGTTCAGTGAACCTGTTATGCACGAGTTTACCACTCGTGCTCCCGCACCAAATCCAGATTCCTCCTCTCAAGGAGTCATGTGTTTTAGATTTGCAAGAGTAAGTTGATTCTTCCAATCTCAGGCATCGTTATCCAAATAACGTGCAACACCCTTATCGCCATCACTTAAATGTATTCAACAATTTAGCTTTCAAAGAAACCGGCCTCAAAGTCAGGCGGGTAGTCTACCAGGTAAGGTATGGGGTCACGTACATGCTTGACACAGCCTAGGTGGCGGCTTCGGGAATGAACTCCAAACAATAGCCCGGATGGCGGCCTTGGGAATTAACATCAAACAATAGCCCGGATGGCGGCTTTGGGAATTAACACCAAACAATAGCCCGGATGGCGGCTTTGGGAATTAACACCAAACAATAGCCCGGATGGCGGCTTTGGGAATTAACACCAAAGGGCCCGGACCATCCAGTTGAACGAACTACATTAGCCCGGATGGCGGCTTTGGGAATTAACACCAAAGGGCCCGGACCATCCAGTTGAACGAACTACATTAGCCCGGATGGCGGCTTTGGGAATTAACACCAAAGGGCCCGGACCATCCAGTTGAACGAACTACATTAGCCCGGATGGCGGCTTTGGGAATTAACACCAAAAGGCCCTGACCATCCAGTTGGTCATCTAGCGATGCGAGCAGTAATATAACAAAGCTCCCAACATCTTCATTTAACCACCACGTTGCAAAACCTTAGCACTATGAGTGCTACGATTTAAACTAATTATCCTAAATATGTCACTTTAAGCACAACTCTTTGATCAACAATCGAATACGACTCTCACTCAACAAATTTCAAGGCGTCCCCCAAAATTTATCACGCAGTCATCTGACCAACCATTGATCATTGAGAGGCACTACAACACTATCAAGAGAGTTCAAGTTTCCACTTATTAAACCCCATGAGGTTCTAATGATGGAACTCATGCTATCAGGACCTAAGGACTACCACCGAGTCCTTATGTCATCCAAACACTTGCCAGGATCCGACTAGTGCATAGCCGCACTCAAGGACTGCCAGTCTCAAGTCCTTACCATAACATCAGGATGTATTCATATCTTCCAAAAACATACGTCAAGAGTTCCCAATATAGTGTTCATGATTTTCAACCATCTCTCACATGTCATCGACATTCACTTCTTGTGCTCAATTTACGGCTCACTCTATCACAACGAGGTTTTTATCACATTTGAGAGGTTGTCATCAAACCCCACTCTTTGCTAGATTATCGGACGATGTGCGCATTGATATCAATCATGTCGTCCACCGACTTCACCCAAACATACGTCACCTCGCCTCATTTCAACCTATAACATTCATCTATGTTCCGCCCAATTGACACATAAATTCGGGCACTCATTGCACATTTAATTGGAGAAGATTAATTTCTCTGTCACTACCGCCGGCGGTAGCGCTACCGCCGCGCGGTAGCGCTCCCACCAGAACGACCTGTGATGTTAGCCGTTTGTCTTAGCGATGTCACGAACCACCGAATTTAGAATTCATGCCGAATTTCTTTCGGGATTCAGATAGTTCCATTTAGGGGCCTCTTCTCGTGAACTTAAATCCTTTGAGACATCCAATCACTAAACAACCCTTATCAATCTGCCGAATTTTAAAAGAAAAATGTTATCACCTCGTAGGTGTATATCCCTAGGTGTTAGCTTACAGCTCTCCTTGTCACTTATCCACATAGTCTTATAATAGCAGGGAGAGAATTATCATCTTCAAAATGCTCTCTTCGGTTAATCACTAATTTGATTTCTATCAACCCAAGCATGGCATTCGTAGCCCATCGTGCTTACGACAAGTTAATTTTCCCATGATCACAAACTCCGAGGTTGAAGTTACAAGGATTTTAAATCGTCTAGAAAATCCAAGACGGTAGGCACTAGCCCAATAAACGAAGAGATAAGCCCCCGTATCTCTTTAGCTGGGTTTCCTCCACTACCAGATCTAATGCTCTCCCCGAATTATCTACGAACTTTTCCGACACGCACGAATAAGCGGCGCTTGCATTTCAAGAGTATTGTCGGCCTACCGCAAACAAGCACGATACTTGTAGATTTCAACATTATGCGGGCGCAAGCATATTAGCTAAGGTAATGGTCGCGCTTGCTGCTCCACCCTAACGTTCGGGCGATCACGCCCACCATCTCTCCTCTGGTCTCCTCCTGTATCCATAATGTTCTTCCTCCTCGCGAAGCTGCGTCTTGACTCCATCACACCCCTCTCGGGCCTCTTATTCCTGGCCTGGACTCCCAAGTGGTCCGCCTCCAACTTCTGTGTCGTCTCTATAATCTGTGCGAGGCTCGAATCGGCGACAAATAGAAGGGCCTGTCTCAGGGAATCTCGCAATCCCTTATAGAACCGCTTTGCGTAACCGCGGTCGTCCAAATCATAGGAATCCGCGAATCTAGCAAGGTGCTGGAACTCCCGTTGGTACTCCACGACTGTCCTAGATCCCTGCTTCAGCTGCAGAAACCTCTCTTCAAGTTTATCCCGGGCCGTGGAAGAGACAAAGTGCTCCAGGAACGCGTCTGTAAACTCGTTCCAGCTTATGTCAAGGTAACTACGCCCTTTAAAGGTGGAGCCCATCAAGGACTTCCACCACCTCTTTGCGTGCAAATCCAAGGCTGAGACTGCCAGTGTGACTGCCATATTGCCCGGGCATCGAATTCCTGCCAGTAACTCCTGCACTGTGTCCAGCCACTCCTCTGTCTGAACTGCGGACTCCATCCCATGATAGGTGGGAGGGGAAAGAGCACGGAAGGTGCTCAACCAATTTGAGCCTGGGGCCTGCGGCTGCACCGGCATCTGCTGAGACCTGAAGGCATCCAGTATTGCCGTCAAGGTTTGGCCCAGCTCTGATTGTTGAAAAGGAGCAGGTGCTGGAGGCACCAAGGGGTGCCAGCCGCTGGCTCCGAATGTGCCAGAATCTACACGTAAAGTAGATTTTTGGGGTTAGGTTGGCTATTTAAAGGAAAAATAACTGACATACTTAATGCGAATCCCCTATGGGCACACCACTGCTTCCGCTCATTCAGTTTGTCCTCAAACTAAAGAGTTGAGTGGGGTGGCACCAAAAGGGTATGCACTTCTTTATCTCAGGATCGTTGCAAGCTGATACCATTTTGTAAAACACCCCTCCCGGAACACAAAACACGGCCGAGGGGAGTTTTATGCCCAGGGCAGCCGCCTTGCGGAAGCGCCAGCACACGGGCTAGCCACCTCCTCAAGACGCCTATCCTGCCGGCTAAACCAATATCATCAAGCTAACCCATCAATAATCAAAAATAAGAAGCCACATATATATATAAATATTCGCATAAGTAAAAGTCCATAATTATACAAGGTAGGTAGCTCCACGAGCTCCTGCAAAACTACATCAGAGTGTCAAACTAAAGGATGCCCAAAGGGCTACATTTCATTCTACGCTCACATCTGTCACCAACGGTACTGCGGGTATCGCTGTCTCCGGCTCTGTCGACCTGACCAGGCTATCCGTCTCCCGCGCCGTGCGCTGCTTCTCCAGGGTGCACTCCTAAAAAGAGGGACGCAGCAACCATTAGTCATAAAGACTAAGTGGCTTCACATCCGCTCCCCCGATGACTCCAAGGCACCGGGCGGTAGAATTGAAAGAAAGCTGCAATATTAGCAGTAATATACAAGCAGGTGACAGAAATGGTTGTTCATATATGTCGGTTGTATGAGTACCCAAGTACTCGCAATAGTACTATCTAACAGGTCCATAAGTATATCAACAGCAGTAAGTATATACATGAAAGTATAAGTAACAACAGACATAAGCAGAGTAATGAAGAGCTGAATTGAACTTAACTTATAAGGATGCCCATACAAGCTTATAAGTTAAGGGTATGCATATAAAGGTAACTCATCATATAAAGATGCCCATACAAGTTTATATGATGAGTATCCATTGCTGTGCAATGTAATGATTATGATATGAATGCAGTGCAATGAATTGAAGGATGAATGCAATGCAATGCAATGCGATGATTGTGTATTGAACCCTCTCCCATATCCACAACTATCCGGATGGCGCCTTTGGGAACTGAACACCAAAGGACCCCGACCATCCACCGACCATCATCATTATGCCACCACGTGCCAAGCATGCACAACCACAAATTTCCCATGCACAACCGTGCGCTATCGATTACCCAAGGACTCTCGGACGTAGCCTTAATACATAACTCATACGCCTTTAGCCGACGCCCCGAACTGCACTCAAGGCCCCCAACACCTGGGTCCTTACCTAAAATCTGCCCTGAAGTCCACTGTAGAAACCTGGACAGCAAAAACAGCACGCAGTGGACCCAAACCAGCTTTTTGGACAGTCCACTCGACTGGACTTTTAGGGGGCTATAGGTCACTTCAGAAAAAAGGTAACCTATCGTCGGAAAGCTCTTTCCGAGGGCTACAACTTTTGTGTTAAGCCTGAAACCTGAATCCTGCTGTATCATGCCCACAACTGGACTTGAACACAGCTGCGCGCAGAAAACAGATTTCTGCATCGGTCTGCAGATATAATTTCTGCACGAGTCTTAAGGTAAATCTAACGTCCACTGTTCATCTTCTTCCCCAACAAGAGCTAAAGGTATACATATGTATATAAAATTGAAATCCAATTTAACAGGGAACTTTCTCATTTCTCATGCAAGCTTATGAACCAATATATATATATATATATATATGTATTTATAATTGAGATCCATTCAACAAGGACTTATTTCTCAAGCAGCCAATTAACATATATATATAATTGAAATCCAATTTAACAGGGAACTTTCTCATTTCTCAAGCAAGCTTATGAACCAAAATATATATATATGTATTTATAATTGAGATCCATTCAACAAGGACTTATTTCTCAAGCAGCCAATTAACATATATATATATAATTGAAATCCAATTTAACAGGGAACTTTCTCATTTCTCAAGCAAGCTTATGAACCAAAATATATATATGTATTTATAATTGAGATCCATTCAACAGGGACTTATTTCTCAAATCTAAATCGACAGCAGCAGAACCTATATATATATATATAATGAAATCCCCACTATAGGGAACTACTTCTCAAATCCAAATCAACAACAACATAACATATATATATATATAATGAAATCTCAATTACAGGGAACTATTCATTTTCATCCTAAATGAAATTTAGGGCAACCACCTTCTCTCCTCCCATGCTCCCTCATGAGGCCACCACATTTCACGGGATCAACATCCTTGCATTCGTATTGAAGCGGGGAGTTGAATGAGGGCGTTTTCACGGCGATCGGCGCCCTACGGCGAAAAACCCTAACGCGGCCTCAACCTACGGAACTTCATTTCGCTCCCAAATCGACTCAATTGAGTTCGATATCTCGCCTAGGGGGTCTAAGATACTAGCACCAAGGGAGAGGGGTCGGAAGTCACCTGATTCCTCGCCGACGATCGTAGTGGTCGACTCCTCGGCGGCATGGCGGCGCTTGGACGAACTCAACTCTTTCTCCGCGCTTCACTCCTTCAAGCTCCACGGAGAGAATTCCTTCACGGATCCTTTGCCAAACTCTTATGGTGGGGGGAGAAAATGTAGAGAGAAAAGAGAAAAGGGAGGGAGAAGATGAATAGTTCGGGAGAGGGAATGATCAGAATGGCTCTCATCCTATTTGGTTTAAGAGGAAAGAGAGAGAGAGTTATTGGAAAAAGAGGGTTAGCATTAAATGCTCTCCACTCCTCCCAAGCTTAATCAGACATCGAAAAGAAAACTAAGCATCCAAGCTTTATCGGGCGACGGGAAGAAAAAGGCTCAGAATTCGTCGAACGCTGCTGCCTCCTTTGACGTTCGTCGAACGGAGCCCTTCAACTTTCGTCGAACGCAGCGCCTTCGACTTTCGTCGAACGCAGCACCTTCGACTTTCGTCGAACGCTGCCCTTCGACTTTCGTCGAGCGCTGCTATTATAACATACGACTAATTAGTCGAACACTTCCCATTCGACGTTCGTCGAATGGGAGCTTCCCGTTCGACGTTCGTCGAACGGAAGCTTGCTGAATGCTAATTGTGCTATCAGCACACCAAGCTTACTCTTATTCCAATTCCTAACAGCACCCCTTGTCCATAAGTGCTATCAGCACACCTAGCCACAAGTGCTATCAGCACACCCATTCATTTCATTGTTTTAAATCTCATCATAGGGGCCTAGTACGAATCGGGATGTTACAAGTCTAACGGAACTGACGGAAGTCAAATCGGAGTACATTTGGTCACTGTACCCTAACGACTTAGTTGCGGCGCACAATAATACCCAAAACGGTCATTTTCTCCAAACGACCTCGGATTGGAATGAAACCAGCTCCATTACAGTCGTATCGATTATACGAGTCTAACAGAGCTGACGGAAGTCAGATCGGAATACATTTGGTCACTGTACCCCAACGACTTAGTTGCGGCGCACAATAATACCCAAAACGGTCGTTTTCTCCAAACGACCTTGCATTGGAATAAAACGAGCTCCATTACACTCATATCGATTATACGATTCTAACGGAGCTGATAGAAGTCAGATCGGAGTACATTTGTTCACTGTACCCCGACTAAGTTGCGGCGCACAATAATACTCAAAATGGTCATTTTTCTCCAAACGACCTCGGATTGGAATGAAACGAGCTCCATTATACTCGTATCGATTATACGAGTCTAACGGAGCCGACGGAAGTCAGATTGGAGTACATTAGGTCATTGAACCCCAATGACTTAGTTGCGGCACACAATAATACCCAAAATGGTCGTTTTCTCCAAACGACCTCGGATCGAGGTGCAACGAATTCCGTTGCACTCATATTTGTCATACAAGTCTAACGGAACTGACGGAAGTTAGATCGTAGTCCCCTAGTACACAATCCTATATTGGAATATTTTCTACTGCTTGGGCCTACTTTTATTGGGCTCACTAGGGTCTAATGACCTAATAAAAGTTAGGATGTTACAAGTATCACATTTTATTCCGAACCGGAAAGATGATTCCGTAGAAAAGCTAGCAAAACTATACGTTGATAATATAGTACGATTTCACATCTAATGACTGGAAGCTGATCCACCAACTATTGGGTACTAAGCTAAAGTTTGGCACGACCTTCCACCCACAAACGGATGGACAGACCTAAATGACCAATAGGACGATGGAAGACATGCTAAGGATGTGCGCCATAGATTTCAGAAAGAGGTGGGAGGACCATCTCTACATGATTGAGTTCGCCTACAACAATAACTACCACTCAAGTATTAAAATGGCTCTGTTTGAAGCTCTTCGTAGGAAGTATCGTACGTCGTTGGCTTGGGATAAAATGGGCGACACAAAGTTGTTAAAGCACAAAGATGTGGATGAAGCGAATATGTCAATTCGGGCAATACGAGAGCGGTTGCTCATTGCCCAGGATAGGCATGCAAAGTACTACAATGCAAATCCCCAGAACGTCGAGTTTGTCATTGGTGATTGGGTTTATTTAAAGATCAAGCCGTTCAAGGGAGTATCAAGGATCCAACGCTTGACAAAGTTGAGTGCAAGGTACGTAGGATCGTTTGAGATCTTATAACGCATTTGCGAAGCTGTCTACTGGCTTGCTCTATCTGAGGAATTAAGCAGTCTACATAACGTATTCCACATCTCCGTGTTGAGAAAGGCCGTAAAAGAGCCTACTCATATTGTTGCGGTTGACGAAGTGCCGAATGATGGTGGGATAGTGATAATTGAAATGACTATCAACCCGAAAAGGCAAGTGGACCTATCGAATTGTAGTACCAAGGTCGTATTTAAACTCGGGGTTTTCAAGTACTATTACTCACGCTTCTAACTATTATCCTACCGTACGATTGGTTGGGTGATTTTGAGAATTTCTAAGACAAAATTTAAGTTGATATTAAGATGATAAAACAGATTAAGAAAATAGCATCCGATCAATGATTCACCATGAAAAGAGACGAGGAGGATAAAAATATAGTTTTACAATTGCAAACCAAACTCGACCGTGACGGATCCGAAAATAAGAAGTAATCTCGCTAGAGCATTAAATCTCCTAACTTCTAGACGATTTGACCGAAATCACTTTGCAAATCAAAAAGGTCTAAAGTTGCATTATTGAAATGATCCGCACTATTGGATTTGACTCCAATCCAGAGAATTTACGTCGTCCTATCTCTAGGATTGCGTGCAACTCCTTCCTTCTTTGAGTGATCTTTCAAACCAACGAGTCTCTCGACTTGTATGAAATGAGATCAAATAGCCTACTACCGTATACCGGAAATACGGAGTCGACGCAAATAAAATCAAAAAAGGATCGAGCAGAGTTTAACAAGAATAAAACTAAGAAAAATAAAATCTCATCTCAAATCATGGATCCTCATGATCAAATGCTAACGGAAATTAGTTACGCATAATAGAAATTGAGACAAGGATGAAAAATAAAACTTGCATTTTCATTAGTGAATAAAAAGAGTAAAATAATAAAAGTAAAATGACAATAATATTCTCAAGAAAAAGAAATACAAAGCATGGAAATAAAACTTGACAATAAGGACTACAACTCTCTCTTGCTCTCTCTCCTGCCAAAAAAAGTCCTCCTAATGCATGAGACATGGGGTCTATTTATAGGTGAAGGGGGAGGTTCTAGAAGATTGAAGAGAAGAGGGGAGACCAAGGGGTGGCCGGCCATGCATGGTGGAAAGAGGAGATGTATGGGAGTAAATGAGGGGAGAGAGGGAAGGAAAGAGAGGTCATGTCCAATGCACTCTTTTATTAAAAGAAAAATAAAAATAAAAGGGGGATGTATGAGAAATGAAAATGAAGGGAATGAGAGTAAATGAGAGAGAGAGAGAAGGAGATTTCATTTAAGAGAAGGAGGAGAGAGGAGGGGGTCGGGCTAAGCATTGAAAGGGGGGGAAGCCATGCAAAGGTGGCGGGCTGCTCATTGATAATGCTATATTTATAGTTATTTTCACATAATATTTTATTAATAATTAATTTAATTTAATTTAGTTTTAGTTAATTTATCACTAATTTATCTTCTTTTTATATTTTCAGGTAATTTGGGCTGCCAATAGCAATTTCAAGCTCATATGACTAATCAGGAGAATATTTGGAGTATTTCGGCTGAAATCGCAAAGTACACGCCCTCGGTCACGGGCGTGACCTAGGGCGTGACATGTTGTCACGGCCGTGATCCAGCCCCGCGCATTCCAGTTGAAAAAGTCAGCCGCCACGTCAGATTAAAATTACACGCCCTCTGTCACGGGCGTGACAGAGGGCGTGACCTAAAGTGTCACGGGCGTGACACGCCCGGAATGCATTCAATTCAGCCAGCAATCAATTCCCGCCGTTTCTAGCTTCACGCCCTCGGTCACGGGCGTGACCAAGGCCGTGACTCTTCTACAACCGCCAGATTAACTCCTGATCGCGGCGTTTCCCGCCGTTTCCAGACCCGTTCAAGACACGCCCTCTGTCACGGGCGTGACCGAGGCCGTGACCCGCCATGCAATAGATTCTGCCGGTTACTCTTCCCCAACATCCCGGGCTTTCATGACAGCAATTACGCAGCTTACACGCCCTTGGTCACGGGCGTGACCAAGGGCGTGACTCCCCGATTTTTCAGCTATAAAAGGCAGCAATCTCCAGAAGTTGAGGAGTTTGATTTTGGAGTTTACTTACAGCTTTAGTCTATTATTTTTGTTGTTCTAGCTAATTTTTCTTCAAGTTGTAAGTTTTTATTATTGCAATTTCAATTCAAGTTTTCTAGTTTTTAATCATGTATTTTCCCTTTTCTACTTGTATTCCCATCACTATGATGAGTAGCTAAATTTCCTTTAGCACTTGGTCATGATGAACTTTGGAATTAAATAAAATTTGTTTTGAATCTTTCTAATTAGCAAACTCTCGTATTGTTTATTTTCGATTTATCTTTGAATTACTTTGTTTTGATTTCATATGTCCGGAATATGACTTTCAATCTAAGATTCGTTTGCTAGTGATCGAGAGATCCATGCGAACGAGGAGATCACTCAAAGATAAAAAGAATTGTATGCATTCCTCGAGAGAGGGTGACACAAATCTTTCAGATTGGAGTCAAATCCAATAGTGGGGTTCATCGCTTAAAGCAAGCTTAAGGGGTTTCGACTGGCCGAGGGGTCTTAATCGATCAACCTAAGGTTAGGTGGTAGTTCTCTCGAGAGAGGCTCTACCATATTTTGGGAACCTCCACGGTCGAAGATATTTCAATAAGAGTTTGCGTTTTCATCTTTTATAAAATTATATTTTATTCCAAAGAGATTCAAGACCAAGTGCTAATCCTTTAAATCATAATTTTCCTTCGTAGTTAATTTTCTCCAAATCGTTTTTCCAAAACAAACCCAACTTTCGATCGATAAAATAATAGCTCTTCTTTGTGAGTAGAAGTACTCAACAAGCCCGGAAAAATACGACACTTGATTTTCTAAATCCTATACTATAAAGCGATAGGTACACTTGCCTTATCGAATTATACGTGGATAATATTTTAATTTTGCGCAGCGTGAATTTATCTCATCAAGTTTTTGGTGCCGTTGCCGGGGACTTATTGTTGATATTTTGAAAGCTTAGTTCTATTAATTTTATCATTTTTTTTCTCTTCTCTCTTTTCTACGTTTTTCTTTTTGGTGTATGACCCGAAGGAATCCGTCCGATCTTCTTGAATTAGATCCGGAAATCGAGCAAACCATTCGGCGACGCTTAAGATTTCAAGGACCAAATTCTCAAGATCTGATTGAGGAATCCGTAGGTGACACTTCTCCTTCTTCTTCTTCTTCTACTTCTTCCTCCTCTTCTACTTCTTCTAATATGGGTGATCCAAATCCGGATGAGGTCGCGCAACGGACTATGTCCTATTATGCCCGGCCTAATCTGGAGGATACCACTTCTAGTATTGTTCGACCTGCTATAGCGAACAATAATTTTGAATTAAAGCCGAGCATCATTCAAATGGTACAACAATATGTACAATTTGATGGGCTTCAAGATGAGGATCCCAACGCACATATTTTTAGTTTTCTAGAAATATGCGATACTTTCAAAATTAACGGGGTATCCGATGACGCAATAAGGCTTCAGCTTTTTCCTTTCTCCTTGCGCAATAAAGCTAAGCAGTGGCTCAGTTCTCTTCCAAGAGGATCTATCACCACATGGGCCCAAATGACGGAACAATTTCTCACGAAATATTTTCCGCCCGCTAAATCAGCCCAATTGCGTAAGGATATCATTTCTTTCTCCCAAGTTGAATCGGAAACGCTTTATGATACTTGGGAGCGGTTTAAGGAATATTTGCGCCGATGCCCCCATCTTGCAATCCCCGACTGGTTGCAAATTCAGACGTTCTATAACGGCCTAAATTCCCAAACGCGTCAAATGATTGACGCCGCCGCTGGTGGTACCTTGAATAACAAAACACCGGCAGGCGCGCAAGAGCTTTTAGAGAGTATGGCCATGAATACGTATCAATGGAGTACACCTCGGTCGCGCTCAAATAAACCGGCCGGGCTGTATGAAATTGATTCATTTACTAATTTATCTCTACAGGTTGTGTTACTTAGCAAGAAACTAGAAGGGATGACTGCTCCCTCTTCTACACCTACCTGGGAGCCTAATCAAAATACGGCGGAGCATGTGGATTACATGGGTAATCCGAACCGGCCGCCCTTCAATCCGGGGAACAATCAATACGACAACACATACCACCCAGGTTGGAGGAACCACCCCAATTTATCATGGGGTATTCAAGGTAACACGGGTAATGCTCCCCTTGCTTCTCCAAATTCATCTCTTCCACCGCAAGCCCCTAAACCGCCTTCTCTCGAGGAGGTGGTTAATAAATATATTTCTAAAAATGATGTGGATGTCCGAAATTTACAAGGGTCGTTGCGGAATTTGGAGAATCAAGTGGGGCAACTTTTAAAAATGGTCACCGATCAGCCGAAAAGAACACCGCCGACAACTTCAAATGTCTTGGCGGTGACCTTTGCGGATGATTCGGACACCGATCTTGAAGAGGAAATTTCACCTACCCCATCATCTCTTCCTCTTCCAGAATTTCAACCCCGTCTTCCTTACCCCGCTCATTTGATCGAGCGGGCTAATAATATTAATTCTAATTTTAATATTCCATGCACTATAGGATCTACTCATTTTTCAAACTCTTTCGCCGATCTGGGTGCTAGTGTTAATATTATTCCCTATAGTTTATCCCAAAAATTACAGTTAGGAGAACCTACCCCCACCGACATCAAATTACAATTGGCTGATCGCTCCGTGAAGACACCCATAGGGGTGATTCATGATGTGCCAGTTGAGGTTGGCGAGTCTACTTTACCGGTAGACTTTGTTATCCTTGATATGGAAGAAGACGCCGGGATACCTCTAATCCTTGGTCGTCCATTCTTGGCCACTACACGAGCAATATTTGACGTTTGTGAGGGCACTCTTCTCCTCCGAATGGGGTATGAGAATATTTTAATTCATGCAACAAATTCACCCACCTTGCATCGCTCAAAGCCGTTATCATCATTTGATGATAAATTTAGAACGAGGTAAAGACCGGCACGCCACTATGGTCGAGCTCAACGACCGTAACCAAAGCACTCTTGGGAGGCAACCCATGTTTTTATTTTATTTTTATTTTTATTTTATTTTCTTCCGTTTAAAAAATTTTAAGTATTTTTATTCTTGTTTTGAAAAAAAAAACATATAAAAAAAACAAAGAAAAAAACAAAAAGAAAACAAATAAAAAAATATATATTATTCTATTTTGAGGTTTTTGCAGGTTTGGAGGAGATTTGGGAGATAACGGTCCCTCGCACATACGCATGAAACCCTGCTCTCCAAGTCGGTACTTTCTTTTTAGTATTTCTCTTTTTATTTTGTTACCTTGATTTTGTTTTTATTTTGTTTTCTTTTCAAAAAAAGATAAAAAAAAATTTCAAAACCAAACTAAAAAAAAAACGTTTCTGAAAAAAATGTCTCAGTCACGGCCTCAGTCACCGCCGTGACCAGGGCGTGGCGCGTTACGATCCGTTTTCCTGGCGAGTCTCTCGACGAGTTACACTCCATTCGTCTTCCGTAAAAGTCACGGGCGTGACCAACCTTGGTCACGGGCGTGACATCAACGGAAGAACATTTTGGCCTGAGTCGGGACTCACGGGCTCAGTTTGAGATGTCACGCCCGTGACAACACGAGTCACGCCCGTGACATTTGAAGGTCACAGCCGTGACTCATCCAGCTGGCGCAACACCTCCACAGTACCAGGTCAAAGATTTTCTTTGACTGTCACGCCCGTGACAGTCAAGTCACGCCCATGGTCACGGGCGTGACCCTGAGCGCTGACACCTCGGGAACCGATTTTTGACCGGCGAGCATTGGATTCCCTGCCTCTTTGATTTCGCCAGGTACAGGCCCTCGGTCACGGGCGTGACCGAGGGCGTGACCTGGGAAAAATCAGCTTTTTGATCGGTCAAGCCTCGGATTCCTCCCTCACGCCAGATTTCACGTGTCGCCCCTTACACGCCCTCGGTCACGGGCGTGACCGAGGGCGTGACACCTGAATTTTTCCCTATTTAAGTGCCCCTTCCCCCTCTCTTTTCTCCACACCTTGTCCCCCATCTCTCCCTTCTATTCTCTCATCTTTGGCCGATTACTTCATTTCTTCCTTCCAAATGGCCGGCCGCCGTCGCAACCACGCCATTGGCGAGTCCTCCTCTTCACTCCCCGATGAAACTTTTGATGCGGAGGCTATGCTCAATTTTTCCCATCCCACTCATCAAGACCGAAGTACCCGCCTCCGTGGGAAAGAATTTGGCGTTTTCCGCGTCATTGATTGGCACGTTCTCACCACCCTCGGGCAGGCCAACGCGGTGCGAGATTTACTCACTACTCCGGGGTGGGCTCCTTTCTTCTCCATTTCGGAGCCGGCGTACTACGAGCTGACGGTGGAGTTTTTCTCCTCATTTAATTTTCACTGGGCCGGGGCCGACAACGTGCTTGAATTCCGAATGGGTGGGCTTTCGCAAACTCTTCCTTTGCGTCAGTTCAACGTTCTCATGGGCTTCTGCGACGAGGCCTTCACCCTTACGGAGGCCTACACCGCTCTCCCCCTTGATTTCCCTCGTGAGTATAACCTTCCCGGATTTTGGGCGGAAATCAGTAACGACCCCAATCCATATTCGCCTAAAAAATCCAAGGGTAGTCATCTCCTCTCCCCCGCCTTACGCTATCTCCACTACCTCCTCACTTTCACACTTTCCGCTCGCGGCGATAGCCATGGAGTGGTGACCCGCGCGGACCTGTTATATTTATATAGCATGCACGAACGAGTCCCCCTCAATCTTGGTTCGGCGCTAGCGATGTTTTTTTCGGCATCAGGCCGAAAATCGGAGGCTTAGTGCGCTTCATGGCGGTTCGTTTGTTACTTATTTGGCCAAGCGTTTGGGGCTCTGGGATGCACTTCCTCCCATGTCTCCACTCCAAACGCCTGCGCCTATCACATTCCAAAGCCTCCGAGCCCTTGGTTTGATGCGTCGGCGTGGCCACGAGTACGAGGCCGTTCCTGGCGAAGTGGGTGGCGACCCGATCGATCTTGATTTTGAAGCTGATTCCGGTGGCTTTGCTCCAGCTCCGCAGTTTCCACAGCCGCCACAGCAGCATTTTCCCCCTGCGCCCGACTCATCCACTTATTTCGATCAGTAGTTTGGGCGGATCCACACTCGTTTAGATCAGATTTAGACTGAGCAGCTGTCCATGCACACTCATTTTGACACACGTTTTGATACCCTCGAGCAGCGCCATGCTTCCTCTATGGAGCATCTGTAGCGGGAATTTGCTGATCTGCGTGCTTATTATCAGTAGGAGGACGACGACGATGATGCTTAGAGCTTTTTATTTTTGGTCGTCTGTATCTTTTATTTTCTGTCCCGCACCTTTGTATTTGTTTTATTTCTCTTTTATTCCTGCCAAAATATTAAAAATATAAAAAAAATGTTTTGCTTTATGTCTTTCTTCAGGATGGCTTGGGTATTGATTTGCTCTTCATCAGGGATGTTTTCTCTCGTTTACTTGTACTTATTTTTAAAACATTGGGGACACTGTTTTCTTTTAAGTATGGGGGGGGGGGGGTATTTCACGCCGGTTTTATTGCAAAGCAACACCCAAATTTTTAAAAAAACAAAAAAAAAATAAAAAAAAAATACAAAATTACAAAATCTACAAAAAAAATAGTTTTCTTAATATTTCTATATTTACTTGTTTGCAAAATTCTTAGTAGATTTACTTTTACATAGTGTTGTAGAAAATTTTATATACTTCATTAGATTTTGAATTTTGGAGTAAAATTGTTGGCTCGTGCAGTGTTCTAGTTACGTGCACGCGTTAGTAGGATCTCATGTCGAATTAACTATTCAGCATAAAATTAGATTTATGATTTTCTAACTGCGTAGAATATTTTTGTTTTACTTTTAATTTGAAATCGGTAGAATCCAAAAATGCTTTAAGTGAGTATGTAGAAGTTTACTGGAGAAATATTACCCAATTTGAACGGAAGGGTATTCTTTCTCGATGTCTAGAACTTGCCTCTAGCGACTCTCAAGACATTTGCATAAGTTAGATTCATGAGCATGAAAATGATTTAGGCCATCCTTGATTCGTTTGAGCCTTTGCATTCCAAGCCATAAAATCTTAACCGTTGCTAGCCATTTTGTGCTTTTTACCGTTTCTTTTGTAAGCCCCACTCATTCTCACCAAAGCCAAATAGCATACCTATGGTGCACGCTTGAAATTTAGAGCTTTATTTGTTGCTAGCTTGTGTTTCTTATTTGTGAAAATGGTGATTTTAATTTTGTTATCATTTTGCTGCAAAAGAAGAAAAAAATGAAAAAAAAAATAATGAAAAAAAAATGAAGAAAAAAAAATGAGAAAAAAATATTGAGAAAAAAATTTGCAGAGTGCATTTTTGACCCCTACCTTTATATTTCAAAATTATTTGGGGTGTAAAAATTAATTAGCATACAAGTTTTTGCAAAGCTCTTCTTTTTGTTTTAAGTGTGCCTTAACCTTTCACGTTTATCTTTTGATATCCGCACCTTGAACCTAAGCCACATTTCAACCTAATTAAGTCCTATTGATTCGTGCTTATGAGTTAAACTAGTGCCGTGGCGAGAGTGTGAAAGGGCAAGCCTATGGCCATCGTCATTGATGGATTTCTTTGGAGGCAATCCCGAACTTTGATTTTGTGTAATATTGATCTTAGTAAACATGCTACCTGCTCCTTAAATATCATTTTAGGATTTACCGAATTTTCAATTTAAAAGTAATAACAATATGTTATAACGCATTTTTGAAAATTATAAGCTAATCTTTATGCTGAATAGGTTTTTCTACTAGAATTTCTACACGCTTAGGCGCAAGACTTCGCATTTTTACTCTTTAGGTTCAAAATTCTTTTCTTGTATTTAAATTTTTCTACTCCTATGGAAAGTTGTTTGCTCGGGACTAGCAAACGAATAAGTATGGGGGTATTTGATAATGCTATATTTATAGTTATTTTCACATAATATTTTATTAATAATTAATTTAATTTAATTTAGTTTTAGTTAATTTATCACTAATTTTTCTTCTTTTTATATTTTCAGGTAATTTGGGCTGCCAATAGCAATTTCAAGCTCATAAGACTAATCAGGAGAATATTTGGAGTATTTCGGCCGAAATCGCAAAGTACACGCCCTCGGTCACGGGCGTGACCTAGGGCGTGACATGTTGTCACGGCCGTGATCCAGCCCCGCGCATTCCAGTTGAAAATGTCAGCCGCCCCGTCAGATTAAAATTACACGCCCTCTGTCACGGGCGTGACAGAGGGCGTGACCTAAAGTGTCACGGGCGTGACATGCCCGGAATGCATTCAATTCAGCCAGCAATCAATTCCCGTCGTTTCTAGCTTACACGCCCTCGGTCACGGGCGTGACCAAGGCCGTGACTCTTCTGCAACCGCCAAATTAACTCCTGATCGCGGCGTTTCCCGCAGTTTCCAGACCCGTTCAAGACACGCCCTCTGTCACGGGCGTGACCGAGGCCGTGACCCGCCATGCAATTGATTTGTGTCGGTTTCTCTTCCCCAACGTCCCGGGCTTTCATGACAGCAATTACGCAGCTTACACGCCCTTGGTCACGGGCGTGACCAAGGGCGTGACTCCCCGATTTTTCAGCTATAAAAGGCAGCAATCTCCAGAAGTTGAGGAGTTCAATTTTGGAGTTTACTTACAGTTTTAGTCTATTATTTTTGTTGTTCTAGCTAATATTTCTTCAAGTTGTAAGTTTTTATTATTGCAATTTCAATTCAAGTTTTCTAGTTTTTAATCATGTATTTTCCCTTTTCTACTTGTATTCCCATCACTATGATGAGTAGCTAAATTTCCTTTAGCACTTGGTCATGATGAACTTTGGAATAAAATAAAATTTGTTTTGAATCTTTCTAATTAGCAAACTCTCATATTGTTTATTTTCGATTTATCTTTGAATTACTTTGTTTTGATTTCATATGTCCGGAATATGACTTTCAATCTAAGATTCGTTTGCTAGTGATCGAGAGATCCATGCGAACGAGGAGATCACTCAAAGATAAAAAGAATTGTATGCATTCCTCGAGAGAGGGTGACACAAATCTTTCGGATTGGAGTCAAATCCAATAGTGGGGTTCATCGCTTAAAGCAAGCTTAGGGGGTTTCGACTGGCCGAGGGGTCTTAATCGATCAACCTAAGGTTAGGTGGTAGTTCTCTCGAGAGAGGCTCTACCATATTTTGGGAACCTCCACGGTCGAAGATATTTCAATAAGAGTTTGCGGTTTCATCTTTTATAAAATAATATTTTATTCCAAAGGGATTCAAGACCAAGTGTTAATCCTTTAAATCATAATTTTCCTTCGTAGTTAATTTTCTCCAAATCGTTTTTCCAAAACAAACCCAACTTTCGATCGATAAAATAATAGCTCTTCTTTGTGAGTAGAAGTACTCAACAAGCCCAGAAAAATACGACACTTGATTTTCTAAATCCTATACTATAAAGCGATCGGTACACTTGCCTTATCGAATTATACGTGGATAATATTTTAATTTTGCGCAGCGTGAATTTATCTCATCAAGTTTTTGGCGCCGTTGCCGGGGACTTATTGTTGATATTTTGAAAGCTTAGTTCTATTAATTTTATCATTTTTTTTCTCTTCTCTCTTTTCTACGTTTTTCTTTTTGGTGTATGACCCGAAGGAATCCGTCCGATCTTCTTGAATTAGATCCGGAAATTGAGCAAACCATTCGACGACGCTTAAGATTTCAACGACCAAATTCTCAAGATCTGATTGAGGAATCCGTAGGTGACACTTCTCCTTCTTCTTCTTCTTCTACTTCTTCCTCCTCTTCTACTTCTTCTAATATGGGTGATCCAAATCCGGATGAGGTCGCGCAACGGACTATGTCCTATTATGGCCGGCCTAATCTGGAGGATACCACTTCTAGTATTGTTCGACCTGCTATAGCGAACAATAATTTTGAATTAAAGCCGAGCATCATTCAAATGGTACAACAATATGTACAATTTTATGGGCTTCAAGATGAGGATCCCAACACACATATTTTTAGTTTTCTAGAAATATGCGATACTTTCAAAATTAACGGGGTATCCGATGACGCAATAAGGCTTCGGCTTTTTCCTTTCTCCTTGCGCAATAAAGCTAAGTAGTGGCTCAGTTCTCTTCCAAGAGGATCTATCACCATATGGGCCCAAATGACGGAACAATTTCTCACGAAATATTTTCCGCCGGCTAAATCAGCCCAATTGCGTAAGGATATCATTTCTTTCTCCCAAGTTGAATCGGAAACGCTTTATGATACTTGGGAGCGGTTTAAGGAATATTTGCGCCGATGCCCCCATCATGCAATCCCCGACTGGTTGCAAATTCAGACGTTCTATAACGGCCTAAATTCCCAAACGCGTCAAATGATTGACGCCGCCGCTGGTGGTACCTTGAATAACAAAACACCGGCAGGCGCGCAAGAGCTTTTAGAGAGTATGGCCATGAATACGTATCAATGGAGTACACCTCGGTCGCGCTCAAAAAAACCGGCCGGGCTGTATGAAATTGATTCATTTACTAATTTATCTCTACAGGTTGAGTTACTTAGCAAGAAACTAGAAGGGATGACTGCTCCCTCTTCTACACCTACCTGGGAGCCTAATCAAAATACGGCGGAGCATGTGGATTACATGGGTAATCCGAACCGGCCGCCCTTCAATCCGGGGAACAATCAATACGGCAACACATACCACCCAGGTTGGAGGAACCACCCCAATTTATCATGGGGTAATCAAGGTAACACGGGTAATGCTCCCCTTGCTTCTCCAAATTCATCTCTTCCACCGCAAGCCCCTAAACCGCCTTCTCTCGAGGAGGTGGTTAATAAATATATTTCTAAAAATGATGTGGATGTCCGCAATTTACAAGTGTCGTTGCGGAATTTGGAGAATCAAGTGGGGCAACTTTTAAAATGGTCACCGATCAGCCGAAAAGAACACCGCCGACAACTTCAAATGTCTTGGCGGTGACCTTTGCGGATGATTCGGACACCGATCTTGAAGAGGAAATTTCACCTACCCCATCATCTCTTCCTCTTCCAGAATTTCAACCCCGTCTTCCTTACCCCGCTCGTTTGATCGAGCGGGCTAATAATATTAATTCTAATTTTAATATTCCATGCACTATAGGATCTACTCATTTTTCAAACGCTTTCGCCGATCTGGGCGCTAGTGTTAATATTATTCCCTATAGTTTATCCCAAAAATTACAGTTAGGAGAACCAACCCCCACCGACATCAAATTACAATTGGCTGATCGCTCCGTGAAGACACCCATAGGGGTGATTCATGATGTGCCAGTTGAGGTTGGCGAGTCTACTTTACCGGTAGACTTTATTATCCTTGATATGGAAGAAGACGTCGGGATACCTCTAATCCTTGGTCGTCCATTCTTGGCCACTACACGAGCAATATTTGACGTTTGTGAGGGCACTCTTCTCCTCCGAATGGGGTATGAGAATATTTTAATTCATGCAACAAATTCACCCACCTTGCATCGCTCAAAGCCGTTATCATCATTTGATGATAAATTTAGAACGAGGTAAAGACCGGCACGCCACTATGGTCGAGCTCAACGACCGTAACCAAAGCGCTCTTGGGAGGCAACCCATGTTTTGATTTTATTTTTATTTTATTTTCTTCCGTTTAAAAAATTTTAAGTATTTTTATTCTTGTTTTAAAAATAAAATAAAAAAACATATAAAAATAAAAAAACAAAGAAAAAAACAAAAAAAAAATATATTATTCTATTTTGAGGTTTTTGCAGGTTTGGAGGAGATTTGGGAGATAACGGTCCCTCGCACATACGCATGAAACCCCGCTCTCCAAGTCGGTACTTTCTTTTTAGTATTTCTCTTTTTATTTTGTTACCTTGATTTTGTTTTTATTTTGTTTTCTTTTCAAAAAAAGATAAAAAAAAATTTCAAAACCAAACTAAAAAAAAAAAAGTTTCTGAAAAAAATGTCTCAGTCACGGTCGTGACCAGGGCGTGGCGCGTTACGATCCGTTTTCCTGGCGAGTCTCTCGACGAGTTGCACTCCATTCGTCTTCCGTAAAAGTCACGGGCGTGACCAACCTTGGTCACGGGCGTGACATCAACGGAAGAACATTTTGGCCTGAGTCGGGACTCACGGGCTCAGTTTGAGATGTCACGCCCGTGACAACACGAGTCACGCCCGTGACATTTGAAGGTCACGGCCGTGACTCATCCAGCTGGCGCAACACCTCCACAGCACCAGGTCAAAGATTTTCTTTGACTGTCACGCCCGTGACAGTCAAGTCACGCCCATGGTCACGGGCATGACCCTGAGCGCTGACACCTCGGGAACCGATTTTTGACCGGCGAGCATTGGATTCCCTGCCTCTTTGATTTCGCCAGGTACACGCCCTCGGTCACGGGCGTGACCGAGGGCGTGACCTGGGAAAAATCAGCTTTTTGACCGGTCAAGCCTCGGATTCCTCCCTCACGCCAGATTTCACGTGTCGCCCCTTACACGCCCTCGGTCACGGGCGTGACCGAGGGCGTGACACCTGAATTTTTCCTTATTTAAGTGCCCCTTCCCCCTCTCTTTTCTCCACACCTTGTCCCCCATCTCTCCCTTCTATTCTCTCATCTTTGGCCGATTACTTCATTTCTTCCTTCCAAATGGCCGGCCGCCGTCGCAACCATGCCATTGGCGAGTCCTCCTCTTCACTCCCCGATGAAACTTTTGATGCGGAGGCTATGCTCAATTTTTCCCATCCCACTCATCAAGACCGAAGTACCCGCCTCCGTGGGAAAGAATTTGGCGTTTTCTGCGTCATTGATTGGCACGTTCTCACCACCCTCGGGTAGGCCAACGCGGTGCGAGATTTACTCACTACTCCGGGGTGGGCTCCTTTCTTCTCCATTTCGGAGCCGGCGTACTTCGAGCTGACGGTGGAGTTTTTCTCCTCATTTGATTTTCACTGGGCCGGGGCCGACAACGTGCTTGAATTCCGAATGGGCGGGCTTTCGCAAACTCTTCCTTTGCGTCAGTTCAACGTTCTCACGGGCTTCTGCGATGAGGCCTTCACCCTTACGGAGGCCTACACCGCTCTCCCCCTTGATTTCCCTTGTGAGTATAACCTTCCCGGATTTTGGGCGGAAATCAGTAACGACCCCAATCCATATTCGCCTAAAAAATCCAAGGGTAGTCATCTCCTCTCCCCCGCCTTACGCTATCTCCATTACCTCCTCACTTTCACACTTTCCGCTCGCGGCGATAGCCTTGGAGTGGTGACCCGCGCGGACCTGTTATATTTATATAGCATGCACGAACGAGTCCCCCTCAATCTTGGTTCGGCGCTAGCGATGTTTTTTCGGCATCAGGCCGAAAATCGGAGGCTTAGTGCGCTTCATGGCGGTTCGTTTGTTACTTATTTGGCCAAGCGTTTGGGGCTCTGGGATGCACTTCCTCCCATGTCTCCACTCCAAACGTCTGCGCCTATCACATTCCAAAACCTCCGAGCCCTTGGTTTGATGCGTCGGCGTGGCCGCGAGTACGAGGCCGTTCCTGGCGAAGTGGGTGGCGACCCGATCGATCTTGATTTCGAAGCTGATTCCGGTGGCGTTGCTCCAGCTCCGCAGTTTCCACAGCCGCCACAGCAGCATTTTCCCCCTGCGCCCGACTCATCCACTAATTTCGATCAGCAGTTTGGGCGGATCCACACTCGTTTGGATCAGATTCAGACTGAGCAGCTTTCCATGCGCACTCATTTTGACACACGTTTTGATACCCTCGAGCAGCGCCATGCTTCCTCTATGGAGCATCTGCAGCGGGAATTTGCTGATCTGCGTGCTTATTATCAGCAGGAGGACGACGACGATGATGCTTAGAGCTTTTTATTTTTGGTCATCTGTATCTTTTATTTTCTGTCCCGCACCTTTGTATTTGTTTTATTTCTCTTTCATTCCTGCCAAAATATTAAAAATATAAAAAAAATGTTTTGCGTTATGTCTTTCTTCAGGATGGCTTGGGTATTGATTTGCTCTTCATCAGGGAAGTTTTCTCTCCTTTACTTGTACTTATTTTTAAAACATTGGGGACACTGTTTTCTTTTAAGTATGGGGGGGAGGGTATTTCACGCCGATTTTATTGCAAAGCAACACCCAAATTTTTAAAAAAACAAAAAAAGAAATTTAAAAAAAAAATACAAAATTACAAAATCTACAAAAAAAAATAGTTTTCTTAATATTTCTATATTTACTTGTTTGCAAAATTTTTAGTAGATTTACTTTTACATAGTGTTGTAGAAAATTTTATATACTTCATTAGATTTTGAATTTTGGAGTAAAATTGTTGACTCGTGCAGTGTTCTAGTTACGCGCACGCGTTAGTAGGATCTCATGTCGAATTAACTATTCAGCATAAAATTAGATTTATGATTTTCTAACTGCGTAGAATATTTTTGTTTTACTTTTAATTTGAAATCGGTAGAATCCAAAAATGCTTTAAGTGAGTATGTAGAAGTTTACTGGAGAAATATTACCCAATTTGAACGGAAGGGTATTCTTTCTCGATGTCTAGAACTTGCCTCTAGCGACTCTCAAGACATTTGCATAAGTTAGATTCATGAGCATGAAAATGATTTAGGCCATCTCTTGATTCGTTTGAACCTTTGCAATCCAAGCCATAAAATCTTAACCGTTGCTAGCCATTTTGTGCTTTTTACCGTTTCTTTTGTAAGCCCCACTCATTTTCACCAAAGCCAAATAGCATACCTATGGTGCACGCTTGAAATTTAGAGCTTTATTTGTTGCTAGCTTGTGTTTCTTATTTGTGAAAATGGTGATTTTAATTTTGTTATCATTTTGCTGCAAAAGAAGAAAAAAATGAAAAAAAAAATAATGAAGAAAAAAAAATGAGAAAAAAATATTGAGAAAAAAATTTGCAGAGTGCATTTTTGACCCCTACCTTTATATTTCAAAATTATTTGGGGTGTAAAAATTAATTAGCATACAAGTTTTTGCAAAGCTCTTCTTTTTGTTTTAAGTGTGCCTTAACCTTTCACGTTTATCTTTTGATATCCGCACCTTGAATCTAAGCCACATTTCAACCTAATTAAGTCCTATTGATTCGTGCTTATGAGTTAAACTAGTGCCGTGGCGAGAGTGTGAAAGGGCAAGCCTATGGCCATCGTCATTGATGGATTTCTTTGGAGGCTATCCCGAACTTTGATTTTGTGTAATATTGATCTTAGTAAACATGCTACCCGCTCCTTAAATATCATTTTAGGATTTACCGAATTTTCAATTTAAAAGTAATAACAATATGTTATAACGCATTTTTGAAAATTATAAGCTAATCTTTATGCTGAATAGGTTTTTCTACTAGAATTTCTACACGCTTAGGCGCAAGACTTCGCATTTTTACTCTTTAGGTTCAAAATTCTTTTCTTGTATTTAAATTTTTCTACTCCTATGGAAAGTTGTTTGCTCGGGACTAGCAAACGAATAAGTATGGGGGTATTTGATAATGCTATATTTATAGTTATTTTCACATAATATTTTATTAATAATTAATTTAATTTAATTTAGTTTTAGTTAATTTTTCTTTTTTTTATATTTTCAGGTAATTTGGGCTGCCAATAGCAATTTCAAGCTCATAAGACTAATCAGGAGAATATTTGGAGTATTTCGGCCGAAATCGCAAAGTACACGCCCTCGGTCACGGGCGTGACCTAGGGCGTGACATGTTGTCACGGCCGTGATCCAGCCCCGCGCATTCCAGTTGAATAAGTCAGCCGCCACGTCAGATTAAAATTACACGCCCTCTGTCACGGGCGTGACAGAGGGCGTGACCTAAAGTGTCACGGGCGTGACACGCCCGGAATGCATTCAATTCAGCCAGCAATCAATTCCCGTCGTTTCTAGCTTACACGCCCTCGGTCACGGGCGTGACCAAGGCCGTGACTCTTCTGCAACCGCCAGATTAACTCCTGATCGCGGCGTTTCCCGCCGTTTCCAGACCCGTTCAAGACACGCCCTCTGTCACGGGCGTGACCGAGGCCGTGACCCGCCATGCAATTGATTTCTGCCGGTTTCTCTTCCCCAACGTCCCGGGCTTTCATGACAGCAATTACGCAGCTTACACGCCCTTGGTCATGGGCGTGACCAAGGGCGTGACTCCCCGATTTTTCAGCTATAAAAGGCAGCAATCTCCAGAAGTTGAGGAGTTCGATTTTGGAGTTTACTTACAGCTTTAGTCTATTATTTTTGTTGTTCTAGCTAATTTTTCTTCAAGTTGTAAGTTTTTATTATTGCAATTTCAATTCAAGTTTTCTAGTTTTTAATCATGTATTTTCCCTTTTCTACTTGCATTCCCATCACTATGATGAGTAGCTAAATTTCCTTTAGCACTTGGTCATGATGAACTTTGGAATAAAATAAAATTTGTTTTGAATCTTTCTAATTAGCAAACACTCGTATTGTTTATTTTCGATTTATCTTTGAATTACTTTGTTTTGATTTCATATGTCCGGAATATGACTTTCAATCTAAGATTCGTTTGCTAGTGATCGAGAGATCCATGCGAACGAGGAGATCACTCAAAGATAAAAAGAATTGTATGCATTCCTCGACAGAGGGTGACACAAATCTTTCGGATTGGAGTCAAATCCAATAGTGGGGTTCATCGCTTAAAGCAAGCTTAGGGGGTTTCGACTGGCTGAGGGGTCTTAATCGATCAACCTAAGGTTAGGTGGTAGTTCTCTCGAGAGAGGCTCTACCATATTTTGGGAACCTCCACGGTCGAAGATATTTCAATAAGAGTTTGCGGTTTCATCTTTTATAAAATTATATTTTATTCCAAAGGGATTCAAGACCAAGTGCTAATCCTTTAAATCATAATTTTCCTTCGTAGTTAATTTTCTCCAAATCGTTTTTCCAAAACAAACCCAACTTTCGATCGATAAAATAATAGCTCTTCTTTGTGAGTAGAAGTACTCAACAAGCCCGGAAAAATACGACACTTGATTTTCTAAATCCTATACTATAAAGCTATAGGTACACTTGCCTTATCGAATTATACGTGGATAATATTTTAATTTTGCGCAACGTGAATTTATCTCATCAAGTTTTTGGCGCCATTGCCGGGGACTTATTGTTGATATTTTGAAAGCTTAGTTCTATTAATTTTATCATTTTTTTTCTCTTCTCTCTTTTCTACGTTTTTCTTTTTGGTGTATGACCCGAAGGAATCCGTCCGATCTTCTTGAATTAGATCCAGAAATCGAGCAAACCATTCGGCGACGCTTAAGATTTCAAGGACCAAATTCTCAAGATCTGATTGAGGAATCCGTATATGACACTTCTCCTTCTTCTTCTTCTTCTACTTCTTCCTCCTCTTCTACTTCTTCTAATATGGGTGATCCAAATCCGGATGAGGTCGCGCAACGGACTATGTCCTATTATGCCCGGCCTAATCTGGAGGATACCACTTCTAGTATTGTTCGACCTGCTATAGCGAACAATAATTTTGAATTAAAGCCGAGCATCATTCAAATGGTACAACAATATGTACAATTTGATGGGCTTCAAGATGAGGATCCCAACGCACATATTTTTAGTTTTCTAGAAATATGCGATACTTTCAAAATTAAAGGGGTATCCGATGACGCAATAAGGCTTCCGCTTTTTCCTTTCTCCTTGCGCAATAAAGCTAAGCAGTGGCTCAGTTCTCTTCCAAGAGGATCTATCACCACATGGGCCCAAATGACGGAACAATTTCTCACGAAATATTTTCCGCCCGCTAAATCAGCCCAATTGCGTAAGGATATCATTTCTTTCTCCCAAGTTGAATCGGAAACGCTTTATGATACTTGGGAGCGGTTTAAGGAATATTTGTGCCGATGCCCCCATCATGCAATCCCCGACTGGTTGCAAATTCAGACGTTCTATAATGGCCTAAATTCCCAAACGCGTCAAATGATTGACGCCGCCACCGGTGGTACCTTGAATAACAAAACACCGGCAGGCGCGCAAGAGCTTTTAGAGAGTATGGCCATGAATACGTATCAATGGAGTACACCTCGGTCGCGCTCAAATAAACCGGCCGGGCTGTATGAAATTGATTCATTTACTAATTTATCTCTACAGGTTGAGTTACTTAGCAAGAAACTAGAAGGGATGACTGCTCCCTCTTCTACACCTACCTGGGAGCCTAATCAAAATACGGCGGAGCATGTGGATTACATGGGTAATCCGAACCGGCCGCCCTTCAATCCGGGGAACAATCAATACGGCAACACATACCACCCAGGTTGGAGGAACCACCCCAATTTATCATGGGGTAATCAAGGTAACACGGGTAATGCTCCCCTTGCTTCTCCAAATTCATCTCTTCCACCGCAAGCCCCTAAACCGCCTTCTCTCGAGGAGGTGGTTAATAAATATATTTCTAAAAATGATGTGGATGTCCGCAATTTACAAGGGTCGTTGCGGAATTTGGAGAATCAAGTGGGGCAACTTTTAAAAATGGTCACCGATCAGCCGAAAAGAACACCGCCGACAACTTCAAATGTCTTGGCGGTGACCTTTGCGGATGATTCGGACACCGATCTTGAAGAGGAAATTTCACCTACCCCATCATCTCTTCCTCTTCCAGAATTTCAACCCCGTCTTCCTTACCCCGCTCGTTTGATCGAGCGGGCTAATAATATTAATTCTAATTTTAATATTCCATGCACTATAGGATCTACTCATTTTTCAAACGCTTTCGCCGATTTGGGCGCTAGTGTTAATATTATTCCCTATAGTTTATCCCAAAAATTACAGTTAGGAGAACCTACCCCCACCGACATCAAATTACAATTGGCTGATCGCTCCGTGAAGACACCCATAGGGGTGATTCATGATGTGCCAGTTGAGGTTGGCGAGTCTACTTTACCGGTAGACTTTGTTATCCTTGATATGGAAGAGGACGCCGGGATACCTCTAATCCTTGGTCGTCCATTCTTGGCCACTACACGAGCAATATTTGACGTTTGTGAGGGCACTCTTCTCCTCCGAATGGGGTATGAGAATATTTTAATTCATGCAACAAATTCACCCACCTTGCATCGCTCAAAGCCGTTATCATCATTTGATGATAAATTAAGAACGAGGTAAAGACCGGCACGCCACTATGGTCGAGCTCAACGACCGTAACCAAAGCGCTCTTGGGAGGCAACCCATGTTTTTATTTTATTTTTATTTTTATTTTATTTTCTTCCGTTTAAAAAATTTTAAGTATTTATATTCTTGTTTTTAAAAAAAAATAAAAAAACATATAAAAATAAAAAAAAAACAAAAAAAAAACAAATAAAAAAATATATTATTCTATTTTGAGGTTTTTGCATGTTTGGAGGAGATTTGGGAGATAACGGTCCCTCGCACATACGCATGAAACCCCGCTCTCCAAGTCGGTACTTTCTTTTTAGTATTTCTCTTTTTATTTTGTTACCTTGATTTTGTTTTTATTTTGTTTTCTTTTCAAAAAAAGATAAATTAAAAAATTCAAAACCAAACTAAAAAAAAAAAGTTTCTGAAAAAAATGTCTCAGTCACGGCCTCAGTCACGGCCGTGACCAGGGCGTGGCGCATTACGATCCGTTTTCCTGGCGAGTCTCTCGACGAGTTGCACTCCATTCGTCTTCCGTAAAAGTCACGGGCGTGACCAACCTTGGTCACGGGCGTGACATCAACGGAAGAACATTTTGGCCTGAGTCGGGACTCACGGGCTCAGTTTGAGATGTCACGCCCGTGACAACACGAGTCACGCCCGTGACATTTGAAGGTCACGGCCGTGACTCATCCAGCTGGCGCAACACCTCCACAGCACCAGGTCAAAGATTTTCTTTGACTGTCACGCGCCCGTGACAGTCAAGTCACGCCCATGGTCACGGGCGTGACCCTGAGCGCTGACACCTCGGGAACCGATTTTTTACCGGCGAGCATTGGATTCCCTGCCTCTTTGATTTCGCCAGGTACACGCCCTCGGTCACGGGCGTGACCGAGGGCGTGACCTGGGAGAAATCAGCTTTTTGACAGGTCAAGCCTCGGATTCCTCCCTCACGCCAGATTTCACGTGTCGCCCCTTACACGCCCTCGGTCACGGGCGTGACCGAGGGCGTGACACCTGAATTTTTCCCTATTTAAGTGCCCCTTCCCCCTCTCTTTTCTCCACACCTTGTCCCCCATCTCTCCCTTCTATTCTCTCATCTTTGGCCGATTACTTCATTTCTTCCTTCCAAATGGCCGGCCGCCGTCGCAACCACGCCATTGGCGAGTCCTCCTCTTCACTCCCCGATGAAACTTTTGATGCGGAGGCTATGCTCAATTTTTCCCATCCCACTCATCAAGACCGAAGTACCCGCCTCCGTGGGAAAGAATTTGGCATTTTCCGCGTCATTGATTGGCACGTTCTCACCACCCTCGGGCAGGCCAACGCGGTGCGAGATTTACTCACTACTCCGGGGTGGGCTCCTTTCTTCTCCATTTCGGAGCCGGCGTACTACGAGCTGACAGTGGAGTTTTTCTCCTCATTTGATTTTCACTGGGCCGGGGCCGACAACCTGCTTGAATTCCGAATGGGCGGGCTTTCGCAAACTCTTCCTTTGCGTCAGTTCAACGTTCTCATGGGCTTCTGTGACGAGGCCTTCACCCTTACGGAGTCCTACACCGCTCTCCCCCTTGATTTCCCTCGTGAGTATAACCTTCCCGGATTTTGGGCGGAAATCAGTAACGACCCCAATCCATATTCGCCTAAAAAATCCAAGGGTAGTCATCTCCTCTCCCCCGCCTTACGCTATCTCCACTACCTCCACACTTTCACACTTTCCGCTCGCGGCGATAGCCATGAAGTGGTGACCCGCGCGGACCTGTTATATTTATATAGCATGCACGAACGAGTCTCCCTCAATCTTGGTTTGGCGCTAGCGATGTTTTTTTCGGCATCAGGCCGAAAATCTGAGGCTTAGTGCGCTTCATGGTGGTTCGTTTGTTACTTATTTGGCCAAGCGTTTGGGGCTCTGGGGTGCACTTCCTCCCATGTCTCCACTCCAAACGCCTGCGCCTATCACATTCCAAAACCTCCGAGCCCTTGGTTTGATGCATCGGCGTGGCCGCGAGTACGAGGCCGTTCCTGGCAAAGTGGGCGGCGACCCGATCGATCTTGATTTCGAAGCTGATTCCGATGGCGTTGCTCCAGCTCCGCAGTTTCCACAACCGCCACAGCAGCATTTTCCCCCTGCGCCCGACTCATCCACTTATTTCGATCAGCAGTTTGGGCGGATCCACACTCGTTTGGATCAGATTCAGACTGAGCAGCTGTCCATGCACACTCATTTTGACACACGTTTTGATACCCTCGAGCAGCGCCATGCTTCCTCTATGGAGCATCTGAAGTGGGAATTTGCTGATCTGCGTGCTTATTATCAGCAGGAGGACGACGACGATGATGCTTAGATCTTTTTATTTTTGGTCGTCTGTATCTTTTATTTTCTGTCCCGCACCTTTGTATTTGTTTTATTTCTCTTTTATTCCTGCCAAAATTTTAAAAATATAAAAAAAAATGTTTTGCTCTAAGTCTTTCTTCAGGATGGCTTGGGTATTGATTTGCTCTTCATCAGGGAAGTTTTCTCTCCTTTACTTGTACTTATTTTTAAAACATTGGGGACACTGTTTTCTTTTAAGTATGGGGGGAGGGTATTTCACGCCGATTTTATTGCAAAGCAACACCCAAATTTTAAAAAAAACAAAAAAAAATACAAAATTACAAAATCTACAAAAAAAATAATTTTCTTAATATTTCTATATTTACTTGTTTGCAAAATTCTTAGTAGATTTACTTTTACATAGTGTTGTAGAAAATTTTATATACTTCATTAGATTTTGAATTTTGGAGTAAAATTGTTGACTCGTGCAGTGTTCTAGTTACGCGCACGCGTTAGTAGGATCTCATGTCGAATTAACTATTCAGCATAAAATTAGATTTATGATTTTCTAACTGCGTAGAATATTTTTGTTTTACTTTTAATTTGAAATCGGTAGAATCCAAAAATGCTTTAAGTGAGTATGTAGAAGTTTACTGGAGAAATATTACCCAATTTGAACGGAAGGGTATTCTTTCTCGATGTCTAGAACTTGCCTCTAGCGACTCTCAAGACATTTGCATAAGTTAGATTCATGAGCATGAAAATGATTTAGGTCATCTCTTGATTCGTTTGAACCTTTGCATTCCAAGCCATAAAATCTTAACCGTTGCTAGCCATTTTGTGCTTTTTACCGTTTCTTTTGTAAGCCCCACTCATTTTCACCAAAGCCAAATAGCATACCTATGGTGCACGCTTGAAATTTAGAGCTTTATTTGTTGCTAGCTTGTGTTTCTTATTTGTGAAAATGGTGATTTTAATTTTGTTATCATTTTGCTGCAAAAGAAGAAAAAAATGAAAAAAAAAATAATGAAGAAAAAAAAATGAGAAAAAAATATTGAGAAAAAAATTTGCAGAGTGCATTTTTGACCCCTACCTTTATATTTCAAAATTATTTGGGGTGTAAAAATTAATTAGCATACAAGTTTTTGCAAAGCTCTTCTTTTTGTTTTAAGTGTGCCTTAACCTTTCACGTTTATCTTTTGATATCCGCACCTTGAACCTAAGCCACATTTCAACCTAATTAAGTCCTATTGATTCGTGCTTATGAGTTAAACTAGTGCCGTGGCGAGAGTGTGAAAGGGCAAGCCTATGGCCATCATCATTGATGGATTTCTTTGGAGGCTATCCCGAACTTAGATTTTGTGTAATATTGATCTTAGTAAACATGCTACCCGCTCCTTAAATATCATTTTAGGATTTACCGAATTTTCAATTTAAAAGTAATAACAATATGTTATAACGCATTTTTGAAAATTATAAGCTAATCTTTATGCTGAATAGGTTTTTCTACTAGAATTTCTACACGCTTAGGCGCAAGACTTCGCATTTTTACTCTATAGGTTCAAAATTCTTTTCTTGTATTTAAATTTTTCTACTCCTATGGAAAGTTGTTTGCTCGGGACTAAGAAACGAATAAGTATGGGGGTATATGATAATGCTATATTTATAGTTATTTTCACATAATATTTTATTAATAATTAATTTAATTTAATTTAGTTTTAGTTAATTTATCACTAATTTATCTTCTTTTTATATTTTCAGGTAATTTGGGCTGCCAATAGCAATTTCAAGCTCATAAGACTAATCAGGAGATTATTTGGAGTATTTCGGCCGAAATCGCAAAGTACACGCCCTCGGTCACGGGCGTGACCTAGGGCGTGACATGTTGTCACGGCCGTGATCCAGCCCCGCACATTCCAGTTGAAAAAGTCAGCCGCCACGTCAGATTAAAATTACACGCCCTCTGTCACGGGCGTGACAGAGGGCGTGACCTAAAGTGTCACGGGCGTGACACGCCCGGAATGCATTCAATTCAGCCATCAATCAATTCCCGCCAATTTCTAGCTTACACGCCCTCTGTCACGGGCGTGACCAAGGCCGTGACTCTTCTGCAACCGCTAGATTAACTCCTGATCGCGGCGTTTCCCGCCGTTTCCAGACCCGTTCAAGACACGCCCTCTGTCACGGGCGTGACCGAGGCCGTGACCCGCCTTGCAATTGATTTCTGCCAGTTTCTCTTCCCCAACGTCCCGGGCTTTCATGACAGCAATTACGCAGCTTACACGCCCTTGGTCACGGGCGTGACCAAGGGCGTGACTCCCCGATTTTTCAGCTATAAAAGGCAGCAATCTCCAGAAGTTGAGGAGTTCGATTTTGGAGTTTACTTACAACTTTAGTCTATTATTTTTGTTGTTCTAGCTAATTTTTCTTCAAGTTGTAAGTTTTTATTATTGCAATTTCAATTCAAGTTTTCTAGTTTTTAATCATGTATTTTCCCTTTTCTACTTGTATTCCCATCACTATGATGAGTAGCTAAATTTCCTTTAGCACTTGGTCATGATGAACTTTGGAATAAAATAAAATTTGTTTTGAATCTTTCTAATTAGCAAACTCTCGTATTGTTTATTTTCGATTTATCTTTGAATTACTTTGTTTTGATTTCATATGTCCGGAATATGACTTTCAATCTAAGATTCGTTTGCTAGTGATCGAGAGATCCATGCGAACGAGGAGATCACTCAAAGATAAAAAGAATTGTATGCATTCCTCGAGAGAGGGTGACACAAATCTTTCGGATTGGAGTCAAATCCAATAGTGGGGTTCATCGCTTAAAGCAAGCTTAGGGGGTTTCGACTGGCCGAGGGGTCTTAATCGATCAACCTAAGGTTAGGTGGTAGTTCTCTCGAGAGAGGCTCTACCATATTTTGGGAACCTCCACGGTCGAAGATATTTCAATAAGAGTTTGCGGTTTCATCTTTTATAATATTATATTTTATTCCAAAGGGATTCAAGACCAAGTGCTAATCCTTTAAATCATAATTTTCCTTCGTAGTTAATTTTCTCCAAATCGTTTTCCAAAACAAACCCAACTTTCGATCGATAAAATAATAGCTCTTCTTTGTGAGTAGAAGTACTCAACAAGCCCGGAAAAATACGACACTTGATTTTCTAAATCCTATACTATAAAGCGATAGGTACACTTGCCTTATCGAATTATACGTGGATAATATTTTAATTTTGCGCATCGTGAATTTATCTCATCACTCATGCATGAGAGGTTGGCGGTTTTGACTTGTAGTGGTGCCTCGGGCTGCATGTAGACAGCTAGGGGGCTGCTCGGTTTGCTTCATAACAAGGGTTCAGATTGCTTGGGTTATGCAAGGGCTGCACCAAGTCTTCTCTTTAAAATAATTTGACTTGTCTTGAGCTGAATTTGTGCATCTCTTGGTGGCCGGGCTGCATCACTTTAACTCCGAAAATATGTCACGACGACGCTTTGACAGCGGGCACTAATAATTCCCCCAGGCCTGACAGATTAATACAATAGAACAAAAATATAAATTAGTTATGCGAAAATCAAAACTAAGCAAATTATATATTAAGTGCATGAAATTAGACGTAGACTTAGGAAAATATTCTACTAATCTAACCTAAAATATGATGAATAAAAACTAATTATAAAACTCCCCCATGCTTAAACGTTTGCTTGCCCTCAAGCAAAATAGGAATTAAAATATAGGAGGCAACACTACCCAATATTATAGTTGTGAAACCCAAACAAAAATTAAGCTATCTAAACTAATATGCTACCAATGAGTGCGGCGAGAAATCAATGTAGAGGAGAATAGAGAAGAGTTTAAAAACATTACTAGAGCATTAACCTAGATTGCAAATTTCCTACTAACAAAATAAACCGGCATCAAAAAGTTTAAGCTAACAAACATAACACGAGTAGCAATTCAACCAATTTAAATGCATTGAGTAAGCAACAAGTTGCTAAGACTGTGATTATTCTACAAAACACTCCAAGGTAACCTCCAAAGAAATCCATCAATGATGGTGTCCATAGGCTTGCCAGGTCACACCCTCTCCACTACACGAGTACAATGTCATGGCTTAAGGATCAAGAGGACTTGCATTAAGCATAAAGACTTGGCTTAGGTAAATAATAAGGATTTGGAAATCAAAGATAAACATGATGGCTAAAATATCACACTAAACCAAGGGGAGAGTTTTAAATAAAATTCAAAGCAAGGTACACGAGAACGAGAAATGACAAGAGGCGTTCGTCAAATTTCTTAAATATAAGAAACATAAGGCCATGAATATTATTTCTTTTTCTTACTTGGCCAACAATAACTTTTCAATTAAAATTTTTTGATAATACTTTTGCATGATTTTTTCATTATTTTTTTTCTTTTTTGCTCATCGCACAAGAGCTCCAAATATAGGCTTGAAATAATTTCCTTCTCATTTTCCAAGATAACAACCCATCACAACATGATATTTAAATAAAACTCAACAATTTAGTGTGATAATAGGAAGGGCATTTGGCTTTGGTGAAAAATGAGAGGTGGAGCTAACAAAGAAAATAAGAAGAAGGCCCAAAATTGTTTTAGCAAAGTAAATGTTTTAGGTGGGCAAAAAGGTACAAACTATCCAAAAGATGGCCTCAATCATTTCTAAAAACCATGACAAACTTATGCAAATGCTTCGAGGATCGCTAGAGGCAAGTTCTAGCCACCAAGAAAGACTACACTGCGAGTGAGTGTCTAATAATATCATCTAACAACAAATACACGCTACTACACTTAGATTAGAAGAAAAATTACAACATCGTTATGATGAAAAAATAAAATTATGATGCCAAAAGTTATGAAATAGAAAACGCAAAACTAACGTATGCAAAAGTAATATAGTTAAACTAAACTCTATTCTATCATAATACCAAAGATTAAGAATACTTCATGAGCCTACGCAACACTCAAAGAAACATGCTAAAGAAATGATAGAAAATAATTTTTGATGATTTTCTATTTTTTTTGGATTTTTGATAAACCTTAAAGAAAAAGTAGAAAAACATCAATTTTTTGTGTTTTTTATATTTTTTATAGAAAAGAGAAAAAGAGAACAATGAAACCCTCCCTCATGCTTAAGTTTTTCATTGCCCTCAACGAAAAAGAAAAAGAAAAACAATGAAAAGGAAGAGAAAGAGAATAGGGGAAGAGACATGAAATGCAGTTAATTAAAAAAAAAAAACAGGACTTCCCCGGGGTTGTGAGGCCGAATGCGGAAGTCGCTCCCCCATGCTTGCACTTTAGTTACTTAATCATCAGCAGGCCAGCGGCGATCACGAACGTGCGATTGAGTGGCCACCGGGAGGGATAACAAAAAAACAAGAAAATAGAGATAGGAGGGCCCGTGGGCAAACTCCCAATATTGTTCTTAAATTATTATTACAAAGTTCAAATGAGAATAAAATGTCCAAAATAATAAGAGGTCCAACAATAAGTTCAACATAAACAAGAAAAAGTTTCAAATAAACATCAGCATTAAGTGGTAAAGATAAGTTGATCCTGATCAGATGATATCGAATCATTAGAAAAGTACAGCTTAAGTCTATGACCATTGACTTTGAAATCACCCTTATCCGGGTGCGAAAGTAACACAGTTCCGTACGGAAAAACCTCTTTGACCGTAAACGGACCAGACCATCGAGACTTAAGTTTGCCAAGAAAAAGACGTAAACGTGAATTAAAAAGAAGAACTTGATCGCCGGGTGTAAACGTTTTAGGGTGGCGCAAGTTCTTATCATGATAAAATTTCGTACACTCTTTATAAAGTTTATTGTTTTCATAAGCGTACGCACGCCACTCGTCGAGTTCATTTAGTTGATTTTTTCTATGTTCGCCGACTGAGTGCGGATCAAAATTAAAAAAATTTAGTGCCCAATATGCGCGGTGTTCAACTTCTACCGGGAGATGACACGATTTTCCATAGACTAATCGGAAGGGAGTACAACCGATAGCGGTCTTGTACGCCGTCCGATAGGCCCAAACAGCATCATCTAATTTTAAGGACCAATCTTTGCGAGAAGTAGAAACAGTTTTTTCTAATATTCTTTTGAGTTCCCGATTGACTACCTCAACCTGACCGTTAGTTTGGGGGTGATAAGCGGTGGAATGTTTATGCATAACGCCATATTTAGTTAAAACTTTAGTGAGTTGGGCGTTGCAAAAATGACTTCCCCTATCACTAACGATTGCTCGAGGAAAATCAAAACGTGAAAACAATTTTTTTAAAAAGGAAACCACAACGCGGGCATCATTACTCGGAAGAGCTTGGGCCTCTGCCCATCGAGAAACATAATCTACCGCGACTAAAATATATTTATTACCTAAACTTGAAGGAAACGGGCCGATGAAGTCTATGCCCCATAAATCAAAAACCTCACATTCAAGAAAATAGTTTTGTTCCATTTCATTTTTTGTGAAATATTTCCGGTCCGCTGGCATCGATCACATCCGCTCACAAAGATTTGAGCATCTTTGAATATGCTTGGCCAATAAAAATCAGCACTAAGCACTTTGTGGGCGGTGCGGTTTGCTTGATAATGCCCGCCAGTTGGACCTTCATGCACATGCTTTAAAATTTTATAACCTTCTTCCCGGGAAACGCATCTTCTTACCACCTGATCCGCAGAAATGCGAAATAGAAACGGGTCCTCCCAAAAATAATACTTCAACTCAGAAAAGAATTTCTTCTTTTGCTGAGACGAGTACTCTTTTGGGAGGACGTGAGCCACAAGATAATTGGCCAGGTCGGCAAACCAGGGGGTAGAAGAGGAAACATGTAAGAGTTGCTCATCCGGAAAGGAATCACTAAGAAAATTTTCATTTAAAGTTCCTATTTCAGGATTTTCAAGTCGAGAAAGATGATCAGCCGCTAAGTTTTCCGCTCCTTTCTTATCCCGGATCTCCAAGTCAAATTACTGAAGTAAGAGGATCCAGCGAAGAAGACGCGGCTTGGCGTCCGGTTTAGAAAGGAGGTACTTCAATGCGGAATGATCCGTGAAAACGATAACTTTAGAAAGAGTAATATATGAACGGAATTTATCAAAAGTGAAAATAACAGCTAAGAATTCCTTTTCGGTTGTGGTGTAGTTATCTTGCGCTGAATTAAGCGTTTTGCTAGCGTAATAGATATGATGGAAATTCTTAGCTATTCGTTGTCCTAGCACCGCACCGACCGCAAAATAACTCGCATCGCACATGATTTCGAATGGTAAATCCCAGACCGGAGCGATCATAATCGGGGCATTTATAAGTTTTGATTTAATTAATTCAAATGCAGCTAAACATGAATCGTCGAAATTAAAAGTGGTATCTTTTTCTAAAAGTTGGGTTAGAGGCTTGGTGATTTTTGAAAAATCTTTTATGAAGCGTCTATAAAACCCCGCGTGCCCTAGAAAACTTCTAATTGCTTTAATGTTCGTAGGTGGCGGCAGTTTCTCAATCACCTCGACCTTCGCTCGATCGACCTTGATTCCCCTAGCAGAGATTTTATGACCTAAAACTAACCCTTCTCTCACCATGAAATGGCATTTCTCTCAGTTTAAAACCAGATTCGCTTCCTCGCATCGCTCCAACACCTTAGCAAGATTTTGTAAACAAAAAGAAAAAGAATCACCGAAAACCGAAAAGTCGTCCATAAAGATTTCCATTATATTTTCTACGTACTTATCGAAAATTGCTAACATACACCGTTGAAAGGTAGCTGGTGCGTTGCAAAGACCGAAAGGCATTCTACGATAGGCAAAAGTTCCGAAGGGGCAAGTGAATGTTGTCTTCTCTTGGTCCTCGGGTGCGATAGGGATTTGGAAATATCCCGAGAGACCGTCGAGAAAATAATAAAAACTATGCCTGGATAAACGTTCTAAAATTTGATCAATAAAGGGAAGGGGGAAGGGGGAAGTGATCTTTACGAGTGGCATCATTTAATTTTTGGTAATCGATGCACATCCTCCATCCCGTTACCGTCCTATTTGGAATCAAATCATTATTCTCGTTTGCTACCACCGTATTCCCACCTTTCTTCGGCACTACCTGGACTGGACTCACCCACTTACTATCCGAGATTGGATAAATTATCCCCGCATCTAATAACTTAAGCACCTCTCCCTTTACGACCTCTTTCATGTTTGGATTAAGACGACGTTGAGGTTCGACTACACTTTTAGAATTCTCTTCGCAAAATATTTTATGCGTGCAAAAGGAAGGGCTTATGCCAGAAATATCAGAAATTTGCCACGCTATAGCTCGGCGATGCCTTTGTAGAACTTCGATCAATTGATCATTTTCGGATTGAGAGAGAAATGCCGAGACCATAACGGGCAACGTAGAATTTTTTCTGAGAAAAGCATATTTTAGATGTTCGGGGAGCGGTTGTAATTCAAGAGTGGGTGGTTCGTCATAAGAGTTTTTTAAAACCTTTTCTTTTTCAAAAATAATAGATTCAAATTTTTTTGATCTTGAAAAATTTTCATTACCAAAAACAGCTTGCAAGGACATAGCCGTGTCTTCATAAAAATCAGTAGATTTTTCAGAAAATGAAGAGGAAAAATCATTTGTAGACACATTTGAAAGAGAAAAATCAGAATCGTCATTTAAAATATCAAGAAAAAAATAAGAGTCATCATTTTTAAAAAAAAAATTCATGGATTGATTTATTAAAAAAGTGACTTCGTCATTTCCGACACGGAGCAAGAGCTTTCCGTTACTCGCATCGATAACCGCACGCGACGTAACAAGGAAGGGGCGACCAAGGATCAGAGGAACCTCGACATCTTCATCGATATCAAGAATGACAAAATCCACCGGGAAGATGAATTTGTTAACCTTCACAAGCACGTCTTCTACAATTCCTAGCGGATATTTAATCGATCGATCAGCTAACTGAATACTCATACGTGTACGGCTGAGAGTACCCAATCCTAACTTCTTAAATAAAGAAAAAGGCATCAAATTGATGCTCGCACCTAAATCAGCTAACGCATACTTCACAAAAAGATCACCAAAAACGCAGGGATAGAAAAGCTACCCAGATCGTTTATCTTTTTAGGTAGATTACTATTATTAACGACCGCCGAGCACTCTTCATTCAACGTTACGTGAGATTAGTTTTCCAATTTCTTTTTGTTTGTTAATAAATCTTTCAAATCTTTTGCGTACTTAGGCATTTGACTAATAGCTTCATGAAATGGTAAATTTATATGAATTTGTTTAAACATTTCAAGAAAGCGGTGATACTGATCATCTAATTTGTCCTTCCTAAGCTTAGCAGGGTATGGAGGAGGCGGAAATTCTTTTAAAATCTCAAGAGCATTACTTTGAGGATTGTCTTTCTCTTTTTCAAAAATAATTTTTTCTTTGTCATTTTCCAAATCAGTTTCCTTAGCGATTATTTGTTCATCATCAGCATGAGAGGCAATAACCTCTGGCTCTTCCCTTGTGGTGGGCTCGTGGATTACCTTACCACTCCGAAGGGAAATTGTTTTCGCTTGCTCCCTTGGGTTAGGTTCAGTATTTGAGGGAAGAGTCCCAAGTGGTCTCTCGTAGATAGCCTTAGCTAGTTGACCGACCGTGCTTTCAAGATTTTTCATCGACACTGTTAAGATTCTAATGGTCGCCTCATTCGAGTTTATATATTTGGAAAACATTTCCTCCAAAGATGGAGGTTTTGGAAAATTTGGATTTTGATTTTGTGGTGGTGGTGGAGTAAAATCGTGTGGTGGACGTGCGGCATTTGCGGGATTACTCCACGAAAAATTAGGATAGTTACGCCATCCGGGATGATACGAGTTCGAAGGTAAATTAAAACCAGGCGGGGAAGAAAAATTAGAAAAATTAGCAAAATTATTTTGAGTAGGCCTGGGTATGTTCCCCAGATAATCCACCTGCTCGGCAGCAGCAGCATTTGCATGTTCATGTACCTGAATGGCGGAGGCAGCAGTCATCTCCGTTACTTTCTTGTTTAGCATCTCTACTTGAAGCATCAGTTGGGACCCGGAGTCCACTTCGTACATACCTGCAGGTTTATTTGGGCGAGACCTAGGCGTATTCCACTGATAGGTATTCATCGCCATATCCTCGATAAGCTCAAGAGCGCCCTCCGAAGTTTTTCGGTTCAAAGAACCACCAGATGCGGCGTCTATCATTTTGCTGGGTTGGTTGATTTAGCCCGTTATAAAATGTCTGGACCTGTAACCATACAGGCAGAGCATGATGAGGGCAACGTCTCAAAAGTTCCTTGAACCTCTCCCAAGTGTCATAGAGGGTCTCAGAATCGATTTGACTAAAAGAACAAATATCAGTTCAAAGTTTAGCAGTTTTAGCGGGGGGAAAATACCTAGCAAGAAATTTTCTGTTAAAATGTTCCAAGTAGTGATTGATCCTCTTGGGAGAGAACTCAACCACTGTTTGGCTTTTGTTCTTAAGGAGAAGGGGAAGAGTCTTAGCCTAATTGCATCATCTGAGACACCATTAATTTTGAAGGTATCACAGATCTCAAGGAAGCTAGCAATATGCAAGTTCGGATCTTCATCTGGTAATCCGTCGAACTGCACATATTGCTGCACCATTTGTATGGTGCCTGGCTTAAGCTCAAAATTATTGTTTGTTACAGCAGGGCGGACAATACTTGATTCTGTACCCTCCAAGTTAGGCCGAGCATAATAGAACATGGTCCGTTGCTGGTCAACTTCTGGATTGGGCTCACCCATATTTTCTGTTGTTGTGTCTCCGCTCGACTTTTCGAGATCTATATGTAAATCCTGATTACGAGTTCGAAGGCGCTCCCAAAGGGTGCGCTCGATCTCTGGATTAAGATGAATATCAAGATTACTCGAAGAGCTACTACGGGTCATGCACTAGTAGGAAGAAAAGGGAAAGAAGGAAAATAACCGAAAGTGAAAAACCAAAATTAAAATTGATAATGATTTTTTTTTGTTTTTTTTTGTCTTTTTTTTAAGCGGATTATATTAGTCTTGGACTTCCCGAGATCTGCCCTGTGAGGGGTTTGCAGCGGTACTAGAGGCTGTGATGAGAATTCAAGCCCAAAGTGTCCTTTCTAGGAATTTAGGTGGGGTAGAAAAATGATGATATGGGTTGATTATATAATAATTAATTTTTTTTGGATTTTTGTAGAAGTAATAGCGACGGCGTTTTCTTAATATTGACAAATGTCCCCGGCAACGGCGCCAAAAACTTGATAATTGAAACAAATATCAACCAAAAAAGGCAAGTGCACTTATCGAATTGTAGTACCAAGGTCGTATTTAAACTCGGGGTTGTCAAGTACTATTACTCACGCTTCTAACTATTATCCTACCGTACGATTGGTTGGGTGATTTTGAGAATTTCTAAAACAAAATTTAAGTTGATATTAAGATGATAAAATTAATTAAGAAAATAACATCCGATCAATGATTCACCATAAAAAGAGATGAGGAGGATAAAAATATAGTTTTACAATTGCAAACCAAACTCGACCGTGACAGATCCGAAAATAAGAAGTAATCTCGCTAGAGCATTAAATCTCCTAACTTCTAGACGATTTGACCGAAATCTCTTTGCAAATCAAAAAGGTCTAAAGTTGCATTATTGAAATGATCCGCAATATTGGATTTGACTCCAATCCGGAGGATTTACGTCGTCCTATCTCTAGGATTGCGTGCAACTCATTCCTTCTTTGAGTGATCTTTCAAACCAACGAGTCTCTCGACTTCTATGAAATGAGATCAAATAGCCTACTACCATATACCGGAAATACAGAGTCGACGCAAATAAAATCAAAAAAGGATCGAGCAGAGTTTAACAAGAATAAAACTAAAAAAAATTAAATCTCATCTCAAATCATGGATCCTCATGATCAAATGCTAACGGAAATTAGTTACGCATAATAGAAATTGAGAGAAGGATGAAAAATAAAACTTGCATTTTCATTAGTGAATAAAAACAGTACAATAATAAAAGTAAAATGACAATAATATTCTCAAGAAAAAGAAATACAAAGCATGGAAATAAAACTTGACAATAAGAACTAAAACTCTCGCTTGCTCTCTCCGGCCAAAAAAAGTCCTCCTAATGCATGAGACATGGGGTCTATTTATAGGTGAAGGGGGAGGTTCTAGAGGATTGAAAAGAAGAGGGGAGACCAAGGGGTGGCCGGCCATGCATGGTGGAAAGAGGAGATGTATGGGAGTAAATGAGGGGAGAGAGGGAAGGAAAGAGAGGCCATTTCCAATGCACTCTTTTATTAAAAGAAAAATAAAAATAAAAGGGGGATGTATGAGAAATGAAAATGAAGGGAATGAGAGTAAATGAGAGAGTGAGAAGGAGATTTCATTTAAGAGAAGGAGGAGAGAGGAGGGGGCCGGGCTAAGCATTGAAAGGGGGGGAAGCCATGCAAAGGTGGCGGGCTGCTCATGCATGAGAGGTTGGCGGTTTTGACTTGTAGTGGGGGCTCGGGCTGCATGTAGACAGCTAGGGGCCTGCTCGGTTTGCTTCATAACAAGGGTTCGGATTGCTTGGGTTATGCAAGGGCTGCACCAAGTCTTCTCTTTAAAATAATTTGACTTGTCTTGAGCTGAATTTGTGCATCTCTTGGTGGCCGGGCTGCATCACTTTAACTCCGAAAATATGTCACGACGACGCTTTGACAGCGGGCACTAATAATTCCCCCCAGGCCTGTCAGATTAATACAATAGAACAAAAATATAAATTAGTTATGCGAAAATCAAAACTAAGCAAATTATATATTAAGTTCATGAAATTAAACGTAGACTTAGGAAAATATTCTACTAATCTAACCTAAAATATGATGAATAAAAACTAATTATCACCTAGAGATGAAAGTCAAGCCCATACACCTCGAAGACACCGAGGTGAAGCAATTGCGGAACAAAGCCATCCGAATGGTAAAGGTGCATTGGAACAATTGCGGGAGAGAGGAACTCTCTTGGGAAAGAGAGCAAACCATGCTTGTGGAGTACCCCGATCTTTTCCTCTCAGGTATAATTTAAGTTCTTGTACCTTACTATTTTCATAATTTCGGGACGAAATTCTTTTAAGGGAGGTGGAGTTGTAACACCCCACTTTTGCCAAATTGGGCCTAAAATGGAATAGCTGCCCAGATTCGTCGAAAGGTATAGAGTGAACTCGACGAATCGTCGAATGAACTCGACGAATCGTCGAGTGGTCACTCCATGTATCAACGAATACTGTCTAAAGTTCTATCTCGACGAATTGCCGAAGTGACTCGAGTGGTCTCGACGAATCGTCATAATGACTCGACGATTCTGATGTCTCGACAAATTTACATCATCACTCGACGAATGCAGACAGAACGGTGATTTTACTTATTTCGACTTTTGACGGAAACGTAAGTGCTGATCCTTCATCGCAGCTGTCCAGATCAACTTGAAACGTCGATCCGACGGCTGTCATGATTTCGAAATCCTTTATAGAGGTTTGGGAGATAACTTTAGGTTTATTTATACCTTTACATTCTCTCTCCAAATGTAAGAAAACTGAGAGCTCAAGGAAGAAGAAGAAGGCATCTTCAGCCATTGACGGAGCTCCGAAGCTCCGAATCACGAGACGTTTCCAGATCCACGAAGAGCAGCCCGGTGCGATTCTTTCCGTCCGATTGAAATATCAGATTCATGGCGCCGAAGAGAGTGGGAAGGGTAACGATACTTCCTCCCGGTCTTAGGACGTGTTTGGTCCTTTCATTCTTTTTCTATGCATATTAAGGTTGTCTCTTTCACTAATTAGTGAAGTGTAGGACTTGCTATAGTTCTTGTATCTTACTGTTTTCATAATTTCATAGACGAACAGATTTAGGCATTTTGTGTGAAGCCTACCCATGGTCGTTAGCCCGGATCAGTAATGCTTGAATGTGACGTGCATTTTGGTTAAGCCTAGAGTGCGTGCCGGAGAATGACTCCGTGAGAAATGGCATCGTAATGCGGGACTTGAGATTTAGGTTTCTTTCAGAGAGCCTAACGGAAGCCCATGCTTGGAATGTGGTTGAATGCGAACCTTCACCATGAGATTTGAAGTGGAGCGGTCTTGTACCTCCTTCATTGGATATTGTGTGTGAAGCCTAAGTCCTCTTGGAAGGATGAGGTGCGTAGATATCGTTTTGTGTAGCACTTGAATGTGTTAAACCCTTACGGGCCGAGACGAAGTTGTACCCGCGTCACGCAGTAAGATCACGATGACTAGAGCATGGGCAAAGATGAACCGAACACGTTTCCATGCAGATCGGTGAAAGGTGCCAACCTCTAGTACACCGTGTGATCATGGGAGAGGCCATGGAAGGTGCTTACCTAGACTGGCCAAAAGCTCTTTTTCCCACCTATATTGTGTTGCTTAGGGTGGAGTGTTTGTGGATTGATGTTGTGTTAGCCTCATGCGGGCGGTTGTGGGAAACTCCGGGGTGAACCCAACCAACATCATGTGCATACCTAGGTTCCCCTTATTTTGCTACTCAACCTAGAAGATTGATTGTGCTTGAAATCTAACATTGTGCTGTGTAGTTGCACTTTCTTTATTTGATTACATGTTGCATGTACGACTTGCTTGCAGGATTAGCGGTGACACGCCACTGAGACGACTAGATGGCCAGGGGGTGGGATCGTTACGCGGTTTGTGGTCAGCTTATAGATGACCCTCGTTTACCTCTTATTGGATGTTGGTGCAGGTGCTGGTGAGCCAAGTGGAAAGTAGCGGGCAGAAGCCATATGCTGTGTTGGCCCTTGAAGGTCAACCTCTCTTTTATTGCTTTCCTTAGATTGTCGGCATGCGTGCCAAAGTATGTTTTGAGTTAAAAGCATTGTATGAATGTAATGACTTAAGGTCATAACTCTTTATTGTTTCATTCCTGGGATAGTGGACAATTCTTTTTTAAGTAATGATATTTAATGCTTCAGCTTACGCTGTGATGCACTCGTGTAGTTCTTTTCTGTTATCATCTTATTAACGTCTAGCTAGCGTGATCAATATGGCGTGGGGTTCCGGCTAGACCTACTGTTATATAGTTTGTACTGGTAGGATGTTACACATTCGTAGGCCGACATTGAAGTGGGTTGCAGGGATGGCGAGCTCGTCAAGCGAGAGGTTGTTGATGGCCTCTATCTTCGTCGGTTGACGAGCGGTGTATCCGGGCGAAATGTGGTGAGGGACCACTGCGTGATATTCGCTCTCGGAGAGCGTGCAACATAAGAAGGAATGGCATGAAAAGGTCCACGCGCATTTGGCTAGGCCTTCGGTGTCACCACCGTCACCACCCATCAAGCAAACTTTGGAGCAAGAGTTGAAGAAACGAACGTGAGCGCGAGAAGAGAGGTGCGAATTCTCGAAAGCGAAAGAAGTAGAAGACTAAAGTGATACATGCAGTATTTGGGGGTGGGGACAGGACCTATTTATAGGAAAATGGAAGTGACGGGAAGGAATTGAAGCGGCGAATGTGCGGTTAGCAAAATTTCATTTCGATACGCCTCGATCCTCTAGCCGGTCCATTTTCCTTACCCGCTAGCAACAATGCTGCAAAGCAAGCACGCTATAGGCGAAGCGAGCGCGCGACATGCAAGACGAGCTCATTACAAATCGCATGTGAGAACATCAAAAATGAGTGAATGCGGCACAAGCAGTAATATCACGCAGCGCGAATGAATACAAGAGAAAGCTCCATCGCGGGCAAGAAATACCAAACTAACGATTGTAAGATTGTTCGCAGGGTTGTTTAACAAAAGCATTTAAATAAATATAATGTACATTTTCTGTAACATCCCATTTCCTACTAGACCCCCTAACTTCAATTAGGGTAGGACATGTGGTGAGTGAGGGAGTTTGAGCTTGGTGGTGACCTTGGGATGCACTGAGTTGAGCGAACTCACATGTGATCCACTATAGGAGGCAGGTCAACTTAGGTCAAATTAGCTCAAATTGAACTTACACTTGTGAATTAACCCCACCACCATGTCCCTAACCCTAAAGGAGGCATAATTGACCAAAAGTCTCATCAATTGGTCAACCAATGTAACCAAGTGGACCAAAGTCAAATCTAGGTCAAAATAGCCCAATTCAACTCAGTAGGGTTCAATTCAGACTCAAATGGCCAAATTGACCCCACCACTAGTTGTTAAGCATCTACAAGAGCACTTTGGACCCAAAAGCCCCATCATGGAGTCACCAATTGGTCCAATTTGACCAAAGTTAAACTTAGGTCAACATAAGCCAATCCTACCCCATTAGACTCAATTCACCCCCAAAACATGAAATTGACTTCACCCCTACCCTTAGAACATCATGGGGGACCTAATTGACTCAAAGGCCCCATCATGGGAACATCAATTTGACCAAATTGACCAAAGTCAACTTATCCCCAATTTTGGTCAAAATCACACATATTGGTTAAATTAGCCCACTTGGGGCATCACCATGACCCAATCCACATTGGGAGGTGTTAAGGGACCCAAGCTCAACATTCTAGACCAGTCAACCCACTCAATTGACGAAGTCAACATCAAGGTCAACCATGGTCAATTATATATATATATGTATATATATATATACATATATATATACGTATATAGATGCATATATATATATATTAAGAATATATATATATACATATATATATATATAAGTATATATATATACATATATATATATATATTTATATATCTATATATACATATATATATATAAGTATATATATATATATGTATATATATATATATTAAGTATATATATATACATATATATATATAATTATATATATGTATATATATATATATATTAAGTGTATATATATACATATATATATATATAATTATATATATATATATGTGTATATATGTATATATATATATATATATATATGTATATATATATTAAGTTCCAAGGGTGTAATTACCAGCCATGTCCCCTGAAATTTGAAAAGGATGACATGCAAGGGGGTAGAATGGACTTTTCCCCAAATTCCCATTAAAGAACAAGAGGAATTTTGGGAATGGAGGCCAAGTGGCACACCATTCCTCTGCCCAAAGCCTCCCCTGACCTCCTCAATGAGTGCTCAACCAAATTTGGGCTGAAGTGATGCCATGTGGTGGCTAGGAGGAGCAACCAAGGTGAACCCGAGCTCCCCCTCTTCAAACCTCATTATACAGCCCTCCCCAACTAATTTGGACCTTTCCATTAGCTTCAGAAGGTGGAGAGCACATGAAATTGAGCCTGGGATCATCGCAACTGGTGGCGAATTGAGGTTTTGAGCAAGCTCGCCGGAGGAGAGAAGATTCATGGCCAACCGCCGCCGTCGCCGCCATCAAGCTCCATTGAGGTCCGGTTTATCCCCTCCTCCCCCTTGTGCTAGCATCCTAGATCCATTAGAAGAGACATCGGGCTCAATTGAGCCCGATCCATGTTGAGAAAAATGGAGAATTTTGGAATATCCATGGTGTTGGGTTCGCCTGAAAACACCACCTCCGGCGGCCAAACCACCGTCGGTCGATAGCCACCACCTCAACGGAGGTGTTGGTTGCGGTGTCCGGCCAAGGAGGTGGCTAGATGGCCAGGAAATGGAGTTGGAGTTTGCTCCAAGTCGGGCAAATCACGCCCTTAGGCTGGAGGAAGAAGACGTAATCACAGCCGTTGATCTGATCAAGATTAGGCTATATGCAGGCCACTTAGAAATGACCTAGGAATATACAGACCTTGAATGCCAGATTTGAGGCCCTTAGAGGCCAAGTCTTGAAAGGTTGGATGAGACAACTTTTGTAGCTATTGATGTCTAATTTCGGTAGGATTTGGGATCAAGTGATTTGGAGCAATACAGCTCCTTGTAGAGCCATTTTCCTAGGACTGGTCCGAGGGTAGGGCAGAAACTAATTTGGCTCTACATTTTCAATGGCAGCTCCTATGGATCTGAAATTTGGGCCATAGCTATAATATACCTAGATCCAGTGCCTGTCCAAAAATCAGAATTTTTGGGTTATAATTTTCTATAGTTTTAGTCAATATTTCATATTCTAAATTATTGTGATTTTTCGAGTTATACAACTCCAAATGAGCCCAAATTTGGGTGGTTGCCCTAACTTGTAATATTAGATCACTGGTAAAATTTTGGGACCATTTGGGCCCATGCATGTTGGTATATCCAACATGCAAGTGAAGGGGTGTAGTAGAGTTGGAGTGCAAATAGTGAAATTAAGAAAAATGGTGATTTATCCCATTTGTCTCATTGGATGTCCATGAAATCCTTGGCAGAGGCTTAGGATGGTAAGATACACCATCTTCAGTAATTATATGGATTTTGGAATTATTTAATTGGGTTTTTCAATTTATTATAAAATAGCCCTCTTGATTGTTAAATAAATGAAAAATAGGCAAATTAGGTTAGAAAAATTGTAAAACTCTGCCACTAGGTTTAAAATATGATTGTTCATCTCTGGAAATTTATTGGAGTTTTTGGGAACTGATTTCTTGTGAACAAAGGCTTTTTACCAAAATGCCCTTAAGAGAGTTTTTGAACAAATAAGTGTTTTTATACCTTGGAAAATTATGAAAACAATATCAGATCTTATTTACATCATGTAGACCATCTGTAATTATTCTTGGAATTTTTGGAGTTATTTATCTAATTAATCTTGAATTTTTGGCAGTCTTGGATAATTTTTGAAAAATTAAATATGTTAGTATATCACTCTGGAATGACTTGAAATTTGGTATGGATTACATTTACAGTAGTACAATCATGTGATAATTATCTCAGAATTTTTGGTGTAGTATTTGCAGTACTTCATTTGTAAAATGATATTATTGTTCAATTCTTGATAAATAGATAATAAATGTTAAAACTCTCTGGAAAAATATGAATTTTTTTACACTGACATTTTACATCAGTTGCATCACTGGATAAAAATATTGAACCTTGAGGACCTCTGAAAATAGTAGTTCATGTACAAAGTGATAGGTGTTGCATAATTAAGTAATTTTATTTATGGCCAAAAAAAAGGGAAAATAGTGATTTGCTGGTGATACTCATTTTACTGCATAAAGAACCTTAGGTAAAAAAATTTGGTGTTATTTGGCCAAAGGAATTGGGATCCACCCTTATAGGTCATACTTAGGTGGATTTGACTAAGTGTGTGTCACACTTAGGGTTAGCCAAAGGAAAAGCGGCTTATGTCTCAGGACAGGTAGTCCTGCGAGCTGAAGGCTCGAGAGGTCGTGAAATTAGGACGGGTAGTCCTGCGAGCTGGAGTCCCGAGGTTGAATCACATACATTCATGGAAACCATTTTAGTGGCGGGTCTTTGGTATGGGTCCAGTCGCCACACCGATGGACGTATGTTGACTCTAGCGTGGTGTGGTTCAAGGGGCAGAGTTGTCTGCACAGTGGTTAGTGGGACAGATCCCGAGAACGCACATCCGACCAAAAAGACCGGTTGTCGCCGGCAAAGAGTACGCAGGGCTCAGGATTGTGACCGGTTAGGCACAGAGCGCGTACAAGAGGTCTAGTCCTGGTAGTGTGAGTGCCCAGCTAGGGGTGGAGACGCCCGCTCCACCGCTGCCGCAGCCACAACGGCGGTACCAGAGAGTTTAGCTAACTCCGAAAAGTGGGAACTAAAGGTCTGTGATCACAGAGTCGTGTGGGTGAGTTGTACTTGTATGAAATCATATCATAGCATGCATATCATATCATGCGTAAACCTAGAACATAATTACAGACTCTTATCATATAAATTAGTATGGGCTCTTTGATATGATAAGTTATATTTCCAGAAACCTTAACTTATAAGTTTGTATGGGCATTCATATAAGTTAAGGTACTCATGTGATGGTAGCTTAGAATAATTTACTTGTTTACTATACATGTGCGCACTGCTTTACTATTTACTTCCCTTACTGCTCTTTACTGCACTTTTACTTATTTATACTGCTAGAGTAGTGCTTCTCTATATATATACACTTGCTAGCTTAGATTTCCCTGTTACCTGCTTTTGTTTACTCCACTTTGTTGTCCTCCGCTTCTTCCTCCCGCTCGGTGCCTAGGAGTCGCGGGGTGAGGCGGGCACAAAATCGGCTTAGTCTTTATGACTAACGGTCGGTTGTGACCGTAGGTGTTCGAGGAGCTGAGAACATGTACGACCAGTCAGTACATGATGGCAGGATCTGTGGAGCAGAAGCCGCGCAGTACTTCTACTACAAGACAGGTGTTTGAAGATTTGAGAGTTTGTTTAGCTTCCGCATAGATGTAGATTGATAGAGTGAGATTTTGCACTTTTTTGCAACAACCCGGCCTGACCACCACACCAGAGGCCTACGACCATGCCCCATCCCTGGTGGGCCGGCTGCCGCGGTTGACGGGCCGGCTGGCAACCCGGCTCACAGGCCGGTCCATCTCCGCCCGCTTTTTTATAACCCGGCTCACAGGCTGCAGCTCAGTTGGTGATAAGACTCGGTTGAAGGAGTCCTTATCTAGGAGGTTAGGGGATGGAAAGCTGACCTCAACAACGCGCTGCGCCTGAGAAACAGGGCCAGACGGATGCGTTGGGGGGTATGGGCTGCAGCCCTTGTAAAAAAGCGGGAGGAGATGGACCGGCCTGTGAGCCGGGTTGCCAGCCGGCCCGTCAACCGCGGCAGCTGGCCCACCAGGGATGGGGCATGGTCATAGTCCTCTAGTGTGGTGGTCGGGCCGGGTTGTTACAAAAACCAACTTTAGTCTGCCCACTGGGTGGAGATGGACCGGCCGGTGAGCCGGGTTGCCAGCCCTCAGTGTGGTGGTCGGGGCGGGTTGTTACACAGGGCATAAGCCCTTTTACTCTTTCATTTATTGTACTCATTGATGGACAATTTTCATTTGGATATATTTATACAGATGTGTGTGGTTGTGGACTTGTTTATTTATTTTTCTTCTTATTCTTGTTGGCCTAGTTGATCGTTCTTGCCGGCAGGATCGGCGTCTTGCGGAGGTAGCTAACTCGTGTGTTAGCATCACCGTGAGGCGGCGGTTCTGGGCATAAGATCCGGGAACTCTCCTGGTGCGGGAGGGGGCTCTTACATTTTCATAGGTCTCTGAGCGGGTGCGAGCGGGATCAGTATTAGATCTATCTCCATCTGCCTCGGTCTCGCACCCCCAAGCTCGGCGACACACGAGGATAGTGGAAAGCACGGACGACACAGAGCTTATGCAGCATCAAGCTCACGTGATCCTCCACCCATGAAAGGTGCACCCCTGGGGAGGTGACCTTGCTTCGAGTTTCCATCCGCAGCTCCACAAGAAGTCGTCCGTAGTCATCCTGAAGTGCGGCAATCCAGTCCTTGGAGGACGTCCTGTCCTCCCACGCCTGGTTGTAGAGGTCCTGCAGCATGAGGCCGTCTTCTAGAGCACCTCGGTTGTCTGTCTCTTCAGCACCTCGGGATCTCGGGGATCACCCAAGAAGTCAGTGTTTTTGTCCGGCGAAGGCGGGGGGGGGGGGGGGGGGGGGGGGGGGGGGGGGGGGGTGGGGGGGGCGAGATCTCTTCTTCCCCAAAGTCAGGGTTGACATGAGAGATCTCGCAGTTACCTGTGAGTAAGTATATCATTCTAATGCAGGCGAGGTCCAAATGTTCGCTAAGGCACTAACCAACCTGGCGAGGCTATAATTCCCTTGCCAGGGGCTGGCGGGAGGTGCTCGACTGCCCCTGGAAGGCCTCGGTGTAAGTGAGCGTAATGGACTTCGCCAGGCCAAGGGGGTGCGGCGCATTACTGGCGATCCGGAAGGTGACGGCTAGCGAGCCGTCAGAGCCTTTTTCACCTAGAAGGCCAAATCCTGGGATTGTGATGGCCGCGAGGAGGGTGAATGCAAGAGACGACAACAGAGGGAAGTCAATGGCTAAGGGAAGCCAGTTTGCTGGGAGAAAGGAGAGTAGCTCACCAGACAGTGGCGAGGAATTGTGTAGGACTGTGAGGTCCTTGTCTGTAGCCGCAGTACCGGCCCTCCCGTGGGATTGAGGGCGAGCATCCGTCAGGTCCTCACCCGCGGCTTCTTCCTCGGGAGGCGTGTTCTGCGAGTAATACAAAATGATCTTAACCTGTTTTGAAGGAGATCAAAACCATCAGCTCGTATACCTGCTGGGCGAGCCCGATGTCTGGTGGCAGATCCTGGAGAAAGGATCCACCCTCCCCCAGGTGGTGCTTAACCATCTTCGCTTTCTTGGGCTTTGGGGGGGGGGGGGGGGATAGGGGCCCGTCGAGCGATCCATGGCGCAAAATCGACGGTGTGTGACCGTCTGTTCGCCCTCGAAGCATCTAGACGAGCTTGAGCTTCTTCCGAAAGGGGCATTTTGCAGCTACAGTAATCGACGATGAAAGAAAGTGAAGGGGCTGAGAAGTTCCCCATCTCCTGTGATTGGTGGTATTTATAGCGTTGAGGATGGACCCACCAAAAGATTCCAACCAGGTCAGCAACCGACCGGTGAACACCAGGGGTCGGACTTTTCCTTACGAGCATAGGATAATCTCGCAAAAAGTGTGGATTGTGTACAATCTTATGTTCGCCGAGGGAGTAAATTGAGACTCAGATATAGGCGAAGCAGGCGGGCAAGGCGAGCAGGGGCTCACCGCCTTGCTACGAGAGGATCGCGAGGGCGAGGCGAGTGGGGGCTCGCCTCCTTGCGATGAGCGGGTCGCGAGGGCGAGGCGACGGGGGCTCGCCTCCTTGCGATGAGCGGATTGGGAGTAGGCTCGCGCTCGCCTAGGTAGGACGCAAGGGAGGAGGCGAGCACCGACTTCGTCAGCCCCCAGGATTTTGGTGCAATATGTTATTTATATTTATTCAGGCTTGTCTGCCTATAGCCATCTAAAACAACGGAATTTGGCTGTTGACATACCATTTTGAGGTGCGCTTAACAAAACCGAAAGACAGAATTACGTTATTGGCATACACAGTTTAGAAAACTATATATAGACCCTGAATGACACCTTTGGAGAGCATCCAATTATGGGGCTTCTTCCTCCTCTGGACAACTCTGGATAGCTTCCAAGGTTTTCCAAGGTGCTCAACTTCAGCTTTGGCTTGGGAGGAGAAGCGCTCTTAGATCTTCCGGGTGTGTGGTGGGACCTCCGCGCTGCAGCCAAGGGTCGGTGCTTAGTTCTGAGTTTTCGGTCAAGTTCTTCCACGGGTCAAGTAAGTACTAGTTGCCACCACTTTTAGGGCCGAACTCCTCGTTGGGCCGATTCTTGGTTCTAACACTAATGATAGTCTATCTTAGTAGGTGTAGCAGGACCTCTACTAAAAACTTTTCCAACTTTATGAAATTTTATCATTATTTTTAATTTTAAAACAAGGTGTAATTTTTTAAATGGGGATTGTATTTTTTTAATATATATTATAATATATGCAGCTCTGTTGGTGATAGGAACTGTTGAAGGTTTCCTATCAAGGGAGGTTGTGGGTTCGAGACCCCCCTCCAACAACCCGATGTGCTGAGAAACAAGCCTGAGAGGGGTTGTGGTGTACGGCCTGCAGGCTTTTTGTTGACCAGTTGTGGTCAGGCTGAATTGGCGGTACAGTGTCCTAGGGCGGGGCCAGTGACCCGGATGGGCTTGGTCAGGCCATCCCAGAATGGGCCTGGGCCGTCGGTGCCGGCAGTTCCTGGGGTTGCCAGTGACCCGGATGGGCTTGGGCCAGGACTGTTACACAGTCTAGCACGTGAGCACCAGTTTCAGGATCTGTGAGTGTCTTCTAGTAGATTTTGCTTCCGCGAGTGATTTGTAGTGAGGACATCATGTACTGGGCATGAGCCCTTTATATTGCTACCTTTTATTTCAGTTATTATTTGTGGACCTCTTTTCATTATGATTTATATATTATGTGATGTGGATGTGAGCTCATTTTTTTTTATATGTACTTTTCTTCTTCTGTGATCGATATGGCCGGCAAGATCGGAGTTTTGTAGTGGCGACCTTCCCGAGTGTTGGTGTCACCGCAAAGCGGTGGTTCTGGTCATAAGACCCAATTTTGTAGCGAAAAAAATGGGTTCTTACACCCGCCACTTCTTACTACCAGCAATTTCAAACATTTTAATAAGTAAACGATCGAAACTCTTCGGGCCTTAAATGGCTTGCCCTACTTGACACCAAATAATCCTGGCAAGCGGTCGTGGGAGCTTTATTTAGGGCTAGCCTTGGAGGGATAAAACATCTCCAAGTTATCCCCAAATAATGCTCATCCCCTCAAACTGCTTATTCAAGTGAGACCCGAATTAAAAGTGCAGAAATGAGATTGTTAGTAATTTGCAGTAATTAAAGTGCGGTAAGGAAGACTGCTATAAAATTAAAGTACTGAATAAAGTACTAAAATAACTGCAGTAAGTAAATGCGGAACAGAAATGAGGGAAAGAAATGTTAGAAAGAAATGCTGAAAGGATATGGACCAGTAATGAACTGGAATAAAGAAGTACTAAATGTAATTGCGAAATAAGAAAGTTAGTAGTTCTTTAGTTCCATCTCCATCATAGGAGACAAGTGCAGTTTTCTTCTCCGTTCTAAGGAGGCTTCTCCGTTCCAATGAGGCTTCTCCATTCCAAGGAGGCTTCCCTGTTCCAAGGAGGCTTCTCCATTTCAAGGAGGTAAGTTCACAATTCTGCGGTGAATTCTTAGTAAGTTTCGGTGTTAGGGTCTGCCAGTTTAATTGAATCAAATAGTTACTTTAGTTGCACCTGTTAGAAAAAATTTACAGGATTTGCGTCGATTTTGTAGGAGCTTCATTAAATTTCTAAATCTCACGATAATTCCTCGATTTAATTAACAAGACTTCAATTCTCAGCTAGAGATCTACGTGAGATCTTTTGTTGGGAAAACCCCCTTTGATTTAACTTAACAAATTAACTATGAGTAATTTTACCATCTAGGTTTATTACCCACAGTGTATAGTAAGGGTAATCTGGTCATTAGATGTCTTAGGATGTCTCACTCAACTTAGAGTGTCAGGGTCAAGTCAAAGCAATCACAAATCAAGTTGAGATCAGGCTTGCATCGAACACAAGTCGACGTAACTTAGACTTGATATCGATGCAACTCTGTGTTGTTGTCGAAGCAGATCATTCAGCCTGTCGAAGTATAAGTTAAGTCGACGCAACGTCGAAAGGATCTAATCGCAGAAAGAAGACCCAGTCGAAGCTATCTGAGAAGTCGACACAACTTCGACTTCAACTCGACGCAGAAGATGAAGGTCAAGTCCAAGTCTTCAACTCAACAGTTACATCGATAAGTAATTGACGCAACGTCGGCATCTGAGTTCAACCAAAGCTAAGGAGCAATTCAAAGCTACTTCTAAAAGAACTCAGAGGTCCGTCGATATGAAGGAAGATGAAGTCGACGCTGCGTCGAATACAGTCAGAAAAAGGAATTCTTTCCAGCTATCTTTCTAATACCTTTTTAGAAGGTCCACCATACTAAAGACAGTTGTCCAACGACTAATTTGTTGACAATAAAGGAAAGGAGTATTTGAGAAGAGAAAAAGCTTTCTTGGAATGAAATAGAATGTGATAGATGGGTCGGGAGCAAACCAAGAAAAGAAATCAAGTATCCAATAAGAATACCTTCTCATGTCTGTCCAAAACAAGAAAGAAATTCAAATCTAATGATGGACAATAAGTAGGCTGAGAAGAGAAGAAAGGGCAGAGCATTCATTACATGATTTCTCTCTGTCGATTGGGGTTTCTTCTTCTTCTTCCTCCTTCAACCCTAAGAGATACAAACATAAATCAAGTGCTCACTCTGCACAGGAAAGATACAGGGCTTCTTCTTCTTCTTCTACATCATACAGTAGCCAAGATTACAAGAAGGATAAATAGAGAAGGATCAAATCAAATAACCCTTGCAATCATCACTATCATAAGCTAGGGTTCATCATTTCTGATCCTGTGAAAGAAAGAAGCAGCAGAAGTGCATCTGAAGAATTCTGAGAAAAGAATTCTAATCTTCTCCTCCTTACTTTCTTCTTTCTATTTTCATCAACTATAAAAGAGTTTTAAGAATCCCTCTTCTAAAGGATTCAGTGGTTCAAGATCTCCTTATCAAAAGATCTGAGTGGTTCAAGATCTCCTTATCAAAAGATTTTTGGTTCTAAGAGTTCCTTATCAAAAGACTCAGGCGCGGGTTATGCAATCCTACCAGGGAGGTAGAAGAGAGGACTACCCACATTTTGGGGAACCTCTATAAAAATCCTTGTGTCTTTGCTGTGAATTTCTATGCTATCCCATTTACTTATTATGTGCTCATTTTCAGCAAACCTTATTTTATTTATTCTGCCTTTAGTTTTGCTGTGTGCATAATACCTTAGTATTTTTTTGTATGCATAGTTATGATAGAAAAGATTTTAAATCTCTATTCACCCCCCTCTAGAGAATTCTCAGAGGCACACTGTGCACTTTCAATTGGTATCAGAGGGAGGTTGATCATTAAAAGGTTAACACCTTGATCAAAAAATCTCCTACTCTCATTTATTCATTTTCAAATTAATTAAAGCTATTTTTATATAAAAATGAGTTCTAAGGATTATGCATCAATAAGACCTCCAGTGTGTAATCTGAATACGTTTACACTCTGGAAGGCCAGAATAAAGTTATATACGAACTCTATTGATGAGGATATCTTTGATGTTATCATTTCAGGTCCTCCAGTCCCATACAAGAAGGATGCCAGTGGATCTTCTACACAGGAACCTGTGCCCATGCCTGAGTGGACAGAGACTAAAAAGAAGCAGAAGGCATGTGATATTATAGATATGAACATTCTGGTATCCACCACGTCAGATGACATCTTCCAGAAGGTAGCTGACTACCAATTAGCCAAAGAGATCTGGGAATCTCTCTCCAGAATGGTAGAAGGAAGTTCTGATGAAAGAAAGGACAGGAAGTCCCTTCTCATATCCCAATATGAGAACTTTCAAAAGAAAGCTGATGAATCTGTTGCTGAGATGTATGACAGATTCAGTATCATTGTCAATGAGCTGAAGAGTCTGGACAAGGAGATATCCTTGACAGAAATAAATGATAAGATCCTCATGTGCTTCCCTAACTCGTGGGATCCAAGGATCTGGGCCATCAGAGAGTTCAGATGCCATAGAGAAATCTCTACCGAGGCTTTGCTAGGAAATCTTAAGTCATATGAGATGCCTCTGAAGAACAGAGCTGAATCAGAGGAAAGGGAGACAACTCCAGCTCCTATACAAAGGAGACTTGCTCTGAAAGCTACTGAAAGAGAGCCCTCCACTCCTGAACATGAAATGTTTAGTTTCCTAGGAAGGAGATTCAGAAAATGGGTCAAGACAGAAGACTCAAGGAGAAGAGAAAGGAGCTCAAAGCCTAGATATGATGAGACTCCAAAGAAGGAGATAATCTGCTTCCCCTGCAACAAGCCAGGGCACATAGCTCCTGAGTGCCCACAGGAACAAAGGGTAAGAAGCAGCAACAATGATGAGAAGAAGAAGTCTTTCAAGGGGAAAGACAAGAAGAAAGCCAAGGGCTTCATTGCTGAAACCTGGAGTGACTTTGAAGCAGAGTTAAGCTCCTCTTCATCTGAAAGTGATGAAGAAGCAGAAGCAGAAGCAGCTTGCATGATGTCTTTGTGGATGTCAGTAGATGATGATGAAGAAGAACAGGTATCTATGTTTGAAAATTTTGATTTCAATTCTGATGAATTTAAAGATTGTTTTAAGGAGTTTTGCAATGATTTCCTTGATATACAAAAAGAATTAGAAACAAATAAGGAAGAATTAAAATAGTTTAAGTAAGATGAACTATATTCAAGAAATCAAGACTTAGTAAAAGAGATTCATGAGAAGGAATCAAAATTAGCTGAAGTAAGAAAAGAAAACTTAGAATTAAAAGAAGAGCTAACAAAGGCAAAAGCCTTCGAGGACTCTCTCAATGGGAGCAGTCAAAAGCTCAAAAATATTACACAAAATTTCTCCATGAGATTTAAGCACCTAGGTCTAGGAGCAGACCCATGCACTAGCACTGAAGTCCCTAGGAAACCTGCCTGGAAAAATCCAGTTAGATTTATTAAACCTAGTGACTATCAATCTAGTGAAGGTAGGGCAAAACCTAAAGATCAGAATAATAATCCTCTAGATAAAACAATTGTAGTTAATAACATGAATCCAAGCAAAGAAAAGAAACCTCTAGTAAGAAGTAATTCAGAGAAAGTAACCAACAACCAAAAAGCTAAAGCCAAAACTAGAATAATAAAACACAATGCTGATCTTTTATATCTAGATACATTTTATACACACTTTCAGCATCAAGACAATAAATTTAAATTTAATAAACCTATTCTCTGCCATCCTAAAGGATATCATGAAAGACCTTTCTACTCTTTCATTGAACCTTACAGTGGTAAAAGCAAATGACCCAAGGTAACCTGGGTTTCTTCTAATGTTTGATCTAGTTATGCAGGAATAAGTAGGATCCCTCCTGGGAGATAATGGAAGAGGAGGAAGAAGTATGGTCTAATAAAGACCCAAATCCAACAGGGGAGTGTCCTCTACCTTGAATTTTCATATTATCTTCTTTAGGTTATGAAAATATTAAGTATAAATACTATTTTCATTAAAAAAAATATTGTTGGGAAAAACAACAAGAATTTCTAAGAAAATGGAACTATTTATTCAGAGTCGCGTCGAAAAGAACTCGATGTACCATCAGGTCCTAATCGACGCAAGCTTCAAGAGCCAATCAGAGCGGATAATACGAATGATATTCGACAAAACATCAAGTTCATATCGACGCATGCGTTGACTTAATAGTCGTTGATTAAATTCAAGCTCACGTCGATTACAACTCGACGCAATGTCAACATGACTACGTCGACTTATTGGTTCCTAAACAATGTAGACGTTGCGTCGAATAGTAATTGAAGCAACGTCGAGATGTCAGCGCACGCAGGATTGCTTCTAGAAGCTGTGCTGACATATTTTGGCGCGCTGAATATTAATGTATATCGATGGTGCTTCGACTTAAACCCTAAGTTGCGACGAATCATCTTCTTTTAAGCAACTTCAGCGTCGAATCATTTACGCTTTCGAATTTTCTTCTCCTTGCTCTCTTGCGCTCTTCTTCTCCAATTCTCTTGGATCCTTCTCTCTTTCTCTCTCTCTCTCTCTCTCTCTCTCCTCTCTCTCTCTCTCTATCTCTCTCTCTCTCTCTCTCTCTGTGCAGATAGGAGATGATGGCTCCCTTAATGAGAAAGTTTCTGAGATAGATATACACATCACAGAGGAGCTACTAAATCAAACATTTGACCTTCCCACTGGTGATGAATCTGATGAAATGTCAAGGGAAGAGACAAATAAAGTTTTATAAATCATGCAATTCAAGAAAGAGAGAGCCATCAATCTGAAAAAGGTGGATCTAGCAGAAGAATACAGATTTCTGGCAGACATAGTGGAAAAGGTACTTTTGTGCAAGATATCAGCACATGATGCTAAACCCAAGCAGCATCTACAAATTATGGGTGTTTTAGTTCTGGGAAAGAAGATAAACTGGGGGAGATGCCTCCTGAAGTTAATTGGCCACAAGTACTCCCATAAAAATGCCTTCATGAGAATCATGTGCCAGGTGCTCTTCCACCATTATCTAATGGTGTGCAAGTCCAAGGGATTGCCCATTCCTCCTGGAAAAAGGATCAACATTGGAATCTTCTCCAAATGGACTAGGCAGATCCTCAAGCCTGGTCAAGCTGTACCTTCATCTCCTCTCTCTAGCACCACGGGACATGGAGACAACTATACCAGATCTTCCAGCCCAAAATAATCCACCAGCACAAAAAGGTGTCATTCCAGAACAAAATCTCCAATCCATCACATCCACACCAGCTCTTGAACCTACACCACGGTCTCCTACCCAACCACAGCAACAACCATCCACCCTTCTTCCAGACAATCAGTTTGTTCCATCTCCACCACCAGCTTATATTTCTCCAGAAACCTACGTAACCCTTTCCCCTGCCTACCAAGTTCCCCCTGATCTGAATGAGAACCTCACACCTCCACCTCCACCTGCCTCTACCTCCCATCCTACACCTTTATTTGACATTGAACAAGCAATCTCTAAAGCTGTAGGGATGGCTTCAAGCACCTTTGTTGACCTACTGGTCACTCAAGTTAGAAGGTTTAATAAGAAGTACTCTCAGATGGAGAGTTAATTGATTGATTCAAGAAGGTCTCTCCAGGGTCTCAAAAAGCATTCATGTCCTCCTCCTCAGTGACAAAGGATTTCTTAACCTCACTTGCCAGCAAGGTTAAGAAGGGGGAGAAATTTCATGAGGAGGAAAGACCTACTCTAGAGATGAGTGGCCATGAAAAGGGCAAGGATGTTGAAGTTCCTGAAAAAGTAACTATCTTTCAAAATACAAATGTTTAGGGGGAGCCTCAAGAGAAGCCTCAAGAGAATCCTCAAGGGAATTTGGAAGAGGAAGTGATGGCTGATGATGCAGCACTGAATCAGGGAGACCCTCTATCAATTCCTCAAGATAATACTGTACCAAATCAGGGGAGCTTCCTACAATATCTCAGAAAGCAGCTGGAGAATTGCATGCAGAAATTCAGGGGGAGCTACCTGTAAAAAATCACGGGGAGCTCCTTGTAGCTGATCTTCTTCTGGATGAGGTTGCAACAATTACTAAGGAAGCTACTCAGGATGTTGAGGAGAATTCTCAATCTCAGAGGGAGCTTCCTGAAGATGATGAAATCAATAAAGTAGCAGATAGGAATCCTGAAGAAGAAAATGAACCACTTACCTTTGCCCCAAGGAAGGTAACTCCAAAAGTGTTTTCAAGAAAAAGGAAAACTCCTGAGAAGGGACAATGAATCTTAGGTATTCTGTCCATACTATACTCTCTAAGGAAAAACAAAAAGAATGTGGCGTGGTGAACAATATAATTTACTTGACAATATATGAAATAGTCTGTGATTTCATTCTGTCATATGTTATTGTCTATGTTGTCTTGTATGTATTTGTGCTTATGTCAAAGTATGTGTAAAATCACTGTAAAACAATCTGTAAAATTTGTTAAGATGAATAGGACGAGATTGTTGGGAAAAACCCCTTTTGATTTAACTTAACAAATTAACTATGAGTGATTTTACCTTCTAGGTTTATTACCCACATTGTATAGTAAGGATAATCTGGTCATTAGATGTCTTAGGATGTCTCACTCAACTTAGAGTGTCAGGGCCAAGTCAAAGCAATCACAAATCAAGTTGAGATAATACTTGCATCGAATACAAGTCGACGCAACTTTGACTTGATATCGACGCAACTCTGTGTTGTTGTCGAAGTAGATCATTCAGCCTGTCAAAGTATAAGTTAAGTCAACGCAACATCGAAAGGATCTTGTCGCAGAAGGAAGACCCAATCGAAGCTATCTGAGAAGTCGACGCAACTTCAACTTCAACTCGATGCAGAAGATGAAGGTCAAGTCAAAGTCTTCAACTCGATGGTTACGTCGATAAGTAATTGACGCAACGTCGACATTTGAGTTCAACCAGAGCTAAGTAGCAATTCGAAGCTACTTCTAAAAGAACTCAGAGGTGCTTCGATATGAAGGAAGATGAAGTCGACGCAGCGTTGACTACAGTTAGAAAAAGGAATTCTTTCCAGCTGTCTTTCTAATACCTTTTCAGAAGGTCCACCATATTGAAGACAGTTGTCCAACGACTAATTTGTTGCCAATAAAGTAAAGAAGTATTTGAGAAGAGCAAAAGCTTTGTTGGAATGAAATAGAATGTGATAAATGGGTCAGGAACAAAACAAGAAAAGAAATCAAGAATCCAATAAGAATACCTTCTCAGGTCTGTCCAAAACAAGAAAGAAATTCAAATCCAATGATGGACAATAAGTAGGCTGAGAAGAGAAGAAATGGCAGAGCATTCATTACACGATTTCTCTCTCTGTCGATTGGGGTTGCTTCTTCTTCTTCCTCCTTCAACCCTAAGAGATACAGACAGAAATCAAGTGCTCACTCTACACATGAAAAATACAGGGCTATTTTTTCTTCTACATCATACAACAGCCAGATTACAAGAAGGATAAACAAAGAAGTATCAAATCAAATAACCCTTGCAATCATCACTATCATAAGCAAGGGTTCATCATTTCTAATCCTGTGAAAGAAAGAAGCAGCAGAAGTGCTTCTGAAGAATTGCGAGAAAAGAATTCTAATCTTCTCCCCCTTACTTTCTTCTTTCTATTTTCATCAACTGTAAAAGAGTTTTATGAATACATCTTCAAAGGATTCAGTGGTTCAAGATCTCCTTATAGAAAGACCTAAGTGGTTCAAGATCTCCTTATCAAAAGATCTGAGTGGTTCAAGATCTCCTTATCAAAAGATTTTTGGTTATAAGAGTCTCCTTATCAAAAGACTCAGGCACAGGTTGTGCAATCCTACCAGGCAGGTAGAAGAGAGGACTACCCACATTTTGGGGAACCTCTATAAAATTCCTTGTGTCTTTGCTGTGAATTTCTGTGCTGTCCCATTTACTTTTTCTATGTTCATTTTCAGCAAACCTTATTTTATTTATTCTGCCTTTTGTTTTGCTGTGTGCATAATAACTTAGTATTTTTTTGTATGCATAGTTAGGATAGAAAAGATTTTAAAACTCTATTCACCCCCCTCTAGAGAATTCTCAGAGGCTCACTGTGCACTTTCATCTTTTAATCTCAATTGCTCGAACTGAGGCGAATCAAGTTCCGGTGTTACAGTCGATAATAATTCTTCCGATTTTAACTTTTTTATTTAACAAACACCAAAAATACTTCTGTTATTCAAAAATCGCCAAATTTTGCATGATGATTTATATTACAATAAGGAAAGCTTCCATTTTTTATCAGGCTCATTTTCCAAGGTAGGAGCTCTCTATAATATATAAAATAACATGAAGATTCCGATTTAATTTGCCAAAATAGATAATTTTGAAATAGATCTCCCAAACTTTTTCAGAGGATAAATACTAGGCTTACTGACTTCCAGTGATTTTCTCAATTTTTTTCCATCATGATTTAAGATATTTAATATTTTAAAACAACACTTTCCTCATGGTTTAATCATTGAAAAATATCAGGAGTCAATTTAAAACTCCAAATATTTTTCCTAGGGTGTGTCATACTCTAACATGCCTTATATAAAATTTTCAGTCATGTGGGTCATGAAAAGCTTCCCCAAAACATCACTTTCTTTCTAATTTAATCCTTGAAAAATACCAGGAATCATTACAAAAATCTAATTATTTTTCCTAGGATGTGTCATACTTTAACATGCCATACATAAATTTTTTAGGGAGGAAGGGGAGTAAAGGATTCCACCTGCTGGAGGGACCTCCGGGAGGGTTCGGAGAGATCTTCCATTGAAGGGTGGTGGATGGAGGAAGGCTCGGGTAAAGTGGTTTCTGGCGGGGTGGGGCTCCGACAAGGGGGTGGCTGTGTTTAGCTTAAGAGGGTGAAGTTTCCTGGAGGGGTAGGGGCCTTTATATAGGCTGGGGAGGAGCCCCCTCCCCATTATCCGACGGTGTGGGATTAAAAGAATGGGGTTAGGGTTAGGCTTAACGCAAGTGGGTTACCCTACTGGGCTGGCATCCTTTAGGCAAGGCATGTGATGTCAGAAGTCCTCATCTTGGAGTTTTGTGTCTTGGTGAATTTTCCTTAAGCTTGGGAAGGGAGAGAAGGGAAGAGGGTTAGGTTTGGGTTTCCCCCAAGCCTTGGCCTTGGGTTCCAAGCCCCTAGGCCAGCTAGTCTTGCCTAAATATCAAAGCCCACTTTGTCTAGTGGTGGCTTGAGTGGTGGGTGAAGTGGAGGTTTATTTAAATTTTCCAAAGATAAGATTTTTGAGGGTTTGACCAAAGTCAACTGTAGAGGGGTCCCTAGGTGGGTCAAGGTCAATGTAGGTCCATGTCGTTGGGTGGCGGGCTAACATCGATGTGTCGGAGTTATACGGGTGTGTGTATACTTTTAGTGTATTATAAAGCTTGACGGGCCCGATTTGACCAAATTGACCACCAATGCTGGAATTAAGTGAATCAAGTCCCGTTGCACTCATATTGATTATACGAGTCTACCGCAACTGACTGGGGTCAATTCTGAGTATGTATGATCATTATACCAAAGCTGTGTTGTTGTGACACGCTACGATACTCAAAATTGACGTTTTCTCTAAATGACCTCAGATTGGAATGGAGGGAGTTCCGTTGCACCCGTATTGATTATATGAGTCTAATGCAACTGACGGAAGTCAATTCGGAGTACGTATGATCACTATACCAAAACAACATCATCGTGACGCACTACGATACTCAAAATGGTTGTTTTCTCTAAATGACCTCAGATTGGAATGGAACGAGTTCCGTTGCACTCGTATTGATTATATGAGTCTAATGCAACTGATGGAAGTTGATTCAGAGTACGTATGATCACTATACAAAAACGACATCGTCCTGACGCGCTACGATACTCAAAATAGTCATTTTCTCTAAACGACCTCGGATTGGAATGAAACGAGTTCCATTGCACTCGTATTGATTATACAAGTCTAACGAAACTGACGGAAGTCGATTCGGAGTACATATGATCACTATACTAAAATGGTGTCATCGTTACGCGTTACAATACTCAAAATAGTTATTTTCTCTAAACGACCTTAGATTGGAATGAAATGAGTTCTGTTGCACTCGTATTGATTATACGAGTCTAACGCAACTGACGGAAGTTGATCCGATGTACATATGATCACAATACTACCCTATAGGTGTTTTGGGTCACTTTTATTGGGTCACTTATGGTCTTTGTGGCCCAATAAAAGTCGGGATGTTACAATCCAATAAAAATAAGAGGATTTTCATCCTCGAAAATTTCTTAAGGTAGGGGTTGGTTGAAAGGAAGGCATACCTGCGGGAAGAGTTCTGAGTACTTTTCTTTGACAAGGCTCTCTTGTTCCCAAGTGTGTTCATCACGCACGCTGTTTGACCATAATATTTTAACCATTGTTATGGTTTTATTTCGCAGATTCATAGTTTCTCAGTCAACTATCCATACGGGCTCTATCTGCAGAGATTTGTCAGACTGCACAGGTTCCGAAGGTGTCAGTAGATGTTGTTCCAGTTGTCGGAGGACACGTCGCAAGGAAGAGACGTGGAAGACGTCGTGTAGATTCCCCAATTCGGGTGGTAGAGCTAACCTGTATGCAACTGGGCCAACTCGCTCAATGACTGGGTAAGGGCCCACATAGCGGTGCTCCATAATAAGGGTGTCCGACAACGTCTCCCATAGAGAGCCGCATACAGAGCCATTTTGATGCTGGCCTGGAAGCTATTATTATAAGAGAATTCGACCAGTGGCAGAAGGTGCTCCCAAGGCTCATTATGTTCCACTATGCATAGTCGAAGGAGATCTTCCATGGTTCGATTTGTTCTCTCGATTTGACCGTCAGTTTGGGGGTGAAATGCGATGTTAAAAGCTAGTTTGGTGCCAAATAAGCTTGCACCCATCTCCACTCTTTTGAAGTAAATCTTTTATCGCGATCAGAGACAATTGTTTTAGGTACCCCGTGAAATCTCACTACTTGCTCTATGAACAGTCTGGCTAATATATCAATGCCATCGCCTTGCCGATTAGGTATAAATCAGGATACTTACCGCGACCCATATAGAGTCATTTCCTGCACGGGATCGAGGTAAACCCTGGACAAAATCCATCGAAATGTCTTCAAATTTCACTTCGTTATTGGTTAGGGTTACATCAGACCCCCCAGACTTTGGCATTCTGCCTTGATCATCTGGCAGGTTTGGCAATGTGCTACGAAATCTATGACATCCTTTTTCATTCCGGGCGAATACAGAGTACGATGATGGTCAGTATACATTTTAACTACTCCAGGGTGAATAGAATACCTGGATTGGTGAGCCTCTCAGAGTATCTCCTCTCGGATCCCTCTGAAGAATGGGATAAATACTCGGTGCTTATACTATAGGATGTCATCGTATAGGTTGAAGTCTTCTTGAGCACCACCTTGTAAAGATTGGATGATTAGAGCCACTTCTGAGTCAACCCTGTGTGATTTGCAAATTCGGTTTCGAATATCACATTGAATTTCCATCCAATACATTTAAGCTTTATATTCTACCGGGTCCCTTCGAGTGATGGGAGTGATGTCTAGGTATACTAAAGATTGCAACAAATTTTTGGGTATTACCTCCATATAGCTCCCGACCATTGTAGGTTGACGACTCAAGGCATCAACAACCTTGTTGGCATTACCATGGTGGTATTAAAGGGCGAAGTCGTAATCATAAAGGATTCTAACCACCAGCGTTGACGGAGGTTCAGTTCTTTTTGGGTGAAGACATACATGAGAATCTTGTGGTCGGAGAAGATTTCACATCTAACCACATATAGGTAATGTCTCCAGATTTTGAGAGCAAAGACTACTGCACCCAATTCTAAGTCGTAGGTTGGGTAGTTAAGCTCATGCAGCTTTAGTTGCCAAGATGCGTAGGCAATGACCTTACCGTGTTGCATTAGCACGACTCCAGTTCCTTCAGGTATGCGTCGGTGCAGATTTGGAACCCTTCGATTCTAGATGGAATTGTAAGAATTGGAGCAGTGGTCAGGTGGTTTTTCAGCTCAACGAATGTTGCCTCGCATTCGGGAGTCCAACGGAATACTGTTTCCTTCTTCGCAAGAGCGGTGAGAGGTAGAGAAATTTTTGAGAAGCCTTCCACAAACTTCTGATAGTATCCTGCGAGTCTGAGAAAGCTCCTAATATCAGCTGCCGATTTTAGGGGCGACTAATTCCGTACTGCTAACACCTTTTCCTGGTCCACGACCACTCAATTTTTGTTGATGGCGTGCCCTAAAAATCCAACCTCCTCAAGACAAAACTCACACTTGCTAAATTTGGCAAATAGGGAGTGCTCTCGTAGCTTGAGCAACACCATCTGTAGATGTCTTGCATGATCCACATTGCTCCTTGAGTAGATAAGGATATCGTCTATGAAGATGATCATGAAATGATCCAGATATGGTTTGAACACTAGTTCCATGAAGGCATACGGTGCATTGGTTAGCCCGAAAGGCATTACCATGAATTCGTAATGTCCGTATCGAGAGCTGAAGGAGGTTTTGGGTATATCTTCCTCCCGAATTCGAAGTTGATAATAGCCTGATCGCAGATCCATCTTGGAAAAGATGGAAGCACCTTGCAGTTGGTCAAATAATTCATCAATTCTTGGCAGGGGGTATGTGTTCCGAACAGTGAGTCGGTTTAGCGCCCTGTAGTCGATGCACAAACGTAGCGATCCATCCTTTTTCTTGATAAATAACACTGGGGCTCCCCAGGGCGAGGAACTTGGTCGAATAAACCCTGCATAGATCAACTCTTGGAGCTGTATCCTGAGCTCAGCTAATTCTTTTGGAGCCATTCAGTAAGGTGCTCGGGACAGATGTCTGGAAAGTCTTGAATGACCGGTATCTTGGTGAGTACCTTAGTCTTATCTTCCATTTTGAAATAAATTAAGAGCACCTCGTCTCTTTGCCTGACTTACTTGACAGTCTGTGTAGACGTCAAAATTATATGTGAGACGGAGAATACCTTTCAGCGTGATGGACTGTCTATTTGAGTTTGGAGGCTGACTTCCCTGGTTTAGCAATTGATTTGGGACTTATGTTTGGCCAGCCAGTCCATTCCCAGGATGATGTAGAAACCGATTTTGGTTAACACGATCGCGTAAAAATTGAACTCCACGCTTCCTAGTAGAGCCTAGAATGAGCACTTCTCCGTTGAAGTCATATCTGATCCATCAGGAAGTCGAATTCGTATTGACATCCAGGACGATCGGATGATGTTTGATTTTGACGAGATGAAATCCCGGGACACGAAAGAGTGAGTAGCTCCGGTACTGAATAACATTTTTGTGGGCTGACCCTCTACCAAAAGTATCCCTGGAGGAATTGAAACACATAGCTTTATAACAATAAAACGACATTCTAGATGATAACATGTCACAGATGCCTAAGATATATACCGATCACTACATTCGGTGTGGTTCTATGATGTAGATCCAAGGCATATGCTTCCAGCGGTGCAGCCCTATCATGCCTTGGCTGGTCTCTCCTATTTGGTCAGCCTCTTCGACCTCCTTGTCCTCTATTTGCATCTCCCTGCATAGCTCCTAGGCATGGTCTCCCCGTATCCTGTGGGCAGAATGCCCAGATGTGCCCGGGTTGGTGGCACAGGAAGCAGTTCCCTGCGAAGGGAACCTCTAGATGTGCTTCCAGTGCTGGCTGGGGTACTGGATGTGGTGGTGGCTGAGGTACTGGTGGAGGTAGGGGTGCCTGACGGGGTTGTGGTGCCCGATGGTATGGTTGATGGCGGCGGTGTGGCCTCCTATACTGGAGCTGTCATCGTGGGCTTGCCTCTCTCACCCGACCTCGAGAGGCCTCTACATGCCTCCTTTGTTGTTGTGCCACCATCCTCTGATCCATCTCTAAAGCAGCAACATGGGTGGAGATGTTGTGGAATGACGTCTGTGCTATCATAATCAGGTCCTGGCGGAGTTCATCGCGTATGCCTCGATAAAATCTAGTAGTTATATCCCCGTCTGTCATCACAAGTATTCCCGCAAAGCAGGCCAAATATGTGAACTCCCTTTGGTACTTAGCCACGGTCATCTCCCCCTGTCGAATCTGTAGGAATCATTCCTATAACTCGACTCGATCAACATCTGATATGAAGTGCTCTAAGAAGGCCTCAGAAAACTCTCCCCAAAGGACAGTGTTAAGCGGTCGTCCTCTGAATGTGGATCGACTGGCTGCCCTCCACCAGTCATGGGCATATCCCTCTAGTAAAGTCACCACTAGGGAAACAATGACTAATGCAGGGTACATCATCCCTACAAGAAGATCCTCTACCCTCTCCACCCACTTTAATGCCTGCATTGCTGACTCGGAGCCTCAAAACATAGGGGGTCTAATCCCTCAGAACGCCGTCAAGAGGTCTGTGGGTATAGCTAATTGCTGCTACGACTGTGTGATGGCAGCCTGGAAAGTGGCAAGCAGTGTTGTCAGTTTCTGCCCCAACTCTTTCTCATCAAAGGGGACCACAGGAGTTTTCGGAGAAACAGGAGCAGGTGGTGGAGTCGAGGGGTGGTACTGGTCTCTAGAAGAAGATCTCCCATTACTCAACTCTGGTATCTCGAGAGATAACAGGAAAGGAGTTAGCAACTTTGCAAAATAATGGAATTTGCAAACACTAACTAAAGCGGAAACGAGTGTGTGCGGGTGTGCAAATGTGCAACCTAGAATCCTTAAACTTGTTACCTAAGGGTCCATCAGGCTTTCGCTGCACGGTTCATCCTGAACCAAGAAACGGAGCGTAGGAAGGAAGGATTCTGAAGCTGCCCCACATGAATGGATCGTGAATGCTTTGATCTAATTGTAAGGCCCCCTCCCCTAACCAAAACTGGGTCGGGTCGGGACAGGCCTTACAACCCAAAAAAGACATCCTATGCTCTCAATGTTGCTGCAATCCGTATTCTAGGCATATAATGATCGCCTTGTCCGACTAAACTCATCACATCACATCAGATCACAGCAAAAACAATTCAGAATTCAAACACACATATATATAGAAATACTAAGGCCGAAGGCCAGCTGTTTATACATCAAACTCATAGGGCTAATCTACTACAACTTTTCTCCCCCTTATTTCTAGGTACTAAGGCTCACGTCTCTGAAGACCGAAGGCGAGGCTGGGGTGTTGGCTCGTGCGGGTGTGATTGCGGGTATCCCTTCATGCAGTGGCGGGGCCTCGCGCTGCTCCATCTCCTTAATGGTGTACTATGACACGTTAGTCAAAGACTAGTTGATTCACTCTTCCTCCCCAAAATCCCTAAGGCTTGGGGATGAGAGTGAGCCTCTAAAAACATATATAGCCGAAGCATAATGAGTTAGCAGCAATATATATATATATATATATGATAATTTGAAAGAGGCAAGGAGCATAGTAATAAGTAACTAAAAAGAGGCAATATGTATATTTAGCAGCTATTTAAACCGAGCTTCTCTAGCTAGCGTGCAATCACACAGGTATTCACAACCTGCAACAACACCCTATGTCGACATAGTTTGACCACTTTCCTTTTTGCAAGGTAGCAAACCTCGCGGGCCTTACCGATGTGGCAGATCGATAACAGCGGCCGGTCCTACTGCTTCTGGGTGTGTATGTACTACACCACCCAGGCCCGAATGTACAACCCAGTGTACTCCTAGATGTGAGCAACATCCGGTGAACCTGAAATTGGCCAACCAACGGAGGAACCCAGCATGGCATATATAATACGACTGAGCTCCCGGGGCACTTCTCCCGGTTGCCTAGAGTCGTCAATTTTCCTGTGCCGGTATGTACGGTCTACAGGCATGACCGAACCACCACTTCTTACTACCAGCAATTTCAAACATTTTAATAAGTAAACGATCGGCACTCTTTGGGCCTTAAACGACTTGACCTACTGGACACCAAATAATTCGGGCAAGCGGTCGAGGGAGCTTTATTTAGGGCTAGCCTTGGAGGGATAAAATATCTCCAAGTTATCCCCAACTGATGCTCGTCCCCTCAAACCGCTTATTCAAGCGGGACCTGAAATAAAAGTGCAGAAATGAGAATGATAGTAATTTGCAGTAAATAAAGTGCGGTAAGGAAGACTGCTACAAAATTGAAGTACTGAATAAAGTACTAAAATAACTACAGTAAGTAAATGCGGAACTGAAATACTGGAAAGAAATGCTAGAAAGAAATGCTGAAAGGAACAGGACCAGTACTGAATTGGAATAAAGAAGTACTAAAGGTAATTGCGAAATAAGAAAGTTAGTAGTCCTTTAGTTCCATATCCATCACAGGAGGCAAGTTCAGTTCTCTTCTCTATTCCAAGGAGACTTCTCCGTTCCAAGGAGGCTTCTTCGTGCCAATGAGGCTTCTCCATTCCAAGGAGGTTTCTCCATTTTAAGGAGATAAGTTCACAATTCTGCGGCGAATTCTTAGTAAGTTTCAATATTAGGGTCTGCCGGTTTAATTGAATCCAATAGTCACTTTAGTTTCACCTGTTAGAAATATTTTACCGAATTTGCATCGAGTTTGTAGGAGCTTTGTTAAATTTCTAAATCTTACGATAATTCCTCAATTTAATTAACGAGACTTTAATTCTCCGCAAGAGATGTATGTGAGATCTTTTAACCTCAATTTCTCGCACCGGGGTGAATCAAGTTCCGGTGTTACAGTCGATAGTAATTCTTTCGATTTAAACTTCTTTATTTAACAAACACCAAAAATACTTCTGTTATTCAAAAATTGCCAAATTTTGCATGATGATTTATATTACAATAAGGAAAGCTTCCGTATTTAATCAGACTAATTTTCGAAGGTAGGAGTTCTCTATAATATATAAAATAACACGAAGATCACAGTTTAATTTGCCAAAATAGGTAATTTTTAAATAGATCTCCCAAACATTTTCAGAGGATAAATACAAGGCTTATTGACCTCCAATGATTTCTTCAATTTTTTTCCATCGTGATTTAAGATATTTAATATTGTAAGACAACACTTTCTTCATGGTTTAATCATTGAAAAAAACCAGGAAACAATTTAAAACTCTGATTATTTTTCCTAGGGTGTGTCATACTCTAACATGCCTTACATAAAATTTTCAGCCATGTGGGTCATGAAAATCTTCCCCAAAACAACACTTTCTTCCTAATTTAATCCTTGAAAAATACTAGGAATCATTAAAAAAATCTGATTATTTTTCCTAGGATGTGCCATACTCTAACATGCCCTACATAAAATTTTCAGACATGTGGGTAATGAAAATCTTCCCCTAAATAGCACTTTCTTCCTTATCTAGTACTTGAAAAATACTAGGAATCATTAAAAAAATCTGATTATTTTTCCTAGGATGTGTCATACTCTAACATGTGGGTAATGAAAATCTTCCCCAAAACAACACTTTCTTCCTAATATAATACTTGAAAAATACCAGGAATCATTAAAAAATTTTGATTATTTTTCCTATGATGACAGCAGTTTCATTCCCCATTTATTGCATAATTTTCTGAAATCATCTGATTCCTCTGATAATTAGAAAACCAAAAATATTGATGTATTTGAATTTCTAAAAATACCTAGTCCATTCCAAAAATTATGAAATTTTTACAGTAGGTAGTCCTTGCCACGATGAACAACTTTCATGTTTCGGGTATTCTACTTTGAGGACAAAATAATGCACAGAAAATCGGTTTCCCCCTGCCCTCAAAATATATATGCACATAACATAAGTTTTTGCACATGGAGGGCTGAGATCGAGCCGCACCCTTGCGCCTTGCAACCCCACAATGATTCTGTGCCAGATTTGTTGTGCGAGCTAATCATTTTTGATGGCTTTAAGGTGATCCTGGCCATCCGATCCTTTGCATGGGATCAGACGGCAGATGTACTTCGCCGGAGCCCGCAACCTTGCGGGCTCTCTCCACCACTGGTGGGCTGGCGGATCTCCGCGCCACCACCCCCGGTCGGCTTGCCGAGGGTGGGCGCTTACTCCGACGGTGGTCTGGCGGCCTGACACCGCTGGCCGCCGCTGGCGGGGTGCTTCCTATACGCTGCTTATTCTAGGCACCGCCGGAGTTCCTTTCTCTGGCAATGCCACCACCTGGTTTTGCTCCGGAGAGGGCAACTCACCCCTCTACAGCGAGTGGCCACTCCCCAACAAGCCTAAAGATGCTGAGGGGCCACACCCATGCTCGACCACAATCTTGCTCCCCGAACTTGGTGGTGGTTGTAGCGGTGCTCCGGCGGTCGAAGGCCACATGCAAGGAATCCAGAGTGTAGGTCGGAAGGGGAGGAAGGTATTCCACCTGTTGGAGGGGCCTCCTGGAGGGTCCAACGAGATCTGAAATTGGAGGGTGCTGGATGGAGGAAGGCTCGGTTAGGGTGGTTTGCGGCGGGGTGGGGCTCCGACAAGGGGGTGGCTGGGTTTAGCTTGAGAGGGTGAAGTTTCCTGGAGGGGTGGGGGCCTTTATATAGGCTGGGGAGAAGCCCCTCCCCCTTATCCGATGGTGTGGGATTAAAAGAATGGGGTCAGGGTTAGGCTTAACCCAAGTGGGTTACCATAGTCGGCTGGCATCCTTTAGGTGTGATGCCAGATGTCCTCATCTTGGAGGTTTGGGGGTTGGTGGATTTTCCTTGGGATTGGAAAGGGAGAGAAGGGAAGAGGGTTAGGTTTGGGTATCCCCCAAGCCTTGTACTTGGTTTCCAAGCTCCTAGGCCAGCTGATCTTGCCGAAATATCAGAGCGCACTTTGTCTAGTGGTGGCTTGAGTGGTGGGTGAAGTGGAGTTTTATTTAAATTTTCCAAAAGATAAGATTTTTGAGGGTTTGACCAAAGTCAACCCTAGGGGGGTCCCTAGGTGGGTCAAGGTCAATGTAGGTCCATGTCATCGGGTGGAGGGCTAACGTCAATGTGTCTGAGTTATATGGGTGTGTGTATGCTTTCAGTGTATTATAAAGCTTGACGGGACCCAGTTTGACCAAATTTACTAACCAATGTTGGAATTGAGTAAAATGATCATTTTCTCTAAACGACCTCAGATTCAAATGAAACTAGTTCCATTGCACTCGTATTGATTATGCGAGTCTAATGCAACTAATGGAAGTCGATTCATAGTACCTATGATCACTATACCAAAATGTCGTCGTCGTAACGCACTACGATACTAAAAATTGTCGTTTTCTCTAAACGACCTCGGATTGGAATGGAACGAGTTCCGTTGTACTCGTATTGATTATACTAGTTTAACAAAACTGACAGAAGTCAATTCGGAGTACATATGATGATTATACCAAAATGGCGTCGTCGTGACGCGCTACGATACTCAAAATGGTCGTTTTCTCTAAACGACCTCGGATTGGAATGAAATGAGCTCCGTTACACTCGTGTTGATTATACGAGTCTAACGCAACTGACGGTAGTCGATTCGGAGTACATATGATCACTATACTACTCTATAGGTGTTTTGAGTTGCTTTTATTGGGTCACTTATGGTCTTAGTGGACCAATAAAAGTCGGGATGTTACACTTATCACTTGGTTTAACATTATAATACTTTGGATATAGTTGGCACGTGTGAATAGATAAGCATAGCCCTACATGTCTAGATGATTTATGTATCATTAGGATATATTAAATTACCATCAGATGCCCTTAGGAAGTTATGATATTATATTTAGTCCGCTAGGGTTATTTATGATGCTAGTATGGCTAGCCTTTATGTAAGATCCCCCCCCCCCCCAAACCTGAGTCCTGGGTCAGAGGAGGAGGGTCTTACTGCCCAAGACGGCCACTCAACGCTCTTCAAGTGGCAATGACCCACCCAATTGAGCACTGGATGATCGCCTTGTCAGGCAAGGAAACACAACACATCACATCAGATCACAATGCAGAAGCAATTATATGGAAGATGAACCAGACATATGTGTATATTAGCAAAAGAGTGTATCCCCATTTATACATAACCGCCTTATAAACTCCAAAAGACTATAACTACTACTCTCTTCTACTCTTCCTGCTATGGAAAACTCACGTCTCGAAAATCGAGAGATGATGGGAGTGTCGCTGCTCGGGTAGTCTCAACTGCTGGTATACTGTCATGCGACAATTAGACTTCGCGGTGCTCCATCTCCTGTGAACGGTTATATAATAAACCATTATCCATAGAGCTAAGTAGAAACACATCTCCTCCCTGACCCATATTCTGGGGATAAGCCTTAACACCAAAATAATAAATGAATAGCCGAAGAAAAAGAAGTTAGTAGCATATAAATGATTGGGAGCTACAGTAATATCAATAGTTATATATATGTATCAGAATAACTCAACTAGCAGTCGAATCATCAACTGGTACTCCTAGTTTGTAGTCAAACTGTAGGTGTTCATAACCCGCCAACTCACCCTATGTCAACATAGCATGGGCCGCTTCTCTTCTAGCAGGATAACGAACCTCACGGACCTCACCGATGTGGCCATCGGTGACAGTGTATAGTGCTGCCACTTCTGGGTGTGGTCGTACCGCACTGCCCAGGCCCCATCATAAAACCAGGTGTACTCTTGGATGTGAGCGACATTCGTCGAATTCTGTAATTTAGCCCGACCAACGGGGTACAGAACAATAGTTCGCCCATGTTACACATATCCCTGTTACCATGAGTCGTCAACCCTACCGCCTTGGTACGAACAGACTGTGGGCGTGACTAACCCGCCACTTTCTACCGCAAGCAAGTTTACAAGCATTTCAATAATAATAATAATAATTATTATTATAATAAGTACATTTTGGGTTGGCGGCGGCCTGCCTTACTTGACATTAATTAATTAGGGCAAGCGGCCTTCTTAACGAGACATGTTGCTCATCCTTTAGTCAAGGAGAGTAGCGAGCATGGGGGTACATTATTTTGGGCTAACCCTGGTGGAATAACTCAACACTCGATTATCCCCAACTAATGCTCTACCGGAAGGTCAACCGCCCGTCGAAGCAGGGCCCGAGCTAGAAATATTGAAACAATAAATTGTATTTAATTAAGTGCGGTAAAGCAAAGTGTCATTGAAATAAGTTGCAGAAATGAAATGCTGAACTATAAAAGTACTGAACTGAATGACCTGCAATAAAATGCTGAAATGAACTAGACCAGTACGAGACTGGAGTTGGACTTGAAAAGAAATGAAACAGAAAGGATGGTAAATGAAGTACTGAATGGAATTGGACAAGTACGAGACTGGAGTAAAAGAAAGTATAAAAGAATAACAAGGCTAGTATTCCTTCGCTCCATTATTAGGAGGCTTCAGATCCATATCCGTTTATAGGAGGAAAGTTATGTTCCACCTTCGTTCATATGACGCTCTTTTTGAATTTCACCCATTATTAAGGTCGGACGCTAAGTTCAATTGCGCCTCTTAATCATGGCTTAATCGGACTTGCGGAGCTTATTATGAGTTCCTTATTTTCTTGATATATTTAGTAAGCGGATGAGAGCATAAACATTTATTTGACGGTAGGAGTCAATCTTGATTTCTCGGGTTGAGATGATTCCAGGTATATTAGAAGGCCCAATCTTTCCTCGAACACCAACCTCGTTAAACTTTTTAAAATGATGGAATAATCAAACATCCGAATCGAGGTTGGGAGTCACCGCACTTATGGCTTGTATCATTTGATTTCCTGATATACTCAAGGCGCCCGAGAATTTATTTTTAATAAAGAACTGTTGGTTTGTGAAAACCCATATTGCTTCGAGCTTGAGATTTAACCTATATAAATCTCGTCATTATTTATTTGAAAAACAATTTATAAAGTATATCGTGATCACGGGTTTTTAATAAAGAGCCTGTGAGTTTGCAAAAATTCCAGTGTCGCTTCGAGCTTGAGATTTCACCTCTATAAATCTCGCCATTATTTATTTGAAAGATAATTCATAAATTACATCGCGATCGCGCGATATGATTCCTTCAAAATATTTGAACGATCCAAATTTAAAATGTTCCCTTTATTTGAAAATTCAGAGAATCACCAATTTTTATCCAAATATTCCCATATTTTGATAAAATACCCAAGAAGGTATATTATGAGCTTAGGAATTTCCCCAAAATTTTCCATCCTCTTTGGGGTGTTTAATTTGACCAAACAAAATCTGATTTAGGCCTTTAAAATACTAAATGAAATTATAAAAATCCCAAAAAATTTGAGGGGGTATCCATCCGAACAGGGAACACCTTTCATGTTCAAACCATATTTCCTAAGGGCCTAGATTTTTCGCAAAAAAATCGGGAAGCTGATTGGGCAGGATTGGGGTGTGGGTAGACATCTCCCTGGCGCTGGGAGGATGCCAAATTGTGCGCTGGTTTTCTTCCCCCACAACATATCTGGAGCTGATCCACTGCGGGGGTGGGGGGCAGAAATGCTGAGGCGGGAGCAGGAATTAATGATTCCCTAGCCATTCGATCTTCATGTCTTCTACATGAAAATCGGACGGCGACTATTGCTCTATTCGGTGCAGGAGGTGGTGGACTCCGCCATCGACGACCAGCCAACATCAGATATTGATGCCTTCCACGGTCGACTCGTCGGGGGTGACTCAGTTGGCGGTGGTCCGGCGGTCGGGCGCCACCAGCCCCCGCCGGAAAATGAGAAACCGAGAGCAGGGTGGCGCGATCGTCCCTGCTCCCGACGTTGTCATGCCACCCTGCTCATCTGCTATATCATGCCTCACATGCCTCTCACCCCCATCTGGAATGTCGGGGGTTGGCCTCTCCTCCAGCAGTGGTCCGACGGCTAGGCATCGCCGGCCGCCGCCGTGGATGAAAATAATATAAATTTGGGTGCCACCGGAGACGCAAATTCCGGCGGCACCACTACCTTCTGTCATGGGGGAAGGGTCCCCCCAGAGGGATAGCGTCCTCCCAGCGCCACCACCGGTGCTGGACGGGGCTCACCATGCACGACCATCTCCTGGGTCTGGAGCTTGGCTCGGGAGGTACTGGCGGGGCTCCGACGTCCGGGAGGTGGGAGCAGCTTGTTCAGAAGATGAGAAAACGGGAGGCGGATAGGTTCTACTTGGAGTTGGGGCCGCTGGGAGTTCTCGGGGAGGTTGTCCATGAAAGGGTGGCGAGGGTGGTGGAGCTTATGCATAATGTTTCTGGCAAGGGGAGGCTCCGGTGAGGGCGGTGTCGGTGTGGTGAGTGTTCAGCAGAGGGGGAGGGATGGCCCTCTTATAGGTCTAGGAGGAGGACCCCCTTCCTTCTCTCCGATGTGGGATTAAAAGAAGGGGTGAGGAGGCAGTTTTTCTCCTCCTCCAGCTATCTTGGACAGCTGGCCATCCCATGTGGGTTGTGGCACACCCTCCCAGGAATAAATAAAAGAAAAACCAGACAAAAACCAATTTTAGTTTTGTGGTGGCCTTGGAAAAAGAGAGGGGGAGGGGCCCTAGTTTTTTGGGGTTGTGTCAAGGCCAATTTAAAGTCTGTGGGGCATGGGAGGTGGGGCCCAAGTGTCTTGGTGTGTTGGATTGTGTGAGTCCCTCCTTAAAATTTCCAAAAAATTGTGATTTTAAGGGAGTTTGACCAAAGCTAACTATAGGGTGGGTCCCCCATATGGGTTAAGATCATAGTGAGTCCAAGTGCTCAGGTGGCGGGTCAATGTTGGGGGTATTAAGGTAACATGGGTGTGCACACTCTTTTCAATGTGTAATAAAGCTTGATTTGACCATAGTTTGACCACTTTGCATCGAAATTGATTGTAACAAACTTCGTCGGTCTTGTTTTAACTTTATGAGTCAAATGAAACAGACCGCGATCGATTCCGAGTTTATTTGTTTAATATTTTAAAATTTTGCATCGTGTCGTGCTACAAAACTCATAACTGTCATATTTCTCATATGATCTCCGATTGAAACGAAACGAGTCCCGTTGCACTCGTATTGACTACATAAGTCTATAGGAACTGACATAACTCAATTCGGAGTTCTCGAGCTCACTATTCAAATTTCTCGTAAACGCGACGTTTTATGAGGAACGATCATATTCACCACATGACCTTGGATTTTAACGAAACAAGTTCCATCGCTCTCGTATTGACTATATGAGGCTGTAGGAACTGACATAACTCAAATCAGAGTTCCCTAGCTCAATATTCAAATTTCTCGTAAACATGACGTTCTACGAGGAACGGTCATATTCATCACATGACCTTGGAATTTAACGAAACAAGTTCCATCGCAGTCATATTGACTATACGTGGCTATAGGAACTGACATAACTCAAATAGGAGTTCTCTAGCTCAATATTCAAATTTCTCGCAAACGTGATGTTCTACGAGGAACGGTCATATTCACCACATGACCTTGGATTTTAATGAAACAAGTTCCATCACAATCATATTGACTATACGAGGCTATAGGAACTGACAAAACTCAAATCGGTGTTCTCTAGCTCAATTCCCCAAATAAGGTTATCTCCCTCCTCTTTTGGGCCTTGGGTAGGGGTTCAGGTTAGTTTTATTGGGTCTACTAGGGCTCTAGTGACCCAATAAAAGTCGCGATGTTACAATCCAATAAAAATAAGAGGATTTTCGTCCCCGAAATTTTGCTTAAAGTAGGGGGTGAGTGTAACATACTTGGGGAAACAACTCTGGGTACTTTTCTTGGACGAGGGTCTCGTGTTCCCATGTGTATTCGTCTTGTCCGCAATTCAACCATAGAATCTTGACCATCGCGATGTTTTGTTCCGTAGGTTTTTTGACTTTGGAGTCTATTATCCTTCCCGGCTATAGATGAATAGATCTGTCGGACTGTATCGGTATTGGCGGTGTGGGAAGATGCTAATCCGGTTATTGAAGTACACGTCTCAATGAAGAGATATGGAAAACATCATGAAGATTCCCCAAATCTGGGGGAAGGGCTAATCGTTACGCAACTGGGCTAATTCATTCTATCACCTGATAGGGGCCCAAATAGCGGGGTTCCAGCTTTTTCTGCCTGCTTAACCAGGAGATACCGTGCATGGGCTTGATTTAAAAAAACACCATCTCTCCCACGTTAAACTCCACCGGCCGATGTCGCGCGTTGTAATACATAACCTGCCGGCTCTGTGCTTCCCGCATTCGATCTTGTATTAGCCAAATAGCTATCGTAGTGTCATCAATATAAGTCACACCCAAGGCTTCGGGGTCCTCGTCCTGTGCCCAAGACAATGGGGTCGGGCACCGCCTTCCATACAGAGCCTCGTACGGTGCCATCTTGATACTGTCCTGAAAGATGTTGTTATATGAAAATTCCATTAGTGGTAGCAATTGCTCCCAAGGCTCGCTCTGCTCCACTATACATAGACGGAGTAGATCTTCTATAGTTCGATTTGTTTTTTCGGTCTGTCCATCGGTCTGGGGGTGGAATGCGGTGTTGAAGTCTATTTTGGCACCCAGATAGACCTGCACCCTCCTCCATTCCTTCAAATTAGAATGTCTGTCGCGGTCAGATACGATGGACTTGGGTACTCCATAAAATTGGACTACTTGTTCTATAAAGAGTCTAGCCAGAATATTGACACCATCGCTTTGTCGGTTTGGCATAAATCGAGCTACCTTCGTGAGGCGATCCACCACGACTCATATGGAATCGTTTCCTATACAAGATCATGGTAGGTCGTGGACAAAATCCATAGAGATGTATTCAAACTTCCACTCTGGTATTGGCAGAGGTTCAATAAACTCCCTGGGTTCCGACACTCGTCCTTGAACATCTGACAGGCCTGACAATATGCCACATAATCAGTGACGTCTTTCTTTATACCCAGCCAACACAGTGTTCTTCCTAAATCTGTCTACAATTTTACTACACCAGGGTGGATAGAATACCTCGATTGGTGAGCCTTGCAAAGTATCTCCGCTTGAATCCCCCCGATGGAGGGGATAAATATGCGGTGTTTGTTTTGTAAAATGCTACCATACAAGTTATAATCATATTGCGCACCATCTTGCAGTGTTTGGAGGATTGGGGCTGCTTCTGGGTTGAACTTTTGAGCCTCGCGTATCCTATCTCGAATATCACACTAGATCTCCATCCAATATAATTGGGCTTGGTATTCCACCGGATCCCTGCGAGCGAAGAGAGTGATACTTACATCTGCTAAAGATCAGATCAACTCCATTGGTATCAACTCTATCTAGCTCCCGACTACTGAGGGTTGATGACTTAAGGCATCTGTAACTTTGTTGGCCTTGTTGGGGTAGTATTGGAGGGCAAAGTCATAGTCGCATAGAAATTATAACCACTGGCGCTATCAGAGGTTCATCTCATTCTGAGTGAATATGTACTTAAGGCTTTGGTGGTCGGAGAAAATTTCGCATTTTACCCCATACAGGTAATGCCTCCAAATCTTGAGAGCGAATACCACCGATGTTGTTTAATGGGTGTCGACTTATCACCTAGAGGGGGGTGAATAGGTTTTTCATATTATATTATCCCCTTTTAGGTGTTCTTGAATTCTGATTAGTAGATCTATAAGTTATAAAGCATAGCACAGAAAACACACAATGATCTATAGAGGTTCCTCAAGACAGGGTGTCTTAAGTAGTCCTCTTTCCCTCTGCGCCTACCTAGCAGTGTGCTAGGCTCGGCAAATGCCGCCAAAAACTTCAGGCCCTCAAGCCTTACAACACGGACCCGTAAGTCCAACAGCCTAGGCCCGCAAGCCCCTACTGCCCCCAAGCCCGCAAGCTCGACACTCAGGCCCTCAAGCCCTACACAACACAGACCTGCAAGTCCTGTGCCTACATACTAGGCCCGCAAGCCCCTACAGCGCCCGAGCCCTCAAGCTCGACAAGATCGGACCCGCAAGTCCACTGCCCTGGCCCTCAAGCCTCACAGCTCTCCAGCCCTCATGCTAGACGGTGTTGGACCCGCAAGTCCACTGCCCTGGCCCTCAAGCCTCACAGCTCTCCAGCCCTCAAGCTAGACAAATAGGCCCGCGAGCCTTACAAAAATTACATTGTTAAAAGACTGTTACTTCTGCCGGATGAAGATCGACAACTTTTGCTTGTTGAAGATCGGTTTATTTAGGTTGAAGAAGATGCTTCTTGATTTGGAGTTTCAGCACTGGATCTTCTTCAGCCTTCACTTCTTTTGCCTGGTATTGATCGGCTACTTTTCAGTCGATGTAGATGACTGATTCTTCAGAGAACACTTGATGCTTGCTCTCTACTTGATCTTCTTCTTCTCCGCCGAGAATATTGTTCTATTGAAGTGTAGCAGCGGGATTCTGAAAGCGGAGGTCAGATCTTAAATTACTCTAGAGGGGGGTGAATAAAGTATTAAAACTTTTTTATTTAGTTTTATAGCGGAATTTAAAATACTGAGTAAGTATATGTGTAATCAATGAGAGTTAAAGATAAAAACAGAAGTAGTAAAAAGCACACAGCACAAACACACAGAAATAAGCAATCACAGAAGACACAAGGAGCTATAGTAGTTCCCCAATAAATCTGGGTACGTCTACTCTTCTACCACCCTTGGTAGGAATCCACTAGGAGGGTTGATAAGGTGCCCAGGCACCAAGGGGTTTTTGATAAGGTGTCCACACACCAATAAGCTTTTGATAAGGTGCCTAAAAACCACACAAGGATTTTTTGATAAGGTGTCTTGCCACCACTGGGTAAACTTTTTAAGGGAGTATTAACCATGTACAGGATGAGATAAAAGGTTTAGAGTGTTCTTCTCTGTCAATGATCTGAGAGAAGACAAAAGGTGTTGAAGCAGAAAGCTCCCCCTGTCTGATGAGGGTTGATGACAGCTTTGTGGACAGAGCTTTCTCAAACAGAAGTCTTTGTAGCAGATTATCTGGAAGAAGTTAATCTTCAGATTGTTGTTGCTCTTGAAAGACTTTACTTCACAACAGATTTGAGAGATTGAATCTTGTTCTCAGAATGAAGAGGATGCTGCCTTGATGAATAAGAAAGCTGGAGAGAATAATATATTTTCTTCTTCTTCTTCCTCTGAAAACTTCTTCTGTTCTCCTTGTTCTATGATAACAGAGAGAGTAAGAGATGGTGAAGTTTTTCTTTTTCTTTTCTTGTAGAAAATCGACTGTCTTAGTTCTGCTGTTTTCTTCTCTAATCACTTGCATATATATTCAAATTCAAATCTTTTATATTTTTAAGGAATGTCTTCTTCTGACTTAAATCCTTCTTGGAACCAGGTAGCCACCCAAAACGATTTTGGCAGGTCCTTTCAATTCCTTTTGTCGAGAAAGATGCCTTGGCATTAAATGTCAACGGCTATTCTTATTCTTGGAATAGAGGGAATATAAGGATATAATAAATAAGAAAGATATCCTTACATGACTGCCTGAATACGTCCAAGGAGAAATAAATATATCCGTTATTCTGCTGATTTGAGTTCAGAGAACTGACATACACTGAGAATATTAATCTGAACTTCAGAGAGGAACTTGTCGAGCGCTGGCTAGAATTCGTCGACCGCTGCTAGTCATTTGTCGAGCGCTGGCTATAGAATTTGTCGAGCGCTGTTGGCTATTTGACGAGCGCCGCTCAGAAAATGTTGAGAGCTGGAACTGTGAATTTCTTCAGACTGCTGGAAACAATTTGTCAAACGAATCTGGTCATTCGTCGAACACCACTCGCCATGAGTTGAGCTTGAATTTTCCTAAGTTCTGCTAATCTAATCAGCCTAAAACTTGACCCTAAGACTATACAATGGGGTCAATACAGATTCTAATCAACATATAGTGATCCTAGCCCAAATCAGTAATAGGGTTGTTCCAACAATCTTCCCCTATTTGGGTTAGGATACTATTTGACAAATAATTGAATAAATACAGCAGAAAGTATAATCAACAGAGCAAAAATGAAATGAAATATACCTGATAGATTAAAATAGATCATCAGATAAGATAAAAGTAAAATGCTCTGAGTTTAGAAACTTTACATTCATAAACAAGCAAATATTTAAGACTTTTTGTCCTGAGAAGGTGGCTTGAATATGATCTTCCTGTTAGGATCTTCTGATTTCTTTTTGCTGATGAACAGATCTTGAGCTCCAATGATTTTCTGTTCTTTGACATGAGGGATAAATGCTTCTGGGTGCATATCAATATATTACTCAGCATTGAATGCTTTAATTGGTTTGTATTTTTCAAGTTCTTTTCTTCTGTATTCTGACATGGTTGAGATATTTGAGAAGTCTTTGCCTTCTGCTTTAGCTTTGTTAATCTGTGCAGATGCAATTGTTTCTTTCAATCTTGCCATCTGACAAATTTTCTCTTCTTCTGGATCTGGAAAGTAGTAAATATCTTCTGAATCATTTTTATCTTGAGTGACCTTTTGAGGTACTTTATCTCTGTGAAGAGATCCATCAGAAATGTGAAGTTTGAATTCTGAAGATATTTGAGAAGAAGAAATGGTTTGACTTTCTTGTAAGATAGGTGCTGATTTCTTAGAAGGAGGAGCACTGGCTGATCCAGAGGCTTGAGAACCACTAGAACTACCAGGTCTCCCTGAATGTTGAGAGCTTGGCTTCTGAGAGGAGGATGATACACCTACTGATCCTGCTGCACCAGCTGCTGGAGGAGGAGGAGGAGGAGGAGGGTGACTGTCCTTGACTGGTTTGTCAGGGATATAGCCAGTCTTCTTGAATTTCTTCCTCTTGTTGTTCTCATTTCTGGAGAGCTTCATCCAGTGAGGAGTTTTCTCATCATGAGGAACATTATACCAAATGTACAAAGGAATGTCATTCTTTGGATTTGGAGGCTTGGGAGCAGCCTTTGACTTAGCTGTTCTTTTCTTTCTTTTCTTTGAAAATGTATCATCAGAATCACTGTTGTCATCATCATCATCTTCATAGTCAGAAGAGGAGATTGACTTATTATATAAATCATCATTTCTTTTGATTGCTTCACGATCTTTTAGTCTTTCTTCTTCAGCTTTGTTAAACTCTTCATCTGCCTCTTTCCAGATTTCATCATAGCTTGGCATTGGTTCTTCATTCCATACAGGAATTGGAGGTGAAGAAGTAATTTGTGAGGCTGTTGTATCTGGTGGAGTGGGGTGATCTTGTGTATCATCAAGGAATTCTGCAAGATCATCTTCATATTCTGCAGAATGATCCCTCATTTGAATGTCTTGATCAGTGGATGAAGGAATAGAGGAGATGTAATTTTGTATGAAATCGGAATGAGTCTTCTGAGGAAGGCATATCAGAGCCCTTGATAAATCCTCTATGTATACTTTTGGTGATACCCTTGAAGTATATGTGACATCAAATTTTGATAATAAACTATATAGATCACAGGATGGATGAATGCATATACTGTTTATTTCTTCTATAACTTGTGTATCTGATATTATACATGAATCAAAAACTATAACTTCTGTATCTTCTTATTCTGGAGCTTCTTCATTGGACATCTCCCCCTGCCTAGCTTCAGGACAGCCTGAATCTAGGCCCCTAGAAGAAGGGACAGCAAGAGAGGAAGGAAGAGAAGCTATCTTAGCAGATAGAGTAGATATTGCCTGAAGAACTGGAGCAAATTTTGCATCCAGGAGTTGGTTTATTCTAGGAAGGATATGATCAAAAATCTGATCAGCAATGGAGGTGATGTTGAGAGATAGATGATCTTGTGGAGGAGTAGAGGATGGTTGTGAAGTGGATGGAAATGAGATTGTAGGAATTTGAGAGATATTGCTGATGTTGGTAGTATGTGTGGGAATATCTGGATGAATTGGACTGGGGGAATGAGTGGGTGATTGATATTCATTGTGTATTGGAGATAGAGGTGTGGTAGGTAGTGGTTCTGGGGATAGAGGTGGAATATCATTGATAGGTGAAGGAGGTGGTGAAGAATGAGAATGTGCAGGAGATTGTTGAGCAGGTGGAGATGGGATATGAGAAGGAGAAGGATCTGAGGAAGGAGCTTCTTGAAGGTTAGAGGGAGTGACTTGATCAGTCCTTGTGTCCTCAGAGGTTTTCCTTTTCTTAGAGGCATCAGCCCCTGTATTCTTCTTGGGAATTACCCTATCCCATTTAGCAAAGAGTGCTGATGTCAGCCTCTTGCTGGCATTTATGGTCACCTTTGGTGACACCAGAAGCTCTGGATGCCTTTCCTGCAGAAAAATCCCTATAACTCTTCCAAAGCATACACTATCTTTAGAATTTTTCTTTTTAATCAATTCAAAAAGAATTGATCCCCAGTTGATTTTCTTCTTCTCCATCAAGGCCACCATCAACAGAAATTGGTGCCTATTGATATAGTCATGCCCAGATGTCTTGCCCAGCAAGACTTTTCCAACAATGTCTGCTAAGAACTTGTAGTCCTGAGACAAGTTCTTTTTCAGAAGGTGGCTAGGGTTTCCAGTCAAATGGCCCATTTTGACTAAAGCTTCATCAAATTCATTTGAGCTTATGTCTAAGTCATCTTCACCATTCTCAAAACCAAAAATTTCAGAAAGGATGGTGGGAGAGAGAGAGAAATGATGACCTGAGATTGTTCCCGACAAGCTTTCATCGACTAGTTTTGCAGTGTAAACCCATTCTTTTATCTCTGCAACAGCTATCTTCTGCCTGGTGCTTAGAAACTTCCTTAGCCGTTGTTCTTCCAACATTTGAAGAATATTCTTGAAGATTTGGTCCGACTGTGCAAACGAGTCCATGTCAATGTCGAAACCTGTGTCAAACTTCATTAGGTGCAGAGAGGCCTGAGAAATCGCCATTGTTCCTGCAAAGAGAGTTGAAGATCAAGTGCAGAGGGGAACTGGAGGGAAAGATGATTTCTGTAGGCGCAAAGCTTAGAATAAGAGAAAATAAGGCTTATATAGAGGGGTCGAAGAATGAGGGCGCATTCGTAAACCACTGTTCGACAAAACCTAATAAAATTAGAAGTCGAAAAGGCTTTATTTCTTTGTCTGAAAGCGTTCGGCGAGAACATCTTTTTCGTCGATCATCGTTCGACAAATGAAATTGCCTTAACTGACTCTGCGTTTAAGAGGTTTCATAGACCACGGTTCGACAAATGATTCAAATTCGTCGTTCCTCGTTCGACGAATTTATGGGATAAATAGAAATATTTATTTTTCATTAGATTGAGTCTCCATCTATCATTCCTAGTTGATTTATAAAGAAGATGTGCTTCTTTTCATCCAAGGGCTTGGTGAAAATATCAGCTCTTTGCAAAACAGTAGAAATGAATTGTAGGTAGATTTTGTTTTTATCCACATTATCCCTAAGGAAGTGGTGCCTAATCTCTGTGTGTTTAGTCCTACTATGGAGAACTTGATTTTGTGCTATAGATATTGCACTAGTGTTGTCACAAAATATAGTTGAATTATTTAAGTTGACACCATAGTCTAAGAGCTGATTTTGTATCCACAGTATCTGTGAGCAGCAACTGCCAGCAGCTATGTATTCAGCTTCAGCTGTTGATGTAGACACAAATGTTAGTTTCTTACAAAACCAAGACACAAGCCTATCACCAAGAAATGGATAAGTTCCTGATGTGCTTTTCCTGTCTACCCTGCATCCAGCATAATCTGAATCTGAGAATCCAGTTAATTCAAATTCAGATGCAGTTGGATACCAAAGTCCTAGATTAGGGCAACCCTTTATATATCTTAAAATTCTTTTTAGAAAAGTAAGATGAGATTCTTTGAGATTAACTTGAAACCTAGCACAAATACATGTGGCAAACATTATATCTGACCTACTAGCTGTTAAATAGAGTAGAGAGCCGACAATTGCCCTATACAATTTCTGATCAACAGGTTTCCCTGATTCATCAGTATTAATAACAACATTAGAGGCCATGGGTGTTTTCATAGTTGAGGAGTCAGACATTCCAAATCTTTTCACTAATTCCTTAGCATATTTAGATTGGGAAATGAAGATTCCTGATGGGGTTTGCTTCACTTGAAGACCAAGGAAGTATGATAATTCACCCATACTACTCATTTCAAATCTTGATTGCATTAGATTGGAAAATCTTTTGCACAAGTTTGAATCAGTAGAGCCAAAAATAATGTCATCTACATATATTTGAACTAGTAGAGTTTGATTTTTATGTACTTTGTAAAATAAGGTTTTGTCTATTATGCCTCTACAAAAATTGTTTTCCAAGAGAAAATTTGCTAAAGTCTCATACCATGCTCTGGGAGCTTGTTTGAGACCATAAAGAGCTTTATTAAGCTTAAATACATAGGAGGAATGAGTTGGAGAGATGAAACCTGGTGTTTGTTCCACATAGACTTCTTCTTTGATGTCTCCATTGAGAAAAGCACTCTTCACATCCATTTGATACACCTTGAACTTCTTGAATGCAGCAAAGGCCAAGAAAATCCTTATAGCTTCAAGCCTTGCAACAGGGGCAAATGTATGATTATAATCTATGCCTTCTTCCTGTGAATATCCTTGAGCTACCAATCTTGCTTTGTTTCTCACAATATTGCCTTGATTATCAAGTTTGTTCCTGAAGACCCACTTGGTGCCAATCACTGGATGACCTTTTGGTCTTGGAACCAAATCCCAAACCTTGTTTCTTTCAAACTGGTTGAGTTCCTCTTGCATTGCAAGAATCCAATTTGGATCTTGTTCTGCATCTTTTATGGTTTGAGGTTCAACTTGTGATAGAAAACAAGTATGCATCTAATTTTGGTGTAGTTGATGCCTTGTTTGAACACCTGCTGTGATATCACCAATCACTTGTGAAATTGGATGATCTCTAACTGTGATGTGGTCAGCAGTTGGAGTTGATTCAGCAGTAGTATCCACATTGGGGATTTGTTCAGCTGTTACATCCTGTGGAGGATGTTCTGTTGTTACTTGATTCAGGTAATCAACAAGATCTGAATGATCTTCTTCTTCACTGTCTTCAAGAGTTTGAGGTAATGGATGCAGTGAATCTCCTGTCTGTAAGTTTAACCCTTTAAGCTCTTCACATAGAGCTGGTACCTGCAAAGTGTTCATGGTAGAAGAAATCTTCTCCTTGTAAAACATGTTAGTTTCATCAAAGGAAACATGCATAGACTCTTTTATTTTAAGAGAGGATTTGTTAAATACCCTATATGCTTTGCTAACTATTGAATATCCTAAGAAGATTCCTTCTTCAGATTTTGGTTCAAATTTTCTGAGGTAATTCTTATCATTGTTATAAACAAAACATCTACACCCAAAAGTTCTAAAATAATTGACTTTAGGTTTCTTCCCTTTAAGCAATTCATAGGGAGTTTTACCCTTAAGTTTGTGTATCAAACTTCTATTCAGAACATAATTTGCTGTGCTGATAGCCTCAGCCCAAAAAGATAGGGGCAAGTTAGCATCTGCAAGCAATGTTCTTGCTGATTCAATTAGAGTTCTATTCTTCCTTTCAACTACCCCATTTTATTGAGGAGTTCTAGGAGCTGAGAAGTAATGCCTGATACCTTCCATCTCACAGAATTCTTGCATGAGAAGAGACTCAAACTCAGTGCCATGATCACTTCTGATCAATGCAACTACAGTAGAGTACTCAATCTGTATGCTCTTAAGAAAGTCTGTAAGAACTTTAAAGTTATCCGACTTTTCTCTCAAAAAGAACACCCAAGTGAATCTAGAGAAGTCATCCACAATAACTAGAGTGTAAGACTTCCCCCTAAGCTCTTTATTGCTATAGGTCCAAAAAGGTCCATATGTAGCAAGTATAAGATTCTAGGTGAATCACTTTTAGATAATGATTTAAATCTGTTTTTGGTTTGCTTACCTAATTGACATGCCCTACAAAGACCTTCTTTCTTATATGATCCTGATGGTAAGCCTCTAACAAGATTATCCTTAGCTAGTTTAGCAATGGTCCTAAGGTTTACATGTCCTAATCTCTTATGCCATAATTCACTAGATTTGCTTAACTCATTAAATAAACAAATTTCTGATTTAGATGAGTTGAAATTTACTAAATATATATTTCCTTGTCTAAATCCTGATAGAACAATAACATTATCAGATGATTTAAAGATGCATTCTGATTTATTAAATGTTACCTGATAACCTTCATCACATAACTGACTTATGCTGATGAGGTTGTGCTTCAGACCCTTGACATAGTTTACTTCCTTGAATGTCACTGTTCCAACTTTAATTTGACCATAGCCTTTGGTTTGTCCACAGTTGGAGTCTCCAAAGATCACCTTGGGTCCAAGTTTTGCCTTGTAGTTGTTTAGGTTGGCCTTGTTCCCTGTCATATGCTTTGAACATCCACTGTCCAAGTACCATTTTTGATTTAATCTTGGATAGCTGTGTACCTGCAAAGACAAAAACATAAACTAGTTGTTTTTGACCCAGACTACCTTGGGTCCTTTTATGTTACCACAAAATTCAGAAATAAATGTCATTTCAGGCTGATCCTTATTGCCTTGTGGATGATATCTCCTTGGAGGTATAGTCCACTCAGTAAAAGGATTTTTAGTATGTTTAGGATTAGAATTCTTAGAGTTTTCTGTATAGTGCTTGTTCGAGGAATTTGAATAAATTCGTCGACTACTGTTCATATTATAACTATACTGGAAATCTGTTCTCAGTTTTCGTCGAGCCTTGTTCGACAGATTTGAATCCTTTTGTCGAGCTTCGTTCGACGAATTCTTCTGAATTCTCTTATCCTTAACAGACTTGCTTGAAATGTCTTTATTTCTTTCTGCAGCCTCTTTGCTTTTAGCAGAAATGAATTTTATGGGTGTGGAGAGGATGTTTCTCTTAATCAGAGATGGCTCACTTGATGAAGCACCCAAGCCCAGTTTGCTATTGTTAAATCTAGCATTGACAGTGCTTGTGATGTCCATCAGTTTGATACTTCTCCAATTGAGGGATTCTTCAAACTCTTTGGCTTCAGATAACTTATTCTCAAGAGTAGTAATGTGTTCTCTGGAGGCAGCCAAATCTTTCTTAAGATTTGCATTCTCTTCACTTATATTGTTCATTTCAACTAACTTATTTCTGAGAGAGATTACTTCTTTCTCAGATTTTATTAAGTCTTGGCAAAGAATTTTGAAATCATCTTTGAATTCAATAGAAGTGAAATCAAAGTCAGATAATACCTGATCAATATCATCTTCTGTTTCTGATTTCTCTTCATCAAAATTGTTGGTTGAGGCATTGATTACCATCATACAAAATTTTTTTCTTCTTCATCATCACTGGAGCTGGATGATGATGCTGATTGTGACTCATTGTCTGAGTCATAAATAGCCATTAAGCATTGGTTGTTTTCTTTTGTTTCTTCTTCATCAGAAGAACAAGATGAAGATTCTGATTCAGATTCTGTTTCACTCTAGGATGTTGCCACAAATCCTCTTCCCTTCTTTTTGTGGGAGTGGGAGGAAGATTTGTTGGAGCCCTTCTTTTCTTCCTTTTCTTTTCTTCTTTTCTTCTTGTCCTTCTTGTGTTGAATCTCTGGACATTCAGGAGCAATGTGTCCTGGTTTCCTGCAACCAAAACATATAATTTCATTAGAGTGATTTTTGTCATACCTTGGCTTGTCATGACTTCTGGATAGCTGTTTTCTGATGTCTTTCTTAGCCATCTTGTAGAATCTTTTGGCAAACAGATTCATAAACTCCTCTTTGTCAGGAGCTTTTCCTTTATCTTCTGCAGCCTTGAAGGCTATGCTTCTTTCCTTCTTGGGTACTGGGATGAAGTAGATTCTTCAGCTTCCCTAGTTTTGATGAGCTGCTCATAAGACTTGAGCTTGCCCAGCAAAGCTTCAGTGGTGATCTCATTGAGACTTCGGGCTTCCTTGATTGGCCAGATTCTGGAGTCCCATGTGCTGGGGAAGCACATAAGAATTTTGCCATTAATCTCTGTGAGTGAGATCACTTTGTCCAGAGACTTCAGCTCATTTATTATGAGGCTGAGCCTATTGTACATATCAGCAACATTTTCTGATTCTCCCTTCTTGAAGTTCTCATATTGAGAGATCAGGTGAGATCTTCTATCTTTTCTTTCATCTGCTGAGCCTGCCACCATGTTGTTGAGAGATTCCCAAATTTCTTTTGCGGAGGTGCAATCAACAACCTTCTGGAATATGTCATCTGTCATAGTTAGGGCCAGAATGTTCATGGCCTTTGCATCTACATTTCTCTGCTTCTTCTGAGCTTCAGTCCACTCAGGAGGAGGAACAACAGTATTGTCTGTTGTTGCTGCAGTACTAGCTGTTGCTGCAGTACTAGCTTTTGTTGTAGGTGCTGGAGGCCCTGTTAGAATAACATTAAAAATCTCTTCATCAATGGAGTTCATATAAAGCCTAATCCTTGCTTTCCATAGTGCAAACTTATTGAGATTGCACATAGGAGGTCTTGTGCTGGAATATTCCTTGTTTTGTGCCATGAGTTTTAAATAAGATAAAATTCGAGAGAAGGAAACTCTTAGAAAGATTAAGATCTGGTTGATCTTTGTGATTCAGGTGTTAGCCTGTAAAGAATCAACCTCCCTCTGATACCAATTGAAAGTGGAGGTCAGATCTTAAATTACTCTAGAGGGGGGTGAATAGAGTATTAAAAATTTTTTATTTAGTTTTATAGCAGAATTTAAAATACCGAGTAAGTATATGTGTAATCAGTGAGAGTTAAAGATAAAAACAGAAGTAGTAAAAAGCACACAGCACAAGCACACAGAAATAAGCAATCACAGAAGACACAAGGAGCTATAGTAGTTCCCCAATAAATCTGGGTACGTCTACTCTTCTACCACCCTTGGTAGGAATCCACTAGGAGGGTTGATAAGGTGCCCAGGCACCAAGGGGTTTTTGATAAGGTGTCCACGCACCAATAAGCTTTTGATAAGGTGCTTAAAAACCACACAAGGATTTTTTGATAAGGTGTCTTGCCACCACTGGGTAAACTTTTTAAGGGAGTATTAACCCTGTACAGGATGAGATAAAAGGTTTAGAGTGTTCTTCTCTATCAATGATCTGAGAGAAGACAAAAGGTGTTGAAGCAGAAAGCTCCCCCTGTCTGATGAGGGTTGATGACAGCTTTGTGGACAGAGCTTTCTCAAACAGAAGTCTTTGTAGCAGATTATCTGGAAGAAGTTAATCTTCAGATTGTTGTTGCTCTTGAAAGACTTTACTTTACAGCAGATCTGAGAGATTGAATCTTGTTCTCAGAATGAAGAGGATGCTGCCTTGATGAAGAAGAAAGCTGGAGAGAATAATATATTTTATTCTTCTTCTTCCTCTGAAAACTTCTTCTGTTCTCCTTGTTCTATGATAACAGAGAGAGTAAGAGATGGTGAAGTTTTTCTTTTTCTTTTCTTGTAGAAAATTGACTGTCTTAGTTCTGCTGTTTTCTTCTCTAATCACTTGCATATATATTCAAATTCAAATCTTCTATATTTTTAAGGAATGTCTTCTTCTGACTTAAATCCTTCTTGGAACCAGGTAGCCACCCAAAACGATTTTGGCAGGTCCTTTCAATTCCTTTTGTCGAGAAAGATGCCTTGGCATTAAATGTCAACGGCTATTCTTATTCTTGGAATAGAGGGGATATAAGTATATAATAAATAAGAAAGATATCCTTACATGGCTGCCTGAATACGTCCAAGGAGAAATAAATATATCCGTTATTCTGCTGATTTGAGTTCAGAGAACTGACATACACTGAGAATATTAATCTGAACTTCAGAGAGGAACTTGTCGAGCGCTGGCTAGAATTCGTCGACCGCTTCTAGTCATTTGTCAAGCGCTGGCTATAGAATTTGTCGAGCGCTGTTAGCTATTTGACGAGCGCCGCTCAGAAAATGTCGAGAGCTGGAACTGTGAATTTCTTCCGTCTGCTGGAAACAATTTGTCGAATGAATCTGGTCAATCGTCGAACACCACTCGCCATGAGTTGAGCTTGAATTTTCCTAAGTTCTGCTAATCTAATCAGCCTAAAACTTGACCCTAAGACTATACAATGGGGTCAATACAGATTCTAATCAACATATAGTGATCCTAGCCCAAATCAGTAATAGGGTTGTTCCAACATATTCTTTCTCATTCTTCTTCTCTATTTTGAAAAAAAGACTCTTTTCTAGGGCATCACTATTCCCTTTTATAGGATAGATGAGCCGCTTAACAGTCACATGTGATGTCCTTTAATGTCATACGTCATTCCATAAGAGCACGCGCTGATTGGACAATCAGGCGGCGACATTAAATGCTGACAGCGCGTCCGCAACATTTGAATCTGTCTCGATGAAATTTCCAATGTTATGACGACATGGACAATATCTCGACGACAGGACTTTGTCGATGCCTTGAACTTTGAAAGTGAGTTTAGTTCTTAATATATTAAAGCTCTTGTTTATGTTTATTTCAAAATAATGTTATATATATATATGTGTGCTGTGTGAGTAATAAAATCAAACACTAGGAGGGCATAAAAATCACAGCACAGCAAAAAGAAATAAAACAAAAGCAAACAAGCAAGCAAACCAGATGACACAAGATATATAGTAGTTACCCAATCAACCTGGGTACATCTAATATTCTACCCACTGGTAGGAATCCACTAGGATTTTTGATCAGGTGCCCTCACACCAAGGGGTTTTTGATAAGGTGTCCACACAACAATGGAGGTTTGATCAGGTGCCCAAATCACCAATAAGCTTTTATAAGGTGCTTAAAAACCAAGTTGGAGGTTTTTGCTGAGGTGCCCTGTCACCGGGAGTTAACTTTTGAAGGGAGTTATAATCCTTTACAAGATGGGAAGGAATAAAAGAAAACAAAAAAAGATTATTGTGTTCTTCTCTTTCTAAGAAGACTCTCGAAGATCCTGATGGGTTGTTGAGTTGGATCTTGATGATGATGTTGAAGAGAGCTCCCCCTGTCTGATTTAGATTGATGACAGCTTGTGGATGGAGCTTCTTCTCTAGATTACAAATACTCTTCTTCTTCTTCTTGCAGTTTAGATCCTGAGGAAATAGTATTAATTGGTGTCTCGGGATATAGATGATCTGCAAGAAAGTGTTTAGCAAAAAGAAGATATAATATATTTTGATCTGCTTCTTCTTTTTGCCCTCTGCTTTTCTCTTCCTGGTTCTTCTTATGCCCTTTTCTCTTTTTCTTTCCGTCTCTTAATTTCCCAGATCCTCGAGCAGACAAATTGTCAACAAAAGAGGATTTGAATTCTTTCCAACAAAAGAGGATTTTCTCTTTTTCTTTCTGTCTCTGGAGATCTTGTGGCTGATTTGAATTCTTGCCAACAAAAGAGGAAAGAGATAATATCTCTTTTATTTCCCAGATCCTCGAGCAGACAAATTGTCGTCTTTAGCTTTTGCAATGGCTATATCATTTAATGCTGCAACGGTTGTATTGTTAAATCAGCAATATATATAGCAATATATATAAATAGAATTAATAAAATATTGTTTTAATAAATATGACAGCATATTAGTCGAAATGAGAATGATATAAAATAATGTTGCAGATATTTCGTCGAGCTCAGCTTCAAGTTCATCGACCTGATCATTTGATTCGTCATTCTGAACATCTACCGAATATTCATAGAACGCAGACTGGAGATCATCGAATGCAACTTTTCGCCGAGCGCAGAGACGGGCTGGATTGTCGACCGCTGAATATTGAGCTGTTCGTCGAACGCAGACTTGAGTTTGTCGAACGCAGCTTTTCGTCGACCGCTGAGACGGGGTCTGTTCGTCGACCGCTGAGACAATCTGTTCGTCGACCGCTGAATCGCTGAGACCGGATCGTTGAGTGCTGAGCCAGGTGTTCTTCATCGACCGCTGAGATTGCTGGATTTCGTCGAGCGCAGAATGACTACCATTCGTCGAGCGCAGAGCGCCGTTCGTGGAACGCAGAGAACATATGTAATTTTTATCTTTCTCTTATTTTTCAGCCTATTAATTATGTCTGTTTTCACCCTTCTTTCTTATTGGGATTTGATCTAAGTTATAAGATGTGTTATGATAGAAACTTAGACATTAAAGGTGGACCCTAACTCAAATCAAAACTAAGGTTCCAACAATCTCCCCCTATTTGAGTTGGGATCCTAATCCAAATTAAGACTAGGTTCTAACAAACTTAGTTATACTTTCAATTCTTCTAGCTTCTACCTCTGATGCTGGTATCTCGACGATACAAGACATTCTGATGCTTCTGCATATACGACGATATGCTGTCTCTGACTGTGTCATCGTAATCACCTTGATCTCTCGACGACACGCCTTCTTTACGACGATGTTCGATGCCATCAGTCATACTTAGCCTTTTCATCGACAAGGCTTCTTCACGATGATGTCGGTTCTTCTCGACGACAAGGCCACTTTGGTGAAGTCGGCGATACTGTGTCTTCTGGAGGACATTTCTTCCTTTTGTCTTCATTCTTCTCTGTGTTCTATGAACGACAATCTTCATTCGACGAGCAGCATTCTGCGTTCGACGAGCTTCAATCTTCTGTCCTGTCTCAGCGTTCGATGAACTCCATTCTGCGTTCGACAATTAGCCTTCTGCGTTCGACGAACACGCCAAGTCTCAACGGTCGTTGATCTTCCTTCTGAGTTCGACGATCTTCCTTCTTCGTTCGACGATCTTGCTTCTGACGATCTTGCCAAGTCTCAGCGTTCGACTAATTTGCCAAGTCTCAGCGTTCGACGATCTTCCTTCGGTGTTCGACGAACAGCATTCTGCGTTCGATGAACTCGCCAAGTCTGGGCTTTTGCTTTGCCCATCATTATGACGACAAGCATACTTTGTTTATGACATATCCTATTCTTCTTGACGATATAGTACTTTCAGAAATAACTAAAGTACTTGACATATTGTCGATCTCTGCAAGCATGAACTAGATGAAACATTAAATACAACTTGCACTTATCATTGAGTTGATCACTTCTTCAAATCAGGAACATTGCTGGGCACTATTCCCAACAATCTCCCCCTATTTGAGGAAGTCATAACTCACTCAATGATAAATGCCATTCACATATAAGGTTTTAACATTTCAAGAAAATAAGCATGTAATGATGACATTTCAGCTAAATTGGAGTGAACACAGAATTTTGACAAATATTACTTCATTTATAAATAGTTCCAAATGTTATCAAAAGTTTTAACATTTCTACATTTAGCCCCCTAAAGATTTAGCCATCTATGTCTCTGGATCTCTCATTTTAGCATCACCCTTTGCTTTCTTGGTACTGACTTCCTGCTCTTTATCAGCTTTCCTGATGAAGTAATCAACCGGTTTAGGATGATACTTTAAAGGTTCAGGAGTGTCAGCTGGAATTCTTCCTGCTTGCTTATTTCTTCTGTGTTCTCTCCTTACTTCTTCTTGATCTTCATGCTTAGCCCATTCTTGAGGACTGTATACATTGTATCTTTCACCTTTGTTAACTTTCACTTGCTCCCATGCTTTTAGAATGATGGTCCTGGATATGGGACTCCATATTTCATAGTCATCCTTTTTCTCCATTTCTTCCCTGTACTTTCTCTTTCTCATTTTTGTTTCTTCATCCTCCAGTGCTTCCTTTTCTTTACCCTTATTAGTATCAGGAATATCTGTATGTTGCTCTTCAGCAGGCTCGTCATAATATAGAGGAGGGAGATTCATTGCTTCCCTGATGGTGTTTGTGGTCCAGATGGCATGATCACTACTGGCCTTTATCATTGATCTCTCCCCCTTTATGACTTCTTCAGATATCCCCATGTGGAGAATCTCCTTGGATGCCAGTATCTTGTTCTTGAGCATGTGGATTCCTGCTTCCAAGTGATTCTTGGTCTCAAGCAGATGACTGTCTAGATCTTTATTGTGGTGATCTAGACTTTCTTTGAGATCAGTTTTATGTTCGGCCATCCTTTTGGTGGATGCAATGTAGGCCTTTTCTATACTGCCTATTATCATTGATTGATTAGCCCCTAGGTTAGATATACCCTTGTGAGTACGAGCAGTGAATTCGTGCAGATTTTTTACCTCATTTCTTAGGGTTGCCATTTCAGCAAACAGTTCCTTTCTTAAATCATTGTTAGCAGAGGTGACATATCTTTCAAGTTTTAAACTTTGCTCTTCTAGGAGCATCTTTATCTGGGATAATAGTGGGAGCTCCACTGATCTATTCTCTGGATATGGGCTATCTTGTTCCTCTTCTTCATTCCCTTCACTTATTGGAGATATATATTTTCTTTTTGGTGAGTGGTTTGACTCATTCTCCTTTTCAGGACTTTGCTGATCTTTGCTAGTTTCATCAGCAGGGTTCTCTTGGTTGTCCCCTGGCATTACTGATTCATAATGACCAGTACCCTCAGCTCCTATGATCTTATTGATCACTTCTTCCACTTGAGCAGAGAGCTCACTGTTCTTCTCCCCCTCAGTTTCAGCACTTCCTTGATCTGTTCCTGCTGTTATCCTGAATCCCTGACTTGGAGCAGAGGTCTGGAGAGAGACATTCCTTGTCTCCACAGCTGCCTCAGAGTCAGATGGAGGTGAGTTGTTGCCTGACTCACTTTCTTCATATGAGATTTCTCTCTCCCTTCTCACATCTTCTGCAGTCTTCAACTTCTTGGGAGGCTTAGTCAGAGTTTTCTCCCACCTGTCAAGAATCTTGATGTCCATCCTTCTCATGTGATGAATTTTTACTCCATACTTTTTGTTACAGCTTTCAGGGTAGGAGAGCAGAAGATATAGTGATAGGATTCTCCCCATATTTGGGACTTGAAAGCTTTCTTGTATCCTCTTGAATATTTGCTGACCCCAGTTGGTCTTTTTACTTAGGATTATCCTTGCCATTATCTCGAACATGGGCTTGGATATCCAATCATGTGACCCTACCTTGCAGAAGAGGGCTTTACCTATTATATCTGACACAAATTTTCCTTGTTGATTAAAGTTCTTCCTTTCCAGGGACCCATAGGTCTTGCTCAAATGCCCACACCATGCTAGAGCCTTGTCAAGGTCTTCCTGGGTGATCTTTTCATCTTCCTCCCCCTTGGCAAAGGTCGGCAACTGAAGTGCCCTAGCCAGCCTCTTAGGGTTTACTTTGACCTTTATCCGGTTGAATAAACTTTTTACGGATGTTCCTTTTGAGCCACCCTTGGCATTTGAGTAGAAGTCCAGCACTTCTCTTTTGAGTATCACAGTTGGTTCGGAGAGGGCAAATTCTAGGTCGACGTCGTTCAATAGCTTGATGGCATTTTGAATCTCCTTTGGTCCTTCCACGAAACCGCCTCTCACTACTTCGCATCCTTCAAAGAGGAATCCTTCCTTCTTTGGTGCCATCTTTTGCTTGATCTAAGAGGGTTTCAGTACCGTCGACTCGTTCACTCTTGGAAAGGCGTGGAGAACACGATGGCTTTTTAGGGCTAATGTAGAGAGTGTGTTAACCTTAAGACATTTGACCTTATTTATAGCGTCCGAGTTGGAAGTTGAAGTGTCATTTGTTAAATGTCTGACTAACTCGAGTTTAGCTGAAATGACTGAGCTTAGATCTATTTAAGAGACTGCTGATGATTGGATATCATCGTGATGCTAAGTAGAGGGGTCATTTCGACGATACCAATCATCATTCCGACGATATGGATTTTGAAAATTACTTTTACGAACTTAGATAAAGACGAAGTTATGTGTTTAACATTAACATGGTTTCCTTCACCTTAGCCTTTGAGTCTTCTTGAGCTAGTGGCTCCCCCTCGATGGAATGTCCACTTATCTTTACTGTCACCTCTCCCTTGATCAGTGCACCTTGGTATGTGGTGAATTTTTCTTAGTCCAGAGTTGAGCCTGGAGCATTTATTGTCCAATAGCCATATTCACCTTTTATTGGCTAAATGGACTACCCTGCAAGAAAGATTTAATAATCCTTAGGAACCAGGCACCAAGACTTGGGTCCTAGGTATTGTTAGCATAAAAGTGAATTCTTCTACTCACCTCAGCCCTTTCAGGAGGTCTCTCCTTTGCACCAGGCACACTAGGGTTGTGCCAACAATCAATGGCAAAGTGTCCCACTTTGCCACAACACCAACATTCATGGATGTTTTACCTTCTTTTCTGAACACTTTTTGAAGTATGTTCAGTAGAGAAGGCAGCAACATTCTTCCTATCTCTCTCAGCCAAGAGCTGACTGGCTGCTCTAGTATCATTGTTTCTTCTTGACTTTATCTATTTGTCAGCAACATATGTCAGCTTGGTAGCTGACATGGTGTTAATGGCATCAGATATGATCAAGTGAGAATTGATCATACTGGGGCTACTAGTCTGCTTCTTATCTGGGAGAGATTGGGAAGATGTTGCTCCTTTATCCTTGAGAGTGGGGGCTGGGGCACCAAACACAAATGGTCCATGATGAGCCATTTGGATTTCCTCATGGGGAGCCTTTAATGAACTCATCCCCATGCCCTTTCTCTTTCCATAGTCAGAGGCATTTCCATGACTAATGGAGTTTCCATTCATCTAGTGACCATGGACACTGTCCTGACCATACCTGTTAGAGGGAAACACTATCTTCTAAAAGGTGGTGTGAGGCTCTGCTTTAGTTTTGCCCCTTTCTCCATTCCCAGCATCTGTTGCCCCTTCATTGTAACCCAATCCCCTCCTATTTCTATAGGAGGAGAAGGTGTCAATGATGGGCAGTACAGTTTTGGGCTTAGAGAATTGAGCCACCAAGCTTCTTTCCTTAAGAAGGTCATTCTTAAGTTTCTTGATAAGTTCTTCCCTTCGGCTTCTTTCATCATAAAGCTTGTCTATGATTTTGTTGAACTCATTTGGATTGGTGTACTTACTGTAGGACATACCCAATTTCCCATCCGACTCAACCTTAAAAGATCTGAGAGATTCTAGCTCCCTAGCTTGTTCCTTAACAAGCCTTTTGCTCTTTTTCAGAGCCTCCAAGAGATCACCAAACTGCTCTAATAGATCAGTATGATTCTTATTGTTGCAAGATGAGCAGTCTTCTGCATCATCTTCAGATGATGAACAATCACCTGATGCGCTCTTGGTTTTCTTAAATGAAGCAGGTAGTAAAGGTGTGTGAGTGGTGCATACCTGATCATGATATGATTCATCATGATTTTCTTCATCTGATAGAGCCATCAACCCACAGACTTCCTCATCCTCCAAGTCGCAGTCTGTGAGAGTCAAGGGTGCTCTTATTCTTTCTCCTGCTCTAGAGCATTCTTCATCTTCTGATTCACTGTCTGAAGTGTTCAGTGGTGCTCTGATACATACCTCTTCATGAGAGGTTTCTTCTTCAAAATCTCCCTCTGATCCTTCCATGAGGACTTCTAAGGAGTCCCACATGTCCTTTGCTGTTGTGCAATGACTTAGCTTCTGGTGTGTTGCCAGATCTACTGCACAAGCTAGAATGCTTCTTGCTTCTTTGTCTAAGCCGACTAGAAGAGTCTCATATTTTAACATTGTCATGGAGGGACCTTTTTGAACGATCAAAAACATTCTTGGATCCATTGCTTCCATGAATATTCTTGCTCTAACTTTCCAAAGGTCAAAGTTGTCTCTAGAGCATATAACTATTCTTGACTCCATACTTATGAAACTTAGACACCCACTGGCAGATCTGTTCAAGCTGTTAAGCTTTTCTTTGAACAATCTTGCTTTGATACCACTTGTTATTTATTGGGTGTCGACTTATAACCTAGAGGGGGGTGAATAGGTTTTTCAGATTATATTATCCCCTTTTAGGTGTTCTTGAATTCTGATTAGTAGATCTATAAGTTATAAATTATAGCACAGAAAACACACAATGATCTATAGAGGTTCCTCAAGACTGGTGTCTTGAGTAGTCCTCTTTCCCTCTGTGCCTACCTAGCAGTGTGCTAGGCTCGGCAAACGCCGCCAAAAACTTCAGGCCCTCAATTCTTACAACACGGACCCGCAAGTCTAACAGCCTTGGCCCGCAAGCCCCTACTGCCCCCGAGCCCGCAAGCTCGACACTCAGGCCCTTAAGCCCTGCACAACACAGACCCGCAAGTCCTGTACCAACTATTGGACATGTGTGTCACATCCCTTTGTTTGAAAATAACAAATCCCAAGTAGGTGCAATACTCTACAGGTAGAAAGCAGCTGAATTCAAACATCTGGAAGAATGCACTACCGCCAGCATTAGAGCTACCGCCAGGCGTTAGCTCAGGTTCTGTTCGATGAATTTGCTTCGTTCGATGAAAACTCCGTTCGACGAAAATTTTGTTCGATGAACTTGAAGCTCCGTTCGACGAAAATTTCGTTCGACGAAAACTCCGTTCGACGATAATTCCATTCGACGAATTTAAGGCCGTTCGACGAATTTGAAGCTCCGTTCAACGAATTTGAGGCCGTTCGACGAAATTGCTCCGTTCAACGAATTTGAGGCCGTTCGACAAAATTTTGTTCTGTCACGCAGCCGACGGTTTCGCAACCGCTCCACACGAACGCTACCGCCAGCGCTAGCACTACCACCTGGCGCTATCTCAAGTTTGTGCACAGCGCCACGCCGCCGACGGTTTCGTAACTGCTCCACACGAACGTAACTGCAGGCGCTAGGAGCTACCGCAGGCGCTATCTTCAAGTTCTATAAATTGATGGGCTCTTTCTCGTTTTGGCCAATCCATCCCAGAGAGATTGCAAGTGCCACAATTCTACTGATGCTATGTTGTCGAAGATGGATCTCCCACTAAAAGCTTAATGAGAATTCTGAAGGAGGACAACGTCACGCTACATCCGAAGGACGATCGCTTCAACCTCGCTTATGCTACAGCGATCCTTCATCCTCATCTTCAGAGATCTCATATAGGGAGTTTTATTATTGTTATCTTTATTTTCATTCCATACTTTTTTAACCGTTTAGAGAATTCGCCTTGTGTTGGTGACTAGGTCTGGGTAGGACTTAGGGGGGAATTCGCCTTGTGTTGGCGACTAGTTCTAGGTGATTAGATCTAGGGGGGCTCGAGGCCATATCCAGGGAAGGATTGGCTAGAGCGGCTTGAGGCCTTATCCGGGGAAGGATAGGCTAAAGTTAACCGGTTTGTGGGGATACAAGTCGGTATAGAAAAGGAAAAGATATTTACATTTTGTACGCCTCCGATTTCTAGCGATATTGAAATCAAATTTATGTAAACACTTTTTTTATATAAATACAATCATGTCTCTACTTGTGTTTATTTGATTTCTCTCCTTTGGCGTTATCTCTAAAATATTGGTTACTAAGTTTTCAATTCTAATTACTTTTTCTAAATTGTTTAGTTCCATCTCTTTCATCATAAAACAATTTAGTTCTTGTTTCTAAACATGGTTATTATGATATTCTCTTAATTTAGCTAAATTGTTATTTTGCTTGTCTCTTATTATAAAAAATTTAGCAATAATCATAACATTATTACAAAGAATTTTTATTCCCTTATTCACCCCCCCCCCCCCCTCTAAGGGCGTCGTAAGATCCAACAAGTGGTATCAGAGCCAGGTTATTCCAAACGGTTTAAAAACCAGGAAAAATGGCATCTCATGATCTCGCCTCTACTAGTGGGGGAAATTTTCTTGAAAATGAAAAATCTTTGGCACCACCTTTATTTGTAGGCAAAAATTATAATGGGTGGAAAATTCTTATGGAAAAATTTCTTAAATCTTTGGATATTAAAGTATGGAATATTACAATTAAAATGTCCCCAAGTATTTTAAATAAAAATGAAATGTTTTTAAATGTCAAATCAATGAATAGTATATATTGTGCATTAGATCAAAATATTTTCAAACTTATTTATACACTTCCTACTGCTTATGAAGTTTGGAAATTTCTTGAGAATACTTATAGTCTTCCTTCCACAGATGATGAACAAGAGGAATTCCTTATGGATCCAAGAGAAGAAATCGACAAGGACTCATTCTTGGAGGAAGATAAATCTAAGAGAGAAATCGACGAGGAATTCCTTATCGATCCAAGAGAAGAAATCGATGAGGACTTATGTTTGGAGGAAGAAGAATACAACGTCACAATATTGGACTCATTTGTTGGCAACACTTCAAGCAAAAGAGAAGACGAAAATTCAACTATGGATGAGCAATGCGAAGAAGATGTCAAAGGAACCCTTGGTTCAAATCTTGCCTCATCCCATAGCAATGTAAGAAAATCAAAAACTTCTCTTTTTATAACAAATTCTATTTCTACATCTCGTATGCTTAAAATTGCTAAACGTAAAATTTTAAAGTTAAAAATTGCTAATTCCAAATTACGTTTAGAAAATAAATCTTTAAAAGCAAACGATAACGTAGAATCAAATATTGATGTGTTAAATTCTCTTTCATGCTCTTTAGTTAAAATTCCTACACCTTGTTTAGATTGCTATCTATTAAAAGAAAAATTCAAGGATATTGAAAAAGGGCTCTTAGTTTCTAAAAAGCATAATGAAAAATTAATATTTGAAAATGATGCTTTAACTTATAAGTTAAGACAATTAAAATCTTTTGTTGAAAAGTTCTAATTTCTAGTAATGACTTTCATCATAAGATTTTGAATAACAAAGATAAAATAACTTACAAAATCATTTCTAAAAAGGATCATTTTCATACATCAACTCAAAAGGAGTTTAGTTTCAAAAAGAATTATGACCCTCACAAAATTCTTAAGAGTCACTATTATAAGTCTCAATATATTTTCAATCATGACTCAAATTTAAAAACTCCTTTTCATGAAAATCGAACTACAAAATATCCTTCATATTATAAGAGTATGTCTATAAGAAAGAGTGGAAATGAAAATCATCAAAATAATAATCAAGCTTTTAAAACATATTGTAATCCACTCTTTCAACAATCACTTCTAAAGAAAGACAATCACTCTTATAAACTTTCAAAGAAACTATATAATAAAATTCATTATGATTATCAACATCAATCTATTTTGAAAAATAATTTGAATAAACATAAATCTCAAATGAATTATTTTTCAAACAAATATAATCATATAAAGATGTCACATAATCATAATATGAATTTAAAAGATAAACAACCAAGGTATGAATGGAGATCCTTAAAGAAAAATGACACATCAACTTTAATTGAAAAGGCCCATTTATCCCTGTCTCCTAAAAAATCATCATGTCATATTTGGGTACCCAAAGGAACCATCCCACTTGGTCCCCTTTGGATACCTAAATCTCTCATTCATTAGTATCCAATCATTTGCATGAAGTAGAAACAATTAAAAATGAAATATCAATACTCTACTTCATGATATGCTTATTGTCTCTTTTCTTTTATTTATTTTTATTATTTTTGAACAAACATGCTATGATCACTTTATATATCATGAAATATGACTTTCATATATTAAACTTAATGTTTATCAAATCAAATTTGAATTAAAATTGAACATTAAGTCGTATATTTTTCAAAGTGATCTATCTCTCATCTTTGTTGTTCTTTATCCTTTTAAATCCTTTACCCTTAATTGTCTTGAATTATCATTAGAAATTGAATATTGAAATTATTATCAAGACTATTGAAACTATTTTAAAGTTTGGATTTAAATGGTTTATTAAAGAGCTTAAACTAAAAATTAAAATGCGCAATATTTTTTATTCTTTTCTATTTTTGTTTACTGCATATGATAGCCCTTATAATGAAGAATATTATCTAGAAAAATTGAAAATAAAAATTCATCTAAACACATGTTTAATCTTTCAAAAATGTGAGTTTACGATCAAAACTTCAAACATCCATATCTTTTGATCCGCTCGCCTGATTTTCACGTTTAATATATTTTTAGAAAGAGCACAAAAATCTCCATCCAACCGCGAACTGGGCTTGCTCATTTGAGTTTGTTTGGTTCTATCAATTTGCCCAATTTCAACTCCATTTTAAAAGCTATCTTAGTTTGCTTGATTCAGAAATTTCTGTGGTTATGGAATTTATTTTCATCACATGCTATCCTTAGTATAATTGTTTCATATATTAATTTAGATATTATGTGTGTGTGATGTGTGTCACCATTGTTTGCATGCAATTTAGACCTTAGAATCATATTGTATCATTAAGTTCAAATCAAATAGAATAATCATTTCATTCTAGGTCTAAAGAAAATTAATTTGAAAACTTCTCATATTACATGCAACATAATCTCCATTAATCCTATGTAACAACATTGCATTCGAACTCATAATTCTAGCATTACTTCTTGGTCTATGCTTATATACTTATGCTAGGTATAACACTTACAATGTTATTCAAATTTCATGATAACTATGTGATTTAAAATCATAAATAGAATACTAAAATTCCAGTAAACGCATAGTTTATGGTTTGATCATTAGTATATATATCATTAAACTATATATTATCATGCAAAACCAAAGATCAATAAATTCAATTATTGAAAGCAATCTTATAAATTTCAAAACTTTATATATGTGATCTTTGTCTTTTATATGATTAGATGATCATCATTTTTCTAGACTTACAAATCAAACATGCTTATTTAAAAGAAAATCACCAAATCATTTTGTCATTAGTCTAGGAGAATTAGAATTTACATGCTTCATGATGATCTAACATATATTCTATGCAAAATTCTCTATAATCATAAATCATAATTCATGTTTTATCAAGAAATATGTCAAAACAATAATGTTTATCACCTAGGAATTATGAATCTTATGATAAAAATATGAATAGTGTTTTCTTTACATTGTTTGATGTATTGAATTGCTTTACTAATAATTGCATGTATCTCTTATATTTGTAGACTCTAGAATTAACTTTGTAATGAAAGAATAAATCAAACTAAATCATCACTTTATCCTAGATTTATAATTTGAAACTCTATTTTGGAATACATGCAATATTAATATAAATCTTATGACATGACATTAAACCCTACACTCATCATACTAGCATTGTCACTTATTGAATATTAGTAATTGTGCTAGTTATCTCATACCGTCATCTCATAAAAGTAGAAAAACTATGCGGCATTATATAACTCATCACATTAAACAAAACCCCTAGTTTATAAATCAACCCATAGTTTAAAAGCATAGGTTGTCCAAGGATTATTCACATATGACTTCATATCTCACAATAGCGGGGGCGTAGGGTTGTATGCATTAGAGACCTAACCTCTAAGTCATGTCTTGTCCTTCACCGGGGAGGGTTCTAGTGGGGCCTTGCGAGGCACTGGGGGGAAAGAGTGCTAGGTTGAGTGTTCTCTAGTGTGTGTATATAGGACTAACACCCCAACCTATGGCATATGTGCAGCTCCTCATGCCCATCCGTCACTTAGTACGGGGCTAGGGTGTAGACATTTAGTCGGGGTAGTCTTTAATCTTAGGACATACTTATATTACTCTTTACATAATTATTTTATTTACTTATCACTTAAATCATGCATATTTTGGGTTGTTTAATAAAAAATGTCCTCTTGTGTTTGCATAATTTATCTTTTTGAGCTTAAATGTTTTTGTAAAACACATGTATTTGAAAAAGCTATAGTTTTATGCAAATTTGAGCAATCAAGACATCTCCAAAAATTACAAAATTTTTGCATAAAACTACTCTAAGGACACTTAATCAAACTCAAAAATCAAAAATTTAAAATTCTTAAAAAATCGTGTACTGTTTCCAGCGCTAGCATTAGCGCCGGCGCTAGCGTGTGTTTCTGATTTTTGTTCTTTTTATTTTATTCATATTATGAAAAAACAACTATAAAAGTTCAAAATTCAAAAATACAAAAAATATGTTTTTGAGATTTTCTGTTTTTTATTTATATTATGGAAAATCAATTATAAAATTTCAAAATTCAAAAATACAAAAATATGTTTTTATGGTTTTCTGTTTTTATTTATATTATGAAAAATCAACTACAAAAATTCAAAATTACAAAAATATGTTTGTGTGATTTTTCTGTGTTTATTTCATTAAAAAATTTTCAAAACAAAAAAATAATGTATGATCTTTATTGTTAATATCAAGCATGAATGATTTCTATTATTTAGAATTATTTACAATGTTAAAATTTATTCCTTGAAATTACTATGAACATTGTTTTGTTTATCATGCTTTGATATATTTATTTAAAGTGCATCAATTGTGTTGAAAAATATGTGTAGAACCAAGCTTAGCATGCCTCTAAGTATGAGTAAATGTATTATGATTGATAATGATACCTTTCATTCACTTATTTTGGTAATCAACATGTGTGTTTAAATCCAAAATGCTTGCTTCTGTATTGCATTTGTACAATGAATTAAAACTTGCATAAGTTTATTGCCTACACTACATTTGAATTGCACTTATAAAATTTAGAAAAGTGGTTAAGTTAAAAAATTTGGGGTTTGCAAAATAAGTGTATTCGGAGAATGTTGTCCACAAATGTGAACAAAAAAAATTTATATAAGTAGACAAATATAACTCCACCAAGCACTACTTGAACCTCCTGATAAGTCTTCATAAGCATTGTGAGGTTGAGCACCTTGGAAAGAATAGTAAAGTGTCTTGTGCAAACCTTGGTTATTACACCACTTTGTTAAAAATTATGTGCATTAAAAGTGTGTGAAAGTAATTTACTTGTGTTTTATTGTGCACTTTACTTTACATATGTCTTGTATTTTGTTGATTTAAATCAATTGTTAACATTGCCCAAAATACACTTATGTGCACATCATTATCTTTCATAACACTTCTTCTCATGAGTATTGGATTCTAATGCTTTATCTATACTACTCTTTATAAAAGAAATGCACTAGATAACCTAGCATGATCTCTACAATGTTTTGGTATCTCTTGAACTTAAAATTAAGTAACATTGTAGTATGATCTTTCTTTGATATATTCATTTCATGCTTGGTATCTTTATGAAAAACTTTGAGATTTCAAAAAGATTAAAACATCTTTCAATTTTGAACTAAAACTCATATTCTTACTTATGCTTTTCATGCTTACAAAAAGATGTTTCTTATAATCTTCTGCTTGCTTACAAATCTTATTTTTTATTTGAAATCTCTTATATATACTTTGCTTAAACTCTTTATCATTTCATATATTACAAAAGCTCGATCATGATTTATAACTAGCCTAAAGAATGCCTCCTTACTACCCTCACCCTACCTTCTTTTGATAATACTAAAAGGGGGAGATTATTTGAAGAAATCTATATAGGAGAAATATAGAAGATTAAGAGGAGCATAATTCATGTAATCTATCATTTAGCGAGAGTAAAACATAAATTGCATTTATGTAGGGGGAGCATTAAGATAGGGGGAGTATGCGTATCATCATGCTTATCATATACTATAGTTGCATTATCATATTGCTTATCATATACTATAAACACTATTGTTGATTTCTTGCTAAGAGGATTGTTATTATGAAAAGGGGGAGATTATTGGACATGTGTGTCACATCCCTTTGTTTGAAAATAACAAATCCCAAATTGTATTTGATCTTGTATTTTGTGTGTTTATAGTGTGCAGGAACTATAGGTGCAATACTCCACAGGTAGAAAGCAGCTAAATTCAAACATCTGGAAGAATGCACTACCGCCAGCGTTAGAGCTACCGCCAGGCGCTAGCTCAGGTTCCGTTCGACGAATTTGCCTTCGTTCGACGAAAACTCCGTTCGACGAAAATTTCGTTCGACGAACTTGAAGCTCCGTTCGACGAAAATTTCATTCGACGAAAACTCCGTTCGACGAAAATTCCGTTTGACGAATTTAAGGCTGTTCGACGAATTTGAAGCTCCGTTCTACGAATTTGAGGCCGTTTGACGAAATTGCTCCGTTCGACGAAATTGCTCCGTTCGACGAATTTGAGGCTGTTCAACAAAATTTTGTTCTGTCACGCAGCCGATGGTTTCGCAGCCGCTCCACACGAACGCTACCGCCAGCACTAGCGCTACCGCCTGGCGCTATCTCAAGTTTGTGCACAGTGCCACGCCGCCGACGGTTTCGCAACCGCTCCACACGAACGCTACCGCAGGCGCTAGGAGCTACCGCAGGCGCTAGGAGCTACCGCAGGCGCTAGGAGCTACCGCAGGCGCTATCTTCAAGTTCTATAAATTGATGGGCTCTTTCTCGTTTTGGCCAATCCATCCTAGAGAGATTGCAAGTGCCACAATTCTACTGCTTCTATGCTGCCGAAGATGGATCTCCCACTAAAAGCTTAAGGAGAATTCTGGAGGAGGACAACGTCACGCTACATCCGAAGGACGATCGGTTCAACCTCGCTTATGCTACAATGATCCTTCATCCTCATCTTCAGAGATCTCATATAGGGAGTTTTATTATTGTTATCTTTATTTTCATTCCATACTTTTTATAACCGTTTAGAGAATTCGCCTTGTGTTGGCGACTAGGTCTGGGTAGGACTTAGGGGGAATTCGCCTTGTGTTGGCGACTAGTTCTAGGTGATTAGATCTAGGGGGCTCGAGGCCATATCCGGGGAAGGATTGGCTAGAGCGGCTTGAGGCCTCATCCAGGGAAGGATAGGCTAAAGCCAACCGGTTTGTGGGGATACAAGTCTGTATAGAAAAGGAAAAGATATTTACATTTTGTACGCCTCCGATTTCTAGCGATATTGAAATCAAATTTATGTAAACACTTTTTTTTATATAAATACAATCATGTCTCTACTTGTGTTTACTTGATTTCTCTCCTTTGGCATTATCTCTAAAATATTGGTTACTAAGTTTTCAATTCTAATTACTTTATCTAAATTGTTTAGTTTCATTTCTTTCATCATAAAACAATTTAGTTCTTGTTTCTAAACTTGGTTATTATGATATTCTCTTAATTTAGCTAAATTGTTATTTTGCCTTTCTCTTATTATAAAACAATTTAGCAATAATCATAACATTATTACAAAGAATTTTTATTCCCTTATTCACCCCCCCCCCCTCTAAGGGCACTGTAAGATCCAACACATACAGCCTAGGCCCGCAAGCCCCTACTGTGCCCGAGCTCTCAAGCTCGACATGATCGGACCCACAAGTCCACTACCCTGGCCCTCAAGCCTCACAGCTCTCCAGCCCTCAAGTTAGATGGTGTTGGACTCGCAAGTCCACTGCCCTGGCCCTCAAGCCTCACAGCTCTCTAGCCCTCAGCTAGACAAATAGGCCCGCAAGCCTTACAAAAATTACAGTGTTAAAAGAATGTTACTTCTGCCGGATGAAGATCGATAACTTTTGCATGTTGAAGATCGGCTTCTTTAGGTTGAAGAAGATGCTTCTTGATTTGGAGTTTCAGCACTGGATCTTCTTCAGCCTTCACTTCTTTTGCCTGGTGTTGATCGGCTACTTTTCAGTCGATGGAGATAACTGATTCTTCAGAGAACACTTGATGCTTGCTCTCTACTTGATCTTCTTCTTCTCCGCCGAGAATACTGTTCTATTGAAGTGTAGCGGCGGGATTCTTTCTCGTTCTTTTTCTCTATTTTGAAAAAAAGACTCTTTTCTAGGACATCACTGTTCCCTTTTATAGGATAGATGAGCCGCTTAACGGTCACATGTGATGTCCTTTAATGTCAGACGCCCATTCCATAAGAGCACGCACTGATTGGACAATCAGGCGGCGTTAAATGCTGACAGCGCGTCCGCAACATTTGAAACTGTCTCGACGATATTTTCAATGTTACGACGACATGGACAATATCTCGATGAGAGGACTTTGTCGATGCCTTGAACTTAGTTAGACTTTCAATTCTTATATCTTCTGCCTCTGATGCTGGTATCTCGACGATACAAGACATTCTGATGCTTCTACATATACAACGATATGCTGTCTCTGACTGTGTCGTCGTAATCACCTTGATCTCTCGACGACACGCCTTCTTTACGATGATGTTCGACGCCATCAGTCATACTTAGCCTTTTCAGCGACAAGGCTTCTTCACGATGATGTGTGCTTCTCGACGACAAGGCCACTTTGGTGAAGTCGACGATACTGTGTCTTCTGGATGACATTTCTTCCTTTTGTCTTCAATTTTCTCTGTGTTCGACGAACGACAATCTTCATTCGACAAACAGCATTCTGCATTCGACGAGCTTCAATATTCTGTCCCGTCTCAGCGTTCGACAAACTCCATTCTGCGTTCGACAATCAGCCTTTTGAGTTCGACGAACACGCCAAGTCTCAGCGGTCGGTGATCTTCCTTCTGAGTTCAATGATCTTGCTTCTTCGTTCGACGATCTTGCTTCTGCGTTCGACGATCTTGCCAAGTCTCAGCGTTCGACTAATTTACCAAGTCTCAGCGTTCGACGATCTTCCTTCGGCATTCGACGAACAACATTCTGCTTCGACGAACTCGCCAAGTCTGGGCTTTTGCTTTGCCCATCATTATGACGACAAGCATACTTTGTTTATGACATCTCCTATTCTTCTTGACTATATAGTACTTTCAGAAATAACTAGAGTACTTGACATATTGTCGATCTCTGCAAGCATGAACTAGATGAAACATTAAATACAACTTGCACTTATCATTGAGCTGATCACTTCTTCAAATCAGGAACATTGCTGGGCACTGTTCCCAACAACTGCGCCCAACTCTAAGTCATGGGTTGTGTAGTTAAGCTCATGTGACTTCAACTGCTGTGATGCTTAAGCGATTACCCTATCGTGCTGCATTAGTACGACTCCTAATACTTTCAGAGATGCGTCAGTATCGATCTGGAATCCTTCGATCCTTGAAGGAATCGTAAGAATTGGAGCAGAGGTTAAGCGGTCCTTTAACTCGACGAATGTTGTCTCACACTCGGGCGCCCATCGGAACACAAAATATTTTCTGGTGAGGGCGGTGAGGGGTAAGACAATCTTTAAAAAGCCTTCTACGAACTTTCGGTAGTACCCGGCAAGCCCAAGGAAGCATCTGATATCTGCTGCTGACTTGAGTGGCGCCTAGTTCCATACTGCCTGTATTTTGGCCTGGTCCACCGCTACCCCATTCTTAGTGATGGCGTGTCCTAGGAACCCGACTTTCTCCAACCAAAAATTGCACTTACTGAACTTCGCGAAGAGGGAATGCTCCCGTAGTTTGAGTAATACCATCTGAAGGTGTCTGGAATGATCCCCCTTGGTCCTTGATTAGATGAGGATATCGTCAATGAAGACGATTACGAAGTGGTCCAGGAATGGTTCAAATACTTTGTTCATTAATGCCATGAAGATGGATGGGGCGTTGGTTAGCCTAAAAGGCATCACCATAAACTCGTAAAGGCCGTATCAGGAGCTAAATTATGTCTTGGGGATGTCCTCCTTCCGTACACAAAGCTGGTAATATCCATACCTTAGGTCCATTTTAGAAAAGACAGACACGCCTTGCAGCTGATCGAAGAGCTTGTCTATCCTTAGTAAGGGATAAGTATTTCGAATGGAAAGCTTATTGAGTTCCTTATAATCGGTGCATAGGCGCAGTGACCCGTCCTTTTTCTTGATGAATAACACAGGGGCTCCCCAGGGTGTGGTGCTTGGATGAACGAAACCTGCATTGATTAGTTCTTGGAGTTATATCTTTAGCTCCGCGAGTTCTTTTGGGGACATTCGGTAAGGTGCTCGTGAAACTGGTCGAGCTCTAGGTATAAGTTTGATCTGGAAGTCTACTTCTCGTTGCGGGGGAAATCCTGGGAGGGATTCGGGAAAAACATCTGGAAAGTCTCAGACTATGGGCACCTTGGTGAGCACTTGAGTCTCGTCTCCCATTTCGAAGAAAATAAGATACATCTTGTCCTTTTGTTGAATTGATTTGATGGTTTGCCCAGAGGTCAAAATTAAGGGAGTGACGCACGGTATATTTTTTAAGGTGATAGACTGCCCATTCGGGTTCTAGAGATTTATTTCCCTGGTCGAGCAATTGATTTGGGCATTGTGCTCGGCCAGCCACTCTATCCCTAGAATGATGTTGAACCCAGTTATTGCCATAATAGTTGTGTAGATCACAAACTCCATATTTCCTATCATAGTCTGGAATGAGTATTTTTCTGTGGATGTCATATCTGATCCATCAGAGAGCCGAATCCGTATTGACATTCCGGACGATTAGACGATGTTTTCCTTGGTTGCGATGAAGTCCCGGGAGACGAAGGAGTGATTGGCTCCGGTATCGAATAATATTTTGGCTGATGTCCTTCTACAAAGGGTAAACTTGCTGACATATATATATATACTATGATCACAGAGCTTTAAAGATATATAGATGATATATATATATGTCAAGAAACTATATCTCATGCCCCCTACTAGATACTATCATCAAGACATACCATTACTAACACTGAAAATATATACCTATGACCACGTCTGGTGTAAGTCCATACTGCAGATCTAGTGCATAAGCCTCGAGTGGTGCTGCTCTGTCTTGCCTGACATAGTTCCTCCTGCTCACAGGAAGACCTCTCCGGCCTCCTCATCCTTGACCTCTTTCAGCTGCTCCCTGTACTATTCCTAAACCTGGCCTCCCTATGGCCTGGTGGCAAAAGGCTTTAATATGTCCGGTCTGCTGGCAAAGAAAGCAATTCCCTGCAAAGGTGACATTTCGTCGTGCTGCTGGTGCGGGCTGGGGTGCTGGAGTTGGTCGGGGTGCAGGGGGTGGGGGTGCATGTCGAGGCTGAGGTGTCTGACTATAGGGCTGGTGGCTATGACGCTGCCTCCTATCCCTATCCTGTCGTCGATGAGAAATCCCTCTCCCTCATCCTTGGCCTCGATGGGACTCTACCTATCCTCTACATTAGTGGGCCAACATCCTCTGGTCCATCTCTAGTGTAGCGACATATGTAGCAATTATGTGGAAGGTCGACTAGGATATCATGATCAGGGCCTTCCGCAGGTCGTCGTGTAAACCTTGGTAAAACTTGGTAACACTATCTCTGTCTGTAGTCACAAGTGTTCCCGCGAAGCGGGCTAAGTGGATGAACTCGCGCTGGTACTCTGGCCAGGTCCTATCTCCCTGTTGTATGTGAAGGAATCACTCCTGAAGTGCGACTTGATCAGCGTCGGAGATGAAGTGCTCTAGGAAAGCCTCAGAAAACACCCCCCAAAGAATAGAACTAAGTGGTCATCCTCTGAATGTGGAGCGGTTAGCTGCCCTCCACCAGTCTCAAGCATAGCCTTCTAGTAGTGCCACTAATAGGGATACTACGACGGTACATCATGCCCACCAGTAACTCCAAGACCCTCTCCACCCACTCTTCCGCCTGCATAGCAGACTCAGTGCCTCGAAAGATAGGAGGCCTTAGCCACCGAAAAGTTGTCAGAATGTCAGCGGGCACGGTAAGCTGTTGAGGAGGCCGTGTGATAGCAGTCTGGAAGGTGGTAAGCAATGTTGCCAATGTCCTCCCCAAGTTAGTCTCGGTAAACGGATTTGTGGCTGAAGTAACTATGTCTAATGGTGGATTAGTAGGGTGGTACTGGTCTCTAGATGACGATCTCCCTTTACTGGACTCTGGTATCTAGAGAAGTAACAAGAAAAAGATCGGTAATTTGCAAAAGTAAGGGGTTTTGCAAAAAGGCTGACTGAAGCAGAAATGAGGTGTGCGGGTATGCTACTGTGCAGTCTATAATCCTTAAATTTCTATCCTTAGGGTCCACCATGCTTCCGCTGCGTGGTATATCTCGAACCAAGAAACAGAACTTGGGAAAGGAGGATCTGAAGACTGCCCCCCCTAAAGAAACCTGAGTCATGGGTCGGAGGAGGAGGGTCTTACTGCCCAAGATGGCCACTCATCACACTTCAAGTGGCAATGGCCTACTCAATTGAACACTGGATGATCGCATTGTCAGGAAAGGAAACACAACACATCACATCAGATCACAATGCGGAAGCAATCATAAGGAAGACGAACCAGACATCTGTATATATAAGCAAAAGAGTGTATCCCCATTTATACATAACTGCCTTATAGGCTCCAAATGACTATATCTAGAACTCTCTTCTACTCTTCCTGCTATGGAAAACTCATGTATCGAAAGTCGGGAGATGATGGGGGTGCCGCTTCTCGGGTAGTCTCAACTGTTGGTATACCGTCATGCGGCAACTGAACTTCGCGGTGCTCTGTCTCCTGTGAATGGTTATATAATCAACCATTAGTCACAGAGCTAATTTGAAACACATCTCCTCCCCGGATCTATATCCTGGGGATTAGCCAAAGCACCAAAACAATAAATAAATAGCCGAAGCAAAAGGAGTTAGCAGCATATAAATGATTGGGAGCTATGGTAATATCAACAGTTATATATATGTATAAGAATAGCTCAGCTAGCAGTCGAATCATCAACTGGTACTCCCAGTTTGTAGTCAAACCACAGGTGTTCATAACCCGTCAACTCACCCTATGTGGACATAGCTTGGACCGCTTCTCTTAGCAGGGTAGCGAAGCCCGCGAGCCTTATCGATGTGGCCGTCAGAGACAGTGGCTAGTCCTACCACTTTTGGGTGTTGTCGTACCGCACTACCCAGGCCCCATCGCTTAACCGGGTGTACTCTTGGATGTGAGCGTCATCCGTCAAATTCTGCAATTTAGGCTGACCATGTTGAAAATTCTCTAACTCTGATATCTTGTGGAAGTTTTCAGCTCAGATACCAAGTTAAAATTCTTTGAAGCGAGAAAAAGGCGCAGGAACACTACAACCATTCCAAGTTAAATAACCAACATAATAGAAGGGAAAGAATCTTGTATTAATCTATCTCATTCACAATTTGAGACATACATGGCGAGACATAATTTATCAGAAAATAAGATGAAGAGAAAACATAGACAAACAAGCAACTCGCAAACAGCAGCAGCTGAGACCGCTACAAACCGCTGAAATGGTCAGACCGCACGTCAACCACTGAGATCGCGTGAACAACACATGTCGTCAACCTGCAAACTGTCAGACCGCCACCTCAAATACACGAACTGTTAACTTATTGAACTGCTGAGAAAACAACATGTCCGCACTTCTTGACCGCCTGATTGCTAAGTTGCATAGTCACAAAAGTTGCCCACGAACAGAGAACAGAACTGCAAAAGTTATCGCCTGACCACAACTCTAGATCACCTGACCACTAAGGTCACCTGACCGCTGAGCTTGTTGTGAACAGCCCAAGAACTACAATACAGGTCACACAAAAGAAGACCGCTAGCGAACTGGTTATTCAAAGCTGGGAAGATCACCAAGAAGGAAAATTGCTGACTGCTTGCCGCTGACCTGCGAACACAACAAACGATCACACCCTTTCAGACCGCACGATCTCAAAAAATAGAGACCGACAAAAGCAACCCAAGCTTTTGTTCTTACAGTTCTTGATAGTAATGACGGGCCCTGCACCTTTATTTATAGGCAGATAGACAGATATCGTCACCACCCCAAAGGAGATACAGTAACCGTCCCAACCAGATCGCACAAGGGAAAATCGCGCGATCACAAGACGAACCCTTCTTGAGCCATAACTAATGAAGCAACAAAATTGCAATAGGGAGACCGCGGAGACCGCGCGGTCTCAGCGATCACGCGATATGGCTTCCTTAGTCTGCCCAGACCACTTCTATTTCCACTTCAAAAAATTTAACACTCCCCCTTGAAGTGGGAAGTGGAAATCATCCCAAGCAAACTCCGTAACTGACCATAAGGTTCCTTTGATAGTGGATTTGTGAAGATGTCCGTGACATTGTCCTCACTCTGCACATATTCAACAATCAAAGATCCCTCCAGCACCTTCTCCCGAACGAAGTGATGCTCGATCTCGATGTGCTTGGTCCGCACATGACAAACTAGATTATTAACCAATTTAAGGGCACTTTCACTTTCACTGCGAAGCAGAGTAGGACCTCGCACCTCCTTATGGATGTCTCCCACTAGCCTCCTAAGCCAGATGGCTTCTTAAGATGCCAAAGCCTAAGTCTTGTATTCTACTTTTGTAGTGGAGACTGACACTGAATTCTGCTTCTTGCTGCACCATGAGATAGCTGCGGAGCCAGTCATAAAGACATATCCAGAAGTCAACTTCCAATCATCTGAGTATCCTCCATCATCAGCATCCGTGTAACCATGTAGATTGAGGTCCGAGTCCCTCCCATAAAAGTGACCCATATCAGAGGTGGACTTCACAAATTTCAGAATGCTCCTTGCCGCCACTAGATGAGGTTTTCATTGCTCCGCCATATATGGAATTACTCGGCCTACAACATAAGCAATATACGGCCTCATAATTGTTAGATAGATCAGACTTCCAACCAAAGCCCGGAACACCAAGGGATCAGAAAGAACCCTTCCCTCATCCCGCCGAAGCTTCAAACAAACCTATATTGGAGTAGAGATACTCTTCCCCTCTTCCATGATTAATTGCATCATGATCCGTCCTGCATAATCCTTCTGGGAAACGAGTACACCACTCTCTTTCCTATCCACCTCAAGACCAAGGAAATGGTGGAGCTCACCCAAATCCTTCATCTCTAATCTGATATCTAGCTCAGCCTAGAGCCTAGCTACTTCCTTTTGAGAGTTCCACGTGGAAATCATGTCATCCACATACAACAACACCAAAACTTGCAGCTACCCGGTCTTCTTTACGAAAAAGCTTGAATCGGAATCCGAAGCAAAATATCTGCAGAATTGGAGGTATTCTATGATCTTCCCATACCACGCCTGAGGCGCTTGCTTCAATTCGTAAAGAGCCTTCTTGAGCTTGCAGACATGTCCTGGATGAACTTCCAAAACGTAGCCTGGTGGTTGCACCATGAAGATATCCTTGTCAATCTCACCGTAAAGGAAAGCATTCTTCACGTCGAGATGACAAATCTTCCACCCTTGGCAAGCTGCCAACGCTATCACCACTCGCACTGAAGTCATCTTGGCAACAAGACTAAATGTCTCTTCATAGTCTTCGTCGTACTGTTGAGAGAACCCTCGAGCTACAATGCGAGCCTTGTACCGCTCAATGCTACCGTCAGCCTTCTTCTTCAACTTGTAAACCCACTTGCATGTCACAGGAGTAATGCCATCTGAAAGTGCACAGTTAACCTCACTAGAATTCTCTAGAGGGGGGTGAATAGAGATTTAAAAATACTTTGTGCTATTATATATATATATATATATATATATATATATGTGTAATAATCACAAATTTAGGCTTCCCACAAACCAACAAGAATTAAGCAAGCAAAGAAGAAAAATGACAACAAGAAAATCACAGCACAACACAAGAACATATAGTGGTTCCCCAAACTTTGGGTAGTCCACTCTTCTACCCCCTTGGTAGGAATTCACTAACTTGCACTGAGTCTTTTGATAAGGAGACTCTTAGAACCAGACCGAGTCTTTTGATAAGTAGACTCTTAGAACCAAACTGAGTCTTTTGGTAAGGAGACTCTTAGAACCACTACAACTTAATTTTTTGAAGAGAGATTCTAAAAACTCTTTTACACAGTTTAAAAGTGAAATAAGAAAGAGAAGAAGAAGTAGAACAAGTAGAAGAATAGAAGACAATATATATAAGAAGGAATCTTCTTCCTAACAAGAAGATTAGAAGCACAAGTATAGTGAATATGATCTCTCTTCTATAGTGAGAAGAAGATTTGTAAGCTTTTCTCTCTTTTGTGAGAGCTTTCAGAATTTGCAGCAGAATGACTTCAGAAGAAGGAGAAGATGAAGGCTTTTTCTTTTGCTGCAGCACACTATCTCTTTTCTCAACTTTCTCACTCTTCACTTGGGAGCTCTTCCTCTTTTTCAAATGTATATGGTGGATCACTTGTTCTCATTCTCTGCCGACCTCCTTCTTATTTATAGCTCTGTTTAAAATATATTCCTAAAGGAGAATAATCAATTAGCAGACAGAGAATTAGAAAGAGATAAGAGTTTCCATAATTAATATTTCTGTAGAAGGAAAGGAATTCATTCTGATTTCAAATAATATCCATAATAATCTTAATCAAATTAGCCAAGAATCAAATAGAAGGAAAGGCTGATTCAGAACGGCTATAAAAGAGTAATATCATTCCATATAAATCAGATTTACAGAAAGAAGGAAAGAGATCTGGCGTGTTTTTGAATTACTTATATATATCGACGTGCGTCGATTACTATTCGACGTAAACGTCGATTTCATCCTGGCTGGACGTCGAGAGGAGAATAAGGAAGGTGCGTCGACAAAGGTGCGTCGACTTTATCAAATGCGTCGACTAGAAGTCAGAGGTACGTCGACTTTGATTACGTCGAGTTCTTCTAAGAGTTACTTCGACTCATTCTAAGAGAAACGCCGACTATATTTCGACGTTGCGTCGAATACTATTCGACGCATATTTACTTAGCCCAACTTTTCATACTTAGAATTAATAATCTACTCAATTCTAGGGGTTAAGATAAATCATTTCCCCAACAATCTCCCCCTATTTGTCTTAACACTATTTAGAGAGAAATTGTATCAGTATTTAATCATCTTAAAAAAGCATTTATATAGAGAAGAAAGATGCTAAGCAATCAGAAGAAATCATATAACAAGTAATTGTCTTTCACAAGATTTAAACTAGAAACTTCTTGTTGTACATGAAATTGACAAAGGCAGAATAAAGTTTTCTAGATAAGTTTTCAATAGCATCAAAAATATAGCCCCTGGCTCTATCTGGATGCTCTTGGACATTTCTGATGATTGTGTGCAATTTCTCCAGGATTTTGTCAGCATCAGGGAGAGTGTCATTTAGAGAATAGCCTTTGCTGATGATGATTGCTGCCTTTTCATCAATCATCTCAATTGTAATATTTTGAGGTTTCTTTTGAGTAGGCTTGGGCTCAGGTGGTCCTTTGTTGTCAACCTTTGGCCTATATTTTCTCTTTTCTGATTGCTGTTTCTCAGGGATCTCAGTCATCTTTCCTTTCCCTTTCCAGGGTGAGTCATGCCATTTGTCTAATCTTGCAGGTCCTACACCCCTCTTGTGTTTTGTCCTTTTTCTAGGATGAGTCCTGCCTGAGGATTTTTCTTTTGATAAGCTTCAACATCAAACAATTTCTTTGGAAGTTTGATGGAAGATTCTGCAAGAATCTGTTCTTTAGTCATCCCCTTCTTGATCTTTTCCAACCATACATTCCTCTTATCTTCTACTTCTTTCATAGCTGCTTCATACAGCTCTCTTTCTCTTATTTCTTCATGCAACTTTTCCATGTCAGGATCATGGTACTCCTTTATAGGACTGTTAGGAGTGATATTAGGCATTTTTTCAAACCTCTTTATCTCCTCAACAGCCTTTCTATATTTCTTTTCCTTTGCATACTCTTTTCTTTCTTCTTTGGAAAATTTTTGCCAATGAGGGATGGCTTCACTTCTTCTTTTCATTTGTTCTCTTGGTTTTTCTTTAGATAGTTTTTGTGGAGGTAGAGGTAGTAGAGGAGGTAGAGATGGAGGTTGAAGTGGTGGAAGAGGCAGAGGTGGAGAGGTAGTTTTCTCATTAGAAGGTGAAGGTGGAGAAGGGACTTTTGTAGGAGAGGGAACAGCAGGCAAAATGTCCTCTGGAGAAATATCCTCAAGTAAGGGTGTCTTGAGTTTGATGTAGCTGGCAGAGAAGCCAGATGAGTGATGCTGATATTCTTCCTCACACAGAGGTGCCTCAATCCAGACTAGCCCTTTTAGGTCATCAGAACAAGCTGTTTCTTCCTCCCCCTGGACTTCTATATTCTGTACTGCAACAGTCTCCCCCTGAACATATGGGGCATCTATTCTGAATGCTGAATCCACAGCATGATCTCCTTCTGTATGATAGGAGGAAGATTCACCAAGGTGTTTGTTGAAGGTGTAATCAGAATGATTGGAGAAGATTGGAGCCTATGGTAAAAAAAATGAAGTTGATTTAATACTTAAGGATAATATTTAGAGGTTGGAGAAGAGTTAGCCCTGAGCTTTAAGAAAAACCTGGATAGGGGGGTTTCTGGAGCAACTCTCCCCCTGGTTTATATCCTTCAGAAAGAATGTAAACCCTTTTGGCGACAGAGGTTGTTCTTGAAGAAGAACATGAAGCTCAGGAAGAGAGGCAGAGAGGTTGGCCAATTTGGCTTCACAGGTGGTGAGCATGTCGGCGCACTCATTGGAGAAGGTGGTCAGACGTGTCTGGAAGTCATTCAGAAGTTGTTCCAGAGCATCATTTATTGTTTTGAGGAGAGCAGATTGAGCAGGGGTTGGCGCCATTGATGCAGAGAGAGGTGGAAGACAAAGATTTTGGCGGTTTGGGAGAGTATGAGTTATGAAATAAGAAGTGTTATTTAAAGGAGGTGAAACGTCGAAAAGGAAATAGAAATCAAGGTATATTAGTTAACCAATCGTCAAAAGAAGAAGGGAACATTTGTTTCCTGTTTTATTATGAAGTCGACGGTACGTCGAGTTGGAGTCGACGCATGGTCGATGTGTCGAAGCAGCTGTGACGTTGGTCATTGATGTCGACGTATGCGTCAATATGGAGTCGACGCTCCGTCGAAACATTGTCAGCCTAATGTCCTGTCGACGTGGTCGCAGACTTGCGTCGAGATTAGATCGACGGTGCGTCGATAAGGGATCGACGTAACTTTGTCTTTAAGAAATCAATGCTAGCGTCGAGTTCCTCTCGACGGTGCGTCGATAGGTAATCGACGTGTCTGTAAGTATTTGCTTAGTTGTTCTGATCTCTTTTAGATTTCTCCAACAATGATGTTTACAAGCTTCCATCAAGCATTCCCAAGGTGTTGAGAAAGTAAGTATGCTTAGTTTCATCTAAGGGCTTGGTAAAAATGTCTGCTCTTTGACTATCTGTAGGAATATATTCTAAGGTTATCTTACCTTTTTCTACATTGTCTCTAAGAAAGTGATGTCTGATCTCTATATGTTTGGTTCTACTATGAAGGACTGGGTTGGATGCTATGGATATGACACTAGAGCTATCACAATAAATTTTAGAGTTATTGACTTCCAATTTATAGTCAAGAAGCTGATTTTGCATCCAGAGAATTTGTGAACAACAGCTCCCAGCAGCTATATATTCAGCTTCAGCTGTTGAGGTTGAGACTGAAGTTTGTTTCTTACTGAACCATGATATTAATATGTCACCTAGGAATTGGCAAGTACCAGATGTGCTTTTTCTATCAACCATACATCCAGCATAGTCTGCATCTGAGAATCCTATTAATTCAAAATTTGTTTCTGCTGAGTACCACCGACCTTGTTCAGGTGTTCCCTTTAGGTATCTAAGAATCCTTTTTACAGAGGTGGGATGGGATTCTTTTGGATCAACCTGAAATCTAGCACATATACAGGTTGCAAACATAATGTCAGGTCTGCTAGCTGTTAGATAGAGAAGGGATCCTATGATTGCCCTAGATGTCTTTTCATCTACAGATTTTCCCTTATCATCCTTTTCTATAATGGCATTAGTTGCCATAGGTGTTTTCATGGTAGAGGCTGATTCCATACCAAACTTTTTGATTAATTCTTTAGTGTATTTAGATTGTGAGATAAAGATTCCCTCACTGCTTTGTTTCACTTGTAGCCCTAAGAAATAAGAGAGTTCTCCCATACTACTCATTTCAAATTTTGATTGCATTAGATTAGCAAATCTTTGACAAAGTTTGGGATGAGTTGAGCTAAAGATGATGTCATCTACATAGATTTGAACAAGAAGGAGTTGATTTTTATGGGTTCTAGTAAAGAGTGTTTTATCTACTTTTCCTCTTTCAAAAGAATTTTCTAAAAGGAAGTTGGAGAGAGTTTCATACCAGACTCTAGGTGCTTGCTTAAGACCATAAAGTGCTTTGTTAAGTCTATAAACAAAGTTAGGTGAGGAGGGATTGACAAAACCTGGTGGTTGCTCTACATACACCTCTTCTTGAAGTTCACCATTCAGAAAAGCACTCTTGACATCCATCTGGTAGACTTTCTTCTTCATGAAGGATGCATAGGCAAGAAAGAGTCTGATTGCTTCCAATCTGGCTACTGGAGCAAAGGTTTGATTATAGTATATTCCTTCTTCTTGTCTGTATCCTTGTGCTACAAGTCTTGCCTTGTTCCTGACAATTACTCCAGTGGAATCTAGTTTGTTTCTGTATACCCATTTTGTACCAATAACTGGGTAGTTTCTTGGTCTCTCAACTAAGTTCCACACTTTGTTTCTCTCAAATTGGCTTAGTTCTTCTTGCATGGCTATAATCCAGTGAGGATCACAATTTGCTTCCTCAAACTTCTTTGGTTCAACTTGAGAGAAGAAGCATTGGAGTATCATCCCATTGGAGACTTGGTGTCTTGTTCTTACCCCAGTATTGGGGTCTCCAATTACTTGGGATTGTGGATGATTTTTCATATTGATCCCTATCCTGCTTGGATTTGTCAGATGCTTTTCTTCCTCATTAACAATGGGATCATTGTCCACCTGTTCTTCCTGAACCATGTTCTCTTGTGGGAGTTGGTTTTGATTGCTCTTCTCTGATCCTTCTTCTTGCTCTTGTTCAGACTCCTCACTTGGTTCCTGTAGTAGGTTTTCTTTCCCAGTGTCTTTGTTCTCTAAAGTCAGTTGTTCAAGCTGAGTCTCTATGCTGCTATTTTCCTGTGGAAAAGGATTGGTGGAAGTTTCCTCCCCCTTAAACAACATGTTAGTTTCATCAAATATAATGTGCATAGAATCCTCAATTCTGAGAGTTCTCCTGTTATAGCATCTATAAGCTTTGCTAGATTATGAGTACCCAAGAAATATTCCATCATCAGACTTCTTGTCAAACTTGGCAAGATGATCTTTCCCATTATTTAAGATAAAGCAGGCACATCCAAATATTTTAAAGTATTTAATAATGGGTGTTTTTCCCTTCAGGAGCTCATATGGAGTTTTTGACTTAGTTTTGTGTATGAGGCTTCTATTTAGAACATAGTTTGCAGTGTTGACTGCATCAGCCCAGAAGGTTTTTGGTAATCCTGATTCTGCAAGAAAGGTCCTTCCTGATTCAATTAAAGTTCTATTCTTCCTTTCAGCAACTCCATTTTGTTGAGGAGTTCTAGGGGCTGAAAAACTTTGTTTAATACCTATATCCTCACAGAAACTACTAATTGACTGATTTTCAAATTCAGTCCCATGGTCACTCCTGATAATTGAAACATGAGTATTGAACTCAGATTGAATCTGTCTTATGAATTTTGAGAGAATCTTATGGGTTTCATACTTAGCCCTTAGAAAGAATACCCAGCTGAACCTAGAATAGTCATCTACAATGACTAAGGTATATGACTTTCCACCTAAGCTTTGAGTGGATATGGGACCAAAGAGATCCATGTGCAGTAAGTAGAGGATACTAGGGGAGTCATCCTTACCAATTGGTTTAAAGGATGACTTGGTCTGTTTTGCTAGTAGGCAAGGTCTGCATGGAGAGTCCTTAGAGAATCTACCCTTTGGTAGGCCTCTGACTAGGTTATTCTTTGATAATTTACTAATGGTTTTGTGGTTTAGATGACCTAGTATCTTATGCCATAGTTCACTTTTATTAATAATATTGTTGAACAAACAGACTTCTGTGGGTGAGGAACTAAAGTCTACTATATATACCTTCCCTTTTCTAATTCCTTTGAGTACTATGGCACCAGTCTTGATATCAATAATATGGCAAAATAGTGTGGTGAATTATACTTACCACTGTCACATATCTGACTTATACTTATCAGATTGTGCTTTAGTCCTTTGACAACTGCCACATTCTTGAAGGTGACTTTCCCTTCTTTGAAATCTCCAAAGCCCCTGGTTTGGCCACAGCTGGAATCCCCAAAAGTCACTGGTGGTCCAAGTCTATCCTCAAAGTTGATTAATAGGTTTTTGTATCCTGTCATGTGCATGGAGCATCCATTGTCCAAGTACCACACCAGCCTGGAGATGTGATACATCTGCACATAAAATTTTAAACATTAGTTTGGACCCTCCTAAGCTGGGGTCCCTTCCTCCCATCAGTGGCAGGTTTGATGAAAGAATAAGAGGGTTTTTTAGAATATCCTTACTCCTTTAGGGGTATTGGCTTATCATACCAATTGTCTTTGGTAATGTTGCAGAAGTAGTGCTCATAATAAAAGGAAATGGATTGAGAAGATGTTTTGGAAGAGGAGACATTTCAGTTAGATTGGTTGCGTCGATATGAATTCAATGTATGTTTAAAGTTGCGTCGAGTGGAAGTCGACGCTTCCTTCATTCTGTGGTTACTTTTAGTCGAAGCATAGGAGAGATTGCGTCGATTGGGAGTCGACGTATTTTGGTGTCTGCGTTGATTAGAAATCGATGCATTATTTGAGTTGCGTTGAGTAGAATTCGACGCAAGTCGATAATAATTCGATGCAAGTTTGATTCTTTTCTGAGGATATTTTCCTAGGATTACTTCATACATAGTGGGACTATTTTTGTTAAACACAGTGGTTGTTTCTGAATTTTCTTGTGATCTTTCTCCTGTCAAATGATTTTCCCTAGTGAAGTGAATAGGATGTCTCCAGACAGATTTGCTGGGTGATTGAGGTTTGGGTTCAGTGTTATATTCAAGTTGTCTAAATCTATTAGGGAGATTGTTAGAGATATTCTTGAGCTTCTGACTTCTACCATTTAGAGAGTCTTCAAAAGCTTTTGCCTTTGCTAGCTCATTTCTTAGTGCTTGATTTTCAATATTGATTTTATTTAGTTGTTCCTCGGAGAGTCCTAGACTGAGCTCATAGCTTTTATGTTGTGTATTTGTTTGTTTGAGATTGTTTAGTTCATTTCTTAGTTCCTTTACTTCTTTCTCAAATTTGACTAGATCTAAACAAAGTTCTTTGAAACTATTTTTGAAATCAGTGGAATCGAAATCTATATCATCAAATATATTTACCAGAGATGTATCTTCAGGCTTTTCAGTAGCCATCAAGCAGGTTTCCTCTTGCTTAGCCTTTTCCTGATCATCTTCAGATGAGGTACTCACTTCAGATTCTGAATCACTCCATGATTGAGCAATGAATCCTTTCTCTTTCTTCTTCTTCTTCTTCTTCTTTAGATCCGTTCTTTTCAGATCTTTCTTATTGCTGATCTCTTTAGGACATTCAGGTGCAATGTGTCCAGGTTCCCTGCAAGAGTAACATATAATCTCTTTATTAGGAGTTTTGTCATACATGGTTCTTGAGTCTCTCCTTCTGGATCCTTCTGTTTTGATCCACTTCTTGAACCTTCTGGCCAGTAGACTGATCAGCTCTTCATCATTTGTAGAGGGTTCTCCTTCAGTAGCCTTCAAAGCAATGCTCTTTTCTTTTGAGAGTGGAGAAGCCTCTTCTTTCTCTTCTTTCTCAGCTCTTATTTTCAGCAGCTGTTCATAAGATCTTAATTTACCCAACAGGACATCTGTTGAGATTTCTTTTTGACTTCTGGAGTCTTTAATTGGCAAGATTCTTGAATCCCAAGATCTAGGGAAGCAAGTCAGCAATTTGTCATTTATCTCAGTGAGAGATATGTCCTTCTCAAGTGTTTTTAGCTCATTTATTATGAGGCTGAATCTGGCATACATGTCAGCAACACTTTCATTTTCTTTCTTCTGGAAGTTTTCATATTGGGAGATAAGTAATGCCTTTTTATCCTTCCTCTCATCAACACTCCCTTCTACCATTTTGTTGAGAGCTTCCCATATTTCCTTAGCTGACTCATATTCAGCAATCTTTTGGAAGATTTCATCCGAGAGAGTTGAGACTAAGATATTCATAGCCTTGGCATCACATGCTTGAGCTTTCTTTTCTTCATTTGTCCATTCAGCCTTTGGAGCAAGTGTTTGTGTGTCCTTTCCACTTGAGTCCTTCTTGAATGGCTTGGGAGGACCTGTCATGATAACATCAAATAATTCTCCATCAATAGAGTTTAGATAAATTTTAATTCTTGTTTTCCAAAGTGCAAACTTTTCAAGGTTTCAAATTGGTGGTCTGGTGGAAGCATAATCTTTGATTTGTGCCATGTGAAAAGATATACTTTAAAAATATATATATATATATGAGGTAGGATCTTTTTGATCAAGTAGTTAACCTTTTTAGATCAACCTCCCTCTGATACCAATTGAAAGTGCACAGTTAACCTCACTAAAATTCTCTAGAGGGGCGGGGGGGGGGGGGGGGGTGAATAGAGATTTAAAAATACTTTGTGCTATTATATATATATATGTGTAATAATCACAGATTTAGGCTTCCCACACACCAACAAGAATTAAGCAAGCAAAGAAGAAAAATGACAACAAGAAAATCACAGCACAACACAAGAAAATATAGTGGTTCCCCAAACTTTGGGTAGTCCACTCTTCTACCCCCTTGGTAGGAATTCACTAACTTGCACTGAGTCTTTTGATAAGGAGACTCTTAAAACCAGACTGAGTCTTTTGATAAGGAGACTCTTAGAACCAAACTGAGTCTTTGGTAAGGAGACACTTAGAACCACTACAACTGAATTTTTTGAAGAGAGATTCTAAAAACTCTTTTACACAGTTTAAAAGTGAAATAAGAAAGAGAAGAAGAAGTAGAACAAGTAGAAGAATAGAAGACAATATATATAAGAAGGAATCTTCTTCCTAGCAAGAAGATTAGAAGCACAAGTATAGTGAATATGATCTCTCTTCTATAGTGAGAAGGAGATTTGTAAGCTTTTCTCTCTTTTGCGAGAGCTTTCAGAATTTGCAGCAGAATGACTTCAGAAGAAGGAGAAGATGAAGGCTTTTTCTTTTGCTGCAGCACACTATCTCTTTTCTCAACTTTCTCACTCTTCACTTGGGAGCTCTTCCTCCTTTTCAAATGTATATGGTGGATCACTTGTTCTCATTCTCTACCAACCTCCTTCTTATTTATAGCTCTGTTTAAAATATATTGCTAAAGGAGAATAATCAATTAGCAGACAGAGAATTAGAAAGAGATAAGAGTTTCCATAATTAATATTTCTGTAGAAGGAAAGGAATTCATTCTGATTTCAAATAATATCCATAATAATCTTAATCAAATTAGCCAAGAATCAAATAGAAGGAAAGGCTGATTCAGAACGGCTATAAAAGAATAATATCATTCCATATAAATCAGATCTACAGAAAGAAGGAAATAGATCTGGCGTGTTTTTGAATTACTTATAGATATCGACGTGCGTCGATTACTATTCGACGTAAACGTCGATTTCATCATGGCTGGACGTCGAGAGGAAAATAAGGAAGGTGCGTCGACAAAGGTGCGTCGACTTTATCAAATGCGTCGACTAGAAGTCAGAGGTACGTCGACTATGATTACGTCGAGTTCTTCTAAGAGTTACTTCGACTCATTCTGAGAGAAACATCGACTATATTTCGACGTTGCGTCGAATACTATTCGACGCATATTTACTTAGCCCAACTTTTCATACTTAGAATTAATAATCTACTCAATTCTAGGGTTAAGATAAATCATTTACCCAACACCATCAACCTTGGGCACAAGATCTCAAGTCTCATTCTTCTTGAGGGCAGCCATCTCCTTATCCATGACATCTTCTTACTCTTTGACTCGAATGTCGTTATCAAAGCAAGATGACTCTCGCTCATCTAAGGGGCCAGCAAAGAAACTTGAGATGAAGCTCACCAAGTTCCCCCTGTATACCGAGCTGGTGGAATAATAGTCCTCTTGGACCTCCTCAAGGATTTAGCCTAATCCACCTCTTCTGCTGCTTCTTCTGGACTAGCTCTCCTTCCAGGAACACTTGGAGCATCGCTCCCATACTTCCATAACCTGAATCACTTGTCCTAGAGCTAGTAGCATCTGGAGCACCTAGTGAAACAGGCAACTCCACCAGAACTTCTTTAGCAGCTTCTCCTTGCCCTCCATCTGAACTGCTCTCTTGTAGCTCTATAGACGAGCTACCTTGGTATGACGTCATCTTGTCGAATTCCACATCCCTTGAGACCACATACCTTCGTGTCTCAGGATCCATGCACCTTCAACCCATCTTTTGGTCATCATAACCAATGAACACTAACTTCCTTGCATTTGCATCTAGCTTCGTTCTAAGGGCATCAGGAACATGCACATACCAGGTAGATCCGAACACTCGAAACTGTTTCACACTTGGTTTCTCCTTGAACATTAACTCATGTGGAGTCTTCGTGTTAATAGGACTGAGAGGCATCTGATTGATAACATAAATTGCACAAGACATTCCCTCTGCCCAGAAGGACCTAGGAATGCTTTTAGCATGAAGCCAACATTTGCAGGTCTCCATCAGATGACGAATCTTCCGCTCTACAACTCTGTTCTGTTGTGGAGTATGTGCACAAGAGAGCTCTCTCTGAATGTCATGCTTCCTGCAAAAGTTGAAGAATTCATATGAGGTGAACTCCCCTCCATTGCCAGTTCTCAACTTCTTGTTCAGCAATCCAAGTTGGCCTTCCACAAGCTCCTTGAACTCCACAAACTTCCCGAATGCCTCAGACTTCTCCTTCACAAAGTATACCCAAGTATACCTAGTAAAATCATCAATCAAGACCAACATATACCTGCTACCTCCAAGACTGGCTGTTGCAGTAGGTCCAAACAAACCACTATGAATACACTCCAACGGTGCTTTGCATCTGGTTTGTGACTTGTCAAATGGAAGGCATTAAGCCTTGCCAAACTGACATCCAGCATAAACATGACCATCACTAAAAGTTGATAGACTAGGCAGACCATTCACCAGGCCTCTTGCCATCATAGCTTTCAACTTATCCATACCAATATGCCCCTGCCTCTCATGCCAGATAGAAGCGTTGTCGTTAGCTCTCATCTTATCAACATAGAAACTTGTTGATAACACAAACAAGTTCTTCACCCTCCTTCCAATGTGAGTAATGTCATCCTTCATGCTTGACACATTTTCGAGAAACTTCACTTCTGTTGGGCCGAACAGAACATGATATCCAACATCAACAACATTGGTCACGGAGAAGAGGTTCTTCTTCATACCCGACACATGATATACACTCCTCAAGGTGAGTGGACCTCTATCACTTCCTAAAGAAATGGCACCCTCCTTCTCGACTGCATGAATAGTATCATCAGCTCTAATAGCATCATTACCTGAGTATGCCTGTAAAGAAGAGAACTTGGACTCATCCCCGGTGAGGTGATGACCACACCCAGAGTCCACAATCCAATCATCTTTGTAGTTAATAGAAGCCAAAGCATGAACACAAGTACCCATCATGAAGGCAGCTCCACCCCAACTACATTCACCAATGGAACCAGCCTCCTCCTTTCCTATAGCATGCCCTGGCTAAAGATTAACTCTACAGTCTCTTTTGAAGTGACCAGGCTTATTGCACCTGAAGCACCTTGGCCCTTCTTTCTTCTTCCCATCATGCTTAGGAGCATAACTCCTTTCCTGCTGATATGAAGTTGAGGGACCATCACCTCCAGGTGACTTTTTCTTCTTATCCCATCTCTTCTCCTTACCAGAATAGAGAACCTCACTTTCTCCCCCGGAGACAGATATCCCCGCCATCTGCTTAGCTAAGCTCTCCTGTGAAGAAAGCAAGTTCTTCGGCTCTATCAATGATGGATGATTGGTCCAACCATGCACAAAAGTAACAAAGGCCACATACTCCATCCACAAGCCGCGGATTATGTGCATCTTCAGCTTCGCTTCTGAGATAGGCTCTTCCGGGTCCAATGCCGATATCTCAGCACAAAGATTCTTCATCTTCAGGAAAAAGGATGAGATAGACAAGTCTCCTTGAGTTACTTTCACCAACTCATTCTCAAGAAATTGTAACCGCGCTACATTCTTCTTATTGAACAAGCCATCCAAGGCTGTCTAGATCTCAGCAGCAGACCGACATCCTATGATTTGTCCAAAGAGCTAAGGAATGATAGCTCTCTTGACAGTGAACTCTGCCTTAGCATTTGTCCTCTTCCAAGCCTTCACTACTCAGCATTCCCTTCTGCAGCTACCACTGGTTGTATCACTTCTCCACCGACTTCCTCCCATCAATACCAAGACCTCTTACATAACCTCCTTCCATTGCTATACCACTGGTTAACTTGAACTTCCAGAAATCTTATGCAAGATACTGAGGTTGATCACTGCTCAAGACTTCTGTCCCTTTGATACCATGCTGAAAATTCTCTAACTCTAATATCTTGTGAAAGTTTTCAGCTCAGATACCAAGTTAAAATTCTTAGAAGCGGGAATAAGGCGCAGGAACACTACAACCATTCCAAGTTAAGTAACCAGCACAATAGAAGGGCAAGAATCTTGTATTAATCTATCTCCTTCACAATTTGAGACACACATGACGAGACATGATTTATCAGAAAATAAGATGAAGAGAAAACAGAGAAAACAAGCAACTAGCGAACAGTAACAACTGAGACCGTTAGAGACTGCTGAAATGGTCAGACCGCACGACAACCATTGAGATCGCGCGAATAGCACAGGTCATCAACCTGCAAACTGCCAGACCGCAACCTCAACTACATGAAATGCTGACTTATTAAACTACTGAGAAAACAACATGTCCACAATTCTTGACCGCCTGATTGCTAAGTTGCATAGTCACAAAAGGTGCCCACGAACAGAGAACAGAACTGCAAAAGCTATCGCCTGACCACAACTCTAGATCACCTGACCACTAAGGTCACCTGAATGCTGAGCTTGTTGTGAACAGCCCAAGAACTACAATACAGATCACACAAAAGAAGACCGCTAGCGAACTGGTTATTCAAAGCTGGGAAGATCACCAATAAGGAAAATCGCTGACTGCTGGACACTGACCTGCGAACACAAAAAATGATCACACACGTTTAGACCACACAATCTCAAAAAATGGAGAACGGCAAAAGCAACCCAAGCTTTAGTTCTTACAGTTCTCGATAGTAAGGACGGGCCATGCACCTCTATTTATAGGCAAACAGACAGATGTCGTCACCGCCCCAAAGGAGATACAGTAATCGTCCCAACCAAATCACACAAGGGATGATTGCGCGATCACAAGACGAACCCTTGTTGAGCCATAGCCAATGCAACAACAAAATCGCAATAAGGAGACCGCGAAAACCGCGTGGTCTCAGCAATCACAACGATCTGACTTCCTCAGACCGCCCAGACCACTTCTACTTCCACTTCAAAAAATTTATCAGACCAGTGGTGGCAATCCAACGGGGTACAGAATGACCGTTCACCCGTGGTTCATATCTCCCTGTCCCCATGAGTCGTCAACCCTCCCACCCTGGTACAAACAGACTGCGGGCGTGACTGACCCGCCACTTTCTACCGCAAGCAAGTTTACAAGCATTTCAATAATAATAATAATAACAACAAGTACATTTCCGGTCGGTGCCGGCCTGCCTTACTTGACATTAATTAATTAGAGCAAGCAGCCTTCTTAATGAGACATGTTGCTCATCCTTTGGTCAAGGAGAGCAGCGAGCGTGGGGGCACATTATTTCAGGCTAACCAGGGTAGAATAACTCAACTCTCGATTATCCCCAACTAATGCCTACCGGAAGGCCAACCGCCTGTTGAAACCGTCAACCGGTCTCTTGAGTTCGGACACACAGGGGAGTGTAGCCCATGCTTACTTCTCCCTCACTAAACTCTCTTGACTGTGGATGGAAAATCAGGAACAGACCCAAGGCTGTAGCGAAGAGGTCCCGCCACACACCCGAAAGATCTTAGAGAGCTTCCCCTCCCAAACCAATGCTCAGGTGGGCACCTTGGAGGGCACTAGCAGCCAACTCCAAAACTAGCATGGAGGAGAGAGATCAAAAGATCCCATCTCCTCCAAGGTGCCCTTAAGGGTCTATTTATAATTTTTCTAGTCTGGTCTGCAAATAGCATGAATCCGCCTTTTGTTTTTTCTAATCGCACCCCAAATTGGCCTGCTAATAGCCTAACTCCGCTGTTCTAAAGGGCTATTGACAGTCCCCCAAGGGAATCCAGGTAATTTTATCTCTGGATCCCACTAGGTGAGTGGTCCATGAGGGCACCACTCTCCTGACTTCTCTCATGCCTTCCCCCTTCGGATCCGGGCAGACGAGTGGTCCTTGAAAGCTTCACTCGCCTGCCCGGGGCGAGTGGTCCGTGGAGGCACCACTCGCCACTCCCGGATCCCCTGCGTGAATGGGGTTCCGACCATCCTTCGCCTGTCTATCCTCTTATCAGGACTTTCTTGTAGGCGAGTGCTACTTTGGCTCTTCCCTCTGGGCCTATGCGAATGCTTGCTTACCTCACTCATCTCTCCTTCTGGCCTCCTTGAGTCTAGGGGGCCCACTCAGCGAATACAGGGTTGTACACAATCCCCGCTCTTTGCGAGCGAGTTTTACGCTCGAAAAGAACAATCCAACCCGGTATTCGAGGAGTGTCTGCTGACTTGGACAGAATCTTTTCGCGAGTCCCACCACTGCGCTATATATATACCTCTGATCTGAACCTTTCCTTCGGAATGCTCCATTTCTTCTGACTGATTTTCCTTCTCCTCCCCGAGCTTTCGCCGCCTCGAATGACTTCCATGAAACCATCTCTGAAGCCGATCTCGCAAGAGATGCTGGACTGTCTGGCTGTGGCCGAGGGAAAAAATGCCCCCAAAGCCGCCAGGTTCGCCCCTGGCTTTCCTCGAAGAGGGACCCTAACTCTCTCTTCCGCTCTAGGAGAGCTATTGCGGTTTGGCGTAACCGGGTGGCGGGCGGGTCCGCCTCAGAATCTCCCCATTCGGTAAACAACCATCCCCCCGATATCCAGATGCAGGTATTCACACTTCTCCCGATTTCCTTGCTAACTCTTAGGACAATACCCTCCTGAGGGTCCCGACCATTCGCAGGAGGCATCGGCTCCTAAAGAAGATCGCGGGATCGTCCCAACGAAAACCGCAATGCTCCCGCCTATGGATGCGAGACCTACACTGGTCTAGGGCCTCGTTCCTTCGATCACCCTGGGCGAGACCCTGCATCAAACCGGTAAGGTACGAATAGTGTAATTACTCTCCACATTGCACGCTTCTGATCACTACTTCTCGCAGCCCTTGATCCTGGTACCAGGGGACAAAATTCTATTCCTCACCGTTCTCCCCTTCGCCAGGGAACTCCCACTTCCGTGAATGAGCACAGGGGCTCGCCTGGCAGGGAGCTTGGCCATACTCATCCTGCCACTGATCCAGCCGGCACTCCTGCAGTACCCCCAGAACCCTTTCGCCCTGGAAGAGGAAAATCTCTGCATCCTTCTTCCAGCCTATTCGATGGACAACCTTCTACGTTGCGCCCTCCTAAGCATAGTGAGCCCGTATCGGGTTAGTGACCTCAGTTGCTCTGACATGGTTGTCTGAACTGCCGAGACCAATAATCTCTGTTTTCGCAGGTCACCGGTAGGCATCCCCTATGGGGTCCTACTATGAAGGGGGAGAAGGGATGGTCTCGCTGCCTCCCTCCCCTGGAGAACTTTCGGACTTCCATGGTGACCCTTCTGATACCCAAACCCTGAAGGAGCGAATGAAGGAGGTCCTTGAAAATCTCATCTACATGCAGCGAGATCTTGCGGGTCAGATGGACGGGCAGCGGATGGATACTGCGCGCGAGATGAAGTCTCTTTGTCTAGACTACTCGCGCCTTCTTAGCGAGGTGGAGTGCCTGGGAGCTGAGGGCGGGGAGCTTTCTCCCGGGAGGCATGATGCGCGGGCCAGGGACCAGCTGCACTTAGCCAACCAAGAGATCACCGCTATGAATTCGTACTACTATTCGCAAATGCCCCCAGCTGCAGGGACGTGAGGTCGGGGTCGATGGCATTGGATCAAGCACTAGCCTACCGACACTCGCCCCCTTATCGCAACTGCTAGTGTTTTGAGAAACTTTGCAAAACTCTTTGATTTTGTAATAATCCGCTAACTGTGTTCTGCGAATGGTTCTTGTCTTTGTTATTTCGCTTTAATTTCTTATGATTGTTCTGCATCTGCCGAATTATATCGTCTCGCTCGCTATCTGTCTAACTAAATTATTTTTGTCGTCCTGCATTCCACTAGATGACCACTCGCCCGACGTTCAACATTAATCGGGCGAAATGAGCCGGCTCGGATTTCGAGGCGTCAGAGAGGCGCGGTCACTATCCGCACCCGCTGCCCAGGAAACCCCTTGATTTATCTACTTTTCTATAAATAGGCGGCCCTTCCAACCTCATTTATTACTTTTCAACCTAGCTCTCCTTCTCTCTCTTTACGCAAGCACTCGCTCCTCTTTCTTGTGCGCGATTTCGACTCTTCTCAGCTCTCGCGAGATGGGAGGCGAACCGGACGGTAGGGGTAAATGCGCCAACGCATTCGTCCAGCAAGACTTTGATCCCTGTGATCTTACCGAGGAGGCCTACATGACCACAATCACGAATTACATTCCGTCGGGGTTTTCTGCGAGCCGCCCTGGACCGGAAGACCGCATCAACACTTTCTCCGCGGGCACCCTTGCAATCCCGCTGGAACATTTTGAGGTGGGGTTCCGCATCCCAATCTTGCCAGAACTTCGTCATACGCTCCGCTACTTCGGGTTCATTCCCTCTCAGCTTAACCCGAACTCTATCGCTATGCTGGTAGGGTTCGCCTGCTACTTGCGTGAAGAAGGGATAGAATTCAGTCCACCCATCTTCCGCAAGCTTTTCACCTTCCGGGCGAAGCACGGGACGACCTTCTTCTCGGGACAGAATCCGCTCAAAGTGGCTGGTCTCGCGAACAAGAACCATGACTGGGTTCGCCTCTTTGTCTTCGTCAGCAGAAACTTCGGCAACGTCCTTTTCATGCTGGTGCGATAGGAAGAGTCAACCTTCAAGCCCCCGATGCTGGGGGGGTCACGAGGCCAAACTTCATCAATTCATCCTGGAACACGGGATGGACGTCGTCAATCTCCGGAAGAACGTCAACTCGCTTCCTCCTATTCCTCAGGGCGAGGGTAAGTTCGGGTTGTTTCTGTGTGCTTGAGCTCACCCTTTTTTCTCGCTTTATTGCTGAGTAAACTTCTCTCGGTTCAGGTATGCGCGACCTCCCGCTTCGCCCTCCGCATCTGGCGGGGGAGGTGCTGGGACCTTCCCTATCCTCCGCGCGAGCCTCCACTGAAGCCTGCCGGGAGGACTTAGCTTCCTCCAAGCCTAGCGGCCAGAAGTGGAAGCCAGATGTACCCCCTCCCGCCTCTTCGTCCAAAAAGCCAAAAACACCCTCATCCACGAAGGATAAAGCTCCCTCATCCGCGAAGGGTAAAGGGACCTTGAGTGATGCTCCGGGAGCGAATGCTATGGTCGGGACCTCAGCTCTGCTGGGAGGAACTTCCTCGAGGTCATTGCCGAGGGATCATCGAAAATTTGCGAACGGCGAGAAGTACGTGGACGCCGCGGGAGCTCCACTTGTTCAGTGATACAGGAACGCCAACAGGGTTTCGCTCTCCCCCCTCCATTCGTCCTGGGTCGAAAATAAGATTGCCAGCGGCAAGGCCTATGTTATCGCTTATGATCCCTACAGCCGGGATGATGTTGAAGTCTTCGATGCCGAGAAGACTCAGGTACTCTCTCATGAGACCGCGCGAGCCCTCCTCCGGGCGCTTGAGCTTCCGCACATGTCTACCCGCCGCAGCATCAACCTTGTGCAGAGTCTTAGTGACGTTGAGGCGACTCGGTCTAGTGCCTCTGTCGAGGTCTTAGAGCTGAAGCATAAATTGGAGGTCGCTGAGACCCACCTCGCTAGTCGCCCTGTTCGGGAGGTACGCGATTCTCCGCGGATGCTCATATTATTGCTGTTGAGTATTGTGTCCACAATCACCTTGATTTGAAGATGTCCCCTAGTAAACTAAAATGAATTGTATGTGTATTTGATGACTTTTGTTTAGATGTGTTATGACAGGTAGTAATGCTAAGTGCACACCAAAGTCAGGTTGCAATGGATCACCAAACATAGTTCTAGACAATGTAATCCCTCATTGTATAGAACAATGTGTTGGTCTATGTGTAATCTCTCTTTTGGAGTACACTTCATATTCTCATAACTGAAGGTGTTCAAGGTTGAGGTGTGGAGCAGGCTTTCAGAAGAAAAGAAAATTTCTGCTGAGTCAATTCGTCGAGATAACTCGGGTCCTTCCGACGAATCCCGACGAATCCTGACAGAAGACTTTCTGGCTGAGTTATGCAAAATTTTCTGAAGCCAAGTCCATTCGTCGAGATGACTCGGATCATTCCGACGAATCCCGACGAATGCTGACAGAGGTCATTTTGGCCGAGTCATGCAGAATTTTCTGAAGCCAAGTCCATTCGTCGAGATGACTCGGATCATTCCGACGAATCCCGACGAATGCTGACAGAGGTCATTTTGGCTGGGTTGTGAAGAAGTTTCTGAAGCCAAGTCCATTCGTCGAGATGACTCGGATCATTCCGACGAATCCCGACGAATGCTGACAGAGGTCAATCCTGTCTAGGTTCTGAAGAAAACTCTCAGCTAAGTCAATTCGTCGGATGCTCTCGTGTTATCCCAACGAATGACGGACAGACGGATTTCAATTTCTCGTTTCGTTTTTGAAATTTAGGGTTAGCCGACATGAACAGTACACGTGTCGCATCTCCCTTCATTGTCGCAAGAGCCGTTGAAGTCCTCCCTTTATATAGATCATTATTTTAGGGCAAAAGAAAAATCTCAAGAATCGATCTAAGACTTTCTTCAGCCGCCAGTTCAGAAAAGAAAAAAAAAAGGCAAAAAGAATCTATCTTCTCCTTCTCTTTGTCTGAACAAGTATTCTGAGATTGAACTCTCTCTGCTCAAGAATCTTTCTCTATTTGTGATAAGAGAGTTCTCAGAAGAAGGCCTTTGATCTCTTTGCTCCTCTCCTTATTGAAGATTTTCTCAAGCAAGTCAAAGGGCCTATTCAGATCTGGTTAGCCTAGTCTTCTCTCTTCCACTTCTCTCTAGTGCCAAGCTTTCCTTCAAGGTTGAGAAGAAGACTCAGTTTTCAAGATCTGAAGTTAATCTCTTTAGAGGTTAAGAAGAAGTATTTTGTTTCCATTTCTCTTCTTTTGTAGGAGTTTTTCACTCCGAGTTTATTTGTAGGAGTTGTTTACTCCGAGGTGTAGGAGTTGTTATACTCCGAGTTGTAGGAGTTTTGACTCCGAGGTGTAAGATTTGTTATAATCTGAGATTGGTGAAGTAGCCGAGTCTAGCCTCGAAGTGCTAGATAGGCGAGGCGGGAAAGAGGACTACCCACATCGGGGAACCTCTATAAAATCCTTGTGTCTGTGCTGTGGTTGGTTGTTTGCTTTTCTGTGTTTATTTTTTAATTCCGCTTAAAGACATAGAATCCACCTATTCACCCCCCTCTAGGTGATTTAGGCCGCAACTAGATACTTTCAATTGGTATCAGAGGTAGGTTGTTCGCTATAAGGCTAACACCTTGAACAAGATCTCCTCATCTAGTTGCTAAAGCAATCATGTCTGGAATGGATAAGACCAAGGACTCCGTCAAGTTGCCAGTCTGCACCAAAGAGAACTTTCCTATGTGGAAGGAAAGAGTAAGATTCTATATGGAAGCTGCTGACCCAAGAATATTTCAGATCGTGGAAGAAGGTCCCCATGTTCCGATGAAACCATCTTCAATAAACTCCACCATCATGATCCCAAAGAAGATGTTGGAACTGAATAAAGATGAGATCGCTCTAGTGGCCCTAGACAAGAAAGCAAAAAATATCATAGCAGGTGCAGTTGATGATTCAATGTTGCAAAATCTGCTTCACTGCAAATCTGCTAAAGAGATGTGGGACTCACTAGTCGTTCTGATGGAAGGGACCGAAGAAGTGAGGGATGACCGAAGATCGTTGCTGAACCAAGAATATGAAGCATTCAAGCAAGATCCAAGAGACTCCATTTCTGACACCTACGAGAAGTTCTTCAAGATCGTAAATGGTCTTAGAAACTATGATAGAGAATTCACGACTGGTGAACTAAATGACAAATTTCTGAGATCCCTGACGAAAGAATGGGATACAAAGGTCATAGCCATCAGAGAATTTGGAAAGCTCGGAACCACGGAGCCCCAAATGTTGTTTGGTAAGCTCCTGTCTCATGAGTTGAAGCTGAATTCCCGCAAAGCTGAAGAAGAGGGGGTCAGAGCCTCTGGAAGGGAGAAGTCCTCTGCCCTAAAAGCTGAAAGCTCAAGAAAGTGCAAAGCTCTCCCACCAGTAAGGAGACCATCTTCTGATGAGGATGAGTCTGATGCCAGCCCATCAGGTTCAGATATGTCTGATGGAGAATTTTCTCTTCTCTCCAAACAATTCAAAAGACTTCTGAATAAAAGGAAGCAGAAGAGAGGGCAATCCACTACATTTGATCACAGAAGATCAAAACGTGATGGTGATCATCACAAAAAGGACTACAACAATGAAAGGTATAAATCTAAACCGAACAAATTTGATTCTGCTGACATTATTTGTTATTGCTGCAATAAGCCAGGGCATGTAATAGCCGAGTGCCCGTATAAAAAGAAAGAAGGATCAAGGAAGGAAGAAAAGAGATCATTTAAAGGAAGGAAGAAAGAAAAGAGTCTCCTCGCCAAAAAGGCCAAGACTCTGAGCGACAGCGACTCTGATGCGTCAAGCTCAGATGAAGAAGCCTACTTTGGGCTTATGGCTCATCTAGATGAAGAAGTAGGCGACTCCTCTTATAAGGGGAAGGTAAACTCTCATACCCCTCTATCTGCTTCTGAAGATGAGACTGCATCCGTAGCAAATGAAGGCTACTCCTCGGAGGAGGACTCTAAGTTAATAACTCAGTATGAAGCCCTTGTGAAAGGATTTGACAAGTTCCGCAAGGTTGTCAAATCCAAGTCAAAAGAAATTGAATCTCTCAAGACAGTGGAATTAGCCTTGAGGGAGGAAGTTGAACAATTAACTCCCCTCAAAGATGAAATCCAACTCTTGAAAGACGAACTGAAAAGCTCTACTGAGTTGTTAAAATTAAAGGAGAAAACCATAAGTGAACTAGAAAATAAGTTGAAGGCGGAAAGGAAGCTCGTAGAAAGCTTCTCCAAGCCTAAGACTATTCTTTCATTCATTGATACGTTTTCTGCTCCTGCGAAGGGTAGCGGAATTGGTCATAAGGCTGAAAGTAGTAAGGCTGCTGTGAAGAGAGCTGTGAAGGGAAAGGGAAATGCTAATCAAAGTCAACCTTCATTTAGGAAGGTCATTTTTCCATCAAATCCTTTTGACTTTGATTCATCCTACGGTCATTTTGCTAGGCCAACACATGTTGAACCTAGTAATAGATATCAAGGATGGAGCTTTCCCCGAAACTTTGACAACTCTTCCTTCAAAGCTCCTCATGAAGAAATAACCCTCAAAGATCATGGTCCATTTGTTCACGGATCAGCTCACAAGAAAGCACCGAAAATTAGAACGATTGCACCCAAACCTGTTGAGAAGAAGTTGGAGCCATGTGTGTGCTGTCACCATGAGGCTCCCACTTCTAAGAAGACTTCCTCTATGAAAGTCACTCCTGTTGCACCTCCCGTTCAAAAGGCAAAACAGGAGACAAAGAGAAGGTACAATCGATTCGATTGTTGGTGTTGTGGCAAGATTGGTCATTTTGCCATAGACTGTTGGTTTAATCCGAGAAATGTCTCGACTCCACGGATTAACAATGCAAGAATGACCTCTCGCAATGTTAACATTCCAAGTGGTGGTCATCTAACAAAAAGCCAAGGACCCAAATCGGTTTGGGTTCCTAAGGGCAATTGATTATTGATTGCAGGTATGTCCAAAGGCCAATTCAAATCCAATATGGTACTTGGACAGTGGATGTTCACGGCACATGACCGGAACGAGAAGTTTGTTACAAGAGTATACCCCCGTGAAAGATGGTCCAAAAGTTATTTTTGGCGGATCTGATCGGGGAATCACAAAAGGCTACGGTATGATCACTAATGGTACAGTCTCTTTCACAGACGTGGCTTATGTTAAAGGATTACAACATAATCTCATTAGCATAAGTCAACTTTGTGACAAAGGCTATATGGTAGAATTCTACAAGGACAAGTGCTTGATAAAGTCGTCTGATACGTCAGAAACTATTTTAACAGGCACTCGGAGTAGAAATATCTTTTGTTTAAATTTTCTTTGCTTAGACTCTTCTACACCAGTATGTCTTTTAGCAAAAGATAGTGCATCTCTCTGTGACCAGTGGCACAAGAGACTAGCACATATTAATTTCAAAACAATAAGCTTGTTATTTTCTCACAACTTAGTTCGTGATGCTCCAGATGTCAAGTGCATTAAAAAGAGACCTTGTCATGCCTGCCAAATGGGTAAGCAGACTCGGGCTACCTCTAAGAGCATTATTGGCAAAGATTCTACCAGATGCTTATATCTGCTCCATATGGACTTGTTTGGTCCCATGCAAATCCGAAGTTTAGGAGGCAAGTCTTATACGCTGGTTATTGTTGATGATTACTCACGCTTTGCTTGGGTTTTCTTTCTGAAACACAAGTCAGACACCTTTGACTCGTTCACCACATTCGTCAAGCAAATTCAGAATGAACTGGAATGTTCTGTGGTCAAAATCAGAAGTGACCATGGTACAGAATTCAAGTCTGGGGCTATGACCGAATTTTGTGAAAGCCTAGGTATCTTTCATGAGTTTTCCTCTCCTCGTACTCCACAACAAAATGGAGTAGCTGAGAGAAAGAATAGAACACTCATAGAGGCTTGCAGAACAATGTTGAGTGACTCTTCTCTCCCAGAATACTTCTGGGCTGAAGGCATCAACACTGCCTGCCACGTGCAAAACAGAGCACTAATCAACAAGAACCATCATAAGACTCCTTATGAACTCCTGAAGGGCAAGAAGCCAACCTTGTCTTATTTTAGAATCTTTGGCAGTAAATGCTTCGTGCTTAATAACGGGAAATATTACAAAACTAAGTTTAGTGAAAAATGTTTTGAAGGTATTTTCGTAGGATATAGTAGCCATAGTAAGGCATATAGGATTTTCAACAAGAAAACCCTGGTTGTAGAAGAAACTTTTAATGTTATATTTGATGAAACTAGTATGCTTCAAAGCAGTTCTTCTAGTGTTTTTGTTGAAGATGCAGATGCAAGGTTCAAGGACATAAACTTGGAAGAAGCTGTAAAGGAAGATGCTCCAAAGTCTATTGAAGTCAACATTCCATCCGCACATGAGGAAGATGAACCTCAAGAAGATGAAGATGTACCGGAAGTGCAGGAACCCCGTGGAAATCCAAATGCTGGAATGATCCGACACTTAAGGGACCATCCTGCAGAGCAAATTATTGGAGATACCCATGCTGGTGTAAGAACAAGAAGAGGTACAACTAACGAAGTTTTACATTTAAGTTTTCTTTCACAGATTGAGCCAAAGAAGTTTGAAGAAGCAAACTCCGATCCCTCTTGGATCCTTGCTATGCAAGAGGAGCTCAACCAATTCAAAAGATGTAAAGTTTGGAAGTTGGTACCTAGACCCAAAGGACAGAATGTGATTGGAACCAAATGGATTTTCCGGAACAAGCTTGATGAAAAGGGCATCATCACCAAGAACAAATCAAGACTGGTTGCTCAAGGATACAGGCAAGAAGAAGGGATTGACTTTGATCAGACCTTCGCACCCGTAGCAAGACTCGAAGCCATCAGATTATTTCTGGCTTATGCTGCATATAAGGGTTTTAAGGTTTTTCAGATGGACGTAAAGTCCGCTTTTCTGAATGGAGACCTTAAAGAGGAAGTGTATGTAGCTCAGCCTCCAGGTTTTGTCGATCCTAACTTTCCTGATCATGTATTTCATTTACAAAAAGCCTTGTATGGTCTTAAACAGGCACCCCGAGCCTGGTATGAGACATTGTCTAAGTTTCTTCTTGAGAACAAATTTACAAGAGGAACAATAGACAAGACATTGTTTCTTAGGGAAGTTAAAGGCGAGATTTTGCTGGTGCAAATCTATGTCGACGACATTATCTTTGGCTCTACTGATGACAAACTTTGCAAAAAGTTCTCTAACTTGATGCAAGGTAAGTTTGAAATGAGCAGTATGGGAGAGCTGAAATATTTCTTAGGACTCCAGGTGAACCAATCTGAAGATGGAATCTTCATCTCTCAGACGAAGTTCACTAAAGAGCTTCTTAAGAAATTTGGAATGGAGAGTGCAACCTCAATGAGGACTCCAATGGGCTCAAGTATGTCTCTGGACAAGGATGAGAAAGGGAAACCTTTTGATGAAACCAAGTACAGAAGCATAATTGGATCCTTGCTCTATCTCACTGCTACTAGACCTGATATAATGTTCTCAACATGTGTGTGTGCCAGGTATCAAGTGAACTGCAAGGAATCTCATTATGCCGCTGCAAAGAGGATATTGAGATACCTTAAGGGTACACCAAATCTCGGCTTATGGTACCCAAGAAGCAATGATTTTGAACTAATTGGATTTTCAGACGCTGATTTTGCAGGTAGCAAAGATGATAGAAAGAGCACTTCGGGAACTTGCCAGTTCTTGGGAAAAAGGCTCGTTTCCTGGAGTAGCAAGAAGCAAAATTGCGTTGCAATCTCAACTGCTGAATCGGAGTATATCTCTGCAGGCAGTTGCTGCGCACAACTTTTGTGGATGAAAAATCAGCTTGAGGACTATAATGTAAAGCTCTCAGAAATCCCCATGTTCTGTGACTCCTCAAGTGCTATTGCCATAGCAAATAATCCCGTCTCTCACAGCAGAACGAAGCATATTGAGCTTCGCTATCACTTCATCCGAGAACATGTCGAAAGTAAGGACATAAATTTATTATATGTTAATACTGACAAACAAATTGCAGATATTTTTACGAAGCCTCTGGACGAAACCAAATTCAATTTCTTCAAAATGGAACTTGGAATGCTCAACAAGGAATCTTGAAGTCGGGACTGTTGAAATTTCACGAAATTGCACGAGATTTCACGTATTAACTCAGAAAATTTCATGACATTTCACGGGTGTTCACGGGACAGTTTTTTTTTTTTGGGATATTTATTCCTCTCAAAATTCCTCTTCCGTGGAATAAATTCTCTACAGGTGCGCGCCCTACTTAAAATTTTATATATATATATATATAAATCAAAAGAAAACATCACGATTTCACGGAAGGATTCGTCTTCTCAAATTCCTCTTCCGTGAAACCCTTCCCGTCCGTTCGTCTTCTCCATCGCGATTCCCTGTTTCTCTTCCTCGACGTCGACGACATCAATGGCGCCCAAAGCTTCCGGTGGCTTGAACTCAGGGGGAGAGTTGGTGAGAGGCGCCTTCCGCTCTGCTTCAGATGAGTTTCGAAATGTCATCATGATGCTTGATGTCGCCGGGCTAAGTTTCATCTTGGAAGAGCCGACCAAAGTCCTGGAACAGGATGTTCTAGAGTTTTATCAAAATGCTAAAATCTCTGGTCAAGGCAAGAAGATCAAAAGCTCTATTCGATCGTGCAAAGTAATTTTGAAGGCTAGAGGTCTCAATCGATCGTTGAAGATGCCAGATGTCGAATCTGAAGAGCTGTCTGTTGAAGATACTTTCAGAGCCAGAAGATTTTGTGGTATTCTTGATCAGAGCGCCAAAATCAGAAGAAAATTCATGAATGAAGGAGGTAAGCTTCTGTGTGATATTATTGGCAAAGTTTTTTTATGCAAGGTAGGTTCTCACGACTACATATCTGAAGAGGATTTCAAAATTCACACCGCTATAATTTGTCGAAAAAATCTCAATTTTGGAGAAGTCATCTTTGAGAAGATTAAAGAAAGTTTTCTTGCTCCAAATTTTGGAAGGATTCTCAGTCTGCTTCTGCATAGTGGTAATCCAGAGTTTTTCAATACTGGAAGAGGTACCCCCATCCACCACACAAAGAAAATCAATTCCTCCATTTTCACCAAATGGGAAAGGGTAATTCCCAAAGGATTAGGGAATGCTGCTGTAAGGGCTCCTTTGAGTGATGATGAGGCCCCTCTCCCTGATGTACTTAGGTCCACTGAAGCAGGGCAATCCTCCAGGGGGAGTGGACTGGATCCAGCTCCTGCACAGGACAGAGATGCACATGTTGAGGGGGAGTTTCCAACCCCAAGAGACATTGGTGCATGCAGTGGTGCTGCAGAGGTTGCTCCTCCTAGTGTTGCTGATCTTGTCTTGGAGGATCAAGAGGTTGCTGCTGTGGTTGTTGAGGCTCCTCAGCTGGAAGATTCAAGGAGATCACCTGCCTTGGTTGATTCTCAGTCTGAAGATCATGATATATTGCCAGCCACTCCTCCTGAGCAATCTGATTCTGGGGAGCAGGGCAGCCTTGGTGCCATGCTGAGGTTGGCTAAGGAGATGTCTCTTCTTGAGGGGGAGAAAGACCAGGAAGATCCCTTCATGGCTGAATCTGTTCCTTCTGAGGTCCTTCCTCCTCTGCTGCTTTTGCCTCCTCCAGAGATTGTTGTGGCTAGGATCACCTCTCCAAGAGCAACTGTGCTTGACAGCTTAGCACAGTCCTCAAGTTTTGTAGCTGAAAAGCTTTCTCCTGAAGAGGGTGAGACTGGTGATAGCTCTCACTCTTCGTTGCTGAAGTCCATTGCTGGGATGCTACAGGGTCAGTCTGATCACTTTGATCAATCTATAAAGCAAGTGTATAAGAAGATTGACTCCGTTGATAGTTCTTTGAGGCAAGACATGGCTGAGATCAAGCATGATATGGGCAGATTCAAGACTGATCAAGAAGCCTGGATGCTATCTGCTGGGAAAGCTTTGGATCACACAAATAAGGCTGTTGGGCATGCTCTCCAAAATCTGCATCAGGTCAGTGAAGATGTGTTGCACCTGACTTCTGCTATTTCTTCTCTCAGCTCTGCTCATGATCAAGGAATTTCTTACTTGGATGATCAAGTTGAAATTCAGCTAAAAAGGTTATATTCCCTCCTTCATGAAGATGTCATAAAGGGGGAGGAAAGTGTGGTCTCCAAGTTAGAAGGCTCTGCAAGCAAATTGGATGAGTTGAATGAAAATGTAGCTTCTCAAATGAAAGATCTCAAGGAAAACATCTTACAGAATGTCAAGGATGTAAATTGGTATACTCATGAAGCCCAAAGCTGGCTGTTCAAGCAAGTGGCTGAAATGCTGGGGTTTGCTGTTGTTGACAAAGGGTCAAGTGTTCCCTCCTCTAGTGCTCCAGGTCCCAGGGCTCCTAGTTTCTCTCCACATTCTGCTGAGGACTCTGTGTTTGCTGATGAAGTCTTCCCGGCTTCATCTTATCAGGATATGTGGGATGATCCAGCTCTTGTTCAAGATCCTGACAGCCCCCATTTTGCTGATCCCTCTGAGAAGTCTTTAAAAAGGAAGCTTTTTGATGATAAGCCTCCTGCTAAGAAGTCTAATCCATTTAAGAAGGCCAGAGAGTTCTATGATAGGCCTCCTCCTAGAAACTTCCAAGAAAGCTGGAGCCCTATCTCCAAAAGTTTTATTCTCTCTGCCTTTGATAAAGTCAGCAATCAGAATGAAAAGGTCAGTGACCATTATAGTTCAGAAGAATGGAGCAAGTTTGAGAAAAGAACAACTGAAAGAAGAATTCACTTCAAGAATGGTGGATCTAAAGAGTCTGCTCCTGACAAATACTGGCCTAAGCCAAAGGCTTTTTTTGAAAGAATGGATTCAGAACTGAAGAAGAAAACTGAGGCAGTGGACAGAATGGCTGCAAAGATGAAAGGCAAAGGTCATGATTAAGCTGGGCTTTTCTGGAATCATGATGTTTTCTTTGCTTATATATATATATACACTTTTCTTAAACATTTAGTCCTTTCTGCTCTTCATTATACATATTACTGCCTGGGTTCTGCCTTCTTATTTAATATTCTTTCTGTGCAATTCAAGTTAGTGCCTAGGGTTATGACATCTTCAAATAGGGGGAGATTGTTGAGTATTGTGTCCACAATCACCTTGATTTGAAGATGTCCCCTAGTAAACTAAAATGAATTGTATGTGTATTTGATGACTTTTGTTTAGATGTGTTATGACAGGTAGTAATGCTAAGTGCACACCAAAGTCAGGTTGCAATGGATCACCAAACACAGTTCTAGACAATGTAATCCCTCATTGTATAGAACAATGTGTTGGTCCATGTGTAATCTCTCTTTTGGAGTACACTTCATATTCTCATAACTGAAGGTGTTCAAGGTTGAGGTGTGGAGCAGGCTTTCAGAAGAAAAGAAAATTTCTGCTGAGTCAATTCGTCGAGATAACTCGGGTCCTTCCGACGAATCCCGACGAATCCTGACAGAAGACTTTCTGGCTGAGTTATGCAAAATTTTCTGAAGCCAAGTCCATTCGTCGAGATGACTCAGATCATTCCGACGAATCCCGACGAATGCTGACAGAGGTCATTTTGGCCGAGTCATGCAGAATTTTCTGAAGCCAAGTCCATTCGTCGAGATGACTCGGATCATTCCGACGAATCCCGACGAATGCTGACAGAGGTCATTTTGGCTGGGTTGTGAAGAAGTTTCTGAAGCCAAGTCCATTCGTCGAGATGACTCGGATCATTCCGACGAATCCCGACGAATGCTGACAGAGGTCAATCCTGTCTAGGTTCTGAAGAAAACTCTCAGCTAAGTCAATTCGTCGGATGCTCTCGTGTTATCCCAACGAATGACGGACAGACGGATTTCAATTTCTCGTTTCGTTTTTGAAATTTAGGGTTAGCCGACATGAACAGTACACGTGTCGCATCTCCCTTCATTGTCGCAAGAGCCGTTGAAGTCCTCCCTTTATATAGATCATTATTTTAGGGCAAAAGAAAAATCTCAAGAATCGATCTAAGACTTTCTTCAGCCGCCAGTTCAGAAAAGAAAAAAAAAAGGCAAAAAGAATCTATCTTCTCCTTCTCTTTGTCTGAACAAGTATTCTGAGATTGAACTCTCTCTGCTCAAGAATCTTTCTCTATTTGTGATAAGAGAGTTCTCAGAAGAAGGCCTTTGATCTCTTTGCTCCTCTCCTTATTGAAGATTTTCTCAAGCAAGTCAAAGGGCCTATTCAGATCTGGTTAGCCTAGTCTTCTCTCTTCCACTTCTCTCTAGTGCCAAGCTTTCCTTCAAGGTTGAGAAGAAGACTCAGTTTTCAAGATCTGAAGTTAATCTCTTTAGAGGTTAAGAAGAAGTATTTTGTTTCCATTTCTCTTCTTTTGTAGGAGTTTTTCACTCCGAGTTTATTTGTAGGAGTTGTTTACTCCGAGGTGTAGGAGTTGTTATACTCCGAGTTGTAGGAGTTTTGACTCCGAGGTGTAAGATTTGTTATAATCTGAGATTGGTGAAGTAGCCGAGTCTAGCCTCGAAGTGCTAGATAGGCGAGGCGGGAAAGAGGACTACCCACATCGGGGAACCTCTATAAAATCCTTGTGTCTGTGCTGTGGTTGGTTGTTTGCTTTTCTGTGTTTATTTTTTAATTCCGCTTAAAGACATAGAATCCACCTATTCACCCCCCTCTAGGTGATTTAGGCCGCAACTAGATACTTTCAATTGCTTCCCCATGCCCCCGTCTTACCATCCTCCTTTTCACAGGACACCACCAGCGCCGAGATGCTTCATGTGCGGGTGAACGGTCTCGAGGACGAAGTCCGGGAGTCTAAAGCTGAGACTCAGCGCTTGCGAGAAGCCGCAACTCTGATCCTTGGTGAAGGGAGTAAGAGGCATTCTTACTCTAACTATGAATTCGAGGAGCTGATGCAGGATAGCGCGCAAGATGCTGCAGAGCACACGCTGCAAGTGCTTCGTTATGCCGGGTATTTGAAGGAGGGTGTCAGAATACTCTCAGCACGCCATGTCGTGCCTGATATCTTCGTCCCGATTAATGTCCCGGATGGCGAGGACCATCCGCAGAAAGAAGGCGTCATCCTCTTGGGCTCGGACGAAAGTGGTGGATCCCCAGACCGTAACCTTAAGGATTCTTAAGAATTTTGTAGGACATATTTGGGGCGAGACCCCTTTTTTGTTAATGACGTTTTTGTCAGTTAATGCTTCTTTATTCTGTTTCTGCATCTCGCTAGGCTCTCAGGACGCTACGTTGTTGTGTGATTGTCATGGCCGCTCGATGAATTATAAAGGAAACCTAACCTGTCTCGCCAATGCTGGCTAATTGCGGTTCGTTCCACTCGCCTCCCTGGGTCACTTGCCAGGGACCATTTAGCTCGTGCGTAGCTCTCGCCCCCTACTAGGTAGCTTCAGCCCCAGGCGCTCTCGCCGAGATATTCGTGACGCGTAGGAGCGCTATGTGGTTACAACCCTTTCGCACTCGCTCCAGCCGCCTTAGAACCCAGACGGTTCTGTTGATTTCTGCCGGGAACACGACTGCGCCGAGAACTAGCTTCATCTTGCCAAATTCTCGCAGCCCTTGGGCTGGCCAACGCTTCCACTATGCACTCGCTGGGCGAGTTTCTATCCTGGCCTTTATCACTCGCCAACGAGGGTCCCTCATGATGGGCACCATTCACCGACCTCATGCTGAGACTCACTCTGTCAATTAATTAATTAATTAATTTCTTGCGTTGGATTTTTCTTTCTTACCTCATCTTCCTCATGGGTTGCCTCCGAGTGAGCCTACGACCCTGCCAGCTGGATGAGAGCTTGGTCAGCGGGTCTGCTCAGGGCCATCCTTTGAGACTTTTCCATCCTGCCACCGAGTGAGCCTACGACCCTACCAGCTAGGTGAGAGCCTGGTCAGCGGGTCTGCACCGGGCCATCCTTTGAGACTTTTCCATCCTGCCACCGAGTGATCCTACGGCCCTGCCAGTTAGGTGAGAGCCTGGTCAGCGGGTCTGCTCGGGGCTAACCTTTGACATCTTTCTATCCTACCACCGAGTGATCCTACGGCCCTGCCAGGTAGGTGAGAGCCTCGTCATCGGGTCTGCCCGGGGCTAACCTTTAACATCTTTCTATCCTTCCACCGAGTGAGCCTACGACCCTGCTAGCTAGGTGAGAGCCTGGTCAGCAGGTCTGCTCGGGGCCTATCTTTCTTTTGTAACCTGCCACCGAGTGAGCCTTCGGACCTGCCAGCTAGATGAGAGCCTGAACAGCGGGTCTGCTCAGGGCCTATCTTTTTTTGTAACCTACCACCGAATGTGCCTACGGCCCTGCCAGCTAGGTGAGAGCCTGTACAGCGGGTCTGCTCGGGGCCTATCTTTCTTTGTAACCTGCCACCGAGTAAGCCTTCGGACCTGCCAGCTAGATGAGAGCATGGACAACGGGTCTGCTCTGGGCCTATCCTTCTTTGTAACCTGCCACCGAGTGAGCCTACGGCCTTACCAGCTAGGTGAGAGCCTGGACAGCGGGTCTGCTCGGGGCCTATCTTTCTTTGTAACCTGCCACCGAGTGAGCCTTCGGACCTGCCAGCTAGGTGAGAGCCTGGATAGTGGGTCTGCTCGGGTCCTATCCTTCTTTGTAACCTGCCACCGAGTGAGCCTATGGCCCTGCCAGCTAGGTGAGAGCCTGGACAGGGGGTTTGCTCGGGGCCTATCTTTCTTTGTAACCTGCCACCGAGTGAGCCTACGGACCTGCGAGCTAGATGAGAGCATGGACAGCGGGTCTGCTCGGGGCCTATCTTTCTTTGTAATTGCCACCGAGTGAGCCTACGGCCCTTCCAGCTAGGTGAGAGCCTGGACTGCGGGTCTGCTCGGGGCTTATCATTCTTTATAACCTTCCATCGAGTGAGCCTTCAGACCTGCCAGCTAGGTGAGAGTCTGGACAGCGGGTCTGCTCGGGGCCTATCCTTCTTTGTAACCTGCCACCGAGTGAGCCTACGGCCCTGCCAGCTAGGTGAGATCCTGGATAGTGGGTCTGCTTGGGGCCTATATTTCTTTGTAACCTGCCACCGAGTGAGCCTACGGACCTACCAGCTAGATGAGAGTCTGGACAGCGGGTCTGCTCGGGGCCTATATTTCTTTGTAACCTGCCACCGAGTGAGCCTACGACCCTGCCAGCTAGGTGAGAGCCTGGGTAGCGGGTCTGCCCCGGGCCTATCCTTCTTTGTAACCTGTCACCGCCTTACCGATGATAATTCCATTCACATGTACACAAAAGAGAAATATTATCTTTTAATATAAACGCTTTTTATTACATGTACTCAAGGATAGAAACATTTCAGGTCATCTCCACTCCATGAGTGACAGATGGACTCGCCCTCCACATTTTGGAGGCCATATCCTCCTGACTTTAAGGTTTCTTCCATGACATAGGGGCCCTCCCAATTGGGTTTGAGCTTTCCTACCGCGGCTGACCTTCCGGCTGCGTCAACCTTTTTCAACATGGGGTCCCCCTTCTCGAATTGCTTGATCCGGACGTGCTTGTCAAAGTATTTGGCCATCCTCCGTTTGACTTCCTCTTGACGAATGGCGGCAAGATCTCGGACCTCCTCGATCAGATCCAAGGAGAGCTACAACTCCTCCTTGTTTCCTGTTCTCCATTCTTCATCACCATCTGAGGAGGCCCTTACCCGTGGCGTCTTGACTTCAAATTCCATGGGAATGATGACCTCGCAACCTTGAGAGAGATTGAAGGGGGTCTCGCCAGTTGCGGTGTTGGGGGTTGTCCTTAGAGCCGATAGAACCGAGGGGAGATGCTCCACCCAATTCCCCTTAAAGTTCTCCACCTTCTTTTTGAGTAAGTTCACTATAATCTTATTTGCTGCCTCCACCTGCCCGTTGCTCCTGGGGTGATGGACGGATGTGAACCTAAGGTCTATCCCCAACTGAATACAGAAGCTTTTGAATTCCTCGCTGGCGAATTGCGGACCATTGTCTGTGACTACGGCTTGCGGAAGCCCATGTTGACAGATGATCTCCCCCCATACAAAGTTGCGGATTACCTGAGGGCCCATTGGCTAGAGCCTTAACCTCCGACCACTTCGAGAAATAGTCGATCATGACTAAGAGAAACCTTCTTTGCCCACTTGCCTAGGGGAAAGGTCCTACCAGATCCATCCCCCATATGGCGAATGACCATGGTGCTGTGATGCTCCTTAGCCTCTGGGCCGCCATAAGTTGGAGCGGGGAGAACAATTGACACTTCTGACACTTCTTGGCGAACCCCGCTGCATCCTTGCTCAGGGTCGGCCAGAAGTACGCCTGCCTCACTATTCTTGCCTCCAACATCCTGCTCCCCGAGTGACTACCACATTCGCCGGAGTGAATCTCCTCCAGAACTCTCGGGACCTCTTCCTCAGAAATGCATCGCGCCAAGAGTCCTGAGAGAATCTTCCAATACAAGTCCACTTCATGAAGCACGTAGTAGGAAGACTTGTACCGAAAGCGCCTTTGATCTGGAACCTCTTCCGGAAATTTGCCCGTTGCCATGAAGGTCACGAAAGGGTCCTTCCATGAGGACCGCTGCTCTATGTACATGAGCTCCCATTCCTCAATCGAAGGGCGGAACAAATTTGCCAAGGTCCCTCCAGCCCGAAGGCCAGACTTGGCCAGCCGATCTGCCGGGACACTTTCTTCCTTGGTATGTGCCTGATGGAGAAGCTTTTGAATGTTCCAATGAGACCCCTTACTTTGGCTAGATACCTCATGAGCGTGGGCTCCCTTTCCTTGAACTCACCCTTGATCTATGAGGATATCACCATTGAATCAGTGAGGACTTCCACATCATGATCCCCCAACTCCTGGGCCAGACGTAGGCCGGCGATCACTGCTTCGTACTTCGCCTGGTTGTTGGTGATGGGAAAGTGTATCACTAGCGCTTGTTCAATTTTCACTCCATGAGGGCTTTCCAATACCACCATCCTCCTAAAGTATTCTTGCCTAAGGCCCCGTCGACCAATAGCTTCCAGGGGACGTAAAGAAGGGCTTGCTCCTCTTCCATTTCGACCACGTAGTCCGCCATGAAATCTGCAACAACTTGAGCCTTCATCGATAACCGAGGGAAGAAGGTGATGTCGAATTCGCTCAGCTCCACCGACCATTTCACGAGCCTTCCTGAATGCTCTACCCCCTCAAAGATTTTGCACAGGGGGTGGTCAGTCACTACTTGGATTGAATGGGCCTGGAAGTACGGTCTGAGCTTCCGGGCCGAGATGATCAGGGTAAAGGCTAGCTTCTCCAAAATTGGGTATCGGAGCTCTGCCTTCTTCAAAACCCTGCTTACGTAGTAGATGGGTAGCTGCTTCCTGGCCTCTTCCCAGACCAAGACAGAGCTCACGGCTTCAGCCCCGACTCCGAGATACAAGGCTAGGTCCTCTCCTTCCTTAGGACCTTGGAGTAGCAGAGCCTTGGTGAGTTGTTTCTTTAGGGCTTGGAAGGGCTCCTCGCATTTCTTCGTCCATTCGAACTTCTGATTGCCTCGCAACACCCTGAAGAAGGGGGCACATTTCTCTCCAGCCCGGGAGAGAAACCTACTCAACCCCACGAGCTTCCCAGTCAGGCGCTGGACTTCCTTAGCATTTCGTGGTGATCCCAACAACATTATAGCTTTAACTTTGTCCGGGTTAGGTTCCACCCCTGCTGGGGTAAGGAGGTGGCCCAAATATTTCCCCTTGCTAGCCCCGAAGATACATTTTGAATGATTCAACCTCATCTTGAACCTTCGCAGGGTGGCAAAGGTCTCCTCGAGGTCATGGAGGTGGGAGCTCACATCCTTGCTCTTTACCATGAGGTCATCTACGTATACCTCCAAGTTCCTCCCCCTTTGTTCCTGGAAGACTCGATCCATCATCCTCTGGTACGTTGCCCCTGCATTTTTTAGTCCAAACGACATCATCTTATAGCAGTAGCACCCTTCCCTTGTGATGAAAGAGACATTCTTGACGTCCGGGGGGTGCATCTTGATCTGATGATAACTTGAAAAAGCATCTACAAAACTCATTACAAAAAAACCGACGGCTGAGTCAACCAGCGCATGGATCTGAGGCAAAGGATAACAATCCTTAGGTTAGGCTTTGTTTAAAAGAGAAAAATCAATACACATCCTCCAGCGGCCATCGCCTTTTTTTACCATGATGACATTGGAGACCCAGCCTGGATACTAGATCTCCGATACAAAACCTGCTTTGAGAAGCTTCTCCACCTCCTTGTGGATCGGCCCCTCTAGCTTGTCGGCAATGACCCTCCTCTTCTGTCGGATGGGGCGAGCCCCTGGCTCGAGGTTGAGTCGGTGGCAGGCCACGTCTTCATCTATGCCCGGCATGTCTGTCGCGCTCCATGCAAAGATGTCCACGCTCCTCTAGATGGACTCCAACATCCTCCTCCTGTCCTCTGGGCCAAGGCCCCCGCTGACCCGCACCTTCTCCACTTTCCCCTCCTGGGTGGTGACCACCATCTCGACCACTTCTTCCGCCGCCTCAAGACGGGCCGGCTCTTCCCAGCTGCCCCTTGCCTCCCTTACTTCGGTCGGGGTCTCCTCATCTACCATAGCCTCCTCCTCCATTGGCTCGGCGTGCTCCTCCTGGGCCACCTCCATCTCCTCTTCCCGGACGCTGTTCTCTCCTTCTCCTTCTCCCACCTTCCTCTCTCCTCCTGGCCCCTATGGCCCCTTCATCTCTCTATCCACCTTCTCAGCCTCCGCCATCTAGGAGATGGTGTTGACGGCAGTCACATAACACTGCCTCGCCACCTTTGCATCCCCCCGGATACAGACCTGGACTCCTCCACTGCGGAACTTCAAGCACTGATGGAAGGACGAGGGAACGCACTCGAAGGTGCTGATGAGAGGGCGTCCGAATATGGCATTGTAGCTTCTCGGAGCGTCGACAATGACGAACCGGTAGTTCCTGGGGACCCCTCCCAACGTCACCTGGAGGCCGACTCCTCCCTCGACCTCTTTCTTTTCCCCTGAAAATCCAAATAGGGGCCTGTCTGAGGCCTGCACCCTCTTTGCTTCTACCTCCAATGCGTCAAAGGCCTTCTTGAAGATCACATTCACGGAACTCTCATTGTCGACAAAGATTTGGGAGACCGTGAAGTTTTCGATCGCCGTCTGCATCACCAAGGCATCACAGAATGGGTCTTCAAAGTCCGGCATGTCCTCCAATGAGAAGGTGAGCTTCTCCGAGGGGGTGGGGCTTGGGAGGTCGACGCGATGCTCCTCCTGAACATCGCCTGGAAGCTTATCTTACGAGTTGCCTCTATCCCCACCACACCATGGATCACTTCAATCCCTCCCTTGGCTCCCACATCTGCCCTGTCCTCACATCTATCCTCCCCCTCTTCGGGTAGTACTTCTTCAATCCTCACAGGTCGATGCTGCTGCTGACCTCTTCCCCTCATCTCTAGAAACTCCGGGCAGGTGGTCGTCGCGTGACCTTCCTCCTGATGGAAGTCACAATAGGGCAACGCCACCCTGCCTCCTTTTCCTCCTCTTCCTCTTCATCCTCTTCCTCCTCTTCCACGGCCTACTGACATGGCTTGCTCCTGAGGGGGGTGAGGGGGTCTGGGGCCTTGCCTCTATCCCTGATGATTGGCCCTCCCTTCCCCTTCTCTGGTGATCTCTCTCCTGACCTCGCACCGGTCTCTTCTTGGGCCTCCAAGCCAGCCAGTTATTGGGCTACTCTGGGTTGGCGGCCTCTCCCTCAATCTCTTCCGCCACCCGCTCCATCAGCTCCTCGAAGGATAGAGGGGCCTTCCTCTTCAGGTCCATTTTGAAGAACCCCTCCCACAACCCCACTATGAAGGCTAGCTGCAGGGTGAACCCTGGCACCTCCTGGACTTGTAGGATCTCTTCTTGGAACCTGTCCACGTAATGGGCCAGTGACTCCCCAGGCCCTTGCTTGATCTTGAAGAGCGCCTCCGCGTCCTTCTTCCTCTTCTTTGACATTGAGAAGCGCAACCTGAAGCTCCGAAGCAGATCCTCGAAGGCATAGATAGAGCCCACGGGGATCTGGTGAAACCAGTCCCTCGCCTTCTCCTTCAGAGTGGTGGCTAAGAGCCTATACTGGAAGGCATCTGACATTAGGAGGATTGAGACCATGTCCTCGAACCACTGCAGGTGCAGGACTGGGTCATCTTTGCTGGTATAGTAAGACATCTCCAGCCCTGTGAACCCCTCCGGTACCGGGGCCAAGAGGATCAACTCACAGAAGGGGCTCCCTTCCCCTGCTCAGCGAGTGGTCCTCTCGTGCGGAGTCAGCTCGTACACCTCTGCACTCGCTGGGCAGCAGAACAGCTGCAGCCCGGGGAGAACTCGCTCCTTGCTTCCGCCGCTACCTCCTTCCCAGGCCGCTAGCCCGAAGCATTCTCGCCAATCTGCTGGGGCGGAACAACCGGAACCACAGGCATCTCACACTCCTCTCTCTCGGCGAGAGCCATCTACATGGTATACATGACCTCTCACTTGAAATTATCGAACATCTCTAAACACTCCATTGTTGCCGGTGGCTGCGAGCAACCTGGGTCAGAACCATCTCCTGCCATCAAGCTCAGCTTGAGATTTTCTTGCACTGGCTATAGTCCACGCTCACCGCACCAAAAATGTTGAAACCGTCAACCGGTCTCTTGAGTTCGGACACATAGGGGGGTGTAGCCCGTGCTTACTTCTCCCTTACTAAACTCTCTTGACTGTGGATGGAAAATCTAGAACAGACCCAAGGCTGTAGCGAGGAGGTCCCGCCACACACCCGAAAGATCTTAGAGAGCTTCCCCTCCCAAACCAATGCTCAGCCGGGCACCTTGGAGGGTACTAGCAGCCAACTCCAAAACTAGCATGGAGGAGAGAGCTTAAAAGATCCCATCTCCTCCAAGGTGCCCTTAAGGGTCTATTTATAGTTTTTCTAGTCTAGTATGCAAATAGCATGAATCCGCCTTTTGGTTTTTCTAATCGCACCCCAAATTGGCCTACTAATAGCCTAACTCCGTTGTTCTGAAGGGCTATTGGCAGTCCCCCAAGGGCATCCAGGTAATTTTATCTATGTATCCCACTGGGCGAGTGGTCCATGAGGGCACCACTCACCCGACTTCTCTCATGCCTTCCCCCTTCAGATCCGAGCGGACGAGTGGTCCTTGAAAGCTTCACTCGCCTGCCCTGGGCGAGTGGTCCGTGGAGGCACCACTCGCCACTCCCGGATCCCCTGCGCGAATGGGGTTCCGACCTTCCTTCGCCTGTCTATCCTCGCATCAGGACTTTCTCGTAGGCGAGTGCTACTTTGGCTCTTCCCTCTGGGCATATGTGAATGCTTTCTTATCTCACTCGTCTCTCCTTCTGGCCTCCTTGAGTCTGGGGGACCCACTCGTCAAATATGGGGTTGTACACCGCCCATCGAAGTTGGGCCCGAGCTAGAAATGTAGAAACAATAAATTGCATTTACTTAAGTGCAGTAAAATAAAGTTGTAACATCCCCCAAACAACTAGACCCCCTAGAGTGGTTTTGTCATGACTAGGTCATGACAAAACCCTAGGAAGCTTGAAGAGATCACTTGACCTTAGGCTTGAAGGAGAAGATCACCTTGGTCTGCAAATAACAATTTCTAGTTACCAAGCTTAGGGTTGGTCTTTAGGGCCTCACCTTGACCCTTTGACCCCACCATGGCACACCTAACCCTTTGGAAGGTCCCTTATAGCATCCAGGACCCATTGGGGTCAACCAAAGAGGCCAAATTGACCAAAGTCAACCCTAACCTTAAATTGGTCAAGGTAGCCTAATTAGGGTCAATTGGCCTCCACCATGCCAAATTGACCTTTCCCCTAACCTTAAAAGGATATTATGGACCCAATGGACTAAAAAGCCCCATCATGGGGCCACCAATTTTGCCAATTTTACCTAAGTCAACTCTAACCCTGTTTTGGTCAAATTGCCCTATTGTGGGTCAATTGACCTCCACTTTGCCAAATTGACCCTACCTAGACCTTACTAACCCTTAGGTGAGGCCAGTGGGTCATTACACACCCATTGGGGCCTACCCAAATGGTCAATTTGACCAAAGTCAACCCTAGCCCCAAATAAGTCAAACCACCCTATTTAGGGTCAATTAGGGTTCAATTGGACCAATTGACTTTCCCCAAGTTCCATTGATCATTAAGAGAGGCCAATGGGTCAACATTGACCCATTGGGCCTAATTAATTTCACCAATTTGACCAAAGTCAACACTTGGTCAATATTGCCCAACTCAGGTTAATTAAGCCCAAAGCTCAATCCCTTTGGGATAAGCCCAATTTCAATGGCCCAAATGATTATTCACCGTTTAAATTACATGAAATGCCATCCAATTTCTGGGGGGGGGGGGTGACTAGGAGAGAGAAATTGGGAGTTTTCCCCAATTTGAAGAGAGAGAAAGTGGTCATTCAAGGTGAATTCATGGCATTCAAGGCAAATTGACCCCCCCATTCATCTCCCCACATCCTCCATTCATCTCCCCATTGAAATCTAAGACGTTTTCTAGCCTTTCCCATGCCATCCGGTGGAGAATTCAAGAATTTTCAAGTGAAACCGAAATGGCCATTAATGGCACTCCACCATTAAGCCTCCCCCTCCTCAAATTGACCCTTCCATCACCTTCAGAAGGGGATATCAGTTGGAATCGAGTCTTAGATCATTGCATTTGCTGGAGAATCAAGATATAGGCAAGGAGCACAACTTGAAGGGGCGGCCATGGCAAATCCGGGAAACAACCACCCTCAAGCCCGATTGGAGGTTTGGTTCTTCTCCTCTACCCTAATGGATAGATCCACATATATTGCTTGCAAGCTTTAATGCCAATTGGCCCTAGATCATGTGAGCCGAAAACTCCATTTTTTGGAGCTTTTTCCTCTTGTCTAACCCCCCATTTCCGGCCACCACCGGCCGGCCAAGACCTCCTATCGCCGACCACCACCTCAAGGAAGGTGGTGGTGGCATTGGCCGGCCGGGGAGGCACTCGGGTGGCCGGGAAAATGCCTCTAAACATCACCCAGGATGGGTCAATCCTTGCCCTTGGCTCACTGAAGAAGATGAACGGATGCCCTCGAAATTACTTCAAGATCTGTGTTGAATCAAATGATATGAATGTTTATTTAATGTATTTTCTGTCACAGATTTTGCTGTACATAGATTAATTTATTAAAAATACTTAGGTCCCTCTACAGAAAAAGTGGTCAACACCAAAGTTGTAGCTCTTGGAGTCTACTTTAATTTAAAATTTGTTTCAGCCCAAAATGACAATGTAGCTCCCTGTAGAACCATTTTGGTGGGACTGGTCCCTGGGGTAGGACAATCACTAATTTTTGAATAACTTTTGATTGGTTTATGGGATTGAATTGAAAATTGAAACCTAGGCTATTTGTACCTACTCCCATAACATATCCAAAGATGGGAATTTTAGGAGAACATTTTTCTAAGGTTTTTGTAATAATTTAATAATTCATATATTATTTAAATTTAGAGCCTAATGACCTCCAATCCACTCCAAATTTTGGTGGGTGCCTCTTAGGGTTATTATATGACCCTGGTAAAAATTTCAGCCCGATTGGCACTGATTTGGTTGGGTAATTTGTTAACCCAAGTTTGGTCAAACTAGGTCAAACTAGGTTAAAAGTGCACATGATGGAATTAGGTGGTCAAATCTCATCCAAGTGGTGTGAAACTTTGGACACTGGTTTAAAATCACCTAAGACACCCCCCATGGTTAGTTTGGGGTAATGTGGGTTGCATATGCCCTAGGAACCTAGTTTTAACCTTAGGGTTGCACTTTGAATCTTGTGAAGGACATGGGGTCAAATGTTCTTGAATGGTCATGGAACTTGGTGTACAAGTTCAAAGGGTGTAATAATACCCTAGGAAATTTGAGAAGGATTTTAGGAACCCTAATTCCCCCTAAATTAGGTTATAACCCCTTTAGGGCTTTTCATTATTAAAGAGATTTACATATTCAAATGGTCTTGGATGGTGATGAAACCTTGGTAGTGCCTTTATAATCATATGATGGACCTCTGGTAATTTTTGTGTAATTAATTAAATGATTTAACCAGTATTTCATTCACAAGGCACTTATTTTGTCTTAATTTTAACAAAAATAATTAAGGGTCCAATACTCCCTAGAAAAATTTGCAACTTGATGATAGAACATTTCAGGGCACTAGGAAGCTCTCTAAATTTTTATATAATTTTTGGAGATTGTTATCAGTAGGCTACTTCACAACATGTTCATATTAGGATTTATTTGGAATATTTACTTAGGTGAGAAAATGATTTTCATAAATTGTGAAACTCAGTCAGTAAGCCTTTATGGTCATCTTAGAGATCTGGTATTTCTTTCATAATATTTGGAATTATTTAACAGTAGGTTCCTTCGCAATTTTTCCTAGAAAGGGTTTCTTTGGAATATTCATTTATGTGATTAATTTGCCTTTATAAATTCTGAAATTTGGCCAGTAGGCATTTCTGACTAATATGAAGGTCTAGTAATTTTTCCATAATTTTTGGATAAGTATTTTTAATGGTTCCTTCATTAACCTCCAACTTCAGATAGATGCTAAATATCATAATTAGAGGACAATTCCTGATTGTGAAATTGTCACATTCTGTACTTACTGTTATTTTGGCATGATAGATTTATCTTAATTTTATGGGAGTCATATCATAAGAATACCTTACACTTCATGCTCATATTCATACTTGGCAAATATGGAGAAATTAAAATAAATGCTAAAATGTTAAGGAAAAAAATGAATCTCTGAATTTAGTCTTTTGATGCCATGATAGTCCTCCAGTAATAATCTTGTGTCATGAGGACGAGTATTTGGAGTACTTCCACTTACGTGGTTCATATATGTTTGGTCTGTGTATAGTAAAATGGTAAAATTTGGTAACTAGGCGTCTACTAAGAGAAAATGGGGTTTAACTGGAGTACATGGTCAGGTTGAAGAGGTTGAGGTCACCAAAAAGGAGGTCATGTGGTAAGTGTGCTTGATTAGTCCAGGGTGAGGTTGTACGCGGGATTGACGAAAGATCGTCTTTCCCCTAGGGAGTCATAAAACACTTAGGGTAACCCAAGTGAAATCTTAAGAGGGATATTCTTATGGGTAGTCACTAATAACATTAAGTACCTGAGAAAGGGGGCTTTGGGTGTCATCACATTATAGTTCTTAGTACTGTAGCGAGCCCCTTATAGGGTAATCCTCGGGAAGTCCAAGATTAACCAAATAACGCACACACCCACACCCCGTGGTTATGGTAGGTTAGTTGGTTTGGTTTTACGAGCGGTAGGCTCGTGGTTGAAGCAGCGGACTAGTTAGTCCGGTGAGCTTGTGACTCAGTAATGCTTGTTGGTACGGACGGGTTGGTCCGGCGAGCCGTTGGCTCGGAAGGTTATGATGACGGGTAGGTTAGCCTGGGGAGTTTATGGATCGGGATATAGTAGAACATGTTTGCATGTGCATAAATGTGGTGGGTCTTCGGTATTGGACGGTCGTTCACACCGACGTCAATACGTTGACTCGGCAAGTGTGGAATTTGCACTTAGCCATAAAAGTCTGGTGGTCCAGCCAGTAAGAGTACGCAGATGCTCCACGGTTTTGCATTGAGGCGTACGATAAGTCTAGGTTAGGTAGTGTGAATACCAACCTAGAGGTGGGCGAGGCCCAACCGACCGCTTCCGTTTGCCACTACGGGAGTATCCTGGAAGTCTTGCTAGCTCCAAAAAGGGGGAACTAAAGGTCTGTGCGCATAGAGTCGAAGTGTTTGAGTTGCACTTGTATGAACATAGCATAAACTGCATAACTCTGCATGTCATGGCATAAACATTGCATTTCAAACCCTACCCCTATCATATAAATTGGTTATGGGACTCTTTATACGATAGGCCTTGCTAAACGACCCCTTGGTCTATAGGTTTGTATGGGCATTCCTATAAATCAATGGTTACTTTTATATTATATACTTGTCTTTATTTACTGCTCTTTAATTGCTCTTTACCATGCTTTATTTAATGCTTCAAATGTATATATATACTTGAGTAGTGGTAGATATTTCCTGTAGACTAGATCTGTCGTCATCTGCTTTGTTTTATACCCCATTGCTGTCCTCCGCTTCATCCTCCCACACGGTGCCTAGGAGCCATTGGGGGTGGGGTGGGGAACATAAGGCTTAGTCTTTTTGACTAACGGTCGGTGGACCATATCATTTTAGGGGATCGAGGAGACACAGCAGCACAAGAGCCGGTGCAGACGGAGGTGGACCAGTCTAGTACAGGAGCACCAGTTCTAGGATTAGTGAGTGATTAGTAGTTTGCTTCCGCGAGTGATCTTGTAGTGAGGATATGATGTACAGGGCATGTGCCCTTTTATTGTTGTAACCTTTGTTATTTCAGTTATATTATGTGGACATTTATTATATATAGCATGTGATTGTGGACTTGAACTTCTAATTTGTTCGTTTAAATTTTCCTTCTCCTGTGATTGATATGGCCGGCAGGATCGGCGTTTTGAAGTGGAGGCCTTCCTGAATGATGGTATCACCGCAAAGCGGCGGTTATGGGCATAAGACCCGGTTTTGTAGCGAAAAAGGGGTCTTACAAAAGTGTCACTGAAATAAGTTACAGAAATAAAATGCTGAACTGCAAAAGTACATAACTGAACTGAATGAACTGCAATAAAATGCTGAAATGAACTTGTACAACCCTGTGTTCGCCAAGGTATAAGGGGATCTTGGTATCAATTAGTTGAATCAAGGAAGCAAGAAGAGACTCATCGGCCAATCGGCGAGAAGGATATAAGGGGGCGAGCCCAGCCAAGTTGGGGGTCAAGAACCTGACTCGCATAAGAGCGAGCGAGTCAGGCTTGCTAGAGCGAGCGGGACCTCCTCGTTGTGGGCGAGCCAGGATCGCTCTTGCAAGCTACCCGCAGGAAGCCATGCGAGCAGGACCCTTGTGGGTGGCTCGTCCAGTAGGGGTCCAGGGTTGTTTTTACCTGGAAGCCCTTGGTGGTCTGTGGTTAGCCTCTCCAAACAGCAGAGTTTGGCAGTTGACAGACCATTTTGGGCTGCGAATAACAATAGCGTAAGGCGGAATCCTGCTATTAGCAGACCATGAGTACAAAACTATATATAGACCTTGAAGGGCACCTTTGGAGAGGATCCAATCTCAGTACTCTGAGCTTCCTTCTCCCTAGGTTATCTTTGTTCAGCTCTCAAGCTCTCCAATGTGCCCAGTCTCAGCTTTGGCTTGGGAGTGGAAGCGCTCTAAGATCTTTCGGGTGTGTGGTGGGACCTCCTCGCTGCGACCAAGGGTGTGTGTCTAGTTCTGAGGCTTCAGAATGTTTCTTCCGAGAGATCAATAAGTGCTAGCTGCCCCCCATCTTTGGGGGCCCGAGCTCCACAAGAGACCAAGTTCTGGTTTCAATATTTATGGTATGGTGAGCGTGGAGTGCAGATAGTACAATAAAGTTCCAAGGAAGAGGCATGGTGGGAGAGGGCGAGTGAGAAGCAGGCTTTGGCGGTTCGCCACCACCCGGCGCACTAGCGTTGGTAGAGATGCTGGCAGACCTCAAGAGGGACTTGCTCGGGGCTTTTCAGTGTGCTCTCGCCACGACACTTGGGGGTATCACAACCTGTTAGAACCTAGTCTTAATTTGGATTAGGATCCCAACTCAAATAGGGGGAGATTGTTGGAACCTTAGTTTTGATTTGAGTTAGGATCCATCTTTAGTGTCTAAGTTTCTATCATAACATATCTTATAACTTAGAACAAATCCCATTAAGAAAGAATGCTGAAAACAGACATAATTAATAGGCTGAAAAATAAGAGAAAGATAAAAATAACATATGTTCTCTACGTTCGACGAACGGCTACCTGCGTTCGACGAACGGCGCTCTGCGCTCGATGAATGATGTTCATTCTGAGCTCGACCAACAGCTCAAATCTCAGCGGTCGAAGAACCCGTCTCAGCGGTCGAAGAATTTGTCTAAGTGCAGCGCTCGACTAAATATATTCTGCATTCGGTGATCCCCTCTCAGCGGTCGACGAAAAAATTGTTACAGCGGTCGACGAACAGACCCCAGCTCAGCGGTCGACGATTTTGCTCAAGCTCAGCGGTCGACGAATCTATCCAAGCTCAGCGGTCGATGAATCCTTCCGTTCGACGAACTCCAGTCTGCGTTCGACGAATATTCAGCAGATGTTCAGAATGATGAATCAAATGTTCAGGTCGGCGAATCAAATGATGAGGTTGACGAACTTGAAGCTGAGCTCGACGAAATATCTACAGCATTATTTTTATATCATTCTCAGTTCGACTAATATGCTATCAGATTTTATAAAGCAATATTTTATTATTTCTCTATATATATATATATTGCTGACTTAATAATACAGCTGTTGCAAGCATTAAATGTTATAGCCGTTGGCAGAAGCATTAAATGATATAGCTGTTGCAAAAGCTAAAGACGGCAACTTATGTTCTCAAGGATCCAGGAAATAAAAGAGATATTATTTCTTTCCTCTCTTGTCGGCAAGGATTCAAATCAGCCGAACAGATCTCCAGAATATATACAAAAGAGAAGAGCAGAGAAGAAAAATATGACATAGCAGCGAGCGGCAGAAATAGAAAGCTACAGGAAAAGAAAACAGAGGAGCAAAAAGAAGAACCAGATCTAAATATATTATATCTTCTTTTTGCTAAACTCTTCCTTGCAGATCATCTACATCCTGAGACACTAATCTATATCAATTGCTCAGGGATCTAAACTGCAAGAAGAAAAGAAGAGTATTTGCAATCTACAGAAGGATCTCCATCCACAAGCTGTCATCAATCTAAATCAGACAGGGGGAGCTCTTCAACATCATCATCAAGATCCAAGTCAACTACCAATTAGGATCTTCAAGAGTCTTCTTAGAAAGAGAAGAACACTATAACATTTTCTGTTTTCTTTATTCTTTCCCATCTTGTAAAGGGTTATAACTCCCTTCAAAAGTTAACTCCCGGTGACAGGGCACCTTAGCAAAATCCTGCATCTTGGTTTTGAGCACCTGATCAAAAGCTCTGTGGTGTGTGGACACCTGAACAAAAACACCTTGGTGTGAGGGCACCTGATGAATAACCTCCTAGTGGATTCCTACCAGTGGGTAGAAGAGTAGATGTACCCAGGTTGATTGGGGAACTACTATATATCTTGTGTCATCTGGATTGCTTGTTTGTTTTATGTTTTATATGCTTTGTTGTTATGCCTTCTAGGTGTTTGTTTTTATTACTCACACAGCACATATATTTATATATATCATTATTTTGAAAAAAACTTAAACAAGAGCTTTAAAATATTCAGAACTAAAACTCACTTTCAATTGGTATCAAATCATATCAATTGACTTTCACAGCCCCTGCGCCCCAGGTGACCCCTCCAGCTGGAGTTGGAGAGAACGTCCCAGGGCAGAGTGCAGGAAAGGAGGCGTCGTCCCAGGCGCCAAAGCGAGATCTCACAGGGCAGGATCTTTTCCCCAGCCCAGCGAGTGCGAGCGGGGTCCTGGAGAGTGCCGTCCCGGCAGGCGGGACCACGACCAGTGGAGTCTAGGCGAGTGGTCCCTCAGCGAGTACGAGGGTGGTAGGAGTCTGGTCGCCCGGGGAGCTCGTGGGGCGAGTGGAGCAGGTCAGGGGGGCAAAGGGGGGAGGCCCATTCTTTGAGTTGGTGCTCTCGGCACCACTCCCTGATGGGTTCAGTGAGCCAGCCATGATGTTGTATACCAGCAAGGATGACCCCATTCAACACCTGCAGTGGTTCGAGGACATGGTCTCTATCAGACCTATGTAGGACGCCTCAAGTGCCGACTATTTGCCACCACCCTGAAGGAGAAGGCAAGGGACTGGTTCCACCAGTTACCCTCAGGGTCGATCTACACTTTCGAGGATCTGCGAAGTGGCTTCCTGTTGCGTTTCTCAACCTCGAAGAAGAGGAAGAAGGACCCCGAAGCGCTCTTCAACATCAACCAAAGGCCGGGGGAGTCGCTAGCCCTATATGTGGATCGGTTCCAATAGGAGGTCTTCCTCACCCAGGTGGTGCCGGGGTTCACCCTTTAGCTTGCCTTTATAGTAGGGCTGCGGGAGGGGTTCTTTAAGATGGACCTCAAGAGGAGGGCTCACTTGTCTTTTGAGGAGTTGATGGAGAGAGCGGCGGAGGAGATAGAGGGGAGGCTGCCAACCCGGAGTTCACGAAGAGGATGACAAGTAAGTTTTGTGCTGGAATGCCCCAGAGGATTCCTCTGCTGGGCTCTCGCTAGCCGGTGGGTCAGGTTGATCTCACGGAGAGGCTGACAAGTAAGTTTTGTGCTGGAATGCCCCGAACGATTTTGCTGTCGGGCTCTCGCTAGCCGGTGGGTCAGGTTAATCTCGCGGAGTGGCTGGCAAGTAAGTTTTGTGCTGGAATGCCCCAGATGATTCCACTGCCGGGCTCTCACTAGCCGGTGGGTTAGGTTGATCTCACGAAGAGGCTGACAAGTAATTTTTGTGTTGGAATGCCCCAGACGATTCCGCTGTCGGGCTCTCGCTAGCCGGTGGGTTAGGTTGATCTCGCAGAGAGGCTGGCAAGTAAATTTTGTGCTGGAATGCCCCAGACGATTTCGCTGTCAGGCTCTCGCTAGCCGGTGGTTCAGGTTGATCTCGCGGAGAGGATGGCAAGTAAGTTTTGTGCTAAAATTCCCCAGATGATTCCGCTGTCGGGCTCTCGCTAGCCGGTGGGTCAGGTTGATCTTGCGGAGAGGCTGGCAAGTACGTTTTGTGCTGGAATGCCCCGGACGATTCTGCTGTCGGGCTCTCGCTAGTCGGTGGTTCAGGTTGATCTCGTGGTGGGGCTGGCAAGTAAGTTTTGTGATGGAATGCCCCGAATGATTCCGCTGCCGGGATCTCACTAGCCGGTGGGTCAGGTTGATCTCGCGGAGAGGCTGTCAAGTAAGTTTTGTGTTGGAATGCCCCGGATGATTCCGCTGCTGGGCTCTCGCTAGTCGGTGGGTCAGGTTGATCTCGCAGAGAGGCTGACAAGTGAGTTTTGTGTTGGAATGCCCCAGATGATTCCGCTGTCGGGCTCTCGCTATCCGGTGGGTCAGGTTGATCTCGCGGAGAGGCTGGCAAGTAAGTTTTGTGCTGGAATGCCCCAGACAATTTTGCTGCCGGGCTCTCGCTAGCTGGTGGGTCAGGTTGATCTCGCGGAGAGGATGGAAAGTAAGTTTTGTGCTGGAATGCCCCAGATGATTCCGCTGTCGGGCTCTCTCTAGCCGGTGGGTCAGGTTGATCTCGCGGAGAGGCTGACAAGTATGTTTGTGCTAGAATACCCCGGATGATTCCGCTGCTGGGCTTTCACTAGACGGTGGGTCAGGTTGATCTCTGGAAAGGCTGGCAAGGAGATGGTTTGTATTGATGGGCTTGGTTCACAAAAACCCACCAGGGGATATTTAGACTGGGGGAGCCCCGGGGCTCACTCTACAAAGATAAGGAGCAATATCAGATGAAAAATAGCTAAGTTCAATGGTTTTAGCGAAACAGCTAAATGCATGGGCAACAATGCATTTCAAGGCGAATCCTGGCTCGCGAAACACTCGAAAAGTCTCTAAGCAACACTTAAATAAGCGAGTCAGGGGGGTTCGCCGGTGCGGTAATTAATGAATAACCTTTGGTCGCGCACATGGGTTGTGGCGAGCGAGGTAAGGTAACACCAACCCGTCTCGCAAGGACCCATAGCGGGCGAGCCCGATATGAGAAGCGAACCACATTTGCCCAGGTGCGAAAGCGAGCAGAAAGTATATCTAACAAGCATCTGCGCGAGGGAAACTACGTGAACGCCTTATTGGTGTGTGCGGGTGTGTTGTAGCGAGACAAGATGAAGGAGGTCCAATAGAACGGTGAGATCCGTATATTCATTACAGTAGAAAAAGAGCGAGCACAAGCATGACAAATTAATGATGGCAGAAGAGTCCTTGTCCATTTATGGAAAATATTCATTATAGGTCACGGCGATCTCGCCAGCCAAAAATGAAGGTGTACATTAAAAATAAGAAAGTCAAGGGAAATCTTCAGATAGCTCCTCCTCGCTCCCGCGACCTACATTCCCTGGAATTTGCGCGAACAAGTCGGGGATGACATCCTCGGCGGTAAGCTCCATCGCATCCGGAGAAAGTAGGTTCGCCCCCTTGAGGGTGTCGAAGATGAGATCTGCGATGCCCATCGAGTTCTTGCGCGTCGCCTCCTCCTCATCTCGCGTCCTGTTGCGAGCTCCAGCTCGCGGAGGAGGCGGGGGAAGCATGGCCTTGGTCAGCTCGCGAACTTGTGCTTTCAGGACCCTGTTCTCCACCTCCAGATCAGCATTCCGCGCGAGGATCTGGCTCGCTATCTCGGCATCCTACAAAAGAATAAGATAAGTCAAATAAAGCGACATGCGGCGAGCAAGATAGAAAATTTGTATGAGTCACTTATCATCCCGCCTTGGAGGCTGGCGAGGAGACCCTCAGATATGTCTTCTTTTCCCTTGAGGCGCGCGACTTCGTTGGAGGCCTCCTGGAGCTCGCGTTTGAGCTCCCTAGAATCCCTGTCGGAAGTAAGGTATTGCCGACCCACCATATGAGTGAGCTCCATGGCGCAAAATTGGGCCTGCATGGCCTCATAAATGAGCGGCCTAGACCTTAGGACGCCGAAGTTAGCGGCATCCTCGCGGACATATAGCCCAAAGGCGATGGAGAATGCCTCGCCCCCAACTTGGTCGCTCTCAACCCAGGAGCGGAGGAGCGAGGAATATGAGACCCTGTTGTGGTTAGGGTCCCACGCTAGCAGCGGCTCGCCGGTCGCGTCAGGGAGCTTCGCACCAAGGCCAAAGTTTTTATGGCCCCCAGGCTTGGGCTCGACCGTAACATCCCCGACCTCGCGGCTCCCCTCGGCAGCTTTCTAACTCGCGGGCCGGGGGAGTGGGGTCTCTGAATTGCACAGGTCCACCAAAGTATCTTTCCCCTTAGTTACGGCAGGGGGCTACTTGGTCCTCTTCTTCGCCGAGGATTGCGCGGCGGACGTGCTCGCTGGCGGCGGTCGCTTCTTCCCAGAAGTTGAGCAGGTTTGGGCTCGACATGCTTTGGCGGCGGAGGTAGCAGATGAGTCCCAATTATATATACATATATGGACTCATCTGGGCCGATTTTCGAGTCTATGCACTTCATTTTAGGCATGTTTTCGCTCATATTTGTTATTCCATGCTATGTGCACTTCTAGGCCCGTTTTGGTGTTATTTCTTGTTTATCTTCGTTATTAGTTTTCATGCATTGTTAAGTGCCACCTTCAGAGGCTAGATTGGTGTTGTATGCTGGAACATGAGTCGTGCAGGTGTTCCCGGTACAATTCTGTACAGGAACACTGCGCACGATCACTGGTTCTATTGCGCACGACCACTGGTCGTACGCCGCTGATCGTGCGCACTTAACCCTCATTTTATGAGTTCTGTCTTGACCCAACGCACGAACATTTACGATAGTGCGCACGACCACTGGTCGTGCGCCACTGGTCGTGCGAACATTTTATTTTATAAATTTCTTGCATTGCAGGCTCCGCCCAGGCAGGCGCACGATCACAGAACTCCAGCGCGCACGACCACTGGTCGTGCGCCAATGATCGTGCGCACTGTTTATTCCAGCGCCTATAAATATTCCTGCTCGCGAATTAGGTCGGATCGCTCGACATTTTCTTCCGCCAGTCCGCCGTTTCGCCCCTTCTCGCTGGTTCTCCGCCCCCCTAGGCCTCCTCCATCATCCAAGAGCTTCAAGGAGGAGATTCCACTCATCTTCATCGCCAAGCAAGGAGTTCCTCGCATCGGACGTGGCCGGATTGTAAAACTCTATAGAAGACGGGTCCATTGGGAGGTGTGACAACCCTCCTCTACCCCGGACGATAGTTGGGACCGAGCTAGGACGCGGATTGACAACCGGGTGCTTCCTACCGTGAATCTACAATGAGCCTCCGTATTCGGTCGCATCTCTTGCCTTTTTCTCTCTTTGTGTGATGTAATGTTTGTAATCTCTATATTATTGATGATGTGCACCGTAAACCATGCTATGTAATGCTTATTTCATCTTATTGAAATTATCTTTTGTTTATATGTGTGTTTGAGGTGCGCCCCATCCATTTTCCATTCCGTCATCGTGTTCGTGTGCCGCACTAGCAATTGCTAGTGGCGTGCTTGTCGACGAGGTGCTTGCGACCCTCATCTGTATGCCTACTCTTCCATCCGCCTAGCGAAGCATGGCATAGCGGCCCGTGTAACCCATTCCGACTAACGAAGCAGTGCGCTCAAGGCCTGCACAGTTCGATTCCGCTTTCCTACTCGTCCATCCGCCCTCGCGACGCAGCGCGCTCAAGGCCTGCCTAGTCTCCATCCCGCCAAGCGAAGCATTGCATAGCGGCATTGCATAGGAGTAGTTTAAGTTGTTTTCTTTTATTTTCCACAAACCAAATCCCCCATTTCCGCATCCATCCGCTCGAAAGGACTTCGATCTCAAGTCCTTCCTCGATAATAAACTCCACCTCACTGTGTTCCTTTGAGATCGATACTTGGGGATTCATTCCCATTTTATATTACTTGAACGATCGGTACACTGCCGTTTCGTGCCGCAGTCTTACTACCGCCTATAGCGGTGTGCTAAGATTTGTGCATCAAGTTTTTGGCGCCGTTGCTGGGGAACACAGTCGTGTGAGTTTTCTGGAGAGGGAGAACCTGAGAGAGAAGCCCTTCCATTTGTAAATTGCATTCCTTCATTTTATTTCCTTGTATTCTGCTTCCTGTTTTAATTAGGTTGCATTAGTAATTTTTGTTAGGTGTGGTATTTCGCACAATAGTGTTTCTCTTTTTGAATCGTTTTATCTTCGCACTATGTGGGCACATCTTAATATCCGTTGTCGTTGGTGTAGAGATACCTCCCACTCTAGTGATGAATGCCCTACGGAGAATAGTAGGAATAATTCTTATAGCCCAGCATATGGAGCACCGACTTCGTCTGGTACTCCATATGGTGCGCGTAAGTCTTATGGCTACTCTGCTAAGCCTTTACCGTCATACTTCTTTTCGGCTTCAGCCCCCGCTGTGCCAAAGAAGCCCGCAAGGCAGTGCCGGTTTTGTTGGAGGACTGATCATGTCTTGAAGGACTGTGCTGAGTATCTTCGCCAATTGGACGAGGATGACGAGCCGGATATCCGGATCGTCCCAACTCCTAACTCTGGCGGCACACCTTCAACATCCGGTTACGTGTCTTTGTCACCTTCACATCTTGAAGGGTATGACATGGACACGGTCACCGGATGTGCGGCTGATCTATGCACCGACATTGCTGAGCCTATTCTCCATGTGCATCCACCACCTCTAGTGGATTCGATTCTTTGTGAGGAATCGGTGCTCGACTTTTATCCAAGCACTACTCCTCCCCCTATTGTGCATACTATACTCATCTCCGACGACATTGTTGATGATGTGTCGCAGGATGAGGTGGGTGATCTGAGTGTTGTGCCTATTCCTATGAAGGAGGACAACCTTCTAGGTGAAGAGGAGTTTTCCTCAACACCGGTGGAGGAAGTCCAAATCCTAAGCATGGCCACCGTTGATCCCGCCGAATCTTGTAGCATTGATGACAATGCAAACATTATTTTACTTCCCCAACCTGATGAGAGTGAGACCGGGACCACTCCCCCGATTTTTGATTATTTATGTTCTTCGTCTTCTTTATTTCTTTATCCCCTTCCTCCATCTGAGTCTGTGCAGGTTGAATCTTCACAGGCACTTCAGGAGGACTTGGAGCTTTTTGCTCAAGTCAATGATGAGAGCATCCTCTCATGTGAGGAGGTTGATCCCCCTCCGTAGAGGAAGCTCCACTCATTGCCTTCTCCTCCTGCTGCCTCCCTATTGACGACACCTTGCTAGACAAGGATGTGTTTGGTGAGTTGAGTGAGGATATCTCCTCCTCTTCTTACTTTCTGTTTCCTCTACCTGCGTTATGTAGGTATTATTATTTGGGTAGAGGAGTAACTGTTCTGTCGCCGTATCGGTACCCGCTACCGACACGCGTATTAGAACAGTTACCTGTTCATTTCCTTTTTCATACGCCCATTAGCTAGAACCTTTAGTTTTTGAATAAGTCGTGCTGGGATGACAATAACCCCAGTAGTTATTTTTCTTTTCTGCATTTTTATTTCATCTAATCAAGTTTAGTTAGTAGTATTTTTTTCAGTTTTCTATTTTCTTTTGTTTCTGCGGAGCTGACCCCTGCAGATATCTTTTCTGGATGGCGGATGCTGCGGCTCATTTTAGCTTACACGCCAATCTTTTGGTGTGCTCATTTCTGAGCACTGGGTACTCTCTTTCCCTAGCCTTTTCTGATTTTCATGTCATATATTTTGTAGATTGTTTAGTTTAAGTCTGGGGGAGAGCAGTTTTTGTGCCCACTCACGTGCACTCTTGCATAGCATGCTAGAAGTACTTTTATTTTAGCTTATTGGAAATTGTTGTTCATTTTCATTGCACACCACAGCACCCACTCGAGCGTGCACTTAGCTGTTGGCACGTCGTGAGCTGAACTCATTTCTTTTTGTGTGATTTGGAAAATCATTGTGCTGGCTTAGGATTGTGAGTAGGAGTAAAATGTTGACTTCGATAGTGCTCCTAGTCGAGTGCTCATGTCTCACATAGAAATTCGTGTAGATTCAATTTCTTTTTATGCTTTTAGTTTATATTTTTCTATTAGCTTAAATATTGTTTACTACACTCAAATTGGTGAATCTGGTGTGAATCAAATGGTAGCATAGGGATGTGTGTAGACGTTCGTTAGCCTCGTATTGCCTGAGTCGGGAGAAAGGATTATCTTTCTCGGTGGCTATAACTTGCCCCAAGCGATTCTTGAAGCATGGGTATACGGTTAGTCAATTGCGTGAATGTGATATAGGCCATCATTTTGGCCCGGTTGAGCCTTTGTGCCCACTCCTATCGCTTTATCCTCGTTAGCCTAGTTGTGCCTACCCTTTCTTTGATTCAGCCCCACTGTTGTCTCACCAAAGCCTAAATGCCAATCCTAGTCGCACACCCAAATCTGAGCTTTAGCTGTTTATTATTTTCATGAGTTGGGTTGTTGATTTGGTGATATGTTTGTGAAGATGTGGATGTGTTTTATTGTTTAGCTGCTGAAAATGATAACAAAAGAAAAGAAGAAAATGAGAGAAAGAAAAGAAAAAAATATGAGCTTTAATGAAAAATCTGTGTAAAAATATATGTTTGGGAGTAGGCGGTGCACACACCCATGTTGTTAAGTCCAAGTCTGGGGGTGTGATGTACCCGCGTGTTTGTGTGGTGAACGAGAATAATTTCTGCATAAGCTTATTTGGGTTTAGTGCCTGAGCCGTTGTTTTTATCTTTGTTTATCCTCACCTAAACCCAAGCCTCATCTAAAACCTAAAGTCCTATTGATTCACGCATTTGAGTCATACCAGTGCCGTGGAGAGAGTGCGAACGGGCAAGCTTATGGTCACCGACATTGATGGATTTCAATGGAGTTGTCCCGAGCCCCGATCTTTGGCAATGCACGCCTCAGCGTTCAGTTTACTTTCTTCCTATGTACGACCTTATGATTCACCGTGATTCACTTTTTGAGTAAACGTAATATATAAATACGCTCCTAGAAAATTATAAACTAATATGTATAATTAGAAATTTTGTCTACTGTATTTCTACGCACATGAGCATGCGACTTCGCATGGTACTCCGCTTGATAATTTCTTCGCCAGCTTATGTTTTTCCTGTCCGCGAGAGATGGTTTGCTCGGGACGCGCAAACAGGTAAGTCTGGGGGTGTGATGAGTCCCAATTATATACACATATATGGACTCATCTGGGCCGATTTTTGAGTCTATGCACTTCATTTTAGGCATGTTTTCGCTCATATTTGTTATTCCATGCTATGTGCACTTCTAGGCCCATTTTGGTGTTATTTCTTGTTTATCTTCGTTATTAGTTTTCATGCATTGTTAAGTGCCACCTTCAGAGGCTAGATTGGTGTTGTATGCTGGAACAGGAGTCGTGCAGGTGTTCCCGGTACAATTCTGTACAGGAACACTGTGCACGACCACTGGTCGTGCGCCGCTGATCGTGCACACTTAACCCTCATTTTATGAGTTCTGTCTTGACCCAACGCACGACCATTTACGATAGTGCGCACGACCACTGGTCGTGCGCCACTGGTCGTGCGAACATTTTATTTTATAAATTTCTTGCATTGCAGGCTCCACCCAGGCAGGTGCACGATCACAGAACTCCAGCGCGCACGACCACTGGTCATGCGCCCATGACCGTGCGCACTGTTTATTCCAGCGCCTATAAATATTCCTGCTCGCGAATTAGGTCGGATCGCTAGACATTTTCTTCCACCAGTCCGCCGTTTCGCCCCTTCTCGCTGGTTCTCCGCCCCCCTAGGCCTCCTCCATCATCCAAGAGCTTCAAGGAGGAGATTCCATTCATCTTCATCGCCAAGCAAGGAGTTCCTCGCATCGGACGTGGCCGGATTGTAAAACGCTGGAGAAGACGGGTCCATTGGGAGGTGTGACAGCCCTCCTCTACCCCGGACGATAGTTGGGACCGAGCTAGGACGCGGATTGACAACCCGGTGCTTCCTATCGTGAATCTACAACGAGCCTCCGGATTCGGTCGTATCTCTTGCCTTTTTCTCTCTTTGTGTGATGTAATGTTTGTAATCTCTATATTATTGATGATGTGCACCATAAACCATGCTATGTAATGCTTATTTCATCTTATTGAAATTATCTTTTGTTTATATGTGTGTATTGTAAGATCCCCCTCCCGGAACACAAAACACGGCCGAGGGGAGTCTTATGCCCAGGACAGCCGCCTTGCGGAAGCGCCAGCACACGAGCTAGCATCCCCCACAAGACGCCTATCCTGCCGGCCAAACCAACTGAACAACGCCAACCCATCAATAAAAGAAGCAATAAAAGCCAAAGATTCACAATAAGTAATAATGTCCAAACTGCAAGTACAAAGAAGGATAGAAAGCTACACAAGCTTCTGCAAAACATCAGAGTAACAAGCTAAATGCCCCGAGGGCTACATCTCAAACCACTCGCTCACCTCTGCCACTGACGACATCCAAGGTACCATAGTCACCAACCCTGCACACCTGCCCAGGCTGGCCTCCTGTGTTGAACGTTGCTACACCAGCTAAGTGTGCTCCTAAAAAGAGGGATGCAACAACCGTTAGTCATAAAGACTAAGTGGCTTCCCATCCGCTCCCCCGACGACTCCAAGGCACCGGGCGGGAGGAAAGGAAGAAAAGCTGCAATATAAACAGTAATATAACAAGCAGGTGATACGATGAGGTTCTTAATCTAGCAGTTAACATATCAACAGTACATCAAGAAGGCAAGTAACGGCAAAAAGGTATCAACATATATGTAAAAGTACATCTATACTAGCAGTGTATCAGTACAGAAGTAAGCAGTGTATGTAAACAAGAGTAAGCAGCATCAAATCGTACCTTAACTTATATGAATGCCCATACAAACTTATAAGTTAAGGTTTCCAATGCGGAACCCATCATATAAAAGAGCCCATACTAATTTATATGATGGACCCGATGCAATGCAATGTTATGATTATGAATGATGAATGCAATGCAATGATTATGATATGATGAACTCACCCATGCATTTTGCTATGTCGACATAGACTCATAGTTCCCACTTTTCGAGGGTAGCTAACCCCTCAGGCACCTCGCGTCGTGGCCATACGGAGACTGTGGACCGGGCTCCTCCACAACTAGGTGGGTATGACACTACCAGACCTAGGCCTATGTACGCCTCAACGCTAAGAACACACAGCGGAGCCCCTGCGTACTGCTCGACACTAAGAACACACAGCGGAGCCTCCAAGGACACAGAAGGGGACCTGGGTAGGTGAGGACCAAGAGTCCAACCCAACCGGTCTAGAGTCCACTGCCGGCTTCTGTCGGTGTCACGACTAGCAAGCCCGTGGACCCGCCACAAGTAATCCCCCTACCATAAATATCCTCCAACCAGTGCCGTCACACCTCCAAGTGTAAACCACGCACATTCTTGTAATTTCCATGCATAACCCGTGCTATCGTGGACCCAAGGACTCGCCGAAGGCGTCTTCTCTTTTCACAACACACAAATCAACCGATGTTATCTAGCATTCAAGGCCCCCAACAACCGGGTCCTTAACATTTCACCACAAGATATAACCATACCTTATAATCCACTCCAAGCCATACATCACCATGTGTAAGCCACTCAACCCGTGCACACCCGTGCTCATAAGCACCCAAGGACCCCCAAGCGAAGTCTTATCACCTTTCACATTTTGCACGCTTAGCCGATGCTACCCATCCCGAGTTGACACAACTCTCGTGCAGTGGTGTGCTTACAGTGTGGTGATCCTTCTATACGCTCCCGCAGGATTACTCGTTGCTTCATCCTTTAACAACCGTATAAGTAATCGCTTTAAATCTAGTTTAGGAAGATCTCGACATCAACCAGTACATAATTACCAATCATATTTGTTCTTGCAATTCAAACGGTGTATAACATGCCACAATAATAAGATAATAAACCTTCCCAATGTCGTCACTAAAACTGAGTTTCCTGGAGCTACACTCCTCCAATCTAGACGCGTCACCCCAAATTATAATATTTGGTCAAAACTCAAGACAGATGAACAACATCTGTCATCTTCTCCCTCCAGCACATACAAATAATATTTCACCTTCTCTACTCCAATACACCCTCAACAGACCACCAGTCTTCACGAAATCAAGCTCTAAATCTTCGTATTGAAGAGTGGAGTTGATTGAAGATAATATCATGGCGAACGGCGCCCTCGAACGAAAGTTCTAGCGTGGTCTCTTTCTACGAAACTTCATGAAACTCACTGGATCAAACTCTTTTGAGTTCAATGTCTCTCCTAATATTTAGATCTAAAGATCTAGCACCAAGGGAGAGGGGAGGAAGTCACCTGATTTTCGGCCGACGATCGCGGTGGTCTCCTCCGAGGCATGGCGGCAGTTGGCCAAGGCTGAATAAAGGGGTCCTGATCCACAAAAATATCAAACATATAATCAGCCAACATTACTCCAAACTAAATAAAGAAACAACAGACGGTCGGTCAAGGTAAAAGCCCCAAAGCAAAGAGGCAGCCTCCAAATAAACAAAGGACAGCAGCCTCATTTTTGAGTATAAACGTCAACTTCCCCTCATGGAAACCAACTTAAGAAGCAGCCCAAGGCAAAACAGCCCCAGCTAGCAAAACAGCCACAATTAATAGGTATTATAAGAGCAGCCCCCCAACATGATAGTATGAAAACAGCAAAACCTGAGAAGCTTTTCCTAAACAAACAAAGCTAAAGATCCCATTTTAATTCGTGCAATCTGGAAGGGTAAACCAGCGGCCACAACTTGATTTTTCCCAATCAGGAAGAGACAAAGATCACTGCTAAATAAAGAAATCCCTTGGAGCATAACCCAAACAGCCACTTAACCTAGAAAATTTTATATAGATTCTACCATAGTTTTAAAATCCAGGAATTTTGGAAACCAAAACTAGAGGGGATCGGCCCCACATCAATCCAGAAATTTGCTAACAAAACTAAAGGAACTACCACATAAAATCCATGAAATTTGCTAACAAAACTGGAGGATCAAACCCATCGTGACCCATAAATTTTGCCAACGAAAATTAGAGGATTTGCCCCTTGATGATCCAAGAACTTGCCAACAACATTACAGGAAATCTACCTCAAAATGAAAGTCCAGAAAGAAAGAGAGATGGAGGGGAGGGAGGGGGAAAAGTTTTCTTGCCGTGTGGAGTTGCGTTGGAGCATGAGCTTGCTGGAGAGAGATCGGAGGAGAGGGGGTTTCCGTGCGGCGGTTTGGAGAGCTCAACGGAGGAGGATGTGCCGAAGAAGCTCGCCGTGAGGAGCAGCGCCGGAGGAGAGGAAGAGAGATCGAGGGTTCCCTGTGCTGGCTGATGGCGCAAGGGAGGAGGAGCTCGGGTAATCCTTCTAACCTAAGTAATATATATATAATACTTATAATAATAATAATAATTATTATTATTATTATTTCATTTAAAGAGGATTCAAATGCTCGTACATCGCTCTATGGGGCTCGGAATTTATCCCAGACGGGCTCGTTACGACGTTCTCGCTGATACGCATCTATCGGAACCGTCCACGATCAAATTCGAGTTCGTTTGCTCATTTTACGCTCGCCGGAGCGCTTACGGCCTAATTTTACGGGGCATTAAAACTCATCGAACGACGTCGGAATTTCAAACGGACGACTCGGTTGGACTCGTATCATCATTACGAGTCCAACAAAACTGACTGGGGTCCATTTCGAGGTTGTTTGTTCGATTGCACATTTTTTTGGGTAAATGAGCTATTTGCAAATCACGTTATAATTTCGCCGATTCTTATCAGAATCGAGCACGGACAGTTTCGTTGGCCTCGTATGGGTTTCACGAGTCTAACAAAATTGACTGAGGTGAATTCCGAGATCGTTTGGTCAATTTCACCATTTTGGATAAATATGCTATTCGTAGACCACATCATTTGAGCTAACGTACGTACTATAATTCCTTCAAGGCGGTACGCCTCCTTCGAGTTTTATCGCTCAAGTTATGCCCTTCGGACGGCTCGGATCCCGATATAGCAAGCATCGGGACAAAGAATAGAAATGGTACTCACCGCATTCGTCGAGTGCACTTCACCGGCTCAGGTGCAAGCCTGGCCCTCAGTACACCCCGAGCCCGAGTCAACTCGCTTGACTCAAAAACGCGCACAAGGGGTCTAGCTCGAATCGGGATGTTACAAATCCAATAAACGAAGAAACAATTTCGTCCCCGAAATTTAAGTTGGGGTTATGAGGGTCTTCCGGATGGGATTGAAACATACTCACTGTATGCTGCTACGGATGATTCACCCTTAACAATATCAAGCTCATTTATACATTGGGTCCAGATTGTGTGAGCGCTCTTGTCTTGTACAGTCATATGCATTATTCGTGACTCACACTATTTCACCAATAGCTAATAAAATGCATAGCAGCAGGAAATTTAGCAAGTAAACGTGATCCAGAACTAGACAAAATAAAATCAGCATAAAACCAGAATAAACCTGAAATCCTTGTTAGCATATAAACTAGGAAATCTGCCATATAAGCCTGGAAATTTTGTTAACATAAAAGCTAGGAGATCTGCCATGTAAAATCCAGGAATTTTGCCATCAAAATTAGAGGATCTACCACACATAAAATCCAGGAAAAAGAGATGAAGGGGAAGGAGGATGAAAAGCTTTGTTGCCAACAAAATATCGAGAATAGCTTCCTAAAATGGTTTAAATATACAACATCCTGAAACCAAACAAAATTGCATATACAGCTCCTGAAATTTTTAGCTGCATACAGCAACCCCAAATCGGAATAGATTTTACAGCTTCTAAAATTTCATATGCATACAGCCCCCTTAACCCTAAACTGGAACCATGAATCACGTTTGCTCGCTTTTATTTTCCTTTTTAAAACTTTTATTAATCATAAACTGATTTCAACAAAGAGCGAAGAGGAAGAAGAAGGAGAACAAGAAGGAAGGGTAGTTTTCTTGTAAATAGACTTCTGAACAGCCACTATAACTCCCACATCCACCATAACGGCTACAAAATTTTAAAAAGAAAACCATGAATTTTAAATTTCCTGGAGCAACAAGCCCCAAACAGCTAGCATAAGGAAATTGCTAAGAATCGACTTTCCTACCTGCCATGAGTCTTCAGCACACTTCCTCGGTATTCTTACCTGGCTTACTATATCCATAAATTATATATGTCGTCCAGTGCATCGACACAACTCCTCTGAATTCCTGAGAATCAGAGGTTAAGTTGAGGGTAATCAGATTTTCTCCCAGACAACACGTCGGACGAGGTCGATAAGCCAACAAGGCTTCTACAAGGGTTTAGTGTACGTCTCGTGATTTCACATGGTCCAAAAATTACTACACGCATTTAAAATGCAATTGTATTAATTTGTCAACTTAGCAATTCACGCAACAATGCCTTAGCACCACGGGTGCTACAAATCCGTATTCTTTATCTTATAACGGACGCTTGCAAACACACCTCTCCGATCAGAAGTCGATACCGTTCCCACTTGACAAACTTTAAGGCGTCCCCCAAAATTTGTCATGCGGTCGTCAGATCGACCTTGATCCTTGAGAGACACTGCAACGCTACATTACAGTTTACTTCTCTGCATAGTCTTCAGTTACAGTGAAGACCCGCTCATCCTTAAGGTACTCACCTCCAACCCTCTGGGAGTGAACTTACCGCAAACCAAAACTTGGTGTTCGATCATCCCCCTTGCCTAAGATGAACACATTCATCAAGGAGTGCCAATTTCCAAATACTAAAACATGTAGGCAATTATTCATACAACACGCATCTTCTTCACTTAGCGCAGCATCCACTTGATATTAAGTTTCAACAATCGCTATCGAGGCTCAAAGTAAGGTGAATCCATGACTCTACACCTCGCATGGGGCATAATCAAATCATTCCCTTCTAATAACACATGGCCTCGAGTTAATTGTCACTTTCCTCTACTCCCAGTTCTACTTAGATTTGCATGTGATACAAACATTTGTGCTACTTTTATCTCGTGATTTAATTCATTTCATTTAAGGGCTCCTAAAACGTGAACATAAACCTTATTCAATGATTGGGTTTCGGCACAGAATCTTTAGAGGACTGCCTTGTCGAGGCAATACGATTACACGTACACTTACCTGTACGTATAGAGACATATTCATAGTTTCTTAAATAAGTAAGTGCAACTTATCCTCAATATTCAATTCACGTGTTCAAATCACGACGCGTCTCAACACCCTTGACGCTCTCACCCGTACTGAGAGGTTATCATGAATCCAATCATCATCGTTCACGCACTATTAAAATAAACATGATCTAAGGGAAAACGAAGTCGGTGCGCAATTAGGCCAATAAACGAAGGGACAAGCCCCTGCTTGTTTTTGGGCTAAATTTCTTCCACCGCTCATATAGTACGTTCATCACACGTATGGGCACAAACCTTAGGGGCATATCTTCCTCGACTTAGATTTCTTACCCTATAGATCCCCGTATCGACGCACTTATATACTAGCAGTGATGTATAAATTCAAATTTTTACGGCGACGACCAAGCTGCATCTCATTGTAATGAGAGCATGCACAAACAACATCCAAACACCCAATACGATTATATATGCTTGAACTTAACATGAACCAAGGTGCAAGGCTCGGGATGATTTTCCCTTTGACACGAGTTATGCGGACTACCAAAAGTAGGGCATACTTCACGATACGATAAACTAAATCAAATCCATTACCAGCGCCCTACCATCCCTGCCAACGATCATCGATGGAATGCATGTTTATTATATAAAAACTTCTCGGATTTTAGATCATCAATCAAGTCATATTAATCTTGTTGACTCCACCGCCGAACACTTATTACTTTCCCAATACCAAGTAATTACAACACTAAGGGAATGTTCACCACAAATTTCCAAACTCAGGGGTAGTTTATCATCATACCAACAATGCATGCACAAAGGTTCAATAACTTCTCAGCTATAATGTCATTATAACATCGCCGCATATCCCCAAAATGTTAATTTACTACTCTCCTCGTTACTTATCCACATAATCCTAGAACAATATAGAGAAGATTATCATCTTCAAAAAGCTTTCCTCTCTTATTTCGCTAATAAAAATTCCTATCAACCCAAATACGGCCTTAGCAGTCTGCCTTGTTTAAGGTGAACTAACTTCTCAGGGATCAAAACTTCCAATGTCAAAAATTACAAAGATTTTAAATCCTCAAGGGACCCAAGACGGTACATAACTAGCCCAATAAACGAAGAGATAAGCCCCCTTATCTCTTCGACTGAGTTTCTTCTACCACCAATATAACACATTCGTCCCAAAATGAGCCTTCTCTGGATCCGAATTCTTTTCATATCCCCTCCATATGAAACCTTCTACATAAATAGAAGTGAGAGGTATCGACATACAGTATAAAAGGCATGCTTGGTGATCTCTTACAAAGATGATAATGGACTACAGGCACCAATCTCATTGAGATTGCCCTAAAAGTTTTGGGTAAGATGATAATATTACTCCATATCTGGGATAGAAATCTCAGGGTGCGAGTCTCTAGCATTTACACCCACATTAAACTCTTCCTCTAATCACTCAAGGTCACTTATTGCTTGGCCCAATCATCCCCAAGATCAGTATAAGGCTAGGATATGTCACGACATATCTTGCTAAGTCGACCAAAAATGGTATCCTAGTTAGGTTGGTATCAATCCTATGCCAAACCAACTCTAATGGTTGGAATGGGAATACTAATTACTGTCTCGGAGTGAGCCAGCATTTGTCTGTAAGGGTACGAGTTTGGCTTAGGTTGGCACTTTCTATAGGAAAAAGCGGACATACTTATTGTGAATTACACATGGGCACACCACTGCTTCCGCTGCATCAGTTTGTCCTCAAACTGATCTAGCTAGCAGGGGTAGCCTAGTGGTCTAATGGACTTCTTTATCTCAGGATCGTTGCAAGCTGATACCATTTGTAAGATCCCCCTCCCGGAACACAAAACACGGCCGAGGGGAGTCTTATGCCCAGGACAGCCGCCTTGCGGAAGCGCCAGCACACGAGCTAGCATCCCCCACAAGACGCCTATCCTGCCAGCCAAACCAACTGAACAGCGCCAACCCATCAATAAAAGAAGCAATAAAAGCCAAAGATTCACAATAAGTAATAATGTCCAAACTGCAAGTACAAAAAAGGACAGAAAGCTACATAAGCTTCTGCAAAACATCAGAGTAACAAGCTAAATGCCCCGAGGGCTACATCTCAAACCACTCGCTCACCTCTGCCACTAACGACATCCAAGGTACCATAGTCACCAACCCTGCACACCTGCCCAGGCTGGCCTCCTGTGTTGAACGCTGCTACACCAACTAAGTGTGCTCCTAAAAAGAGGGATGCAACAACCGTTAGTCATAAAGACTAAGTGGCTTCTCATCCGCTCCCCCGGCGACTCCAAGGCACCGGGCGGGAGGAAAGGAAGAAAAGCTGCAATATAAACAGTAATATAACAAGCAGGTGATACGATGAGGTTCTTAATCTAGCAGTTAACATATCAACAATACATCAAGAAGGCAAGTAACGGCAAAAAGGTATCAACATATATGTAAAAGTACATCTATACTAGCAGTGTATCAGTACAGAAGTAAGCAGTGTATGTAAACAAGAGTAAGCAGCCTCAAATCGTACCTTAACTTATATGAATGCCCATACAAACTTATAAGTTAAGGTTTCCAATGCGGAACCCATCATATAAAAGAGCCCATACTAATTTATATGATGGACCCGATGCAATGCAATGTTATGATTATGAATGATGAATGCAATGCAATGATTATGATATGATGAACTCACCCATGCATTTTGCTATGTCGACATAGACTCGTAGTTCCCACTTTTCGAGGGTAGCTAACCCCTCAGGCACCTCGCGTCGTGGCCAGACGGAGACTATGGACCGGGCTCCTCCACAACTAGGTGGGTATGACACTACTAGACCTAGGCCTATGTACGCCTCAACGCTAAGAACACACAGCGGAGCCCCTGCGTACTGCTCGACACTAAGAACACACAGCAGAGCCTCCAAGGACACAGAAGGGGACCTGGGTAGGTGAGCACCAAGAGTCCAACCCAACCGGTCTAGAGTCCACTGCCGGCTTCTGTCGGTGTCACGATTAGCAAGCCCGTGGACCCGCCACAAGTAATCCCCCTACCATAAATATCCTCCAACCAGTGCCGTCACACCTCCAAGTGTAAACCACGCACATTATTGTAATTTCCATGCATAACCCGTGCTATCGTGGAACCAAGGACTCGCCGAAGGCGTCTTCTCTTTTCACAACACACAAATCAACCGATGTTATCTATCATTAAAGGCCCCCAACAACCGGGTCCTTAACATTTCACCACAAGATATAACCATACCTTATAATCCACACCAAGCCATACATCACCATGTGTAAGCCACTCAACCCGTGCACACCCGTGCTCATAAGCACCCAAGGACCCCCAAGCGGAGTCTTATCACCTTTCACATTTTGCACGCTTAGCCGATGCTACCCATCCCGAGTTGACACAACTCTCGTGCAGTGGTGTGCTTACAGTGTGGTGATCCTTCTATACGCTCCCGCAGGATTACTCGTTGCTTCATCCTTTAACAACCGTATAAGTAATCACTTTAAATCTAGTTTAGGAAGATCTCGACATCAACCAGTACATAATTACCAATCATATTCGTGCTTGCAATTCAAACGGTGTATAACATGCCACAATAATAAGATAATAAACCTTCCCAATGTCGTCACTAAAACTGAGTTTCCTGGAGCTACACTCCTCCAATCTAGACCCGTCACCCCAAATTATAATATTTGGTCAAAACTCAAGACAGATGAACAACATCTGTCATCTTCTCCCTCCAGCACATACAAATAATATTTCACCTTATCTACTTCAATACACCCTCAACAGACCACCAGTCTTCACGAAATCAAGCTCTAAATCTTCGTATTGAAGAGTGGAGTTGATTGAAGATAATATCATGGCGAACGGCGCCCTCGAACAAAAGTTCTAGCGTGGTCTCTTCCTACGAAACTTCATGAAACTCACTGGATCAAACTCTTTTGAGTTCAATGTCTCTCCTAATATTTAGATCTAAAGATCTAGCACCAAGGGAGAGGGGAGGAAGTCACCTGATTTTCAGCCGATGATCGCGGCGGTCTCCTCCGAGGCATGGCTGCAGTTGGCCAAGGCTGAATAAAGTGGTCCTGATCCACAAAAATATCAAACATATAATCAGCCAACATTACTCCAAACTAAAAAAAGAAACAACAGACGGTCGGTCAAGGTAAAAGCCCCAAAGAAAAGAGGCAGCCTCCAAATAAACAAAGGACAGCAGCCTCATTTTCGAGTACAAACATCAACTTCCCCTCATGGAAACCAACTTAAGAAGCAGCCCAAGGCAAAACAGCCCCAGCTAGCAAAACAACCACAATTAATAGGTATTATAAGAGCAGCCCCCAACATGATAGTATGAAAACAGCAAAACCTGAGAAGCTTTTCCTAAACAAACAAAGCTAAAGATCCCATTTTAAATCGTGCAATCTGGAAGGGTAAACCAACGACCACTACTTGATTTTTCCCAATCAGGAAGAGGCAAAGATCACTGCTAAATAAAGAAATCCCTTGGAGCATAACCCAAACAGCCACTTAACCTAGAAAATTTTATATAGATTCTGCCATAGTTATAAAATCCAGGAATTTTGCAAACCAAAACTAGAGGGGATTGGCCCCACATCAATCCAGAAATTTGCTAACAAAACTAAAGGAACTACCACATAAAATCCATGAAATTTGCTAACAAAACTGGAGGATCAAACCCATCGTGACCCATAAATTTTGCCAACAAAAATTAGAGGATTTGCCCCTTGATGATCCAAGAACTTGCCAACAACATTACAGGAAATCTACCTCAAAATGAAAGTCCAGAAAGAAAGAGAGATGGAGGGGAGGGAGGGGGAAAAGTTTTCTTGCCGTGTGGAGTTGCGTTGGAGCATGAGCTTGCCGGAGAGAGATCAGAGGAGAGGGGGTTTCCGTGCGGCGGTTTGGAGAGCTCACCGGAGGAGGATGCGCCGAAGAAGCTCGCCGTGAGGAGCAGAGCCGGAGGAGAGGAAGAGAGATCGGGGGTTCCCTGTGCTGGCTGATGGCGCAAGTGAGGAGGAGCTCGGGTAATCCTTCTAACCTAAGTAATATATATATATATATAATACTTATAATTATTATTATTATTATTATTTCATTTAAAGAGGATTCAAATGCTCGTACATCGCTCTATAGGGCTCGGAATTTATCCCGGACGGGCTCGTTACGACCGTCTCGCTGATACGCATCTATCGGAACCATCCACGATCAAATCTGAGTTCGTTTGCTCATTTTACGCTCGCCGGAGTGCTTACGGCCTAATTTTACGCCGCATTAAAACTCGTCGAACAACGTCGGAATTTCAAACGGACGACTCGGTTGGACTTCGTATCATCATTACGAGTCCAACAAAACTGACTGCGGTCCATTTCGAGGTTGTTTGTTCGATTGCACATTTTTTTGGGTAAATGAGCTATTTGCAAATCACGTTATAATTTCGCCGATTCTTATCAGAATCGAGCGCGGACAGTTTCGTTGGCCTCGTATGGGTTTCACGAGTCTAACAAAATTGACTGAGGTGAATTCCGAGATCGTTTGGTCAATTTCACCATTTTGGATAAATATGCTATTCGCAGACCACATCATTTGAGCTAACGTACGTACTATAATTCCTTCAGGGCGGTACGCCTCCTTCGAGTTTTATCGCTCAAGTTATGCCCTCCGGACGGCTCGGATCCCGATACAGCAAGCATCGGGACAAAGAATAGAAATGGTACTCACCGCATTCGTCGAGTGCACTTCACCGACTCAGGTGCAAGTCTGGCCCTCAGTACACCCCGAGCCCGAGTCAACTCGCTTGACTCAAAAACGCGCACAAGGGGTCTAGCTCGAATCGGGATGTTATATGTATGAGGTGCACCCCATCCATTTTCCATTCCGCCATCGTGTTCGTGTGCCGCACTAGCAATTGCTAGTGGCGTGCTTGTCGAAGAGGTGCTTGCGACCCTCATTCGTATGCATACTCTTCCATCCGCCTAGCGAAGCGTGGCATAGTGGCCCATTTAACCCATTCCGACTAACGAAGCAGTGCGCTCAAGGCCTGCACAGTTCGATTCCGCTTGCCTACTCGTCCATCCGCCCTCGCGACGCAGCGCACTCAAGGCCTGCCTAGTCTCCATCCCGCTAAGCGAAGCATTGCATAGCGGCAGTGCATAGGAGTAGTTTAAGTTGTTTTCTTTTATTTTCCACAAACCAAATCCCCCATTTCCGCATCCATCCGCTCGAAAGGACTTCAATCTCAAGTCCTTCCTCGATAATAAACTCCACCTTACCGTGTTCCTTTGAGATCGATACTTGGGGATTCATTCCCATTTTATATTACTTGAACGATCGGTACACTGCCGTTTCGTGCCGCAGTCTTACTACCGCCTATAGCGGTGTGCTAAGATTTGTGCATCAGTAGCGAGCGAGCTGGAAGTGAGGGTTGTAGCCCTCACAGGCGATGGGTGGAGGGGGAGTTCCCTCTCACCTGCAAAAGCGACAACTATGAGAATTAATCACCAAAAGCAAGAAAGTATAGAGGGTTTGCGAGAGCTAGTCGAACCTTCTCCTTGGGGCACCAGAAGCAGCGAGTCCACTTTCTGCCAGAGGTATGCGACCTCGAAGTTCTTTCCCGCAAAGTACTGGAAGAGCTTCACATCATCCCCCGCAAGCGAAGCAGGGGGGCGGTAGGTCGCCTCGTCTCGCTGGAGGGGGGAGAAGGGAATGTTGCCAAAGGGTCCTTTGACAAGGACGAATTTCTGATGCCAATAATTGCTCTTGTTCACTGTCTCGCACACAGTGACATGTTGGCTCGCAAAGTGGGTCGTTCCATCCTTGTAGGCGCGGAAGGAGAAGATCTTTCGAAAGACGAGCAGGCTGAACTCTATCTTCTCCTCGCGCAAGTAGTTGGAGAACACGACCACCACGACGATCGCGTTCGGGGTTAGCTGGCTCTGCAAGATGCCATAGTACTTGAGCACCTGGGAAAATCACCAAGGAAAGTTTAGCATTATTCTTGCAACCGCGAGCAAGGAGTGCAAAGATCGAGTAAAGTACCTGGCGCACTTTCGGTCATAGAGGGAGTCGCAGCCCATTCTCAAAGTGACCGATGGGGATGGAGAGCTCGTCAGGAGACAACCCGTTTATGGCAGCGGTGCTCGCTGGGCGGCGAGCGACAAATCTTGAAGGGATATACTTGTCCACTATGGTGAGGAACTCCTCATCGGTGAGCGAGGCGCAAAAGAAGGAATGGTCGCGGTAGGCCCAGGCGCACTTGGCCCGCCCTTTAGAATCTCCATCAGCAACCATGGCTAAAATAATTGCAGGATGGTGAAGCGCGAGCGCGAGCCGAGAATTGCGAGAGAGCCTGGAAGAAAGGAAAAAGGTTGAAGATAGTTAATGCGGTGGTTGGAGAAGAAAGACCGGCGGCTATTTATAGAAATGAAAAGAGCGGGAAGGATTCAAAGCGCTATGGGGTGCGGGTAGTTAAACTGCGCGACGACGTTTTATCTTCTTGAACCTTTGTCCGCTCCTGGTGGGCTTGCGTCCTAGCGACATCATCTGACTTGCCATAGGCGAGCCAAGCAAGAAGATGCGTCGTTTTGCCCAGAAGTCGGCAGGGGCAGCTGTATGGAAAGAAATAAAAATTGCGAAGGCGAGGCAGCAGTTCGCGAGCCTTACTTAAAGCAAGGCAGGCATATCAAATAAAAAACAAGCGACATGCGAGCACAGTTAACATAGCGGTAGAAGTTATGAAAAGCGAAAGCAGAAGCCTGCGGGCGAGCAAAAATGTCCAGATTACAAAGTCACCAAGTGTTCGAGACCCATAATGGAAGTAATTGGTGCGCGCGAGAAATAATAAATCATAAATTGTTTAGTAATTGATCCACTTCCATCGGCCGCAGCCTCGCACCCCAGAGTGCGGTGGTACTTTTGGGTTGTGGTACTCGCAAACCGATTGGACCTCGCGCTGCATCAGGCGCATTTGATCTTTGATTAGTGCGAGGTGCACCCTGGCGAGGTGACCTTGTCACGAGCGACTTGTCGCATCTCGGCAAGGAGATGCGCGTCCGCGTCCTCCATGGCGGCAAACCTCTCTTCATAGGCAGATCTGTCCACCCAATTCTGGTCGTACAGTTCTCGCAGCATGAGGCCATATTTCTAGAACAACTCGGTGACCCGCCTCTTCATTTGCTCAGGGTTGCCGGGTCCCCCAGGAAGTCAGTGATCTGGTTCGGCAAAGACGGTGGTGATATCTCCTCCTCTCCGTGCTCTGACTCGGGGGGTGGGTTCTCGAGGACACCTGCAGGGAAGAAATCAGCAATATTGGTGGAAAAGAGGCAATCGACAAAGATTAGATAACCTGGTGAAATCAGGATGGAACGGGGTCGCTGACGAGAAGATCTCGGCTTGCCCTTGAAGGCTTTAGTGAAGGAGGGAGTAATGGACTTCCCCAGGCCAGGACGGTGCATCGTGTCGTCTACGACCCGAGTGTCGGCAAGTAGCGACCCGCCCAGACTCCGTTGGCCTAGAACACCAAATGTCGGAGTGAGGATGGTTGATTTGGGTGGGGCTGGCGAGCCCACCGGAGTGGTGGTTTGCCTCTCCGAGGTCGTGAGAGGGGTCACTGCACAAAAGGATTAATGTGGGTTTAGCGACCGAAGAGCCACAAGAGATAGTGAGGAGAACAACTCACCAGGTCGCGAGGATGGGACTCGCATGTCGGTGGTCCCCATATATGTGGGGGGAAAGTCAGTCCTCCTGGGGGATGGGATGCGAGACCCCGTTGGTGATCGCCCAATGATAATTTCTCTTGGGGGAGGATTATGCGAGCAATGAAACAAAGTCAGTTGAGTAAATCATGGATCATTGAACCTTCGACAATAGAACCTGCGAGGCGGGCTCGTGACGAGGGGATGGAGACAGTGGTGATGACCTATCCTCCCCAAGCGGCTGTCGGACAGTCATCGCCTGCTTGACCTGAGGCGGAGGCAGAGTGGGTTGCCGAGAAATCCAGGGGGAGAGCTCTGCAACTTTGGCCTTCTGGATCGCTTGCGAGGCCTTGAGGCGAGCCAATGCCTCTTCTTTAGTGGACATATTGACAGACATAGCGATGAACAGCGAAACAGGGAAGAGGGAAGAAAGTTCATGCATCGGCCAGAAAGAATGGAATTTATAGCATTGGGCATGGGGCCCACCAAAAGATTCTTGTCACGTCAGCAAGGGGACGGCGAACACCAAGTGTTGGACGTTTCTTCATGAGCCTAAGGTAGCCTCGCGAAGAGCGGGGATTGTGTACAACCCCTGTGTTCGCCAAGGTATAAGGGGATCATGGTATCAACTAGTTGAGTCAAGGAAGCAAGAAGAGACTCATCGGCCAATCGGCGAGAAGGATATAATGGGGCGAGCCCAGCCAAGTTGGGGGTCGAGAACCCAGCTCGCATAAGAGCAAGCGAGCTGGACTTGCTAGAGCGAGCGGGACCTCCTCGTTGTGGGCGAGACAGTCTCGCTCCTGCAAGCTACCCGCAGGAAGCCAAACGAGCGGGACCCTTGTGGGTGGCTCGCCCAGTAGGGGTCCAGGGGTGTTTTTACCTGGAAGCCCTCTGTGGTCTATGGTTAGCCTCTCCAAACAGTGGAGTTTGGCTGTTGACAGACCATTTTGGGCTCCGAATAGCAATAGCGTAAGGCGGAATCCTGCTATTAGCAAACCATGAGTAAAAAACTATATATAGACCTTGAAGGGCACCTTTGGAGAGGATCCAATCTCAGTACTCTGAGCTTTCTTCTCCCTAGGTTATCTTGGTTTAGCTCTCAGGCTCTCCAAGGTGCCCATTCTCAGCTTTGGCTTGGGAGGGGAAGTGCTCTAAGATCTTACGAGTGTGTGGTGGGATCTCCTCGGTGCGACCAAGGGTCTGTGTCTAGTTCTGAGGCTTCAGTCTGTTTCTTCCGAGGGATCAGTAAGTGCTAGCTACCCCCCATCTTTGGGGGCCCGAGCTCCACAAGAGACCAAGTTTTGGTTTCAACAAAACTAGACCAGTATGAGACTGGAGTTGGACTAGAAAAGAAATCAAACGGAAAGGATGGTAAATGAAGTACTGAATGGAACTGGACCAGTACGAGACTGGAGTGAAGAAAGTATAAAAGAATAATATGGTTAGTATTCCTTCGCTCTTTTATTAGGAGACTTTAGTTCCATCTCCATTTGTAGGAGGAAAGTTATGTTCCACCTTCGTTCATAGGACGCTCTTTTTGAATTTCACCCATTATTAAGGTCGGACGCTAAGTTCAAATGCGCATGTTAATCATGACTTAATCGGACTTGAGGAGTTTATTATGAGTTCCTTAATTTCTTGATATATTTAGTAAGCATATGAGAGTATAAACATTTATTCGACGGTAGGAGTCAATCTTGATTTCTTTGGTTGAGGCGATTCTAGGTATTTTAGAGGGCCTGATCTTTCCTCGAACACAAACATCATTAAACTTTTCAAAATGATGGAAAAATCAAACATCCAAATCGAGGTTGGGAGTCGCCGCACTTATGGCTCGTATCATTTGTTTTCCCGATATACTCAAGACGCTCGAGAATTTATTTTTAATATAGAACTTATTGGTTTGCGAAAAAACCCGTATTGCTTCGAGCTTGAGATTTTACCTCAATAAATCTCGTCATTAATTATTTGAAAAACAATTCATAAATTATATTGTGATCGAGCGTTTTTAATAAAGAGCCTGTGGGTTTGCAAAGATTCCAGTGTCGCTTCGAGCTTGATATTTCACCTCTATAAATCTCGCCATTATTTATTTGAAAGATAATTCATATATCACATCGCGATCACGCGCTATGATTCCTTCAAAATATTTGAATGATTTAAATTTAAAGAATGCCCCTTTGTTGAGTAGTTTTTACACTCATCTTTTAGTATAGTTTTAATATATTTGTAATATGAAATTATATAAATTTTATGAATTATATCATATAAATCTTTCCCTTTTTGATTTCATGAACTAACTTAAGTTTATTTTATATTTTTAGGTTTTCTGGGTACTTTTGAGAAAAATTCCAAAGTACACGCCCAAGGTCACGGGCGTGACCATGGGGCGTGACAGCCTGATGTGTTCCAGACCCGATTCTGCCACCCCAGGTGCATTCTGTGAAGATTCGCCAAGTACACGCCCCAGGTCACGGGCGTGGCCAAGGACGTGACCCAATGTCACGGTCGTGACCCGCCACCGGCAGCAAAAGCGCAGTGCCACGTCAATTAAAGTTACATGCCCTCGGTCATGGGCGTGACCGAGGGTGTGACATCTAGTCACGGGCGTGACTCATCCCGCGCTCCTTCCCGCCAAAGTTTCCCACCAGCAGCCAGTTTTAAAGATACACGCCCTAGGTCACGGGGGTGACCTAGGGCGTGACGCGCACGTAACGCCTGCAATAACTCCAGAAGGCGCCCTCTCCGCTGCTGCTTCGATCACGCCCCTTACACGCCCTTGGTCACGGGCATAACCAAGGGCATGTAACCCTAAGTTGAGGCCTATTTAAAGCTAGCTCCACCAGAAGTTGAAGACGAATTTTTGGAGTTCAAATCCCCTTTTCTTGTTTTATTTTCCTGTTTTTAGTATCTCTTGTAGTTCTTTTTCTTCTTGCAATTTGCAGTTTTAATTAAATAGTTTTGTAGCTTTCAATTCCTAGATCGTAACTTTCTTTAGCAATTTAATAAAAATAGTTCTTTTGTTCTCTCATTCTCCTCCTCTTTCATTATGTACTATTTTATTTTTATTGATTCCATAATCTCAATGAGTAGCTAATTTTCTATTAGTACTCGATCGAGATGATCCAAGGAATGATATAAGTCATGAAATAATTTATAGTTGTTGTTTCTCTTTTCTAAAATGCTTAAGATTTATCCTTGATTTTAAGATAGCGAGATTATATTTTCGATATATAATTCTTGTTCTTGTTTTCGTACTTTAGATAGCTGAGAGGCTCGTAATGCGAATCGATCACTCAAGGATAAAAAAGAGTAGAATGCAATCCTCGAGAGAGGACGATATTACCCTTCCGGATTGGAGTAAAAGACAATAGCGGGATTCACCTCGTAATGCAAGTATTAGGTTATTGATTATAGAATGAGAATTCGGTTGATATTCCTAATCTTAGGGGCGTATCCTTGACCCATTGTGCGTTCATAATTCGGGAATCCCCACGGTCAAAGCAATTTTATTAAGAGGATGCGATTTTATTCTTTCTTCTTATTTTTATCTCCGAGGTGATTTAAAGATCGAGTGTTATTCGTTCTTGTTATTGTTTTAATCTTCGTTTTAAATTCTCTTCTGCAAAACCAATCAAAGTTTTAATTGATAAAATAATAGAGATTTTCTTGGAGTAAGAGTACTCAACCGCCCCGAGTCTAATACGACCTTGGTTTTTATAACCTATACTACTTTCGATACGGTTCACTTGCCGTTGTCGTTTGCGGATATAGTTTTGTGCATCAAGTTTTTGGCGTCGTTGCCGGGGAATTTTGGTTGATATTTCGAAATAAGAAATATCTATTAGTTTTATTGTCCTCTTTCTTCTCTTCCTTCTCTAAATTTTTTTAAGAAAAATCTTAAAAGGTGTAATTTAACTTCTCGGAAAGGGAGATTTGGGCTTGAACTCCCATCTCATCTCCTAGTACCTTGCGAACCCTTCACAGGGTAAACCTCGGGAAGTCCAGGACTAATTTAACCCGCTTTTAAAAATAAATATATATATATATATATATTTATAAACTATTTCTCTTCTCTATCCCCCTCTAAAAATTCTATTTAATTAAGTCAAGGTTGTTTCCTTTTAATGAGGTTATCTGAATTGGCCGTAAAAGTTGTCAAGCTTCAAAACCAAGTTAATCTTTTGGAAGCCGCACGAAAGCGCCAATTTAATTATAATTATTGTGATGCGCCTCATCAAAGTGATTTTCATTCTCATTCTCAAAATTTATATTATGAAAATGATTTTTCTCATTATTATGCAAATAATTTTGATAATAATTACGATCATAATTTTTCCTCTTTTCAAGAAAATAATTTTTCCAGCTTTGATGAAAATGTTTTTACTAATTTTCACGTGAATAATTTTTTGGTCTTGAATAATTTTTCATCTAGCTCTGAAGTAGATTATTCTTGGTGGCAAGCTCACCCGAATAGTTTTCGGAGCAATGAAGATAAATCTTTAGATCCGAATTTTTGTTCTTCTTCTTTTGCGCCGCAAGTTTCGTACTCTAATTTTGGGGAATTTCATCCAATTCAATTTGATACTCTACCCCAAAATTTAGATGAGAACATTATTTTGTCTAGTGTTTTTTCTCCATCTTTGGATAATTTAGTTATGGAGGAATATGTGGTTTCATGTAATCCCATAATTTCGTTTACCGAAAATGAAAAAAAAATTATTGTACAAAAAATTTCCTAATGTTATGGGCTCCCCAGATGAAATAGAAGAAGAACAAGTTTCTTCCCCTTCTCCATATGGATCTACTTTTGTTTGTCATGAATTTTTGCAAAATTCTTCTATATTAATTCAACCGAAAATTCATGAAAATGTTGTGTCCAAAAATTTAATTCCGCTTGATATTGCACTAGATTCTTCTAAAGAAAAAAATATTTTTGAAAATAAACAACCGGAGCTTAATCATATATTTTTGTAAGCGCCTCCTCCTTGCGAAAAAATTTCTGACTCGTTTAATTGTGATTCTCTATATACTAATAAATTTCAGGTTTAAGATGAGTCATTGCAACCCCAATTAATTGATGATCCATATGCCGCTCATCTTTTTAAATCCAAATCACCTCAGGTATGTATAGGTGATTTGGATTTGCATATTCAAGTTCAAGGACAAAGGGAGAATCACATACTAAGCGGAGGAGTCGCTGGGCAACGGATAATGATATATTCACCTTAACGTGAATTAAGGGAGTTGTCAGTGCATTTTAAATTTATATATTTGTTTAGCTAACACTAACTGTATAGCTTAATGACGGGAAAAAGAAAGCGCTCTTGGGAGGCACCCATTGCTTATCTTAGTTTTCAAACATTTTTCTTTTCACGCATTTTCCTTTTGTGTGTTCTTTAGACTTAGTTTTAAACATTGGGGACAATGTTTAATTTTAAGTATGGGGGTGTAGCGTAGCTTTCTAATATTTGTTTCTGTTTTGAATTTTTTTTTTTTAATAAAAATCTAATTTCTTGGAAAGAGAGGTTTGGGCTAGAACTCCCATCGCACCTCCTAGTACCTTGCGAACCCTTCATCGGGTAGCCCTTGGGAAGTCCAAGAACTAATAAAAAAATAATAATAACTAATAATAATAAATACGCCTAGCCTTGTGTTTTATCTTTCTAGAAATCTGGTTTGAGGTCTGATTATAAGTATTCCTACATTTTTGATTTAGCTAATATTTTGTTTTATCAGAATTTGTTAAATTTAAATTTGAAGTAATTTAATTTTAAGAAACATTTTATTTTTTTAATTCGATTAGATAATCTATTTAGCACTAGTTCTCTTTTTAATTTTAAATAGCTTCACTTTGTGGTAAATTGGCTAAACATCTCTAGATTTTTATTATATTCTGTATTAACGTTAAGATCTTGGGAAATTTCATTCCACTAAAAAAGTTGCTCTCAAAATAATTTAATTTATAAACTAGAAATATTTCTTTATCACCCACCCTTTGTTGGCAAATAAAAAAAATGTAGAAAAAAAGATTATATGTCATGTGAATAAGAGGATAAAATTCATTATTTTCTAAACATATGCACCCAAAATCATTTAAAAGATTATATGTCATGATGTAAGAGTATAAAATTCATTACATCTAAACATATACATTTTGGGTTTTTGATTGAAGAGAAATTTTTTAAAAGATTATATGGCATGGAAAATAAGAGGATAAAATTCATTATTTTCCTAAACATATACAATTTCACATTCAAATAAGGTGAAAGGTTAAAATTCATCACCTTTATTTTAGTATCTCTTCATTTGCCATTTTCGATTAAACCCCCATCCTTAGCCAATTTCATTGGTTCTAGTCCTAAACTAAATTATTAAGAGAGCAATATTTTGGTAGGTGTTTTCTCCTTAAGTTTTTTTTTTATGTTAAAGTGTTTATAATTTCAATCTATTTTTGTTTGAAAATTTTTATGATTTCATTTGCTAAATAGTTATCTTGAGAAGTAGTTAGCTAAACCGATTACTCATTTTAAATTATCACCATAACTTATAACTTTATTCTTGAATTCCTGGAATTTGCTTTTTGGTTTAATGACATTTTAGTTAATTTGAAATAATATCGATGTCTTGTAATTCTTTCCTCATTCTTTTGCTCTGGAATAGCAAAAGCTCAAGTATGGGGGTGTTTGATGAGTAGTTCTTATACTCATCATTTAGTATAGGTTTAATATATTTTTAATTTAAAATTATATAAATTATATGAATTATATCATATAAATCTTTCCCTTTTTGATTTCATGAAATAACTTAAGTTTATTTTATATTTTTAGGTTTTCTGGGCACTTTTGAGAAAAATTCCAAAGTACACGCCCAAGGTCACGGGCGTGATCAAGGGGCGTGACAGCCTAGATGTGTTACAAATCTGATTCTGCCACCCCGGGCGCATTCCATGAAGATTCGCCAAGTACACGCCCTCAGGTTACGGGCGTGACCAAGAACGTGGCCCAATGTCACGGCAGCGACCCGCCACCTGCAGCAGAAGCCCAATGCCACGTCAATTAAAGTTACACGCCCTCGATCATGGGTGTGAACGAGGGCGTGACATCTAGTCACGGGCGTGACTCATCCCGCGATCCTTCCCGTTAGCAGCTAGTTTTAAAGTTACACGCCCTAGGTCATGGGCGTGACCTAGGGCGTGATGCGCACGTAACGCCTGCAATAACTCCAGAAGGCGCCCTCTTCGCTGCTGCTTCGATCACGCCCCTTACACGCCCTTAGTCACGGGCGTGACAAAGGGCGTGTAACCCCAAGTTGAAGCCTATTTAAAGCCAGCTCCACCAGAAGTTGAAGGACGAATTTTGGGAGTTCAAATCCCCTTTTCTTATTTTATTTTTTTGTTTTTAGTATTTCTTCTAGTTCATTTTCTTCTTGCAATTTGTAGTTTCAATTAAATAGTTTTGCAGCTTTCAATTCCTAGCTCGTAACTTTCTTTAGCAATTTAATAAAAATAGTTCTTTTGTTCTCTCATTCTCCTCCTCTTTCATTATGTACTATTTTATTTTTATTGATTCCATAATCTTAATGAGTAGCTAATTTTCTATTAGTACTCGATCGAGATGATCCAAGGAATGGTATAAGTCATGAAATAATTTATAGTTGCTCTTTCTCTTTTCTAAAATGCTTAAGATTTATCCTTAATTTTAAGATAGTGAGATTATATTTTCGATATATAATTCTTGTTCTTGTTTTCGTACTTTAGTTAGCCGAGAGGCTCGTAATGCAAATCGATCACTCAAGGATAAAAAAGAGTAAAATGCAATCCTCGAGAGAGGACGACATTACCCTTCCGGATTGGAGTAAAAGCCAATAGCGAGATTCATCTCGTAATGCAAGTATTAGGTTATTGATTATAGAATGAGAATTTGGTTGATATTCCTAATCTTAGTTGGGCGTATCCCCGACCCAAGGTGCGTTCATAATTCGGGAATCCCCACGGTCAAAGCTATTTTATTAAGAGGATGCAATTTTATTCTTTCTTCTTATTTTTATCTCCGAGGTGATTTACAGATCGAGTGTTATTCGTTCTTGTTATTGTTTTAATCTTCATTTTAAATTCTCTTCTGCAAAACCAATCAAAGTTTTAATTGATAAAATAATAGAGATTTTCTTGGAGTAAGAGTACTCAACCGCCCTGAGTCTAATACGACTTGGTTTTTATAACTTATACTACTTTTGATATAGTACACTTGTCGTTGTCGTTTGCGGATATAGTTTTGTGCATCACCCTTTATCCGAAAATTCAGAGAATCACTAATTTTATCCAAATATTCCCATATTTTGATAGAATACCCAAGAAGGCCTATTATGAGCCTAGGAATTTTTCCAAAAAATTTCAACCTCTTTGGGAAAGTTTAATTTGGCCAAACAAAATCTGATTTAGGACTTTAAAATACTAAATGAAATTATAAAAATCCTAACAAAATTTGAGGAGGTAGCCCTTCTAATATGGAACGACTTTCATGTTCAATCAATTTTTCCTAAGGACCTAGATTTTCCCAAAAAATTGGGAAGTTGATTGGGCATTAATGGGGTGCGGGTAGACATCTCCCTAGCCCTGGGAAGATGCCAAATCGTGCGCTGGTCTTCTGCACCCACAACGAATCTGGAGCCGATCCACTGCGGCGGGCATGGATGCTGAGGCGGGAGCGAGAATTAATGAATCCCTAGCCGTCTGATCTTCTACATGTAGATCGTACGGTGGATGTTGCTCCCGTCGGTGCAGGAAGCGATGGTCTCCGCCATTGATGGCCAACCAATGTGAGACACCTGATTTACACCCGGTCGACTGGTCGGGGGACGACGACTTAGTTGGCGGTGGTCCGACGGCCATGCGCTGTCGGCCACCACTGGAAAATGAGAAATCGAGAGCAGGGTGGCGCAATAGTCCCTACTCCCGGTGGTGTCGTGCCCCCTGCTCTTCTGTTATCTCATTCCTCACACGCCTCACATGCCTCTCACCCCCTTCCGACGCGCAGGGTGTCGGCCTCTCTTCCGTCAGTGGTTCGACGGTCTGGCGCCGCCTACCGCCGCTGGGGATGAAAATAATATAAATTCAGGTGCCGCCGAAGATGCAAATTCTGGCGGCGCCACTGCCTTCTGCCACAGGGGATGGGTTCCCCCAGATTGATAATGTCCTCCCAGCGCCACTACCAGCGCTGGGCGGGGCTCACCATGGATGGACATCTCCCAGGAAGCTTGGCTTGGGAGGTACTGACGGCGCTCCGGCGACTAGGAGGTGGCCGCAACTCATTCAAAAGATGAGAAAAGGGGAGTGGGAGAGGTTCTACCTAGAGTCTGGGCCGTTGAGAGTTCTCGGGGAGGTTGTCCATGAAAGGGTAGTGAGGGTGGTGGAGCTTGGGCTGGATGTTTCTGGCAAGGGGAGGCTCCGGTGATGGTGGGGTCGGAGTGGTGAGTGTTCAGCAGAGGGGGAGGGATAGCCCTCTTATAGGGCTGGGAGGAGTCCCCCCTTCCTTCTCCCCGATGTGGGATTATGAGAAGGAGGGAGGAGTTTTTCTCCTCCTCCAGCCGTCCTGGACAGCTGGACATCCCATGGGGGGTTGTGGCACACCCTCCCAGGAATAAATAAAAGAAAAACCAAACAAAAACAAGTTTTATCTTGGTGGTGGCCTTAGAAAAGGAGAGGGGGAGGGGCCCTAGCTTCTTGGGATTGTGTAAAGGCCCATTTAAAGTCTATGTGGGGCATGGGAGGTGGGGCCCAAGTGGCTTGGTGTTTTCATTTGTGTGAGTCCCTCCTTAAAATTTACAGAAAATTGTGATTTTAAGGGGGTTTGACCAAAGTCAACTCTAGGGTGTGTCCCCCATGTGGGTTAAGATCATAGTGGTCCCATGTTGTCAGGTGGCGGGTCAATGTTGGGGTATTAAGGTAACATGGGTGTGCGCACGCTTTTCGAAGAATAATAAAACTTGATTTGACCATAGTTAGACTACTTGGCATCGAAATTGATCGTAACGAATTTCATCGGTCTTATTTTCACTTTATGAGTCAAATGAAACTGACCACGATCGATTCCGAGTTTATTTTCTTAATATTTTAAAATTGTGCATCGTGGCATGCTACGAAACCCAAAATGGTCATATTTCTCATATGATCTCTGATTGAAACAAAACAAGTCCCGTTGCACTCATATTGACTACATAAGTCTATATGAACTGACATAACTCCATTCTGAGTTCTTTAGTTCATTATTCAAATTTATCGTAAACACAACATTTTACGAGGAACGGTCATATTCACCACATGACCTTGCATTTTAATGAAACAAGTTTCATCGCACTTATATTAACTATATAAGGCTATAGGAACTGACAGAACTCAAATTGGAGTTCCCTAGCTCAATATTCAAATTTCTCGTAAACGTGACATTTTACGAGAAATAGTCATATTCACCACATGACCTTGGACTTTAGCAAAACAAGTTCCATCGCACTCATATTGACTATACGAGGCTATATGAACTGATAGAACTCAAATCAGAGTTCTCTAGCTCAATATTCAAATTTCTTGTAAACGTGATGCTCTACGAGGAATGGTCATATTCACCACATGACCTTGGATTTTATCGAAACATGTTCCATCACACTTATATTGGCTATACGAGGCTATATGAACTGACAGAACTCAAATCGTAGTTCTCTAGCTCAAATTCCCCAAACAGGGTTATCTCCCTCCTCTTTTGGGCCTTGGGTAGGGGTTCAAGTTATTTTTATTAGGTCTACTAGGGTTCTAGTGACCCAATAAAAGTGAGAATGTTACACTTTACTTAGAAGAGTAAAGTAGATATCCCAGGATGAGGATAACCTGTAATGAACACATGTATCCTCTCTTGCATGTTTGATCAGGGTGTTAAAAGTTAAAGTCAGAGTAATAACCAGAAGTGTGGTCAACTTAGGCTAAGGTCTTAACCTTGTAACATCTTTGCACACTAGGTCAATAGTGAACCTTAGACTTGTAGAATGATTATTACTAGCATAATGACCCGAGTGAGTCTTCAGTGAGACATCACACTAGGTGTGAAGTGATACTAAACCCTAAGTATAATATGTGATCTCATTGTGGGTTAACTCAGGGTATTACAAATACACTATGAGTTCTTTGTAGCTTTACACTTCAGACCCGTTACCACCTTAACCTTGTTATATGTTTTGATTGAGAACCTATATTTGGAAGTTTGATCAATGATTCTGATAGGTAAATGATTAGTGCTCATTAGCTTGGAGTTTGGTTGATTATGACATGATAGCTGGTGAATATAGTGTTAGAGAGAACACACATTTAGGTTAACGCGTTCACACATTGATCCATCCTGATAGGGAACCCTTAAACGAAACTCCTTAGCCACATCTTGAGATATCATCACCATCCGGTGAGCCTATGATAGCTTGACTTTTAACACCACCTCAAGATAATACCATAAACATCCATCATTCCAATCATGAGAGGGTATATGTGAAAAGATTTACCAGAAACTGCTTTGGTGAACATATCAGTAAGTTGGTCCCCAGACGACACAAACATAGTAGTAATGGTTTAATCCTGAATTTTTTCCCCTCACAAAATGACAATCAATCTCAATATGTTTAGTCCTCTCATGGAAATTGGGGTTGTTGGCAATATGGATAGCAGCTTGATTATTACAAAGCAAGTGTATGGTCTCCAAGACAAGGAAGCTCATTTATCCCAAAATAGATTTAACTCAAATCAATTCACATGTAGTAATGGAAATAACATGATATTCTGTTCAGTAGAGGAGCGAGCAACAACATTTTTTTCTTACTCCAGGAAACAAGATTGACACCCCACTAAGATAGAATATCTACATGTAGACCTTGTGTTAGAGGAGGAACCAGCCTAATCAACATCACAATACTCATGAACTTTAAGGTGGCCAAAATTTTGATTGATAATGTTTTTTTCGGGGTCCTTTTTAAGTACTTAAGTATCCGAAAGACCGATGATTGTGATGAACTTTAGGACAATGCATAAATTGGCTAACTAACCCAACAACAAATGAGATGTCGGGTCTGATAATAGTCAGGAAAATCAATTTTCCCACAATGCGCGCGTTGGAATTTCAACTTCCTTTCAAGATCCTAAGCATTATCCTTGTAAATATCATAATTAGGATCCACGAAACTATTCAAGGCATTACACCTAAATATCCAATGTTGATGAGAAGATCTAAGATGTATTTGGGTTGAGTGATCATAATTTTTCCGGCAGATCTACCAATCTCAATACCGAGAAAATATCGAAGAAGACTCAAATCTTTGATTTAAGAGACAGAGGCCAACTCCTTTTAACTAGAGCAACATGTTGATCATCAATTCCTGTGATAATGGTATCACCCACATATACAATAAGGATAGTTGTAAATTTCTCCCTCATGTAGATGAATACTAAGTGATCAGAAGTACAATGGAAAAAATCTAAGCTCGGGAGTTTGACACTTAGCTTTTTAAACCAAGTCCAAGGTGATTGTTTAAGGCCATACAAAGACTTCTTGAGGCAACCCCCTGTCCTTTAGGAACATCACTGCCTAGTGGAGGAGTCATGTAGATTTTTTTCCTTTAATTCACCGTGGAGAAAGACATTTTATACATCAAGGTGATACAAAGGTCAAAATTTATGAGCCGCAATAGATAACAAAATTCTAATAGATTTAAGTTTAGCAACGGGAGCAAACATCTCCTGAAAGTCAATTCCATCCATTTGGGTAAGCCTTAAGCAACCAGCCTTACTTTATATCTATCAATGTACCTGACAAAAGAGGGAGATAGTAGAGAGATTTGAATAATCCATTTACCAGACACCGAAGTAGAAGATCCATCAACAAATCTAACACAGTTAGACGCAGGAGATACAAAAGTAATACCCCTATAAGTTTCTGTCATATGATCAGAGGCTCCAGAGTCAATGATCCAGGGAGAAGATGGATTCATAATAGATAAAGAGGTAGTTTGAACATGAGCAGCTGCACAAGACAAGTCTATAGTAAGAGGTCTTCAAACACTCGCCTTCAGAGCCTTTAGTTCTTTAACTAAACTTTCATTTTTGCCAAAAGATAACTGGTATTCTCCAAGTTGTTATATATAGCAGTTTGGGATCTCGTATACTTCCCATCAGTACCATGTATCCAACCTAGAGGAATCAATTTGGGATGCAAGTCACAACACTTATCTTTCATGTCCTTTCTTCCCATAGTGAGGACACTTCATCTTACTCTTATTTTCTTTTCTTATATTTTTGGAATGTCCATTTTTCTATTAAAAAACAAGAGTAGATTTATCATAGCCAACATGAACATCAATATGCAGAGAGTTTATACGACTCGCCTCCCCCCGAATGTAGTGGGCAACGATCTCCAAATCAGGAACATTATCTCTTCCCAACATCTGAACTCTTTGGAATCCAAGATCTGAAGGAAGACCAAAAATCATTTCAAACACCCTTCGTTGCGTAAGTTCAGTTGTGTAGTCTTCGACAGTTTGAATATCAGAGTATTGATTAATTTTTGCCACTTATGAGTCAGTTTACTATAATATTCCGCGAAATTATTCATACCCGTCATATGTATCTGTTCAGTTTGAAATTGATAGATCCATGCCAAGTCTTTCTTTTTAGAGTAATTTCATTAAATTAACTCTTACATTTCTTTAGCAGTCTGGCAGAAAAGGAATTAACTTGTAATCTTGGGTTCCAAAGGGTTGACAAGCCAATTGATCGCGGTAAGATTCTGATGCAACCCAAGGAATTAAATTAATGAGTCATACCATGAAACTATGAGAACGAGTAATAGAAAGAAGAGTAAGATGGAAGACTAGCATCTCGGAGAATCAATTTGTATTCATGCAAGGGCGGTGGACCATGGAAGCTATACATCTCTTGAGTAGACTTATTGATAACTATCGAGAAAGAAAACAAGATTTGCATATGATGTTTATCGATCTTGCGAAGGCTTATGATAGGGTTTCAAGAGAGATATTATGGAGAGTCTTAGAAAAGAAAGGTGTAAATGTATCATACATTGACATAATCAAAGATATGTATACAAATTCAATGATGAGGGTAAGGACATCTAGAGGATTAACATAGGAATTCCCAATCATTGTTGGCTTACATCAAGGTTCCGCTTTAAGCCCTTATCTCTTTACACTTTCTTAGATGAGCTCACCGGACATATCCAACATGCAATACCTTGGTGTTTATTATTTGTGGATGATATCATTTTGGTCGATGAGACGCGTAAGGGTGTAAAAGTGAAACTTGAATCTTGATGACACAATTTAGAAAAGAATGGTTTTAGGTTGAGCAGGGCAAAGACGGAGTATATAGAGCTTAAATTTAGCAGTGCAAGAAAAATGAATGACTTCATTTTTAAGTTGGGTGATAAAGATATTTCCCGCAGTGAGTGCTTTAAATATCTTGGATTGATAGTTCAAAATGATGGAGGTGTTGATAAAGATGTGATACATAGAATCCAAGCTGGTTGGTTGAAGTGGAAATGCGCGTCAGGGATCTTATGTGATTGTTAAGTACCATTAAAACTTAAAGGAAAGTTTTACCGTACTGCAATTAGACCAACGATGCTCTATGGTTCTGAGTGTTGGGCAGTGAATTGTGTACATGAGCAAAAATGGGAGTTGCGGGGATGAGAATGATTAGGTGGATGTGTGGACACAAGAGACTTGATAAAATTAGGAATGAATATATCAGGGATGAAACATGAGTGGTACCAATTGCAGAAAAGATGCGAGAAGCTCGACTAAGATGGTTTGGACACGTACAAAGGAGACCATTAGATGCACATATTAGGTGTTGTGAGAGTTTAGTCACTAGGCATGTTAAACGGGGGAGGGGTAGACAAATAAAGAATTGGAACGAGACTACAAGGAAAGACATGATGTACTTAGGCATTAGTGAGATTATGACTAAAGATAGGGCACAATGGAGACAAAGGATCCATATAGCTGACCCCACTATAGTAGGATAAAGGCTTGCGTGTTGTTGTTATATATTTTACTTCTTGTCCTTTTATTTGTGTAGTGCGTGCCTTCGCGCTTATTTGTTTCGTTATTTTCCACGCGTATGTGTTATTTTGTATCACAGATGTTATTAGTGCCTCAGTGTTATTTTGCATCGCGCATGTTGTTCGCGCTCGTTTGTACGGTTTATTGACATGACCGACCACTGAGACAATGAATACAAGGGTCAGTTAATCTAGGAGAAGTTAATTAGGGCAAGCTTTGAAAATTAACTATTTTAAATAAATATTATAATTTCTAAAATTATAATTACATATTTTAAATTACCGAAATTAAAATTGGGTTTTAAATGAGGAATACTTACAGCCATGCCCCATTCACGGTTATCAAAACATATGCCTACAACCGACCCCCTTTGAAATTCCTCCTTTACATTATCCTCTAATTTAAAACCGTCGACCCTTCTTGAAAGCCCTCTTTATATTATCTTTTAATATCTGCCTTTATTAAAGCCCCTAAGGAAAACACTCATAAGCATATTCTATAAAGGCAAGTCGACCCCTACCTAATAGGCTAATACGGAGGTTGGAAAAAGAAACGAGCAGAGATGGATTTCTTTGTTCATTCCTTTGAGCGCCGCAATCCGCCCAAGCTCGACGAAACCGCATGTGAATCCCTCGCCTGCCTTCGACGCCGACGTCGGAGCCTCCCTAGGGCTCCGACAACCACCCCAGCAATTCCCACCGACTATTCCGGCAAAACCTCATCCCTTTCTTTCCTTCCAGCCGCACGACTTTCTGACCATGGCGACCTCGCCTCTGCCTCTCGCCATCCTTTCCAGTGACATCAAGGCTGACCCAAACCCAAACACTCCCATACTTGTAGTCCCGACCACATTGATTACCTAAATCCCTCTCCTACCTCGTGCTAGAGGAAATATCCATTGATTACCTAAACTTTTCTCGCTCCCAATTCGTAGGCCAGTTTATGCTTAAATTTCACAAATATTCAGTAAATGACTAAAAGCATGCCTAAATTAATTTTATTTTCTGATTATCGTTAATTTCATATTTGTGAATGTCATCATCTGAATTTTCTACATGCTTATGCTCATTTGCAACTTCTAGATCATGCATCGAATTAAACTAATCCGTGAAAGTTTAAAATTTAAAAGGGTCTTAAGCTTTATTAAGCACTTAAAATTTATTTCATTTAAAACTCATCAACGAGATTTTATTATACATCAATTTGGTATCAGAGGTAGGTTCGAATCACTTCTATCATGGATCGACGATCTGATTTTAATTTGTTTAGCTAAGTTTTACAAAAAAATGTAGTTTTAAAAAAATAAGGTTCGATCTCTATTTAAAAAAGAATTGATAAAATTTTCTTTTAAAAAAATCTAAAGACTTTAAAAAAACAGAGCCTTAAAATAGATCCCCAATTCAAATTAATTAAGCACTTTAAAATAGCATTTTCGTTAAAACAACATGGAAAATCACGTAGAATGTATATAAACTAGCGTAGAAGACCTAGCCACATGAATGAGTGATTTGATGAAGGCGGTAGAGACACTCACCGCCAACATGAGAGATGTTAACCAAGTCGTGAATGGGTTAAGGACCTCCATCAATAATTTTGAAGCTGCTCATCACCTAGGTCTGAATCAAGCACCTCGCTAAAACATAGGCACGAGGATCGCAACCCTAGACCAACAGAGCCTGCACAACCTGAACCTGCACTCTACCGTCAACCCATTGGGATGATGAAGTTAAGTTAGATGTGGGTGATTTTGAGGGTCACGTAGAGCTCGAGAAATGTCTAAATTGGTGTGAGCGCATGGAGAGATGCATGACCTGGAAACAAATGTCTATGAATCGATAGGTTGAGTATGCTGTCCTTAGGCTTAAAGGACCAACACTAGTCTGGCGGGTTCAACTAGAGCGCACACGGTTCACATTAAATCTGACCCTTATAACCACGTGGGTAGAATTTAAGATGCAACTGCATAAGAGTTATGTCCCCCCCCCCCCCCCCCCCCCCGCCGGGACTATCTGCAAAATCTATATCGAAGGTTCCACAACCTTCGTCAGGAAACGCTTTCCGTGGACTAGTACACCCACTAGTTCTTAGTGTTGCAGTCTAGGCTAGACCTTCATGAGGAGGACGACATTGCAGTGTCCCGTTACCTGAATGGGCTACGTTATGCTATTAGGGACGAGCTTAAGTTGCACAGCTTTAGGGATTTGGGTGAAGTGCTAGTAGAGCCCGCAGAGTAGATACCACACTACTAAAGAGGACTGTTGGAACCTTTGTTTTGATTTGAGTTAGGATCCACCTTAATTATCTAAGTTTATGTCATAACTCATATTACAACTTAAATTAAATATCGTATTAAATTAAAAGGCTGAAAATAATATATATATATAAATAATATACTAAGAAAATTATATATATAATAATAGGGTAATTAATATAAGAGAAAATATTATAAGAGAAATTAATATAAGATAATATAAGAGAATGAATATATTTCATATATTTGTTGCGTTCGATAAACGTCGAACGGCGCTCGGCATTCGTCGGACGGCGATCGGCGAAAAGATTGTATTACAGCAGCACTCGACAATTTAGCAAGGAAAGCTGCGGTCGACGAACGTGGAACAGCGGTCGACGAATGACGAACAGCGGTCGACGAATTCCAACAGATGTTCAGAAACAGTAAAATTAATAATCTGGTCGACGAACCAAATGATGAGTTCGACAAACGTAGAGCTCCGCTCGACGAATTTCTTCCAGTAATATTTTATATTATTTAGCTTGACTAAAATATATATTTACTGTCAGACTTTAATAAAGCAATATTTATTTATTTTATTTTATATATATTGCTATATTTATTGCTGTTCTGACATTACAGCGTGCAAGCATTTAATGCTGTAGCTGTTTGGCAAAAACATTAATTAATAGAGCCGTTGCAGCAAGCCAAACACGGCAACTTATGTTCTCGAGGATCTGGGAAATAAAAGATATATTTATTATATTCCTTTCTGGTCGGCAAGAATTCAAACAGAATGTATTACAGCAGATAATATATATTAGAATATATATATATAGATGTTATCTCTCGGCAGCAATATAGAGAACAGAACAGAACAGAACATATTAATTTTGCTATACAGGAAAAGAAAGAAGAAGAAATACAGAGGAGCAAAATGAAGAAGCAGATCATATATTATTATCTTCTTTTTGCTAACATATTTCTTGTAGATCTTCTACAACCCGAGACACCAAATCAAAATCATTTGCTCAAGAAGAAGAAGAAGAAGAGTATCACAATCTAGAGGAGAAGCTCCATCCACAAGCTGTCATCTATTCATATCAGACAGGGGGAGCTTCCTTCAATCTCACCATCAAGATCCAAACACAACTACCAATCAGGATTTTCATCAAGAGTCTTCTCAGCAAAAAGAGAAGAACAATAAAACTTTCCCTTTCTCCTTCCCCACCTTGTAAAGGGTTAAAACTCCCTTCAAAAGTTTACTCCCGGTGACAGGCCAACTTAGCAAAAACCTGCAGCTTGGTTTATAAGCACCTTATCAAAAGCTTATAGCTGAATTGGGCACCTGATCAAAACTCCCATTGGTGTGTGGACACCTTATCAAAATCACCTTGGTGTGAGGGCACCTTATCAACAACCTCCTAGTTGATTCCTACCAGTGGGTAGAAGAGTAGATGTACCCAGTTGAGGGGAACTACTATATTTCTTATGTCATCTGGATTGCTTGGTTTTCTTGTTTGTTTTATGTTTTTATTTGTGCTGTGATTATTTATGCGCTCTTAGTATTTGTTTTTATTACTCATACAACAATCAGCAAACTCATATATATTTTTATATATCACTTATTTTGAAAGTAAAAATTAAGCAAGATCTTTTAATAAGATAAATAAGAACTAAACTCTCCTTTCAATTGGTATCAAAGCAGGTTGATTTTATCAATCACCCTCATCAGAGGATATCAATTGTCCCTTTCAATTGGTATCAGAGGAAGTTGATTTTTCACACAGGCTAACACCTAAAATCACAAAGATCACTTAGTTCTTATTTTGTTTTGTTGTAAAATTTTTTTTCAAAAATTTGATGGCACTATCAGATTTCTCTTTTTCAGATCCACCTTTATGTAATTTGGATAGTTTTGATTTATGGAAAATTAGAATTAAGTTATATATCAATGCCATAGATGAAAGTATTTACAAATCTGTTTTGACAGGAATTTCATCTTCAATCTCTTCATCTGATGATCAAGAAAAGTTGATCAGTGCTGATGTCATAGCCAAGGAAATATTGGCTAAATCAATGTCTGATGACATTCTTCTTAAAGTGGCTGATTGCACTTTTGCAAAGGGCATCTGGAACTCCCTCTCTAGGATGGTAAATGAATCCATTCCTACTTCTTCTACTAACATAATTTTTGATGAAGAACCATCAGTTACTCTAACTGAAGAAGAAGACAAGGAAGAACAAAAAGCCAGAAACTTTTGCATGATGGCAATTTATGGCTCAAACTACATATCAGATGCTGAATCTGAAGCAGAAATGGTAACAGAGGTAGAGGTATCTTCAAACTTTAATTTTACCTCTGATCTCTTTAAATCTGATGTTAAATCTGTTTTCAAATCTTAATGTACAGATGTAATAATAGCTGAAAATAAAGTCAGAAAAGAGTTAAAAATAATTATTTTGACTTCTGATTATAACAAACCTCAAGAAAATTTTAAAATAGCAACAGAACAAATTATTTGCTTAAAAAATAAGTTCATTAAGGCTGAAAACTTCAAACAAAATTTTAAAGAAAAAGGAATTATGCCTGTTCAGCAACATAAAAGAAAATTTTCAAATTTATATTTTAATGAAATAAAGAGGCCAATATATCTAATGATTAAGCATTTGTTTTTACTTAAATTATAATTAAATTAAAACAACAGTTTTAAGTTTCTTTGAATTTTCTATCTTAAAAACAAGTTAGATAGACTTCACTTTCTTACAGATTTTTTTTCTCCTAAAATCATGTTGAGCATTCTACTGTAGTTGCATTGATCAGAAATGATCATGTCACTGAGTGTGAGTCTCTTCTGATTAAAGGGGATTCTATAGAAAGAAGCTATCAGACTTTGTATTTTTGATTTTAAAAATTCTTAGAATCTGTTAACAGCTAGCAATTCATTTCATTTAAATTCCTATTTAAATCAAGTTTTAGGAAATTAGAAATTGCTTAGTTATAAAAGAAATTTAAAAATAATCTCTAACCCTTAAGCCTTAAGCTTTAAAGACTTTTTATGTTTAGGAATCCTAAACCAAATAGGGGGAGATTGTTAGAACCTAGTTAATTTGGATTAGGATCCCAACTCAAATAGCGGGAGATTGTTGGAACCTTAGTTTTGATTTGAGTTAGGATCTACCTTAAGTATCTAAGTTTATGTCATAACTCATATTACAACTTAGATTAAATATCCTATTAAATTAAAAGGCTGAAAATAATATATATATAAATAATATACTAAGAAAATTATATATATAATAATAGGCTAATTAATATAAGAGAAAATATTATAAAAGAAAAAAATATAAGATAATATAAGAGAATGAATATATTTCATATATTAGTTGCATTCGACAAACGTCGAACGACGCTCGGCATTCGTCGGACGGCGCTCGGCATTCGTCGGACGGCGATCGGCGAAAAGATTGTATTACATCAACGCTCGACAATTTAGCAAGGAAAGCTGCGGTCGACGAACGTGGAACAACGGTCGACGAATGACGAACAACGGTCGACGAATTCCAACAGATGTTCAGAAACAGTAAAATTAATAATCTAGTCGACGAACCAAATGATGAGCTCGACAAACGTAGAGCTCCGCTCGACGAATTTCTTCCACTAATATTTTATATTATTTAGCTTCACTAAAATATATATTTACTGTCAGACTTTAATAAAGCAATATTTATTTATTCTATTATATATATATATATTGCTATATATATTGCTGTTCTGACATTACAGCGTGCAAGCATTTAATGTTGTAGCTGTTTGGCAAAAGCATTAATTAATAGAGCCGTTGCAGCAAGCCAAACACGGCAACTTATGTTCTCGAGGATCTGGGAAATAAAGGATATATTTATTATATTCCTTTCTGGTCAGCAAAAATTCAAACAGAATGTATTACAGCAGATAATATATATCAGAATATATATATATAGTTGTTATCTCTCGACAGCAATATAGAGAACAGAACAGAACAGAACTTATTAATATTGTTGTACAGGAAAAGAAAGAAGAAGAAATACAGAGGAGCAAAAAGAAGAAGCAGATCATATATTATTATCTTCTTTTTGCTAACATATTTCTTGCAGATCTTCTACAACCTGAGACACCAAATCAACATCATTTGCTCAGGAAGAAGAAGAAGAAGAGTATCACAATCTAGAGGAGAAGCTCCATCCATAAGCTGTCATCTATTCATATCAGACAGGGGGAGCTCCCTTCAACCTCATTGAAAGTGGGGATAGATCAAGATTACTCTAGAGGGGGGGGGGGGGGGGGGGGGGGGTGAATAGAGTATTTTAATATAATTTCACTTAGCCTAAACAAATTTGTAGAGAACAAATTAAGTTATTTAAGTATATGTGTAAGTGAGTGCAGCACAGATATAAACACAAACTAAAACACAGCACACACAACACAGCACAAATAATAAAGGCAAACACAGAAGACACAAGGATCTATAGTAGTTCCCCAGTCAACTTGGGTACATCTACTCTTCTACCACCCTGGTAGGAAATCCACTAGGGCCCTTTTTGATCAGGTGAGCCTTCACCACAGAGCTTTTGATCAGGTGCTCAAAACCACCACAGAGCTTTTGATCAGGTGCTCAAAACCAAAAAATCAACTTTTAAAGGGAGTTACAACCCTGTACACAGTTATAAAATAAAAGTATATAAAGATGATGGTGTCTTCTCTTTTCTCTAACAACAGAGAAGACTAGTGGATTGTTGAATGATTGTCAGATCTCCCCCTGTGAATAAGAGTAAGAAAAACAAGAGAGAAAATCTGCTCAGGGTGTAGGTCTTCTTGATCTTTGGAGTATCTCCAGCAAAAGTTCTCTAGAAGGATTTGATGCAGATGATTCCTAGAGATTAAGATTAGGCGACTGGAGAAGATGAAGACTTCAGAGAAAATCAGAGAGAGTTCTTGAGAGCAATCCCAACTGAGTAGCAAAAGATTGTCTTTTTGTATATGTCCTGTATCTGTGTCTTCCTCTAGAATAAATAGCAAAGATAATCTCTGGACGAGAGAGAGTTGATCCTCTTTCAAATTTTCAACCGGGCTGGAAAGGAATGAGACAAAAAGAAGGATTTTCCTCTGACAGAAAGGGAATACCAATATATTAAATTCCTTGAAACTTGCAATCTGCCTTATAGAATAATATGCACGCAGCCCTTAATTAATGCAGCAACGGTTATAAAATCTTTGAAAGAAAATACTGCAATAACTGACTGATATTATAGTGAGAACAGCTGTCAGCCTTCATAAGGAATCCTGAGGATAACTCCAAAAATAATACTCTGAATAGAAGAGGTCACTGAATATAGAAACTCTGAAAAAGTTCGTCGACCAGAGGGAAAGTTCGTCGAACTTAAACTGGGAAGTTCGTCGAACACGAAGAGACTTTCGTCGAACAGAACTTTGAAATTCGTCGAACTAAGTTCGTCGAACGGATTCTGAATTCGTCGAACGTGTTCGAAGTTCGTCGAACACCTTGTCTTAGTTAATCTTCAAATCTCTTCTAGGATTAGCCTATGACCCTTATACTATACATGATGGGTCAAAATAAATCCTATACCTAGAAATAGACATCCTAGCCCAAATCAGTAATAGGGTTGAACTATGTTCCAACAATCTCCCCCTATTTGGGTTAGGATCCTATCAACTAAATAAGTGTGCATAACAGAATTATAGAAAAAAAATATCTGACAGAAAGGAAATTCAGCAGATATAAATCAATTGTCACAAGCAGATATCATCACAGAATAATTAAGACTCAAATAACCAGAGAGAGAATTTTAAGGATTCCTGTCCTCTGAAGATGACTTCTTGAAGATTATTTTCCTGTTAGTATCTTCAGATTGCCTTCTGCTTAGCTTGCAGTCTTTATCACCCAGTGTTACCTTCTTGGAAATAGTTGGCAGAACAGCCTCTGGGTGAAGACTCATGTAAGCAGAAGTGTTGAACATATTCTTCACCTGGTACTGTTGAAATTCATGTTCTCTATAGGGAGATATGGTAGAAATGTGAGAGGTATCCATACCTTTTTCTCTGGCCTCTTTCATCTGAGATAGAGCAACATGCTCTCTAAACCTTGCCATATTGTACAATCTATCTGCTTCAGCTTTATCTTCAGTTTCCTTATCTTCAATTTCTTGTTCAGATAATTGGCTATGCTTTCTTTCATAAACCTGATAACCTGAAGATCTTCCTTCCGAATAAGAGGAGGAATGACCAGATGGCTTGGACCCAGCAGACTGAGATGTCCTGGATGTGGAAGAAAGTCCTCCTGCAGAACTTGCACCTGGAGGAGGTGGAGGAGGAGGGGGTTTCTTGAACACAGCAGGGTGATCCTTCTGGTATCTTCTTTCAAGCTTCCTTCTCTTCAACTCATTCTTGGAGAATTGCATCCAAGGTTGAGTTATTTCATGAGGCTTGAGATTTTTCTGCACATAAAAGGGAATGTCATTTTTATCAGGCTTTTTGGAAGGGGCTGGCAGCTTCTTGCATGGAGCTTTTCTTTTCTTGGATTTGATTTTGGCATCATTATCATCACTGTCATCATCATCATCAGAATTTGAGGATGAAGGCACATTCTCATACATTTCATCAATTTCTTTGTATGCTTCAATTTTTCTTTTCTCTAAATCATCAACATTCTTGACAGCAGCAGCAGCAGGCTCAGAAGAATAGGAGGGGGCAGAGGCAGAGGCAACTGGCATCTGTTCATCAGGAACTGCCTGTTCAAGAGCAGCAGGTTCCTGATCTGCCTTAGAGATAACTGGCTCTGGAACTGGAGACACTAGCAAATCTCCATGCCTGGCTTCCAAGTCTGGGGAATAACAGACAATGGCCTTGGAGAGGTCTTCAGCTGATTCTTTGGAAGATGGATCTGAGCAGAGGGACTAAATGGTAAGCTGCAGAATCTGATCCACTAGAGGGGTGGATTTGAAATAACTACTGCGAGGAACTTCTGGAGGAGGAGGAGGAGCACCTTCTGTACTTTGAGCCAATGAGACCAAAACTGTGCTGACATCAGCTAGGTCTGACCCTTGCTCTTCAGGAACTACTTCCTCTGGAGCTTCATCCTGGAACATCTCCCCCTGCCTAGACTCTGGGAAACTAGAGTCTGGGCCCCCAGATGAAGGGAAAGAGGAAGAGGAGAGAGAAGCAAGTTGAGAGAGAATTAGATCAAGCTTAGAGTGCACTGGGGCCAGACTTTGATCAATAAGCTCCTGTAATTTAGAAGCTATGTGACCAAACACCTGGGTGGCTATTCGTGAGACATCCACAACCAGTACATCTGGAGTTGGGTGAGAAGAAGAAGAAGAAGAAGAAGGGATGGAAGATGTGGTATGAGCACAAGAAGTGGATGGAGGAGGAGGAAGAGGAGTGAAATCTAATGGGATTTCATCCTGAGAGAAGTCTGGAATGGAAGTGTCTTGTGGAGGAGGAGTGGAGAGGTTTTCTGGAGGTGGAGGAGGAAGAGAAGAGGAGGCAGGCTCTTCAGAATGTTGAAGAGTCTGTGGGAGAGGAGGAGGAATCTGGGGTGGGGGAGTGGCTATTACAGCCCTGGTGTCCTCAGAAGCTTGAACTGTTGGAGCCACTGGAGCTGATTTCTTCTGGAAAGTCCTATCCCACTTCTTGAAGAGAAGGGGAGTCAGTTTCTTTGAGGCATTAATGCCAACAGCAGTAGAAACTGAGAGGGCTGGACACTTGGCCTGAAGGAAGATTCCCAGAATCCTTCCATAGCCTGCATTCCTTGAGGTCACTTTCTTTTTGATGGAATCAAACAGATTTAGACCCCAGTTGATATGCCTCTTCTCAATCAAAGTACTCATGACTAGAAATTGCTGCCTGTTTATGTAGTCATGTGTTGAGCTCTTCCCCATCAGAACCTTTCCCACAACATCTGCCAGGAAGGTGTATTCCACTGCAAAATCACGTTTAAGAAGATGTTTAGGGTTACTCCCAGAGTACCCCATCCTGTCCAGCATCAGAGAGAATTCTTCCTCAGAGAGTTCCAATTCATCATCTCCATTTTCAAATTCAAATATCTCAGACAAAACAGCAGCACTCAGAACAACTTCATTCCCTAAAACCTTTCCTGCAATTTCTGTGCCATTTCGAATCTCAGAAGTGAATGCCCATTCCTTTATCTCATTGATATGAATCTTGGGCCGGCAAGTCATAAACTTGCGCAATTTTGGGTCTTCAAAGAGATTCAGAATGTTTGTGAAGCCTTCTCCTGACTGGGCAAACGATTCCAGATCAATATCGAATCCCGTATCGAACTTTATGGAGGCGAGGACTCCAACAGTGATCGACATTGTTCCTGCAAAGAAAAAAAACGATCAAGTGCAAAGGGAAGTGGAGGGAGACGAAGAGTTTGAGAGCGCAAAGGACAGAATCCAGACGAATAAAGGTTAAATATTAGGGTTCGGCGAAGACGAGGGTTTGCGCGGAACGGATATGACGAGAAGACGCGTGTTAGCGGGAAATAAAAAGCTGTCTTTCGTCAATCCCGTTCGACGAATAGAATATTTCGTCGATCTCGTTCGACTAATTGCTTTTCAAAACTTCTTTCATAAGGAAGATAGAACGTCACAGACTTCGTTGATCGGGTTCGACGAAATCGAGACTTCGTCGATCGAGTTCGACGAAAATTCTTCAGAATTTCGGAAAGAAGCCCTGACCAGTTTGTCGGCCTCGTTCGACGAAAAAGATGTCGTTCGTCGAGCGCATTCGACGAATTTTCTGAACCTTAATATATTGAAAAATTTTGTTGGGTAGAAAGCTTTGCCAATTAGATTGACTCCCCATTTATCATTCCAAGTTTATTTAGAAAGAATTGATGTTTCTTTTCATCCAAAGGCTTGGTGAAGATGTCAGCTCTCTGCAAATCAGTTGGTATGAAGTCTAAACATATTTTTCTCTTCTCCACATTATCTCTGATAAAGTGGTGTCTGATCTCAATATGTTTAGTTCTACTGTGGAGTACTGGATTTTGTGCTATTGATATTGCACTGGTGTTATCACAAAAGATTTTGGAATTATTTAGATTGTAACGATAGTCTAGGAGCTGGTTCTGTATCGACAAAATTTGTGAACAGCAACTGCCAGCTGCTATGTATTCAGCTTCTGCAGTTGATGTAGACACAGAGGTTTGTTTCTTACAAAACCAGGACACAAGCTTATCTCCAAGGAACTGACAAGTCCCTGAGGTGCTTTTCCTGTCTATTCTGCATCCAGCATAATCAGCATCTGAGTATCCAGTTAACTCAAATCCTGATTCTATAGGATACCAGAGTCCTAGATTTGGACAACCCTTTATATATCTTAAAATCCTTTTTAATAAAATATAGTGAGATTCTTTAGGATTTACTTGAAATCTAGCACTAATACATGTGGCAAACATGATATCTGGTCTGCTGGCTGTTAAGTATAAAAGAGATCCCACAATGGCTCTATATACTTTCTGATCAACAGGTTTTCCTGATTCATCAGTGCCAACAGCTGCATTTGAAGGCATGGGAGTTTTCATGGGGGAGGCATCTGACATCCCAAATCTTTTAACAAGCTCTTTAGCATATTTAGATTGGGATATGAAGATGCCTTCTGTTGTTTGCTTAACTTGCAAACCAAGAAAGTAAGACAGTTCTCCCATACTGCTCATTTCAAATTTTGAATGCATTAGATTTGAAAATCTTTTGCATAACTCAGAGTCAGTAGAACCAAATATTATATCATCTACATATATTTGTACCAATAGGGTTTCAGATTTATGATTTCTAAAAAACAGTGTCTGGTCTACTTTTCCTCTAGAAAACTTATTTTCCAAAAGAAAGTTTGAAAGGGTCTCATACCATGCTCTAGGAGCTTGTTTGAGACCATACAAAGCTTTATGTAATCTAAAAACATAAGAGGGTTGAGTTGGAGAAATAAAACCTGGTGGTTGTTCCACATATACTTCTTCTTTGATATCTCCATTTAGAAAGGCACTCTTAACATCCATTTGAAATACCTTGAATCTTTTGTATGCAGCAAATGCTAGGAATATTCTAATTGCTTCCAGCCTTGCTACAGGTGCAAAAGTCTGATCATAGTCTATGCCTTCCTCTTGGCAGTATCCTTGAGCCACTAGTCTTGCCTTATTTCTGACTATGACTCCTTGAGCATCCAATTTATTTCTGAATACCCATTTAGTGCCAATTACTGGATGATTCTTGGGTCTTGAAACAATTTCCCATACTTTGTTCCTTTCAAATTGATTTAATTCCTCTTGCATAGCAGTAATCCAGTTGGGATCTTGCTCTGCATCTTTGATGGATTGAGGTTCAATTTGAGAGAGGAAACAGGTGTGCAAATTATTTTGATTTAGTTGATTTCTTGTTTGCACACCCACTGAGATGTCACCAATTACTTGAGATCTAGGGTGATCTCTTATGTTGACATAATCAGTAGGGAAAATAACTTCTCCTTGAGCTTGTTCATTTTCTCTGTGAGGAATTTCTATGTCCTCCTGAACTTCAGCATTAACAGCCTCAAGATTTGTAGGAATATTTGATGTACCCAATGTTGGTGCAATAGGACATTCTTCTTCACTGTCCTCATTAGGTAGTAGAGAAGGATTTATTAGATCCTCTTTCTGTAGAGTTAGATTATCTAACTTCTCACAGAGAATTGGTACTTGTGCATCTTGTGAGGTAGAGATATTTCTCTCCTTGCAACTCAAGTTAGTTTCATCAAAAGATACATGAATAGATTCTTCTATTTTAAAAGAAGATTTGTTAAATACTCTGTAAGCCTTACTGCTAACTGAATAACCAACAAAAATACCATCTGAAGCTTTTGCTTCAAATTTTCCTAGGTGCTTCTTGTCATTATTATGAATAAAGCACTTACAGCCAAAAGCCCTAAAGTAATTTACTCTAGGCTTCTTCCCTTTAAGCAGTTCATAAGCTGTCTTGCACTTTTGTTTATGAATTAAACTTCTGTTTAAAACATAGTTTGCTGTGCTGACAGCCTCAGCCCAAAAGGATTGGGGCAAAACAGCATCTGCAAGCAATGTTCTTCCAAATTCAATCAGTGTTCTATTTTTCCTTTCAGCTACCCCATTTTGTTGAGGAGTTCTAGGAGCTGAAAAGCATTGCCTGATACCTTCCTTCTCACAGAATTCTCTCATCAGAAGAGATTCAAACTCAGTGCCATGATCACTTCTGATCAATGCAATCTGAGTAGAATACTCAATCTTGATGCTCCTGAGAAAGTCTGTAAGAACCTTGAAGTTATCTGACTTGCTTCTCAGAAAGAATACCCAACTGAATCTTGAGAAGTCATCAACAATAACTAAGGTGTAAGACTTACCTCCCAAACTGTGTATGGGAAGGGGTCCAAAAATATCTAAGTGCAGCAAGTACAAAATCCTAGGAGAATCACTCTTAGATAGTGACTTAAAGCTGCTCTTAGTCTGCTTTCCCAATTGACATGCCCTGCAAAGGCTTTCCTTCTTGTATGATCCAGAAGGTAGTCCCCTGACAAGGTTGTCCTTTGATAACTTGGCTAGGGTCCTATGGTTTACATGACCTAGTCTCCTATGCCACAAATCAGTATTTTTACTGACTTGGTTAAACAAGCAGATCTCAGGTTTGGCTGAATTAAAATTTACTAAATAAACATTACCTTGTCTATTTCCTAAAATAACAATATTATTTTCAGAAAAGATAATACATCTAGATTGGTTGAAGCATATTTAATATCCTTCATCACATAGTTGACCTATGCTGATGAGGTTATGTTTGAGTCAACTTACATAGGCTACCATTTTAAATGTGATTGTCCCAATCTGGACTGATCCATAGCCTTCTGTTTGTCCCCAATTGGAATCTCCAAAAATCACTCTTGGTCCAACCTTTGCCTTATAGTTGATTAATTTGGCTCTTGTTCCTGTCATATGTCTTGAGCATCCACTGTCCAAGTACCATTGTTCCTCTGTGGTAGAATAGTCCTTTTTCTGCAATATAAGAAGGGTTAGGTGTTCTTAACCCAGGTTACCTTGGGTTGCTTCTTGTAACCTTGAAATGTAGAAATATATGAGACAACATGTTGACCATGATAACCTATAGGGTGATATCTTCTAGGAGGGATAATCCAATCACTAAAAGGATTCCTCAGTTTAGAAGAGGATGTATGTTGTCTGTCCTTAGTAAAATTGGCGTTCGACGAACTTTGTTGTGTTCGTCGACCTGGTTCGACGAATGATGTGGCATTCGTTGAGCCCTATTTGCAGCAGGTTTTTTGCTTAGATTCAGGCCTTGGTTTTCGTCGATCTGTGTTTGACAAAACCTGTTGGTTTCGTCGATCGCCGTTCGACGAACTTGCTTGAACAAAATTTGTTTCAGGAATTTTTCCTGTGTCTTGTATTGCTTCTTTCCCTTTTTCAGATACAAATTTTACTGGGGTAGATAACATATTCTTCTTCAAAAGAAGAGGTTGATTAGATGATGCCCCCAAGCCCAGTTTGCCATTCAGCCTGGCATTCACTGTGCTTGTGGTATCCATCAGCTTGAGACTTCTTCCATTTAGAGAATTTTCTAGCTGCTTGGCCTCAGTTAGCTGTGTTTCTAGAGAACTCACTTGTTCCTTGGAAATCCTTAGCTCATTTTTGAGCTTAGTGTTTTCAGTGGATATTCCATCCATCTTAGCTAACTTGTCTCTCAGAGAAATAATTTCTTTCTCTGATCTAATCATATCTTTACACAACTGTTTAAAATCATCTTTAAACTGTTCTGAATGAAAATCAAAACTGGAAATTACCTCATCCCCATTAGTTTCAGATTCATCATCTGAGTTGTCATTTGATGAGGAGGCATTGATTGCCATCATGCAGAATTCCTTGTCTTCTGCTTCCTTCTCCTCATCACTGGAACTGGAGGATGACTCAGACTCAGTGTCACTCCAGGTTTCAGCAACAAAGCCTTTTTCTCTTTTCTTGTGGCCTTTTGATGAGTGTTTGCTGGAGTGTTCGTGCTCTTTTCTCCTACTTTTCTTGTGAGCTTCTGGACACTCAGTGAGGAAGTGTCCAGGTTTCCTGCAACCAAAGCATATTATCTCTTTAGATGGAGTTTTATCATACCTTGGCTTTTTATTGTGCCTGTTGGGCTTTCTTCTAAAGTCCTTTCATGCCATCTTATAAAATCTCTTTGCTAAGAGACTCAGCATCTCCTGATCACCAATCTTGTCTTCTTCCTCTGTTGCCTGAAAGGCAATGTTCTTCTCTTTCTTTGAGGATGAAGATGGAGAGGCTTCTGCTTCTCTGCTCTTTATCAGCTGCTCATAAGATTTGAGCTTCCCAAGGAGATTCTCAGTTGTAATCTCACTTAGTCCTCTGGCATCTTTAATTGGCCAGATTCTTGTGTCCCATGTGTTGGGGAAGCACATCAGGATCTTGTCATTAATTTCAGTGACTGTGATCACTTTCTCCAGGGTTCTCAGCTCATTGATGATGAGGCTGAGTCTGTTGTACATCTCTGCAACAGTCTTTGATTCTCCCTTTTTGAAATTCTCATATTGGGAGATCAAATGTGATCTTCTGTCCTTTCTCTCATCTGCTGATCCTGCCACCATTCTTGTGAGGGAGTCCCAAATTTCTTTGGCAGAGGTGCAGTCAACCACCTTCTGAAATATGTCATCAGACATGGTTTGTGCCAAGATATTCATGGCCTTTGCATCAGCAGTTTTCTGTTTCTTTTGTGTTTCTGTCCATTCTGGAGGAGGGACAACAGTTGTGTCTGTTGTTGTTGAGGTTGATCCAGTTGGAGGTCCTGTCAAAATAGAATTAAAAATTTCCTCATCAATAGAATTCATGTAAAGTTTGATCCTTGCTTGCCATAGTGCAAACTTGTTCAGATTGTACATAGGAGGTCTTGTGCTTGAATATTCTTTGTTCTGTGCCATGGCTCTAATAAAAAAACTTTTAAAGTAGTCTAGATCTATCAGATCTGTTGGTCCAGGTGTTATCCTGTAACAACCAACCCAAGCTTTGATACCAATTGAAAGTGGGGATAGATCAAGATTACTCTAGAGGGGGGGGGGGGGGGGGGGTGAATAGAGTATTTTAATATAATTTCACTTAGCCTAAACAAATTTGTAGAGAACAAATTAAGTTATTTAAGTATATGTGTAAGTGAGTGCAGCACAGATATAAACACAAACTAAAACACAGCACACACAACACAGCACAAATAATAAAGGCAAACGCAGAAGACACAAGGATCTATAGTAGTTCCCCAGTCAACTTGGGTACATCTACTCTTCTACCACCCTGGTAGGAAATCCACTAGGGCCCTTTTTGATTAGGTGAGCATTCACCACAGAGCTTTTGATCAGGTGCTCAAAACCACCACAGAGCTTTTGATCAGGTGCTCAAAACCAAAAAATCATTTTTTAAAGGGAGTTACAACCCTGTACACAGTTATAAAATAAAAGTATATAAAGATGATGGTGTCTTCTCTTTTCTCTAACAACAGAGAAGACTAGTGGATTGTTGAATGATTGTCAGATCTCCCCCTGTGAATAAGAGTAAGAAAAACAGGAGAGAAAATCTGCTCAGGGTGTAGGTCTTCTTGATCTTTGGAGTATCTCCAGCAAAAGTTCTCTATAAGGATTTGATGCAGATGATTCCTAGAGATTAAGATTAGGCGACTAGAGAAGATGAAGACTTCAGAGAAAATCAGAGAGAGTTCTTGAGAGCAATCCCAACTGAGTAGCAAAATATTATCTTTTTGTATATGTCCTGTATCTGTGTCTTCCTCTAGAATAAATAGCAAAGATAATCTCTGGACGGGAGAGAGTTGATCCTCTTTCAAATTTTCAACCGGGCTGGACAGGAATGAGACAAAAAGAAGGATTTTCCTCTGACAGAAAAGGAATTCCAATATATTAAATTCCTTGAAACTTGCAATCTGCCTTATAGAATAATATGCACGCAGCCCTTTATTAATGCAGCAACGGTCATAAAATCTTTGAAAGAAAATACTGCAATAACTGACCGATATTATAGTGAGAACAGCTGTCAGCCTTCATAAGGAATCCTGAGGATAACTCCAAAAATAATACTCTGAATAGAAGAGGTCACTGAATATAGAAACTCTGAAAAAGTTCGTCGACCAGAGGGAAAGTTCGTCGAACTTAAACTGGGAAGTTCGTCGAACACAAAGAGACTTTCGTCGAACAGAACTTTGAAATTCGTCGAACTAAGTTCGTCGAACGGATTCTGAATTCGTCGAACGTGTTCGAAGTTCGTCGAACACCTTGTCTTAGTTAATCTTCAAATCTCTTGTAGGCTTAGCCTATGACCCTTATACTATACATGATGGGTCAAAATAAATCCTATACCTAGAAATAGACATCCTAGCCCAAATCAGTAATAGGGTTGAACTATGTTCCAACACTCATCATCAAGATCCAAACACAACTACCAATCAGGATCTTCATCAAGAGTCTTCTCAGCAAAAAGAGAAGAACAATAAAAATTTCCCTTTCTCCTTCCCCACCTTGTAAAGGGTTAAAACTCCCTTCAAAAGTTTACTCCCGGTGACAGGCCACCTTAGCAAAAACCTGCAGCTTGGTTTATAAGCACCTTATCAAAAGCTTATAGGTGAATTTGGCACCTGATCAAAACTCCCATTGGTGTGTGGACACCTTATCAAAATCACCTTGGTGTGAGGACACCTTATCAACAACCTCCTAGTGGATTCCTACCAGTGGGTAGAAGAGTAGATGTACCCAGTTGAGGGGAACTACTATATTTCCTTGTGTCATCTGGATTGCTTGGTTTGCTTGTTTGTTTTATGTTTTTATTTGTGCTGTGATTATTTATGCACTCTTAGTATTTATTTTTATTACTCATACAGCAATCAACAAACTCATATATATTTATATATATCACTTATTTTGAAAGTAAAAATTAAGCAAGATCTTTTAATAAGATAAATAAGAACTAAACTCTCTTTTCAATTGGTATCAAAGCAGGTTGATTTTATCAATCACCCTCATCAGAGGATATCAATTGTCCTTTTCAAGGACATTTGGGCCTAGGTCTACTAAAAGACCTACTCCGAGCACCACCACCACTACACCCACCTCTAGGGTCTCAGATCCCCCTCGTCCACATGTCACTACCGGGACCCCGACTCTGCACACTGGCCCCTCCCAAGGTAAGGAGCCCATGGGATCCAAGCCCAACACTAGAATATTCTGATGCTTCAAGTGTATGAAGCCTGTGCACAAATCATCTGAGTGCTCGCGATGCCACTTCTTCATCATTACTGATTCCACTGAAGGGCATGAGCATGAATATGGAATGTTCCTTATTGACTCAAAGCCTGAGCCCGAGCCCGAGTGTGATAGCCTGATCGAGGTCGAAGGAGAGTAAACTGAGCACTTAGTTTGTGTCCTTCATTATAGCTTGGTTTCCCCTAGGGAGACCACTGAGCATGATTTTTGGAGGAATGAAATTTTTCGCACTACTACGTGCATTCAGGGATACTTTTGTTCCATCATTATAGATAGTGGTAGTATGAAAAACTTCATTTCTCAACATATGGTAGAGACGCTAAGACTAGAGACACATCCCTTAGAGCAGACTTACGCCTTAATTGGGGTTAATAGACACTTGACTATGCCAGTTACTCATCGTTGTCTTGTAGAGTTCTCTATAGGGGACGTGCATTAGGATTCTATTTTATGTGATGTCACCCCATTGATGTCTACCACATCCTATTAGGTTGAGCATGGCAGTACGACAAACATATTATGCATGATGGTGTGAGGAACTCCCACTCCTTTGATCACCATGGACGCAAGATTGTTCTTTTTCCCCAGAAGAATAGACTAGGACTCCTGAGAGGTCCTCACCAGCATCTGTCTCACCTCCCTTAGATTCCACTACCCCACTTTTATTCAGTGCCACACTTTTGTCTGGACCCCTGCTCCAGAAGGAAGCACATGACTCTAATGATTCATTTTTCGTTGATGTCCTGGAAGCACCACCTTACATAGATTTTATATTCGGGGATCACACTTTTCGTTCCCCTCTGTTAATTTTTTGAAGTGGAAGTGGATTTGAGCTGGGCGGTCTACGGATTGGAGACCGCAGAGACTGCGCGGTCTGCGTTGGTTCTCTAATCAGTTTTGTCTCAGCGGTTTGGTCTGAGCGGTCTGATTTGGGAGATCGTCTCTTCTGTCCGGGCGGCTTGTGCGGGTTGGTCTGGCGTCTTGTTCTTATCAGCCAGATGTTCTTGGAAGGAGACCGGGCGGTCTGTGTTTGAGACCGCAGTGACCGGGCGGTTTGGTTGTAACTGCAAGGTTAATCAAGGAGCTGTGAGCTTTGCCGAGGTCGGGCGGTCTGGTTTGCGAGACCGCTCGCGATATGATGGGCGGTTATTGTATCCCAGTTGTGCGGTGATGACATCCGTCTACCCGCCTATAAATAGGGGTGCAGGGCCCGTCATTATTAACGAAAATTGTAAGAACTCAAAGTTGGTTTGAGTGTGTCGGTCTCACCTTGAGGTCGCGCGGTTTGAGATATTTTGTCTGACCAGTTTCTGTGTTCACAGGTTAGCGGCTTGCAGCTCGCGGTCAGCTTGTCTCCTTCTTCCAGCTTTGAATAAACCAGTCCGGGCGGACTGTGTTTAGGTGTTTGCGGTCTGTGCAGCGGACTCAGTTGATCAGGCGGTCTTAAGTGGCCAGGCGGTCTTGAGTTGCGGTCTGTCGCAGATAGCAGTTCTTCGTTCAGAGTTTGCGGGTTCTTCTTTGATCAAGACCGTACGGTCTGGGAGATCAAGAAGTGCGGACTATTTGTTTTCAGCAGAGAAATAAAGCAGCGAGTTGGCGGTCTGGGGTTGCGGTTTGGCAGGTGCGGTCTGTACTCTGTTTGCGCGGTCTCAGCGGCTTCCTTCCAGCTTGTCTGTTCGCGCAGTCTGGCGGTCTCAAGTGCCAGGTCGCTGCAGCTTGTTTTTTTACCTTTGTGTTGTGTGCTTCTCTCCTCCGTGATTCTTATGAATCATGTCTGTCCATGCATACCTCACATTGTAAAGAGATAGTTAATGCCATAGTAATATTCATTCTTCTCTTTGTCACTGTTGTGCTACACTTGTGAAAGGATTTGTGAAGTGTGTTCCGCATTATTTTACTTCACCTCCGGACCTCAAGTTTTTTAACATGGTATCTGAGGGAGGTTGCTGAGGTTGCGAAGAAGAAAGTGATGATAATTCTCTCGGGTTTCTCAAGTGGTAGCAATTCTGTGGGATAACAATGGGAGGAGGATATGCTAGAGGCCTCAGTATTGAGCTCCTTATGTAGTCTAACTTCAAGAAGTGGAAGTCTTGCATGTAGAGCTATCTTCTTGGCGAGGACTTATGGGAGGTTGTTGGAGGAGAAGCTAGACAAGTTGTGGTTCCTGCTGATGGGAATGCTGAGCTCGTAAAGGCTTGGAGAAGAACAAATTCTAAGGCAGAGTTCACTCTTAAGCGGGCTATCATTCCAGAGTTATTTGATCACATCATTGGATGCGGATCAGCTACTGAGATTTGGACAGCCTTGGATGGCTTGTTCAATAAGAAGAATGTAGCGAGGCTACAGTACTTTGAGAATGAGTTGACAAAAGCAACTCAAGGAGATTTGTCCATTTCTACGTTCTTCTTGAAGATGAAGAACCTCTGCGCAGAGATATCGGCTTTGGACCCGGATGAGCCTATCTAAGAAGCTAAGCTGAATAAGCACATAATCTGCGGCTTGCGGAGGGAGTATGTTGCCTTTGTTACTTCTATTCAAGGCTGGGCCAATCAGCCTTCGTTGCTGGAGCTGGAAAACTTACTTGCTTCGTAGGAAAGTTTGGCAAAGCAAATGGCTGGAATGTCAGCCTCTGGGGGAGAAGGCGAGGTTCTGTTCTCTGGCAAGAAGAAGAAATGGGACAAGAAAAAGAAGAAGTCGTCTGGAGATGATAGTCCATCTACTTCGTATCAACAGGAGAGGAGATATGCTCCTGAGCGTGATGGGAAGAAGCAAGAAGGACCTGGATGCTTCAGGTGCAATAAGGTTGGTCATTTCAAAAGGGACTACAAGGTCAATCTTTAGCCGGGGCATGCTGCAGGGAAGGAGGAGGCTGGTTCAATTTCAGAAGGTAGTTGAGGTGGTGGAGGAGCTTTCATGACGTGCACGTGTGTTCGGGCCATGACTTCCATCAACTATCAAGACAATTGGATTGTGGACTCTGGGTGTGGTCATCACCTCACTGGGGATGAGTCGAAGTTCTCCTCGTTGCAGACATATACAGGTAATGATGCTATCATTACGGCTGACGATACTATTCATGCAGTTGAGAAGGAGGGTGTGGTTTCATTGAATGATGATAGAGGTACTCTTACGTTGAAGAGTGTCTATCATGTCCCGGGAATGAAGAAAAACCTCTTCTCGGTGACCAATGCGGTGGACGCTGGCTATCACGTTCTATTTGGTCCAACAGAAGTGAAATTTCTCCGAAACATTTCAGCGGTGAAAGCTGAAGTCACTCATATTGGGAGACGGGTGAAGGCCTTGTTTGTTCTTTCAACAAGTTCCTATGTTGATAAGATGAGGGCTAATGACAGCGCTGCTATCTGGCATGAAATGCTTGGGCATATTGGAATGGATAAGCTGAAAGCTATGGAGGGTAGAGGCCTGGTGAAAGGTCTGCCTAGCTTGTCATCTTTTGGGGATGGTCATGTTTGTGCAGGTTGTCAATTTGGTAAAGCTCAGCGCTTTCCATTTGACAAATCACAAAGCAGATGTAAAAGACCATTGGAGTGCATCCATGGTGATCTGTTTGGACCTACCAACACTGCCAGTCTTGGAGGTAGTAGGTATATGTTGATCTTGGTTGATGACTTCACCAGATATACCTGGGTATATTTTTTGAAGGAGAAGTCGGAGGCGTTCGAGTGGTTTGTGGAGTTCAAGGAGCTGTTGGAAGGTCGGTTAAACCTGCAGGTGAAGAAGTTCAAAACAGACAATGGAGGGGAGTTCACCTCCAATGAGTTCTTTATCTTCTGCAGGAAGCATGGCATTCAAAGGGAGCTTTCTTGTGCTCACACTCCACAATAGAACGTAGTTGCAGAGCGGAAGATTCATCACCTGGAGGAGACTTACAAATGTTGGCTTCATGCCAAGAGTATCCCAAAGTCCTTCTGGGCAGAGGGAATGTCTTGTGCAGCCTATGTTATCAACTGGATGCCTCTCAACCCCATCAATATGAAGACCCCTCATGAATTGATGTTTAAGGAGAAGCCAAGAGTGGAACACTTTCGAGTGTTTGGTTCTACCTGCTATGTGCATGTTCCGGATGCCCTTCGAACGAAGCTAGATGCTAAGGCAAGGAGGCTAGTCTTTGTCGGTTATGATGACCGGAAGAAAGGGTGGAGATGCATGGATCCCGAGATACGGAGGTATGTGGTCTCTAGGGATGTGGTATTCGACGAGCTGACATCATACCAAGGTAACTCTTCTATTGAGTTATAAGGAAGCAGGGTAGGTGGTGGACCAGAGGAAGCTGTAAGGGAAGCTCTGGTGGAGTTGCCTATTTCTCCGGGTGCTCCAGGGATTTCTAGCTCTGGATCAGGTGCTTCGGGTTCTGGAAGCAGGGGGAGCGAGGCTCCATGTCTACCTGAGAAGAGAGTTAGTCCAGAAGCTGCAGTGGAAGAGGTGGTTCAGAGTCAAGCTCTGAGGAGGTCCAAGAGGACCATTATTCCACTGGATTGGTATACGGGCGGGAACTTGGTGAGCTTTGTCTCATGTTTCTTCGCAGGTCCCTTGGATGAGAGAGAGAGCCATCTTGTTATGAAAACGCCGTTGGAGTCAAGGAGTGGGAAGGAGCCATGGATGAAGAGATGGCTGCCCTCAGGAAGAATGAGACTTGGGACTTGGTGCCTAAGGTTGAGGGGTTACTCTGGTGACTTGCAAGTGGGTTTTCAAGCTGAAGAAGAAGGCTGACGAAAGTATTGAGCGGTACAAGGCTCGCCTTGTAGCTCATGGTTTCTCTCAGAAGTATGAGGAGGATTATGAATAAACGTTTAGCCCTGTTGCCAAGATGACTTCGGTCCGGGTGGTGATCGCTTTGGCAGCTTGCCAAGGGTGGAAGATTTGGCAACTCGACGCGAAGAACGCTTTCTTATATGGCGAGATTGACAAGGATATCTTCATGGATCAGCCACCTGGGTATGTATCGGAAGAGCACCCAAGATATGTTTGTAATCTCAAGAAGGCTCTTTACGGCTTGAAGCAAGCGCCTCGGGCGTGGTATGGAAAGATCGCAGAATACCTCCAGTTCTGCGGGTACTTTGCTTTTGATTCTTATTCGAGCTTGTTTGTAAAGAAGACGGGGGAGCTTCAGGTCTTGGTGCTGCTATACGTTGACGATATGATCATCACTGGGAATTCTGAGTTGGAGGTAACTAGGCTTCGTGCTGAGGTAGCTATCAGATTTGAGATGAAGGATTTGGGCGAGCTCCACCATTTCCTTGGGCTCGAAGTGGAGAGGAAAGAGATCGGTATGCTTGTTTCCCAGAAGGGATATGCAGATCGAATCGTGAAGAGATTCGGCATGGAAGGGGGGAAGAGCAGCTCTACTCCACTGGATGTTGGAGTTCATCTTCGGCGAGATGAAGGAAAGGTTCTTACCGATCCTTTAGTGTTCTGGGCTTTGGTCGGAAGCTTGATATACTTGACGATCACGAGGCCAAATATTGCGTATGCAGTTGGCAGGGTGAGTCGGTTTATGGCAGAGCCGCGGAAGCCTCATCTTGTGGCGGGTAGGAGTATATTGAAATATGTCAAGTCCACCTCGGATTTGGGTTTCTTCTATGGGAGAGATTCGGGCTTTTGCTTGCACGGGTACATGGATGCTGATTATAGAGGAGATTCGGATGATCGGAGATTGACGTTTGGGTATGTCTTTATGACAGTCTCTACAGCTATATCATGGTGCAACAAGAAGCAAGATTCTGTGTCTGTCTCTACCACGGAAGCAGAGTACAAAGCTTTGGCTTTGGCAGCTCAGGAAGCCATCTGGCTTAGGAGGCTTGTGGAGGACATTCATAGGGAGGTGGGAGGTCCTACTCTGCTATGTGGTGACAACGAGAGTGCTCCCAAACTGGTGAATAATCCAGTTTGTCACGCGCGTACAAAGCACATAGAGATTCATCACCATTTCATTCGTGAGAAGGTGTTGGAGGGATCTCTGATTGTGGAGCATGTGCAGAGCAAGGAGAATGTTGCTGACATATTCACTAAGCCCCTAGCGAAGGGACCTTTTGGTCGGTTGTGGAGTTTGCTTGGGCTGACTTCCACTTCCCACTTCAAGGGGGAGTGTTAATATTTTGAAGTGGAAGTGGATTTGAGCTGGGCGGTCTACAGATTGGAGACCACAGAGACCGTACGATATGCGTTGGTTCTCTGGTCGGTTTTGTCTCAGCGGTTTGGTCTGAGCGGTCTGATCTGGGAGACCGCCTCTTCTGTCCGGGCGGCTTGCGCAGGTTGGTCTGGCGTCTTGTTCCTATCGGCCAGATGTTCTTGGAAGGAGACCGGGCGGTCTGTGTTTGAGACTGCAGTGACCGGGCGGTTTGGCTATAACTGCAAGGTTAATAAAGGAGCTGTGAGCTTTGCCGAGGTCGGGCGGTCTGGTTTGCGAGACCGCTCGCGATCTGATGGGCGGTTATTGTATCCCGGTTGTGCGGTGACGACATCTGTCTACCCGCCTATAAATAGGGGTGCAGGGCCCGTCATTATTAACTAGAACTGTAAGAACTCAAAGTTGGCTTGAGTGTGCCGGTCTCACCTTGAGGTCGCGCGGTTTGAGATATTTTGTCTGACCGATTTCTGTGTTCGTAGGTTAGCGGCTTGCAACTCGCGGTCATCTTGTCTCCTTCTTCCAGCTTTGAATAAACCAGTCCGGGCAAGCTGTGTTTAGGTGTTCACGGTCTGTGCAGCGGACTCAGTTGATCAAGCGGTCTTAAGTGGCCAGGCGGTCTTGAGTTGCGGTCTGTCGTAGATAGCAGTTCTTCGTTCGAAGTTCACGGTTCTTCTTTGATCAAGACCGTGCGGTCTGGGCGATCAAGAAGTGCAGACTGTTTGTTTTCAGCAGAGAAATAATGAAGCGAGTTGGCGGTCTGGGGTTGAGGTCAGGCAGGTGCGGTCTGTACTCTGTTCGCGCGGTCTCAGCGGCTTCCGTCCAGCTTGTCTGTTCGCGCGGTCTGGCGGTCTCAAGTGCCAGGTCGCTGCAGCTTGTTTTTTACCTTTGTGTTGTGTGCTTCTCTCCTCCGTGATTCTTATGAATCATGTCTCTCCATGTATACCTCACATTGTAAAGAGATAGTTAATGCCATAGTAATATTCGTTCTTCTCTTTGTCACTGTTGTTCTACACTTGTGAAAGGATTTGTGAAGTGTGTTCCGCATTGTTTTATTTCACCTCCGGACCTCAAGTTTTTTAACAACCTCACTTTCCAATGATTTTAGGCGAGCTCTTTGAGCTTCTTCGTTTGATTTCTGAAAATTTTAGGTTTAGCCATATTAGGAGAATCAAGATGATCCCTAGACTTTTTACTCCTAATAAGGACACAAATTTTTTTTATGGAAGATTTTAAGTGATAGAATTGGGTTCCTATTAAAATTTTGTGACATGAGTGGAAATTCAACGGGCGAAATCTTGGCATTAGTTGATCCTGGTCTAGCAGACATTCATATGTGTCTAATGAATGAGTGTTTGATGCAATATGGCTTAATAATTCCACAGGTTGATCACACTTACTTCCTGCCTTGCTTCCTGCATGACTTTTGTGATCCACAAACTTCCTTTCATCCTTTTGATGCTCTATTGTTTACTGATCATTTGAATGTTTAGCATATAGTGTTGACTAATGGATTGCGAGCTTATTTGGAACCTTATAATTCTATGGTTGATTTCATCACCGGGGATTATATTTTTCCAAATGAGATTAGTTTCCTTTCTCTTTTAGGAATGAGAAGTTACCTCTAGGTCATGAGTTGCAGCGAAGGATCTGTCCTTTGTACCACTACTTCCCCCACTCTATTTTATCTTCATGCATATCTTGGAGGAGTTTGATCTGATCTTGGTTATTCAACATCAACAGGATAGTTACACAACATTTCTCCGATCGATGTTTTGGACATTATAGTGACAGGTTACACCACATTCTCGATGAGGTCGAGTTCTTTCAACCTCGGGGAATCGATGCAACCTCAGTCGCATTTTTTTAATATATTTTACTTCTTGTCCTTTTATTTGTGTAGCGCATGCCTTCACGCTTATTTGTATCTTTATTTTCCACACATATGTGTTGGTTTGTATCACACATGTTATTAAAACCTCAGTGTTATCTTATATCGCGCATATTGTTCGCACTCATTCGTACGACTTATTTGCGTGACCGACCAATGAGATAATGAATACAAGTGTTTGTTAATCTAGGAGATAAACTAATTAGAGCAAGCTTTAAAAATTAACTATTTTAAATAAATATTTTAATTTCTGAAATTCTAATTAGATATTTTTAATTACCGAAATTAAAATTGAGTTTTAAATGAGGAATAACTAAAGCCATGCACCATTAATAGTTATCAATACCTATGCCTACAGAGACCCCCTTTGAAATTCCTCTTTACATTATCCTCTAATTTAAGAATGCCGACCCATATTGAAAGCCCTCTAAAAGTGCACAGTGACTCCCCTAAGTATTCTCGAGAGGGGGGGGGGGATAGAGATTTAAAAGTTTTTCACTAATAAATGCACAAAAAATTAATCCTAATTACTAGGCATCCAGGATTCCAACTAGAATAAATATAATCACAGAATAATGAAAATAATTAAGAGACAAGCACAAAATACTTCACAACAGAGATGACACAAAAGCTATAGTGGTTTGCCAAAATCTAGGTACTCCACTCTTCTACCACCTTGGTAGGAATACACTATCACAGTGCCCGAGTTTTTTTTATGCGGAGACTCTTAAAGCCAGGAACTAAGTCTTTTGATAAGGATACTCTTAGAACCAAACCAGATATTTTGATAAGGAGATCTTGAATCGAACCAGATCTTTTGATAAGGAGATCTTGAACCAAACTGAATCTTTTGAAGAGGGATCCTTAAAACTCTTTACTCAATTTATAGAAATAAGAAATATAGTAAGCAGAAGAAGAAGATGAAGTGTATTCTTCTGATTTGAATCCTCTTTCAGTAGTCACTGAGGATTCTAGGCACTAAGTGTTCTGGATCCTTTATCAGAGAATAAACCTTGCTTAGAAGAAGATGCAAGGATTATAAGAGCACTGATCCAGTCTTGATCTTTGTATCCTTTGTATCCTTCTTTCATAGATAGAGGAAGAAGAAGCCTTCTGTAGCTTGTAGAAGATCAAGTGTTCTATAGAGATTTGTCTGGTAGGCTGAGAGTGAGAGAGATAGAAGAGAATGATTATTGCCCCCTTTTTGAATTCATATGTATAATCTTCTGTCGATTCAATTAAATTGGAGATGAATGACTTTCCTTTTCTGATCTTTCTCCAGTTGTATTGTCTAAGAAGAATTGTTGCTCTCTTTTTATATATGTTGACAACCCGTCTATAACCTTTTATATAACTTCCAATTTCATCACTTTTGAATCCCTAGAATTTTTCTTTCTCTTCTTGTACATGTGCGACCCGTTATAATTCAAATATCTTCCATATATACATTTTGAATAATATTAGAATCTATTCCATGAAGTTTTCCAAATCTTTGACTGTATTCGATGTTGCGTTGAATAATTCCGGCCTTTATATCGACACACAATTGAATTCTATTAGAAGCAACTTCGAAATCTTCCTCAACTTTGAATTGAACTCTGCTATCGACGTTGCGTTGATTGATTATCGACATATCCATCGAGATAACGAACGTGGACTTCAAACTTTGACTTCTTCGTCGAATACCATTCTATGTTGCGTCGACTTCCAATGAAGCGTCGACTGTCAGTCTGAGTTATCTTTACTTCTATTTAAAGTTATTTTGACCTTCAATCGAAGCTGCGTCCACTTCTTTTCGACGCAGATTTAACTCAACTAGATTTTGATCTCCTTCGGACTAGATTTTGACACTCTAAGGTGAATGTCATCCTAGGACATCTAAAGACCATATTACCCTCACTATACAACATGCGTAATAAATCCTAGAGAATGAAATCACTTTTACAGAATTGTAAGATAAATCAAGAGGATGTTTTTCCCAACAATCTCCCCCTATTTATCTTAACAAATGCTTAAAGACTTTTTAAGTGATTTCAATATATTGAAAAATAAAAGAATATATATCAAAGCTTATGTTAAAAGAATGACAATATAAACTGAGAATCTTCTGAAATGAAATTTGAGAAACTTCTGAATCAGGAAATGATTGTCCACCAGAATTGTATCTCTGATATATGCACTGAAGAATTAATAGAGTAGTTTTACACTTTCTTCTCACTTGATTGTTACTGATCTTTGTGTTTGGGAGAAGCTATTCCTTTTCTAAAAAAAAAATGTGTTGTCACATTTCTTTGTGGAAATTTGAGAGGCTCCTCCTCCTCCTCAGCAGCCCTGTAAACATTTTTCTCTTCCTCCCCAGTAGATTTACCAGCATCTTTTTGAAGCTTCCCCTGAATTGATGCAACATATTCTGCAATTAGAACAACTTCATGAGCAATTGTAGTAACTTCCTTTAGAATCTATACATCAGCTATGAGGAGCTCCCCCTGAGTTGATGCAGGCAACTCCCCCTGAATTTGTGCAAGCATTTCTGGAGCAAGAACTGAAACATCTGTAGCAGACACTTCCTCCTCTTGAACAGTCTCCCCCTTCTGTACCTTTTTGGCAAGTGAGGTTAAGAAAGATCTTCTTATGTTGGAGGAAGATATCAGTGTGTTGATTGCCTGTATTGACTCCTTTGTTTCTTTTATTTCAATTTTCATCTGAGAATATTTTCTTTAAAAACTCCTTGAATATGTCTGTAACAACTTAGAGAATGTCTCAGTGGACAGATCCACTGCTTTAGATATTGCTTGATCAATATAAAAAGTAGGTATTGAATGGGAGGTAAAAGGTATGTCAATAGAAGGGGTTGGTTAAGGATGAACCTGTTCTAGAGGAACAAGAAGAATGGCTGTAAGATTAGATTCTGGAGAAGTGGTAGATTATGGTTGAAGAGGAGGAATCTATGCTGGTTGTACATTAGCCGTGGTATCTAGTATGAATGCTTCTTGTTCTTCAGTAACTTGAGATGAGGGAGGAGATGGTGAAATTGGACCAGGCTTCAGAATTTGTCAGTTCCATATGGAGAAAATCCCTATATTAATTCTTTTTCCAGGAGGTATGGGCACTCCGTTGGATCTACATGCCATTGGATAATGGTGATATAACACTTGACTCATAATCCTCATATATGCATTCTCTTTATGATCATACTTGTGACCGATTAGCGTCAGGAGGCACCCCCAGTGAATTCATTTGTTCAGAACCAACACACCCATTTGTAGTTGCTGTTTGGGAATGCCATTGCGAGCAGAGATTTTACATAGTAAGACCTTTCTACTATGTCAACCAGGAACCTATATTCTTCAGAGAAATCAATCTTCTTGAGATTGATCATTTTTTCTTTATTGAAGTTCATGATCTGCAATGTTTATTGAGTTTTTGACGCCGTCAGTTCAGATGAATCCTCACTTACTAGTAAGTCAAAGGTGAGATTCAGCAATTCCTCAGTAATGTGGATATTATTATCAGAAATTCTCACTCAAAGAGACCCATCCTCGTCAATATGAATATTATCTTTCAGCTCTGTCACTTCAACATCATATATCTTGCTTCTGCTGGAGATAAATTTGATGAGTCCAGCGATTTTGAATAGGCCTAAAATTCCTTTAATGTTCTTGGCAGCAACATTGAAGGATGCCATATTGACATCAAAACCGGAATTAACTTTTGGAGGCACCATTGAATGTACTTGCAAACACAAACTAGAGAGGAAGGAAGAAGGGGAACACGAACGCAAGAGGGCAAGAGAGAATTTGAAAGCGTGAAAAGATCTAACGTCTATGTTGCTTTAAGAAGGCGATTCGTCGTTGCTTAGGGTTTTACTTAAAACAATGTCGAAAGAAAATAGATTTAGCGTACCAAAATAAGTCGAGGTAGCTTATAGAAACAAATATTGTGCGCACTCAGCATATCGACGTTACGTCGAGTGGTAATCGATGTGACTTGGAATTCATGCAACAACTATTAAGTCGACGTATACGTCGATATGAATTCGATGCTGCGTCGAGTGCTATTTAAATTAAATATCCCAGATAGTTCTCGAAGCTGGCATCGAGTAGAAACCAATGGTGCGTCTAATTCTATTCGACACAGCTCTGAATTAACTTTTGAATTTTCTTCAAAGAATTTTGATGTTTTTCCCACAAATAGAATTTTATTGAAAATAGGATTTACTAGATAATATGTGTGAATTATAAAGCTCCATCAAGAGGCTTAGAGAAGTGACCACCCCTTTGATTATCTGTAGTTGCGCATTGTGTAACATCCCCAGAACAACTAGACCCCTAAGATGCATTTTGTCATGATAAGGCATGACTTTGCTCTAAGAGACCAAAATGGCCCTAAGAACCAAGGTGAAGATCACATTGGTGCGCAAATAACCAAACTTGACTCCAAGGATTAAGGCTTGATATCTAAACTTCAAAATAAATTGACCACCCCACATCCTTCCTAAACACTAGGGTGGACTAATGAGACAAAATGAACCTATTAAAATTAGTCAATTTTGGGAAATTAGGTCAATTGCCCAAAAAGCCCCATTTTGACCTAAATGAACCAATCCTCTCAATTGACCTTCAATTGGCCCAATGCGATCAAATTGATCACACCAAACCCTCTATGGACATTAGGAGAGACTAGTTGGACAATATTGACCCATTGGGGTGGACCAATGTTTGGGGAAATTGGCCAATTACCAAAAAAGCCTCAATTTGACCTAAATGACCCAAACCTCTCAATTAACCTTCAATTGACCCAATTTGATCAAATTGATCACACCAAACCCTCTATGGACATTAGGAGAGAATAGTGGGGCAATATTGACCAATTGGGGTGGACCAAATTTTTGGGAAATTGGCCAATTACCAAAAAGCCCCAATTTGACCAAAACGAACTAATTCCCCCAATTTGACATTCAATTGGTCATAAGTGGTCAAATTGATCCCCCCAGACACTCCAAGATCACTAAGAGAGTCTAATGGGTCCACATTGTGTTGGAGCCTATGTTCCGCATCTCTTGGTTTGAGAATAACAAATACCGTGTTGTATTTGATCTAGTATTTTGTGTGTTTATTGTGTGTAGGTTGTACAGGAACTATAGCTACACATTCCTTGAATAGTATACTGAATGAAGATGACTCTCTAGAATGAGAGCTAACGCCCCACGTTAGCTGTTAACGCACATCGTTAACCTCCGTTGAGAAGGAATCCGTCGAGAAGAAATGCCGTCGAGAAGAAATCCGTTGAGAAGGCAAAGAGAAGGAAGAGAAAATGCTAGGCATTAGTACTTAACGCCGGCGCTAGCCGTTTGACGAACTTTGCTCTCCGTTCGACGAAATTCCGCCTGAAGAAACTGCGTTCAACAAACAGGACCTACGTTCGACAAACTGGACCTGCGTTCGACGAACAGGAGCTGCGTTCGATGAACAGGACCTGCGTTCGACGAACTGGACCTGCGATCGACGAACTGAACCTGCGTTCGACGAACTGGACCTGCGTTCGACGAACTGGACCTGTGTTCGATGAACTGGACATGCGTTCGACAAACTGGACCAGCATTCGATGAAATGAGAAGGCCGATCGATGAATGTGAAGGAGAATGACTCAACGCCAGCGTTGATGCTTAACGCCCGCATTGAATCGATAAACTGCCATGATCTTGACGGTTGCGCGATTTCAGCCACGACAATGCACGTTCACTAACGTCGACATTAACCCTTAACGCCGTGCGTTAGCTTTCGAGGCTATCTAAAGTACAGCTCCTCTAATTCCTTGCGAGATGATTCCAAAATTCTGATACTTTGGAGAGAGGTTCGTGTACAGCAATTAAGAGATATCCCTTGGGCTAACATGAAGATCTAAAGAAGATTTTGAAGGAGAAGGTCTACAACGCATATTCCATACGAAGGACGATCGTTTCAAGAACGCTAACATCTACATCGACTTCATCTTCACCTTCAGAATTTCTTGGGGAGTTTCTCTTTACTTATCTTGTAATTTTTTTTTCCTTTTGTAATTTGTGTGGAGAAATCGTTCGGTGAGAACGTCGGATTCCGGGAAGGATTCCGTGGGTAAATTCGCCTTGTGTTGGCGACTAGGTCCTTGTGAGGCTTAGGGGGTAATTCGCCGCCTTGTGCGTGGCGACTAGGTCGAGGGTAGATCTAGGGGGTGGCTAGAGGCCTTATCTGGGGATAGATAGGCTATAGACAACCGGTCCTTGGGAGAAGGACCAGTGAATCAACAAAAAGTGTTTTTACATATTTTCGCCTTGATTTCTAGCGTTATAGAAATTAAACATTTGTGTATTCAATTTATTATGAAATAAAATCATGTCTTTTAATGTTCTATTCAATTGATTTTATTTCCTCTTCAAGAATGTTTTAATTTCAATTTTCATTAAAGTATTAAAATTAACATTTGTATAATTATCTTTGAAATACAATAATTATTTTCATTATCTCTGATTTTCTGGAATTACATTTCATTTAAGATTTCATATGTAAAATCACTGTGGCAATATTTTTGTTCTGAGGAATATTCTCTGGAGAGCTAACGCCCAACGTTAAGACTTAATGCCAGGCGTTAGCAATAGTCAACAAAAAGTTTTGTTTCAATTATTTAAAAAGGAATCTGCATTACAATCCTATCTGGAATATTTAAATATATTTTTCTATATAATATTCTGAAACTTCAGTCCCAGACTCTGATAAACTTAAATAAGATTTAAATTCCATAAAACCCTTATTCACCCCCCCCCCCCTCTAAGGGCTCCGTAAGATCCAACATGTGGTATCAAAGCATAGGTTATTCTAATACGGCTTCACAACCGAGAATAATGGCACTTCATGATCTCGCATCTTCTAGAGGGGATAATTTTTATGAAAATGAAAAATCATTATGTCCACCATTATTTATGGGTGAAAATTATAATGGGTGGAGAATACTTATGGAAAAATTTCTTAAATCCTTGGATATTGAAGTTTGGAATATTACAATTAAAATGCCCCCAAATATTTTAAATAAAAATGAAATATTTTTAAATGTCAAATCAATGAATAGTCTATATTGTGCATTAGATCAAAATACTTTCAAACTTATTTATACACTTCCTAATGCTTATGAAGTTTGGAAATTTCTTGAGAATTCTTACAGTCTTCCTTCCACAGATGATGAACTAGAGGAATTCCTTATGGATCCAAGAGAAGAAATCGACGAGGACTCATTCTTGGAGGAAGATCAATCTAAGAGAGAAATAATATTGAACTCAATTGATGGCAAAATATCAAACAAAAGAGAAGACAGAAACTATAACAAGGTAAAAAAATCTAAATCTTCTCTTTTTGTAACAAATTCTTTTTCTATATTTCGTGTGCTTAAATTTGCTAAACGTAAAATTTCAAAGTTGAAACATGTTAATTCCAAATTACGTTTAGAAAATAAAGCTTTAAAAGCAAACACTAAAGTAGAATCTTATATTGATGTTTCAAATTCATTTTCATGCTCTTTAGTTAAAATTCCTACACCTTGTTTAGATTGCAATCTATTAAAAGAAAATTTCAAGGATATTGAAAAAGGGCTCTTAGTTTCTAAAGAACATAATGAAAAATTGATAAAAGAAAATGATAATTTAAAGGATAAACTAGAATCATTAAAATTATTTATTAAAAAATTTTCAAGTAATAAAAATTCTCTTAACTCTACTTTATTAAGAAATCTAAATTTAAAGAGCTTAACTTCACATTATAAGAGTATGTCTATAAGAAAGAGTGGAAATGAAAATCATCAAAATAAGAACCAATCATTTAAAACATATTGTAACCCACTCTTTCAACATTTAATTCTTAAGAAAGACCATCACTCTTATAAACTCTCAAAAAATCAATACAATAAAATTCATTATGATTATCAACATCAATGTATTTTGAAAAATAATTTGAATAAACATAAATCCCAAATGAATTATTTTTCAAACAACTATCATTCCAAAAAGATGTCAAATAATCAAAATATGAATTTAAAAGAAAAACAACCAAAGTATGAATGGAGGCCCAAAATTAAAAACGAAACACCAGCTTCACTTGTAAAGGCCCATTCATCACTATCTCTCCAAAAGCCAACACGATGTATTTGGGTACCCAAAGGAACCATCACACTTGGTCCCCTTTGGATACCTAAATCTCTCATTCACTAGGAATCATTGTATTGCATGAAGTAGAAATAAATTAAAAATGATATATCATTACTCTACTTCATGATATGCTTAATTTCTTTTTCTTTTATTTATTTTTTTATTTTTTGAGCCAACTTGTTTATGATCACTTTATATATCATGAGATATGACTTCATTTTAAGCCTAATGTTTAACAAATCAAATTGAATTAAATTGAACATAAAATCATAATTTTTTTAAGTGATCTATCTTTTCTTTTTTCTATGTTTTATCCTTTTTAAATCCATTGCCTATAAATGTCTTATATTATCATTATAAATTGAATGCTAAATTTGCTAAATGATATTATCAAGACTGATGAAATTACTTTCAAAATTGGATTTAAATGGATTTTTAGGGGTCTTAGGCTAAAATATTAAATGCGCAAGTAATTGCATATTTGTCTATTCTCTTTGTTGCATATGATAGCCCTTATAATGAAAAATCAAAAAGAAAATTTACAAAAATGATGAATATGATTTCACAATCACCACCATGATCTATTAATATCCTATGCTAAAATTCACTATAATCATATATCATAATTCATGATTTATCAAGAACTATCTTAAATCAATTGATTTTATCAACCTTAGGACTTATGAAATATATGATTGCTATTGATATTATAGTTTTATATCTTGTTTTGTGTGTGTGAAATACATCTTTATTATTTGCATGAATCTCATTATCTTTAGACCTAAGAATTTACTCGATATAAACAAGATGAAATCAAATAGAATTGTCACTTCATTCTAGGTTTATAAATTTTTCAAAACACTAAAATTGATTACATGCAAACCAATTATATATATTTAGCATATTTTGCATAACGTCCAAATTCATTATCCTAGCCGCACCTCTTGGTATATGCTCAATTTAGTGTTTATGCTAAGATTATCAATATAGTGACATGCCAAAGGTATAGAAATTTGAACTTTAAAATTCATGAGTACATTGTGGTTTCAAAATCTACTATATGTTCTAAAACTAAAACAAACTCATGTTTTATGAATCAATCCTTAGACTAAACCGCTTAGTATATCCATAATCATTAACCTATGACATGTGTATCATAATAGCGAGGGCGTAGGATTGTGTGCATTAGAGACCTAACCTCTAAGTCATGTCTTGTCCTTAACCAGGGAAGGTTCTAGTGGGGCCTTGTGAGGCACTGGGGGGAAAGAGTGCTAGGTTGAGCATTCTCTAGTGTGTGCATATGGGATTAACACCCCAACCTATGGCATGTGTGCAGCTCCTCATGCCCATCCGTCACTTAGTACGGGGCTAGAGTGTAGTCATGTAGTTAAGGTATCTTGATCTTAGATATACTTATATTATATTCATTGCATGAACATTATCTTACTCTTTATATATAAATCATGCATATTTGTTTTTGTTCTAACATTGCATCTTGTGTTTGCATATTTATTATTTTGAGCTTTATTGATTTTAAAAAACACAAGTATTTGAAAAATCATCAAAAACATGCTAAAAGAGCCTTCAAATCTAATCAATATACTCTGAAATTTCAACTTAAGGAAGGCCTCTTTATAATACAAATGAATTTTGAAAAACATTTTTCAAAAAAAATCAAGAAATGCAGTGTTGTTTTGGCGTTAAGAAGTTAACGCCTGACGTTAGCTCCTTGGCTCCAAAATAATTTTTTTGTTTTGAATTATTTCTGGTATTATTTTAATATTTTGTGTGTGTTTTTATTTCTCTGTTTTTAAAAAAAATTCTATCTTTAAAACAAAATTTTATTTCTTTTTTAAAAAAATTATTATATGTATTTTCTCATGCATTATTTCTCTGGCATAGAATATCATTCATTGAAAGGGCTATTAAAGACTTCTATGTTTTCCAGAGAATATATATAAAAAAAACAAATACAAAATTACAAATAAATTTCAAAGAACAAAAATATGTTTTTCTTTATGTGTGTTTATTGTTTTGTGCATATATAAAAAAATTCAAAATTTTTTATAAAAACTGATTGTTATTCATTGCCATTGTCAAGGATGATTAATTATATCAATTAAAGATTAAATACAATGTTAAATTTAACTTTCAATTTTCTTAAAAGACATTGTTTTGTATTTATCATGCCTTGAATATTATCTTATTATGTGCAATGAAATTGATTGTAGATAAACATGTGTAGAAATGCTTAGCATGCCTCTAAGTATGAGTAATGTATTATGTTTGATAATGATTCATTCACTCACTTATTTTTGATAACCTACATGTGTTTACAATCTTATTCTTACATGATTGTGTAGTGTAATAACATAAATAATTAAAATGCTTAAATAGATTACCTACACAACATTGAATTGGTTATTACAATTCTTTGTCTTTCATGCACTTATTCATTAGAGAAATGTGGTTTAAAATGCTATGTTTTCAAAACAAGTGAATTCGGAGTCCTTAGTCACTAAACTAAAAAGCAAATAATAAATGACAAGGAAAACTCCACTAAGCACTACTCACCCTCCTGATAAGTCTTAATGAGCATTGTGAGGTTGAGCACCTTGGCCTAAGAATTATAAAGTGTCTTATAGCGAACAATTTATACACCACTTCTCTTTGTACACCGGATGATAAAAAATTTGAAAATAAAGCTAAAAAGTATAAAAGTGATCCCCCAAGCACTACTTTGCACCCTGATAAGTCTTAATAAGCATTGTGTGTGCAGAGCACCTTGGTAGTTGTACTATTTATTCATGTGCATTGAAATATTATGGAAGTAATAATATTTGTGTATTTTAATGTTGTGTTATTTCATTATATATGTCATGTGTTTTTGATTGATTCACTTGTATACTTTATCAAAACACTACTTTGTACACATCATTATCTTTCATAAAACTTCTACTCATGAGAATTTGATCCTAATGCTCATCTACACAAATCTCTACAAACTTAAGTAAATGCACTAGATAACAAAGCATGATCGCAACAATGTTTATGTTTACTTGAAATGCAAATTTTATTACATTGTAGTTTGTGTATCTTTTCTTGATATTATGAAATCATGCTTGCAATATTATCTCAATGGAATAACATCTCTTCAATCTTTAACTCAAACATCAACTTTTCAAATTTAAAACTCATTATCCTTTGTATGATTTTATCTTCTAAAAATGATGTTTATGTTTAAGAGTGCTTATTCTTCTGCTAAGTTTACGACTTATGCTCATTCATGTCTATTATTTTTAACACCATGGTTTCAACAAGTGTTATCTTAAAATAAGAATGCTTACTTTATCATTTCTGTTATGTTGCTTACTACTTTGTGATACATCATGCTTATATTTTTTCTCAACAAGTAATATTCAACAAACTTTTGATTGCATCTTCTTTTTCTTCTCAACATAAAATATATTACTCCTTATTATACATACTCGCTCCTAAACCCTCTTTTGATTCTACCAAAAGGGGAGATTAAATTGCATAAATCTAATATTTAGGGGGAGTTTATTATAATAATATTAAACTAATAAAAAAAGGGTATCTTTGTAGGGGGAGTAATCATATAGGAGGTGCATACACTATCATATGCTCGATCATGAGAATCCTTCAATAAGTGGTTCCTAATCAATCTTAATAGATATAAACTCATTCCTACCCACTTTTGTTAATAACAAAGGGGGAGAAGAAATTGAGAAATCTAGTAAAATAGATATTTAGGGGGAGTAAATTATAAGAGAACACTTATGTAGGGGGAGGACTTCATATAGAAAGAGTATGCATCATCGCTATCATATCTATCATGCTTTTAACCTGTTATTCATGCATATCTAATTACCGCACTTATCTATAAACACAAATGGTTTTAAGTTCACTAATTTCTCATATAGGTATTTGATATTATCAAAAGGAGGAGATTGTTGGAGCCTATGTTCCGCATCTCTTGGTTTGAGAATAACAAATACCGTATTATATTTGATCTAGTATTTTGTGTGTTTATAGTGTGCAGGTTATACAGGAACTATAGCTACACATTCCTTGAATAGTATACTGAATGGAGATGACTCTCAGGAAAGAGAGCTAACGCCCCGCGTAAGTTGTTAACGCCCAGCGTTAACCTCCGTTGAGAAGGAATCCATCGAGAAGAAATCCTTTGAGAAGGCAGAGAGAACTCAGAGACAATGCCAGCCGTTAGTACTTAACGCCGGCGCTATCCGTTCGACGAACTTTGCTCTCCATTCGACGAAATTCCGCCTGAAGAAACTGCGTTCGATGAACAGGACCTGCGTTCGATGAACTGGACCTGCGTTCGATGAACTGGACCTACGTTCGATGAACAGGACATGCGTTCAACGAACTGGACCTACGTTCGACGAACTGGACCTGCGTTCGATGAACTGGACCTGCGTTCGACGAACTGGACCTGCATTCGACGAACTGGACCTGCGTTCGATGAAATGAAAGGCCGATCGACAAATTTGAAGGTGAACGACTCAATGCCAGCGTTGATGCTTAACACCTGCGTTGAATCGACAAACTACCACGATCTTGACGGTTGCGCGATTTTAGCCATGATAGTGCACGTTCACTAACGCCGGCGTTAACCCTTAACGTCGCGCGTTAGCTTCTGAGGCTATTTAAAGTACAGCTCCTCTCATTCCTTGTGAGATGATTCCAGAATTCTGATACTTTGGAGAGAGGTTCGTGTACATCAATTAAGAGATCTCCCTTGGGCTAACATGAAGATCTAAAGAAGATTTTGAAGGAGAAGGTCTACAACGCATATTCCATACGAAGGACGATCGTTTCAAGAATGCCAACATTTACATCGACTTCGTCTTCACCTTCAAAATTTCTTAGGGAGTTTCTCTTTACTTATCTTGTAATCTTTTATTTTTCCTTTTGTAATTTGTGTGGAGAAATCGTTCGGTGAGAACGTCGGATTCCGGGAAGGATTCCGTGTGTAAATTTGCCTTGTGTTGGCGACTAGGTCCTTGTGTGGCTTAGGGGGTAATTCACCGCCTTGTGCGTGGCGACTAGGTCGAGGGTAGATCTATGGGGTGGCTAGAGGCCTTATCTGGGGATAGATAGGCTATAGCCAACCGGTCCTTAGGAGAAGGACCGGTGAATCAATAAAAAGTGTTTTTACATATTTTCGCCTTGATTTCTATCGTTATAGAAATTAAACATTTGTGTATTTAATTTATTATGAAATAAAATCATGTCTTTTTATGTTCTATTCAATTGATTTTATTTCCTCTTCAAGAATGTTTTAATTTCTATTTTCATCAAAGTATTAAAAGTAACATTTGTATAATTATCTTTGAAATACAATAATTATTTTCATTATCTCTGATTTTCTGGAATTATATTTCATTTAAGATTTCATATGTAAAATCACTGTGGCAATCTTTTTGTTCTCAGGAATATTCTCTGGAGAGTTAACGCCCATCGTTAAGACTTAACGCCAGGCATTAGCAACAGTCAACAAAAAGATTTGTTTCAATTATTTAAAAAGGAATCTTCATTACAATCCTATCTGGAATATTTAAATATATTTTCTATATAATATTTTGAACTTCAGTCCCAAACTCTGATAAACTTAAATAAGATTTAAATTCCATAAAACCCTTATTCACCCCCACCCCTCTAAGGGCGTCGTAAGATCCAACACATTGGACCCTTGGGACAAACCAATTTTTGGAAATTAGGCAAAATTACCAAATTGCCCCAAATTACAATTTTGCCCTATATGGTTCAATTGGCCCTCAATTGGCCAAATTGACCCCAATAACTCTTCCTAAACCCCTTAGGGAGCCCCTTGGGTCATTTAGGACCCATTGGGGTCAACCTAATTCACCAAATTGACCAAAGTCAACTCTATCCCCTAATAGTTCAAACCACTAAATCTAGGGCCAATTATGGTTCAATTGACCTAATTGACTTCCACAAGTCCACTTAATCATCAAGGGAGGCCCAAAGGGTCAATATTGACCCATTGATCCCACTTAATTTCATCAAATTGACTAAAGTCAACACTTGGTCAACATTACCCCAAATCGGCCTAATTAGGCTAAATTGACCCAATGTGGGCCCCACCATGGACCAATCCACCATTCCTTGTGCTCATGGACCCATGACCACCATTTAGGGTCAGCCCACTCATCAATTTGACCAAGTCAACTCAAAGTCAACACTTGGTCAAATAGGCCTAAATTGGGCTTATGAGAAATTAAATTAAATTCCCATGGCCTAGAGCCCTCAATAGAGGCCCATTCTGCATCCATAAAACTTCTTACCATGCATGCCCTCAGATTTTGGGAGAAAATTGACATGCAAATGGGCAAATTGGAGATTTGCTCCAGTTTGGAAGAATCCAAGGAGGGGAAAGAGGGAAGGAGTGCCATTTGGCACTCAACTCCTCTTCCAAAGCCTTTCTCTGAGCTTTCCCAGAGATTTCGCCAGCTTTTCCCTATAGTTGGACAACCAGGTGGCTAGAATTGAGGAAAAAAGGTTGGCACTTTTAACTAAATTCCCATTTAAAAAGGCCAAAAATATTCGTATAGATTCTAAGCGAGCAACGGGTGCAAAAGTTTCTTCAAAATCTACCCCCTCGATTTGTGAATAACCTTGAGCAACTAAGCGTGCTTTATTTCTTACAATCCTAGATTCACCATCTAATTTATTTTTAAAGATCCATTTTACTCCTATAATTGGATGATCAGATGGTCTTTCAACTAAATTCCAAACTTTATTTCTTTCAAATTGTCCTAACTCTTCATTCATAGCCAGAAACCAAAATTCATCATTTAAAGAGGTGGAAACGTTTTTAGGTTCGATTTCAGAAATAAAGCAGATATTAGAAAACGTTTCATGAAGAGAGGAACGAGTTCTTACCCCGGTGGACGGTTCCCCAATGATGAGTTCTTTTGGATGATTTTTGGAGAAGTTTAACACGCTTGGAGGTACGAGTGTATCTTCATTAGACTTTTCTTCTTCTTCTTTGGACGGCTCTTCTTCGTCGTGCTCCAAGGATGGCAAGGGTTCATCATCGGTACCTGTAGAGAGCTTCTCTGCACATGGAACAAACTCATCAAATCTAACATTAATTGACTCTTCAACCTTACTTGATTTTTTATTAAATATTCTATATGCTTTACTAGTTGAAGAATAACCAAGAAATATTCCTTCGTCGCATTTTTCGTCAAATTTTCCTAAAGAGTCTTTTGTGTTAAGAATGAAACATTTACATCCGAATACTTTAAAATACGATACGTTAGGTTTCTTTTGAAAATAGAGTTCATATGGTGTGAGATTTAAGGATGGGCGAAGCATAACTCTATTCATTACATAACAAGCAGTGCTTACGGCTTCTGCCCAAAAATACTTGGGTAATTTGTATTCAGATAACATGGTGCGTGCAAGTTCTTGAATTGTCCTATTCTTCCGTTCCACAACACCGTTTTGTTGAGGTGTGCGTGGAGTGGAGAACTCATGTTTAATACCAAGCATATCACAAAAACATTTAAAATTTTCATTTTCAAATTCACCTCCATGATCTGAGCGAATGCATTTTATTTTTAAATCTAATTCATTTTGAATACGAGTACATAATTTTGAAAATTCGCAAAACGCATCTGATTTGGAGGAGAGAAATAAAGTCCAACAGTATCTAGAATAGTCATCTATAAGAACATAAGTATATAATCTACCACCAAGACTTGCAGTGTTAACGGGACCAAAGAGATCCATATGAATTAATTGTAATGGTTTTGATGTAGAAATTTCGTTTTTGCTTTTAAATGATGACTTTGTAAATTTGCCTCTTTGGCATGGAGAGCATAATGAAGATAAATTTCCATTTAGTTTGGGCAATCCTCTAATCAATTCTCTTTTTGCTAGTTTTAAGATGAGTTTTGAACTAGCGTGGCCTAAACGTCTGTGCCATAATTCCAATTCATCATTTTTGGTTATAAAACATTTTATAGAAGATTTAGAAAGATCATGAAATGAAACTATATAAACATTATGAATTCTAGGTGCAGTTAATAATACATCTTTTGTTTTAGGATTAATAATTTTGCAAAGGTTAGTAGATGATTCAAATAGTACGTCTAAACCTTTATCACACAGTTGGCTTATAGATATTAGGTTATGTTTTAATCCTTTCACATAGAGTACATTTGATATAAGAAAAGATGTGTTACCTACTGTACCTACACCCATGATCCTTCCTTTACCGTTATCTCCAAATGTCACGATCCCTCCTTTCTTTATTTCTAGGCTAAGGAATTTTGCTTTATTGCCCGTCATGTGCTTGGAGCAGCCTGAGTCCAAGTACCACACGTCTTCTGTTTCCTTAGCATTCCTGCATATCTAGAAAGAAGATGAGAGTAAAGACCCGGATACCCAAGAGGTACCACCCATAGAGTAAGTGGTTTTCTTAGGTACCCAAATTTGTTTTACAGTTCGTTGTGCTATACTCCTACAAGAGTCAGACGTGTGTCCAAATTTTAGACAATTTGCACACGAAATGAAGGGGGTTGAGACCCTTTTTGGAGTTTCTATGTTGCTCTTGCAGGATTAAGTTTGAGTGTTAGAAAAAATAGAAGATTTTTTAACATAAGAGCTACCGCCGGCGTTAGTAGCTATCGCTGGGCGGTAGTGATCATTTTTATATCCAAGTCCGAATTTTTTAGACCCAAAGCATTGATTACCCAGAAGCATATCCAAGGATTTTTGTCCAATCCCGAATTTGTTTATGGCTAAATTGAGGTTATGATTTTGTTCTTTAAGAGATGTGTTTTCTTTCACAATCATAACACATTTATTTTCAAATCCCTTTTTGTTCTTTTCTATTTCTAACATAGAAATTTTCAATTTCCTCTCTAAGTCCCCCTTTTCTTTTGCAATGATTTTGTTTTGTGAGAGGGCATTAGAGAGAGAAATTTCAAGTTCTTTTGTCTTAAATAGAGAGTGCTCACATTCTTGACATGAAACCTTTCGTTTTTCAAGAGAGACTAAATTTTTCGTGAGCCTACGATTTTCTTTCATAATAGATTCATTTTCATGATTTAATAAAACAATTTTATCATAATGTTCTTCAAAGGTAGGAGGATATACCTCAGTGTCGCTAAGAACACTGGTGTCGTCGTCGTCGCTTTTGGCCATCAAGCACAAGTTTGCTTCCTCCTCACTACTCGACTCAGAACCGTTTGACTCTTCAGAGGAAGAGTCATCCCAAGTAGCGGCCTTCAGCACTTTCTTCTTTTCTTTTGCTTTCATTTGTTCTTTCCGTTCCTTTTGGTATTTTGGGCACTGGCTCCGAATGTGCCCGGTTTTTCTGCAGTGATAGCATTCTGGAGGCGGCCTTTCTTCTTCGTTATCGCTTCCTTTTTCTTTCTTTGATGAAGAGGAAGATCCCTTTCGTCGAGTGTCCTTTTGGAAGAATTTTCTGAACGTGTTCCTTCTTTCTGGATTCCTGATGAACTTTTTGAAGTTCTTCACCAGGAGTCCTTCTTCATCATAATCGTCCTCTTCGGTGCACTCCTTCTTTGATGTTAGTGCCAACGCCTTTTTCTTCGGCTCCTTGTTGTATTCTTCATGTTGAATTTGCAGTTCTACCTCATGGGTTTTGAGATTCCCAATGAGGTTCTCGATCTGGAGTGTTCTTAAGTTGTGCGACTCCGAGATGGCTGTCACCTTCGGGTTGAACCTTGGGGGTAAGGAACGAAGGATTTTCCTCACCAAGTCCCCGTCGGAGTAGGTCTTTCCAAGTGCCTTTGATGCGTTGACAATCTTTGTGAAGCGAGTGTACATGGAGTTGATGTCCTCTTCCGTGTCCATCCTGAATTTCTCGTATTCAGATTCCAGTTGAAACAGCTTTGCATCTTTCACCTGCGATGTACCTTCGTGAGTTACTTCTAATTGATTCCAAATATCATAAGCAGTAGTGCATGCAGAAATTCTATTAAACTCAGTCCTATTTAAGGCGCAATATAAAGCGTTCATTGCTTTAGCATTATTTTTACACTTAAGTTTATCGTTGTCATCCCATTTATCCTTAGGTTTTGCTAATGTCACCTCTCCTACTACAGTTGTAGGCGGAGAGTACCGCACTTCTACCATGTTCCATACTTCTACGTCCATGGTCATAAGAAAACACATCATTCGATTTTTCCAGTAGTTAAAATCAGACCCAGTAAAGAGAGGTGGTCGACTAACCCCTTGACCCTCAGGAAAAGCGAGATCATGAGACGCCATTGTTCCCGGTTGTTAAGCCGATTGGAACAACCTCGCTCTGATACCACTTGTTGGATCGGTTGGCGTCCTTAGAGGGGGGGGGGGGGGGGGGGGGGGGGTGAATAAGGGTTTTAAAGATTTTAAAACTATTTTGATTATTTTAGAAAAAGCTTTGAATATGATAATCAAGACAATCAAGTAAAGAGAAAATAGAGACAAGATTGTATTAAATTGAAAGACATGATTACAAAAACTTGATCTCTTTTGAAAGCTAGAAATCAAAGCTAAATAGAAAAGACAACATTTGGTTTTCTATCCCGACTCGCTTCCCCACGAACCGGTGGCCCTAGCCTTATCCTCCCCGGATTCGGCCTCAAGCCGCTCTAGCCAATCCCTCCCCGGATGTGGCCTCGAGCCCCCCTAGACCTAGCCTAGATCTAGTCGCCAACACGAGGCGAAATTCCCCCTAAGTCCTACCCAGACCTAGTCGCCAACACGAGGCGATTTCACTACCGTTCACAAGATAAAAAGAAATAACAATAATAAAAACTCCCTTATGATGAACTTCTGAAGTGGTGACGAAGATCCGCTGGAGAATCAGCGTTTGTCGAAGCGGACTTCGCTCGGGTTCGGCTTGATGGAATCCTCCTTCAGAAATCGGCAGAGCTTCGCTGGATCTTCAAGATTCGGCCAAGATGGGCCTCTGGAACTCGAGCAATCTCTCTCTCTGAGGTGTATATGATTAGTGTAAAGAACACGAGGAGATGGGGTCCTTTTATAGCCCAAGCGCTACCGCCGGCGCTAGCCCGGATTAGGCAACGTTTTGCGCGGCAGAATCTCCCATCCGAGGCAACCCCTTGCTCTATTCCTTCTGTGTGCTCCGCTACCGTCGGCGCTATCCACTACCGCCAGCGCTATCCCTGGTTAGGAAACTCTTTGCGCGGCAAGATCTTCAATCTGAGGCAACACTTCCAGCATGCCTTCAGTGCATCGAGCTAGCACCGGCGCTATCCACTATCGCCTGCGCTAGTGTTCAATTTGGAGTTGATGGCTCAAATTCGGGGGCAACAACCATATGTAAACCTTGAGTCATTTTGACCTGTTATCCTGCACACTTAGATCACACAAGATTAAATACACACATGGGATTTGTTATTCTCAAACCTTAGGAGATGCGGAAGACCGTGTTCCAACAAACTCCCCCTTTTGATAATAACAAATCCATTAATGATAAATCAGAGCATTAATCAAAATAAGCATGAAGAAACAAATTTGTGTGTGTGTGACAAGGATGACTTAAGATAAATAATGATTATAGCATTTTAGTATTGCTCCCCCTAAATATATGCTCCCCCTATGTGAATGCTCTCCTAATATGTTCTGAACTGAATTAGATATGTTATCATGTTATTTCTCCCCCTTTTGTTATTAGCAAAAGTGGGTAAGGAGATATCACTTCAAACTGTAATAATACGGTTAATAGGCATGATCGAGCTTTGAGAGAAGGAACTTATAAGGAGTAGTAGAAATCTTTTCGTTGAATTAGATTAGAGTTTGAGCATCTATATTGTCATAAATCAGAGTTTTGTAGTATAAACACAAGATAAAAGCACAGGTGCGGAAGACTGAAAAGAAAAACATCTTGTATAAGAAATGATAATTCAAAAAAGAGTGGAGTTTTCACTTCAGAAAGAAGATGTTTTGTACTTCAAAGGTTAAACAATGGGTAAATTTCACCAAAGGAGAAACCAAGCATGAATAAATAGTATTACAAGAGAGATTACGACAATGTTATGGTAATTCATAATTTCAACAACAAACTAAACATTGAAGAAATCATGCTAGGTTATCTAGTGCATTTTATAAATGAAGAGTAAGTATAGAATTAGCTATAGGATCCAATACTCATGAGAAGAAGTGTTATGGAAGATAATAATGTGCACAAGTGTATTTTGATAAAAGTGAGCAAGTGTTTTAACCAAAAAATACAAGACAAATATAGAGTAAAGTGCACAATAAAAACACAAATAATTTTACTTCCATACACTTTTAAGCACAAAGTAAAATGTACAACAACCAAGGTGCTTTGCACACACAATGCTTATGAAGACTTATCAGGGTGCAAAGTAGTGCTTGGGGGATCACACAAGTTAATTTTTCAAGGTTGATTCTTTTTGTTGTGATCCAGTGTACTTAAGAAGAAGTGGTTTTTATTTTTAAAATGAAGAGTTTGCACAAGACACTTTACTAATCTATCCAAGGTGCTCAACCCCACAATGCTTATGAAGACTTATCAGGAGGTTCAAGTAGTGCTTGGTGGAGGTGACTTTGTCACGGTATTATGAGTTTTTATTTGAACAAAGTTCTCCGATTACACTTGTTTTGCAAACACTTTAAAGAAGAAATTTCAACCACTCTTCTTAATATTTTAATGGTGCAAATAAATGTTGTGTAGGTAAGATAATTGTGCAATTTTAATTTTATGTACAATTACAATATATTTAGCAAGCATTCTTAGATTAAGAAGCACAAGCAGACTAAGCCAAAAGGTGAGTGAGATAATATCATTATCAAACATAAAACATTTACTCATACTTAGAGGCATGCTAAGCTTAGTCCTACACAAGCTTTTCGAATTATTATTGATGCACATATAGAAAGATAGATCAAAGCATGATAAAAGCAATGTTAAAGAAGTTTGAAAAAATCAATTGTAACATTATAGAGACTCTAAAGAATAGATTTAAATCATGCTTGATGTTCATTGAAAAATACAAAAATTTTGGATTGTTTTCAAGTTTTATGTTTTTTTTTTTTAAAAAACTTTAAATAAAAGCAAAACATATTTTTGGTTTTTGTCTTTTGTAATTTTATATTTGATTTTGGTAAATGACAAAAGCTTTAAACAAGAGCAAAACATATTTTTTGGAATTTTGTCTTTTATAGTTTTTTTTTTATTTTTCTAAAATAGAAGAAAAACAGATGTGCAAAACTAAATAGTACAAATAGATTTACATATTTTTAAGATTTTTTTGGAAAATTTAAAATCACAGAGATTTGAAACTTGACGCTAGCGCCGGCGCTAGCGCTAGCGCGGGAAACAGTAAGTGATTTTTTAGGGTTTTGAAAATTTTGATGTTTGAGGTGTCCCGTTAGTAGTTTCATGCTGAAATTACAGAATTTTTGAAAAAGTTTTTGATGGTGAAAAATGAAGAAAATTATATTTGTAAACATGTTTTAGCAAGAAAGATCTAGAACACCTAATTCAAGTCGTAGTAAACAAAATCGTGCATCGGGAAGAGGTTTAGTAAATATGTCAGCGAGTTGTGAGTCCGTCCCAATGAAGCTTACTTTTACATTCTCTTTCTTAATGTGATCCCTAATGAAATGATGACGAACATCTATGTGTTTGGATCTAGCATGATGTACTGGATTATATGTGAGGTCTATTGCACTTTTGTTGTCACATTTAAGATCTATGTGTTTGAGGTGAAAACCAAAGTCCTCTAATGTTTGGCTCATCCATAATGCTTGTGCACAACAACTACCAAGTGCGATATATTCGGCCTCCGTGGTGGAGAGTGCAACCGAAGATTGTTTTCTACTAGACCAAGCAACTAAAGAGGGTCCTAAAAAATGACAAGTACCGCTAGTGCTTTTTCTATCTAGTGAACACCCTGCGTAGTCTGAATCTGAATAGCCATGGAGTGTGAAAGAATCATTGTGTGGGTACCATAATCCTAACTTAGATGACCCTATTAGATAACGAAAGATACGTTTTACCGCTTTTAAATGAGATTCTTTTGGATCGGCTTCAAAGCGAGCACATAAACAGACGGCAAACATTATATCTGGTCTAGATGCGCTTAAATAAAGAATAGAGCCTATCATTCCTCTATATAGTGTTTGATCGATAGAAATACCAGATTCATCTTTTCCTAATTTTAAAGAAGCACTCATAGGAGTTGAAGCTTGTTTAAGGTTTTCAAAGCCAAAACGTTTAAGCATATCTTGAACATATTTTGATTGGCAAATAAAAATACCATCATTTCTTTGTGAGAATTGAAAGCCAAGAAAAAATGATAGTTCTCCTACAAGACTCATTTCAAATTCATTTTTCATTATTTCAACTACTTCATTACACAACTCTTCATTAGTGGCTCCAAAAATTATGTCATCAACATATATTTGTAAAATGATTAATTCATTGTTTTTATGCTTAATGAAGAGTGTGTTGTCTGCACTTCCCATAACATAACCGTGCTCTAACAAAAATGATGTAAGACGATCATACCATGCACGGGGCGCTTGTTTTAAACCATAAAGCGTTTTTTCTAATTTGTAAAATGATTTGGATATTTTTCATTTATGAAACCGGGGGGTTGCTCTACATAGACTTCTTCCTTAATATACCCATTTAAAAAGGCACTTTTAACATCCATTTGAAATAATTTTATTCGTTTAAAACTCGCAAAGGCCAAAAATATTCGTATAGATTCTAAGCGAGCAACGGGTGCAAAAGTTTCTTCAAAATCTACCCCCTCGATTTGTGAATAACCTTGAGCAACTAAGCGTGCTTTATTTCTTACAATCCTAGATTCACCATCTAATTTATTTTTAAAGATCCATTTTACTCCTATAATTGGATGATCAGATGGTCTTTCAACTAAATTCCAAACTTTATTTCTTTCAAATTGTCCTAACTCTTCATTCATAGCCAGAAACCAAAATTCGTCATTTAAAGAGGTGGAAACGTTTTTAGGTTCGATTTCAGAAATAAAGCAGATATTAGAAAACATTTCATGAAGAGAGGAACGAGTTCTTACCCCGGTGGACGGTTCCCCAATGATGAGTTCTTTTGGATGATTTTTGGAGAAGTTTAACACGCTTGGAGGTACGAGTGTATCTTCATTAGACTTTTCTTCTTCTTCTTTGGACGGCTCTTCTTCGTCGTGCTCCAAGGATGGCAAGGGTTCATCATCGGTACCTGTAGAGAGCTTCTCTGCACATGGAACAAACTCATCAAATCTAACATTAATTGACTCTTCAACCTTACTTGATTTTTTATTAAATATTCTATATGCTTTACTAGTTGAAGAATAACCAAGAAATATTCCTTCGTCGCATTTTTCGTCAAATTTTCCTAAAGAGTCTTTTGTGTTAAGAATGAAACATTTACATCCGAATACTTTAAAATACGATACGTTAGGTTTCTTTTGAAAATAGAGTTCATATGGTGTGATATTTAAGGATGGGCGAAGCATAACTCTATTCATTACATAACAAGCAGTGCTTACGGCTTCTGCCCAAAAATACTTGGGTAATTTGTATTCAGATAACATGGTGCGTGCAAGTTCTTGAATTGTCCTATTCTTCCGTTCCACAACACCGTTTTGTTGAGGTGTGCGTGGAGTGGAGAACTCATGTTTAATACCAAGCATATCACAAAAACATTTAAAATTTTCATTTTCAAATTCACCTCCATGATCTGAGCGAATGCATTTTATTTTTAAATCTAATTCATTTTGAATACGAGTACATAATTTTGAAAATTCGCAAAACGCATCTGATTTGGAGGAGAGAAATAAAGTCCAACAGTATCTAGAATAGTCATCTATAAGAACATAAGTATATAATCTACCACCAAGACTTGCAGTGTTAACGGGACCAAAGAGATCCATATGAATTAATTGTAATGGTTTTGATGTAGAAATTTCGTTTTTGCTTTTAAATGATGACTTTGTAAATTTGCCTCTTTGGCATGGAGAGCATAATGAAGATAAATTTCCATTTAGTTTGGGCAATCCTCTAATCAATTCTCTTTTTGCTAGTTTTAAGATGAGTTTTGAACTAGCGTGGCCTAAACGTCTGTGCCATAATTCCAATTCATCATTTTTGGTTATAAAACATTTTATAGAAGATTTAGAAAGATCATGAAATGAAACTATATAAACATTATGAATTCTAGGTGCAGTTAATAATACATCTTTTGTTTTAGGATTAATAATTTTGCAAAGGTTAGTAGATGATTCAAATAGTACGTCTAAACCTTTATCACACAGTTGGCTTATAGATATTAGGTTATGTTTTAATCCTTTCACATAGAGTACATTTGATATAAGAAAAGATGTGTTACCTACTGTACCTACACCCATGATCCTTCCTTTACCGTTATCTCCAAATGTCACGATCCCTCCTTTCTTTATTTCTAGGCTAAGGAATTTTGCTTTATTGCCCGTCATGTGCTTGGAGCAGCCTGAGTCCAAGTACCACACGTCTTCTGTTTCCTTAGCCTTCCTGCATATCTAGAAAGAAGATGAGAGTAAAGACCCGGATACCCAAGAGGTACCACCCATAGAGTAAGTGGTTTTCTTAGGTACCCAAATTTGTTTTACAGTTCGTTGTGCTATACTCCTACAAGAGTCAGACGTGTGTCCAAATTTTAGACAATTTGCACACGAAATGAAGGGGGTTGAGACCCTTTTTGGAGTTTCTATGTTGCTCTTGCAGGATTAAGTTTGAGTGTTAGAAAAAATAGAAGATTTTTTAACATAAGAGCTACCGCCGGCGTTAGTAGCTATCGCTGGGCGGTAGTGATCATTTTTATATCCAAGTCCGAATTTTTTAGACCCAAAGCATTGATTACCCAGAAGCATATCCAAGGATTTTTGTCCAATCCCGAATTTGTTTATGGCTAAATTGAGGTTATGATTTTGTTCTTTAAGAGATGTGTTTTCTTTCACAATCATAACACATTTATTTTCAAATCCCTTTTTGTTCTTTTCTATTTCTAACATAGAAATTTTCAATTTCCTCTCTAAGTCCCCCTTTTCTTTTGCAATGATTTTGTTTTGTGAGAGGGCATTAGAGAGAGAAATTTCAAGTTCTTTTGTCTTAAATAGAGAGTGCTCACATTCTTGACATGAAACCTTTCGTTTTTCAAGAGAGACTAAATTTTTCGTGAGCCTACGATTTTCTTTCATAATAGATTCATTTTCATGATTTAATAAAACAATTTTATCATAATGTTCTTCAAAGGTAGGAGGATATACCTCAGTGTCGCTAAGAACACTGGTGTCGTCGTCGTCGCTTTTGGCCATCAAGCACAAGTTTGCTTCCTCCTCACTACTCGACTCAGAACCGTTTGACTCTTCAGAGGAAGAGTCATCCCAAGTAGCGGCCTTCAGCACTTTCTTCTTTTCTTTTGCTTTCATTTGTTCTTTCCGTTCCTTTTGGTATTTTGGGCACTGGCTCCGAATGTGCCCGGTTTTTCTGCAGTGATAGCATTCTGGAGGCGGCCTTTCTTCTTCGTTATCGCTTCCTTTTTCTTTCTTTGATGAAGAGGAAGATCCCTTTCGTCGAGTGTCCTTTTGGAAGAATTTTCTGAACGTGTTCCTTCTTTCTGGATTCCTGATGAACTTTTTGAAGTTCTTCACCAGGAGTCCTTCTTCATCATAATCGTCCTCTTCGGTGCACTCCTTCTTTGATGTTAGTGCCAACGCCTTTTTCTTCGGCTCCTTGTTGTATTCTTCATGTTGAATTTGCAGTTCTACCTCATGGGTTTTGAGATTCCCAATGAGGTTCTCGATCTGGAGTGTTCTTAAGTTGTGCGACTCCGAGATGGCTGTCACCTTCGGGTTGAACCTTGGGGGTAAGGAACGAAGGATTTTCCTCACCAAGTCCCCGTCGGAGTAGGTCTTTCCAAGTTCCTTTGATGCGTTGACAATCTTTGTGAAGCGAGTGTACATGGAGTTGATGTCCTCTTCCGTGTCCATCCTGAATTTCTCGTATTCAGATTCCAGTTGAAACAGCTTTGCATCTTTCACCTGCGATGTACCTTCGTGAGTTACTTCTAATTGATTCCAAATATCATAAGCAGTAGTGCATGCAGAAATTCTATTAAACTCAGTCCTATTTAAGGCGCAATATAAAGCGTTCATTGCTTTAGCATTATTTTTACACTTAAGTTTATCGTTGTCATCCCATTTATCCTTAGGTTTTGCTAATGTCACCTCTCCTACTACAGTTGTAGGCGGAGAGTACCGCACTTCTACCATGTTCCATACTTCTACGTCCATGGTCATAAGAAAACACATCATTCGATTTTTCCAGTAGTTAAAATCAGACCCAGTAAAGAGAGGTGGTCGACTAACCCCTTGACCCTCAGGAAAAGCGAGATCATGAGACGCCATTGTTCCCGGTTGTTAAGCCGATTGGAACAACCTCGCTCTGATACCACTTGTTGGATCGGTAGGCGTCCTTAGAGGGGGGGGGGGTGAATAAGGGTTTTAAAGATTTTAAAACTATTTTGATTATTTTAGAAAAAGCTTTGAATATGATAATCAAGACAATCAAGTAAAGAGAAAATAGAGACAAGATTGTATTAAATTGAAAGACATGATTACAAAAACTTGATCTCTTTTGAAAGCTAGAAATCAAAGCTAAATAGAAAAGACAACATTTGGTTTTCTATCCCGACTCGCTTCCCCACGAACCGGTGGCCCTAGCCTTATCCTCCCCGGATTCGGCCTCAAGCCGCTCTAGCCAATCCCTCCCCGGATGTGGCCTCGAGCCCCCCTAGACCTAGCCTAGATCTAGTCGCCAACACGAGGCAAAATTCCCCCTAAGTCCTACCCAGACCTAGTCGCCAACACGAGGCGATTTCACTACCGTTCACAAGATAAAAAGAAATAACAATAATAAAAACTCCCTTATGATGAACTTCTGAAGTGGTGACGAAGATCCGCTGGAGAATCAGCGTTTGTCGAAGCGGACTTCGCTCGGGTTCGGCTTGATGGAATCCTCCTTCAGAAATCGGCAGAGCTTCGCTGGATCTTCAAGATTCGGCCAAGATGGGCCTCTGGAACTCGAGCAATCTCTCTCTCTGAGGTGTTTATGATTAGTGTAAAGAACACGAGGAGATGGGGTCCTTTTATAGCCCAAGCGCTACCGCCGGCGCTAGTGCTACCGCCGGCGCTAGCCCGGATTAGGCAACGTTTTGCGCGGCAGAATCTCCCATCCGAGGCAACCCCTTGCTCTATTCCTTCTGTGTGCTCCGCTACCGCCGACGCTATCCACTACCGCCAGCGCTATCCCTGGTTAGGAAACTCTTTGCGCGGCAAGATCTTCAATCCGAGGCAACACTTCCAGCATGCCTTCAGTGCATCGAGCTAGCGCCGGCGCTATCCACTATCGCCTGCGCTAGTGTTCAATTTGGAGTTGATGGCTCAAATTCGGGGGCAACAACCATATGTAAACCTTGAGTCATTTTGACCTGTTATCCTGCACACTTAGATCACACAAGATTAAATACACACATGGGATTTGTTATTCTCAAACCTTAGGAGATGCGTAAGACCGTGTTCCAACACCACCCTGGGCATCCATTTTAGTTTGAATTTTTGGGCATGCATGAGTCATGCCCTATTACTCCTCTAGTAAAAAATTGAGAATTTTTAGAATTAATTTTCTTAAAGTTTATTTGAGAATTCAATTAAGATTGCATGTGATAATTATAGGGCTAATGACTCCTAATCACCTCAAATTTGGGCTGAGGGCATAGCCTTATCATGATCAGGGGCTGGTAAATTTTTTAGACCAAATTGACATGTGCATGTTTGGGAATTACCATATGCATATAGGTGTAGTGTGTGGGAAATGGGGTGCATATAACACCCAAGTTGATTTTAGCGAATTTTGGAGTTCTACACTCCAGATAGGATGAAATTTTGGACATGCATGAGTCATGCCCCAACTCATGCCCTGCCCAAGTTTGGGAATTTTAGGGGCATAATTTTCTAAAGTTTTTGTAGAAATTAAATAAATCATGTATGGTGCATATTATAGGTTTTTGATTCAAACCACTCCAAATCTCTTTTGAGAGGTTGGTTATATGTATATTAGTCACTGTTAAATTTTTGGCTCAGTTGGATCCTTGCATATGAGTAGATTCATGTTTTATTGAGCCATAAAAAAGCCCATTTAGGTCACACTAAATGTTGTTTTTCCCAATAGTGAAATATACATTTTGTACTCAAATTTGGAGGCCTTAAAATGAAAAGTAGGCAGAGACAACTTTTGTAGGACTTTGAGTCTACTATCTGTAGAATGTGAGATCACCTCAGTTGATGCCCTACAACTCTCTGTAGGGCAGATTTAGTAAGGCTGGTCCTAGAGAAGGACATATCTTATATTGTAAAAATAGCTTCTATGTAGTAGATGATATGAGGCTGAAAATTCTCATGAAAATTTGGTGTGCATATAGGATTACCATGTAACATTAGAATTATATGAGAATTTTAAGGTTTTCTCTTGGTCAACTCATATGAAATTTAAAACGCTCACTAAGGACCATAGGACAATACTCTATGGTGAAAATTATCAACCTTTGGGTTAATTTCCCCAGGAAAGTTGATTTCATATGGTTTGGTCACATAGACCCCAAGTGAGTAATGGAAGGGTCAAAACATACTGAAATGTTATGATATTTTGTGCACAGACTTTTCATATCAGTAGGAAGCTCTGGGGATTTTGTTAGAATTAATCATTGAGCAAATGACATGCTTCCTTCACAAAGTAGAATTTGATCTTATAACTTGAGAGATTCATACCATGGATTATTGTTGCTGGATTGTTATAGAATTTTGTATATAGTCTTTTCTTATCAGTAGGAAGCTCTGGGAATTTTGTTAGAATTAATCATTGAGTAAATGACATACTTCCTTCACAAAGTAGACTTTGGAATTATATTTTAGAATATCCATATCTTGAATTATTGACACTAGAATATTCTAGGAATCTGAATATAAGCTTGTGATAACATTATGAACCATTGGTAATTTTCCTGGAATTTATGATTACATATATTTGGTACTTCATTCTCAATGTGGACTTTGGAATTATATTTTAGAATATCCATATCTTGAATTATTGGCACTGGAATATTCTAGGAATCTGAATATAAGCTTGTGATAACATTATGAACCACTGGTAATTTTCCTAGAATTTATGATTACATATATTTGATACTTCATTCACAATGTAGACTCTGGAATTATATTTTAGAATATCCATATCTTGAATTATTGGCATTGGAATATTCTAGGAATCTGAATATAAGCTTGCGATAACATTATGAACCACTGGTAATTTTCATGGAATTTATGATTACATATATTTGCACTTCATTCACAATGTAAACTTTAGACTATATTTTAGAATATCCAAATATTGAATTATTGACACTGGAATATTTTAGGAATATGAATATAAGCTTGTGATAACATTGTGAACCACTGGTAATTTTCCTGGAATTTATGATTACATATATTTGGTACTTCACTCACAATATAGACCTTAGAGTTATATTTTAGAATTTTCATATCTTGAATTATTGACCCTAGAATACTTTAGGAATCTGGACATAAGCTTATAATATCATTATGAAAATATGGAACTAGAATTGACTCATCCTGATTTAGGATTCATATAGTCAATCCTTTAGGACACGAGGACTCGATTAAAGGTCTACGACCTGCGAATAGTAAAAACTGAAAACTTAGATTTAGACCTCTCCCTTATGGCCACCACCCCTAGAGTTATTAACTCTCAGAGATTTGCATATGCCTAGTCGGGTTGGAAGGTTAATCACCAAGGGCAGTCATCGAAAGTAAAGACTGGGGTGCGTTTAGTAAAACTTTCAGTTCAGGAATTGACAACGGCCTATTGGGAGATGTGAGGAGTGACCTATCAGGAGGTTCAAGTTGTGATTGAGGGATTACACAAGAAATAGGAGGTCATTAGGAGAGGCAAGATTCGATGTTCAATCGAACATCGACACTCGTCTGCCTGATCTATATGTAATCCGCTTTAGGTTTTAAAGCAATTAGAGAGCAAGTGGGCATAGGAGGATGGGTAGCCACCAAGAAGAGTAAATATCCTGGAAAGGAGGATTTGGGATTCAGCCACCATCGCAACCCCTAGTACCGCTGTGAGCCCTTCACCGGGTAACCCTCGGGAAGTCCGGGATTCACCTTAAGCTTCTTTGTATAACTAAACGGTAGACAAGAGTAGTTTAAATAGGAGAACTTGACAGGATATTCCCCGTCCCAAATTTGGGACGGATTAGTATTGCTCAAGTAAGGACGGGTTAAGTCCTATGACCGGTAGGCTTGGTATATTAGAAGGACGGGTTAAGTACTGCGAATGGCAGGCTCGGTATATTAGAAGGACAAGTTAATTCTTGCGAGAGGTAGGCTCAGTATATTAGAAGGACGGGTTAATTCCCGCGAGCGGCAGGCTCGGTATATTAGAAGGACATGTTAAGTCCTGCAAACGATATGCTCAGTATATTAGAAGGACGAGTTAAGCCCTGCGAGCCGCAGGCTCGGTATATTAGAAGGAAGAGTTAGTCATGTGAGCGGTAGGATCGGTGTTTCACTTAGAGGCATTGTTGTATCAAGTAGTATGCAGATACCCTGTGTGTTCTTAGGGGCGTACGTAAGGTCTAGTCTGGGAGGTGTCATACTGGACTAGGAGTGGAGGACCCGATCCACTGCCTTGTTTGCCTCAAATGGGTGTACCTGAGCAGAGACTCAAAAAGAGGGATAGAGGTGGTGCTTAACTGATAGTACACAGATACCTTGTGTGTTCTTAGGGGCGTACGTAAGGTCTAGGCTAGGAGATGTGTGACATAAGCCTAGAAGTGGATAGCCCAATCCACTGCCCTGTTTACCTCAACCGGGTACTTGAGTTGACACACTCGAAGAGAGGGAACTAACAAAAGGTTTGTACGTACATAGTCGAATGTGTGTGTTGCATCATTGCATTGCATAACATAGCATACATCATTCATAACAGACTCCATCATATAAATTAGTATGGGCTCTTTTATACGATGGGCTTAACGTAGTGCCAGATCCCTTGACTTATATGTTTGTATGAACATCCATATAAGTTAGGGTTACTTTCGTAGCTACTCTAGTTGTTTCTTTACTTGCTCTAGTTTACTTTATAACTGCTCTGGTTTACTTTTCTAGCTGCTTAGTTCTTGTATAACTGTGTGCATATACTCACTTTGATGCTCGTTTGTATATTGCTCGGTTCCATAGTAGCACTTTTATACATGGTAGAACTGCTAGCTAGATTCATTGTCATCTACTTATGTTACCCCTTGTTGTCCTCTGCTTCTTCCTCCCGCCCGGTGCCTAGGAGTCACCGGAGGAGGGGATGGGGAATTTGGCTTAGTCTTTTGACTAATGGTCAGTGGACCATATCATTTTAGGAGTCGTTATGCCGGAGCAACAGGACCCCATACAGGAGACCAGGACAAGAGAGCGTGACAGGAAGGAGCAGCCCGTACCAGCAGTAGCCATAGTAGATTTGAGTGTAGATGATTTTGAGACTTCCGCATGAGCATGAGAGACTTGTAGTGAGGAATTGATGTACTTGGCATAAGCCCTTATCTATTTTAGTACTTTCTCATCGTGGACTATTGTATTATCATATATATATGTATAATGTGATTTGTGGACTTGTTTTATTTAAACGCTTCTATTACTGTGAATTGTGGTTCGCCTGGATGATGTTGATTAGCCGGTAGAATCGACATCTTATGGTGGAGTCCTCCCCGAGTGGAGGAGGCACCGCAAGACGATGCTTCTGGGCGGTAAGACCCTGAAACGAAAGCCAAAAAAAGAGGGTCTTACAAATTGGTATCAACTTAGCCATTTTTCGATCCAAGTAAAAGAAGTCCACAAACCTTGGGCCACCCCGCTTGACCTTAGTTTGAGCACAAACTAGTAGCGGAAGTAGTGGCGTGCCCATACAGGAAATCACATAATTTTGTCCACTTAACGATGGGATTAGGCCAACCTGACTAGTACACTGTATTGGTTTGACTTAGCAAGACATCGCGTAAGGTATCCTAGTCCGACATCGACCTGGAGTATATTTTGACCAAGTAGTAGGATACCCCAAGGTGACTAAAAGAAGGAGTTGAAAGCGTGTGTAAGTGTTCGGGGCTTACTCTCCGATATACCCACGTCGCTTCCTAAGTGATATTAACACCCCTCACACAACCAAATAGGAAAATCTTAAGTGGATTTGGTGCTTGTGATTGTACTATCAGATTAGTATGAGACTTGTAAGGTTTAACTTTCGTGCTTAGAAGCTTATACTCCATACTTCCACCCTCGGAAAACCATCACAAAGAAAGGATATCAAATGTGGAATGTGAATTCCAACTTAGAGAAGACCACTTAATAAGCACACAATCATTGGAAAAGTTGCGATAAATGATAGTTTTGAGGACAGAGAACCTTACCATACCCGCAAATATCAAGGACTGTATACCCATGAGGATTATGTGCATACGTGGAATGCCCGCATTTTTGGAAAGAAGAAACTCAGCACAAGATTTACGGGAGGCTAATCTTGTTTCTTTGTTTATTGGGCCAGTATGATGCTAACTTGGGTTATTTTAGAGACACAAGCCTTTGCAACATAACTCCCTCGATAGTACTAAAGCAAGTTTTTCCCCCGAGTCATCATAATCCCTTAATACTAGGTCCGCGAGCTGGAAAAACTCACCCCATTTTTTAGGGATGAAGATTGTTACTATCAAGTTTGATCGCTAAGGATTAGAAGATCAGTGAAACAACTCCTTGACACACACTTGGATGTTCGCTAAGTTCTACACACTCCACCTTGAAATTAGGAAATCGACACTAGGTATTAAAAATCTCTCAAACCTTCGGGTAAAATGAAGAAGATAACTACGTAATGCACAACATAAGGGAGATCAGGTCTTCATTAATACATGATAACATCGACTATTCAAGGTGTTGTATAAGTTGTTGACAAATCCATAAGGAGTTTTACTAAGTGGTTACAAGGATACAATGAAACTTGTTTGCATCCCTTGGAGATTTAGTGTGCATTCAATAAATTGGTGTATGATTGTCGCATCCCATGCAGTAGGTTTAAGGAATGGTTTAGGTACCTTAGGCACAATCTAGAGAAGGTTTGCAACATGAAAAATGCAGACCTAGGTCTTGATTACCCATCAGATTTTGTTGCATGTGAGACGATACACTACAACTCCCTGGGCACCTGTTTTGGTGCAAGGGGTGCTATGAACACTTGTAAGTGTATTTTGTGAATTTATTTGAAATTACTCCATGAATATGACTGAAATTTTAAACATAGGTATAATATACCCAAATACACCCTCTGACAAAAACTGAATATTTTTGGAAAACATTTCCCCATATTTTTATAAATATTTGATAAAGCATGTATGAGTGTCACACCTGGTTAGGTAATACCAAGTGACCCCAAACTTTGGTAGATGGTGGGGTAGGCCCATATAAGTCTCTGGTAGAAATTTGAGACTATTTGGCTTCATGCATGTGGAGGAATCCTTTCATACATGCTAAGAGGGAAGTGTTGGCGTGCATATAGCACTATTATGTAGGCCTGAAGTTTCATGGTTAGGTCAACTTATCTTGACCCAAATTTTGGGTGACATGATAACAAGACCATGATTATGTACTAGTTAAAGATTGAGTCCAATTGGACTCTTGCATGTGAGGGAAATTCACATGCCAAGGTCTAGGTGTTGAAAAGGTGTTCTTGAAGATACTTATGCAACAATGTTTTGGGAATTGAAGGGTATTCCCTTGGCCAATTCTTGTGAAACTCAAAACATACACAGGGTTATGAGAGGATACGCCTTAGAGAAAATCAAGAACTTTTGGGTTGATTCACCTAGGAGGTTGAGATTTATATAATTTTGTCACAAGGATCTCAAATGATCGCACCAGGGTCAAAACCCTTTGAAAAGTCATGAGACTTAGGGTCTCACTTAGAGGAGTCAGATGACACTTTGTGGAACATGTTGTATTACAAAAAATGGATATGTTGAAATATTGAGGTTGGAATATTATAGAAATAAGCAGATAGACTTGTGATCTCCATTAAACTTCTGAAATTTTTATTAGAGTCAACTATTGATTAGTTATCACACTTCCTTCACAAAATGGGTTTTGCACCCTTAGCCATATAATTAATCTTCTGGAATTATTTTAAGGAAGAAAGACTATGGACTTCTATTGAACACTATTTCGGATCAAAACTAGTCTCTGGAAACTTTATTAAACCTACTGGGCCATGACAAATGATACTTTGTGCACAAATTGGTGGACGCCATAAATATAAAAGGAATAAGAATTAGGCCTAGAGATATGACAGTATGAAGAGTTGAATCTAGTAAATCACCACTTACAAAACTTTTGGAATGAATTAGAGATGACATCATATCTTTTTAAAAGATAATCTGTAAGTGATAGGTCTCGAGCAATATTTGAGCTTGGCCTGAGATTAACAAAAAATGAGGACCAATGTTGCACAAGTTGTAAACCTATTATAATCTCGGAAGACGAGTCTAGATTTTTTATTACAAATACCTTACAGGTATATTAGACCCCAAACCCCATAGCCCTAACTTAAATTTTGGGGACGAAATTATTTCTTCGATTATTGGGATTTGTAACATCCCCAGAACAACTAGACCTCTAAGATGCATTTTGTCAAGACAAGGCATGACTTTGTTCTAAGAGACCAAAATGGCCCTATGAACCAAGGTGAATAGGTGAAGATCACTTTGGTGTGCAAATAGCCAAACTTGACTCCAAGGCTTAAGGCTTGATATCTATACTTTAAAATGAAATTGAACACCCCACATCCTTACTAAACACTAGGGTGGACTAAAGAGACAAAATGGACCTATTAGAATTAGTCAATTTTGGGAAATTAGGTCAATTACCCAAAAAAGCCCCAAATAGACCTAAATGAACCAATCCTCTCAATTGACCTTCAATTGGCCCAATGTGATCAAATTGATCACACTAAACCATCTATGGCCATTAGGAGAGACTAGTGGGGCAATATTGACCCATTGGGGTGGACCAGTTTTTGGTGAAATTGACCAATTACCAAAAAAGCCCCAATTTGACCTAAATGAACCAATCCTCTCAATTGACCTTCAATTGGCCCAATGTGATCAAATTGATCACACCAAACCATCTATGGACATTAGGAGAGACTAGTGGGGCAATATTCACCCATTGGGGTGGACTAATTTTTTGGGAAATTGACCAATTACCAAAAAGCCCAATTTGACCAAAATGAACTAATTCCCCCCAATTTGACATTCAATTTGTCATAAGTGGATAAATTGATCACCCCTAACACTCCAAGATCCCTAATGGAGTCTAATGGGTCCACATTGGACCCTTGGGACAAACCCATTTTGGGAAATTAGGCAAAATTACCAAATTGCCCCAAATTTGCCCTATATGGTTCAATTAGCCCTTAATTGGCAAAATTGACCCCACCAACTCTTCCTAAACCACTTAGAGATCCCCTTGGGTCATTTAGGACCCATTTGGGTCAACCCAATTCACCAAATTGACCAAAGTCAACTCTATCCCAGAATAGGTCAAACCACTTAATCTAGGGCCAATTAGGGTTCAATTGACCTAATTGACTTCCACAAGTCCACTTAACCATCAAAGGAGGCCCAAGGGGTCAACATTGACCCATTGAGCCCACTCAATCTCATCAAATTGACTAAAGTCAACCCTTGGTCAACATCACCCCAAATCAGCCTAATTAGGCTAAATTGACCCAATATGGGCCCCACCATGGACCAATCCACCATTACTTGTGCTCATGGACCCATGACCACCTTTTAGGGTCAGCTAAATCATCAATTTGACCAAATCAACTCAAAAGTCAACACTTGGTCAAATATGCCTAAATTGGGCTTATGAAAAATTAAATTAAATTCCCATGGGCTAGGGCCCTCAATAGAGGCCCATTTTGTAGCCCTATACCTTATTACCATGCATGCCTCAGATTTGGGGAGAAAATTGACAGGCAAAGGGGAAAATTGGAGGTTTGCCCCAATTTGGAAGAATCCAAGGAGGGGAAAGAGGGAAGGAGTGCCATTTGGCACTCAACTCCTCTTCCAAAGCCTTTCTCTGAGCTTTCACTGAGATTTCTCCAGCTTTTCCCTATAGTTGGACAACCAGGTGGCTGGAATTGAGGAAAAAAGGGTTGGCCAAAAATGGCCATTAATGGCAACCCATGATATAGGCCCCCTCCATCTCCTTTCAGCCCTTCCTACACCATTAGTGAGTAGAGAGGAGCAAAAGCCAAATGTTTATTGAAGGAATCGTGCACCAAATGAGGAGATCGGCAAGGGCCATGGAGCTTGGAGGTCGGCCATGGCAAGTTCGGATTCACCCCCTTGGGCTCGAATTGAGGCAAGTTTTCCTTTTCTCCTCCTCCAGTGCTAGTATCCCCCTCTCTTCCCTTTTGTATTCGTCGCTTATAGTGGCGTAATCGAATTTTTGAAATCTTGTTCCCAAGCTAAAAGTCGAAAGGTGCTGGAGGCAGCCTCTGACCACCTCAGGCCAAGCGGCCGCCGCCAAATGGAATCCCTAGGTCGGGTGATGTTGGTGGCGGGAGGGTTTCACCGGAAACCACCCGGAGCTGTCAGAAATTGACCCCCAAAACTCCCTAGGCTCGGGAAATCCCAGCGCTTGGCACATCGGGGAGGACGACCCCGTAGCCATCCGATCACGCGCATCGGTTAGCCACAGACCAACTATTTTAATTCATGAAATTTATTTAAGTGCTCTAGATCTGGATGAACGTAGAATTAAATATAGAAAATAATGACCATGATTCAGGAAAAATTCCCAACATGAAAAATGAAGATCTGGAAGTCTACTATTTTTAGAAATTAACTTCACTAGATTTGGAGCTCTGTAGCACCCTGGGCATCCATTTTAGTGTAGCATGTACATAAGGTGCTCTAAAGATTTGGAAATTTATTTATGGAGTTCTGTAACTCCAAATAGTTTGAATTTTTGGGCATGCATGAGTCATTCCCTATTACTCATCTGGTAAAAATTTGAGAATTTTTAGAATTAATTTTCCTAAAGTTTATTTGAGAATTCAATTAAGCTTGCATGTGATAATTATGAGGGCCAATGACTCCTAATCACCTCAAATTTGGTCTGAGGGCATAGAATTATCATGATGAGGGCGTGGTAAAAGTTCTAGAGCAAATTGACATATGCATGTTTGGGAATTACCATATGCATGTAGGTATAGTGTATGGGAAATGGGGTGCATATAGCACCCAAGTAGATTTTTGCGAATTTTGGAGTTCTACAGCTCCAAATAGTATGAAATTTTGAACATGCATGAGTCATGCCCCAACTCATAACCTGCCCAAGTTTGGGAATTTTAGGGGCATATTTTTCTAATGTTTTTGTAGAAATTAAATAATATAGGTTATTTTGACTCAAACCACTCCAAATCTCTTTTGGGAGGTTAGTTATATGTATATTAATCACTGGAATTTTTTACATATGAGTAGATTCATGTTTTATTGAGACATAGAAAAACCTACATTTAGGTCACACTAAATGTTGTTTTGTAATTAGTGAAATAAACATTTTGTTCTCAAATTTGGAGGCCCTTAGAGGCCTTAAAATGAAAAGTAGGCAGAGACAACTTTTGTAGGACATTGAGTCTACCATCTGTAGGAAGTGAGATCACATCATTTGGTGCCCTACAACTCTCTATAGGGCAGATTTCGTAAGGCTTGTCCTAGAGAAGGACAAATCTTATATTGTGAATAACTTTTATATAGTAGATGATATGAGGCTGAAAATTTAACTGTGTGTATGCAACCTAGATATACCATGTGCCCAAAAATCAAAATTTTTGTGGCACAATTTTCTAAAGTTTTAGTAGAAATTTAATAAATCATATATGGTGTATAATATGGGTGATTTGGACTCAAATCACTCCAAATCTCCTTTGGGAGGTTGGTTATGTATATAATAGCCTATGGTAAAAAAAAATTAGGTCATTTGGACCCATGCATGTTAGTTTATTTCACAAGCAAGTGTAAGGAAAATGTGGTGTGCATATAGCATAACCCTGTAGTATTAGATTTACATGTGTAAATCAACTCAAATGGACCCAAATGTGAGTATCATGTCAAATAGATCTAATTTAGTCCATGGTAAAAAACTAAGGTCATTTGGATCCTTGCATGTTGGTTTATTCCACATGCTAGTGTAAGGGAAATTTGGTGTGCATATAGGATTACCATGTAACATTAGAATTACATGAGAATTTTAAGGTTTTCCCTTGGTCAACTCACATGAAATTTACAACACACACTTAGGACCTCAGGATAATACTCTATGGAGAAAATCATCAACCATTGGCTTAATTTCCCTAGGAAAGTTAATTTTATATGGTTTGGTCACATAGACCCCAAGTGAGTAATGGTAGGGTCAAAGCTTACTGAAATGTTATGAAATTTTGTACATATACTTTTCATATCAGTAGGAAGCTCTGGGGATTTTGTCAGAATTAATCATTGAGTAAATGACATGCTTCCTTCACAAAGTAGAATTTAGGCTTATAACTTGAGAGATTCATACCATGGATTATAGTTGCTGGATTGTTATAGAATTTTGTATATAGACTTTTTTTAACAGTAGGAAGCTCTGGGAATTATGTTAGAATTAATCATTGAGTAAATGACATACTTCCTTCACAAAATAGACTTTGGAATTATATTTTAGAATATCCATATCTTTAATTATTGACACTGGAATATTCTAGGAATCTGAATATAAGCTTATGGTATGAACCACTGGTAATTTTCCTGGAATTTATGATTACATATATTTGGTACTTCATTTACAATGTGGACTTTGGAATTATATTTTAGAATATCCATATCTTAAATTATTGATACTGGAATTGATGTGCATCCACAAAAAGGATGTTCATCCATGAATTTATAAAAGCCATGGGGTGCTCTTAGGAAAAAGCTCCACTAAGGAGAAGTGAAGGGAGTGGGATCAGAAGTCCAACCCATGATCATGGGAGTGGAGAATTTTGCCGCTCAGTCTGCACTACGCCGGACACCACACGCCGCCATAACCGCACCCCACTATTGGGGTGCAGTTAGTCCGCACCCCACTGGTGGGGTGCGGATAGCCGCATCCCCTATGGTGGGGGATGCGGCCTAACAGCACCCCTCATGGGGTGTGACCAAGCCATGACCGCACCCCGATACGGGTGCGATCGAACCGCACCCCTCTTGGGGTGCGACCAAGCCGCCCCCATGAGGGGTGCGGCCAAGTCGCACCCCATGAGGGGTGCGACCAAGATGCACCCCATGAGGGGTGCGACCAAGACGCACCCCATGAGGGGTGAGACCAAGCCGCACCTCTAAAGGGTGCGGCCAAGCCGCCCCCCCCCCCCCCCCCCCCCCTCCCGCAGCAGGGTGCGGCCAAGCCCTGTAACGCCCTGGTTTTTCGTTAATTATTTTGCGTGCCCGCTATTACGTAATTTTGGCGTAAGGGCATTACGTCAACTCGTCGGGATTAGTTTTGAGCTTAACTTAGTTAATGTATTTAATTTAGGTCGCGCGTGCGAGATTTCGCGACATTTCGAGTTAAGGGGAAAACTCGGGGGTATTTTGGGTAATTATTGAGATTTCAGCCTCGAGAATTTTAATCTCGAGTTTGGCTCATCAGAATTGAATTTTGACTTCGTCGTTGTATTCGTAGCGCTGATTTTCAGTTTAGGTGTGAATTTCATGAAAATCCAAGGTGATTTAGTCGCCCTCGAAGTTTAAATAGAATAAGAGAATTATTAATTTAATTAAGCAAGGAATTTGGGTTTTATATAATACCAAAATTTCCAAAGAACCCTATTCTTCTTCTTATCCAAAGAGCTGATCAAGTTTTCGTGCGAGAGCGGGAGAGGCGTGATGGGAACTTCTTCCAGCCGGTGATTCGGGAGCTGTAGTGGACGGAATCGTAATCGAAGAGTAGAATCGGAAAGCTCTCGGCGAGATCTTCGTTCTAGTGGTAAGAGTTTCCTATTTCTTGGGATTTTTGGAGTCAAGATAGCGACCTAACTCCTCTTTTTGGCCCGAAAAGTTTCAGGTTTTTGTGCTTGGGTGAGTTCTTAGCCGATCCATAGCTTATGGAGCGGAGAACTTCGAGTTTGGAAGGTTTAAGGCAAGTGGCAATTTCTCCTTCTCTTTTGTTGTTGAAGTGTTGTTTTCTTGCTTGAGTTCTTATCGCATTGTTTAACTCTTGATCTTGGAGTGTTACTTGGCTAATTTAACTCTTGAACTCTATTTTGATGTCACCCTAAATGTCTAAATTTTCCCCTAGAAGAATCCGTTGTTGCCTAGAATTTTCGGCCAGTACTTGAGAAATTCATGTATTTCTCGAGAAATCTTTGTATTTCTCGAGAAATCCATGTATTTCTCGAGAGATCCCTGTGTTCTCTTCCCGAGAAGTCCCTCTTTCTCTCGAGAAAAGTCTTTGATTTCTCGAGAAATCTCCTTGTCTCTCGAGAAATCCTATTTTTATTTTTTTCGAGAAATCCAGCCATCTCTCGAGAAATCCTTCTTATTTCTCGAGAAATCCCTACAGAAATCCTATTTTGTTTCTCGAGAAATCTTCCTTATTTCTCAAGAAATCCCTGAAGACCTTCTTTGCCTAGACTTTCTTCTATTTCTCGAGAAATTCCTTCTATTTCTCGAGAAATGTTTTCAACTTCTCGAGAAATGCCTGTCCATTTCAATGTCCTTGAGCTATGCCTCAGAATTCTTCTCTCCCTTGGAATCTTATGTCTTCTAAAGTGTACAGGAATGTTGCAAATGTCTATACTGTGCCCTTGATCATGATTACCCCCTGCCTGGGTTCTTATACCTGCTGTGGTTATGCAAATTTCTGGGTTTCCCTTATGATCATCTTGAGCGGTGTTTTTTCTCATTTGTAACCTTGCCCTTAGGATCTTTCTGGCTTATTCCTCGGGCTAAGTCTTGTGTGGTAACTAAAATTAATTAATGAGGACTATTGCCTTTAGCATTGCACGGTGGCCATTCTACGGGACACGAAGAGCAGACTTGTCCTGTGGTCTCGTGGTCCGTGTTTGGGGGGCAGTGGGGATTCTTTTTAGCCTTGCACGGTGGCCATTCTAAGGGGCATGAACAGCAGGCTTGGAATGTGGCCCTGTGGGTCGTGTTTGGGTGGCAGTGGATAAAGGACCACCACCTAGTTTTGGGCTTTGGGTGGCAGAGGATAAAGGACCGCCCCCGTTTAAATTGAGCTGATCAGTCTCATAATCAGAATTAACAAGATAAATGAACTTGCTTGTTTTTCTAAAAGGTATTGGTGCACTCGGTGCGTTGTTTAGCTCTATGATTTGGAGCTTCTTTTCTTTTGTATGTTTGGCATGGGTTGGTACCCCTTATGCCTTATTATTACCTTGTTTTGTAGTACTTTTATGTTTGTCTGCCGCTTGTGCATTCCTTGTTGAGGCATTCTTTGTTTTATTTGAATGCCTCAGGTTCAGTGCTGTAGCAGTTAGAGGTGTAGTTCGGAGACCTTGGGAGTTGTAACTTCTGTCTTACCCTGCTGCGAGGTAGTGGTAGTTAGTTTTCTTCTTGTGTTCAGATATGCTAGTTTGAAGCCAATGGGTTGGTGTCAGGTTATTGACGCCCATTGTGCCTCTTTTTATTACATTGTAGCTAACTTGCTAGTTGTTGCCGCTACCTTTCGATCTTATGTATCTTGCTCTCTGGGAATGATTTATGCCTAGGTGCATTATAGTTATAAAATGATTTTTCTTTCATTCTCATTGCATCTTTTATAGGCCAAATCCATATATTTAAGTCACGTACAAGTATTTTCATACTCAATCTAAATATAGATATGTGCATATCATTTCCTTTATGTCCAGACATCACGTGCATATAGGACCTTAATTGAACTAAACCAAGTATTTTTCCGCTGCAATTTCATATATAATTTCTTATGTGGACTAGTTGATCCAGGAACTGAGAGACACGGTTCTTAACCCAAACCTAATAAGTGATTTCAAGTAATGAGTCTTCATGTAAACCGGCTATGTAATGAATAAGAATTAGGTTCCCGTCTGTGCGTCTGCAGTTGTCTCCTGCATGACGTGGCATCATGACGCATATTTTCTCTACTCTGATATTCCTAATTGCTGAGAAAATACGGGTTGTGACAAGCTCCCCTCCCCGGAGGGGGCCCTGCGGTAGATATGGCCGAAGCCATACCCTAGCGTCGAGTGCGGCCAGAATCCATTTTTCCTTTGAGGCGCGACTCCTCATCCACCAAAGTTCGTTGCGCACCCAGAGCGCTCTCTTGTTCATCGCACGCTCAGAATGCTTTTCTATTCGTTGCGCACTCAGAATGCTCCCCTGCACGCTTAAAATGCTTCCCCGTGCGCTCAAAATGTTTCCACGTTCTAAATGCTCTCAAAATGTTTTCACATTCTAAACGCACGCGCAGTTGACATTTCCTAATTTCTCAGATTGCAGGAACCGTCCGTCGCCTTTTTTTACCTTCAACAATGCTGTCGGAACTGCCTGTACTGCCCATGCTGCCCAAGCTGCCGAAGGGCGAGATGATCATTTATGAAAAATGGCGATCCGTGCGCTCTAAATCGACCAACGTGATTCGCCCGTCACGTGGTTACGGAGGTTATGGCAGCAAAATTACCGGTCTACCCCCGGCCAATGCTATAAAAGGAGCCCAGAGCCTTCATTTTAAGGGACCATGCTTTCGACACCCGAGAGAGCTCTGTGAAGATTTCCTCTGAGCTTTCCTTCGGTGCTTGAAGATGTCATTCGTGGACTTAGAGTTTTCCTTTCCCTCGAAAGGCGACTCACCATTCTCACTTTTGTTCTCACCAGCATTCTCACTTTTGCTCTCACTATTGTTCTCAGAAGAAGAAATACTTAGTTTTCCGAGAGGTGGCATGTCACCCTCGGAGTCCTCTCCTTCTCTTCATTACTGTAACGAGCAGCGGCCTATCGTGCTTGAACTCTAAGTCTCTAATTGTAACCCCCCAAAAGATAGTGGAAGTTGGCCGGCACAGCTCCGGCCGCGTGATTTTCACCCTTTTCGGGTTTTCCACGTTAAAAACTTCCGTGTCTCTTACTAATTCATTCATTGACTGTTTGCACGCTCGGTTCGCTTACGAGCAAAGGTTGTTCAATTAGGCCGATCTCCTAGAGCATCCGAGTGATCCGTAACAGTTTGGCACTATCTGTGGTAAATGGATTCCCAAATACTGTACAAAGGACTTCCGAAGACAGCATTCGCTCTGCCTTAACTCACAGAACCGGCAAGAATGGATGCCTACCAGGAACTATCTGACGCATGCAGTTCCTCCACCCCTGCAAGCTCGGCAAAGAAAGCGCTAATCGCTGCACCCATCCTGCCCCAGTGGATTAGCAAAGCCAGCTCCTCCCACAGTGAAGGAGGATCCGAATGATCTCGCGTCACAGCAAAGATGATCCCCCCTGTCGAGACCAATCCTGACTTATCCAATCCCGTCATGGTTGAAGCTCACACACTATAAAGAGTTCCACGAAGTAGAAAACCCGTACGAACACGTCAACCGCTTCCTGATCGCGATGGAGACATTTGGGCTTCCAGACCAAATCAGTTGCAAGATCTTCGAAGAGACACACGTGGAAATGCTCTCAGCTGGTATCGATCCCTGCCAGAGGGAGTGATCCACAACTTCACCGAGCTATCCCAGTTATTCACTGGATGGCACGAAGCCCGCGCGCAGAGAATTCGAGAAGATAGACGAGTATGGGAAGAGCTCGAGTTGGACGGACCTCCCCCTCCGAGACAAGCAAAGCCGGGCAAGCAGCAAGAAGAAGTCATCAAGAGCCCCCACCAGAGGCACCTCCATAGAGGGCCAGATTTCGCCTTGCACGCAAGCATAGGCAACCCAGCCTGTGAACTAAGAAGGGCACTGATATGCCATCGCATCTTGTTCAACATCCTATTCATGACAGCCGTGGTGTGGCTGAAACTCCTAGGCGGGAACCTCAAGCTCAGAGCAGGCGACGCATAACTCCCGGACGGAATGATAGTACCCACCATAGGAGTCATCATCCTCCCCGTTCAAGTAGGAATGCTCCCGGAACCAGTCCAGTACGACGTCTAGTTCACCATCACAGAAGCAGGCTCACCCTACGACGCCCTCTTACTCGATGCTCTGCACCATGACGTTTCCATGGCCGGCCGCATGGCCAGCAAAGGCAAAATCCTCAGTGATTCGATTTATGGTCTCAATACGGCCACAATCGGGCTTCCTTGGATCAACTATGACCTGTCGCCAAATCCAAACTCTGAGAAACGCTGCACAACAGATAGCCGTGCAACCCCTACATTGGCGGAAAAAGCTAATCTCCCGACATCAGCAAACCCGCAACAACTTAAAGATACAAGTCGAAAGAGAAAGGGACAACAACAACAGTACGCGAAGGCCGGATGGCCTAATCAGAGCCAAACGGTCTGCTCCTGAGGGTCGGCGAACCAAAGCTCCCGAATCTGCACCCCGTTAAATGTCTCCCGTGAGCATATCCTGTCCGTAATATACAATTGCAAAATCATCAACTGGCCCAGAGCACTCTCCCAACACAGGGGAGACCAATCCTAGTTTTGCAATTTCCACAAAGGCCTAGGGCACCGTATGGGGCAATGTACCAGATTGAAAGAAGAGATTGAACGCCTTGTCCAGTCAGGACACCTTGAGGTTTTTCGCAAAAAAGCACAGAAGGAGGCCACCGAGGGTCGGTCACCAGAGTGATTAGCCACACTGAACGAACAGAAGAGCTCGTGCAAGCAGAACGTGAAGGGAGCCCAACATTACCTTCACTCTTGTCAAATTTATATCAGAAACTAACTAACTCAAAAGTCGCAAGATTGCACTTGCGCATGTATCAATGTTTATTTTCGATACGCTTTACCTGTTCTAAATTATGCCACTACAGAAACACTTTGGGGCCCAACCCCGGGGACTTCACACTGCAATGATTGATGGTTTTCCCTTCTCCTCCGCAGTCCGGTCCCGACGTTGTAAGGGCCTGCTCCTCTTACGTTCGTTCCCGGTTTGAATACACACGCTATTCACCGGCCACTTTGGGGTATTGCCCCGGGTACTTCACACTGCTGTCGATTGAAGGTTCGCCCTTCTCCTCCACAGTCAGGTCCCGACGTCGTAAGGGCCTTCCCCTCTTATGTTCATTCACGGTTTGAATACACACGTTATTCACCGGCCACTTTGGGGCCTTGCCCCGGGGACTTCGCACTGCCGTCAATTGAAGGTTCGCCCTTCTCCTCCGTGGTCAAGTCCCGGCGTCGTAAGGGCCTACCACTCTTACATTCGTCCACGGTTTGAATGCAAATTCCCTTCACCGACCACTCTGGGGCCTGTCCCCCTAATTACTACTTCAATAATAAGTAAGACACTCAAGTCGCAAAAGACACAAGGAAACGAATGCAATACATATGACAAAGGAATACAACCACACCAGCTCAACGATGCACACAAGTAAAAATAATGACAAACAACAATGCTGAAAATAGTAAGATGAAAGGTAACAAGTACAAGCATCAATCCTCGGCTACATCCGAGCAATCATCCCTTGAACTCCCCAGCTCCAAGACCGGCGGTGCCACACCCAAACTTCCTCTTCATTATACGGAGAGTCTTCTGAATGCACCTCTGGAAGGCAACCTCACACTCATCCTCCAATAGAGGCTCCACCTCCTTCGACATGATCTCAGCGCAAATCTCCTCCGTCATCTGGAACCACTCCTCCACGAAAGCTAGAGAGTCCCTGTACTCGGCCACTCCCGCCGCCTTGGCCTCTTCGACGTTGTGCTCAATGGAGGACAACCAATCAACCTCGCCCCTCAGGAAGCCCAACTCCCCCTCTTGGCGAAATATCTCCCCCTGATCCTTCGACAGCTGACGGAGGGCATCCTGGGCAAGCGCCTTGTCACCACCGCACTCCGCACATAGTTTCTCGACCTCCGACCTGGAAGAGGAGATATCGGCCTCCAGGTATCTGATATGGGCTAGATCACGATCTCTCTTCTTCTTCAAGATGGATAAATCACCTCTCGCCATGCACAGCTCCTCCTGAAGAGTGAAGTAACTGTCCTTAAGGCCCACATAATAATCATTCCACGTAAGGGAAATGCTGGTCAGAGCTTCGGCCTGCGGAAATAATAATAAACAGTTAGCATACATAAGCAATTATGGGGAAGAAGGGCCAAAACTAGAGAAGAAGAACTCTACATACCGCAGAATTCATCGCCTGAAGAGAAGAGGAAACTCATCTCGCTGGCGGCAAAGGAGGAGGCGGCGGCAGATCTCCCTGCGGGACACGATCAGCGATAAGAGACGCCATAATCTCAATATCCGGATCGACTGGAGTCGGCTCCACCCTGCGGCTGCTCGGGCCAGCCTCGTGATCATGGCTCCTAAGCAATGGCGGGATAAGCCCTGGGCTGGAACCTCTGTTCTTAAAGACAATCTTCCTTTTCTTCCCACAAACCAAGGGAACGGCAGCCGCATGCTCGGCATCCCAGGAAAGCTCCACCGAACGCAGTTGGCTCTCCTCCACGCAACTGGAAATACAATACAGGGCCTTCGACAGCCCCCCTCAACTAGGAACTGGGTGATCGGAACACCGCAAAACCGAAACACCTCGATAGACTCCTTAGAAGGAGGAAAGCGAAACCCCGACTTCAAGTAACTCTCCGAGAGAGTCATAAAACCGGTAGGAGGATTCTAGGCACGCTCTTCCGCCTGAGGAACCTTCACCTCAACGTTCGAGGGAAACCCCAAGCGCTTGCGCCACATGTCAACCCCCACTCCATCGAGAGTGGAACGCAAACACATCGACCTCGATTGGCTGTTCCGTTTTGAAGCCTGAAATAGACAAAATATATAAATAAGCACACTTAATTAAAAAAACCACAAATTGCTACTGAAACGCACGCGTGTCAGAGAGCGAAAAGCCCGAACATGCGCACATTATTCAAATTCCCAGCGCGAGTATGTTAGTTGCATGCCCCCACGGCAAACACCGACCGAACGACAGCTGCGTGCATGCCCGTACGACTGACACCGGCTGTCCAGCAACCATGCGCGGGCAAGCTGCACGACCTCGCGACCGCCGCTAGCAGCCCGACAATCGCGCGCACAGGCCACCCGAGCACAGGCCGCGTGCGCGTGGGCCGCTGCTGACCGCATGGTAACCTTGCGCACGGGTCACCCGTGCGCAGGCCACGTATGCGCGGGGCGCCGCTGACTGTAAGACAAACGTGTGCGCAGGCCGCACAAATGCGTACCACACCCCCGCCCGGCTGCCGCCGGCCGCGCGCCCGCACAACCGCTGCTGGGCGGCGATCGAGCATGCGCAGGCTGGGCTCCCATGCGGCCGGCACCAGCCTCTCGCGGGCCGGCCATGCGTGCTGGCATAGGGCGCACCCGACCGTGCCTCCACCGCCAGACACCTCCAGCCACACATGCGTGGCCGCCGCCGACCGAGCCCGTCGACCGTCCGCCCCTCGGCCAGGCATGGGCTGCACTACCGGCGACACGAGCGCATCAACCACGCCACCGGTGCACACTCTTCCTCCCTTCTTTCATTACTTGTGTGAAATAACCGCTAACCTCTGGAATTATGCGGCGCGTCGCGCAAAGATGACGGTTGTAAAAACTGCCACGAGCAAAAGTCGAAACCTTCGCTCTCCTCCACACAGTGTCCCGGACTCCGAAGGTTTGGGGGGCTTATGATGCGCATCCACAAAGAGGATGTTCATCTATGAATTTATAAAATCCATAGGGTGCACTTAGGAAAAAGTTCCACTAAGGATAAGTGGAGGGAGTGGGGTCGGAAGTCCAACCCATGATCATGGGAGTGGAGAATTTCGCCGCCCAATCTGCACTACGCCGGGCACCACACGCCGCCATAACCACACCCCACTATTGGGGTGCGGTTAGTCTGCACCCCACTGGTGGGGTATGGATAACCGCGTCCCCCATGTTGGAGGATGCGGCCTAACAACACCCCTCATGGGGTGCGGCCAAGCCATGGCCGCACCCCGATAGGGGTGCGGCCGAACCACACCCATCTTTGGGTGCGTCCAAGCCGCACCCCTCTTGTGGTGCAGCCAAACCGCACCACATGAAGGGTGCGGCCACGCCGCACCCCTCTTGGAGTGTGGCCAAGCCGCACCTCCAAAGGGTGTGGCCCAATCGCCCCCCCCCCCCCCCCCCCCCCCCCCCCCCGCAATAGGGTGCGGCCAAGCCCCCCTCCCCGAAGGGGTCCTGCGGTAGATACGGCCAAAGCCGCACCCCCGCATTGAGTGCGGCCTGAATCCATTTTTCCTTTGTGGCGTGACTCCTCATATGCCAAAGTTCATTGCGCACCTGGAGCGCTCTCGTGCTCATCGCACGCTCAGAATGCTTCCCCGTTCATTGCGCGCTCAGAATGCTCCCCCGCGCGCTCAGATTCCTTCCCCGCGCGCTCAGAACGTTTCCACATTCTGAATGTGCTCAGAACTTTTCCACATTCTGAACGCACGCGTAGTTAATATTTCCTAATTTCTCAGATTGCAGGAACCCTCCGTCGCCATTTTTACCTTCAACAAAGCTGCCCGAACTGCCCGAAGGGAAAGATGGTCGTTTAGGAAAAATGGTAATTCGTGTGCTCCAAATTGACCAACGTGATTCGCCCGTCATGTGGTTACGGAGGTTATGATGGCAAAATTACCAGGCTACCCCTAGCCAAAGCTATAAATGGAGCCCAGAGCCTTCATTTCAAGGGACCTTGCTTTCGACACCTGAGAGAGCTCTACGAAGATTTTCTCTGAGCTTTCCTTTAGTGCTTGATGATCTCCTTTGTGGACTTAGAGATTTCCTTTCCACTGAAGGGCGACTCAACATTCTCACTTTTGTTCTCACCGGCATTCTCACTTTTGCTCTCACTATTGTTCTTAAAAGAAGAAATACTTAGTTTTTCGAGAGGTGGCATGTCACCCTCGGTGTCCTCTCCCTCTCTTCATTATTGTAACGAGTAGCGGCCTGTCGTGCTCGAACTCCAAGTCTCTAATTGTAACCCCCAGAAGTTAGTGGAAGTTGGCAGGCACAGCTCCGGCCGCGTGGTTTTTCACCCTTTCCAGGATTTCCACTTTAAAAACTTTCGTGTCTCTTACTAATTCATTCATTGACTTTTTGCACGCTCGGTTCGCTTATGAGCTAAGGTGGTTTAATTCGGCCGATGTACCAGGGCACCAGAGTGATCCGCAATAGAAATATTCTAGGAATCTGAATATAAGCTTGTGATAACATTATGAACCACTGATAATTTTCCTAGAATTTATGATTACATATATTTGGTACTTCACCCATAATTTAGACCTTGGAGTTATATTTTAGAATATTGATATCTTGAATTATTGACACTGGAATACTCTAGGAATTTGGACATAAGCTTATAATATCATTATGAAAATAGGGAACTAGAATTGACTCATCCTGATTTAGGATTCATATTGTCACTCCTTTAGGACATGTAGACTCCATTAAAAGTCTCCGGCCTGCGAATAGTAAAAACTAAAAAACTTAGATTTAGACCTCTCCCTTATGGTCACCACCCCTAGAGTTATTAAATCTCAGAGATTTGTATATGCCTAGTCGGGTTAGAAGGTTAATCACCAAGGGAAGTCATCTGGAGTACAGACTTGGGTGCATTTAGTAAAAAATTCAGTTCAGGAATTAACAACGACCTATTGGGAGAGGTGAGGAGTGACCTATCAGGAGGTTCAAGTTGTGATTAAGGGATAACACAAGAAATAGCCGGTCATTAGGAGAGGCAAGGTTCTATGTTCAATCGAACATTGACACTCGTCTGCCCGATCTATATGTAATCCGCCTTAGGTTTTTAGAGCAATTAGAGAGCAAGTGGGCATAGGAGGATGGGTAGCTACCGATAAGAGTAAATATCCTGGAAAGGGGGATTTGGGCTTCAGCCACCATCGCATCCCCTAGTACCATTGTGAGCCCTTCACCGGGTAAACCTCGGGAAGTCAGGGATTCACCCAAAACTTCTAATTATAACTAAATGGTAGACAAGAGTAGTTTAAATAGGAGAACTTGACAGGATAATCCCCGTCCCAAATTTAGGATGGATTAATATTGCTCAAGTAAAGACGGGTTAAGTCCTGCGATTAGTAGGCTCGGTATATTAGAAGGACAAGTTAAGTCCTGCGAGCAGTATGCTCGGTATTTTAGAAGGATGGGTTAAGTCCTGCGAGCGATATGCTTGGTATATTAGAAGGACGGGTTAAGTCCTGCGAGTGGTTGGCTCGGTATATAAGAAGGACGGGTTAAGTACTGCGAGTGATAGGCTCAGTATATTAGAAGGATGGGTTAAGTCCTGCGAGCGGTAGGCTCGGTATATTAGAAGGATGGGTTAAGTCCTGCGAGCAGGAGGCTCGGTATATTGAAGGACGGGTTAGTCCTGCGAGCGGAAGGCTCAGTGTTTCACTTCGTGGCATTGTTGTATCAAGTAGTACGTGGATACCCTGTGTGTTCTTAGGGGCATATGTAAGGTCTAGGCTGGGAGGTGTCATACTGGCCTAGGAGTGGAGGACCCAATCCACTGCACCTGTTTGCCTCAACATTGTGTACCTGAGTGAAGACTCGAAAAGAGGGATAGAGGTGGTGCTTACCAGATAGTACACAGACACCCTGTGTGTTCTTAGGGGCGTACGTAAGGTCTAGGCTGGGAGATGTGTGACATAAGCCTAGAAGTGGACATCCCGATCCACTACACTGTTTGCCTCAACCGGGTACCTGAGTTGGCACACTCGAACAGAGGGAACTAACAAAAGGTTTGTACATACAGAGTTGAGTGCATGTGTTGCATCATTGCATTGCATAACATATCATACATCATTCATAATAAAGCCCATCATATAAATTAGTATGGGCTCTTTTATACGATGGGTTTAGCGTAGTGCCAGACCCCTTGACTTATATGTTTGTATGAGCATCCATATAAGTTAGGGTTACTTTCATAGCAGCTCTAGTTGTGTCTTTACTTGCTCTAGTTTACTTTTTAACTGCTCTGGTTTACTTTTCTAGCTGCTTAGTTCTTTTATTACTGCGTTCATATACTCACTTTAATGCTCGTTTGTATATTGTTCGGTTCCATAGTAGCACTTCTTGTATACATGGTAGAACTGCTAGCTAGATTCACTGTCATCTGCTTGATATATGTTACCCCTTGTTGTCCCCCGCTTCTTCCTCCCTCCCGTTGCCTAGGAGTCACCGGGGAAGGGGATGGGAATTTGGCTTAATCGTTTGACTAACGGTCAGTGGACCATATCATTTTAGGAGTCATTATGTTGGAGCAGCAGGACCCCATATAGGATACCAAGACAAGAGAGCGTGATAGGATGGAGCAGCCCGTACCAGCAGTCACCACAGTAGATGTGAGTGTAGATGCTTTTGAGACTTCCGCATGAGCATGAGAGACTTGTAGTGAGGAATTGATGTACTGGGCATAATCCCTTATCAATTTTAGTACTTTCTCATCGTGGACTATTGTATTATCATATATATATATATATATGCATAATGTGATTTGTGGACTTGTTTTATTTAAACGCTTCTATTACTATGAATTATGGTTGGCCTGGTGATGTTGATTAGCCGGCAGAATCGGCGTCTTATGGTGGAGTCCTCCCCGAGTGGAGGAGGCACCGCAAGATGACAGTTCTGGGCAGTAAGACCCGGAAACGAATGAAAAAAGAGAGGGTCTTACACATTGAAGGGTTAATTTCCTTTTTCTACATTATCTCTGAGAAAGGCGCCCTAAGTTTACCTGTACATGAAATTCAAATATTAGAGGGTACCCAGGTTTCTTGGGTCCTTTGCTTTTACCATTGTAGGGCGATATGAAAGAGTAGAGTGGTCTTTTTTTATACCCTTTTGGATGTCAGAGAATAGGCCTATCAAACCAAGACATGTTAGCTTGGTACTAGAAATTTGCATAAAATTAATCTTTGTATAATAAATCAGTAGAATGCATAATGATCTTTATTTTGTTTTTAGATTTTTGATTGTTGTTCATTGGTTTTTCTAAAGGATTCTTGCCTAGAGTTCTTTTCTTATTATTAAGATTCACCATATTAAATATAGTAACTTTATCACGATGGTTATTTAGTTCTTCACACATTTCACTGATTTCATTTACTTGATTTCCACTAGCTCTGATACCAATTGAAAGTGCAAAGTGACTCCCCTGAGTATTCTCTAGAGGGGGGGGGGGTGAATAGAGATTTAAAAACTTTTCACTAATAAGTGCACAAAAAATCAATCATAATTACTAGACATACAAACCAAATCTTTTGATAAGGAGATCTTGAACCAAACCAAATATTTTGATAAGGAAATCTTGACCAAACTGAATCCTTTGAAGATGGATTCTTAAAACTCTTTACTCAATTTACATAAATAAGAAATAAATTAAGCATAAGAAGATGAAGAAGATGAAGTATATTCTTCTGATTTGAATCCTCTTTCAGCAGTCACTGAGGATTCTAAGCACTAAGTGTTTTGGATACTTTATCAGAGAATGAATCCTTTCTTAGTAAAAGATGCAAGGATTATAAGAGCACTGATCCAGTCTTGATCTCTGTATCCTTTGTATGCATCTTTCATAGATAGAGGAAGAAGAAGCCTTCTGCAGCTTATAGAAGATGAAGTGTTGTACAGAGATCTGTCGTGTAGGCTGAGAGTGAGAGAGACAGAAGAGAATGATTATTGCCCCCTTTTTGAATTCTGTATGTATAATCTTCTGTCGATTTAATTGAATTGGAGATGAATGACTTTCCTTTTCTGATCCTTCTCTATTTGGAATATCCAAGAAGAATTATTGTTCTCTTTCTATTTATGTTGACAATTTGCCTATAACTTTTTATACAACTTCCAATTTTATCACTTTTGAATATCTTGAATTATTCTTTCTCTTCTTGTATACGTGTATTGTTAAAAATTTTGATTGGACCGTTTAGGAGTAAGCAGGAGTTGTATCAACAAGAATTATAGCCAAACAACCACAATGCCAAAACCAGCAACACAAGAAATCTTTATTGAAATAATACTGCTTTATAATGCGAGGCATACATGGCGAGACATGATTCATAAGAATCATGGAGACGAGAAGAACAAACACACCACAAAACAGAAACCGCCGGTCTGCCAGAAAGAGACCGCTCGGACTGCAACAAAGGCTCAGACCGCCCGGTTTGTTCTGCTGTACTCCCAGACCGCTTGCACAGTCAGACCGCAGAAACACCTTGAGACCGCGCGAACAGGAGCAGACAAACTGCACTGCCAGACCGCAATCTCAGACCGCACGAACTGAAGCTTATTAAACTGAACAAAGAACTGAAGCTGTCGCCAGACCGAACTCAGATCGCCTAACCGCTGAAGGTCGCCTGATCGCTGAGCTTACTGCGAACAGCACAAGAACAAAAAACCAGTTCGCTGACAGACCGCAGACGAACTGTTTATTCGAGCCACCGGAAATCACCAAGGAAGGAGACCGCAACCTGCTGACCGCAAACCTGCGAACACAACAAACGGTTAACTCGCAACCAAGCCGCGCGAACTCAAACTTGAGACCGCAAGAATCTATCCAGGCTCTTGTTCTTACAGTTCTCGTTATGAATGACGGGCCATGCACCCCTATTTATAGGCGGGTGGACGGATGTCGTCACCGCACAAACCGGGATACAGTCACCACCCATCAGCTCGCGAACGGTCTCAACGAACAGACCGCGCGAACACAGCACTTGGACAATATTCAGTCCAAGACCGAAGTCAGCAGCAAGCCGCGCACAAACCGCACGGACACAGCGATCACCCTTCCTGAGATCGCCAACACAGAGAAGCAACTGGCCGACTTGAACCAAGTCGCCAGAATAGAAACCAAGCCGCCCGGTCACAGCGGTCAACAAACAACCCGCAACAGGTCGCCAGAACCAGCGACCTAAACCAAGAAGCAAGCTGGCCGATCGCACCAGATCGCCAGGAACAAACCGCCAGAGCACCAGCGCAGACCGCGCGGTCTCTGCGGTCTCCAGCCTTCAAACCGGCCGGACTCCTATCCACTTCACTTCAACAATTTCAACACTCCCCCTTGAAGTGGGAAGTGGAAACTAGCCCGAGCAACTCCCTTAACCGAGTAAACGGTCCCTTTGCCAGCGGCTTTGTGAAGATGTCTGCGACATTGTCCGCACTCCGAACATGCTCGACCTTAAGAGATCCTCCCAACACCTTTTCACGAATGAAATGGTGCTCAATTTCTATATGTTTGGTCCTCGCGTGACAAACTGGATTGTTAACCAGCTTGAGAGCACTCTCATTGTCCCCGCGTAGCATAGTGGGACCTCGAACCTCCTGATGAACGTCCTCTACCAACCTCCTGAGCCAAATAGCTTCCTGAGCTGCCAAGGCCGAAGCCTTGTATTCTGCTTCCGTGGTAGAAACAGACACCGAGTCTTGCTTTTTGCTGCACCAAGAGAGCTGTGGGGCCCGTCATAAAGACATAACCCGACGTTGATCTCCGATCATCCACGTCTCCCCCATAATCAGCATCCATGAAACCATGCAACTCCAAGCTTGACCCTCTCCTATATAGGAGACCCAAATCAGAGGTCGACTTCACATACTTCAGTATGCCTTTAGCCGCCAGAAGATGAGTTTTCCGTGGTTCTGCCATGTACCGACTCACCTTGCCAACTGCATAAGCAATATCCGGCCTTGTGATCGTCAAATAGATCAAGCTCCCAACCAGAGCTCGGAACACCAACGGATCAGATAAGATTCTCCCCTCATCCTTCCAAAGCTTATGATGTTGCTCCAAAGGTATAGAGCTGCTCTTCCCTTCCTCCATGCCAAATCGTTTCACGATTCGCTCTGCATATCCTTCCTGAGAAATGAGCACTCCGCTCTCCCGTCTCTGGACCTCGAGTCCAAGGAAATGATGAAGCTCCCCCAGATCCTTCATCTCAAACCTGATAGCAAGCTCAGCCCTGAGTCTTGCAACAGCTTCTTTCGAGTTCCCGGTGACAATCATGTCATCCACATACAGCAGCACAATCACCCGAAGCACCCCTTCCTTCTTGATGAACAAGCTAGAATCAGAGTCTGAAGCAACGAATCCACAGAATAAGAGATATTCTGCAATCTTCCCGTACCACGCCCGAGGCGCTTGCTTCAACCCGTACAGGGCCTTCTTCAATTTACAAACATAGTCCGGATACTCCTTCGAGATGAAGCCTTGCGGTTGAATCATGAAGATATCTTTGTCAATCTCGCCGTATAAGAAAGCATTCTTCACGTCGAGTTGCCAAATCTCCCAACCACTCGAAGCCGCCAAGGCAATAACAAATCGAACCGAAGTCATCTTTGCCACTGGACTAAACGTTTCATCATAATCTTCTCCGTACTGCTGTGAGAACCCACGACCTACAAGGCGAGCCTTGTAATGCTCGATACTACCGTCAGCTTTCTTCTTCAGCTTGAAGACCCACTTGCAAGTGACAGGAGTTGTGCCCTTGGGCTTGGGCACAAGAGACCAGGTCTCATTCTTCTCGAGAGTTGTCATCTCTTCCTGCATAGCAATGTCCCACTCCTTCACACCTCTGGCCTTCTCAAAGCTTGACGGCTCCCTTTCATCTAAGGGACCAGCAAAGAAACAAGAAACAAAGTTCACCATGTTTCCTCCTGTGTATCGATCTGGTGGTTGAATAGTCCTCTTCGACCTCCTAAGAGGTTGCTCCTGACTAACCACCTCCTCAGCCGCTTCTTCTGTGCAAGCTCCTTTCTCAGATGAACATGGAGCATCGCTCCCCCTGCTATCAGAACCTGAAGCCCCCATCTCAGAGCTTGACACAACTGGAGCTCCTGGTGAAACAGGCAACTCCACTTGAAGACTTCCCGCAGCTTTTCCTCCTTCATCAATTCTGCTCTCCGGTAGTTTAACTCCTGAACTCCCCTTGTAGGAAGTTACTTCATCGAACACCACATCCCGAGAAACAATTGACCTTCGTGTCTCAGGATCCATGCATCTCCATCCCTTCTTCCGCTCATCATACCCAACAAAGACTAGCTTCCTTGCTTTCGCATCTAGCTTTGTTCGAAGAGCATCAGGAATATGCACATAGCAGGTTGATCCAAACACCCGAAGGTGAGCAACACTCGGCTTCTCCTTGAACATTAGTTCGTGAGGGGTCTTCATGTTGATAGGACTTAGAGGCAATCTGTTGATGACATAAGCTGCACAAGACATTCCCTCCGCCCAGAAGGACTTTGGAATACTCTTGGCATGAAGCCAGCATTTGCAAGTTTCCGTCAGATGACGGATCTTCCTTTCGGCAACGCCATTCTGCTATGGAGTATGGGCACAAGTGAGCTCTCTCCGAACGCCGTGTTTCCTGCAAAAACTTGAGAACTCACCAGAGGTGAACTCCCCACCATTGTCAGTTCTCAACTTCTTCACCTGCAGGCCTAAACGACCTTCCACCAGCTCCTTGAACTCCACAAACTTAGCAAAGGCTTCTGACTTCTCTTTCATGAAATACACCCAGACATATCTGGTGTAATCATCAATCAACACCAACATATATCTATTGCCTCCAAGGCTTGGGGTGGCAGTCGGTCCCATCAAATCACCGTGGATGCATTCCAACGGCACTTTGCACCTTGTTTGCGATTTGTCAAATGGAAGTCGATGAGACTTACCAAACTGACATCCTTCACAAACATGACCGTCTCCATAGGAGGACAAGCTAGGCAAGCCATTGACAAGGCCCTTTACCGCCATAGCCTTCAATTTGTCCATGCCTACATGCCCCAACCTTTCATGCCAGATGGCCGCGCCATCGTTTGTCCTCATCTTATCAACATAGGTACTTGTCGATAAAACGAACAAGTCCTTCACCCGCTTGCCGACGTGAATAACTTCTCCTTTTATCTCCGGTTGAGTTTTGAGAAACTTCACTTCTGTTGGGCCAAACAGAACGTGATAACCGGCATCGACCGCGTTGGTCACAGAGAAGAGATTTTTCTTCATACCAGGCACGTGATAAACACTCCTCAACGTGAGTGGACCCTTATCACTGCTCAGAGAGACGACTCCTTCGTGCTCTACTGGATGAATAGAATTATCAGTCGTAATGATAGCATTATTACCTGAGTAAGGCGCCAAAGAAGAGAACTTTGATCCATCTCCGGTGAGATGATGTCCACACCCTGAATCAACAATCCAGTCCTCTTCATAGTTGATGGAGGCCAAGGCCTTAACGGGCATCGCCGTTATATTAGACACAAAAGCTCCTCCCCATCCAACTTCACCAGACTTTGGCATCTCCTTCTCCACTACATGTCCCGGCTGAAGATTCACCCGACAATCTTTCTTGAAGTGCCCGGTCTTGTTGCATCTAAAGCACCTTGGTCCCTCTCCTTTCTTCTTCCAATCAGACTTAGGAGCATAGCCCCTATCTTGCTGACCTGAAGTGGAGGGTCCATCATGACCCGGCTTCTTCTTCTCCCATTTCTTCTTCCTCTTCCCAGAGAACATCACATCACTTTCTCCCCCGGAGATAGAAACCCCCGCCATCTGTCTTGCTAAACTTTCTTGCGAAGCAAGAAGGTTCTCCAGCTCCAACAACGACGGTTGATTTGCCCAACCCTGAACTGAAGTCACAAAGGCAAGATACTCCTTCCGCAACCCGCGAATGATATGCCTCTTCAGTTTTGCCTCAGAGATTGGCTCATCAGGGTCCAAAGCAGAAATCTCTGCCGTGAGGTTCTTCATCTTGAGGAAGAAGGTAGAAATAGAAAGATCACCTTGAGAGGCTTTTGCCAACTCATTTTCAAGAAACTGTAGCCTCGCTACATTCTTCTTATTGAACAATCCATCCAAGGATGTCCAGATCTCCGCAGCAGATTTACATCCGATAATATGATCAAACAGCTCTGGTGAGATAGCCCTCTTGAGAGTGAACTCTGCATTAGCATTCAACCTCCTCCAGAGCCTCACCTCTGCCATATTATCACCTGCTGGAAACACCTCCTGTGTGTCTTCTCCGCCGACTATCTCCCAAAGATCCTCGCCAATCAAATAACTCTCCATACATGACTTCCACTTTTTGAAGTTAGTCGATGTAAGGAGTTCAATACCAAGACCTCTTACAAATCCGCCTTCCATGGCAACCTATGTGGTCTCTTCTTCACAAAGACGATGGAAACTCTAGTTGATCACTGCTTATCCACTCCAGGAACCTCCCTCTGATACCATGTTAAAAATTTTGATTGGACCGTTTAGGAGTAAGCAGGAGTTGTATCAACAAGAATTATAGCCAAACAACCACAATGCCAAAACCAGCAACACAAGAAATCTTTATTGAAATAATACTGCTTTACAATGCGAGGCATACATGGCGAGACATGATTCATAAGAATCACGGAGACGAGAAGAACAAACACACCACAAAACAGAAACCGCCGGTCTGCCAGAAAGAGACCGCTCGGACTGCAACAAAGGCTCAGACCGCCCGGTTTGTTCTGCTGTACTCCCAGACCGCTTGCACAGTCAGACCGCAGAAACACCTTGAGACCGCGCGAACAGGAGCAGACAAACTGCACTGCCAGACCGCAATCTCAGACCGAACGAACTGAAGCTTATTAAACTGAACAAAGAACTGAAGCTGTCGCCAGACCGAACTCAGATCGCCTAACCGCTGAAGGTCGCCTGATCGCTGAGCTTACTGCGAACAGCACAAGAACAAAAAACCAGTTCGCTGACAGACCGCAGACGAACTGTTTATTCGAGCCACCGGAAATCACCAAGGAAGGAGACCGCAACCTGCTGACCGCAAACCTGCGAACACAACAAACGGTTAACTCGCAACCAAGCCGCGCGAACTCAAACTTGAGACCGCAAGAATCTATCTAGGCTCTTGTTCTTACAGTTCTCGTTATGAATGACGGGCCATGCACCCCTATTTATAGGCGGGTGGACGGATGTCGTCACCGCACAAACCGGGATACAGTCACCACCCATCAGCTTGCGAACGGTCTCAACGAACAGACCGCGCGAACACAGCACTTGGACAATATTCAGTCCAAGACCGAAGTCAGCAGCAAGCCGCGCACAAACCGCATAGACACAGCGATCACCCTTCCTGAGATCGCCAACATAGAGAAGCAACTGGCCGACTTGAACCAAGTCGCCAGAATAGAAACCAAGCCGCCCGATCACAGCGGTCAACAAACAACCCGCAACAGGTCGCCAGAACCAGCGACCTAAACCAAGAAGCAAGCTGGCCGATCGCACCAGATCGCCAGGAACAAACCGCCAGAGCACCAGCGCAGACCGCGCGGTCTCTGCGGTCTCCAGCCTTCAAACCGGCCGGACTCCTATCCACTTCACTTCAACAATTTCAACATGTATAACTTCCAATTTTATCACTTTTGAATTATTCTTGCGACCCATTATAATTCAAATATCTTACATATTTACCTTCTAAATAATATAAGAATCTATTCCATGAAGTTTTTCAAATCTTTGACTGTATTCAACGTTGCGTCGAATAACTTCAACCTTTATATCGATGCACCTTTGAATTCTATTAGAAGCAGCTTGGAAATCTTCCTCAACTTTGAATTGAACTCTGCTATCGAGCTGCGTCAATTCATTATCGATGTATTCGTCGAGATAAAGAACGTAGACTTAAAATTTTGACTTCTGCGTTGAATACCATTCGATTTTGCGTTGACTTCCAATGAAGCGTCGACTACCAGTCTGAGTTATCTTTACTTCTATTCGAAGTTACTTCGACTTTCAATCGAAGCTGAGTCGACTTCTTTTCAACGCAGATTTAACTCAACTGGATTTTGATTTCCTTTTGACGAGGTTTTGACACTCTAAGTTGAATATGTCATCTTAGGACATCTAAAGACCATATTACCCTCACTATACAACATGAGTAATAAATCGTAGAGAATGAAATCACTTTTACAGAATTTGTAAGATAAATCAAGAAGATGTTTTTCCCAACACCCTCTTTAAATTATCTTTTAATATCTGCTTTATTAAAATCCCCATGGAAAAAACTCGTAAACCTAATCTATAAAGGCAAGTCGTCCCCTACCTAAAACAGAGGCTGGAAAAAGAAATGAACAGAGATGGGTTTCTCTATTCGTTCCTTCAAGCATCGCATTCTTCCCCAGCTCAACGAAAAGGATGCCAGCCTCGGAGCTTCCCTAAGGCTCCGACAACCACCCATGCAACCCCCACTGACGATTCTGGCAAAACCTCATCCATTACTTTCCTTCTAGCTGCACGACTCCATCTTTCCAGACCTCGCGGCCACTGCTAGAGCTCTTTCTGACCATGACGACCCCATCTATGCATGTCGTCATCCTTTCCGACGACCTTAAGGCTAACTGAAACCCAGGAAGTTATATACTTGGAGTCCCAACCACATCGGTTACCTAAATCCCACTCCTACCTCCTACCAGAGGACATATCCACTGCGGCCACTTCCCTATAGTATACCTCTCAACATTGCAAAAGAGCATAAGCCATTTTATGCTTAAATTTCACAAATGATCAATAAATGCCTAAGAGCTTGTCTAAATTAATTTTTTTCTGATTATCATCAATTTCATATTCAAGAATGTTCATCTGAATTTTATGCCTGTGGAACTTTGATTCACGCTCGTCTTATGTTCGAGCGGTGGCCTTATTCTCTTTTGCAATGTTGTACCATTTTCCACCATACCCGTTGTTTCTAGGCATGTTAAATATAAGTAGAATTCTCCAAAGTGAGAGGGGTGCTCGCCTATCCGAAGCTATATCCTCCAAGATGACCAATCCATGTCACCCCACCAGGAATATTCGCCTCTCCCATAAGGAGTATTTGACTCCCCTTTTAGGGAGATTTCGCCTCTCTCGTAAGGAGTATTCTCCTTCCCAGGGAGAGTACTCGCCTCCCCAAGAAGAGTACTTTGCTCCCACAGGGAGAGAACTCGCCACCTCTAGGAGAGTACTTGTAAGACCCACTTTTTTTTCTTTCATTTCCGGGTCTTACCGCCCAGAACCGCCATCTTGCGGTGACACCAACTCATTATTGGAACATGGTCTTCAGCATCTCCTAGGTTTGAGAATAACAAATCCTATGTGTATTTGATCTTGTGTGTTTAAGTGTGCAGGAAACAAAGCCATATGACTTAAGGATAACATATGAAGGTTGCCCACAAATTAGACGCCAGAATTCCAACATGCTCACTAGCGCCAGCGGTAGTACATAGAGCAGACGCTAGTGCATAGAGCAATTTCGGGAGGCAGATATAGAGGGAGATAGCTCCAGGTGATAGCATCTAATGCAGGCAGTAGTAGTTAGCGCAGGAGGTATCGGGTTGCGCAAGCGATAGCGCAAAGCACAAGAGGAAGGCGTACGACTTACTTAAAATGAAAGATTCTCACGTAGAGAATATTTCCTAAACTGGGATAGCACCGACGGTAGCAATAGCGCAGGTGCTAGCTCTAAGGCTATATAAGGACCCCTTAGATCCGTCTTCTTCATCCTCTTATGATCCTAAATTCTAGAGCTTCATGCCACAACATATAGAGGAAGATTCGGAGAGAGACTCCCACAAATCCATGAAGTCTTAAGGATATCATTGGAGAAGATTTCAACATGCTTCATCGTTATGATGAAAGAATGCATCGACTATGATCATACTCTGCGGGTCTTCGTCTACTTCTCTAAGAGATCCATATAGGGAGTTTTTATATTGTTGTTATTTGTTTCATCTCTTTTAAATCGTGTAGTAAATTTACCTCGTGTTGGCGACTAGGTCTGGGTAGGACTTAGGATAGAAATTCACCTCGTGTTGGCGCTTAGGTCTAGGGTGTAGATCTAGGGGGTGCTCGAGGCCATATCCGGGGAAGGATTGGCTAGAGCGGCTTGAGGCCGTATTTGGGGAAGGATAGGCTAAAGCCACAGGTTCGTGGGGATACGAGTCGAGATAGATTACAAAAGGGGATTTTTTACTTATTCGCCTTTGATTTCTAGTGTCATAGAAATCTAGTTTTGTAATCAATTTTTATCAATAATAATCATGTCTCTTTTTGTAATGAAATTGATTTACTCTTCATTTCTTTAAATTATTTATTTCATATTCTTTCATTATAAAACAATTTAGATCTTTTCACAATCACTATTTCAATCTCTCTTTATTTCAAGTCATTCAAAATAATATAAAAGTTTTTAAAACCCTTATTCACCCCCTCTCTAAGGGCGCCTACCGATCCAACAAGTAGTATCAGAGGTAGGTTATTCCAAATCGTCTTAACAACCGGGAATATATGGCGTCTCATGATCTCGCTTCTATTAGTGGGGTAAATTTTTATGAAGAAGAAAAATTACTAGCACCACCTTTATTTAAAGGGACTAATTATAAAGGATGAAAAATTTTAATTGAAAAATTTATTAAAACTTTTGATATCGAAGCATGTAATTTAGCAATAGTATGACCAGCGGGTGAATCAAATAAAAAAGAACATCATCTAAATGCAAAAGCCAAATACTATTTATTTTGTGGTCTATGAAATGAAATTTTCAAATTAATATATTATTTTTCTAGTGCATACAAAATATAGAAATTTCTTGAAGAAATGTATGATCTTCCTCTCGCAGGTATGGAACAAACACAGGAGGAGAAGGACATACAAGAATCCACCATTATTCAAGAAGATCTCTCTCGTAGCAAAACCATGGAAATCATGGAAATTGACTTAGACGAAGAGAGCAATTCATCAAGAGAAGATGAAAATTTATCTATAAAGGAGGAAGGCCTAGAAGACGAAAAAGGAACTTCATGTTCATATCTTACCTCTTTCGATAGCGTTGTAAGAAAGTCTAATTCTTCTTCTTGTGTGATAAATTCTATTTCTACTTTCCATATACTAAAAATGGCTAAACGTAAAATCAAGCGATTGAAAATTGCTAATAAAATATTACGTTTAGAAAAAAAAACTTTGAAAGCAAATGTGAATGTAGAATCCAAAATTAAAAAAATGATGTGTTTGAATCTCCATCATGCTCTTCATTTGAAAATGCTATACCTTGTTCTCATTATAATGATATTTAAGAAAAATCAAGGATTTTGAAAAAGAACTTTTAATTTCAAAAGAGCATAACGAAAAATTGATAAAAGAAAATAATATTTTATGTCATAAACTAGAATCTTTAAAACCACTCTTTCAAAAAGGATTAAATAATTTTAAATATCTTATCTCTACTTTATCCTCAAAATTATGGAAAGCATCTACTAGTTTTTCAAAATTCATAAAACACACATATTGTAGAATATTTAATAATAAAAGCATGATGAATGTTGATCCTCATTTGGTATCTCCCAACTTTAACATGAATGTTCACAAATTTCCTACTAGTAATACTTTTAAAAATCATCATGGAAATATGAATTATAATAGTATCAAACCAAAATATGAATGGAGACCCACAATTAAAAAGAACACACTACCCTCACTTGAAAGGGCTCATTCATCTTTGTCTTCCCAAAAAACATCATGATGTATTTAGGTACCCAAAGGAACCATTTCACATGGTCAACTTTAGATACCTAAATCTCTTATTTACTAGTATCATTCATTTGCATGAAGTAGAAATAAATCAAAATGGTTTACAAAATACTCTACTTCATGATATGCCTAATGTTCCTTTTTATTTTCTTTTTTGCTTAAGCCATCATGCCATGGTCACCTAATAGAATATTTGAAATGTGACTTTTAAAGCCTAAATGAAGTTTACAAATCAAATTAAATCAAAAGTAAAAGTCAGTTTTCTTTCATTTATAAATGACCAATCTTTTATTATTAAAATCATTGTCTATATATATCATATAGTATTCATATAAATTGAAGTATAAATTTGCTATAAGATATTTAAATTAAATTAAGTTATTAGGCTATTAAGCAGTTTAGCCTTCATCAACAAAATTAGAGAAATAACATGATCTAAAAGAAAGTTCAAGATCTAAAAGAAAGTTCAATTTTCAATATGTTCTTTTTTCTTTTCAAAACAAAAATTGTATTGTGTTCACTCCTTGATGTCAAACATGATCTAAACCATCACTATTGTTCACCTGTCAAAAATCACATATATATTCAAAATTCATAATTAAAAAGATAATCACTAAAATGTATTGAAAGAATTTACCATCATAATGAATATTGAATTCACACACCACCATGATCCATTGATGTCCTTTGCTAAAATTCTCTAAAATCATATATCATAAGTCATATCAAAAGTCTTCTAAAAACACTATTTCTATCACATTTATATGGCTTATATGATGACAATTGATATTATAATTGCATACCATGGTTGGTGTATTATTTGTAGTTTAGACCTTAGAATCATCTTGATATCAATAAGACCAAATCAAATAGAATCTTCACTTCATTCTAGGTCTATAAATTGAAACACTATCATACTTTGGCATAACATTAATCTCAAACTTATAATGCTAATATTGTCACCTAAAGAATATTAGCATCTATGTTAGGTTTTCTATATTTACCAAGATATACAGGCTGGGTATTCTTATTTAGGGCATATCTATGTTATTCTTTGCATAAACATCATTTCATACTAATCATTTAAATCATGCTAATTTGGCTTATTCGAACATGATATCTTATGCTTACATTTCCTATCATTTTCAACTTACATTATATTGATAAATATAATCCTTAGAAAAATCAAAAAGAAGTTATATGAAAATATGTATCATGCATTGTCAAGTCGTATAAGAAACCGCTAACATTTCATGCAATTCACATTATCTAGACATCTCCAAAAATTCTGAAATTTCTGCATGAAACTACTCTTGGGACACTTAATCAAGATCTAATTTGAATTTCTAAAATTTTGAAAAATAGTGTACTATTTTCTGCGCCGGCGCTATCTCGAGTGTCCAATTTGCTGTATTTTTAAAATTTTAAAAATCACTAAAAATATATTATTTTATATGTACTACTTGTTTTTGCATTTCTGCCTTCTATTGATTTTTGAAAAATAAAAATAAAAATTTACAAAACCCAAATTACAAAAAAAAAATTATTCTCTTCCTTTCTGTGTTTATTTGTTTGATTTTTATTTTTATATGCAAAAATTCAAATACAAAAATATAAAACATAAAAATTATCAAAAATTATTCTTTGAACTTAACTTTTCTATTTACATGTATCTTGCGAAAGGGAGATTTGGGATGTCACCCCACCACATCTCATAGTACCAGTGCTCCCTTATAGGGTAGACCTCGGGAAGTCCAAGATCAATTTTAAGAGTTCAAAATTTAAATCAAAATTATTTTTCAAAACATCAAAAATACTATGTGGACTTTATTGTGAAAATCAAGCATGATTTAATCCATCATTTAGACCTTCTACAATGTTGCAATTCATCTTTTCAAACTACTTTGAACATTGTTTTTATCATGCTTTGATATATCTACTCATATGTGCACCAATTGTAATGAAAAAAGTTGTGTAGAACCAAACTTAACATGACTCTAAAGATGAGTAAATGTTTAATGGTTGATAATGATTTTTATTCACTCACTTATTTTGGCAAAGTCTACATGTGTTTTTAATCTAATAATGCTTGCTTGTATATTGTAACTGTACAATGAATTAAACTTTGCATAAGTATTTTACCTACACCACCTTTATTTGCACTCTTAATATTTAAGAAAAGTGGTTGTGCTTTGAAAATTACATTGGTTTGCAAAATAAGTGTATTCAGAGAACTTTGTACAATAAAAAAATCAAGAAATAAATTTACGAAGATAACTCCACCAAGCACTACTTGAACCTCCGGATAAGTCTTAATTGTTGGATCGATAGGCGCCCTTAGAGGGGGGGGGGGGTAAATAAGGGAATAAATTTTTTTTTTTATAATTTTAAGAAAATTACTAAATTGTTTTTATGTACGAGAGAGCAAAATAACAAATTAGCAAAAAGTAATTTGCAATAATAAAATTCACGCCAAATGAGAGAAATCAAGTAAACAAAAATAGAGACATGATTGTATTATATGAATAAGTGTTTACATAAATTTGATTTCAATATCGCTAGAAATCGGAGGCGTACAAATGTAAATATCTTTTCCTTTTCTATACCGACTTGTATCCCCACAAACCGGTTGGCTTTAGCCAATCCTTCCCCGGATATGGCCTCAAGCCGCTCTAGCCAATCCTTCCCCGGATATGGCCTCGAGCACCCCTAGATCTAATCTCTTAGACCTAGTCGCCAACTTACACGGTGAATTACCCCCTAAGCCGCGCAAGGACCTAGTCGCCAACACAAGGCGATTTTACTACAAAAATTTACAATAATGAAATAAAGCAAATAACAAGAAACTCTCTCTATGAGATTTCGGAAGATGAGGATGAAGGATCGCTGTAGCATAAGCGAGGTTAAAGAGATAGTTCTTCGGATGCAGCGTGACGGCTTCCTTCTCCAGAAAACTTCTTTGGCTTTGAGTGAGAGATGAACTTTCGGCAAAGTAACAACTCTTGAATTTTGGCACAAGTAATCTCTCTAGGATGTCTAGCCAAAATGAGAGATAATGCATCAATTTATATAACTTAGAGATAGCGCCTGCGGTAGCTCCTAGCGCCTGTGGTAGCATTCGTGTAGAAGCAGTTATGAAACCATCGCGGCGTGGCGTTGTGTGCACGAACTTGAGCTAGCGCCAGGCGGTAGCGCTAGCGCCTGCAACAGCGCTAGCGCCAGGCGGTATCCCTAGCACTGGCGGTAGCTCTCCTTCAAAGAATTTGATTTGAAGTTGCTGTCTACTTGTGGAGTAATGCACATATAGTTCTTGCACACTATAAACACATGACAAGCAAGATCAAATACAATATGGGATTTGTTAGTCTCAAACAAAGGGATGTGACACACATATCCATCAATCTCCCCCTTTTGATAATAACAAATCATCTTAGCAAGAAATCAACAAAGGTGTTTATAGTATATGATAAATGAGATAAAAGTGCAACTATAGTATTTGATAAGCATGAGAATGTGCATACACCCCCTATCTTAATGCTCCCACTACATAAATGTAATTTATGTTTTATTCCACCTAAAAGATAGATTATATGAATTATTAAAAGAAGGTGGGGTGAGGGAAGTAATGAGGCATTCTTTATAAATGATAAATCATGATCGAGCTTTTGTAATATAAGAAATGATAAAGAGTTCAAGCATACTATATAAGAGATTTCAAATAAAAAGATAAGAGTTGTATGCAGGCGGAGATTATAAGAAACATCTTTTTGTGAGCAAGAAAATCATAAGTATAAATATGAGTTTAAGTTCAAAATATAAAGATGTTTTAACCTTTTTGAAATCTTATAGTTTTACATAAAGTTACCAAGCATGAAATGAATATTTCTACAAAAAATATACTACAATTTTACTTAATTTGAAGTTCAAGAGATACCAAAATATTGTAGAGATCATGCTAGGTTATCTAGTGCATTTATTATATAAAGAGTAGTATAGATAAAGCATTAGGATCCGATACTCATGAGAAGAAGTATTATGAAAGATAATGAAGTGCACATAAGTGTATTTTGAGCAATTTTATCAATTGATTTAAATCACAAAATACAAGACATATGTAGAGTAAAGTGCACAATAAAACACAAGTATATTAACTTTCACACACTTTAATGCACATAATTTTTAACAAAGTGGTGTAATAACCAAGGTTTGCACAAGACACTTTACTATTCTTTCCAAGTAGTACTTGGTGGAGTTATATTTGTCTATATTTTTTTTCACTTTGGTGAGACAACATTCTCTGAATACACTTGTTTTGCAAACCCAACATAATATTTTTTTAAAACCAACCACTTTTCTTAATTTCTTAAGTGCAATTCAAATATAGTGTAGGTAATAAACTTATGCAAGTTTTAATTAATTGCACAATTACAATACACAAGCAAGCATTTTTAGATTTAAACACACATGTAGATTACCAAAATAAGTGAGTGAAAGGTATCATTATCAATCACAAAACATTTACTCATACTTAGAGGCATGCTAAGCTTAGTTCTACACATATTTTTCAATATAATTGATGCACTTAATTAGAGATATCAAAGCATGATAAACAAAACAATGTTCATAGTAATATGAAGAAACAAGTTTTAACATTGTAGATAATTCTAAATAATAGAATTCAGACATGCTTGATATTAACAATAATGATCATATAGTTTTTTGTTGTTTTGAAAAATTTTAATGAAAGAAAAACAGAAAACTACAAAAATATATTTTTGTATTTTTGAACTCATTTGGATATGATGTGATCAAGATCGCACATAGGAGTCAAATCTAGCTCAATCTTATTTTGGTCTGCGAATGGTAAAACTGACTTTTAAGATTTAGACCACCATTGCCCTTCACACATAAAGTTATTAACTCTTTGAATAATATGAGGACTCAGATTATTAGGGAGAGCATCTCTAAGGCCATCTTGGGAAATAAGGATTGGGGTGCGTTTAGCAAGCTATAAGTGTATAAGTTTACAGTGGTTAACAAAAGTCAGAAATACAAAAACTAAGTAGTACATATAAACTAACATATTTTTATTGTTTTTTAGAAATTCTGAAAAATAGAAAAATCATACACCCCCGCTAGCGCCGACGCTAGTGCTAGCGCGAAAAACAGTAAGTGATTTTTGAGAATTTTAAATTTTCACTTTTTGATCTTGATTAAGAGTCCTCAGAGTAGTCTTATGCGTAAATTTTTTAATTTTTGGAGATGTCTTAATTGCTCAATTTGCATAAAACTTTAGCGATTTTCAAATAACTCATCCTAAGATGTCTAAGACTCCTAATTCCAACCTTAACATTTGAAACCTTATATCGAGAAGAGGTTTAGTGAATATATCAGCAAGTTGAGAGTCCGTGCCAATGAAACTTATCCTAACATTTTCCTTTTTAATGTGATCCCTTATGAAATGATGACGTACATCTATATGTTTGTATCTAGAATGATGTACCTGATTTTATGTAAGATCAATGGCACTTTTGTTGTCACATTTAATTCAATATGTTTTAGATGAAAACCAAATTCCTCTAGAGATTGGCTCATCCATAGCGCTTGTGCACAACAACTCCCTAATGCAATGTATTCGGCCTCCGTGGTGGAGAGTCCAACCGAATTTTGTTTCCTACTAGACCATGCAACTAATGAAGGTCCTAGAAAATGGCAAGTACCGCTAGTGCTTTTTCTATCAAGTGAGCATCCGGCGTAGTCCGAATCGGAATAGTCGTGAAGTGTAAATGTATTATTATATAGGTACCATAATCATAATCTAGATGACCCAATTAGATATCTAAAAATTCATTTTACCGCTTTTAAATGAGATTCTTTTGGATTGGCATGAAATCGAGCATATAAGCATACGACAAACATAATATTGGGTCTAGTTGCACTTAGATAGAGTAGAGATCCTATCATACCTCTATATAAAGTTTATCAATCGAAATTCCCGATTCATCTTTTCCTAATTTCAGAGATGCACTCATTGGAAGCATGTTTAAGGTTTTCAAATCCAAAGCGTTTAAACATATCAAAGACATATTTAGTTTGATATATAAAAATACCATCATTTCTTTGTGATATTTGAAAACCAAGAAAATAAGAAAGTTCTCCTACTAGACTCATTTCAAATTCATTTTTCATCACTAAAATAACTTCATTACACAACTCTACATTAGTAAATCCAAAGATTATATCATCAACATATATTTGTAAAATAATCAAATCATCATTATTGTGCTTAATGAAGAGAGTATTATCGGCAGTTCCCATAATATAATCGTGTTTTAATAAAAATGATGTAAGTCTTTCATACCATGCACGGGGCACCTGTTTTAAACCATAAAGCGCTTTTTCTAGTTTATAAACATGATTGGAAAAATTTTCACTAATAAAACCGGGGGGGGGGGGGGGGGGGGGGTTGTTCAACATAAACTTCTTCTTTTACAAACATATTTAGAAAAGCACTTTTTACATCCATTTGAAATTGTTTTATTATTTTAAAGCTTGCAAATGCTAGAAAAATTCATATAGATTCCAATTTAGCAACGGGTGCAAAAGTTTCATCAATATCTATCCCCTCAATTTGTGAATATCATTGTGCTACTAAGCATGCCTTATTTCTAGTGATTCTAGACTCACCATCTAATTTATTTTTAAAAATCCATTTTACACCTACAACCGGGTGATTAGATGGTCTTTCTACTAATTTCCAAACATTATGTCACTCAAATTGTTCTAACTCTTCATTCATTGCCAAAAATCAAAATTCATCATTTAAAGCGGTAGAAATGGTTTTTGGTTCTATTTCGGAAACAAAACATATATTTGAATAAGATTCATGAAGAGGAGAGCAAGTTCTTACCCCAATAGATGGTTCACCAATCACTAGCTCCAGTAGATGATCCTTTGTAAATTGCAAGGCGCTTGGAGGCACATAATCATCTTCCTTGGCCTCCTCTTTCTCTTCTTTGGAAGGTTCTGTTGGGGTGCCAAAATTGCCCCCGGCGCTGCGGTGCTATTCGAAGCAGAAGGGTGTGTCCCCCGTGGGTCTAACTGACTGCCCCGTGGATCTTCCCGAGGATAGCCGACTCTATAAAGGAGCGGTAGGCGCCTTGACCAATAGGCTGGTCTTTTGGTGCAGTTGGTTGCGTCGTATCCCTACAAGTGGTATCAGAGGGGGTCGCGGGTTCGAAACCCCGGGGTCATTTCTGGGGTGGATTGTTGGGGTGCCAGAATTGCCCCCGGCGCTGCGGTGCTATTCGAAGCGGAAGGTTGTGTCCCTCGTGGGTCTAACTGACTGCCCCGTGGATCCGCCCGAGGATAGCTGACTCTATAAAGGAGCGGTAGGCGCCTTGACCAACAGGCCGGTCTTTTGGTGCAGTTGGTTGCGTTGTATCCCTACAAGTGGTATTAGAGGGGTTCGCGGGTTCGAAACCCAGGGGTCATTTCTGGGGGGGATTATTGGGGTGCCAGAATTGCCCTCGGCGCTGCGGTGCTATTCGAAGCAGAAGCGTGTGTCCCCCGTGGGTCTAACTGACTGCCCCGTGGATCTACCCGAGGATAGCTGACTCTATAAAGGAGCGGTAGGCGCCTTGACCAACAGGCCTGTCTTTTGGTGCAGTTGGTTGCGACGTATCCCTACAGGTTCCTCTTCACCATGCTCCAAAGGTTGTAAGAGATCATCCTCATTGCCTGCAAAAAGTCTTTCTATACAAGGAACAACCTCATCAAATTTTACATTAATTGACTCTTCAACTTTACTAGTTCTTTTATTAAAAATTCTATAGGCTTTACTAGTTGAAGTGTACCCAAGAAAAGTTCCTTCATCGCATTTTTCATCAAACTTTCCCAAGCTATCTTTAGTATTTAAAATAAAACATTTACAACCAAACACTTTGAAATAAGATACGTTAGGCTTCTTTTGAAAATAGAGTTCATATGAAGTGTGATTAAGAGATGGGCGAAGCATGATTCTATTCATAACATAACATGATGTATTTACGGCTTCGGCCCAAAAGGACTTAGGCAATTTATATTCACATAGAATAGTGCGTGCTAGTTCTTGAAGTATCTTATTCTTTCTTTCTACAACACCATTTTGTTATGGTGTGCATGGTGCAGAGAACTCATGTTTTATGCCTAACATATCACAAAAAGTTGTAAGCTTTTCATTTCCAAATTCTCCTCCATGATCCGAGCGAATGCATTTAATTTTTAAATCACTTTCATTTTGAATATGAGTACATAATCTTGCAAATTCGCAAAATGCATCGGATTTGGATGAGAGAAATAGTGTCCAATAATATCTTGAAAAATCATCTATTAAAACATATGTATATGATCTACCACCAAGACTTGCGGTGCTAACGGGACCAAAAATTTCCATATGAATTAATTGCAAGGGTCCTGTAGTAGAAATAAAATTTTTACTTTTGAAAGAGGATCTAGTAAATTTTCCTTTTTGACATGATGAACAAAGTGAAGGTAAAGTTCCATTTAACCTAGGCAATCCTCTAATTAAATCACTTTTGGCAAGTTTTACAATAAGCTTTGTGCTAATATGTCCTAGCTGTCTATGCCAATGTTCTAATTCATCATTTTTAGTGATAAAACATTTTATAGATGATTTAGAAAGATCATGAAAAGGAACTATATAAACATTATGAATTCTTGGTGCAGTTAGTAAAATATCTTTTGTAGTAGAACTGGATATTTTGCATAAATTAGTGGAAGATTCAAATAAAACATCTAATCCTTTATCGCATAATTGGCTAATGGAAATTAGGTTGTGTTTTAGCACTTTTACATAAATAATATTAGATATCGTGAAGGATTCGTTACCAACTGTACCAATTCCCATGATCCTTCCTTTTTCATTATCGCCAAACATCACGATCCCTCCCTTCTTCTTTTCTAGGCTAAGGAACTTTGCTTTATTTCCCCATCATGTGCTTGGAGCATCCAGAATCCAAGTACCACACGTCTTTATTATCCTTAGCCTTCCTGCACATCTAGAAAGAAGATGAGAGTAAAGATCCGGATACACAAGCAGTACAACCCATAGAATAAATGGAAGCCTTAGGTACCCAGATTTGATTTAAAGTATTTTGTTTAACTTTCCTGTAAGAACTAGATGTGTGACCTAAACTATAAAAGTTTGCACACGTAATAAAGGGGGTTGAAACCCTTTTCTGGATTTTTTTTCTTGCTGGAAGGAATCAGATTTTCAGAAGAAAAAAGTTTTTGCAAAAGAAATCATTGAATTTTTGAATGAGGTGCTAGCGCTAACGTTAGTGGCTAGCGCCGGGCGGTAGCACTCACCTCGATATCCGAGCCCAAATTTTCCAAAACCATTGCACTGGTTTCCTAAAATCATATCGAGTGATTTTTGGCCTATTCCAAATTTTTTAATGGCCATGGTGAGATCATGAACTTGTGCTTTAAGTGATGAATTTTCTTTCACAAGCATGACACACGTATTTTCAAAACCTTTTTAATTATTTTTAATTTGCAAAAGAGAGGCTTCTAATTTCCTTATAATTCCCCCTTCTCTTTTGTAAGAGTTTTGGCATGGGAGAGGTCTTTAGAAAGAGAATCTTCAATATCTTTTGCCATCTTAATGGAGTGATCACACTCTTGGCAAGAAACCTTTCTCTTTTCTAAAATAATTAATTTTTTGGAAAACTTTTGATTTTCTTTAATTCGAGATTCATTTTCACGATTCAATAAAATATTATCTTTCATATTTTTATCAAAAGCTTTGCAAGTTTCAAGAAATTCATTAAAGAGTTCATCATAAGTCGGAGGAGTTACCTTAGTGTCACTAAGAACACTGGTGTCGTCGTTGTCATTTCCTTGTCCCATGAGGCACATGTTTGCTTCCTCATCTTCGCTTGATGAAGACCCGCTTGATCCTTCCTGCTTGATCCTTCGGAGGAGGAGGAGTCATCCCATGTTCTAGCTTTTATCACTTTCCTCTTTTCCTTCCCTTTGTGCCTCTTTTCCTTTTTCTCCTTCAAAAACTTTGGGCACTGGCTCCGAATATGCCCGGTCTTCCTGCAATGATAACATTCTGGAGGAGGTCTTTCTTCCTCATCGTCTCTCTCCTTCTCCTTCTTTGAAGATGACCCTTTCCATCTTCCTTCCTTTTGGAAATATTTTCGGAAGGTATTTCTCCTTTCCGGATTTCTCATGAACTTTCAGAAGTTCTTTGCCAAGAGACTTTCTTCATCCTCATCCTCATCCTCTTGGCACTCCTTTGATTTTAGTGCCAACACCTTCTTCTTTGGCTCCTTGTTGTATTCATCGTATTGGATCTTGAGTTCTACCACATGGGTTTTGAGATTCCCAATGAGGCTCTCAACTTGGAGCGTTCTTAGATTGTGCGACTTCGAGATAGCTGGCACCTTCGGATTGAATTTTGCAGGAAGAGATCAAATAATCTTTCAGACCAAGTCGCCGTTGGAGAAGGTCTTTCCAAGAGCTTTGGAGGCATTGGCGATCTTGGTGAAGCGTGTGTACAGTGCATCAATATCTTCGCTTTCATCCATCCAAAACTTTTCATATTCTGACTCCAGTTGGAAAAATTTTGAATCTTTAACCTGCGATGTACCTCCATGAGTAATTTTCAAATGATTCCAAATTTCATATGCAGTAGTACATGTGGAAATTCTATTAAATTCATTTCTATCTAACGCACAAAAGAAAGCATTCATGTCCTTGGCGTTATTTTTGCATTTAAGTTTATCCATATCATCTCATTTATCTTTTGGTTTTTCTAATGTTATCTCTCCCACTACAATTGTAGGAGGAGAGTATTCCTCTTCTACCATATTCCATACCTCCATATCTAGGGTCATAAGAAAACATCGCATCCTATTCTTCAATAATCATAATCTGACCCGGTAAATAGTGGAGGTCTACTAATTCCCTGACCCTCGGAAAAAGCGAGATCATAAGACGTCATTATTCCTGTTTTTTAAACCAATTTGGAATAACCTTCCTCTGATATCACTTCTTGGATCGATAGGCGCCCTTAGAGGGGGTGAATAAGGGAATAAAAATTTCTTTTTATAATTTTAAGAAAATTACTAAATTGTTTTTATGTAAGAAAGAGCAAAATAACAAATTAGCAAAAAGTAATTTGCAATAATAAAATTTACGCCAAATGAGAGTAATCAAGTAAACACAAATAGAGACATGATTGTATTATATGAATAAGTGTTTACATAATTTTGATTTCAATATCGCTAGAAATCGGAGGCATACAAATGTAAATATCTTTTCCTTTTTTATACCGACTTGTATCCCCACAAACCGGTTGGCTTTAGCTAATCCTTCCCCGGATATGGCCTCAAGCCGCTCTAGCCAATCCTTCCCCGGATATGGCCTCGAGCTTCCCCTAGATCTAATCTTCTAGACCTAGTCGCCAACTCACGCGTGAATTACCCCCCAAGCCGTGCAAGGACCTAGTCGCCAACACAAGGCGATTTTACTACAAAATTTACAATAATGAAATAATGCAAATAACAAGAAACCCCCTCTATGAGATTTCTGAAGATGTGGATGAAGGATCGATGTAGCATAAGCAAGGTTGAAGCGATCGTTCTTCGGATGCAGCGTGACGACTTCCTTCTCCAGAAATCTTCTTTGGCTTTGAGTGGGAGATGAACTTTCGGCAGAGTGATAACTCTTGAATTTTGGCACAAGTAATCTCTTTGGGATGTCTAGCAAAATGAGAGAGAAGACATCAATTTATAGAACTTGGAGATAGCGCCTGCGGTAGCTCCTGGCGCCTGCGATAGCATTCATGTAGAAGCGGTTACGAAACTATCGCGGCGTGGTGTTGTGTGCATAAACTCGAGCTAGCGCCAGGCGGTAGCGCTAGTGCCTGCAATAGCGCTAGCGCCAGGCGGTATCCCTAGCGCTGGCGGTAGCTCTCCTTTAGAGAATTTGATTTGAAGCTGCTGTCTACCTGTGGAGTAATGCACCTATAGTTCATACACACTATGAACACGTGACAAGCAAGATCAAATACAATATGGGATTTGTAATTCTCAAACAAAGGAATGTGACACACATGTCCAACATTAATGAGCATTGTGAGGTTGAGCATCTTGGAAAGAATAGTAAAGTACCTTGTGCAAACCATAGGCTTTCTTCTTTACACCACATATTATTAAGTACGCCGGATCACAAAAAATAAATATTGATTAATAAAGTGTGTGATCCCCCAAGCACTACTTTGCACCCAGATAAGTCTTAATGAGCATTGTGTGTGCAAAGCACCTTGGTAGTTATACATTTTTTGTGTAGTGAAGTGTGTAGAAGTAAAATTATTTGTGTTTTTTGTGCATTTACTCTACATATGTCTGGTATTTTTGATTAAATCATTTGTTTACTTTCTTCAAAATACACTTATTTTCACATCATTATCTTCCATAACACTTCTTCTCATGAGAATTGGATCCTAATGCTAATTCTATACTCTCTTTATATATAAAATGCACTAGATAACCTAGCATGTTCTCTACAATGTTTAGTATGCTTTGAATTTGTGAATTATAATAACATTGTAGTAATTTCTTTTTGACATCCTTCTTTCATGCTTGGTTACTTTATTGTCAAACTTAAAGATTTTACAAGAACTTGATTTACAAAAAACATCTTCTCTATTTGAATTTAACTCATATTTTCTTAAGAATGGTCATGATTACAAAAAGATGTTTCTTGTATTTCTATAAGTCTTCCGCATCATCACCATATATTTTTTACCTTGCGCTTTCTTGCTTATATCAAAGTCTTAAATCTCAAAATTCCTTTTTCAACAAGTGGTAGACTTGCTTGGTAGAATTTATATTGGTTGTTCTGACACGAATATCATTTTTGTGCTTAAAACTCTGATTCATTAATGGGTTTTAAATAATTATGTGAGTTTTTTTATAAATATAAACCTATAGGCTATGAACTTATCATTAGATTTAAATGCTTAATGTTTCCACTGATTATTATCCCATGATTACATATCTCACCATAGCAGGGGCGTAGGGTTGTAAACATTAGATAACCTAACCTCTAAGTCATGTCTTGTCCTTAACCGGGGAGGGTTCCAGTGGGGCCTTGCGAGGCACTCGAGGGGGGGTGGAAGAGTGCTAGGTTGAGTGTTTTCTAGTGTTTGCATATGGAACTAACACCCCAACCTACGGCATGTATGCAGCTCCTCAGGACCATCCGTCACTTAGTGCGGGGCTAGGGTGTAGACATATTGTCTGGGTAGATAGGTTACTTGGAAATCATTACCTTATTATGCTTAAAACTCCTTATCATTTCATTTCCTCTAAAAAGCTCGATCATGCCTTATCTTTTTTATCAAAAATCCTCTTTTTATGTCTCTTGCTTCCTTACCCACTTTTGCTAATAACAAAAGTGGGAGATCTAACATGATAAATAATAATCGCTATCAAAAGGGAAAACTAAAAAGACTAATAATTAAGATGATAGCTTGCATTTAAGGGGAGCATTCACATAGGGGGAGCATGTATTTAGGGGGAGTAATTCTAAATACCAAAATTGACAATTATCCTAAGTCATCTCTCACACACACACACAAGTAGGTTTCATCATGCTTATATATTAATGCTCTGATTTATCATTAATGGATTTGTTATTACAAAAGGGGGAGTTTGTTGGAACATGGTCTTCCACATCTCCTAGGTTTGAGAATAACAAATCATATGTATATTTGATCTTGTGTGTTTAAGTGTGCAGGAAACAAAGCCATATGACTCAAGGATAACATATGAAGGTTGCCCCAATTTTGACGCCAGAATTCCAACATGCTCACTAGCAGCGACGGTAGTACTTAGCGCAAGCGCTAGCTCTAATTAGAGAAATTTCGGGAGGCAGATAAAGAATGAGATAGCGCCAGGTGATAGCATCTAACGCAGGCGGTAGCAGTTAGCACATGCAGTATCGGGTAGCGTAGGCGGTAGCGCAAAGCACAAGAGGAAGGTGGCCAGCTTGCTTAAAATGAAAGATTCTCACGCGGAGAATATTTCCTAAACTGGGATAGCGTCGGCGGTAGCAATAGCGCAAGCGCTAGCTCCAAGGTTATAAAAAGGACCCCTTGGATCCATATTCTTCATCCTCTTATGATCCTAAATTCCAGAGCTTCGTGCCACAGCATATAGATGAAGATTCAGAGAGAGACTCCACCAAATCCATGAAGTCTTAAGGATATCATTGGAGAAGATTTCAACACGCTTCATCGTTATGATGAAAGACCATATCGACTATGATCATACTCTGCGGGTATTCATCTACTTCTCCAAGAGATCCATATAGGGAGTTTTTATATTGTGGTTATTTGTTTCATCTCTTTTAAATCATGTAGTAAATTCGCCCCGTGTTGGCGACTAGGTCTGGGTATGACTTAGGGTAGAAATTCGCCTCATGTTGGCGACTAGGTCTAGGGTGTAGATCTAGAAGTGTTCGAGGCCATATCCGGGGAAGGATTGGCTAGAGCGGCTTGAGGCCGTATCCGGGGAAGGATAGGCTAAAGCCACCGGTTCGTGGGGATACGAGTCAGGATAGAAAACAAAAAGGGATTTTTTACTTATTCTCCTTTGATTTCTAGCGTCATAGAAATCTAGTTTTATAATCAATTTTTATCAATAATAATCATGTCTCTAAATTGTTTATTTCTTACTCTTTCATTATAAAACAATTTAGATCTTCATTCTAAATAACTATTTCAATTTCTCATTATTTCAAGTCATTCAAAATAACATACAAGTTTTTAAAACCCTTATTCACCCCCTCTAAGGGCGCCTACTGATCCAACACTCATGGGGTGGTCACCACCACAATACGCCAATCCTGCCGGATTATCATTCATCCAGGCCAACCACACAATATAAATAATTAAGGAGAACATGTCCACAACAATCACATAATCATTAAGATATTTAAATGCTTGTCCCAAATGAGATAATAATAGAATAAGTACTAAAAAAGGAAATGCTAAAGTTAAAAGGGGCTTAAGCCCGATACATCATGCTTTCTTGGCCTCTCTTTTGGCAAAGATAAAACACTATAAGCACTGACATGGGCTAGTGCCTTCATGAATGTATAACTCTCTGCTCTGCCCTGGGTAGATGTGAAGAGCGGGTATCAGAAGAGGGTTGCTCACTAGTGCTCTCCCCGCAGATGCCGAGAGACCAAGTCTAGGTCTAGCCACCGTGTCCTATTCCTCCCTCTGGTTGAGGGTCTGCTCCCCCTGGCACTCCTGTTTGTCATGCCATAACCGGCCGTCAGTATATAAGACTCAGCAGGTTCCTCAACGCCTCCACCCGCGACTCCTAGGCACCGTGCGGGAGGAGGAAGAGGAGGACAACAAGGGGTAAAAAGACAAGCAGATTACATGGAACTAGATAACAAGTATATTTATTGATAAAATACTCCATGTACTAGTTGGCAAGCATACATCTATTATAATTTGCGGAGCCTCCATCTCGCAGGAATATCTAGTCCTTCTTAGAGAATACCGAGCCTACCACTCGCAGGATTATCTAGTCCTTGTACCATTTCATCCCAAATTTGGGATGAGGTTTACTTATCGAGTTCTCCTACTTACTAATCTTGTCTATTGTTTAGTTATACTTAGAAGTTTAGGGTAAATCCTGGACTTCCCGAGGTCTACCCGGTGAAGGGCTCTCAGCGGTACTAGGGAATGCGATGGTGGCTGAAGCCCAAATCCCCTTCCCAGGATATTTAATCTTATGGGTGACTACCCATTCTTTTACCCTAATACCTCTCATGCTGTGCTTTGTTATAAGCGTGCTTTCAACTACATGGACAGGGAAGCGAAGGAGCTCCATTGAGCACCAGTCCTTGCCTTGCTTAGTAGTGGACTGTCTCTCCCGACCTTTCTTAAACACGATCTATAAGTTTCATGACCTAGTATTAACTAGGGTTCTAGTTACTGTAGTCTTCCCCCTTTTGAAAACATAGCTTGAGTTATCAAATCCCTATTTGATAATTTTACTAATCGCACCCAACCTCTACTACTAGTGTATTCCACTACTGGTTAACTCATCAATCAACTATGCACAATACCCAAGGGTTAGCATCTCCAGGGGTGATGACCAGAAGGGAGGGGTCTAAATCTAACATTCTAGTTTTTACTATTCGCAGTCCGACGGTCTTTAATCAACTCACATGTCCTAAAGAGGTGACGATATGAATCTAATTAAGAATGAGACGATTCTTGTTACAGGAGTTGTAGGGTTGCCCATATTAAGATTTCCAATTTTGTTTCACCGAGCACATGTATTAGGGCATATATAATTAATTCTTATAAACATAATGAGACTAGATTTGAACATGTGGTAGACTTTATCACCTACTAATAATTCCAAGAAAATTTCCAGATGTTCATAAAGCTATCAAAAGTCTAGGTACAAATTTCTACAACATTCTAGTGTCAATAATTCAAGATATGAATTTCTTAAGTTGTAACTTCAAATTCTACATTGTGAAGGAAGTATTATGTCTTCTCAATAAATAATTCTAATAAAATTCTCAGAAGTTCATATTGCTATCAAAAGTCTATGTACCAATTTCTATAGCATTCCAGGGTCAATAATTCAAGATATGAATTTTTTAAGTTGTAACTTCAAATTCTACATTGTGAAGGAAGTATTATGTCTTCTCAATAAATAATTCTAATAAAATTTCCAGAAGTGCATATTGCTATCAAAAGTCTATGTACCAATTTCTACAGCATTCCAGTGTCAATAATTCAAGATATGAATTTCTTAAGTTTATAACTTCAAATTCTACATTGTGAAGGAAGTATTATGTCTTCTCAATGAATAATTCTAATAAAATTTCCACAAGTGCATATTGCTAAGAAAAGTCTATGTACCAATTTCTACAGCATTCTAGTGTCAATAATTCAGGATATGAATTTCTTAAGTTGTAACATCAAATTCTACCATGTGAAGGAAGTATTATGTCTTCTCAATAAATAATTCCAATAAAATTTCCAGAAGTGCATATTGCTATCAAAAGTCAATGTACCAATTTCTACAACATTCCAGTGTAAATAATTCAGGAAATGTATTTCTTAAACTGTAACTTCAAATTCTACATTATGAAGGAAGTGTTATGTCTTCTCAATAAATAATTCTAATACAATTTCTAGAAGTGTATATTGCTATCAGAAGTCTATGTACCAATTTATACAACATTCCAGTATCAATAAATGAAGATATGAATTTCTTAAGTTATAACCTCAAATTCTACATTGTGAAGGAAGTATTATGTCTTCTCAATAAATAATTCTAGTATAATTTTGAGAACATTAGCATAACCAAATATGACTATCCAACAAGTTTCATAATTTCCAGATCCATTAAGACATCATTTTCAATTTAGAAAGGGAAATAGTCTAAATCCACTTAATGAAGCATGTACAACTATTATTCAATAAATAATTATAGTAAAAATTCTCAAAACATGTACCAATCCTAAAAGCTTAGTTATTGAGTCTCCTGTGAATCTAATCTCATTTAATCACCTAAAAGTGGATTAAGATGTATTAAAGAGTTCAAGGCCATTGATAATTAATAGGTCTAACTGACCCCAAAAATCCTAATTAAATTCTACAGAGTGTAATCACACTCTCCTAATTGTGTGCCAGAATTTCATAAGATTTCATACTCATATAACCTTGGAGAGGTTTAATATTGCTTTGGTGGCCAAAATCACATGATGTGACTTCTCTATGGGGATCAACCCCAAAGTTCTTGACTTTTTTTCTTGAGATATTAGATCTCATCGTGAAATGTGCATGTTTCTCATTTCATTAATTTTGCCCAAGGGGATCTCTCCCAATCCCCAAACAATCCAAGGTGCATAACACCTTACTTGATTCCCATGGCATATTGCCCTTGCATGTGAGTTTCCCTCTCATGCAGGAGTCCAAATGGGCTAAAGTTTCGCCCAAGCCCATATTATGGCTAGACTAGCCCCCACCACAAATTTGTGGTGGAGTAACCCCATTTGCCCACATCATAAGACATGCAAGCCATATTAACTACCCATTCAATCTCTAAGAAAGACATTTCAAAAAGTCCCCAAATTTTTACAGGGGCTAGATTAGGGCAACACCCATGCATAACCAATTTTTTTGAATAATTGGAAATATAAAACTCCCTAATTAATTTTTCTAAGCTCCAAACCACATAATTACACATTTATTTCTAAAATAGATGCAAGGAGCTACAGAGCTCAAAATGGCCCAAGGTAAATTCCTAGAGCTAGGGTCTAAACATGACTTTCCATGTTGGTTGCTCCACTTGGGGGCTAAGGATAATTCTATAAAAATTCCTACAAATTGCATGCAATAAGGGTATTTATGGTCTACACTAGCAAATTCATATTATGAGTTGTAGAACTCCAAATTGAGCAAGGTCAATTTTTATGAACTACTGAGATCCTCATCCTCAAATTTAATGTTGGCCATTTCCCTTGAATCAGAGCGCATAATTTTCTATAATTATTTTTGGGTCACAGCCTAATATTAACATAATATTTAATGTTCATAAGAAAATTCATACAGGGAGACACAATGCTCTAAAAATCACAAAAAATTTACTATATGTAGCTGGGAGCATGGGCTACAACTTTGGTATTCAACACTTACTCAGAATGTTCACCAAATAATTACTAAAAATCTTGCAATAAGTAGGCTGAAATTAACTAAAATAATTTATCAATTTATATTAAATCCCTTGATAATGATTTAATGGATGCTCTAGATTTCATCTTCCCCGTTGGATCAAAGGTCCCAATCACCCCGTCCTGGAGCACCTTTCAGGGACGATTTCGGCGGCACCCAGTGTATTTCGGCAAAACCCTCTCACCACCACCATCACCCGACCCGGGGCTTTCAATTAGAGGCGGCCGTTTGGCCAGAGGTGACCGGAGTAACCCTCCAACACCTTTCATTTTCCAGTCAGGAACATCAAAAAGATGGCATGGTGATACACCATTGCAACATGGGTTTCAAAGAGGAAGAATGGGGGAGAGCTAGCACGGATGGAGGAGTAGAGGAACCGACCTGATTGCGAGTGGTAGCCCTGGTGTTCCTCTTGGGTTCCATTCAAGCTTTTCCGACGAGCTCTTGGTAAACAGTTCCAATTCAGGTATGATTTCTTCAATTAGCTGGGGGATTCGTCTCCTCTGTGAGTTCTGAGAGTGGTGGTGAGGTTGGTTTGAGTCGGGGCTGGGTTATCTTGAATGTGACATTAAGTGGCGATCTCCACGATGTTGCACCTCCACGATGGACAATCTCCTTGCACCTGTTAGGCCGGGAAATGGCTCGATTCTCCTCCCTGGTTCTAATGCCAATAGTGGGAGTGAAAATTGAACCCAATGGAGGCCTCCCACCTTGATTGCCATTATTGAGGCATCGACTAGCTTGAATTGAATGTCCCCCCTCCATTGTTCAGCTGCCACCTTGCCTGATTCCTGTTGGACTTCTTTGGGGATGCTGAGAGAAATCCAGGAAAGGAGGGATGGTCGCCATATGGCCACCAATCCATGAATCCTTCCTTGGATTCTCTCATGGTGGTGGCCGACCACCACCATGTTGGGCCCTTCTTGGGGAAAATTGGCTCTTAGGAAATTTCAGCCCTAGTGAGCTTGATTAGGTGGGGTTGAGCCTAACGGCTCAAGGGTTAGGCTATGTCTAATGAGTTTGAGTTTGGGCTCACTTGACCCAAATAGACCAAATTGGGACTTTTGAGTTTGGGCTTGACCCAAGCTTACCCCAACCAATGTGGCTGGCCTACATTGGTTCCTTAGACCTTATGGACCTATTCTATGGGGAATTAGGTCATGGTGGGGTCATACGGGGTTTAATTACACATATTCTGCTTTAGGGGCAATTTGGGGGTTTTGGTGTTTTTGCCCTAATCTTCCAAAATTGAATGTGAACATTGGTTCATTTAGTTCCCATATACTCCCCTTAGGGTTTAAGAGAGATTGTGTTAGGTCAATTTGGCCAATTGAGGGCCAATTGAACCATATAGGGCAAAATTATAATTTGGGGTAATTTAGTAATTTTGCCTAATTTCCCAAAATTGGTTTATCCCAAGGGTCCAATGTGGACCCATTAGAGTCCCTTAGGGGTCTTGGAGTGTTAGGGGTGATCAATTTGATCATATATGACCAATTGAAGGTAAATTGAGGGGATTGGTTCAATTAGGTCAAATTGAGGCTTTTGGTAATTGGCCTAATTTCTCAAAATTGGTTTATCCCAAGGGTCCAATGTGGACCCATTAGACTCCCTTGGTGGTCTTGGAGTGTTAGGGGTGATCAATTTGATCACATATGACCAATTGAAGGTCAATTGAGGGGATTGGTTCAATTAGGTTAAATTGGGGCTTTTTGGTAATTAGGCCTAATTTCTCAAAATTGGTCCACCCCAATGGGGCAATGTTGTCCCACTAGTGTGATCAATTTGATCACATTGAGCCAATTGAAGGTCAATTGATGGAATTAGTTCAATTAGGTCAAATTGGGGCTTTTTGGTAATTAGGCATAATTTCCCAAAATTAACCAATTCCATTAGGTCCATTTGTCTCGTTAGTGTACCCTAGTGTTTAGGAAGGGTGTGGTGTGGTCAATTTCATCATACACAGGCTAATTGACCTACATTGGGGCGAAGTATGACAAATTGGGCCTTTATATGTAACTTGACCTAGCCAAGTCAAAGGCTCCTATAGTGATCATGGGACACCCTTTTGGTTCAAGGAACCATCCATGCAACCTAATATACTTTATTTTATCCTAGGGGTTTTCCTCATAGTTATAGGTGATGCATAAGGTGCTTTAGCCCTTTTGAGTTACCCTTGAATTCTGCTTAAATTGGGATGACCCATGGTGGCTAAGTGCACACCATGGTGTTCTCCTCTCCTTCAACTTGTCACCAAGGTATCCTAGGTCACTTATCCTATTTTTGCCATGATCTAGACATTACAAAAATTTCCTAGGGGCCTAGTTGTTTGGGGGATGTTACAGTCCTCGCCACCAAAAGGAGAGTACTCTTCTCCCCAGGAAGGGTACTCACTTTCCCCAATGACAGTACTCGCCTCCCCCTTGGACTGTACTCGTATGCACTCATGGTAATCGCCAATTTGAGTTAGGATTTTCCAAAAGATTCGCAGATCATCCTAGAACCAACTAGAATGTCCTAGAAGATGCTAGAATATGCTATATCTTTCCTAGAATACAAGCAACCCAGAGAAGGGTGACTTGCCAGCATGGCAGATCTCGAGGCTATAAATAGACCAGTGTTTCAGCTTAGAAGGGCATGTGAACCAGTTCAATCTTCCAGAAATCACTCGCTTTCTCTCTAAAAAAAGAGATCACGAGTACCCTGGAAATGTCACATAAACCATCTAAATAATGAGTAATCGCCAATCAAATGAAGAGCACATAGTACTCGCATAACGCAGAATAAGCACCTGCCAGTACCTTCCCTATATCAAGTGACAACTCTCCTAAAGATCTCGCGAATCTTCTAGGGGAATCTTCCTATCTACTCGCCCAATCACTCATGATTCCAAGTAACCAACCATCCATAGTACCCCCTACACTATCGTGGCCTTAGTTGTGTGGAGCTAGAGGAATTTTTGCATCAATAGTTCAACACGCGGCCTTTAGATTATGAATGGTTAATGAACAATGTGTCATGATGATTTAGCGAGACCATCATAGAACTCGCAAACCATACAAGTCAGGGAGTAACGAGTTCTAATAAATTAGTATCACAGATCATAAGTCGGGAAGTTGCGAGTTCCAGCAAACAGATCTCGCTAATTGTGTTGGACAGGAAGTAGCGAATCCTAACAAACAGATCTCGCAGACCATATTGATAAGAAGTAGCCAATTCTACAAGAAAGTTCTCACTTACCATACTGAACTAGAAGTCACGAGATCTAAGAAATTGATCTCGCCGAACCTAGATAAAAAAAATCTCCTGAAAACTCTGTGTAGGGGGTCTATAATATCAATGGTGAACAAGTTATACCTCGAAAACAAAGAATAAATGAATATCAATAATAAAGAAGTACAAGATATAAGTAGCAAGTTGGATCTCGTATTAAGAATCCTACAATCCATGGTTAAAACCCTTAAAGAAAAAATCACTTATATGTGTGATGACTCCTGGTGATAAGTCATCTAATGGCCATGTTGAATACATGTTGCGAGCTGATGTAGAGGAATTCTCCAATCCTAAGCACGATCTCCGTAAGGTGATTGTGAGTACTCTATAGAGTACTCATCTTCAAAGAGTTGATGAACTTGCACATCCATCAAAAGAAGAAGAATATACATTGCCCTTTTCAGAAAACATCCATTGGGAACAAGCTCCACTTGGATTTAAAGTGCCTCATCTTCCTCAGTTCACAGGAAGAGAAGATCCAGCCGGTTATTTACAAGATTTCGAGTCGGCCATCCTTATTTGAGACCCATTTGATAGCATCCATTGTAAACTATTATCCATGACCCTTAATGGGAGAGCTAAGGATTGGTTTTATCATTTACCATCCCGATCTATCAACTCTTTTGCAAACTTCTGAAAACAACTTTTACTACTATTCGCTACCTTGAAGAAATGAAAGAGAGGTCCCTCAACACTTTTCCAAATAAAACAAGGCAAATCTGAGCCTCTTTGTCATTATATTTATAGATTCAAAGAAGAAACTCTTGACATCGACGACGTTGACCAGAAGATGTATCAAGTTGCTTTAGTATGTGGATTACAACAAGGACTGTTCAAATTTGAAGTTAGTCGCGAGCCACCTAAGTCCTATAGAGACCTCATTAGTAGAGCTAACTGCTTCATCAAAGGAGAGAACACAAACCCAAATTTCATATCCTCTTTTTCCCAAGTGATACATCTACGGAAGGAGAATCCTCTTCATGATCGTCCTACCGCTGGTTATGTAAACCATATTTCTAAACGTTGTCTAGAATTCTATCCTCAAATGACACAACATGAGATACTCATCGTCGACGTCCATCTACACCTCCAAATTTCTGACAGACAAGAAGATCACAATCTCATTCTTCTACCTTAGACATAACTCCACCATCTTTGCCAGGAGACATGTCATCTACATCTACTTGGGCTCATTCTAGCAGGTCATTTGCTCCCCATGCATGCAAGAAAAGTCATTATAAAAAAGAGTATACAGATTTGACCAACTTTATGGAGGAAGTTCTTCAAATTATTCAGAAAGAGCTTGATTTTATAAATCCTCCCCTTCTACAACCTGATCGAGGGAGCCACCACAAGAATCTCTTTTACTAATACTACAAGAACATTTGTCATGATACAGAGAAGTGTCTCGGTCTTCGAAACCTTATGGAGCAATTTCTAAAAGAAGGAAAGCTACAAGAATACATTGCTTGGAAATCTTACCATAAATCGTCTCTAACAATGCCAAAGGCTTGCTCGAAGCTAGAATGACTTGTGATGTTATTCATTGGTTAGATTCACCTACCAAAAACTCCTTCAATTACTCTTGTACTTGTTGTTTATTGGGTGTCAACTTATCACCTAGAGGGGGGGTGAATAGGTTTTTCAAATTATTTTATCCCCTCTAGGTGTTCTTGATTTCTGATTAATAGATCTGCAAATTAGAATAGCACAACACAGAAAGCACGCAAGAACTTATAGAGGTTTCTTAAGACAGGGCGTCTTGAGTAGTCCTCTTTCCCTCTGCGCCTACCAAGCAGTGTGCTAGGCTCGGCAAACTCCGCAATATCTTCAGGCCCGCAAGCCTTACAACACGGACCCGCAAGTCCTACAGCCTAAGCCCGCAAGCCCCTACTGCACCCGAACCGACAAGCCCCTACTGCACCTGAACCCGCAAGCTCGACACTCAGGCCCTCAAGCCCTACACAACACAGATCTGCAAGTCCTGTGCCTACAGCCTAAGCCCGCAAGCCCTTACTGCACCCAAGCCCTCAAGTTCGACAAATTCGGACCCGCAAGTCCACTGCCCTGGCCCTCAAGCCTCACAGCTCTCCAGCGCTCAAGCTAGACAAAATCGAACCCGCAAGTCCACTGCCCTAGCCCTCAAGCCTTACAGCTCTCCAGCCCTCAAGCTAGACAAAATCAGACCCGCAAGTCCACTGCCCTGGCCCTCAAGCCTCACAGCTCTCCAGCCCTCAAGCTAGACACTTAGGCCCTCAAGCCTTACAACAATAAAAGATTTACAGTGATGAAAATGTTGGAGTTTCTGAGGTGATCTCAAAGCAATCAATAGTTAGTCTTACTGCCAACACAATATGAGCCTATAGGGTCGCACATAAAAGCTTTTGGAGAAGTTGGAGAAAGGATTGTGTTGGCCTTACTCATATTGGATATGAGTGGAGGACCAATCCTGTGACTGCTTGGAATTAAGTTGAGAATGTCTCAACGGGAAATCGTTTAAAGTGTTTAAACGAATGAGTATTTACTTGACAAATTCGGCTAAAGGGTTTAACCGAACTGCGTCAAATTCGGTTAAAGGGTTTAACCGAATTAGCTTGATTTGATTAATGAAATTCGGCTAATATGATTAACCAAAATTATAACAGATTCGACTAAAGGGTTTTGCCTAATCATGTCAGTTCGACGAAAGGGTTTCGACGAAATGATATAGCCAAATTTGTATAGACGAATTCGTCGAAATGGTTTCGCCGAATTTGATTCGAATTCGGTTATATTGATTAGTCGAATTCGGCGAATGTAAATCTGGACAGATATTCATCTTTTCCCTCTGGTCTGCGGATAGCCTGATTTATGCGTTTTAGTATAAAAGGGAACGCGATTAGGTCTTCTAGATAGACAAAAAAGACTTAATCTTCTTCGCGATTTAGACGAGAACGGCCGACCGGAACAATTTCACGCGAGGGCATCTCGTTCTTCCCGTCCGCCGATCATTTTCTGTCGCCGCTGTCAGTCGCCGCCTCCCCTGGATCGGATCTAGCAGTCCGTGGGGATGTTGAGAGCTTCCTTCTCCGACCTAGTTCTTGTAGGACAAGAAGCTAGGGTTCTCCTTCGCTTGTGTGGACTTCTATAGAGGGATCGATCCATTTCGATTCTTGAAGAACTCAAAGACAGATTTTGGATTTCTCTTTGGAGCACCTTGGTTGAGTGTTGACTCAATCCCGCAAAGGTACTTTGTATTTCGATTTGATTATTCTCTTGAATCATGAAAACCGCAAGATCCGTTAGCTTCTTTTGGGTTGTTCTTATTATTATTTCCGCTGCGCACATTCGATATGTCATCCCGTTAGGGTATAGAAAACCCAACAGAAAACTATTTCTTCTGCCTGATGAAGATTGGCAACTTAGCCTGATGGAGATCGGCAACTTGAGGTTAAGGAAGATGTTTCTGATTCAGATCTTGAAAGCACAGTTCTTCTTCAATCTCTTTTCTTAGCCTGATGAGGAACGGATTCTTATTAGTCAATGGAGATGACTGATTCTTCTGAGAACGCTTGATTCTTGTTCTCTTCTTATTCTTCTTCTTCTCCGTAGAATGTACTGTTGTATTGAGAAGCAACGGTTGGATTCTTTTTCATTTTTCTCTCTCACAAAGATTACTTTTTCTAGGGCATCACTGTTCCCTTTTATAGGACGGATGAGCCGCTTAACGGTCACATATAATGTCCTTTACTATCAGACGCCCATTCCTTAAGAGTACACGCTGATTGGACAATCAGGAGGCGGCATTAATTGCTGACAGCGCATCCGCAACATTTGAATTCCGTCTCGACGATATTTCCAGCTTTATGACGATACTGATAGCATTACAACGATATGGATAATATCTCGACGATAGGACTTTGTCGATGCCTTGCCCTTGGTGGATCTTCAAGTCTTCTAGCGTCTGCCTCTGACGCTGATGTCTCGACGATACGAGATATTCTGGCATTTCTACATATACAATGATATGCTATCTCTGACTGTGTCGTCGTGATCTTCTTTCTTGTAGTCTGTCATTGTAATCACTTTGTTCTTTCGACGACATGAGCGATATCATGTCGACAGACTATGCTTTAGCAACTGCTTGTCTTTAGCTGTCCTTCTTCAGTCTTCTCGACGTCACGCCTTCTTTACGACGATGTCATTGTCATCAGTCTTACTTAGCCTTTTTGACGACACGACTTCTTTGATGATGTCGACAGTACTGCATCTTCTCGACCACATTCCTTCCTTTTGAATATGTCTCAGCGGTTGGGCTGAGATGGCTTCCTCTTCTCAGCAGATTCTGTCGATATGCAGAAAAATTTCTGCATTCGACGAACTGCATTCTGCGTTCGACGAACTGCATTCTGCGTTCGACGAACTGCATTCTGCGTTCGACGAACTGCATTCTGCGTTTGACGAACTTCATTCTGCGTTCGACAAACTTCATTCTTCGTTCGACGAACTCGCCAAGTCTCAGCATTTGCTTCTGTCCCATCTTTGCGTTCGACGAACTTCATTCTTTGTTCGACGAACTTCGTTCTTCGTTCGACGAACTTCATTTTTTGTTCGATGAACTCTCCAAGTCTCAGCGTTTGCTTGCTCATCATCATGACGACAAGCATACTTTGTCGATGACATCTCCTATTCTTCTCGACGATATTATACTTAGTGAAATAACTAAAGTACTTGACATATTGTCTGATCTGTGCAAACATGAACTAGATATGACATTAAATACAACTTGAACTTATCATTGAGCTGAGTACTTCTTCAAATCAGGAACACTGCTAGGCACTGTTCCCAACAGTACTTTTATTTTTCTTAATTGTTTGCAGGAATATAATCAAGTTCAAAAGAGAATAATAGGGCTGCAAACCCACCATATGGTGGTCACCTCCATCCAATAAGGCTGTAAACCCACCTTATGGTGGTTACCTCCATCCAATAAGGCTGTAAACCCACCTTAAGGTGGTTGCCTCCATCCAATAAAGTTGTAAACCCACCATACGGTGGTCGCCTCGATCCAATAAAGTTGTTAAACCACCATACGGTGGTCGCCTTGATCTAATAAGGCTATAAGCGCACCTTACAGTGGTTGCCTCCATCCAATAAGGCTGTAAATACACCTTACGGTGGTTGCCTCCATCCAATAAGCTGTAAACCCACCCTACAGTGGTCTCCTTCACCCAATAAGGCTGTAAACCCGCCATATGGTGGTCGCCTTGATCTAATAAGGCTGTAAACCAACCTTATAGTGGTTTCCTCCATCCAATATGGTTGTAAACACACCTTACGGTGGTCTCCCTAATACATTATCGAGTAGTGGATGCCTTAAACTCCCTAGACGTCCTTTCAGGGGAGCGCTCTATCTCCGGACACCCATAACCCCACTCGAAAGCTCTAATAAAGGGAAGCTCCATAGTTACCTTATGACCAATCTGTCCTCCCTAACCTCTGACTTCTGATTACTTTAGTCAAATTGGTAACCACTAAGGGGTATCTTCCATACTCATGAATACCTATAATCGGTCTTTTCTTTCTAAATAAATTGTTCATCAATAATGGATGGTAACAAGGTTTCTGACCAAACTTAGCGGGTGTTTACCCTTGCGTTGAAGGAATTTGATATCTACATATAGTTGGGATCCTCATCTATGGAATTCTAAATATATTACATCAATCACTCACATGTCTTCATATAGGTACTCACTCCATGAAGAAATCAGATCACAATTGTAATCATATCTGGTCTCGACATATTCTTGATAGTATAATATTTATATAAATTTTATTATAATAATTTTATATTAAATTAGTACTTTCTATATTATTTTATCTTATTTTATCTTAATTATATTCTATAATATTCAACTGTAATCATATCTGGTCTCGACATAGTTTGGAGCTCATGGACATGTTCAGGAGCAAATTTTGTGCATTTTTTTGCTAAAAAGTAAAAGTACACACCCTAAGTCACAGGTGTGACCTAGGGCGTGACGTGTGTTCACGACCACAACCTTCTCCAGAAATGTTTCCAGTGCAAATTAAAGTCACATGGCCTTGGTCAAGGGCGTGACCAAGGGCGTGACTCCAAGTCACGACCATGACCCGACCCAGCAGTATTCCAGCTACCAAAATCACGCCACTAGCTCAGTTCAAAATTACATGCCTTCAGCCACTGGCATGACCGAGGGCGTGACCCGTTCGACAATCGCCACAAACACTCCAAATCGAGTCGTTCTTCTATCGTTCTAGATCCATCTTGACATGTCTTAGGTCACGAGCTTGACCTAGGGCGAGTAACCTCAAGTTACGCAAATTTTGGCGATTTTCCTCTCAACATTCCCGGGGTTTTCAAGTGGCAGTTATTCCCATACGCGCCCTTAGTCATGGGCGTGAGTTCCCAATGTTTAAGCTATAAAATTCAGTTGTTTCCAAGGGATCCTCATCCAGTCCTTGCTTTAGATTGGATCAATTTTACTTCATTTCATGTATTTTCTTGTATGTATTTTACTTTAATTCTTGCAATTTCATTTCTTAGCATAGTTATTTATTTCATGAACTTGTAATATCTTTGCCTAGCTATAAAATTGTGTCTCTTTCATTGCCATTTCTTTTCTTAGATAAAAATTGCAATTTACTTTGTCTCACATATTTCAATTCCTAGAATAATATTTAATTCCTTGCACTTGTAATTCCTTTTCTAATTTATGAATTTTTCTTCTTTCGAATCATGCTTAGATAATTCCTTTTACCATTTGATCGGATGATGTCTTTTGGAATTATAATTCTGTAATCATGCCTCAATAGCTTGAATGTGAAAACTATGATTTACATTTAATTTATCTTGCTTTGATTTCATATTGCTGATATATGAAAGTCAATCTATGATTCGTATTCTAGATGGACTAGAGGTCCATGCATACGAAGAGATCACTCATTGGTAAAAGGAGTTGCATGCACTCCTCGAGAGAGGATGACATAAATCTTCCAGATTGGAGTCAAATCCAATAGTGGGGTTCACCTCGTAAAGCAAGCTTAGGGGTTTCGACTGGCCGAGGGGTCTGAATAGATCAACCTAAGGTTTGTTGATAGTAATCCTCGAGAGAGGTGCTATCATGATTTGAGAACCTCCATGGTCAAGTTTTTATCATCATGCTTATGAATCTTAGATTTACGAATTATTTTCCTTAAGGTTGATTCGTGATCAATTGCTTTCATTCTTTATTTTAAAACTATATTTTATTTATCGATAAAATAATATTAATTTGTGTGAGTAAAAGTGCTCAATAGCCCCATGGAATACACACTTGATATTTTATTTTAAAAATATCATATACTATGAACAATAAGTGCTCTTGCCTATAGTTCGCAGAACTGAGAAAAAATATTATCTTAAATTTTACGTATCAGTTCTCTGGAATTCTATTTCTAATACATCAAGCACACGCATATCGTCATATGGGTACTCACACTTATGTGGAAATCGCATTAAGAACTTTATTCAAATTCAGACTCTATGAGATTTCTGGAAATTCCATTTATATTATAGAGGTATTCGTATATCTACGCATGGACATTCGCGCTTACAAGTCGCCATGAAGTTGTTTAAGGTGTTATAATCGATTTCAGCATTTAGATGTTCGATGGAATTCCATCTATGTTGTAGCAAGAACTCACATGTCGTCAAACTTGAATCCACTCATACGATGTTTGAAGATCTCGATGGTTCACAGGGTATTCACTTCTTATAAAGGAATTCATTTTTTATGAAACTCATGGTGGAGTAATTTCCACCATTTGCTTTCTGAATATTATCTGGTATTAATCATTACACTTCTTTTTGTGTTCATATTCTTCGAATGCAATCAAGTATTACTCGGTTTCTTTTTATGGTATCAGGCGCGCACAGATTTCACATATCTTTTGACTTTTATTCATTCTCTATAGAATCACGGCGGATTGGATATCCATCAATCACGAAATTCAATTGAAGAGATTGTCAAACTCATGTACATCACTCGCCAAAGTAACATTCAGGGATAGTCATGCAAAAGTTTAAATCTAAAAGCATGATCAAGGCCAACCGAATTTGCCATTCCTGCTCACATAAAGGCTAGTGTCATCGGAAAGGGATCTCTGTCAAAAGGAAAGGTACTCGACTATAAGAAGAGTTGAATTCGTAAGAATAATGAGAACAAAAACAAGACAAAGTACTCATCTAACGGAACCACTCATCGTTACTTAGGTTATTGAGGATCTCTCTGGCACTTGAATGATCGAGATTACGATTCAGTGACCGCGTGCTTTATATCTGCAAAGATTGGATTGTGTAATGACTATACATATGGAGGTTATAGGTCATGAATCCGCAAACTTCGTATATACAAAGGTGCATCATTATTTCGTAAGTATTTCTATAATTATATGGAAAATATGTTTGCATGTACAAACGTATAAGAAGAGCACGACATGATTTGAAGGAAACTACTCACTTCTTTAGGCATGCAAAGGTAAAAAGGCTACAATTACAAACTGGTTCTGCATGATCATTCATCAAAAAATAATGAAATAAAAGATGCCACTCATCATCGAAAGAGACCGTCACATCTTTGCCTTTGGCCTTTTATGACAAGTCTCATTTTAGAAGATGGGTTGGTTGGGTTATATCTGCTCGATGCAGTGTCGGTCTTCGAAGATGAGCTATCTTCCTCGTCAGCTTCTTCCTGCTCTAGGACAGTGATATTTTCCTCAGTGACCACTTCCAACAAGTCAACATTCACGCCAAGTGGAGAGTCCGCACCTTCCATTTTTTGAGATGAAAACCAATCCATGTTTGCCCGGAAGTCCGCGACGTCTCCATTTCGATCAGAATTATCGGCCACGGTAGTCTCGATTTTCTGAGAACGCCCAGACCACTAATCTAACCTCTGACAGATCTCCTAAGGCACAAGCGGCCAGACTCCAGCAAGACTGCATGACCGCGCGGTCTGGGTATTTTGTCTTTTTTGTTATTTGCACCCCATGTATCCTCTCTTCTCTGCCCTGGTTCTCCTGTATCCCGGGCAGCCCGTTATTTTTAGACCTGCCCATTTGGAAAGTCCCCCCCCCCCCCCCCCCCCCGTCTATAAATAAAGGTGTAGGGGTACTAGAAAAGGGACTTTTGATTCGAGCCTCCAACTTGTGGACTGTACAAGCGGTCTTGAATTTTGTCACTTTTCTACCTCTCATCCTGACCTATTTCAGACCCCTCTGTAATCCTTTTTGTGATCAATCAAAGCAGGTTTTCCCTCAGAAACCTCTCTTTTAGCATCCTTCATCCGGAGTAACCGACACTACGCACTCTCCCCCCATCTCCTTTTAGTGTGAGTTTTGGAGGTACAATTTTTGTGCCAACAGAATGAACACACGACCTTCAGATAGGAGTGTCTAGGAAAAATCAGTGGACAACAAGATGTCAGACTACAGGAATCATGCATCCTCATCGGTCCCCCAACGGTCGTCCTACGAGTCATTCGACCTCTCTAGAAGACCTTGAGCTTTGTTTTGAGATGCGCGTCAAGCAAGCTCGCCGAGAGGTCTCCCAGGCTCGACGAGAGGTCGTCCGAGCTCAGCAGGAGGCTGCTCAAGCTCAGTAGTAGACCGTCCAGCAATTTGAAGCCAGGAATCAAGTCCTGACCGCAAACTATCAGAGGATCTATCCTCATCCCGATCATTTTGCCACTCTTGATCGCCTAGCCGACGGTCACCCCTCTGACTGCATGATCCCTCAGGCTGCAGCCCCAAATGGTCTCAGGGAGAGGAGTTCGCCGCCCATTAAGCTCAATTCAGAGCTGCAGCCAAGAGGCTTCCATCCCAAGCTCTGAATTTTTAGGAGGACTATGCTTATCCTCCAGCTTCTGTTGCTACCGTTCCAGCTCCTTCTGACACTGATGAAGCAGAGGAGCCCTCCCACTTTTCTGATAGAGTTTGTTGGGAGCCTGCTCCCAACAGCTTTAGAGAGCCCAAATTACCTATGTTTTCTGGGGAGAGTGACCCAGTTTCCCATCTCTAGGCTTTCGAGTCTGCAATTGCTCTGAGAACTATTTCAAAGCTGCCACGTTCAAAATTCCAACCTCCATCACAAAGTGGGAGGAACTTCCTTCACCACCGTCCCTATCAGGGGCATCAGCAATTCTAATCCAAAGAACCTTTGCAGTTGGCCCAAGCTGCTTCAGCTTTGCAATCCACACCAGTCCATCAAATTTAGTACATCCAACCATTTCTCCTAGATTCTCAGCCATATTCAATGGCTCGCAAGAGTCTTTTACTGATCTTGGCATCTCCATAAGTGAAGTAGTGCAGGTGATTCAGAAGCAACCCTTCTATAGAAGACCAGCTCTGCTCCATTCAGATCCAAAGGCCAGGAACCCCACCCTCTACTATGAGCATCATAGGGAGAGGGGTCATCTGATTGAAATTTGTAGAGCTCTCCGCTTGCTGGTGGAGAAGCTTTTGAATGAAGGTAAATTGCAGGATTTGTTCCCAAAGGTAGACTCTTCAAAGGCTTCGACATCCAAGAACATGGAGATAGTAGAAGTGCATAGGGAGTGCCAATAGGTGAATAACGTTGGCCATCGCGGCAATGTTGGTTACTCAAATGATTGTGTGGAAGCAAATGACGAGGGAGATTTGGTCCACCTCTTCTGCATCCACAGAGGAGCAAGATTGGAATCTTCTAGGAAGGCAAGCCTCGCGAAGGCCAACCAGTCAGAGGTCGCCGCTACCTTTTCTTCAGCTCCAGTTCAAGGAATCGTCGCCTTTGGGCAAGGTGACCTTCCCCCGATCGCCAATCCTTTTAATGACGCAGTTGGTATCAAGGCGGTGATTGATAATTACACTGTGGAAAATATCCTAGTCAACACCGGGAGCTCAGTGAACCTCCTTTTTAAACCCGCTTTCGAAGCCCTGAAGACTGGCAAGACTCTCCTTTCAACTGAAGGGCCGCTCTACGAATTGCAGGGTGAGAAGAAAGAAGTTGAAGGAGTCGTCACACTCTCGGTGATGCTGGGAGGTATTGTGAAGTTGGTAAAATTCATAGCCATTGAAGCTCCGAGCAGCTACAATGCAATTTTCAGAAAGCTAAGTCTGAATGAGTATCAAGCGGTAGTTTCCTCCTACCACCTGGCCATAAAGTTTGCCCTGAATGGAAAATAGTATCGGATCATAAGTGATCCGAGGAAAGATCGAGAATGCTATGTGAGAGCAATCAATGTGACCGAATCCTCTCCCCCAAAGTAGCTGAGATCTCTTCAGGGCCACAAGCTTCTAACCAAGCCAAGGCGGCAGAAGAGGTTGAAGAAGATGTTATAGATGGAGTTTGATTGGAACCTGCCCAAGCATCTCAAGCCTTTCCCATCAATAAAGAGGTTGAAATCTAGAAGCTCACAATCAACGCAGATCTACCCAAAGCAGACAGGAGCCAACTCATCTCCTGCCTCCTGAAGAACCCGGATGTATTCTCCTAGTCCGCGAATGACATGCCAGAAGTTGATCCAGATGTCGCTTGTCACCACCTCAATATCGACTCAAACTTCATCCTCATCAAGCAAAAAAGAGTGTAGTGGAAGTAACCTTAGCTCAACCCATCCGGGAGGAGGTTGAAAATCTCCTGAAGGCCATGGTCATTCAAGAAATTTAAAATCCGGATTGTTGTAATGGTTAAAAAATCTGGAGGAAAGTGGAAAATGTGTGTTGATTTCATAAAACATAATAAAGCTTGCCCGAAAAATTGTTACCCCTTGCCTCAGATAGATTCTTTAATTGATTCCGCGGTTGGGTATTCGTGTATGAGCTTCTTAGATGCATTCTCTGGCTATCACCAAATAAGAATGCGCAAACACGATATCCCTCACACCTCATTCATCACGAATGACGGTTGCTTTTGCTATCTCGTAATGCCTTTCGAGCTAAAGAATGTTGGTGCTACCTATCAGAAAATGATGGACACCGTTTTCAAAACTCAAAAAGAAAGAAATCTAGAGGTCTATGTCAATGAACTTCTAATAAAAAGCAAGTCTTTCAAATCTCATCTTAATGACCTGAATGAAATGTTTGAGACTCTCCGGACCTTCAATATGAGGTTGAACCCATTGAAATGTGTTTTTGGATCTAGTAAAGGGAAGTTTCTCGGCCATCTCCTCACACCAGATGGGTTGGAGCTGAATCCTGATAAGGTGAAGGCTATCTTAGAAATGTCACCTCCTACGACCTCCAAGGAAGTTCAACAGCTAGGTGGGAGGATGGCAGGCTTGAGCCATTTTATCTCTCACTCGGGAGATAAAAGTGCTCATTTCTTCAAAACTCTCCGCGGAGGAGCTAAATTTGAGTGGACAAAAGAGTGTGATGAAGCTTTCAATCAGCTCAAGAAGGAGTTGACGTCAACTCCTTTTCTTCAAAGCCCGAGAGAGGGAGAAGACCTTTTTTTATACCTAGGGGTTGGTTTCGATGCTATCAGTTCCATGCTAGTCAGGGAAGAAAAGAAGAGGCAGTTTCCAGTATATTATGTGAGCAAGATCTTGAAGGATGCGGAAACCCAGAATCCGATCCTTGAGCCGTTGGCCTTAATGATCGTGAAAGATGGAGCCCCAAATCCAGATCCATCATACTAAAACCATGGGAGCAGGTGAAAGTGAATAAAGGTGAAAGATACAAATTGTACAGTCGTCAAGAATGGTCTAAGCATGAAGATCAAGAAGAAGCAAGGAGAGGTTACAGAAGGAACAAGAAAGCGGGAAGAATCTCTGCAAACACTCCTGAGCCCCTCAAGTATCACCCCAAACCATTTGAATACTTCACCAGACAAAATGAGAAGAAACAGGATGCCAGTGCCAAGAAAGCGAGGAGTGAAACAACTATGAGGGAACCAGAGAAATAGATGGATGAATTATTAGGGGCAAATTTAGAAATGTTGAAAACCTTAAACATCTGTCACTATTTATGAATTACCAATGAAGTGATATTTGTCAATTTATGTATTCACTCAAACTTAACTGTAATGTCATTATTATATGCTAATTTGCTTAAGATGTACTTTATCATTGAGTGGGTTATGACTTCTTCAAATAGGGGGAGATTGTTGGGAACAGTGCCTAGAAATGTTCCTGATTTGAAGAAGTGCTGAGATCAATGATAAGTACAAGTTGTATTTGATGATACATTTAATTCATGCTTGTAGTGATTAGACAATATGTCTAGTACTTTAATAACTTCACTAAGTACAATATCGTCGAAAAGGCTAAGCAAGACAATATCGACGATTTAATCGTAAAGAAGCCTTGACATCAAAATGGCTAAGTAAAATAGATGTCGACAACATCGTAGTAAAGAAGCCATATCGTTGAAAAGACAAATAAAGACTGATATCGAAAAGGCTAAGAAAGACAATAACAACGACATCGTGAACAAGACATCGAGCAGTCAAGATTACGCCGACATCTGTTAGATGACTTCATGTCATCTTAAGTGTAAGTGTAGAAGGGATGTCTCTTATCGTCGAGATATCCTTTTCTGAAGAAGAAGGAAGAAGACTTGAAGATCTGTCCAAGTCCAAGACAACGACAAGCTCTGTCGTCGAGATATTGTCCATGTCGTCGTAACGATGGAAATATCATCGAGACAGATTCAAATTCTGTCAGACGTGCTATCAGCAATTAATGTCGCCGCCTGATTGTCCAATCAGCGCGTGCTCTTAAGGAAAGGGATTCTGACACTTAAGGAATTTTACAGGAGACTGTTGGGGGGCTCCTTAGTCTTATAAAAGGGATAAGTGTCTGCCCTAATACATCACACAGAGAATACTAAGGAATTTACGCGAGAACTAAAAGAACAAAAAGCGGCATAAAGAAGGAACAAGAACCGAGAACAAAATGATCTTCATCCTTCATTCTCCAAGAATCTGTCTAGCTTCATCGACTGATAAGAAGAGTTCCAGATAGAAGAAAAGCTTGAAGAAGATCTGTGTTGTTAAGGTTCAAATCAGAAGCATCTTCTTCAAGACAAGAAGCCAATCTCCATCAGGCAGAAGAATCTTTATTTACTCTTTCTCTATAAGGCTTGCGGGCCAAAAACTGGTAGGATCTATTTACAGATCTGAGAGTCGAGCTTGCAGGCTTGAGATCTGTGATGCTTAAGGGCCAGGGAAGTGGACTTGTGGGTCCGATCGTGTCAAGCTTGCGAGCTTGAGAACTGTGAGGCTTGAGGGCCAAGGCAGTGGAACTTGCGGGTCCAAGAGGTAAGACTTGCGGGTCTATGCTGTGTAGGGCTTGAGGGCCTGAGTCCCGGGTTTGCGGACCGGAGTTTAGTAGGGGCTTGCGGGCCTAGGCTGTAGGACTTGTGGGTCCGAGTTGTAAGGCTTGTGGGCCAGAGTCATTGGCGGAGTTTGCCAAGCCTAGAACACTGCTAGGTTGGTGCAAAGGGACAGAGGACTAATCAAGACACATCGTCTTGAGGAACCTCTATAAATCTTTGTGTGTTTTCTGTGTTATGCTTCTTGTATCATAATCTAACAAACCAGAAAACAAGAACACCATAGAGGGTCAAAGTAATTTGAAATACCTATTAACCCCCTCTAGGTGATAAGTCGACACCCCATAACTAACACAGATGGTGGGGTGAATTCAAATCTATGTAGCAGTAGCTCACCAAGCTCATACGGAGGATCGTTAAGATGTCGGGTCCTTGCTGGCATCTGACACAGCTCTGCATCAAGGGAAGTCTAGGTGAATGTCCAGCTCTGTCATGCATTTTAGGACATCATTACAATACTGATGATCTTTCCTAGGGAAAGCAATGTCAGTATAGCTCCTGCAGCATGACCGCACCTGCCCTACTGATCATCTTGCTCTATAACCCTCAAGTGCTCATTGGTGAAAGGATAGCCGAGGGATGGTAAGAAACATTTGTTACCATCACCTAAGCCCTGGAGTTGCAAGAATTCAGTAATTATGATGATCATTCGAGTAAAGAAATGTCAGTATGGCTTTACAGCGAAACCACACCTGCCCGTTTGATCATCTCAGATTGAATACCTCTCAAGATTTAAGTATCTTTTTAATATGAATGGGCGGTCTGAACATTTTGAGATCGCTAGTCTTTGGGTATTTCATGATGTTACAAAGGGGCGGTCTAGATAATCTGGGACCACCGCCTATAATCCAAGGTATGTTATTATGATGAAAGGTGATCTGAAATATTGAAATTTGCCATCCATAAGTATTTCGGTTTTGCTCTGCGAAGAGGCGGTCTGGAGAATTTGAGGCCGCCGCCTGGGTTTTTCCTGTGTATGAATCCGTTGAGAATTAATTTGAGATATTTGGAATCGTCAACTGCAAACCTTTTCTGATGTGAATTTTTATAAGGTGCAGTCTGGAGAAATGGATGCCACCGACTAAATGCTCCCTTTTACTTGTCTTTCCTGGAGCCTACGAGGGTATTCTCGGGATCTCTCTTCTATTTATCTACTAATTAACGGTCTGAGAAATGCGAGACCGCTATCTACCCATCTTTAACAAAGGTTTGAGGTTTTTTAAGCGACGAGGAATCTGGGCTAAATGATATCATTCACTAGATCTCACCCCTACTTTAATTCTAAGTAGCAGTCTAAAAAACTGAGACCGTTGGATATCTATCTTCAAAATTTTAAAGTTCAAAAAATGGTTATCATTCGTGTAAGGGGCGGTCTGAACTACTGAACATCGCCACTCGTCTCTTGCATAAGTATTTTTCCAAATAACTTGAAACATGCAGAATCATTATCTGTGAATGGTTATGATTCAACATCTCGGCAAAGGATTTTCAGTTACTATAGATCGCCATTTACAAACGATCTCATTTAATTTTAGCGATCTCATTATAGGAAGATTTCACGTGATTAAAGTTAGTATTTCACATCACCTTGTGGGGGGTCTGACAAAAAGAAGACCGCCACTGTGAGTTGTTCAAAGTATAGAATATTATGCATATAGCTAGTGTTTCAAGCTCGGTGATGCCTAAGACATTGAGATCGAATGTAAAATTTTACCTCTATAAGAAATGAGATCGCATATAATTAGAATTATTCTTCCGCTATAAGTCCAAACACCAGTTGTTATCTATTGTGATCGATTTATCTTCACTATGGATTATGATAAGATCTCGAATAGTAAGATTGACACAAGCGCAAAGAACAAGGAAAGCATTCACCTACAAAAGATACAAAGGCATGAAAATATTTCATTCTTTTCCAAAGTTTTAGTAAAGAGATCGTGCGGTCTTAAACCGATAGTTACATCTTTTGAGCAAATAAAAAAAATCTACTACATCATATTCCTAGTCCTTTCAATCACTCCTCGGTCTCTTCGAAGACTGCTCTTCTGAAAAAGAAGAATTGGTTTCCTCGGTAGACTCGTCTGAGCTTCACGAAAAAGCATGAAAATATTTCATTCATTTCCAAAGTATTAGTAAAGAGATCGTGCGGTCTTAAATCGACAGTTACATCTTTTGAGCAAATAAAAAAAATCTACTACATCATATTCCTAGTCCTTTCAATCACTCCTCGGTCTCTTCGGAGGCTGCTCTTCTGAAAAAGAAGAATTGGTTTCCTCGGTAGACTCATCTGAGCTTCACGAAACCTTTGATCCAGAACTTGAGACCGCATCTGCACTTAGATCATCACCAAGGGTATATTGACTTACGTTCATAATGGCACGATTGCTTTCTATATTCACGTCTTCAGCGGTCTCATCCTCTCTAGCGGTCTCGGATATCGTGACCGATTCTTCCTCTATCATCTTTGCCATCGCCGGGAAGAGATCAACAAATCTTACTTCTTGAAACTTTGAAGTGAGACCGCCTTGCTTGCGAAGCTTATCGATCGTCGAGTTCGACGTGTCCTTCACGTGCTTCATCATAGCCTATTGAAAATCTGGATTTTCAATATTATAGGCCTCCTTCTTTGATTGTTGCAAAGAAAAACATATCAGATCGCGCGGTCACAATAAAATAGGTAGAAGACCGTGTGTAAAGTACCCTTACATATAATTCTTCTTGCATGAGACCAATCTCCTTCATGGCAGCGCGAAGAGATCGCCCCATGTGATGATTTAAGATCGTGTTCCTGATGGTCGCTTGCGCGGCCATGTCAAGGAGCAAATCAGTCTCAATCTCATATGCCTCTTTTGCATTTCTCTCACCTTAAATCTTGGAGGTGACCGCATGAGCATGGCGCGTCATTTTTCTGCTCCAAAGAGGAAGGGTTGTGGACACCTTCACACTCTTTCCCTTCGCATTCCATTTCAGAAGGGGCTTCCCCTTGGTATCTTTAAATTTCTTAGCAAAGCCGATCAAAGGGAAAGGCTTGCCATAGGAGCTGGGCTCTTCATCGGGCTCATTAGCTTCTCTTGCGTGGTCTCACCTCAGCTGCATTTCCATCTGAGTGAGGACCTCTTCATTTGGTGCCACGGGATCGATGGCGGGGACCATGAAAGTCACTCAAAAGAAAACAGTTAGAAATATTTGAAAATAATGGTGAGATCGCACGAGACCACAGCTAACTGCTTACTTTCTTCTGGAGTGATCGCTACGATCTCTAGCCAAATCGCCAGATAATGGAGGAGATTGAAGCGCTTATTCGCCAGAAAAGCTAAGATCTTCAGTTCCTCTTCTGAGATCGCTTTTGCTTTCTTGAAAACCCCTTCTGCTCTGGGCGATGGCAAGCTTTTGAGACTGCCGAGATCACCTTCAAAGATCAGAAATCTCTCCGTCCTAAAAGGAATTTTATTAGAAAGATTTAAAACTTTTATACCATTACAAGAAAAATATACTAATCCTTTGAATTCCTCTTTCTTTTGCCCTTCTTTGAGCGACTTCACGGTGAAGGTCGCGCGAAAGAGAGTTATGGAAAATCTTATCCTTGCCGATTTTAGAGAGTTAATGAAAACATTAATGATACCGATTGAATTGGGTGGCAGTTGGCCAAACACAATTCCATAGTAATCCATCACTTCGAGAATTTCCTAAGGAAGAGGTAACTTCAAGGCGTAGTCAAAGTGGTTGACTGGAATAACAAATTTGTTCTCCGCGCCAAAACTCAACCCTTCATTCTCCAGAGGCGGTCTGACAACGATTTGGTTTTGAATCACGTGTTTCCCCAAAAAAGACAGATATTCATCCTTAGAAAGTCTACAAGGTTTATGATCGGCGCTCAAGAAAGTTTCAGCAGCGGAAGTTCGGGCGGACACCATTATTGGAGATCGCTGAGACTGGTGTTTTGGGCACATTTAGAAAGTATGAAATAATAATTTTAAGGCCAACTATTTATAGAAGCCAAGGGATATTTTCGTAACGATGACTTTCTTCGAGACCGCCCAACAAGCTGTACAGACCGCAAGACCTGTGCAAGTTAAGAGTGATAACAAGCAGTATAGTCGATATCAATAAACTAAGATCGCAGAATTCCAAACAACAACACAAGAATTAGCAAAGGAAAAGAGATCAGCATCACAACAAATATAGAGATTGCATAGCGCAAAAAAATAGATTGTCACAATATATTACAACAAATAATTCATGTTTAATGTTTTTGAGACCGCATAAAATTGAAAACTAAAATCTATCTCCTAGTCGGACGTTTCCACCCAACACAAGCTGCAATATCTTGCATCTCATTACTGACGGTCAGAACAAACGCAAGGTTATGATTAGCTGACATTGTAGCTCGATGGATCTTCGACATCTCCTTATCCAGCTGCTCCATAGGAATCACAACAATCTCGGAAGTCGATCTCATTTCAGGAAGACCGCCAGAAGTTCCTGGTCGCATATACATTTGAACAGGACCAGCTTTGATTGTCGCGAGCTCGGCAGATAGGGCAATAGGTTTTCCCTGTAGTAATCTGCATCCTTCTTAGCTTTTCAAAATGATTTATTTAGCCCAGCGAGCCTCAACTCATATTCCTCGCGAACACTTTTGGTGCATTTAACCTCCTTGGCATAGAGCTTTTCCCCAAAATCAGCGGTCAGGTTCCTGAGATGGTCCTCTAGCATCCGTTCGTGATCTCGCATAGTGCAGACATCCTCAAAAATGGGTTTGAGGATATCAGCTAACTGTGATGGAATCGTCAGCTTTTGCGGGATTTCCCCTTCCTCAGGGATCGAGTCGATCTCTTCAGCATCTGCGGTCAAAAGAAGATGGGTTATTAATTCAGATATGATTATTCAAAAAAGGAAAGAGATCGCGCAGAAAGGATACTTGGAAGGAAAGAAAGACTGCAGTCATATAAGGCCTTTTCAGCATCTTTTGTGACCGTGGGATCTGCGGTCAGCAAAAGGCGGTCAGACCCTCTAAAGCGCTCTAGATCCATTCTTTCCAGTTCCCTCTTTTGCGATCTCTCTCCTTCTCTTCTTCTTCTATTTAACTCAGCATTGCTAACAAGAATGTAATCCGTTTCTATGATGACGATCTCACATCGCTCCTCTGGAGAATTAGGGTCGAAAGCAAGTAAAGGAAGGGAGTCTGGTGGTCTCGCAATCATCTTCACCTTACAAGTCCGCAAGGTATGAACAGCCGCCGCGCGGTCTGCTGTTGCTTGACTCAGCTTGGCATCTTGGTCAGCGAGAAGCTTCTTCAGACCTGCAGATAGCGCAACCTTCTCTTTCGTGATCTAACGAGCTTCTTCTTCTCCTCCCTTCTTTCCTTCCTTCTCCATCTTCTTTTCTGCGATCTTCTCTTTGTTCTTTTTCTTCTTTTCCTTCTTTTTCTCCTCAGCTATCTCTATTTTTTCTCCCCCTCTTTATTTTTCTCCTCTTCAGCGATCAGCTACGCTTCCTCAAACTTCTCTCTCTTTTCCACTTCTTCCTCTTTGTTCTTCTTCTCGGCCTCTATCCTCAGCCTGACCTCTTCAGCAGCTTCCTACTAAGTGATCTGATTTAGCTGGTCGACAATCTCTCAAAATCGCTCAGACTCAAAAGGATCAACTACTTGTGAGATCGAACAAAGAAGATCGTTAGATGAGTCATCTTCAAGATAAGCTATCAATTCAGAGTCTGTGATCCTTGAAGATGTTGAGATCATAAGAGGAAAAGAGAGACCGGCTCGGTCACTTACCTTTACGGGAGGATCCACAGTGGGGTGTCCCAGATCGCCTTCTCCAGGAATTGTGGTCGCCTTTACCAAAGCGGTCTTGGCGGTCACTTCTTTGCGGTCATTTATTTTCTATTTTTGATGATCTGCTCAGATGAATTCTTTTCTTTTTAACGCCTTTGCAGGCTCCTGCTGCTCCCCGATCTACTGCCTAAGCTTCTCGGCTGAGGATTTTTTCTTCTACATCTCTGCCTTGATGGCTTCAGTATATGTGGTCCCACTAGGATGAACAACGTCCTGTTCAAGAACCTCAATGGACTTATCATAGTCAAAGGTGATCGTGAGATTGTCGCAAAGATTCAGCTTAGGAGGCCCCAAAGAAGTAATCGACACATCAACAACTTTCTTTTTCCCTTTTGAAGGAGAGCCAGCGTTCTCCTTCAAAGCTTCTCCTTTCGATGAAGCCTTAACCGCTAAAGTCTTCTTCGATCTTGTGGTCTCCTTCCCGCTATTTTTTCTTTTTCGAGGTGGCGACACTCGGCGAGCTCCGGGTATTTGCCCACCTATTTAGGACCGATACGATGTCCACTTTCAGAGTTCATTGCGGTCTAGAAAGAGATAATCACTTAAGGCACCAACTCTTAGTTTCTTCTAGAAGGTTCTAAATTCTGAAGACTTGAAGCTGTATTTATAGTTTTTATCGCATTTATGACGGTCACGATCTCTGTGGTCAAAGCGAACATTTCCGAAGTTCCAACGACACTTGAAAATGTGTGGGGATCATGTTTGCCCGGAAGTCCACGACCTCTCCCTTTCGGTCAGATTGATCATCTCCAGCGGTCTCCAATTTGGGAGATCGCCTAGACCTTCTGCACCCTCAAGAAATTCTCCCAAGGCATATGCGGTCAGATTTGAGTAAGATCGCCAGACCAAGCGGTCTAGGGTTTTTCTTCCTTTTTATTATTAGTACCCCTCGTCTCTGCCCTGGTTCTCCTGTACCCCGGACAGCCCGTTATTTTTGGATCTGCCAATTTGAGCAGCCTCCACGTCAAGAAATAGAGGGGTAGGGGTACCTGAAAGAGGATTTTTGCTTCGAGCCTCCAGCTTAGAATCTGTGTAAGCGGTCTCAAATTCTATCACTTTTCTACCTCTTAATCTTTTGAGATTAATCGAAGCAGTTTTTCTCTCAGAGGTTTCCCCTCTGGCAATCTCCGTGTAACGTGCACTCCGCAGTCTCCCCCCATCTCCTTTTAGTGTGTGTTTTGGAGGTACAATTTTTGTGCCATCAAATACAACAACAATCAGGCAAGAAGAAGTGAAAAGAAGAATGACCAAATACTTTGATAAAAATGTCAAAGTTAAAGAATTTGTTGTTGGCGATCTAGTCCTCAAGAAGGTGGATGCAACAACAAGATCTGGCTCAGTTGGAAAGCTCAATCCAAATTGGGCAGGACCATTCATCATAAAAGAGGTGCTCAAGAATGGAGCTTATCGTCTCTAGACTTATGAAGGGGAGGAATTATCGCACACTTGGAGTGGAGACGACTTGAAGCGCTTCTTTTCTTGAAAAACATGTATTTTCATTTCTTTCCTTTCTTCTTGCAAGTATTCTGATGATGATGTAATCTCTTGTACTCTATGTATTGAAAGGAGAGCACCAAGATAGATTGTTGACAAGGCTAAAATCCTACTAAGCGATACATCGATGGATCCTACTTGTTGCTCCCTCAACTTGAAGCTTGAGATATAAATCTACCATGACCACAGGTAGCGAGGAGATTTCGCATTTGTACAGTAGTAGCTCGCCAATCTCGTGCGGAGGATCTTTAGGATACCGGGTCCTTGCTGACATCTGACACACCTCTGCATCAAGGGAGGTCTAGGTGAATGTCTAGCTCTATCATTCATTATAGGACATCGTTACAGTCTTGATGATCCTTCCCAGAGAAAGCAATGTAGGTGTAGCTCCTCAGCATGACCACACCTACCCTAATGATCATCTAGCTCTGTGACCCTCGAATACTCATTAGTTTAAAGATAGCCAAGGGGCGGTTAGGAGCATCTATGACCGTCGCCTGAACCCTGGTGTGGCTAGGGTGTTACAACCTTGGTGATCTCTCGATGAAAGCAATGTCAGTAACTCTTCAGCAACCACACATGGCATATTGACCATCTTGGTCGGTACACCTCTCTTCTTCTTTTGACCGTCAAGGTACCCTCTCTTCTTAGGGTATTACACTCTTAATGATTTCTTGAGGAAAGCATTGTCGGTAGCTCTTTAGGTCCCACACTTGCCCTTTTTATTGGGAACAGTGCCCTACAATGTTCCCGATTTGAAGAAGTGCTCAGGTCAATGATAAAAACACTATGTATTTGATGGTTTGTCTTAATTATGAGTATAAAAAGTATGTCCAATACTTCTCTAATCTCTCTAAGTCCAAAATCGTTGAGAAGGATTGGACATATCGTTGAAATAGTATATATGTCGTTGAGATTACTCATAGAAGGAAACATAAGAAATCAGTCAAGAATCGTCGTGACATTAAGAATAACACAACGATATCATTATGTCAACAAAGTACACGACGATATCGTTGTGAGAATAAGAAGAAACAACTAAGTCAAGGTATCATCGTGACAACAAGTATCACACGATGATATCGTTGAAAAGACTGTCGTGCAGAAGTTCTTCAGAATTCATAAGTAAAATATCTGGCTAAGAAGACATATCATCGTAAAGGGGCTATATCGTCTTGAAGACTCAGTCAGTGATCGTGGAGATAGTTTGCAGCTGAAGTAGTAGTCAAGATGATCTCGGCGATATTGACGAGAAGGCCTCATATCAGCAAGATAATCTCGACGATATCGACGAGAAGACTTCATGTCGTCGTGACTGCACATATAGCTGAAATGTTCCATATCATTGAGATATCTATCTCAGGTGAAGAGTTCAAAAATCTTGAAGAAATTTCTAAGTCCCAAATGGATCGCAGAGACAACAAGGTCTGTCATCGAGATGTTGCTCATATCGTCGAGATAGACCAAGTTTTTTCGAAACACGCTATCCACAATTAATGTCACCGTCTAAGGGACCAATCAGCGAATGTCATTAAGGAATGAGCTTCTGACATTAAAGAGTGCTCAGAATTGACCGTTAGAAGGCCTTGTCATATAAAAAGATAAAGTATGTTCCCTAATAAGACAGAGAATAGAATCAGAACACAGAATGGCTATAAGAAGAAGGAACTGTTTTCTTGAGAACCATATGCTCATACTCTCAGTTCTCTAAGTCCTAGTCAAGCATCACTGACTGATAACATGTGTTCCAGAAAGAAGAAGAGGATGGAAAAGAAGCTTTTGTGCATCAGTAAAACTTTCTTAAAGTTTTCTCTTCAAGTCCAGAGGTCATCTGCATCATGCTTCAGAAGAACTCTCCAGATTATCTTTTGCTGTGTGGAGTGTTCTTCAATCTTGTAAACAATATATTTTCTGTTGGACTCTTTGAGTCTGAGTTGTAGGGTTCCTGAACCTGAGATAGGATCTCTTATAGATCTGAGTTGTAGGGCCTGGAGTGCCTGCGTTAAAGGGTTCCTGGAACCTGAGGTAGGATTTTAGAAGGATCTGAGTTGTAAGGCCTGGAATGCCTGAGTGTAGGGCCTTTGTGCTTGAGGTGCAGGATCTGTGAAGGAGATCTGAGTTTTGGTGGAGTTTGCTGATTCAAGTATATTGCTAGATAAGCGCAGAGGGACAGTGGAGTACTCTAGATACATCTTTTAGGGGAACCACTATAAATCTGGTGTTTTTGTGTGCTGTTTTTGGCGACTGTTTCTGTGTTGTGATTTTCTCCGTGTGCTCTAAAGATTAAAGTTTAAATTAGCTACATCACCTATTCTCCCCCTATAGGTGATAGTTCCATAAACAACAAGTGGTATTAGAGCCAGGTTGACTTAACAGTCAGATCTAGATCTATGGAACTATTCCTAATGGCTAGATGTGATCAACACAAGGAGATAAGGTCCATGAAACTTCCAGTGCACTCCAAAGAAAATTTGCCCATCTGGAAAGAGAGAGTCAGATTGTTCATGGAGGTTGCACATCCCGGAGTATTTGTTACTGTTCAAGAGGGTCCTCAAATACCCATGACAGCCTCAACCATAGATCCTGCCAAACAAGTACCAAAGAAGTACTTGGACACTAGTAAGGATGATCTTGACTTGGTGGCCTATGACAAAAGGGCACAAAACATCATAGTAAGTGACATTGATGACTCCACCCTCCAAAACATTATTCACTGTAAATTTGTGTAACGCCCCTAAATTTCTGATAATTTAAATTAAATATTACTATGGCGTAATAATGGCGTGAGGGCGTTACATTAGCACATAGTTAGCAGTGTCAGTCTTGGTGAAAAGTTTACGAAGAAAAAGGAATTTAAAATAATTTGATCGAATTTGTCAAATTTTGTTATCATAAATTGCGTAAATTAAATCGTAGCTTGTAATCGGATCGTCGAACTCTGATTTCGACTTTGACGCTGGTTTTGGAAAACCGGTATTTGCCTTCGGTGCGATTTTCGTGAAAAATCTGAGTTATTCTTGTCCAAATCGTGAATTTATGGCTAAAACTTTTATAAGTTAATATTAAATAAAAAATTCTTAACTCTAGTATAAAAAGACACTTTAGAGGATTAGGTTTTACCGATCCTTCTCTTTTGTTTCCGCCGAACCAGAGCCGCACGTGAGTGCGCAGGTCGCGATCATCGTAGAGCTTTCGTCGGCTGATCGAGAGTGATCTAGTGTACGAAACCTTTGTCTAAGCATAGATTCGGAAAGCTCTCACCGAGATCTTCGTTTGTGTGGTGAGCATTTTTTTGATTTCGTAGGTTTTTGGCATTGGAATGTTTGGTCCTATGCCTCGTTTCTCTTTCTAATCTTTTAGAAATTATTCGTTGGAGCGTTCTTTTGGTCGATCTTAGACGTGGAGGGTTAGAGAGGCCGGGCTTCGGAGAGTTTTGACGCAAGTGGTGGACTGTTCACCCTTCCCATGCTTTTGATCAATCCGTATCTTCCTTATATTTTTTAGTCAATAAATTTTTTGTGTTGTTTCCCTTCTCTTTTTCTCTAAGCAGAATTCGTCGATTAATGGTAACAAAATTCGTCGAATGTATATGACGAATTTGTCGAGAGTTATCAAAATTCGTCAAGTATAATCAACGAACTCGTTGAGTGTATGCGATTCGTTTAGTGGCCAAGTGAATTCGTCGAATGTATATACGATGAATTCGTCGAGTGATTTCGTGTAAATCGGTAAGTGTTAGAGGAATTCGTCGAGTAATTTCGACAAATTCGTCGAATGAAAAGTAGATTCGTCTAGTGTATTCATGTAAATTCGCCGAGTAGCTTAGCCAAAATCCATCGAGTAGTCAATGGGAATTCGTCAAGCGTATACGACGAATTCGTCGAGTGATATCACAATTAGTCAAGTCAATTCGATAAATTCGTCGAGTGAGCAATATGTTCGTCGAGTACTTAGGAATAGATTCGTCGATTGTTAGTTAGAAATTCGTCGAGACGGTTTGTTGTAAGGGTTGTACTCAGAAATGTTTTAGGTTTTTCTATGGTGCTAGATGGATCAAGATGGTGTATTCCCAGTTGGATGGGTTGGACCGGCATCACCACTATAGTACCTGTTTTTCTTCCTTGGACGTGTAGACTGTTGATTGTGTGGGTGAATCCACCTCCACAGTGATTTTGTTCCTTGGATGTTTTGGTCTGATGGTTTGTGTTGGAAAGATAGCCACCGCCTCAGTACCGTTTTATGATTGGGATAAATATTTCACTTCTTGAGCTAATTTGTCACTTATCTTTATTTCAGATATGTTAAAGTTTAATCTTGACTGCACTTCGTGGAAGTCTTTCCCTGTTTGGATATTAATCTTTCTTTACTTATTTGTTGTTGTTTCGCAGCTATCTTCTTTCCTGTTGGGTTGTTAACCCTTTTTGAACTTACTAAGTTCTCCTCCTTCACTTTTTATTGAATTGCCTTTGTGCCGAGGTATTCTTTTCCATGCCTCAGGTTTGGACCAGAAACGGTTGATCAGAGCAAGAACGGATCTTGCAGCCTTCTTAGTTGCTTTTCTTTTCCCTCTTCTGAGAGGTAGTTGTTGAATTCTTCTGAATTTGGTCATTATTATGGGTTCATGCCAGTTTGTTGATGCCCACAATATGACCTTCTATTGTGTTAGACTATAACTGCCATTTATGCTACTATGGTTAATTTGCTGTTAGTGCAAATGCTCAATGGGAAGGATTTTTGCTGGGTTGCATAGTATATACTTTTATATAAGTAAAGATGCATATTTGCTCATAGATTACATCTTTTCAAACTAATATCACTCTATTTTTAAACGCGTAGAAGATCCATTTATATCTATACTAAATCTAGAAAGTGCATATCATTAGGTTGCTAGTTGGGTTCTCATGTTCATGTAGGATGACTTAAAGTAAAATATGTATTTTCCGCTGCGTATATCTATACTTTCCTATCTGTAGACTAGTTGATACACTAAACCGAGGGACACAGTGCTTGAAAGCTCCAACCTTAACTGTTATTTTAAACATAAAAGTTTATGCCTTTTATAAAGAAAAGTGTGAAGTTAGAACTGCCTGAGCGTCTACAGTTATCTCCTGCACGACGTGGCATCATAGCACATGTTTTCTCTTACTCTGATGATATATTTATATATTGAGAAAATGCGGGTTGTGACAGTTGGTATCATAGGCAGGTTGTTGCTCGTTTGGTTTGTTAGACGGTTTAGTCGAACGATCATTCGTTCTTAGAATTTTGTTTCATTGCATACACACACTAACGTGTCATCTGTACGTCTTGCCTGATGCATGAACACTACACTCATAAGCATGACAGAAGTATACGGGGCAAATTATGTAGTATGGGATGCATAATATGTGTTTGTTCATGGATTCTCATAGGCATGGAAACATGTGATTGTTACGGGAAGTCCAAGATTAACCCTAAATTGTAGGAATAAGTATATATACAAGATTAACTTAATAATACACTCACCCACACCCCGTTGTTACGGGTATGTTAGTCGTTTGGACTTACGAGAGGTAGGCTCGGTGGGTTTAGGTGCGGACGGGTTGGTCCGGCGAGCCGGTGGCTCGGAAGGTTATGGTGATGGGCGGGTTAGCCCGAGGAGCTTATGGCTCGGAGATAGATGGTAAACATGTTTGCATGTGCATAAAGGTGGTGGGTCTTCGGTATTGGACGGTCGTTCACACCAACATAAATACGTTGAATCGGCAAGTTTGGAATTTGCACTTAGCCACAAAAGTCTGGTGGTCCAGCCAGTAAGAGTACGCAGATGCTCCGCGGTTTTGCGTTGAGGCGTACGATAGGTCTAGGTTAGGTAGTGTGAATACCAACCTAGAGGTGGGTGAGGCCCAACCCACCGCTTCCGTGTGCCACTACGGGAGTATCCTGGGAGTCTTGCTAGCTCCAAAAAGGGGAACTAAAGGTCTGTATGCATAGAGTCGAAGTGTGTGAGTTGCACTTGTGTGATCATAGCATTAACTAGAATAACTTTGCATGTCATAACATAAGCATTGCATTTCAACCCTTACCCCTATCGTATAAATCGGTTATGGGACTTTTTATACGATAGGCCCTAGTAAACGACCCCTTGGTCTATAGGTTGGTATGAGCATTCCTATAAATTAATGGTTACTTTTCTATTATGTACCTACCTTTATTTACTGTTCCTTACTTACTCTTTACCATGCTCTATTACTACTTCAATTATATATATACACATGTGTAGTGGTAGAACTTTCCGTAGTTAGATTCACCGTCATCTGCTCTTTGTTTATACCACTTGCTGTCCTTCGCTTCATTCCTCCCGCTCCGTACCTAGGATCCATTGGGGGAGGGGTGGGGAACATAAGGCTTAGTCTTCTTGACTAACGGTCGGTGGACCATATCATTTTAGGGGATCGAAGAGACGCAGCAGCATAGGGGGCCGGTGCAGATAGAGGCGGGCCAGTCTATTACAGGAGCACCAGTGTCAGGACCAGTGAGTGATTAGTAGTTTTCTTCCGTGAGTGACCTTGTAGTGATGATATGATGTACATGGTATGAGCCCTTTATTACTAATGTAAACCTTTTTTATTTCAGTTAATGTTGTGGACATTTATATATATATAACATGTGATTTGTGGACTTGAACTTCTATTGTTCGTTTATACTTTTCTTCTTCTGTGATCGATATGGCCGGCAGGATCAGCACTTTGTAGTGGCGACCTTCCCGTGTGTTGGTGTCACCGTAAAGCGGCGGTTCTGGGCATATGACCCAGTTTTGAAAACAAAAAACTGGGGTCATATAGGTTGGCCCCGAGCAGACCCACTGTCTAGGCTCCCATCTAGCTGGCAAGGTCGTAGGCTCACTAGGTGGCAGGTTCGAAAGATTCAAAGGTTGGCCCCGAGCAGACCCGCTGTTCAGGCTCCCATCTAGCTGGCAGGGTCATAGGCTCACTCGGTGCCAAGTTCGATAGATTCAAAGGTTGGCCCCGAGCGGACCCGCTATCCAGGCTCCCATCTAGCTGGCAGGGCTGTAGGCTCACTCGGTGGCAGGATCAAAAGATTCAAAGGTTGGCCCGAGCAGACCCGCCGTCCAGGCTCCCATCTAGCTGGCAGGGCCGTAGGATCACTCAGTGGCAGGTTCAAAGGATTCAAAGGTTGGCCCCGAGCAGACCCGCTGTCCAGGCTCCTATCTAGCTGGCAGGGCTGAAGGCTCATTCGGTGGCAGGTTTGAAAGATTCAAAGGTTGGCCCTAAGCAGACCCATTGTGCAGGCTCCCATCTAGATGGCAGGGCCATATGCTCACTTGGTGGCAGGTTCTAAGGATTCAAAGGTTGGCCTCGAGCATACCCGCTATCTATGCTCCCATCTAGCTGGTAGGGTCATAGGCTCACTCGGTGGTAGGTTTGAAAGATTCAAAGGTTGGACCCGAGCAGACATGCTGTCCAGGCTCCCATCTAGTTCGCAGGGCTATAGGCTCACTCGAAGGCATGTTCAAAGGATTCAAAGGTTGTCCCCGAGCAGACCCGTTGTTTAGGCTCCCATCTAGCTGGCAGGGTCGTAGGCTCACTCGGTGGTAGGTTTGAAAGATTCAGAGGTTCGCCCCGAGAAGACCCGTTGTCCAGGCTCCCATCTAGCTGGCAGGGCGGTAGGCTCACTCGGTGGCAGGTTTGAAGGATTCAAAGGTTGGCCCCAAGCAGACCCACTGTCCAGGCTCCCATCTAGCTGGCAGGGTCGTAGGCTCACTCGGTGGCAAGTTTGAATGATTCAAAGGATGTCCCCAAGCAGACCCGCTGTCCAGGTTCCCATCTAGCTGGAAAGGTCGTAGGCTCACTCGGTGGCAGGTTTTAAAGATTTAAAGGTTGGCCCCGAGCAGACCCGCTGTCCAGGCTCCCATCTAGCTGGCAGGGCCGTAGGCTCACTCGGTGGCAAGTTTGAGGGATTCAAAGGTTGTTCCTGAGTAGACCTGCTGTCTAGGCTCCCATCTAGCTGGCAGATCCATAGGCTCACTCGGTGGTAGGTTCAAAAGATCCAAATGTTGGACCCGAGCAGACCCGCTGTCCAGGCTCCCATCTAGCTGGCAGGGCCGTAGGTTCATTTGGTGGCAAGTTCAAAGGATTCAAAGGTTGGCCCCGAGCAAACCCACTGTCCAGGATCCCATCTAGCTAGCAGGGCCGTAGGCTCACTCGGTGGCAGGTTCGAAAGATTCAAAGGTTGGCCCCGAGTAGACCTGTTGTCTAGGCTCCCATATAGCTAGCAGGGTCGTAGGCTCACTCGGTGTCAGCTTCAAAGGATTCAAAGATTGGCCCCGAGCAGAATCGCTGTTCAGGATCCCATCTAGATAGCATGGCCATAGGCTCACTCGGTGGTAGGTTCAAAAGATCCAAAGGTTGTCCCCGAGCAGACCCGCTGTCCAGGCTCACATCTAGCTAGCAGGGTCGTGGGCTCACTTGGTGGCAAGTTCAAAGGATTCAAAGGTTGGCCTTGAGCAGACCCACTGTCTAGGCTCCCATCTAGTTGGCAAGGCCGTAGGATCACTCGGTGGCAGGTTTGAAAGATTCAAAGGTTGGCCCCGAGCAGACCCGCTGTCCAGGCTCCCATCTAGCTGGCAGGGCCATAGGCTCACTCGGTGGCAGGTTCGAAATATTCAAAGGTTGGCCCCAAGCAGACCCGCTGTCTAGGCTACCATCTAGCTGGCAGGGCCTTAGGCTCACTCGATGGCAGGTTTGAAAGATTCAAAGGTTGGCCCCGAGCAGACCCGCTGTCCAGGCTCCCATCTAGTTGGCAGGGCCGTAAGCTCACTCGGTGGCAGGTTCAAAGGATTCAAAGGTTGGCCCCCAGCAAACCCGATGTCCAGGCTCCCATCTAGCTGGAAGGGCCATAGGGTCACTCGATGGTAAGTTCGAAAGATCCAAAGGTTGGCCCCGAGCAAACCCGCTGTCCAGGCTCCCATATATCTAGCAGAGCTATAGACTCACTTGGTGGCAAGTTCAAGGGATTCAAAGGTTGTGTAACATCTCCCAAGCAACTAGACCCCTAAGATGGTTTTGTCATGACTAGGGCATGACAAAACCATAGGAATCACAAAGGGAGCACAAAAGCTTAGGAAGGAAGGAGGAAACCACCTTGGTCTGCAAATAGCAATTTCCAGTCACTAAGCTTATGGTTGGACTTTAGGGCGTCACCTTGACCCTTTGACCCCACCATGACAAACCCAACCTATTAAGGGGTCCCTTAGAGCACTAAGGACCCATTGGGGTCAACCCAAATGGTCAAATTGACCAAAGTCAACCCTAAACATAAATTGGTCAAAGTAGCATAATTATGGTCAATTGGCCTCCACCATGCCAAATTGACCTTGCCCCTACCCTTATAAGGATATTAGGGACCCAATGGATTAAGAAACCCCATCATGGGGCCACCAATTTGGCCAATTTGACCTAAGTCGAGTCTAGCTCTATTTTGGTCAAATTGCCCAATTGGGGTCAATTGGCCTCCACCTTGCCAAATTGACCCTACCTAGACTTTCCTAACCCTTAAGAGAGACCAATGGGTCACTACCCACCCATTGGGGTCAACCCAAATGGTCAAATTGACAAAAGTCAACTTCACCCTAAATTTAGGTCAAAATGACATATTTTGACCTAATCAAGCCCAATCCACTTGGGCTAGACCCAATTGAGGTGGTCCACTAGCTAATGGTGTTTGGAATCACTGAATTGACCATTCAGGTTCAGAGAATTCTACTAGGAGATAGAAAACACTATTTTCCCCAAAAATGATGGAGAGAGAAAGAGAGGAGTAATGACATTCATGGCCATGGGAGGCCAATTGATCTCCCAATTGATGGGGATTCATCTCCTCTGACTGTTACAAGAATTATTGGAGTTTTTCCAGCCCACATGGGGGCTGAAATGAGGAGTTTTCACCCTGGCCGAAATTAGGCTTAATGGCCATTAATGGTGGAATCAAGGTGGTGGCTCCTCCTCTCCCCAAATTGATCCTTTTAAAAACTTCAGAGGACCGAGAGGAGTGTTTCCCCCCCCCCCCCCCCCCCCCCCCCCCCATTTACTTGGAGAAATCATGCAACTTGGTGTGGAGGTTTCCATATCTTTCAAGGCTCCAAGAAGGTCTGGTTCTTCTCCTCTTCTCCTATGGATAGATCTACATCTAAATTCTGCAAGGATTGGGGCCAATTTGTCCCCAATCCAAATGGCCGAAATCTCCATTTTTTGGAGATTTTCTTCTTTCCTAAACCACCAGTTCCGACCACCACCGGCCGGCCAAGACCTCCCATCGCCGGCCACCACCTCAAGGACGGTGGTGGTGGCATTGGCCGGCCGGGGAGGGGCGTGGGTGGCCAGGAAAACCAAGGTAGATAGGCTACAGGTCGGGTCAATCTCCACCCTTGGCTGGAGGAGGAAGATGACCAGCTGCCACATGATTTGCTTTAGGATTCGTGCAGAATCAAATAATATAAATCCTTATGTATTGTATTTTTCTGTCCCTTTTCGGGCAGCACCTAGAATTAATTATTAAAAATACTTAGGGTCCTCTACAGAAAAAGTGGTCAACACCAAAGTTGTAGACCTTGGAGTCTACTTTATGTTAAAATTGGTTTCAGCCCAAAAGGAGCAGTGTAGCTCCCTGTAGGGCCATTTTGGTGGGACTGGTCCCTAGGGTAGGACAGCCACTATTTCTTGAATAACTTTTGATTGGAAATGATATTGACTTGAAAATTAAAACATAGGCTATGTGTACTTACACCCTTAATATATCCAAAGATGGGAATTTTTGGAGAACAATTTTCTAAGGTTTTTGTAAAAATTTAATAATCCATATATTAATTAATTATATGGACTAATGACCTCCAATCCCCTCCAAATTTTGTTAGGTGCCTCTTAGGGTTATTATATGACCCTAGTAAATATTTCATCCCAATTGGGACTGATTTGGTTGGGTAATTAGTTAACCCATGTTTGGTCAAACTAGGTCTAATTAAGTCAAAAGTGCACATGATGGAATTAGGTGGTCAAATCTCATCAGAGTGATGTGAAACTTTGGCCATGGTTTAGGATCACATATGACACCCCCATGAGTAATTTGGGGTGATGTGGGGTGGATATGCCCTAGGACCCTAGTTTTAACCCTAGGGTTGCACTTTGAGCCTTGTGAAGGACATAGGGTCATATGTCCTTGAATGGCTATGGAACTTGGTAGATAAGTTCATAGGGTGTAAATATGCCCTAGGTAATTTTGTAAGAATTTTAGCAACACTTTTTCCTCTCTGAATTAGGTTATAACCATTTAGGACACTTTCTTATAAGAGGAATGTACATGCTCAATTTATCTTGGATATTGAAGAAAGTTTGGTAGTGCTCATGTACTCATGGTATAAACCTCTAGTAATTTTAGTGTAATTTTTAAGTTGATCTAATTAGTTCTTCATTCACAAGTCAACTACTTTGCCTTAAGATTATGATAAATAAAGGAGGGCCAAATATCCTCTAGAAAATTGTGAAACTTAGGGATAGGACATTTTAGGGAATTAGAAAGCTCTGTGAATTTTTGTGTCAGTTTTGGAATTATTTATCAGTAGGTTACTTCACAATGTTCCTTAGTTTGGAATTACTTGAAATATTTATTTATGTGACTAAATTGTTTTGATAAATTGTGAAACTCAGTCAGTAAACTTTTCTGATCATTATAGAGGTCTGATAATTTTACCATAATTTTTGTTCAAGTATTTTTGGTGGTTCCTTCTTTAATTTCTAATTGTGGATAATTATTCAATAATATAATTAGAGGCCCATACCTTACTGTAAATTTGTGACATCCTATATTTATTGTTATTTGGATATCCTAGATTTTCCATAATTTTGTGGAGGTCATATCATATGGAGATCTTACACTTCATGTTCAATTTCATACTTGGCCAATGTTGGAGAAATTATAATAAATGCTAAATAATTAAGGAAAAATATGATTCTCTTGATTTAGTCTTATAACATCAAGATAGACTTCCAGTAATAATCTTGAGTCATGTGGATGATTATTTGGAGTACCTCCTCTAATGCAACTCATGTAGTTCATTTGGTCTGCGTATAGTGGAAACTAAAGAGTTAGCTTAACTAGTGGTCCACTAGGTGGGAATGGAAGGTAGATGATGTACCTTGTTTGGTTGAGGAGACTAGAGATCACCAATTGGAGTTGGTGTGATGAGTGTGCCCGGTGATGGATAAGGTAGTGCTAGGGATTGACGATAAATCGGCTTTCCCTTAGGAAGTCATAAAATGTTTAGAGTTAATCCCAGTGTAACGATAAGAAGGGTACACTTATGGGTAGTCACTAATAACATTAAGTGCTTAGGAAAGGGAGCCTCGGGGTGTCATCCCATTATAGTTCCTAGTACCGTAGCAAGCCCCTCACAGGGTAGACCTCGAGAAGTCCAAGATTAACCCTAAATTGTAGGAATAAGTTGATGTACAAGATTAACTTAATAATACACTCACCCACAACCCGTTGTTACTGGTATATTAGTCGGTTGGGACTTACGAGTGGTAAGCTCGGTGGTTGTAGGTGCGGACGGGTTGGTCCAGCGAGCTGGTGGCTCAGAAAGTTATGGTGACGGGTGGGTTAGCCCGAGGAGCTTATGGCTCGGAGATAGATGGTAAACATGTTTGCATGTGCATAAAGGTGGTGGGTCTTCAGCATTGGATGATCATTCACACCGACGTCAATTCGTTGACTCGACAAGTTTGGAATTTGCACTTAGCCATGAAAGTCTGGTGGTCCAACCAGTAAGAGTACACAGATGCTCTGTGGTTTTAAGTTGAGGCGTACGATAGGTCTAGGTTAGGTAGTGTGAATACCAACCTAGAGGTTGGTGAGGCCCAACCCACTGCTTTCGTTTGCCACTACGGGAGTATCCCGGGAGTCTTGATAGCTCCAAAAAGGGGGAACTAAAGGTCTGTGCGCATAGAGTCGAAGTGTGTGAGTTGCACTTGTGTGATCATAGCATTAACTAGCATAACTTTGCATGTCATAGCATAAGTATTGCATTTCAACCCTTACCCCTATCGTATAAATCGGAACATAAGGCCTAGTCTTTTCGACTAACGGTCGGTGGACCATATCAGTTTAGTGGATCGAAGAGACGCAGCAGCACTACAGGCCGGTGCAGATGGAGGCGGGCCAGTCTATTACAGGAGCACCAGTGTCAGGACCAGTGAGTGATTAGTAGTTTGCTTCCACGAGTGACCTTGTAGTGAGGATATGATGTACATGGAATGAGCCCTTTCTTACTAATGTAAACCCTTTTTATTTCAGTTAAATGTTGTGGACATTTATATATATAGCATGTGATTTGTAGACTTGAACTTCTATTGTTCGTTTATACTTTTCTTCTTCTGTGATCGATATGGCTGGCAGGATCGGCGCTTTGTAGTGGCGACCTTCCCGTGTATTGGTGTCACCGTAAAGCGGCGGTTCTGGGCATAAGCCCCAGTTTTGAAAGCAAAAAAACAGGGTCTTACAAACTGGTATCAGATCAAACCTCGATCCGAAGAAAAGAAGTCCACAAACCCTGGGCCACCCCGCACGAGTTTAGTTTGAGGACAAACTAAGCAGCGGAAGCAATGGTGTGCCCATATGGGGAAATCACATGAAAAGTCCACTTTTAACTAAATCTTTTAGCCAAATCTCCTTACGAGTGATAAGTTTTCTTTTGTAGCCTGCGGCAAACCCTGCCCCCAGCAGGGAATACCTCCGGCTGCAAAGATCTCTTTAGATAGTCCTTTAGTCAATGAGTTAGACTAAACCCCACTAGGACACATGACTTACCATGACAATTTATACCATTCCCTAGTGTGAAATAGGTCGTATGTATAATTTTGGTGAAGGTACGAGGATACCCCAAAGAGGCTAGAGAAAGAGAGATTGACACATAAGCAGAATGGTAGGGGACTCGTAGATCTAACCCTCGTACATGTGACATATTTATATAGAGATAACCACCATGATAAACACCGAAGGTGGATAAGAATTCAAGTTCAGAGGAGACCTGTTAGGGATTGGGTCACATGTTCACCCTGATAAGGTTGTCGTAGAAGGTACCTTGAAGAGTCTAAAGTATGAAGCATACCAACAAGTCTCAACATAGAACCCCAAGTCTAAGGTTGTGTGCCCTAAGAATTGTTTGCAAACTTGCGACGAATATAACATAGTGATATCGAGGACACTTAGCCCAAAATAGATAGTGGCTTATATTTTGTTTATTGGGGCTTATCTTTTATTTATTGGGGCTTATATTTTGTTTATTGGGGCTTATCTTTTGTTTATTGGGGGCTTACCCTTTTGTTTATTGGGCAAATTAGTCACTGACTTGGGATTCCCTTAGACCTAAGTTAGAAAATTTTGTGTTGAGAACGTGGTGATTTTGAAGTTGATCTTATTCGATGTTACTCAGTCAAGGATGAGATAGTGTAAAAGTAGGTCTGGAATGATGATCTAAAGTATTACCAGGACAATGAAAGGACATCGTAGACCGAGCAACGTCTTGACCTTAGTTGAAGCATTAGAAATGTAAAGTTGCTAGGTTTAGTCACTTAGGGATGCAGATGCCTTTCTGGAAGTTGGGAACTGAAATTAGGTCATGCAAGCTTTAGTTATATTTGAAAGTTCTGGTAGTGTGGGGCTTTCGGAAGTGATTAACTTATGATTCGTTATAAATCACGCCATATCATGGTAGAAAATCTTAACTACAATAATAGCCCTTATACCTTGGAAGCTATGATGATGAATAACCAGAGATCTTAAACGATGACTTATTGGAATTAGAATATAGTGTTTGAGTTTACTAGGATAAGAATGATCTAAGTTTATCTTACCTTGGACCATTTGAAAGTGATCAAGACTAACATATGAGGAAGTAATAGGAATTTGGTGAAATAAACGTGATGATATTTCCTTGATGAAATTGACTTGTGAAAAATCTTAAGGTTTCAAAAGATTTTACCCGTATACCTTATGAATCAAACTCCACATAGAAAATGATTGGGAGTCTTCTTACCATCATGGTCCGTTAACATATACTCATAAGGTTCACAAGTGCACCCCCTTAAAAATTTTGAGGATAACAGGGACGCTCGATGATCTGATCAGTTCCGTCAGTGGTAAGAACTGGATAAGTTGTAGAATTGAGTTGATTGATTACTCAAACGTACGTGAACGAATAAAAATTTGAACGTGTAGAGAAAACTTTTTAGAGGCATTGTCTACCCATACAAACAAGAGCTTCAGTCACCTGAAAAATGGTGTATTCCGGAGCGTGTGCTTCCCCAAAATAAAGAAAGACGACATAGGTTTTGTGATGCACGGTGAGGTCTATCGACTTGTGAAGGCCAAGCGCAAAAGTCTTTGGAGAACTACCACAGTCACTGCCCAGGTTAGAGTGGAAAATCGAGGATATAATTATGGATTTCAAACACATGTTACCACGCCCCCACTCCGGGCACAAGTTTATTTGGACATAGAGGATAGATAAACCAAGGTAGCTAGGGTCACCCCGGGCCAGAAGGACGCTCCCGTGGGTGTTTGATGGGATTTGATGAGATGTTTGTCCATTATCATGGTGTACCCAGGACGATCGTGCTGGATCAGGATGGAAGGGTTACATCCAAGAAATGAAGATCAGTCCAGGCTGATCTGGGCTCCTGGTTGACGTTTAGCACAACTTTCCATCCTCCGAGGGATTGCGGCGCAGAATTCCACCATCTTCGACCCAGGACGAGGATTTAAAGACACTCGGCTCTAAATTTGTAAAGGACACAGATGCCCAGGTGCGACTGATTCGAGTTAGGATGCTGGAAGCCCAGAACAGGCAGACCAAGTATTACGATGCGCAGCATCGTGCAGTAGAGTTCCAGGTTGGAGACCGGGTGTCCCTTGAGATACATCTAATTAATGGAGTCTAGTGGGTATGCGGGCGTAATAAGCTCGGTCTAAGATAAATAGGGCTCTACAGGATCCTGGAGTGGATCGACCTGTTGGCTTATAGACTAGAGCTACCGTCGAAGGTAACGGGTTTGCATGACGTCTTCCACGTCCCCTCCCTTAGGAGAACTCTACTATGGCCAGAGCAGCAGATATCTATTACGGATGGGCCAGTAACTTCTGACTGATCAGTTTGCGCGGAGCCGGTCAGGATAGATGGCACGAAGATGCGGGTCTTGCGGCACAAGGAGGTTCCGTGGGTAAAGGTCCTTTAGAGAAATTATGGACATGAGGAGCACACCTGGGAGTCATTGGACTTGATGTAGCACAATTATCCGGAGCTCTTCGTGTCAGGTATAATTTATTTCTTAAGGTATGTTACATTCAAACACTTGCGGTAGAAGCCCCACAGGCCTAACCTGAATTTTGGGGATGAAATTATTTTTTTTGTTTATTGCGATTTGTAACATCCCCCAAACAACTAGACGCCTAGGATGGTTTTGTCATGACTAGGTCATGACAAAACCATAGGAAGCACAAAGGGAGCATAAAAGCTTAGGTAGGAAGGAGGAAACCACCTTGGTCTGCAAATAGCAATTTCCAATTACTAAGCTTAGGGTTGGACTTTAGGGCCTCACCTTGACCCTTTGACCCCACCATGACATACCTAATCTATTAAGGGGTCCCTTAGAGCACTAAGGACCCATTGGGGTCAACCCAAATGGTCAAATCGACCAACGTCAACCCTAACCATAAATTGGTCAAAGTAGCCTTATTAGGGTCAATTGGCCTCCACCATGCCAAATTAACCTTTCCCCTACCCTTATAAGGATATTAGGGACCCAATGAATTAAGAACCCTCATCATGGGGCCACCAATTTGGCCAATTTGACCTAAGTCAACTCTAGCCCTATTTTGGTCAAATTGCCCTATTGCGGGTCAAATGGCCTCCACCTTGCCAAATTGACCCTACCCAGACCTTCCTAACCCTTAACAAAGACCAATGGGTCACTACGCACCCATTGGGATCAACCCAAATGGTCAAATTGGCCAAAGTCAACTCCACCCTAAATTTAGGTCAAAATTACCTATTTTGACCTAATCAAGCCCAATCCACTTGGGCTAGACCCAATTGAGGTGGTTCACTAGCTAATGGGGTTTGGAATTACTGAATTGACCATTCAATTTTAGAGAATTCGACCAGGAGAGAGAAAACACCATTTTCCCCAAAAATGGTGGAGAGAGAAAGAGAGGAGTAAAGGCATTTATGGCCAAGGGTGGCCAATTGATCTCCCAATTGATGGGGATTCATCTCCTCTGGTTGTTACAAGAATTTGAGGAGTTTCTCCATCCCATATGGGGCTGAAATGGGGAGTTTTCACCATGGCCGAAATTAGGCTTAATGGCCATTAATGGTGAAATCAAGGTGGTGGCTCCTCGTCTCCCCAAATTGATCCTTTTAAAAACTTCAGAGGACTGAGAGGAGTGTTTTCCCCAATTACTTGGAGAAATTGTGCAACTTGGTGTGGAGGTTTCCATGGCTTCCAAGCTCCAAGGTCGGCCATGGTGATGGGCAAATCGGCAAGGCTTCAAGGCTCCAAGAAGGTCTGGTTCTTCTCCTCTTCTCCTATGGATAGATCTACATCTAAATTCGACAAGGATTGGGGCCAATTGATCCCCAATCCAAATGGCCAAAATCTCCATTTTTTGGAGATTTTCTTCTTGCCTAAACCACCGGTTCCGGCCACCACCGGCTGGCCAAGACCTCCCATCGCCGGCCACCACCTCAAGGAAGGTGGTGGTGGCATTGGCCAGCCGGGGAGGGGCGTGGGTGGCCGGGAAAACTAAGGTAGATAGGCTACAGGTTGGGGAAATCACCACCCTTGGCTGGAGGAGGGAGATGACCAGCTGCCACATGATTTTCTTTAGGATTCGTGCAGAATCAAATAATATAAATCCTTTTGTATTGTATTTTTCTGTCCCTTTTCTGGCAGCACCTAGAATTAATTATTAAAAATACTTAGGGCCCTCTACAGAAAAAGTAATCAACATCAAAGTTGTAGACCTTGTAGTCTACTTTATGTTAAAATTGGTTTCATCCCAAAAGGAGCACTGTAGCTCCCTTTAGGGCCATTTTGGTGGGACTGGTCCCTAGGGTAGGACAACCACTATTTCTTTATTAACTTTTGATTGGGACATGATATTGACTTAAAAATTAAAACATAAGCTATTTATACCTACACCCTTAACATATCCAAAGATGGGAATTTTGGGAGAACATTTTTCTAAGGTTTTTGTAAAAATTTAATAATCCATATATTAATTAATTATAGGGTCTAATGACCTCCAATCCCCTCCAAATTCTGGCGGTTGCCTCTTAGGGTTATTATATGACACTGGTAAAACTTTCATCCCATTTGGGACTGATTTGGTTGGGTAATTAGTTAACCCAAGTTTGGTCAAACTAGGTCTAATTAAGTCAAAAGTGCACATGATGGAATTAGGTGGTCAAATCTCATTAGAGTGATGTGAAACATTGGCCACTGGTTTAGGATCACAGACACCCCAATGAGTAATTTGGGGTGATGTGTGGTGGATATGCCCTAGGACCCTAGTTCTAACCCTAAGGTTACACTTTGAGCCTTGTGAAGGACATAGGGTCATATGTCCTTGAATGGTTATTGAACTTGGTAGATAAGTTCATAGGGTGTAAATATACCCTAGGTATTTTTGTAAGAATTTTAGGAACACTTTTTCCTCTCTGAATTAGGTTATAACCATTTAGGGCACTATCTTATAAGAGGAATTTACATGCTCAATTTATCTTGGATATTGATGAAAGTTTGGAAGAGCTCATATAGTCACGATATAAATCTCTAGTAATTTTAGTGTAATTTTTAAGTTGATCTAATTAGTACTTCATTCACAAGTCAACTACTTTGCCTTATGATTATGATAAATAAATGAGGGCCAAATATCCTCTGGAAAACTGTGAAACTTGGGGATAGGACATTTTAGGGAAGTAGAAAGCTCTGTAAAATTTTGTGTAATTTTTGGAATTATTTATCTGTAGGTTACTTCACAATATTCCCTAGTTTAGATTTACTTGAAATATTTATTTATGTGACTAAATGGTTTTGATAAATTGTGAAACTTAGTCAGTAAACTTTTCTAATCATTATAGAGTTCTAGTAATTTTACCATAATTTTTGGACAAGTATTTTTTGGTGGTTCCTTCTTTACTTTCTAATTGTGGATAATTATTCAATAATATAATTAGAGGTCCATACCTTACTGTAAATTTGTGACAACCTATATTTACTGTTATTTGGATATCCTAGATTTTCCATAATTTTGTAGTGGTCATATCATAAGGAGATCTTACACTTCATGTTCAATTTCATACTTGGCTAATGTTGGAGAAATTATAATAAATGCCAAATAATTAAGGAAAATATGATTATTTGGATTTAGTCTTATAACATCAAGATAGACTTAGTAATAATCTTGAGTTAAGTGGATAATTATTTGGAGTACCTCCTCTTATGCAACTCATGTAGTTCATTTGGTCTGCATATAGTGGAAACTATAGAGTTAGCTTAACTAGTAGTCCACTAGGTGGGAATGGAAGGTAGATGGTGTACCTTGTCTGGTTTAGGAGACTGGAGATCACCAATGGGAGTTGGTGTGATGAGTGTGCCCGGTGATGGGTAAGGTAGTGCTAGGGATTGACGATAAATTGGCTTTCCCTTAGGAAGTCAAAAAATGTTTAGGGTTAAGCCCAGTGTAACGATAAGAAGGGTATACTTATGGGTAGTCACTAATAACATTACGTGCCTTGGAAAGGGAGCCTTGGGGTGTCATCCCATTACAGTTCCTAGTACCGTAGCGAGCCCCTCACAGGGTAGACCTCGGGAAGTCCAAAATTAACCATAAATTATAGGAATAAGTTGATGTACAAGATTAACTTAATAATACACTCACTCATACCCTGTTGCTACGGGTATATTAGTCGGTTTGGACTTACAAGCGGTAGGCTCGGTGGTTGTAGGTGCAAACGGGTTGGTCCGGCGAGCCGGTGGCTCGAAAGGTTATGGTGACAAGCGGGTTAGCCCGGGGAGCTTATGGCTCGGAGATAGAAGGTAAACTTGTTTGTATGTGCATAAAGGGGGTGGGTCTTCGGTATTGGATGGTCGTTCACACCGACATCAACAGGTTGACTCGACAAATGTGGAATTTGCACTTAGCCATGAAAGTCTAGTGGTCCAGCCAGTAAGAGTATGCAGATGCTCTACGGTTTTGCGTTGAGGCGTCTGATAGGTATAGGTTAGGAAGTGTAAATACCAACCTAGAGGTGGGCGAGGCCCAACCCACCACTTCCGTTTTCCACTATGGGAGTATCCTGGGATTCTTGCTAGCTCCAAAAAGGGGGAACTAAGGGTCTGTACGCATAGAGTCGAAGTGTATGAGTTGCACTTTTGTAATCATAGCATTAACTAGCATAACTTTGCATGTCATATCATAAGCATTACATTTCAACCCTTACCCCTATCATATAAATCAGTTATGGGACTTTTTATACGATAGGCCCTGCTAAATGACCCGTTGGTCTATAGGTTTGTATGGGCATTCCTATAAATTAATGGTTACTTTTCTATTATGTACCTATCTTTATTTACTGTTCTTTACTTACTCTTTAACATGCTCTATTACTACTTCAATTATCTATATACACATGTGTAGTGGTAGAACTTTCCGTAGTTAGATTCACCGTCATCTACTCTTTGTTTATACCCCTTGTTGTCCTCCACTTCATTCCTCTTGCTCGGTGCCTAGGAGCCATTGGGGGAGGGGTAGGGAACATAAGGCTTAGTCTTTTTGACTAACGGCCGGTGGACCATATCATTTTAGGGGATCGAAGAGACGCAACAGTACTAGAGGCCGGTGCAGCCAGTCTATTATAGGAGCACCAATATCAGGACCAGTGAGTGATTAGTAGTTTGCCTCCGCGAGTGACCTTGTAGTGAGGATATGATGTACAGGGCATGAGCCCATTATTACTAATGCAAATCCTTTTTATTTAAGTTAAATGTTGTGGACATTTATATATATATATATAGCAAGTGATTTGTGAACTTAAACTTCTATTGTTCATTTATACTTGTCTTCTTCTGTGATCGATATGGCCGGGCAGGATCGGCGCTTTGTAGTGGCGACCTTCCCCTATGTTGGTGTCACCGCAAAGCGGCGGTTCTGGGCATAAGACCCGATTTTGAAAGCAAAAAACTGGGGTCTTACAGGTTGGCCCCGAGCAGATCCACTGTCCAGGCTCCCATCTAGCTGGCAGGGTCGTAGGCTCACTCGGTGGAAGTTCGAAAGATTCAAAGGTTGGCCCCGAGCAAACCCGCTGTCCAGGCTCCCATCTAGCTGGCAGGGCCGTCGGCTCACTCAGTGACAGGTTCGAAAGATTCAAAGGTTGCACCGAGCAGACCCGCTGTCCAGGCTCCCATCTAGCTGGCAGGGCCGAAGGCTCACTCTGTGGTCGGTTAGAAAGATTCAAATATTGGCCCCGAGCAGACCCGCTGTCCAGGCTCCCATCTAGCTAGCAGGGTCATAGGCTCACTCGGTGGCAGGTTCGAAAGATTCAATGGTTGGCCCCGAGCAGACCCGCTGTCCAGGCTCCCATCTAGCTGGCAGGGCCATAGGCTCACTCGGTGGCAGGTTTGAAGGATTCAAAGGTTGGCCCTGAGCAAACCCGTTGTTCATGCTCCCATCTATCTGGCAGGGCCGTAGGCTCACTCGGTGGCAGGTTCGAAAGATCCAAAGGTTGGCCCCGAGCAGACCCGCTGTCCAAGCTCCCATCTAGCTGGCAGGGTCGTATGCTCACTTGGTGGCAAGTTCAAAGGATTCAAAGGTTGGCCCCGAGCAGACCCACTGTCCAGGCTCCCATCTAGCTGGCAGGGTCGTAGGCTCACATGGTGGCAGGTTCGAAGGATTCAAAGGTTGGCTCCAAGCAGACTCGCTGTTCAGGCTCCCATCTAGCTGGCAGGGTTGTAGGCTCACTCAGTGGTAGGTTCGAAAGATCCAAAGGTTGGCCCCGAGCAGACCCGTTTTCCAGGCTCCCATCTAGCTGGCAGGGTCGTAGGCTCATTCGGTGGCAGGTTCGAAGGATTCAAAGGTTGGCCCCGAGCAGACCCGCTGTCCAGGCTCCCATCTAGCTGACAGGGATATAGGCTCACTCGGTGGCAGGTTCAAAAGATTCAAAGGTTGTCTCCGAGCAAACCCGTTGTCTATGCTCCCATCTAGCTGGCAGGGCCGCAGGCTCACTCGGTCTCGAGGAAGGCAAGGTAAGAAGGAAAGGCCCAAGGTGAAAAATAATGCAAGACAAGCCTCGGCATGAGATCGGATAAAGGTACCCTTCATAAGGGACACTCGCCGGTGAATGGTATGACCCGAAAAGACACTCTCCCAGCGGGTGCCCGGTAAAATGTTGGCCAGCCCAAAGGGTTGCGAGAATCTAGCAGGATAAGGTGGGTTCTCGGCGCAGCTCCGTTCCTGACAAAAATCCACAAAACTGTCTAAGTCTTATAAAGGCTGGGGCGAGTGCGAAAGGGTTGAGACCGCATGGTGCGGTGAGAGTGTCTCAGTCACAGCCTAGACTAAGGGTCGTCTACGCGAAAGGCAAACAAATAATACACGAGCACGCGCACGAAAGAGTAAGAGCATACAAAATAACATACGAACGCGAGAAGCTATCGGCTGATAATAACGAGATGCACAGAAAAGAGAACATATGACAACCCACGAGAGGAAAAACATTTCATTTCATTTCAGTATAAAAAGGAATTACAAAGTGATTCCCGCATTACATCAAAAAGAAAAAGAGTTCTGAGTCTTTAGGGGTCGTCAGATTCCTCCTCGGAGTATCTGCTGCTCTCGCTCGGAGAAGGGAGGTCGCCGAGTTACCGCCCATCGCCAGCTTCATCCGCAGGGTCGGACTGGGCGAACAGTTCAGGAAGTACGTGGTGGGAGAGAATCCTCTCGCCCTCTTCCTTCAGAAGACCAGCCCTTTGCATCACGTCCAGCGTATGCCTCGCTGCTCCTTGGACGGACCTCTACATCAGCCCCTCGAACTCAGCGTTGGAGTAGAGGTGCCGAGTGTCCCTCTCCCCGGGAGGGGGCCGAGCATCGGCATCTCGCAGCTTTTAGTTCTCAGCCTCCAGCTCCTTGACCCGCTCCTCAAGGATGCGCGCCCGTACGAGTATGGTATCATAGTTGGCTATGTCCTGCTAGAAATAGAATAAAATTAGCGCGAGAGAAAAGGAGAATGCGAGAACTTGAGTCACTGCGAGGGGGCGCGCTCACCTCTCGAGTTGGACAGCTGGCGAGAAGGGCCTCAGCCGTCGCCAGTTGCTGCTTCACAACCAGGAGCTCGATGGAGACGCCGACATGAGTCTTCTCAACCTCGACCATGTTCCGCGCGAGGGTCATGCCCCGGCGAGCAAACATATGATTCCACATGAGAGCGCGCATCATGGCTCGCAAGCTCTCGTGGGAAAGAGTCTGGGTGAACTCGGTGTCATAGATGGAGGCGTCCTCGTGGCCATAGAGCGCGTAGGAGAGGTCGTAGGCTTGGCCGCTGGTTGTCACCCGCTCCATCCAGGACGGAAGGAGGAGGAGATGGAGACCCGAATGGCCCACCGGTCCCAGTGGAGAAGGGGCTCGCCGACCTCATCCTCATACCTCTCGCCAAGAGGAAAGTTTTGATGACACCTCGGCACTGGCCCCGAGGAGGGCTTCGTCGGCGCAGTGGTGATTTGAACAGCTGAGTGCTCTGCAGCAGGAGCATTCGAGTCAGAGGTCTCGTCCACGACCAACTTCCCCTTAGAGGTTGCAGAAGGTTTTGCCCGCTTGGGGGGGGGGGGGAGCTGGTGGAAGGCTTCGAACCCCCTGTATCAAGGAAGTTAAGTTAAGAGGGGGGAAGCGAGTAAAAGAAGAGCAGGAGCTAGGGTCAAAATAGTTTAGCTTACCCTCTCCCGGCGGAACCGGCGGTAGCGAGCCGACGTGCTTCCGCAGATGCACGACATCCATTCCATGCTTCTGGATGAAGGCATGGAGCTTGGCCTCGTAACCTCCCAATGTTGGAGGCTTGAAGGTTGACTCGTCCTTCTGCACTGGCGCGAGGAGAGTGTTGCCGAAACTCCCAGTCACGAAGACAAACCGCTGAGTCCACTCGTGGACCTTGTTGGCGGTACCGACGACCTTGAGCGGTCTTTGGACGGAGAAGAAGCCCACCCCGCTCTTCGCTCTGAAATTGAAAAGCTTGCGGAAGAAAGGGAGTGAGAACTCAATCCCCTCCTATCGCTAGTAGCAGGCGAATGCTACCAGCATTGCGATCGAATTTGGTTTCAGCTTAGCTGGAACCACGCCGATGTAGCGGAACGCCTGGCACAGTTCGGGCAAGAGGGGGAGCCAGAGTCCCACCTCGAAATGGTCCAGAGGGAGGGCAAGAGCATCGGACGAGATCTGGTTGATGCGGTCACGGCTCCCAGGGCGGCGCGTAGTGAATCCTGGCGGGATGTAGTTAGCGACAATCGCGGGGAAATCTTCCTCGGACAGGTCACATGTATCAAACTTGTGGTTAAGGAACGACTGAGCACACCTGCTCCTGCCATCGGGTTCGGCAGCCATCTCGCGAGAAGAAAAGAGAATGAAGTCTAGAGAGAGGCACGAGTGCTGGCGCGAGAACAAGGGAAGAATGAGAAGAAAACGTAATAAAGGCGGTAGGTAGGCTAGCTATTTATAGAAAAAGTGGGAAATGAAGGGAACTCTCTACGCACGGGGTGCGGATAGCGGCCGCGCTATCCTGGCGCCTCGGAGTTCGAACCAGCCTATCTAAACCCAGTCGCCGACAGATGGCGAGAGCGGCGCGCGAAACGCTTTAGGCGAGTGCAAATTAAAAGCGCGGCAAAAATGAAAGCATCTGCAAAAAGCATTCAGAAAAATAATGAAAGAGCAGATAACATACAAATTGAAGATTGTTCGCGAGACACAGCAGGTCTCGTCTTAGTTCACTGCGAAAAAGAAAGAGAAATATCAAAGGTGCGGGAGAATATAGGGGGCGAGAGCCGGTAGGCTTAATACTGTACCCACTGCCATCGACCCCGGCCTCACCTCCCTGTCCTCGGAGGCACCCGCGGGTAGTGAAACGCGCTTACTGCGGTGAGCTCTTGGTGGACCAGGCGCATCTGGTCCCTTGCTCACGCGATATGCCTTCCAGGAGAAGTCTCCTCGCAACCTCCACCCTGGCGCTCCATTTCCCCGACAAGATGCGTGTAGTCTCGCTCGAGGATGCTTATTCGACGCTCAAAAGCCGCCCGGTGCTCCTTCATCTGATTGGCCAGATCTCACTGCATCCAGATCAGCTTGCAGAAAAGCTTTGTCATCTACTCCTTCAGTCCCCTGACATCTTCATGGTCGCCGAGAAAATCTGAGACGTTGCAAGGAGAGGGAGGTGGCGAGAGCAACCCCTCCTCCTCTTGGGGATCCACCGGCGGGACCAGGCGGAAGCCTGTGAGAGCAAAGGGTAGCCTTTTCCAGTCATACAAATTTCGAGTCTAATGAAAGGGCAACAAACTAGGTATATAAGGTTCGATGAGGGACTGGCGAGAGGTTCCGGCCTACCCTGCAAATGGTTGGCAGGGGGAGGGGCGGGGGTGGAGCGATTTCCCCTTCCCAGGGCAATGAACCTGGTCGGCGGCACAAGAGGTAGTGGTCAAGTCCGCGGCGGGAGAGTTGTTCTCAAGGCCTTTGTCCACTGGACATTCCCGCTCCAGAGCCGGGGAGGTGATGACGTTCTCGGGGGCAGGAGAGTTGCGCAGGGTAGAGGGAAACCTTGTTGTCCCAAAAGTGAGAGTTACGGAATCCAGAGTCAGAAAAGGGGGTGAAAGGTGAAAGGCAGACGAAGAGACAATGAAATGCTTACCAGGCGCGGGCAGGTTTCCGCCAAAAGTAGCAAGATAGGCAGGCTCCTGGGTCAGGGGAACGCCTCCGAGAGCAGGTAGAGGAATGCCAGCATTCGCCTGGTTGATCCCGGGGTCACCTTCCGATGCCTGCAGGTTCTGCGAGTGGTTGAAGTTGTTCAGGTATCGCGTCACCATGGTTAGCTTTAAATGTGAGATAGATTATATTACCTCGGCAGTGTTGACAGGAGGAATGCTAAGAGGGGGGAGTCTCGGGCGCAGACTCCACCACCGACAGGTCTCAGACCACCCTGGCTTTCTTCAGTCGATAGGGCTTGGAGGGATCCCCCATCGATGAAAGCCAGGGGGCGTATCGGGCGGACTTAGAAGGAATCTCCCCCTGCGCGGAAGCGAGGCGGTCAATCAACCCTTGCGAGAGCGGTCTTGGTGTCGACCTCATGAATGTCATCTGAGCAGCAAGAGCTTTGAGGTGAGAAAAGGGAACAATGATTGGAGGACAGGCGATTTGAAGGCAATAACCCAGGAAGTATTTATAGCAAAGTGGAGGGTCCCACAAAAAGATTCCCTCCAGGTCAACATGAGCTCAACAAACACGTGGTCGGACTTTATTTCTGAGCGAGTGCCTCACTTGCAAAGAGCGAGGATTGTGTACAACCCCGTATTTGTTGAGTAGGGCCCCAGTCTCGGAATAGTCAAGAAAGCGCAGAAGGGGTTCTGAGCGGGTGCAACCCCTCTCACGGATCACTCACAGGGCACTCGTGCAATTGTAGTGTAGATGTAATAGCGACTTGGCGAGTGAGGGGTGCCCTCAAGGGCCACTCGCCCCGCGGGTGCCGGGAAGTCAGGCAGGCGGGAGGTTTGGGCGAGAGGTGCCTTCATGGACCACTCGCCCAGGGGGATTTGAGGGTGAAATTACCTAGATACACTTCGTGGCCTGCCAATATCCCTTCAGAACAACGGAGTTAGGCTGTTAGCAGACCAATTTGGTGTGCGATTAGTAAAACTAAAAGGCAAATTTACGCTATTTGCAGACCAGACTAGAGAATCTATAAATAGACCCTTAAGGGCACCTTGGAGGAGATCCGATCTTTCAGGCTCTCTCCTCTTAGGCAAGTTTTTGGTTGGTTGTTAGTGCCCTCCAAGGTGCCCAACTGAGCTTTGGTTTGGGAGAGGAAGCTCTGTAAGATCTTCCGGGTGTGTGGCGGGACCTCCTCGCTGCATCCTTGGGTCTCTTCCTGGTTCTCCGTACACGGCCAAGAGCATAAGTGAGGGATAAGTAGGTGCGGGCTACAACCCCCTGTGGGTCCGAACTCAAGAGACCGGTTGCTGGTTTCAACAATAAATATTGTAGCGGTCATGCTTTGTTATCTAGTGCATTTACTGAAGTTTTAGAGAATAGCATAGAAGTGCTTTAGGGTCCAATTATCATGAGTATAATTTTAATGAAAGATAATGATGTGTACAATAGTGTTTTGATAAAGTATACAAGTGAATTAACCAAAACACATGACATATATAATGGAATAACGCAATATTAAAATACACAAATAATATTACTTCCACACTATTTCAAAGCACATGAATAAATAGTACAACTACCAAGGTGCTCTGCACACACAATGCTTATTAAGACTTATCAGGGTGCAAAGTAGTGCTTGGGAGATCACTTTTATACTTTTTAGCTTTATTTTCATTTTTTTATGATCTGATGTACTAAGAGAAGTGGTGTATAAATTGTTTGCTACAAGACACTTTACAATTCTTAGCCAAAGTGCTCAACCTCACAATGCTCATTAAGACTTATCAGGATGGTGATTAGTGTTTGGTGGAGTTTTCCTTGTCATTTATTATTTGCTTTTTAGTTTAGTGACTAAGGACTCAGAATTCACTTGTTTTGTAAACATAACATTTTAAATTTAAACCACATTCTCTAATAAGAAAGTGCATGAAAGACAAAGAATTGTAATAACCAATTCAATGTTGTGTAGGTAATCTATTTGTGCATTTTAATTATTTATGTTATTATACGACACAATCATGTAAGTATAAGATTGTAAACACATATAGATTATCAAAAATAAGTGAGTGAATTAATCATTATCAAACATAATACATTACTCATACTTAGAGGCATGCTAAGAGTTCCTACACATATTTTCTACAATCAATTTCATTTCACATAACAAGATGATTTTCAAGGCATGACAAATACAAAACAATGTTTTTAAGAAACTTGAAAATTAAATTAAGTATTGTATTTAAAACTTTAATTGAAATAATTTATTATTCTTGACAATGACAATAAATAACAATTAGTTTTTATAAAAATTTTGATTTATTTTTACACAAAAACAAAACAATAAGCACACATAAAAGAAAAATATATTTTTGTTCTTTGAAATTGTTTTGTAATTTTGTATTTTATTTTTATGTATTCAAATTTAAATATTTTTATGAAAAAATAGAAGTATATTAAGAGCATATCAGTATAATGATTTTATATGCCAGAGAAAATGCAAAAAGAAAAGAACTATCAATTTTATGCCACCGCCTGCGCTAGTACTACCGCTCGGCGCTAGCAACAGAGAATTTTTCATATTCTTTGAAAACATGTGTATTGATAATTTTTCATTCTGATTTTTCGTGATTCATGTTTTATAAGATAGGTGACACCAAGTACCGCAAAGAGTTTTGAATAATAATGAAAAAGTTACGGATTTAAGAATTTTGCCCATGGTGTCAAAATAGGTTATTTTTCAAAAATAAATACATGTTTTTCAAAATCATGATGGCCCAAAGCGTGAATAGTAGGAAAAATACAAGGTAGCATGTTTGCATAAAAATATGCATGATTGAAATGATCATAAAGAGTGAAATAATATTCATGCAATGTATATAATATAAGTGTCTAAAATCAAGATACGCTAGCTATATGTCTACACCTTAGCCCCTTACTAAGTGACAAATGGGCATGAGGAGCTGCACACATGTCGTAGGTTGGGGTGTTAATCTCATATGCATATAAAAATCGACGCTCAACCTCGCACTCTTTCCCCCCCGGTGCCTCGCAAGGCCCTACTGGAACCCTCCCCGATTAAGGACAAGACATGACTTAGAGGTTAGGTCTCTAATGCACACAATCCTATGCCCTCACTATTGTGAGACACATAATGTGGGTGAATAATCATGGACATACTAAGCATTTAATCCTATGGAAATGGTTTATAAACTATGGCTTTTATGCGAAATTGATTTCTAATAATAGTTGATTTTAAAGCAAAATAGTCATTATGATTTTTCACTTTCACTTTTTCTATTTTAAAATTAATTTGTTATGGAAATATGAGATGCCTAGCATGGTCAATAATATCTATTAGTTGGTAATGCTAGAATTATGAGTTTGAATTCAATGTTACACAATAAGATTAATAGTGATAATGTTGTATGTATTCAAAACTAGTATTTCAATTTATAGACCTAGAAAGAAGTGACAGTACTATTTGATTTGTTCTTATTGGTATAAAGATGATTCTAGGGTCATCATATAAATGAGATTCATGCAAACATGAGTGAAGCACATCACACACACAATACACAAAACACAATTTGAAACTATAATATTAGTAGCCATTATATATTTCATAATTCCTAAGGTTGATAGAAATAGTTGATTTATGATAATTCTTGATTGATCATGAATTATGATATATGATTTATTTTATTGTAATAGATTATGGTGGCGTTTGTGTAGATCATATTCATCCTTTTTAATTTATAGATGGTGACTGCTTGTAAGGTGAATATCATATCATATATATATATATAAAGAGACAAATTGTTTTTAGTTAATTTGAAAGGTTTTGTAAATTTTCTTTTTTATTATGATTTTTAAAATGAAACAAAAATAACCAAAATTATATATTAAGTTTTCCTTTTTGAAAGCAGAGATAGTGATAATTAAAGTAGTAAAATAAATTTTTCAGAAAATAATATTTAGAGAAATCGGAATTTCCAGGAAAATAGGCTATCGACGGCGTTAGTGATAACGCCTGGCGTTAGCAACAGAGTTACAATTTTTGATTTAAAAGCACGGTTTTGAAATTTTTTTGATTTCGATTTTTCTTGATTATAATTTTATATTATAGGGACTATCATATGCAGCAAAGAAAATAGACAAATAAACAAAAAGTTGCTCATTTTAACATTTTAGGCTAAGACCCCTAATAACCCATTTAAATACATTTTTGAAAGTAATTTCATTAGTCTTTATAGTATCACTTAACAAATTCAGCATTCAATTTCTAATGATAATATAAGACATTTATAGGCAATGGATTTAAAAAAGGATAAAACCTAGAAAGAGAATAGATAGGTCACTTGAAAACTATATGACTTTTTGTTCAATTTCATTCAATTTGATTTGTTAAACATTAGGCTTAATATGTGAAAGTCATATCCCATGATATATAAAGTGACCATAGCGTGTTGGCTCAAGAAAAAGACAAAAACTAGTAAAAACAAAAAAGGAAATTAGGCATATCATGAAGTAGAGTATTGATATTTCATTTTTAATTATTCCTACTTCATGCAATTCAATGATTCCTAGTGAATAAGAGATTTAAGTATCCAAAGGGGACCGGGTGTGGAGGTTCCTTTGGGTACACAAATATAACATGTAGACTTTTGGGGAGATAGTGATGAATAGGCCCTTTCAAATGAAGTTAATGTTTTATTTTTGAATTTAAGCCTCCATTCATTCTTTGGTTTAATATTCTTAAACTTCAAATTTCCATAATTATTTTCAAAAGTAGTACTTTTAGGAAATTTGAGAACACTCAAATCTTTGTTGGGAGATGCTAAATGAGGATTAGAAATAAATATTCTACTTGGTGTATGATTTATAAAGTTTGAAATACTAGTAGATGCCTTATACAATTTTGAAGATAAACTAGAAAACAGATTCTTAAAATCATTTGAAATTTTTTGCACAAGTGATTTTAGAGATTCTAGTTTATGAGATTTTAGAAATTATTTCTGTTTATTTAATGTTATGTTCTTATATTACACGCTTTCATGGGGTTTGATTTATAGACATGTATACTTTATCAAAACACTTTTTTTGTACACATCATTATCCTATATAAAATTTCCACAGAATTGGACCCTAAAGCATATCTACACCCTTCTTTAAAAATTTGCGTAAATATACTAGATAGCAAAGCATAATCTTTAAAATATTTATTTTTACTTGAAATTGCAAATCACGTTCCATTGTGGAACATATCTTTTCTTGATATTTTCAATCATGCTTGCAAATTTTATGTTAACAATTTCAATGAAAATGCATCTCTTGTACATAAATTCAAACATCTTCTCATTTGACTTAACACTCATTATATTTTGTACTTTAAAATTCTTAAAGATGTTCATTTTAAAAAATGCTTCAACTATTTTCCATTGTGTTTACAATTTACAAAAATTATTTATAAAGTTGATATTACTGTCATCTCTACATAGTACAAAATAAAACATATTGCTCTCACTCTACCTCACCTTCTTTTGATAATATCAAAAGGGGAAAAATTGAATAAATTTATTAGTCGGGGGGAGTAAATCATAAAATGCATTTATGCAGGGGAAGCATCCATATTGGGGAGTATGCACGCTTATCGCACTTATCATATACTATAAACAACATTCTAGTTATAGTTGATTTGTTTCTAGAGGATTCATTATTATCAAAAGGGGAAGATTGTTGGTGCATGCATTCTGTGTAACACCTCCCCTGTAATGACCATATAATATGGGTCCGGCCGGGACCCCACAGCTTTAGTATTAAAAGTTGATATTAATTACCCAATCTCATAACTCAGACAACACAGCGGAAACAAACTAAGCCACAGAGATTGTCCACTACAAAGGAGTCCAACTGGCCTTAAGGCCTTACAAAACAATGTCCAAAACATCAACCATTCCATAATAAAATACATCCCACAAAAGGGGAAAAATAGTTTTTCCCTAAACTACCTCGGCATGCAAGCCGGATATATCTAAGTACGAAGAAAGTAATGCAGGAAATCAACTAAGCACTCCGTGAGGCTTTAGGCCTTTTTGGCCGGCGCGCTGGGTCCAGCCTGCGATTCGTGCCCTGCAACCAAATCACAAAGAGCGGTAAACGAGGGTCAGCTATGGCTGACCACAAGCGGTGTAACAACATCCCTCCTCCCGGCCGTCCTAGCGGACCCCGGGGAACTACTTCACCCTGCAAGTCAGCACTTCGTATGCAAATGTACATAAAGGAAAGCAACATAAATACTGGCATGAGTGTCACAAGCATCATCCACGTTTCTATGTTGAGCAGGTAATAAAAGGGGCCTAACAATGCAAAATGAGTGCAAGCCCGGGTTTCACCCAAGGCGCCCTAAAGCGTATGAATCTAACACATCATCAAACATCACCAACACAAGGGTACTCATTACTTCCCCACAAGGGCACCAAAACCCAAGGCCAAGCGCTCTCGCTGAGACCCACCTCGCCTGGCCCACCATGCCATCGGGCTTGTCTGACAGCTCACACGCTCGGGCCGCCAACAACGCACCAAGACCGATTCTAAGAATTCTGGCCAACCAAAACGTCCCAAGGCCCTGGGCTTACTTTCGGGACAACGTCCACCGATTGCCTCACCTGGAGACCGTCAAAGGACTCAACCGTAGCACAGACATTCTTGTCAGTCAACAATCGAAGGGACTAATCTTGCCGGGACACTCTCCACACGTGAATCTCAATCTTCACGGGATAGCCAGCCGACCACAAAGACCAATCGCGCCTTCGCACAACACTAGGCATCACAAGCCCCATAATCCGCACATTACTTCTCCGCCCTAGACCCAACATTCGTTACCACACGAAGCTACAAGGGCATCACAACGACGAGTTCGCCGTAATCGGATTTCTAACAAAACCCCTAAAATGCGCGTAAATCAACATCACCGGATCGGACCAACGGCCACAAATCCGGCTTCACCCACAATGCCTAATCCGCTAACGGAGTGGATCTCTAGTGCAAAACATGTTGGGGACGGACACAATCAACCCGGTGGTTTCTCTTGAACCAAGGCGACCCGGATCCCTCTCACTCGACGGATCCGGTGCCAAAAATGCAGAAAAAGGAGAGATGCCAAACACGCATCCTAAAGACCGGGAGGAGAAACGTCGTTACCTTTTGAGATCTCCTCCTAGCCATGAGATGCTTGCAACCACACGGTGGAGAAGAAGCGCCTTGATGCCCTCTACGCACTGCCGGTCTCGGATCGGCGAACGGAGCTCCGAAGCTCCGGCAATGGCGGATTCCCCTTCTTCTTCCTCCTTGCCTCCTCCTCCTTTCTCCAACCTAAGAGAGAGAAAGCCTTGTAAATAATGAGGGTTTAACTCCTCTACCAAGCCCTAAACCCCCCCAGCCATCCATCGCAGCCGTTGGATCAAATTCCAATAGATTTGGACGGACCGATCTCCTTCTCCGCTCAAAATCGCGGAGCAGAATAAACAGGGCGCACGATCATTGGTCGTGCGCGAAGAGGCCACTGGTCGTGCGCACTGTTCGAGACAGAACTCCGAATCCTTGCGACTAACGCACGATCACATGCGCACGGTCACTGGTTGTGCGCGAAGAGGCCACTGGTCGTGCGCACTGTTCGAGACAGAACTCCGAATCCTTGCGACTAACGCACGATCACATGCGCACGGTCACTGGTCATGCGCGAAGAGGAGAAATGGTCGTGCGCAGAGAACTGCTATGGAATTCCTAGCCTATCCCGAGCGCAGCACTACCACTCCGCCTACCTCACTGAACTACGATTTTTGGGGTGTTACAACTCCACCCCCCTTAAAAGAATTTCGTCCTCGAAATTTCAGAATTTAAACAGGAAAATCATAACGCATACCTGGAGCGAAAAGTTCCGGGAAATCCTCCCGCATCGCTTGCTCACGCTCCCAAGAGAATTCATCTCGCCCGCAGTTGTCCCATCGCACCTTTACAAGTTTGACTTGCTTGTTACGCAACTGCCGGACTTCTGAATCCTCTACGCACACCGGGCGAACCCTCGCCCCCAAGTTCTCCATCACCGGCACCGCCGCCGCTTCGACCACGACACTCGGCTCTACCAAAGCTTTCCTCAGCACGGAGACATGGAAAACGTCATGTAATCCACTCAGTTCTGCGGACAACGCCAAACGATAGGCTGCTTCGCCTATACGCTCTGTAACCTCGAACGGACCCAAATATCTCGGACTCAACTTCTTGAGTCGCCGCACCCGTGAAACACCCTTGAACGGCTTGATCTTTAAGTAGACCATGTCGCCCACTGCAAACTCCACATTTCTGTGGCGCGCATTGAAATACTTTGCTTGTCGATCCTGAGCAACCTTCATGCGCTCCTGAATCGTCCGCACAATCTCGCAAGCATCTTCCACCACTTGCTTTCCCAAAAGGGCACCAAAACCCAAGGCCAAGCGCTCTCGCTGAGACCCACCTCGCCTGGCCCACCATGCCATTGGGCTTGTCTGACAGCTCACACGCTCGGGCCGCCAACAACGCACCAAGACTGATTCTAAGAATTCTGGCCAACCAAAACGTCCCAAGGCCCTGGGCTTACTTTCGGGACAACGTCCACCGATTGCCTCACCTGGCGACCGTCAACGGACTCAACCGTAGCACAGACATTCTTGTCAGTCAACAATCGAAGGGACTAATCTTGTCGGGACACTCTCCACACGTGAATCTCAATCTTCACGGGATAGCCAGCCGACCACAAAGACCAATCGCGCCTTCGCACAACACTAGGCATCACAAGCCCCATAATCCGCACATTATTTCTCCGCCCTAGACCCAACATTCGTTACCACACGAAGCTACAAGGGCATCACAACGACGAGTTCGCCGTAATCGGATTTCTAACAAAACCCCTAAAATGCGCGTAAATCAACATCACGGGATCGGACCAACGGCCACAAATCTGGCTTCACCCACAATGCCTAATCCGCTAACGGAGCGGATCTCTAATGCAAAACATGTCGGGGACGGACACAATCAACCCGGTGGTTTCTCTTGAACCAAGGCGACCCGGATCCCTCTCACTCGACGGATCCGGTGCCAAAAATGCAGAAAAAGGAGAGATGCCAAACACGCATCCTAAAGACCGGGAGGAGAAACGTCGTTACCTTTTGAGATCTCCTCCTAGCCATGAGAAGCTTGCAACCACACGGTGGAGAAGAAGCGCCTTGATGCCCTCTACGCACTGCCGGTCTCGGATCGGCGAACGGAGCTCCGAAGCTCCGGCAATGGCGGATTCCCCTTCTTCTTCCTCCTTGCCTCCTCCTCCTTTCTCCAACCTAAGAGAGAGAAAGCCTTGGAAATAATGAGGGTTTAACTCCTCTACCAAGCCCTAAACCCCCCCCAGCCATCCATCGCAGCCGTTGGATCAAATTCCAATAGATTTGGACGGACCGATCTCCTTCTCCGCTCAAAATCGCGGAGCAGAATAAACAGGGCGAACGATCACATGCGCACGGTCACTGGTCGTGCGCGAAGAGGCCACTGGTCGTGCGCACTGTTCGAGACAGAACTCCAAATCCTTGCGACTAACGCACGATCACATGCGCACGGTCACTGGTCGTGCGCGAAGAGGCCACTGGTCGTGCGCACTGTTCGAGACAGAACTCCGAATCCTTGCGACTAACGCACGATCACATGCGCACGGTCACTGGTCGTGCGCGAAGAGGAGAAATGGTCGTGCGCAGAGAACTGCTATGGAATTCCTAGCCTATCCCGAGCGCAGCACTACCACTCCGCCTACCTCGCTGAACTACGATTTTTGGGGTGTTACATTCTGCATCTCTTGGTTTGAGAATAACTAATCCCATTATGTATTTAATCATACTTGTCATGTGTTTATAGTGTGCAGGAACTAATGGAATAATTCCCCTATGTGTAGAATTTTGAATGCAGCCAAAGCTCTAAAAAGAAAGCTAAAGCCTGGTTGTAACATTACCTATAGTAGTAGCTTATCATCGAGAAGCTATGTCGACGACAACAAATATCATCATGAAGGGAATGTCGATGAGAAGAAATATCGTTGAGATGCTAACGCCCAGTGTTAACGCTATCGCGAGCAGTAGCATATTGTTGAGAAGCTATATCGTCAAGAAGTAATGTCGTCATGAAGGGAATGTCGACGAGATGCCATGCACACATCGAGCTAATGTGAAGCATAAGTACTACTGCGGCATGGTAGGTCCACGTTCTGTCATGATCATCCACGACCTCCGCGACATCAGCTACATCTCTACACGAAAGCTAGCACTAGGTGGTAGCTCTACTGCTGGCGATAGTTTTCAGAGCCTATATGAAGGATGGATCTCTTGGTTCTATGTTATATGCTTTCAAGATACCAACCTTTCGCGAGAGCCTTCATCCTTGAGTTCCAAAGCACTCCCAACACCATCTTTGAAGATCAAGATCGAGAAAGAGATTTCCAAACAGTTAAACTACAAGAAGGATGCACGCTTCAACTTCGATGATGTTCATGGCGTTTCTTCATCATCTCCTTCAGAGATCTTCAATATAGGGGGTTTTTATTTCTTAATATACTTTGTATTCTTCTGTTTTCTTTTGTAATGATAGTGAATTTATCGCAGTTGTTGGCGACTAGGCCTTGTGAGTTTTAAGGGGAATTCACTGCGGTGTGTGCGATGACTAGGTCTAGTTATAGATCTATAGGGAGGATAGAGGCGTATCTGGGGTAAGATAAGTTATAGCCAGCCGGTCCTTGGGAGAAGGACTGGTGAAGAAACAAAAAGTGATTTTTCTTATCGCCTCAATTTCAAGCATTATTGAAATTATTTTCTGTTTAATTGTCTTTTGAAATTAAATCATTTTTTATCTTCTCTGAATTGCTAGGATTTTATTTCATTTAAGTATTTTTAAGAAGAATCACTTTGGCACATTTTTTGAAAGGTCTTACAATTCTAAAGAGCTAGCATCGGGCGGTAACTACTAAGATCGGCGGTAGCAATAGATTCAAATATTTTTCTCTCAGCATTATTCTCAACAAATTTTACAAGTTTTATTCAATAATCCAAAAGCCTTTATTCACCTCCCTCTAAGGGCACCATAAGATCCAACACTACTCACTCTTTCGATTAGAGTATAATGATGGAGAGTTAATAGTTATAACCCTAGGCTATAAGATGAGTAATCTTGTGGGCAAGATCCCGGTGGGTAATCTCCTTAGCTTGTATAAATTTTGAAAGGTCTACCCACTCTACCGAATAGAGCACACTAGTGGAGAGTTGAGTTAGAACTTAGGCTATTTGGATGAGTTATCTTGTGGAAAATATCCCGATGGTCAATCTCCTTAGCTTGTATATAGTCTCCGCTGGTTTTATCATGAGTTACAGATAGTAGTACATGCACGGTCCAATGTTGTACATTGTGGGCCTAGGGTAATGGTGTGTCTATGTCACCTACCTAGAAGCGAAGTTAGTCTAACGTTATCATCTGCCACGATGATAAGACCAATGTGTTTCGCAACCCACTTAACAATTGGACTGGGTTATGTCAACATAGAAATTGGTGTATGGTTTTATACACATATCATGCTTAATAACATTACACTGGATTACATTCCTTGCATTGTAAGATCCTTCGTACAAATTTGTATGAGCATTCTTATATGATAAGTTAATTTTATGTTTGTACAATACCCTTAACTTATAAACTTGTACGAGCATTCTTATAAGTTAAGTTATTTATGATAATATAAGACCCTTAACTTATAAGTTTGTATGTGCATTCTTATAAGAAGTTATCTATGTATATACTTTGATAATGTTGTTTATTCATATGGTATGCCCTCATTCCTGTCACCTGCTATGATTATACTGCCAATTGTAGCCCTGTTAACTTTCCTCTCGCAAGGTGCTCTAGGATGCATCAGGGGAGCTAAAGGAAAATCACTTAGTCAATGACTAACGGTTTGTTGCTACCGCTTTTTTGGAGTACCAACAGCAGCCCTCCGACAAAGCATCCATGATTCAGAGATGTAGACTCCGATAGCTAAAGCCTGACTTTGATTTAGGTCATGTTTTAGCCCTAGCTTAGATGTATATCTAGACTCTTGTCTATTATGTTATATGAATGTGATTGAGACTTCAGGTTTCGTCCTTTTTGTACTCTCATTATAGTTTGGTCATTGTAATGTAATGGTGTTTTGCCTTACAGAGTATATATCATGTTGTGGGGGTTAGCCAATTTTCTAACACAACTGCATGACGACTTATCTGAGCATAAGAATTCCTCGACCGTGCTCTATTTTCGGGAGGGGTTCTTACAAGGAACTTAGTCAATTCAAAAGCAATACAATATGGAATCTAGTTGAGCATCTGTTTAATCATCCAGTAGTTTTAGTCAAATAGATTTTTAAAAATAAATTGGATGGTGAGTCTAGGATTACTAGAAATAAGGCTAGGTTGGTAGTTCATGGAGTTTCTCAAATTTAACGGGTGGAATTTGAAGAAACATTCGCACATGTTGCACGCTTAGAATCAATAAGAATATTTCTTGCATTTGCTTGATTTAAATAATTAAATTATTTTAAATGGACGTTTAGAGTGCATTTCTAAATGAGATAATTAAGGAAGATGTCTATATAGAACAACCCCCAAATTTATTAATAATGAACTTTCTAATCATGTTTTGAAATTAGACAAAACACTTTATGGATTAAAATAAGTGTCTTGTAATTAGTATGATAGATTGACTTCTTTTTTTTATTGAAACATGGTTATGTTATGGGTAGTGTCAATACCACACTCTTCATTAAGCATATAAAAATTGATTTAATTTTTTTACAAATTTATGTTGATGATATTTTTTGGAGATATAAATGAAGAGTTATTTAAAGAGGTTGTAGATGTGATGCAAAAAGAATTTGAAATGAGCTAGGTAGGAGTACTTACATATTTTATTGGCTTTCAAATTTTGCAACATGATGGAATTTGTATATGTTAAAGTAAATATGATCATGACTTGCTTAAATGATTTGAATTTGAAAATCTTAAACAAGTTAATACTCCAATAAGTGCATCACTTAAGTTAGAAAAAGATGAAGTCGAAATCTCGATAGATCAAACATTATATTGAGGAATGATATAATCTTTGTTATATTTGAGTGCATCTAGACCTGATATTATATTTGTCATTTGCTTATGTGCAAATTTTAAGCTAATCCTATAGAACCACATTTAAAAGTGGTTAAACACATTTTTAGGTATTTAGTAGGCACCTCCATACTTGATTTGTGATATCCATATAACAACTCTTTTATTTTGCATGACTATTTTGATTCTAATTACGTGGGATGTTCATTAGATTATAAAAGCACTAGTGACACATGTTATTTCTTAGGGCATGCACTAATTTCATGGTCGATTAGGAAACAAAATTATATTGTTCTCTCCACTTTCGATGTCAAATATATTGCACTAGGTAGTTATTGCGTACAAGCACTATGGATGACTCAAACATTAAAACACTTTGATGTACACTTCAAAAATGTAGAGTTAAGGTGTGACAGCAAGAGTGCAATTGACTTTATTAACAATCTGGTTCATCATTCTAAGTCTAAACCATAGATGTTAGGCACCATTTCATTAGGGACCGCATTAAGAAAAAAAACGTTAAGGTTAGCTTCATTGGAACTAAATCTCAACTAGCAGATATTTTCACGAAACCACTCTTGATGCATGATTCAATTTATTACACTTGGAATTAGGTGTTATAGACATTCAAGGCTAAAATTTTAAAATCAGCATTTTTTGCAAATTTCCTACTTTTCTTTATTGTAATAGCCACTCTTTATAGTATATACATAATAGCCATAAAAATTGAAAAAGAAAAATGCCACAAAACATGTTTTTACATGAATTTATAAATTCGTTTGCTATCGTCACACGACAGTGCTATCGCCTGCAGTAACTACTGATTTTGTATTTCTTGTTTTTCTTCGTATTTTTGTTGTCATGGAGTATTTTATAACTAACATGCAAAAAATGCTCTATGTGTGCATCAAAATTATTGTGTTCTTCATTTTCTCTTTTCTTCTATGAAAAAAATCAAAATAAACTACAAAATTTCAAAACCCTCCCAAAATAAGTTTAAATGATTAATGTGTTCTTTTTTACTTATAACTTTGGTTTCTATTTGAAAAACTAAATCAATAAAAATTATTTTTAGCTACATTGAAAATATCTAGCAAGAGTAATATAATCTTTATGGATTGACTACAAAGTATGATTTGACACTTTAATCTTCATTGAACATTGTTTTGTTTATTCGTGCTAAGGACCATTATTTAAAATGTATAATGAAAATTTATGTTGGATTTTTTATAAAAATGCTTATGTATGCCTCTAAGTATGAGTGATGTTTTATGTTAAATAATGATTCACATATTCAATCATTTTTTATTCCTACAATGGTTTATAATCTCGCCTATGTATGCTTGTGTAGTGTAATGTTATATGTAGTTAATATGCATGGCTAAATTACCTACACTCCATCAGATTGCCTTCATGCGATACGTGAATATTTATGCACTAACTTAGGAGAGGTGTGGTTTAGTATAAATGCATTTGCTTTCAAGTAATCGGGGACCTTGTTCGTTCAAAATAAATAAAAATAAATAAATGACAAGGAAAACCACCAAAAATAATGTTTTATTCTTTGATAAGTCTTAATGAGCATTGTGTGAGCAAAGTATCTTGGGTTGAAGTGTAAATCATCTTGAGCAAACATTATGTAAAAACACCATATGTATACTTCTCTTTGGTACACTGGATTACCAACCAGAAAATACAAATAATGTTATGTGATCTGTCAAGCATTACTTCGTTTCCTTGATAACTCTTAATAAATATTGTGTGGACGAAGCAGCATGGTAGTTGTACTTTATTGTGATTAGAAGTTGTGGAAGTAATTTTACTTTGCGTATTGATGATAATTGTGTACATTCATTGCATTTTGTATGTGCATGTCTTGATTATTACTATTGTATACTTTATCAAATTCACATATTGTACACATCATTGTTTCATATAAAACTCACACTCATGAGAATTGGACTATGAACAAGAAAATACATTTTTTACATAAATACGTAAGAGCGCTAGATGACTAAGCATGATCCTTACAATATCTTAATGTCTTAAATTGCAAATCATATCACAATGTATTACTTAAATACCTTCACGACTATAGTTTGCATGATAGTCATAATCAATTTGATCTACAATGATTATCCTAACTATTATCTAACAAATTTCACATTCTCTTGTTTGTAATGCTTACTTTTATAAATTTTTGTTTATTACGATCATAGTTTATAACGATTATCTTTTTATTTTTATTTTTATTATTTTTTTCTAAAGTGTGCCCTAATGCTTTCACGATTATCCGTTGCATGCACTCTCTATTCGCTCGATCATGATTATCTTTTTTACAACGAGTTCACTATTTCATTAATCTTTCACCTTCACCCTCTTTTGATTATATCAAAATGGGGAGAATAAATTGAGAAATCCAGGAAGAAAAGAATTACAAAACTACTGAATTTTGGGGGAGCATACACTTAGGAAGAACTTCATATTAGTGTACTTGCACATGCCTATTTTCATGATTATCATTTACTGCACAATCATATAAAAAGCACTTATATAAATGATTGATTTCTCACTCGTAAGATTTGTTATAATCAAAAAGGAGTTTAATGGAACATGAGTGTCACATCTCTTGATTTGAGAATAACACATCCTAATCTATATTTGATCTATTTTGATTATGTTCATAGTGTGCATGTCATACCCGTAAATATAGATAAGAACATTGGAACACGACCATGACACTTAATTGGAGATATGGACTGAATTGACCCATACCAGACGACGATAGTAACTATTGCAGGCGACATCCCTCATTACAGAATGACCTGCAGGCAAGCAATTGAAAAGGACTTGGCGGGAGTAAGGAGCTAATTATATAAAGTCTTACCGCGCCACGATAGCAGTATCACCCGAAAGTATCCTTTGGGCAACTCCGACAATCACATAATGATTGGCCGGCCAAATGAAGCACGAGATCCCATTTTGGCGTGCTGAAATATCAAGCTACCATGTGGCGATAAGATTATCGCGCCGTGCTAACTATTGCCTAAAATAATAGCCCCAACTTCTAAAAGAAAAAGAACGAAGCAGGAAATCAATGTAATTAACACTACCGCCCCGCGATAGTACTATCGCATGCGGTAACTCATAGAGCTTTACTTAAAGATAATTTCGATCCGTCTCTCGTGCAAGAAAATATGAATTATTTTGAGAGAGCCTTTGTCCGTGAGTTCCAGAGGAGATACAACACACTGTTATGAATAATGGAGGGAATTTCTAAGGCAGAGATCATCAACGCGCATTCCAGATGAAGAGCGAACATATCTACGATCATAATCTCAAGTGTTCCCTTGTCCTCGCATTCATAAGTTCTCTAAGAGTCCGTTCATTTCGAAGAGATTGTTTTAAAGAATTGAATTTCAATCAAATACCAATACATGTAGGAATTGACATTGAGTTTAAATCCAATTTTGTTGTTCGTCTGTATGATTATATTCTATCACGGGAATTGACGTTAGTTACTTTTGTTTGTTCGTATAAAAGATATTGGTTTTCAAGAATTGGAAAAAAAAAATTTCACCCGATCGCGCGTTTTACGAACGCAAGCAAATTTTTAGCCTGGGCATGCATTTTCGGCACGAACGCGATTTTTTTGCCCAAGGGCGCATTTTTCTCCTAGCCGAGTGTTTTTCGCCTGGGGCGTGTTTTTCAGCCCGGACGGCAATTTTTCGCCTAGGCGCACGTTTTACGCCCGGCCGTGCGTTTTTTGGCATATGCGCGAATTTTCTTACCATGGCGCGCGCTTCTCGCCTGAGAGCGCATTTTTTGCACCAGAGCGTGTTTTTCGGCCCAGACACGAATTTTTTACTCGGACGCGCATTTTTTGCCACGGAGTGTGTTATTTGGCACAAACGCAAATTTTTTTCCCGCGCGCATATTTTTCGCTACAGGGCAAATTTTTTGGCCAGGGCGCGAATTTTCGACCGGGCGCACGTTTTTCTCCCCGTTGCTCATTTTTTGTCCCCCCATGCAAATTTTTCGTCTGGGCACATTTTTTTCACCTGGGCAAGCATTTTTCACCCAAGCGCGTGTTTTTTGACAAGATGCGTTTTTTGCTCGGGCGCACGTTTTCCAGCTTAGACGCGTGTTTTCCACGTTTACGGTTGTTTGCCCTTGGCGCATGTTTTTTGCCTTGGGCACGCGTTTTTCGGCCCGGAAGCGAATAATTCGTTCGGAGACGCATATTTCGCTTCCATGCCAAATAACCCGCTCCTGAACAAAAAATGGACACCCGAGCGTAAAAAATGCGCTACGGCGAAAAACTCAAGCCCTGGTCAAAAAATAGCTCATAGGCAAAAAATGTGCGCCCGAGCGAAAAACACGTGCCAGGGACGAAAAATGCGCGCCTAAGATAAATAAGTGCATCGGGGCAAAAAATTCGCGTTCGGGCAAATAAATCGCGTTCGAGCTGAAAAACGCACTCCCAGGCTGAAAAATGCACTCTCGGGCTAAGAAACGTGCCACGCCCGAAAAATGCCTACTTGCTCGAAAAATCCTTGCCCCGGTGAAAAATCTTGTCCAAGCCGAAAAACATGCTTCAGGGCAAAAAATGTGCGTCCGGTCTAAAAACGTGCGTCTCGGCATAAAATGCGCGCCCGAGACAAAAAATTCATGTTCGGGCGAAAAACTCGGGTCGGGGCAAAAAATTTGTGTCCATGTCGAAAAACGCACTCTTAAGAGAAAAATGCGCGCGCAGATAAAAATGCACGTTTGGGCCGAAAAATGTGCGCTCGTACGAAAAAATCCCACATGGGCAAAAATATCGTGTCTATGCCGAATAATGAGTGTTGGGCGACAAACTATGTGAATTCTAAGCCAATATCCGCTCGACCAAGTCTTTGTAGGACTGAGGTTTAGGTTTAGGGGACTTGAGGCCAATCCAGGGATAGATAGACTAAGACCAAGCTGTTCGAGGTATGAGTATGTAAAACAAAAATAATTTTTATTTATCGCCTTGACTTTTCACATAACGAAGATCTATATTTTGTAATCACCATTAATATAAATTAACCATGTATTTTTATTGATCTTCAAATATGTTTTCATTGTTGAAATTATTATTCTAATAATCAAAATTTTAATTATTTATAAAGATTTTTTAAAAAAGTTATTAAACCCTTATTCACCCATTTAAAGGCGCTACACGATCCAACACTTCAGACATTAGAGAGGTTAAGGCCCCATTTTCCCCTCTTTTTGTTCAACTCGATCAGTTTATTGATTTAAAAGTGGTTCATGTTGGTTGAAACTTTTACAAGTATGTTTTGATTAGTAATAATGTTTGAGGAACATAACCTTCATGTTCTGCTCTATAGCTTATGGCCAATTTTATATATCCAAATTTAAGTTGAAGAAAAATATTGTTAGGTAAGCTGAATTAGTGAATAAATGCTTTTATAGCAAAGAGACCTTTATGAAGATCAACATTTATTATGAAGGATCAATTTGTAAATGTAAAAAGCGCCTGAGTTCATAATATTTTTTTTTAAAGTGTGAATCTAAGTGAAGTGTATTTTGTGAATTTGAACTTTCAAATTCACATACTAAATTGACATGCAATCAAATAATGAAATTACTAATTTCAATTTATACATCAAAATTCATGTCTTCAGTCGAACAACATAATTGAAATTGACTTCAATTCCAATTCACTCATATATAAATTATAATTGAGCCAATTCAATTCCCACATTTAAATTCCTTCCAAATAAAAGGAACCTAAGTGTGTTTAGGGGATAACATATTTATATTTTATCTAATAAGATTGCTTGGCGGTCTTAGTATATACCCTTGTTGAGATACTTCAAAGGAATATTTAGTCACTTGTTAGATAATTTTTCAAGTTTAGTCTTTTATGAGTAGTGAATTTAAACAAATAATTGCTTTATCAATTTTGTCTTTAGGAGACTTCATGCATTGGATACGGCTCGAAAGAAGATGAGTTGTCAGAGTGTCATACTTGCAATTTTCACCTTAGGCTATAGTAACCGAACAGAGGCACCAATCCTTTATAATAGAAAATTTTGTTCCCAATTATTTTAAAACCGATTCAATTAAAACTAGATGGATCACAATCTGTCTTAATCAGGACAACCTAAAATTAATTGGTTTTAATTTTGTTCTTCTTTCGTTGCATGTGGATGTAGCCACTGTTATCCCAAGCCAAGATCAAACATTCCAAGAGATTCATAATCAAAATACGTATACCATTCTTGTTCTTAGGCAAAGCCAGATACAAAATTACCTTACATTCCATAGCTGAAGACTTAGGCTCTATTTGGGAGAGCGGTGGCGGCGGGAAAAAGAGAGTCTATTGGAAAAGGTCTACTGCAAATGGAGATTTGTTTAGATGAACTTCATTTGCAGAGCTTTTCAGAATGAAGAAGCTCATTATAAACTGTTTGGCAAAACATCATTACGGTGACTATTTAAGGAGATGTTTATAAGACCATTGTATGAGGCGCTATTAACATCAAATCCGTCACCATCGAATGTTGGAACAATTGTTTGGGAGTATGTAAATTGTTGAGGATCACTTTTTAATGCCAGCAAATAATGGAATTGAGGATAATATACTGGATCGAATCTTATTGCTGCTCTGAAACCATGATGAAGTAGCAATGTGAAATTTGGAAAGGAGGAGAAATGAATTTTCTTTTCGACATTAACTAATGGTTATGAAAATTTATGTTATTACAAAAGTACAAATATATGCATATATATTTTATATTCGATTTCCAAGATATTTGATATAACCAAAAACTCATTACAACAAATCAGTAGCTCATACAATACAAGAAAAGCGCATTTATCTTGCCTTTGTATGGATGATGAAGATCTTTAGCGTGATTAATCCTTATATTGGTGAACTGAAAGAGCATTGATCTTATCCTCACTCATAAAAGGAAGTTCTGGGCTCTCACCATCAAGCGTTCTTAAAGGAGCTATTGGAGGATAATATGTTAATTAGAGGTTAACTAATGGTTTATGGAAATTAAATTAAGAAATGTCTTGTTAGTATGCTCGACGGCTCTGAAAACCATGATCAAGATGTCTTGCTGTTGCTGGAAGACCATGGAGGCGCAGGGAGGAGGCGAGATGGAGAAGGATTGAAGGAGATGACAGATTCATACCTATCGAATCGAGATCAGGAAGGAATCAAAAAATTAAAAGATCGTCGGGAGGTTCTTCGTCCTCCGGGTTTGGCAGGGAAGGAGCTAGGTTTGCGGAGGAGGAAGAAGCAACGTCGAGCTGAGGCTGGGAGGAAGAAGCAACGTCCTCTGGTTTTGGCAGTGAAGAAACACCGTCGAGCTAGGTTTGCGGGAGCGCTCGTGAACTCAAGCACGCGAGCCGTCTAGAGGTTTGCGGGAGGACAAGCCGGACGCCAGCTTTTTGAAAAGGCAAACTGGAGCCTTCTTGCGACTTTTCAAAAAAGACCTATTTTACCATTTTTGGTGGATGTAGTCCTGTCTAAAAAGCCCCCGCGCCCGGGCTTGAAACTGGCTTTACGGGCCCGGGTCGGGCCAGGCCGGGCATTTACCCTTGGAAGGGGGCCTAGGGCCCGGCCCGGTTTTTTTAATTTATTTTTTATTTTTTATTTCTTTAAATTTTTTATTAAAAAATATAAACTTTAAAATATACAAAAAAAGACATACTAATATGAGTAATATGAGAAAAAAGAATTTTATTAATGTTGAACGAAAACGAATTACACAATTATACATAAGCGTATTTGAAAATTTGAATTCTAAAGTAAAAAAAATAATTGTCTTTATAAAATAACTTTGCAAATACAATTATTAAAAAAATAAAGATTACATATTTCGTCCGTTTTCCCAAAATTCGGTTCGCTACCTTTGAGGCTTTGAGCTTTAAGCTTTTAACTAATTTAGGTTGATTGCGTCCATCTCGTCTTCAATTTCGGACGAGCTATCCTCCAAATTTGAAGTATGTTGCTTCCTCCTCATTGCATCCAAGTGATCTTTGTAGCATATGCAGATTTCGAGAGATTCTTCGCTTAGACAACTTCTCCGCTCGTTCAACACCCTACCACTAAGAGAAAAAGCAGACTCTGAAGCTACCGTGCTAGCTTGGATCGTTAGTAAATCTCGGGCCATATAGGTCATAATAGTATAGGTATTTACTTTACCTTTTCACGATTTTAAAAGATCAAAATTTTCTATTTCGTCCGTACTTATAAAATTACGAAATTATGTCTTTTTATACAAACCTAATTTATTTAAACTACTCAAAGTTGTGCGCGCTTTTTTCCTAGATAATAGCTCTAACATTTTATTTTTAAAACTATCGCGTGTTTTTGGTTGTGACACAGCTAGCCGTGAACATAAAGCTCGATCGGCCGGCCTGGACCGTGCCCGATCGGGCTTTTTCCTACATCGGGCCGGGCCGGCCCGGTCCTCCCCTGGAATCGGGCCGGGCAGGCAGCACTTATGTGCTGCCTGCTCCGGCCCTTCAGGCCGGGCCAGGAAGGACCGGGCCGGTCTCAGGCCCGATTCGGGCCGGTCTCAGGCCCGATTCGGGCCGGCCCGGTTTTTTTATTTTTTAATTTATAGTTTATATTTTTTATTTTTTATTTTTATAAATTATTAAATATTGAAAATTTGAACCAAAAATTTAAAAAAATTGAAAAAATTTAAGGTTAGAATTAGATTGTATTAATATTGAACAATTGGAACGAAAAATTTAGAACAAAAATTTTTATTAATATTGAAAATTTGGAACAAAAAATTTAAAAAATTACAAAATTTAAGTCGTACAATTGTACAAAATACAAAATTGAAAATATAAACCTACGAAGGCTATGATTCTTATAAAATTTAATTAAAAAAAATTACATATATAAAAAAAAGTACATTTAGGCTCGATTTAATCATCTTGTAGATTCAACGCGTCCATTTCATCTTATATCTCCTCTGAGCTATCCTCCAATGCTGTTATGTGTTGTTTCCTCTTTAAACTGTCCAAGTAGTCCTTGTAGCATATGCAAATCTCCAGCGAATCTTCGTTAAGCTGGCTCCTCCGCTCTTTCAAAACCCTGCCATTAAGAGAAAAAGCGGACTCCGAAGCTACTATACTAGCTTGGACAGTTAATAAATCACGGGTCATATAGGCCAAAACATGATAGGTATTAGCTTTACCTTTCCACCAATTTAAGAGATCGAAGTTTTCGATCTCGTCCGAACTCATAAAATCGCTAAATTGAGTTTTTGTATATAATCCTAATTCATCTAAACTACCAGATGTGCGCGCTTTTTTCCTAGAAGCTAAATCTAAAATTTTATTTTTAAGACTATCTTTCGTTTTGGGTTGCGTTATTTCTTCGCGGGGTTGTGACCCGTATAAGTTATTGTAATAATTATAACTTTGCGTAAAAAAAAGAGGTAAAACTTGTAGTACTAACGGGGTCATCCTCATCATAATTTATATTTAAGGTTAGATTAGTATTGATTTCGTCGATCAAATTTTCTACGCCTTCTACGTTAAGTAGCGGATTTAAAGCGGCGGCGCACGAAAACATAGGCGGTATTTCTCTATAATATTTTAAAAAATTTTCTTCCATTATTTTAATTAAAGGAGCCCAACCTTGGTGTTGCCTATAATAACTAAATCTTTCTGTGATATGTACGAAATGTTCAATTACTAATGCGCCCGTTGGATAATACACTTCAGATAAATAAACAGTGGCCCTATAAAAACACTTTAGTAAATCTATATAATGTTCTATAATATCCCAATCATTTTCACCTAAACCGTGTTCAATATTAAGCAAACTATAATATTCCATTAGAAGATCTTTTTGTAGAACGACTCTTTTTAATATTTTATAGGTTGAGTTCCATCTAATAGGCATATCTAATTGTGGTTTCAAATATTTCTGATTTTGTGTTTTACAAAATTTTCTAAAATCTTGAGCTCGTTGTTTAGTACAATAAATTGTTTTTAACATGTCGCGAATTTTATTAATATATTGTGATATTGCCTATAAACTATCCTGTACCACTAAATTTAGGACGTGACAAACACATCTAGTATGAAAAAACGCGCCGTTGAGAAATGGTTTTAAATCTCGTTTTAACAATTCAATTGCGGCGCCATTATTGGAGGCGTTATCAAGAGAAAAACTAAGTATTTTATCGTTAATTTTAAATTCCCGCGCACATTTCATAATAACTTTATATAAAGCTATAGCCGTGTGCGGGAATTCAAAACATGTAAAACATATTACGCGTTTATTTTGCTTCCACGAAATGGGATCAATCCAATGACAAGTGATGCAAAGATAAGCTAATCTTAAATTTAAATTACTCGTCCAAACGTCGCTCGTTAGACTCACACGTCCTTCAAAATTTTCAAAATACTCAATTAATTCTTGTTTTGCTTCTAAATATAACCTAATCGTGTCGCGCCTTAAAGTAATTCTATTAACCTTTTGGTATTTGGGCTGAAGCCCCCCCATGTATGTACTATGTGCCGTCGTCATTGTCGAAGACGCTGAATGGCAGCCCACGTTTGATGACGAACTTCGCCTGCAGCTCTAGCTATCGCATTTGATCGTACGTCCAAATCTGTCCGGCTCCAGAAATTTGGGCTTGACTTGACTCGGGAGGAGCTTGTTTCGACTCGCAAGACTTCTGGTGTCTAACGAGCGTCAAGTTGCCGCTGATGGATAGCAACTTCGAGCACATCTTGCAGCGCGCTTTTCTTTCGGTCCCGACTAGGACCATCTCGAAATGCTCCCAAATACTCGCTCTACGGTTGTGCTCCACCACCGAAGTCGTACTTTGGGAAGACGACGCTGGAGTTGTGGAAGACGACGCCATTTGGAGAGCTAAGAGAGAGAGGGGGGGGGGGGGGGGGGGGGGGGTGTGAGAAAAGAGAGAGGGGAGGGGGGTATTTATAGAATTTTTTTGGTTTTTTTTTTATTATTAATTAAAAAAATAATTAAAAATAAGAGAGCAGCCAACGACTCTCTTGAGAGAGCCGTTGGCTGCTCTCATGGCAGTATGGCTGCCACGTGGCAGCCATGCTGCCATGAGCCTAACGGCTCTTAAAAAGAGCCGTTAGGCTCAATCGGCCAAGCCCGAGACCGGATCGGGCTATGGCCGGCCCGGTCTCGGGCTAGACCGATATTCAGGCTTTACCCGGCCCGGACCGGGCCGGGTAACAGCTCCAAACCGGGGCACTTTCAGGGCCCCGGGTAAGGGCTCGACCCGGTTCGGGCCTGAACCGGGCCGGGCTTGACCGGGCCTTAACCAGGCCGGGCTCGGGCCGGCCCGTTAGGCCCGGTTTTTTTGTTCACCATTAGACACAGCCTTTCGGGTGTATAAACAATCGTAATAATTATAACATTCAGTAAAAATAATGTTAAAATTTAAAATACTAATGTTATCCAAATTTGAGTAACTAACATTTTCGCTTAAATTATTATTTATTTCTTCTATTAAATTTTCAACGCCGTCTACGCCGAATAGATGATTCAAAGCGGCGGCGCATGAAAACATTGCTGACATTTGTTTATAATATATTAAAAATTTTGTTTCCATTGTTTCTATTAAATCTTGCTATCTAATATGTTGTTTAAAATAATTTAATTTTTGTGTTATATTAACAAAATTTTTAATAACTAGCGGGCTAGCAGGATAATATATATCCGATAAAAATTTTGTTGCGTGTAAAAAACTTCTAATAATTTCATATAACTTTCTAAAATTATCCAATCAGGCTCACTTAAATCGAACATACCTAACGTAGTATAATATTCCATAAATACTGATTTTTGACGAATCACCTATTTTAACAATGTGTAGGTCGAGTTCTATCTAATTGACATGTCAAATAAAGGTTTCAAAAATTTTTCACCTTGTGCGTTTACTAATTTTTTAAAATCTTGTCGTTGTTTAGAACTATAAATAAATTGTAACATTAAACGAATTTTATTATGGTTCCATATAAGCTAAAGTAACTTGTACGACTAAATTTAAGACGTGACATACACAACGAGTATGAAAAAAATGCACCGTTTAACATAGGTTTTAAATCACGTTTTAACCACTAAATTGCAGTGATATTATTTGTGGCATTATCAAAAAAAATACTCATAATTTTATCTTTAATTCTAAATTCCCGCAAACATTTTTAAAATAAATTGATAAATCGCTTGACCGGTGTGCAGGACTTCGAAACTTTCAAAACATATTATGCGCTTATTTAGATCCATGAAAACAGGATCGACCCAGTAACAAGTGATACAAATATATAATAATTATAATTTTATACTAGTCCAAGCGTCGCTCGTTAAACTCACTCGACCGTCAAATTTTTTAAAATAATTTATTAAAGATTATTTCACTTCTAAATAATATTTAAGTGTGTCGCGCTTAATGATGGATCAACTTACTTAATGATATTTGGGTTGAAGCCCTTGATGTATGTACTCAGTCTCCTCCGCGTCATCATAATGGCTGAACAGCAACCCACGTCTGATGACGTTCTTCACCTACAGCTCCCACTGCCGACCTTCATCATATGTCCATATTTGTCTGGATCACAATATTTGCGCCTGACTGGACTAGGGAGCTTGCTTCGGAATGCACAACTTAATGTGTCGTGCGAGTGTCGAGTTGTCACTGAGGGTAAGCAGTTTCGCGCAAAGTTTGCACTTTGCCTTGCGTTCGTTGACGACTTTGACTTTATCGAAGTGCTCCCACACTGCAGCCGTGTGTTTGTGCTCCATAATTTCGTGCACCACTAATGATGACGACACCATGCTTGATGACATCGAGTAAGAGAGTCAGAGAGAGTAAGAGAGTGAAGAGAGATAATTGGAGGGAGGGGGTATAAATAGGAAATTGGAGAATAAATAAAAAAAAATTAAAATCAAAATTATTTTTAATAAAAAAAACTTTTAATTAAAAAATAAATAAAGTGGCAACTACTTAATTGCTGCTGCCACCAACAACAGGTAATGCAGCAGGCGGCAGCGCTGCCACCAACAGCTATAGAGGCGTAGAAAGCAATGACTCTATAACCGTTGGATCACTTAAATGGGCCGATTTTCAAGGGCCCCGTAGCCGGGGGAGGCCCGGGGCGAGCTTAGACCGCCACCGGGTTTACCCGGGCTTTTGCCGGGCTGGGCCCGGGCCGACCCCCAGGCCCAGTTTTAAAGCCCACCCGTGGGTGGATGTGGTAGCCAGCGGAAGCCCTCCAAAACAGATATATGAGAGCGGTGACGTTTTCCAGCTACCGCACCCGAGCCAAAAAGCCCACCCAAACAGGGCCTTAGGCTCTGATTGGCGTGGCGGTGGCAGTCATGAACACGCACGGGTTATGAACTGTCATTTGTAAGCGCCCTACCTCACCTAAGGAACTTCAACCACGTTTATGTTCAAAACTATTTTTATTTTCTTAGTTGTAATCTTAACCGTTGTCACGCCAAACATACATTCTATGACGGCGGCGTTTTTGTCCAAACTCACCAGGCAAAAATTCGGCGCCAAACGGAGCCTTCCAAATAATATATCCTATTATGTCACATGCCACAATTCTCCTATCCCTTGTCGTTAAAAAATGCATTGCTGGAGAAATTATTTAAGTGACAAATATATGCTGCACCAACACATTGTTCAAGTAATAATGCAAAAAATGATTATAATGTTATTATAGACAAATAGCATATAATATTATAAAATTTTGCTATTTTGCCACCGTACCATCATCATTGCTTATTCAAGGCATGGGAAACGACAGCAGTTGTACTACTTTTTAACAAAAGTACAACCCATCTAATCAGAACTGTACATGCTTTGCTCAGTGATCAACTAGATAGTAAATAAGAGGGAACAACTGAAGAAGCTAACAAAGGACTAAATTCTAGAATAAACTTGCACAACAAAGAACTAAATTCTAGAATAAACTTGCACAACAAAGAAGGGTTTCGCCAAACATTAATTGGCTCGCTTTCTCAAAACTTGTTTACGAATTTCCTTTTTGCCAGGAGTTGCAAACGATGAACCTAATGGAGTTCTCTCTACAGCTGTCTGGTATAAATCCTTCAATCTGCAAAAAAAAATCTGTATGTAACTCACAAAAACATAAAGAAAAACAGAAATGCAAGTCTTTAATCACCTCGGCAAGCTGATGAACAAAACAATAACACACACTCCGATGATAAGAGGAAATACGGGGGCTGGTGTCAGTTCCTGCACCGATAAAATTAGAAAAAAACAATTCAGGCTAGGTTTGAAGGATTGGGGTGCTCGAAAATGACATGTCTCCGAAGTGATTTACCAGGGAGAAAAATATAAACAAACTAATAGATTACAATTAGGAAACGAGAATACACTGCATCATAGCATCTACTTATTATTTGAACATAAGCACAACCTAAAATTAATTGGTTTTAGGTATAGATGGGCACCAGTTCTATACTTAGCGCACAAGGCTATTCAAGTATAAAAATGTGCGACTAAATTCTCTACAACCCTCTCAGATGTCTAAGGCTTCGTTTGGCGTGGTGGTGACGGTCGCGAACGCGGTGGTCATGAACCATCGTTCGTGAACGCCCGACCTCACCTACAAAATTCATGCATTTTATGCTCCAAACTAGTTTATTTTCTTGGTAGAAGTCATAACCTTTGTCTTGCCAAACATACAATCTATGATAATGGCGTTTTTGACCCAACTCAACGGAGCAAATAAGCCGCGCCAAACAAAACTTAGGTCTTTGGCCTCAAACACCTAAATTTATTTTTATTTGGGTGGGGTGGGAGTAAGCCGCTGGTCCTAGGTCACTCTAAAATCTCGCTAGAACACATGCATCCATCCCTAAAACAATTGGTTAGAGGCGGAGGGATCAATGATCTAATACTTGCATGGACAATGATATATGGATTTCTGATATGACTCTAAATTCCAACCAAATACCAAATACTTAAATCATTAACACTACAACCTTATAGGTAAATGATACTAGTAGTTTGAAACATTAGCATCTACTGGTCATAATGAAGCAGCAAAAGAAACTGTAAAAATACAAACAATTTATCAAGATGCAGAAATAACTGGATCAAAAATTATACCTGTTTGTGGTGATGCTCTACAACTTTATATCTAAGAGGACCAACATGAACTTGGGGCTGCTTAGCCAAGTCAATGTCAAGAACCTCGGATTCAAATCTTCCACTCTTCCACCCAAGGCCAGGTCGAAGCTGCACGAGGTGTCGTCCCTTCGCCAAATCTCTTATCTGGAAGTAATACGAAAATGGCAAAGGAAAGACGGACTCGACCTCAGAAGGGTCGCTTGCTGACCTTATTTCTATGGAGAGATGGGGCTGTAATGTTTCGAGGTCGTGCCCTTCCACATGACCACTTAAAATCGTCATCTCAGGCACTTCAAAAACAACAAACTCTACTCCTATTATGTCTTCAGTTCCAACCTGAATAAGAGAGCAGAGAATTCATGAAAATATTTAAACAGGATAGCCTGCACTCCAACATTTGATTTACCTACTGTAAGATGGAAGAATAAAAGAAAATGTAAGAAGTAAACAGTTGAAGCTTTTATTGGAATTTTGTTACGCAGATGATGTGACGTGACGACAGTTGAAGCTTTTATTGGAATTTTGTTACGCAGATGATGTGACGTGACGACGACATCAAAACATTTTATTTTGTTTCCAGCTACCCTAGTCCTAAACACTCTTTCCAGGGCGTATTTGTGACGATCTAAATTTCGTACAAACAATTTTGTAAATTTTATTTTTCCCCGATGATGACACACAAGGCAGTGCGGATTTTTACGTATTATTTTTTCGTTTTTTCGTTTCATTTATTAGTTGAATTTGCTTTAGTTTTTGGGGTGCCATAAGTTATATTATTTTTTTGGGCTACTGTTAGTACTAGCTGTTATCATGTGGGCTGCTATTAGTAAATGGGGCTGATGTGGTGTAAGCATACGTGAATACCATGTGGAGAAAATTGGTTTGGTTGATTTGGCTTGTACTTTGACACTTGGCCGGTTTGGATGTTCGCTGTTTAAATGATGTTGGGCTTCAAAGGTGACACCTCAATGGAATTGGTTTCCTGCTGGCTGGTTTGTGAGCTTAAAAGACCGGCAATTGGATTGGGTCTGGCCTTTAATTGCCGCTGGCCGCTGATTTCCTGTTTTCTAGTTGCCGCCGACCGCTTCCTGTGCAAAATAAAAGGAGCCCGAGCCCTGTTCATTTTTCCGCACCCATCCCCTCTTGGCTGCCGCTCCCGACTGCTGCTTATGTCTCCTCTTCCCTGGCTACTGTTCTTCTCTTCTCCTTTCTTCTTCCTCGAAGCTAGCAACTACCTTCTGTGCCGCTGCTCCTTGTGCCGCTGTTTTAGGGTTGCCCGACCGCTGGCCTTGAGTTCCTACCGCTGCTACTGCACTTCTCCTCTGCTTCATAGCTACTTCAGTGTCTTCCTCGGAGTTCTTGGAAGGATTTCGCTGAACCTCTACGCATCCAAGAAGGATCGGCTGTGCAACACCTCCGTCCTTCTTCTCCCCGATTGTAAGATTCCTCCTTCTCCTCCATTTTCTGGTTTGAATGCTGTCCTTGTGCTATTTACTGCTAGTAGGGCTATTTGATATTAAAGCTACTTACTTTAGTGCTGCGGCTGTTTTGAACCATGTTTTTAGAGCTGTTTGGGGAGGAACAATTGCTCTTTCCGGTTTCCTTGTAGCCTCAATATTGTGGGCTGTTTTTATGCTGATTTTGAGTTGGATTTGTGGGCTGGTTGTGCTGTTTTATGAACATTTAAGTTGATTTCGAAGACTGGGTTAAGTAAGATCAGACGTTATTATATTTTTGTCGCTTTTATATTGTTGGACAGCCCTTAAAAGGCTGATTTTGGACTGGTTAGCCAGTTTTAAGTGCTTATTTCGAAGCTTTGGGCTGATTTGAGATCATTTGATTTAATAGGCTCAAATCATTAAATAACTATAATTCATACAGATCAAACAGTTTATATTTCCAGCTGAAGCTAGAGTGTTAAACATTACCAAGCAGTCAGCATAGTTCCTACAAATCAATGGCATATACTTAAAAACGAAAAGATGACTAATAAAAACAATTAGTTGGTCATCGTTTGTTCTTAAATCAGAAGTATAAAATGATCACTGGTTAACAAAAAACATGCCTTAATAGTAAGGTGGTCTGGAGAAGAACGCTCAATTCTTGAGCTTCCTAATCTGGGTTCTTCCTTTGTTGCTAATTTTATTCTATAAGTTGTATCTGGGAGGAGCCCCCTGAGACGGAAATTTCCAGCACCATCGGTAATTGCTTCCTCATAAACACCTTTTGACTCGGAACGTGCCTCCACATATACGCCTTCCTTCGGCTGGCCAGAAATTAATGTTGCAGTGCCCAAGACACTGCAATAAAGGAAAATGTTAACCAATTCAAAATATTTAAGGATGTTAAAATCAAAGAAGTAGGAAGAAAAGAGAACGATATATATCTATACTATTATTAAAAAGAAGTATCAAGTTTAGGCATTTGGCAAGTTAAATGAGACATTGGGGAAATCTCAACCTTTAAACTATATTCATGGGAAAAATATCAGTCGTCGGATCCCATCCTCAACATGATATTTAGGTTAAACCATCCACCCGTCTCTCCTCATCCCCGATCTCACCCATCTTATTCCCGATCTCGACTCTCCTCTCACCTGCACCCCTCGCTTGAAGCCCGCTGGAAGGCTCGATAGCTTCTTCCTCCCATTGATTTCACTTTATTTTCGTCGGCGGGAACATTCTGGATTTTTATTCTTGGTATAAGAGTCTTCATCTTCCAATTGCAACCTAGACTATACAAATGATCTTTAAAAACCTTCATACATGTTAGCTCTACCCATTCTCCTACCGAACCCTTAGATAATAATTTGGTATCTTTTGTGTGGAAGCACATGTCGTAGTGTCCCTACTTTAATTAATAACAAACTATATATTTAATGTACGTAAAGTTATAAGTTGGGCGATTGAATCCATCAACCCACTTGTATGGATACCTAGGGTATCAACAAAGCGATACATCCAATCCGCAAGGCAATTCATGAATCAGACTGATGATTCATCCCAAGTCTATGCCCCGATAGGGAACCCGAGGTAACTCAACTGGGCGAACCATGCTATCAGAATGCCGACAGGAGATAGGTGCTATCGACGCGGGTGATTCCCCCTGGCTTTAAGGAAAATCAATATGGGTTGGATGAACACCTCCTGGAAATAAAGAATCATATCACTAAAGGTGTGAACATGCTCAGAAGTAAAATATCTGACCTCCAGGGCAACATTTGTCAGCATGTATCTGAAGAAGTCAGAAAGGAGGAGGAAGTTATCATAAAACATGGTGTTGATTAGGCTGTTTGGGTCTCAAATGCAACAAGGCTTGCCTTGAATCTACCCCATCTGAATTATGATTTAGAGCTTGCATATCATGAACCCCAAGTTGAGCAGTTCTCTGACAGTCCTCATCCTGCTGAGTCATCTCATAAAAGAAAAGCAGTAAAACCTGAAGAAAAGATGTTGGCCAGGAATAAGAGAAGAGAGGAAATTCAAAATCTTCCCAGCTATGAAGAGTGGAGCCCAAAATCCAAGTCCATAATATTGTACACTTGGAATCAGTTTGGCTGTCAAGGTAAAAATACCTCAAGGTAAAAATACCTCAAGATATTATGACTCTGTGGAATGGAACAAGCATGAACAACAAGAGGTGAAGAGGAGGATTCACATGAGAAAATATCTTAATGGACCTCCTCCTCCAAGATACATTCCTAAGTCACTGGGATATTTTGAAAGGCAGAGGAGGAAAGCTGCTGGAGAAAGTGATTAGAGATCAAGAAAAGATAATGGAATGTTGACACTCTTGGGTTAATGATATTATAATTAAACTCACTAATGTAAACATTGTTCTGATTTTAGTTTATAATGGAATGTTTACCTTATGCCTTGTGTCAATTTTGTTTATAATAACGTATATGTGTCTATTGATATATGAGGTTCTGACTTCTTCAAATAGGGGAAGATTGTTGGGAATATTAATCATTCCTGATTTGAAGAAACCCTCAGGATAACAATAAACACATCATATATTTGATTATCTATTGTAGTTTTGATGTGACAGATATAACAAAAGTGCATGGCTAATGTAGGGTTAGGCTTATAGTCTATCAAATAGAGTGTTGTCTATGTAATTACTCATGGTGCAAAACATATGTTGACTTATGTCATAACACTTTATTAGACTTGTCACTATCAAGGAAAAGTCATTTAGAAAAAGTCTAGAAATGAAGCTGCAAAGATAGCCAATAGGTTGGAATAAGCCTAATATTGGCTAAGACAAATATCGGCTAGATGAACTAGACGACAAGGATTTCATGTAGTCTAGACCACTGCTGTATCGGCTAGACGATCTCGACGACAAAATTCTATGTCGGCTAGACCATAGCTACATTAGCCAGATATGATCAATATACTAATATTGGCCAAGTCCAATGTCGTCTAGAAGAGCTGTGTCATCTAGAAGAGCTGTATCGTCTATTAGAGCTATATCGTCTAGAAGGCTTGTATCGTCCAGAAGGCCTATATGGTCCAGAAGGCTTATATCATCCAGACGGCTTATATCGTCCAGACGGCTTATATCGTCCAGACGGCTATATCGTCCAGACGACATATATCGTCTAGAAGAGTATATCATCCAGAATATTTCTATATATGCAAGGCGCGGGAAGAAAGTCGGGAATTATGCGTTAGCGTAAATTTCAATTTGAAATTTACCATTTGATGCGCCAATCAGGGGATTTCTTCTAGAAGCTCTTAATTAAATAAATCTTTCTTGATTCCTAGCAGTTGGCAGATGTTTCTATAAAAGGGCCTTGAGGGCTCACAATTCAGACATTTATTACAATTATTATCTAAAGCTTTTTTGAATCATCTGCGACCTAAACGAGAACAAAAATCCACTGGAGGGAGCAACAAAATTTCTCAAGGAAGAACCCTAAGGTGCTGCTACTGTTTGTTCTCCAGTATTTTTGCAAAAACTTCAGAGCATATACAATCAAGATCTGATTCATCATATTGCTCAAGTATTACTCAGCAATTCAAATTCTCCCTAAAGATTATCTATCTGAGTAAAAGATTTTATTCTGCAAGAAAATTTATTTGATCAAGATCAAATCCTTCAAGAAGATTATTTCTGAGATCTGATGAAGGAAGAAGTAGTCTCTCTGTTGTGCATTTACAGAAGACTCAAGTTTATTCATCTTTTTGAGTTTAAGTTGTATTGCAAACAATGAAATAATAAACTGATTGTTGTAGGATCTTTTGAGATTTGAGTTGTAGGGCTTTTTGTGTAAGCCTGGGCTGTAAGGCTCTTGGAGCCTGAGCTGTCGGATCCTTGGATCTGAGTGGTAGGATTCTTGTGAGAATCAGAGTTTGCTGCAGGATTTGTTTGGGAATCTGAGTGTAGGATCTTGGAAAAGATCTGAGTGTAGATCTCTTTTTGGAGAGATTTATGTAGGGCCATGGTGGTCTAAGTATAAGTCTTGGAGAAGGAGACTGAGATTTGGAGGAGTTTACGTAGTCTAGCACATTGCTAGATAGGTGGTGTGGTGAGAGGACTACCCAAGACATTCTTGGGGAACCTCTATAAATCATTATGTGTTTTCTATGCATGCATTGTTTTAATATGTTGCTGAAACAAGAAAAAGGATTAAAAAGCACCCATCACACTATTCACCCCCCCCCCCCCCCCCCCCTCCCCTCTAGGTGTGATCTAGCTGACCCAAAGTAAAATAACAATGTGTACTCTTAACAAACATCAAAGTATAACTTTTAATCGCATTTCGTTGTCTAGCTCAATCCATTTTGCTAATATTCATACCAATGTATGGGGACCTTGCCCTATACTTTCTATTTCTGGTTGTGTTTAGTTTGTTATATTTATTGATAATTTTCCCGCACTACTTGGTATCCGATCTTGTATCCATCCCCAATCGCATTATGAATCTTACGACTCTTTCTACTTCTCATAAGACCTTTGCATCTTCTTTTGCTTCCATTTCCATACTCTCATCTTGGCAGGATACACTTGAGAACACTATGTGGCGAGATGGGATGCTTGAGGAAATGTCCGCTCTTGAGAAGAACTAAACATAGGATATGGTGCACCTTCTCCATGGGAAAAAAACTGTTAGGTGCAAATGGATGTTCTCCGTCAAACAGAACTCTCAAGGAGTTGTTAAAAGGTGTAAAGCGAGGTTGGTGGCAAGAGGTTATACACAAACCCTTGAAATCGACTATCAGGAAACATTTGCCCCGGTGGCAAAGATGAACATTATTAGAGTTCTGTTATCATGTGTTGCCTGCAAGGGGTGGGATCTTTGTCATCTTGACATGAAAAATACATTTCTCCATGTGAACCTGGATGACGAGGTTTATATTGCTATTCCACTGGGCCTTACTCGTAAAAGTTCCGAGGGACAAGTTTGTAGGTTAAAAAAAGCCTTATATGGGCTGAAGAAGTTTCTTAGAGCTTGGTTTGAGAGATTTCACAAAGCTACGCCCGCTCGATCAATTCCTCATATGACAGAGGGGGGGGGGGGGGGGGGGGGGGGGGTCTCGGGCTAGTCCCATTTTCAACATCCCTTGCCGCAATCTGAGGGTGAAGGCAAGTTGCAAGGTGTGCTCTGGCACCTCATGGACCAAGAGAACCTCCTCCTGGAATCGGTCCATGTAGCTCCCCAAAGATTCCTCAGTCTTCTGTTAGACTAGGAAAAGAGCATCGACCCCTTTCTTCCTCTTCTTTAACATGCCGAACCACAACAGGAAACTCCGACGCAGATCTTCGAAGCTGTAGATGGTCCCGGAGGGGAGCTGATGGAACCAATCTCACGCCTTTCCCTTAAAAGAAATGGCAAACAACTTGCACTTGAAGGCATCTGTCATCTGTCTGATGGAGACGACGTCCTCAAACGACTGGAGATGCTGGAGGGGGTCATCTTTGCCCGTGTGGTAAGACACAACGGGCTCCGTGAATCCCTCGGGAACGGGAGCTGAGAGAATCAACTCGCAGAACGGGCTTCCTGACCCTACCTGGTGATGGATAGGAGGAGCAGTGTAAAGGTGTGGATTTGGAATCAAGATTTCGACTTGGAAACGTCATTACTACCGCTTGCTGAATTTGACGTAATCTTTGGCATGGAATGGCTCTCGAAGCATCGAGCATGCATATATTGCAATCTGAAGGAGATTACTCTGGGAAAAAACACCGGGGACGAGACCACATTTGATGGTATGCGAGGAGTGAGCAAGATGGTGATGGTTGCTCTCCAAGTAGTTAAAGAGGTGAGAAAAGGCGCGGAGTTGTTCTTCACTCTGTTGGAGGCTTCAGAGCTTAAGCCCAGTTTAAGTGATGTCCTGATAGTAGCGGAATATGTTGACGTGTTTCCAAACGAACTCCCTGGGGCTCCGCCTCATCGAGAGATTGATTTTTGTATTGAGTTGGTGTCAGGTGTCAAGCCGGTGTCACGCTCACCGTACCGAATAACGTCAAAGGAATTGGCAGAACTAAAAGTTCAGTTTCAAGAACTGCTAGAGCAAGGCTATGTATGTCCAAGTGCATCCCCTTAGAGTGCACCGGTCCTCTTTGTGAAAAAGAAGGACGGGAGTCTGCGACTATGCATCAATTATCGAGAACTAAATAAGCTGGCAGAGAAGAACCGTTATCCGATTCCGAGAATCGATGACTTATTCGACCAACTGGTTGGGTCGACGGTGTATTCTAAACTAGACTTAAAGTCCGGTTATTACCAGCTGAGAATAAGGGAATGTGATATTCCAAAAAACGGCGTTCAGTACCCGTTTCGGGCACTACGAGTTCACGGTTATGTCGTTCGGTCTCTCCAATGCACCGTCAGTATTTATGGACTTGATGAATAGAACGTTCCGAGAGTACTTGGACCAGTTTGTGATCGTCTTCATCGACAACATATTAGTATACTCTCAGTCTGAAGAGGAACATGCAGAGCATTTGCACGCTGTTTTGAGCACATTAAGGAGGGGTGTCCTTTGGATATCACAAGAGCAATGCTGATCATACCTTGTTCATCAAACATAAGACATGTAAACTTACTGTCCTCATTATCTATGTTGATGAAATTGTTATAAGTATAACAAGTGATGATGCGGAAGAAATAAAGATTTTAAAACAAAAAATGGCTAGTGAGTTTGAGGTTAAGGATCTGGAAAAACTCAGAAATTTCTTGGGTATTGAAGTTGCAAGGTCCAAGCGTGGGATCTTCATTTTCCAGAGGAAGTACACAATGGACCTTCTTGAAATGAATTGAACCATCAATTTACTCTCGTGCAACAAAACATAAGAAATATTAAAAAAAACATCAGGAACAGTCGAGAGTGAGAATCAACAGGTAGAGAAGCAAACGTCGTCTACTATAGCAATGACGTTAAATTTCAATGGCATTGGAACTACATAAAGATTCACAAACTTAATTGATTACCCAAAGAATATGCTAACCTGTATGCAATGCGTTTTGCAAGGAAAAGAGCTTCCTTAGAATCTCCTGATTCTAACTCTATCGCCAATGCTGCTGGAGAAAAAGAGTACTCCTAGAATGCATAAAAGGCCATTTTTAAATATAAGTACCTTTCATATTAGTAATGAAACAATAATATGGTGTTAAATCAATAAAATTATAATTTCAGGAAAGTGATATATACTAGCCCAAGATTATGCGCAAACATTGTTAATGATGCATAGGTTTCCTTAAAAATAGATAAATTGAAAAACTACGAGGTACCACGCCAAACAAGAAATTCTTTTATAATATGAAAATTAGATTACTGAACCATTCTTAGAACAAGTAGAATAGATATATCCCTAGACAAACTTACTGGCATTGAGAGAACAGATACAACAAGATGAAAACCTGAAGAACACAATCACAAGTACATTTCTTTTAGTAAAATTTAACGACCACGGAAATCCACAGTAGGCACTAGCAATACCCAAGTATCTTCGATGCCTCGAAGACCACTGCATGAATTTCATGAATGCAATTCAAAATTGACAGTATGATGGCATCGCTGTTGCATATAAATGCACAAAAGAATACAAAAGTTTTTTTTAATCAAAGCACTTTCTCGCATTTCTAGCTTACTTGAATAAATATTTTTTTCATTCATAGACAATTTTCGAAGACATTAAGAACACAAATCCATCTATTATAGATGAGGCAATGAATAATAAACTTACATGGTTTTGAGATGTAAACAAAAGATACAAATAAATATTCAGGGCATAATGAACATAACTGTCAGTAAATTAAGTAAAACGAGAGAAACAACCACAAAAAACACAAGATTTACATGGTTCAGCCCGAGATGGTCTACATCCATGAGTATCAACAGGTCGTCTCACTAGATGGAAAATTAGAAACCTTTCCAAGGTGAAGAGGCGCTCGGTTTTCAATCTGATGCTCAAACCCTAGAATAAGAGGAGTTTTGTATCTAACTCGGTACACACAAATCCCCAAAATATCCTTCCGAAATACATAGATGTCGTAGTCTCTTGAAGTGCACCACAACAAACTTAAGGAATATCTCAAATGAGTTAGGATTCGAGGTGGATAACTAAAAATAACAATGATGTACATCTGTTTACACCCAATATTTAGCTTGGAATAAAATAAGAGAGTATACCAACAATTGGTCAATCAATCGGCCAGGAGAATTGGATTGTGACTGATGACGTGTCAACATCATTATGAACCAGCTGGAGTAAATACTTGGTTTTGGTTTGATTATGTTGGAGAAATATGAATACATATATATATATATATATATATATATATATATTATATAAACCAATATGTATATCTTAAAAGTCACACCACACTTTTTTTCAGCCATTAGATTTAATCAACTCCGAATTCTCTCCGTTCGATCCTAACACAAGTCATAAAAGATCGAAACCCCATCCAGTGCTTCCAAAACCCCCCTTCCCGAATCCCGTGCTTCCTCGACTCCTCATTCCTCTGTGAAACCGACGCCGAAGCTCTCGCTCCCCTTCACGCGACTCCTCTTCTCCACGCATAGTTCCTCTTCGCTCGCAAATTAAGGTCTTCTTCTCACAGAGCTTCCCTGGTGGCCTCCAATCACAGCGGTTCGAGCTTCCCTGGTGACCTCATCACCTCTCGACCATCCCACATTTCAATTTCACTCATCCCCTCGCCTCACCGTAAGCTCCAAACTCTATCTCCCTCGGCGTTCGCGACCCTTCCTCTCCATTGCTTTCACCTGATCTCACATTTCGCATCCTCGCTCGCCTCTGTCGAAGCCCTCTCGGGAGCGTCTAGGGCATCAGAAGTATGCCCGCACATCCTCTCACAAGGATCCGACTACTTCTTCGCAGACCACAACTGCAGCTCCGCCAACTTCCCACTACTTCTTTGCCGGACATAACTGGAGCTCCGACTACTTCTTTGCCGCGAATAACTGGATCGCCTCTAGGGCAGAGATTCTTCGAGGGTGGATCTCCGGCTACTTAGTCGCAGCCATGCTTCTCTTGCCATGACCTCCATTAAAGAATGATTCATTTTTAAGATCCTGTGTAGCCATTGACAAGGAGCTTGAGGAAATTACCAAGCTAGATTCATTCAATAGTGGCACCACTGCTCTCTCCATTGTCAAATAGGTTGGGATAAACTTATACATGGATATTTTTTTCGCTTTTTCCTCTTCAATTTATTGCTAAAATTGAAGATGAGGTGTTTTTGTTCAGAATATTGTGCTTTCTACAGATTCTGATAAAATTACAGAATCGATTATTTATTGTTGCAGCATGTTTCTTTAGATATTGATTACTTGGCCAAGTACCTAAAGTATCAAATTTAAGACCAATTGATTATAAGTGGAGGGGTCTTCAATTATAATAAGTTCATAAATCTACATGAGTTTTTCGATGTGATTTTATATTCCCAGCACACTTCCTCACATACAACACAATCCTCTTTTTACATTGTGTCATGGAGTAGGATGTTGGGCCTTCCCGGTTTTGATGTCACATTAAAACATTGGTATCCAACCTAAAATCAATTAGTTAAATGTGAAGGCGCCAAAAAATTATATTAAGTATATAGGGTTGAACGAATTTATGGATGTGGAACTATATTTTGTGAAAGTTCTTTGGCCTCTGTCAATTAGTTATGTCGAGCAATTGATGTTTTGCTTCAATTTTGAGCTCACCGGGATATCTCCACCAGACAGAATCGTTGAGAAAACATGTTGAACTATTTGCGTTCTTTAGGCTGAGTAATTGGTGCATTCTATAGAATTCATTTCCGACAATGAAGATTGCAGGTCTGACCTCCTCTGCCTTTCCCCTGGGACAAGTGTGATTGTATCCATGAAGTAAATACGTTGATATGTATATAATAACGGGAGATTTTTAGGATAACTGGAATGAAATTGCTGGTCATTTTGATGTGGCAAGGCAAGCATCAATTGAATTTTCATTTCTATATTTGTAATTTCCATACATATAAGGTTTTATAAATGTTTTTTTTTCTTTTACGCACACTGATGTTGTTTCAGAAGAGTTTGCATATACCTTCTCTTCTTTCTTATGCAAGGATTTTTCTGCTGCTAAGAAAATTGGTGCTATTGGCTTACATGGAAATTCTTAGACAGACTTGGACATGCTACAGCTTGGTTGGCTTACTGACCCAGGTGAAGCATCATGTTACTAAAATTTACCCTTCTTGCTACTTCTCAAAGATTAGAGCTTTTAGAATAGAAGTCGGGAAGGAAATATACCTTACTCTGCATCTTATAGAAAAAAATATGCTCTATGATTAAAACACGAGACTGAAATTCTTCACTTTATTTTGGTATGTTCCTCACTTGCATTTACATGTGCTCCTCTATGCATCCTTTGATGGCTATCTCAAATATTCTGATACATGCGCTCTCTTGAATCTTTCTTACAACAATAAAATGTATAATGTATGGTTTAATTGATTGATTATATTGATTATGGTGTTTTGTTTCAATAACAAGAAACTGCAGGTACACTTCATATATTTGAATGTCACGGTGCCTTTTTCTTCTGTGTTTGCCCAAATTATTTCTCCAATTCTTAAAAAGAAAAAATGTGCATGAATCTTCTTCCATATATCTTGAATTCCACAAACAGTGGGTGAAATTTTATAAACTAATAGAACATTTATTTGGTTTCCATCAGATGCCAAGAATATGTTTGACAAAATGATCAAGATAACTTTCGCCCTCCGCAACAGTAAATGGTTTATGTGATCTACAAACCTTTAAATGTGTGATTTTTTGAGAGACAAAGAAATATACAGAGAGAGAATTGAAATAACTTCCTTCAGTTTAATAGCTTCCTTCGGTTGATTCTTGGCTTGAGCTGGAGGATCGGCTGAAGGATCGTCAAGGGGAATCCTTTACACCATCTTTAAACATTTCATAAATAACACTTCTCTTGCTCTGATCCTCCACCCTTCCCATTTCTTTGGTGTTAAAGATAAGTTAATTGGATTCTTCTTTACTTAAATAACAGAAGGATGATGAGTTATTCCTTGAGTGATTATGAAGAAAAACTTCTGAAGAAATGGAAACCTAAGTTAGTTTGTGAAGGAGAAGCACACCAGAAAAATATAGATCATTTTCTCCTGGTATGTCACAAATGATTTTAATCGTAATATCTGGAAGAGCAATGTAATTGTTTTTTTCATCAATGATATATCCTTAAAATACGTTCAGCAGGTTGTGCAAATACCAAAAAGTTAGAAGCATTAGCTTTGGTTATACGTTGGAGATGAGTTTTTGTTATCATGTTGGAGATGAATTCAAATTATTTTTAGTTCTCTCTGTTTTCAAATTTTTGGTTCTCTATTTTCAAATGTGATTCAATTCATAAGACCCAAATTGCTCTAAATACTCCTAACAATAGAAGCAAAATGTTTTGGTGATAATCAACAAATCTGTTGCGGAAGAAATTTACAAGTAGGGCAACTCAATCTTCTCCATTTATTGTGGTAACAGTGGCGATTAGACACTAAAAAAATTGCTGCATAAAACTGCTGGCATGCAGTTCGTATGACTGCCGGCGTGAAGTTCGTATGACTGCAGGCCGACAATTTTCTGTGAACGCAAGCATGCAGTGTTCTTTAATAACTATGGGCGGGAAAGAAACAATAGATATAACATAGAATATCTTAGACTTCCAAACAAATCAAGCAGACTTTCATGCCCTTAAGATTCTTTTGCATTGGCAATGTTGCAATGAAGAAAATGAGCATTGAACACAAACCGACAAATCCTCCTTGGGTGCGAACGGGCGAAGCCCGTGAGCACCCAAGGCAACTGGGAGCATCAAGCACGTCCGGTAGGCCGTGCGAAGATGCTAGTATATATATATTATATATATATATTATATATAAGAGCAGCTCCGCACGGGCTTCGCCCGTGCTCGCTGACTCTTAGCGGGCTGCGCCCACATTCGACAGTACCCGGCTGGCGACGGCGGGCTTCGCCCGCCCCCGGCGAGCTTCGCCCGTCCTGGCGAGCTTCGCACGCAACATATACATATGAGTACTCAAAATGACCGTAAAAAAATATACATCAATATTTTATAATTATTTTTTTCAAAAAACATTTATATTTTAACAAAAAATCATTTTAAAGTAAGTCATTATATTTCAAAATTAATTTTTGTAGGTCTAATGATAAGCTACCATAGTAGGTCTAGGAGGTCTACTAAAAACTTTTGGATTTTATGAATTTGCATCATTATTTTTATTATAAGAATATGATATAATTACACAAATAGTCATTACATTTTAAGAATTTCCATTTTTTTATGATATATGTTAAGTCATTGGAGTAAAAGAATGAGGATATATTTGGCAATTTTGAATGTTGCACCAAAGGCAACTTCTTCTATATAGTAGTTAAAGATATATAAGTCTCTGTTTGGGTTTAGTAATTACTGGGCATGCTGATGGTTGAGCTTGATCATGGTGTTGGCTGAACTATCTAAATAAATGTTGGCTCTTTTATTAGATGTGCTGGACGGAGCCATGGTTTGGCTTGATCTGGGTTTATGATATTTGCATTATGTTTTAATTAAGGTGGCTTAATAGGTTATTTAATGGGTTAATGTTTTATGAGGCGGTATTGGAATGAGCTGGATAAATCGAGAATCATCCACGCCCCTTTCATTTCACTCTCACCTGACGACTTTCTCTCGCTTTCGTTTCTGTCTCAGCTAGGGTTGACGGTGCCCTCTACCTCTCCCTCACTTTCTTTCACGATATCGAAAGGGATTCCACACCTGCTGTTGGGATCGGAGTTGGCAGGGCTTTGCTTGAGCTGGGTGTTGTTGGGCTGGTTCTAAAGTGTTGAATCGGTTCGCTAGGTCCTTCTACTTCACTGTAAGCCTTCTTTCCTCCTCTCCCCCTCTTTTTTTTCTCTTTATTGATGTTGGATTTCATTATAAGGACAAGTTAGGGTTTCAATTTTTGGGAACTGGTTAGTTTTTTTTTGTATTTGGCCGGCTGTTATGGATTTTCTGGGGGGAGATCTGGGATTAAGGTTCAGTGGTTTTTCACATAAAAATAATTGATAACATGGCTGTGGAATGATAATTGTTTGGGGGTTCTTTTCTTGATAAGCTTGGCCTAGCTTGGCCAGCTGCTGCTGTTACTCTCCAGCCACGCTTCAATGAAAATTTGGGAATTTCTGCTGTATTTTGCCGGCTGCTGCTGCTCCTCTTTCCAGTTATGTTTTAATTGAGATTTTATATAGAATTTGGGAATATTTAATTTAATGGTTGTTGTTAGGAGATTTGGGCCAAACCTATTAGTAAACTCAAAGCTGATTTTGGGGTTCAGTCGGGGTCCTTGCTGTGTATAGCCGACAGTTGCAGAGCATGTGTCCCTTTTATTGGATGTTAAATGGAGGGCTGGTTAGTATGGTCCAATTATGTTTCATGATTGTGGCCGGCTATAGGGTTATAGCATTGCATGTGTTTGAGGTATAATGTCAGATTTTGTTTGGTTTCATTTGAGGTTTGTTTTATTTAGAGGTTCCCACTTGAGGTTTTCCTCCTTATGAAAACTCCTATAAAGTCTAAATCAACTTTAAGCGTCAACGGCGTAGCTATTGAAAGGTGCAACCCAGATATAGAACATGCCTAATAATGCGATGCCTAAATACAAATATCGTGAAGGATGACATCCAAAGATAGACGCGGCGAAGACTTGAGGCGTGATAAAGGGAAGGAAAAGATGACGGTGAAAACTCTCTTTAATTTATGTTTTATTTCCGTACTTTTATGTACTTGCACCGTTACTTTAAAGTTATACAATATGTTTTGTATGCGCACACATGGATTTCCTTTGCATGGAATATATTTGATGTTTTATATCACTGACAATCTAGTTGCTAAATATGATCATGTGCGAGATTTCAAATAAGCGATTCAACTTCTGAGGGGAATAATAAACAAATAATCAACTCCACATATATTATAGAAATTAACCCGACAAAAGTAAAAATTTATAAATGCATCGATGTATAGGCCATGTTAAGGGTAAGACTGGAAATAATTGCGCAAGAATGTTACCGATGATTTCCAAATCAGTCGGCCGAAAGGCACAAACGCGTGATGAATGTACTGATTTGGTCATTGATGACTATGAGGGGTCGGGCCCAAAGATGGAAATACTGAATAATGATATTGATTCCCTTAACATTACCTAAAGTATGAAAAAAATATTATAAGAATGATTATGATTAAAAAGCCTAAAGAACATTGAAACACAAATGTACATACTGATGATGAACTGAATACGACGAAACACTGTTCACTGTACCATTGTTTACAGTTCTTTATATATCATTTGCTATGTCATTGCTCTTTACTGTTCTGTATAGATACACTATGATATTGCTTCCATACTGTTACTATATACTATCTTGTGTTTTTTTAGTACTATGTTGCACAGAAAATAAACATATTGTTATTATTAACTCTTCTTTGTTTGCTTGTACAGCTGATTAAAGAGGTAAGTTCTCGCTTAGTCTTTGTGAAAGACTAATTCTTTACATTTCTAACATTTTAGGAGCAGACAAGCCGCAAATCACACATTGCTAGATACATGTCCGGATGGTTCCAGGATCATGGAGGCGATGTAGTTGCCTTTTGTAGTTTTGCTTAGTTGAGTCCTAGATAGTAGTAGTTGTAGAGTTTGATGTTTATATATGCATGGTTTTGAGTCTCCATTTTGTGTGCGTTGTTATGTATATTGGAGATCCGGGAAATTCAAACATGTAACATATGCTTCAAATGAATGAAACTTTTACTTTAGTTTTGTACTTATGTTTACTCATTGTGAGAAGAATATATGTTGAAATGTGCTAAATGCTTAATGAAACATTGTTTATGATATTAGTGCATATATCTCGACGCCACTTGAAGCTCCCTGGATCTCCCAGTCTCTTCCATACCAACAATGAGCTCTTTTTTAGCCCTGGCCTACGATGCCTTAGCCTCCGCGACCTTTTTAACATCAAGCTCCTTCGTCTCCGCTGCCTTTTTCGCAGCCTCCTTTGCCACCCTCTTCACAAATCTCCTTGGTCGCTCTCTTTGCGACCACCTCCGTTGTTTTTCTCGCAGCTATTTTTCTCGATGTGGCCTTACTCTCCAGTTATTTTTCTCGATGTGGCCCTCAACAGCTTGGCAGTCGCATTTCTCGCTAACTCCGCAGCCTCGGCCTCTTCGGATTGCTTCTTCTCTTCAACAACAGCCTCTTCATACTCACTTCTTCTCATCAGCCTTTGCGGGCTCCCGCTCCCGCTGCATCCTCTCTAGCTCTCACAGAACCTCCACAGCCTTTTGTGTTCGCCGTGCCGACTTAGAAAGAGGTGTAAGAACGCTCTCTCTTTCTTCTCTTAGAATCCACACCCAAAGTGCTCTTGCTAGAAGGTTTCGGCGACTCCTTCTCGTCGATGGTATTTCTCAGGTCCTCTTTCAGACCTGCAAGCTTCAACACCGCCTCGGTCCCAGGAATCGTTGACTCCTTGGCAAAAGCCTCTCCACTCTCGCCAGTCGCCACTACTGACTAGGTCAGGGAATCCACCATGTGGAGGTTCCAAATAAATATAAAGGTTAAAAACATACTGTTCGAAATGCTACCAGAACTTGTGTGCGTTGCCATGATTTCAGCAACACTAGGTTGTCTCACAGCGGAAATTGATTCGGATCCAGTAATGTCAATGACAAGAGAAGGCTTGGGAATACTCTCCAAGCCTAGGTTTCACCCAACATTAGTGATACCGTTTTCATAGAGAGAGCATGATTCATCTTGCGGGCTCGGAGTTCATCAATCGATAAAATTTTTTTGCTCGTCATGTAGTACTCGCACAATTGTATGGGAGAATCTGTTACGGGCACGCCGTAGAACATTGGTATAGTCCCCTGAGTGGTCAGAGTCGGGGTTGACGACAGTGAGGGATAAAACGAAGCAGGAACAACAACTGCTTAGGCAGGGTGTGCACAGAGAGAGAAAGCTACCACACTCTCACCAAGGGGACAAGAAAATAGAATTTATTTTTCACATGAGTTTCCACTAGGCATAAAGCCATTAAATAAGAGATACAAAGGGCATAAACGTAATTAAGTCTCCTAAAGACAACATAAATAATGACACAATATAAACTCAACATAAATAATGACACAATATAAACTCAACATAAAGATACAACATAATAAGGACACAACAACATAATTGGGCATGAAGCCCATAACACACTCGCGCCGTTGTTAATTTTTATTCTCGAATCAAATGGCTGGTCTATATATAGCGACTCAGGAAACATTTATGACGGTCAGGAACTCGCGGGATGTAATTTTTTGAGATCTCCAGTGAGACTTAGAAAAATGCAGGGATTCTTTCTACCTCGAGTTCCACGACTTCTGTTATTTCAAAACAATTCGACTCGAGTACAGTACAACACCTCCACCAGTTAAGGTCTAGCCAGCACCTCACAAGGTATCGACTAGTACTCGCCTACCTCCTGCTAGAACTCAGTGAGCCAGACAGGTCTCGCTGTCCCTCCTCCGACATTCAGAGAGCATATTTCCAGGATTGATGGCTTGCAACACCTCCTTGTACTTAGTCTTTTTTTCTTTTTTGTGACCCATGTGTAAGTGGGAATCCCGTATTTTTCGAAAGCTGCCCGCAGGCAGGTCCCTGTTTACATAAAGAGCGAACAATGAACGAAGTGGCATCGGATCCTGTCTCACCAAACCAGAGTACTTGCATATCTCATGACAGTGTTCGCGAGCTTGGTTCTAATAGTGTTAGAGAGACCTGTAACCAATCTGGTGTAACCTAAATTTTAAATAAATACAACCACACACAACGGAAGGTCGGCGTTGTGCGACACCTGGCCTATCCGTTCTCGACATCTCTTCTCGCCTAAGCACTCATAACCGGAAGTACCCTTCCACCCACAGTTTTCCCCTAACAATTTCATAATATCCTGGGTGTGGAGTTGAGGCACTTTATGCCAATAACAACCTATACGAGACTTATTAGTCTAGTGAAGAAGTAGAGATAGCTACTCACGTAAGTCATATGTATGTAGAGCCTAAACAAAGGAAACATCTAAAAAAAAGAAAGCCAAAAATAAGTCGTTAAAGTAATACGGGCTGATAAGCAATATAATATTCCATAAATCTAAGGACAAATAAAATCGACTTTTTTTAGAGATACACAAATTAAATTATCTGAAAAGCATGGTATACCAGCAACGGTAGATATAGACAATATGAAATGTTGAATGTGTCATGACACTTGGACTCATTACAGTTGAATATGCGTATTTTATTTTTAGCTTGTTAGTTGGATATACGTGTATTGTATCCTATATATGTATGTTTGCCCCTGGGTTAGGGCTCAATAATAGTTTTATTTTGCTCTCTCTACTGGGTATCAGAGCCTAGGGTTCCGCTTCTGTCCCCGATCCAAATCCAGCAACCGTCAGCAACAGCGTCCAGAGTTCCGTTTTCGTCCCTCGCTCCGCTTCCATCCCAGCGTCTTCCAACGTCCAGCATCCAACAATGGCGCTCGATCCCAGCGCGTCCAGCGTCGCAACAGCGTCCAGCGTTGCTCCCGCCTCCATCAGCAGCAGCGTCCAGCGTCGCTCCCGCTTCCTCCGTCCAGCGTCGCTCCTTCAGCAGTGGCTTCCAGCGCCACCTTCCAGCTCCAGCGCCTCTCTCCAGCGGAAATTCCAGCCCAAGTTCCGCAGCTTCCAACGCCTCTTTCCGCACGTTCTACGTGCCGTCCTTCGTCTCCGGTTGTTTTGTCGTCCATGGGGGCTGCCGGAGACATCATGAACACATCCTCCAGTGTCCTCTCCGGCCGCGAGATCTAAGGGTCACTCGTAGGATGTGGTTTCTTCTGTCTTGAGTTCGTATTGCTAGTTTCCTTTGGACGGCAATCGATGGGTGATTCCTCCGATATCTCATCTTCTTCCCGCACAGTTCCTTGCGGTGATCCTCCTCGGAGCCACGACCAATCTGGCTCCTTAAAGATCACTACTGTTGCCTTGAATGACACAATTTATCTAGAATGGTCCAGGGCAGCACAACATGCTATTCGAAGTCACCAGTTATATAAACATATTGATGGAACCACTGTTGAGCCACTGCGCACCGATCCCTCATGGAAAAAATGGGATGCGGACAATTCCTTGGTTGTCTCGTGGTTACTCCACTCTATGTCCCTTCAGGTGTATCGCAATTACATGCTTCTGGATTCTGCTCACGAAATTTGGAAAATGGCCCGTGACACCTACTCTCAGGCAGGGAGTCCGACGCAGATTTATGAGCTCACTCACCGTGTTTTGGAGCTGAACCAGGGAACCATGTCTGTTTCCGCTTATTACTCGGGGTTCGAACGTCTTTATCAGGAACTGGATTACTTCAACACCTTTACTGTTGCATGCACTGTCGATGCGCAAGCTCTTCAGAAGGATAAAGACCGCTTTCGTGTTCACATCTTTCTTATGGGGCTAAACAAGGAGTTTGATGTTGTTCGCATGCATGCCCTCCACCGCGAGCCTCTTCCCTCTCTTAGGGAAGCCTTCAGTATGCTCCTCAGTATTGAGAATCGTTGCCGCTCTCTTGGTTCCTCTACTGACCACTCTGCTCATGCTGAGATTGGTCGTGGGCCTCCTTATTTAACCTCTCATGTATGCAGCCACTGTGGGAAGAAATGAAATACTAAGGACGTCTGTTTTCGTCTTCATCCCCATCTTGCCCCCCCTGGTCGGGGATCTGGTGCTCGGGGGAGAGGTGGTCACCGTGGTGGTGGTCGTCAGGCTGGTACCCGCACACAGTATTCTGCGCATTCAACTGAAGTTTAAGAGGACAACCCCCCCCCCCTGTGGGGGTCTTTCTGTCATGGAGTTAGAGACATTCCGCCGTCTGTTGCATTCACAGTCTGACTCTACATCGACTGATTCCACTGCCGCGTTTGCTACTTCAGGTATCTTCAGTGCTCGTGTCGTGCTTCATCCCCTTCCGAGTGGATCATTGACACGGGTCCGACATATCACATGACCGGCTCTGCCTCAGATTTTATCTCCTATACTCCTCTCTCTGGTCGTGATAAGGTTATTACTGCCAATGGTTCCCTCTCTTCTATTGTTGGCAAAGGAACCATTGCTTGTTCTCCTGACCTGTCTCTTTCTTCGGTTTTGCATGTCCCTTCGTTTCCTCGCAATCTTCTCTCCATTAGTCACTTAACTACCTCTTTAAATTGCTCTGTAACCTTTTTTCCTGATGTTTGTGTGTTTCAGGATCTGGCTACGAAGTGGATGCTTGGCAGTGGTAGGAACGTTGGCGGACTGTACTTGTTGAACCAGCCGTTATCTCCCAGTGCTATCTCCACCACCCGTGCTCCGACTTTGCATGACATCCGACACTGGCATCTTCGTCTTGGACACCCTTCTGCTTTACATCTTACCAAACTATTTTCTACTTTCAGTTGTTTAATTAAATCGTTTACTTGTGACACCTGTGAACTATCTAAGCATGCTCATCATAGTCTCAGTCATGTTTCTTTTCCTAGTTCTTGTCCGTTTGATGTAATTCATTTTGATGTTTGGGGTCCATCCCCCGTGTTATCTTTATCTGGTTATAAATGGTTTGTCACATTTATTGATTGTTATTCCCGTACTACATAGTTGTACTTGTTAAAACGGAAGAGTGACGTGTTTACTTGTTTTCGCTCCTTTCATCAAATAGTTATTACACAATATAATGGCACAATTTGTGTGCTTCGTAGTGATAATGGTGGGGAATATGATGATCGGGGAGCGTTTGGTGCATATCTTGCCGAACATGGCATTCTTCAACAAACCACCTGTGTCCACACGTCATCTCAAAATGATGTGGTCGAACGAAAAAATAGGCAATTACTTGAGGTTGCTCGGTGTTTGTTAATTGCCATGCACCTTCCCAAGTCCTATTGGGGTGATGCGGTTCTGACTGCAGCTCATCTCATTAATCGTCTACCGTTGCGCTCCCTTGACTACGATACGCCCCTTTCCCGTTTATCCCAGAAACACGTTGTCCACACCTCTCACATCGCTCCTCGCATCTTTGGTTATGTTTGCTTTGTTCATGTTCATACCCCGCATCACGATAAATTAGACGCTCGTTCTCTTACATGCGTTTTTGTTGGCTACTCTCCTACCACCAAAGGTTATCGAAGGTATCACCCTCCTACATGTCGCTTCTACTACACTGTTTATACTTTTCGTGAGGGGGAGTCATATTTTGGTCCTCGTCAGGGGGAGACGAGTAGAAGAAGTGACGGGACCGTCGACTCTCCTCTTCCGATAGTTGCTTCTCCTCATATTCCTTCTTACTCCTGCTCCTTTTTCTCCCAGTACTGCTTCGAATCCTCCCACTCCTATTCCTCCTATATTATATACATACTTTCGCAGACCTCGTACCGCCGAGCAAGTACCATTCATGGATGTCCCACCATTGTCGGTGCCCTTGCTCCAGATTCGGATGATGACCTCCATGTTCCCCTTGCTCTTCTCAAAGGTAATACTGGTGGCACCAAACACCCCATTGCCAATTGCATTTCTTATCATCACCTCTCTCATGCTCACAAAGCTTTTATCTAATCTCTCTCCTCTATTGTGATTCCTAAGACCTGGCAGGAGGCTGTTCAGATACCTGAGTGGAAACTGGCTATGGAAGAAGAGATGTGTGCTTTGGAAAAAAATGGAACATGGCAACTTGCGAGTCTTCCCCCTGGGAAGCGAACAGTTGGATCACGCTGGATTTTCTCTGTTAAACAAAATCAAGATTGAGTGGTGGAGAGGTATAAAGAACGCTTGGTCGCTCAAGAGTATACCCAAACCCAAGGAATTGACTACAAAGAAACCTTTTCCCTTGTTGCAAAGATGAATTCTATTCGTGTGACCCTCTCTTGTGCTGCATGTCTTGGGTGGGAGTTACAACAGCTTGATGTCAAAAATGTCTTCTTGCATGGTGATCTGGAAGAAGTCTACATGACTATCGCACCTGGCTTTACCAAAACAGGGTCCATTGGAAAGGTCTGCCGTCAGCAGAAATCCCTAAATGGCCTGAAACAATCCCCTAAAGCCTGGTTTGGACGGTTTAACAAAACCATGCTACAACTAGGTTATCTTCAAGGACAGGGTAATCATACTCTCTTTGTCAAGAGAAGAGGAACTAAAATATCGATACTCATTGTATACGTGGATGACATCATCATTACAGGAGATGATCCGGAGGAAACCATGCACTTAAAAGAACAATTGGGCAAAGAATTTGAAGTCAAAGATCTGGAAAAGTTGAAATATTTCTTGGGGATTGAAGTAGTAAGGTCTCGCCGGGGGATCTTCATCTCTCAAAGAAAGTACACCCTTGATCTTCTGGAGGAAACTGTATGCTTGGGTGTGCTCCCGTGGATACACCTATTGAGGCTAATCACAAGATCGATGTTGATGCCAGAGGGGAGAAAGTTGACAACTCGAGGTACCAACGATTGGTTGGGAGACTCATATACTTATCTCATACTCGCCCTAATATTACGTATGTCATGAGTGTCCTAAGTAGATTCATGCACTCTCCCACAGTTCGTCATCAGCATGCTGCATATCGGGTATTGAGATACCTCAAGAAGTCTCCAGGATGTGGGATTCTGTTCTCTACAAACCAACTTTTAAAAATTGAAGTGTTTACATATGTTGATTGGGCTGGTAGCCAAGACGATAGAAAATCTACTAACAGGTATTGCTCATTTGTGGGGGTGGAAATCTAGTATCTTGGAAGAGCAAGAAACAGAATGTTGTTGCTCGCTCAAGTGTCGAAGCGGAGTATAGGACTATGGCACAAGGAGTATGTGAGGAGTTGTGGTTGAAGACTATTCTCCAGAATATGGGACTCCAGGTGAACAAACATGTTACAATCTATTGCGACAACAAAGTTGTCATCAATATTGCTCACAATCCGGTGCAACATGATAAAACGAAGCATGTCGAAGTTCACAGATATTTCATCAAAGATCACCTAGACAAGGGAAATATCTGCACACCTTTTGTGAACTCTCATGATCAACTGGCCGACGTCTTCACCAAAGGACTAAGCTATGACAATTTTATGGATGATACTGTCAAGTTGGGAATGATTGATATATACTCCCAACTTGAGGGGGAGAGTTGAATATGTGTATTTTATCTTTAGCTTGTATTCCACCGCGCTATGACCCGTGATATGTCACGTGTATTGTATCATATATATATATATATATATGTTTGCCCTTGGGTTAGGGCTAAATAATAGTTTTATTTTGCTCTCTCTACTATTACAAGGATAAGTGCATTATTCTTCATACTGTTATACAAAGGATACCCAAGAGGAACACATTACGTTCCCAGACAAAGGAAAGGCTCTCCAAATTGACACAAATCTCTTCTAAACAAGCATGTAAACAAGAACCCTTTGGAGTTAAAAGATTGAGTCATATCTAAAGAGGTGCCGGTAGACTATTCCACTAAGGAGTTAAAAATCAAATTAACTTTGGATCTAAAAAAGGATTCAATCGGTTAACATATTGAGATTGATTCACTAAGGATAGGCTTGTTGGCAATGTGGATAGCAGCTTGATTATCACCGTATAAGTGTATGGCCTCCAAGACAGAAAAATCCATTTCTCCCAAAATAGATTTAACCCAAATCAATTCACAAGTAGTAATGACAACAACACGGTATTCAGCTTCAGTAGAAGAGCGAGCAACAATATTTTGTTTCTTACTCCTCTAGGAAACAAGATTGACACCCACAAAGATAGATTATCCACTTGTAGACCTTCTGTCAGAGGAGGCACCAGCCCAATCAGCATTACAGTACCTGTGAACTTTAAGGTGACCATGATCTTGACAGATAATGTCCTTTTCCGGGTCCTTTTTCAAGTACTTCACTATCCGAAGAATAGCCTGATAGTGACGAACTTTAGGATTGTGCATGAATTGACTAACTAACCCAACATCAAATGATATATCGGGTCTAGTAATAGTCAGATAAATCAATTTTCCCAAAATAAGTTGAAATTCCAACTTCTCAAGATCCTGAGAATTATCCTTGTGAATATCATGATTAGGATCCAAAGGACTATCCACAGGTTTTACTCCAAAATATCCAATGTCACTAAAAATATCTAAGAAGAATTTGCGTGGGAGATAATAATTTCCCCGGCAGATCGGCCAATCTCAATGCCAATAAAATATGGAAGAAGACCTAAATCTTTGATTTCAAAGGCAGAGGTCACTACCTTTTAACTAGAGTAATGTGCATTAGTCCCTGTGATAATGATATCATCCAAATAAACAATAAGAATAGTGGTAAGTTCCTCCCTTCTGTAGATGAAGACTGAGTGATCAGAAGTATAACAGGAGAATCTAAACTCAAGAGTTTGTCGCCTAACTTTTCAAACCAGACCCGGGGTGATTGTTTGAGGCCATAGAAGGCCTTCTTGAGGCGGCATCCTTGTCCTATAGGAACATTCATGCCTGGTGGAGGAAGCATGTATATTTCTTCTTTTAATTCACTGTGGAGGAAGGCATTTTTTACATCAAGTTGATACAAAGGTCAAGACTTGTGGACCGCAATAGATAGCAAAATTCTAACAGAATTAAGTTTAGCAACAGGAGCAAACGTTTCCTTGAAGTCAACGCCATCAATATGGATAAAGCCTTTAACAACCGGTCTTGCTTATCAAGAGTACCATCTTGAAGATATTTAATAGTATAGATCCATTTTCATCCGACAGCATGGCGCTAGCGCGGAATATGGATAATTTTCGAAGTATTTTGATATTGGAGAGCATCCATCTCCTCCTTCATAACCTTAGTCCAGTGGGGATTCAAACTAGCTTCTAAAAAACTATTAGGAATAGAAATAGAGGAAACTGAAACAAGATAAGATTTCAGAGAAGGAGAGATAGGGTGATACCCAACATACTTATCCATAAGATATATGGTACGACCACTATGAATTTGGAGAGAAGATGAGGCCCCATGAGTGGTCTCAGGGTTCGGATCTGGCAGAGTGGTGGTGGGTAGTGAAGCATGAGTATGACATTCTTGCATAGTAGTTCTGATTTGTCTTCTCTAGTAGACTTGAAGATTCATCCTTCTTTTATAGACCTGTAAATCATTGGTGAGCATTTCCCTTTCAACATGAACATCCAAGCTACTGGGAGGGAGAATATCCACAAGAGCGGGTAGAGGTGACATCATACCACCCTCATCTTCAGATTTCTCTTGACAAGTAACATTTTTGCCTCCATCCGAGTAATATGGGGTGTGCTCAAAGAAGGTAACATTTTCAGATATAAACCTTCTACACAATGAGGGATAGTAACACTTATACCCTTCTGGTTAGCGGCATATCCAACAAAAACACATTTGATAGCTTTAAGACCTAATTTATCATTGTGTGGTCCCACGATATGAACAAAAAAACACATCCAAACACTTTAGGAGGAAGGTTAAATAAAGGAAGATTTGGACAAAGAAGTTTTAGGGGATACTTTCCCACCAAAGTATCAAATGTCATCTGATTGATTGGAAAGACAGATGTGAGAACACCTTCATCCCACAATCCTTTAGGGGCATGCATCTCTTGCAATAAACAACGAGTAGTTTCGATGATGTCATGGTTCTTCCTTTCTGTCACACCATTCTGTTGAAGGGTCCCTGGGTAAGGAAGTTTGGAAAAGGATGTCATGATCTCCCAAGAACCTCTGAAGTTCCACATATGTATATTCGCCTTCATTGTCACACTCACTCATAATAATTTTAATCTTAACATCGCACTGAGTCTGCACATAGTGATAAATACATTTCATTTTTCTTTCTCATAAGATAAACTCAAGTAAAGCGTGAGTAATCATCAATGAAGGAAACAAAATAACGAAATCCATTCACAGAACAGATAGGGGATGTCCAAACTTCAGAATGTATAAAAACAAAACATCTCACACTCCGACTCCTACTGGGAACATAATTGGTTCTACAATGTTTTCCAAATTCACAAGATTGGCAGTCAATACTAGTTTTAGTAAAAAAAAACTATGGGAAAGCAGACTTTAAGGTCTTCAGGCTAGCATGCCCAAATCTCTTGTGCCACAACATCAAACGATCAGTAATTGAGGATTTATGAGCACCAAGAGCAAGACAAGTGCCCATAACATAAACACCACCTGACTCATGTCCACCACCAACGGTTTTCCCACTCGCCAGATCCTGAAAAACACAATGGGAAAGTAAAAGGTGATAACACAATTAAGTTGTTTGGTTAAACTGCTCACAGAAAGCAGGTTTGTAGAAAATGAAGGAACAACAATAACAGATCTGAGGGAAATAGAAGGTGAGATTTGAATAATTCCTTTACCAGTCACCGAAGCAGAATATCCACCAGCAAGTCTAGCATTGTCAGACGCAAGAGTTACAGAAGTAATACCCATAGAAGATCCTGACATATGGTCAGAGGCTCTAAAGTAAATGATCCAGGAAGAAGATGACTCCATAATAGATAAAGAGGTAGTTTGGACATGCGCAGCTGTACCAGAAAAGCCTGTAGTAGGTCTTCCAACACTAAAATTCAGAGCCTTTAGTTCTCTAGCTAAAATTTAATTGTCCTCCAAAAGGTAACCAATGTTCTCCAATTTGCTATACATAGCAGTTTGAGATCTCAGATACTTTCCATTAATACCACAAATCCAACCAGGAGGAACCAAGTTGGAACGTAAGTCCCAACACTTATCTTTCCTATGTCCTTTCTTCCTGCAGTGGGGACACTTCATCTTACCCTACCTTCTTGTCTTATATGTTTAGAGTAGATCTATCATGGCCAATATGAACAATAGTGCGAAGAGAGTTTATATGACTCGCCTCCTCTTTAATGTATTGGGCAACCGTCTCCAGATCCGGAACCGAATCTCTTCCCAACATCTGAACTCTTTGGAATTCAAGCTCTGAAGGAAGACCAAAAAGTATTTCAAACACCCTTCGTTGCAAAAGTTCAGTCTTGTAGTCTTCGATGGTTTGAATAGCAGAGTATTGATCAATTTTTGTCCACTTATGAGCCAGTTTACTATAATATTCCTCGAAATCATTCATACCCACCATATGTATTTGTTCAATTTGAAGTTGATAGAACATCACAAAGTCATTCTTTTTAGAGTAATTCCTTTCAATTAACTCCCACATTTCTTTAGCAGTTTAACAGAAAATGAATCGACTTGCAATCATGGGTTCCATAGAGTTGACAAGCCAATTGATCACAGTAAGATTCTCACATTCCCATTCCTAATACGAGGGGTCAGTCTTACTTGGGGTCGGTTTGGATCCGGTGATAAACTCAAGTCTTCGATGACTCCCAATGAATATCCGCATACACTGAGCCCATAAGAGATAGTTCCTCTAATTCAGTTTGATGTAAAACAAACCATGAGTGAAATCTACGTTAGCATTTCGTCCGCTATAGTATTTAGTGTGATCAACAACCCCTTTAGGGGCATTCACAACCCTTTTTGTCCTCCATTAGAGCCCGAAGGAATGAGAACAACCAACTGGAAGTAGGTGGCGGTCGGCAGAAGCAGAAAGAAGAAGAGGCAGAAACTGCGGCAGGACAGGCACCGGACTGGAAGAGAATCGAGAAATAGGAGCAGCCACGGACGTGATCGTTGACAGCCGCTATCGGGAACGTCGTTTAACACCCTGATTTTAATTAAAATTCGATTTGGGGTGCGGATAGGATTTTGGATGGGCGGATAGCAACTTTCAACTATGGTTTTAAATAAAAACTCTAAGACCTCTCTCTGCCCACTACCCAATCCCCTTTCCCCACTCAGTCCGCGAAAAAGAGCCGCCCTCCTCCCCTTTTTCGCGTGAACAGCCGCACAAGCATCTCTCCCTCTCGTTTTCCTGTGAGCATCCTGGAAGGAAGAAGCCGCCTAGAAGGAAGAAGCCGCCCTCTTCTGTCTCGATCTCCTTCCCTCTCTCGTGTGACGATTGGAAGGAGGAAGAGATCCTCCATCCTCCACTTTGCCGCTGCCGGAGAGCAACTATGTCGTTGTCTATGAGGAGGTCGAGCCCTTGCAGTCGATGACCTTCCATTCCCGTGTGCGTCGCCGACCGAGAGGAGGAAAGGGTATTTCCCTTGTTTTGTCGCCGACCTAGAAGCAGGTGAAGCTTCTCCTTGCTGTGAGAGAGAGAGAGAGTGGAGGAAGCTTTCCCTTCTTCTTGTGCATGGCCGAAACATACCAGAACCATCTGCGAATCCGAGTCGAGGCTAGAATCGTCGAAAAGAAGTCAGATCTATGGAAGGGCATCCTCTTTAGTCGTTCTTTGTGCAAGTACCTATGAGTCGTCGGCGCGCTGCAAGGGTAACGATTCTTTTACCCGGTCTTAGGACCGTCGTTTTGTGCTTTTGTCGATTTTCGTGCAATGAGAATCCTCTCACGCCGATGCAGTTGAGGAAGGGGACTACGCCAGGGCGAGGGATTGTGACCCCGACATACTTTTGTGTGAGATGGATGTACAGTCCTTCTCCCGCTATGCGGTGGAGAGCGGGGACTTCGTTAGGGCATGGGATTGCGACCCCGGTGTACTTTTTTTGCCTTTTGCTTAGGAGGGCCACCCGCCACCAATTGGACGTGGTGTGTGTTTCCCTCAGTTCATTGCGAACCACTAGGTCGATTGTGTCCGTCTCTGACATAAATATGTATTAGTAATCCGACACGCGAGTTTGGATTTAGGCATGTTGTCGGAAGCCTACCCGTGGTGATAAGCTCAGATCGGTGGTGTTTCTATGATGTGCAATGCGAATAGCCCTAGCTCCGTGAACGGAAATGTCACGTGCTATCCGTCGTAGTGATTACAGAAATTCGTGGGCTTTGCTCGTGAATGCCCCGTTCCAAGGCGGGCCTGTGTTGGGCCAGGTAGAACGATCTTGTGGGCTTTCGTAGGACGTGTGGATTCCCCGTCACGTTGTAGTTATGTCTATAGACCTATTAGTCTATGACACGTCGCCCATACATTTAGAGCCTCTTCAGGCTACATTGGGAAAATATCGTTTAAAGACCAGAGACGAATTTGTACCTCCCGTCACGACATTACGGGACCGGGAGTAATGCTATACTCCCTGCAGTGCTCCTTCAGACAATTGCGGATTGTTTTTCCCCCAGTCGCGCACTTTTGGACAGTTGTGGACTGTTTTTCCCTCTGTCGCACTCTGTTGGACAAAGGTGTACTATTTTTTCTCTGTCACGCTCTTTTGTATACGGACTTTATTCCTCCCTGTCGCGCTCTTTTAGACAAATGCAAAATCTATTCCTCCCATTGCTACGGTTGAGTGCGAAAGGCGATCACACGACTCTCGTAGCGAGTACTCGAATTTGAATGTCTTTAAGGCTTAGGTCGTATGACTTTGAGTGTCAGCGATACGTGCGTAATTGTATGGCTAGGTTGACTCATGGTGTGCACTTTGCTCTTTGTTTTATAGGCTTTGGTTTTCATGCGTACGTGCAGGAGAGCGATGTACTCACTCCGAAGTCCACTAGGATGGCCCGGGGGAGGGGTCATTACGTTGTGTTGGTCATCCTCATGCTGACCTTCGTTTGCCACCAGTGTGTTCTTGGTTTCAGGTGGCATAGCTCGTAGCAGTGTGTAGTGGGCCGGAGCCCAAGAGTTGCTGAGTTGGAGATCTTTCCTCCTCTATTTCGAGCTTTATCTTAGTACTTGTGTTATTCTCATTTGAAATCCATGTAAGGCCTTAAGGTCAAACTATTTTCCATTACTTGACTTTTGTTGGACTTTCTGATGAGTGAACTTCTGCTTTAAGTTATTTATGTTATCAATTATTAGCATTCTTAGATTTGCGAATTTTGTATGTGGTGGGGTCCCGGTCGGACCCATGTTTTATATATTATTTGCAGGTCAGGGATGTTACACGTCGACTGGAATGACAGTCGGATCGATGTCTGGACCCGCAAAGCGGACTGGAGAAGATGTCGATCTCGTCGACGTTGGACGGAGAGGGAAAACGATCCCGATAGGCCGACACCTTGACACTTGAGGATGAGAAGGAGCGGAGACCGGCGAGAAACGAACAGTCGAGCCTTAAGGTCGACGGCGCTGAGGAACAACCTGCTATGATAGCATGTTATGAGAGAACGCACCTTTAGGTTTAATCATTTCTTGCTTTCTTACTCACGGGAAAACTCTTTAAGTTCCTTCCTTAGCCACAACTTATGATATCATCACCACCTGGTGAGCCTAAGATAGCTCGCTGCCTTTTAACAATATCTACAGTATGAGATGACTACTTTAGTCTTACTATTTATATAATTTTTGTATTACTAACTAATGTGACTAATCTTTATTTCTTTCAGGTCCTAGGTAAGCAAATAAAAATGGAGATGACATTTTACCAAAGCTCTTTGAAGACCCTAGCAGACATTAGAGATTGAAGAATATTAATGTTTAATTAATCTCCAAAAATGTGTCGGACATTTCTGTTTTATTTACATGTTTTTTTTATTTCAAGGTAAACAACTTTTACACAATTGTTTCCAAACAAATAAACATAAAACATCATTCTAAACAACACTAAAATGCAGATTCTCCAAACAGTCTGCAGTATTGTCATAATTTCTTTCCTCACAGCTTATTCTCACCAACGGTTTCCCACAACAACTTTCTCATCAGCCACAGTTGCCCCAAACAGAGTCTTAATCATGATCTATCAAAGATATGTGGATCAATTCAAAAATAGAATCCAGAACAAATGACATCCTCAAAAAGCACAAGAAGACGAATAAGCTCGGGAAATCATCGCAAGGACCAACAATCAGAGTTAAGATCCTTAATGAAAGGTATATGCAAATTCCATGACCAAGCCATGATGAATCCTCTGGTCATAAAACCTAGATTATGGCAATATGATACAACATAATAAGCGGCCTCCACAATAGCTTCAATACAGACAAGAACAATACAATGTGATGACAAAACCAAAAAGGAGATGGCAACTACACAAAGCAATGTCTAGATAAGTCAAAAGTTGCTCATCAAGCCAATACTTTCCATCAGCAGAGGAAATTAAAGAAGAAAACTGATACCAATATTGAAGCAGCTGGCCATGAAATATATTAAATCGGTATTAAATCAAATTGGGTGACATGATTTTATTCTCCTCTATGAATATGGTTTTTGCATTACCTGCATTTTTAAAGCTAATGATGATCAACCAAATTTCCTATTGTGAATTAATAATTAATAAGAATCCAAAAATGACTAAAGAGGATGCCATCATATTGCTTCTCAAGCCACCAAAGGATATGAGTCAAATGACTAAAATTTAATCATGTGTTTATCCAAGCTCATCTTAATGAGATTGATACCTCATTTTCATGACTAGTTTTTGAGGCGGATCAGCCGCAAGAACGACAATGGAGATCGGGCCACCGCTTGATGGGACGCGCTTATGTGCACTAATCGGATCATCGATCCGAGACCATGGGCAGGTCCATAGCACCGTTATCCTACTATCATGTATTTTTCTTTAATATTTTTGAACAATATTTAGTAGTAATCAGATACCGGACGTAACGACTATTCATAATCGTTCACGTCGGGTGCCCGAGTTCTTTCTTATTATAAATAAGAGGTGATGACAACCATTGTAAGACATTTTAGCCTTGTGAAGAAATCCAGAGTTGACAATCATATCGTGGTGCGACGCCGCAAAACCCTGGAGTGCGACGTTCTGGTTTGTTCCTGTTTCCGCCCTAATCCCCCTCCTGTAACCCAATTCACGCGTGTCCGCCGCCAATCTAGTCCCTACCGCAAGACACAAATCCCCCTCTCCAATTCCTACCGCAAGTTGCACACCCCTCACCCTAGATCCCTCACGAACCACCACTCCTCTCTATAGGCACCTGCAAGAAAAATGCCTCCTCTTTGGTCCTACCGCAAACCGTCGCCCCGTCCGATTTCCAGCCCGGCACCGACGGCCTCCACTGTTTCCATCCCCCGTGTCGTCCTCTTCCTTCCTATTCCAAGTCCAACACCGACCTCCTGCCACCCTGTGTCCACTCACAAACCTGCTTCGTACCTCTCCTAGACTCCCGCCAAAAAGCCGCCAACACCCTCACAGTCTCCTGCTGTAAACTGATGCCCGCATTAATCCTGACACAACCACCGAAGTCTCCCGCCGCCGCCTCCAACCAGCAACATCCGCCCGCCATCATTCCCCGCCGCCAGACTCTCTAATTTGTGAGTATCACGTATTGTTTTTTTATTATCTATACATAAAAGTTTGTTTAAATCCCTTCGTGCGAATGAAAACTTGTCTTGCTTGCCTAACTAAAATGTTTTTGAATGTTGTGTTGCTAATCTTATCTAGTTCTACTACTCAAATTGTTCTGAATTAGTTTAGACTATGCATGCATCATATAGATGAGGGGCACCACTTCCATAGGTTTGCATTAGTGTTATCCCACCTTCACAACCTATCCTATGTCAAAATTGGTATCAGAGCCCAATGTTTGTGCCGCTTACATGTTACGTAGAGGAATGCCTTTTCGTCAGTCCAAGTCTGACCCGAACCTAACCGACGAGAGGACCACCAACTCCAACACCGAAATGACAAACAAAATTCCAACAACTGATGCTAGATCGATTCAATCAGATGAACGTTGAATTCAACAATATCCATGCTCGCATCGATACCCTCGAAGCCCAAGGTGGCCAATCCACTCCACGGAGGATAGAGGAAGCTACCATCCCAGATGACAATCATTATTACGAAAAGAGGGACACCGTCCCCCCTCAAGATTGGTGTGGTAGGAATCAACTCCCGCGAGACCCGCCCCACCTATGAGGCGACCCTTTGATCAAATTAACGGCTGTCGCCTGTACACGGACAAGATAGACTGTTCCGTCCCCATAAGGACGACCTGCCTCGCCACCCATTTTGATTATGTGCGGAACGACTACTATGATGGGTACCTTAAGCAGCGTAGAGAAGCTCCGCATGCAGAGGACGAAATCACGTATTGATGCTCCTATCTTCGACAGTTACTGGATCTGAAAGAATTTGGCGAATGACTCCAGGAGATGGGCCATTATTTCGAGTGGTATGATATGTGAGACGATCGACGTGTTAGATTTGCGAGGATGAAGCTTATAGGCCCCACGAAGATCTTCTAAACTAGCCTAGAGAGATAACTCCATCGAGACAGATGCAACCCTATTATCTGTAGAGAGGGCATGACGTGTCAAATAAAAAACAAGTATCTTCCCGCCTCGTATCGAAACTAGATGTTGGATCAGATGTACGTGTTACGCCAGGGAACACTATCGTTGGCTGAGTACATGTCTTGATTTGACGAGTTGACCACGAGGAGTGATCTACATGAGGAGACTAATGCCAACGCTTCCTGATTCCACTCAAGATTGAGGGATGAGTTATGTAGAGAGCTTATTCCCCGTTGATTGGAAACTGTAGAGCAGATTTCCTAGATGTCCCTCGAGTACAAGCAGTATGTTAGTTTAGCGGGTATCCGTTAGCTCCCCTATGGACCTAACAGATCCACCTTTAGAAGGCCTCCCCCGACTACTACCCCTCCCGTTGGGGCCTCTCGTACTCCTGCGGACACGATGGGCAAGGTTACCACCACTGGACCTCCTGTGGCTACCTGGCTAGGGAACACGCAGTGTCCTACGAGAAATTTACTGGTTGACGAAGGTGAGCCCAATGCAAACATTGAGGTCACTCAATAGGAGATTGTCACCACCTTCAAGGACGATTGGGAGAGCGATGTTAAGTGCTCCATTGAGGTGGATGTTATTTGGCGTTTCCTCTACATCTCGCGTATCGAGGAGGATTGCCTTCATACGATGATTTTCTGTACCTTTTTCCCCAGCACAAGTGGTCTCGGCAAGATGGCTATCGATAACCGGAGTCCTGTGAACGTCGTAGCCTATAAGTACTTAAAGCGGATGCAGGTGACTCCTGAGCCTCATCCTCATCCCTACCGAGTGATCTTAGTCGACGAGAAGGCCATGCAGGTTACCCAAAGATGCCCGATTGCGGTTTCTATCGCCTCTTTCAAGAATCGATGGTGCGAGGTCATCCCGATGGATGTCGCCCACATACTATTGGCGAGACCTTGTTTCTCGATCGCGATGTCACATGCTTCGGACGTTCAAACACATGTGTATACTATGCTAAGGGTCATATGATTACGTTGACTCTAACCCAACCCAATGAGAAATTCAAGGGTTGGGTTGCATCCTCCACTAGCACGAGTTTATCCAGGGCACTGCATATTTTGTGTCGCAACGAGTTTATAAAAGAAAGTGGCGATGCCGACATATTCTATGTAGTGTCCGCCACCATGGCTCCCGAGGACCCTACGAAGATTCCTGAGCCCCCCTCCCCTGAGGTCCGACGACTTTTCGATGAGTACACTAACATTATGACGTATGACCTACCCGCCGAGCTACCTCCATTAAGTGTTTTTCAGCATGCCAAATATCTAATGCCTGGAGCTTCGCTCCCGAATCTACCACATTACCGGATGAACCCTGATGAGCATGCTGAGCTCCAGAGGCAGGTTGATGAGTTGTTGAGGAAGTAGTCCTTTCGAGAAGTCCGAGTTTGTGCGTGGTTCCTTCCCTTGTCACCCCGAAGAAGGACGAGAGTTGTCGTATGTGTATCGATAGTAGGGCTACCAACAAAATCACTATTAAGTATATATTCTTTATTCCCTGACTGGACGATTTACTTGACGCTATGGCTAGCGCATAAGTATTTTCGAAGATCGATCTTCGCAGAGGGTATCACCATATTAGAGTTGACAAGAGAAAGACAATGTTTAAGATTAAAGGTCTTTATGAGTGGTTGATCATGTCTATTGGGTTGTACAACGCCTTGTACACTTTTATGCGGGTCATGACACAAATCGTTCGGCCCTATATGGGCAAGTTTCTGATCGTCTATTTTGATGACATCTTGATTTATAGCCACTCCCTTGCTGACTACTCGAGCCATTTGAGGATCCTATTTATGATTCTCCGCAAGGACAAGATTTTTGTAAACATGAAAAGTGCTCCTTCCTGACTAATTTTGCGCTCATTCTCGGGTTCATCATATTTGCGTCCACCATGTCTATTGACCCGGACAAAGTCCATTCACTTCATGAGTAGCATGTCCCCTCCACCATCACCGAGGCTCGTAGATTTCACGGATTGGTCACCTTTTATAGAAGGTTTGTCTGAAGATTTAGTACAATCATGACCCCTTTCATGAGCTGCCTGCGGAAGGGAGATTTTCAGTGGACAGAAGAAACCACATAGGCTTTCGAGGATATTAAGGAGAAACTGACGACCGCCTCCGTTCTGAGATTACATGATTTCGCTAAGGCGTTTGAGGTGGTTTGCGACGCATCTAGCATTGGCATTGAGCGAGTACTGAGACAGGAGGGTCACCCACATTCTTGCTTTTGTGAGTAGCTGAACGAGGCCCACAAAGGTACCTCCAACTACGACAGAGAGTTTTATGTAGTTGTGCAGTCATTTCGATATTGGAGACACTATATCTTTCGGTGGGAGTTTGTCTTATACTATGCGATATTTTGACTCACAGAAGTAGTAAGGGCATAGACATGCAAAGAGGGTTGAATAGTTGCAGGATTTCCACAACATTCTCAAACACTGCGTTGATGTTGAGAACACACCTGCTGATGCACTTAGTCGGCGTATCACCCTCCTTTGTACACTGAGCACTAGCGCAACTAGCTTTGACCGACTGCCTAGGGATTACCCTACCTGCACCGACTTTGGCGAAATTTACTCTGGATTTTTGAGAGACCCCCCTAAGCCCACTAAGGGGTTCAATATTGTCAAGGAATACTTACATCATGGGGCTCATCTCTGTATTGCATGGAGAACCTTCCGAGACTATCTGATTTGAGAGATGCACGCGGGTGACACCGTCAGACGCTTTGGCAGAGACAAAATGATCGCTTTGGTCGAAGAGCGCTTCATTTGGCCTACCCTGAAGAAGGATGCAACATGGCATACTTCATTGAGGCACCTGTCAGATCGCGAAGGCTAAAAACAAAACACTAGACTTTATACCCCCTTCTGGTCCCACACTAGCCATAGGTCGATATTAACATCGATTTTGTATTAGGATTTCCTCGCACTCTGAGAAAGCATGATTCCTACAACATGGTTGTATATCGATTTTCGAAGATGGCTCATTTTATCACCTACGTGGGGGGCCTTTTCAGGCGAGACATCTTTTGGTTACATGGGCTACCCAAGCCCATAGTGTCCAACCGCAATGTATGCTTCAAAGGTTAATTCTGAAGGACATTATGACATAAGACAGGTACGACCCTTAAATTTTTGACCGCTTATCACCCTCAGGCCAACGGTCAGACAAAAGTCGTTAATAGAAGTATAAGGGATCTGGTACGATGTCTAGGTTGTGAGCACTCTTCGGTCTGGGTTTTTATATTGTTGGTGGCCGAGTTTGCATAATAGAGCTCCGTCAATAGGTCTACTGGCATGAGCCCGTTTCATATAGTGTTAGGATATGAGTTTAGGAAGCCAATTTGACTTGGCCAATGTTCCACTAAAGCCGCATCTTAGTGAATCCGTTGAGTCCTTCATCCATCACATATATGAGCTGCATGAATTAATCTGGAGAAAAATTGCTATTAGTAATGAACTACATAAGGCGCATGCAAACGTGCACAGGCACAAGCAGACGTGCACAGGCGCAAGCAGTTTTTCTAGGTGGGTGAGAAGGTCATGGAAAAAATTCAAAAGGAAAGGCTTGCTCGTGCATGGAACCATGCACAATCGTGCACCCTTATGTAGAGAACAATTCAGAATGGAGTATTCTAGTTTAGAGCCACAGATTGGCGTGTTAATTGCACATGGTTGTGTGCCCATTTCAGGTAGCAACCATAGACAGAGTGAATTTCAAAATTCACACCACGAGCAGTCAGGTGTGTTCTTACAGATAGCCATGCATCCATCTTGATAATAGCAAACCAACATTTTCGTTATAGGGTGCATGCAGCCTTTTCAACCCTACTTCTCCTTCTATTTAAACGCAATGATGTTGTATTTATAAGAGAGGAACTAAGGCTAACCTTTTTAGGTGAGATTGCACTTTTAGAGCAGGAGGACAAGAGCTTGGAGCAAAATCAAGGAGTTTGGAGGGGCTTGCTCATCCTCAGTTAGCTCCTTGGGAGAGAGTAAAATTTTCATTCAGGAGGGAAGAAGAAGCACGTGGGGGCTGAGTTCAGAGTATGAGAGTCGTTAAGGAAGAAATTTAGAGTTGGAAGAGAAGCTTAGAGGGCTTAAGAGAGTATAATCTTAAATTTCTCTTTTTCTTCCTTGGATTAAGCTTTTAAGCTTACTCTATTGAGTTTATTCATTCTTTTTGAGCATGTCTCTCAAGTTTTTTTAACTAGTGGCTAGCCTTTTTATTGTTTGTGCTTCAGATGGAATGTAGTTTGTAAGTTACTTAAGTTGATTCGATTGTGTAAAATTGTTCAACGTATAGTGAGTTTTGATTAAAGTATGTCTCTCTTGCCCTAATAACGCACCTTTATAGGTTTAGCTTAAACCTACCTCTAAGGTTTCTCACAAACTCAATACAATTTATATCTATGAAGCACTGATACTTCCTTGAGGGTCACGTACCCGTACCGGATACGTATCCGATACCGGTACGTACCCGATACTCACGGATACACCGGTATTCTAGTCTGTAGATACACTGGGACTTGGTAGATTGTTCTGCATATTGTAATAAGAGTGTATTTTTCTGAAGTAAACAAAAGACTTCTGCGTGTCTTTTAGAAAAGAAAAATTACTCATAAATGCAATTAGCGATGCTTATTTATTATAGTAACAAAATGTACTTCAGATTTAAGTATCTTTTTTCGTTTAAACTATAAATAATTTGATTTAAATTTTATCATTTTATTTTTTTTACTATAGATTTAAGGATTAGATGTTTCAGTTTGGTACTGTTTCTACTTGTTCAACATAAATTTTTCTATGTTTAATATTTTGCTAAGTTGTCTTTAGACGAACTGGAAGTTGAAGATGCGTTAATCTCCAATAATGGAGAAAAAGAGGAAGAAAATGACTGATAAACATCCTTAAATTTGAAATGATTATGAATATTTTTTTGTTTGAGAACTTCATATTATATTGCATTAACTATGAATTTATACTTCAATTGGTGATTTGTGCAATTATGCTTGATGTTTTATTATTTTGAGGATTATTAATTACATTTGTGAGAATATACAAATAGATTTATTATATTTAATACAACGTATCCCGCCGCACCCGTATCATTATTTTTTAAATTTTGGCGTACCGACGTACCGGATACGTATCGTACCTGGTTCTCGTATCCGGTACTCGTACCCGTACCGGTGCTTCCTAGATTTATATTAATGTAGTTTGTAAATGATTTAGGTTGATTAGGTTGTGTCATATTGTTCAACGTATAGTGTGTTTTGATTATTGTATGTCTCTCTTGCCCAAATCATGCACCTCTATAAGTTTAGCTTAAACCTACCTCTAAGAAGAACTTGATCTATGCATTGGACCGGCAACTGTTCCTACGACACTCTCAACGTTATCCATAATGTCGATGAATGATGACCAAAGACATTAAGATATTCACGAAGTATAAGTTATAAGATGATTCTAAACTCTAGGAATTTATGTCGTCACTAAGCACCTACCATACTAATATACACACACTTAATCAACTTGTGAAGTTACATCTATAGTTAGTCCTAAGACTAAGCAAGTTTTTCTTCAATTGTTTTACTCCAAGTGTATTCTCCTAGTTTAGCGATTAGCATTAATTCTGTTGTAGTTAGTAAATCACTCATTTAATCCATAGTGCAAATAAAGTTATGACTATTAGATCTAGGAATCACAATTTGAACATCTCGTAATACGACAACCCCCACTAATTCATTATATTACTTGTGATGGGTGCACTCCTGTTGCGACCGTAAGGTCAACGAAACACAGGTTTTCCGTGCATCAAATTATTGGCGTCGTTGCTAGGGAGTTTAACTGTTCCTAGTGGTACTAGAGAAACCAGGCAACTTTAATTTGGACATTTTCTTTTCTTGAATTTTTTATATTATTGTTACGTTATGTTCATAGGTTTATTAACCTAATTTTCCTTGTAGTAATTTTCGTCTAGTGTTTATATAGTGTATGCAGAGGCATCGAGGCGGTAATCTTGAAACTCTGAATGAAGATCTAGAGAACTTTGTGATGGATAAGAAGAGAGATAGTCACCATGGAGGAGAATGACAAGTGTAACACCCCGTTTCTTCGATTTTGACCTATAGTGTGTTCTCAAAGCTCTGATGGCATTTTTTCGATGCGTGTGCACAACTGTGTTGATAAAGATAGCTCATTTCAGGACTTTTCTTGATGTACACAACCATGTAAGCAACCTAGAACCTCCCCGTGGAATGTTCACTAGACAGTAAGATACACGGCTAGAACACACATCCATGTCACTGGTCGTGTCTATGGACACACAGCCGTGTGCCCCAATTGTGTGGTAGCCTAGACGCTCCATCAATTTCGAGAAGGATACATGCCCAGGGTATACGCCCATGTGCCTAGCCAAGTTGGGGTGCATAACTAGTTGATACATGTGGTTCGATCCATCCGGAGAGCGAGATTTTCTCCAAGGAGGTACACGGCCTAGAACACCGTCGTGTATGGGGCTATGTGTGCGACGCAAGTTACGATTCTAGTTTCGTTTTGAGTCATGGACCACGGCAGTTTAATCTTGGATGGTCCAGATATCTTCCTGAGGCTTTAGGTGGTGGGAAAGGGTCATAAACCTCTCATCTCTCACATCCACCACTTTTGGATAGATTTGGAGAAGCGAGAGAGAGAGAGGAGGAACTTGAAGAAGAAACTTTAGTGCCGCCAGAGATAAAGAAGTATGATTAGAGACCCGACTCCGTCAAAGCATAGAGAATCTCTCCACGCTCAATGCTACACCCTTTGGTAGAAGGATCTCAAGAATGAAGAAAATTAAAGAAGGTAACAACCATTTTCTCTCGGGTTTTTGGACTCGTTTGTATGCTTTATGAGAGAAGCATGTGATCGATGTTTAATTTCGAGCTTAGGCATTGTGGTGAAATTGGGGAGGCCTTTATGGTTGATCCGGTGATGTTTGTTTGTAACACTCACTAGGAGAGACATAGATGTGTTAATGGATAATTATCCCTCTATTCATCGTTTGCTTACTTTGGTGAAGAAGATCGAGATTGGATCCATAACCTTTAGAATCCAATGAAGGATTTATGAATTTAATGTGAAACTCCAATTTGAGGTGCACCCAGTTTGAAAGTGTGAGGCCCTTAGTGGCACAAATAAGTGTTAGTGTTTCTATTAATGAACCATTTATGTGTAGTTTAGCCAGCGACCCGTGATATTAGCCACGCATTATATGAATGATTTCTCTCATCGTGTGTTGCGGGGTGATAACTTATTATGTATGTAGTGAGTCGTGTGAGGACATAATTTATTTACAAGGGCGTTGTTGTGATGCTTTCATACCGTGGACATACTTGAGTGTATCAGGACAATACAAATGTCCATAGTTATGAAATTGGTAAAGAAGACTGAGTTATCCCGTAGGATACGTGGTGTTGTTTGTTTATTGCTGAGACAGGTGTAAACATTTATATCCACGTGTTTGTCATCGAGGATTGGACTATCTCGTAGACGATTGAGAGTGTGCTTGTTAACGTCCGGAATGGGTGTGAGCTTTACTCTGTCAGAATAGGCATGATCTAATACTCTATTGGAACCAACGTGGTTGTTACATTGCCAGAACTGGTGTGAGCGTTACTCTGCCATGAGATAGGTAGAATAATCCCAATGCAAGAATGCATTATAATGCGACATATCCTACAAAGGCAAGAGTGAACTTCTATAGCCGGAGTAGGCGAGAATGCTCATATGTATGTTTGGGGCTTGTATGCCTATTTTTATTGGGTGCCTTAAGTGCACCGTGCATTAATCAGATTGATGACATGATGATGATGATGCATCTTAGGGTGTGGGGTTCGCTACTCATGTTAGACTTACATGATTACGATTCTTATATTTTATTCCATGTTTGTATTACAGGCCCTTTGAGCATGCCAACCGTAAAAAACGTATTTTGATTTTGAAACCCAGTGCATGTTTTGTTGTTATTTGTTTTAGGGTAAGACTAGACAAGTGGGGAAGTTGTCCTCTTTGATTAGGATATCCATACTTCTGGTAGCGTAACTTAAATATGGTTGGGCTTACTGTAAAATGACCAGGGTACGCCCTCGTATTGATGAGTTCCCTGAGATTATGTCGGAGGAGTTGGCCGATCAGGTCCCTCCGATGAGAGATATCCAGCACTATATTGACATGCTGCCAAGAGTTAGCCTACCTCGTCTCCCCCATTATCGCATGAATCTGAAAGAGAATGAGGAACTCGATAGGCAGGTGACCGGTTTGATATCAAAAGGTCATATGAGGGAGAGCATGAGGCCTTGAGCCGTTCCCACATTACTAGTTCCCAAGAAAGATGGTACATGGCACATATGTGTTCATAGTCGAGCGATTAATAATATCACTATCAAATATCGCTTTCGGATCCCCTGATTTGACAAGAAGCTTGACATGCTTAGTGGGTCTAGTGTGTTTTCGAAGGTAGATCTGAAGAGTGGGTGCTACTAGATCCGACTCGGAGATGAGTAGAAGACTGTGTTTAAGAAGAGAGAGGGTTTATACAAGTGGTTGGTGATGCCTTATGGCGACTCCAATGCACCCATCACGTATTTATGCAAGTAATGAATCAAGTGCTTAGACCGTTCATTGGAGTCTCCGTAGTGGTTTATTTTGATGACATTTAGATCTACAGTACTGATTCTAATCAACACCTGATTTATCTTAGAGAAGTGTTAGAGATCTTGCGCACTAATAAATTATATGCCAACTTGAAGAAGTGCACTTTAATGACTGATAACCTAACCTTCTTAGGATATATTGTTTCATCTGAGGGCATTAAAGTTGATAGAGAGGAGATCAAGGTGAAAGAATCATCACCTAGCTCTAGGACAATTACTAAGGCTCGAGAATTTCATGGGCTAGCATCTTTTTATTGACGTTTATTCGAAATTTTAGTATACGGATTGCGCTGGTCACTGATTGTTTAAAAATGGGTTATTTATTTGGACTGAGAAAGCAGAGCGCACATTCCTATTAGTTAAGGAAAGACTCACTAGTGGATCAATATTAATGCTGCCTGATTTTAATAAATTTTTTGAGGTTGACTGTGATCCATCCATTATAAACATTTGCGCAGTATTGAGTCAAGAGGGTCGACATATGTCACTTTTCAGTGAGAAGTTGAACAAAACATAGACTAGGTATTCCACGTACGTTATAGAGTTTTATGTTATCGTTCAGGCCCTCCGCCACTGGAGGCACTACTTGATCCAGCGTAAGTTTGTGCTGAATACAGACCACGAAGCACTAACACGTTTGAACTCTCAGAGAGAGCTTAAATGACAAACCAAGTGGTCTGCATATCTTCAAGAATTTTCCTTTCACTTAAAGCAAAACGCCGGTGTCACAAATCGAGTAACCGATGCCCTTAGTTGCCGCTCATATTTACTAGTCACCCTGCAAACTCGCATTACTGATCAAGATTCACAGCGCGACTTGTATATCACTAACCCATTCTTTCATGACACTTGGACCTCTTGTCAACATAGTGGGATTGATCCTACTACCCAGTACGTGGTGCGTGAGGGATATTTATTTAGGGGAACCCGTCTTTGCATCTGTGAAAGACACATTTGAGAAATGCTACTTGGGGAGCTTCACTCATCCGAGTTAGGTGGGCATGTGGAGCAATCCAAATTATTAGATCTCGCTAGTGCTAGATATTATTGTCTGAAGATGAAACACGATATCATCGGGATCATTAGGCACTGCACAATATGTCAATTGTATAAGGAGCATGTCCAAAATATTGGATTACACACCTACCGATTTCTGAGACGTCGTGAGATGACATTTCGATGGATTTCATAGTAGTCCTTCCTCATACTCAGAGGAAAGTATTATATTCTTGTAGTAGTAGATTGTTTCTCAAAAATGGCAAATTTCATTCTGTATAGAAAAACCTCTAGCGCTGTACTCGTTGCTGAACTTTTTTTAAAGAAATCGTTAGGTTGCATGACATTCCTAGGTCTATTACATCTGATAGAGATACATGTTCTATGAGGTATTTTTGGACAACACTATGGGGGCAACTGGGAACCAAATTCGAAATTAGTATCACTTATCACCCTCAGACCGATGGACAGACTGAGGTAGTAAATAAGTGTTTGAGGAACCTTCTTAAGTGTTTAACTGGAAAAGATCCAAAGCAATGAGATCTTGTACTTCTGCAAGTTGAATTCACATTCAATCATAAAAACCGCTTAACTAATAAATCCCCTTTCAAGATTGTTTATGGATTTTCCATCCCACACTTGCTTGACCGCTACTCTATGCCATCTCATGAATGTATTTCTTTCAATGTGCAAACTCTTATTGAATATTTAAAAGAAATTCATAGAAATATTGCTAATAAATTGCGAGCAACTTCTGAAAATTATAAATCCATGGCCGATCATCATCCTCGGGAGTTATACTTTTCAGAAGGAGTGTGTGTTTGTTTATTTCAGGAAAAAGAGATTTACTTTGGGGACATCATAAACTACAACAAAAGAGGTTTAGTCTATTCAAATTCAGAAGCGCATCAATGAAAACGTCTACCTCCTCGATTTGCCCCTTGAATTCGGTACTTCGCCGATATTTAACAAGGATGATCTGAAGTCATTCTATTGAGAGTCACCTAGTTCCAGTCTTAGTCTATCTGTTGCGGACCCAAACACACCACCCGACTTAGCACTAATGTCGACACCCAACATTGAGGAGATAAATCTGGTTCTTGATGTACGAGAGCTTTGCAGTCGCCACGGGACGTACCCACATTACTTGGTTTCTTGGCAGGGACGAGATATTACTGATAGTTCTTGGATTAACACCACAGAGTTGCAACGACGACGCCCCGATCTCTGTTGCCAGCTTTTGCGAGTTCTCTCCGGGGTCGAGATCTGTCAACCCGCGGGAATTGATGCAACCGTCGCCACATCCAAGGACGCGTGATATTGCCACGCGTCAGTTATCTTTTTGTTATTTGTTATTTCATTTATATTCTGTCTTTTTTTCGCGCGCACCGATCTTATTTTGAGTTTTCGGCTCATAATTTAACCACCCGGTGAGACCATGAATAAATGGTTCGGCAATTTTGAGGAGCTATGACGGAAAAGACAAGCTTTAACTAATTAAGGTCGCATAAGACTAAGGAAATATCTCTGATTAGAAGATTTGATTTGATCAAAAGGAGAAAATTAAGAAAAAAAATTTTGGAACAAATGTTAAAAAGGTATAGAGTTTTTGTTCTTTTTGGAAATAAATTGAAAGGAATCTTGGACTGTTTATTCATAAAAGGGAATCTCCTTTCAATTGGGGGGGGGGGGGGGGGGCGATCATTCATAGAGGAAACGAATCCATCTTCATTTTCCTTTGTCGACCAAATCATTACTATAAACACGCCACTCCTCGCGATCGTCTTCTCCAGGCAAGCCGGCGGACCTCCAGAGCCATGACACCGACCAGCGTGCCCTTCTGGCAATCGACAACGTCATCGACTCCTTTGACGGCAGGCTCCCACGACTCTTCCTCACCCGTCGCAAGAACTACCAGATGGCACATCTGAATCTTTGAGTCATCGTCGACGCCAACCAAATACTCTTGCGATCAGAGCTTCCACTGCCTACCTCGATCCAGCGACCCGACAACTGACCGACAACAACCATGCGGAACTGAGTTTGAGGCGCCCTCCACCTTGCCGTAGATTTGTGCATGCTTGGGTAAACTCCGAGCGAGATTATGCGAGCGAAACTCAGATTTGACCTCCCGGTCTATATATATCATATATAGGAGTCGTGAGTGAAAGTATTTAATTAATTGACTCTCATAACTTATCATCGAATACTTTCTCTTACACATGCCTTTCTCCATATAATGATCATAATCATAGTTATTAAAGGCGCAAGGCGCACCAAGGCGCAAAGGGGTTTTGGAGCCTAGGCGCGGGCATGAGGCACGTGAGGCGTAAAAATAAATTTGGTGCTCAATTCACTGAAAATCAGCGAATTGGGCGCCCAATTCCCTGAAAATCAGTGAATTGGATGATCGGTGAATTGGATGCCCAAGTGCGTCTAGGTGTACCTCGAGTCCGTCTGAGGTCATATTTTTGCCCACATCCCAAAAAAACAGGTTGAAGAAAACACCCTGAAAGGCCCAGGCGGACCAAAGGTGCGCCTGAGAGCTGGTAAGAGGCGCGCTTGGCAGCGCCTGGGGCACCGCTTCCACCTTTGCCTTGCAGAGGCGAGGGTCGGTGGGCCTGGTGCCCCAGGCGTCTCAGGCGCTCCTAAGCGCGCGCCTTGATAACTATACTCATAACATACAAAGTTTTTAGCATTTCTGAGTATACTAGGGCGGACCTGGGGAGTATTCAAGACTATCTGAGTTTTTTTTATTTAAAACTAAAAAACAATCTGAGAGTTTTAAAGACTGATTTCGAAGAGTTTCCTGACTCAAAAAAATTTCAGATACGATATGTAAAGTCATTGTAAATATTTGTGCTTCTTAGCAAGCATGGAGCATACATTGGACAAGGTAGGTATTAAAATGACAGAGGACGTTGATCTGACCATGTGGCGATGAGGTAGAAAATGAGACACCAGCATAGCAGTAATAATGACCTCTATTTGAGTCCATTGACCAGTCAAATCACTAGTAAGAGGGTGATGCAGGAGCAAAGTATTGAAGATCCTTTGGACTTTGGCACCATGATATCTCCATTGGCACCAGATATTGAGCAAAGCTCATTGAGAAAAACATAAGCTTGTTACAAGCTACCTTGGCCCGAATTGCAAAGGGAGAAGCTCATGCCACACGGTTTAGGTTGACTGGTGTTCCATGAAAAGATCGTAGGGTGCCTTTCTCCATAGACTACAACATCTGGCCATCATCATACGATGGAAGTGTCTATGCATTGAAGAGCGCGATAAAAGGAGTTGGCTCATTGAGGATTAACCCATCCAGTGAATGTGAGTGGCAAACTAAAGCTCCACACAAGTCTTAGATGGTAGAATAAAAAATGAAAAAGGTCCTTTTTATCCTTGTTTATATGTCAGCCTGTATTTCTAAGTAGTAAAATTTGTTTTCAGACATGAAAAACATAAATAGGTGCCACATCACATAGGAAGTATGTTGAGAAATATTCAGGATTTAATAGGAGAAAACATAATGATAATAATGCTATGTATTCTGGAATGCTCATTTCTTTATGTAAACAACCTAGTGCATTATTCCATATGTAAAACCTGATCAACCGAATATGAAATGATTGTTGGGAAAAATTCTTGATGATTTTGTAGATCGTATTAATATAATACATTTACTTGCAAAAAGCATATTTTGCATCATTGACTCGAAAGGAAGTTGTGAAGAATTGGTTAACTGCATACAGAATCGCTGACCGGGAGTTCGCCGATCGAGGACTCGATCGAGGAATCGATCGTCGACCGGATGGCCGTTCACTGACCTGGCGTTTGCCGATAGAGGACTCAATCTCCGAACGGATGACTGTTCTTCGGATGCCGACTTGAGACCCGAACGTCGACCGAGCTCAAGTTCATTCTCTAAAGGCTTGTTCGTAGAGTGGCCAGAGCACGTTCACTAGCAGTTTGCCGACCGAACTCAAGAACGCCGACGGCTAACTCTTATTTTACAAGCGGTACTAGAACCAAACCATACACGTAAGAGAGTGTGTGATTATTTGATGATAGATTCAAAATATTTATACCTCTATTGATTTTGATTTATTTGAAGTTTTTGCAGCAGGAACCTCGAAAGAGAAGGAAAAAAAAGAGAGGATCAAATAAGGAGCTATCTTGCTTGGACCTTAACCGGTGACCTTGAAAAGGTCAAAGATTGTCAATCTTTCATGGCAATGTGGAAAGCTCTCAAGAAATGGCAGAAGGGGATATTGGGCCAAAAGAAGAAGATGATAATGAAGAAAAAGGTAAAAGAAGAGAACAATGAAAAAGAAAAGGAGGATGAGGTAGAAGGAGAAAGGAAAAAAGAAGAGTATGATAAAACTCAAGGGGAGTTTATCATAATAAAAAATGATGAAGAGAAATTAGAAGAAATTCTCATTAGAAGGAATAATAAAGGAGAAAAGAAAGAAGATGGTGATCAGACTACAGGGGGAGTCCATCACAGTGAAGAATTTTGAGAAAGGAGAAGAATAAATTCTCATGAACGAGGATTATGAAAAATAAATTTAAAGGAAGAGGAAAAGCTCAAGAGCCACCTTTATTGAAAAGCTATGAAAACATACTTATAGAGTTATATCATATCTTATTTTATTATTACTTGATAATTCATACACCGAGTATAACACCCAAAATTTTAATATAAAAAATTCATAATTTACAGGATCCGATTAGAATGGTTGCGATCGACATCAACTCTGATCGAGGTATTTATATCCTTACGATAAATTTCTCGATTTAATATTAATTTAATTAATTTATGAATTTTGGTGTCGGCGCGTTTTAGTATTTGTACAAGGGCGTAGCACGTAGGCTTATAAGTTTAGTGAGGAATGACAATATTGTCTAAATACTTAATGCCCTCTTATAATAAAATCCTAGCCACGTTTTCCACTCCTTGTTTCACGATCTATTAGGAGCATTAATCGCAACCTTAGGCACACTTTCCATATAAGTCGCGACAGCCCTTCAACTTTAAAATCGGAGCCCTCCCACGACTCGAACTGTGCGCTAGAAATTAGGGCTCTCCCACTCCCTTTCCAGCGACCGACGACCCATTCTCTCTCTTCCTCGTCGACGGCTGCAAGCACACTTTTCATCTCCAGAAACCCTCGTCGACACCTCGTCTCCGCTCAAGGAGACTGGTCGACGTCCCCTGCGACGGTTTCGACCCGCAGGAAGTAATCCCAAGGCAGAGATCTTTTGCTTCCATACAGGTAATCGTATGAGCCATCCCACCTTAGGAATTTTCCATTTCCTTCTTCCCCAATCTCACTTTCAGAAGTTGGGGTTAATGATTTTCTCTCCTTCCTCAGCCAGAAATCGAAGTTTTTCTCCATGCCTCGACAGCCCTAGTTGGGGGGCGACCTTTTTTGGACAAATCAACTTTGTCCGGCAACCCTACTCAGGTATCGTCGATCTTCTCTCACAAATTCAAATTTATTTCACCCTTAAATTATTATTGTTCAGAATTTCCAAGTAGTCCTAGTTTAATTAGTGGATCTCCATTACGGTCACGATTAGAGCGGCGACTTCCAATTTAGACAAGGCCTTTCCCGTTTCAGAATTTGCAACTCTCCATTGATAGTGAAGTGGTAAGTTTTCCATCTCTTCGTCATGAAATATTATTCTAGAAATTTTAGGAGGTCTTGATTATATGTTTAACGTTTTTTCCCTTTAGGGTCTGCGAGGTGAATTAGGGAAAGCGAGAGCTCCGTGAAAAATCAGAGGAGATTCCTACGTGTTCTTCAGAGTAACCTAGACAATTATGCCGTCGCGTCTTTTGTACGAGTACCGCAATACCTCTATAAGAAATTATAATTCTTTTTGGCTAGGCATACAAGATAGAATTGCATAGAATGTTTTCCTATATAATTAACAGAATACATATAAAAGTAGAAACCCACATATCGATTTACAAAATTAATCATTGTTAAGAAACCATAAACTCATCAAGCGTGCTATTAAAAGGAGTAGATCATAAATAATGTATACTCATTTCAGATAGTCCACACTGAAGTTTGTGAAAATATACAGTACATGTAATCCCGTAAATCTTTAGAATGCGAGGAATATATGAGTATTTATACCAGATAATTAATTAGTAAGAGTCTCGGCCTAAGACATTTAGATGAATAAGCATGCAATAACAGTTAATGAAAATTGAGTAGGAGACACGATCGAGACTATCTCTCGTGATAGATAGAGGCGCATTATCTTACTCATAGGGCATAGCAGACTGTATAAGCCTCAGATTTTGGGAGACGACAACGCATTTAGAAGATTAGTAGATACAAGTCCGTGTCCGTGAGACACTAGAACACATGTGTTTGTTAGTAGGGACTCAGATCGTTAGAATGTTCATAAGAAGCTACTTAACCTAGAATATGAATAAGAACAATCTTAAAACACACAGAATTCAAGTGTATGCCGAAATCTAGAAATCCATATAGTTTAACATTTTCGGAACTTGAATGAAAATGCATAATATGATTACAATAGAACTGACATTTATGTTTACAATAGTTTGATAGAAAAGCATGCATAGAATTGTAGTACATTTTTCCTCAGTATACAATGTTGTTTTAAAAGCATGCACTCATGTTCTTTCAAATTATTTCTAGTCTCACTAGGAGGAATGATTTTTCTTACACTCTAGTGGGTTGACCTGTTGATGCAAGACATGCGACACACCTGCCTACCACCCTGACATCAACACCAGGGGGCCCACCTTGGAGTCCACCAAGACGGCATCCGTTCCGCAGACAGTACACCCCAACCAGCTCTCTGCCATGGAGTCATCACCATGCGGCAGGTTGTTGAGGCCCGGGATCGAACACCCGACCTCCTAGATAATAGTCTTTCAGCAGAGCTCTCATCACCAACTGATCCGCGGTCACAAGCGGGGAGTTGCGCTTAGGATAAGCATTTGCAGACCTCCATTTGTAGTTTGCATTTTGTTCTGCTGTCTTTCCTTTCAGTAGTGTACTATTTCCTTTGATGAACTCAGTGTAACCTAAAAGTTTAAGATTTTCTATGTATCAGTCAATATTTAGTATTTCAGAAAATTCAAATGTTTGGTTCATTTCTTTTCTAGTTGGCTCTGTGAATTCAGAAAAATTGAGGTACCATTTTACCCTTAGTTACATTTACTACTTTCGCTATAAGTTTTCTTTTAGTACTTTTCATTTATGTTTGTTATGTACCAATTTTATTACTACAATTTAGTTTACTTCTTATCACGGGGTCCGGCCGGACTGCTGGTTTGTTATAAACTAGGTTGGGGTGTTACACTGAGTCTCTGAAGAGAAAGAGAGCTTGGAATTCATGTTATACTAATCCTAGAGGACCCAACTGCAATTGAGTACCAGAATATTCTTAAGATTTCTTATCTGCGGGGAATAAGTTGCTCCATGATCTTGGTTGGAATTTAACATTTCAGTTGACTTTGTCATGCAGATCACAAAGAAAAGCACATATAGTTAATGCATATGAAGACCTCCCTATTTTTCGGAGAACAAAAAGGGGTAGAAGTATTTGCACAAGAAAAAACTCAGGGAGAGCAAACATTGATGATCCTATTAATTCTTATGTAAAGCTTATCATCATTTTAAGGTAAGGTTTTATCTGCATCAAACATGTGGAGATTGTTGGGAAATATTTCTGATGATTTGACGAAACAACTTTACGATGATAATGATATATATTGTGGAATGCTCTTTTCATTATGTAAACAACCTAGTGCATTATTTCTTATGTAAAACTTAATCTATCAAATATAGAAAGATTGTTGAGAAAAATCTCTTATAATTTGGTAGATTATGTTAATATGATGCACCTAGTTGTATAAAACATATTTTGTATCATTGACCTAGAAGGAAGCTGCTAAGAAGAAGCCAGACAAAAGCTGTGAAGAACTGGCCAACAACATACTGAATCAACGACCGGGCATTCGGTGATCGAGGACTCGGTCACCGAATAGGCATTTGACAATTAAGGGCTAGAACTTCAACCAGATGACAGTTCGTTGACCGGTTGATCTCCAACCGGAGACTCGAAAGTCGACCGAGCTCAAGTTTATTCGCGGAGGACTTGTTCGTCAAGCGACCAAAGCTCATTCATTAGTCGTTCGCCGACCGAACTTAAAAACGACGATTGTTTACTCTTATTCTATAACTGGTCCGAGAACCAAACCTTACATCTAAAAGACCGTGCGATCGCCGCTCGCCGTCCAAGGCCCCATGATCGCCGACCAAGCCATTCCTTTATCAACGTTCGCAGAAGGAAGTTCATTCTCCTAAAGAACAAAGATATGTGATTGTCATTCACCGACCGTGGCTCAACGATAATTGACCAAGCGGTCCCACCATTAGTGCTCATTGAAGAAAGAATCCTCCTAGCCAAATAGAGATCCTGTTACGCCCGGCGTCATTACCAGGTTATTCGGCTATTGGGCACGTCGACCAAAGGAGAAGGCGGAGGAAGACCGGGCTGAACCATCTGGTTCAGCCCGCCAATATTAATATAAGGAGCAGCGGGGCTGAACCGCACCGGTTCAGCCCCTATGGGGGCCGGCCGGCCCTAGGGGTTGGGTGGGCATAAATACCCAACCCCTCCTCCTTAGATGGCATGAAGGTTATTATCCAGGTATTTTCCCCTCTTCTTCTCCTAGTTTCCTCAAACCCTAGCCCTAGTTTCCTCTAGTTTTCCCCTTCCCCTAGTTAGATCGTAACATTTGGTATCAGAGGATTCGTCCTCCCAGTTTTTTTCCCGGATTCCAGCGCTTCCGGGCTGTTTCCAGCGCCTGCTTCTGCCGATCAACTGCGTCTGCCGATCTCCAGCGTCTGCTTCTGTCGATCTCCAGCGACAAAACCGATCCGCTTGTTTCCGCTCGACTGCTACTTCCGCCTGTTTCCGTGCGTCCAGTCCGATCCAGCGCCGCTCGACGATCCCGATTCCGCTCGACATCGACGCTCCCGATCGACTTCCCCGATCCCGATCCCGCTCGACATCGACGATCCAACGCCGCTCGACATCGACGATCCAACGCCGCTCGACATCGACGATCCAACGCCGCTCGACATCAACATCCAGCCCTCCACATCCGGCCCTCGACATCCAGAGCCCGCCGCCTGCTGCTCCAGCCCTCGACATCGACGACTCCAGTCCTCGCCATCGGCGCCGCCGCCTGCTCGACCCCGGCTCCTTCGGATCAGCCCGGCCCCGACTCCAGCGGCTGCCGACAGTCCGGATTTCCGTCAGCGCCCTCTCCAACGACGTCCCCAGCGGCCGATTCTGCCGGTCGCGCAGTTCCGGCTCTTCCGCCGATCCTCTTCCGCGACAATTTCGCCGAGCCTCAAGGCGTTTGATCCCAGCGGCTTCTTCGACAACGAGCTTCTTCTCCGACTTCTCCTTGCGGAGTATCTCGTCCGATTTCTACAACGACCATGGTGAATCATTCCCAAGAAGAATCCAATCGGTTGGCCACCCTCGAAGAGAACTACACCGGGTTGGCCGACACGGTGGCGGCCATCGAAGAACAGTTGAAGGCTTCAGAAAAACGATTGGCAGAAAAGATAGATACGCGCATGGACGAGCTAAAAAGTTTGTTGACTCAGCACATCAAAGGTCAGACTGTTGCGAACGAGACCAACGCAGCCCAGATTCTCATTCCGTCTTCAGCATCGGGACACAAAGACTGTGCGGTTCGAGATGGTACCGATCGGGCCTCCATCTTCAATAGGGGCCTTGAAATCGACACGTCTGCCATGGATTCCCCTCCATTCCAGGGGCGTCACGAGCACCGGGAGCACATTTTAGATACAAGCGAGTTCGAGGTTTCTACCCTGACCTTGCCAGGAGACTCTGCACCGCCTACTATGACCGTTGCGGGGTGGCTCGACCAACAACCGGTGACCATTATGATTGACAGCGGGAGTACACATAACTTCCTCACCCCGGCGATGGCACCGCAGCTTGGGCAAGAGATCATTAAGGATGCTGCGTCCCAGTTTATGGTGGCAGGTGGACGCGCGTTGCAGTGCGAAGGCCGGTTTCCGGACGTGAAGGCCAGTATGCAGGGATACACCGACAGGATGGATGTCTACTTCTTGCCCATCCAGGGGTCCGATATGATTCTGGGGACCCAGTGGTTGCGTCAGCTGGGAAGGGTCACTCTGGATTGGGATGAGTTGACTATGGAGTTTGCTGAGGAAGGGAGAGAGTACTGCCGGAATGGAATCAGAATCTTACCGGTACATGGGCCTTTCTTCGATGCTTGGAGATTGCTAGGAGACGAGCATGCCGTAGCTGGGAGGGCGCCGAAGGAAGGGACTGAGCCACCAGATTCCCAAACAGAGGTCTCGTCTCAGATGCACGCCAAAGCCGGCTTGTTCCAGGAGCCTCACACTCCCCGCCTCCAGCTTGAGGACAAGCTGGTCCTTGATGGGGGAGGGAATGTTACGCCCGGCGTCATTACCAGGTTATTCGGCTATTGGGCACGTCGACCAAAGGAGAAGGCGGAGGAAGACCGGGCTGAACCATCTGGTTCAGCCCGCCAATATTAATATAAGGAGCACCGGGGTTGAACCGCACCGGTTCAGCCCCTATGGGGGCCGGCCGGCCCTAGGGGTTGGGTGGGCATAAATACCCAACCCCTCCTCCTTAGATGGCATGAAGGTTATTATCCAGGTATTTTCCCCTCTTCTTCTCCTAGTTTCCTCAAACCCTAGCCCTAGTTTCCTCTAGTTTTCCCCTTCCCCTAGTTAGATCGTAACAGATCCCCATTTGTCCTTTGTCGACCGAACCTATAGCTTTGTCGAGATTCAGAATCGAGTTGTTGCTTCTTTGAAAAGGAATTTTGCCTCCTATCCTTTTTGGGACTTAGAAATAGAGAGGATTATAAAATACCTCTTTATGAAAGAGAAGATAACCTTTTCAAGCCCAACCCTAATCCCTCTCATCCTGTATTCTTCTCTGACAGCATCCCCTCTAAGTGTTACTTCTCTTGATAAACTTTCACAATATATGTAAATGGTTATTCGAGTTCCCTTCAAAAGATTTGTGTTGTGGTTGTTGAGTCACCAGAGAAAAAGACTTGTTAGGTTCTTGAGCCTCTAGGAGGAAATAACTCTGTTTGGGTTCAACAACCTCTAATTGGAAAAGGCTTTGTCACCTTGGGAAGGTAGTACTATCCCACACGCTGTTGAAAAGAATACCCAATTTTGATTGGACAACCTCTATAAAAATATCTTGTATCGTCTAGATTTATTGCCCTATAGCCTAGCTCGTATTTTCTATCCTTGTTTTCATTTACGATATTTCTGTGTTGGTTCTCTTTGAGACTTTTGAAGAAAATTTTGATTCTCTATTCACTCCCCTCTAGATAAGAATTTATCGAACTTGAAGATCCTGAATCTCAAATCTTTTATCTGAGGCAGATGAAATAAAGGAACCAGTTTCTCTAAATCATATCCTTTTCTCGGTCCGACTTTGCATTTCCTTTCAAGTACCAGCCTGCATGGGGAACTTGTCCACGTCACGCACATAGATTCCAGACACTGCAAAACGCTCATCAAAATAATTATTGAAATTAAACCAATTTATTTTCTTAGGCAAATCACTCAAATAATCAATCCCCAATTGTTTGAATTTAAATTGAGAAAATACTCTTTGATACACCATGAATACCTAAGTGAAAATTATTTTTACTGCTATATAAGATATTAAGATGTGATGAAGAACACACCTTAAGCAAAGGACGGAGATAGAAACTTCCAGGAAATAAATTATCAAAGATGAAGGCTCCTCCAGCACCACTAACTGAGTTGTTCCTGTATCCATCTTCACCACTCAAAGACAATAGAACAGAAGGGAAAAATTCAACACCATCGTGAACATTCACTACTATTTGACCAAGTTTTTGACAAGTAAATGAATAAGGCCCCACTTGTTTAACAAAGTAGCCAGGCTGCAACAATAGAACAGAAAGAGTGTTAGATAAACATCATCAACCTCCCAGATTGGTCTGCAAGAAAAGCTGATTAATAAGACAAAGTAGTAGAGGTATCTTGTCTTAAAATCACTTATAATTCCTCCTTAAATATATAAATAAAGATAATCGGAATATACATTATCCCCCTGTGAAAAAGTAAACAACATAACATTGTTACTTCAGATGCTGAAACATTTTGTAACGGGGAAAAATTCATGCCGGAATTCTCTAGTTGTGTATTGGCCTGGAAAGGGGACGGTCAGAAGGATCTATTTATCATGAAATATATGACAGTATAAGTAGATCGCACTCCTGATCAATGTGTAAGAAATCTATTTAATTGGAACTAATTGTAAACAAGTGTAAAAATATTAAGCTGATAAATATAGGATTTTTGAGTTAAGAGATACATACTTTCAAAGCTTCAACATTGTAGTGTATATCATCAAAGAGAGGGCCAGCAGAAAAAGATCCATCAGCTCCGGTCTCTGTATCTAGAACCAAATCACCAGTATGTAAATGGGAAAGGATGCTGTCACCAGCAGCAATAACTTTTATATTAACACCAGCTAGGGGCGGAGAGACCGATCCTTCAGCATACAGCCCCATTCGACCAACAAATATTGGAACTGGAGTCTGGCAGCCATCACTTGTAACTGATACCTGTCAATAAATAATTAGATAATATTTCAAATATAGATGGACTTTTGTAGCAGAGTATATCCTGTATCTACATACATGGTGCTTTCTTGGATAAAATAGGATCATCTTTCTTTGAATGGCACTGAGAAATTAGAAAAGAATATAAGTTTCATGTAAATTGCAATTATAGGCAATAAGAATACCAAGTGAAAAAATCAAAACAAGACTATCTCAAAATTCCGGAAGAAAATAGCACTGGGTTAAAATGGAAAAAATCACACTAGGCCATTTTTCTCCCAAATAAAACAATAAACAGTGAATAAACAGTTAAAGACAGTAAACATAACACTGTAAACAAGATAAAAGAAAGTAGCACATCCCAAAAATCACATCACCGTGGTCTTATTCAAACAACCTAGGGTATGAATCCTAATTCTCTTGTTTCTGGTTGAGTTCTCTTCAGGTGTTAGCTCTAATGTGTTTTTTTCATGCACAACTTCCGCATATGCTACATTTAATCTACATAATCCTTCTGCATGAGTTTCACACGACCATCTTATGGTGGTGCTTCTGCATGTCATTATATGTGGCCAAACTGACTCATTTGGTTACTATTAGATAGAAAGTATGCTTTAAGAAATAATTATAAGGGTACAAGAGAAGAGACTGAAAAGATGATCATTCACTCATTTTCAGCATGCTGTTAAGTCATAGATATCCAAAATCATCATCATCATAGTTAGTCTTATCTCAAGAACCTAGGGTTGGTTGTATGAATCCTAATTCTCTTCTTTCCAATTGACTGATTGTTTAGGGGTTAAATCTGTTGTATATATTGTAAAGAAGAAATTATAAGTTGGAGGTTTCGCTGCTAATCTAGGAGTGTGCGAAGTCCGCTGTTACGTCCTCGACCATCAAACGTCTGTAGTTTCGCAAGAGATGACGGGAAGTGGAGGTGACAGTGGGGACACGCTACGGAGCCGGAATCGTAGCTGCCTATGCGAGGTGTGCTCGAAGAGAGAGATACCATGATCTCATAACAGGGGACAAGAGAAGAGACTCAATATTTGCTTCCCTTCTTCAATTCTTTTTATAAGACCAAGAGGTTCCAGGTTATCGAACTCAGTGATTGGCGTTGCTAGAAAGCTGTCAGTTGCGTGTGGAGGAACAATTCATCTTCCCCCTCATATTGCTTGCTATCACCCAAGGTGTATCGAGAGAAAATATCTGTGAGCGTGACGTCCATGGCCTACTTCCCACCGGTAAAGAGCATGTATCCCCCATCCACCCTAGTTTTTTCTCCCATATTTCGGTACCCAGTTTTTACTTCATAGATGCTGATTGGAATAGTTTGTGCGCTGTTTATATGGTTTTGGAATATATTTTATCATGAATTGTAGTATTTATTGTTCTATTATTATTCAATCGAAGTCAGGGTGTTACTTTTACTTGTTTGGGTCTGCTTATTGCATTGTTTGATGCTTCCAAGCCGCTGGCATGAATAGTATTGAAACCTTTATTGCAGTATTCTCTTACGTGCAGCTTTATTTGTTCAAGAATCTCAAAAATGAAAGAAAATAGTTGGCTTGCAACAAGATAAAAAGACGAAATAAATAATGAATTGTCTTTTATACCTCGAATATCGAGGAGCAAAGACAACTTCCTGACCAAGATTTGACAAGAATGAGTACTCAAATACTGGTGTTCCTTTGGGGTCACCCTCAATTAAAACAAGCCTAGCAGTAACTGTATCAACAAGAGCATCATCTCTATTAAAAATGTCAACAAAAATGAGTCCAGATTGATCCTGTATATCTTGGAGCAAGCTTGCGTCGATGTGGATTTCTCCTTTAAGATGATACTTAATCCCAGTGACATAAATTGGCTGCAGCCCCAAACACACAACCCATATAAGAAAAAAAAATTCACAACACATAATGCTGAATTCAACTAAATGAACCCAAAATGAAAAGAAACTTAATAGTACCATCAAGTTCTTTGTATCAAATTTCATAGATGGACCTCCAAAGAACACACAAGTGTTACGAAAGTGAAGTTCATGCACCGCCGGATTCTGTATACAAATTCTTTGAGAACCATTCTGCAAAACGAATTCACCAAAGTTTAGATTGTTTTAAAAAAACTATATAGCATAATTGATGCCAGAACTAGGTGTGGACGTTGCTATTCTGCAATAATCAGGATTAACTGAAAGGGCACCTTTATCATCAAATCAATGCGGGATGAGTCAGGTTGTTCAATCTGTGCTTCTGTATCATGTGTGGAGATTATATTAATCCAATAACCTTTTTGAACAAAAACAACTCCTTCAACATCACGTGTACCAACATCTAAGTAAATACTCTTCTGCTCCCAGCACCAACTGTCCTCATCAGTACTGGTGGAAGAAGCATGCTTCACCTAAACAGTATGTACAAATATTAAGAATCAAGGTTTAGAAAGCAGAAAAGATGGGAAAAACAACCAAACTGACGATCATAATTTATGTAAGTGTTAGTTTGATAATTTATCAATTGAAGTCATGATATGTTAGAGTAGCATTTATTATAAGTAAGCGATGTAGATAAAGATACAACTCTAGAGTTAAGATTGGGAAGAACTGCTCTAATTGTCTCATTTGATAAGAGCATGTCATTAAAATTTAAATAAAACAAAAAAATTATGTAGCTATATTATATGAATTTGGGCAAGACACTGATAACTAAGTTGAGAGCGAAAATGAGAGAATGTTAAAATGGATGTGCCATAGAACTCGAAAGGATAGATGAAGACTAATTTTATCAGAGGGATGACAGAAGTAGAATCAATTGAAGATAATTAGTAGAAAATAAATTTAGGTCGTTTAGACATGTATATGAAAGATGGAAAATGTCTCTTGGCTTCGACTGATAAAATTGGATTCAAAAAATTGGAAAGAAAAATAAGTATACCTAAGGTAACATGTACATAAGTTTTAAGAGAAAAAATTCCACAGAGTATTTAAAGTTTATGCAGCCATTCACGAGAAACAAATGAAAATTGAGGATTCATCACAGAATAGTTGGGATAAAACCAATCATGAAGGTCTGATGATAAAATTAATAAAGTTATCAAACAGATGAAGGGCTCTTGATTGAAATTTTTATGAGAAAAATAAACTTTTTCTAGTTTTAAAAAACATATTTAAGTTTTTACACTTTCACGACAATAGCAAATATAAACAATCATTAACTGAGTTGAACGAAAGAATTAACCCTTCTTCCTCATCTACTGCTTGTCTTAAACACTTGAAATCTATAATATATAATATAAACAAAAGAAAATTTTGGTATAATGGCATATTGGAGAGTACCATCGGGCTAATCTCAATTGCTGGATCGATTTCAAATCAAATATATTTTTTGTAAATCAAACAATATTTATTTATTCATAAGTTGCAAAATATTAAACATCATTTTAATAACTGGACCAGACCAACGATTTAACAGAGGGGGTTCAAATCTTGGAAAGCTGGGAGTGTTTCACAAATGCTCTTTATCAACTGCACTTAGGGTGTGCATACAAAACCAAAAACCAATCGAACTACAATAAACCCCTTCCAGACCGAAACGATTTTATAGCGACATGAAGGTTCGAATTATTTTGGTTTTCCTACTCGAAAAACCGAACCGCCCCGACTAATAATACACTAACGCCCTGTTTGGCAGGGTTGATCCGGCGCGGTCGCGGAGACGGCACTGCCAGGTCGCGACATGACACCATTTGGCGGTACCGCGATTGGGCGGCGGGGATCACTTCAGTTCAGTTCAGGGCGTCTTTGGGTCTCCATTTGGGCTCCATAATCAATTTAAGTGCAATAAATCATAAATCATAAAAAATTGATTTACTCAAATTTCTAGAAAGAATTCAGGGCACCTAAAATAAGAACAAACAAGAACCCAGATAATATGACAGAATTCGTAATGCATATTTACAGATAATGACAAATAAATCTACAGACAGATTATACAGAAACAAGCATTAACAGGTCAAAACTCATATTTTCATATAAAAACAAATTATGTTTTTTTGTGTTACTGGGAGTAGTCTTTCTTACTTACCAGTTGGGCTGACCCGACATCAGACATTTCTTTTCAGGGGTCATCGGTGAGAAGCTACGTATAGGATAAGCGTCCTGATTCTTCATACTTGTTGGTCTTTCGTTTCAGTTGTTTTCTTAGTTCAGTTGTACTTTTATATTTGGGCATGTATCAGGAATTTTTAATGTTTTCATTGTATCAGACTATGTATAAGATTTCAGTAATTCAAATTTATGGCTCTTTTCATTACTATTTGGCTCTGTGAATCAATTTTTGAAAGCTACGTATAGGATAAGAGCCCGGCCTGACTGCTAATTTGTTGATAAACAAGGTTGGGATGGTACAGAATTGACACCCAATTCACTGAAAATCGGGGAATTGGATGCACAAGTGCGCCTAGAAGTGCCTCGGGTGCATATGAGATCATGTTTTGGCCCACCTCCCAAAAACAGGTTGAAGAAAACACCTTGAAAGGCCGAGGAGCCCCTTTGGTGCTCCTGGGAACTAGTAAGGAGCCCGCCTGGGGCACCTCACCCGCCACTTCCTTGCAGAGGCGAGGGTCGGTGCGCACGGCGCCTCAGGTGCCCGCCTTAATAACATAGCATATTTTTTTTTCATAATATCAACATACTATTTTTCATTTATTAATTAGATGGTAATTATTTAGTCTAATTAAGTATAAACTAAAATTCATATGAGAAAATTAAACTACTAACAAGTGTCTATCAAATTTATAATAAATAAGAAATGTTACATACTTTCAATCATGTAATACAACATCGCAAAATCATATTAAAATAGAAAATATAATCATACCTCAGCTTATTACCAAAATATGAGTTGAATGGGATAAAAACCCAATAATTTATTCATCCACAATTAGGGGGTATAAATAGGAAGCTACAAAATGTACAAGTAAAGGATCTGCAATGCGGGACTAAATATAAATACAAATAACTACTCAATACTCCCCCTCAAGCTGGCGCGAAGAGATCAAGCAAGCCCAGCTTGCCACAAGTAGAGATGAGACTGGAGGGTCCAACCGCCTTGGTGAAGGCATCGACAATTTGTTCGGCGGATGGAACATAGGACACAGCGGAAGCGTGGTGGGCCCATAACCCACAGGTCCTAGGATCGTAACCTAGCTCTGATACCAAGTTGAATGGGATAAAAACCCAATAATTTATTCATCCACAATTAGGGGGTATAAATAGGAAGCTACAAAATGTGCAATTAAAGGATCTGCAATGTGGGACTAAATATAAATACAAATAACTACTCAATAATATGAGTGCTCCACAAAATTTGCTACTATAACGTAAATCTATAATATTTTTTCTTGAAATCAATGAACGAACATTTGAGTAATAACTATATTAAAGATTAATGAACATGACGAAAAGAATAAACTAAATACAACTCACCTAAATAACATTATGATTCTTGATCTGTTGTGTAGTCCTCGGAAGTGTAAAACATTAATGCATCAGCAATGTCCTCCTCTGAATTCTTATCCCGTCCCTTTCTGACATAAGCCATTTTCCTCTCGCTTTTTCCGTACATGCAAGTTTTAAAGTCGGTCTTGCACTTCCTTTAAAACCCAGATGAGCATCGACAATGTCACCAATCTGAGCCCAAGTCAACCCTTCTCCAGGAAACACTTCGTCATCATCATCTACAACATCATCAACAGGACCCGCTAACTACTCAGCAAATTTTCCTTCATCAATACTCTTTGTAGACAATGGGTCTCGAGATGGATCATAATATTTACACTTTAACTTAGAATTCAATTTCACAAATAGAAGATCATTCAATCTTTTGCTTTCTAGTCTATTCCTCTTCTTGGAATGAATCTAAATATAATAGAAACATTAAAAATTCTTATTATCTCAAAATATTATGGAAAATTAAATATATATCTTTAACTACTATATACAAGAAGTTGCCTTTGGTGCAACATTCAAAAGTGTCAATTATAGCCACATTCTTTTACTAAAATGACTTAACATATATTACGAAAAAAATGGAAATTCATAAAATATAATGGCTATTTGTGTAATTACACAATATCCCTATAATAAAAATAATGATGAAAATTCAAAAAATCCAAAAACTTTTTAATAGACCTCCTACACCTACTATGTTGGGTAATCATTATGCCTCCAAAAATTAATTTCGAAATATAATAGCTCACTTTAAAATGATTTTTTGTTAAAATATAAATGTTTTTGAAAAAAATAATTATAAAATATTGATGTATATTTTTTACGATCATTTTGAGTACTCATATGTATAAGTTGTGGGGGAAGCCCGCGGTCGCCGGTCGGGTACTTTCGTATGCAGACACAACCTGCTCGAATGGGGGTGCAGCCCACTAAGAATCAGCAAGCACTGGCGAAGCCCGTGTGAAACTGCTCGTATATATATAAGTAAATTACCATCTCAAAAGTACTCCAATTCCTTTCGCAAACAGAGGAACTGTCAAGTTCAAGATTCTTATGGCCATAGTTCTCAAATTTGGAGTTTGAATTCCATACAACTTCCACCAATGCCTTAAAGATTCCCCTTATCCCCTCCAAGTGATGCTTCAAGCGGGTAATTCCACCATTCACAATTTGCATGCAATATATGCACCGTATCCGATTGGTGTCCTTTCGAGTCACCTTCTCACCAAATGTCTAACACGGATCTCTACCTGCTAAGGAAGAAGCGCTAGGAACCTTGCTAGAACCATCTGATGAATTCATTTTATACAAAAAAAACAGTTATAAAAATTTTGAACATATTAAAAAAACATTAGTGATATTTTTATATCTCGATTCCCGCAACATCGATGTCAACATACATCAATGATCATTGATCAGTCTAATCACCTAAGGCTCAACATTAATTTTGCAACATCAAAAATATTATATATTTCATCACATGAAAAGACAATGATATATCGGCCATAAAAACAACAATGATATTCCATTATTCCAAATTTCAAAATAACCTCCTCTTTTGTCATTACTACGATAGCACCAATGATCCATTATTCAATAAGACAAGCTCAATATAAACTACGATAGCAAGTAAGTAGTTTAGATAGGGTATCACAAAAAAATTTCATCATTTGTTGAAAAAGTTATGTTAGAACCTAAGTGTATAGATGAATTTTTATTTTGCATCATATGTTGTGATGAAAAACAACAAAAGCCACAATGTCACAATCATATATTTGACAAAGACATAAGTAGAGGAAGAGAGATAGAGAGGATTAGGAATAGAGAAATTGAGGAAGAGGGAAGAGAAAAATAGATGAAGGAAGAGAGTAATAGCAGTCACAATGTCACTGCCACAACAACCACAGGCCCACAAGTTCCACAACACAATCATATATTCGGCAAAGACGGAAGTAGAGGAAGTCAAAAGGAGTGGATTAGGAATAGATAATTAGAGGAAGAGGGAAGAGAGAAATAAAGGAAGAGAGAAATAGAGGAAGGAAGAGAGTAATAGCAACCACAATGCAACTACCACAACAACCACAATGACAGAGACCCACAAGTTCCACAACAACCACAATGCCACAGACCCACAAGTTCCACAACAACCACAATGCCACAGACCCACAAGTTCCACAACACAATCATAAATTCGGCAAAGACATAAGTAGAGGAAGAGAGGACAATGAAGAGAGAAATAGAGGAAAAGGGAAGAGAGAAATAAAAAGACGAAGGAAGAGATGAAGAGAGTAACAGCAACCACAATGCCACAAGAACCACAACACTAGATCATCCACAATGCCACAACACAACAACAGCCACAGAAAGACTAATAAAACCCTATCCATACTCGATCCATAGCAACTAGCCAACCATAGATACTGTGATAGGCCGCATAAACCAGGAAGCTAATAACTTTAAAACAATACTCATAGTGCCGAGGGGATGAGCCACAGAGGATGAGAGGAGAGTAAGAAATGTGTCGAGAACCAATGCCGAGAAGAAGACACGACAGACGACGCTTAGCTACCAGAGCAAACACCAAAGAACCAGAGAACTAAAGCACAGATGCGAGAATCACCAATGAACCAAAGAACTAGAGTCGAGAGAGGGAGAAGATTGCGAGAGAATCGAAGGAGCGTCAAATCGCAACTATCAGATTAGGGCATGCCGCAAGCGTAAAATGAGAAGTCGAAGAGAGCGGTAATGAAATAGGTCTCGCTTAAATATTAAGTTATAACTATAAAAGTATAAAGTACAAGTAAAGTATAAATAATTAAGTATAAGGTAATTAAGTCGCTGAACCGCAATTTGCCGCAATATTGGGCCGACATTTGAGGTTTTGCCCGACATGGCGCACGCCATACTAGAAAATGTCAGAAATATTAAATGTGGTGAAATCGTTTCGATTCCTCCTCAGAAATGACATGTCGGACTATAAGCTTGCCAGAGACCCTTTCCACTGGATCCTACGCCTTCAAGTCTCCTCTTTCTGTCATTCGACGAACAGATCTAGATCCCAGACACAGAGGCCGACCGGGTACCTCCATTCTCCAATTGCCCATTGTCGAACCTCCATTCGCTGATCGCCGAACCTCCATTCGCCAATCGCCGAACCTCCATTCGCCGATCGCCAAACCTAAATTCGCTGATCGCCAAACCTCCATTCGCCGATAGTCGAACCTCCATTTGTCGATCACCTAACTCCAACCACCGATCGCCGACCCACATTCACTGATCGTCGAATCTCCAACGCCAACCGCAAACCTTCATTTGCCGATCGTCGAATCTCCATACGTCGTTCGTCAAATCTCCGACCTTCAGAGACTCCATGTTCAATCAACCATACTCCCATGCCAATCCAGGATTGCTTCCGACGCCTCACTCAACCGGAACGTAGATCTCTCGTCTTCTTTGTACTCTCCTTGTGCAAGTTTAATTTAATGTCTAATATTATATGATCTTTAAAATTCAGAGCTTGCCCTTTAATTATCATGAAACCTATTTGTCGTAAATTTGAAAAATCCGTTGTTCTTCTTTCAATAAAATTCATGTGGATGAATTTGTTGTAATGTTGAATGGAAACGAATGTTGGACTCTTTAGGCGTGTTTGCACCCCTATGTCACTTATTGCATGATATTATTCATGAAAGACTCGTTTGCGTTGTATAATTTGAAAATATCTCAAATTCATTGTTTTAATATAATATCCTATTTTCCGGGTTGAATCATGTACCCTTCCAATTCGAGTTGTTGTACTAGTGCTTATTCCAATATTTCCAGTTCACCTATTAATTCAATAAATGACCCTCGCAATTTTGTGCCCAATGGTGAGTAATATGGTTTTGCATGGGTCTATTCGATGAAGAAAAGATGAAGCTTGTAATATGTTTAAATTGTTCTATAATTATGTTGAAACTCAATTTGATGTGAAGGCATGTTTTTCGAAGCGTCAGTGTAGAGGAATTTGCGTGTTGCAGACTATAAGATTTTATAGGTAAAAAATAAATTGTTTCAAACATTTTGTCTTGAAACCCCTCAGCAAAATAGAGTTACCGAAAGAAAAAAAAATACATAGTATAGAGACTATAAGATGCGTATACTACAAAAAAGGCATGTTATGGGATGATGAAGTCCTAGAAGTTGAATTTATGATTAATCACATGACATTGGATAATTCCTGGGAGATGACATTTGATAATTCCTAGGAGAAATATCTAGTGCAAACTTGTAACACAATGTTGCTATGTTTAAACTTCCTCCTAAAGTGTTTGGATATATTGGTTTTGTCCATACTATTGAACTAACTAAAGAGAAATTGGGACCTCAAGCTAACAAATTTATGTCTAGTGGGTAAGCTGTTGACCAAGTCTAGGCTACTTCATATCAGGTTGACATGAAGAACATTATTCCAGGCATGCGTTTCTAAGAAGAAATTTATATGGCACTTCCTCATGGAATTAAGGCTCCTCGAGGTTAGTTCGATAAGCCAAGCTCTAAGTTCCTTGGCACAAATTTCTCCAGAGGTACCTATGATCACTCAGTCTTCATTCACAAGAATATGATTCATACTGCAATTTTGATAGTGTGTGGAAGATATTATTATCACAGGAAATAATGAACAACCTATTACTGACATTAAAAGCGAAATGTCTATTATTTTAAATCAAAAATTTGAATCTTCCCTACTAATTTCTAGGTACTAAGATAACAAGGTCCTCTAGGAACACTATGATCTCCTAAAAAAAATATATATTGCTTTTGCTTACTAAGACAAGATATCTTGGGGGGTCAAACTTGATGATAGCTAAAGGATCTTAATTATTATATTCATAGAGAGATTTTTCTTATCTTAATAAGAAATTAAAATTTCAATGTATTCTCGATAATTAATCTACATAATTATACTAAACGTGATATATCTTCTGTTGAAGTGCCTGGTTAGCCAATTTATGCATGGTGCAAAAATTCATCATTATAAAGTGGTTTTCAGAATTCACGGAGAACGAAATCATATATAAGAATCATAACCATCTTAATCAGCATAGCTACAACAACATTTATTGGGCGGGATTTTTTTTCTATTAGAAGATATACTATGGGGACTTTATCTGTGGGTGGCAATTTGATCACATGGAGAAGTAACAAACAAAATGTAGTAGCTCACTCCTCTAGAAAAGTGGAATATAGAACTACGGCTCTTCTATCTATGAACTAATGTGGAGTAAATCCATTTTGAGGGATTTGAGTTGTCATTAAAAAATTCATGCCTTTATATTGCCATGATAATCAAGCAGTCATTCCCATAGCTTCTGATGCGTTCCCGGTGGTGGAGAGGGAACCCGGCGAGTATTAGGGAGGGGGGAAGGATAGGCGGCGGTAGAGAGAGAGACAGAGAGAACGAGAGAGAGAAGCAGAGGGGAAATAGGGTTTAAGAAAAGGGGAGAGCAAAGGCATTCATTCCACGACGATAATAAAGAGTACAAACATCCCCCTTATAGGAGTGGGGTTTGCCCAACATAGAAATAAAAAGATTGCTGAAAATAAAAGTTGCCAAAAATAAAATTGCTGAAAATAGATGTTGCTGAAAATAAAAGTTGCCTAAAATAAAAAGACCGCATCTAGACCGCAATAAGTTCCGCGGTCTGAGTGGGCTCGTCCGGTGTACGCGCCCAGCGCGAGTAGACTCGCCATGGTGGTTCCGCGTCGTGCAGTTCCGTAAAAATGTCGCCGTCTGGAAAATATGTCTTGTCCTCAAGACAGTAGTCGGCAAACTGGCTGCGGAAGTCATCCCGGGGAAGCCATGTTGCGTCCGAGTCGGGCCGCCCGGTCCAGGCTACCAGGACCTCCTCTGATGTATGGTCCCCTGCGGTGCGACGTCTTCGATCCAGGAACACGGCGGGGTAGAAGGGCGCCTCTCCCGTCAGATCGAGATCGGCAGGAATGTGATCAGAGGTGGTGTGTTCACCCACCACGCGCCGAAGTTGCGAGACATGGAAGACCGGGTGGATGCGGCCTCCTACCGGAAGGCGAAGGAGGTAGGCGACCGCCCCTATACGGGCGATGATCTCGAAGGATCCGAAGAATCGTGGTCCCAGTTTCGGACAAGGCCGGCGGGCCACCGAGAGCTGACGGTAGGGGTGGAGTTTGATGAAGACGAGGTCCCATCGTTTCCTGTTGGCGAATGAAATCATCTTCTGTTGGGCCCGCTGTAGGTGGTGCTTTAAGTGATCCAAAATGGTGTCCCTGTCACGGAGAGCGGTGGCCAAACATTCCACCTGACATTCTCCTGGAAGATGGGCGGACAATCGACGGAGGTGGGCGACCATAAACGGCCTCGAATGGGGTAGTGTCGGACGCCTGGTGGTGGGCGGTATTGTAAGAGTACTCAGCTCACCCTAGCCATTTGGCCCAGCCGCGCGGTTGCTCTCCCACGAAGAAGCGGAGATAAGTCTCCAGACATCGGTTGAGGACTTCCGACTGACCGTCGATCTGCGGAAGGTATGTCATGCTCATGCGGAGACGGGTGCCCTGAAGTCGGAACAGTGTGGTCCAAAAGGTGCTCAAAAAAAGTGGGTCGCGGTCGCTTACGATCGACCGGGGAAACCCGTGGAGACGCACAACCCCCTGGATGAAGCTGTCGGCGACGGGGGCCGCCGTGTATGGGTGGCGAAGAGGAATGAAATGGGCATACTTCGAGAGTCGATCTACCACGACTAAGATGCAGTCGTATCCCTGAGAACGGGGCAGCCTTGTGATGAAATTCATGGCGATGTCGACCCAAATGCGGTTGGGAATCGGAAGGGGCTGCAGGAGGCCGCCCGGAAACGTGGTCTCATATTTGGCCTTCTGGCAGATGAGGCAGGAAGCGACGAAGGCCTTGACCTGTCTAAACATGTGAGGCCAATAGAGGGAGGCAGCGATCCGTCGATACGTCTGATAGGCTTCGGCGTGTCCCCATGTCGGAGTCGCGTGGAACTCAGCCAACAGCCGTGGAATGCTAGGAGAGGAAGGGGCGAGTACGAAGCGTCCCTTGAAGAAGAGGCGATCGTTGATCAGGGAGTAAGGTGGGCGGACTGTGGCGTCCGTGATAAGTGTTGTTCGAATCTCGTTGAGTGTCGGGTCTGCTTCCACTTCCCGCTGAAGGGTACCCGCATCCTCCCAGATCGGGCGAGAGATGGCTGCAAGTATGGGATTGCGGGAGAGGGCGTCAGCCTCCCGAATGGTCTTCCCTGGCCGAAACTCGATGTTGAAGTCGTAGCCTAGTAGCTTGGCCACCCAAACCTATTGAGCGGGTGTAGCAATCTTCTGTTGTAGTAGGTAGCGGAGGTTGTGGTGGTCGGTGCGAACCACGAACCGTCGGCCAAGGAGGTAAGGTCGCCAGTGCTGGACTGCGAGGACGAGGCCCATTAGGTCGTTCTCATAAGCGGAGCGGCTACGGATGGTATCAGAAAAAGCCCGGCTGAAATAGGCCACGGGGTGAGCGGCCTGCATAAGTACGGCTCCCACGCAGACGCCCGACGCATCGCACTCGACAAGGAACGGCTGAGAGAAATCTGGCATAGCCAATACCGGAGCGCGGACCAGGGCTTGCTGCAGCGCGATAAATGCGGCGGATGCTGCCGCCGACCACTCAAATGGGCCTTTGGCCGTCTTCTTCAGCAGCTGGGTTAGGGGTCGTGCCAACATGTCGTACCCCTGAATAAAACGACGGTAGTACCCTGTCAGTCCCAAAAATCCGTGGACATCACGGAGGGATGAGGGAGTCGGCCATTGTAGGACTGTCTCGATCTTGTCCCTGTCCATTGCAACCCCTGACGCGGAGATGGTGTGTCCCAGATAGCACACCTCTGGGACCCCAAAAGAACACTTTGTTGGATGGAGCCTCAGATGGTTGCGCCGCAGGATAGTCAACGTTTGACGGACGTGCTGGGGGTGCTCCTGCCAAGAAGAACTGTAGACCAATATGTCATAAAAAAACAAGTATATGCTGGCGAAGTACCGGGCGGAAAATGTCATTCATCGTGGCCTGAAATGTGGCGGGCGCGTTGGTCAAGCCGAAAGGCATAACCAAGAACTCGTAGTGTCCATCATGAGTTCGGAAAGCTGTCTTGGCGACGTCGGACGGTCGAACGCGGATCTGGTGGTAGACAGCGCGGAGGTCCAATTTGGTGAAGATAGTCGCGCCATGGAGCTCGTCCAAAAGTTCCTGAATAACTGGAATCGGGTACTTGTCAGGGACGGTGGCCTTATTGAGCTCCCGATAGTCCACGCAAAAACGCCAGCTGCCGTCTTTCTTTCTGACCAAGAGGACCGGGATGGAGAAAGGACTGGCGCTGGGTCGAATAAGGCCACCCATGAGCATGTCGCGTACCAGTCTCTCGATCTCGTCCTTCTGTACGTGCCCGTAGCGGTATGGTCGGACAGATACCGCAAACACGTCGGGCTGAAGAGGAATGGCGTGATCAAGGGGCGAGCTGGGGGTAACCCGGATGGCTCAGTAAAGAGATCCGCAAACTCTGTCAGGAGATCCTGAAGGACCGGAGGACTAGGAGAGGTTGGCGGCACGGTGTCTAAGATGGACCAGAGCCAAGCCGAAAATTCGACGTCGGTGGTCCTCTGAATGGTGCGGACGAAAACAGGGGAGCGAAGCAATGCGGCATCACCCACTAGGCAACGCTCCTAGTTGTCGTGAAAGAAGCGCATCGTCATATTTCTCCAATTGATGTGCACGTCGCCCAGCATGCAAAGTCATGCTACGCCCAAGATGGCGTCGACTCCGCCAAGGCCGAAGATGTAGAAGTTCGTCGTCAGCGAGTAAGGGCCCACCGAGAGAGAGACGGCCGGACAACGGCCCTGGACTGCGCGGCACCGCCCATCGCCCAAACTGACAGTGAAGTCCGGAGCGGGTTCCCTTGGGAGGTGGAGCTGCTGGGCAAGGTGGGAGGAGAGAAAGTTATGACTGGCTCCGCTGTCCACCATGATGACGATGTGGTGCTCTCCTAACATGCCGGCCCGCTTCATGGTTTACGGCCCTAAAATGCCGCCCACGGAAAAGCTTGGAAGCTCCAAGCGGTGAAAGTCGGCGTCTGTCGCGTTCTCGGTGGTGTCCTCCGCAGAAATCTCTAGGTCCTCAAAATCCGCCAAAGTAATCTCCGGTTCGAAGTCGCCGATAATGTCATGGAATTCCTTGACCGTGCAGACGTGCGTGGGGGAGTAGGGTTGACGGCAGCGAAAGCATAGTCCTTTGCGGCGGATGTCGTCGAACTCCCAGTTGGAGAGGCGTTGCGGTGGGTTCGGGATGTCGGGACGACCGTCGGGAGGTGGTCGAGGATTCGGTGCTTCAGGAGGAACGACGTGCCACGGTCGGCCCCCCGTGGGAGGACCTCCGACAGCCGGCGGGAAACGATGTGTCAGGTCCGCCTCCACAAGGCGACCCATGTTGAGGGCCTTAGAAATCGTTTGGGGATGATGGGTGCGGAGCCGAGACCAGATGTGGGACTTGAGGCACTGCATGAAGAAGGCAAGGTAGTGATCCGGGGGAAGGCCCGGGACGTGGGAGACGAGGGCCACGAACTCATTGATGTAATCGTCCAAAGTGTCGGTTTGTCGTACCCCACACAGTCGTTCGATCGCGGATCCGGAATAGCGGTTGTCATAGCGGCCAATCATCTCCTGTTTGATTTCCGGCCAAGAGATCGTCAGATTGGACTGTCGGAGCCACCGGGCCCAATGAAGGCCGGTTCTGTCGAGGCCGATGACCGCGGTAGAGACCTTGTCCAACTCGGGTGTGCGGTGGAGGTCGAAATACTGCTCAGCCTTGGCAATCCACCCCATCAGATCTACTCCGGCAAAGGTGGGGAGATCCAGCAGGGCTAGGGTAGGGGGGTCCGGTGATGGGAGCGTTACGGGCTCCCCGGCATGTAGGAGAGGCGTCGCGCCGAGAATGGAGGCGCAAGAGGTCGGGCCCGCCGATCCGGAGGCGGAAGAGGCGGCGGTGATTTGAAGAGCATCGATCTTGGCATGGAGGGAGAGGAGGGAGGCGTGCATGGAAGCCACGAGGGCTTCCTGGGTGTCGAGGCGGCGTTGGATGTCGTCGTCGGGGTTTTCGATGTCGGATGGGTCGGATTGGCGGCGGGTTGTGGGGGCCATGGCGAGTGTCGAAGGAGCGGACTGGCGATGGTGGTGCAGGCGGCTGTAGCGGTACGGCGTGGGAGAGGGGCTCGACGAGGGGCGCGGCGCTGGCGAGAACGGTACAGCAGCGGGCGAGCATACAGGAAACTGGGTCGGAACCGGCGGCCTTTGGGCGGGCGGTGATGGAAGATCGGACCAGTTTGATGCGTTCCCGGTGGTGGAGAGGGAACCCGACGAGTATTAGGGAGGGGGGAAGGATAGGCGGCGGTAGAGAGAGACAGAGAGAACGAGAGAGGGAAGGAGAGGGGAAATAGGGTTTAAGAAAAGAGGAGAGCAAAAACATTCATTCCACGACGATAATAAAGAGTACAAACGTCCCCCTTATAGGAGTGAGGTTCGCCCAACATAGAAATAAAAAGGTTGCAGAAAATTAAAGTTGCCAAAAATAAAATTGCTGAAAATAGAAGTTGCTGAAAATAAAAGTTGCCAAAAATAAAAAGGCCGCAGCTAGACCGCCGTACGCTCCGCGGTCTGAATAGGCTCGTCCGGTGTACGCGCGGGCGCGTGTAGACTCATCATGGTGGTTCCACGTCGTGCAGTTCCGTAACAGCTTCAAATCAAAATTGTCATGAGCAGACAAAGCTTATTGGGGTTGAGTGTCATTTTTAGAGAAAATTCAAGACATGGTTATCTCTAATCCATTTGTTCCTTCTGGAGCTCAACTAGCTCATATTTTTACCAAGATAGTGTTTCGAAAACTGTAAAATCTCTTTATATCTTAGAATGATGGATGCTTGTAGTTCTAGCTAGCTGGGGGTGATGAAATACAAGCTCCCAGTTTAGAGGTACGTTCACGGATCACCATGTGGTGAACACATTAAAGAAGACTCCATAGACAAGTCTATGGTTCTCTCACCAAAGAAGAACTATGATCATCTGGTAGGGATCGTGAATGAACTTGAATTGTGCCCACAAAGTACTCCTCTTTGAAACGTAATCATCCTTATTTAAAAAAAGAGCAACTATTATCCTTGTTGAATAAAATTTAAAAAAACTATCTTTTTCATCAAAGGACAAACTACACTATGCTTTTACAAATTTCCTTTAAATAATGAGCATACAATAAATCCAGGCCATAAACATTGGGAATGTTATGAAGTTTAAGAAAAACAGAAAACAATGGAAATTGAAATATAAAATATGAACCAAAATTATAAGAAGATGTACCATGAGTAGGTATTTCCCAGGAAAGATCATTGGAAATATGAAGTCACCACCCTCATTATTCAAAGTAATCATCTTTCTTTCCTGCTCACCTTCACCAACTAACCTCGCAAGTGACACAGAAACAGATGGGGTGCACTTCTCCTTGCAGAGTACAGTCCCATGAATGTTAACCTGAGCCTGAATTCCAAGGCAATTAGTACTCAGGAACATTGGCCTTAATTACCTTGTTGTAAAATTCTAAAAGAATCCAGAAACCAAGGACTTCTTATTTATATTGAAGAATTGGGAAAAAATATCATAAACTGCAATCGGTAGGTAAATAATTTTTTAAAATTGAGTAATGTCTTTACCTCAAAAAACTCAAGATCAAGCAATGGAGTGTTGACTTTGATATCAATATATGATGGTGCAAACAGATAGCTTGATGAACTGTTTGAATTTTTTGCCAATGCAGATAACCGATACTCACCAGGAGGGACCTACAGTCGGTGAGCAAAGGTTAGCATAACCAACAAATTATGGGAACACAACCATCAGTTATTTACGAAAATAGAATACCTGAGGTAAATAGCATATGCAGAAATTAGACACCAAAAAAAATTAACTAATCAAAAGATTAATGAGAAAGTGATCCCCTACCTTAGAAATGTTTGAAGCACACAAGTATATCTACTTAAATGATTCCAATATTGACTACTGTTAACTATTTCCAAATGTCAAAATTATCACATTTGATTGACCCACAGACTATGATGCATGACATCGTGATCCATCGGTTATTTTACTTCGTCATTTCATATTTTGCCATTTTTATTACCCTGTGCATTAGTTATTGTTTATTTTTACTACACGGTGAGACTATGACTAAATGATCTGGCCATTTTCAATTGCTAGGACGGAAAAGATAAGCTCTAAATAATTGAGTACGCATAAGGCTAAGTAGGAAATAAATTCATTTACAAAATTTCTGATTTTATTCTCAATTAATGAAAATCAATGGGAGGAAGAATTTAGGAATGATATTATTTGATACAACAATAACAACAGAACCCATATAGTCCCCAATCATTGGGGGTATGGGCGGGTAAAGATTGGAAACAGACCTAACCAATGGGAGGAAGACATTAGGAATGATATTATTTGATAGTTTGGAAAAAATTATTTGGTAAATTTGGGGCTTCACATAAAATGGCCCCAGCTTGAAAGAAAAAAGGAACCCAGAAAAGAATAGAGAAACAAAACAAGGTTTAGTTCTCTCCATCGGATCGGAAGGACACTATTCCTCTACTGCTCTTGCGATACCAACGGCGTCGTCTCTAGCATCGACAAATCGCATGACCTCTAGTGTTCTCACCTCTAAGTTTCTTGACGTCAACGACTTCCCGATCGAAAACAACGACAACTAACAACTCCACCTGAGGTTCTTGTCGACTACGACTTCTCCAAATGACCTCCATCATCAATCCCATGTCGATACGCCCGAGATATTGTACGGGGTCATCGTCGACTGCAACTCATTTTCTGACAACCAGGTACGGGGTCATCTGTCAGAAAATGAGTTGCAGTCGACGATGACCCCGTACAATATCTCGGGCGTATCGACATGGGATTGATGATGGAGGTCATTTGGAGAAGTCGTAGTCGACGAGAACCTCAGGTGGAGTTGTTAGTTGTCGTTGTTTTCGATCGGGAAGTCAGGCGCACCGGAGTCGTTGACTTCTCCAAATGACCTCCATCATCAATCCCATGTCGATACGCACGAGATATTGTACGGGGTCATCGTCGACTGCAACTCATTTTCTGAGAGATGACCCCGTACAACTGTGCTAAAGATGCCATCTTGCAGTGATTAGCGCCCTCTCTGATGCCACCTTTGCAACTGTGCTAAAGATGGTGTACTCCTTACTATAGCTTTGTGTATGACTTGGGTAAGCTCTGCTCTTCTCATGCATCATTTAGTAGCTTAATTTTATGAGAATCACCTAATTATCAAAGAGTTTACCTTGAATGTTCAAATTATTCTCATGATTATTCCTAAATTATTCTATGTGATTAAGCTTGTGAAGGTAAATATGTCGTCTTGGTTCGATCCGTAAACATTCGAGAAGTACGTTCCCAAATACCGATTAACGACCCCACGAATTTTTAAACATCTAGAATGATTAAGTGAGTTAACCTCGGATTTCATCTCTCTCGCTTTACATCAGTTTGGTACCCGGGGCGTCATTAATTCACTCATGCGAATTAGTCGATTCGTTTTTGCTAAAAAATCAAAACAAATAAATCATTTTCATTCGGTAAAAAAGATTTTGCTTTAAAGTTTATTTTTTTATTTTTTTTATTTCTCAGATCAAATAATAATAATATATTTAAGTTTTTTTAATTTGTTATTTCAAATATTTTAAAATTGAATATTTGTCCCCATTAAAATATTCATCTATTTTAAATATTAAAGTATTTTAAAAATTTATTTTAAAATAGAAAATTGTGTCATTTAGATAATAGTTTTGGTGATTGAACACACAAATGAAGAATATTGCCAAAATGATCGAAAAGTTAACTATGAATATGGAGATGTAGGTCAAGTAATGAACGGTTACGTATGTGTGTTAATGAGATCAATGCGCACATACAATTAAGGAAAGACAAATCGAGTATTACCCTAACCCTAGGCAACCAGAACTAGGAAACCCTAACCCGCAACATTTCAAACAAGGAAACCATGACTTAAGAGATCAACCTTGTTGGGATTTAGGAGTCAAATTATATGTTGGCAATTTTGAAGGACATTTAGAGCTCGAGGGTTGCTTAGATTGGTGTGATAGGATGGACCGTTTCATGGCCTTGAAGCAATTGCTCTAAGTTAGACAAGTCGAGTATGCTATCTTTAGGTTGAAGGGACCCGCTTTAGTTAGGTGAAGACAATTAGAGCGATCTAGGTTCAATTTAGACATGACCCCTATCACCACATGGGTAGAGTTCAAACCACAACTGCGTAAGAGATACGTCCCACCTGATTATTTACAGACCCTTTATTGTAGGTTTCACAACCTGCGACAATATAAATTATCTTTAGACGAATATACAAATAGGTTTCTCATTCTCCAAGCTCACCTAGACCTCCGAGAGGATGATGACAAGACTGTATCCCATTATATGAATGGGTTACGATACTCTAATAGGGATTAGTTAGAGCATCATGACTATAGGGAATTAGGAAAGGTTTCGAGTCGAGCGCGTAGAGTAGAGGCAATGCAGAAAAGAATGCCATGGATGAGGTTTACTGAACAACCCCCCGCCCACTCACACATCTACCCCCACGGTTAGGACTGTTGGGCCCTCGCATCCTGTAACACCCCATTTTTACACCTAGATCTCAAGTGTATCACGTTACGGACGAGCATCGTGTATTGGGAGTTCCACATTTCGATTCAGTAAGAATTGTTAATTTCCATCGTGCGCCTCAGGGTGCAAGACCGTACGTTTTTTGCAGAAATAAAAGAGTCATTTCTCCAGAGTCCTGTTTGAAATCGTGCGCATAATAGTGTGTGGTATAAGCTGCAGATAGCAGAAATGCCGCACGACCATGCACATCGAGCGCACGACCGAGCATACAGCATAATAAGTTGTAATCTAAGTTGCAGATCGAGGGGAGGGGGGACCTTTGATCTAATGGCCTAGATAATTCCCAAAAGCCCTAAAACAGCGAATGGGGGTGAGGAATCGCTCAATGCCATCGGTGAGCGGTTGGGAGAAGGATGAGAAGAGAAAGGTGAGAGCTTAGGGTTCCTTGGAGGAGATTGCGTCATTGTCAGAGCTAGAGAGCTCTGATTCGACGAGTTGTCGCCGCCAACGCGTAGGTAATCTCTCCGCGCTCATTCTCCAACCATTTTCTTGAGGCTTTCAGAGTCGGAAAAGAAAGTGTGAAGGTAACGATCATCTTCTCCCCGGTTTTTAGGACTCAATACCTTGTATGCTTGTTTGTTGTAATTTTTGGTACCTCATTCTCACTAATTAGTGGAATGAAAAAAGGTCAAGCTCTTCGGGGCAACAAGAAGTGTGGTTGTGTCCTCATCATGTGTAGTTTGCATAAGCTTGGCGTCGATTCAAGGCACTAGACATTGTGGTGAAGCCGAGGAAGCCTTTTCGGCAGATCCGGTGATGTTTGCTTGTAATGATCATGCAAGACCTTGCCTTAGATAAACTATCGGATAATAATCCGTGTTTAATGAATGTATTCGCTTGCGGGCTCAGGATCGGGTATGGTTTCGGGTCGTGAGAATCCACTATGGGATTTAGGGTTTGAAGGAACTACGTCGAATTGAGTTTGGTTACCCTTAGAGGAATGCGGATCAGACGAGAATAACGAATATGAGTTCATATTTACAAATCATGACTTCCATGGGGGAAAGAACGCAATGGAGAAATGTAGTGAAGCGAGGTTAGCGGTCATGATATATTATTCAAATTGATAATAATAAATAATGAAAGGCTCCCATAGTGGAGTGCAATAACACGATAGCAAAGGTAAACTGAATCTTGGGAATCACTCAAATGTGTGAACGGATTGGGTATGTTATGAAAGCTCTGGAATTGTGATTAACTCAAGGTCTTGGCGACCTTGATGAACCCTTATAACTATGGTCTTTTGATTTAAATACCCATTGGATGGCGAGTTTGATGGGTTGAGAATGAGGTTTTATAAATAGGGCTTGGTCTTGTGTTGCATTGGATGGGTTGAGAAATTATGTTGGGCCTATAGGGCGAATTGGAACTCAATTTATCGTGTCAAACCCTTCATTTTATGAGATGTTGCAAATGGTATACCAAGTTCAGATTTGAGTATGTATGAATGTGATGTATGGCTAGATGCCTTGATACATAGGTTCTATTGTGATGAACTAGAGACTTAGCAGGCTTGGTTGAAAGTATGCTTGTACTTGTGATTGTGATTGTGATTGTTGAGAGCGGGCACAGGTTGTGCTACATCATCATCTTGCAGTTCGGCGGGAAAAGTACCTACTGGAATGACCGTCATTTCCATGGTGACTGAAAACAGGAACAAGCTGAGTCGCACCCTCAACATGTAATTCGACATCATATACCGTTGAGAACGGGCAGAGGTAAATCCGAACAAACATTGTGTAGTTTGGCAAGCTATAGACCTTTTTGGTAAGCCGATGTTTCCACGGTGATCTGAGCAATGGGCACAGGCTAAACCGAAATCGTACCATACAATTCGGCATGGGATGACTCCTCTTGATATATTGATTGCAAATGCTCAGGTGTGTTTTGGGGGGTTTACAGACCCTAAGTTTTGGGTTCCATGAAAGCATTGTGTTTGCTATAGACTGGTGATTAGCCTAAGGATAATAGCTCCTGCGTTGAGAAAGGGCACATGCTAAGGGGACCATTGTTAGATGTGTCACTTAGCCGCCTATATAATAATTTATTCATATATATATATATAATAAAGTTCATTATGCTGCTATAGTGGCAGACGTAAGTCAATACTCAAGTTTCGGTTTTCCAGTTTTACCCTCTGTCGCGATGTTATATGTTGCCTTCGCATTTAGACGATCTTCTCTCCAAATCCATCGTTCGTTGGATTCCTCCCCAAATCCATCGTTTGTCGGATATCTGCCCTTGCAGCGAGAGAAACCACCTCACCCTCACACTCGCCAAGTTGTCCCCCCCCCACCAAGGCAGCAGCAGGAGCAACTCAAGATCGGGATTTCTCTGTTCTTTATTTCCTCCTCCCGTGCCCCGTGTCGTAGGGGCTTTCTCTTGCTGCGCATCGCGAGAGGCAAATATCGGCATTTGATTTCGCTCCTGCTCCTCCTGTGCCTTCAGAATCCGTGTGATCGCCGCCGTCGCAACTGGAATCCATGCCCTCGCCGCTATTCGAGCCGGAATCTACGTCCTCAGCGTCATCGCCTGCTGTATTTTTCCCCAATCTGCATCGCCTGCTGTATTTTTCCTCCCAATCTGCATCGCCTGCTGTATTTTTCCTCCCAATCCTCTCCTCTCCGCAACTCGCGATCGGCGGCGACATTCTCTTCTCCACCTCCGTCCTACTTCGACAACAGCAGTAGGTCCTCCGTTGCCAATCACGTGCCCTAGCTGTGCCGCTTATAGCCTCTTCCGCTCTCTCGCTCCCGGACAGCCACACACTCCTTCAGAATAGCCGTCACCCTAGAAGACCAACTTGAGTTTTTCATCCGGTGCTCCTCCCCAGCAATTCCTCGCATGTTCCGTCCGCTGCTCCTCCCGAGCAGTTGAAATTTTGTTGGTAATTCTGATTTCCTACCGCCTACTCTATATGTTTGTTTCCAAAATTTTGGTGGTCATTTCCAAAATTTTGAATTTTTGGAAGGCAGCAGTTAACATTGTTAGAGCATTTGTGAATTTTTTATCCACATTGAAAACCCGGTGAGATTCTTTCTGCAAAGTTTGCATTTTCACATGGGAGTAGAAATAGACAAAAACTATTATCTTTGTTTTGAGCAGAACATTCGTGGAGGATCATAAAATCAGACGCAGAGGTCAATCTCCCTGCCACTGGGTGATCGACGGGGACGTGTAGAGAATTACACTAATGAACGCGGCAAGAGTAATTGCTGGTATGACTTTTGCATCTCCTTATAATTAGTACGCTAATTAATCTTCTACTGATGGTGTTGAGAAATATAATAATAAATTATGTTGTTGTTATAATAGATAAGGTAGACACGGAGCAATTGGGCATTTCTGAATGAACTCTGGTGAAGGCCATGGAAGGAACTGCTTACAAATATGCGGCTCAGCATCATGCTGCATATCTAGTCAGAGAGAAAACCGAGCGTAGTAGTAGATGTACAGAAATAATGAGCTATTGAAATGTAAAGTAATGGGGAAAAAACTGATGAGACTGTAACCTATACTACCAGTTCTTGATTTTAATCTTCTGATGAAATATTGAGGAGTTTTCATGTGGCAGGTTGTTATCAGCATAAGGCTAGAGGAGGCAGTCCAATGTGTGAGTTCCTGCAACACCAAATTCAGGTACGGTTCACATCATACAATCATATGCTTTTTTTTATTCTATGTTTCGCAGTTTATTAGTTTAATATAATTTTTATATGATTAAGAGCTCATGCATTATAAGATAGAAAGCAAAATTGCACTTTTACCGGTTGTCAAGTGAAGTTTTTCTCTTAAACAGATGATGGAATTAAGATTTCCTACAGCAAAGGCTTTAGCTAAGTTGTATAATTGTGAATGACGAAAGTGTTCTTAAAAGATTTATTTATGTCATAATTTGCTCTTCGTGATACTTTTTCCCCATGATTCGTTCCTAATTTTGAAGTTGGTTTCACTTTCTTTTGACTATTAGTATTGGCGTAATAGTTGTATGACTAATCTCATTGGATCGCATGTCCATGAAAACAAAGAAGAAATCTGGAAGGATCGTTTCTTAAATATGGAACTTGGAGAAGGTTTTCTACTTTTCTGGTTCCGATGAAATGTATTGATCCAGGTGAGGTAGGATGTCTAAGGAGGATATTTTTGAAACTGGATCAGATCATGGCCATTATGTGATTTTGTTATACCTTATTGCTTAGTTCATGCACCCATTATATTCCAAATTCTTACAATCAAAATTTTCAAACACATGTAATGAAGTTTAATTGATTTTGTTTGATGACAGTTCGAACGCCCGCTTGGTAAACTTGCGTCAAGCATTTCAAATCTTGAAAATCAGTTGTTTGTGAAGCAAAGCAAATACATGTTGTTTGAAACTTTATTACTCAATACATGTCTGTCAAAAAAAAACAGTCTGGAATGTGAAGCAAAGCAAATACATGTTGTTTGTGAAGCAGAGCAACAAAGGATAACGACAAGGATGAGCGCTGATCTGACCACACAGATCTCCTGCTCCGACTGGCTCGGCAGCGCCGGCGTTAACCTGCCAGCAGGGGATCAGCCCTTGGCGGCACAAGTCAACTTGCTGTCCAAGTACATAAGCAATGCTCTCGCATTCCAAAATTGCTTCATCCATTGCTGGAAACCCATATGCGACCAGCAGAACTCCATCATCACGCAGGGTCGCAGCGACCCCAACCAGAGCACAAGCATATTCATTCATGGCTGCCAGAACACTCTGGGCACACCCGAGGAAGACCAAATCGGCCTGTACGTGCGGCTTGGACATTGCATATCTACGGTGTCTTGATGCTTACAACAGGTTTGGGGGAAATATGTCAAGACCTTTACCCTTATGTGCATGATTTTCTTTACCTAACTTGTAACTGCAGTGGCAGTTATCTTCCACTCACCATTTAGTTTATCTTTCACTTGATCTCAGGTTAAATTTCATCAATTTTTCACAAAATGTCATGTGTAGATAAAACAAAGTTTCACTAGGTTTCATTGAACTTTCTATGGCTAATTTGTTTTCGTGCAGCAATTCTGTGGTCAATTTGTTTATGCGGTTAGGCAACTCTTCTTTGCAATTCCACTGTCCTGTCTTCCTGCATCTGAATTATGCCATCCCTTTTATCAACCAATTGGTGAATAAATTTCCCTCCACATAATCTCCCATGATTTTGTTTTAGCCACCTAACTCAAAATTCCTCTTGCTTTCTTACAGATCAAAAGTTCACTAAATCATCCTCTACTCCCTGGGAGAGGATTATGTTCAAGGTTTTTAGTTGTTTCTTTTAAGGTGAAATACATATATATGGATTGTTATGCTTCTCCGTTATGGCTGTAATGCTATGTTTGTTAATTACTTCAAGTTAAAACTTGCATTTATAAAAATTGAACTCATCATAAAAATTTGTCTTCTTAATGCTACATAGAATGCATGTTTTTCATGACAACGGTTACCACCGCCACCAAGAAAAAGAAAAAGCTAACTTTGAACATAAAAGTGGACGAAGTTCCTTTGGTGAGGTCTTGCATTCATGAATAACGGTTCATAACCACCGCGTTCACGACCACTACCACCGCCCCAAATGGGGCCTAAAAGCAATAATTTTTAATTTCTTTTTCAAGCAAAAAATAGGAGGAATTCAAAAGTCCGTTAGTAATTACTTAAAAATGAGTAATTTGTGCCTTACAAAAACAATGTTTTTTTTTCTCCTCAAATTATAGCTAATATAGCAAATTACTCAATTATCTTTCAAATAAAAAAACCTATCCGAATATGTTGTGATCGTGGCCAAGAGTCCCGAGAATGGTGCTAAATTTGAAAATTATTTTTAATAGGTCTTAATTTTATGAAATGTCTTTTGATTTGGTTTTTGTGAAGTAAAAACAATGGGACAATATGATTATATATATACGAGCATCTTCGCACAGGCTACCGCCCGTACTAGATGCAATCCGCTTCGACAGTACTCCAGCAACGCCGGTACCTTCGCACAAACTCGCCCGATGTAGGACGCTAGGTCAATTGACAGTGCATAGGCAACACTCGTGCCCCGCGCGACAGAACCCCTGCCTCGACATTGTCCCAGCGAGATGGCGCTCGCGCCGCTCCCTAACCCCCGATTTTGTCCCCCGTCCCGATCTTGTCGTGCGCACGAGGGTTCGCGAGCGGCAGGAGCGTCGTCGCGCCGGGACAATGTCGAGGCGGCGGTACTGTCGCGTGGGGCACAGGGGCTACCTATGCACTGTCAATTGACAGAGCGTCCTAAAGAGGGCGAGTTTGGGCGGAGGTACCGGCACTGTTGGAGTACTGTCGAAGCGGAGAGCATCGAGCAAAGGCGGTAGCCTGAGCGAAGATGCTCGTGTATATATATATATATATATATATATATATATATATATATATATATATATATATATATATATATATGTATATATATGTATATATATGTATATATATGTATATATATATGTATATGTATATATAAGTTAGCTAACTTAAAGGTATGGTTGCAGCCGTACGGGGCCCCAAGCAAATATAAAGGAGTCAGTCCATACATGATACTATCCTTTTCGACTCAAAACATTGTAGGAATGAATTCTTATAGAGGTATGAGGAAGTTAGGAACCCGACATTGCGATTTCGTCACAAGGTGGTGGAGAACCAAATCGAAATCGAAGCACTTTCCCTTGTCCTTCCTCCCTTGGTAACCCTTGGAATGGCCTACAGTGAAAACCCTAGCTAGGAGAAAGAGAGGGAAAGAGACGGAAAGAGGAGATGAGAAAATGCAATAAAATTAAACTTGCGAAAAGAAAATGATTACTTGGATAAAATATTGCAAAAACCTACAGCGTGTCATCAAGTTGAGGAGATCTTCAGTTTGTTGGTAAACAGACGTCCCCAGATCGCGTCAATAACATTTCTCCCCGCATTCTAAGGGAGCATGTCCTCATCCTCAAAGGACGGATAAGTATCTCTGAATGTTTGTAGAGACTCCTACGTGGCCTCGAATTTCAACGAATCGGTTCACTGAATCAAGGTTTTGTTTTACCAACAAACGGAAGATCTCACTGATACAGGTATAATGCGACTGTTACGAGAAAATTGAAGGGAAAACGATTCTCTTACCCTCACACTGGGTATACAAAATACAATATAAAAATACAGAGAATGAGAACATTCAACAATCCCCCTGAAGTTGGATCATGTATGAGCTTGCCCAACTTGTTAAAAAGGTATTTTACTCTCGGACCTGGGATCTCCTTAGTGCGAATATAAGCAAGTTATTTGTTATTCTTGACATGCTCCAGAGAAATGATCTCTTTCTTCATAATTTTCTCATATGACGTGACAATCCACCTTAATGTGCTTCGTACGCTCATGAAATACAAGATTAGTAGTATTCTGAATGGCAGCTTAATTGTCACATCATAATTAAGTGGGTTCTTGAACAGTATAACTTATCTGTTAAAGGATATGTCTAGCCCGCATAACCTCTGCGCTAGTCTATGTTGTAGATGTCGACGGACATAAACGTTTTAGGGAAAAACACCACGACATCAACATTTTAAGCAAAAATGTCGTATTTAAAAATATCGAACGATATATCTACGAGAGTTTTTAAAGTGTTTTTTTCATTTATTTTAAGCGGCCGAGCGGTAATATTTGCATCGTGCTACATTTCGTGCATCTCTGTGAGACTGGCTTCGACGAGTTTCTCGCCTCTCTCTCTCATTTAGTGTGCTTTATGTAGTTTGTTGTCGTCGATGTCACTTTCTTATGTAATTTATAAACATGCATTATGTGTATATATGTTTATTAGGTAATTTTTTAATATACCTTATGTGCACAATTGTACATATTAACAAGAAAATGTGTATATATATATATGAATAAATTTATTTAAATATTAAAATCCACCCTTTGTAAAATATCTCTGATATATCTCTCGCAATCCGACATTTCAAAGTCAAACCGGTATTAACCCGACATCTAACATCTACAACCTTGGCAGTAGTATGAGATATAACATGATGCTCAGCTTCAGCAAGATCTAGCAGTAGTGGTTTGCTTCTTACTTCATTACAAGATTAGGTTGCCACAAAAGAAAACATTAAAACCGGTGGTGAATTTCCCAATGACTAAGCATCATGCTCAGTCATACTCATGGAATGCATTGATATTATTATGGCAATGGTCGCTATAAACTAGATCAAGACTTGGATCTTTCTTCACATATTTTATAATACGAAGGATAACATCTCTCTGAGAATTGGTAGATGTCATAAAGTGGCAGACTTTACTTACGACACATGAAATATCTGGACGTGTCATAGTGAAATAGTTCAATTTGTCAACTATTCTGCGGTATTTCTCTGTACATTTAAATAATGGACTTTCCACATAAAGATTCTTCTCGCCTGGTTCAAGTGGGGAATCAGTTGTATCACATTAAGACATACTCAAATCTTTGAGGAGATACTTCCTTTGGGTTCCTCTCTAGTAATAAGTAACTTCAATGTCAAGAAAGTATCTCAGTTGACCAAGATTATTTATCTAAAAGTTCTGGTGTAGGATGGTCTTGAGACCAGTAATCCCTAATGAGTCACTTCCAATGATGACTATGCCATCAACATAAATGACTAATAGGATGCTTCTAGCCAAGGTGTGCTAAGAGAATATAATTGAGTCCATTGTACTTATTTGCAGGCCGAACTGAGTCACCAACACACAGAAGCGTCCAAAACAAGACTTTTGGAGACAGCATACCTTCAAACGCTCCTCGTCAGCAATGAACCTGGGAGGTTGCTCCATGTAAACCTCCTCCTCAAGGACCACGTGTAGAAATGCATTTTGATGTCTAATTAATACATAGGTCAATGGTGAGTTGCAACAAGAGAAAGGGATAGACGAATAGAAGATATTTTATCTAAAGGGTCAAACATTTCATCATAATCTATGTTATACGTCTGAGCATATCGCTTTGCAGCTAATCGAGCTCTCGGGCAATCCAGAGAGCCATCGGCCTTAAAATTGACAGTATAAATCCATTTGCATCCATTTGCAGGAAGAGTGGCTAATTCTCAGGTCTGGTTCCGTTCCAATTCATCTAATACTGTGATAAGACTTGGCCATCGCATTCGAGCTCGGAACATTATTAGTATCCAACGTAGAAAGTAAAGCAAGTGTGGATGTAGATAACTCTTGATGAGAGGTAATATATAACGGAGTATCTCTGTAAGTGCGAGCACTATTCCAAATAGAAATGAGGAGTTCAGTGATTCTAGTAAACGAAGGAATTGGTAAGCTTGCAGGCTCTGCCTACATGGAGGAGGCTAAGGGAATATGCATGCCCATATACTTAGTACAGGTACGCGGGGGCACACGTGAAGAATCCGCAGGACGACGGGAGTAAGAGTGACCCAGAAGGGATCTATCAAGGACACAAAAGGGGGTAGAGGTAGCGTAGGAGGGTAAGTGAGGTTGGAGTCGGGAGACAAAACCGAGTTTATTGATGAAAATGTACTGGCTAAGTTATGGTAAGTAGCATCGATAGACCCCGGTGGTGAGAGAGTACCCAAGGAAGATACACTAAAGGGATTGAGCATCGAGTTTAGATAGCGATGGTCGAGTATCATGAGCATAACATGCACAACCAAACACATGAAGAAGTACAGAATGTGTAGATTCGGTAGGAGATAGTGTATGTAGTGATGTTTAACAATTTGAGTGAGAGGATGATTGATGAGATAAGTGGTGGAAAGAACGATATCGCCCTAAAAATGTTTACACACTTGCATGTGATGTAAGAGCGCAGGAGTTATCTCCAGGAGGCGGTGAATTTTTGCATTGAATAATAGCATTTTATTGAGGTGTGACAGTGCAAGTGGTTTAATGGATAATCCCTTTTGTGTAAAAAGGATGACAGAGTGGGAGAAATATTCACGATCATTATCAAATTGAAGTCAATTCAATCTATTAGAAAATTGAATAAAAATTTCACTCCACAAATTTACAAAAATGGAGAACAATTCAAAACAATATTTCATTAGATAAACTCAACTCATATGAGAAAAATCATTGATAAACGTAACAAAATAAGGTAGGGGTCGAACAAGATCCCCAAACATCAGAGTGACATCAACGGGTGTGGGAGCTCGTTTATTATCACGAGGTATATAGCTAACACGATGATGTTTAGCAAAATGGCAAGACTCACAACTGAAACTAGAAACAAATTTTAACTCATGTCACAAACGCTTGGGAACCGAAGCAGGCGGGTGGCCATCACGATAGAGGAGATCTAGAAACTAGGCAGAGGCAGTGGGACAGTCAACAAAAGGAGCTTCATCCAGAACATACATGCCCCAACTCAGCTTCCCTCTACTAATAATATAGTTGGGTGTTTGTTCCATAAAAACACAACCATAAGAGGTAAAGATAGCATTTCAATATAAATCATGAGTCAACTATCAAATAGACATGGGATTATAAGCAGACTGTGGAACATGGGCAGCTGTGGACAAAGGCATATCAGAAGTGATGGCACAATCACCAATCCCACGATAAAGACAGTATATCCATCAGCTATAGTGATTGACATACCACTATGAGGGTGGTACGAATGTAAGATACCTGTTGTATTGGTAAGATGATCAGAAGCACCAGAGTCTGCCAACCAACAGACTAGGCGTTGAGTGGTGCACACTAATTATATGGTCTGAGCAACGACAGCACTATGTGATGGCTCTAGTTAAAGTGACTGGAGTCGATGATATTAATCCTCATAAATCTATATTGTCTTCCTGCTCCCAGTCCCCCGAAACCTAAGAAGGGCGAGGTGTCTGGAAGGAGTCCAAGAATCCCACTCATGTTTCGCATAAAAACTGTAACATGTTTTTTGTTGTGGCCATGACGTCCACAATGGAGGTAGTGTCTAGTATCAATGTCATGATTATGACCATGACGTCCTCCATGACCGTGTCCATATCCTCCACGTCCTCCACGTAAGGGTGTGCATAAAAAACCGAAAACCGCCCGAACCGCCCAAACCGCCCAAACCGAACCGAAATTCAAACCAAACCGCTCGGTTCGGTGTAGGTGCGGTTTTTCATTTTGGATAACCGCCCCCCTTTCGATTTGGTGCGGTTTTCAATTTTAATAAACCGAGAAAACCGAACCGAACCGAGAAAATTTGTTATTAGCATTTAGTATTTTAGGAACTAAGATCATACTTACAGAAATTACAAATTTGATTGCATAAATATTCAGAAAACATGGTGGAAATCCTTGGCCATAAATTAATATAGTAACTTTATATGAAGTTTGATTGTTGTTTAGCCTGTTTTGCACGAGCCGTAACCTAAAGTAATAACATTACATTTAAAAACAATTAATTTATTCCAATTTACAACCTACAGCTATTAGGTGCCTATAAGCCTATAACCTATTAACCTGTCCGGCTGTCCATCACCCTCTCAACTCTCAGTCTAATCTCTCCCTCGGTCATAATTTATAAAGCCATTTGAGTATTGAATATTGATTATTATCTCCCTGTTCGGCTGTTCCGTAATTTCCAGCTCCGGTGCAGGCGTGCATCAAACCAGCGCCCAGCATTCTTGCGAGTAGCAATCTCCATGGACACGAGACGTCGTTGCGTCGAGGATGGAGGGTTTTAGGGTTCTTGCGAGTTGCGATCTCCGCCTCTCTGGCTCTCCCCCACAAAACCTGCACTAGGAAGAGAAACAAAGAACTCAGGACTCAGGAAGCCTGCACCCTGCGGCGGTCGTCGACGAAGTTTAGGCCTCTCTGTCTCTCCCCCATGAAGCTATCTGCGGCCCCTCCATTTCAATTTTCAACTATCTATTTATTAAACTGGTAATCCTTTCTCCCCATCCATTTCAATTTGCTTCAACTATCTGCTTATCAATTTGCTTCTAATTTCAGTATTTCACTGCCAACAACGCGCGTGATCGAGTGCGAGGATAACTGGAACTGCTAACTAAGTAAGGTCTCGTCGTTTTCCTCTCCCGATCTCCCCTCCTTTTTCTACTTCCGAGCTTTGTACTGCTTTTTACTATAAAAATTACTGGAACTGATAAGTGATAACTGGAACTACCATAAAAATTATTGTTTTTACTATAATCCAACTTTATTTCGTATGTGCAAGTTTTGTATATTTGACGTTTTTCTCATTTATGTGTAGATGTCTTATAAGGGAAAAGCTGCAGTAATTATGTGTAGATGTCTTATAATCATGCTTCCCTTCCTCCTGCTAAATACATAAGCAAATTATGCATTTTTTTCATGTAAACTTAGTTGTTTCTCAATAGAAAGCAAATATCTACCCTTCTGGCCTTCTCTCTGCTAGGAAGCAGCCTTTATATCATTATATGTGGTGTGTGAACATCCCTTGGTCAGCATGACAGCATGTGACCGGTGTGCTTGAGAATTTTTAAAATCGAAAACCGCCCCAAAAAACCGCCCCAAACCGCCCCAAACCGCCCCGACTATTGAACCGAACCGATTGGTTTAGGTTTGGTTCGATTTGGAGAAAAAAATAACCGAACCTTTTCGGTTTGGTTTCGGTTTGGGTTTAAACCGACCCAAACCGAACCGCTTGCACCCCTGCCTCCACAGGAAGTAAGGGTAGTGAGCTCTGAAGCACTGGAGGAGATATGCAAAGCAGAGGTAGGGATCTCTACACTAACTGACCCAGTGTTAGTCATGCGATAATAAACAGTAGCAGTATGAAGAGTAGATGGACTTGCCAAAATTTTAGTGGTTGAGAAATGTGGAGCAAGACCATTCAATAGTCAAAGGAGGATAAGTTGTTCTTTATCTGGTGGAAGGAATTTCCCATTTATCAAGATTTTCATCCGCAAATAATTTCCACTTGGTGAAGTACTCAGTGACTAGATAGTTACCATATCATAGTTCAGTCAGCTTAGGGAACAGTTCACCCAAGCGAGTTAGATTATTTGTTTAAGAGAACATCATATGTAAAGTGTCTCATAGCTCCTTTGTGCTATTGTAATTCTTGCACATTTGTTGAACAGGTGGATCCATGGAGCTAGGAGTAAAAAAAGCAGGAAGTCGTCACTATACCAATCTTCGTACTCATTATTGTACCGATTATGAACTGGAAGACGAGTGAGACAATGCATAGACATATACCAGCAAGGGACATGGTGACACCCTTCTTCCATAATTGGGAATTGGAAGGGGTTAAGATGGTGGTGGCTTTCTTAGTATTTGGCGGGAATAAATTGCAATAGTCGATGGTCGGTTTAGTGGAAGTGATGGAAAAAGATGCTTTAGACATGCTTCAAGAGTATTGAACAACCGTAGGTTACAGGCGAGTAGCAGATGTCGGGCAGAAGCAGGCAATGAAGGAGGTGTCAAAGTAGATCAACGCACAAATCGCAACAGCAGTCGGGGAGCAGATCGTCGACTAGCTGCTAGGGTAGATATCGTCGGCTGAATGCTAAGGCAGAGATCGTCGGCTGACTGCTAAGGCAGAGATAGTCGACTAGCTGCTAAGGCAGAGATCGACTGAAAGCAGACGTCATATCAAGTAGTCGGAATCAAATCGTCAAATAGAAAAGATCGTCCATCAGAAGCAGTCGTCAGCAAATTGTCGAAGGGCAGAGATCGTTGAAGCAAGCGTTCCAAAGAGATCATTATCTAGTTGTCGGCGAAAGAAACGAGTAGACATGGTTGTCGTAGATCATATTCGCAGAGAAATATTGAAGCCAATACACAGAAGCGTCTTCGATGATCCGTGTGGAACATAAACGATAAAGACGGCAGTAGAAAAGAGCTAGGTCGAGATTCCTACGTGCCTTTATACCATATTACGAGATAATTGGGGGAAAATGATTATTTCTTACCCACATAATGGGTAAGGATATATATATAGGTAAATCATATACAAAATACAATAGAGAAAATGAAAATATTCAACCTTCGGCAGTGGGGTGAAGAGTCCTAGGTGGCCTCAAACTCCAACAAATTGGCCCGTTGAATCGAGATTTCTTTTACCTCGCAGCTAAGGCAGAGGCGCAAGGATCTCACGGGTACGGGTATAATGCAACCTTCAACAGTGGGAGGAAGAGTAGTTGTGCGGAGTAGTGGTTCCACCTTTATGCTTCAGTAAATAGACAAGAAAAACGGGATGAAATTTGGTGTAATATGGAAGGTCGAGCTTGTAGCCACTAAGCCCATCTCGCCAATGATCTTCAAAGGGCCAAAGAATTTGTAAGACAAATTGTGAGTAGCTCTATTGGAGAGAGACAATTGTCGATGTGGACGGAGTTTGAGCCAAACCCATTAACCTATCTCGAGGTTTATCTCTCGGTGATGTTCGTCATAATCCTTCCCCATACCCTCCTGAGCCTGGAGTAAGTGTGTATGACTACTACAAGGATTTGATCTCGTGTTTGCAAAGCCCGATCTACATATTCGACCTTGCAGACTCAGGAATTTATGAAAGTAGTTATGAAGGATCGCGCCCAAACATCAATCAGAAAGGTGTCGTGCGCAATGACGTGTGATAAGAGGAATTATAACAATACTCTAAACATAGAATCCAACCAACACAATCCTTAGATTTTGATTCAGTAATGCACTACAGATACATTTCTATAGTCCTATTGACCAGCTCTATTTGACCATCAGACTGTGGGTTGTAGGGTGACGAGAGTGCCAATTTGGTTCCACTCAACCTAAAAAGTGTTAGAATCTTGAGGTCTAGAAGTAATCAAGAGATTAATATTACTGTCAACGTGATATGAACATATAGGGTCGCACATAAGAACGTGCGAAAAGTGGATAATTGATCGTGTTGGTTTATGTTATATTGGATATAAATGAAACCAAATCCTGAATATGATTAATTGGGAATTAATCAATAAGGAATAATTAATTTTGATTTTGAACTAAAATGACATTCCATATTTTTCTCTCTCTGATATTCAAAGGCATGTAGTTTTGGAAACAACTATGTGTGTGCTTTTAGGGCGTGCTTGAGAAGCGTGCCATTTTAGGTTTTCAAGTAGAGACATGGAAAAGTGGCAACCGCACTCTTCTCTCTCCTCATGTAGTGAGAAACTAAAAGAGACGAGAATCTCTGCAGAGAATGTAACTAGCATTTCGTTGCAGAGAAAAGTGATCATCTTCAAGCCCCGAGCCCGTTAGACAGCCTGCGAGGTGTTTGTGGCGTTCGTGTGCGCACCTGTAGAGACGTGGATCCTATTCTGCGTTTTGGTTCTCAAACGCCAGTTATTCTTGACGAAATCTGATTTTGTCGCGGGTATAAATTTAATTCTAGATTTGTTGGTTTTGGCATGAATCCTGTCAAGGGTTTCCTATATTTTTTGTTGCGCATTTGATGCCCTAGAAACCCAACAGTGGTGATAGAGGAGGCTGTGAAACCTCTCATTCAGAAATCGCTTTCTTCCCTTTCGCAACAACCGTCTATCTCTGTTCAATTTTGGAAACTGAAGCATTGATCATCGATCGTTAACGCCGTGTCTCGATCATTGATCGTTGAGCGATGATAACTGATCACCAAGTGTCGATCCCTGATCGGCGAATATTTGATTCGTCGATCGCAGTTTTATCAAAATCGATCAACGATCACCGATCGACAACTGTTGATCGTTGATCGCAGATAGAAGAGCTTGTCTACTGTCTAAGGAAAGATGAATTTGCGATCATTGAACGTCGATCGTACGCTGAGCGACGATAGTTGATCGTTGAGCGTCGGTCACCGATCGCGGAGCGACAATAGCTGACCGCTAAGAGCCCATCGTTGAGCGCTCATTGTAATGTGTGTATAAATCCGGAAGTTTATAATGATTTTGAAACTTCTGATTTAATCATGGAATATCCAATGTTGATGATTTTTCTATGAGAAAATGTTGGTAATTTAACCAAAAAGGTCCGGGCGATGCCCCGCACCCCGCCCCTTGACCACTGTCAGGGGCACTGTCCCTTGGACCCTGTCATGGGCTCTACCCCTTGACCACTGACAATGGCGTTGCCCCTTGGACCCTGCCATGGACTCTTCCCCCCGCACCCCGCCAGGGGCGCAACCACCAGAAGCGCCTTGTATTTTGATGTAAATTGTATGTATATCTGTGAAATGTATCTGCAATGTGAATGGTGTAATATTAATTACGTATTAAATTTAAATGATTTAAATAAATGCACGATTAAATGTTAATCATCTATCATGTTTCAATAGTTTAATTAAGTGAAGGATTAAATATTAATCATCTATCATGTTTAAAAAGTTTAAATATGTTTACGATTAAATGTTAAACATCTATCATGGAAAATCTCTTAAAATAATATTAAGTATTCGGATGTCTTCTAATTGATGACTATTTCTGCTTTGATCGATGAAGTGTGTGTTTGGCAAAGAAAGTTGCATCAATCCATCTCGGTGAGGTGTGATCAAATAATTGTGATATCCAGCTGTGGACATAGGGTCTAACTTAACGAAGGCCCCTTAACGGCTGAGTGTTTATAGGCATAGGGTTGACATGCATCATAAAATGGATGCGAATAATGATTATTCACCAACCCATACAAGAGTTGCATGTTGATTCAATTGACAAGAGTTGTCTACCTAAATAGCCACAATGTGGGTGATCAGCCAAAATCGACTTATGACATGGGTGAAATACGGATCTTGTCCTACTAGAGAGCAGCTCGCATAAACTCTCTGAATTGATATTGAGAATTATTGATTTGAAAAAAATAGTTGGAGTATTTTAATAATAAATCATATTAAAATAAAATATATTTTAAAATATAGTACTAAAAATGACATTGAATAATTTTGTAGAATTTACATAGCTAGTAATACACATCACACTTTATCTTTGCAATCAATCCTTGAGAAGGGCAAACTCAATGAGACAAACTTCTTGGACTGATACAGGTACTTAAGGATTGTCCTCAAACAGTAGCGTAATGTCACGACTATGCATTTCGGGGTTAAGATCCGGGAGTTTTCTAGAGATTTCTAGGAGCATGTTGAGTATTCTGTACATATTACTCTAAAAAATGTAGAAGCACTCTAGAATGGTCTCTTGGGAACATTATAGAGAACTCATGAAAAATGTACATACAAGATAGTGGTAGAACAATCTAGAGAAAGTGTAGTCTAGATTCTTTCATCCTTTGGAGGGAAAGGCATTTGGGGCCAATAAAAGGGGAAGGCCTCCTCAATTGTACATCCATCCAAGAATTCAAGCAATCTAAGCATTCTTGCTCTTTACACTCTCTTGCTCTCTTTCAAGTGCTCACTTACTCATCTCCATCTTCCCACGATTAGTGTTGGAGAAGGCTGACTTAGCTAGTTGCGAAGGGGTGCGGAAAGGAGCTAAGGTCGCACGCGATATTGACAAGGGGACAAGTCGTTGACAGTTGGTATCAGAGGCAAGTTCGACTCGAGTTTGTGCTCAAGAGTAAGATGGTTTTGGAAGGGAACAACAACTCAAGCATTATTGACGAGCGCGGCAGGGCGGTCGACGAGAAAAGAGAAAGAAAGAAGAGGGACCAAAGCGAGGGGTCGTGAAGGTTCCAATGTGGAACAAATGTGGTGGACCAGACGGAGTATGATGCATTGAGGGATGCTTATTTGGTTCTACAATGAAAAGTGGAGCATATTTGTAACTACTTCGACACTTTTCATGAGGAGCAAGAAAAGATGCAAATGGGTGTCAATCTTCTTAAGGAACAAGCTATGGGAAAGACGGAATCCTCTCACAACGTTTTTGATACTATCATTAGCGACTTTGAAGAGTGCTTAACAAATCTTGAAACAGAAGTGGAAGATTTACGCAAGCGAAGCCCTACAAGTGGTGGGAATGGTGGAGCCCTGATGAATACAAAGCTTGATGTGCAAAAACCCAAGAAGTTCGCCGGAAAGCGAGATGCATTAGAGGTGGAGAACTTCCTTTGGCACATAGAGAAATACTTGGAAAGCTACGACATCATAGATTAAGCACTAAAGGTACGCCATCCTAGTTACTACTTAGAAGATATTGCGTCACAATGGTAGTGTAAGATACAAGCAGACGTAGTCAAAGGACTCTACCGAATTGACTCTTGGGAAGACTTCAAGCAAGAGTTGCGAAGGAACTTCATCCCTGAGAATGTGAAGAATGAAAACTTGCGAAGACTCAGGGAGCTAAGGAAGAAGGGCTCCATTGGAGACAACGTCAAAGAATTCACGGCATTATCCATGCAAGTCTATGATGTCTCCGAACATATTCTCCTTTTTAATTTCATCGATGGGCTTCAAAATTGGGTTAAGCAAGAGGTCAAGAGGAAGGACCCAAGAACCACCAGAGATGTCATTGCTATCGCCGAGTCACTTATTGAATTCCAACGCCAACCCAATCCAACCAAGGAGAGCAAGGATAAGCTCAACTATAGAAAAGGTGGGGGAGACCGACGAGACAACAAGGTCACTCATTTCAAAGGAGGATCGAAGAATTTGCCCGACCCGCGGAAGGAGTTCAAAGAGAAGAGGAAGAACTTTACATCACGAGGCAGACGCTAAGTGTGCAAGGGGCCACATCAGATGAGCAGTTACCCAAAGCTTGGCTCATTATCAGCTATGGTGGAGAATGCCACTCCAACGGAAGAAAGTACTTCTCAGTTTAGTTCATTGCAATTGTTAAATGATTTGAACGTGCAGCCAACGAAAGCTACATCAAGCAAGGGGTTGATGTATGTGGAAGCCATCGTCAATGGGAAGGTCACCAAGGCCTTAATCGACACTAGAGCTTCACACAACTTCATGACCAAAAGAGAAGCCAAGAGGTTGGGCTTACAGGTTATGAAGGACGGAGGATGAATCAAGACAGTGAACGAACAGGAGAGGCCACTTGATGGAGTTGCGCATGGGTACCTGGAAGGGCCGGGTGGACTTCTCAATCGCACCCATGGATGACTTCAAGGTCGTACTTGGGATGGACTTTCTGGAGAAGATGCAAGTCATCGTCATGCCAGCACATCGCTCGGTTTGCAACTTGGAGGAAAGAAATGCATGCATGGTCCCAACGATACAAGGACCATCAAAGGAAGGGCTGAAACACCTATCAGCCATGCAACTCTAAAAAGGGTTCAAGAAGGGTGAACCAACTTACTTGGCCACCCTTAAGGAGAAAGAAACGACACAAGGGAGGAGGTGCCTCCCATCATTGCGGACGTGCTAGCAAAAAATGAAGACATCATGCCTCTGGAGTTACCTCTAAGGCTACCACCTCGGAGGGAGGAGAATCACAAGATCGAGCTGCAGCGAGGGGCAAAGCCACCAGTCAAAGCACCATACCGGATGGCTCCCACCGAATTGGAGGAGTTGAGGAGAAACTTCAAGTTCTACTTGAGTCAGGAATGATCAGGCTTTCAAAGGCGTCATTTGGTGCCCCGGTGCTATTCCAAAAGATGAAGGATGGAACGTTGCGGCTTTGCACAGACTACCAGTCAATAAACAAGGTGACGGTGAAGAACAAGTATCATATTCCTCTCATTGCCGATCTCTTAGACATGCTTGGGGAGGCGAGGATCTACTCGAAGTTGGATTTACAAAAAGGATATCATAAAATGCGCATCGCAGAAGGAGATGAGTCAAAGACAACTTGTGTTACAAGGCATGAATCGTTCGAATGGATGGTGATGTCTTTCGGTTTAACCAACGCACCAGCTACTTTCTGCACTTTGATGAATCAAATATTCCATCCATACTTGGACAAGTTCGTGATGGAGTATTTGGATGATATAGGGGTATATAGTGACACTGCTGAGGAGCATGCCAAACATCTTAGCTTGGTATTCCAAGTGTTGAGGGAGAGCGAGTTGTACGTGAAAAAGTCCAAATGCTCAATTGGACAAGAGGAGATTCACTTTCTTAGATGTCATTGGGCATGGACGACTACGGATGGACATGAAGAAGGTGCAAGCAATCGAAGGATGGGAGCCGCCAACGAAGGTGACAGAACTACGATCATTTTTGGGCTTGGTGAACTACTACCGTAGGTTCATCAAGGACTACTCAAGGAGGGCAGTATCATTGACGGACCTATTAAAGAAGAACGAGGCTTAGTTATGGACGGATGAATGTCAAAAAGCTTTGAAGATTTAAAGACAGCGGTTTGCACGAAACCGGTGCTTGCTTTGCCCGACTTGAACAAAAGATTTGAACTACATACGGTTGCATCAGACTTCGCGATCGGTGGAGTGCTAATGCAAGAAGGTCACCCTTTAGCATTTGAAAGGCGCAAATTCAATGAGGCGGAATGACGATACACCGTCCAGGAGAAGGAGATGACCGTCATTATACATTGCTTGCAAGTTTGGAGATATTATTTACTTGGGGCGCAATTTACGATCAAGACAGATAATGTTGCAACTACATATTTCCAGACGCAGAAGAAGCTGACGGCCCAGCAAGCAAGATGGCAGGATTTATTAGCAGAGTTCGACTTCATCTTAGAGCATAAGGCGGGGAGGACCAATGTGGTGGCGGATGCACTAAGTTGCAAAGCTGAGCTAGCCGCAATATCCACAGCTAAAGGTGGGTTGCTGGACAACATAAGGCAAAGGTTGAAGGAGGATCCTCTGGCCATATAACTCATGCAGTTGGCCAAGGAGGGCCAAGCCAAGAGATTTTGGGTAGAGGATGAGCTACTCTACACCAAAGGAAGGCGATTGTACATCCCAAAGTGGGGAAATCTGTGGAGGGCTCTCATAAAGGAATGTCATGACATAAAATAGGTTGGACATCCGGGACAGAAATGCATATTGGCTTTGATGGAGGAGTCCTACTTCTGGCAGCGGATGAGGGATCAGGTCGAACTATACGTGAAGACTTGTTTAATTTGTCAACAAGACAAGGTGGACAACAAGCAGCCCACGGGACGCTTGGAACCATTGCTCATAGCAGAGCATCCTTTGGAGTCGGTAACACTTGACTTCATCAATGCTTTGCCAAAATCGGAAGTTCAGGATGATCTTGGTGGTGGTGGATCGATTCTCCAAGTATGGCGCATTCATCCCTAGCACAAGGGATACTACCGCGGAGGAGACAACACGACTATTCTTCAAGAATGTGGTGAAGCATTGGGGGTTGCCAAAAACTATCATTAGTGATCGAGACCCCAGATTTACAGGTAAACTATGGATGAAGTTGTTCAAGTTGTTGGGATCTGAACTAAACTTCTCCACCAGCTTCCACCCTCAAATTGACGGGCAGACTAAGAGGGTGAATGTCTTGCTCGAGTCCTATTTGCGGCACTTTGTGAGTGCCAAACAGCAGGACTGAGCCAAATTGATCGATGTGGCACAATTCTCCCACAATCTGCAGCGTAGTGAAGCAACCGGGAGGAGTCCGTTTGAGCTTGCCACGGGAAGGCAACCACTTACTCCACACACTTTGGCGACCACAGCAGTTGAATGAAAGAGCCCAGGAGCTTGGAAAATGGCTAAGTCATGAGAGAAGCAAGCAGACTGTTACGCTCGGCGACTCTACCGGATGCGGAGGATACGACTGTGCACGTCGACCAAAGGAGAAGACGGAAGAAGACCGGGCTGAACCATCCGGTTCAGCCCGCCAATATTAAATATAAGGAATTGGGGCTGAACCACACTGGTTCAGCCCCTATGGGGGCCGGCCGGCCCCCTTGGGCCCGGGTATTATATATACCCGGACCCCTCCCTCTTGATGGCTATGAAGATTATTATCAGGTATTCCTCTTCTAGCAAACCCTAGTTCCCTCTTCTTCCCTAGTCTCTCTAGCTTTCTCTCTATCCCTAGCATATTCATAACAATTGGTATCAGAGGATTCGTCCTCCCAGTTTTTTTTTCCGGATTTCAGCGCTTCCGGACTGTTTCCAGCGACTGCGTCTGCCGATCTCCAGCGACAAAGCAGATCCGCCTGTGTCCGCCCGTCCAGCGCACGGCACGATCCGTCGACTGCTACTTCCGCCGCATTGCTCCGAACCCGCCGACGTCGACGATTCCGACGTCGTCTCCAGCGCCGCTCGACGATCCCGATCCCGCCGACATCGACGATTCCGACGTCGTCTCCAGCGCACGCCGATCGACTGTTCCTGTTCCTGCTTACGCCGATCGATTATTATCGATTATACCAAAGCTTCAGCCGATCGACTGTTCCCTGGTATCGTCTGTCCCTGCTTCAGCCGATCGATTATTATCGACCGTTTCCTGTTCCCTGGTATCGCCTGTTCCAGCGCTTCCGCCGAAGCTCCAGAGGCCGCCGCCTGCTGCTCCGCGGCCGCCGCCGCCGTCTGCCTCCTGCCTGCTCCTTGGGCTTTTGTTGCCCCAGCGCTTCCGGCGTCTGGTTCCGCTGACCATGGTGACACGCACCGAAGCCGAGAATGCACGCTTGGCCACCATCGAAGAGAACTACGTGGGGTTATCGGACAAGGTGGCGACACTCGAAGAACAAGTGAAATCCTCCCATAAAAATCTAGAGGATCGCTTGGACGCGCGCATGGAGGAGATCAAGAACTTACTCGTGCAAAATCTGAAAGGAAAATCCCACGCGGCGGAGGGCTCCGAAACCGAAGTATCCTACCATCCCCCGACACAGAATGGCACAGGAATCGGAAGTGGAACGCAACAAGGTGCCGGATCCGGGTCTACGGGAGGAGGCATCCACGTATCGGGATCGGCGGCACCGAATGGGCCGTTCGGCGCTCAGTACGCTTGGAACGGACCGGGAATGCAGCCGGGTTCCTCGTGGCGGGGTCCCGGGCAGGGAGCAGCCCCTTTTCGACCTACTGGAGCGAATGCGACCCCACTCGGGGGTGTGGCAGGCATCCTACCGATGCCACCGCCATATGGAGGACCGGCGGACTATGGAAATGGCAACCCATGGGGTGGAGGGCAACAAGGAGGCTACGGTCTGGACCGGGGGCGGCCCGGGCCCGCAGTGGCTCCAACACCACCATACCCTCCAGCACCGGCAGAACACCGCCCATATATGCAACCCAAATTGACATGAATGAACTTCCCTAAGTTCAAAGGAGGTGACGCCCTTGAGTGGATCCAGAAAGCTGAACTTTTTTTCAAATACCAAGAGATTCCGGCGGGGCAATGGGTTCAGTTAGCATCTTTCCACCTGGAAGAAGACGCCTATCAGTGGACACAATGGTTTCTGAGGGGACGCGACTATGCACCCTGGGAGGAGTTTGTGGAGTCCTTCTCTGCTCGCTTCGGTCCCTTGGAGTACGAAGATGTTGAAGCCATGTTGCAGAAATTGCGGCAAAACGGGACCGTCACGGAGTACCGGACAGAGTTTGAACGATTGGCCAATCGGGTCCATTGGGAGGAAAAAACGATGATGAGCTGCTTTGTATCGGGATTGAAGGATCACCTGCGGGACGAGGTCCACGCCTACATGCCACGCAGTTTGAGTCATGCCATCAGCCTGGCCAGGATACAGGAGGAGCGATACAACCGGCAGAGGACTCGGACGACAGGTCGGGCACCTACGGGTGCAGATGTACCCAAGCAAGAACCACCTACCGGGGGCCGCCCTACAGTGACGAGGTTGACGTGGCAGGAACTTCAGGCCAGAAAGGACAAAGGGTTATGCTTCAACTGCGATGAGAAGTATACCCGCGGGCACGCTTGCCAGAAGGTCCAGGTATTCATGCTACGGGAGGAAGCGGACGATGTTACTCACACTGCAGCGGAGGGAGAGTTGGTTTTTGACGACTTTGTCGTATCCCTCCAGGCCCTGAAGGGGGGTACCCCATCTCCGTCCTTACACTTGACTGGGAGGGTCGGCAGGGCGACGGTGACGATCTTGATGGACAGCGGGAGCACTCACAACTTCATCCAACCCGGTGTGGCCCGGCGGACGGGGGGTATCATAGATTGCAGCGCAGCGTTCCACGTCAGGGTGGCGGATGGACGTACACTGCAATGCGAGGGGGTGATGAAAGGGGTGGAGCTCCAGATACAGGGATACACCGAGCATATTGATGTTTACTTATTGCCAATCCGGGGTTCTGACATGGTCTTGGGCGCACCGTGGCTGCAGCAGCTTAAGCGGGTGACCTTCGATTGGGTTCAGATGACTATGGAGTTCAGCCGGCACGGAAAGGAGTACTGCTTGGAAGGCCTAAGTTCAGCCAGGATGGGCCAGAGAACTGCGGGGAAGGAGCCGCGCGCTCACCGCCTCCAGCTTGAGGACAAGCTGGCCCTTGAAGGGGAAGGGAATGTTACGCTCGGAGACTCTACCGGATGCGGAGGATACGACTGTGCACGTCGACCAAAGGAGAAGACGGAAGAAGACCGGGCTGAACCATCCGGTTCAGCCCGCCAATATTAAATATAAGGAATTGGGGCTGAACCACACTGGTTCAGCCCCTATGGGGGCCGGCCGGCCCCCTTGGGCCCGGGTATTATATATACCCGGACCCCTCCCTCTTGATGGCTATGAAGATTATTATCAGGTATTCCTCTTCTAGCAAACCCTAGTTCCCTCTTCTTCCCTAGTCTCTCTAGCTTTCTCTCTATCCCTAGCATATTCATAACACAGACTTGGCGAGAGCATGTTTAGAAAGAGCACGGAAGCGGATGAAGAAGTGGGCCGATCCAAAGCGACGGATAGTGGAATACACAGTTGGGGATAAGGTAATGGTAAAAATCCTACCCCAGCAGTTCAAGGCTTTGCGCGGAATGCACAAAAGTTTGGTGAGAAGGTATGAAGGCCCATTTCCAGTGATTGTCAAGGTGGGTAAGGTTTCATATCGCCTTGACCTACCAGACTCTTTGAAGATACACCCGGTATTTCACGTCAGCATGTTGAATTCATATCATGAGGACAATGAAGATCTTCAAGGAGGGCATCCCAGAGAGCCACTCTTGTGATGACAACATCCTTTGACAAAGAGGTGGATGAGGTGCTTATAAAGAAGATTGTGCGGCGAAGAGGTGTGCAACCTAACACACAATACCTGATCAAGTGGAAAGGACCAGAGTCGGAAACTACATGGAAGACATTAGAAGACCTCTGGCAATTCAAGGACATCATCTAGCAGTATGAGGCGACGAGGGCGTCGCCAGGTTAGGTGGTGGAGGATGTTACGACTATGCATTTCGGAGTTAAGACCCGGAAGTTTTCTAAAGATTTCTAGGAGCATGCAGAGTATTCTGTACATAATACTCTAGAAAAGTGTAGAAGCACTCTAGAATGGTCTCTTGGGAACATTCTAGATAAATCATTGAAAATATACATACAAGATAGTGGTAGAACAATCTAGAGATAGTGTAGTCTATATTCTTCAATCCTTTAGAGGGAAAGTCATTTGGGGCCTATAAAAGGGAAATGCCTCCTCATTTGTACATCCATCCGAGAATTCAAGTAATCTAAGCATTCTTGCTCTTTACACTTTCTTGCTCTCTACACTTTCTTGCTCTCTTGCTCTCTTTCAAGTATTCACTTACTCATCTTCATCTTGCCACAATTAGTGTTGGAGAAGGCTGACTTAGCTAGCTGCGAAGGGGCGCGGAAAGAAGCTAAGACAGCACACGACTGTTATGAACATAGAAGGAAGAGAGCAAGATTGAGAGAGATCTAGAGAAGAAGGAGAAATTAGGGTTAGGGTTGAGAGGGAAGAAGGGGATATACCTGAATAATAATCATCATGCCCATCCAAGAGAGTCTCGGGGTTATAAATACCCCGGGACTAGAGGGGGCCGGCCGGCCCCCTCAATAGGGCTTAAACCGTGTGGTTCAGCCCCGCAGGCCTCCTTTTAGTGCTTGGGGGCCAATCTTCTTTTTAAGTAGGGATACATGAAAGGTCGGGTGTATACGGGAGCCTTCCGGAAGCGCGAAGGTGTAGGCCACCGGTCCTACCCGCTGAGTAATGTGGAATGGTCTGTAGTACCGTGGTGCCAATTTCTAATTTGCCCTGCGGGAGACGGAGAGCTGCCGGTAAGGTTCGAGTTTGAGGAAGACCTCGTCTCCGACCGCGAACTCCCGCTCTTTTCGATGTTTGTTTGCCTGTGCTTTCATCCTTTCCTGAGCCACTCTAAGGTTGTCCTGCAGGAGGGCCAAGGTGCGATCCCGGTCGCTCACTGTTCGGTCGAACGCTGGAAGAGTTGTGCTGCCTGGCTCATAAGAACCCAAGGATGGCAGAGGGCGGCCATAGACGACCTCAAACTGGGTAAGCTTGCTGGATGTATGATGAGAGGTGTTGTAGCAGTACTCCGCCCAATGTAACCAGCGGGTCCAAGAGCGTGACTCGTCCATCAGGAAGCATCGTAGGTATGTCACCACCCCCACCCTTACCCACCCCCACCCCCGAATGAGAACCTCCGTCTGGTCGTCCGCCTGGGGATGGTTGGTCGTGCTCAGGCGCAACCGCGTACCTTGTAACAAGTCCAAATTATCATGTCAAGACAATTCGCAAGATTCTCACTTCCAAGTCATATAACAAGTAATCATTGGAAGTTATATGACTACATTCATGGTGTAGAACAATGCTTAATATCACGAAAATGGCTCCAATAAATAGTATAGACAAAATAGAATAACCATGTGGTAAACATCTCATATTATACAGAGAAATAGTAAATATTTCCCATTAGCTTCATTATGCTGAGAAGTTCACAAATTTGCTTATTCCACAAGAACATCCATATTGTTAAGTACTGTATACCCCCGCAAATGTAACCAAATATGCACAACAGTTTAGAGGCAATGATAGTTCAATAACAGAAACATGCACTGCCAAAAATAGATATTAAATAGGAGAAAATTAACTGATAAAAGTAACAGCATAACTAGGCTGTAATAAATTACTAAAACTAATAAAGATATACACACCAAAAAACAGAAGCTTCCATTCTCATTTGTCAGTTTTGTCTGAGGCTTGACACTTTCAGGTCCATGTGTTAATGCCACCTAAAATTTGCCATAAATTGCAGAATAGTTCTAAAAAACAATCCAATGATCTCGTCACACAACTGGAAAAATTATTTACCTTAACAACAGTATTACGACTAATCATGTGAACCACCCCACAAACGTCATAGTAGGTTGCCTTAATATCATCAATAGAGGCCATGCTTGGGAGAACCTGATATAATAATTATACTATTAAGAGGGCTCTCATTGCAAGATAAAATAAAAAAAGCAGGGTGCGCTTGAGCATAAAACAACAAAACCTATAGGTGTTAACATGGGTATCAACAAAATGCAGTAACAAGTTACCAAGAAATTTTCCAAAGTACTGAAATTATAGTGGTCCTTCTTAGCCATAATTGTATAGTGCTTGGAAGTGACCTGAAAAGATCAGAATCAGTCAAAAGGACGATCAGTGAAGTATATGTAACTTAAGTGAGAAATTAATGGGAGGATGCAAGATGCCATAACATTAAAATCAGAAATATATAAACCGTGATAGATGAGTTGAGAAAATACAGGATACCAGTTTAAAAAGGGACCCTTTTGTATTTCATCATCGCCCTTATCAATCTGTTTTGTCATTCTCCAAACTCAACATAATAACAAGAAAAATAATAATTCAAGGTTGTTGGCTAGACTCTTTTAAGCAAAGCTATCAATGTAATAGTGCCTCATAGCCTCAAAGCTAAAGAGAGTGGAGGTACCATATGCCAGCCTTACGAATTCCCACTTCATGAGTTGTAAAATGACAAGCTTTCTGGATCTCCTCATACCAAATTTTGGATTAAATATTATTTATGCTCTTTGTTCTATATGATTTGTGTGATCTTCTCCAACAAGGCCAACATATTAAGAGCTAAATTGTATGATCTCCTCTACGAAAGCCAACATATTCAAAGCTACCTTGTGTGTTTTGTCAAAGAAGGCTAACATGTCATCCTTGTCTTGATTCTTCATCAGCCTATTATAGATCTTATTTTAATTTCCCATACATCTGGCCAATTGTTTGACTTCATTATATGGAGAATGATATAAAAATAAAACTTTAAATATCGTAGTTCTACTTTAAAATGCTAGTTCGTGTGTGTCTATATATACACACACACTATAAGGGAAGTCATTATCATTTGGTGTAACATTTGATCATCCTTATTTATCCTTTTAACTCAAATGCACAAGTAGACATCAATCTTCATTTAAGCCCAAAATTTGAAAACAGAAGGGAAAATTTGGCATTATACCCCATCGTACCCATAGAATACCATATAGTCCAAAAGTGAATTATTTTCCCAATATCTGTTGTTGGCTTAAGACTTATTTCCTAATATTTTCCCTAGGTAAACAAGGATATTGCATGGTGTCAATCAGCTGCTCACGCCCCTTCTTATGCGCTTCCCAATCGCCGTGCACGCCATGTTCCTAATCGCCGTGCAAGCCATCACTGTGCACCCTCGCCAGTAATTTTTTTCGTCGCTCACTGGTGCAGGTAGCCAGGTATCACCCTCCTCTTTCTTATATCTTTTTCCCTGTTTTCCCCGAATGACTCCTTTGCTCGAATTCCCAGAGGTCTCCCCCGAACTTTTGGTTCCCTTTGCCGTCGTGCTCGCCATCCACCTCCCCATCATAGTCATGCTCACACATCGGATTCTGGATCAAAGAAAGCCTCCACCAACGGAATCCTCTACGGCAATGGAAGCTTTCGATCAATACAAGGTAAGTCTCAAGCTTCTTGGTTCCTTCTATATACTTCAAGTTTTCTTCTATTTATCTATTCCGACAGCGCGGCAGCGGCGGATCGGGATTCTCGCCTCTTCCCCAAAGTAAGAATCCGACTTTCCATATTTCTTCCTCTTCCACATTTCAAAGACCTGACTTACATTTCACAGAGGCTAACATCTGGATGTTAGTCTTTCAGGCAGAAGCTGCAACCCGTGGTCTGTGAGCACCTCTCCACTTTTTAAAGCCAGAAACAAGTTTGTTTGCTTCTGCTTGCACTCTGAATGTAGATTCTTGCTTCATAGCCATTGGTTTTTATTTAGTTTTTAGGGTTATCATTGCTACAGACATTAGTTGTTATCTATATAGTATAAGGGTTACAAAAATGTCATGTTTAAATTTTAAAGAATTTTCATTTGTATGAATTGCATCCACCTGTTTTTTGCTATTTTTATTTTTATCCACTGATTTTTATTTATTTTAACGCGTAACATATCTAAACAGTATTAAAAGGGCAATGTCCTCTTTGGTGAAACAATCATAATGTCAACACTACCCCAGTTTTTTTAATCTAATGCAATTAAGTTCTTTCATTTATTTCAAACTAATTTAAATTATAATGTGCATCTAAGTAATTATGCATGCAAAAAAGTAAAAAAAAAACAAATTGTGGAAATCAAGCTGTCAAAATCAAGTTTAAGTTATCGTATTTATTATATTATCTAATGAAAGGAGAAAATATAGAAAGAGAGAGGGGGGTGTCACGCGTGAGGCTGCGAGCCACGGGAGTGTAGTCGCGTCGTGGCACTGTCACAAATTCATATATAATGTCAATTTAGATATTATGAAAGTCCCACCCTAACGCTAGCTACTAAGGAATCCACACCAGAAATCGACATCCTCGGCTTCCTGTCCACTGTTGGGTTGGCCAATACCGCTCCCCGACAATCTGACATGCTTCTTGGGTGGCCTCGAGTATTTCCCCATTGACAATGGTAACGATCCTCTTCCTATTCGTCGAACCTTAAGAGTAATCCACTGTTCGCACTTGTTAGCCTAAGCAGGGCCTCCAGTCATCTCCCTAATGTTCCTTTGAACCCGCTATTGCACTCTCCAAAAGAACTCCCCTTTAATCTCGTGCATTACCTCGCCATTTTTATGCTCTTTCCTGCCGACCACACTAGTTCAGCTATCTCTTCCTCTTCTTATTTCCCGAACTATGATCTACCCTAATACTCGCATATTACTCCCATTTCCAACTCCAAATGGACCTCATGTCGTTGTCATATGTTTCCTCATCAACCTCAAACATTTCTGTGTTGACTACGCAATTGCGGATATCTCCTCTTCCCATCTGAGGGGTCCTCTAAAGTAACTTTTGTTTTTCCCTCCACCAATATGCTCGCCATAGGAATTCCATCAACTTGAAGATTTTTCAATACTTAAAGGTAAGCCTGAAGCTTCTTAGTTCCTCAAACTCGATCTTCTCATCTACTGATCCTTCCAGTGGGTAAGCGCTAGCGAACAGGCTTCTCACTTTTTCCCTAAACTAAGAATCTGATTTTCTTTATTTCTTCTTCTTCCATTTTTTAAAGTCATTTGAACAACTCTCTCCATTATTTGTTCTTCTGCTCGCTAGCACTATAGATTCTTGTTTTTTGCTCTCTTATGTTATTTAATGTTATAAGGACAAACTTTAAACTATAAGGCAATGTTTGACATTAAAACAATTTTCATATCTAGGACTTGCAGTGACTTAGAATTTAACTTGGGAATTTGATGCACTCGTAGTCGCACCCGATGGGATGAATGTTATGCAAAAATAAGTTTTTAGATGCAATTTAAAATAAAGAAAGCGGCGTTAGAATTAACAAGCAAATTAGAATCGCAATTTGCACAAGAATAACAATTTTAATTCAGTTCGCAGTGTAAATCATTCGATGAAAGCTAATTCTGCAGCAATCAATAAAACCAAAATTAACAAAATATTCATCGAGAGAAAACCAACTTGGTGGAAAAGAGAAAATAAGGAAAAAAGGGACAAATAAAAAACAAAAACCAAAATTCCCTCAGAAACTAAGTTAATTACTATAAACTACATATTAAAGGTGCAAGGCGCACCGAGGCGCAAAGGTGTCCTGGAGCCTAGACGCAAGGTGCAGACGAGCATCTTGTTGGAACATGGTTTTCCACACCTCTTTGGTTTGAGAATAACAAATCTCATGTTATATTTAATCAATCTTGTTTTGTGTTTATAGCCTACAGGAACTCACAGATATGACACAAGGATGCTACAAGCTGAATGGGGCAGTGATCTAGGACAAAGAAGAAAAGTGACCATTATCGCGCGGCGTTAGCTCTAACGCTAGCATTAGCGTCTCGACGACATGGAGCATTCACGACGATATGGATGTTGGTCTCAACGACATGGAACCTCTCGACGATATGGATGTTGGTCTCGACGAAATGGAGCATTCACGACGATATAAATACTGGTCTCGACGACATGGAGACTTCACGACGATATGGATGCTGGTCTAGACGACATGGAGCCTTCAAGGCGATATGGTTGTTGGTCAAGACGACATTGAGTCTTCTAGTCCACTACCGCTGGACGTTATTCCTAAAGCCAGACGTTAGCCCTGGAGTATGCAAGCGCGCCAAAATGAATTTCAAGGAAAGATCTCTGGCGGGAAGATAGATGCACATATTGAAGGATACTACCACTGGGCGGTATCGCTAACGTCGGGCGTTAGTATTGCCTAAAATGAAATTTTTCCTAAAGGGCAGAATCTCCTTCACGGATTGAAGATTCTGGCGTTCAAATCGTTGCCTTAAGTGTTACCGTCAGGTGTTATCAATACTGTCGCCGGTAGAGGTCTTAATCTATAAAAAGGCAATTTTTGATGCTCTCGTTGCTGATTGAGGAACCCTAACTTTACCACGCCGAGCACTCTGTGGGGGACCTTATTTCAGACGTTTGAAAGCACTCTCATCTACAACTTCAAGATCAAAAGGAGTATTTGTGAAAGAGGATTCATCACGCTTATTCAAAGCGAAGAACGTACGCATCGACAACGCTGATCTCTTGCGTTCCTTCGCCATCTCCTTCAGAAATCTCTAAAGGGACTTTTTACTTCATCTTGTATTTTCTTTTGTTTACCCGTAGAGAAATTCGCTCGTGTTGGCGACTCAGTCCGTGTGTGGCTTAAGGGAGAATTCGCTCGTGTTGGCGACTGGTCCTTGTGTAGCTTAGGGGGAATTCACCGCGTGCGTTGGCGACTAGGTCTTGGGTTTAGATCTAGGGGGCGAATCGAGGCTTCATCTGGGGAGAGATAGGCTAGAGTCAACCGGTCCATGGGAGAAGAGGCGGTATAGAAAACGAAAAAGAATTTTTCATTATCGCCTTAAGTTCTAGCGTCTTAGAGATCAAACATTTTGTAATTAAAGTTTTATGAAATAAAATCATGTCTCTCTTCGTTGTTCACTAATTGGATTTTATTTTTTCTTCACAAATGTTTTAAAAAATATTTTCTATCGAAGTTTATACTCAAAATATATTACAAGGTTCATTAGTGTTCTATAACTCAAGGAATTCAATCTCTATGAGCTAGCATCAGGCGATAGCACGTACCGGCGGCGGTATCAAAGAAAGTTTGAATTCCTCCTTTTCAAAAGTGACGTTCGATATAATCTTTTCTGCAAAGTTAGAATAAATTATTTCTATTAAATATCTCGAAACTACTTTGTTTATCAAGAATATTTTTAATTAATCTTAAAATATTAAAAACCCTTATTCACCCCCCCCCCCCCCCTCTAAGGGTGCTAGTAGATCCAACAAGTGATATCAGAGCGAGGTTAGTCCAAAATAACTTCACAACCGGGAATAATGCGCTTCATGATCATGATCTCGCATCTACTAGAGTGGATGAATTTTATATGAATGAAAAATCATTAGCACCACCTTTATTTGAAGGTAAAAATTATAATGGGTGGAAAATCTTAATGAAAATTTTTCTTAAATCTTTAGATATAAAAGTTTGAGATATTACAATTAGATAGCCCCCAAGAGAGTTGAGTTGGCAAGAGTACGCTTTAAATGTTAAAGCTATAAATAGTTTATTTTGTGCAATTTCTAACAACATTTTTGAACTAGTTTATTGGTTTCTAATGCTTACAAAATTTGGAAATTCCTTGAAGAAATTTACAGTCTTCCTCATATAGGTATGGATCAAGCGCAAGAATTGGAGAACATGCTAGCTTGCATAAGTATTCAATAAATCTCATCGCTTGATGGATCCATGGAGTGCACATCAAGTGAAATGAAAGATGACAAATCATTAATGGAAAAGGAAGGCCAAGAAGATGAAAATGTCAAAAGAACTATATGTTCAAATCTTGCCTCCTCCAAGTGCATTGTAAGTAAATCAAATTCCCTTCTTGTTCCAACTTCTATTTCTACATTGCATGTAGTAGATATGGATAAACGTAGAATTAAGAAATTAAAAAATTATAATTCTAAAATAAGAAAGTAAAAGTTTAAAAGCAAAATTTAATGTAAAAACAAAAATTGATGTGTTTGATTATTCTCCACCTTGCTCTTTAGTTGAAATTTCTACACCTTGTTTTCATTGCAGTGTTCTTTTGAAAAAGAGCTTTTAATTTCAAAAGAGCATAATCAAAAATTGATAAATAAAAATAATGTTCTTTCTCATAAACTAGAATCTCTAAAATCATTTGTGCGAAAATTTTTCAAATAATAAAAAATCTTTTATTTCTAGTTTATCTTCAAAATTGTATAAGGCATTTACTAGTATTTCAAACTTCATAAAACATACACTTAGTAGAATACTTAATCATAGAAACATGTTGAGCTCTAATAATAAAAGTAAAAAACACCAAATATTTGTAAATCAAAATCCTAATCACTATCACCATAATTTACAAAATTATTTTTCTCCCAAATTAAAATTAGATTCGCACAAATTTCCTATGAAAAATATTTTTAATAATCATTACAATTAAGCCTCAAGATAAAAATAATCACAATGAAAATTTCATTCATAAAAATAATATTAACCAATGCTTGAATAGAGACCCATTGTTAAGAATGACACATTAAATCCGCTTGAAATGGCTCATTCATCCTTGTCTCCCCAAAAATCATCACGCAATATTTGGGTACCCAAAGGAACCGTCACACTTGGTCCTCTTTGGATATCAAAATCTCTTATTCATTAGTATCCAATCAAACACATGAAGTGGAAACAAATTAAAAATTGCATATACATAATTCTACTTCATGATATGCTTAACTTAAAAAATCATAAAAATCAAAAACAACTTTTTTTAAGCCTACACATTTTTATGGTCACTTTATATATTACAATATGACTTACTCACATTAAGCCTAAATTCTTTTATAAATCAAATTGAATAAAAAGTCGTATCATTTTCAAGTGATTTATCTATCCTCTTTCTAGTTTCTATCCTTTTAAATCCATTATTTATAATTGTGTTATATTATCATTATAAATGGAATACTGACTTTGTTATGTGATATTATGAAGACTACATTTTCAAAAATGGATTTCAATGGGCTATTAGGTGTCTTAGGCTAAAATGTTTCATGCGCAACTTTTTGACTAATTCTCTAATTTCTTTGCTGCATTAGATAGCCCTAACATGAAAAATTATAATCAAGATAAATCGAAATCGAAAAATCATTAAAATTGTGCATTTTGCATGAAATTTCAAGTCATTGTTTGATACCGCGTGGCGCTAATATTTGTCGCCGGCGGTAGCTCTATTTTCTTGAAAAATTCCGATTTCTCTAAATGTTAATTTCTGAAAAATTATTTTGCTACTTTAATATCACACTTTTTTTAGAAAATTTTATATCTGTTTTGGTTAATATTTTCTTAAAAATCAAAAAGGAAATTTACAAAATAATTCCAAAATAACCAAAAACATATTCATAGTTAATATAGGTACGACACATTCACGTTGAAAGCATTATAATAAATTAAAAGGGATGAATATAAACCACTCATACACCACCATGATCTTCTATAATAGATCGATATCTTATGCTTAAATTCAATCTAATCTTATATCATAATTCATGATCTATCAAGAATTAATCAATTATGAATCCTATGATGGATATAGGTATTATATTTTCCTTACTTTATTTGGTGTATTGTTATGCTTCACTATTGATTGAATGTATCGCACCTATATGTAGACGCTAGAATCAACTTTGTTCTAATAAAAACAAATCAAACTGAATCATCACATTATTGTAGGTCAATAGATTGAAACTCTATTTTGGATTACATGCAACATTATCAATTCTTAATCTTATGGCATAACATTGAATTCAAACTCATCACTCTAGATTTATCACTTAATAAATAGTATTATCCATGTCAGTTATCTCATATTACCATAATGTAAAAATAGAAAATTTGAAATTTGAAATTCATGATAACTATGTGGCCTAAAATTTCTACCATAATTCTAAAAATTCAATCAAATCCATAGTTTATGAATCGATCCTTAGACTTAAATGCTTAAGTATATCCATGATCGTTCACCCATGATATGTGTCTCACAATAGCGAGGGCGTAGGATTGTATGCATTAGAGGTTCTAACCTCTAAGTCGTGTCTTATCCTTAACCGGGGAGGGTTCCAGTGGGGTCTTGCGAGGCACTGGGGGGAAAGAGTGCTAGGATGAGCGATATCTTTTGTGTGCATAAGGGACACACATCCCAACCTTTGGCACGTGTGCAGCTCGTCATGCCCATTCGTCGCTTAGTACGGGGCTAGTGTATTGACTTGTAGTTAGGGTAGTTTTAATCTAGGGCATACTTATGTTACTCTCATTGCATTAACATTATTTTACACTTTATAATCATCTAATTCATGCATATTTGGTTTGTTCGAATATACTATCTTTTTGAGCTTTCAGGATTTTGAAAAATAACTTTTTTGACACCTTTAGCCAAAAATCTTATATCCGCAACTTTTTCATTACTTTTCAAAACTCTTTGCGGTAGTTGGTGTCCCTTGTCCTAAGAAAATATGAATCTAAAAATTAGAACGAAAAATTATCAAAAACTATGTTATCTAAGCTAAAAACAAGTTTCAGTATGCAAACGCCGAGCAGTAGTACCTAGCGCCGATAGTAGCATTAAAATTTATTTTTTCTTCTTTTTATATTTGTTTCTAACATAGAAGATCATTATACTAATAAGCTCTTAATATACTTCTGTGTTTTCAGAAATTATTTATTTTAAAAATATTTCAAAAAACAAATATAAAATTACAAAATCATTTCATAGCACAAAAATATGATTTTCTTGCCATATTGTTATTTTGTGTACTCATAAAAACTGCTGAATTTTCACTGTTATTATCAAGGATGACTAGATATATATTCTAAAGATTCAACGGGCAGCTGCGAGTTCTAACAAGTAAGCGTTAGTCCTAAATCTGCAAAGTACACGAAATGGGCCAAACTTCCTCCTACTCAATTTGTCGTAAGCACCAACTGGGAATCTCTGTCGCTGGGCGTATGCCATCACCATATCGCCCTCCTGAAAATGATGCTCTCCTATGCTCACCGGCAACGACCTTGTACAGTTGTACTGTGCATTTCCTGGAAATGTTGCTCTCCTATGCTCATCGGCAACTACCTTGTACCGTGCGTTTGAGATACGGAGTCTCTCAGGTACTTCCCTCTGGACCTTTAGGATCTGGTCGCTAAGCTCAATAGCCTCTGCACTAATCCTACCATGAAAAGGTAAAGGAGTCCTATCTAGTATGTGTGGAATAGGCTGACCATAAAGGGTCTTAGAGGGGGTTATGTCAGTGGAACGGTTCACAAAGTTATTGTAGGAAAACTCGACTTGTGGAAGTATCAAATCCCACAGAGTTGGTCTTTCTCCCGCAAGACATCTAAGTTACCTATGCTCCTATTGACTACTTCAATTTTCCCATCGATGTGAGGATGATATGCACTGCTTAATTGAAGTTTGGTTCCTAATGTTGCACATAATGTTCTCCAAAAATAACTCAGAAACCTAGTGTCGCGATCAAGATGTGAATGACCTAGGTATGACATGCAGACGAACAACTTCCCTAAAATATAAATCAACTATATGTGATGCATCAGATGTTTTCCTAGATGGAATGAAATGTGATATCTTGCTAAATCTATCGACAACGACAAAAACAAAATTGACCTTCCTAGCAGTTATAGGAAGTCCTAAAACAAAATCCATGGTGACATTTTTCCAAGCTTTGCTCGAGATAGGAAGACGTGAATACAACACAGTATTTTATGCAGTGCCTTTGAGAGATAGACATGTAGGGCAACTTTAATATAACGACACACATCTCCCCGCATGCCTAGCCAAAAATATTTATCCTCAACAAATGCTATAGTCTTGGTCTCACCAAAGTGACCACCTAATACTCCACTGTGAATTTTCCGAATAAGGTACAACCTAAGTGACCTCTCAATGATACATAAACATGACCCCTTAAATAGAAATCCATCCCGAATCAAAATTTGCAGTGTCGGGTTTGAGCCAGTATCTAAGCAAGACTCCCAAATAGGACTAAAGTATGGATCAGTCGAATAATAGTCCCTGAGAGAATCTAATGATACAACTGTGGGTCTAAGGGTGACTAATAGGCGTGTCCTTCAACTTAAAGCGTCTGCCACTCGATTCACAATTCCTTCTTTAAGCTTGGTGTATTCTTGAAAAAATGATGATCACTTAGCATGCCTCCTATTTAAATTCATTTGGGATCCCAGATAACGCAATAGTTCGTGATTAGTGTTCAATACGAAATCCTGTTGTAACAGATAATGTCTCCAGAATTTGAGAGTTTGAACGATCGCATAAAATTCCACATCATAAGTAGAGTATTGGGATCATGTCTCGTTCAATTTCTAACTAAAAAATACAACTGGCCATCCATCTTGACTAAGAACAGCTCTTATACCAACATAAGATGCATTACAATCAACTTCTAGGACATTATCAAAATTGGGTAACGCCAAAATTGGTGTTAATGTCATCTTGATTTTTATTATCTTAAAGGCTTGTTTAGCTTCTGGTGTCCACTTAAATATACCATTTTAAAGACAATCGGTGATGGGTGTAATCATGGTGTTAAAGTTCGGAATGAATCGACGGTAAAATGAAGTTATCCCATGAAACCCTCTAGTCTCGATAATATTCTTGGGAGTAGGCCAACTTTTGATGGCTTCAACTTTTATTGGATCTGTTGGAACATACGATCCAATAGGATCAACCTTGATTCATTCAGTCGATACAATATAACCAAGGAATATCAAGTTGCCGGTCATGAATAAGCACGTTTTAAGATTGATATGTAAATGGTGATCTTTTAGGGTCCGTAGTACTTAATTTAAATGAGATATGTGGGCGCCAGGACTAGTGTTATAGATCAAGATGTCATCAAAATATACAAGCACAAATTTTCCAATGAAAGGTCGGAGCACTTGATTCATCGTACGCATAAATGTGTTGGGTGCATTCGATAAACCAAAGGGCATGACAAGCCACTCATAGTGTCACTCGAGTCTTGAAGGTTGTCTTCCACTCGTCCCCGGGTCAAATCATAATTTGATGATATTCACTTGTAAGGTCAATCTTGGAAAAGATAGTGGAACCTTGCAACATGTCCAACACGTCATCAAGCCTGAGTATGGGAAATTGATACTTGATGGTGATCTTATTAATGTCCCTACTATCAATGCACATTCTCCAAGTTTCATCTTTCTTCAGAGTGAGGAATGCAGGGACGGCAGGACTCATACTCTCTCTAACCAATCCTTTCATTAATAGTTTTGTCACATGCTTATACATCTCCTCATACTCAGCTGACCTCTTACGATAATGAGGTAAGTGTGGTAGACTAGCGTCGGGTACTAAATCTATATGTTGTATATCTCGCATCGGTCGTAGTGCATCGGGTACTAAATCTATATGATGTTGTATATCTCGCATTGGCCGTAGTGCATCGGTCGTAGTGCATCGGGTAGCTCATCAGGAGAAGTTAGAATACTCCCGAAGTATGGATCGGACCTCTTGTGGAATCTCAATCTCTGTTCCCACCTCTTTCCCTATTAGGATATATAACAAATTAGACTTGTTAACCTCTGTCTCAAGTACAGAGGCAGAGATAACTAAAGAAGAATATCTGTAGTAAGCACATCTTTCTTCTTTAGCTAAGGAGGGTCCTCCTAAAAATGAAGGACAAATCTTTTGCCATCTTTAATAAATGTGTATGTGTTTAACTCTCCATCATGACATGTCTTCCTATTATATTGTCATGGTCGTCCAAGAAGGATATGACAAACCTCTATCGGCACAACGCCACACCAATTATCATCCTGCCTATAGAGAATTTCACTAGAAAAAATCGAGAGATTGGGACCTCTTCTCTTTCTTTAAGCCATCATATCATATAAGGATTTACAAGAGGTTCAGACTTTAATTTTAGTTTTCTTGATATTTCCTAGGGCACAGTTTTTCTGTACTGCCACTATCGATCATGAGTAACTTTCTGCCAAATGTGCATGTGGTGCAAAAAATGTTACGCCATAGCCACCTATCTCCAATCTCTACCTTAAGTGTGGTTAAGACATGAATGAAAACTAATAAATTACCATATGTGTCTCCCTTAAGCAAGACTCTGTCATCCTCCTCTTCTGCTACCTCTTCTCGAAGCTCTTCCTCAACCTCTTCTAAATTCTCTACATCATCTCCTTCTTGTTCAATAAGATTCGCTTTAGGTGGCTTGTTCCTTCAACAAGCGGAAGACATGAGTCCATACCGACCACATTTATAGCAAGCACTAATTGGTATTGCTCCCATTACACATTTACCCTTATCAATTAGGATCACCCCTTGGATAGGAGGACGACAATTAGTCAGTTCAGTAGTCCTAGAATTGTTGTCAGGGTGTGGGGCATTATTTTGAAGTGCATGATTAAGTATCCCTCTATGAGTCTAGGTTCGGCCTACCGTACCCCTACCAGACCTAACTGTCCGAGATCTTTGGCTGACATATAGTTGTAATTGTGATTCAAGTCGTTTTGTCATACGATATGCCTGCTCAATTTATCCAATATTGTTCAGAGCAATTTGGTCCTGGATAGACCACTTCAATCCATTCAAGTACCGATCTACAGTTTCATCTTTGGATTCCCCCAACTCATTTCTAGCTTGCAGGGTATAAAACTCTTCAGTATACTCATCAACATATTGTACCCATTGTCTCAAATTATTAAATTCTTGAAATATTGTACATATATAATCAGTGGGTAAGAATTTGCCAAAAAAAAATCTTTTCATTTGATCTCATTGTACAATCTTCTCTTTTCCTTATCCTATCTTATTCGTTTGCAAGGCTTTCCACGAAGGGCATGAGCAGTAAGTTTCAGACTCACAAATTTGACTTTTCTATCTTCGGGTATCTCTTTTCATTCAAAAAAAAATGTTCAATTTTTCTAGCCATTCCAATAATACCGCGGGATTCAATTTCCCTCCAAACTAATTAAAATCAACTCGAATCCCTTGTTCCCAACTTCGATCATAGATCTCAACTCTGTGATTTCTCTCGCTTTGATGGGGGTTTTCATGAAAATTTCCCTCTGCATGTCCTCTGTATTTTCTCTGTCTATTTAGTATAGTTCGGGGTGGTTCCTGTGGTGAGTGTGGTACTCAGGATCTCCATTTGTTGACTAAGGCCATCTATGGTGGTTTGTTGCATTTCTAGTAATTGTTGGCGAGAAAACATGTCATGCCACCCATCTTCCATGGTGAGGCTTGTATTTTGCCCTTGATTTCCTGAGTTAGCCATGAAAGATATGAAAATGCAATTGGGATGCAACTATTATCGATGTTATGAGGTATGCCGAAATGGCAAAATAGATTTTTGGACAGTGTAGAGAAAATTGGTATCAACCTTATAGTATGTTCACTTGAGAGAAAAATACAAGTATGAGTACAAATATATAGGAAGAGAGAGGAGGAAGAATTCCTATACAGGAGATGTGGGACTAAAAAAGGAGAAAGAAAATGGGCCTAATTTATGGGCCTTTACATAGGCTTTCCTATATTCTCTAACACTCCCCCGCAAGCTGGAGCGTACAAGTCGTAGGCACCCAGCTTGGATAAGAACTGGTGGTATAATGGCCGAGGAAGAGCTTTAGTCATGATGTCAGCAACTTGTTTTGCAGCTGGGACATGTTCCAATTCTATCTTCTTTGACTGAACCTTCTCCCTGATGAAATGACAATCAACTTCAATATGCTTTGTCCGCTCATGAAACACAGGATTCTTGGCAATATGAATAGCAGCCTGACTGTCGCAAAGAATAGTTGCCGGAGAGGAGAGTTTGACACCTAAATCTCTCAAAAGTCCTTCAAGCCAGGTTAATTCAGATGCGACAGCAGCCATAGCTCTATATTCAGCCTCAGCCGAGGAGCGAGCAACCACAACCTGTTTCTTGCTACGCCATGTTATAAGATGTCCACCAAAGTACGTACAAAAACCAGTCGTGGAACGCCTGTCATCAGGAGAGCCAGCATAGTCAGCATCCGAGTAAGCAAGAAGGGATGGCGAGGTGGATGGTTTGTAGACAAGGCCTTGTCCAGGAGCAGTTTTCAAGTATCGGAGAATGCGTTCAACAGCTTGGAGATGAGAAGTCCTCGGAGTGTGCATGAAGCGACTTACGACGCCGACGGCAAACGAAATATCTGGTCGAGTAACTGTAAGATAAATCAGCTTTCCAACCAAACGGTGGTAGTACTCTGGATTCTCAAGGAGTTGATCAGTCTCAGAACCAGCTGCACATAACTTTTGGTTTGAATCCATAGGGGTATTTGCAGGTTTACAGCCGGAGAATCCTGCCTCTTGAAGTAAGTCAATGCAGTATTTCCGTTGGGACAGGACTAACCCATCGGGTCGACGAGCGACTTCAATTCCGAGGAAGTATCTAAGATTGCCAAGATCCTTTGTTTGAAACGCCGAGTTCAGATGCTCCTTGAGTTGTTGTATCCCAGAGATGTCGTCCCCAGTAATCAGGATATCATCAACATACACAAGGAGGATCACAGTTCCCGTGGGTCCTTCTTTGATGAATAACGAGAAGTCAGCAGAGCTTCGTCGAAAACCAAGTGCCAGTAGGACTTTGCAGAATTTTTCAAACCAAGCTCTCGGAGATTGTTTGAGGTCATAGAGAGATTTCAGAAGGCGGCAAACATAGGTAGCATGAGACTCCCCCGTGGTCTCAAACCCGGGAGGTTGGTACATATACACTGGCTCCTGTAGATCACCGTTCAAGAAGGCGTTTTTGATATCTAACTGAAGAAGAGGCCAACGACGGTGGACAGCAACGGAGATCACCACACGAACGGTGTTTAACTTGGCTACAGGGGAGAAGGTTTCATCGTAGTCCAAGCCCTGTTGTTGAGTGAAACCGCGGGCAACGAGACGAGCCTTTAAGCGGTCAAGAGTTCCATCGGCATTTTGTTTGACAGTGAAGACCCATTTGCAGCTGACACAGTGTTGGCCAGGAGGAAGAGGTACCAGTTCCCAAGTGTGATTAGCGCGGAGAGCGACCATCTCTTCCTCCATCGCAGCACGCCACCCCGGATGCTGTAGCGCTTCCTGCACAGAGTTAGGGAGGGAAATGGAAGAAAGAGAGGTAGCAAACCGGTGAAGAGGTGGAGATAGCCGGTGGAGAGAGACGTGGTTTGCCATCGGATGAGCTGTAGAGGCGGAGGCCGGATCAACCGCTGATGGAGAGGCATCGGTAGCAGAGGGCGTCTGACGGGGACCATCCTTGGATTTACGACGAGAGTATACTTAAATGATGGGAGGAGGGTGTTCAGGAGATGGAGATGGTGAAGGTACCGTAGGGGGCAGAGATGGTGAGAGGGTAGCGTCCGTCGGAACAAAAGGACGAACAGTAGTGGAAGGTAATGTGCTTGGAACAGAGGGAGAGTGGAAGGATTGATCTTCGCAGAACGTAACATCAGGTGAGACAATGGTTTTGCCGGTTGTTGGAGAGTAGCATACGTATCCTTTTTGGGTCCGAGAATAGCCGACAAACATATACTTGGCAGCTCGTGGGGCAAGTTTATCGATAGGCGGACCGAGAAGGTGGACGTAGCAGACGCAACCGAAAATGCGAGGTGAAATAGTAAAAAGAGGTGTGGAGGGGAAGAGTAGTGTCATGGGAGGGGCAAAGTTAAGAACAGAGGAGGGCATGCGGTTAATGAGATGGCAAGCAGTGGAGACGGCAAAGTTCCAGTATTCCGTAGGAACCTGCATTTGAACCATGAGTGCCCGAGCAACATCCAGAAGGTGACGATTTTTCCGTTCGGCAACGCCATTTTGTTGGGGGGTATAGGCACAAGATGTTTGGTGAATTATGCCAAACTCTCTGCAGAGAGTAGAAAAGGAGCGGCCAGTGTACTCGCGAGCGTTGTCAGTTCGAATTATTTTAAGTGGAGTGGAGAATTGTGTCCGTGATTCAGTCACAAAGGCACGAAACACAGATGGGAGCTCAGAGCGATCATGAAGTAAATATAACCAGGTAACACGGGAATAATCATCAATAAAAGTTACAAAATAACGATAGCCATGAATACTTGGGACCTTATAAGGGCCCCATACATCAGAATGTACTAAAGATAACGGAGTCGTGCTCCGGGTACATGAAGGTGAAAAAGTAGAGCGATGTTGCTTGCCATAGATGCAGGCTTCGCAGGTAAACTCGTGAAGAGGTACATCAGGGAGAGCTTTGCGGAGGACCGGAAGAGGAGCATGCCCAAGGCGACGATGCCAGTCGGTTGTGGAGACAGTCAGGAGAGTGGTAGGTGGGAGATCCAAGAGATAGAGCCCATTCATCAGCCTACCACTACCAATGATACTCCGTGTGCGGCGATCCTGAAAAATAAAAGAAGAGGAAGAGAAGGTTACACAGCAATCAAGATCCTGTATCAAACGACTCACAGAGAGTAAGTTGAAAGAAGAGCCCGGAACATGAAGAACCGAGGAGAGCATTAGAGTGGGAGTGAGGTGTAGATCAGCAGCACCAGCAACCGGAGTAGTAGCGCCATTTGCAACAACAATAGACGGAGGGTGAGACGTCTGTATATATTGAGGTGGTTTCTGGGAGGTGATATGATGCGTCGCTCCAGAATCTACGATCCAATGAGAACAGTGAGATAGGCAGGTTATACCTTCAGTCGAGAAAGAAGCAACGGAGCCAGGAGAACGGCCAAGACTGCCTTGAAGCTGGTGGAACTGGGAGCGGAGGTCATCATATTCCTGTCGGGTAGGACCAGGCTGATCGGCTGGGGAAGACGCAGCAGGAGGCACCGAAGTAGCAGCAAGATGAGGAGGCAGACCATGCTTACGGTAGCAGGTTGTTTCACGATGACCGTCACGGCCACAGTAAGTACATTTTAAAGGAGGTCGGCCACCACGACCTCGTCCCCGAGACGGGGGACGGCCACCGCGAGCAGAGGAACCAGGAGAAGGTTTTGGAAGGAGCGGCTGTTGGAGAAGAGCCGGAGAAGAACTTTGCAGGGCCTCCGATGGAGGTGTGACCTTGATAAGCATGGAGCAGGCAGCAGACAGAGACGGTGTGGTAGTAGAGGAGAGTATCTGTGCTCGAACGCTATGTAGATGAGGAGGTACACTAGAGAGTAGCATAGCAATGGTCACTGCCTCTTTCTGTGATCGCTGAATAGCGAGATCCGGAGTGGGAGGCTGATGCTGAAGCCACGCCTCATGAAGAGTCTTTGCCTTGGCGACATGAGAGAGCATGTCATCGGGCGCGCCAGGCTTAAGGTTCTGAAGGTCAGATATGATGTCATACAGATGTTGGAGACTGTTCTGCCCAGAGTAGAAGGCATGAAGTTCATCCCACATGGCTTTGGCGGTGTCATGATACATAGCCATCCTGTACGGCTCCGAGTCCATGGAGTTGAGAAGCCATGTTTGGACACGGCCGTCATCCTTAAGCCAGTCAGCAGCAGGCGCAGTAGGAACCTGGGTTAAGTGATGAAGAAGTCCTTTGGTCTGTAAGACTCGACGCACCGAGTGCACCCATTCCACAAAGTTACGCTTCCCGGTAAGGGAGATAGTGGTAATACGAAGTTCGTCACGAACATCGGAGATAGGAGCAGCAGTCGGAGCAGGCGACGGAATGGTAGTGGAGGAGGAATCGTCAAGGGCCATTGGAAGGGAGGCCAATGGAAGATAGGTTGACTAGAGAGAAGCAGCGGCAAGGACAGCGGTCTGGGCAGCGGTCTGGAGGGGCAGCGGGCAGAGCGGCGAGCTGAGAAGCAGCAAGAGGAGAGACCGCACGAGATCCTGGCGATCAGATATAGATCGCACGAGATCACAGGAGAGACCGGCAGGAGCGCCTGAGCCGCTGCGAGTGCAGCGAGTAGAAGGGAGGACCGCTGGGAGAGGCCGCTGGCAGACTGCAAGAGGTCGCAGAAGGCGCAGACCGCGCGAGCAAGGGGAGCTCGCTGAGAGACGGCACAGACCGCGCGAGGTAACGGGTAGCAGCGGTCTGGTCAGACCAGAAGCAACGGGCCTGAGGGGCGGTCTACGCAGAGGGACGTCAGCGGTCTGAGCAGAGATCGCAGCAGAGATTGGAAGCAGAGGTCGCTAGCAGAGATCGCTAGGTAGAGGCCGGGCGAGCAGGTCGCAGCGAGCGAGCAGGAGCGGAGATCGCAGCGGTCCTTTGCGGGAAGGAGAAGGCGGTGGGCCCCACGATGCAGGCTATAAAAGCCAGGAAGAGGAGAGGAAGCTTGGGGGGGCAATGCTGAAAGCAGAGGTTTTCAGCAGGGGAGCGGTCTCAGAAAAAGGAGACCGCGAGATAACAGCAGGGGGGGGGGGGGGGGGCGGTCAGAAAAGTAGAGACCTCAAATTTTGGACCGAGTGGCTCTGATACCATGTAGAGAAAATTGGTATCAACCTTATAGTATGTTCACTTGAGAGAAAAATACAAGTATGAGTACAAATATATAGGAAGAGAGAGGAGGAAGAATTCCTATACAGGAGATGTGGGACTAAAAAAGGAGAAAGAAAATGGGCCTAATTTATGGGCCTTTACATAGGCTTTCCTATATTCTCTAACAGACAGCAATATAATTTTGTGATTTGATTTTTTTTAGAAAACCCAAAGATGATGCAAACCTAAACCTCTAAGAAAACCTATCTCTGATAGCATTTGATGCACTCGTAATCGCACCTGATGGGATGAATGCAAAGCACAAATAAGTTTTTAGATTCAATTTAAAATAAAGAAAGCAACGTTAGATGTAATAAGCAAATTTGAAGCACAATTTGCATAAGATTAACAATTTTAATTCAGATCGCGACGCAAATCAACGAATGAATGGCAATTCTGCAGTAATCAATAAAAGCAAAAGTAACAAATATTCGTCGATAGAAAACCAACTTAGAGGAAAAGAGAAAATAAGGAAAAATGACAAATAAAAACTAAACAAAATTACCTCAGAAACTAGATTAATTACAATAAACTAGGTAAAGGCGACCCCAAAGATTAGGATAGATCTCACATGGAGTGAATGGTAGGATGACGGTAACTCAGCGAAAGGTCCAATGAAAGACAAAAGCCGCCTCATGCAAAAGGAATAAAGGCGGTAGCAGGGTAGAAGAAGTATGGAGGCGTCGAAATCCATGGAGATGAAAAAGGGAGAAAATTCGCTTAGAAGAAATGGGAGAAGAGAAAGGGAGAAGGCCTCACGGTTGGAAGAATAGTGGGACAGCAGTTTTTTTCTCGAAACAGGTAGTGTTTTTTTTCTTATTTTTGGGTAGTTCCGGTTTTTATAACAGCCAGGTGACTAATTTCACCGAGTGGAGATGAAATTTACGTGGATAACGGAGTGGAATTGAAATTCACGTGGGTAACGGAGTGGAATTGAAATTCACGTGGGTAACGGAGTGGAATTGAAATTTACGTGGGTAACGGAGTGGCCACATGGGTAACGGAGTGGAATTGAAATTCACGTGGGTAAGGCCCTCGTAATCCTTCAGGGTGTCAGCATGAGCGCAAGCTTGTGATTGACATCCATAAGAGTGTCAGCATGCTTGCATCCAAAGTAGCCAGCATCATGGAGCAATTTAAGACAGTAATTTCGTTGAGATAATAAGTCCATCAGGACGTCGAGCTACCTCAAGACCAAGGAAGTAAAGAAGAATTCCCAAGTCTTTAGTTTGAAAAACAGAGGCCAAGTGTTGCTTGATCATGTGTAATCTTTTGGCATCATCACCGGTAATCAAGATATCATCGACATAGAAAAAGAGAATTATCGTGTCTGTCGGACGATGTCGAGTAAATATGGAGAAGTCAGTCGAGCTTCGAGTGAACCCAACACTGCGAACGACCTGACAGAACTTGTCAAACCTTGCTCGAGGAGACAGTTTGAGAACCATAGAGAGATTTTTTGAGATGACATACAAGGGACTCCCCCGTGGTCTCAAACCCTGGAGGTTGTTGCAGGTAGACAGTCTCTATCAGATCGGCATTGAGAAAGACATTTTTAATATCCAATTGATGCAACGGCCAATGTCGATGAACAACAAGGGAGATCGATCAAGACACGAACAGTATTTTGTTTTGCGACAGGCGAAAAGGTTTCGTCAGAATCAAAACCTTGTTGTTGTGTGGATCCACGAGCCACAAGGCAAGCCTTAAGTCGTTAAACTGCCCCATTCGGACCATGTTTGACGGTAAACACCCACTTACATCCCACACAAGGTTGGTCGGGTGGAAGGGGAACAAGGTTCCAAGTCTGATTTGCTCGAAGAGTAGCCATTTCCTCATCCTTGGTCGCGCGCCACCCTGGATGTTGAAGAGCCTCATGTAGAGAGTTAGGGGTAGAGATAGACATCAAAGAAGATGCAAAGTTGTGAAGTACCAAAGATAGGCGATGTAAGGATACATAATTCTTCAAAAGATGAGCGGTTGATAAGTGTGCCAGATCTTCATACCGCATGATATCATTTGGAGAGGGTAATTGTCGGAGGGCATCAAAACGAGGAGGATGAGTGTACACACAAAGAAGAAACGGTTTGGAGGGTGCAGTAATGGATGGTGTGGGGTTAGAGGTGATAGAGGGGAGGTAACAGGGACGTTATGGCGAGGTAGTGTTGGAGGTATTGGAGAAGCAAGGTGGGAAGAGTGAAACGGCTGATTATCGAGAAAGGTCGCATTCGCAGATGTAACAAGCTTACGATCATTGGGAGAGTAGCAGACAACTTTTTTAAGTGTGAGAGTAACCAACGAACATATATTTGGTTGCACGAAGAGCAAGCTTGTCGGTGGAAGGGCCAAGGCAGTGGACATAGCAGGTACATGAAGGAGATACAACCACGTCATGCGAGAGTAATCATCAATAAAAGTAAAAAAAATAACGGTAACCAGACACACTAGACATTTTATATGGTCCCCAAATATCAGAATATCCTAAATGAAAAGGAGCATCGCTCCGAGTACAATGAGGGGTAATAGAAGAAAGATGATGTTTGCCCAAGATACAAGATTCGCAGGTAAAGTCGGTGAGGGAGAGATCCGGAAGAGCTTTCTTGAGAATTCGGAGAGGAGCATGCTCAAGGTGTCGATGTCAATCAACAGAGGTGACGGAGGAGAGAACTGTGGGAGGAACATGTAGAATGTCGAGCCCTTTGGACAATTTCCCTTCACATATGATATTTCGCGTCCGACGATCCTGCACAACAAAAGAAGATGAAGAAAATGTTACAGTGCAGTCAAGATCTTAAGTGATTCGACTAATAGAAAGAAGGTTGAAGGGAGATCCCGGAACATGAAGAACCGAGCGAAGAGAGATAGATGAAGTAAGAGACACATCAACAGAACCAGAAATCGGGGTGGTGTCACCGTTGGCCACTGTGATGAACTTGGGATGCACCGAGTACAAGTACTGCAGTGGTTTCTGCGAAGTAATATGGTGGGTCGCACCATAGTCCACAATTCAAGTGGAATTGTGGGAGAGACAGGAGATACCTTCGTTAGAGATAGACGCAACAGAGCCAGATGAACGGCTGATCATCCCCTTAAGATGTCGAAGCTCTGTGTGTAGGGCATCAATGTTGTTGCTGGTGGTGGAAGTTGGTTCGACCACAATGGAGGCATGTGGTTGTGGGGCATACCATGTTTGCGGAAGCATGTTGCCTCAAAATGACCAACCTGACCACAGCGAGAACAGTGAGGACGGGTCATTCCAGCGCGACCCCGTCTGCGAGATGATGAAAGAGCAGGGTGAGATGGGAAGGAGTGTTGAAAGAGAGCTGGAGAGAGACTCCCGAGAGCATCGGTGGGCGGGGTGTGGCTTTTAAAAGAACGGAGCACACGTTTGAAGAGAAGGAATGGTGGAGGAAGAAAGGATCTGAGCCTGAACGATGTAGAGATGAGGCGGAACACAGGTCATCATCATGGCGATGCCAACAGCTTCTTTCTGGGCACGTTGGGCAGCGAGGTCTGTTGTTGGAGGCTGGTGTTGAATCTTGTGGAAAACAACGAGAGAGAAATAAAAATGATAAAAAATATCAATACTTTTTATTTCTTCACATGTATTACAACAAGTATTTGTACACTTATATAGAAGAGAGGGGAGAGGAAATCTCATTCTAAGATGTGGGAATAATAACTACAAAGAGAGAGCCTAGTTTGTTCTTTGTTAGAGGGCATTTTTACATGATTTCTTTAACACTCCCCCACAAGCTGGAGCATACAGATCGTAGGCACCAAGCTTGGACAAGAGCTGATAATATAGTGGATGTGGTAAAACATTTGTGAGAGTGTTCGCTACTTGTCCGGCAGCAGGAACACGTATTAACTCCAGTTTCCTTAGTTGTACCTTCTCCCGAATGAAGTGACGGTCACAATAGAGAGTGGCTGGTGAGGGAAGTTTTACACCAAGGTCACTGAGAAGGCTTTCTAACCAAGTGCGCTCAGACACACAAGGGTCATTGACCGATACTCTGCTTCGGCGGACGAGCGAGCAACCACCGACTGCTTCTTGTTACGCCGGGTAATAAGGTGTCCACCAAAGTATGTACTATATCCACTTGTGGAACGGCGATCATCCAGTGAGCCAGCATAATCAGCATCAGAGTATGCAGTAAGAGATAAGGGAGATGAAGAGGGCTTATATACAAGTCCTTGCCCAGGAGCAGTCTTCAATTATTGAACAATGCGCTCAACTGCCTGAAGATGAGAGATACATGGTGCATCCATAAATCGACTGACAACTCCAACAACAAAGGATATATCAGGCCTTGTAACAGTGAGATATATCAGCTTCCCCACAAGGCGACCATAATACTCCGGGTTTGGAAGGAGTGGATCGGAGTCTGAAGCATGAGCACAGACCTTGTGATTGACATTCATAGGAGTGTCAGCAGGCTTGCATCCAAAGTAGCAAGCGTTACGAAGCAAATCATGAAAGTATTTTCATTGAGACAGAACAAGACCATCAGGACGCCGAGCGAATTCGAGACCAAGAAAGTACTGAAGGTTCCTCGGGTCTTTAGTTTGAAAGACAGAGGTCAAATGTTGTTTGATCTTATGTATTCTGTGGAGATCATCTCTCGTTATCAAAATATCATCAACATATACCAAGAGAATCGCAGTATGATGAGTGAATAGAGAGAAGTCAGCCGAGCTTCGAGTGAACCTAACATCACGAACAACCTGACATAACTTGTCAAACCATGCCCGGGAAGACTGTTTGAGACCATAAAAAGATTTCTTTAGACGACATAGAAGAGACTCCCCCGTGGTCTCAAACTCGGGAGGTTGTTGCATGTAGACAGTTTCCTGTAAATCCTCATTGAGAAAAACATTCTTGACATTCAATTGATGCAACGGCCAGTGTCGATGAACAGCAAGAGAGATCATAACACGAACAGTGTTCAGCTTGGCGACAGGGGAGAAAGTTTCATCATAATCCAGGCCTTGTTGCTGAGTAAAGCCACGAGCAACAAGACGATCCTTGAGACGTTGAATTGTCCCGTCAGGGCCATGCTTAATGGCAAAGACCCACTTACATCTCACACAAGTCTAGCAAGGAGGAAGAGGGACAAGATCCCAAGTGTGATTTTCCCAAAGAACAGATATTTCCTCATCCACGGCAGCCAGTCATCCTGAATGTTGAAGAGCCTCCTGCAAAGAGTTAGGGGTGGAAATAGAGGAGAGAGAAGTTGCAAATTCTCGGAGTTCCGGAGAGAGGCGATATAAGGATACATAGTTTACTAGGGTGTGAGTCGTAGAAGCAGGTGTTGGATCTTCGGGCCGCAAGGTATCATTGGTAGAGGGCACCTGTTTCAGAGCATCCGCCGTAGGAGAGCGACGAGTGTAGACACGAAGAAGAGGTGGTTTGGTGGTGAAGGAAGCCGGTGTTGGAAGTAGTGGTGGTAGTTGAGAAGTAACTGGAACAGTAGGACGAGGAATGGTAGGAGGGGTTGGAGGAGAGCAGGTGTAGAGTGATAGGGTTTCTCTTCGAGGAAAGTGACATCGACAGATGTAACAACCTTCTGATCAATAGGAGAATATCAGACATAACCTTTCTGAGTGCGAGAGTAACCGACAAACATATAATTGGTAGCACGAGGAGCAAACTTGTTTGTGGATGGACCAAGATTGTGAACATAACATGTGCAGTCGAAGACACGACGTGTGATAGTAAAGGGAGGGCATGCGGTTGATGAGGTAACAAGTTGTGGACACCGCGAAATGCCAATAAACTTCGGGAACCTGCCTTTGAAACATCATGGAGCGAGCGACCTCAAGAAGGTGATAATTTTTCCGTTCAGCTACCCCCATTTTAATGTGGGGTATACGCATATAAGGTTTGGTGGATAATCACAAACTCAGCACATAGATTGGTAAACATGTTACCGGTGTATTCTCGCGTATTGTCGGTTCTTATAGTTTTAACGGTGGTGGAGAATTGGTTGCGGGTTTCAGTAATAAAGGCGCGAAATACACGAGTAATTTCAGAACGATCATGAAGTAAATATAACCATGTCATGCGCGAGTAATTATCAATAAACGTAATAAAATAACGACACACAGAGCTACTTGTTACATTATAAGGTCCCCAAATATCAGAATGAACTAACATAAAAGGGGCATCGCTCTGAGTACAATGAGGAGAGAAAGAAGAACGATGTTGTTTGCCGAAGATACAGGACCCGCAGGTTTACTAGTTGAGGGTGATATCTGGAAAAGCTTTCTTGAGAATTGGAAGAGGGGCATGTCCAAGTCGCCTATGCCAATCAACAGTACTAACGGCTGAGAGAATCGTGGGGGGAAATTCCAGAGTGTAGAGCTCATTCGACAGTTGCACTTTACCAATGATAGTCTGCGTCCTTCGATCCTGCACAGCAAAAGAGGTGGAAAAAAAATTGCATAGCAATCAAGGTCTTGAGTGAGATGACTAATAGAGGGAAGATTAAACGGAGAGCCCGGAACATGTAGAACCGAGCAAAGAGAGATGGAGGGAGTAAGAGATACGTCGATTGATCCAGAAACCGGAGTGGTGTCCCCATTGGCCACAGTAATGTACTTAGGATGTTCAGCGTTTAAGTAGTGAGAAGGTTGCTTCGGGATAATATGGTGTGTGGCTCCGGAGTCCATAATCCAAGTTGAACTATGGGAGAGACAGGAGATACCTTCTTCGGAGACAATGAGACAGAGATGGAGGAACGACTGGGCATCCCTTGAATTTGATGGAGTTGGGTGCGCAAGGCATCAATGTCGGTGTGATTGTTGGTGGGAGCATTGGCGGTAATAGAGGCTTGTGGTGGTTGTGGTCTACGGTGCTTACGGTAACACGTGGCCTCGAGATGACCATCCCGGCCACAGTAAATACACTTAAAGGAAGAACGACTGTTTCGACCCTTACCCCGAGAAGAGGTGCGACCTCCACGAGAGGATGGAGGAGTGGAGTGAGGTGGAGAAGACTATTGGAGCAGAGCCGGAGAGAGATGCTTGGGAGCATCAGGGGGTGGTATGACCTTCAACAACATAGAACACACATCTGAAAAAGAAGGAATGGTGGAGGAAGAGAGGATATGAGCCCAGATGCTAAGGAGGTAAGGCGGAACACGTGTCATCATCATGGCAATGCCAACTGCTTCTTTCCGAGTACGTTGTGCAGTGAAATCAGTAGTAGGTGGCTGATGCTGAAGCCAGGCTTCCACTAAAGTTTTGGACCGCGCCACAAACGAGGTGAGGTCACCAGTCACCCCTGGGTCAAGAGACTGAAGGTCCTATATGATGTCAAAGAGATGTTGCAAGTTGTCCTTTCCAAAATAAAGGGAGTGAAGTTCCTCCCACATAGCTTTGGCCGTCTCATGATACATCGCCATACGATATGGTTCACTGTCCAACGAATTTAGAATCCACGATTGGACACGACCGTCATCACGTTGTCATTCCACAGTGGGCTCAGATAGACTGGCCTTTGTCAGATGATGGAGGCCTTTTTTCTGGAGAACACGACGAACAGAGTGCACCCATTCAACAAAATTCTTTTTCCCACTAAGAGAGATCGTGGTGATCATAAGCTCAATACGAACTAGAGAAAGAGGAGCCGCAGCACGAGCCGGAAGAGACGGAGCATTATTCTTGGCCATAGAAGAAAACGAGGAAGACAAACGGCCACGAAACTTGTGGTAAGAGGGAGACAGGCGAGCAGACGCAGTGCGCGGTCAGGACAGGCTGCGGTCTGGAGACAGCGGACAGGAGAGCTCGCAGGAGAGGCTGCAGTCTGGAGAGCTCGCGGTCGGGAGAGCTCGTGGTCTGGAGAGGCTGCAGTCTGGAGAGCTCGCGGCGGTCAGGTGACAGCGGACAGGACAGCTCGCCGAACCGAAGAGCTCGCAGGAGAACAGGAGAGTTCGCAGGAGAGCTCACGGTCTCAGCAAGCGAGACAGGGCGATCCTTGGCGAGCGAACAGGCGAGATCGCAGGAGAGCTCGCGGTCTTGGCGCGCGAGACAGAGCAATCTTGGAGAGAGAACAGGCGAGATCGCAGGAGAGCTCGCGGCCTCGGCAAGCGAGACAGAGCGGTCTCAGATGCAGAACGGAAGACGGAGCCGCGGTAGAATATCAGACCGCGGGAAAGGGCAAATAACTGACCAGATGTGGGACCCAGCCATTGCCATTGCCATTCGCCCCCCAACTTGATATTGTTGCACTGCTCCACCCATCCGCTCAAACTTGTTGAGCATCACAATGTTACTTCCTTCCTCGGGTGCGACGCTGACACCTGAGCTCTTTGACGTCTTAACTACATCGATATCATTGCAAAATTATGTAGTGAATTAGATTTTGTTTCCTCTGCAATCGAAGGAGCATCTACCCCTAATGCTTTTCCATCAAAATTGATTATCATGAATTAAAAAGTGAGATTATCATCATCTTTACATTTAGAAAAATTGAAGCTGAGATTAGCCTATCATTTTTTCTCATCATTCTAAATTTCGAACAAATATTGAGAGAGAGAGAGAGAGTATTATCAATGCAATGTTGAGTCTGATGTTCATGCAAGGGAAATAAAGAATATCTAAATGTTACTTCAAACTAATTTAGAATGTCTTATAGACAACTAAAAATGAAATACCGAAGTGTCATCCTCAAAGTTCTCTCTGTCCTGGAAAAAAAAAGCTTGGTTGGTCTTCTTGCTGCACTTTGCAACCATGGTGAAAAATTTCATCGAGGAGCTTATTTTCTCCATGATCTATTGCAGCAGTGGGAATTCATGTGTATCGTGCATCGTGTGTGTATAAATATATAATCATATATATCCATATATGTATATATATATATATGCAAATATATTCATGTATATCCATACATGTAAAAATATGCATATATATATGTACATACATGTGCATATATATAGATAATATAAATACATATATATATATATGTAAACACACACATATATATACTTTTTTTATTGAAAAAAGGTAGTTCATTGATTATAGATAAATCATATAACTCAGCACCAAAACCTGTCTCCAGAACTAATCTGGAACTAGGAATCAAGCATCCTCATATTTCTAAGAATTTCTATCACATTTTATGAGGTCCTCTTTATATTTTCAAAAAAGCAGATTAGAAATAAACCTATACCTGGTCAAGCTTGTAGAATCCATCATTATCAGAGGTGGCTTTTTGCTGTCCATCCACAATAATGCTTGCTCCATTGACACCATCACCATTCCCATCAGAAACACGACCCCCAATGGAAAAACCAGTGACCTGGCCAAAAGTTTATCATGATTAGAGCAATGAATTAAGAAATAGTTAAAAATATAAATATCAATAAGCAAACACCGCATGTAAAGGCTTATTTACTCAAAAGTTTAGATAAACAAAGTCTCGATGTTTGGAGAGTGAACTTAACATGTAAATTAGACTAGTTACGGATCTTCATAGAACATAGAAACAATATGGCCCTTACGAGCCTTATGAGAAAGCTTTATTGGTTGATGTCAAATCAACAACCAATTCCAGAACATTTACAAGAATTCGTGAAATGGGTTTTAATTTAATTATCTTTTTGGCTAGCATTAGCGTGTTACCAAAGAACGATGTGAAACCGAACCCAAATGTAGTCAGAAAGGTTTGTTAGGACGTCATATGTAAGTGACATATCATAACTTAACTTGAGTATATGGTAAAACGTACACAAGGATTGGCTAATCAGTGGCCTGCAAAAAGTAATATATTGTGACTTAATTGTAATGAGAAGACAACAAGAGTTTCCTAGTCTAATTAATATTAGCATTGCTACATGGAATGTAAGGGTAACGAATTTGAATAGTAAAATAAGCATTTAGAAGAATCAACACCACTGTAAGGTTAATTAAATATTCTGTGGGAGGGTTAACAATAGGAATGAATAGGTATGTATATTTATGGATACAGTTAAAAATTAGAGGAATGTTACGTGCAGATCATTTTTTTGGCTAGTTCCAAACCAAAAAGAAAATCTAAACACACTATTTACATAATTTTGTATTATTCTGGAAAAACACTTGGTGAAGACCTAAAACCCTATTCCACGCCACCCTTATTCCTCACCTCCCCCAACTCTTCAATCTCAGAACGCTCGAGCTCATCGCCGTCTCCCCTTAGGGAAACGCCACCTCCCCTTAAGGAAACGTCGCCACTCCTCAGATCTCTCGTTGACTTCCAGTCACAGTGTGGAAGCAGCCGGTGGTGAAGGACCCTTGTTCTCCTCCCTGATTCGGATGCAAGAACAAGGATATTTCGCCGTTGATGTCGCCGTTTACGCCGAATAGCCGGCTAGCGCCGGTCGTCAAATTCCCCTATACACAAACGTCAGAGTGTGGTAGCATCTTCCCTGCAACGTCTGTCGAGGGCCTCCTTACTCCAGAGCAGGTTGTAGTCAATTTTGGCCCTGAAACAAAACTAGCCGCAGGTTTGCGTCTTTCTCTGGAAAATCCAATTTTTCACAAAAATTGCTTGTTTTACATATTTTCGGATTCATAGATTTTCAATAAAAAATTTGGACAATTTTATTGTGAAAGGAAGTTAGTTTTACTGTCATTAGAGTACTATTTTGTCACAAAAGATTTTTAAACCTAATTAAAGTTGCTATTTTGAATGTTAAAAGTTGTTAAGTGAAATGTGATTTTGATTATCAGTTTTGTTTATTCGCTCTTGATGTCAAAATGGTATTGTATGAAGAGTCATATCAACCTACAAAAAATGATATTGAAAATCATTTAATCACATTTATTAGTTTTCCTGATAAGGAAGAATTGATGGATTGGGCTCAAAATATTACAAAGGGATTAGGATTTGTTATATTTATACAAAATACCCATAAAATTACAAGTAGGTCAAATTCAGAGTTATGCTTGGATGTGATAGAACTGGTTATTATCGTGATAATCAACATAATAAAGTATGGGTTAGAAAATTTTGAGAAGCCCACTTTGAAGAGGTGTGGTTGCAGGTTCTTTTTGAAAGAGAAAAAGGAAGCACATCTAGATAAGTGGAATGTTGAGGTAAAGTGTGTTGTACACAACCATGAAATGGTTCAATTTGAAGTTCATTCATAAGTGGGAAGATTAGATCTAACCGAACAAAAAAATGAGATGTACTCTACAAGAGTAAAACCGCGAAAAAATTTATCAACTTGAAGCAAAGAGATCCTTCCAACACCACTATATTGAGAATCATATATGTTAGAAAGACCCATTTGAGAGGCACATGTATTTGTGCCCAAATAATGTATTCCTCCTTTTTTAGTCCCACATTGTGTATAGGTTTTCTCTCCCCTCTCTCTCCTATAATTTTGTATTCTCTCCTTGTATTTGATACGGAATATACATCAAGCTTCAGCTTTTTCTACATGGTATCAGAGTCAGTTCGAATTTGTGGTCCCCAAAAGTTTTTTGACCGCACTCCCACATTTTCTGACCGCACTCCCCTTGCGGTCTGTTTTCTGTGCCCGCAACTTCTCGTGCGGTCTCCTCTGCGGCCTGCCCCTCTGCGGTCTAACTGCTGCTCCTCTGCGGTCTCCCTTCCTACCCGCTTTCGTTTCTTTCTCGCTCGTGGATTCCACATCCGTCTGACCAGCGGGGCCCGCCTGCGATCGTGCGGTCTTGCTGCTCCCAGTGGCCTCTCCTGTTAAGCCGCACTCTCTCCTGCTCGCCGCGCCCTCTGCCGATCTCCTCAGCTAGTCGAGCGGTCTTTCCTCTAATCGTGCGGTCTCCTTTTTCTTCTTCTCTAGTCGCTGACCGCCCTTGCCGAGTTCTCCTCTAGCCGCGCCCTCTAGTCGCAGCTCTCCTCTAGATGCAGACCGACCCTCCGCCCTCCTCCAGTGGCCTCTCAGCTCGCGCTTCCTGCGGCCTCTCTGCTCGCGCTCTAGTGACCTCCTCCTGCGGTCTCTCTGTGCTTGCCGCTCTCTATCGCGCGGTTTCCTCTTAATCGTTGCGGTCGTTGCCCCCTCTCTGTCCGCTGGTGTCCGCACCGTGACCGAGCGGACTGCCTTCTTCCGCATCTTGACCGTGCGGTCTGACCTCTATCCGCCTTCCTGTGCGGCTTGCTCTCATGCCTTCCTCGATTGACTCAACTGTGCTGCCTGCCCCCTCTCCTGCAGCCTGTCCGGACTCCTCGTCTGCTCTCCGGGACGAGCTGCGGATCACCACTAACTCCCTCTCCGGGAAGCAAAATTTCATTCAGTGGGTGCACTCGGTCTGACTGGTTCTTCAGTCCAAGGGCCTTCTGCAACATATCACTCGGGCATCTCCATCACCTCCTACGGAGGACTGGCTCAGGAATGACGGCCGAGTTCAGACTTGGCTTCTCAACTCTCTGGATGGCGAGCCATATCAAATGGCCATGTATCACGAGACTGCCAAAGCTATGTGGGATGAGCTCCATTCATTGTGCTCAGGCAAGGACAGCATCCAACACCTCTACGGCGTCATTACAGATCTCCAGGCTTTAGACGCGGACAGGGCAGCCGACATGACCTCCTTTGTTGCTCGGGCCAAGACTCTGGCTGAAGCCTGGATCCAGCATCAGCCCTCTACCACTGATCACGCTGCTCAACGGGCTCAAAAGGAAGCAGTCTGCATTGCCATGATCATGGCTCGTGTTCCACCACACCTGCAAAGCATTCGGGCGCAAGTTCTCGCCTCAGCCACCACTCCTCTCTCAGATGTGTGCTCCATGCTCCTCAGAGTCTCCGCACCTCCGGATGTTCCTCCACCCCCCTCCCCAGCCCTTCTCCAGCGGACACAGGCCCCCTTACTTCCCCTACCTCCATCTGCTCGTAGTGGACGCTCGGGCTCTCGGGGAAGGGGGTGTGGCGGTCGGTCTCGACCCAAATGTACCTTTTATGGGCGAGACGGACATTTTGAGGCAACCTGCTACCAGAAGAATGGTCATCCTCCTCGTCCGACTGCAGCTATTGCAGATGACAGCTCCTCAGCATCCCGCAGTGATCTTGAGGAACTCTGCCTACAGTTCCAGCAGCTTCAAGAGCGGGTGTCCTCCTCTGCCTCCGTTTCCAATACAGGTATCGTCTGTCTCTCCACCAGTCCACGTTGGATAGTGGACTCTGGTGCCACTCATCACATCACCTCGTTGCGCCCACCCAAGTACTCGGCTACTCCTCATCCGAAGAGTATCACCGTGGCCAATGGGGTGATTGTTCCTATCTCCGGTTCGGCTGACCTATCTCTTAACTCCTCCATCTCTCTCCGTTCGGCTCTTCATGTCTCAGGCTCCTCGTTCAACTTGCTTTTTGTTAGCCGTCTTACTACCGATCTCGATTGCTCCGTCATATTTACCTCCTCTTCTCTTCTGATACAGGATAGGCGGACACAGAATACCATTGGTAAAGGGCAACTGCGTAACGGGCTCTACCTTCTCGACGACTATCCTACTGCCCTCTCATCTGTCTCCTCTGCTGATTGGCATCAACGTCTTGGACATGCCCCGCTTCCAGTCCTCCAGAAGGCACTTCCCGATGAATCTCTTCCTGCTTTCCAGTGTGATTCTTGTATTTTTGGCAAACAGCCGTGTTCTTCTTTTTCAGCACATTGTACTCGGAGCTCTTCTCCTTTTGAATTACTGCATTCTGATGTGTGGGGTCCATATAAAGTTACTAGTATCTCTGGTTATCGATACTTTATCACGTTTATTGATGATTATTCTCGAACAACATGGTTATACTTACTCCGCGATCACTCCGAATTCCCTCGTGTTTTTAGGGTCTTTATCCTTGAAACCCGCACACAATTCTCTACTACCATCAAAACGCTACGCACAGATAATGCTCGTGAATACACCAGCAATGACTTTGCAAATTTATGCTCTGAAGTCTGAATTCGGGATTGTTCACCAGACTTCATGTCCTTACACCCCACAACAAAATGGTGTTGCCGAACGGAAGAACCAGCACTTGCTTGATGTTGCCCGCTCGCTCATGCTTCACATGAATGTTCCCAAAGTCTACTGGAACTTTGCGTTCTCCACTGCGTGCTTCCTTATTAACCTTCTTCCCTCTTATGTCCTCCACCATGCCACTCCAATCAGTCTTCTCTTTCCCTCTGCTCCGGCTTTCTCTCTTACACCTCGAATCTTCGGATGTACCTGTTATGTCCACATCATGGGGCCATCCATGGATAAGCTGGATCCCAGGGCGGCCAAGCATATATTTGTCAGATATTCACGTACTCAAAAAGGCTACGTCTGTTACAATCCTAACACCAGAAAAATCTCGGTTTCGGCTGATGTTACTTTCCGAGAGAATTAGTCGTTCTTCTCTGATCCTGTATCCAGCTCTGTACCACCACCTCTTACACAGCCCGTCATGAGACATGTCATACCTGTTAACATACCTCCGCCACCAGCTCTTCCAGCACCAACTCCTGCTCCTGGTCCCTCTAGGCCGCCCCTTATCCATGTCTAATCTAGTCGCGCTCCTCCGTCATTGCTCCTACGCAATCGGCCTCAACCTCGGGTACTCTGCGCCTTGCTGATCCGGTAACAGATTTCACCGCTCATCCAATGGCGAACAATGTATCTCTACATCGTCTCTCTCCTCCACTTAAAACTCTTGTTGCTTCATTATCCTCCGTTTATATTCCTAACTCTATGCAGGAGGCTCTCCAATATCCTGGCTGGCGTGCCGCCATGGAGCAGTAAATGGCAGCTCTCTGGGCCAACCAGACATGGACTCTGGTACCCTGCCCTCCGGGTCAGAAACCGGTTGGGTGTAAATGGGTCTATGTCATCAAGCATGCTCATGATGGAACAATTGACAGGCTAAAAGCTCGATTGGTCGCTCGTGGTTACACCCAACAACAAGGCATCGACTATGAAGAGACTTTTTCTCCCGTGGCCATACTCAACACGGTTCGTGTACTTATCTCTGTGGTTGTACATCGTCAATGGCCCTTACTTCAACTGGATGTGAAAAACGCCTTTCTGAACGATGATCTCAACGAAACTATTTACATGGTGCAACCCCCCGGGTTTGAGACCACGGGGGAGTATGGTTTGTCATCTTTTAAAATCATTGTATGGTCTCAAACAATCCCCTCGGAACTGGTTTGACAAGTTCAGCAAGGCTCTTCGCGAAATTGGCTTTACTCGGAGCTCGGCTGACTTCTCGCTGTTCACTCGCCACCAGTCCACGGGGACTGTTCTCTGTTGGTCTACGTGGATGACATCATAATCACTGGAGATGACTCAAAAGGAATACAGGCGGTCAAACAACATCTTAGCCCTGTAGTTCAAACAAAAGATCTAGGGCACCTTCACTACTTCCTAGGTCTGGAGATCGTCAGACGACCGGATGGACTTGTCCTTTCTCAGCGCAAATACTGCCTCGATCTTCTTCAGGATGCGGGCTACTACGGCTGCAAACCGACTAACACTCCAATGGATGTAAATCACAAGATGTGTGCTCAATCCTATGACTCCGATCTTTTGTTACAAAATCCGGAATATTATCGCCGCCTGGTTGGAAAATTGATCTACCTAACGGTAACAAGACCAGAAATCTCCTTCGTTGTTGGTATTCTCAGTCGGTATATGCATGCCCCTCGGAGCTCTCATCTTCAGGTTGTTGAACGAATCCTCTGATATCTCAAAACAGCTCCTGGTCAAGGAATAGTTTACAAAACCTCATCATCAACTCCAACACTAGTGGCATACTCAGATGCTGATTATGCTGGGTCCATAGATGATCGTCGGAGGACAATTGATCACCTGGCGAAGCAAGAAACAAGCGGTTGTTGCGCGTTCCTCAGCTGAGGCAGAATACCGGGCAATGGCATCTGTGGTTTCAGAACTCACATGGCTGGAAAGCCTTCTTACGGATCTTGGTATAAGGCTTCCCTCACCCGCTCTCCTCTTCTGTGATAGTCAAGCTGCTATACATATTGCCAAAAACCCGGTCTTCCACGAGAGAACAAAGCATATTGAGGTAGACTGTCATTTTATCTGGGAGAAAGTTCAAATGAAGAAGCTCAAACTGAAGCATGTTCCTGGTACTGAACAGGTTGCGGATGTCCTCACAAAGGCCCTGTCCAGTACTCTCTTCCATCAGTGCCTATCCAAGCTCGGCGCCTACGATTTGTACGATCCAGCTTGCGGGGGAGTGTTAGAAAGGACCATATGAGAGACCCATTTATTTGTGCCCAAATAATGTATTCCTCCTTTTTTAGTCACACGTTGTGTATAGGTTTTCTCTCCTCTCTCTCTCTCCTATAAATATGTATTCTCTCCTTGTATTTGATACGGAATATACATCAAGCTTCAGCTTTTTCTACATTATATAATGAAAGGGTAAAAATGAAAAGAAAGGGTTAGAAGGTGGAACGTTGATATAGTTTTTATATAATTGATAATAGATATCTTAGTTTTTTTTAACAAAGTTTCAAAAGAAAGAGGTCATTTGGAAAGCTTATTTTTGCTCGCCCAATATCTATACAATTTACTTAATCCAATTGTTTTTATAGATTTCACATATAAGAACAACAGATACAGATTGTCATTACTATGTATTGTTGGGGTTATTTCAACAAATCAATTATTCTATGTTGAATACCACCCCCACATAGATGGGCGGAAGGAGGTCCTTAATCGCAACCTTGACAATCAGTTACATTGTTTTGCCTCCAACCAACTGCGCCACTTGTAAGACCAGAACCTAAGCTTGTACGTCAAATACTTTTAACCTCACAGGGCCTAGAGAAATGAATGTTAAGCTTGCTAGTAGGTTTATAGTCAAGTTTCCTGCAGTCAATGCTAACAGGAACCAAGGACCCAAATATGTTTGGGTTCCTAAGGTAAAATAATTTGTTGTTACAGGCATGTCCAAAGACCAACAAAATGTCAATCTGGTATTTGGACAGTGGGTGTTATAGGCACATGACTGGAAGAAGAAGCCTCTTGAAGGACATTACCTCTGAGGAAGATGGAGCCAAAGTTAGATTTGGTGGATCTGACAGAGGCATCATCAAGGGCTATAGTATGATTACCAATGGCATAATCTCCATCTTAAAAGTAACTTATGTGGAAGGGTTACAACTAACCTTATAAGCATAAGTCAACTATGTGATCTTGGTTATGTCATTGAGTTCCACAAGGATAAGTGTTTGATTAAGAATTCAATTGATCATGAAAAAATTATATCAGGCACTAGAAGTGGCAATGTATATTGTTTAAATTTCTTGTGTTTAGATTCAGCTACACATGTTTGTCTTGTAGAAAATAAAAAAGAATCTCTTTGTGTGCAATAGCACAAGAGGCTTGCTCACATAAACTATAAAACAATCAGCAAACTCTTATCAGAAAATCTAGTTAGAAATGAACCTAATCTTAAATGCATTAAAGAGGGTATTTGTCATGCTTGTCAGATGGGCAAGCAAACTAAGACCACCTTTAAGAGCATAGGTTCCAAAGATTCAGAAATGTCTTTACTTATTGCATCTGGACTTGTTTGGTCACATGTCAATTCATAGTTTAAGAAAAAGTTATATACCATTGTGATAGTTGATGACTTCTTTAGGTATGCATGGGTGTTCTTTCTTAAAAAACGTTTGATATCTTAGATATCTTTGTTTCATTTGTCAAGCAAATTCAGAATGAAAAGAGTTGTTCTATGGTCAAAATCAGAAGTGGCCTTGGGAAAGAATTTCAGTCTGAACTAATGACAGATTTCTGTAAAGAACAAGATATCCTTCAAAAAATTTCTCCAAGAACACCACAACAAAATAGAGTTGCTGAAAGGAAAAACAGGACTCTCAAAAAGGCTGGTAGAACAATGTTGAGTGACTCTTCACTACCAGAATATTTCTGGACTAAAGGTGTCAACATTGCATGTCATGTGCAGAATAGAGCATTTATCATCAAAAGTCACAAGAAAACTCCTTATGAACTAATGAAGGGCAGAAAACCAAATCTGGACTAATTTAGAATCTTTGGATGTAAGTGTTGTCTTAAATAATGGTAAATCTTATCTAACTAAGTTTGCTGAGAAATGTTTTGAGGGGATTCTTGTTGGATATAGTAGCCACAGCAAGGCTTATAGAATATTCAACAAGAAGACTCATGTGGTAGTAGAATCAATACAAGATGTATTTGATGAGACAAGCTTGATTCATAAAGACTTGTCTAGCTCTTCTAGTGTTGCAGGTACATAATTGAAGATGAAAAAGCTAAGCCTAGAAGAATCAACATCTCCTGACCTGATCATTAAAAATGGAGAACCAGTCCAAGGAGAATCACAAGAGACAACACTTGGACAATAGCCAGCTGACACAGCAAATGCTGAAGCTCAAGGAGCACTGCCACCAGCTTGGAGGCACCACAAAGACCATCCAAGCAGTCAATTGATTGGAGAAATGAGTCAAGGAGTTAAAACAAGAAGAAGTGCTCAAAATGAAGCATTATATCTGAGCTTTCTCACTCAAATTGAACCCAAGAGATTTGAAGAAGTCAATTCAGATCCTTCTTGGATCTTGGCTATGCAAGAAGAGCTTAGGCAGTTCAAAAGATGCAAAGTGTGAAGCTAGTTCCTAGACCTCAACACCAAAATGTAATTGAAATCAAGTGGGTCTACAGGAACAAGCTAGATGAGAATGGGATCATCATCAAGAACAAAGCAAGGCTGATTGCAAAGGGATATAAACAAGAAGAAGGGATTAATTTTGACCAAACCTATGCACCAGTGGCAAGACTTGAGGCAATAAAGTTTTTCCTATCCTATGCAGCTCACAAAGGATTCAAGGTGTACCAAATGGATGTGGAGTCTGCATTCCTCAATGGGGATCTCAGGGAAGAAGTATATGTAAAGCAGCCTCCAGGTTTTGTTGTTCCTAACTTTTCTGATCATATTTATTTTTTAATGAATGTTTTATATAGTTTGAAGGATGCTCCTAGAGCTTGGTATGAAACTCTATCTAGCTTCCTCATTGAAAACAAGTTTTCAAGGGGAAAGATATATAAGACATTATTTCTAAGGAGAATAAAGAGCAAGAGATTGTTAGTTCAAATTTATATTGATAAAATAATTTTTGGATGTATTGATAACAACCTTTGCAAGAAGTTTGCTAAATTAATGCAAGAGAAGTTTGAAATGAGCAGCATGGGGGAGCTGAAATACTTCCTAGGGCTCCAAGTGAAGCAATCTGAGGATGAAATTTTCATCTCTCAGATCAAGTTCATAAATGAGCTTATAAAAAAGTTTGGAATGGAGAGTGCAACCTCAATGAGGACTCAAATGGGCTCCAATATGTCTCTAGACAAGGATGAGAAAGGGAAAACTTTTGATGAGACCTTGTACAGATGCATCATTGGATCCTTGCTCTACCTAACTGTTAGTAGACCAAATATTATATTTGCAATATGTGTTTGTGCTAAGTATCAAGCTTTCTCTAAGGAATCTCATTATACCTCTGCTAAGAGAATCCTGAGATACCTCAAGGGAACTCTTAATCTCACTATACCTCTGCAGTAAAAAGAAAGAGAGTTGTTGAAGATGAAAGAGACTCTTCAGAGGAAGATGAACACATTGTCAGCCCAACCCCTGCAGAAATTGAGGGGGAGACTGGTCAAGCATCAGTTCTAAGACTTACAACTGAACCATTGGGTGAGCTCATGGTCACTAATGAGCTACTGTTCCAAAACATGTGGCTCTAGCTGCTGAAAGACAGAAAGAACCTAAAGATAGTGCTTTAGTTGAGGGGGAGACTCACACTGAGCTCCATGCACCAAGGGTTGAAGAAGCAACCTCAACTGGGTTGGTTGTCCAAGAGAACACAGAATGCTCTCAAAAGATCCTGGATGTTGCTGATGTCGAGGATACAGGTCCAAGAGTTGTTGTTCTGAGACAGGACTCCTGATATTATGTATGACGATGTTGCAATGGATAGAATGTATCAAGACAAGGTGCAAAGGAAGGTTGTTGAGCAAGAGAAGGCTATTCCCAGCACATCTGCTCCACAACCTCAAACAGACACTTCAAGTTCAATCATCCAACAGATTAAAGATTTGCTAGCAGTTGAAAAGATTCACTACCAATCCTATATGGATAATGTGGTGAAGGACCTCAAAGAAGACATCTCTGCTCAGATGAGGGAGATGAAATCAGATATTAATCATGTCAATAGTCAAATTACTGGTTGGTTCACAAAGACAGGAACAGCAGTAGATTGTGACATGAAAGCACTGCAATCTCTGGGCACAAGGATGGATTCTACTTTGGAATCACATCAGAGGTCAGAAGAAAACCTATAAAGTGCAGTAGACTTTCTCACCAAAAGGATGGCTGACAGTCAACAGCATATAATGAGCAGATGTGAACACTCATACGTTCACCAATGAGACTTTGACTAAAAAGATAGAAAACTCCTCCCAGAACTTACAACAATGTATATTTGAAGAAGTCGAAAAGGGGGAGAAAAATAGGGCTGACCAAGTCATCTAGATAGTAAATACACTTCATCACTAACTGGGACACAATCCCAAAGTGACTGAACATCCAAGAAGTGACAGTCCTGTGAACTTTTCTGAAGGCACACAAGCAGAAGCTGGCTCCAGTCAGCAGAAGAAGAGGGCCATCAGAAGAAGAATTAGCTGCAATCAAAAGAAGAGAAGAGGCCAAAGCAGTTGAACAAAGTCTAAACATGTGGAGCCCAAGGTCAGAGCAAATAATTCTACAAACATGGATTGATCTTAGTAGCATGGGAAAAGATATTGACAAGTAGTATCCAAATGTTGAATGGACCAAACATTTAAAAACTGAAAAATCAGAGAAGAATTTACATGAAGCATCAAAAGGAGAGGACACTGCCAAAGAATGCTCCTTCCATCCCCAGCACTTATATTCAAAATCCATTCAGCTTCTTTGACAGGCAAAAACAAAAATGGAAAGCTGAAGGAAAGAAGAAGAGTTTAGATGTGCCAAGGGGCAAATATAGTTTTTGATAATCTGTTTTCAAACATTTAGAATTTTTATATATGTGATATTTTGGATGTTGCCTATAATCTGTGTCATGACTTTAATTTTTATATGTGTAGTTTATCTTTAAGTGAGGTTCTGACTTCTTCAAATATGGGAAGATTGTTGGGAACTTCACCTACAATGTTCCTAATTTGAAGTAGTCAATTCAAAGATAAATACACTTTGTATTTGACATGTTTGTTCTAGATTATTGTTTTCAGGTACTAGACAGTGCAAGTCTAACATAAGGCTAGACTTAGTATCATCAGCCATAGTTTTGTCAATGTAATCTTTCATTGCGCAAAACACCATGTCGACCGATGATCTAGACTATATTAGACTTGTCACTAACTCATAATCCTCAAGTAAAAAAGGTCTATCAAGTGAGCTGAAGCAAAGGATTTAGTTGAGAAGATCAGAATTTCACCAAGGCAAATATCGTCTTGGTAAGCTTAAATATCGTCGAGTGAAGGTCTTGATATCGTCTTGAAGACCTTAAGCTCCAAGATGATATCGTCTTGTAAACTCACAGCAACATTCATATCGTCTAGTCTAGAAGGTGTATATCTAAATATCGTTTTGGTAAAATACTGTTATGGGTCCTATTATTATTATTATTATTATTATTATTATTATTTTTCATATATGCATTTATTATGTCATAAGAGTCGCGTCCTTATATGACGCATGATTTGTGTCGTGTCCTTTTTAGTCGTGTGTCCAAGTTTGTCTTTATTTCCTTTAGTGTTATTTCCTTTTTGATGTCGATTGTAAGTCCTATTTAAAGAACATAATGTGTCTTGTATCGGTATGCAAGAAATAAAGTTTATTTCTCAAACCCTAAAGAGATCTTGGAAGCTCTCTCTCCCTCGAGCACGCCCCGCTTAGGCAGGCACGGTCAAGACTCCGTAGTATCTCCGTCTCCGTCATCTCCACCTCCGGCTACTCTACCGGCGACCCCCGAGTTGGTCCGTAACAACTTGGTATCAGAGGTCCTCTTCCGCCTACGCACGCCAAAATCGGCCTCCAGTCCAATCAGTCGTTCGATCCCGAGTCGATTCGAACGTTCGGTCGATCGATCCTTCTCCCGGCGCATCTCCTTCTCCCTGTGCATCCCCACCGCCTTCTGGCACTCGCCGCTGCAACCCCTAGCAGAGCCATCGAAGATCGTCGAAGTCATCCCGACGCGCCAACGTCGCGCCTTCTGCGCCCTTCTGCTCGTCAAGCGTCGGCGCCTTCATCACCCGCACAGCAGCGTTTGCGTCTTCGTCACCCGCACAGCAGCCTCCATTTCGCCTGCATCGAGCCCTCGACAGAGCTTCCCGCGCCTCTATTTTCCGCGGTTTCGAGACCTGCGCGACTCTGCGCTCCACGCTTTCTCGAGCCCCGTGCAAATCGAATACAACGAAGTTGCGTCCACCGCTTCCCTCAAGCCAGCGCACCCCTTTTTCTTATCGAACCTTGCGCATAGGAATTAATCAAGGGCATTCTTCTGGGGGAATATTAATTTTCCATCATTGGAAAACGACGTGGATCTCGCGGCACCTTACAAACAGCCGCCTCCAAGCAATCTAGACGTCTCGTCACCCGCTCCTTATCTCGTGCTACCTCCATCCACAATATGGTAGAGTCGACCGACTTCTTGGAAGCTATGAACCAGCTCCACACAGTTATATCTGTCATAAATGCACGCCTTCGCGACGTGGAGACACGCTTTCGGGACGTCGACGCACGACATCAGGACAACATGGCAACCCTCACCACCAAGCATAACGGACTCACAGCAGCACCTCCAGTGGTTACCACCCCACCCACGGATCACGCCAGCAGCAGTCAAGTTTCGTTACCGCCGCTCATTCGTCATGAGTCGCCACCACATACTCTTTTACGCCCTGAAGCTGTTATTCTGCCACGTTATACCCGTTTGGAATTTCCCACATACGATGGGAAAACCGATCCCTTGGGCTGGCTCACCAGGTGCGAACAATTCTTTGGCCATCAACAAACTCCGGCAGTTGAACGGCTCCCTTTGGCCTCCTTCCACCTTCTCGACTCGGCCTTGCTTTGGGCCACTCGTCTCCTCACTGATCAGCAGGGCATATCGTGGGACGACTTCAAGCGATTTTGCAACCTGCGCTTCGGCCCTCCCATCTGCAGCAACCCCCTGGGTGCCCTCACAACGCTACGCCAGACAGGCTCCGTGGACGACTATCTGGACCAGTTTCAACTTTCTTCTGGTGCACGTCACGCTTTCCCCAGAGATGCAGGTCGGCATCTTCACCGCCAGACTTCGCGATCACCTGCGACTCGATGTCGAATTTGAGGCTCCTCCAGACTTAGTGACTGCTATGAGTCTGGCCAGGCTATGTGACCGTCGCCTCCAACTGGCACAGGAGACATATCCTCCCATCAATATGGGCATTCAGCAAGAACGCACCGAGGGTCATTCAGCCCCACCAATTCGTCAACTATCTCAAGTCGATATGATGAAGCGACACGCGCAAGGCTTATGTTACAACTGCGACGAACAGTGCACTCGAGGCCACAGGTGCAAACGGATTTTCTATCTACAGGTCGAGGACTCTGATGATGAGGGCGTCGGCTGACGCGGACACCATTGATCTCCCTCGAGCTTGAGGACAAACTCAATTTGAAGGCTGGGAGAGATGTTATGGGTCCTATTATTATTATTATTATTATTATTTTCCACATATGCATTTATTATGTAATAAGAGTCGCGTCCTTATATGACGCATGATTTGTGTCGTGTCCTTTTTAGTCGTGTGTTCAAGTTTGTCTTTATTTCCTTTAGTGTTATTTCCTTTTTGATGTCGATTGTAAGTCCTATTTAAAGGACATAATGTGTCTTGTATCGGTATGCAAGAAATAAAGTCTATTTCTCAAACCCTAAAGAGATCTTCGAAGCTCTCTCTCCCTCGAGCACGCCCCGCTTAGGCAGCCACGGTCAAGGCTCCGTAGTATCTCTGCCTCCGTCGTCTCCACCTCCGGCTACTCTTCCGGCGACCCCCGAGTCGATCCGTAACAAATACTTTCCAAGACGATATCGTCTTAACAAGGTTCATATATCTTCATATCGTCTTGGAAGTATATTACATGTCTTGAAGCATTTATATGAAAGAAGAAATTGCTAAGGTAATTATCGTCGAGGTCACGTGAAATGTCATCGAGGAACCAAGACGACATTTCATGAATATCAAAGACGATTCGTCTAGAAGGGTTCAAATATCGTCTTGAAGATTATGAAGAAATATCAAGTTGACTTGTGTAGACGATTCGACTAGAAGGGTGAAGCAATGAAATATCGCCTTGAAGACTAAGCAGAGATATCAAGTCGACTCGTGTAGACGATTCGACTAGAAGGCTGAAGCAATGAAATATCGCATTGAAGACCAAGCAAAGATATCAAGTCGGTTTGCGTAGAGGATTCGACTAGAAGGCTGAAGCAATGAAATATCGTCTTGTGGAAGAGGCATCAAGACGATTCGTGTAGACAATTCGACCAGAAGATCAAAGTTGTGACATATCGTCTCGAAGGCTATATGGAGACATCAAGATGATTCGTGTAGAAGATTCGACTAGAAGGCACAAGCAGTGAAATATTGTCGATTCGTGTAGAAGATTCGACTAGAAGGCACAAGCAGTGAACTATCGTCTTGAAAGCTATGAAGAAATATCAAGTCGATTTGTGTAGACGATTCGATTAGAAGGCTGAAGCAATGAAATATCGCCATGAAGACTAAGCAGACATATTAAGTCGATTCGTGTAGAAGATTCGACTAGAAGGCTGAAGCAATGAAATATCTTCTTGTTGAAAAGACATCAAGACGATTCGCGTAGACAATTCGACTAGAAGATTGAACTAGGAAATATCGTCTTAAAGACTACCAAATTTCCAAGAATATTCGTGTAGAAGAATTGAACTACAACTACACAGTGCAAATTCGACTGGAAGAACTAAATTCGACTAGACATCTAGTCGAAGGGCGGAAAGACCAGAATTCAAATTAAAGCGCGATTTTGTCGTCTCGTCATTTATTGCTGCCGCAGATTGAGCCAATGAAAGCAGAGCTTTATGGAAAGCCGATAACTGACTTAAAAAGGACGTCCGGGAAGAGACCGTTATCAAAGGTCCTTATAAAAGGGTTGAGATAGATTTCAGCAAACCCTAATCTTGAGATTGGCAATTATTTCCATATAAATTTCTGAAGGAAGAGTTTGCCGCCGTCAACGTTCGGTTTCGTTTACAAAGCTCAAGAAAAAGAAGAAATACTTTCAAGCCGATCAATACATTCTTCTGAAGAAAATATTTAATCTTTTTACCGATTCTGAGATTCAACATTCATTGCAAGAAGATCTGTGAAGAAGCCATTTCCGCTATATGCTTCATGAAGTCTCCAGCCTTACAAGATAATATTTCTGAGTCTAAGTTTTGATTGTAAGAATATTGTTTTACATATTCACCTGTAGGATTTCTAATACTTCTGAGTCTAAGTTTTGTTTGTAAGAATATTGCTTTACATATTCATCTGTAGGAATTCTAAGAAAATTTGAATGTATGATCTTTCAGATATGAGTTGTAGGATCCTTGATAAGGATCTGAAGTAGGGAACTTTACATAGTTCCTAAGGTAGGATTCAGTTTTGAATTTGAGCTGTATGATCCAGAGATTGGATCTGAGGTAGGGAATAGGGAGTTATTCCTGAGTTGTAAGAGTCGTGGACTATGAGTTGTAAGATCTAATTGATCTGAGTTTTTGGACAAGTTAGCCAAGTCTAGTACACTGCTAGATTAGTGGAGGGTGAAGTAGACGTACCCAAATCGGGGAACCACAATAAAATACATGTGCAATCTGTGATGTGTTTGATTTTCTAAGGTTGATTGGCTTAAACGTTTAACATTTGAACAACGATCAAACACCTATTCACCCCCCTCCCCCTCTAAGTGATTAGACATCCCTCAACTTACAGTAAGGGAACACATGGGCGCTGTAAGGAGGAATCGGTGGCCTGAAAGGTTGTTAGAAGCTTCGCAGGGTTGCTACGGGAACTGGGAGGGGCGTGGAGGGAGGAGGAGAGGCTCACCGGGCTCGGACGGAAATGGGGAAGGAGGCAGGGGTGTCAGCCTTGGAGTCGCACCAATGGGTCCGCGTCAGTATCACACCAGGAGTGGGGGATAGGCGGTTCCACATTCTGGGAAATAAACCATCGATACCCCCCACCCACCATAACCTGCATATATAAATACTCAAACTGAAAATAGGGCATCCTAATCGGATGACACACAATGTCCAAACCGATCGGACGCTAAATAGGACTCAAAAAATATAAGGTAATACATCAAACTGATTTGAAACGATCGTCCGGGCGCAGCCGCGGACTCGAATCGCCCGTACGGGAAGCAGTTCACTATCTACTGCGGGAATAGACTCGTGTCGGTCGATGATCTCCATCAAGTACCCCTGGATTGAAAGGACTCATCTCCGGTGAGTGACGACGGTCGTACTTTCGGCGTAACTTCGGCGTAACTTCGGCGCAAGTCTCTCGAGCTCCTCTGAAGAAATCCACATAACATCATAAAGCGGGCAGCCAAACCAACAGACAAAATATCGCAAAATATCTCGCCCGCCTTCCATATCAAAGCCATGACCAATGACTTGACGTATGTCTCCAATGGGAACAGATGTCTCTGACTGAAATGTATCTTCGTCTTTACAGATGGACCGGTGGGACCGCCGATGGTGCGGGGTGATCCTCATGGCGCGACTCCTCAGGCGGTGATAAGGATGGAATGGTGGGGACCAAAGGTCATGGCTCAGGTGTGGGTGTGGAGAAAGGGTCAACATACATGTGTTCCTCGTAGTAAGGAGTCAGATCCTCTACGTTGAATACTCAACTAATGCCCATACTTTGAGGGATGTTAATTTCATTAGCATTTGTACCGAGCCGGCGCATGATTGTATAGGGGCCCATTCGGCGAGCGCTTAATTTCTTTGTTGGTCCTTGCAGGACCCACTCAGATCGGATGTGAACCATCACTTGCTCTCCAGTCTCAAAAATGTGTTCCCTCCTGTGTTAATCTGCTCGATCTTTATAATAATCATTACTATATGAAATTTTCTTGTGTACCGACTCATGTAGCACATGCAAATGATTAACAAACGACTCAATAGACTTATGTGAATGATGCAAATGAAGCACGACATACTCGACACACTTCCTAAGGGAAGGCCTGACAATGACTTGGATATCTCTAACATGAGGCGGCCTATCAGGAGGCTCACCGGGTGGTCGATAGAAAAATTCGGCGTGAATGACGTCATCACCCGTAGGAACGTCGTAGATGGTGACAAAAGAATACGACACACAGGTGTGATGGGTACCTCTCAAATGATAAAGCCTGTCAGGTGGCTCACTAAGAGGTGTATACAAAAATTCATCGCGTGTGTGATGACACAAACCATCCATACTAGAGTGAATGCCTTTTGGGAGGAGAAGCTCGTCAAATGAGCTTCTCGGGGACTTAATTCTAAGGGTGTCAATAATGTCAGGATGGCCCTCCAAGAGGAAAGCACCAATAACGGTAGTGTCCATGGGAATAAGTAGGACACCCACAACAAAGTCAATGCTAGCCCCATTGACCCTCCCAAGGGAGTAGTGGCTCATCAGAAGGCTTATCGGGAGGTTCAACAATGAAGTCAATAATAGTGGGATGATCCTCCAGGTGAGTGTCATTGATAGAGGTAGTGTCCTCATAAGCGGGTGAGGCAATCACTATGAAGTCAACACTATGCTCTCGGCACTCAGTAGTGATGTGACTCGGGATAATGACAGGGGCAGAGTAGGAAGAGTCCCTACTCAAGTGTGGGTCAATCGGTATAGTGTGAAGAACCAGATCCCTAGCTAAAGGAGATACTAGGTATTAGCGAGGTGCGGAGGATGGATATACCATCACAGTGTCACTACTCACTAGGTCGCTCATCCTGACTCTCGTGACCACGCTCATTAGTCATATTAGTATCACTCTCCACTTGTATCATAAGGTCAAGATCAGACTCAACTTCAAGATCACATGGACACTGAGTCTCATCAAAATGAGAAGTATAAAATCAGGTGTCGGGTCTCTCATGTTAGTGGGAGCACTACTAGACACATCGGTGACTTAATCTAAATCCTTAGGCTTTCTCCTATTGATTCTTCTTAAGGAAGACCTCATGTGATCAAAATGAGCATCCAAGCGATCAAATTGATCAAGAACTAATCATTGAAATTCGGCCTCGGGTATCTCTATTTGCGGAACACTAGGAGGGTCTTGACATGTGATGTGATCATGACGATGGTAACCTCTATAGGGATCCTGAGGGTCATCTAGGCGGTCGCTCCTAACATAGTCAAATCGTGCTCGTGGGTGGGCGTGATCCCTACGAACGTGCAGTGGTGGTCGCGTATATTCAAACTCAGGTTCCTCAAACATAGGGGATGCATAACGACGATGACCCGAACGATATTCAACTCTGCCATCATAAAGTCGTGGAGAGGTGTAATGATGATAACATGAAGACCGCTCATCGTGGTGATCGTCTTTAGCATGATGAAATTGTGTTGAAGGGGCGCCACGGTCTCTAGAATGGGTGTGCTGCGAACGATAACAATCGTCGTGATAATATGGACATTTCTCTGAAGTGGATCAATGAGATCGGGAATAGATAGACTTGGGATCCCCAAATAAAGGAGAGGAATGACGGCGATAACTAGCCATAGATAAACCTAGAGACTCTATATGACCTACCACTACGTTTATAAATGTGGCCCAAACCTTGGCTCTAATACCAATTTAATGCAGTAGCAGGACGACTCAAGATGGACACACTAAATGCGATCCGACATGCAATGTGATATGATGTAAATGAGAGAGGAGGTCCGCATAAAATAACAACAGTAAACAATATTATAAGAAAAAGATGCAGAGGCACAAGCGTTCACAAATATTGATTAGGGCAAAGCAATTGACATTCAACAAACAAACCAAGGCGCAAATATTTTAAGCATGCGCAGAATAAACCTTGTAAGTCACACAACCAATACACATAACAAATGAAACAAACATCCACAGAAATATGGTGACAGTACACAACAATCATAAATAAAGATTCCAAACTACAACTTACACATGCAGGCGGAGGTGGAGGTGGGATATGACGGCGTTCCCGAAGCGGGTGACTGCGTCAAGGGTTGCAGACGTCTGGACAGCAACTAACACTGGGTATGGAGGGGGTGGGAGGATGGATAGTGGCGAGTTTGAGGATGGAGGAATGGGATCCAGTGGGGCTAGAGTGGTCAGCGGCTGTAGGGGTTTAGGAAAGAAGAGGAGGGGTCGGGCTTCAAATCGGTGAGGGGAGAGGAACTTTTTCAGTGATTGAGTGTTGTGGGGAAGTGTAGGCGGCATTGGGGATGGGGGTAATGTTGGACTGTGACCAGGAGGGAGCTTCTGGAGGTCGGTAAGGGAATACCTGGACGCTATAAGGAGGAATCGGTGGCCTGGAATTTTTTTGGAAGCTTGGCAGGGTTGTTGCGGGCACTGGGAGGGCGTGGAGGGAGGAGGAGAGGCTCACGGGACTCGGACGAAACTGGGGAAGGAGGCAGGGGCGTCGGCCTTGGAATCACACTAAGGGGTCCTCGTTGGTATCGCACTGGGAGTGGGGGGTAGGCGGTTCCACATTCTGGGAACTAAACCATCGATAACCCAACCCACCGTAACCTGCATATATAAATACTCAAACAAAAAATAGGATGTCCTAATCGGATGGCCCACAATGTCCAAACCGATAGTACGCTAAATGCGACTCAAAAAATACAAAGTAATACATCAAATTGACTCGAAACAAACGTCTGGGCGCAACCGCGGACTCGGAACTCCCGTACGGGAAGCGGTTCACCGCCTCCTGCGGAAATAGACTCGTGTCGGTCGCTGATCTACATCACAAAGTTGGAAAACAAATTCATGACAAACGATAAGGGAAAAAATAGACCACCACCCGCATGAATACAACTTGTGCAAGAATTTAAGGAATTAACTAAAAAGAGGCTTCTTAAATCTGTACAAGCACTGTTAAGTAATTTTTTTTACCAAAATTGCAGGCAAACTTGAACATTTAATATTAGGTAGGTCATATCTAATAGTTGGTCCAAGGATTCAGTCGGGATTTAAGCTAAATAATTTTAAGAAGGGTCCATCCTATCCATTGATCTTTTAATTATGGCATCCACTAAAAAGCCATAATTTTGTACAACAGATGAAGTTTCTAAAGTATTTATACTATGTTAAGAATGTGATGGGGGATTTGGGAGAGAAGAAGAGGATTCTAGGGTTTGAGAGGAAAAGGAGAGAAATGCCTCGAGAGTCTTCAATAATCCTCCACAAAGCCACCTTAGGAGTATTAATACCCCTCGGGCCCAAGAGAGTCGGTCGGCCATCCCCATATGGGTTGAACCCGTTGGTTCAGCCCCACCTGCCACCATCTGAATTAATTAAGGGGGGGCTAAACTGATTGGTTCAGCCCCGCTTGATGCTCCTTCTCCAACTTCATTCCTCCGCCTTTAGTATTGTTGTCCCGCGAACCGGAGGTTATGAGGATTCATAACATTCCCTACCTCTTCAACAACCAGCTTGTCCTCAAGGTGGAAATCTGGATACAATTCCAGGAACTCAAGCAGATCGACCCAAGTGTTGTGGGTTGGAGATAAGTTCTTCCATTTGACAAGGATTTCCTGACGGTATTCCATTCCGCGTTTCTTCCACTTAGTGAGCAGCACCTCCTCGGGAAGTGGTCGCAATTCTCCGCCATGGGTTGCTTCCGGAAGGGTAGGGGATGCATGTGTTGTTTCCCTGATTTTCTTCTTTAACAAGGAGACGTCGAATGTGGGATGAATACACGAGCCCGCAAGGAGGTGCAAGGTGTACGCCCGGTCCCACCCTCTGAAGGATCCTGAAGGGACCATAATAGCAGGGGGTCAACTTCTGGTTAGTCCTCCGGGACACCGAAGCTTGTCTATAAGGCTGGAGCTTCAAGAAGACTTCATCACCAACTGCAAATTGACGTTCGGACCGGTGTTTATCCGCTTGCACCTTCATCCAATTTTGGGCGGCCAGGAGGTTTTCTCGTAACAATGTAAGGGTACGGTCCCGGTCGCGCAACTCACGATCAACAGCAGGTAGCGTCGTTCCCCGTGGTTCATATGTACCCAAGCTCGGGGCGGAGCGCCCATAGACAATTTCAAAAGGAGTAAATTTACTGGTCGTGTAGTAGGTGGTATTATAGTAGTACTCTGCCCAATGCAGCCATTGTGTCCATATGCGGGGCTCGTCCATCACGAAGCACCGTAAGTATGTCTCAACTCCTCGATTGAGTACCTCTGCTTGTCAGTCTGTTTGTGGATGGTTGGCGGTACTCATACATAGGCGAGTGCCCTACTACTTCAAGACTTCCTTCCAGAAGTTGCTCACAAAGACCGGATCCCGATCAAATATGATGGCCCGGGGGACACCATGAAGTCTGACTATCTCCCGCACAAACAAATCCGCTACTGATTCACCTTCATAGGGATGGCTCAGAGCCAGGAAGTGCCCATACTTGGATAATTTATCCACCACTACCAAAATGACTGTCTTCCCTTAGGACTTTGGTAGTCCGTCGATGAATTCCAAAGAAATTGTATTCCAAATATGTCGTGGTATCTCCAGGGGAGTGAGTAGACCCGTCGGGGATGTGGTTTCGTATTTCTGTCGTTGACAAATCTCGCATTGTTGCACAAACCACTGGACATCCCTCTGTTGGCCCTTCCAGAACACATTAACTTTCACTCATTGTAGGGTACGTAGAACTCATGCAAGCCCCCTACTGGTGAAGAATGGAACTCGTGTAACATAGTGTCCTTCCATGGCGACGTTGAGGATATGACCACCCGGTCATGAAAGTACAAGTGCCCGTTCAGCAGCCGAAATCCGGGAGATGTGTCCTATCCTTATCAAAGTGACTCTACGAGAGGACGAAGCTCAGGGTCCTGTAGAATCTCCTTCTGTATGTCATCTAGTGCTCCGATCAGTGGACCTCAGATGTCCTGGAGTGTCCCATCTGGTAAGCAGGATAGTGCGCGGCCACGACGTTCTCTTTCCCTTGCTTATAAACTATCTCGTAGTCATAGCCCAGCAAAATTGTCACCCATTTTTGTTGTAGAGGAGATGCCACCCGTTGCTCCAAGAAATATTTCAAACTTTGATGCTCTGTCTGGACCTTAAAGGGTCTGCCCAATAGATACAGTCGCCAAAAAGCCACGGCATGTATGATGGCTAGCATTTCCTTCTCATAGGTAGACAAACCCAACGTCCGTGGTGCCAACACCCTGCTGAAGAAAACTATCCGTCGGCCCTCTTGCATGAGAGCGGCCCCAATCCCTACGCCGGAAGCATCGATCTCTAGTATGAATTCCCTGGTGAAATCGGGGATTGCCAGCACCGGTGTTGTCATCATGGTCTTCTTGAGAGCTTGGAATACCGCTTCCGCTTCCTCCTTCCAGCAGAAGGCATACTTATGTAACAGCTGAGTCAACGACCGAGCTATCTTCCCATAATCCTTCATGAACCGCCTGTAGTAGCCTGTAACCCGAGGAAACCCTGGAGAGCACGGACAGTGACCGGTCTAGGCCACGTTTGCATGCACTCAACCTTCTTGGGATCGGCCTGGACTCCTTGTGTGGATACAATGTGGCTCGGGTACTCCACTCCTCCTGACCAAAAGAGCATTTGGAGCACTTGGCATAGAGCTGGTGCAGTCGGAGTATCACGAACACTTGTTCCAGATGTTGAAGATGTTCTTCCCAATTGGCATTGTAGATAAGAATGTCATCAAAAAATATTAAAACAGACCTGCGAAGGAGGTGCCTGAAAATCTCGTTCATCACTGCCTGAAATGTAGAGGGTGCATTTGAGAGTCCAACGGCATCACAACGAACTCGTAGTGACCATCATGTGTCCGGAAGGAGGTTTTGAAGATATCCTCATCCTTCATACTGATTTGGTGGTACGCCGAACGCAGATCCATCTTAGTGAACAAGTGTGCTCCATGTAGTTCATCCAGGAGTTCCTCGATCATGGGAATAGGGAATTTGTCTTTGATGGTAGCGGTGTTCAGAGCGCGGTAGTCAACCTCCATGAGCGGTCCTTTTCTTCACCAGGATGATGGGTGAGGAAAACGAGCTGGTGTTGGGTCAAATAATCCCTGCGGATAGCATCTCATTAACACTCAGTTCTATCTCGGCTTTCTGTATGTGCGGATAACGGCAGGTCTGAATGTTGGTCGGTACAGTCCCATCCTTCAGGTTGATCTGGTAATCTCGGAATCATCGAGGGGGTAACGATCGGGGTTCCTAGAATACCTCTGGATACTGGTGGAGCAGTGGTGTCATCTGTTCTGGGACTTCTTGCGGGAGTGTTGCCTGTGGCACGAGCTCCATAATCACCGTCACACTGTCCTCTTGTTCCCACAGTCTCTATAAGCACCGAAGAAAGATTTCCTTCATCGGAGAGATTCTGATCCCATTCAAACAGTATAGCCTCCCTTCGTGAGCAAATTCCATGGTCATGCGGTCCCAATCCAGGGTTACTTTCCCAGTTGTCTCAAACACTGGACCCCCAGAACCATATCTGACCCGCGGATGGGCAACAAGTAAACATCCATCCTGCATGTGTAGCCTTGCACACTAAACCCCACTCCTTCAGCGCCCCTTCACACTGCAACTTATTCTCGTCAGCCACCATTACTTGGAAAGTGGCATCCTTAGTGATCTCATGCCCCAGCTTTTGTGTCACGGTGGGGTTAATAAAGTTGTGAGTGCTTCCACTATCAATCAAGATTGTCACCTTCTGTTGGCAACAAGTAAACATCCATCCTGCATGTGTAGCCTTGCACACTAAACTCCACTCCCTTCAGCACCCCTTCACACTGCAACTTAATCATGTCAGCCACCATTACTTGGAAAGCGGCATCCTTAGTGATCTCATGACCCAGCTTCTGTGTCACAGTGGGGTTGATAAAGTTGTGAGTGCTTCCACTATCAACCAAGATTGTCACCTTCTGTTGGCAGATCCGCCCTGCGATACGCATAGTGAGCGGTGTAGATCCTCCCTCATTGCTTGGATAGATACCCCGAACTCGGTAATGTCTAAGTTGTCTTCGTGCTCTCCTTCTTTCTCCGGCTCCTCGCCATTTTCTTCTTACCAATCGTCAACTTCGAATTCTCATACACTGTCAAAAAGACATATTTGATTCACAGTCGCATGAGAGCAAATGAGTGTTAAGCATGAACCTCTTTCTCTTCTGTGACTTCTTCAAAAGCAAAGAGCTCGATACAACCATTCCCATTGGTCTTAGCACGTACATCTGGATCATCTGACATTTGTGACCGGGAGTGTACTTGTCGTCACAGTTGAAACACAATCCCTTCTCCTTCCTCGCCTGTAGCTCTGGTCATGTCAATTATTTAACGGGTGTCTTTCCGGTCACCACCTGTTCCTTCCTGACATCCAAAGGTTTTGTAGTATTCCTCGTATTCCCCACTCTTGACCTCTGTAGGTTGAATCGTTCCTCCTAAATCCGGGAAAGGTTAATGGCGTGGGCCAGGCTACTTGGCATATAAGCATGCACTTCATCTCTGATGTCATCCTTCAATCCTGATACAAGGCATCTCAGGAGTGTTTTCTCCTCCCACTGTACTCTGTTCGCGAGTCTGTCAAACTCTGGGCAGTATTCCATGTCTGTCCCCTTCTGTCTCAGTTTCTGGAGGAGAGCTTCAAAGTTTTCATATTCCAAAGGTCCTAAACGGGCTGCAAATCCGTCAACGAACTCGGCCCACGGGGGATATTCGCATCCGTGGAGGAACCACTGGGTCCACTGGAATGCGTCATCTTCCAGATGGAATGAGGCCAGCCGTACCCACTTTTCTTCTGGGATCCCCTGGTAACTGTAGAACAACTCTGCCTTTTGGACCCATTTTCAGCGCATCTCCTCCTTTGAACTTAGGATAATTCATGTGAGTCATCTTCAGTTGCACGTGGGTTCTCGGATATTTGGATTCGAGGCCCCCATACTCTTGTCCGAGTCCAATCAGTCGTCGTCGGTCCGGCCACGGGTACCACCCATCCTCCCCGTACGGGATTCCGACCCGTACTTCCATTGGGAGTGGCTTGTACTCCTCTGTGCCGCCTCCATAATTGTTGTCGGTCGGGGTTGTACGCCTAGGATTGGGAACCCCGTCTGAACTCCCTGGAAGCCTTCCCGCTTTCTGTAGACACCACGCGCGTGGACACCTTCTTCCTGGTAGGGGAAATCTCCGATGGACGCTCCGTTGAAGCCATTCGGGGTTGCGTCGATCCCGGCTGGGTGTCGTCGGGGCCCTTCCGCCCTTCCTCTGTCTCCGGCGCGGCCTCGGAAGGCTATTCCGGAGCGATCGCTACCTCCCGTGAGGTCGACGGGGTCGACGTTACCGCCGGCAGTCGGATTCGATCGCTGCTACTGAGCGTTGGTTTCCTCGATGGGCACCGACTTCCCATTGATGCTTTGCGACAGCAAGCTTTTGATCTCCTCCATGCGAGCATCCAATCGTTCCTCTAATCATTTCTCTGATTTCTTCAATTTCTCTTCGATGGTAGCCACCATATTTGAAAGTCCGGTATAGTTCTCCTCTAGGGTTGCGAGCCTGGTGGATTCTTCCTGCGAGCGGGTCACCATGGTAGAGGATGGAGCCTCTAATACCAAATGTTAAGAACGTGATGGGGGATTTGGGAGAGGAGAAGGATTCTAGGGTTTGAGAAGAAAAGGAGAGAAATACCTTGAGAGTCTTCGATAATCCTCCATAAAGCCACCCTAGGAGTATTAATACCCCTCGGGCCCAGGAGGGCCGGTCAGCCCTCACCATAGGGGCTGAACCCGTTGGTTCAGCCCCACCTACCGCCATCTGAATTAATTAAGGGGGGATGAACCGGTTGGTTCGGTTTGGTTTTCTATACATCATTGAAAATGACAGCATATCAAATATGCGCAGCGGAAAAAGAACAAAAACAACCCTAAACAGTTCAAGGAACTTGCGATTTCATGAATCAAGAAATAAAAGAGTAACACATTGCAATATACCTGAGAGGGATTGAGTCAATACTCAACCAAGATGCTCCAAAATCAGATCCAGAAACTGGTGGCTGAGTTCCAAGCACAGAAAGTAGATCTGTGTCTCTATAGCAGTCCACACGAGCGAAGGAGAACCCTAGCTTCCTGTCGAACAAGAACTAGGTCGGAGAAGGAAAGCCCTCTACGTTTCCCACGGACTGCTAGATCCGTCAAAGGGGAAAGGCAGCGGCGGCGGGTTGCGGGATATCGTGGTCGGTCCGAACGCTTCCTTCGGCTTGCGGAACACTTTCGTCGCTCTGATAAAATCCCAAAAGGAGACAGCACTCCCTAGGGCATAGAATCGTATCATATTTATACCCCAGGCGCAAAAGAGGATACCCGCAGACCCGAGACTAGTATTGGAGTATTCAGCAAGTACCGTTGTGATCACTAAATATCGAAGAGACGATCTCGACGATATCGTCGTGATAACATGTAACGTCAAGACGATCTTGACGGCATCGTCTTGATGACATATATCGTCTTGAAGACCCATATCGTCGAGACAATCTCGACGACATTGTCTTGAAGACCTATATTGTCATGAAGACATATACCGTGTTGAATACATAGACATCGTCGAGACGATCTCGACGATATCGTCTTGAAGACCTATATCGTCGAGACAATCTCAACGATATCATCTTGAAGACCAAAGCATCGTCTTGACAATCAAGACGATATAGGCAACACTTAGCCGTTTTGACCTAACTCCAGTGAGTCATAGGATTGGTCCTTCACTCATATCCAATATGAGTAAGGCCAACACAATCCTTCACTCCAACTTCTCCAAACACTCTTGTGTGTGACCTCAGAGGCTCATATCGTGTTGGCAGTAAGACTAACTGCTTGATTGCTTTGAGATCACCTAGGAAACACCAACAGTCTCTCACTTGATCACAAAGTATCAACAAAAGTCTCACAAACAATGAGCGGCATCTAGCAATACATCATTGCTACCCAAGAAATAAGAGTTCATAACTCAACAAACATGTCTTGACCAATGTATCAATGTTGTCATGTCCCTTTGTCCCTTACATCCGGATAGAACTAAAGGCATGGACCGTGTCGCCCTCATAATTGTTCAATCCTAGTTTCCTGATCTAGAATAGACCTTAAGAGACTGGTAAACTCAATATCACATATTGGCTCAACCTAGCATGACCATGCATTTCTCGGTCTCATTCCATCAAGGGGTCCATGGATGTAACTCCTGTCATAAAGAAGGACAAATCTCATATCTGTCCACACACAAACACCCAAATGAATCGTAACATACTCAATAACCACTCTTATCATCAACCTTTCTCAAGGAAGACTTTAGATGGCATCAAAATACGTTTTTCCTCACTTGATGAATGTTGTGACTTCAGGTCAAAGAACTACAAACACCATTGTCAGTTGAGACCTACTTGTGACTCGTTTATATAACAATCCACAAAGTAGTCTCAAGGTGGGTCTGTCCAGTATAACTTGTTCACTAACAAGTACCCATGTGATGACTTGATATCACAATATCATGACCTGTGAGAACCGGTCATCAATCAACGCACATGTTAGTCTTAATGTATCATCATTGCCCTTCAACTTCTAAGATGATATTCTGACCAGGGACCATTTAAGAATGAAGTTTCTAGTAAACATAGGCCCTCGCATTCAAGTCACGCACTTGAATTCATATGGAAACAAACATTCTAAGGGCATCTATTATGCTAATTAATCTATCATATAGAAACAGTGAAAATAATACAAGAACTTGTCATAAATGTAAAATGAAAAATACAGTACATATCACAATTCATCAAATGAATAAACAACCAACAAACATACAATTCACAAGGCTCCCACTAAAGACGATCATTCAGGTATTTAATACCCATTGATCTAACATGACAATCATGTTTCCTTTACGCAAAAGGCTTTGTCAGTGGATCCGTTATGTTTTCTTCAGTCGGTGCTCTGCAAATGTTCACATCTCCTCGATCGACAATCTCTCGAATAAGATGAAACCGCCGAAGTATGTGATTGGAGCGCTGATGAGATCTAGGTTCCTTAGCTTGGGCTATTGCACCATTGTTATTACAGTAGAGAACTACGGGGCGAACAATGTTAGGAACTACATCTAGCTCGTCGATGAATTTCCTAATCCATACAGCCTCCTTCGCTGCATTTGTTGCAGCAATATACTCGGCTTCTGTCGTAGAATCGGCAACTGTCTCTTACTTGGAGCTCTTCCAACTTACAGCTGCTCCATTAAGGCAAAATACAAAACCTGACTGGGACTTTGAATCATCCCTATCAGTCTGGAAGTTAGCATCTGTGTAACCATTTACAACGAGCTCTTCCTCTCCACCATACACCAAGAACATATCTTTAGTACTTCTCAAGTACTTTAGGATATTCTTGACAGCTATCCAGTGACCATCACCAGGATCAGACTGATACCTGCTCGTCATGCTTAAAACATAAGAGACATCGGGTCGTGTACATAACATTACATACATGATTGATCTAATTGTCGAAGCATATGGAATCAACTCCATGTGGTCCTTACCTTCCAAAGATTTAGGGCACTGGTCCTTAGAGAGACTCACACCATGAAAAGCATATGTAAGTCGTTTCGCCCAAGTCTTTCATAGAAAAGCAGCTCCCTAAGTTGTTCTTAACAACTTGCAGGGTCGGATTGTCATTCCCGATCAACAGTATGACATCTACATACAATAACAAGAAGATAATAATACTCCCACTAATCCTCTTGTAAACACAAGGCTCATCCTCGTTCTTGATGAAACCAAACTTGTTGATTTTTTCATCAAAACGAAGATTCCAATTTCGAGAAGTTTGTTTCAATTCATAAATGGATCGATTCTACTTGCATATTTTAGTGGCTTCATTTGGAGACTCAAAACCCTCAGGTTGTGTCATATACACTTCCTCAAGGAGGTTTTCATTAAGGAAACCGTTTTGACATTCATTTGTCAGATCTCGTAGTTATAATACGCAGCAATAGCAAGTAGAATTCTGATGGACTTGACCGTGGCCACAGGGGAAAAGGTCTCATCATAGTCAATACCATGAATTTGCCTGAAACCTTTAGTCACCAGCTGGCCTTTGAATGTCTGTACATTCCCATCCATGTCGGTCTTCTTCTTGAAGACCCACTTGCACCATATGGGACTTACCCCTTCAGGTGGTTCCACCAAAGTCCAAAGTTGGTTTGTATACATAGAGTCCATTTCAGATTTCATGGTCTCAAGATATTTCTCGGAGTCTGGTCCATTCATAGCCTCTTGGTAGGTTGCAGGCTCATCATCATGATCCATAAGCAACACATTACCTATTTGAGACACGAGAAATCCATATCTCTCAGGCTCAAATCTTGGTCTACCAGATTTACGTATGACTTGTGTTTCTTGAGCAGGCTCTCTAGCTACAACTTCTTGTAGTCCTTGCTCAGGTTCCAATTCTGGATCATTCATTGTCTGTGTCTCTTGAACTTCTTCAAGTTCTACCCTGATGTTCTCTCTTGACAGAAACTCTTTCTCTAGAAAAACACCACTCCTCGCGACAAACATTTTGCCCTCGGATCGCAGGTAGAAGTAATACGCTTTGGTTTCCTTAAGATATCCCACAACATAACACTTACCTGATTTGGGTTCCAGCTTGTCAGGCATTTAACGTCGTACGTATGCATCACAGCCCCAAATCTTAATGAACGACATATTATGACGCTTCCTAGTCCATATCTCATATAATGTATTTTGAACCGTCTTCGTCGAAACTCGATTTAGTGTGAAAGCAGCAGTCTCTAGAGCAAAACCCCAAAAGAAAACGGGCAAATCTGCATGACTCATCAACGATCGCACCATGTCCAACAAAGTACGATTCCTCCTCTCAGACACACCATTATGTTGTAGTGTTCCGGGCGGAGTGAGCTGTGATACAATACCACACTCTCTCAGATGATCACGAAACTCATGACTCAGATATTCGCCACCTCGATCAGATTGGAGTGATTTTATCCTCTTTCCCAGTTGGTTCTCTACTTCATTCTTAAACTCTTTGAACTTTTCAAGGGTTTCGGATTTACACCTCATAAGATATACATATCTGTATCTACTGAAATCATCAGTAAATGTAACGAAGTAGTAGAACCCACCTCTAGCCATAGAACTCATGGGTCCGCATATATCACTATGTATTATACCCAAGAGATCATCAGCCCTCTCACTACAACTAGTGAAAGGAGCTTTCGTTATCTTGCCTAATAAACATGACTCGCATCTCTCAAATGATTCATAATCAAATGAGTCCAATAGTCTATCTCTACGGAGCTTGAATATGCGTTTCTCGTTTATATGAACTAAACGACAATGTCAAAGGTATGTAGGATTCGAGTCATTTATTTTTAGTCTTTTAGTATTTTCTACATTATAGATCGGATGGTCTAAGTTCAAAACATATAAACTATTAAACAAATGGGTTACACCATAACAAACATCATTCATAAAAATCGAACAACAATTGTTCTTAATTATAAACGAAAAACTTTTCATGTCAAGACATGAAATGGATATACTGTTTCTAGTTATGGCTGGAACAAAATAACAATTATCTAGTTCTATTACAAGCCCAGTGGGCAAAATAGACGATAGACACCAACGGCATCAACTCTTGCTCCATTTTCGACGCGCAGGTCCACCTCCCCTTTACCCAGCATTCTTCTCCTTCCCAATTCCTGCACATTTGTACAAATGTGAGAACCGCATCCGGTATCCAATACCCAAGATGAAGGAGCAGAAAGGTTTATCTCTATAACGTAAATACCTGAAGTGGAAGTCACACTTCCCTTCTTCTTTTGCAGATCCTCAATATAGAGGGGACAGTTCCGCCTTCAATGCCCTGTCTTACCGCAGTGGTGGCATTTTCCTTCCTTCGCCAGACCTTTCCTTTTCAGTGCAGAAGATTTGGGATCAAGATGAGACTTAGATCCTATCTTTGTCTTCTTCAATCCCTTGGGCTTGCCCTTGCCTTTATGCACCATCAGTATTGGGCTAGCATGCTTGACCTTCTTCATATTATTTTCGGCAGTTCTCAACATGCCTAGGAGCTCGGACAGTGTCTTGTCTATTTCATTCATGTTATAGTTCAAGACGAACTGCTCATAACTGTCCGGCAACGATTGCAGGATCAGATCTGTGGCCAACTCTTGGCCCAAGGAAAAACCCAGTCTATCAAGATTCTATATATACCCAATCATCTTGAGTACGTGAGTCCCTACTGAGTCTCGAGCTCCCATATTGCACTGATATAATGCCTTGGATATGTCAAACCTCTCTTGCCGAGGTTGCCCCTCGAACATTTTCTTGAGGTGCTCGATTATCTCATAACCACACATGCTCTCGTGTTGCTTCTGAAGCTCAGAGGACATGGCAGCAAGCATGAGGCATTCCACATCCAAGGTATCATCCTGATACTTCTTGTAAGCATCTTTGTCTGCTCGCGGAGCATTCCCGGTCGGCTCTGTAGGGGCTTCCCCTTCCAAGAAATAGAGCTTGTGTTCTTGCCTGAGAACAACTCTCAGGTTTCTGTACCAGTCAAGGAAGTTCGTCTCATTGAGCTTATCATTCTCAAGGATGGCTCTTAGGGACAAGGTGGAGTGAGATCCACTTGCCATGGATATTCTACAAGGAATTTTGCAAAATAGATTTTAGTACTATATTTCAAAATACATTTTATTTAATAAGGACTTTTATTAAAATCTCTCACTATTTTATTCAAATTAATAACCCTTAATATCAATTCGAAAAGTTATGCGAGTTACTCTCTTAGTGGACAAGATCCGTATTTCACCAACACAATGAGTCTGCTTTGGCGTTCCTCACATAATGTGGTTATTTAGGTAGACAACACTTGTCAATTGCATCAATAAGCAACTCATGTATGGTTGGTGAATAACTCTTTATTCGCATCCATCATATGGTGCATGCCAACCATATTCCTCTAGGCACACAACCTTTGAGGTCACCTAGTTAAGTTAGACCCGATGTCGACAGTGGGATATCACAATTATCCGCTCGCACCCTTACCAAGATAGATTAATGCACCTTGCTTTGGCAAGCCCACACTTCATCGATCGAGGCAAGAAGCATGTCATCCATCGGAAGGCATCTGAATACTTAATATTAGATAAGGGATTTTAAGATACAATCGATGAACATTTTATCGTGATTAACATTTAATCAATGTGCACATTCACAAAATTACAACATTCACAATCCAAATACATCCCAGATGTGTACAAAATAAACTTATCAACATTTTGATAAAAGGGCTAAATATGAGCATTTAGAACACTTCTAAATCTCCAGATTTACATGCATTGGACACAGGCAAAACAACTCCACTTAGGTAGTAGACAAGCTCGTCTCTCGATGTCAGATTCAAAATCTTGGACACTTGATTTCACAAACCAATTAGAGGGACGGTTACTGCAAAGGAGAAACAATTTTTGAAACAATGAAATTGCAACGCAATCACATGCGTTTTAAATCTAAGACATTTAGAATATTTCTAAATCTCTGATGTACGCGCAATGGATCGTCAACCTCCCTCTGATACCCCTGTCGGGTTTTCTATACATCATTCAAAATGACAGCATATCAAATATGCGCAGCGGAAAAAGAACAAAAACAAACCTAAACAGTTCAAGGAACTTGCTATTTCATGAATCAAGAAATAAAAGAGCAACACATTGCAATATACCTGAGAGGGATTGAGTCAACACTCAACCAAGATGCTCCAAAATCAGATCCAGAAACTGTTGGTTGAGTTCCAAGCACAGAAAGTAGATTTGCGCCTCTATAGCAGTCCACACGAGCGAAGGAGAACCCTAGCTTCCTGTCGAACAAGAACTAGGTCGGAGAAGGAAAGCACTCTACGTTTCCCACGGACTGCTAGATCCGTCAAAGGGGAAAGGCGGCGGCGGCGGGTTGCGGGATATCGTGGCCGGTCGGAACGCTTCCTTCGGCTTGCGGAACACTTCCGTCGCTCTGATAAAATCCCAAAAGGAGACAGCACTCCCTAGGGCATAGAATCGTATTCTATTTATACCCCAGGCGCAAAAGAGGATACCCGCAGACCCGAGACTAGTATTGGAGTATTCAGCAAGTACCGTTGTGATCACTAAATATCGAAGAGACGATCACGACGATATCGTCGTGATAACATGTAACGTCAAGACGATCTTGACGACATCGTCTTGATGACATATATCGTCTTGAAGACCCATATCGTCGAGACAATCTCGACGACATTGTCTTGAAGACCTATATTGTCATGAAGACAATCTCGACGATATCGTCTTGAAGACCTATATCGTCGAGACAATCTCAACGATATCATCTTGAAGACCAAAGCATCGTCTTGACAATCAAGACGATATAGGCAACACTAGCCGTTTTGACCTAACTCCAGTGAGTCATAGGATTGGTTTTTCACTCATATCCAATATGAGTAAGGCCAACACAATCCTTCACTCCAACTTATCCAAACACTCTTGTGTGTGACCCCATAGGCTCATATCGTGTTGGCAGTAAGACTAACTGCTTGATTGCTTTGAGATCACCTGGGAAACACCAACAGGTTCAGCCCCGCTTGATGCTCATTCCTTCCTCCGCCTTTGTTATTGTTGTCCCGCGAACCGGTCGTTATGAGGATTCATAACATACTATACTAGGTTGCTTGACTTCCATATATATCTGTACAAGGACTATTTTTCCAATTTCATGCTTATTGAACAATATTATTCATCCGTTTAAGCTTCAATACTCTGATAAAATTGCTTAGTACTAGATACTTTATAGGAATAAAGGTGAGTTCTTTTGCCATCATTGGGTAACGTAGATCTGCGGCATCTGGCTGAGGGTTTCTTGTAAGAGATTTGGCGTAGTCGTAGTAGACAGATGGTCTTCGTGTACGTACGCAAAATAATATGGCTGACGCATTGTGTCTCCTTGTTTCTGTGCTTAACTCTACATGCCTCAACAAAATCCCAAATTCTTGGTAGAGCCTCCTAGATCAAATTCCAATTCAATTGGTTATCATTTATGTAAAAGTCACGGGTGGCCATATTAAATGTGGAAAACATCAAAAAGTAAAGATGAATGTGTGGTGAATAGGGGTATAATAGATACAAAAAAAGTTATATAAGAGAGATGGTAAGAGTAGCGCAGCTGAAGATATGATGGAAAAATAAACCTAAACAGGATGGAATGCACACTAAAAGGTAGAGGACGTAGAAATAACACGAGTAGATAAATTAATGTGAAAAAATTAGAATGGAGAGGACTAGAAGAATTTAATATGGGTAAATATCATACAAAGGTTTGCAAAACATAAAATTAACACCTCTTGTAACATCCAACAAGAATGAATGTAGACAAAAATAGAGTCAGCATCCCATGTAGCATCCAACAAGAATGAATGAGAATGAGGGTTTACAAAATAAAAGAACAGTAGTTTGAACATGTTGATTTCTATCAATATTGAGGGTGGGACCACATTGAGTACAGGTATCCAGCTAAAGAAAGAGGTTTCAGCACCTTCTTGTCAGTTTCCTAAACTGCCTGATGAGCACTAACACCTATAACACCAAACAAATCAGAATAATCAACTGAGGTGATTCTTAATTTCAGAATGTAGGAAATTAAATCTAACCTCAGAAGATTTTACCACGAAACTAAACTAGCCTGTTGAAACATTAAGTCATTAATAAAGCCTAAGATTCAACTTCAGCTTTTTCACTCCAACTTCACAAGATTACATGCAGTAACTATAATAGCAAGTGAACAACCAGCACTTGGACAAAATTATAAAGGAAATATTTGAAGGGCTTACACACTTCTAGTTAAGCCACATGAATATTTCTTATTAATTGCGCACAAGTCGTTGAATAAATTTACAACTAATTTCTACCATTTTCAACCATAGGTATAGTCAACTCACGGACACTGGTCCAATAAAATCTCTGCACCAAAATAAGTTATTAAAAAGTGGTCATTTCCCTGACGTTCTCAAAGCAGCAAACCTCTCCATACTTACATGTTTTATACCTGGCAGAGATTTCAAATTAATATAAAGATGATAATCTTAAGCATGGCATATATTGTTAGGAATAAGAACGCAAAAGGTTTCCCACAAACGTGCAAAATGATAACCAAGAAACCAGTAAGCATTCAAGCTTAAGAGCTAAAAGTTAAGTAGCCAATGAATTTTTCGTACCTGGAACTTCTGGGAAATTGTAACATGATGATGTTCCACAGTTACAGTCATCGAAGATGGTGAAACATCAAATTCAGTATTCTCCCCCTTATAATAAGGTAAAAGATCATAAACCCCTAAAGCATAGACAAAATAAAATTAGTTCTAGAGTTGAAATAGAATTTTTTTCTTTAAAAAAAATTCTCTGTTAAATGAATGATGGGGATCACGCCACACTTTGGGTCTACATGACGATCAAGACCGTTCATTTCGAGCAGATTGTTGATAGAGGAATTTTAGTATTTTTAGGTATTTTTCTGATTTTTATTTAGTATGCTTTGAAAGACATCATGATTGGAGAATCATGACCATTCATGGCTCTTCCTTAGTCTATATATAGAGGTAGAAGTCTCACTTGATAGGTGTAGAAACTCGGATACCGGTTCAACGGAGTTCGGACCAAGAGGGGGTAACTTGAGTTACTTAACCCACAGTCGGGCACCCAAGACTGAGTATTCTGAGCCCAGATCTGACCCTCACAAATGGTAGATTGGAATGCCCACACATGGACCCACGAGCTGCTGCGAGGAAGTCACACCACACACCACACACCCGGAAGTTCTCTTGACTTCCCCTCCCAAAACCAAGTATTGAGCTCGGCACCTCGGATGGCACGGAGAAAAAACTCGAAAGTTGTGAGCTCTAGGAGGTTGGGTCTGCCTTCTCTGAGGTGCTATGGGGTCATATTTATAGGCAAAACTTCTCGAGGGTAAATTGGTCTTTATTGGCCTTCGGCTAGCGGCCTTCGCCTTTACCAAAATATTATTCCCAGACCCAGATGATTTGCGGATAGCGGCCTCTGCCTTAACGAGAATACTACTCTCAGACCTTGACGGTCTGCTGATTACCATGCCTTCAAAGAATGCTGCTTATTGACCTGGCCGAGCTCGAGGGTTGGATTGTCCTGGGCACGCCTCGCCTACTCGGCGGCGAGTACTCTATGCTATGCTGCCCGATCTCGCCCCATAAAAGGAGGGTTGAGCCCGCTCTCGGCCGGTGGCGAGTCCAGTCATCTGGTCGAGCTGGCCCATCAGACATCAGGGTTAAACCTGCCTCTATTATGGTTTACGGGGTCTAACCTTCCTTATGCTCGATGAATACGGGTTGTACAATAGGCATTAAAAGTTAGACATAAGACACGTACTATTGATCATTGGTGCCGAAGTCAAAGTCAGGGTGCAAAGATCGGATCTTTACCTCCCCTTTCCATCTTGGCCAGTCACCCCAATTTCCCCTCCAAAACACATACTCGACCACCTCCCCTCCATCTACGGTCAACACTACCACCTCCAGTCGCCACCCCGTCATCTTCAGAGTCATTGTCATCGCTCGCTTCTTTTGTTTAATTGTCTTGAAGACTGGATCGATGTTGAGATGATGACAGGTGACATTGGGGTCCACCCCAGGCATGTCGGACGCTGACCAAGCAAAGCTATCCAGATTATTCAGCAGACACATGATCACTATGACTTTATCTTATTATTTTAGCTCGGCATTGATGGAGATTGACCTATCTTCATCTCCCCCTGCAACTGCAAAACTTTGAACGGCTTGAACGTCCTTTAGTGAGCGCCAACTCCAGTGGCTGCTTCTGTGGCAGGATCTTTTCTCTCAGGCATTTCAAGTTCTTTGGCAGCTTAACAGCATTTCGCATTTCTTTCCTCGTTATAGGAGGAGGGCAAGTTTCGATTGGCATTAACGGAGCTCACATAACATTTCTGAGCAATCCTAGAGTCGATGGAATTGTTTTCCTCCCATGCTAAATTTGATCACTTGATGATACGTGGAAACTATGGCTTGATATTCATTCAATAATGGCCGGTAAAAATGGTATTGTAATTGTTGGGAGCGTCGACTAATACGAATGTCCCTTGGCGAGTAACTTCACACATAGTGACGGTGAGAGTGATACTTCCCTCAATTTCTTTCCTCTCCCCCGCGAAGCCGTAGAGAGGTCTATCGCAAGCTTGAAGTTTCTTTACCGTGTGCATCGCTTCGAATGCGGCTTTAAAAAGAACATTTACGGAACTACCAATGTCAATGAAGATTCAGGACACCGAGTAGTTATCCATTACCGCTTTCACGACAACAGCATCATTAAAAGGGTTGGCTGTTTTCGGGAGGTCATCTTCATTAAAGACGGCCTCTTCTCTCATAGGAGCGGCTTGGGAGGTGTAAGCAACCTCCCGCACATAAACTCGCCCCATGTTGGGCTTATTTGAAGATTTCAGGCCAGCTCCTCCAAGAATACAGTTAATTTGACCCAAAGCACCAACATCGTCGACTTCAATGCAGTCGATAGACGCAGTTAATACTCTCAAGAGAGTCATCCTCTTGCTCGATGCACTCTCATTGTCGAGGGAGATGCGCTTCTGCTACTTCTTTTCCCATGGCGGAGACGGGTTTTATCGGATTTACGGACAACGTATTCTTGTACTTTGCCTGTTTTAGCATTTTCGCTATCAGATCACGGAGAGCCCGGCAACTCTCCGTGTCATGACCCACGTCACTATGGAACTCACGGTAGAGTTCTCGGTTTCTATTTCCATATTCGACTCTAAGAGGAGGTCTCTTGAAATCGGGCTTCTTCTGGAGAATGTGAATGACTTCCACCATAGAAAGAATTAAATCTGTGTACTCTGGCAAATCATCATATCGGTTTGCATGAGTATAAGTTTGCATAGAACGGGCTTGCGATGTTGACGGAAGAGTTTGTGGCTGAGAGTGTGTAACAACCCATATTTAATTAAAAAGGGGGATTTAATTGTATTAAGATTATGCAAGGGCATTTTTGTAATTAACCTAAACTTTCCCTCTAACTTCTAGCCGCAGCCCCCCCCCCCCCACACCCACAATTAAAAAGCCCAATCAACACTAGGGTTCTGTACGCCTCCGTCTCCCGGCTTCCGCAAACCGCAAACAATCCGCTCCCGTCTCCTGATTTCCGCAAGCTGCACGCACTACTCCCGATACTGCCTCCTCATGCTCCTCTCCCTCAGGCCGTCGACGCCTCCTCCTGCTCTGGACGGCAGTTTCTGCACTTCCCCCAACATAGCAGCAGTCGGTTCCTCCTCCCAAGCCGCAGTAACCCCTCCTCTCCATTTCCAGGAGGCTGTCCGACCTCCTCCAAAGGGCTGGCAGCAGCAGCTTTCTTCCTCCTCTCTCCTCCAAGGGCCGGCAGCCTTCTCCTCTGACTTCCTCCAAGGGCCGAAAGCCCTAGTTCCTCCTCTTTTTCCTCGTATTGATCGGGATTTGCGCTCCATCTCTCAAAAACCCATCTTTTAATCGACAAACCGCGTTGAGTTTGTGATTTCCGGCACCACTCCTCGACCTAATTGACTCGCTCAAAAAACCTCTCCGATTTAAGGTTTTCGTAACCTAAGCGTCGCAAGTACCCGATTCCTCATGGTAGTTTCTGCTCCCCTCATCTTTGAGGGAAGGTAAATTATTTAAACCCTCTTACGTTTAGGTCATGTGATATTAAATGCATGTGCTAGCGTAGAGATTTTTGTTATGTCAAATATCAACTATGTTGCTCCTGATCAGGTTTAAGTAAGGTTTCTAATCTTGCTTGCATCGCTTAGCTGTCACCGTCAGTTTCATCCCTACTTAAGGCAAGTAGAGAAATCTCTCTCGCTTGCAAACACTGAATTTAGTTCCTTACACATTTTCTTATGTCTATAAATTTTACCTGAAACACCTAAATCGTCAAAACTAATAGCATGTCATAATACGTTAGAAGCCTCTAAACTATGAATCATTTAATTCATTTAATAACATGAGCAAACAATAAAAGGTGATGTTTAATTGATGGAACTCCTTGACTTGGATTCCCTCTTGAATCCCTAATAAGAGCAAAGGACCGGTCATAGCGAGCATGAACTCCCTGGCTCAAGAGTGAGGGTTCGCAAGAGCCATCCCTTAGAGATCACGGGCAATAACTCTGAATCTCCGACAAGTCTTGAATCTGAATTTGAATCCTTCTGAATCATGAATCATGTGCATCAACAAAAGACACCTACACCTTTCATTTGTTACAGCTTATGTCATTACATGAACGAACACATGCTACACTCTAGAGTAGACTAATTGTACAACCCTATATTTGGCAAGTCAGGCACGGGTGCAAGTAAAGGCACTGGAGTAGCAATAAGTGGACCACTCGCGTGAGCGTCCAGGCTTGTAAAAGTTTTTGGATCCCTGACGAGTGCACCAAGTAGGGTAGCACTCGCGACGTTGTTAGCAGCTCCCTGAGTGAGTGCACCAAAAGAGGGCGCTCGCAAGTAGGGTAGCACTCACGAGGTTGTTCGGAGGATTCAGTGGTCTTGCGAGTGTCATCAGTTCTAAGTGCCTAATCATTTGTTCTCAACTGTTAGAAGGGCGAACTGCACCCATTTTGGGGTCCAAACTCCGTGAATCAAGTTTTTGGTTCCAACATTTCTGGTGCGGTGAGCGTGGACAGCAGCTTGCTCGGAAATTAATAGGCGAGAGCTATGACTGGAAGCGAAGACCTGGGTAGCTCTCCCCCTCCAAGGGAGAAGTCCATTATGGAGACCATGCGCTTCGCACTCCCCCTCGGGTGAGTGCTCAACCCCAGCAGTGACGGTACTCGCCTCGCCTACTCTGGGCGAGGCGGCGCCAGTCGGGCGACTCGGCAAGGAAGTACAGGAAGAGGAGGATCGAGCTCTCCATGCGCGGGTGTTGCTCCCTAGCTCGACGAGTGCTCATCATCCCGGCGAGGAGGCCGGGCGAGTGTTGTTGACCCGCCAAGTAGGAAGGGGGGGCCCTTTCTACGAATTGATCTTATCTGCTCCCGTTTCGGAAGGTTTCAGAGAGCCAGCAATGTCCTGCTACACGGGAAAAGATGACCCCCTCCAGCACCTCCAGTGGTTCGAGGACACTATGTCCATCAGGCAAATGAACGACGTTTTTAAGTGCAGGTTGTTCGTCATCACCTTGGGAGGAAAGGCGAGGGACTGGTTTCATCAGCTCCCATCGGGGTCCATCTATGGCTTCGAGGATTTGAGACGAAGTTTTCTGTTAAGCTTCTCTACGTCGAAGAAGAGGAGGAAAGGGGCGGAGGCCCTTTTCGAGATCAAACAAAGGGCGGGGGAGTCCCTGGGAAGTTATGTGGATCGATTCCAGGAAGAGGTCCTTCTCGTCAACGAGGTGCCCGGGCATACCTTACATCTTGCGCTTACCATCGGGTTGCGGCAATGGGTGTTTCGAATGGGCTTGGCCTGGGAGCCTCCTCTGTCTTTCGAGGAGTTAATGTAAAGAGCAGGGCGGGAGATCGAGGTAGAGGCGACGAACCAGGAGTTCGTTGCCAAGATGGCCAAATGGTCGGAAGGCGAGGGAAAGTCGGTAGAGGCTCAACAGTCGGAGCCGAAAAAGACGGAGGAACCAAGGAGGCAAGGTTTCCAAGGACCTCCCGTGGTGCAAGAACCGGGATGGAGGTTCCAACCACCGGCCAACCGACCGGCCTAGAGGTAAGCAGAGGGACCCCCACAGGGACAAGGAAGAGGTTACTTTCAGGATGGAGGAAATTTCCATGGGGGGCAAGGGCGTTTCAACCCTTCGGGATGGCGTCCAGGCCCGAGGTCGGTGCAGCCCCAGCCTCAGCCCCAGCACGCGATGGCAGTTAGCCAGGGAAGAAGATGCAGAAGAAACCGCATTGGTAACGGCGGAAGCGGAGTGAGAAGAGAAAGAAGGGAGTTACCTTTCTGTGACTTCCATCAGGTGGCAGGTCACGCGACGACCACCTGTCCTAAATTCTTGGAAGTCAGGGAAGGGAGAAGGGCCCCTGCAGGGGGAGTGCAGCTGCTGCTAGGAGATGGGAGAGAAGGAAGAGAAGAGGAAGATAGGTGCGAGGACAGGGTGGACTCGGGGGCACTAGCAGAATCGGGGTGATTCATGGAGGGGTAGGGATCGAGGCCACCCGCAAGGAGAGCCTCCATGCCATCTACCGGCGAAGCGTCGCTTCAACCTCCCGAACCCCGCCCCCGGTAGAGAAGATCACGTTCTCTTCAAAGGATATGTCGGCGCACGAAGACTTCTTATACGATGCGCTTGTGATCGAAGGCGCGGTGGAGAATTTCACGGTCTCCCGAATCCTAGTAGATAGCGGGAATTCGGTGAATGTGGTCTTCAAGAAGGCCTTCGATGAAATGAAGGTGGAAGCGAGGAGGTTGGTCGCGTCGGACGGACCGCTATTCGGTTTTTCGGGGGAGAGAAAAGAAGCTGAGGGAGGAGTCGAGCACCTGGTCACCTTAGGGGGAACGTCGAAAAATTGTCGGTTCATCATTGTGGATGCACCAAGCAGCTACAGCGCGATCTTCGGCGTCCCCTCATCAGCGCTTTAAAATGCGTACCCTCCTACCATCAATGCTTGAAATATAGCATAGGAGGACTGCAAATCTGGGTCCGTGGAGACCCCAAGGTGGCCCGCCAATGCTACGTCACGGTTGTCAACGTCATCTCGTGGAAGGAGGATGCGGAAGAGGTCGACAGGGCGATGGAAGATAAGGCCAGGTTGGAGGTAGCAGAGGAGACAAAGGAGAAAGAAGTCATCGGCAAGGGCGGGAGGCCCGAGAAAGTGCAAGTCAGCTGAAGGCTGAGCGAGGACCAAGAGAAGATCCGGGAGTATATCTAGCAGAACGTGGACGTCTTTGCTTGGAGCGTCGCAGACATGACAGTCATCAATGCAGACATGCAAGTAATACTTGGAGTGGCGATGACCTCAAGCGTTTCTATCCTTAATAAATTTCGAGCATCCTTCTAAATAGTTTTTGCACTAGTGTTTTGGGCTTACACTCAGGACCCTTTTGAAAATATGATTCCTTATTTTGGCCTGCCCTGAGAAGAGACCGCTGACCGGGCTCCTTTATGTCGGCAGGGCTGATGCACTCACTCGAGAGACAGGAAGTATGTTTTTGATGAGGCCCCGAGAAGAGACCAATGACGGGGCTCATTTATGCCGGCAGGGCTGATGCACTCACTTGAGAGGCAGGAAGTATGTTTTTGATAAGGCCCCGAGAAGAGACCGTTGATCGGGCTCCTTTATGTCGGCAGGGTTGATGCACTCACTCAAGAGGCAGGAAGTATGTTTTTGATGAGGCCCCGAGAAGAGACCGCTGACCGGGCTTCTTTATGCCGGCAGGGCTGATGCACTCACTCGAGAGGCAGGAAGTATGTTTTTGATAAGGCCCCGAGAAGAGACCGATGACCGGGCTCTTCTATGCTGGCAGGGCTGATGCACTCACTCGAGAGGCAGGAAGTATGTTTTTTATGAGGCCCCGAGAAGAGACCGTTGACCGGGCTCCTTTATGCCGGCAGGGCTGATGCACTCACTCGAAAGGCAGAAAGTGTGTTTTTGATAAGGCCCCGAGAAAAGACCGCTGACCGGGCTCCTTTGTGTCAGCAGGGCTGATGCACTCACTCGGGAGGCAAGGCATAGGCACACAAGGGCAGAGGCCGACAGGGTCTGAGCACTCGCCCACAAGGCGAGGAAGCGTCCTAGACCTTATGATTTAATTTGTGATTTAAGCCACTATAGCTCCTCGGCGAGTGGTCGAAGGAAGCGAGTGCTCGTCGCTTGTATCTGTGATTTCTTATTGTCTGTCGGCGAGCGGCCGAGGCGAGGAAGCGTCGTAGATACACATATATACAAATGCAGATATATATTCATATATATACACATATATGTATACATATATAGATATATATATACACAGATATATACACAGATATATGTATATATATGTATGTATATATATGTATGTATATATATGTATGTATATATATGTAAGTATATATATGTATGTATATATATGTATGTAAATATATGTATGTATATATATGTATGTATATATATGTATATATATATGTATGTATATATATGTATATATATGTATGTATATATATGTATGTATATATATGTATGTATATATATGTGTATATATATGTATGTATATATATGTACGTATCTATATGTATGTATATATGTGTACGTATCTATATGTACGTATGTATATCTATATGTATGTATATATATGTATGTATATCTTTATTATATAAGGGAAGACAAAAGGGTCTTGGTGTAACATTGGAGTTCCCAAATATACCCCCTCAAAATAAAGCCATTATTTAAATTTAAAGGGTCTTTTGGTCATCTGGATTTCCCACCAAAAATATGCACTTCATAACTCGCCAATCGAGATTCGGAATTTCCCATCAAAAATTGAGCAAATACTCCTATGCAAGCCAATGTCAAATCCTCCATCACGCCTCCCCGCAAAAAGTAGATAAGCTCCTCCAGCACGCCTCCCCGCAAAAAGCAGATAAGCTCCTCCAGCACACCATCGCAGCTGCACGGTACCGTCGCCTGCAAAAGCTCCTGCAGCACGCCTTCACTACTAAAAGCCATTCCCAATCATTTAGCTTACAACCCTAAGAAACCCATTGACCAGACCTCCATTCAGATTGAATCTCGACCTAGTGAGTGCGCTAAGTCTTTCATCCAACATTTGCATGAACTTCATTAGTCAGTCTGAAAGAAAATATGTCAATGGTCATTATAAAGCTTATGCAAATAGACACAGGAGGGAGCAAAATTTCGAGGAGGGAGGGCGGGTGAAGTTTCGTATACGAGCTGAGAGGTTGACTCAAGGAACAACAACAAAATTAAGTGTTAGGTGAATGGGCCCCTACACGATCTTACAGACGATTGGAACAAACACATATGTGGTTGACATCCCTATGAGTATAATGAAACACTGGTATTCAATGTAAAGGACTTAATGTAATACAACGAGGAGCGTGCGTATATTAATCCCTTCTTTTCCTCTATCCATGAGTCACTAGCTCCACAGCTTATCCCCACCCCTTCCCGCGTATGGCAGATGGAGTCACCACTCGAGGACCACTTGGCACCACGGGCAGTCCCACTTGTCCAAAGTTCAGACGGAGATACATTTTAGTCAGAGGCGCATGAGTTACACCAGTATATTGTTAAAATACAAACTAATACCCCCTCACCGGGTGGTGAGTGTATCCAAGGAGGTGACTAAATGAATTAAAGAATCGGGCCCTGGTGGGTGGACGACAAGGAGGAAAAAACCCTAAGGTTTGCTCTCTCGCTCTCAACATGGTATCAGAGGGGAGCTTCTTCCCGTCGACCTGAAGGCTTGGCGTGCGTTCCTCCTATCCTCTTCGTCTGTGTGCGTTCTCGTCGTCCTCTGCTGTCGTTCTGAAGATCTGTTCGTCGGCACGAGCCAATCCCGTCGTTCGGTGCCTGCTGCCGATCCCGTCATCGTCTCGAGCCGATCCCGTCGTTGATCGATTGGAGCCTGCTTCCGACGTCGTGATCTGTCGTCGTCCTGAAGCTCCGTCCCTGCCGCCGCGTCCTGCTCCCGCCGTCGTACTGGAGCGTCGTGATCTGTCGTCGTCCTGAAGCTCCGTCCCTGCCGCTCGCGTGACCCTGCTGTGGTCCTGCTGCTGCTGCCGTGGTCATGTTGCTGCTGCTGCCGGTGGCTAATCCCGACCTGAAGGTCCTGCTGCTGCCAGTGACCAATCCCGACCTGAAGGTCCTTCTCTGCCGCTGCCTCCAGTTGTTGCTGTTGTTTCCTGTGGGTTCCCTAAGGTCCAGCCATCTTGTGTGCCCGTATAGACAACTTGAAAAGTGCAAGTGCCTCTGAAGGGGCCGTTAACCAACCCAAACCCTACAGTGGAGGGAGCTCTAACATGGACTTCAATCAAGGGGTCACTCACATCAAGCTCAATGGGAGAAACTATCTCCTATGGGCTCAATCTATGCGGATATTCATTGGGAGTCGTCGAAGACTTGGATTTATCATCGGATCCAAGCCGGCCCCAAGCAAGACTGATCCTCTATATGAGGACTGGGAAGGTGAGAATCTTACTGTGATAAACTGGCTTGTCAATTCTATGGAACCCAAGATTGCAAGTCACTTCCTGTTCTGTCAAACTGCAAAAGAAATGTGGGAGTTAATCGAGCGAAATTACTCAAAAAAAGGACTTGGCTAGAATATATCAACTCCAGACTGAGCAGATCCACATGGCAGGGATGAGTGATTTTGAGGAATATTATAGCAAACTGACCCATAAGTGGGCAGAACTTGATCAATATTCTGCTATCCAGACTGTAGAAGATTACAAGATGGAACTTATGCAACGAAGGGTGTTCGAAATGCTTTCGGGTCTCCCCCCTGAACTTGAATTTCAGAAAGTTCAGATGCTAGGAAGAGATTCTGTGCCTGATCTGGAAACCGTGGCCCACTATATTCGAGGGGAGACAAGTCGCATAAACTCCACTCGTTCAGATGTTCATATTGGCCATGAGAAATTTGCCCTTGTCGCTGAGCAGAAGAAGTGGCAGTCAAGGAATATGAGACAAGATGATAAGCGTCGAATGAAGTGTCCTCACTGTGGAAAGAAAGGACATGGGAAAGAGAAATGCTGGGACCTTCATCCTCACTTGGTTCCTTCAGGATGGACCCGTGGTTCTGATGGAAAATATGTGAGACCTCAAACAGCTATGTATAGCAACTTGGAGAATACAGGATATCTCCTGGCAGAAAATGAGAATTTGACGAGGGAACTCAAGGCCCTAAAAGCCAATACTACTGGAAGAACTGTTTCTGGAAGACCTTTTTCTGGTGATTTAGCCGGCACTGCTACCCATGTTCACACTAGGTCTGTGTCCTCAAAAGGACCCTCTACTCCTTGGATCATTGACTCGGGGGCCTCCGGCCATATGACTGGGTCTTCTCTGGGGGTTTCTTCTATTTCTCCTGCATCTGGCAGCGTGAAACTCGATGATGGATCCTCGGCTTCTGTAACTGGTAAAAGGGTTATTCATCTCTCCCCCTCTGTGTCTCTCAAATCTGTGGTTATTGTCCCCTCATTTCCTACAAATCTGTTATCCGTGAGTAGTTTAACCAAACAACTCAACTGTTCTATTACCTTCTTCTCTTCTCATTGTGTTTTTCAGGATCTGGCGAGTGGGAAGACGATTGGTGGTGGACATGAGTCAGGTGGTGTGTATGTCATGGACAACCGCCAAGCTTTTGGTCCACAGTTGCCAACCAATCATGATCAGTTGATGTTGTGGCACAAGAGATTTGGACATGCTAGTTTGAAGACTCTAAAGGCTATCTTTCCGCATTTTGTTGATGTTAAAAAAACTCTTCTTAATTGTCAGTCTTGTGAATTAGCTAAGCACTGTAGAACCATCTATGCTCCTAGTCGGAGTCGAAGTGTGAAATGTTTTGATTTGATACATTCAGATGTCTGGACATCTCCTATTTGCTCTGTGAATGGATTTCAATATTTTGTCTCTTTTATTGATGATCATTCTCGCTTTACTTGGGTGTATCTTATGAAGAAAAAAAATGAGGTTTCAGAAAATTTTCAGTTATTTTATCATCATGTGCTGACCCAGTTTGAAACTAAAATTAAAGTCCTTAGAAGTGACAATGAAGGTGAATATATAAGTACTGATCTTCAGAGATTCCTGGGAGACCATGGCATTACTTTCCAATCTTCCTGTCCGGGGACCCCTCAGCAGAATGGGATTGCCGAGAGGAAAAATCGGCATATCATGGAGACTACTCGTTGCCTATTGCAAGAGATGCACGTCCCTAAGGGGTTATGGGATGAAGGTGTTCTCACATCTGTTTATCTAATTAATCGGATGGCCACTGGCACTTTGGAGGGAAAGTATCCTCTACAGCTTCTTTGCCCAGATATGCCTCTGTTCAATCTTCCTCCTAAAATATTTGGATGTGTTGCCTTTGTCCACCATGTGGGTCCTCATAGAGATAAACTAGGCCCTCAAGCGATAAAATGTATCTTTGTGGGATATGCTGCTAATCAAAAGGGGTATAAGTGTTATTCTCCTACTCTTCGAAGGAAGTTTATATCAAAAGATGTCACCTTTTTCGAAAATACCCCTTATTACTCCGATGAGGGCAAAATTGTTACTATTCAGGAAAAGAGTAAAGAGGAGGGTGATTCGATCCCTCCCTTACCTGTGCTGGTTGATGTGACTGCTCCTGGCAGTATGGATATTCCTGCCAGGAAGGAAGGAATCACCAATGATCTTCGGGTGTACAGGAGGAGGAAGGATCTTCAAGTCTACAAAAGAAGACTAAAAAATACTGGGCAAGAAGGTCACACTCATGCTCCACCACCCACCACCACTCCGCCAGATCCAAGAACTAACACCACTCAGGAGACCACTCCAGCCCTTCAAATTCATAGTGGTCATACCAGATACCCTATTGATAAGTATGTTGGGTATCACTCTCTCTCTCTCCTTGAAAGCTTATCTTGCTTCTGTTTCCTCTATTTCTATTCCTAACAGTTTTTTAGAAGCTAGCTTGAACCCTCATTGGCTGAAAGCTGTGGAGGAGGAGATGGATGCCCTCCAACGTCAAAAGACTTGGGAAATTGTTCCTATCCCTCACGGGCGTCACCCCGTTGGATGCAAATGGATATATACTACTAAATTTCTTCAGGATGGAACTCTTGATAGATATAAAGCGAGACTGGTGGCGAAAGGTTTCACTCAAATCGAGGGAGTTGATTTCCAAGAGACATTTGCTCCTGTTGCTAAACTGAACTCTGTGAGAATCTTGTTGTCAATTGCAGCTGATGAGTACTCTTTGTACTCATCTTTTAGCATAATTTCAATGTAATTTTAATATGAATTTATATCAATTATTTGTTTTATCTTATAATAATCATTCCTTTTTATTTCTGTCACTAATATAAGTTTAATTTATGTTTTGCAGGTTTTCTGGGCACTTTGAGCAAAAATATCAAGTACACGCCCAAGGTCACGGGCGTGACCAAGGGCGTGTCAGCCTAAGATGTGTTCCAGACCTGCTGCCGCTACTTCGGGCCCATTCCGTGAAGATTCGCCAAGTACACGCCCCAGGTCACGGGCGTGACCAAGGGCGTGACATCCAAGTCACGACCGGGACCACGCCACCAGCATCCAGATCGAGCCGCCGCGTCATTTAAAGTTACACGCCCTCGGTCACGGGCGTGACCGAGGGCGTGACCTCCAGTCACGGGCGTGACTCGCCCCGAACTTCTTCCCGCCAGAGTTTCCCGCCAGCAGCACTATTTCAAGATTACACGCCCCAGGTCACGGGCGTGACCTAGGGCGTGACGCGTCCGAAACGCCTGCATTGAAGCTAGAACGCGCCCTCTCCGCACCAGCATCGATCACGCTCCTTACACGCCCTTGGTCACGGGCGTGACCAAGGGCGTGTAACATCAAATTTCTGCCTATTTTAAGGGAGCTCCTCCAGATCTTCAAGGACGAATTATTAGGATTAGAATTTCATTTTCTTGTACTATTTTCATGTTTCTAGTAGTTCTTATGCTCCTCCTTTATTTCTTATGATGGTAGCTATTTCAATTCAAGGCTTGTAGTTTCTCTTGTAATCTTAATTTTATGTATCCTTCTTTTTACAATTGACACTAATAAAATCGTAATTTTTAGTCTCTTATTTCCCCGTTCTTTTCGCTATGTTTTCTTCCTCCTCTCCTTATGATTCCTCTGTGATCATGAGCAACTAATCACTTTAGTGCTCGGCTTAGATGATCCAAGGATGATGCAATCTCTTTTTGTGTTTTAGAATTTTGTTCTTAATGTTAAAACGCTTACGATTTACCGTGGCCAACTCGTTCTAGTAACGGTTTTCGTCTTTTGATGGTCGAGAGGCCCTTAAGTCGGATCGGTCATTGGTAAAGAGAGTCGAACGTACCCCTCGAGAGAGGACATACGTAACTCTTCCGGACGGGATTAACATCCCAGTGAGGTCCTTCTCTTAAAGCAAGTCTTAAGCCACTTGATTATAGAACGAGAGTTCGGTCGTGTGCAACTTAAGCTTAGTTGAGCCAACCCTCGAGAGAGGAGCACTCATGCTTTTGGAACCTCCGCGGTCAAGGCCACTTTAACATGAGATCGATTTCTACTACACGGTTCTTTTTGCTTAGTCTAAGGTGATTCGAAAGCCGTGCGCTAGTTCTTATTAATTAGTAAAATTAAATTACATAAACCCAACCCTATTCTCCTATCGGTAAAATAATAAACATTCACTCGAAGTAGAAGTACTTAACATGACCCGAGTCTAATACGACCTTGATCTTGCAAGATCCTATACTTCACTCGATACGGTACACTTGCCGTTATCGTTTGTAGTTATAATTTTGCACGTCAAGTATTTTTATAACTGCGACGCATTTTTATGCATCAAGTTTTTGGCGCCGTTGCCGGGGATATTTGTTGATATTTTGAAAAGAGTGAATTTTATTAATTTTATCAATTTTTATTAAAATATAAATATATATATATATTTATATATATTTTCTTATTTTTTATTTCAATTCCATTCATTTAAAATCCGTTTGTTTTTCAAAAAAAGAAAAAAAAATATGTTTTTGCTATCCGGCACACTTGAGAATGCTAATAATGTCTTAGAACTTTCTGCTTCTATTAACGCGCTCCAAGATAAAATCAATGATTTAGAAGCCGCAGTTAGGATAAATAATGTTATTAGGGAACATTCTTCGCAAAATTCTCAAAATTTTAATAACGAAAATAATTTTCATAACAATTATCAAAATAATTTTTCCTATGAAAGTAATTTTTGTGAAAACAATTTTTCAAATTTCTACGAGAATAATTTTCCTAACGCTAATAATTCTAATTTTCAAAATTCTCAAAATTTTAATAGTGAAAATAATTTTTATTCTAATTATGGAAATAATTTTCCTCAAAATAATTTCTATGATTCTTATGAAAATAATTTTTCTAACTCTTATGAGAATTCTAGCTATAATTTAAATTCTCAAATTTTTTCTTATGAAAATATTTTTAATTTTAATAAAGATAATTCTCATGAATCTTATGAAAATAATTTTCATGATTCTTATTCTAATAATTTTCATGAGGAAAATAATTATTCTAAGAAAAATACTTTTTATAAACCAGATAACGCTGGTGATTCGTTTTCACTCACCGACGTGGATTATTCATGGTGGGCAGGCCACCCGGATAGTCTTCGCGGCGTTGAAGAAATTTCATCTCCTATAAATTTTGATTCCCTAATTTCTCCTCCCTCCCAGAGTTTAGAAAATTCGTTAAGTCAAAATTTCTCGCATTTGCATGATAATTCGCTAACGCCACCTATTTTTGAAAATGAAATAAATGAAAATGATGATTCTACGCGTTTTGACATAACGATTATTTTAGGGGAGAAAACCTTTATTTTAAACGAACAATCGGATTTTAATTTTTTTCTTTCACAAGTGACTCCTCGTGAAATTGTTTCTGACCCATTTGCTTTTGATTCTTCAATTCCTAATGATTTTTATGTAGAGGATGAGCCGTCGCAACTAAACGTCGTCGTGGACCCATTTGTCGCTCATCTACAAAAATTCAAATCACCTCAGGTATGGATAGGTGACTCGAATTTACACTCTCAACCTAAAAGCAACAAGGAGAATCAAATAGCAAGTGGAGGAGTCGCCGGGCAACGGATCACATCCAAGTTCCCGCAACGCATATTCAGGGAGTTTCCCGTGCACCTTAAATTCTATTTTCCTTTTAGCTAACACTAACCGTCTAGCTTAAAGACGGGAAAAACAAAGCGCTCTTGGGAGGCACCCCTTGCTTATCTTTAATTTCTTGTATTCTTATTTTAAAAGTTTTTCTTTCAAGTATCCTTCATACTTAGTCTTAAACATTGGGGACAATGTTTAATTTTAAGTATGGGGGTGTTGTTTTGCGCATTCCCTATATTTTTATTTTGATAAAAAAAAAAAAATTATAAAAATCTAATTTCTTGGAAAGGGCGCTTTGGGCTTGAATTCCCATCACAGCTCCTAGTACCTTGCGAACCCTTCACCGGGTAGCCCTTGGGAAGTCCAAGAAATAATAAAAAAAAAATAATAAATACGCCTAGCCTTGTTGTTTTTAATATTCTAGAAATTTAGTTTGAGGTACGATTATAAGTATTCTTACATTTTTAATTTAGCTAATTATTTTATTTGATCAAGAATTCGTTAAATCTAAATTTGAAGTAATTTTGTTTTAAGAAACACTTTATGTTTTTAATTCGATTAGAGAGTTAATTTAGCACTACTTCTCATTTTAATTTTAAATAGCTTCACTTCGTGGTAAATTGGCTAAACATCTCTTGATTTTTTTCATTATATTAACTTTTAACTTTAAGATCTTAGGAAATCTCATTCCACTAAAAGTTGCTCTCAAAATAATTTAATTTATAAACTAGAAGTATTTCTTCCCCCTCACCCTTTGTTGGCAAATAAAAAAAAAATGTAGAAAAAGATCATATGTCATGGAAATAAGAGGATAAAATTCATTATTTCCTAAAACATATGCACCCAAAATCATTTAAAAGATTATATGTCATGATGTAAGAGGATAAAATTCATTACATCTAAAACATATAAATTTTGGGTTTTTGATTGAAGAGAATTGTTAAAAGATTATATGGCATGGAAAAAAATTCATTATTTTCCTAAACATATACAATTTCGTATTCAAATGAGGTGAGAGGATAAAATTCATCACCTCTATTCAAGAACTCTTCATTTGCCATTTCGTTCAAAACCATCCCTAGCCAATTTCATTGTTTCTAGTCATAAACTAAATTATTAAGAGAGCAATATTTTGGTAGGTGTCTTTTCCTTAAGATTCTTTCACGTTAGAGTGTCTATAATTTCAATCTAATTTTGTTTGAAAATTTCTATAATTTCGATTGCTAAATAGTTATCTTGAGAAGTAGTTAGCTAAACAAATTTCTCTTTTTAAATTATCAACATAACTTATGACTTAATTCTTGAATTCCTAAAATTTGCTTTTAACTTATTCTTGGTTCAATAAAATTTTAGTTAATTAGAAATAATACCGATGTCTTGTAATTCTTCCCTCATTCTTTTGCTCTGGAATAGCAAAAGCTCAAGTATGGGGGTGTTTGATGAGTACTCTTTGTACTCATCTTTTAGCATAATTTCAATGTAATTTTAATATGAATTTATATCAATTATTTGTTTTATCTTATAATAATCATTCCTTTTTATTTCTGTCACTAATATAAGTTTAATTTATGTTTTGCAGGTTTTCTGGGCACTTTGAGCAAAAATATCAAGTACACGCCCAAGGTCACGGGCGTGACCAAGGGCGTGTCAGCCTAAGATGTGTTCCAGACCTGCTGCCGCTACTTCGGGCCCATTCCGTGAAGATTCGCCAAGTACACGCCCCAGGTCACGGGCGTGACCAAGGGCGTGACATCCAAGTCACGACCGGGACCACGCCACCAGCATCCAGATCGAGCCGCCGCGTCATTTAAAGTTACACGCCCGTGACTGGAGGTCACGCCCTCGGTCAGCAGCTCATAAGTCCTGGACTCTGCACCAACTCGATGTAAAAAATGCATTCCTCCACGGTGAATTGGAGGAGGAAATCTATATGATGCCTCCTCCTGGCATGGATGTTCCTAAAGGCTATGGGTGTCGCCTCAAGAAAGCCTTGTATGGCCTTAAGCAGTCTCCTCGTGCCTGGTTTGCCAAGCTAAGTAACAAACTCTTGGAGTTAAACTTCGCTCGTTGTATCTCTGATCATTCAGTCTTTGTCTACAAAAAAGGGGAATGTATCACTATTCTCATAGTTTATGTGGATGATATCATAATTACTAGAAATGATGATTGCCACATTACTCAAGTGAAACTGAAACTAGCGTCTGCATTTGAAATCAAGGATTTGGGCCTCCTTCGATACTTTCTTGGAATTGAGATTGCTCGATCTGTGGGAAGATTATGATCTCTCCGCGTAAATATGTCCTCGACCTTCTCAGTGAAGTTGGATATTTGGGAGTCAAACCTGTGGATAGTCCAGTGGATCCTATTTATGACATTCACAAGGAGACATCTCCAGATCTTGAGAGGAAGTTAGAATTTCAACGTATTGTGGGAAATTTGATTTATCTGACAATCACCCGACCTGATATCTCCTTTGTCGTTAGCCTGGTCAGTCAATTCATGCACAGTCCTAAAGTTCATCATCATCAAGCTGTCCTTCGAATCCTCAAATACTTAAAAAAGGAACCCGGCAAAGGTATTCTATTTCAGGATCATGGCCACCTTAAGGTCCATGGATACTGCGATGCCGATTGGGCTGGTTCTTCTCTGGACAGAAGATCTACGAGTGGTTACTCTATCTTTGTTGGTGGCAACCTCATCTCCTGGAGAAGTAAAAAACAAAATGTCGTTGCTCGTTCCTCCACTGAAGCCGAGTATCGTGCCATTGCTGTCACTACCTGTGAACTCAGCTGGGTTAAATCTATCTTGGGAGAAATGGGCTTCCCTGTTCTTGAAGCCATGCATCTTCACTGTGATAATCAAGCTGCGATTCATATTGCCAACAATCCGGTCTTCCATGAGAGGACAAAACACATTGAGATTGATTGCCACTTTGTGCGGGACAAAATCCAGGATCAGTCTATTTCGATGGTGTTTGTGCCTTCTGAAGATCAACTTGCAGACATGTTCACCAAAGCTGTTTCTGGCAAATCACTTCATTCCTACTCTCTCAGGCTTGGGATGATGGATGCTTATGGTATTAGCTTGAGGGGGGGTGTTAAAATACAAACTAATACCCCCTCACCGGGTGGTGAGTGTATCCAAGGAGGTGACTAAATGAGTTAAAGAATCGGGCCCTGGTGGGTGGACGACAAGGAGGAAAAAACCCTAAGGTTTGCTCTCTCGCTCTCAACATGTATGACGGTCTTCATTCTTCGAAGACGAATGTTTTTGAGTCGTTGGGGAATTGATGTTGATCAACTGGCTTGGTGGCCCACGTGCGTACACACCCATAGGAAGCGTTGATTTAGTCTACATCTAAATGATTTGAGTCCATGGATTTGTCTGGATGGCCATTTCAACAGTTTTATCATGTATCTGATTTTTTTATTTCGTGTTTTATTTAGTGTTGATCACAACCAATATGAATGTGCAATATGAGTCGTTCAAATTGGTTGCAAGTCTTCATTTCCTATATATTGACGCGTATGTCGGAGGAAGGGTATCGAAATCTTAGTTCAGAAATTCCAAAAGTTGTCGATCCTCCTCAAGGCGCAACTCAGTGAGCCCTAGGTGCAACTCATAGGTTGGTCTTCTTCCCCTCTGCCTTCTTCCCGAGACTCACGCTGATATGCCCTCCATCGCCCGCAAACCCATCCCCGTCCCTATAACCATCGAGGCCAACTCCACACCGACTACCCCTGGCCAGTCGACTAGCCCTCGCCAGCCGACCCCGCATCGCCAGCCTCGTTGTCTTCCATTCCCCAAGCCCGATGCTTTCCCCTTTCCTCATTCCACCGCCGACTCCTCCTTCCATGCTGACACTCGCGACCACGACAGTTCACCCATCCCCGGTCTTAGCAAAATCTATTTGTAACCTATTTGTCAAGTCGGTAACCTATTTGTTTTGTAATAGATAATGCAAAACGGTGTTTAGAATTATGTTACTCCACTCTTCAGAAATGGCATCCACGTCGGGATTACATAATTCTTAACACCGTTTTGCTTCATCATTTGGTTTGGTGCACTATGTTTTGATGAAACTTCCATATGAACTTACAAGTTTTTGGTGAACAGCTTCAATATTCGCCAGCCTAACTCTGGTAGACAGCCTTGTCTTTGCAATCGTAGTAAGTTTCTGTTCTCCGCATAAAGCATGAGAGTTTCAATATCATTAGCAAGTTTCATTATCATTAGCAAGTTTCATTATCATTAGCAAGCTTCATTATCATTAGCAAGCTTCATTATCATTAGCAAGCTTCATTATCATTATCAAGTTTCAACCGCATAAGGATGTTGTAATGCATTTTCTCAAACTCAACTAATCTTATACCTTCTAGATCAATTGAACATTTATTAAAAAAAATAAACATTTATTGCTGTCGGTATTGAATTATTGATCGGCAGTGCATCATGATCTTTCTCATCAATCATCTCACAGTCTATAACAAAAGAATGGTTGATTCGGGAAGGAAGTTGGCTGAATGGAGATAATACAGTCTGGATGATCTAACACATACTTTTATAAACAGCATCAACAAATACTTTAAAAATCCATGAGCATAGAAAAATCAGCTAGCGCTTTCTACCAGCCCGACTGTAGTCTTTCCATTGTCCATGTACAGAGAGCTGTCAAAATTATTATCAGCGATCTTCGGTAACCAAGATTCACAAAGAGTATGTATTGGCATTTGTGGTCATATGATCACTACAAAATTTTATGCAGAATACGAATAAGAAGGATTCCTTTGATAGGTCTCTTTCCATTTTATCCCCAGTGCAACTATCACAGTAATGAATAAGTACCCCTTTGTTGACCAACACACTGCAATAAGCAAACAGACTTTTTTTCTGCCATAAGGGTAACAAAGAAACGTGGCTCCCTTTTGTATGCCATATCAGCGTCATTTTCTTTGTTAAGGTGAGATCTATGAATTTCTTTGCTTCGTGATGTCGAGAACGCGGGTACAGATTGTACATTTTGTTAGAGGCATGTGGCATCCTTGTTTCTGATTGCTTATGGTGTCTGTAATCAAGCTGCGGTGTCGTGGTTACTATTGACTGTAACTTTTGTCTCTTGGAGATTACACATGTCAATGTTTCATGAAGTTTCGGGAATCTATGAGAGTTTTTCTTTATGAGTAAGGATCAGTTTCTCACTTTCTATTGCTCTAATTTTGTTGTGTTATGTTGGAGCCCTCTTTTTCTAACAAGATTTTTTTATGAGGGATGTGGGCAAAAACTTTTGGGGATTCCGGAGGAAAATCATTACTTGCATTTTAGATTATAAACGTGCAAATTTTGATGGACCCGTTGGTTTTATGTCGGTGGCCTTGGCACTTTTAGTGATGTCCTTAGTAGAGTTGTCCTCTGCTCAAAACCTTTGAAATAAAATCATTTATTGTTTGGGGGGACTTTCTGGGGCCAAATGATCTGTTCATCTAAATAGATAGTTTGTATTCAATGTTTGCGGATGTTCTTTCTTGTTGTGTCTCTGAATTAGAGTGCTTACAGTGGTTTCGAAGTATTCAGGAGGTGTTCTTGATTATATAACAAGTAAATCATACCATAATTGCATTATGTTCGCGGGTCTTTGGCGGATTGTTTAGTTGGCTGTGAGTGACTAAACAAGTGCATATATGTGTAAATCGTTGTAGTATCACTAGTTCGTTGTCCCATTGAACATCCATTACCATGAGAATATAAATTATTGTGGTTGGCCTCAACTATGTTAGCCAGGAAATCCCAGTGGTTCGTCTTAAGTATATGGAAAAAATATAATCTTCCTAGTTCCATTCTTCTTTCCGTTTTCACATTATTGTTCACTTCTTTGTACCACTTCTTGACATTTCAATTTAGTAAAGATGCACTTGAAAATCATTGTACTTGGCAAAATTATTTTTGTGACTATCCCTTAACACTTATAGTATGCACAAGGCATATGTCAAGTTGTAGTACCTTCTTTTAGGTCAGTAAAATAATGTATGATTCACCCATACTTTTGAATTGACATTCAGACAAGGTGAAGGCCCTTGGGACAGGGACCCAGTGAGAAGCAAACAAAGACAACTGTACAATTATTAAGAAAGTACATTCTCCATCAGTTAATATATTGTGACTTGGAACAAGCATATGAAAGTTCATGCGGCAGTGTTAAAACTTGATGTCGGTAGATATATAGGGTCAGTTACACGGTATAATTTCTGGCACAGTAGCTTAGAGCAAGTAAATTACCGCATGGTAGAGAGTTAAAGATAAATTTTCCATCAGCATTTGTTATGGAATGACAAAGTGCCTTCTTCTGGCTGGGAGTATTTCCGACACCTTGGGGACAGTAAACTTCCAACACATCATCTGAATACAAATATATATGAACTCCTAATATAGGATTTCCCTGCAACAAAAACAGATTTTTTCATGCCCAAATGAAGTTTAATAACGAGATCACCATAGAGATATCAAAAACTATACTACCAAGTACCATCTCTGTCAATGATCTTCAAAATTTGCTACTTTAGTGTGTACAATTTTATATAAAATTGCTGTGTTATTTGAAAATTGTTTCAAGGTATTCGATAATCATAAAGCTCCACAGCAACAAACTTGCTTTCTGGGTAAGCTCTGACCAACCAACGAACCTGAGTAATTTTCTGGGCTGCTCTTATATAGCGAGAACATCTTGTCCAACAAGCAAGTACCGCTAAAATGAACATCATAAATAAGTATGACATAGTGGAACCAAGGTGGTAAGGTCACCACGTGGTAACAATAACTCTAGAGATACATGCATTAGGGCTTGCAGTGGAAGGGGCATTACAAAGGAGAAAATCCAAAGGTCTTACAATGTGATTGGAATCTAATGCGGAGTAGAGACGAGGACGAGTTTAGGGCCCATTCGGGGCTGATTTGACGACTTACCATATATGGCGTGCCCGGATCGACGATCGGACTCCACAGATGTGTCCGGATTCGCATTGCGAATCGATTTGATATATTATTTTACTATGTCCACATTCCACTCCCCACTTTCAGCATAGCAGCCGGCCCCCCCTCCTTGTTTCCCTCCCTATTTTTTTAACGTGAAACCACAAGCTGCCCGCACTCCCTGTTTAACCACCCCCACCCTCCATCACCATCGTGGAACCACCCTCTCCATTGACCCATTATCCGATTCAGCAATTCCCCCTCTCATCCAGCCCTCCTCTCCCACTATTCCAGCCCCCTCTCCCCTCACTCACGTGGAACCACATAGCTCTCCACTCCCTATACCGAGCCCTCCTCACCATCCCAGCAGCCCCCGATTAATCCCCTTCCAGCAGGCCACCTCTCTACAGCAGGCAATTCCTGGACAGCAAACCTACAGCCCTTCCAAACCCAGCCCGGTTGCTGTCCAGCGCCCCATCCACATTTTCCAGCAAACCTCCTTCATCCTGGAGTTTTCCTGAACCTCCCAGCCGGCTGCCAGTTTCCAGAAATCAGTCCAGCACCCCTGGACAGCACTTCCAGCAGCAGCCCGTTCCCTCCTGGCCTTCGTCCCAGGGCTCCTAAGTGCTGGCCAGCAAGTAGACACTAACTCGGAGGCTCCAAACCAGTCCCGGAACTCCACTCAGCTCCTCTACGACCCTCTGAAAAGCATCTTCAGCCCTCCCCTCTACATTATTTTGCAAAGTTCAAGGTGTGTTGTTATTTCTTTAAGCGTTGGGTCTTGTGATTGATCTCTACTTGAAGAGATATTAGTTTGTATGCTTTGATTTCAGTTATTTGAGACTTTGTATTCTCTCATTTAATTAGTTATTTGATTTCCTAGCACCCTTGCAAATTACAACAACATTTGTTTCCAAATTTGAAAGCTTATCATTTTGGTGGCAACTGGCAAATTAAGTTCATATTAATTTATAAGTAATAATTATTGCAAGTAAACAAATAGTCGGATTCATATTGTGTTGCATCTTGCATGTACGAGTTTCACCCACTATTTCCTCATCACATAGGACCGTCCAGCGTCAACGTTCCATTGCGACCGTTTGGCCACGACGGTGGTGCATGTGGGCTTAGCTACCCCACCAATAAGTGATCAGTCGTTAGTTTGTACTCAATTACGATGGGGTGCTTATGTCCTGACACCGTGCATGATGAATCTATGTCGACATAGTGTGTGTGTGTGTGTGTGTGTGCGTGCATGCTTGGATATGATGATAGTTATATGTGTACTTGCTTAGCGTGACTCGGATGAGTCGTGTTGGTTATGGGTTGTGATACTCTTCTGACGAGGATATGCTAAGTACTTAGCTTGCATTGGTTGTTATGATAAACGTATAGTTTCGCATACCAGATATGAGTAGATTAGATTGTGAAGTAGTATAGATTGTGCAAGACCCCAATCACATAAATTCATATGGGTGTTTTTATATGATTGGTTACTTTATGTTGCGCTCTTATTTATAACATTTAATGTGCTACGAGTGTGTTGTGGACACGGCTAGGATAGAAAAAAAAATGATGTGTTTACTTACTGTTCATTATAATTGCACTCTTTTATAATTTATATTGTACTTCTTTAAATATGTAATTATTCATATTATTTAATATTGCTTGATGAAGGGGAGCCTTGGCGCACCGGTTGAGGTGTTGCTGTGTGACCTTGAGGTCACGAGTTCGAGTCCTGGAAGCAACCTCTTACAAGAATGAATGGTAAGGTTTGCCTACATTTCACTCTTGTGGTGGGACCCATCCCCGGTCTCTCGCTGCGCAGGGATGCCTTTGTGCACCGGGCTGCCCTTTTTATTTAATATTGCTTCATATTGTATATACATATATATCTAGTGTAATGTGTTCACACTTACTACAGGACAGTTTACTGTCTCCCTTGAGCAAATTAGGGGCTCAATGGGAGAGGCAGAACTACTTAGCAAATACGTATAGTACTGCTAACCCTCACCATCGGTTGACGCCCTCAGGTGTTCCAGAAGCTATGACGTGGACTTGAAGTGGACATGACGTAAAGTCAGAAGACTTACAGAGAATTGTTGTTACCATTAGCAACATCATCAGTCATATAGTTTGCTCAGTAGGTCTATAAATTTACAGTATTTTATATATTAGTATATATCCGGCTTGGCATGTTTACTTGTGAGCCCCGGACTTTCTATAGACTGTAGTACTTGAACTGTAGGGCTATCGTGCCGTTATTGTGGTTGTTTTCTGTCTTCTCCTATTACTCGTATGTTTTTGTGATCAACTACATGGTTGTTAGTCTTCTGATAGTACATCTTCCACTACTTCTTATAGTGTACTCAATATGTGGTGTGATGGTTATTCGCTTAGCACCATCATCGGTTCATAGCGTTAGGAAAGAATGACGGGAGAGGGTTGAGACGTTCATACCTCTACTCTTCTGTTATTCCGTTCTTTGTTGCGGATTGGCGGTGGTGTTGATAAGATCCTCTTGTCATGCCTAATTTTTGAGGGGGGCCTGCAACTTTTCTCTCCTTACATATTCCTTCTGGTCGTACTAGATACTCTATTTACCACTATGTAAAGTATCATTCCTTCTCTTATTTTTAGATCCTGCTAATCTTCCATAACTACAATTATTGTTCCTACAACTTTACAGAGGCTAATTTTAACTCTCAATGGAAGAATACTACAGCTAATGAGATGGAAACTCTTATAAGACAACAAACATGGGAGATTGTTTCATTGCCACCTAATCGGCAGCTTATTTGATGTCATTGGGTTAATTCTGCCAAATACCTACAAGATGACATCCTTGAATGTAATAAAGTCAAACTAGTGACCAAGAGATTTACTCAAATTGATGTAGTTGATTTTCATGATATCTTTATACCAGTACCAAACTAGATTCGGTAAGGATTCTTCTTTCCATTGCTGCTCACAAATCTTGACCTCTTTACCACATGGACATTAAAATATTCTTCTACATGAAGATCTCTAGGAAGAAAACTATATGGCAACACCACATGGTTTCCAGTTCCTCGGGAGTATGCTTGTAAATTTAAGAAGTCTATTTATGGGTATAAAGAATCACCTAGAACTTTGCTTGAGAAATTAAGCATCAATCTCCTCAACATGGGATTCACATGGATTATATTTTATCATTTTGTCTTTATCCACAAGAGTAAAGACCATCTTACTCTTCTAATGTATATATTGATGATATCATTATCACAGGGAGCGATGAAAATCATATAGTGAATGTTTAAGGATTTTGGTTTACTATGCTACTTTCTTGAGATTTAGGTGGTCAGATCAAAAGATGGTATTTTCATATCACAGAAGAAACATGTCATTGATCTACTTGCTGAACATGGCTACTTACTGGTCAAACCAGTGAATAGTCATATTGACCCTAAGTATAATATATATCAAAATGACTCTTTAATATTGGATGAGAAATTGCAATTTCAAGTGACTGTGGACAAGTTAAATTATCTAACAATCACCAGACCTGACATTGCATTTGATGTTCTGTTGTCAGCCAATTCATGCATTAGCCGAAAGTCAGCCATTATGAAAATGTCCTTCGCATTCTCAAATATGTCAAGAAAACCTCGAGAAGGAGTATTGTGTTTAAAAATCATGATTATCTAAACATGTACGTTTATGTGATGTTGATCTGGTTGGGTACTACAATGACAAAAGATCGACCGGTTGATACTTTATATTTACATGAACCTTGTTACTTTGATAAGTAAGAAACAAACAGTTGTAACTAAATCATTTGTTGAAGCTGAATATAGGGGTCATGGCCTTAGCTACCTGTGAATTAATGCGGCTTAAATCCATCATAGGGGAAATGGGTGTGTTGGTCCCTGGAGCTATTCCACTTTTTTGTGACAATCAAGTTGTAATCCATATCGCATCTAATCCAGTGTTTCATCAAAGAACTAAACATATAGAGACAGATTGTCTTATTATCCGAAAAAAGATTCAGAAAAAGATCATTACAACCTCATTTGTTTCCACTAGTAACCGCTTGGCCTCTATGTTTACTACGACAATATTTGGGAGAACACTCTATCTGAGCTTTATACACTTAGAAATGATTGATGCTTATGGAGTGAGCTTGTCAGAGAGGAATTGGACCAAAGTGGTAAGGTCACCTGGTGGTGACCAGAACTCTAGAGATATAAGTGATTAAGGCTTGTTGAAAAGGACATACAAAAGGAGAAATTCATAGGTCTTGAAATATGATTGGACTAGTGCGCTTAGTCTCACAACTAAGGGGTACCCTTCACTCATTCATGATAGACCTTGCAAAACCCCTCGCTTCATCAGCTTATTATTTAAAATTTGAAACACTCCTAGCTAAAGAAAAACAAAAAATGAAACCTTGTCAAGTACTCCTAATGATAATAATAATCTACCATCAGTAGAGAAATAAAGAAAAAATTATTGCAATATAGGCAAGGTTTTGCTATTATTACACAGAGATACATCCATAAACAGTATATATATACATATATACACACATGCGTTCGCACACACATACATATATATAAACATATCTATACATATATATACACATATAAAGATAGATATATACATATATATATATAAATGAATGCATGAATTAGGATTGTAATAATTATTGCTCCTAATGGTTGTAATAATTACAATAATATATACAATTATTGCTCCTAATGATTGTAATAATCTACCATCGGTGAAGAAATGCAGAAAAATGTATTGCAATATAAGCAAAGCTTTGCACTTATTACAGAGACATACATCCATAAACAGGATATACATATATATATATATATATAGCGCACACACATATGCAGGTTCATAAGCTAACTTTTTATATACAGTATAGATATATGAATGCACGAATTAGGAATCTACTAAAAACACAACAGGGTTCTGCATTGTATATATATAGTACCTGGGAAACTACAAAACCATGAAGATCATAACCAGATACAAAGAAGATATCATCTACCACGGTATTTCCAAAGCCCAAATTGACCTACAAGTAGATCATATTAGAATTCATTGAAGCACATTTAAGATGTAGGGAAACAATGAAACGTATCATACATCGGATGAACCTCTAATTTCAACTCCTAAATTAAGATGTGAAGCACTTAATTTGTAAGCTCCTGCAGCAAAATTAGCAAGCAGTCAGGAAAATATATATGTATTCTAAAATAACTAATTCACATCCTAAGATTATTGCAAAGGTCTCAAGAGCATTTCAATCACATGTATAATAATGTGAATAAATGAAAGTAACCGTCTCATAACGTCGAGAAAAAAATGATGTCAAATACAATTTTCTTTAAGTACGGATTAACACACTCCGTTCGGCTTGCAAGCTGGTCTCCAAAAAGAAAGACAACTAGCCTAGACGCGTTAACCAAGAAGATTTCCAACCGTAGATCACCAACGATCTAATCCTCACTCTTATTACAAGTTCAATACATCAAAACGAAGAAAGAGTAATATATCAGTAGAGTTTGATAAAAATCTCCCGAGTGCGGATCTTATTCCCTTGTAAAGTGATTGAGTGTGGATCCTTTCTTCACGTGGTAGTTTTGTGGGAGACTATAGGATTCTCTAGACTTAAATAACTTTGAGTAACTCAACTCCAATGTTTCTAATTGAGTGGATGAAATGTGGAGATCTTCCCTTCAATCTTCAATGCATTTGAGGCTAGAACACCTTAAAACATAGTTGGACAAAAGCTTCAGCTTTCAAACTCCAATTTTTTCAAGGAAGCCCTGAAAAATACACTCCATATATATAGGGGAGAAATGGTCTCATGCGCTAACGATGGCGTAATAATGGTGTTAAGTATTTTTGTCAGACGGGACCTAGATCATGGGCTAACATGCAAGGCGGTGATGCAAACACCCAGAACCTTGCTTCAAGTTCTTTGTACACCCCCTTCGTACATTATATACTAATATGAGCAAACCAGGAAAGTTTGAAAGACTCAAAGAAGTAGTGTTGCAAGTAGCAGGGATGGGGATGTCCATAACACATGGATTTAAGAGAACATTACGGTTTAGGAACCACTTCAAATATGCTGGATATAATTGAGAATTATAGAGTTGCGCGTGATTGGACACTGATGAACATTTTTCTGCACAACATTCGGGAAAAGACTGAGTTGGTAACAACTGCGTCAACATTATAAAAGGAATCCCACATGGTGCAGCATGTATTGTGGCACACTTGTGTACAAATAACAAACAATAACTCAAAAATCATTGCACCATTGACACTCATTACTTACCACGTCCTTTGTCATGAGGAGTATGATATCACGGATGTATTGATCACCATAATGTGCCACACAAATCCTCAAGAATTCATCTCTTACAGGGAAATTCAACTTGAGTTTGGGGCATATGATCCAACAAATTCTACCAGTGAAATATATATGTTGGATTTGTCAGATTATAAAGTGGTTTGCTTCCCCCAAGTGTGTACGAGTACAGATTGGGAAGCGCTAAGAGTTCCACCGCCTTTGAGAGAGGTCGAGAGACGGCAACAGATGTGTTGTGGTGGTTCAACCAGAGAGGTGTCAGAAAGGTTGACCAAACTCAAGGAAAGAATTGAGGAGACATATCGAGTGCACACGAAAAAATGGGTATGACAAAATTCATGTTGAAATTCATAATAAAGATTGTCTGCCCTAAGCCAATTGCAGTGGAGGTGCGGAAGATTTATGTTGGAAGAGAACGAAGAAGCTTCATTTGCCACATGCCGACATAATTATGCATGTAGGGGGTCGTAATGTCGGAAGCCAACCTAGGAGGGTAATTGAGAAGAAATATTGATTTATTTTGTTTATATTTTTTTAGTTGTAGAAGACAATTATGACTTTTTAAGACAATATTTGCAATCCATGTGTATGGATGGCAAATGTTTTGTGATAGACTAATTAGTTCTTATATTCGGCAATTGTTCCTCTCCCTTTTTTCATCCACTATATGTGTAGAGATGCAATGCATAAGTAGATGAAACAGTGTAAAGTAGTTACAAGCAAGAAAAAAGAAAATATAAGCAGAGGTGACAACCAAGAGGATGATGACAATAAGGGATACAAAGGTAGGAAATTGTATATAAGTCAAATGTGACACAAACAGTTACCGACTATTTTCCAGCTAAATTTTTAATAGTGATTTAGGCAACCACATGGAACCTCGTGAGAAAGTGATGGTTCCTTTGGGTACCAAATCTATCGATATGTTTTCATAACTTGTTATTGTTCATGGCTGTTTATTAATGTTAATGTACTAAGGGTGTTCTAGAAGGTGTGATCGGGATACGCCTATTCTCACATTTTGGTATCCACATACATTTGTTGTGTGGTTTCCCAAGTACCATGGATGTTCTAGGATAATCTATGTTTTCCTTTGTTGTATCCTAATCCTAGTGTGGGGATTAAAATGTTTATTACAGATTTCTGTTGATGAGAAATGGTTGGCCGATTCCTGTTATTTAGTGAAAATATAATTTTAATTGGAGGAGATTTTGGTTATTTTCTTTTTATGGCTATGATGATTAGAGGTAATCAGTTGGTTTATATTGTTTACTAACTGGAGGTTATGTGGGATTTTAATTTAATATTAGCATATAAATATATACTTATAAAGATGATGTTCATGATGTTAGATTTTTTGTGTTGGGCGGCTAAGACTGAGTTGAGTGGGGAAATTCTGTAAGTTTTTATTTTATTTTTTTAACTGATTGGTTACGGGCTTTTATACATTTTGTTAGAGGTTGGATATATATATATATATATATATTGGGTTGGTTATCAACTGATGTGGGGAAATTAAAATTTCAGTTCAAGAGGTGGTTCTTTGATGATCCTTGTGAAGGCAGTGGTTAGTTTTAGTTATGACAGTAAAAGATTACAATAATTTGAATCTTTATGTATTTTACCAAATTTGAATTATAGTTTCCTTTTAGGGTTTATTATAGTTTCCTTTTTAAACTCATTTGGAACATCCTTAACCCTAGACAAACCCTTAATAAAAGTCAAATCATCTTAGAGTCAACATCGCATTTATCTAAGAGATATAACCCGTTTAAAAAGATGATTAAAATTACAGATACTATAGAGGATGGCGTCTCAAGCTAGGCGCGGTGATAAGCTCGAGAAAAATAAGGGTAGTTCCGTGTCAAAGTATTATATAGGTAAATACTAAAAATACTTTCATATGAGTTTTTACTTCTTTAATTATGCTTAGTTATGAAAGTATTTTTAGTATTTACCTATATAATACTTTGACACGGAACCTATTTTATTGTATGTGCATTTCATTTAAATTAAAGAAATTTGAGATTTTGAAATCACTGATACATGACATGATCATCGCTAAGAAGCTAAACATAGAATAGCAAAAATAAAGCGATAGATATTCTGAGGGAAAATTCAGAAAAAGAACTCATATGTTCTTACACCAAATTTTATACTAGAATGAAGATTTAAAAGATTATAAATAGGAAAAGTGAATTGAAGATAAAAGAGAGAAATATTTAACATTTTTAGAAAAGAATAGGAAAAAATAAAAGACGAATAAGAAGACACAGAATGCATCGATGCATATGAAATGTTGAGGGTTAACCTACGTAGAGGGTTTTCCTACGAAAGAGGAACCTTCCAGACTATGGGGGCAAGAATGTCTGTTGCGTGTGACGATCGCCCTAGAATGGAAGGCTATGCTCTAACCCGGGGGCCACATAAGGCTTGTTGTGTGTGAAGATCACCCTGGCTAGACAAAGGAAATTGATAAAAATCCCAGAAAGGGTGGACCCAAGAATATGAAAAGAAGATTCCCTTAACACTTCCTGATTTAATGAAATTATAAGAATGATGAAAACACTATATACAATGTATTGATTCCAAAGAAGAAAATCAGAATGAATACAATTGAATCAATCAAATAAAGAACTTGAAGAACCTAAGACCTAAATAGAAAAGATTAGAATGTAAAATCTTAATTACTTAATATTGTACACTTTTTCTTTTGCAACTTTTAAAATGATTATGCATATTGTTATTCTTTTTGTTTGCATGTACAGCAGTTGAAGAGGTAAAATACTCGCCTATTCATGTTGTTTATGACTAACCATGTAGTTTTCACATCTATTTAGGAAGCAGAAGCTACCCCAAGAGCGCCTAAAAAAGTAAAACTAACTGAGGAAGAAAAATGAAAAAGGGCGGAGGACTTGGCTCATCAGAGGCAGGAATCTTTGGCTCATCAGAGGCAGGAGCTGGAGATACAGAAGCCTCCCCCTTAACTCTTGACCTTTTGGTGTAGGTCATTAGAGTTGGGGGAGGTGGAGGTAGTGATTCCTCAGTCTCCATTGGAGAGGAAGCATCGGGGAGGTCATCTTGGGCAGCAGTGACTTCCTCTTCTAGAAAGAGCTTTGTGAGCATGTAACATCCCAGTTCGCGCTAGGCCCCTCATGAGTGTTTTGTGTCACCGGAGGTTGACTCAGACTCGGTAGAAGCCCTAGGACCCTGGGGTGGTCAAGTTTGAGCTCTGGTAAAATGTTTTGGTAGTTTAGAAGAAATTGTGGAAATTTCTAAGTAAGAATCGACCTCCCGTCCCGTCGATCGACGGGAGAGATAGAGGGAGTGCTTATGTTGTGATTCTAAGTAAGAATCGATCTTCTGTCCCGTCGATCGATGGGAGAGAGATAGAGGGAGTTCAAATCTGTCAAAACTTCTAAGGTAAAGTCGACCTCCCGTCCCGTCGATCGACATCCCGTCCCGTCGATCGACGAGAGAGAGAGATAGAGGGAGTTACTTCTAAGTTAATGTCGACGGGGAGGAGTGTTGGCAGGATCACTAGCGCCCGGCGGTAGCGCTACCGCCGGCGCTAGCGTGTCGAAATGTCGATGGGAAAAGTCTATGTTAAAATCTCCAGGAGTGGGTGTAACCCTCACCCCTTGAAGTTAGAAAGCGAATGACAAAGAATTGGTAGCAGGGAGCTAGCGCCGGCGGTAGCTTTAGCTAGCGCCGGCGGTAGCGGCTGAAGCTGTGCCCGTGACTTTTCCCATGGTGAGTGGCTTAAATGGCATAAAATAAGGTTGTGGTGGAGTTGATGTCCAATAGGAGGTTGACACCAAAGCTTAGAGTTTCAATGCATTGCTTGGAGAAGGGTTTGGCCATTTAAAGGCTTATTAATGCAAATCAAATGACATACTCTCTTCTCTCTTAAGCCAAAAGGGATGATCACTTCTCAGATTCATCTTCTTCCCCCCCCCCCCCCCCCCCCCCCAACTCAAAGTTTTAACTTAGGGTTCTTGAAGGAGCAAGCTTGGAGAAGGATTTGGAGCTTGGCCGACCACCACCCCGCTGCCATGAAGATGAGCTTGAACCATGGCCGAAAAATAAGGTGACTTCCGACCCCTCTCCCTTGGTGCTAGATCGTAAAGAAAATTAGGAGAGGTGTTGAGCTCAAAAGAGATTGGCTTGTGAGCTAATGGAGCTTCCTAGGAAAAGACCAAGCCGGATCTTTCTTTTTAGGGCACCGATTGCCGCGAAAGTTCCTTCCATCACTTCTTCTCTTCAAAAGGAAGAGATAGGATTTGATTTCGTGGAAATCCACTGTCTATGGAGGGAGTATTGGAGGAGAGAAGGTGAAATGGCCTAATTTTGTTTGGGGAAGATGATGAATAGTCCCCTGTTAAGTAGGGTTTTAAAATTATATATTTTGTGATAAAAGATGATGAATAATCCCCTGTTAAGTAGGGTTTTAAATTATATATTTTGTGATAAAATATGATGAATAATCCCCAGGTAAGTAGGGTTTTAAATTATATATTTTGTGATAAAAGATGATGAATAATCCCCTGTTAAATAGGGTTTTTAATTGTATATTATGTGATAAAGATGATAATAGCCCCTTGCTAAAGAAAGTTTTAATTTATAGCATTGCACTTGGTAAATAAGGGGTAAAATTGTGCGCAGTTGGGTTCAAGCCAATTTTTAGGCTTGATCCCACTGGAATTAGGCTTCGGGCTCAACATGAAAGTTGTAGCCCTCGGAAAGAGCTTTCCGACGATAAGTTACCAGCTTTCTGAAGTGACCTGTAGCTCCCTAAAAGTCCAGTCGAGTGGACTGTCCAGAAAGCTGGAATGGGTTAAGTGCATTTTTTTGCTGTCCAGATTTCTGCAGTTGACTTCAGAGCAGATTTTAGGTAGGACCCACTGGTATCTGGGTTTAGGGCTCAACATGAATGTTGTAGCCCTTGATGTTAGCTTTCCAAAATGGGGTGGATCATAATTTTTGGACAACTGTAGCACCCAGAAATCTAGTTTTAGTAAACTGTGTCATAACCCTTTTGATCTCAGTATTTTGTGGATTTCTCTCAAGATATTGGTTGGATGCTCATGAAAATTGGTGGAGACATTGGTGACAACAATATGTAGACCCCTGTTGAATTTCATAATATTTGGATAAGTGGTACTAAAGTTATTGTCGTTTCATTTGATAACTTGAAGGAGATATAAATGCTGAATGTGAAGGCCGATTGGGCCGAAATTTTGTATGAATCATGTACGTGCTAGTATGGACCTGTGATAATAATTTCTGATTTATTTCTGTTGAGATGTCTCCTTAAATGAACCTTCAATTGTTAGTTTTATGTGGAATCGTAAAAAGGACATGTTTATATAAATGCGCACATCGTTTGACAATCAGATGTTTAGATTGGTAATAACCTCTCAGTAAGGTTGATAGCTTTAATCGTATTGAAACACGTTGCGATTTGTGCATGCGGATTGAATATTGGTGATATGTTCGGGCTTACTTATTTAGTAAAATATGAATATGACATCGTACCCACAAGTAGTCCCGCAGGGTCTCATAAAGTAATTTCTATGTTATACGCACGCCACTACACAAGAGTTATGATAACTCGGTATGGGTAGCACTGATGGCTTGGGGTGGATTATAAGATATGGTTATATCTTATGGTGAAATGTTAAGGACCCGATGGTTGTGGGCCTTGGATGCTAATTAGCATCGGCATTGAGTGTATGAGGAGAAGTGTACTAAGACTCCTTCGTGAGTCCTTGGGTGCTTGATAGCACGGATTATGCATGGGAATTACATGAATGTGCATGGTTTACACATGGTGGTGTAATGATCCTGGTTGAAGGACTGCTTGTGGCAGATCTACGGGATCGCCAGTCGTCACACCGACGGGAGCTGGCAGATAGATCTTGGCCGGTTGGGATGTGCTCTTTGTGTTTACTTCCAAGGACCCCTTCCGTGCCTAGTGACAAGTTGGGTTGTGCTCTTGGTGTTTACTTCCCAAGACCCTTTCCGAGTCCAGTACGCAGGTGCTCCGTTGTTGTGTTCTTAGCGTCGAGGCGTACGTAAGGCCTAGGTCTGGTAGTGTGCATACCCGCCTAATAGTGGAGAAGCCCGTTCCACTGCCACCGTCTGGCCACGACGAGGGGCGCCTGAGAGGTTAGCTACCCTCAAAAAGTGGGAAGTACAGGTCTATGTCGACATGCCAAATATGCATGGGTGAGTCATCATATCATAATCATTGCATTGCATTCATCCTTTCATGATCATAGCATTGCACCGCATCGGGTCCATCATATAAATTAGTATGGGCTCTTTTATATGATGGGTTTCAAATTGGAAGCCTTAACTTATAAGTTTGTATGGGCATTCATATAAGTTAAGGTACGTTTTGAAACTGCAAATATACTGCTTACTTATGTATTGTTACACTGCATTCTATACCTTGTTACTCGTCACAATGCTAGCTTAGAATTATTTCTTACTTCACTATCATAGTAACTGCTAGCATAAATGTACTCTTGTGTATAGTAGTTTTATTTCTACTGTTGATATAGAATTGCTAAGATTGTACCCTTCCTACTGTCACCTGTTCTATTGTACTTATAGTTTATATTGCAGCGTTCTCCTCTTTCCTTTCGCCCGGTGCCTAAGAGTCATCGGGAGAGAGGATGTGAAGCCACTTAGTCTTTATGACTAATAGTTGTTACACCCCTATTTTAGGAGCACACTCAGGTGGAGCAGCTGCATACGACACAGAAGGACTGCCAGGCCAGGGTGATAGGGCCTGCGACGATGATACCTTCGCTACCGTCAGTGACAGATGTGAGCGAGTGTTTGAGATGTAGCCTTAGGGCAATAGGTACTCTGATGTTGTTCAGGAGCTTTTGTAGCTACCCGTTATTATGGACAATTTTACTTGTGAATTATGGCTTCTGTTGTTTATATATTATTGATGGGTTGGCATGATGATATTGGAAAATAGCCGGCAGGATAGGCGTCTTTTGGAGGGGGCTAGCCCGTGTGCTGGCACTTCCGCAAGGCGGCTGTCCTGGGCATAGGACTCCTCTAGGCCGTGTTTTGTGTTCCGGGAGGGGGGGTCTTACAGAGCACTCCTTCCACCACTAAATTAAGGGCATCCTCCTCCATATGAGAGGCAAGAGCTGGAAACAAGTGAGGGAGAGCTTACTTTAGCATGAGGGATGAAATGATGGGATATGGAGGTGGAGATAGAGTCTTCTCAGGAGGTGGAGAAGATGGAATTGGGGACTGTAGGGGTGAGGGAAGAGATGGAGGAGGAGAGTCCTGGATTGATTTCTCCCCCTCAGCAGGACCACACTCCACACTCTTGTTGATTGAGGGAGTCTCATATGTATTAACATCCATAAGGATGGGAGGTGTCCTGGATAATGGGCTCAAAAGATATGGATGTGACTGGACAACAGGCTCACTCTCCCCCTTTTGCAGAAGAGCAAAAATCTTCTGCAAATCAAGCCCAATGACCTGATTGGTGGAGAGAATTATAGAAACATAGGCCTCTAAGTTGAAAACCCTGACAATCATGAACTACTGAAAGCAGTATCAAATGTGGATGTGGTAGTGGTAGATGTAGGTGGAGGTTGTGTTGGTGGAGTTGTAGGAGGAGGTGCAGGAGGTAGTGTGTTATGGGTAAGGATTCACCCGTACCGATGGGCAGGCTCCGAGTTAACCCGCCCCCAATCCGGCCCCCAATCAGCCCCCAATCCGGATCCCATAACAGGGCCGCGACCCGCACACCCCAACCCGTCTCTGCACCCCTTTTGCAGAAGAGCAAAAATCTTCTGCAAATCAAGCCCGATGACCTGATTGGTGGAGAGAATAGTAGAAACATAGGCCGCTAAGTTGAAAACCCTAACAATCATGAACTACTGAAAGCAGTATCAAATGTGGATGTGGTAGTGGTAGATGTAGGTGGAGGTTGTGTTGGTGGAGTTGTAGGAGGAGGTGCAGGAGGTAGTGTGTTATGGGTAAGGCTTCACCCGTACCGGTGGGCAATACCGGTGGGCAGGCTGCGAGTTAACCAGCCCCCAATCAGCCCCCAATCCGGATCCCATAACAGGGTCGCGACCCGCACACCCCAACCCGTCTCTGCACCCATTCTAAGTGCAGCGAGTTGTTGGGGCGGGGATTCGATCCCCGCCCCCTTGATAAGAAGCCTTTAACGCGGCCCTCATCACCAACTGAGTCGTGTTAAAGGATTCTTATCAAAGGGGCGTTAAAAATATATCGTATTGCCCACTGGTATAGCCCACGGTATTGCCCACCGGTACGAGTGAAGCCTTACCCAAAACATAGTGGTGTTGAAGATGGAGGTGGAGATATGGAGTAGAATGGATTGGACAAGTTGGAGGGGAGGAAATCAATGGATAAAAGGGGGTGGCACAACCTCGGGATGAGGTTGCCTTGGTTGGGAAATGGAAGCAGGAGGTAGAGGGTTGAGGTGGAGGAAGGATGGATAGTTTTTCCTAGCAGCAGAAGACTTTGAGATACTCTTTGTCACAGTTGCAAGGTCCTAATGGAGAGAACTTTGGCACTCTTCATAGTGGTGCAAGGAGAAGACAAAGCAACGGAATAAGCTATGAAGAGGTATTATGTTAACACCTCAAAAAAAGGAAGTCAAAATCCATGAGGTTCTCCAACACTAGATTCAATCAATTGAGTTGACCCAGTCCATGGGACTTATTTATAAGTATCTAATGTGATCGAAATCATGTGTCATGTAAGGGTCGACATGCGTCGGGTAAGAAAGTGATGATCGAAGCCATCAACTTATGTTGATCAACAGGCTAGGAAATTTAGTTTTTTTTGGACATGTTTTAATCGCCATTATGATCGAAAGATCATGACCATTTACAACAATTTCTTATTAAATGGGATATAGTGCCCCATTTACAGGGACCAAAAGCTTGAGAAGAAATCATTCTTTTGGTCACTCAGTGTCAAGGTCGGAACCTAAATGTGAAGCCTAGGCCTTTCTCCTCCTTGTTTCCCTTTTCCTTCCCATAACTACACATTAACCACATAACTACCCGAACTATCCTATAACTATCACATTAACTTCCCTTCACACTAACTACCCCCACTTTCCCATAACTTCTTTAATTACCTTCCCCCTTCTAATCTATAGCAAACACCCTCTCCTTCCCCAAACCGAACAATCCCTTGCAACCCCAGACTAGAAGCCACCCCATCCATTCACCACAGCCCAAAATGTTAGGCTACCGCTAGGTTTTCTACGAAAAGAAAGAAGAACAAAGGAAGACGGCTAGGGTTTTGCAAGAAGATAAAGAAAATACCTTGAAAAGATAATAGCATGCCTCCAAAAGAGGTGGAGTGGGGTATTTAAGAGTCCCCACTCCACAAGGGGGCCGGCCGGCCCCCATAGGGCTGAACCAAGTGCGGTTCAGCCCTCCTCCATTAATTGATTAGTTGCGGGCTGAACCGGATGGTTCAGCCCGGTCTTTTTCCGGCGCCTCTTTCGGGCGTCTGGCGTACTTGTAACCACGAAATCGGAGATCCTCCGGGGGCATAACATTCCCCTCCCCATCAAGAAGCAGCTTGTCCTCAAGCTGGAAGTCTGGAAAGTGCTCACGGAACTCCAAGAAGTCAACCCAAGAATTATGAGCCTCTGAGAGGTCTTTCCATTTAATCAGCACCTCGGGGCGATATTCGGTGCCCCGTTTCTTCCATCTGGATAGCAGGATGTCCTCCGGACTAGGACGCAACTCGCCGGTAGTCGTTGCCGCGGGCAGAAAAGGAGTAGCAGTAACTGTGGCCCCCAACTTCTTCTTCAGCAGAGAGACATGAAATGTCGGATGGATGCGAGACCCCTCCGGCAGAGCCAGTGTGTAGGCAACCGGTCCCACCCTGTGAGTAATGGGGAAGGGCCCATAATATCGTGGAGCTAGCTTCTGGTTGGCCCGCCTGGCAACGGAGAGCTGTCTGTACGGCTGAAGACGAAGAAAAACCTCATCCCCGACTTGGAACTCCCGCTCAGTCCGATGTTTGTCTGCTTGCACCTTCATTCGGGTTTGGGCGGAGAGAAGATTATCCCGCAGGATAGCTAATGTCTGATCTCGATCGCGCAAAGCCCGGTCCACCGCCGGAAGAGCTGTATTGCCTGGCTCATAAGAGCGTAAGGATGGTGGCGGCCTCCCATAAACAATTTCAAAAGGAGTAATGCGGCTAGCTGTGTGGAACGAAGTATTATAGCAATACTCCGCCCAATGAAGCCAACGAGTCCAAGAACGTGGCTCATCAGTGACAAAACAACGGAGGTAAGTCTCTACCCCTCTGTTTAAGACCTCCGTCTGCCCATCGGTCTGTGGGTGATTCGCCGTACTCATGCGAAGCCGAGTGCCCTGTAATCGAAAAAGCTCCTGCCAAAAGTTGCTGATGAAAACGGGATCGCGGTCGGAGATAATCGAACGAGGAACACCATGTAAGCGAACCACCTCTCGGGCAAAGAGCTCAGCGACCGTCTCGGCGGAGTACGGATGACTGAGAGCTAAGAAATGCCCATACTTGGAGAGCTTGTCCACAACCACTAAAATCACCGATTTGCCCTGCGATCGTGGCAAGCCCTCAATGAAATCCATAGAAACTGTCTCCCACACATGCTGCGGGATCTCCAACGGGGAAAGCAGCCCTGCTGGCGATGTGGTCTCGTACTTCTGACGCTGGCAGGTCTCGCACTGCTGCACGAACCTCTGGGCGTCTTTGCGAAGCCCCCTCCAGTAGACATTGGCCCGAAGGCGCTGTAAGGTGCGAAGCACGCCGGCATGTCCTCCGGTTGGAGATGAATGGAACTCCTGTAGCATTACTTCCTTCCAAGCGGACGTAGCCGGAATCACCACCCTGCCCTGATAGTATAAGTGTCCCCCCACCAGTTGGTAGCCGAGTGGCGTCGGTTGGCCTTGCCGTAAAGCCTCCAAGATCGGGCCAAACTCCGGGTCCACTGCTATATCGGCCTGTATGTCATCCAGAGACTCGATCAACGGTCCCGAGATCTGAAGGACCGTGCTCTCTGGTAGTCGGGATAAAGCATCGGCAACAACGTTTTCCTTCCCCTGTTTGTACACAATCTCATAGTCGTATCCCAGCAGCCTAGTCAGCCACTTCTGTTGTAGCGGGGAAGCCAGTTGTTCCAAGAAGTGTTTCAAGCTCTGATGATCCGTGCGAACCTTGAAGTGATGGCCCAGCAAGTAGGGTCGCCACAGAGTCACCGCATGAAGGATCGCCAGCATTTCCTTCTCGTAGGTGGAAAGTCCCAAAGTCCGAGGGGCCAAGGCCTTGCTACAGTAAGCCAGCGGCCTCCCCTCCTGCATCAGCACTGCTCCAATCCCAACCCCCGAAGCGTCTGTCTCCAAAACAAACTCCTTGCTGAAGTCGGGCAAGGCTAACACCGGTGTAGTCGTCATGGCCGCTTTGAGAGCGGAGAAAGCCTGCTCCGCCTCCTCATGCCAGGTGAAGGATTCCTTATGCAGGAGCTGGGTAAGGGGTCGGGCCAGTTTCTCATAGTCCTTTACAAACCGCCGATAATACCCCGTGAGGCCCAGGAAGCCTCTGAGTGCCCGCACCGAAGTAGGCCGTGGCCAGGTAACCATGCTCTCTATCTTCCGGGGGTCAGCGCGCACCCCCTGCACCGAAACTAGGTGACCCAAATACTCCACCTCCGGTTGTCCAAACGAACACTTCGACTGCTTGGCGTAGAACTGATGCCGTCGAAGAATAGATAGAACCTCTGCCACATGCTCCAGATGTTCCGCCCAACTGCGGCTGTAGATCAGAATATCATCGAAAAATACGAGAACCGACTGTCGAAGGAGTGGCCGGAAGGTCTCGTTCATAACCGCCTGGAAGGTGGATGGGGCGTTGGAGAGGCCGAAAGGCATCACCAAGAACTCGTAGTGCCCATCGTGCGTGCGAAACGCCGTCTTGTGAATATCCTCGGACTTCATTCGTATCTGGTGGTAACCCGACCGTAGATCCAGTTTGGTGAAAAGACATGCTCCATGAAGCTCATCCAGAAGCTCCTCTATCATTGGAATAGGAAACTTATCCTTGATTGTGGACTCGTTCAGATTGCGATAGTCCACGCAGAACCGCCATGAACCGTCCTTCTTCTTCACCAGTATGATAGGTGAGGAGAAGGCACTGGTACTCGCCCGTATAATGCCCGCTGCTAGCATCTCCTTCACACTTCGCTCGATCTCTGCCTTCTGAATATACGGATACCGATAAGGCCTGACATTCGGGGGCGCCGCCCCCTCCTTCAATTGGATACCATGTTCCCTGGACCTGGCCGGTGGTAGGCCACAAGGCTCCTGGAACACATCCTCGTATTGGGCCAGTAGCGCCCGAATCTCCTGCGGAATGGGCGGGAGGTCTGTCTCTGATGTCTCCACCCCCACCAGCATAGCCATGGGTGAACCCTGACCCTCCAGTCGCTGCAAGCTCCTCAGTGATATCTCCTTCAGGGGTGAAGAACGAATCCCCCGTAGGCAATACTCCTTCCCCAACTGCGAAAACTCCATGGTAAGTTGCACCCAATCCGTAGTCACCCGCTGCAGCTGCCGCAGCCACTGAACCCCCAGTACCATGTCCGAGCCCCTGATCGGCAGTAAATACAAGTCTGTGTGGCACACGTAGCTCTGCATCCTGATCTCCACCCCTTTCATGACCCCCTCGCACCTCAGTTTGCTGCCATCCGCGACCATGACCTGAAAAGCCGCGTCAGTATCGATCGCCAGTCCCACCTTCGAAGCCACCGACGGGTTGATAAAATTGTGGGTACTCCCACTATCTACCAGTATAGTAACCCTTTCCTTGCCGATCAACCCTGAGAATCTGAGGGTCACGGGAGCGGATCCCCCCTCCATGGCCTGTATAGAGACCCCAAACTCCGTCAGATCGAGTGCCTCCAGATCGACACCCTCTAGCGGTTCCTCCCCCTCCTCCTCTTCTTCCCTCAGCATGAAGACCTGAATCTTCTGGCAATTGTGACCTCGTGTGTACTTCTCATCACAATTGAAGCACAGGCCCTTCTCCTTTCGCGCTTGCATCTCTGGCCAGGTCAATTTCGTAATTGTGGGCCGAATGGTGGGAGGTGGCTCCCTCCGTCCCGCTGTAGGAACCGCGGGTGGCTTAACCGCTGTCCGGGCCCGCTGCCTGTTGTAACGTTCCTCCTGTATCCGAGCGATGCTTATAGCATGACTCAGACTGCGCGGCATGTACGCGTGGACCTCGTCACGCAGGTGCTCCTTCAGGCCTGAGATGAAGCAGCTCAGCATCGTCTGTTCGCCCCAATTGACCCGGTTGGCCAATTTCTCGAACTCCGTCCGGTATTCCGTGACTGTGCCCCGTTGGCGAAGTTTTTGGAGGCAAGCCTCCACGTCTTCATACTCTAAGGGCCCGAATCTAGCTGAGAAGGCCTCAATGAACTCGGCCCAGGGAGCGTAGGTGCGCCCCCGCAGAAACCACTGTGTCCACTGGTACGCGTCCTCCTCCAAGTGGAAAGCCGCCAACTGTACCCATTGAGCCTCAGGCACCTCCTGATATCTGAAAAATAGCTCGGCCTTTTGGATCCACTCGATTGCGTCGCCTCCGCGGAACTTCGGGAAGTTCATTCTTGTCAGTTTGGGTTGCATGTACGGCCGCTGGAAGGCCCCTCCCAAACCGCCTCCATCTTGGCCCAGCGGCCCCATGTTGGCCGGTCCCCGCTGGAAAGCCCCTCCCAAGCCGCCTCCATCTTGACCCATCGGCCCCATATGAGCCGGTCCATGCCCCCCGTTAGGAGCGTTCGCTGGTTGGTAAGGAAAAAATCTCGTTGCGCCCCCAAGTGGGACCGCGTTTGCCCCGGTAGGACGAAAAAGCCCAAATCCTTGGTGTTGTGGCCTCCACGGCAGTCCTGGCTGCTGTCCGGACACAAACGGTGCTGTTGTCCCTTGCCCGGTACCTCCTCCTTGCCGCATCGGCGCCCCCAACACCTGTGGAGAAGGATCGGCCCCCCAGGAACCCTGTGCGCCCCCGCCGAAACCCCAGGGCCAGTTCCCTGCTTCCGCCGCTCGACTGGAGCCCGTCCGGGGTGGCTCCGCCCCTCCCCGACCTCCGGCGTGGCCGCCGAAATGGCCCCAGGAATCGGGCGGCCCGCTCGGAAGGCCGCCTGCTCGGATCGGTACGCCGCTCCCCCTTGCGGCGTCGCCCGCTTCTCCCGCGCCCGATCCAGATCCGGGAACGCGATTTTGGTCTCCCGCACTGTTCCCCGCCCCGTTGATCCCCTCGCGAGGTGCACTCACGGTCTCGGCGTCGGAGCCCTCGCCGTTAACTACTTTCCCTTTCAGATTTTGCAAGAGGAGAGATTTCAACTCCTCCATCCTCGCATCGATGCGTTCTTCCAGATGTTGCTGCGAAGTCTTCACTCCTTCCTCAAAGGCCGCCACCGAATCGGTCAAGGCGGCGTAGTTCTCCTCGATGGCCGCCAAACGCGCCATCTCCGCCTCCGTGCGTGTCACCATGGTCGCAGGAAGGATGCTCTGATACCAAATGTTAGGCTACCGCTAGGTTTTCTACGAAAAGAAAGAAGAACAAAGGAAGACGGCTAGGGTTTTGCAAGAAGATAAAGAAAATACCTTGAAAAGATAATAGCATGCCTCCAAAAGAGGTGGAGTGGGGTATTTAAGAGTCCCCACTCCACAAGGGGGCCGGCCGGCCCCCATAGGGCTGAACCAAGTGCGGTTCAGCCCTCCTCCATTAATTGATTAGTTGCGGGCTGAACCGGATGGTTCAGCCCGGTCTTTTTCCGGCGCCTCTTTCGGGCGTCTGGCGTACTTGTAACCACGAAATCGGAGATCCTCCAGGGGCATAACACAAAACCCCTCCCCCATCACCCTCAACCATCCCCAACAACCCCGGCAACCACTCCACCAGTTCAAAGAGATCACTACAATCCCTCTACTCCCTCCACAACCCAAATCCAGTCCATTACCTCCTTCCCGACACTCACTTCGCATTGGCAGCAAGATTCGTCAAAGAACCCTACCACCGGGCATCCAAAATTACATTCTCCAAGCTTTTCTTCTCCCTATCATTCTACCCATTGTAAGTTTATTTTGTGGATTTGAATTTCATTGTTGAATCTTGCATGAGTTCTCACCTCTTATGGATATTCCCTAGTAAAATTTGTATTAAGTTATTTTATGATTTGCATGGCTTTGCTTCACTTAAGCACATGGCACTTCGTACTCTTTAACGTATGCATATATTGTAACATCCATAATTTAATACGCCAAACAAAATTTGATCGCAGGGCCCGATCTCGAGCAAGAGTGATCAAGTCAACGTCGGGTCGAGGTACAATTTTACTACGATCACAATGGATATGCATCATTAAATTTACTATCGAAAGTATTTGGAATTATATTTGACGTATTCTAACGATTGTGCGATGGTTTGAAGAATAAAGTTTAAGTGTTTAAGCCAAATGGCAATCTTGTAAAAATTTGGAAGCGTTTAATTCGCCCAATTATTAAGCGATAGTGCGTTTTATTTTCTTATTTCTTCCTTCCCCGGTGGTTTCCGTAACCGCCCATGAACCCGCACCTTTCCTTTTATTTTCCCCCGCAACCCTTCTCGCCCCTTAAATGCTCCCGTAAGCATTTTGCCGTAAGAATACGCTGCATCCTCTCCTTCTTCCGTCCAGGAGTTCGCAGCCGTGCAGTCCAGGGAGGATTGGAAGCTCCTTCTTCGTCAATCAAGGGAGCAGACTCCTCTTCCATCCTCTGAGTCGTTCGGCGACCTTTCCTCGTCAGCCCTGAGGACTGACGGCAGTCCCGATCCTTCTCTCCCGAGGTTTCCCCTGTTTCTGAGAGGTAAGATTCGTCGTTAACCCTAACCGACTCCCTCCTTTTGATCGTAGTAGGCCTTCTCCCTGTTGCAGTCGGCACCAACAGTCCTTAGGAGTTTTTCGTCTGTGCCCTAGCCACCGTTCAAATCCAGGTGAAGGTTTGGCCGGCTCCAGCGTATGTTCTTAGTTTAGCAGAGACTTTGTAATCAAATTCTCCTCCTGGAATTTAGGGCAGCCCTTTCCGATAGTGGGTTCTAGCCCTTTAATACTCCCTCGTAGGATTACCCTATCCAAGTTTTGTTAACACTGGAAACGCCGTAGTGTTGTCATCTAAACCTATGAAGATTGTTACTAAATTAACTAGGGTTATTGTCACATTTCAGATTTTAGGTGCGGGTGGACGTAACTTGGAGAAGATTTTATTTTACCAGAATATTTTTGAAGGAGTCATGCCGCCGCGTCTTGTATACGAGCGACGCAATTCAACTGTAAGAAACTCTATTTCTTTTGGTTAGACTTATCATATATCAGTGCATCAATATTTCCTCGTGAAGATGAGAAATTTAGTAGAATTGATTATGGGATTAAAATCCAATTAATAACGGGAACCAAATAGGAGGCACGAATGATGAATTCGCTCGTGATAGATTGAGGCGCACAATCTTACTCTTAAGGCATAGTAGTCCTTACGAGCCTCATCAGTTATTTTAGAGAGGAAATGCATCTATTAGATTAGTAGATACGGGTCCAAGTCCGTGAGACTTAGAACGTGATGCGTTCGTTAGGAAGGACTCGGATCGTTAGAATGCGCATAAGTAGTCCCTAGCCTAGAATGCGAACAATAATAAAATCTATAAAATGCCCAAATTCAAGCATACGTCGTAGTTTAGAAATCCCTTGAAACTATTATTTGAAGCATTTAAATAGATTTACGGATTTACATGTTTCAATTACAAGAGAATAGACATTTATGTTCACAGTTTTCTGATATAAAAACATGCTTACAAGGTAAATATAATAATTCTTTGGTACGATACATGTATTTCCTTATTTAGCATGCACACAGTTTTACTCAAGTATTAATATTTTAATGTCACTAGGAGAAATGGTTTTTCTTACTCTCCAGTTGGGCTGACCCATTTTTGGGCTTATCATTGCAGGGGTCACAGGTGGGGTGTTGCGCCTAGGATGAACGTGTTTGTCGATGTTCCTCATATAGTTTGTTTCACTCAAATAGTTATTCCTTCAGTACGGTTTTGTAATATTAGACAAGTATCAGAATTTGCCTAATGTTTATTTGTACCAGACTATGTTTAAGATTTCAGTATTTCCAGCTTTTTTTTACTCTCATCAATTTTAGTGGCTCTGTGAAATCCGAATTTGAGGTACACATTTTACCCTTAGCTTCTTTTAATACTTCCGCTGTAAGTGCTCTTTTAGATATCTGTTATGTATCAAATTAAATATTGTTTCTTAGTTAACTTCTTATCACGGGGCCCGGCCGGACTGTTGATTTGTTGATAAACTAAGTTGGGGTGTTACATATATATTGTGTTCCCTCTCCTAAAAGTTCTAGTCTCATGTGATATCTGTGCTTCTATTTGTAAATTTCTTTTATTGCAAGCATAGTCATTGGTTATCTTACATATTTCATTTAGGCATTCTTGTAATTATCCTACATCCCACTAGACCCTACTTTACGTCACAATGGATGGTCATTAATCCTCATCAAGAACTTTTATCATCAATTATTGTCATCATAATCCCCCAATATCTTATCTTCATAGTTTCATATTAAATCTATGTTAGGTTGCATATAAAGATGCTAATTCATGTTCTCCTTTCCAAGTCCTTCATTTAAAAGGGTTCTAAGCTCCCTATAACTCTTAAGCCTGTAAATTCCAATCAGTTCAATTGGTTAAGCCTACATCCATCCTCTATGAAGATTTGGATCAGAGAGAGAGAGAGCAAGACATGAGGATTAACCGGGTCAGCAATGCCTAATCATCTCCTAAAAAGAAGGTATAAGGAGGGCAGGAAAGTCCTAATACCAATCACGGGGCATATGGAGGTTTAGAAATGATAAATTAGGTCATCTTAAATGAGCATTTACAATTCTCTACAGAGGTGTGCGGAAAGACCTGATTGCATTTTATTTCCACAGAATCACAAGGCATAATTAGCTGATCAAGAATGATAAAAGAAGTCATCTTTGATGAGCAGTTACAAATTTAAACTGAAAGATTCTGGTGCCAAGTATCACTAACATAAGGAACTTGGGTGGTTTTACAACAAGAATGACCTATCAGCACCTTATAGAAGATGCGGGTATCTTTTATGCATTTTATTTTTAATTTGTTTGCCAATTATAGGAGAGAAGAGGAATATCATAGAATTTTTAGTGCGAATAACTGACCAGGAATGATGTTCGCAAATGAGTAGTGTCCAACTTCTGATGTGAGAGCAGATACAATGACATTGTCTGACATAGTCAAAAGCTCAACCTTCACATGAGAAGGTCCTCCATCCTTAACAGGGCAGCTATTTCCACCAACAGCGCCTACAACTTTACCCGAAACCATGAATCTACAGAAAAAAGATTCCCAAAGTAATGAAGTTGTGAAAAGTTGACAGTATCATCAGCTATATTCAATAAGAAACATCAAAAACCAAATATGAAGTAAAAAATAAAAGGATTCCAAAGTATCTAAAGGAATAATTATAAATAAGAATAATAAAAAAGTTTGAAACCACGCACCCAGTAAATTGAAAATTGATATCTGTATTTGAATTGCAGCCGCTTTCATCTACAGTGACAGGAACCTGAAAAGAATTTTAGACATTACAATATGACTAAAAATGAGTCCAACTTAAAGAATTATGATGCAGATTATAGTAAAGCAGATGAGAAACCCATATGATTATTCGAGAGATTTAACCCATTGCGTACATATGAAGAAGTGGTACTTCAGGATAAGTGAAATAAAGTGAAATTTTCATGAAATCACTCGACTCTTCGTTTTTTTCTTTATCTATTGAACATAGGCATTGTATTATACGTTGACAAGGTAAATCCAGTATCATTTCAATCAGTTTATTTGAACTTTTTTCCTTTTTAATATTACTTTTGTAAAACCTTGTGATTTTTTTATATTGTATGTCATTTTCATTCACAAGAAACCCTTTTTTAATCTTCTAACACTCGCTTCCCTAATGATTTCTTTCACTATTTTCTTTATGCATGTATATCATGTCCCTTATCATCTTTTCCATGACATACGCACGCAAGATAAATATCATTTATATAAATGAATAATCATCTCATGTCAAAGTTAAACCATTTAGAACTATTAATTCAACATGGTAAATCATGCAAAATAAACAATTTGACTGAGATCATGTATATTTTTATTTCAAAGCTCTCAAAATATATGATGAATATTCTGTAGATGTTTATATTAATATATATAAACATGACTCGTCATGATGCCATTTACTCTACATATATCAGATATATACAAAGATGTGATAATAAATACAATTTTAAACGCAAATGTCTTCAACAACTTACCATGTCCGGCTCCCATGACCATCCATCAGGACCCTTGACATTAACAAGGAAAGAACCCTGTTGGACAAAATAAATATAAAAATCAACAGAAATAGAACAAGCAACCAACACAACAGGAAGTAAATCAAAGCATAAGAGCGATAAAAACCATTTTAAATAACTCAGTAATAAATTGGGCCTTTAGAGACCATGAGAAATTTCTGATAAAATAGCTGATTAGAAAAAACCCTCATAACCACCCCCAAGATGTATTCTTTTATTTATTGTAAGATAAAGGTTTTCATAATGGCCTATATTATAATAGAACTAGTGATGCATCAACTAGTAGATATGAGTAAACTAGGAAATTAAACAAGATGTACACATCTCCAAAGCTGCATTCATTGATTTCAGATCTCAGATAGTTATGCATCGCTTCAATGAAAAAAATTAGAGCAGTGACAAATATGATCACTTACTTTCTACTAAATCCAAAGCCTATAACTTTTTTTTGTTTCCTTCAATTCAGAAAAAATATGAGGATATAGATCTCCAATAAATGTAGGTTCTTCCAGAAGATTAATGCCATAGAAGTTCAGGGCATGATGACATGGGACTATTCTATAGATTGGGAATTCACATGCAGGGAACAAAGAGCTATGTTGCACCGGACGGGGACGTGATACAAGATACGATACGATATGGATACGAGAAACATGACTTTTTAAAAACTCGTGATACGGGATACGTTTTTGAAAATTTTAAATATTCAAATATAAGTACAAATTAATATGAAGGCATGTATGATATATCACGTTTTCTTCATTATAATATCTCACATATCATATATTAAATGAAAACAAAGTTTATATATTACAAAAAATATATCATATTCTAAATAGAAGGGGTGGCTGTGGTGGGCCGGGGGCATGCTGGGATAGAAGGGGTGGCGTCATGTGCTCGTTGGGATGACCCCGATGTGTCGGTTGATGTTGGTGGTGAGTCGCGACAGTGAGGACTAATAGGAAGCCATCATCGAACGGAGAACAGGCTCATCGGCGCCGCCTATCTTCATGTCGAATGTAATTAATTGATTAAGGAATTAGTCCAATTAAGAATTAATTAATTAAATCAATTAATTAGAGGACTAATTTCTAGAGAAGCGCGGCTCGATATATTGTTGTTTGGTGGGCTCAAGCAAGGTAAAGGGAGGGCGGCTCGAGGTTTTCAGGAAACCGGAGAAGTCTGTTAGATCCCCAAAGAAGGCGTTGGGCTCGACAAGGATAAGGACTGCACAGGACGTCGATTAGAGTGGCGTCGAAGCTACTGGAGGTCGAAGTAGTGTTAGCTGGACAAGGCGGAGGACAATCGGCTGAAACCGAACAATGGTGTGTGCTTGGTCGCAGGAAGATGGCAAGAATAGAGGGAAGAACCAGCAGTTCGGCCTACGTGCATCTTCTGCTTCCCTGGACATCTGGACCGATCGATCGAGTCGAGCGCCAGGTGAAGTCGACGAAGGACAGTGACGATGCAGGCTAGAAAGGAGATGACGAGAAGAACGCAAGCTTGGACTGTTGCGACGGCCACCTACGCTTCCAAGGGTTGATGTGTCGACGGGCGTAGCAGGGTAACGATAACGTAGGGGGAGCTGGATTCGTCGATCATGTGGTGTGTCGACAGTGCAGAAGTCAAAAGATGGGCTTGCTGACCACGAGAAAGATGAAGTGGTGTGAAGGAAGTAGAAGGTAGAGAAGGGCTTCACGCCCTAAATTGGAACAGAGGCGGCAACGACAGATCGTGGTACGTTTGCAGAAGAGGAGGATCCCAAAAGCTCTGATACCAAATTGTTATGCGCCTACTCCTGGGTTTCGTCAGAGGTGGCGGTGGAGGTGGAAATACTGGGGGAACCATGCTCACCTGAAGGAGGACGAAGGAGAAGGAGGAAGAGGGGAGCTTGCTCACCCTAACCCTAGAATTGGGACAAAGAGGAGAAGAAAAACTAGAAAGAGAGGAAACTTGAGGGAGGGGAAGAGCTTAGATAAAGATAGGGAAACTTGATTAATTCATTCAATACCTCATACATGACCCAAAGAGTCTATTTATAGAATACAATGGCAAGGGCGTAAATAAGCCCAATATGAAAGAGATGCGCACAACAATAAAATGTTACAACTTTAATAACACGTAACAAGGACTTGACTCGATATGACTGGACTCATACAACTAGACTCCAATACCTAAGAACTCATAATAATATAACCGCTAACAGATAACTGACGACGTGGGATCCCTAAAAGTGTTCCTGCTGAGAATGTCATTATTGTATTCTTAGTAAATGTAAATGCAAGAAATTTCAACCTACCCTATTTCAAACATCTGAGACAGCCACAAGTAAACATGTTGTTGAGGTTTCTGTCAATCTCAAGCCATTGCTGTATAGCAATCTCAACCTACTCACATCTCCACTAAAGGGCCAACCTATTCGAACTCCTCGACCTTCATGTAAGCCTCCCTTCCACCATCTATCCAGGCTGGGCAAAAGAAGAGGAAGCAATTTCATGAGATTCACAAGGAAATCCCCAAGAAAACTGTTTCCAAAACTCAGGCATTGTTGACTAGAAATCAACCTCCATCCTTCTTCCCTACCTAGTACTGCTACTGCTGAAGAGTAGCAAAGAGAATAGAGTCAAAGGTGAACATATTTCTGGTAACATGTAAAAAGTCCTATTGAAAAAAATTTGTTGAACAATACAAACAGGATATACTACATCATCATATGCTGACTGACCAGAAGCCCAAATCACCCATTGATGAGCTTGGAGCAATAAAAGGAGGAATTTGGCGTAGTGTGGGGATGTGTGAGTGCGACTCTAAAGAGTACGCAAGACCTAGAAGCAGTGCCGGGGAAATAAATCCTATCAGACCCTAAAATTATATGTGCATGCAAAGAGGGATCCAACAATATTTTGCAACTAATAATTAATTCATAAAATTAAACGCATAACACAACTAGTATTCAGGCAATTTAAAACAAGTAAGCAAGCTAGACTTTCCACCGATTGGAGGACCGTTAACTAAATATGCAAGCGAATAGATCCTGCAAATCATGATTAGTCACAAAAAAATGAACAACTGGCATAGAATGGAATCCATAAGAATATAAGTGATCATATCCATACAACAATGCTGAAAATAACAACACCAAACAATAAAGCTCACTACAAAGGGGGTCGTAGGTGAAGGCGGAGATCAGGTGATCGTAGGAGCAGTGATGGATATTCATAGGGGTGAAGGTTGTTGCATGGTGGCTGTCAGAGGGGCCTTAGGGCTATTTCTGGAATGGTTTTAGGTAGAGGGAGTGTAAGTGGGCTGGGTTAGGATGTCGGTGGGGGAGAACGGCTGGACAGAATGTGTAGGGGCAGTAAATGGGTGGCCAGGCTTTGGATTGGTCCTGGACCGGTCGGCTGGAGAGGAATTAGGAGAAGGTCGGAAGAGGGAGTATTTGGTGGCTGGGCTACTGGCTAGCAGAAGGAGGGAGGCTGTTGGGCCTCAGGATAGTGCGGGGAGGATAAAGGTAGGTTTATCCACGGTGTAGATGTAAGGAAATGGAAGGGGGTGGTTGTTTGTGGGTGGCCAAGATGTTCCAACAGAAGAGGAACTCTTGCTGTAATTTAAGAGGAAAAATAGGGGGCGGCTGCTGTTTTTGAGAGGAAAAAGTAGATGCTAGCTGCTATTAAAGTTCATTATGGTGCTACAGTAACATATGTCCGTCAAAAACCAAGCTTTGCCGCTGAATTAAAATCGCGCCGACTCTGCTCCACGGTGTACTCCTCTTCCGTGCCCTACCCTCTCTCTTACTGCGCATCCACGACGGCAACAAGGACCGCCTCCTCCTTCCCTCGACCCCTAAGGGCTTCTTGTTGAGCATCAGAAATCCGTCGCCCCTCTACCGGTAAGCCGCTTCGAAGCACGCGCATCGGTAATTCGTCGCCCCTCCGCCGGTAGGCCGCTTCGAAACCCGCGCATCGGAAATCCGTCGCCCCTCCACCGGTAGGCCGCTTCGGATTTCTCATCGCCGTTTTTTAATTCACGAAGCCTCTTCTCTGCCTTTATTCTTCTTCCCGTGCCCTAGCTCTCTCCTCCCGTGCACCGTGAAAGGCCAAGATCGCGTCCACCTCATCGCATCCGCTTCGCTTCTTCGTTCTCCTCACCGTTCACTATGTTCTTCACAGATACGGCATCGGCGTCAGCTCTCTTCTTCTTCACAGCTACGGCATCGACATAGGCATCGGCAACCGCGTCGTTTAGGGACTGATTCTTCTGCAGCTTTTTCGGCTTGCGTTGTTTAGGGACTGGTTATCCTAGGTGAGTTTCTTTTATGATTTCTGCATAGCAGCAGCAATAATTCCTTTGTTCTTTGTCCTTTGCACTTCTTCAACTGCATAGACACGTGAACTGTTTTGTGTTGCTAGCCAAGTGTTATTATTATTTATTCTGTGTTGCTTACAAATTGGGAATATTAACCACGAAGAGGTTTACGAAGCTGGCTCGGATAAAGTGTAATATCATTGAGTTCAGTCTGCTAGAAATCTGCCTTGCCAAACCCTTACTGGTTTTTGAATGTCTGCTGTAATAACAACCAGCTATGGTGTTTTCGATTTCATTTTATTTGTACAATTGAATAGACGCAACCCGCTACTGGAAAACATGAACTCTAGAATTGATAAATTCTATTTAGCTACAGAATATTGAATTCTATTTACTTAGAAACCTAATTTTCACATGTCCGTCATGTCTTCTCACTTTACGCCTTATCCCACTGCCAACTGTTGAAGGTAAAGATGACATTCAGTATTACCTTTTTTTTTTTGTTGAACTCTCATGTGTGGTCAAAATAATTAGTGATGATTTTTTATTTTTTATTTTGAGCTTATGCTAAATAAATGATCAGATAGAGAGCTAAATTTAAACCTAAATGGGAAGACATAGGAAATGCTTTCTGATGACTTCTTTTTTTTTAAGATTATGCCAAATAAATTACCAGATAGAGTAAATTGAATTTGACAAGGTCAATATTTTTCTGCAAAGAATTTATGATATTGTCCCCCATCTAATCCATGAAGTAATTATTTGATAGATTTCTTGGTGGACTTTCGCTTCTGTGAGTTCGGTTGGGAGACTACTACATTTGCAAATGACCGGTATGTTTTAAATTTTTTTGAAATGGTATATTTCCCATCTTTCAAATTCCGCTTCGGCAATTCCGTGTTATTCTCTATTAATTAGGAAAAACCAAATTGATGCCTAACTCATAACTACTGTGTTTACATATGCAAACAAAACAAACTCTTAAATTCTGTGTACTCTTAATCATTACATTTATCACCTCCAGGAAATGCGTTCATGTATTTACTGTCGTTGAATAATGAATTCATGCTATGTGAATCTACGATGATTAAGATCGTCATTTCATTTTTGAAATAATTATATCGATTATTATTATTACATGTTGCAAAGGGTGGATAAAAAAACTATTGAAAAGCTGCAGATCCACTTTTTCATATCATTTTCATGATGCAAAATGGAAGAAAGTCTTGGGCTGCTGAATGTTGAGAGCGCACGAGGGGACATAGGGGCAGGGCTATTTTATAAATATTTATGTTCTGTAAATAGAATGGAGGCCCAAGCTGTGTGTGAATATTGAAAGGGTTCGGAATATTCATCATCAAGTTCCAAGTTAAACTAGATCCTCTGTTTCTGTGCTATCTACAATTCCGACTTCATTTTTTATTTTATTTTCCTGTCAGGTTGATTTGTGATTCTTGAAGCAATATGCGTGTTTTGATTTCTAAATTATGCAGTCCATTTTCTCCTGCTGGTTTCTACCTTAAATGGCCTCAACAAATGCAGGATGATTAGCCAAACATATGCTCATTTCTGTTTTTTAATCTGTTTTAATTTTTAGCCAAACATATGCAGGAGGTTCTGCTAACTATAGATAGCAAGCTGACGGAGCAGCAAGAAAACTGCTTCCACCAAAGGATTCTTCGAGTGTTTTGCAAAGGGAGCTCCGACCTGGGGCCCATTGACGACGTCGTGTGGAAAGAGGAAGCACTTTGGTATGTTCACACCATGTTAGTAGTTCATATATGGTTTAATAGTGCGCAATTTTTTCATCTCTCATGGTTTTTCCTGCTCATACCTGATTTGTGATTACATTTATAAGTTATTGGTCTTACTTTCATATTTCTTCAACTTCACAAGAAAAATCTTAATGGGATGAAAATTATAGCAACAAATTAATGATAAAATCATTTCTTTTTTTATATGTACTTCTTGCCCTCTTATTCATATCCATGGAATTCCTTAGTCAATTTAAAATTGAACTTGGGCAAGATGGAATTTTCACAAGCTTATTTTGGGCTCTATCCTGATTGATTTTGGCAAAGTGGATATTTTCATAATTTGGTTTAGCTCATGTTAACGGCAATTCATGCTATTTTATTTTTAGCAATCATATGTAAAAATTATACATATAAGTGCCAGGATATGGTCGATGGATTTGGTCCCTTATTGCTTAATGCCACTTGGGTTTATGTATTTGGGTAAGAGGGGGAGGAAGGGGAAGGAGGAGGCGTCTGTCAACTTCGACACTATATTTGTTGGGGGGAGTGGTGAAGGCGGGGAAAGTGGCGGACGTTGGAAAGTATGTGGAGAGGGCGGCGCGGGGTGGCGGTGGGGGAGCAAGATCCCTATTTCAAGTTTGATGTAGTTTGATGTAGTTTGATGTAGTTTGATGTAGTTTGATGTAGTTTGATGTAGTTTGATGTAGTTTGATGTAGTTTGATGTAGTTTGATGTAGTTTGATGTAGTTTGATGTAGTTTGATGTAGTTTGATGTAGTTTGATGTAGTTTGATGTAGTTTGATGTAGTTTGATGTAGTTTGATGTAGTTTGATGTAGTTTGATGTAGTTTCAGATTAATGTGGCAGTCAACATTTTTACCTGAGGTCAATCTGAAGTATTGCTTATTAGGAGAATGTATGCAGGGGGATTTACCTTGTTAGATATTATTTTATTTTAGAACACGGCCCCACAAATTTCAATAGATTCTTCTCATTATTATCATGATGACAAACACTACCATAAATAATTTGCATATGTGAAGATTAATATACCTTGCTACATAATCTTTTGATTTCTAAATTTTGGGTTAACAACTCCAAGAAAAAAAAATCAAATAAATTTACATTAACTTTTAAGCTCAAATAATCTTTTGATTTCTAAATTCTTGAACGGCTGTGTTTTGGCCCTGCACCAGCGGGAGAGATCTGGAAGGCATCAGTGAGGCCCGCCGCATCGACGCGGCATGGATGCGAGGAGCGAATCCAAAGTAGCTGAACTAAGAATGAAGCTATTTAAATTAAAATTTTAATCCGGAGTGAATCCCCTACTTTTGCATCTCAACACCACCGAAGACGCAGCCCGGCGCCTAGAATCCGCTACTTCCCATCGTCGTTGGTCTTCTTTTCTTTTTACGCGAGACCCTCTAGCAATCCGCATAAACTGATGATGACATATATATTGTTGAGAAGCTGCCCTCAAAATTTGGTTTTATAAAGGCTCCGTTTGGCGCGGCATGTTTGCTCCGGTGAGTTTGGACAAAAACGACACTGTCATAGAATGAAGTTCCTTAGGTGAGCTCGGGGGTTCACGAACGATGGTTCATAACTACCGCGTTCACAACCACCACCGTTGTGCCAAATCTAGCCAAAATTGCTAATACTTCCATGTCTTGAACTTCTTTAGAGCTTTATAAAAGGATAATTGATAAATTTATATGCCTCGGCCATATTGCCTTTTACCAGTATTGTATGGTAATTAGTTGATCTTCATGGTAATAAGCTCCTTTTTGAACTGATTGTATCTTATCTTTAGTGAAAATGATCAAAATTTAGTGGTATAAAATTTTAAAGGTTGTCATGGTAGGCGTTATCATGGGTTGCAGGGATCAAAACAAGATAAATTTTGTGTCCTACGGCAAAGGCGGGGCTGCGGAGAAGTTTCAAGCTTCTTCAATATCGTGCCCTTCAGAAAGGAGTTTCATTTTTCTTATGGTTCGTTATGTAGCTTTACCACGACAGCTTCGTTCATTTCATAATTCAGCTTCAGTTTTATTATTGCAGATCTCCAAAAACATATTAAAGAGATGAAACAAAAGGATTATCTAAGCAGGGCGAAGTAAAACACTTCATAAAAACTCCCAAAGTAGCTGAATTCTAAAACAACTAATTTTGAATTAGTTTAAACATAATCTTACACTAAAAGAAAACTCTTTATAATGTCCAAATTTTCACACACAAATTTCAAGTTGGGCTCACATAACTACCACTTCAATTCTATCATTTCAATGAAGCATAACGAGATTTAAAAGGCAACTTCACTCTGCTTCTTCTTTTCCTTCTACACTAATTTTTGCCATTTGATAATCAGAATTATATTCCAATTTATATTTGGACGTTTTGTTTCTTCATTGTCCTAAATGCTCGGAAATAAATCTAAGGTTTGTATAAAATAGTGTTCTGTTATATTCAACTTGAAATCTGTTGCATTTCATTTTTTATTATAGCAATGTTCCTTCTCTTAGGCTAGACAAATTTATTTTTGCTTGGAAAATCTAACGAGTTGACATGTATTTGGAAATGGAATCAAGACATATTCTTTCCTTTTTTCTCTTAATCATTTTAGTTATCTTCTTAGCTCGGGGATAGTCGGACAACTTGCTGCTCAGGCTTTAAAAATGACATGCAATTCTTATCTTCTTAGCTCGGGGACCGGTTTACAGGTTTAAGAAGAAGGTATGTGGTTTCTGTTTTAAATTATAATGAATGGTTTATATGTTTACATGGAATTTATTATATTTACGTGTACTGATTGAAGAATTAGGAATGATATTCATTTGCCGCCGTATTTATCTACTTCAATATAATTTCATTTATGTTATTGCAGGTATCTATGATCATCGTGGATCTCCTCCTTTTTCCATCTCAATTCTTTGGTAAGCTTCCACCTAGCTAACACAATGCCTCTTCTTTCTAAATAATTAATTTAAGAATTGTCATTTACATTACATTACATTTGAACCTGAGATTGTCATGTGAAGAACAACTTTTGATAATTGAATGAGACCCATGGAGGAGAAGTATAATTTTAATGATTTTTGAATAAATCGCTGATTTGTGTAATTTATTGGATGAATGATGAGTATAGAGTTCTATCCAAGCAGGATCATGTACTGAAAGTAAATGGTTAGGCTTTATGGTTCACATATTTATATACAATACAATTTATTTCTTTGGGGCATCCTCTATTAAAATTCTACCCAGATGCAATAAATATGATCTACTGCTGTAAGGAAACTGTTAAAGATTTGTAGCGCTATACTTTTTATAGCGACGGGAAGATAAATTTCATTGTGGTTTTTGCCACCACCTCCATCTTTGACCAGTCATTCCATTTTATTATGTAAACCACGGGAGTGACTCCATCATAAATAAAGGTAAGCTCATTCACAATCTAAAATCATGCATTTATTTTGAAGAAAGAGAGATTTTAAATGCATACTTTCACTTCTTTTGCCCCTTCTAATTCCAACGTTTTTTTTCTCTGATTCTACTCCATTCTATATTTTACCTTTTGCTGACTCCATCAGAGAACAAAATCTCATTCAAATACTCAAATCATATGTTTATATTAAATCCCAAGAAAATTTTTTGACTAATCAATAATTAGAAGTGCTCCACCTGCTACGATATGAATGAACATTTGATCCAATTGTTGTAGAACCTTCGCATTCTCAAAACAACTCATATTTACGGAGGTATGAACAGATGAATTACCAAAAAAATGTAAAAGGCTTGAAGATATATCAAGGCAACTTTACGAGATATAACACCATCCTAACAAAAAACACACCATTGTCTCTGCCGCCCGATGAATGTTAGCACTCGATGAATGTTGCTACAAGACGAAGGTTGCCACCTGACGAATGTGACCTCCTAATGAATGTTTCATTCCAATTTGAATTTTTCTGTGGGTATGCTGTTAAAATTTTAGACCGGCTCATCTTTTGTTCATCATTTTCCATACCTGCACTTGGTCACATATAGGTGAGACAGTAGATTTTTTGTGGGTATAGTATGGTTTTGATTTTCCATACCTGCTCTTGCATTTACTTTTCGATGCATTTACTTTTCGATGCTAAAAAAATAGAGGCCCCTCCCTCGAGTTATTCTTTTAGCTTGAGATTTATTTATATATTAATTTGTAGATTTGTTCACAATCATTACTTTTTTATTCTGAATATATTAATTTCAAGGCTTGGCATAAAAATACACAGATGGAAGCTTTCATTGAGTGAGAATCACTTGCATAGACTGCATTGACCAAGCATTCTTTATTCGATTTAATGGAATGTTCTGCTATGGGAAATCGATCACCTCCTTATACGATCTCACAAAATGTTCTCGCTCTTGCATTTACTTTTCGATGCTACAATTTTGATTTCTTCTTGAATTTATTGGCAAGTCTTTCACGTGATGCAATTTTGTGATCAATTCTTTGACATCACAATCATAATATAATAAGTGTATCAAGTTACAAGCATTTTCCCTAGAATACGAGCATCTTCGCAGGGGCGGTGACGGTACCTCCACCCAAACTCGCCCGCTCTAGGACGCTCGGGGAATTGACAGTGCATGGGTAGCCCCAGTGCCCCGCGCGGCGATACCCCCGCCTCGACAGTGTCCCGGCGCGACGGCGCTCCCGCCGCTCGCGAATTCCCGTGCACGATGTTCTCTCCCGTCCTGATTTTGTCGTGCACACGGGGGTTCGTGAGCGGCGGGAGCGCCGTCGCGCCGAGACACTGTCGAGGCGGGGGTATCGCCGCGCGGGACACTGGGGCTACCCATGTACTGTCAATTCACCGAGCGTCCTAAAGCGGGCGAGTTTGAGTGGAGGTACCGTCGCAAATGGGGTACTGTCGAAGCGGAGAGCATCGAGCACGGGCGGTAGCCCTTGCGAAGATGTTCGTAGAGAAAAAAAAGAGATTGGCTGCATTTTATGCAGCTGAAAGGGATTGGATACAAAGGAAACACAAGGAATGATGAACACAGTACTTAGAAGTTGGCGTCTAGGAGTTTCACGAAGTCGGCACCGCGAGAAGACTGCTATATTTCAGGAAGAAACTCTCAAAAATCTGTGATAGCTGTCAAGCCAGTCCTTTTTTAGCTGCACCTGCACTCGCAATTTTGAGATAGACTGGGGTATGACTTTATTTTACAAGTTTTATAATGTTATTAAAATTTCATTTTAATATGAATTTGCGAAATTATATCATGTATGAAAGTATGTAACATTTTTTATTTGTTATCAAATCTGTTAGACTCTTTTTTGTAAAATTAACCATTAAAATATAGTAGACTTTGATCCTTTGAATTTTGGTTTACACTTAATTAGACAAAATAATTATCATCTACTTAATATAACAACAACACTCAAGCCTTTATCCCACCATAGTGGGGTCGGCTATATGGATCCTTTGTCGCCATTGCACCCTATTTTTAATCATAGCCTCACTAATGCCTAAGTACATCATATCTTTCCTTATAGTTTCATTCCAAGTTTTTTTGGTCTACCCCTCCCCCATTTAACATATCTAGTGATTAAACTCTCACAACGCCTAACAGGTGCCTCTAATGGTCTCCTATGTACATGTCTGAACCATCTTAAACGAGCTTCTCGCATCTTCTCTACAACTGGCGCCAATCCTGTCTTATCCCTGATACATTCATTCTTAATTTTATCCAGTCTCGTGTGACCACACATCCACCTAAGCATTCTCATCTCCGCAACTCTCATTTTTTGCTCATGTACACCATTCACTGCCCAACACTCAGAACCGTAGAACATTGCTGGCCTAATGGTACTTCACGATCACATAAGATCCCAAACGCGCCTCTCCACTTCAACCAATCTGCTTGGATTCTATGTATCACATCTTTATCTACACCTCCATCTTTTTGAATTATCGATCCCAGATATTTAAAGCACTCACTGCGGGAAATATCTTGGTCACCCAATTTAATGACGGAGTCCTCCGACCTTCTTGCACTACTAAATTTAAGCTCTATATACTCCGTCTTTGTCCTGCTCAACCTAAAACCCTTCTTTTCTAAAGTGCCTCGCCAAGATTCAAGTTTCGCGTTTACACCCTCGAGCGTCTCATCGACCAAAACAATATCAACTGCAAATAACAAACACCAAGGTATAGCTTGCTGGATATGTCTGGTGAGCTCATCTAAGATAAGGGTAAAGAGATAAGGGCTTAAAGCTGACCCTTGATGTAAGCCAGCAGCGATAGGGAATTCCTGTGTTAATCCTCCAGATGTCCTCACCCTGGTCACTGAATTTGTATACATATCTTTGATTACGTCAATGTATGATACATTTACACCTTTCTTTTCTAAAACTCTCCACAAGACCTCTCTTGGAACCCTATCATAAGCCTTCTCCGGATCGATAAACATATGCAAATCTTTTTGTCTTTCCCGATAGTTGTCAATGAGTCTCCTTAAGAGATGTATAGCTTTCATGGTTGACCTCCCTGGTATGAATCCAAATTGAATCTCTGAGATGCTAGTCTCTCGTCTAACTCTCCTCTCTATTACTCATTCCCATAGTTTCATAGTATGACTCATTAATTTAATTCCCCTGTAATTGACACAATTTTGTATATCTCCTTTGTTCTTATACAAAGATACCAAAATACTTTCTCTCCATTGGTCTGGCATCCTCTTTGTCTTCAGTATCTTATTGAAGAAACTTGTAAGCCATAAAATTTCTTCCCTCCCTAAGCATTTCCATATTTCAATAGGTATATCGTCTGACCCAACCGTCTTTTCATTTTTCATCTTCTTCAGAGCGTCGTCTATCTTTGATGCTTGAATTTTATGATAAAAATTTATGTTTTCTATACTCCTCTGATTTACTTAACTCTTCCAAGTTCAGTTCATTGTCTTTTCCTTCATTGTATAGTTGATAAAAGTATTTTTTTTCATCGCTCCTTAATAGTCACATCATCCGTCAAAACCGTAACTGATTCATCTTTTATGCATTTAACTTGGCTTAATTCTCTTGTCTTCATCTCTCTAGCTCGAGCAATTTTATATATATCACGCTATCCATCCTTGGTATCTAGTCGTTTATAAAATTCTCCATAAGCTTGACTTCATGCTTTACTTACTGCATTTTTAGCTTCTTTTTGGCGACTTTATACTTTGTCAAGTTTTCATCATTTCTACAAACATATAATGTTTTGTAGCTGACCCTCTTTACTTGTCTTGCACTTCCTTTTTCCACCACCAAGATTTTTTTTGTGGGGGCGCACGACCTTTTGACTCTCCAAGTATGTTCTTTCCACTTATCCTTATATGACAAGACAACTTCCCCCATGTGACACTAGAATCAACATAAGGATCATCAACTAGTTGTTCTAAAATCGTTGCCTTGAAAGCAACCTGTTTTTTCTTCTTCAAGTTCCACCACCAAATTTTTGGCAACACTTTTGTCTTTCTCTTAGAGTTACTATATTTAATTTGCACATCCAATACCCCTAGCCTATGTTGCGTTGTTAAACTTTCTCCTGGTAATCTGGTATGACTTTGCAATCCTTATAAATCTTTTTATCCATTTTGCGAGTCATAAAATAGTCAATTTGTGACTTATTTTGTCTGCTCTTGAACGTAATTAAGTGTTCTTTCATTTTCATGTAAAACGTATTTGTCACAATTAACTCATGTGTTATGGCAAAGTCTAGAATGGTTCATCCTTCTTCATTTCATTATTCATACCCAAATCCTTCATAAACATCTGTATAATCCGTATTTTTCTTCACTACATATCCATTTAAGGTTCCTCCAATGAAAACTTTCTCGCTTTGTAGGACATCTCTTACCAAATCATCTAAGTCTTCCCAAAATTGTACTATAACAGCTTCACTTAATCCTACTTGTGGCGCATAAGCACTAATTGCATTAATAGTTTTTTTTTCCTACGATTAATTTAAGAGTTATGATTCTATCGTTTTTCTGCTTACCCCAACAACTTCATCCCTCCAAGTAGTATATACAATAATACCTACTTCATTACTTGTTTTAGTTTTTCCTATGTGCCATAATTTAAAACCTGAATTATCTAGAAATTTAGCTTTTTCACCCACTCATTTAGTCTCTTGCAGGCATAAAATATTTATCCTTCTCATAATCATTGTATCCACTACTTCCATCATTTTTCTCGTTAGTGTACCTATATTCTAACTTCCAAACCTAATATGTTACTATTATTATCTACTTAATAATCTACTTAATAAATGAAAAATAATATGTTACTATTATTTAAATAACTATATATATGTGTGTGTGTGTTGAAATGCTCAATTTCTTTTCTTAATTGATTACAATCAGACGCTCTACTATATATGAGTGATAGGTAATGAAGAATAATACATAAATTAGAGAAATGCATGAAATATTAATTAATAAATCCTAGTATGTTAACACCCCCCTCAAGTTGGGCGAGTAATGTTGAACATGCCCAACTTGGTAATGATCCCTCCAAAAACACTCATACTCAAGCCTTTCTTTAGAATATTTGTGAGTTGTTCAAACAGAATGAACGAAGTACATATGATTCCTCTCATTATGATTTCATTAAAGAAGTGTTTGTCAACCTCAATGTGTTTTGTGCGAGCGTGTTGAATAAGGTTATGAGCAATGTTAATGGTCGCCTTGTTATCACAATATAGTCTGATTGGCTCATTTTCTCAAGGTCAAGGTCCCTCATAATAGTTTGAATCCACAATCCTTTACAGATTCCATTTGTCATGGCTCTGAATTCGGCTTCAGCACTGGATCTAGCAACCACATGTCGTGTTTTGCTCCTCCATGTAACCAAATTCCCACTAACCAAAGTGCAATATCCTGAGGTGGACCGTCAATCATCAACCGATCCAGCTCAGCATGCGTCTGTGTATACTTCAATATTTAGCTCATCATTCTGTGAGAATGGGATACCACTCCCAGGATAGTATCTGAGAATATGGTGGACAGCATCAAGATGGCGAGTCTTTGGGGAGTGCATGTACTGGCTGATCACTCCAACTACATATAAGACATCTGGGCGTATATGTGACAAGCAAATCAGCTTCTCCACTAACCTGTAAAAAATAGGGATGTCCTCAATAGTTTCTCCATCATCTCTCCTTAGTCTGTGGTTAGCTTCTATAGCGGTGTCGGCAGATCTACACCTGCTCATCCCTGATTTCTCAAGTAAATCAAGAATATACTTCATCTGCAAGAAGAAAATCTCAGGTCTGGACCTGGTGACTTCAATGCTCAGAAAATACTTGAGGTTCCATAAGTATTTTACCTCAAATTTTATAGCCAGACTTTCATTTAGAGTTTGAACTTCTTCCAGATCATTTCCAGTTATAACAATGTCATCTACATAAACTATATGGGTTGCCAATTTTCCTTCCCTGTCCTTGATGAACAGAGTATGATCCGCATTACTCTGAGTATATCCAAATGTCATCATGGCCATGTGAAATCTCTCAAATCAAGCTGTAGAAGATTGTTTGAGGTTGTATAAAGCCAGTTTTAGCTTGCAGGCTTTCCCTTCAAATCCTTCGGGGGCAAGTTCAGAAGGTAGGGATCAATCGATTGCCAAAGTAAGGCACGGACTTGAGCATCCATCTTTTTCCAAGCAAGTCGTTCATTATTGGTGATTGCATCAATTCCTTAAGCCAAATGCTCTTCCAGACGTTTACCCATGAACCACATCTGGACGGTAGTGAACCAAGAGGTATATTGCTCTCATTTAGTTTTTGGTTAGTTTTTGGTAGTGATAGCGTGACTGAATCGACGGTGATGACATTTTTAAATTCATATTGCTTAGGTGACCGTTGACTCTGTAGACATATTGAGAGACTAGGACCGTGTGGTAGCGGGAGAGCCAAATCCAAACTTGATGATTGCAGGAACAAAGGAGGGAGACCATTGCAGGCACAATTGAAGAAATCGAGTACTAGAATCCACATATAAGAGCTTTATACAACAACAAAACTCAAGCCTTTATCCCACTATAGTGGGGTCGGCTATATGGATCCTTTGTCTCCATTTTGCCCTATCTTTAGTCATAATCTCACTAATGCCTAAGTACATCATGTCTTTCCTTATAGTTTCATTCCAAGTCTTTATTGGTCTACCCCTCCCCCGTTTAACATGCCTAGTGACTAAACTCTCACAACGCCTAACAGGTGCCTCTAATGGTCTCCTTTGTACGTGTCCAAACCATCTTAGTCGAGCTTCTGGCATCTTCTCTGCAATTGGTGTCACTCCTGTCTTATCCATGATACATTCATTCCTAATTTTATCAGTCTCATGTGTGCACACATCCACCTAAGCATTCTCATCTCCACAACTCCCATTTTTTGCTCATGTACACAATTCACTGCCCAACACTCAGAACTATAGGCATCGCTGGTCTAATTGCAGTACGGTAAAACTTGCCTTTAAGTTTTAATGGTACTTTACGATCACATAAGATCCCTGACGCGCCTCTCCACTTCAGCCAACCTTGTTGGATTCTGTGTATCACATATTTATCAACACTTCCATCTTTTTGAACTATCGATCCAAGATATTTAAAGCACACACTGCAGAAAATATCTTGATCACCCAACTTAATAACGAAGTCATCCGTCCTTCTTGCACTGCTAAATTTAAGCTCCTTATAAGAGCTTTATACAACCAAGGAAATTGAGATAGGAGGAGAGCAAGACCAACTGGGGGACACGAAGTCCATGTGAGAACATAAGAAGGTAGATAAAAATCATGTAAAGATGGCACAAAAAATTTCTGTGAGATCAACGGAACCACGGCATCGTCAAATCGTCAAACAAGAAGACCTACGGCTGTGGCATCGAAGTCTCGTCGATGAGTGATGAAGAGAACATGAAGGTCTCAGCAAGATCGACGAGCGGAGAGATCTATAATGGCATTGATCATGCACAAAGTATTTAAAATTCTATAAAGATTATAACATTCCAAATATCAGAATGTCGAAAGCTTAAAAAAACATCATAGATGATCATTTCATAAAGTCAAAAGTACAGAAACTCCAACATCATATTCTGTTAAATCTCAATAAAAGCAGATGACAAGCCCAAAGGAACATCCTATTACAATGTTTATCAGTTCTTAAAAGTGGAAAGTGAGGGGAGGAGAACCTTATCATAATCCTATTACAATGTTTATCAGTTCTTAAAAAGTGGAAAGTGAGGAGAGGAGAACCTTATCATAAACTGGAATAAAATAGTAACCATTTGGGGCACATTGTGTACTGTCCTTCACCAAGCCATCTACTGTTTGAAGCTCAACCTGGAGAAGAAAAAATTTGATAATTTCCTGTGCATTTAACAAAGTGCAATGTGTAGTAGCATGATAAATGTTATGAGAGTAAAAAGGGAAAAAGAGATGCATAGTAGGAAGAAAATTATGTTGCAGTTGGACTAAAATACAGTAAGAAAGCATATTTATGGCCAGCTTCTGTATCCTTTCTATATTCAAATTCTACTTGTTTTTATCATGTTGTGTCAAAGTGAGAAATGCTATATGGAACTTATTATGTATGTTCAATAAAATAGTGGGTGCAGCTTAGTGATTAGAATAGCATATGGATGCAATGCCAAGAACCTGGTCTCACCAAGGCCCACTTGGGTAGAGCTTAACCTGGTGAAAAATGATACCAATGACATTGGCAAGTTTCTCAATTATACTATAAAGATTGCATCTCAACTTTAAGAAGATCACAAAAATGACGTATTGATGAAACAGCGGCGACTATAAATTTAATAATTTCCAAAAATATGTTTACTTCTTCGAAATTCTCATTGGTAACAGGCCAAATGGACTCATTGTGATTTACTGTAAGAACAGATACAATTAGTTATTAACACTATGAGTGAAATTGCTTTTACCTATCAAAACAAGTAACTATACATGAGAATATAAATCAAACTAAACAAAGCATACTGTGATATGCGAGTAATCCAGCTTCCGGTCAGATGGCCTCCTTGACTTGACCAATATTGAGCTTGCCTAAGAAATCCAAATGTAGGTAACAAATCAATAATAAAATTAAACTATAAAACCCAACCCGCTGCCTCAACGAGGCAAAAAGCTTTTTTATCGTTGCCAACTATAAGAAAGAAAGAAGAACGCATGGGATCTTGCAGTATCACCTCGATAAATCCTCCGCATCCATGGATGGAGTTCGCAGTGGATAGGGGCACCGAGAGAGATAGTAGCAGGTAGATCAAGAGTTTCGCAAACGCCATTAGCGTCGATTACGAGGACGGAAAACAGAATTGCATGGGAGGGAGCTGTATAGGGATGGTGGATCGAGGAAGATAAATGTGCGAGTTTTTGGCTTTTGGGCCCCTCGACTTCTTTCCTCCGGCAAAACAGTCTTAGAAAACCCTAGGCAATTTATCTTAGAACCCCATAGCACATGATAAACTTATTTACCACATAAGAAAATAATGACAATAAATATTATATTAGTTATAAAATTTTGCTATTAATATAAACTATTTAATGCTTAGAACGTGTGAGCAATGTTAGTATTCTCAATTTGGTATCACATATTCAATGCTCCTTGTTTAGAAATGACACATCAATTAATTTGTTAGTGAATAGCAAGCTCACCGATATAATTATGGATAGCAAGTACAGCGTCTGCTTCAAATGTGAAATTTAATAGAGCAGCAAATCTAAAGAAAACAACTATAGTAGGTGAAGTGTCTTAAAGTTGTGATGCTCTTGCAAGAGCTTCAATAGACATTTACTCTTCTAATGTCTAATACCCAGCTAATTTTGATATCTTGATATTGAGATTTTTGGCACATTGCACCCTTGAAATAGCAAGGTTTGGCATATTGCATCCTAATGCTTTCATTTTGGCAGAATGCATCCTTTAAAGATATTAATATAGCAGTTTGCATCTTATTCGAATTTTATAAGCCTTTATTGTTTTTTAAACCGAAAATAGAAGGGTATTTTGGTCTCATTGTTCATTGCTCATTTCTTTTATTAGCAGACCATCTTAAAAAGGATGATTTCAGCCCCTTGAAAAATGCTGGTTTAGTTATTCTCTTCTCTTCAATCTTGGTAGATCTAAGATCCAGCCTCTTCCGTAATACTAGCAGACCACATTGCCGGGCTTTTTTTCCCCCATTTTCTTATTAGCAGACTTTTTTAAAAATATGTTTTAGTTCATTGATCCTTTTTGTTTATTAGCAGATCATCTCAAAGAATCTGCACCCTATTCGAATTATTGGTACAAAGTCTGCGAGGGTCAGGCAGCTAAGTACATCCAGCGGCCATGGCATGCCATTTGGAAGTCAAAGCGGCTGATGAACATCGTCTCAGAGATCGCCTGGAAGATGCGATTATTGCAACTCTTTTGCTAATTATGTTAACGGCCATGTATACAAGATAATTTTATTTGTAAATTTATTAACAAACTTTAGTACTGTTTGTTAAAAAATTAATTAAAGTTTGTTTTCCTTAGTTTTGTTCATATAAAAAAACCACTTTCCCAAATGTAAAAATCATTTGGGAGATTGATTGGAGCCAGTAAATGAGTATTTGATAGTGAAAAAGATCAAAACTCGCTTGTCTTGAAATAAAGTAGCCAAAATACTCATGTTTAGTTCATATCATGAGAGTCTCATATCATAACAAAAATTAACAAAATACCATCAAGGTTAGCATTCAAAACAAAATATCTATCTTTCGCATCTTAACCGACAAACATAAATAGAAACACATTGTCGTATTCCATCAATCATCACTCCTCGCCTGCATAACCAAAAAATAAAATTATTATTAAATTAGAAATATCATCACCGCCTAGTGATTAAGAATATGATACTAAGCGTCTATGTATATCAGGCCTACTCAATGTAGTTAGTATTAATGTATATTTGGTCAAATTACGAGTTTGAAGGTATAACGGGTCAGTTGGTTACACGGATACCCATCCCCGTAGACACTCTTAGGGTTTTACCTATATATACCCGCTAGGGGCAACCGGGAGTGGATTCCACCTTGATCCTCCTCCGGATGCTTCGAGCAAACTTCCTTCTCAATCTCGAATCACGCCCCTAGGGTTTGCCCGCTCCCGTCCGGTCGCTATTCACGCGAAGGAATCGTGATTCCCGTCGTCGTTCTCCTGCATTGAGGGCGAGCTTCTGCCTTTCGTCCTCATCGCAGATCGCGATTCTGCTGCTGGTTCGCTCCTGCCGCCGTTGCCGCTCAAGTGAAGGAGATCGCGTTTTCTTCCCCGCAGCCGCGCCTTCGATCCAGATCTCCTTCGTCGCTGGTTCGTGGCCGCAGTTTCTAGCGTAGGTTTTCGCGATCAGCCCTTGCCGCTGCCGTTCGTGAAGGAGATCCAGGGCTGCTGTCGTGTCGTCGCTCCGTTCCGCCCTCGTGCCCGCGTCGCCGCTCCGATCTAGCGCCTCTCCCGCTCGCCGCCGCTGGTCCAGGAGGTCTCCTCTCTGGATCTGTCGCCGCCTCTGCAGATCACCGTTCGCGAAGAAGGAGGTCACCGCCTCTGCCGTGTGCCGTCGCCAAGATCGCCGGATCCAGAGGCTGTCGTCGCTGTCGCCGTCGTGTGTTGCAGAGAAGTCTCCACCTCCAGATCCCACCCAGCCTCCTTCAGATCTCCCGTTGCCACCGTCTCCAAGCCCAAGGAAGTGCATCCCTAAGCGCTACCGCCAGCGCTACCTACTAGCGTCTAGCGCTAGCAGCCGAACAGGCTACCGCCCAGGCTACCACCGGCGCTAGCTACAGAGTTTTGAATCCTCTGTCTGGTGGCTTGTTCTCGCCTGTTGGGCGCACAATGATGAAGGGGAACAACATGGCGTTCCCCGTTCCGATGATAAAGCTGGAGAAGTTCACGGCGACTGAGTTCAACGACTGGAAGTTGAATACTCAGTTCGGGATGAAGTTTCTGAACGTGTTCTACACAGTTCAGTCTGATGGTGCTGAGATCGTAGGGACTGCTGAAGAGGCTCAGTGAGTTTCTGATGAAGACTTCTGCAGAGATTACCTGCTGAACTGCCTGTCTTCCAATCTGGCGAAGACATACATGAAGATGAAGACAGCTAAGGCAATCTAGGATGCGTTGCAGGAGCACTTCAGGCAGGAGGAGGACCTGTCCAAGGCGCACTTGGTGGACAAGTTCCACTCGTTCACCTTCGACGAGGAGAAGACCATTCTCCCTCAGGTATCAAATTTGAAGTTTTAGTAGATTCCTTACATAGTGAGAACATTGTGTTGCCAGATAGCTTTGTTGCTGGCACAATTGTGTATAAATTGTCTTCCACATGTACAATTTCAAAACTGAAATTGTGAAAATTTCTAAGACCTTGTGAGAGCAAGCAGGAATAACAACTAGAGATACAAGCCAAAACAACCAGAAACAATCTTAGGCAAACAAACGATCTTTATTGATAGCAAACTTCAATTACAGGGCAAGACATGCTTGACGAGACATGATTTCGTCAGCACAAAAAACTCCAAAGAGAATTACAGAAAAACTGAAACTGGAGACCGCCCAAACCGCGCAACCTCCCCTGCGATCTCTGCCAGTTGCAAGACCGCAACTCTCTGCCGATCACAGAACACCACCAGGCCGCTGCGCAGGCCGCTCCCTTCTTTCGACCTCCTGATCCTCCCGAACTCCAGTACCACAACTCCAAGCCGCAGACCGCCCGAACACTTTCAGAGGAAGAGGTGATCGCTGCTGCCCACACTATCCGCAGAAGCTGCACAAGAAGAGTTCAATCAGAGACCGCCCGGTCAGAAATAAACAGACCGCAAGAACAAGAGCGAACTCAGCTTACACTTGGTGTGTCGTATGGTTTGCTGCAACAGTGGCTCCTATTTATAGGCGTGAGACCTGATCTGGTCACCACCCTAGAGATAGGATCACCACCCCTCAGACCGCGTGACCTGACCGGTCACACTGCGCGATCAGCAACATTACTTCTGCTTCATTTTTGGTGAACCCGCCAGCTTCAATGTCCCCATGAGAGACCGCCACTCTCACAGCAGACCGCGACTCCACAAGGAGCTCGCCAGACCGCCCGAAGCTATTCACCACCTGTGTTTACGAGACCGCGAACACAGTCAGTTCGCCATCAGATCGCGAACCCCTGTCCGCATGCCGATCTCCTTCTGAGACCGCGAACAGCAACCAGCTCGCATACCAGTCTCCCCCTGAGACCGCGAACTGAGACCGCGCGACTAAGACCCTTAGTCCGCGAATACCCCCAGAAAGCCCGGTCAGCTACCAGACCGCATTCCGGAGAGAACCTGGATCAAACTGTGCGGTCACACCAGACCGCCACAGCCTTGAAGAGGACAGCTCACCACGCGGTCACGCACAGACCGCGCGGCCCCTTCAGCAGACTTTGGACAAGGCCAGCGGTCAACCCGGGAGACTACAGCTAGGCTAAGATCAGCCAGACCGCGGATGCAGACCGCCAGGTCGTGCGGTCACGTCAGACCGCCCGACCTCCTCCCAGACCGCCCAGGTCCAAAGGCCTCCTTCACTTCCACTTCAACAATTTCAACACTCCCCCTTGAAGTGGGAAGTGGAAACCAGCCCAAGTAGCTCCCTTAGCCGTGTGAACGGCCCCTTTGCCAGCGCCTTTGTGAAGATGTCTGCGACATTGTCTGCACTTCGCACATGCCCGACCGAAAGAGATCCCTCCAGCACCTTCTCCCGTATGAAGTGGTGCTCGATCTCGATATGTTTGGTCCTCGCGTGACAAACTGGATTGGTTACCAGTTTGAGAGCACTCTCGTTGTCACCGCGTAGCAGAGTCGGCTCCCGAACCTTCTCGTGGACGTCTCCTACCAACCTCCTAAGCCAGATGGCTTCCTGAGCTGTCAAGGCCGAAGCCTTGTATTCCGCTTCTGTGGTGGAGACCGATACGGAATCCTGCTTCTTGGTGCACCATGATATAGCCGTAGGGCCCGCCATGAAAACGAATCCAGATGTCGACTTCCGATCATCCGAATCTCCCCCGTAATCAGTATCCATGTATCCATGCACCTCGAAGCCCGCATCCCTCCTGTATAGGAGACCCATGTCCGAGGTCGCCTTGACATACTTCAGAATGTTCTTAGCCGCTAGCAGATGAGGTATCCGTGGCTCCGCCATATACCGACTCACTCTGCCTACTGCATATGCAATATCCGGCCTCGTGATCGTCAGATAGATCAAGCTCCCAACCAGAGCTCGGAACACCAACGGATCTTGCATAATCCTCCCCTCATCCTTCCGAAGCTTCATAGCCTTCTCTAGAGGTGTAGAGATGTACTTCCCTTCCTTCATGCCGAATCGCTCCACGATTCGCTCTGCATATCCAGCCTGGGAAACCAGCACTCCACTTTCCTTCCTCTGCACCTCGAGTCCAAGGAAATGGTGAAGCTCACCTAAGTCCTTCATCTCGAACCTGATGGCCAGCTCGGCCCGAAGCTGAGCTACTTCCTCGTTCGAGTTCCCCGTCACGATCATATCGTCGACGTAAAGCAGCACGATGACTTGAAGCTCCCCGCTCTTCTTGACGAACAAGCTTGAGTCCGAGTCTGAAGCAACAAATCCACAGAATAGGAGATACTCTGCGATCTTCCCGTACCACGCCCTAGGCGCTTGCTTCAACCCATACAGGGCCTTCTTCAGCTTGCAGACATGCTCCGGAAAATCTTCAGACACAAAGCCAGGTGGCTGGACCATGAAGATGTCCTTGTCAATCTCGACGTACAGGAAGGCGTTCTTGACGTCGAGCTGCCAAATCTCCCATCCACGGAACGCTGCCAAGGCAATGATGAACCGAACTGAAGTCATTTTTGCCACCGGACTGAATGTCTCATCGTAGTCTTCACCGTATTGCTGCGAGAACCCCCGAGCTACAAGACGAGCCTTGTAACGCTCGATACTGCCGTCAGCTTTCTTCTTCAGCTTGTAGACCCACTTGCATGTCACAGGAGTGGTGCCCTTGGGCTTGGGCACAAGAGACCAGGTCTCATTCTTCTCGAGAGCTGCCATCTCTTCTTGCATCGCAACGTCCCACTCCTTCACGCCTTTGGCCTTCTCAAAGCTCGACGGCTCCCTCTCATCCAAGGGACCAGCGAAGAAACATGAGACGAAGCTCACTGCGTTTCCTCCTGTATAGCGATCAGGGGCAACGATCGATCGCTTCGACCTCCTCAGCTCCTTCCCCTGAACCGCATTGTCTTCAGCTGCTTCTTCCCTAGCTCCTCTTCCAGACGTGCTAGGAGCATTGCTCCCCCTGCTCCCTGAGCCAGAAGCCCCCGTCTCGGAACTAGAAGGAGATGGACCACCTGGTGACACAGGTAGCTCCACCTGAAGATCTTCCACTGCTTGCTCTGGCACCTCCACTCTGCTCTCTGGTAGCTCCACTCCAGAAGACCCCTTATAAGATGTCACCTCATCAAATACAACGTCGCGAGATACAACAAATCTCCGCGTCTCTGGGTCCATGCACTTCCATCCTTTCTTCCGCTCGTCGTATCCCACGAAGACTAGCTTCCTTGCTTTCGCATCTAGCTTCGTCCGAAGAGCATCTGGAACATGCACGTAGCAGGTGGAACCAAACACCCTAAGGTGTGCCACGCTTGGCTTCTCCTTGAACATCAACTCATGTGGAGTTAACATGTTGATGGGACTGAGAGGCATCCGGTTGATGACGTAGGCAGCACAAGACATTCCCTCCGCCCAGAAGGACTTTGGGATACTCTTGGCATGCAGCCAACACTTGCAGGTCTCCGTCAGATGACGGATCTTCCGCTCTGCAACTCCGTTCTGTTGTGGAGTATGCGCACAAGTAAGCTCCCTCCGGATGCCTGCCTTCCTGCAAAAAGTAGAGAACTCACTGGAGGTGAACTCCCCTCCGTTGTCAGTCCTCAGCTTCTTCACCCGCAGTCTTAGCCGACCTTCCATGAGCTCCTTGAACTCCACAAACTTGGCAAACGCCTCCGCCTTCTCCTTCAGAAAATAAACCCAAACATATCTGGTGTAATCATCGATCAACACCAGCATATACTTGCTGCCTCCGAGGCTTGGGGTAGCAGTTGGTCCCATCAAGTCACCGTGGATGCACTCCAACGGCACACTACTCCTTGTCTGCGACTTGTCAAACGGTAGTCGATGAGACTTGCCGAACTGACATCCTGCGCAAACATGACCTTCTCCGTAGGAAGATAGACTTGGCAGGCCCTTGACCAGGCCTCTCACTGCCATAGCTTTTAGTTTGTCCATCCCTACATGCCCCAACCTCTCATGCCATATAACGGCACCATCATTTGTCTTCATCTTGTCGACGTAGGAACTTGTCGATAAAACGAACAAGTCTTTTGCCCGTCTCCCGATATGAACGACCTCGGCCTTCACGGCCTCTACATTACGTAGAAATTTCACTTCTGTTGGGCCGAACAGAACGTGATACCCAGCGTCAACAGCGTTGGTCACGGAGAAGAGGTTTTTCTTCATTCCGGGCACATGATAGACACTCTTCAAAGTAAGTGGCCCTCTATCACTGCCCAAAGAAACAACCCCCACCTTCTCTACTGGATGCACAGTATTATCAGCAGTAATGATTGCATTGTTACCTGTGTAGGGCTGTGCAGAAGAAAGCTTGGTCCCGTCTCCGGTGAGGTGATGACCACACCCCGAGTCCACGATCCAGTCCTCCAAATAGTTGATGGGAGCTCCAATAGAAGCCGAGAAGGCTCCTGCCCATCCTCCATCTAAATGTCTGGCCTCAGCTTCCTCCTTCTTCGCAGCATGCCCTGCTTGAGTGACCACTCTGCAATCCTTCTTGAAGTGCCCAACCTTCCCGCATTTGTAGCATTTGAGACCTTCCTTCTTCTTCTTCTCCTCAGCCTTAGGAGGATAGCCCCTCTCCTGCTGTCCAGAAGTTGAAGGCCCATAGCCTCCAGTGGTCTTCTTCTTCTTATCCCACTTCTTCTTCTTCTTCCCCGAGAAGAGCACTTCGCCATCTCCCCCAGTCACTGACAACCCCGCCATCTGTCTTGCCAAGCTTTCTTGCGAAGAAAGCAAATTCTCCAGCTCCAACAGAGACGGCTGATTTGCCCATCCCTGCACCGACGTCACAAAGGCCACATATTCCTTCCGCAAGCCGCGGATGATGTGCCTCTTCAGCTTCGCTTCAGAAATTGGCTCATCAGGATCCAGTGCTGATATCTCAGCGCAGAGGTTCTTCATCTTTAGAAAGAAATTGGAGATAGAAAGATCGCCCTGAGCCGACCTTGCCAGCTCATTCTCCAAGAACTGCAGCCTCGCTACATTCTTCTTATTAAACAGCCCATCCAGGGCTCTCCAGATCTCGGCAGCTGATCCACACCCTAAGATGTGATCAAATAGATCAGGTGAAATGGCACGCTTCAAAGTGAACTCGGCCTTGGCATTGGTCTTTCTCCACGCCCTCACGGCCGGACCATTGTCACCCGCTTCTGTTGCCTTCACCTCTTCTGTTGCATCTCCTCCAACAACCTCCCAGAGGTCCTCCCCTAGAAGATAGCTCTGCATACACGACTTCCATTTCTTAAAGTTAGTCGATGTAAGCATCTCAATCCCAAGACCTCTTGCAAATCCGCCTTCCATTGTTCTTCCTCTGGTTCCTTCTTCACAAAGGCGATGGCTACTCTAAGTTATTCGCTGCTCTATCCACTCAAACCTAGCTCTGATACCATGTGAAAATTTCTAAGACCTTGTGAGAGCAAGCAGGAATAACAACTAGAGATACAAGCCAAAACAACCAGAAACAATCTTAGGCAAACAAACGATCTTTATTGATAGCAAACTTCAATTACAGGGCAAGACATGCTTGACGAGACATGATTTCGTCAGCACAAAAAACTCCAAAGAGAATTACAGAAAAACTGAAACTGGAGACCGCCCAAACCGCGCAACCTCCCCTGCGATCTCTGCCAGTTGCAAGACCGCAACTCTCTGCCGATCACAGAACACCATCAGGCCGCTGCGCAGGCCGCTCCCTTCTTTCGACCTCCTGATCCTCCCGAACTCCAGTACCACAACTCCAAGCCGCAGACCGCCCGAACACTTTCAGAGGAAGAGGTGATCGCTGCTGCCCACACTATCCGCAGAAGCTGCACAAGAAGAGTTCAATCAGAGACCGCCCGGTCAGAAATAAACAGACCGCAAGAACAAGAGCGAACTCAGCTTACACTTGGTGTGTCGTATGGTTTGCTGCAACAGTGGCTCCTATTTATAGGCGTGAGACCTGATCTGGTCACCACCCTAGAGATAGGATCACCACCCCTCAGACCGCGTGACCTGACCGGTCACACTGCGCGATCAGCAACATTACTTCTGCTTCATTTTTGGTGAACCCGCCAGCTTCAATGTCCCCATGAGAGACCGCCACTCTCACAGCAGACCGCGACTCCACAAGGAGCTCGCCAGACCGCCCGAAGCTATTCACCACCTGTGTTTACGAGACCGCGAACACAGTCAGTTCGCCATCAGATCGCGAACCCCTGTCCGCATGCCGATCTCCTTCTGAGACCGCGAACAGCAACCAGCTCGCATACCAGTCTCCCCCTGAGACCGCGAACTGAGACCGCGCGACTAAGACCCTTAGTCCGCGAATACCCCCAGAAAGCCCGGTCAGCTACCAGACCGCATTCCGGAGAGAACCTGGATCAAACTGTGCGGTCACACCAGACCGCCACAGCCTTGAAGAGGACAGCTCACCATGCGGTCACGCACAGACCGCGCGGCCCCTTCAGCAGACTTTGGACAAGACCAGCGGTCAACCCGGGAGACTACAGCTAGGCTTGTTGGGTTTTTCTAGAACCATACATCAAATGTAGGCGCAGCGGAAATGAAGAGAAACAACCCAAAAAGACTTTGGATCGGCCATGAATGTTGAATCAAGAAGTTAACAAAATGCTAGGTATGAAATTACCTTTGCGGGATTGGATCAAATCCAACCTAGATGCTGCACGAGTTGATTCGTGTCGTCGGCTATGCGAGTCCTCACGTAGAATAATATCTACGTCTCTACAGTGATCCACACGAGCCGGGAGAAGAATGACTGCACCTTGAACTTCCACGAACTGCTAGGTTCGCTCCAGGAAGAACACACACGGCGACGATCGCCGGAGAGGAGGTCGGCGGACGCGATTCAGAGACGGCGGAACACTTCCGTCGGCTAGGGTTCGTAAGGCGAGAGCGGAACTCCTTCCGTCGGCTTTTTCTTTTCGTTAGTCATAAGAACCCTAAAACGAAGTCCTATTTATACCCAAAGGATAAACAGCTTCTAGAAGAATCGCTATCCGCAGACCACACAGCAGAATAAGGGCTTCTGTTACAATTCGTCGGAATTCCACGGAAGATCATTCGTCGAGATTTCACGGGACAATCCGACGAATCCCACGAATCAGATCAGACGACAACATTTGCCGAGAAAATGATCTCTGTAACAATTCGTCGAGTCTTCACGGGACAACCCGACGAATCCCGACGAATCCCGACGAATCCAGACAGACGACAACATTTTGCCGACTGAAGGGTTTCTGTAATAATTCGTCGAGTGTTCACGGGACAATCCGACGAATCCCGACGAATCCGACGAATTCTATCCGTGTAAACCCGACGAATTCAGACAGCAACAACCTGCTGGATTTCCCCATTCTATATATGGTGATTGGTAACATTTACCAACACAGTCAATCTACCAACTTCTCTACATGCTCTTATGTGCGACCCTGCAGGCTCATATCGCGTTGGCAGTGAGATTACATGTTTGACCACTTCTAGATCACAATGGCAACTCCAACAAGGCTAAGATCAGCCAGACCGCGGATGCAGACCGCCAGGTCGTGCGGTCACGTCAGACCGCCCGACCTCCTCCCAGACCGCCCAGGTCCAAAGGCCTCCTTCACTTCCACTTCAACAATTTCAACAGAAATGTACCACAAGAAGATGTAGGTGGGTTTAAACGAACTCAAGCGTTTTATACGCATTGAGGACGAAAATAGGAGTCGACACGCTCTAGAAGTCGTTAGCAAGCAGAAGGCTGCTGCTAACATGATTATGAACTCTAGACGTGCGTCGAACCCTAGGAAGTCAAAACCCAACCCTAGTAGCTCCCAGGTTGCAGGCCCAAGTAAACAAATCAAAAAGTTTAAGGGCAAGTGCTTTAACTGCAATAAGTGGGGACAGAGCGCATCTGATTGCAGGCTTCCTCGTAAGGAAAGGGGCAAGGCACCACAAGAAGGCAACCATGCTAATATGGTTAGCCTCACTGAGCCATCCAACTTTGTTGTCATGGTTGGAAACGAGAAGGCCAGTACAGAGTGGTACCTTGACTCGGGGGGCAACGTGCCATGTTTGCAACAACCCTACTCTGATGACAGGTCTTACTGATGCAAGAGAATCTGTGACCGTTGCCAACGGTGAGACAGCTGACGTGCTGAAGGTGGGGAACGCAACTTTGCTGCTATCCTCAGGTAAGAATTTAACTTTAAAGAATGTTAAGTTTATTTCTTCATTAGCTGCTAACTTAGTGTCTATTAGCTTACTATGTGATGCTGGTATGTCTTTTACTTTTTGTAGCGGTAGAGTAACATTGTCAGTTAACTCACACTATTTTGGATGTACATATGTCCAAAATAGAATGTACAGACTAAGTTTAGACAACGAAATAGTTAAAAAAGTTCAAAAAAACTTAGTTAGCCCTAAGACTCTACACGAGAGACTAGGACACGTAAACTATAGGAAAATGTTCCAAATTGCTAGAACTCACCAAATAGCTTTAGACACTACAGTCAAAACTGATAAATGTGAAGTGTGTGCTCAGACTAAGATCACTAGGAAACCCTTTAGTGCGGTTACTAGGAGCACAACACCCTTAGAACTAATACATTCCGACATATGTGACTTCAAAAGTTTTGCCACTAGAGGAGGCAGGAAGTATTTGATCACCTTTATAGATGATTGTTCTAGGTTTTGTCACATTTATCTCCTTAAAACTAAAGATGAAGTGTTTGAAAAATTTTGTATTTTCAAAACCAGGGTAGAAAACGAATTAGGCATGAAAATCAAAAGATTTAGAAGTGATAGAGGAGTAGAATATATGTCCAGTGAGTTCAAATGTTTCCTTGCCCAACATGGAATCATTGCAGAAACCACTGCTCCTTACTCGTCCGAGTCTAATGGCATAGCTGAGCGTAAAAATCGTATGTTAACATAAAAGTTAAACTCTATGCTCTTGACTGCAGGCATGCCTTCCGCTTATTGGGGAGAAGCAGTCTTAACTGCAATTAACATTTTGAATAAAGTTCCTCATGCCAAGTTAGAGGTTACACCCTACGAGCTTCGGTTTAAGAGACCCCCGTCTTTTACTAGACTTAAGACCTGGGGCTGTATAGCCTATGTCAGGGTCCCTGACCCTAGACGGTCTAAGATTAGACCTAGGACCAATACATGTGTCTACCTAAGTTGTGCTGAGGATAGTGCGACAGATAGATTCTTAGATATTTCTAATAATGTTGTTATAGAATCTAGGGATGTAGTGTTCTTTGAAGATAAGTTCCTCAAGGATAAGAACATGTCTCTCCCAGGTATGCAAGTAACTATTACTGAAGAGGATCCTACTTCAGTACCGAGAACTTCATATTCCGTTCCGGTAGATAACTCTGGCCTAGAGTCTAGGAGAACTTCTCTAAGAGAGCGAATTCCTAAAACCTTCAGTAGTGACTTTATCACTTGCCACGTTGAGGCTGATCCATCCACCTATAAGGACGCGATGAGATCCAGGGATTCCCTACTCTGGAAAGAAGCTATTGATGAAGAGATGAATTCTCTACTTCAGAATAACACTTGGACGTTGGTTGATAAGCCAAAAGGGGCTAAAACCGTAGGGTGTAAGTGGATTCTGAAAAAGAAACTAAATCCTGATGGTAGCGTGGCTAAGTATAAAGCACTTCTGATGGCTAAAGGTTTCACACAAGTAAGCGGAGTCGATTATTTTGATGTCTACTCACCCGTGTGTCACTTAGCAACCATTAGGGCCCTCCTTTCTATTTCGTCGATTGAGAACTTTATTGTTCATCAAATGGATGTTAAGACTGCGTTCTTGAACGGAGATTTGACCGAAGAGATCTACATGAATCAACCTGAAGGTTTCATTGTAGACGGTCACGAAATGAAAGTCTGTAAATTACTTAAGTCTTTATACGGACTAAAGCAGACACCGAAATTATGGCATGAGAAGTTCGACTATAGTGTAAAGAACATGAGATTCATGTCGAGTCTCTCGGATAAATGTCTTTACATACGTAATAGATCAGATAAAGTCGCCATAATATGCTTGTACGTAGATGATATGCTCATTCTAGGATCTGATCTATCCGAAGTGGATGACGTTAAGTCAGATCTAATTAAAGAATTTAGCATAAAAGACCTAGGTGTAGCTAACACTATACTAGGCATGCAAGTGAGCTTTGGGAAGAATGACATCTCCCTAAGTCAAAGCCACTATATAAAGTCTATGTTGGACACGTGGGGATACAGTGACAGTAGATCATTTGAGACTCCATACGACTACAGTAACCGCCTAAAGCCCAATGGAGGAGCTATGGTTAGACAGTTAGATTATTCTAAACTGCTTGGTAGCCTCATGTATGTTATGGTCTGCACTAGACCTGACATAGCCTTTACGGTCGGCATGTTGTGCATATTCACTAGTAATCCTTGCCAAGACCATTGGAACGCCTTAGATAGGCTAATGAGATACTTAAAGCACACTCAAAAGTATGATTTAGTTTACACTGGTCATCCTTCAGTTCTTGAAGGTTATTCTGATGCATCATGGTGCTCAAAATTAAACGACAGCAAGTCCACTAGTGGGTTTGTATTCACACTAGGAGGAGCAGCTGTAGCCTGAAGTCCAAGAGGCAATCCTGTATTGCACTCTCTTTTATGGAATCCGAACTCTACGCTCTTGCTGCAGCAGGAGAAGAAGCAGAGTGGTTAAGAGATTTGGTGATGGACATTCGTTTGTCGAGCCTGGAAATGAGTTCTGTTGTAGTTTACTGCGACAATCAGGCTACTAAAATGATTGCTACGAACACTTTGTTCAATGGCAAAAGAAGGCATCTCAGGCTGAACCAATCCTGGTTGACCTCACTCACAAGTCAAGGGATAATGACCATAATTGTTGTGAGATCGAAAGACAATGTTGCAGACGCCTTGACCAAAGGCTTAAATAGAGCTCTCACAATAAAAACATCGGGGGAGATGAGACTAAAGTTCATAGAAATATGAAACTTTCCTCCGCAGTTTATGTTTTGATAGCGAGAACCTATAGTCGCAACATTCAAGCATCTAAATAACAGACTGAAAACCCCAAATAATTTCTTGATGAAAACTCAAGATGGTTAGATGTCTGTTATTCCACATTAGATAACTAAGCATCTTTCTCATTGTAAGTTGATTCGAAAATTATTCAACTGGGAATAGAAAGTCGTTGTAGTCGGTTATCTAACATTAATGATCATAGCACATTATTCCACACCTGATAATATTGCAAACGTTGTTGTGCCATATCATTCAACTTTTATTGATGAGGCACATAATGATTACTAATGGATAAGATAACGGTTGATTTACAAAATCAACACTAGAATGGTTCCTGCTAGACCAGATAGAGATGATGGCAGTGTTACTTCACCAATGCTACAGGTTCTAAGCTCACTTATGTAAGAGCTAGTTCACTTTCTACGTTACTGTATATGTTCATGAATTCATAGAGTTTTCTAACTCATGAAATTCTTTGCAGGTTATGGTGGAGATGGAGGAGAGAGAGTAGTATTTGACATGGATGCTGATGATCTACTAGACGAGTAGAATTGTCATTTGTTTATCCCTGTCATTTTATTTTCAGACTTTATATTGCTGAGTAGCATCTTTATTCTGGATGATTTATATTTATGTGGAAAATCCTGCTGTTATTTAAATGTGCTAACTCTTTTGTTTATGTTAAGTCGAAAACTCTTTTTCTTGCTTTTACTACTTTCTGCACTTCGAAACGTATACGTTATTTGTCACAAATATAAGAGGAGATTGTTAATGTATATTTGGTCAAATAACGAGTTCGAAGGTATAACGGGTCAGTTGGGTACACGGATACCCATCCCCGTAGACACTCATAGGGTTTTACCTATATATACCCGCTAGGGGCAACAGGGAGTGGATTCCACCTTGATCCTCCTCCGGATGCTTCGAGCAAACTTCCTTCTCAGTTAGATGTGACTCCTCAAATCTCAAATCCACAGCGACTGAATAATGGTAAGAGTAATAGTTAGTACAAAATACATATAAATGTTATATCCAAACTATTTTCAGTATCGAAAGATTAATAGTGAGTATAAGATAATGATAACCGCACTCACACCTGCATATCTATCCCACTGCATGGCTCTTGTGAAATGCTACTTTCGCCCAACGTTGAAAATGTCGCCTTCCTCTTCACCTACAAAACAAAATAATATAATCATTTATGATATCATTCAACTATTAAGAATAAAAAAAATTGCATACATACTGTTAATTTTGATCGCATAGCGGACGAAATCGTTGTTGCACTTGTAGTATTTGATGATTGACCGCAACCTTTTTTGTTATGACCTTTTTCCCCACAATTAGAGCATGTATACTTTACTCCACAACGTTTAACCCATTATTCCCATCTATGCCTACGACACATAATAGAACTCCACCCTTGGATGTCTTTAGGTGAGTACCATCCAAACATATTACTGGCCTGCAACCCGCAATGAACCCTTTCTTCAAAGCACCCCAACAAATATATAACTTCTTGAAAGTGCATGTATTAGAATTTGATACTTTCTTGCATTGCACTTTCACCGTTGTGTTAGGATTTGTTTTGCGCATTTCTTCACAATAATCCCATAGCCTAGAATACTGTTCTAGCTCAGTTCCATGATTCATTTTGGTTGCATGTTTCTTTGCTCTATACATTTTCCATATGGATAGAGAGGTTTTGTTCTCCATTTGCATCAATTCCTGCATTAAATTTACAGGCAATTCCGGATTACTCCTGAGATGATGTTTATATTTTTTTGCAATAAAGCTGGAAGTGCAATGTTTAGAGCTTGTTGCTCTATAACAAGTATGTTCTCATTTTATTGACTTAACTTGGAATGTTTTGTCATCCTTTGAAATAAAAGAAGCATACATAATCCAACCGCATTCGTGTTGGAGTTTCTGAGGTGATCTCAAAGCAATCAACAGTTAGTCTTACTGCCAACGCAATATGAGCTTATATGGTCGCACATATAAGTGCTTGGAGAAATTGGAGGAAGAAATTAAATCTGAATGCGTTTGTCGACCGCTAAGACGGAACGGGCTAGTGTAGCGCCTTCGTCGACCGCTGAGACGAAAGGGCTAGTGTAGCGCCTCCGTCGACCACTGAGACGAAACATGCTAGTGTAGCGCGTTCGTCGACCACTGAGACGAAAGGGCTAGTATAGCGCCTTCGTCGACCGCTGAGATGGAACGGGCTAGTGTAGCGCGTTCGTCGACCCCTGAGACGGAACGGGCTAGTGTAGCGCGTTCGTCGACCGCTGAGACGGAACTAGCTAGTGTAGTGCGTTCGTCAACCGCTGAGACGGAATGGGCTAGTGTAGCGCGTTCGTCGAACGCAGATCTCTTGAGTTCGTCGAACGCAGATCTCTTGAGTTCGCCGAACGCAGATCTCCTTGAGTTCGTCGAACGCAGATCTCTTGAGTTCGTCGAATGCAGATCTCCTTGAGTTCGTTGAACGCAGATCTCTTGAGTTCGTCGAACGGAGATCTCTTGAGTTCGCCGAACGGAGATCTCTTGAGTTCGTCGAACGCAGATCTCCTTGAGTTCATCGAATGTCGATCTCTTGAGCTCGTCGAACGCAGATCTCTTGAGTTCGTCGAACGCAGATCTCATTGAGTTCGTCGAACGCAGATCTCTTGAGTTCGTCGAACGCAGATCTCCTTGAGTTCGTCGAACGCAGATCTCCTTGAGTTCGTCGAACGCAGATCTCTTGAGTTCGTCGAACGCAGATCTCTTGAGTTCGTCGAACGCAGATCTCCTTGAGTTCGTCGAACGCAGCCTTTGGTATATAAACAGATCACGATCTTAGGGTTGTGTGTGCGAGACAGATTTTGTAACCGACCCATTTTCGTGGTTTGAGAGAGCAGCACCGGAAGTGTTCCGCTAGGGCTTCTCTCCTCTTCCGACAGTCGCCGCCTCCCCTGTCTCGGATCTAGCAGTCCGTGGGGACGCTGAGAACTTTTCTTCTCCGACTCATTCCTTGTTCGACAAGGCATCGAGGTTCTCCAGTACTTGTGTCGATCTCTGTAGAGGGGCCGATCTATTTCGGTTATTGCAACTCAAGATTGGTTCTACCAGACTCAGTGAGGAGCATCTTGGTTTGAGTATAGACTCAAATTCCTTTCAGGTATAATTTCTGCACTGTGTTGTGGATGTTGTTTTATTTCTTGAATCAGTAAAATCGCAAGGTCCTTAACTCTTTGGGTTGTTCTAGTTGTTTATTCCGCTGCGCATATGTGATATGCTGTTCTATCATTTTTGAAATGCTATTAGAAAACCCAACAGTGGTATCAAAGCTAGGTTTGCAATCTAATGCATGTAAATCAGAAATTTAGAAGAGTTCTAAATGTCTGGATTTCTCCCTGGATGTTTGAATTTCGTAGAAATGTTCTAGATTGAAAAACTCCCAGGAATGCATGTGATTGCGTTGCGATTTCATTGTTTCAGAAATTGTGTCTCCTTTGCAGTAACCATACCTCTAATTGGTTTGTGAAACCAAATGTTTTAGATTTTGAATCTGACATTGAGAGACGAGCTTGTCTGCTGCATAAGTGGAGTTGTTTTGCCTGTGTCAAATGCATGTAAATCTGGAGATTTAGAAGTGCTCTAAATGCTCAGATTTAGCCCTTTTTATCAAGCGTTGATAATTTTGTTTTGTGCACTTCTGGGATGTATTTGGTTGTGATTGTTGTAATTTTGTTTAAGTGCACATTGATTAGTTGTTAATCAATTTTATAAATAAAATCCCTTATCCAATATTAAGTATACGGATGCCTTCCGATGGATGACACTCTTCCTGCCTCGATCGATGAAATGTGGGCTTGCCAAAGCAAAGTGCATTAATCTATCTTGGTAAGGGTGCGAGCGGATAATTGTGATATCCCACTGTCGACATCGGGTCTAACTTAACTAGTTGACCTCAAAAGTTGAGTGCCTAGAGGCATTGGGTTGGCATGCACCATATGATGGATGCGAATAAAGAGTTATTCACAAACCATACAAGAGTTGCATAGTGATGCAATTGGCAAGTGTTGCCTACCTAAATAACCGCATTATGAGAGGAACGCCAAAGCGGACTCATTATGTTGGTGAAATACGGATCTTGTCCACTAAGAGAGTAGCTCGCATTAACTCTCCGAATTGATATTAAGGGTTATCAATTTGAATAAAATAGTGGGAGTATTTAATTAAAGTCCTTATTAAAATAATAAAAATGTATTTTGAAATATAGTACTAAATAAACTTTGCATTATTTTGTAGAATTTTCATGGAAAATACTGCACACTCCAAGTTGTCCCTGAGAGCCATCCTTGAGAAGGATAAGCTCAATGGGACGAATTTCCTAGACTGGTTCAGGAACCTGAGAATTGTTCTCAGGCAAGAGCGTAAGCTCTATGTCCTTGAAGAATATTCCCCCGAGGAGCCAGCCTCTACTACACCTCGTGCAAATAAAGATGCTTATAAGAAGTATGAAGATGACTCCTTGGATGTAGAATGTCTCATGCTCGCAACCATGAACTCTGAGCTTCAGAAGCAACATGAGAACATGAGCTGTTACGAGATGGTAGAGCACCTGAAGAAAATGTTTCAAGGGCAAGCTCGCCAAGAGAGATTTGATATATCCAGGGTGTTGTTTCAGTGTAAGATGGGAGCTCGGGATCCAGTAGGAACTCACGTACTCTAGATGATTGTGTATATAGAGAACCTTGAAAGACTGGGGTTCCTGTTGGGCCAAGAGTTGGCCACTGATCTGATCCTGCAATCGTTGCCGGACAGTAATTATGAGCAGTTTGTCTTAAATTACAACATGAATGAAATTGACAAGACACTGCCCAAGCTCCTAGGCATGTTGAGAACTGCCGAGATCAACATGAAGAAGGCCAAGCCTGCCAGCCCCATACTGATGGTGCATAAGAGCAAGGGCAAGGCCAAGGGATTCAAGAAGACAAAGATTGGATCTAAGTCCCCTCTTGATCCCAAGTCTTCTGCACTGAAAAAGAAAGGTCTGGCCAAGGAAGGGAAGTGCCACCATTGTGGTAAGGCAGGGCATTGGAGGCGGAACTATCCCCTCTACATTGAAGATCTGCAGAAGAAGAAGGGAAGTATGACTTCCACTTCAGGTATATTTGTTATAGAAATAAACCTTTCTGCTCCTTCATCTTGGGTATTGGATACCGGATGTGGTTCTCACATTTGTACAAATGTGCAGGAACTGACAAGGAGAAGAATGCTGGGTAGAGGAGAGATAGACCTGCGTGTTGGAAATGGAGCAAGAGTTGTTGTCGTTGCCGTTGGTGTTTATCGTCTTTCTCTGCCCACTGGGCTTGTAATTGAACTTGATAATTGTTAGTTTGTTCCTGCTATAACTGGAAACATCATATCTATTTCATGTTTGGACATGATTGGTTTCTCTTTTATTATAAAGAACAATTGTTGTTCTATTTATAAAAATGATGTTTGTTATGGCGTTGCCTAATTGTTTAATGGTTTATATGTTTTGAACTTAAACCATCCGATGTAACAGCCCTGGCCCGACCACACCGGCTTTAATGGGACCCATCAGGCACTGTTAAAGGACTGCAGTCCGGTGCACCCCACCCATGACTGAGCCTGTTTCTCAGCTACAGTGGGATGTTGATGGCGGGTTTCGAACCCCCGACCACCCTTGATAAGGCACCTTCAATAGTCCTCATCACCAACTGTAGCTGAGAAACAGGCTCAGCCATGGGTGGGGTGCATCGGACTGCAGTCCTTTAACAGTGCCTGTTGGGTCCCAGTAAAGCCTATGTGGTCGGGCCAGGGCTGTTACATCCGATCTATAACATAGAAAATACTAAAAGACTAAAAACAAATGACTTGAATCCTACGTATCTCTGGCATTGTCGTTTGGGCCATATAAATGAGAAACGCATATCTAAGCTCCATAAAGATGGATTATTAAACTCATTTGATTATGAATCATTTGAGAGATGCGAGTCTTGCTTATTGGGCAAAATGACTAAAGTCCATTTCACTGGTCAAACTGAGAGGGCTGATGATCTTTTGGGTGTAATACATAGTGATGTATGCGGACTCATGAGTTCTATGGCTAGAGGTGGGTACTACTACTTCGTTACATTTACTGATGATTTTAGTAGATACGGATACGTGTTTCTTATGAAGAACAAATCCGAAACCTTTGAAAAGTTCAAAGATTTTAAAAATGAAGTAGAGAACCAACTGGGAAAAATGATAAAAGCACTCCGATCTGATCGAGGTGGCGAATATCTATGTCATGAGTTTCGTGATCATCTGAGAGAGTGTGGTATTGTATCACAGCTCACTCCGCCCGGAACACCACAACATAATGGTGTGTCTGAGAGGAGGAATCATACTTTGTTAGACTTGGTACGGTCGATGATGAGTCATGCAGATTTGCTCATTTCCTTTTGGGGATTTGCTTTAGAGACTGCTGCTTTCACATTAAATCGTGCTCCAACGAAAATGGTTTTAAAGACGCCATATGAGATATGGACTGGGAAGCGTCCTAGTATGTCTTTTATTAAGATTTAGGGTTGTGAGGCATACGTGCGACGTCAAATGCCTGACAAGCTGGAACCCAAATCGGATAAGTGTTATCTTGTGGGATATCCTAGGGAAACCAAAGGATATTACTTCTACCTGCTGTCCAAAGGCAAAGTGTTTGTCGCAAAGACTGTCGTTTTTTTTGGAGAAAGAGTTCTTATCCAGAAAGACTGCAAAGGTGGAACTTGAAGAAGTTCAAGAACCACAAACAATAAGTGAACCGATTTTAGAACCTGAGCAAGGACTACAAGTTGTTGTGGCTAGAGAGCTTGCTCAATAAACACAAGCCCTGCGTAGATCTGATAGACCAATATTTAAGCCTGAAAGATATGGATTTCTCGTGTCTCAAATAGGTAACGTGTTGCTTATGTATCATGATGATGAGGCTGCAACCTATCAAGAGGCTATGTGTGGACCTGAATCCGAGAAGTGGATTGAGGCCATGAAATCTGAAATGGACTCCATGTATGCAAACCAAGTTTGGACCTTGGTGGAACCACCTGAAGGGGTACGACCCATAGGGTGCAAGTGGGTCTTCAAGAAGAAGACCGACATGGATGAGAATGTACAGACATTCAAAGGCCGGCTGGTGGCTAAAGGGTTCATGGTGTTGACTATGATGAGACATTTTCCCCTGTATCCATGGTCAAGTCCATCAAAATTCTACTTGCTATTGCTGCGTATTATGACTACGAGATCTGACAAATGGATGTCAAAATGACTTTCCTTAATGGAAACCTCCTTGAGTAAGTGTATATGACACAACCCGAGGGTTTTGTATCTCCAAGTCAAGCCACTAAAATATGCAAGTTGAATCAATCCATTTATGGATTGAAACAAGCTTCTCGAAGTTGGAATATTCATTTTGTTGAGAAAATCAAAGAGTTTGGTTTTATCAAGAATGAGGATGAACCTTGTGTTTACAAGAGGATTAGTGGGAGCATTGTCGTTTTCCTGATTTTGTATGTGGATGACATACTATTAATCGAAAATGACATTCCGACCCTGCAAGCTGTTAAGAACAGGCTAGGGGACTGCTTTTCTATGAAGGACTTGGGTGAAGTAACTTATATATTTGGTATTAGGATCTATAGAGATAGATCGAAGAAGTTGCTGGGTTTGACCCAAAGTACATACATTGAGAAGGTGTTGAAACGGTTCAACATGCTTGAGTCCAAGAAAGGATTCTTACCCATGTCACATGGTGTGAGTCTCTCTAAGGACCAGTGTCCAAAATCTTTGGAAGATAAGGACCGCATGAAGTTGATTCCATATGCTTCGCCAATTGGATCAATCATGTACGCAATGTTATGTACTCGACCCGATGTCTCTTATGCTTTGAGCATGACTAGCAGATATCAGTCTGATCCTGGTGAGAGTCACTGGATTGCAGTGAAGAATATCTTAAAGTACTTGAGAAGGACTAAAGATGAATTCTTGGTGTATGGTGGAGAGGAAGAGCTCGTCGTAAAAGGTTACACAGATGCTAGCTTCCAGACTGATAGGGACGACTCAAAGTCCCAATCAGGTTTTGTATTTTGCCTTAATGGAGGAGCTGTAAGCTGGAAGAGTTCCAAGCAAGAGACAATTGCTGATTCTACAACTGAGGCCGAGTATATCGCTGCAGCAAATGCAGCGAAGGAGGCTGTTTGGATTAGGAAATTCATCGGCGAGCTAGATGTAGTTCCTAGCATTGTTGATCCCGTAGTTCTCTACAGTGACAACAACGATGCAATTGCCCAAGCTAAGGAACATAGATCTCATCAGCGCTCCAAGCACATACTTCGACGGTTCCATCTTATTCGAGAGATTGTCGATCGAGGAGATGTGAACATTTGCAGAGTACCAACTGAAGAAAACATAGCGGATCCACTGACAAAGCCTCTTGCACAAAAGAAGCATGATGGTCATGTTAGATCAATGGGTATTAGATACCTGAATGATCGTCTTTAGTGGGAGCCTTGTGGATTGTATGTTTGTTGGTTGTTTATTCATTTGAGGAATTGTGACATGTACTATGGTTTTTTCATTTTACATTTATGACAAGTTCTTTTATTATGTCAATTGTTTCTATATGATAGACTAATTAACATAATGAATGCCCTTAGAATGTTTGCTTCTATAGGAATTCAAGTACGTGACTTGAATGTGAGGGCCTATGTTTAAATGAAGCTTCATTCTTAAATGGTCCCTAGTCGAGGTATCATCCTAGAAATTAGGGCGAGGATGAGACCACAAGACTAGCATGTGCGTTGACTGATGACCGGTTCTCACAGGTCATGATATTGTGATATCAAGTCATCACATGGGTACTTGTTAGGAACAAGTTGTACTGGACAGACCCACCGTGAGACTACTTTGTGGATTGTTATAAAAACGTGTCGCAAGTAGGTCTCAAGTGACAATGGTGTTTGTGGTCCTTTGACCTGAAGTCACAACATTCATCAGGTGAGGAAGAGCGTACTTTAATGCCATCTAAAGTCTTCTCTTGAGAAAGGTTGACGATAAGGGTGGTTGTTGGGTATGTTACAAATCATTTGGATGTTTGTGTGTGAGCAGAAATGAGATTTGTCCTCCTTTATGACATGAGTTACATCCATGGGCCCCTTGATGGAATGAGACTGAGAAATGCATGACCATGCTTGGTTGAGTCAATATATGATATTGAGCTCACCAATTTTGTCAGTGTACTCTAGATCAGGAAACTAGGATTGAACAATTATGAGTGTGACACGGTCCATGCCTCTAGTTCTATCTGGATGTAAGGGACAAAGGGATATGACAACACTGATACATTGGTCATGTCAGGCTTGTTGAGTTATGAACTCTTATTGCTTGGGTAGCAATGATGTATTGCTAGATGCCGCTCATTGTTTGTGAGACTTTTGTTGACACTTTGTGATCAAGTGGGAGACTGTTGGAGTTTCTGAGGTGATCTCAAAGCAATCAATAGTTAGTCTTACTGCCAACGCAATATGAGCCTATAGGGTCACACATATAAGTGCTTAGAGAAATTGGAGGAAGAAATTAAATCTGAATGCGTTCGTCGACCGCTGAGACGGAACAGGTTAGTGTAGCGCCTTCGTCGACCGCTGAGACGAAAGGGCTAGTGTAGCGCCTTCGTCAACCGCTGAGACGAAACGGGCTAGTGTAGCGCGTTCGTCGACCGCTGAGACGAAAGGGCTAGTGTAACGCCTTCGTCGACCGCTGAGATGGAATGGGCTAGTGTAGCGCGTTCGTCAACCGCTGAGACGGAACGGGCTAGTGTAGTGTGTTTGTCGACCGCTGAGACGGAACGGGCTAGTGTAGCGTGTTTGGCGACCGCTGAGACGGAATGGGCTAGTGTAGTGCGTTCATCGAATGCAGATCTCTTGAGTTCGTCGAACGCAGATCTCTTGAGTTCATCGAACGCAGATCTCCTTGAGTTCGTCAAACGCAGATCTCTTGAGTTTGTCGAATGCACATCTCTTGAGTTCGTCGAACGCAGATCTCTTGAGTTCGTCGAACGCAGATCTCCTTGAGTTCGTCGAACGCAGATCTCCTTGAGTTCGTCGAACGCAGATCTCTTGAGTTCGTCGAACGCAGATCTCTTGAGTTCGTCGAACGCAGATCTCTTGAGTTCGTCGAATGCATATCTCCTTGAGTTCGTTGAATGCAGATCTCTTGAGTTCGTCGAACGCAGATCTCTTGAGTTCGTCGAACGCAGATCTCTTGAGTTCGTCGAACGCAGATCTGCTTGAGTTCGTCGAACGCAGATCTGCTTGAGTTCGTGGAACGCAGATCTCTTGAATTCGTCGAACGCGGATCTCTTGAGTTCGTCGAACGCAGATCTCCTTGAGTTCGTCAAACGCAGCCTTTGCTATATAAATAGATCACGATCTTAGGGTTGTGTGTGTGAGACAGATTTTGTAACCGACCCGTTTTCGTGGTTTGAGAGAGCAGCGCCGGAAGTGTTCCGCTAAGGCTTCTCTCCTCTTCCGACAGTCGCCGCCTCCCCTGTCTCGGATCTAGCAGTCCGTGGGGACGCTGAGAACTTTTCTTCTCCGACTCATTCCTTGTTCGACAAGGCATCGAGGTTCTCCATCACTTGTGTGGATCTCTGTAGAGGGGCCGATCTATTTCGGTTCTTGCAACTCAAGATTGGTTCTACCAGACTCAGTGAGGAGCATCTTGGTTTGAGTATCAACTCAAATTCCTTTCAGGTATAATTTCTGCACTGTGTTGTGGATGTTGTTTTATTTCTTGAATCAGTAAAATCGCAAGGTCCTTAACTCTTTGGGTTGTTCTAGTTGTTTATTCCGCTGCGCATATGTAATATGTTGTTCTATCATTTTTGAAATGGTATTAGAAAACCCAACAATTCGCAAGTCACTTGAATTTTATTGCTGCAATAAAGCTGGAAGTGCAATTATCGAAGGGATCACTATCCTCTTCATCAAGATCCATTATTTCCACATCCATTGAATAAGGATATTCTTCCATATCATCGTCGATCATGTTAATGTCATCAGTTTCGACTAGATCAACATATACATCGACTACCCGCTCAAGAGTACAGTGATTAAACAAATTTCATGCGTCTTCGTCAGTAACAATAAGAATCAAATGATTGCAATCGTTGGGGACAGTTAAATTGCAGGAAAATCTAACACACCCTTCTTCACCCAACTGCATACTCATATCATGCAAATATTTCAACAAAAACTCACAAGCATTGCAAAAATCAAAGTAGGCAATATAATCAGGCGTATACACAGTTCCATTAGAAGTTATGAATGATCCAGAATGATGCATCCTGATAGTGAAAAACATATTTTCATTTTCTGTATCTACACAAACAAGTCATTATATAAATCAAATGGTCGGGTGCATGAAACAAACACGGTAGATAACATGAAAACATCATTACCATAAATCGGAGATTGAAACGTAAAATCAGAACCATCATTCACTCTCTGAATCCACCCCATTTTAGATGATTTAAAACCTATAAATTACAAGACAAATTTGTAACTATCCTCTTCTTCTAGATAATCATGAACCATAAAATCTACATAATCTAGATAACCATAATGGGAAGTATAAACCGAGCCCCAAAAATTTGATTCAAAAACTGGACAAAATCTGTACTAAACCCTAAACCATAAAGAGCAATAAGGAGAAAAATTGATTTAGCTAGGCTTAGATATTATACCTGCTCGGGAGAAAAGATGTCGCTGAGTAGGGCTACAGTTAGGAAGGATCCAATGCCGCTGAGAAAAAATGCCGATCGTTAGACCTCCGAGAAAGCCAAATCCAATGCCGATCATTATACCTCCGAGAATACCTGAAGTCGCAGTTGGAGGGATCTCCGGAAATCTGGTCGAAGCTATAAGACCGGCCGCAGGAAATCCCACAGGAACAGACCTTCTTCCTTCGTCGTCGTCGGCTTGGAACTCCCGCAGGAACAAGAAACGCGAAGGAGGGACGGGACCGGAATGATGCGAATGGGAGGGAAAGGTGAACCGGCTGCTCTATTAGGATTTTTTAATTTGGAAAATCCGAAACTACCCTTGCTGTTTTCAGTTTATAAAACAATAAAGGATTAGAAAAATCGAATAGGGTGCAAACTGATATATTAACATCTTTAAAGGGTGCATTCTGCCAAAACAAAAACATTAGGGTGCAATGTGCCAAACCTTGCTATTTTAAGGGTGCAATGTGCCAAAAGTCCCTTGATATTGCATTGCCACAGGAGTTCTACGGGCATCAAAAATACCTCACCATGTTAAGTATAAAGTTGCCTCAAATAAAATCTCAAAGAATTCATATCCTCCTCCTTAGTCACCATAGAGTTCTTAACCTCCCTTGCCAGCAAGGTTATGAAGGGGGAGAAAATTCAGGAGGAGGAAGAACCTATACTCTAGAGATAAGTGTCCATGACAAGGGGAATGATGTTGAAGCCCCTGATAAAATTACTAAATTCCAAAATGTTCAGGGGGAGCCTGCTGATCAGGGGGAGCTGGTTAAAAAAGATATGGAAGCGGTACATCAATACCTAACAAATGTCCAGGGGGAGTCTCAAAGTAGAATCTCCAGAGAATCAAGGGGAACCAGATGCAGAAACTCAGGGGGAGCCTCCTAGAACACCTCAAGAAACAGCCCAAAAGCCAGCTGGAGCAATGATTACTGTAGGTACAGCCGTGGTCTAGGGGGAGCTCCATGATGATCAATTGTTGGATGAGGTGGCCAAGATTGCCAAGGAGCTATTCATAATGTTGAGCTGAATGCACAAAATCTTGGGGAGCTTCCCAAAGACAATGATGCTGAAGAAGAAAATGAACCAATTACATTTCCCCCAAGGAAGGTAACTCCAAAAGTATTTTCAAGGAAAAGAAAAACTCCTAAGAAGGATCAATGACATTCAGGTATCTCTATTTATATCCTCAAAGGAAAGTCAAACAGAATGTGGTATGGTGAACAATATAACTTATTTGACAATGTATGAAATATTATGTGATTTCATTCTATCACACTTTTACTGTCTATGTTGGCTTGTATGTAACTCTGCTTATGTAAAAAAATTATGTAAAATCACTTTAACCAAGACTGTAAAATTTGTTAAGATAAATAGGGGGAGATTATTGGGAAAAACTCATTGGATTTAACTAAACAAATTATCTAAAGTGATTTTAACTCTTAGGTATTAATTACACATTGTATAGTGAGGGTAATTTGATCATTAAGTGTCTTAGGATATCACACACAACTTGGAGTGTCAAGACTAGAGCAATAAAAGCATAAATTGGGTTGAGAACAATTGCGTCGAGTAGTATTCAACGCAACTTTGACTTCATGTCGACGTAACTTAGACTAGAAGTCCAAGCAACTCTGCCTTTCTGTCAAAGAAGATTAAGTTGACCCCACGTCGAAAGGATATCGACGTAGATTAAATGAGCATGTCGAAGTATCATTAGAAGTCAAAGCAACTTCAAATTCAACTCAAAGCAGAAGGAAGAATCTGTCGAAGCCATCTGAAGTCGACTACAATTCGACGCAGATGATGAAGTTCAGAGTCAAGCCTTCAAATCGACGGTTACGTCGATAAGTAATTGACGAAATGTCGACATCAGGGTTCAATCAAACCAAGAAGGAATTCGAAGCTGCTCTTACAAGGACTCGAAGGTGCGTCGATAAGAGAGAAGATGAAATTAACGCAGCGTCGAATACAGTCTGAAAAGGAAACCTTTTCAGCTGTTTCTTTTGCACTCTATCTGAGGGCCCACAACACCAAAGACCGTTCTACAACGGCTTGTTTATTGCCTATAATGGATAAGATCATTCAAGAAGACAAAAAAAGCTTTCTTGGAAAGGATTCAAACAGTTGGCAGATGGGTCGTGAACAAAAGAAGGAAGAGAGATTAATTATCCAAGCCAATACCTTTATTATGACAACCCAAAAGAGGAAAGGAATTCAGATTAAAATCATGGACAATAAATAAGAATAGAAGCGAGAAAAAAAACAGAGCATTCATCACAATCTTCTGAATCTTGTCGATTAGGGCTTCCTCCTTCTTCTTCTTCCTCCTGGAACCCTAAAAGACAGAAGAACAAGAACTGCTCCTCTCTCTCAGAACAGAACAACTGAAGGCTGCTCTTCATCAATATCTCATAGCAGCCAAATTTCAATCAGAAGAAAGTAGAAAGGATTTGAAGCTTATAACCCTTGCAAATCATCACAATCATAAGCAAGGGTTCATCATTAGCAGATCCAGCAAAAGAAAAGAAACTGAAGGATTCAATAGAATTCTGAGAACAGAATTCTTCTTCTTACTTCTTCCTTTTCTTTCTCTCTTCAACTCAACTGTAAAGAGTTTTAAGAATCCCTCTTTCAAAGGATTCAGTGGTTCAAGATCTCCTTATCAAAAGATCTGTGGTTCAAGATCTCCTTATCAAAAGATCTGTGGTTCAAGATCTCCTTATCATAAGATCTGTGGTTTAAGATCTCCTTATCAAAAGATCTTTGGTTCTAAGAGTCTCCTTATCAAAAGACTCAGGCACAGGTTGCGCATTCCTACCAGGTGGTAGAAGAGAGGAATACCCACATTTTGTGAAACCTCTATAAAAATTTGTGTCTTTGCTGTGATTTTCTGTACTGTCCCATTTACATTTTCTGCATTCATTTTCAGCAATACTTATATTATTTATTCTGCCATTGGTTTTAATTATGTGCATAATACCTTAGTAAGTTTTATTGCTTGCACAATTAGGATAGAAAAATATTTAAATCTTTATTCCCCCCTCTAGAGGATTCTCAGAGACACATTATGCACTTTCAAAACAGATATGAGAATGTAAGCTTGAATAAATTAAATTAAGACAATACACATTCCCACTCCTAATACCAGTAAGAAATACTTATGAATTTTCAGTATTCTTAATGAGGCACTTATCCTTGTGGAAAGCAACCACATAGTCAAGATCAAAAAGTTGACTTATGCTTATCAGATTATGTTGCAATCCTTCCACATAAGCTACCTATAGCACCCACCTTGTTACATAGAATATAACAGTAGATCCGGATGGGACCCCATGCCATATTAAACGAACAGGACATGGAGTTAAGTATTAGTTTTTTAACAGTTTTAAGCAAAACCATCTAAGCATTCACAGAGTTATACAACAGAAGCATTTATTTATTTAAATCAAAACCAGATTACATCTATCCACTTTACTACATCAGGAATGAAAGTACATAAAGAGTTCATTATTTGAAATGTTTACAATAACATGTGGTTTACTAATATCGGCACGCAGGTCGGCCACACATGAAAACAAGTAAACACACACTTAGGCCTTAGAGGGTCAGCATAGCACAGCAACTGGGGCTCCAACCCATTATGTCCAGCTCGGCTCACCAGCACCTGTATAAGCACATTCTACCAAACCGTGACAAATAGGTAACCAGTCAGCTTTAGCTGACCAAGATTTACAATGACACCACCCCATTCTTGGGGTCGCTGTACTCCTTTCCTGTAAGCTAGCATCAACAGCATATATCTCAAAAGTGCATCTAAGAACTACAATCATCATCAACATAGGCACTCACGGACACACATTTTGTGCACTCATGGCACCATTTCGGTGTACTCCCTGAGTTATACCACCAACCTAAGCCCCGCTTAACGTAGAGTGTTGTGAGCTTTAACGTCAAGGTCATCATACCTCATGGTTCCTTTCCCAAAATTCATTCAATGCACCGAAGGGAGACCTCTTCACTGACCAGCTATGGGACGGGTTCGGTTTAGCTTTGCTCGTGCTCATATCATCGGGATCAACTCTGCCTAACGCGGGTATGACTTCCCCTTGTTCCTGTTGTTGGCACACAAGGCCAACGAAGCCGGGCACATCAGGCCTTTTCTGCTTTACAATCTGCTCACTAGAGCTACCGCCAGTGTTAGTACTTCTGCCTGGTGCTATAGACAGAACACACATCTGCCCTTAGCTATGCTCTACAATTGCAGACATATAGCTTTCTGGTGTTACGCACCCAGCCCCCAAGACCTAGGCTTCACACCCACCACAAATGGCTCACTAGTTTTGACCAAGATCTACAACCAACGGTAGCACTACTGCTGGGCAGTAGAAGACAGATCCATGATTTTGTCCCCTTTTTCTAGTATTTTCTGGAGTTTTCCTCCAGAACTCCATGCAGTACACCACAGTACCCAGAACCCCAAAACACAGCATATATACACGGAGTCTTCTCCGTAATGCAATAAACAGTATAAGCATCACCATTCTATACCAACTTGTCTGGGTGGGTTTCACACAGCATGCCCATGTCCGTACAACGATCTGAACTCTATATGCAATTTCAATAGGGGATATTTCATATCGACCCATCGAAAGAATCTTATCCACTAATTAGTGGAAATCTTCATACTATGATGCCAATTAAAGGACTAGCATGTCCAGATATTCATGAGGATAGCCATTACCCTTGAAGCTCGTTTCGGTGACATCGTATCATAGTTGAACCGGATGGAAGCATTCGAAGAATAACCTTCCTCTCTGCAAATCCAACCTTGGCACAAGCCTTTAGGAGATCTCGCGGGTCCAAAGGCTGATTTCAATTCAGCCTTCTCCTTCCTCCTTCTTCCTTTCTCCATCTTCCTTTACTTAGCCTTTTTCATGAAGAGAGAGGGTGAGAAAGATAATGAGTTATCTTCAAAAGCCTCCATGACCTTATTGAATTCAAGACTAACCTCAGCCACAGGATCTCCAAACTAAAGGCAATGGATGACCATGATTTAATTTAACAAATCTGATCCTAGCTGCTACCGCCCAACGGTAGTGGCTTAGATGGTGGAGCTTATCCTCTCACCGCTTAATTCACTCAATGATACGAGGCTCATCTTGTCGATATAGCTACCGCCAGCTTTAGCTCTAACACGTGGCGTTAGCGTCATGTTGACACAAGGTTGATCACATCGATACAGAGATCATCTCGACAAAATAGGACTCATCACGTCGATACAGCTACCGCCAGCGGTAGCACTACTGTCTAGCGTTAGCTTGACAATCATCGAGACCTCTCAACGATAACAGGACCTTCACATCAACAAGGTAAAGTCATTACGTCGACATCCCTACCACCAACGGTAACACTAATGCTTGGTGGTAGGTCCTGCTACCAGATTGCTTTGCTTCCTTCAGTTGGGAAAACTGGGGTGTCACAAACCACCTCCCCTTAAAGAAAATTCGTCGCGAAATTCCAGAATTAAGAAATCTTGAAAAGATACAAAAACATAATTTGTACCTTAATGAAATAGCTCGGGGAACTCCTCTAGCATGGATGCTCTCACTCCCATGTAAGTTCCTCATGACCGCAATTGTTCCAGTGGACCATGACCATTCAGATCAATTTATTCTGCAACTGCTTGCCATCAGTGTCCTTGATGCGAATAGGCTTGACTTTCATATTTAGCTCATCATCGACCGGCACTTGATTAGCCACAAGCATTTGAGTTGTCTCTTGCACGGCCTTCCTCAGTACGAAAATTGAAACACAACAGGCAAACTGCTTAACTATGTCAAAAGAGCGAGTCGATAGGCATCTTCACTAATACGCTCCAATATATCAAATGGTCCAAGGTACCTCGGGCTCAGCTTTTTTAAGCGTCGAATCCTTGATACGCCCTTGAAATGTTTGATTTTGAGATAAAACCAGTCGCCCACGGCGAACTCGACATTTCTGTGCTTGGTGTTGTAGTATTTCGCTTTCCTATTCTGCGTAATCAACAACCTCACCCAGATTGTTCGAATAGTCAAAGTAGCATCTTCGACTTCCTTTCGCTTAAACAGCTTAGTCTCGTCTGTATCTGCCCAGGCTAAGGCAGTACGACACTTTCTACCATAAATGGCCCCAAAGGGCGCCATTTTAATACTAGCTTGATAGCTGTTATTGTAAGTGAACTCAATCATAAAGAGATGATCTTCCCACCTCTTACCGAAATCCAAGGCGCGCATTCAGAGCATATCCTCCATTGTCATATTGGTCCGTTCAGTTTGTCCATCAGTTTGAGGATGAAAGGCAGTGCTAAACATCAACTTGGTACCCAATAGTTGGTGGATTAGCCTCCAATCTTTCGATGTAATGTGCCCATCTCGGTCACTAACGATGATACGGGGCACACCGTACAATCGTATTATACTATCAATATATAGCTTTTTTCCAATTTCTCCACTGAATCATCCCTCCGGGTTGGAATAAAATGTGATACCTTTATTAAATGGTCCACGATAACCCAAATGACATCGTTCTCGTGATGCAATCTCGGCAAACCATGCACGAAACCCATAGAAATTCATCAAACTTCCATTCTGGAACAGGTAACGACTTCAGGAACCCACCAGACTTCTGACATTCCACCATCACAAGAGTGCAAGTCTTACATTTTGCCATGTAAAGGGCTTTGTCCTTCTTCAAGCCTGGCCACCAAACATCTTTTTGATGTCCTGGTACATCTTTGTGCTCCCTGGGTGGATTGAGTACTTTGTGAAGTGTGCTTCGTACATCAACTCCTCCCTCAGTTTGCCAACATTTGGGATGCACAACCGACTGTCTTTCCACAAAAGACCATCGTCAAACTCAAACTCGGCAGTAGACCCATCCACAGTCTCCACCACATAGCTCTTCATGCTTGAATCAAGCTTCTGTGCCTGCCTTATTCTGTCTGCGAGGTTGTATTGCACCTCCGTCCTATTCAAGCATGCATTCGCGCTAGAGCTCCTATCACTACAAGGGATTTCCAAGGCCTCCAAGTCACTGATTATATGTTCATCATGCATCTGAATCCATTTGGCATGCACAGAAGCCCTCCGACTTAAAGAAACCACGACCACATTTCCCTTCCTGGGAGTGTAATGTATCATGAAGGTATAGTCCCCAAGGAACTCCATCCACCTCCTTTGTCGCATATTTAAGTCCTTCTGGTCCAATAAATACTTTAGGCTCTTATGGTTCGTAAAGATGTCAATCTTCACGCCATATAAGTAATGTCGCCACAGTTTGAGAGCGAATATCACAGCCGCTTACTCCAAGTCGTGGACCGGATAGTTCATCTCATGCACTTTTAGCTGGTGAGAAACATAAGCAATAACCTGACCATTCTGAAGAGGAATGCAATCTAACCTGCTCCCTATAGGACGCAACCGCTTTTTTCCGCAACGACAATCCCAAGCAAGGTGAACCACTTTGCCACAATTATAACAGGTGACTGGACCTCATCCAGTAGTCATTCCCGACACAGAAGATCAAGCTGGCCCAGAGTGTCTAGCCTTCTTGCTCCACTTGCCTTGCACAGATCTTGCAGAGTCCGGTACCTCTAACTCTGGCTTCTTCACCACTAAGTCCTTATTACCTTGGACTCATTTTATATCCTACTCCAAGGAACGGGCAGTATTGACCAAGGTCATAAAACCTTGCTTCATTGGTCCCGATAGAAGCAACCTAAGATCGTCACGCAGGCCCTCATAAAATTGATTGGTCTTTTGCTCCTCATCTGTAAATGTAGCGGCTTCATACCGACCCAATCTTGCGAACTCATGTAGATATTCATCCACCAGACTATTGCCCCGAGTCAACCTCTGGAATTGGTTCTCCATCCCAATCCGCTGTGCTGAAGGGAGATGGCGAGCCAGGAATAGCCTCGAGAACTCATCAAATGAGACCTCCGCCATTCGCCTTTGTTGGAACATGGTCTTTCGCATCTCCTAGGTTTGAGAATAACAAATCCTATGTGTATTTGATCTTGTGTGTTTAAGTGTGCAGGAAACAATGCCACAAGACTCAAGGATAACATAAGAAGGTTGCCCCCAAGTTTGAAGCCAGATTCCAACATGTCCACTAGCTGTAACATCCCATTTCCTTCTAGTCTCCTTAATTTCAATCAGGGTAGGACATGTGGTAAATGAGGTGAGTTTGAGCTAGGTAGTGACCTTAGGATATATTGAGTTGAGTGAACTCACATGTGGTCCACTATAGGAGGCAGGTCAACTTAGGTCAAATTGGCTTTACACTTGTAAATTAACCCCACCACCATGACCCTAACCCTAAAGGAGGCACAATGGACCAAAAGTCTCATCACTTGGTCAACCAATTTAGCCAAGTTGACCAAAGTCAAATCTAGGTCAATATAGCCCAATTCAACTCAATAGGGTTCAATTCATACTCATATGACCAAATTGATCCTACCACTAGATGGTAAACCTTTAAAGGAGTTATATGGACCCAAAAGCCCCATCATGGGGTCATCAATTGGTTCAATTTGACCAAAGTCAAACTTAGATCAACATAAGCCAATCCTTCCCCAATAGGTCCAATTGACCCCCAAGACATGAAATTGACTTCACCCCTAGTCTTAGAACATAATAAGGGACCTAATTGACCCAAAAGCCCCATCATGAGATCATGAATTGGTCCAAATTGACCAAAGTCAACTTTTCCCCAATTTTGGTCAAAATCACACCTATGGGCTAAATTGGCCCAATTAGGGCATCACCATGACCCAATCAACATTGGGTGGTGTCAAGGGACTCAAGGTATACACTTTGGACCAGTCAACCCATCCAATTGACCAAGTCAACCCTAAAGTCAACAATGGTCAACTTTAGGCTTAAAGGAAGAAATTAAGAGCCCAAGTGAATTCCCAATGGGTTAAAGCCTCAACCAAAGCCCATCCAGCAGCCCACATGCCTTATTACCAGCCATGCCCTCTGGTTCCAACATGCAAGGGCATGCAAAAGGGTAAATTGGGATTTCCCCAAATTTATATAAGAGACAAAGCTTGAGTTAGGGAATGAAGGCCACTTGGCCACTCATTCCTCTGCCCAAGCTAATTACTGACCCCTCCAGGGATTTCCTAGCAGAATTCTAGGGGTAGTGGACACTTGGATCCAAGGAGTAGCATCCAATGCTCATGGACGACCACCTCTCTATTCAAAACACTAAAACCAACAGCCCAATCAGACCTTTTCATTAGCTTCAGGAGGTCTTAAGGAGTGGAGCCAGTGCTTTACAGAGGGAGATTTGGTGAAGGATAGAGCTTTCAGCAAGGAGCATTTTCCAGCGAAACAACAATGGCATCCCGCCGGATTACTCGATCTCAAGCCCCCACAGAGGTCCGTTTCTCCCCCACCTCCCTCTGTGCTAGCCTCTTAGATCAGATAGGAGAGATATCTAGCTCAATTGAGCCAGATTCAAGGGAGAAAAATGTGAGATTTTCTATGGATTTTCCATGCTCGGATCGCCGGAAACCACCACCTCCGGCGGCCAAACCACCGCCAATCGGTAGCCCCCACCTCAACAGAGGTGGTGGCGGCGGTGGCCGACCGGGGAGGTGGCCCAGTCGCCGGCAAATCAGGCCGCAACATGTCCCAACACGGGCAATCCTAGTTGTTGGCTAGAGGAGGAAGACGACCAGGAGCCCTCTGATCTGCTTTTAGATTCATGCATGATCCATTTAACTATACTTTAATTTCATGTGTATAAATGTCACACTTAATGCAGGAATTTGAATAATTATTTTGAGGTCGTTAGAAGCGATTTTGCGAAACGTGACCACAGATAACTTTTCTAGATCTGGATGTCTATTTTTATTAGGAACTTGAATCAACTTATTTGGAGCAATGTAGGCCACTGTAGACCAATTCTTGTGGGACTGGTCCTAGGGTAGGACAGAATTTAAAATGTGTTTATCTCTTAGATCCTAAGACTAATGGAGCTGAAAATTTTCCCATGCATTCATATGCCCTAGAACTGTCATGTGCCCAAAAATCAGATTTTTGGGAGAACATTTCTCTATAGTTTTGTTTATTATATGTCTTATCAAATTAATGAAATTTAAGGAGTTTAACAACTCAAAATAACCCCAAATTTGGGTAACATGCTCATTAGGTCGCTATTAGACCCTGGTTAAAATTTGAGTGCAATTGGACCACTGCATGTGGGTCTATACCACTTGCATGTCTTTGCATGGTATGTGTTATGGTGTGCATATAGCCAAAAAGGGAAGTTTGTGTATTTGGCACACATGGCTTGGTATTAACATCTGATATTTTGGTCACACCTTGGTTATGACTTAATACATTACCTCAGTGGAAATTAGGATTTTTGGGATCAAAAATCCTAATTATTTGATTAATTTAAAATATGACACCTTTATGTATTAGTGAAATGTTTATGGCTAAAACCTTTTGGAAAATTTTGAAACTATGAGAAACCACTTGTAATACCAATTAGAACCTCTGAAAAAATTTGTAGAAATTTTTAGAGGATATTTCCTTAGAAATTATCAAAATTATCATATGTCACATTACTGAATAACTCAAATTTTATTAAGAAAAAAGTGTGGGGAATTATTGAAACTCTGGAAAATCATTTGGAATCTAGTTATTAACCTCTGGGAAGTTTGGTAGAATTTTTGGATGTCTTACACATGTAAAAATTCTTAATATTCAATTTGTCACACTTTTTTATTTATGAAATATTTATGGGTTAATATTTTTGGAAAATTCTGAAACATTGGATAGGATGTTTTTAGGTCAATACAGTACCATGGAAATTTTCTCAGAATTTTTGGAAGACCTAAAGTAGTACTTGTTGTGTAAAGTTACATATTCACCTTTTTTATTTTATGTGAAAATTTTGATTGCAAGTACCCTAGAAAATAGTGGAACTTTAGAAATCATGTTATTTTGTCATTTAACACCTCTGGAAATTTTATTAGCAAGTTTGAAATTACTGACATGATACTTACTTTGGAAATTGATATATGTTCATTGATTAATGAATTTTTAAATAAGGTTAAAACAAATTGAAATGTATTGAAACTCTGGACATTTCTTGAATTATCCATTATGAATTTATGGTATGAATTGTAGCTCAATTGGACATGATATAGATAAGGTTGCATCATAAGGATCATAATTAGTTCAACCTCATTTTGGTCTGCGTATAGTAAAAACTTGATATGATGAGTAGATCAGCAAGATCACTTAGAAAATCAGTAAAACTTGGAACATAACATCAATATATAATTTATATCATACCCTAGAAGTTATGGATTTTCTGAGAACATTCGTACTATAGCTTAGGGAATAATTCAGATTCATGTCACACTATGAGTAAAGGTATAAAAGGGGCATTTATCACCTATATAGATCATAACAATCATTCAGCATGGTGAAGTGTCCATGGTATATCACTAGGGTGTGTTATGGACATTTATGAATCATATAAGTGTTGAAATTTTGAAGTAAAGTGGAGGAGACTGGGCGGTCTGTTTTTGAGAGACCGCCAAGACCGCGCGACTTGTCTGCGGTCTGTTCCCGAGCTGGTGTGCTGGTTGGCTTGTCTTACTTGTTGGAAGACCGGGCGGTCTGTTCCTATGTGTGACCGCCTGTCCGGGCGATTTGTGCTTGGCGATCTGGCGACTTGTTCTAAGTCGGCCAGATGGTTCCTGGTTTGCTCCTGGTGGTCTAAGGGAGGAGTACCTTTGTGACTGCGCGACTTGTGCGCGGTCTTGTATTCGCGCGATCTGTGCACGATCTTGTCTACTGATTTGCGTCTTGGTCGGATGATCATCCAAGAGGTCTGATCGCGCAGTCTGCCTTATGTGACCGCTGGCGATCTGACGGGTGGTGATTGTATCTCTCCTGTGCGGTGACGACATCCGTCTACCCGCCTATAAATAGAGGTGCAGGGCCCGTCATTCCTAACGAGAACTGTAAGAACTAAGCCTGGGTTAATTTGTGCGGTCTCACTTTGAGGTCAGGCGGTCTCGGAAGCGAGCTGACTGTTTGTTGTGTTCGCAGGTTTGCGATCAGTAGGTTGCGGTCTTCTTCCTTGGTGATTCCCAGCGGCTAGAATAAACAGTTCGGCAGCGGTCTGTCTGTGAACTGGTTTATGTTTGTTTTTGTGCTGTTCGCAGCGAGCTCAGCGATCAGGCGACCTTCAGCGGTTAGGCGATCTGAGTTGCGGTCTGGCGACAGCTTCAGTTCTTCGTTCCAATAAGATCCAGTTCGTGCGGTCTGAGGTGCGGTCTTGCAGTGCTGGCAGTCTGTCCGGTTTCTGTTCGTGCGATCTCAGGTCAAGCCGGGCGACTTCTGGAGTCAAGCGGTCTGTGCGGTCTCAACTTGTCTAGCCGCCAGATTTGTTTTGGTGTGTTTTGTTCTTCTCATCTCCGTGATTCCGATGAATCATGTCTCGCCATGTATGCCTCGCAATGTAAATGAAGATTGTGTTTCAATAAAGTTTCTTGTGTTGCTGCGTGGCATTGTGGTTGTTTGGCTTTAACTCAGTTGATGCAACTCCTGCTTACTCCTAAATGATTCAAATCAAAAATTTTAACATGGTATCAGAGGTAGGTTATTGGAGTGGATAAGCAGTGATCAACTTGAGTTGCCATCGTCTGTGAAGAAGAGACCACATAGATTGCCATGGAAGGCGGATTCGCAAGAGGGCTTGGTATTGAACTCCTTACATCGACAAACTATAAGAAATGGAGGTCGTATATGGAGAGCTATTTACTTGGCGAGGATCTATGGGAGATAGTTGGAGGAGAAGACACACAAGAGGTGTTTCTAGCAGGAGATAATATGGCAGAGGTGAGACTTTGGAGGAGGACGAATGCTAAGGCAGAGTTCACTCTCAAGAGGGCTATCTCACCGAAGCTGTTTGATCACATCATCGGATGTAAATCTGCTGCTGAGTTTTGGACGTCATTGGACGGGTTGTTTAATAAGAAGAATGTAGCTCGGCTACAGTTTCTTGAAAATGAGTTGGCAAAGGCCTCTCAAGGCGATCTTTCTATTTCTACCTTCTTTCTCAAGATGAAGAACCTCACAGCAGAGATTTCTGCATTGGACCCTGATGAGCCCATCTCGGAGGCAAAGCTGAAGAGGCATATCATCCGCGGGTTGAGGAAGGAGCATCTTGCCTTTGTGACTTCAGTTCAAGGTTGGGCAAATCAACCATCTCTGTTGGAGCTGGAGAACTTACTTGCTTCGCAAGAAAGTTTGGCAAGACAGATGGCGGGGACTTCTATCTCTGGGGGAGATAGTGATGTGTTGTTCTCTGGGAAGAAGAAGAAGAAGTGTGAGAAGAAGAAGCCGGGTTATGATGGACCCTCTACTTCAGGACAGCAGGATAGGGGTTATGCTCCTAAGTCTGATGGGAAGAAGAAGGGAGAGGGACCAAGGTGCTTTAGGTGCAATAAGACCGGCCACTTCAAGAAGGATTGGCGGGTTAATCTTCAGTCAGGACATGTAGCAGAGAAGGAGAAGCCAAAGTCTGATGAAGCTGGATGGGGAGGAGCCTTTGCGGCTAATATGACGGCGATGCCCGTTAAGGCCTTGGCTGCCATCAACTTCGAAGAGGATTGGATTGTTGATTCAGGGTGTAGACATCATCTCACCGGGGATGAATCAAAGTTCTCTTCTTTGGCTCCTTACTCAGGTAACGATGCTATCATTACGGCTGATAATTCTGTTCATGCTGTCGAACAAGAAGGTGTTGTCTCCCTGAGCAGTGATAAAGGTCCACTCACCTTGAGGAGTGTTTATCACGTGCTTGGTATGAAGAAGAATCTCTTCTCTGTGACCAATGCGGTCGATGCCGGTTATCATGTTCTATTTGGCCCAACAGAAGTGAAGTTTCTTAAAACTCAATCGGAGATAAGGGGAGATGTTATCCATGTTGGAAAGAGGGTGAAGGACTTGTTCGTGTTATCGACAAGTACCTATGTTGATAAGCTGAAGACCAACGATAGCGCGACTATCTAACATGAAAGGTTGGGGCATGTTGGCATGGACAAATTGAAGGCTATGACGATAAGGGTCCTTGTCAAGGGCTTGCCTAGCTTGTCCTCTTTTGGAGACGGTCATGTTTGTGCTGGATGTCAGTTTGGTAAGTCTCATCGACTTCCATTTCATAAATCACAAACAAGATGCAAAGCGCCGTTGGAGTGCATTCACGGTGATTTGATGGGACCGACTGCCACCCCAAGCCTTGGAGGCAATAGATATATGTTGGTGTTGATTGATGATTACACCAGATATGTCTGGGTGTATTTTCTGAAAGAGAAGTCGAAAGCCTTTGCGAAGTTTGTGGAGTTCAAGGAGCTGGTGGAAGGTCGTTTAGGCCTGCGGGTGAAGAAATTGAGAACTGACAATGGTGGGGAGTTCACCTCTGGTGAGTTCTCAAGTTTTTGCAGGAAACACGGCGTTCGGAGAGAGCTCACTTGTGCCCATACTCCACAGCAAAATGACGTTGCGGAGAGGAAGATCCGTCATCTGACGGAAACCTACAAATGCTGGCTTCATGCCAAGAGTATCCCAAAGTCTTTTTGGGCGGAGGGAATGTCTTGTGCGGCTTACGTCATCAACAGAATGCCTCTAAGTCCTATCAACATGAAGAACCCTCACAAACTGATGTTCAAGGAGAAACCGAGTGTTGCACACCTTCGGGTGTTCGGGTCAACCTGCTATGTGCATATTCCTGATGCTCTTCGGACAAAGCTAGATGCGAAAGCAAGGAAGCTAGTCTTTGTTGGGTATGATGAGCGGAAAAAAGGATGGAGGTGCATGGATCCTGAGACACGGAGATCAGTGGTATCTCGGGATGTGGTGTTCGATGAAGTGACTTCCTACAAGGGGAGTTCAGGAGTTGAACTACCTGAGAGCAGGGTTGATGAAGCAGGGAAAGCTGCAGGAAGTCTTCAAGTGGAGTTGCCCGTTTCACCAGGAGCTCCAGCTGTGTCAAGCTCTGAGATGGAGGCTTCAGGTTCTGGAAGCAGGGGGAGAGATGCTCCAAGTTCGTCTGGAAGAGGAGCTTGCACAGAAGAAGCAGCTGAAGAGGTGGTTAGTCAGGTGCAACCTCTTAGGAGGTCGAAGAGGACTATCAAGCCACCAGATCGATACACAGGGGGAAACATGGTGAGCTTCGTCTCATGTTTCTTCGCTGGTCCCTTGGATGAGAGGGAGCCGTCGAGCTTTGAGAAATCCAAAGGCGTGAAGCAGTGGGATATTGCTATACAAGAAGAGATGGATGCTCTCAAGAAGAATGAGACTTTGTCTCTAGTGCCCAGGCCTAAGGGCATTACCCCTGTAACATGCAAATGAGTTTACAAGCTCAAGAAGAAAGCTGACGGCACGATCGAGTGTTACAAGGCTCGCCTTGTAGCTCGCGGGTTCTTACAGCAGTATGGTGAAGATTATGATGAGACGTTTAGTCCAGTGGCAAAGATGACTTCGGTCCGATTTGTTATTGCCTTGGCGGCATCTTGTGGATGGGAGATTTGGCAGCTTGATGTTAAGAATGCTTTCTTATACGGAGAGATTGACAAGGATATCTTCATGATCCAGCCGCCGGGTTTCATCTCGGAGGGTCGTCCGGACTACGTCTGCAAACTGAAGAAGGCCTTATATGGGTTGAAGCAAGCGCCTCGGGCGTGGTATGGAAAAATCGCGGAGTATCTCTTATTCTGCAGGTTCTTTGCTTCAAACTCTGATTCTAGCTTGTTCGTCAAGAAGGAGGGGGCGCTTCGGGTTATTGTGCTGCTGTATGTGGATGACATGATTGTCACCGGGAACTCGAAGGAGGCGGTAGCAAGGCTGAGAGCTGAGCTTGCTATCAGGTTCGAGATGAAGGATCTGGGGGAGCTTCACCATTTCCTTGGACTCGAGGTCCAGAGGCGGGAGAGCGGAGTGCTCATTTCTCAGGAAGGATATGCGGAGCGAATTGTGAAACGATTTGGCATGGAAGAAGGGAAGAGCAGCTCTATACCTTTGGAACAGCATCATAAACTTCGGAAGGATGAGGGAAGAGTTCTTTCTGATCCGTTGGTGTTCCGAGCTCTGGTTGGGAGCTTGATTTACTTGACCATCACGAGGCCTGATATTGCTTATGCAGTTGGCAAAGTGAGTCGGTACATGACGGAGCCACGGAAGCCTCATCTTCTAGCGGCAAAAGGGATTCTGAAATATGTGAAGTCGACCTCTGATTTGGGTCTCCTATTTAGGAGAGGGTCAAGCTTGGAGTTGCATGGATACATGGATGCTGACTACGGGGGAGACGTGGATGATCGGAGATCAACGTCTGGTTATGTCTTTATGACAGGCCCCACAGCTATCTCTTGGTGCAGCAAAAAGCAGGACTCGGTGTCCGTATCTACCACAGAAGCGGAGTACAAGGCTTCGGCCTTGGCAGCTCAGGAAGCCGTTTGGCTCGGGAGGTTGGTGGAGGATGTTCATGAGGAGGTTCGAGGTCCCACTATGCTACGCGGGGACAATGAGAGTGCTCTCAAGCTGGTTAATAATCCAGTTTGTCACGCAAGGACCAAACATATTGAGATTGAGCACCATTTCATTCGTGAAAAGGTGTTGGGAGGATCTCTTATGGCCGAGCATGTTCGGAGTGCGGACAATGTCGCAGACATCTTCACAAATCCGCTGGTGAAGGGACCGTTTACACGGTTGCGGAGTTTACTCGGGCTAGTCTCCACTTCCCACTTCAAGGGGGAGTGTTGAAATATTGAAGTAAAGTGGAGGAGACTGGGTGGTCTATTTTTGAGAGACCGCCAAGACCGCGCGGCTTGTCTGCGGTCTGTCCCGAGCTGGTGTGCTGGTTGACTTGTCTTCCTTGTTGGAAGACCGGGCGGTCTGTTCCTATGTGTGACCGCCTGTCCGGGCGGTTTGTGCTTGGCGATCTGGCGACTTGACCTAAGTCGGCCAGATGGTTCCTGGTTTGCTCCTGGTGGTCTAAGGGAGGAGTACCCTTGTGACCGCACGACTTGTGCGCGGTCTCGTATTCGCGCGATCTGTGCGCGATCTTGTCTGCTGATTTGCGTCTTGGTCGGATGATCGTCCAAGAGGTCTGATCGCGCAGTCTGCCTTATGTGACCACTGACGATCTGACGGGTGGTGATTGTAACTCTCCTGTGCGGTGACGACATCCATCTACCCGCCTATAAATAGAGGTGCAGGGCCCGTCATTTCTAACGAGAACTGTAAGAACTAAGCCTGGGTTAATTCGTGCGGTCTCACTTTGAGGTCGGGCGGTCTCGGAAGCGAGTTGACTGTTTGTTGTGTTCGCAGGTTTGCGATCAGCAGGTTGCGGTCTTCTTCCTTGGTGATTCCAAACGACTAGAATAAACAGTTCGGCAGCGGTCTGTCTGCGAACTGATTTATGTTCATTCTTGTGCTGTTCGCAGCGAGCTCAGCGATCAGGCGACCTTCAGCGGTTAGGCGATCTGAGTTGCGGTCTGGCGACAGCTTCAGTTCTTCGTTCCAATAAGCTCTAGTTCGTGCGGTCTGAGGTGCGGTCTTGCAGTGCTGGAAGTCTATCCAATTTTTGTTCGTGCGATCTCAAGTCAAGCCAGGCGACTTCTGGAGTCAAGCGGTCTGTGCGGTCTCAGCTTGTCTAGCCGCCAGATTTGTTTTGGTGTGTTTTGTTCTTCTCATCTCCGTGATTCTGATGAATCATGTCTCGCCATGTATGCCTCGCAATGTAAATGAAGATTGTGTTTCAATAAAGTTTCTTGTGTTGCTGTGTGGCATTGTGGTTGTTTGGCTTTAACTCAGTTGATGCAACTCCTGCTTACTCCTAAACGATTCAAATCAAAAATTTTAACAATAAGACCTACACCACCTAGAGTATAGGATATCTTAAGAGTTGAGCATCATTCAAAAGAACGTTTGCCCAAAGGTAGAGTTGGAAATAATTCATAAAGCATCTAAGTAATAAAGAGTAATAAGGAGAGTGGGTCTTTAGAAAAAGGGTAGCCACCAATAATAGTAATTGTCATGGAAATGGGAATTTGGGCTTCAACCCATCGCATGCATTCCCTAGTATGTGAGCCCTTCACCGGGTAAACCTCGGGAAGTCCAAGATTTACCTTAAACTTCTAAGTATAATAATAATTAGATAAGAGTAGCCTAATTAAGTGAACATGAATTCTGATAAGCCTCATCCCGAGTAAGGGATGGGAGGTGGTAAAACAAGAAGAGTTAGTCCTGCGAGCTGGAGGCTCGAGAGGCTGTATATCTGGACCGGATAGTCCTGCGAGCTGGAGGCTCGGGCTGTGATAACTTGCATGTGCATAGAAACAAATTAGTGGTGGGTCTTCGGTACTGGACCAGTCGTCACACCGACGGCAGTACGTTGACTTAGTGAGGTGTGAGGGTTTGAGGAGCCAGTAGGTTGTTTATACTGCGGTATGGAGGACAATCACCGAAGATGCACACCCGACCTTATAGACTAGTGGGTTCCAGCAAAGAGTACGCAAGACTCTATTGTGCACCTAGGGTGTGTACAAAGGCGTACGAAGGGTCTAGGCCTGGTAGTGTGTATACTAGCCCAAGAAGTGGAGGCACCCGCTCCACTGCTGTCGTAGCCATACCGGTGGTACCAGAGAGTGTAGCTAACTCCAAAAATTGGGAACGAATGGTCTGTGATCACAGAGTCGTGTGGGTGAGTTGCAATTGTATGAGTCATATCATAACATGCATATCATAATATACATAATAATTAGAATATCACATATAGACTTTTATCATATAAATTAGTTTGAGCTCTTTTATATGATAAGTTGTCAATCTGGAAATCTTAACTTATAAGTTTGTATGGGCATTTATATAAGTTAAGGTACTCATGTGATAGTAGTATAATATTACTTATTTACTTTTCCTGCGTCACATTGCCTTACATTACTTACTATTTTGCTGCGTCATTAATGCTTTACTATTGCTTCACTATTGTTACCTGTTTATACTGCTAGTATAGTTCACCTTTTATATATACAATTGCTAGCGTAGATTCCTTGTCACCTGCTTATTTGTTATTCTGCTTTGCTGTCCTCCGCTTCCTTTCTCCCGCACGGTACCTAGGAGTCACGGGGGGAGGCCGGGACAAAATGACTTAGTCTTTATGATTAACGGTCGGTTGTGACCGTAGGAGCCAGGGGAGCTGGAGCACCAGCCGGACGAGGTGGCAGGACCTGATGCGCATTACTTCTACTACGAGACAGGTGCTTGATGTTGATAGTGTTTAGCTTCCGCAAAGAGATGTTGAGAGAGAGTGATTCTGTTGTTATTTTCATTTGGATATGTATCAGGCATAAGCCCTTACTCTCTTTTGTGCTCATGCTGGACTACTTATATTCATTTATGAAATTATGTGATTGTGGACTTGTTCATTTCTTTTATATATTTCTATTCTCTATTGGCCTAAAGGTTAAATGATCATACTAGCCGGCAGGATCAACGTCTTGAGATGACGACTAACCCGAGTGTTGGTATCATCCATAAGGTGGCGGTTCTGGGCATAAGGCCCGGGTAACCCTCCTAGTAAGGTGGAGGGGGGTCGTACAAACTGGTATCACTTGAAAAAATGATCATAAGAGAAAAAGGTCCACAACACTAGGCCACCCCGCTCGAGCTTTAGTTTGCGGACAAACTAAGCAGCGGAAGCAATGGTGTGCCCATGTGTAAAAATCACAGAAAATGGTCCATTAAGCACTGAGTTTGGCCAATCCTAATACAACCTTACTTTTGTGTAGCCCCCGCAGTTTGCTGACTCCCGGGATGCTGTCCCTCCCCCTCCGGCTGCTACCCCATTTCAGCAGACGGAGTTGGGGCAAACTCTAACGACCATTCTGGATGCCTTCAGAGCTCAGCAAGTTCCGGACTCACAGTCGAACCCCGGATCAAATTGGTTAAGTGCCTTCAAGAGTTTATCTCCTCCAATGTACCATGGGACGAAGAATGCAGTGAATACATAGGAGTGGCTTGATTCCATTCAGGAGATGTTAGCAGGCATCAGCTGTCCAGTCAACATAGCAGTTTCCTTGGCGATGTCTGCTTTGGATGCACATGCCAAGAGATGGTGGATGTCATTGTTGGATTCCACATATGCAGACTGGGAGCTTTCGAACATCTCATGGGATGAGTTCAGCGATGTTTTCTTATAGCACTTTGTATCCACCATGGATAGAGATGAGTTGGAAGAGAGGTTCTTGAACCTCCGGCAGGGGACCCGGTCAGTGATTGAGTACAAGAGGGAGTTCTCCCATCTGGATAGATTCGCGGTGATATATGATTTGGATGATAAGAAGTATGCCAAGAGGTTCTATCGGGGTCTTAGGGACCCACTGAGGCAGGCTTTACTTTTCATATTATGGCACGTCTACCCAGATCATCGAGATGGCCAAAGAGCTGGAGGCAGTCCACTTGATAGTGCAAAGCAGGGGAAAGAGATTGGCCGACGGATCACACTTTGGAGAGAGCAGCAGGGGGCCGCAGCGGGGCAGAGTGATGAGTCATAGAAGGGGCGGGGGACGTCCTCATGCCAACTTCAGACTAGAGCAGCAGCCTCCTGCAATGATGGCTCCTCCATCACTATGGATCCAGGAGCTAGGGAGACAGGATGATCGGGGTCGCCAGCCAGTGATATGCTATGGGTTCCGCCAGCCGGGGCACTTCAGAGCTAACTGCCCTCAGCAGTTTCTTCCTCCTCCTCCAGCAGCCCCTCCAGTACAGCAGGGTCGAGGCCAAGGTCTAGGTTGGGGCCTAAGGCCTCATGGCAGAGGCCGACGACCAGAGCAGATGTATGCACTGGATCTCGCAGAACCCCAGAACCCTGAGGAGGTCATTACAGGTACTTTATTATTTTTCCTCTATAATTACTTAATACCTTTCAAAAACATTAGTTGTACTTTAACTTATGACCCAAACTACAAAATCACCTAGGTATAGTACTTGTCCGCGGCAAACCCGCATACACTTTATTCAATACGGGTGTCTCACATTCATTCGTCTCAGAGAAATTCGTAGACGATCTAGACCAAGTGCAGCACTTCGAGGGCATGCCGAGGAAGGTGCGACTTCAAAACGGGTCGGAGATAGTAACGTACGCCAAATGCAACATAAATGTAGAGATTGGTGGAAAACTATTCGAAGCACCGACGCCACTTTTGAAGATGCCAGACTTCGACCTGATCCTGGGCATGAACTGACTGCATTGGAATCATGTTAAGATCGACTGCCCGATAAAGAAAATTGTGTTGAGGCATGAAGATTCCGAAGTTGCGATCGAAGGTATTAAACCCACCTCCCGTCTTTTATTATCATCTGCACAGGTTGTCAAGGCCCATATGCAGGGAGACGGGGTGTACCTGATCTGTTTCGAGATGGCGGTGATGGAGGTATCCATAGCATATATTCTAGTATTTTGGGATTTCTCCGATGTTTTTCCAGAGAAATTACCCGAACTACCACCGTCCAGAGATATGGATTTCCGGATCTAATTGGTGCCAAGAGCAAGGTCGGTGTCTCGGGCACCATACATGATGGCACTGAAGGAGCTTGTTGGAACAACCCAATTACTGTTTTGGGCTAGGATCACTATGTTTTAACTAAGGATCAAGTTGACCCCACTGTATAGCTTAAGGGTCAAGTATTTAGGCTGATTGATTAGCTAGAACTTAAGGAATATTTAAGTTCCCAGCATTCGACAAATGGCGAGTGGCGTTCGACGAATGACTAGCTTCGTTCGATAAATTCTTCTCAGCAGACTGAAGAATTATAGCCAGTTCCAGCGCTCGACATTCTCTGAGCAGCGTTTGACAAATGGCAAGCAACGTTCGACGAATTCCAGCCAGAGCTCGACAAATTTTATATGAAAGCTCAGTTCGACAAATACAAGTCCAGATCATATATATCAGTTATTTTGTCAACTCTCTGAACACAGATCGATGACCTTAACGGATCTATTCAAGTTCTTTTGGACGTATTCAGTCAGTTTAGTAAGGATATCTTATTCATTTATTATATTCTTTTATTCCTTCTATTCCAAGACAAGAATAGCCGTTGACATTTAATGCTACGACATCTTTCACATCAAAGGAATAAAAAAGGACCTGCCAAAATCATTTTGGTGGCTGTTACAGTTCCAAGAAGGATTTAAGCCAGAATAATATATTCCTTAAAGACAGATGATTTGAATTTGAAATTAGAAATCCATCATAGAAGAAAATATATGCAAAAGCAGTTGTATACTCTCTGAGACAGAGATCTTATTCAGTTATTCAAAAGAGTTTCTCAGACATACAGTTCTGTAGAACAACAAGAATACAGAAGGATTAGAGAAAGAAGAAGAAGAAGAATATACACATAGAGAACATATACTTTCAGTCTTCTTCTTCCTAAAAGTAGCATCTTCATCTCTCTGAAAACAAAATTCATTCTCTCAGATCTGCTGCAAGTTCAAATCTTCCAAAGAGCAACAACAATCTGAAGATTTACTTCTTCCAGATTAATCTGCTACAGAAGAGTTCTGTTTTAGAGAAAGCTTCATCCTCAAGCTGTCAACAACTTCAAATAGACAGGGGGAGCTTTCATCCTCAACACCTTTTGTCTTCTCTCAGAAATATTGACAGAGAAGAACACTCTAAACCTTCTTACCTTATCTTGTACAGGGTTAATTCTCCCTCCAAAAGTTTACACAGTGGTGGCAAGACACCTTATCAAAAAAATTCTTGTGTGGTTTTTAAGCACCTTATCAAAAGCTTATTGGTGTGTGGACACCTTATCAAAAACCCCTGGTCTTGAGCACCTTATCAAAAGCTCTGTGGTGTGTGGACACCTTATCAAAAACTCCTAGTGGATATCCTACCAACTGTGGTAGAAGAGTAGATGTACCCAGATTCATTGGGGAACTACTATAAATTCCTTGTGTCCCCTGTGCTTGTGAATTTCTGTATTGTTTCTGTGCTGTGTGCCTTTCTTTATTCAAATTTCATATCACACTTTGCATTACATATATATATACATCAGTTATTTAATTCCGCTTTAAAAACTAATAAAAATTTTTAATACTCTATTCACGAATTTTTCCAGTGGCTAGACCAAAAGCTCTTTAGCCACGGTTTTGGACTTTTTGCCCGGGCAATTTGCCCTGGCCAAAAGTCTATTTTCTTGTAGTGACTACTTTATCTAACAGCCAGTAGACCTGACATAATGTTTGCTACCTGTATTTGTGCTAGATTTCAAGTTAACCCCAAAGAATCTCACTTAATTTTATTAAAAAGGATTTTGAGATATATAAAGGGTTGCCCTAATCTAGAACTTTGGTATCCAACAGCATCTGAATTTGAATTAACTGGATTCTCAGATTCAGATTATGCTGAATGCAGAGTAGACAGGAAAAGCACATCAAGAACTTGTCAGTTTCTTGGTGATAGGCTTGTGTCTTGGTTTTGTAAAAAGCAGACATCTGTGTCTACATCAACAGCTGAAGCTGAATACATGGCTGGTGGCAGTTGCTGCTCACAGATGTTGTGGATACAAAATCAACTTCTAGACTATGGTATCAACTTAAATAAATCAACTATATTTTGTGACAATACAAGTGCAATATCTATAGCACAAAATCCAGTTCTCCATAGTAGGACTAAACACATAGAGATTAGGCACCACTTCCTTAGGGATAATGTGGATAAAAATAAAATTTGCCTATAGTTCATTTCCACTGATTTACAAAGAGCTGACATTTTCACCAAGCCCTTGGATGAAAAGAAGCACATCTTCTTTATAAATCAACTAGGAATGATAGATGGAGATTCAATATGTTAAAAATTAATATTTCTATTTATCCTCTAAATTTGTCGAACGGAGGACGACAAATTTGAACCATTTGTCGAACGGTAGACGACAAAACCTGTTAACCTCAGAATCGATAAAGACAATTTCATTTGTCAAACGGTGGTCGACGAAAAGGATACTTTTGTCGAACGCTGTCTGACGGAGACCTTTAGTCTTTTCGACTTCTGTTTTTATTAGGTTTTTGCCGAACCCCGCTCCTCAAATGTGCCCCCTTCTCCGATCTATATAATATCTTTTTTTATTTCATAATAGATTGCGCCTACAGAAATCGTTTCCCTCCAGTTCCTCTCTGCACTTGATCTTTCTCTCTTGCAGGTACAAATGGCAATTTCTCAAGCCGCGCTATATTCGATGAAGTTCGATACCGGGTTCGACATCGACATGGAATCCTTTACTCAATCTGACCAAATCTTCAAGGATATTCTTCAACTATTTGAAGAGCAGCAGTTAAAGAAGTTAATGAGCATGAGGATTAAGCTGCACACAACAGAAATCATGGAATGGTGTCTTACAGCTAAGCAGGAAGATGAAAGTCTGACAGGAACCATCTCAGGACACCAAGTCTCTCTTACCCCTACCATCTTAACTGAAGTTTTTGGTTTTGTTAATGGTGATGATGAAATAGAGCTCAGCTCTGTTGAAACTGGTGAAGCACTGATTAAAATGGGTCATTCCACTGGAAACCCTAATCACCTGCTTAAGAAGAACTTATCTATGGAATATAAGTTTCTTTCTGATATAGTTGGCAAAGTGTTGCTAGGGAAAACAACAGGACATGATTATATTAATAGGCACTGATTTATGTTGATGGTGGCCATAATGGAAAAGAAGAAAGTGAATTGGGGAACAATCTTCTTTGGATTGATTAAGAAGAAGATTTCAAAGGACAATGTCTGCTTTGGAAGGATCTTAGGAATTGTTTTGCAGGAAAGACACCAAGACCTTATGGTCTCTCCCAAGGTGACAATTAATGCAAGCAAGAAGCTGACCTCCGCTCTCTTTGCTAAGTGGGACATGGTATTTATCAAGAAGAACACAGGAGCAGTTATAAAGAAGAAAACTTCTGAAGGCACAAGGACTGACCCAGTCACTCCCTCACCCCTTCTAGAAGCCTTTTCTCCTCCTCCTATTGTTTCCTCTTCTCCTCTCCCATCTCCACCTCAAAATATTTCCCCTGCACAATCTCCACCTCCAAATTCTCCCACACTCATTGATGACTTTCCATCCTCATTTACCCTTCTAACCACCCATACTTCTCCACCTCCATCTCCAATGCATGATGACTATCATTCACCCATTCATCACTCTTGCCCCATTCATTCCAACATCCCTCAACAACATGCAAATGTTGCAAACATTTTTGTACCAACCCCCTTCCATCCACTTCTCAACCATCTTCATCTCAACAACCTGAAATGTTATTTTTACATTTTCAATCTGTTGTAGATCAAATTCTTGACTATATTCTTCCAAAAATTGATCAAATCCTGGATGCAAAACTTGCTCCAGTCTATAACATTCTTTCTACTCTTGATTCCTCATTGGATGCAAAAATTGCTCCAATTCTTCAAGCAATCTCTGAACTCTCTTCTACTATATCTTCAATTCCCTCTTCCATCTCTGTCCCTTCTTCTAGGGGCCTAGATTCAGGTCTCCCTGAAGCTAGGCAGGGGGAGATGACTTATGAAGAAGTTCCAGAAGGCATAATTTCAGAGGATACAGCTTTTGTTTCAGATACAGTTTTTGTTGAAGATACAGATACAACAGTTCAAATTTCTGATGTAGATATGTATGAAGAAACTCCAGAAGTACCAATCATAGAAGAAATTAATAATATTTATATTCATCCCTCTTTAGATATTATTCAATTGCTATCTAAGTTCAATCCCATCTATTCAGTTCTGCCAAAATATCAAGATTATTCTAGAGCAATTGTTCCATACAATGCTCCTATAGATAAAGTTCTGTTGAAAAAGATTATCAAAAGTTTTAAAGTTCAGACTACAGAGCCAGCTCCTAAGACAGTTCAAGTTCAAGATCCAGCAGAAGTATCAGTTATTATTCCAGAAGAAAATTTCAAAGGCTTTGTTGTTCCACATTTTATCTTTGATGAATCACTTATTCCAGACTTCGATGAAATCTGGAGAGCAGAAGATGAAGCTTATGAAGCTGAAGAGCAAAGAATCAAAGCTCTTAAAATGATCAATGATTTATATGATAATCCAATTCCCTCTTCTGATTCTGATGAAGAAGAAAATGACAGTGATTCTGATGATACTCTATCAAGGAAGAGAAAGAAAAGAAAAGCAAAGTCAAAGGCTGTTCCCAAGCCTCCAAATCCTGAGAATGATGTGCCCTATTATGTTCTTCATAATATTACTCTTGACAAAGATACACCTCATTGGATGAAATTCTCAAGGAATGAGAATAAAAGAAGAAAGAGGATGAGAAAGACTGGTTACTATTCTGACAAACCTGTCAAATATAACCATCCTCCTCCTTCTCCTCCTCCAGCAGCAGGCTCAGCAGCACCATCATCCTTCTCCCAGAAGCCCAACTCTCAGTACTCAAGAAAATCTGGTAGTTCCGGTGGTTCTCAAGTATTAGGATCAGCCAGTAATCCTCCTTCTAAGAAATCAGCAGTTGCTTCACAAGAAAGTCCAGTCATTGTTTCACCTCAAATATCTTCAGAATACAAACTTCATATTTCTGATGGATCTTTCCACAAGATCAGAAATCCTCAAAGTGATCTTCAAGATCAAGTTGATAATTCAGAATATGTTCCTTATCTTCCAGATCCTGAAGAGGAAAGATTATTTCAAATGGCAAGACTCAAAGAATCAATTGCTTATGCCAAGATTAACAAAGCAAAATCAGAAGGTAAAGATTTTACAAACATTTCTACCATGTCTGATTATAGAAGGAAAGAACTTGACAAGTACAACTCCAAAGAGCTATTCAATGCTGAAGAATATCTTGAAAAGCACCCAGGAGCTTTTGTCCCTCATGTTAAATCTCAAACTATACTGGGAGCTCAAGATCTCTACATAAGCAAGAAGAAGTCTGAAGATCCAAACAGGATAATCATCTTCAAACCTCCATCAACAAAGAAGTAAAAGAGGTTAAGACTTATTTATTTTTGTTGCTGTTAAACATTTTGATTATAATGAACTCAGAGCATTAGTTTTATTCAATCTGCTGAAATGAATTTTTCATTTGTCAGATACATATATTTTATGCTCTGCTGTTTATGTTTTCTATTGTATTTATTTGATTAATTGTCAAATAGTATCCTAACCCAAATAGGGGGAGATTGTTGGAACAACCCTATTACTGTTTTGGGCTAGGATCACTATGTTTTAACTAAGGATCAAGTTGACCCCACTGTATAGCTTAAGGGTCAAGTATTTAGGCTGATTGATTAGCTAGAACTTAAGGAATATTTAAGTTCCCAGCATTCGACAAATGACGAGTGGCGTTCGACGAATGACTAGCTTCGTTCGACAAATTCTTCTCAGCAGACTGAAGAATTATAGCCAGTTCCAGCGCTCGACATTCTCTGAGCAGCGTTCGACAAATGGCAAGCAGCGTTCGAAGAATTCTAGCCAGAGCTCGACAAATTTTATATGAAAGCTCAGTTCGACAAATACAAGTCCAGATCATATATATCAGTTATTTTGTCAACTCTCTGAACACAGATCGACGACCTTAACGAATCTATTCAAGTTCTTTTGGACGTATTCAGTCAGTTTAGTAAGGATATCTTATTCATTTATTATATTCTTTTATTCCTTCTATTCCAAGACACGAATAGCCATTGACATTTAATGCTACGACATCTTTCACATCAAAGGAATCAAAAAGGACCTGCCAAAATCATTTTGGTGGCTGTTACAGTTCCAAGAAGGATTTAAGCCAGAATAATATATTCCTTAAAGACAGATGATTTGAATTTGAAATTAGAAATCCATCACAGAAGAAAATATATACAAAAATAGTCGTATACTCTCTGAGACAGAGATCTTATTCAGTTATTCAAAAGAGTTTCTCAGACATACAGTTCTGTAGAACAACAAGAATACAGAAGGATTAGAGAAAGAATAAGAAGAAGAATATACACATAGAGAACATATACTTTCAGTCTTCTTCTTCCTAAAAGCAGCATCTTCATCTCTCTGAGAACAAAATTCATTCTCTCAGATCTGCTGCAAGTTCAAATCTTCCAAAGAGCAACAACAATCTGAAGATTTACTTCTTCCAGATTAATTTGCTACAGAAGAGTTCTGTTTTAGAGAAAGCTTCATCCTCAAGCTGTCAACAACTTCAAACAGACATGGGGAGCTTTCATCCTCAACACCTTTTGTCTTCTCTCAGAAATATTGACAGAGAAGAACACTCTAAACCTTCTTACCTTATCTTGTACAGGGTTAATTCTCCCTCCAAAAGTTTACACAGTGGTGGCAAGACACCTTATCAAAAAATCCTTGTGTGGTTTTTAAGCACCTTATCAAAAGCTTATTGGTGTGTGGACACCTTATCAAAAACCCCTGGTCTTGAGCACCTTATCAAAAGCTCTGTGGTGTGTGGACACCTTATCAAAAACTCCTAGTGGATATCCTACCAGCTGTGGTAGAAGAGTAGACGTACCCAAATTCATTGGGGAACTACTATAAATTCCTTGGGTCCCCTGTGCTTGTGATTTTATGTATTGTTTCTATGCTGTGTGCCTTTCTTTATTCAAATTTCATATCACACTTTGCATTACACACATATATATATACATCAGTTATTTAATTCCGCTTTAAAAACTAATAAATTTTTTTAATACTCTATTCACCCCCTCCCCCCCTCTAGAGTAAGTTAAGATCTAACCTCCACTTTCAGAGCTAGCAGAGTTCAAAACTCAGCTTCAGGAGTTGGTGGATTCGGGATTGTCAGACCAAGTTCATCGCCGTGGGGAGCCCCAGTGTTATTCGCGAAGAAGAAGGATGGGTCGTTGCGGCTCTGCATCGATTATCAGGAGCTGAATTGGCCGATAATATGGAATATATATCTGTTGTTATGGATCGATGAGTTATTTGACCAGCTGTAGGGAGCCTTATATTCTCCAAGCTCGATTTGAGATCTGGGTACTACCAATTGCGGATTCAAGAGGAGAACATCCCGAAGATGGCCTTCAGTTCCCGTTATGGATTATACGAGTTCACAGTGATGCCCTTCGGGCTCACGAATGCTCCCTCCGCATTCAGGAGCTTGATGAACTATGTATTCGAGCTTTACCTGGATAGATTTGTCATAGTGTTTATTGATGATATCTTGATCTACTTCAGGACGAAGGAGGAGAACACCCAGCATTTGGCTTAAGTCTTGGGCAAGTTGCGGCAGCACCAGATGTACGCGAAGTTTTCGAAGTGTCAATTTGGATACAGGAGGTAGCATTCTTAGGACACGTCATCAGTGGGGTCGGGTTGGCAGTGGACCCGGCCAAGGTGCAAGCAGTGAGAGATAGGCCACAGCCAAAGTCAGCCTCGAATGTCTGCAGCTTTCTGGGATTAGCGGGATACTATTGCAAGTTCATGCAGGGATTCTCAAAGATTACACTTCCCCTCACATCCTTGATGAAGAAGGATGCTGCTTTCACTTGGACAAAGAGGTGTGAGGCAGCATTCCAGGAGCTGAAGGAACGACTCACCTCATCCCCTATCCTTGCACTTCCATCTGGGAAGGAAGGATTCCAGATCTACACCGACGCGTCTTATCAGGGGATGGGTGCAGTTCTCATGCAGCATGACCATGTGATTGTATATGCTTCAAGGAAGCTGAAGAAGCATGACCAAAACTATCTGGTACATGACCTAGAGCTCAGAGCAGTGGTCTTCACTTTGAAGATCTGGAAGCACTATCTGTATGGGATTCATTGTGAGATCTTCTCTGACCATAAGAACCTCAAATACATCAACACCCAGAAGGATCTGAACCTACGGCAGCAGAGGTGGTTAGAGTTCTTATGCAACTACAATTACACCATGCAATATCATCCAGGGAAGGCGAATACCGTAGTAGCTGGATTGAGCAGGAGGGCCGACAATTCTGGACCGGAGCCCCGGATGATGGCCATGGAGCTGGTAAAGATGTTGGAGGATATGCACATCACCTTGGTTTCCTAGGTAGAACCTGACATCTATAGAGAATACTTAGCATCTCTGAGCATCACTTGTGATATACGAGACCGCATCAGGGCACAACAGAGGCAGGATTCAGCCTTGGAGCATGTATTCAGAGCCCTGGAAGAGGGCAAATCAGAGGATTATTCATTACGCGATGACATCATTCATTTTCGGGGTCGAATCTATATACCCGCAGGAGGTGGAATCCAGGAAGATATACTTAGAAAGGCACACTACACCTAGTACTCAGTGCACCCCGAGATCTCCAAGATATACAACCATTGCCAGTGCCGGAGTGGAAGTTCGAGTATATAGCCATGGATTTCGTATACGGATTGCCTCGCTCCCACTCCGGGCATGACTCTATTTGGGTGATAGTGGACAGATTGACCAAGGTGGCTTGACTCATACCGGTCAGGAAGGACGCTCCAGTTGCAGTTTTGGTGTGATTATTTGTGGAGCAGTTCGTCAGATACTATGGTGTACCAAGGAAGTTTGTCTCAAAACGCGGTGGTCGGTTCACCTCTAGGGAATGGAGGGTGGTGCAGACATACTTGGGATCTCAGCTTACGTTCAGCACCACTTTCCATCCACAGAACGACGGGCAGACAGAGAGGACCAACCAGACTATGGTGGATCTGCTACGCTTGTGCATCTTGGATATGGGAAAGACCTGAGAGAGGATGTTGCCCCTAATCGAGTTTTCATATAACAACAACCACAGGCAAGCATTGGTATGGCACCGTATGAGGCTTTATACGGTAGGAAGTGTCAGACATCGCTTTCTTGGGTCTAGGATGAGGATCAAAAGGCACTCGGATCAGAGTTCGTTGAGGACACGGACACTATAGTTCGAATGATCAGGGACAGGATGCTAGAGGCTCAGAGTAGACAGGCCAAGTATTACGATGCGAGGCATCGGAAGGTGGAGTTCCAAGTGGGAGACAGGGTATAATTGAAGATACTTCTGGTGCATGGTGTCTCACGGGTGCGAGGACACAAGAAGCTCAGCCCTCGATATATGGGGCCTTAGAGGATCCTGGAACGGATCGGCCCCTTGGCTTACATGCTGGAGCTGCCATTTGAGTTGGCAAACCTGCACGACGTCTTTCATATCTCTTCGTTACGGAGAGCTCTACTTAAGCCAGAGCAGCACATCACTTCCACCTCGGGCCCGGTAGAGTCCGATAAATCAGTCCGTTTGGAGCTAGTTCGGGTTAACGATACAGGCGTCCGAGTCTTGCGGAAGAAGAAGGTTCCCTTAGTCAAGGTGTTGTGGTCCAACCATGGACATGAGGAGCACACATGGGATCCAATGGATCTCATGCAGCAGCAGTACCCGAGACTCTTCACCTCAGGTACAACCTAAACCATCTCAAGAATTTACTTAATTTCCTTGTGTAAGAACCCCATAGACCCGAACTTAAATTTTGGGGACTATTTATTCTTTTGTTTAATGGGATTTGTTACATCCCATTTCCTACTAAACCCCTTAATTTCAATCAGGGTAGGACATGCGGTAAGTGAGGTGATTTTGAGCTAGGTAGCGACCTTAGGATACATTGAGTTGAGTGAACTCACATGTGATCCACTAAAGGAGGCATGTCAACTTAGGTCAAATTAGCTCAAATTGGATTACACTTGTAAATTAACCCCACCACCATGACCCTAACCCTAAAGGAGGCATAATTGACCAAAAGTCGCATCACTTGGTCAACCAATTTAGCCAAGTTGACAAAAGTCAAATCTAGGTCAATATAGCCCAATTCAACTCAATAGGGTTCAATTCATACTCATATGAACGAATTAACCCTACCACTAGATGGTAAACCTTTAAAGGAGTGATGTGGACCCAAAATCCCCATCTTGGGGTCATCAATTGGTTCAATTTGACCAAAGTCAAACATAGGTCATCATAAGTTAATCCTTCCCCAATAGGTCCAATTGACCCCCAAGACATGAAATTGACTTCACCCCTAGTCATAGAATATCATGAGGGACCTAATTGACTCGAAAGCCCCATCATGAGATCATCAATTGGTCCAAATTGACCAAAGTCAACTTTCCCCAATTTGGTCAAAATCACACCTATGGGCTAAATTATCCCAATTAGGGCATCACCATGACCCAATAAACATTGGGTGGTATCAAGGGACTCAAGGTCTACACTTTGTACTAGTCAACCCATCCAATTGACCAAGTCAATCCTAAAGTCAACCATGGTCAACTTTAGGCTTAAAGGAAGAAATTAAGAGCCCTATTGAAATCCCAATGGGTTAAGGCCTCAAACAAAGCCCATCCAGCAGCCCGCATGCCTTATTACCAGCCATGCCCTCTGGTTCCAACATGGAAGGGCATGCAAAGGGGTAAATTGGGATTTTCCCCAAATTTACATAAGAGACAAAGCTTGAATTAGGGAATGAAGGCCACTTGGCCACTCATTCCCCTGCCCAAGCTAATCCTGACCCCTCCAGGGAGTTCCCAGCAGAATTCCCGGGGTGGTGGACACTTGGAGCCAAGGAGGAGCATCCAATGCTCATGGCCGACCACCCTTCTATTCAAAACACTAAAACCAGCCCTCCTCAGCCCAATCCGACCTTTCCATTAGCTTCAGGAGGTCTTAAGGAGTGGAGCCAGTGCTTTACAGAGGGAGATTTGGTGAAGGATAGAGCTTTCAGCAAGGAGCATTTTCCGGCGAAACAACAATGGCATCCCTCCGGAATACTTGATCTCAAGCCCCCACACAGGTCTGTTTCTACCCCCTCCCTATATGCTAGCATCTTAGATCAGATAGGAGAGATATCCAGCTCAATTGAGCCAGATTCAAGGGAGAATAATGTGAGATTTCCCATGGATTTTCCATGCTCGGATCGTCGAAAACCTCCACCTCCGACGGCCAAACCACCGCCAATCCAAAGCCCCCACCTTAACGGAGGTGGTGGTGGCGGTGCTCGGCCGGGGAGGTGGCCCAGTCGCCAGCAAATCAGCCTGCAACATGTCCCTTAGCGGGCAATCCTATTTGTTGGTTGGAGGAGGAAGACGACAGGAGCCCTCTGACCTACTTCTAGATTCGTGCATGATCCATTTAACTATACTTTAATTTCATGTGTATAAATGTCACACTTAATGCAGGAATTTGAATAATTATTTTTAGGCCCTTAGAGGCGATTTTACGAAAAGTGACCAGAGATAACTTTTGTAGATCTAGATATGTATTTTTATTAGGAACTTGAATCAACTTATTTGGAGCATAATAGGCCCCTGTAGACCAATTCTTGTGGTACTGGTCCTAGGGTAGGACAAAATTTAAAATGTGCTTATCTCGTAGATCCTAAGACTAATGGAGCTAAAATTTTATCCATGCATGCATATGCCCTAGAACTGTCATGTGCCCAAAAATCAGATTTTTGGGAGAACATTTCTCTATAGTTTTGTTCATTTTATGTCTTATCAAATTAATGAAATATAAGGAGTTTAACAACTCAAAATAACCCCAAATTTGGGTGACATGCTCATTAGGTCACTATTAGACCCTGGTTAAAATTTGAGTGCAATTGGACCAAATGCATGTGGGTCTATACCACTTGCGTGTCTTTGCATGGTATGTGTTATGGTGTGCATATATCCAAAAAGGGAAGTTTGTGTATTTGGCACACATGGCTTGGTATTAGCTCTGATATTTTGGCCACACCTTGGTTATGACTTAATACATCACCTCAGTGGAAATTAGGATTTTTGGGATAAAAAATCCTAATTATTTGATTAATTTAAAATATTACACTTTTATGTATTAGTGAAATGTTTATGATTAATACCTTTTGGAAAATTTTGAAACTCTGAGAAACCACATGTAATACCAATTAGAACCTCTGAAATTTTTTGTAGAAATTATCAGAGGTTATTACCTTAGAAATTATCAAAATTATCATGTCACATTACAGAATAACTGATATTTTATTAAGGAAAAAGTGTGGGGAATTTTTGAAACTCTGGAAAATCATTTGGAATCTAGTTATGAACTTCTGGGAATTTTGGTAGAATTTTTGGATATTTTACACATGGAAAAATTCTTAGTATTCAATTTGTCATACTTTTGTATTTATGAACTATTTAAGGATTAATATTCCTAGAAAATTCTGAAACTCTGGATAGATGTTTTTAGGTCAATACAGTACAATGATAATTTTCTCAGAATTTTTGGAAGACCTATAGTAGTACTTACTGTGTAAAGTTACATATTCACCCTTTTTATTTTATGTGAAATTTTTTATTGTAAGTACCCTGGAAAATAGTGGAACTTTTGAAATCATGTTATTTTGTCATTTAACACCTCTGGAAATTTTATTAGCAATTTTGAAATTACTGACATGGTACTTCCTTTGGAAATTGATATATTCTCCTTGATTAATGAATTTTTAAATAAGGTTAAATCAAATTGAAATGTAATGAAACTCTGGACATTTCTTGAATTATCCATTATGAATTTAGGGTATGAATTGTAGCTTAATTGGACATGATATAGATAAGGTTGCATCATAAGGATCATAATTAGTTCAACCCCATTTTGGTCTACGTATAGTAAAAACTTGATATGATGAGTAGATCAGCAAGTTCACTTAGAAAATCAGTAAAACTTAGAACATAACAACAATATATCATTTATATCAGCCCCTAGAAGTTATGGATTTTTCGGAGAACATTCGTACAATAGTTTAGGGAATAATTCAGATTCATGTAACACTATGAGTACAAGTATAAAAGGGGAATTTGTCACCTTATGAAGATCATAACAATCATTCAGTATGGTGAAGTGTCCATGGTATATCACTAGGGTGTGTTACGGACATTTGAGAATCATATAAGACCTGCACCACCTAGAGTATATGAGATCTTAAGTGCTGAGCATTGTTCAAAAGAATGTTTTCCCAAAGGTAGAGTTTGAAATAATTCATAAAGCATCTAAGTAATAAAGAGTGATAATGAGAGTGAGTCGTTAGAAAAAGGGTGGCCACCAATAATAGTAATTGTCCTAGAAAGGGGAATTTGGGCTTCAGCCCGTCACATTCCCTAGTACTGATGTGAGCCCTTCACCGGGTAAACCTCGGGAAGCCCAAGATTTACCTTAAACTTCTAAGTATAATAATAATTAGAAAAGAGTTGCATAATTAAGTGAACAGGAATTATGATGAGCCTCATCCCGAGTAAGGGATGGGAGGTGGTAAAACAAGACGAGTTAGTCCTGCGAGCTGGAGGCTCGAGAGGCAGTATATCAGGACCGGATAGTCCTGCGAGCTGGAGGCTCGGGATATGATAACTTGCATGTGCATAGAAATAAATTAGTGGCGGGTCTTCGGTACTGGACTAGTCATCCACCGATGGCAGTATGTTGACTTAGGTGACTGTGAGGGTTTGAGGGGCTAGTAGGTTGTTATACTACGGTCTGGAGGATAATCTCCAAAGTTGCACACCAGACCTTAAAGACTGGTGGGTTCTAGCAAAGAGTACGCAAGACTCTAGAGTGCACTTAGGACATGTACAGAGGCGTACGAAGGGTCTAGTCCTGGTTGTGTGTATACTAGTCTAAGAAGTGGAGGCACCCGCTCCACTGCTGTCGTAGCCACAATGGTGGTACCAAAGAGTGTAGCTGACTCCAAAAATTGGGAACAAAAGGTATGTGATCACAGAGTCGTGTGGTTGACTTACACTTGTATGAATCATATCATAACATGCATAATCATTAGAATATCTCATATAGACTCTTATCATATAAATTAGTATGGGCTCTTTTATACCATAAGTTGTCAATTTGTAAATCTTAACTTATAAGTTTGTATGGGCATTCATATAAGTTAAGATACTCATGTGATAGTAGTATACTATTACTTGTTTACTTTTCATGTGCCACACTGCCTTACATTACTTACTATTTTCCTTCTTCATTACTGCTTTACTATTGCTTCACTATTGTTACCTGTTTATACTGCTAGTATAGTTCACCTTTTATATATACAATTGCTAGCGTAGATTCCTTGTCACCTGCTTATTTATCATTCTACTTTGTTGTCCTCCGTTTCCTTCCTCTCACATGGTACCTAGGAGTCAACCTAGGAGTCACGGGGGGGGGGGGGGGGGGGGGGGGGGGGAGGCAGGGACAAAATGGCTTAGTCTTTATGACTAACAGTCAGTTGTGATCGTAGGAGCCCGAGGAGTTGGAGCACCAGCCGGATAAGGTGGCCAGACCTGAGGCGCAGATGTCGCGCATTACTTCTACTATGAGACAGGTGCTTGATGATGAGAGTGTTTAGCTTCATCAAAGAGATGTTGAGAAAGAGTGATTCTGTTGTTATTTTCATTTGGATAGGTATAAGGCATAAGCCCTTACTCTCTTTTGTGCTCATGCTGGACTACTTATATTCATTTATGAAATTATGTGATTGTGGACTTGTTCATTACTTTTATATATTTCTATTCTCTATTGGACTAAAGGTTAAATGATTGTACTAGACGACAGGGTCGACGTCTTGCGGTGATGACTAACCTGAGTGCTGGTATCATCCGTAAGGCGACGGTTCTGGGCATAAGGCCTGGGTAACCCTCCTAGTAAGGGGGAGGGGGTCTTACACTAGCGCCGACGGTAGCACCTAGCGCAGGCGCTCGCTCTAATTAGGCACGCTCAGGAGGCAAGTATGGAAGGCGATAGCGCTAAGCTGTAGCGGATAGCATAGGCGGTAGCGCGGAGCACGAGAGGATTTTTTAAAAGGTTTCCTTAGAATGAAGATACGCACGCAGAGAATGTTTCCTAATTCAGGATAGCGCCGGCGGTAGTGCTAGTGCAGGCGCTAGCTCCAAGGTTCTAAAAAGGACCCCTTGGCTCTGTCTTTTTTATCCTCTCACACTCCTAAATTCTAGAGCTTCGTACCACATCATATAGAGGAAGGTTCAGAGGGATACTCCCACAAATCCATGAAGGCTTAAGGAGATCTGTGGAGAATATTTCAACACGCTTCTTCATCATGATGAAAGACCAGATCGACTACGATTATACTCTGCGGGACTTCGTCTACTTCTTCAAGAGATCCACATAGGGAGTTTTTATATTGTTGTTGTTTAATTTCTTTACTCTTTCGTACTCATGTAGTAAATTTGCCTCGTGTTGGAGACTAGGTTTGGGTAGGACTTAGAGAAAAATTTCACCCGTGTTGGCGACTAGGTCTATGGTGTAGATCTAGGGGGTGCTCGATGCCATATCTGGGGAAGTACTGACTAGAGTGGCTTGAGGCCATATCTTGGGAAAGATATGCTAAAGCCACCGGTTCGTTGGGATACGTGTTAGGATAGAAAATGAAAAAGTCTTTTTTACTATTCGCCTTCGATTTCTAGCGTTATAAGAAGTCAAGTTTTGTAATCTTATATTTCATATTAATAAAATCATGTCTCTATTTTATTTCACTTAATTTGTCTTTGTTTGGCATTATTTCGATCTCTTATTATTTCACGTAATACAAAATATAACATAAGTTTTTTAAAACCCTTATTCACCCCCCCTCTAAGGGTGCCTACAGATCCAACAAGTGGTATCAGAGGAGGTTTATTCCAAATGGTCTAACAACCAGGAATAATGACATCTCATGATCTCGCTTCTACTAGTGGGGAAATTTTTTATGATGAAGAAAAATATCTTGCACCACCTTTACTTGAAGGGATAAATTATATAGGGTGGAAATTTTTATTGGAAAAGTTTGTTAAAAATTTAGATATCGAAGCGTGGAATATAACAATAGTAAGACCAGCAGATGAAACAAATAAAAAAGAACGTCACCTAAATGCAAAGGCTTTGAATAGTATTTTTTGTGCTTTATCTCAAGATATTTTCAAATTGATATTTTGTTTTTCTAGTGCATACAAAGTATGGAAATTTCATGAAGAAATGTATGATCTTCCTCTCACGGGTATGGAACAACGCAAGAAGTGGAGAACGTACAAGCTTGCACAAATGATCAAAAAAGCTTCGCTCATAATGGATCAATGGAGTGCACATGAAGTGGAAAAGAAGAAATCTTATCTTTGGAAGAGGAGTGCCAAAAAGATGAAGATAACAAAGAAACTCTATGCTCAAATCTCACCGCATCCAAAAGCACTGTATGGAAATCAAATTCCCTTATTGTTTGCAATTCTATTCCTACTTTACAATTGTTACAAATTACTAAATGTAAAATTAAGAAATTAAAAATTGCTAATGAGAATTTACGTTTAGAAAATAAAAGGTTAAAAACTAATGTTAATGCAGAATCTATTTGTGATGTGGCTTCTCCAACTTGCTCTCTAATTGATCTTTCAAAGCCTTGTTTTAATTGTAATGATATTAAAGAAAAATCCAAGGATTTTGAAAAAGAATTTTTAATTGTAAAAGAACAAAATGAAAAATTATCTGTAGAAAATTCATCTTTGAAAAGTGATTGTGCTACGTGCCAAAGTTATAAAATTGAAATAAGGGAGATCGATGAAACATTTAAGGAATTTAGAAATAACTATCAAACTCATATTGACTCTATTGTTTCCAATCTTAAAAATAGCATAATTGCTTATAATAAAGCTAGACATAATCTTCTGATCAAGAATGATGAATTAAAATCAAAAAATCAACTTGCTTATGAAAATTATGAATAAAAATTCTCAACACACAAATTCACAATATCAAGCAATATCTAAAAGCAAGTTGAATATGAATATGAATATCTTGACTAAACCTAATAATGGGAGTAAAACACAAAGTATTTATAAATCAAAATCCAAATCATTATGTATCTCCCAAATTAATTTCAAATATGCAAAAATTCCTTATGAAAAATAATTTTAAAAGTCATTATTATTTTAAACCGAACTTTAATGAATATGGAAATTTGATGCATAATTATAACACTAAACCTAAGTATGAATGGAGACCCAAAATTAAAGATGAAACATTAACTCCACTTGAAAGGGTTCATTCGTACTCATCCCCCCAAAAATCATCTCATTATATTTGGGTACCAAAAGGAACCACCACACTTGGTCACCTTTGAATACCTAAAACTCTTAGTCCTTAGGTATCATCAAATGCATGGAGTAGAATCTTTTCAAAATGAAATATACAAATTTCTACTTCATGATATGCTTCAATGTCTTTTTGTTTTCTTTTTTTAAGCTATCATGTCATGGTCATCTTATATATTATTGGAAATATGATTTTATCTCTTAAAGCTTAATAGGTTTATAAATCAAATTGATCAAAATTCAAAGTCACATTTTATTTTGATGACCTATCTATGTTTCTTAAATTCATTGTCTATAAATATCTTATATTATCCATATAAATCTAATTCTAAATTTGTTATGAGATATTTATCAAAATTAATAAAATCATGAACTTCATTTTTTCTCTTTAAAAAATTTTGAGTCCATAAATTTTAAATATTAAGTATGGGTAGCAATCAATAATACTTAAATATCTTGAGAAAGGGAGATTTAGGATGTCACCCCATCACATCTCCTAGTACTGGTGCGAACCCTTCATAGGGTAGACCTCGGAAAGTCCAAGATCCACTCTAAATTGCCAAGTCCAACTAAAGTCTAGCAAAGATCAAATTAATTATTGACTTATGCAATAATCGAAAAAGAAAACTATCATTATTTTTTTAGAAAAATATATATATCCATAATTCGTTATTAAAAATAAAATCATAAAAGAACGAACGTATTATCATACTAACATTGTATCTTAATGAATATTATTAGTTATCATGTTAATCTCATGCAATGTTAGTTATCATATGTTTAATATAAAAATGGAAAATTTGGAACATAGAATTCATGATATCTATGAGGTTTTATATTATCATTCTAAAATTCAAACAAAATCATAGTTTACTAATCATTCTTAAACCTAATCATTGTGTATGCTCATGATCATATACCAATATTGTATGTCTCACAATAGCGGGGGCGTAGGATTGGATGCATTAGAGACCTAACCTCTAAGTCATGTCTTGTCCTTAACTGGAGAGGGTTCCAGTGGGGCCTTGCGAGGCACTGGGGGGAAAGAGTGCTAGGTTGAGAGTTCTCTAGTGTGTGCATATGGGAGTAACACCCCAACCTGCGGCATGTGTGCAGCTCCTCATGCCCATTCGTCACTTAGTATGGGGCTAGAGTGTAGACATATTGTCTGGGTATTTTTATCTAGGGCATACCTATTTTATTCTTTGTATGAACATCATTTCACATTATAATCATTTAAATATTGCTTATTTGGCTCATTCGAACATGATATCTTGTGTTTACATTTCATATCTTTTTCAGCTTACATTATTTTGATAAACATAAGCCTTAGAAAAATCAAAATAAATATAAGAAAATATATCCCATGCGATGTTTAGTCATATAAGAAAACACTAATGTTTCATGCAATTCGCACTATCTAGACATCTCCAAAATTTCTAAAATTGCTGCATGAAACTACACTTGGGACACTTAATCAAGATCAATAATTAAAATTTCCAAAATCTTAAAAAATAGTGTATTGTTTGTCGCGCTAGCGCTAGCACCGGCGCTAGCTCGAGTGTCCAATTTTCTGTGTTTTTAAAATTTTGAAAAATCAATAAAAATATGTTCTTGTATATGTAGTACCTATTTTTATCTTTATGCCATTGTGTGATGATTAAAAAATCAAATACAAAATTTCAAAATGCAAAAATGCAAAAAGAAAGTCTTTGCTTATTTTTATTTATGTTTTCAAGGTTTTATTAAAATAACAAAGATTTCTATGTTTCATTACTTTGGCAAAAATGACAAGCATGTTCTTTTAGATTTGACTAAAAATGTTTAATTTAAAATCTCAAGTTTTCAAAACATTGTTTTGGCTTGTCATGCTTAGATTTCAATCTTATTATGTGCAATGAAAAAGTCTATAGTGAATTGTGTAGGATTGCGTTTGTATGCCTCTAAGTATGAGTAATGCGTTATGTTTGATAATGATCTCTTTACACTCACACTTTTGGTAGACTACATGTGCCTATAATTCTTAACCATACATGATTGTGTAGTGTGGTAGCTTACAATATTATGATGTCTATCTCTATTACCTACACATTATTCAAAACTTTGTTGTACATATAGTAGTGAAATTACAAAATTATAAGTGTTTGCAAAAATAAGTGAATTTAGAGAACTTTGTCTTGCCCAAAAAAAAATCAATAATAAAATGACAAAGATAACTCCACCAAGCACTACGTGAATCTCCTGATAAGTCTTCATAAGCATTGTGAGGTTGAGCACCTTAGAAAGAATTATAAAGTATCTTGTACAAACTACTTTAATACACTTTGATTATGTACACCGGATCACAAAAAAAGCTCTTATTAGAAATAAAATATGTGATCCCCCAAGAACTACTTCGCTCCCTGATAAGTCTTAATGAGCATTATGTGGGCAAAGCACCTTGGTTGTTGTACTTTTTATGTGCTTTGTATCAAATCTAGAATTGATGTGTAGAAGTAGTTAAAAAGATTGCATTCTTAATAATGTTTCTACTTCACTATATAAGTCATGTGTTTTGGATTATATCACTTGTATACTTTTATCAAAACACTTTTTATACACATCATTATCTCTCATAAAGCTTCTACTCATGAGAATTGGACTCAAATGCTTCATTATATAAATTCTCTAGAAAGCGTTAGTAAAATCACTAGATTGCAATGCATGATCTCTACAATGTTTTCATAACTTGAAATGCAAATTAATAACATTATAGTTACTATCTTATAGAATATATGCAATCATGCTTGCCTTAGTAGTTTTTGAAAAATAGAACTCCTTGCCTATTGTCATGAAAACTTTATTGAAAATCTTACTTGCTTACAAAAAATATTTTTTAAGAATATTATCTTAAACTTAGATGCTTATATAAGATTGGTTTTATACAAATAGCATCACTTTTACTGCATAACATCTCATATTTCTATTATGATCTTTAAACTTCCAAAAAGATGTTTTCTTTGGATAAACCATTTTATAGCATTTCCGCTTATGCTATAACTCTTAAAATTTTGAACTTAAAAAAATCTTCTTATGTTTGGACTTAAACTAATATTTACTCTGATGAATTTCATGCTTACAAATAGATGCTTCTTGTATTTCTATAAGTCTTCCGCATAATTACCATATAATTTTTTACCTTGCGCTTTCAAGCTTATTTAAAGTCTTTTCCTTTGTGTGTATCATCACTTGAATCTCAAAATTCCTTTCCTTCAACAAGTAGTAGCCTTGCTTGGTAAAATCTATATTGGTTGTTCTAACACGCATATCATTTTTTATGCTAAAAACTCTAATTTATTTCTATGAAATTTTTTATGCTAAAAACTCCTTATCATTCATTTCCTCTATAAGCTCGATCATGCCTTATCTTTTTATCAAAATCCTGTTTTTATGTCTCTTGCTTCCTTAACCCACTTTTGCTAATAACAAAAAGGGGAGAACTAACATGATAAATAATAATCGCCATCCAATGGGAAAACCAACATGATTAAGTCTTAAGATGATAACTTATATATAAAGGGAGCATTCACATAGGGGGAGCATGCATTTAGGGGGAGCAATTCTAAATACCAAAATTGACAATTATCCTAAGTCATCACTCACACACATAAGTAGGTTTCATCATACTTTATGTATTAATGCTCTGATTTATCATTAATGGATTTATTATTATTAAAAGGGGGAGTTTGTTGGAACATAGTCTTCCACATCTCCTAGGTTTGAGAATAGCAAATCTTATATGTATTTGATCGTGTGTGTTTAAGTGTGTAGAAAATAATGCCACATGACTCAAGGATAACATAAGAAGGTTGCCCTCAAGTTTGAAGCCAGAATTCCAACATGTCCACTAGCGTCGGCGGTAGCACCTAGCGCGGGCGCTAACTCTGATTAGGCAAGTTCGGGCGGCAAGTATATAAGGCGATAGTGCCAAGCGGTAGCGTGGAGCACAAGAGGATTTTTGGAAAGGTTTCCTTGGAATGAAGATACGCATGCAGATAATGTTTCCTAATCCGGGATAGCGCTGACGATAGCGCTAGCGTAGGCGCTAGCTCCAAGGCTATAAAAAGGACCCTTTGGCTCCGTCTTATTCATCCTCTCACACCCCTAAATTCCAGAGCTTCATGCCACATCATATAGAGGAAGGTTCAGAGAGATACTCCAACAAATCCATGAAGGCTTAAGGAGATCCGTGGAGAAGATTTCAACATGCTTCATCATCGTGATGAAAAATCACATCGTCTACGATCATACTATGCGGGACTTTGTCTACTTCTTCAAGAGATCCACATAGGGAGTTTTTATATTGTTGTTGTTTAATTTCCTTACTCTTTCGTACTCGTATAGTAAATTTGCCTCGAGTTGACGACTAGGTCTTGGTAGGACTTAGGGCAGAAATTTGCCTCGTGTTGGCGACTAGGTCTAGGGTGTAGATCTAGGGGGTGCTCGAGGCCATATCTGGGGAAGGATTGGCTAGAGCGGCTTGTGTATGTATCCGAGGAAGGATAGACTAAAGCCACCGGTTCGTGGGGATACGAGTCGGAATAGAAAACAAAAAAGTCTTTTTTACTATTCACCTTCGATTTCTAGCGTTATAAAAAGTCAAGTTTTGTAATCTTATATTTCATATTAATAAAATCATGTCTCTATTTTATTTCACTTAATTTGTCTTTGTTTGGCACTATTTTGATCTCTTATTATTTTAAGTAATACAAAATATAACATAAGTTTTTAAAACCCTTATTGACCCCCCTCTAAGGGCGCCTACAGATCCAACAGCCTTCCCACTAACAAATGTACTTCCAATTCCTCCCACTAAAGTCATGCCTCTCCATCCAGAAGAAAGGTGGCTAAAGTGACATTTTGCTCTTCCTCCGTCTTAGTAGCTGTCAAGGTTCTCCTTACTCTAGAGAGACAATCTTCAGCTTGCGTTGGGGATCCTGTTACCACAAATGTAGGAGGATTGAAGCTCAGAAAATACTTAAATTGTTGGTCCGAACCCCATCTTGCCATAACCGGCACTTGCCTTTCAGCAACAGGTTCAACTACAGCAATCGGCACCGGGGCCACCCCAAGGGTAGGAGGTTGTACAAGTCATCCTTGTTGTTCATTGAACATTGCAAACACTTCCTTGGCGACCAACCTAATCATCTCAGTAAAAGGAGGAGTAGTAGGCACATCAGCAGGTGCACTACTCTCACACAAAATATCTCCATGAGATTTAAACATCTAGGTCTAGGAGCAGACCCTTGCACTAACACTGATGTCACTAGTAGACCAGCCTAAAAAAATCCAGTTAGATTTATTAGACCTAGTTAATATCAATCAAGTGAGAAGAGTGCAATATTTAAGGATCAGAATAGAAATGATCCAAATAAATTAACTGTGCTTAACAGAATAATTCTAAACAATGAGAAGAAATCTCTAGGCAAGAATAATGCAAAGAAACTAACCAACAATAATCAAAAGGTTAAAACCAAAAGTAAAATAATTAAACACTCTTCTGATCTATTATATTTAGATATATTTTATACACATATAAAGTATCAAAATATTAGATCAAGGTTTAATAAACTCACTCTTTGCCATCCAAAGGGATATCATGAAAGACCCTCCTACTCTTTCATAGAACCCTATAATGGTAAAAGCAAAGGGCCCAAGGTAACCTGGGTGCCTTCAGATGTTTGAGTTACTAGTGCAGGAAGATGTAAAGATCTTTTCCCAGAGAAAGTGAAGGGAAAAGAAAGAAGTTGATGATCAATTATAAACAACTCACATGCAAAGTGAGTAATCTCTACTCCAAAATTCTCTGATGAGTTTATAATTCATGAAAATATGAGTATAAATACTATTTTCAATAAAAATCATTGCTGGGAAAACAGCAAGAACTTTCTAAGGAGTTTAGAACTATTCATTCAGAGTTGCGTCGAATAGAATTCAACATACCGTCTAATTCTACTCGACGTATGCACCAAAAGGAATATGCAACTGCTAATTCAGAGTTGTGTCGAATAGAATTCAACGTACCATCTAATTTTTTTATTCGATGCTAGCTTTGAGAGCCGTCTAAATCAAACAATTCGAATAGCATTCGACCCAATGTCGATTCCATATCGACGGATACGTCGAATTAATAGCTGCACATCAAATTGGAAGATGCGTCGAGTTCTAATCGACGCAACGTTGACATTAAGCGCGCACACCTTCACTTCTAGAAGCTACTTAGACACATTTTGGCTCGTTGTCTATTAATCTTTTTGACGGTGCTTCGGATAAAACCCTAAGTAGCGATGAATCATCTTCTTTTAAAAAAATTGGTGTCGAATTCATTACACTTTCAAATTCTCTCCTCTTTGCTCTTGTGCTCTCTTCTTCTCCAGCACTTTTGTGTTCTTTCTCTCTCTCTCTCTCTCTATCTTCCTCTCTCATTTTCTCATGTGTTTGTAGGTACCTCAAAATCGATGGCTCCACCTAAGGTGAATTCTGGTATTGATGTGGATGTGGACTATTTCAGTGCAGCTGCCGAAAGATTCAAAGCCATTCTCAGCTTGTTTCAAGATGTTGGATTAACAATACTGATATCCACAAGGTGTAAGATTCTGGATATCGAGTTGACATAGTTAAAGGAGAATATTCATATAGGAACTGATGGCACCATCCAAGGGAAAATTTTTGAGCATGATATTAGCATAATAGAGGAAATGTTATCTCAAACATTTGATCTACTCACTGGTAGTGACTCAGATGAACTTTCAGGGGAAGAGACCAGCAAGGCTCTGCAGATAATGCAGTTCAAGAAGGACAAGCCCATACATCTGAAAAAAGATTGATGTGGCAGAAGAATACAGGTTCCTAGAGTATATAGTAGGGAAAGTGCTGCTGTATAAGATCTCAGCACATGATGTCATTCCCAAGCAGCAACTCCAGATAATGGGAGTTCTTGTCCTGAAGAAGCAAATAAACTAGGAAGGTGCCTTCTAAGGCTGATTGGGCATAAATATTCACACAAAGAGAATGCATATATGAGGATCATGAGCCAGTTGCTCTTCCATCACTATCCAATGGTATGCAAATCCAAATGAGTGTCCATTCCTCCTGGAAAAAGGATGAACATAGGAATATTCTCCAAATAGACCAGGCAGATTCTGAAGCCTGGTCAATCTGCACCTTCTCCTCCTCCTTCTCCAACTCCACAGGACACAGTCCCAGATCTCTCAAGGGATGACATCCCAGCACAGGGTCCTGCGGCAGCACAACAAGATATCATCCCAGACGATACTCTTACCCAGAATGTCCAGTCCACCCCATCTACTACAGTTCTAGAGCTAACACCTCACATTCCTCTCCAACCACATCAATAAACATCTACCTTACTTCCAGACAATCAGTCTACTCCACCACCACCAGTTTATATCTCTCCAGAAACCTATCAATCACTTTCCCCTGTCCACCATGATACTCCAGATCTGCATGTGAACTTCACTCCAATCCATCCAACAGTCATATCCACACCTCCACCTACCTCTACCTCCCATTCTACACCCCAATCAATATTGAGCAAGAAATTGCAAAGGCAGTAGGATTGGCCTCCAGCACTTTTGCTGACCTAATGGCCACTCAAGCCAGATGGTTTAATAAAAGTACTCTCAGATGGAAAGTGAAATTCTTGATTCAAGAGGGTCTCTCCTGGCTCTCAAAGAATTTGTGTCCTCCTCCATGGTCACTAAAGAGTTCTTAACCTCTCTTCTCAGCAAGGTTAAAAAGAGGGAGAAAATTTAGGAGGAGGAAATGTCTATCTTAGAAAAGAATGACTATGAGAAGGATAAGGATGACGAAAATCCTTATAAACTTACTGTATTTCAAATAGTAAGTCCAGATGCAAATGTCCAGGGGGAGCCTCATACAAGCCCCTAAGATAATCCACTACAAAACCAGGGGGAGCTTCTTACAATAACCCAGGAATCAACTTAAGTATTGCCGGCAGAAAATCAGGGGGAGCTCCTTGTAGATGATCTAATTCTAGATGAGGTTGCAATAATTGTTAAGGAAGCTGCTCAGGATGCTGAGGAGAATGCACAATCTCACGGGGAGCTTCCCAAAGATGATGAAATCAATAAAGAAGCAGAGAGGATTTCTAAAGAAGAGAATGAACCACTAACATTTGCCCCAAGAAAGGTAATTCCAAAAGTATTCTCAAGAAAAAGGAAAAATCCTGAGAAGGAGCATTGAAGCTCAGGTATTCAGTCAATACTATACTTTCTAAAAGCAAACAGTTGTGGTGAACAATATAATTCTTTGACAATGTATGAAATGGCAAGTGATTTTGTTCTATCATATCATATTGTCTATGTATGTCTTGTCTGGATTTTTATTTATTTCAAAGTATGTGTAAAATCATTTTAAACCATCTATAAAATTTGTTAAGATAAATAGGGGGAGATTGTTGGGAAAAACTCCTTTTGATTTAACTTAACAAATTAACTATAAGTGATTTTACTTCTTAGGTTTATTATCCTCTAATACCAATTGAAAGTGCACAGTGTGCCTCTGAGAATTCTCTAGAGGGGGGGGGGGGGGGGGGGTGAATAGAGATTTAAATATTTTACCTTAACTATGCATACAATAAAAACAATACTAAGTATTATGCACTGAACAAAACCAACACAGAATAAATAAGTGCTGTAAATATAAAACAGAAAAAACAGTAAGCTATAAGTGGGACAACACAGAAAATGCAAAACACAAACACAAGGATTTTTATAGAGGTTCCCCAAAATGTGGGTAGTCCTCTCTTCTACCTCACGGGTAGGATTGCACAACCCGTGCTTGAGTATTTTGACAAGGAGACTCTTAGAACCACAAATCTTTTAATAAGGAGATCTTGAACCACTGAGTCTTTTGGTAAGGAGACTCTTAGAACCAAAGATCTTTTGATAAGGAGATCTTGAACCATTGAATACTTTAGAAGAGGGATTCTTAAAACTCTTTTACAGTTTATGGAAATAGTAAGAAGAAAGTAAGAGGGAGAAGGTAAGAATTCTGTTCTCAGAATTCTTCAGAAGCTCTGATGCTGCTTTTGTCTTTCTTTCACTGGATCTGAAATGATGAACCCTTGCTTATGATAGTGATGATTTGCAAGGGTTGTTTTGCTTAATCCTTTTTATCTCAGCACTTGTTGTATTTCTGCTGCTGTATAATGATAAAGAAGCAGCAGTATGTCTTCTTGTGCAGAGAGAGCACTTATGTATATCTGTCTTTTAGGGTTTGAGAGGGAAGAAGATGAAGAACCTATTTGACAGACAGAATGATGTGATCACTGTATTGTTTATTTTCTTCTCCTCTTTTTGCATACTTATTGTGTATGATTGAGTTTTCAAAAAACTTTCTTCTTTTGGCTTGTCCTGAAAAGAAATTCCTCTTACCCACCTAATTTCCTTTCTCCTTTTGTTCTCGACCCATCCATTCATTTTGAATACCTTCCAAAAGTAATTTGTTGTGTCCTAGAAAGCTTCATTCTATTCTTGGCAACAAATGAGCCATTGGAGAACTATCTCTAGCCTGGTGGTCCTTCTAAAAAGGTCCCAAAAGGACAGCTGGAAAAGCTTCCTTTTTCTGACTGTATTCGACGCTGCGTCGACTTCATAAATCTTCATGTCGACGCACCTATGAGTTCTTATCGACGTTGCTTCGAATTTCTTCTTATCTTTGGCTGAACTCAGATGCCGATGTTACGTTGATTCCTTATCGACCTGTCCGTTGAGTTGAAACCTTGGACTTGAGCTTTTATTTTCTGCGTCAAATTGTAGTCGAAGTTACGTAGACTTCTGAGATGGCTTCGACAAGCTCTTCCTTATGCGTCGAGTTCCTTTCGACATTGCGTCAACTTTGACTTATACTTCGATAGGCTGATTGAGTTGCTTCGACTTTTAGTCAGAGTTACGTCGACATCTAGTCAAAGTTGTTTCAACTTCTATTCGATGCAAGTCTTAACTTAACTGAATTTAAGCTTGTCTTGACCTGGTATTGACACTCTAAGTTGAGTGTGACATCCTAAGACATATAATGACCAATCTACCCTTACTATACAATGTGAGTAATAAACCTAAGAAGTAAAATCACTTATAGTTAATTTGTTAAGTTAACTCAAAAGGAGTTTTCCCAATAGAAACCTTCTTATCCTGACTGAATGCCTCATATTCTTGGTTCATGAAGGATTTTCTATCATCTCTGACTTTAGCAGTTCCTTCCATGTAGGCTACAAGAGAGTCCCATATTTTTTGGCAGTTTTGCAGTGCACTAGATTCTTGAATGTAGAATCATCAATAACACTTACCAGAATGTTTTTGGCCCTCTTGTCCATGATAGCAAGTACTATTTCATCCTTATTCATATCAGCATATTTCTTGGGAATAGGAGGTTCAATGCTGGAAGATGGAGTGCTCATTGGAATGAAGGGATGATTTTCAATAGTCATAAAGATCCTTGGGTCAGATGCTTCCATATAAAGTTTCACAATTTTCTTCCATATAACAAAGATTTCCTTTCTGCATATGGGCAACTTCATTGAACTGAGTTCCTTGTAATTTTCTACAATCATTGTGTGAATACAGATCAATCCTTAGTAGATCTTATTCATTAGCTGCAAGGCTATTTAGAACTCAACCTCGCTCTGATACCAATTATTATTCTAGAGCAATGACTAAGATCACACCTAGAGGGGGGTGAATAATGTGATAGGTGATTTATCAGATCTTTTTAAAATAAAATCACAGAACAAGGAAACACAGCAAAGCACATAGAGATTTATAGTGATTCCCCAAGAATTGGGTACATCCACTTCCCCACACCTTTCAAGCAGTGTGCTTGACAAGGCAAAACTCCTCCAAAAACTCAGAACTCACACAGAGTTCGTACCTCAGTCTTTTACAATACAAGACCTACACTCAGATTTACAAATAGATTATACCTCAGATCATAAAGATATTACTCTCAGATCACAAAGATCATACCCCAGATTCACACAAGAATCCTACACTCAGATCACAAAGATTTTACAGAACTATTTATAGTAATATAGTTTTTACAAGAATAGACTCAAAAAGATTAAGACATAAATCTTGAGCCTTCAATAGAAACCTAGCAGTATGCTTCTTCTTCATTGATAGATGGTAGTATATAACTTGTAAGAATAGATCTCGATCAAGGAAATGAGCAACAATAATCATTTTTTTAGTTGATAGAAGATTGAAGACATCTTTAGGATCAGAATCAGTAGTACTGTTGAGAAATGAAAAGGATTTGCTCTTGAGAGATAGCAGAATAATTAACTTAAGAAATTTGCTGTCGAATTCTTATTCTGCAGATTATTAGAAGCAACAGAAAGAGTTTTTCTCCTTTTATAGTGGTGCATATTTTAAGAGGAAATGACAGAGATCATGGGATGTGATAATTATCACTGAATTTAAATTTTCAAATATGATCAGAAAAGGAATATACAGATTTGACTTAATTTGGAATATTTCTCCAATAGTAATAATGATCAGAAAAAGGAATGCACAAATCTGACTTAATTTGGAACATTCCTCCAATAGTAATAATTCATCAAATGATTCCATAAGCATTCTTCCAACGATTTTAATTCATTAAGGAATTCCATAGGAGATTGGAAATACATTAATGACACGCGCTCTGCAATTACTAGAAAAAATCTGAATAATTTCAAGTCTGTCTAGTCGACATGAAGATCATCTCGTCGAACGACATTAATCCAGTCGATTCCCTATCTAGTCGAATTGCAGAATAGGTGGTCTGTCTAGTCGATTTTTCCTTGTAAAAAAATAAGTAAACTCAGAATAGATAGTCTATCTAGTTGCTCTTTCCTGTCGACTCATCTTCCTGTCGATACTTTTGGTTCAATCGATAGACTGTCCCGTCGATTTTGACTTAACAATAATCTAATTTTCTTTGCTTCCTGAATTCGGTAACTCTCCTTAAATTTTCTAAGTAGGGTCTTCAAGATAAATGTCAGTATGTATTTAATCATATACTTTAGATCATATATCATAAGTACTTGGTCTAAGTGGCCATAAACAACATTCGTATATTTAAACATTCATGGATTAAAGGTACATGTCTCAAGCATAATCAAGGATGCATCAAACACATTAAGTTTATTATTATGCTAATGCTCTTCTTCAAATCAGGAATCTTGGGGATCAAATTCCTAATAGTACTCCTCATGTTCTTCTTCTTTCTCCATCTCAATATTAAGTGGCTCATCATCCTCATGCTCCACAATAGAAGTAGAATCCTCTTCATTACCTATATTGTCAATAGAATCTACGCAAGAAACAAACTCATCAAATCTAACATGAATTGATTCTTCAACTATTTTGTTCTTTTATTATAAACTATATAAGCCATATTAGATCAAAAATAACAACAACAAAACAACAACACTCAAGCCTTTATCCCACTATAGTGGGGTCGACTATATAGTTCCTTTGTCGCCATTTTACCTTATCTTTAGTCATAATCTCATTAATGCCTAAGTATATTATATCTTTCCTTATAGTTTCACTAGTAGTTGAAGAATATCCAATGAAAATACATTCATCACATTTTTCATCAAATTTCCCTAAGTTATCTTTTGTGTTTATGAGAAAGCATTTACATCCAAAGACACAAAAATAAGATACATTAGGCTTCTTTTGATAGTAAAGTTCATAAGGAGATTGTTTTAAGATTGGGAGAAGCATAAATCAATTGATAACATAACATGTGGTGTTAACGGTTTCAACCCATAAATGTCTAGGCAACCCATATTCAGACAACATAGAGTGTGCTAGTTCTTGAAGGGTTCTATTTTTCCTCTACACTACAACATTTTGTTGTGATGTGTGTGAAGCAAAAAATTCATGCTTAGTACCTAAATTATCATAAAATAAAGAAATGTTTTGTTTTCAAATTCACTTCCATGATCTAGTGTATGCAATTAATTTTTATATCAAGTTCATTTTGAATACGTTTCTATAATTTAGAGAATTCAAAGAAAGTACAGATTTAGAGGCGAGAAATATAGTCCAACAAAATCTAGAAAAATCATCAATTAGAACAAAAGTATATTTTCTTTCACCTAGACTAGAAGTGCTAACTAGACCAAAGAGATACATATGAATTAATTGAAGTGGTCTAGTTGTAGAAATTTCATTTTTTACTTTTGAAAGAAGATCTAGAGAATTTTCTCTTTTGACATGGTGAACAAAGTTGTAACATCTCACAAACCACTAGACTCATAAGTTGAAATTTTGTCATGACAATGTCATGACAAAAGGAGAGACTAGCCAAAAGAATCGTAGAAACCTAAGAGAGTAGGTGAATTGCACATTGGTGTGCATTTAGCAACTTTAGGTCACCTAGCCTAGGATTGACCAAAGGAACTTCAGTGTGTCAATATAACCTCACCTTGACCCTCAGGACCTTTCAAGGAGGTCAATAGGTCACTATGGACCCTTTAGGGTCAACCAAATTGGTCAATTTGATCAAAGTCAACCCAACCCAAACTAGGTCAAACCTTCCTAATTGAAGTCAATTAAACTTCATATGGACAAATTGAACCTACCACAACAAGGCAAACCCTCCAAGAGGTCCAATTGACCAAGATCCCCATCATTTGGTCAACCAATTGACCTAATTTGACCAAAGTCAAACCTAGCCCAATATTGGTCAAAATTACACCTTATGGCTCAATTAGCCCAATTGAGGCCACACCAAGGCCCAATACACCTCACATGATGACTAGGGACCTAAGACCGTCAATGTGGGTCAACCACATTGGTCAATTTGACCTAGGGTCAACCTAGGTGCACTTAGCCCAAATTGACCCCTTAAGGTCAAGTAAGCCCAAACCCCAAATTCAACAGGCTAAGGCCCTCAAACTAGGCCAACCCTACAACCCAATGACATATGACCTTGCAAGCCATCATATTTGAGGAGGAAGGGACATGCAAAGGGGCAAAATTGAATTTTCCCCAATTGGAGAAGAGACAAAGGAGGGGAGGCATGGATTGAGTGCCAATTGGCACTCAATTGCCCTCCCAAGGCATAACTCTGATCTCCCTATGAGATTCCAGGGCTATTTCCTAGCAGCATGCAGGCCAGGTGGCTGCAATTGAGGGAAATGGGGGGTGGCTGAATGAGGCCATTAATGCCACTCTTGGATTTAGCCACCCCCAGCCCCATTCACTCCCTCATCACCTTCAAAATTCCCAAAGCAGTAGAAGCCCCCTGTTCCCCAGTTGATTCGAACCCTGGTTGTGAAGATCACCATAGCCACTTCAAGCTCGAGCTCAACAATGGCGCCTAAGAGGATCACCTGTTCCCAAGCCCTAGTTTAGGCAAGGATCCTTACCCCTCCCTCAGTGAGTAGATCCCTCTCATAATCGAGTCGATTCGAGCTCAATTAATCTCAAATCGAGCTCGATCAAGCCCTTGAAATGGTCTGAAATTCCCATGCTAAAATTCCCCCCTCTAGCCACCTCCGACTGACAAATCGCTGCCAATCGATGGCCACCACCTCGTTGCGGGTGGTGGCGGCAACAGCCGTCTGGGAAACGCCGTGGGTGGCCAGGAAATAGGGCTGGAAGTTGGCCTAGGATGGAGGTCGCTGGACCATTGGCTGATCGGGGAAGACGATCCCCCAGCTGTCTGATTTCATGGATTGGCTATCCGTGACTCTGTTAGGATTATTATTATCATTTATTCATTTTTGTTACATTTTCTGCCCATTCTTTGCCTAACTTTTAGGGCCTCTTAAGAGCATAATAAGAAGAAGTGTCCTATAAAGAATTTGTAGATCTATGTTTCAATTAACATTGAAAATTTGTTTCATAAGTTTTGGAGCATTGTAGCTCCCTAGGCATCCATTTTTGTGAGGCATGTACATATGGAGCCCTAGAACTTTATAAATTAATTTTGGGAGATATATAACCCCAAATGACTTGAAATTTGGGACATGCATGAGTCATGCCCTAAGAAACCCCTGCCAAAAATTGGGGATTTTTGGAAACTATTTTTCTAACATTTTGTTCAACATTTCATTTTTAATATGTGGCCTAGATCTAAGGTTATATTAACCCAACTCCACTCTAGTTTTCTTTGGATAATAGATTAGGTCAAGAATAGGCTATATTAAAAAATTTGAGTCCATTTGAACTCATGCATGTGAATAGTTTCATCATGCAAACATAACCTAGTATGGGAAATATTACTTTATAACTCAGAGAGTATTTTGTGAATATCTCTCAAATCATTAAGTGAATAGGACTGAAATTTTAACCATAGGCATATCATGCCTATTTACACCCTCTTTCCAAAAATGGTAGTTTTGTAAAGCATCTTCCCATAGTTATCACAATAATTTGATAAATCACATATTTGTAGTATACATGGCTTGACAACACCTAGTGACCCCAAATTTTGATAGATAGTAGTGTAGGTCACTATAAGTCTCTGGAAAAATTTGGAACCAATTGGCTTTGTGCATGTGAAGGAATTCCACATGCATGCAAAAGGAAAATTTTGGTGTGCATTGATTAATTGATAATTTTGAACTTTTGAACTAGAAAATTACAGAACTTGGTGAGTGAGCTTATGTGATCATGATAATGCTCTGAGAATTTTGTTATATTTATTTTCTGAAGATTTATAATATCTCTTTCATATTGTGGAATTAGGTGACAATTATGGTTTATTCATTATTGATGAATTATTGTTACTAGCAAAATGCCAAATGTTGCTGGAATCCATTTTAGTTTGATTTGAACACCTAGAAATTTATTCACAGCATTATGATGAATAATTTTAGTAGATCCTTCACAAATTATAATTAGCACCCTGAGACATTTAATTGATTTTCTGGAATTACAATAGGGAGAAAAATTATGAAATTCTGTTGAACTTAATCTTGGACCATAACAAGTTTCTAGAATTTTTATTAGATTTATTGTCTTATGATAAATGGTGTATCATGTTCAAAAATTAGCAATTCCCAAATTTATAAGAAACTATTTAATAGCCCATATACGATTTTATTATATGAAAAAACTAGAAATCTGAATTTTGACATCTTTATAACTTCTGAAACTAGATTGGACACATATTAGTTAGAGGATCATGTAGTCTCCCTTTTAAGTCATGTTATCACACTTGAGGACAATTTGGTCTCCGAATAGTAAAACTAAATTATTGGATTTAGACCCCATTTGATCATCACACATAGAATTATTATCTCCCCGAACATTGTGTAGGCATGCATAGATTGAATAAAGGATTAACCATTAGTGATAAATACTAGAAGTAAGGGTTGGGGTGCGTTTAGTAAAAATATCAATTCGGGATTTGACAATGATATGATAGGAGATGTGAGGAATGACCTACCAACAAGTATAAGTTGTAATTGATATCTGAATTTTGAACCATTAAGTAGGGATTGATTGATGACATGAAAGAATAGTCGGTTACTAGGAAAGGTAGGGTTTGATGTTCAATTGAACATCGACAATCGTCTGTCCGGTCTGTTGTAAATCACCTTAGGATTTTAGAGCAATTAGAGAGAATGGGAAGTATGGGTAGCCAAATTAAATATCTTGGGAAATAGAGGTTTGGGATGTCACCCCGTCATACCTCCTCGTACCGTTGCGAGCCCTTCATCGGGTAGCCCTCGGGAAGTCCAAGGTTCACCCTAAATTTCTAAGTCCAACCAAATGATAGACAAGAGTAGATAAGTAGGAGAACTTGGTAAGATAATCCTCATCCCCAATATAGGATGGATTGGTACAAGGACTTGTTGGTCCTAAGAGCGGTAGGCTTGGTGTTATCTAAGGAGGACTGGATAGTCCGACAAGCTGGAGGCTCGGAGAAATACAAATTTAGAGGTGGTTACTTACTAAATAGTATGCAAATACCCTGTGTGTTCATAGGGGCGTACATGAGGTCTAGGCCGGGAGGTGTTGATAGAATCTTAGAAGTGGACATGCCCGATCCACTGCCCCTGTTTGCCTCAACGGGATACCTAAGTTGGCATTCTCGAACAGAAGGAACTTAAAATGTTTGTACGTACAGAGTCGAGTGGGTGAGCTGCATCATTACATTGCACATCATATCATATCATCAATTCATAAACAAGACATCATCATATAAATTAGTATGGGATCTTTTATACGATGAGTTTACCTTAGTGCCAAATCCCCTAACTTATAAGTTTGTATGAGCATTCTTATAAAATAGGATTACTTTCGTAGCTTTTTCTCTTACATACACTCTTTACTTACTTATATCGCTGTGAATTCTATTGTTTGCTCATTGTCCTATGTTACTATTATTAGAGCTTTTCTTGTATATAGCACTTTTATATATAGACTGTATAGTAGAACTGCTAGAATATACTCTTTTTTTCTCTATACATGCTGCTAGTAGTTCCATGCCACCTGCTTTGTTTTTATTTACCCCTTGTTACTTTTCTCTTCATCCTCCCCGCTCAGTGCCTAGGAGTTGTGGGTGGAGGGGATGATGAAATCGCTTAGTCTTATAGACTAACGGCTAGATGTGGCATAACAAACAGGAGCACCAAGAGGAGCAAAACGATAACTAGAGGGAGGGACTTGATACAGTGGATAGTCCTGGAGTTGGACTCTCTATTGCAGCTGGAAGAGCTCCGGTGAAATACCATCTTCCAAATACAGTCTTCAATGCCTTCCCTAATCAGTGTATAGGTTGCTTAAGCATGAGGGATTGTAGTGAGGAATAGATGTACCGTGGCTTAAGCCCTTTCTATTTTAGCACTCTTATTTTGTTACCCTTTTCATTTATGTATCTCATTTGGACATGTTTCTTATTTATAATGTGATTGTTGTGGACTTGTTTTTATATTATTCTGTGGTGTTTGGTTGTCCTGGATGTATGAATAGTTGGCAGGATCGGCGTCTTGTGGTGGCGACTTTCTCATGTGAAGGTGTCACCGCAAGGTAGCGATTCTGGGCGGTAAGACCCAGAAGTGCAAGCAAAAAAGGGGGGTCATACAAAAGTGAAGATAAATTACCATTAAGTGTAAGTAATCTTCTAATTAATTTATCTTTTGGTAATTTTAAGATGAACTTGGTGCCAGAATGACCAAGTCGCCTATGCCAAAGTTCTAATTCTTCATTTTTAGCAATTAAACATTTCATTGAAGATTGAGAAAGATCTTAGAATGTTAGTATATACATTATGAGATCTAGGTGTAGTGTGTAATATTTCATTAGTTTTGGCATTTATAATTTTACAAAGATTTATGGAAGATTCAAATAACACATTTAGTCCTTTATCACATAATTGGATAATAAAAATCAAGTTATGTTTTAAACCATCTACAAATAAAACATTAGAGATAGAAAATAATTTGTTACTCACTGTAACGTTGTTCATTATTCTTCCTATACTATTATCTCCAAATGTCACCAGCCCTCCTTTCTTTTTCACAAGGCTAAGGAACTTTACTTTGTTGCCCGTCATGTGCTTGGAGCATCCAAAGTCCAAGTACCATATGTCTCCTTTGTCCTTATCCTGCCAACACACCTCAGTGTCACTTTGGACACTACTTTTGTCGTCCGAATGAGAGTTGAATTTTCCCAAGAGGCACATACTCACCTCTTCATCATCTCTTGAGATTGAGCCGCTTGATTCCTTGGAGGAGGAGTCATCCCATGTGGCTGTCTTTAGTACTTTCTTCTTCTCCTTCCCTTGGTTCCCTTTTCTTTTTGTTCCTTCAGATAATTTGGGCACTTACTATGGATATGTCCGGGATTTTAGCAGCTAAAGCACTCCAGTGTTGGTCGCTCCTCATCGTCATCGTTGCTTGATTTGCCCTTCTTAGACCACAATCCTTTCTTGTTAGCATCTTTGTTGAAGAATTTTTGGAAGGTGTTTCTCCTTTCCAGATTTCTCATGAATTTTTTGAAGTTCTTCACAAAGAGGCTTTCCTCATCATCATCGGTCTCCTTCTTTCATTTTAGTGCCAATGCTTTTTCTTAGGCTCTTTGTGGTATTCTTCATGTTGGATCTTGAGTTTGACCTCATGGGTTTTAAGATTCCAAATGAGGCTCTCAATCTGGAGCCGCCTAAGATCATGTGATTTGGTGATGGATGTCACCCACGGGTTGAATATCGATGGGAGAGATCTTAGTATCTTCCTCACCAATTCGTCATTGGAGAAGGTTTTACCAAGGACTCTTGATGCATTTACGATCTTTGTGAACCTTGTGTACATGGTGCCCACATCTTCATCGACATCCATCCAAAAAATCTCATATTAGGATTCCAATTGAAAGAGCTTTGAACCTGTGATGTACCTTCATGAGTTAGTTCTAATAAATTCCAAATATCATAAGCAGTTTCACATGCATAGGTACGATTAAATTAAGTTCTATCAAGAGCGAAAAACAAATAATTCATGGTTTTTGCAATACTTATGCATTTAAGTTTATCATTGTCATCCCATTTTCTTTAGGTTTTCAATAGTTTCACCTCCAACTACAACTGTAGGAGAGGATCATCGTTGTTCTACCATAGCCCATACCTCTAGATCTAAAGCCATCAAGAAGCACATCATCCTAGTTCGCCAATAATTATAATCAGATCCAGCGAACAATGGTGCTCTACTAATCTCTTGCCCCTCATTAAAAGATTGATCATGATGCGCCATTATTCTAGGTAATCAAACCTTTTTTAGAATAACCTAGCTCTGATACCACTTGTTGGATCGTCTGGTGCACTTAGAGGGGTGTGAATAAGGGTGTTATAAAAATTCTTTTGTAAACAATTATCTCTTATAAAATATTAAATTACTTTATAACAAAGTTTAGAAATAATAGTATGATAACTGAAAACAAAGAGACATGTTTTTATTTCATCAACAATCAATTACAAAATTGTGATTTTAATAGTGCTAGAAATGAAAGCAATGATTTTTATTCTTAGGTTTTCTATACCGACCCTTCTCCCTAAGGACCGATTGGTCATATCCTATCTCTCCCTAGATAGGACTCAGGCCGCCCCTAAAACTACTCCTTAAATCTAGTTGTCTAACTCACATGGTGAATTCTACCTTGAGTCGCACATGGACCTAGTCGCCTACACAGGCGAATTTCACTACCGTCACCCAAAAGTATTCACGAAAAGAAAAGAAAAAAATACAAGATAGGAGAAATAAAATTGTTGTAGTAAAACTCCCTATAGAGAAAATCTGAAGCCGATGATGAAGGCAAATGAGAGATCGAAGTTTTAGTTGCGTTCGTGCTTCGAGTAGAATGAGCATTGATGAACTCCGCCTTTATGTTCTCCTTTTGATTTTCAAGAATGCTATAGGGAAAGCTCTGAATGTCTAGGATGAGGCCTCACACAAATATCTTCAGAGTTGTGGCTTGATCGTTCTTAAAATAAAAGAGCAGAGCGTCCATTTAAATAGATAATGTGAGCTAGCATCGGCAGCAGGTGTTACCGCACCACTATACTCATAATGTTAAGAGTTTCATGTGTCAGCTATTCAGAAATAGTAAGTGTGTTATGTATTTTAGGCAACTGCTACCGCGACACAATAGGATTATCGCGTCGCATTAGCAAAATATACACTTCCGCCATCAGATGGATCATATGCTCCATTTGGCCCATCAATCAGCCAAATTATTGTCGGGCTTGCCATTCAGTTACCACAGCGTGTTAGGAATAACACCACGCATTAGCCTCTATACATTTGCTTCGCGGTTCCCGCCAATGTTTTCATTTGAATGTCTTTTGCAAGCTGTCCCACTGTCATGACCGCTACCACTAGCGGTAGATGTTACTGCCCCACGGTAGGACATGATTCAGAGCACGATGTCCAATTTTGCTTCATATTTGCTTGTACGCATTCAGTATGGTATTGTACCTAAATTGCTTGCACACTATAAACACAGAACAAGCTTTATCAAATACATAATGAGATTTGTTATTCTCAAACCAAGAGATGTAGAACGCATATTTCAATAGATTTGTGGTCAGCTCATAGCTGTCCCTCATTTTTCCTTTGACTTTTGTTTGGTGCAGGTTCCTCAGCACACATTAGAGCATAGCGAGCCTAGAACCCTAAGAAGCTTGCCGGGAGTATAGCTGCCCCTTCTTGTTTTTTTTTTCCAGTCTACGAGCCGATGAATATATTATTTACTTGCACTTATAGTGTTTATTGTCTTTTGATGCCTAGTCATGATATGATGTAAGACAATAAGTCCAAGCAATATTGTATTCCTAAATGAAATAGATGGGCATTCATAGCTTTATATATATAATCTTTCTCTAGTATTGCAATACCTAGTGTTGAGGAGAGAAAACCCTGAAGAAATGTGTTAGGAGGAGGTGACAGCTTCTCTTGTATCATAGATGAGGCCAAGGAGGAAGAGTAAGAGTCGGTGGACCAAGTCGTGCTCCCCTACGAGCCCGAGGAGACTAGACTTCCGCTCCCTTCGTGCTAGGGATTAGTAACTTGTATCTTATCTCTCTCTTTTGAAGTATTTGTAATCATTATAAGGTATATTCTAAAGCATCTACACACCATGACCATTGGATGTAGATGTTCATAGGTATACTTACTTTTGTGGATGGTTTGAAGTCGATGATGTTTTAATGATTTTCTCCATTGTCGTGTTGAGATGTTGATTAAATGTGAAATTTTTTGATGGTTGCTTTTAGAGGTGCAAAAAAAGTCATGCGGGCCCAGGTCGGGCTCGAGACCCCTGGGCTGGGGCTTTTTTGCTGCCAGGACTAGGTCAGGCCCTGCTCAAACTGGACCCAGGCCAGGCCCAGGCATCAATAAAAGAAGGGGGCCTGATTGAGCCCTTTAGATTGGGCCAAATCAAGTCCAAAAGGCTGGCAGCCCAATATTTCTACTGGCTGCCAGCATTGGCAGCCTAACAGAAATGTTGAATAGTCAGCATTTAATGCTGGCCGCCCAGTAGAAATGTTGGGCGACCATCATTTAATGTTGGTTGCCAGCATTTAGTGTTGGCAGCCAGCATTAGGCTGGGCGGCCATCATTAAATTGATGGCTGCCTAACAGACTTTAATGCATGGACAGGCCTAGGCCTAGCCCGGGCTAGGCACCAGGCCCGGTCCTGACCATATATGGGTGTCTGGTGAGCCCTTTTGAGCCTGGCATGTGCCTTACCAGGCCCATACCTAACTGGGCTCAGACCCAGATAGACACGGGCTGGGAAACCAGGCTCGGGCCAAATTTTCTTGCCTAGTTGCTTTGTGATTGCTATTGTGTGCTAGTGAGTGTCGAGCTACATTATCGTTGAGCTAGACACGAGCTGGTATGAGTGAGAGGGTTGTCTTTGCTTTTGCAAGGCACAATGTGCGCGAAGCGGATGAGTGTGACCAGCAGAAGTGCGAAGAGATGTACCTGCATAGTTAATTTAGTTTTCCTTTTATTGTTTTAGTATTAGCCAAAATCAACCCCCCCATTCACTGACTAAAGTCTTGAATCTCAAGTCTTTCTCATAAGAAATCTCCACCCCACCATGTTCCACGTGAGACCGATACTCGGGGGGTAACTCCTTATTTTATTATTACTTGACGACATCAGTACTCTTGTCGTTTGCCCATCAAGTTTTTGACGTCGTTGCCAGGGATACACGGCACGTGTGAGTATCTTGAGAGAGAGTCAGGAGAAAAAAATTGTTCTGTCTTATATGTTTTTTTTTCGTTTAAGATTTTTAGCTTTCTGTATTTCTATAACTTTTTGTTTGTGGTGATTCTGGAAAGGATTATTGGAACATGCTTTCCGCCTCTCTTGGTTTGAGAATAACAAATCATATTATGTATATGATCATGCTTGTTGTGTGTTTATTGTATGCTGGAACAACAAGTATAATACCCCTATGACTTTCGATCAAGAAATACAATGTAGACTGAAATCATACTGTGAACTGAGAGCTACCACGGGGTGGTAGGTGCTACCACTGGCGGTTGTGTTGAAGACTAAGGGACAGGTAGGCAAAGCGCATTTGAACACAGGGAGTGGCGGGAGCAAGTCCATATTTATCAATTCTTACTATGGCGCGCTAACGCTAATGCCCGGTGGTAAGATATGGAATACCCGTCAATCAGGAGTTAAATTGTGGAGCCAAATGGAGCAAGAAATCAATGGAAGAGCGTATATGGAGCTAGCGCGTTGTGGTATCCCTAGCGCGATGCGATAGGTGTTGCTTTATATAAGTCTGCCTAAAATGAAGAATATTTCATTCCATGTATGTGGATCTGACGCGCCAAAAGGTTGCCTAAAGCATTACCTTGCGATGGTAAGTACTACCTGATAGTTTATATAGGTGTAGTCAATAATACCTAGAGGGGGGGGGGGGGGGTGAATAGGTTTTACTTAATTTCTTTCTATAAACCTAATGTTTCTAGCTGCAGAAAATGCAATCACAGAAAACACACAAGGATGTATAGAGGTTCCTCAAGACAGGGTGTCTTGAGTAGTCCTCTTTCCCCCTACACCTTTCTAACAATAAGTTAGACAAGGCAAACTTCTCCAAACTTCAATCTCAGCTCCTTGAGCTTACACCACAAGTTCCTCAGAACTTCTCAGATCAAGAGTGATCCTACACTCAGGCTCAACATCCCTACACCTCAGGCACAGCAGCCCTACACTCAGGCTCAACAGCCCTACACCTCAGGCACAGCAGCCCTACACCTCAGGCTCAACAGCCCTACACTCAGGCTCAACAGCAACCCTACACTCAGAGTTATGAACTCCTACCACTCAGAAATCCCACAGATTTCCTACCTCAGACCTATCAAGAGGTCCTACTACTCAAGCTGTCAACACAGCTTTACACACTGGCTCAACAGCCTTTTACTCAGGCAACAATGCCTTACAAAGATATAATAAAGTTTGTTTTGATTACAGAAGATAAAAGAGTTACTCTCAGGTCTTCTGTTTTCCTTCTTCAGATCTGAAAGGCAGCAGCTTCAGATTTGAATCTCCTTGATCTTATCCTTTAGCCAAGCAAAGGATCAACTTGCCCTTCTTGAGTAAGTGCAGGAAGAGCTATCTAATCTCCCTTAGAAGATTAACTTCAGCATCAGAGAATGACTTCAACTGGCTGAATCGCGAATGCTCGATTGCGGCGTGTAGCAGAAGCTTCTCAATCGAACAGTTTTTGTTGTTGTGCCCTAGCATCTCCTTTTATACCTCCAGAAGGCTTCAACGGCTATATCGATCCTCCTGACGCGGTATGGGGCTGATTGGACTTGCTTTTCCTCTCAAATGTCATTTGCGCCAAAAGCAGATCCCGTCAAGACATTTGGATCTGTCTCAGCGGTTGGGCTGAGACAGCATCCAGTCTCAGCGGCAGCTCCAGTCCCCTTCTCAGCGGTTGCTCCAGTCTTCTTCTCAGTGGACCCGCTGAGACGGCTCCTCGTCTCAGCGGTTCTGACCCATCGTCTCAACGGTTATGCTGAGACAGATCTTCATCTCCTTGTGGATGATTCCTTCTTGTCTAGGGCCATGTTTGACCCTTTCTTTTGAGTCACCTGTGCCTGTATATTCTACACAAGTATAGCTTTGTCAAATACAATATGTCCTTAGTATTGAGAGTGATGCCTCTTCAAATCAAGGTAACATTGAGGGCAATTTACCCAACAATCTCCCCCTATTTGAAGAAGGCAGAATATCCCCAATGCTAAGGTCCATTAACAATATTAATCTTTTCACAGAAAGAGTGATCTATATATATAAAAAGCATCTGTGATACTGGTCCTATCTCCCTTTCATACTATCTCCCCCTTTCACTCTTTTCTTCAGCATTGGTTCTGGCCCCTGGCCCTATCTCCCCCTTTCTGGTTTCTTCAACCCTTCTATAGATAGAGGGACAATATCTATTGATCCCTTTGGATCAACCTATAGGCTAGTCTGTACATGTTTTAGTAGTTTCCACCTTCCCTTCAACCTGAGTAGGGACTGTACTCCCCCTCAATTGGAGAGCTATTTGCTGTAATAGCTGATTCATTTCAAATTGAATATCTCTGTTAAGATACTGAATACTAAGGGTAATAAATACATAGTACACATATGAATAGTAACAAACACACTATTATGAGTAGAATAGGAAATTTCATTCCACTTAAGATGTTCAGTACAGATATAGGAAAGAGAATTCAACTTATAGTTGGACATGCAAGAAAAATAAATTTCAAGGCTGATTCTTCTAAGATGGACCCTGTTAAAAGCTTTCTCCAATAGTATGCTTTCTTTTCCTAGCTTCTTCAGCAGCCTTCATCTGCTCCTTTACTTTGAAATACAGAAGTGGTTTGGGAAGATATCTTGGGGGAATCCTTAGAGGAGTTTCCCTTCTTACCATGTTTTCTTTGAGAATCCTTTCCCTTAAGGATTCCCTTTCAAGGTGTTTGATCCACTCTACAGCTGAGTAGACATGGTCAATGTCCTTCATTGGATTGCCATGGCTCACCCAGGTATTCACAACAATTATGTCCAACTCCAGATTGTCATCATCATGGAGTGGGTCCTCTAGTTTTTCCATTCTTTTTTGTGCCATGTATTCTTCAGCAGTTTGAATACCTTCTACCCTTCTCCTTTTTGCTGCTCTCTCATCAGCAATCAGATTTGATTGACTTTGGAAGTCAAAATCTTCATCTCTGCTAGGGTTCAGGATTGGAAGATTCAAAGCAACTCTTGTTCCTTGCAGCACTTTGAGACTTGTGTCCCATTGAGTGTCAGTGACCTTTCTGACCATTGCAAGGATATTTTCTTGAATAGTGCTGGAAGCATTGTTGACCACTTCCACCATTTGCTTGCTGGCTTCTTCTTGATTGGAGAGTATCAGTTTGTGTGAGGATTCCATGTCATTATATAACTGGATGTGTGCTCCTTTCATCTTAGCATGTAGATTTGTAATCTTCTCCTCCCCTTGTTTGCTGTTTTCCACTATTTTCTTCTCTATTTCAGAGTGTTGAAGAATTATGGATTGGGAGAGAGACTGAAAGGTGCTGTCCACATCATCCAAAATGAAGTCCTTTGCTTTGTCAATATGGGATTTAACTTGGCTGCATGATGTGTTGACCACTTGTGCCATGTTGGCAACAACTTTTTCCCAGACATTTTGGTTTTTGTAAAGGTGATTCTTTACATATGTGATGTCCTTTGTGGAATCCCCTTGATGGTCTGCAATATTCTTCAGAACTGTGTGCTGGGCAGCAACAGTATTTTTGGCCATTTCAAACCATCTTGTCATCTGCAGAAGGATATGATCTGATGCAGTTTTGACATCATTGACCTGGGCATTGAGCTCAGTTCTCACTTCAGCCACTCTTGAGTCCATTCTCTGCTCACTGGCCTGAATCTCCTGAGTCAATGCAGCTCTTGTTGTATGCAATTCATTCCTTATCTGGGTAGATACATCCTGGATCTTTTCAGCAACAATCTCTTTCATAGACAACATCTGTCCCTCAATCATTTTTTGGATTGAGTTTAACAGGTCAGATGTGTCCAGAGCTACAACTGTCCTTTCCTGGGGTGGTTCCTTTTCAACCATCTCTTCAGCTCCACTCTGAGCATTAGCCCTCTCATTTGCAGGGATCTTCTCCCCCTCAGATGAGGCATTAGGTGATACCAATTCCTGTTGATGTTCTCCCCCACTAGCATACCCACCTACTCCTTCATAGGCTGGGCTATGCTCCCCCTCACTTGGGGCATCCTTAGGAGGAGAATTTTGTCTAAGGCCACCTGAAAAATGATTGTTGAATTAGACACCTAGACTGTGTTAATGATAGAGAAAAGGGACCTAACTGAAATCCTAATTTACCATGGATAGGTGAGTTGGGAATTTCATCTTCAGCATGATGAACAGCTAAATCAGCATTCATCTGGTTTGGCTCGGGATTGGGCACAACACTTTCTTGGGGCTCCTCATTTTTTCCGGGGACCTCTTCATTGTCAATGTTCATTGGGTTGCTGGCAGATCTATGATCAGACCCATGACTATCTTCATTGTCAGACCCAGCTGACTTTGAGGACGAATTTGATTTCTGCTGGGATACTTCTTTCTTCTTTTCCCTTGCCACAGATGGCTGGCTCATAGGGAGCACCCTGGAGAATCTATCCAGAGTCTTAATGTCCATTCTTTTGAGGTAATGGAGATTTGACCCCTTGGAGTTTGCAAAGATCTCTGAATAACTATTCTGTAGGTACAGAGATAGTATTCTTCCCATATTGGGGGCTTGTAGGGATTCCTTTATCCTTTGAAAGATGACTTCTCCCCATGAGGTTCTCTTGGATAGAATTATCCTTGTCATTAATTCAAACATGAACTGTGAGACAGTGTCATGTGAACCAGGCTTGCATAGGATAACTTTGCCTACAATATCAGACAACAACTTCCCTTGTTGATTGAAGAACTTCCTTCTTAGACAACTGGTCTTAGTTTCACTGTATCCTGTCCACTTTAGGGCAGTCTGCTTGTCCTTTTCAGATATCCCTTCCTCTTTAGTTTTACTGCAGGGAGTTAATTTTAGCCCCTTCTCCAACCTTTTAGCAGTAATCTTTATCTTCTCACTTCCTATCTTGGACATCAGGATGGTTTTGGATAGAGACAGTTTGACATGGTTGAACCATTCCAGAACTTCAGCTTTGAGAATGCTGCATGGTTCAGACAGCATGTGCTCCAGTCCTTGAGCTTCCAATAGATGAATCACGTGTCGTATTTCTACTGAAGCATGAGAGAATCCATCCCTTACGATTTCGTAGCCCTCCAGGAGATCTTTCGAGCTTTTTGGCGCCATGGAAACAGAGAATCTATGCGCTGAGACGGAAGAGAAGATGAATCGTCTCGACGACTAAGGGTTTGGCTTTGTGGTTTGTTTTAGGTTACAGTGTGTCTATTTATAGGTTTTTAGTTTCGATTTTATTAACCCTAGGTTTTTAGATTTGATTACCTTATTGTTTCAAGGATTTCGGGGTTAATTAATAGATTTCATGTTGAACATATCCCGTCTCAGCGGTTCAGCTGAGACGGAGACCTAGGCCGCTGGGATAGTAAAGTGTCAACCGCTGGGACAGTTTTCCTCATCTCAGCGGTTCAGCTGGGATTTTCTCAACTGATTTAGCTGAACATACTATTGCACTTTAGTTGATCTAAAGGTTTGGACCTAGTCTAGATATTCTGGTTGAATAGTTGTCCTAGACATGTCACTGAGTTGTAATGTAGAGTAAAGTAAAGTTTCATAATGTACTATTTAGAATGGATTATAGTGACAGCTACTACATTTAGGTCTATTCCATACTAAGCATGCCAAGTTCAATTTTGAAGGCATTAAACTTAGATTCATCTAGTGGCTTTGTAAAGATATCAGCTACTTGCTTGTCAGTGGGGACAAATTCAAGACAGATATCTTTACATTCTACATGCTCTCTAATAAAATGATATCTAATCTCTATGTGCTTAGTCCTGCTATGAGAGACAGGATTCTTAGCAATAGATATTGCACTGGATGAATCACAATACAAAGGAGATTCCCTTACCTTGAGGTTGTAGTCCTCCAACTGATGTTGTGTCCAAAGGAGTTGTGCACAACAGCTTCCTGCAGCAATGTATTCAGATTCAGCTGTGGATATTGCCACACTGGTTTGTTTCTTGCTGCTCCAAGATATCAATCTTCTCCCTAGGAATTGACAGGTACCACTTGTAATCTTCCTATCTTCTTTGCAACCTGCAAAATTTACATCTGAAAAGCCTGTTAGTTCAAAATCATTGTTCTTAGGGTACCAAATGCCAAGATGCAAGCTGCCCTTAAGGTATCTCAAAATCCTCTTCACAAAGATGTAGTGAGATTCTTTAGGACATGCTTGATACCTAGCACAAACACATGTAGAATACATAATGTCTGGCCTACTAGCAGTTAAGTACAATAGAGATCCAATGATACATCTGTACATGGACTCATCAAAGGCCTTCCCCTTTTCATCCTTATCTAGTGATACATTGGACCCCATGGGTGTTCTCATGGTGGAGGTTGATTCCATCCCAAATTTCTTGATGAGCTCCTTAGTGTACTTGGTCTGGGAGATGAAAATTCCATCATCAGACTGTTTCACTTGGAGCCCAAGGAAATATTTGAGGTCACCCATACTGCTCATTTCAAACTCCCCCTGCATTAGATTGGCAACTCTCCTGCAGAGGTTGTCATCAGTAGACCCAAAGATTATGTCATCAACATAAATTTGGACTAAGAGACACTTGCCCCTTGTTTCCCTAAGAAACAATGTGCTATCAATCTTTCCTCTCATGAACTTGTTCTTGAGGAGAAAGTTGGACAAAGTCTCATACCAAGCTCTTGGAGCTTGCTTGAGACCATATAATGCTTTCCTAAGAAGGTAAACATGTGAAGATAGGGTTGGATGCACAAAACCTGAAGGTTGTTCAACATATACCTCTTCCTTTAAGTCTCCATTGAGGAAGGCTGATTTGACATCCATCTGGTAGACTTTGAACCCCTTGTGAGCAGCATAGGCAAGGAATAGCCTAATTGCTTCCAACCTTGCAACTGGGGCAAAGGTTTGATCAAAGTCTATACCTTCCTCTTGCCTGTATCCTTTGGCAACTAATCTGGCCTTGTTCTTGATGATTGTACCATTCTCATCAAGCTTGTTTCTGTATACCCATTTGGTGCCAATCACATTGTGTCCCTGAGGTCTTGGCACCAGCTTCCAAACTTTGCATATTTTGAATTGTAGGAGCTCTTCTTGCATGGCTTCAATCCAGAATGTGTCTTGATTGGCCTCTTCAAACTTCTTGGGCTCCATTTGAGAAAGGAAGCTCAAGAATAGTGCTTCATTATGAGCTCTACTTCTTGTCAATATGCCTTGGGTATGATCTCCAATTATTAAATCTCTTGGATGATCTCTTAGGTGCCTTGTAGCAGTTGGAGGAGGGTCCTCTTGTGGCTGTGGCTGTTCCATTGGTTCAGTTGTGACTTCACCATCTTGTACCTCTTCTTCTTCTTCAGGAATTGCAGCAGCTGTTTGTGTTTTGCTGCTACTGGGCTTGTCTTGGACAGTCAGCTCATCCATCCCTTCTTCATTACCTGTCAAAATAGAAGAACTAGACCATTCTTTGTAGAGAAGGCTGGTCTCATCAAACACAACATGCATAGATTCTTCTACAACATGGGTTTTCTTGTTATAAACTCTATAAGCTCTACTATGTGAGCTATACCCAACAAGAACCCCCACATTGCATTTTTCTGCAAACTTTGTTAATTGAGATTTTCCATTATTTAGAATGTAGCATTTGCAACCAAAGATTCTAAAGTAAGAAATTGTAGGTTGTTTGCCTTTCAGAATCTCATAAGGGGTTTTCCCAAGGACCTTATTGATGGAGGCTTTATTGAGAACATAACAGGCTGTATTGACTGCCTCAGCCCAGAAGTATTCTGGGAGTGAGGAGTCACTAAGCAGTGTTCTCCCATCTTCTATCAAGGTCCTATTTCTCCTCTCAGCCACACCATTTTGTTGTGGAGTCCTAGGGGAGGAGAACTCTTGGGTGATACTAAATTCTTGACAAAATTTTGTCATGGCTTCAGATTGAAATTCTGTGCCATGGTCAGTTCTAGTTCTGACCACTGAATGGCCTTGATAAAGTTTATAAAGACAAATAAGGTATCTGACTTCTTCTTGAGGAAGAATACCCATGTATACTTTGAATGATCATCTACAATCATCAAGGTATACAACTTTCCACCTAGGCTCTGAATTGGCAAAGGACCAAACAAGTCCATGTGCAATAGGTATAGACACCTTTCAGTATCCTTGGAGCCAATACTTTTAAAGGTGGTCCTAGTTTGCTTACCCATTTGGCAAGCATGACAGGGGCCACTTTTAACACATTTTAGATTAGGACTATTTCTAACAAGGTTTTTGGAAAATAATCTATACATTGTCTTATAGTTAATGTGGGCAAGTCTCTTGTGCCATTGAACACAGAGAGACTCACTTTCATTAGCTACAAGACACACAGAGGAGATAGAATAATTGCAAATGAAGTCTAAACAATAAACATTCCCACTCCTAGTGCCCGAGAGAATGGTCTCCAAGTCATTAGACTTTTTGATCAGACACTTGTCATTGTGGAATTCAATGACATAGCCTAAGTCACATAGTTGGCTTATGCTTACAAGGTTGTGTTGCAACCCTTCAACATAAGCTACCCTTGTAATTGAGACTATGCCATTTTAAATCATACCATATCCTTTGGTGACCCCCTTTTCTGATCCACCAAAAATAACCTTAGGTCCATTCTTCACTGGATGGTAATCCTTTAGAAGATTCTTAGTTCCTGTCATGTGCCTTGAGCACCCACTGTCCAAGTACCATATTTGGTTGAGACTGGTACTTGAAATAACCTGCAACACAAAATTTAATGTACCTTAGGACCCCAACTGACTTTGGGTCCTAGGTTCTTGTTAACACCATAGGGAATATTCCTAGAGAGGGCTGGTTTGGCTTGAGGTTCAGTCCTTGCCTTTGGCACATTGGGGTTGTGCCAACAATCAATTGCAAAGTGTCCAACCTTGCCACAGCACCAACAATCATGAATATTGTATCTCCTTTTCTGAACAGTTTTCTGAATTGATACAGCATTTTGTACATGTTCAGTAGAAGAGGTATCAGCAATCTTCCTATTTCTTTCAGTAATAATCTGACTGAAGGATAATCTGTGGACAGTCTTACTGCTCTTTGTCCTGATAGCCTCAGCTTGCATTGACTTGGCAGTCATACAAGATCTGATGGAATCAGACACTGGGCAGCAGGCCTTGTCGACAGATTTGACAGCAGTCTTGATTTTTGTTGAAGCAGATTTGGAAGAGCTTGCTTCCATGTTCTTGATTGAAGGTGCTGAGACACCAAACACAAATGGTCCAGGTTGGGCCATTTGTATTTCCTCATGTGCAGCTTTCATTGCACTCAATCCCATCCCCTTTCTATTTCCATAGCTGTGAGCATTCCTGCTCAAGTTATAGGAACTTCCATTTAATAGATGACCATGAATACTTTCTTGGTCATACTTGTTTGAGGGCATCAAGACTTTCACAAAGGAGGTCTTAGATTCTTTTGAGTCATTGACCTTTCCCTTAGTGTTGCTAGAAGATGCCTCATTGTTGAAACCAATGCCTCTCTTGCTCTGGGAGTTGAAGGTGTCAATAATAGGCATCACTGTCTTGGGCTTGGAGAAATTAGCCACTAGTATCCTCTCCTTGAGGAGCTTTTCTTCAAGATCCTTGATGATCTTGTTCTTGTGGCTTATGGTGCCCACATGGATCATTGACATTCCCCTTAGCTTGCCAATCTCATTGCTCATTTGAGCTAGCTGGGTAGCATGCTCAATGCACTCTGATTTTGGTTGCTTCAGGGAAGCAATTTCTTGAGCTTGCCTCTTGGCTAGCTTTTTGCTCTTTTTCAGAGCTTCCAGGAGTGCACCATATTCATCAATCAATTGATTGACATCCTCCTCAGAGTATGATTCACCTCCAACTTTAGATGGAGGAGATTCAGATTCTGGATTTTTTTCATAATCAGAAGAGGAAGAGATGCAGTGTATCAATACCTGCTCATGTTCTGAATTGCTGTGGCTGTCCTCATCTTCAGTTATAGCCATCAACCCCTGGTCATCTAGAGTGACCTCATCCTCCTCTTCATCACTATCTGAATGTGATAGAGGGGCCCTGATTCCTATCCTGGTATTAGGATAGTCTCCTTTTTCCTGATCAGCAAACAGCCCCAGGTAGGCTTTCTCCTCACCATCTGAATCTGAGGTTGAAGACTCAAATTCACTCCAGCTCTTGCCTTTCTTGGCTAGGAAGGATTTTTCTCCCTTCCTTTCCTTCTGGTGATGAGGCTTCTTCTCACCTCTTTCTTTTCTCTTGACTGGACAGTCAGCAATGACATGTCCAGGCTTACTACAGCAATAACAAATTATGTTAGTTGAAACATGTTTACTAGATTTAGAGTCATACCTGTCCCCTTTGGGATGTTGCCTCTCAGATCTGTAATGATCCTTCTTGGGATGAGAAGAGGAGGAAGGTTTGCTCTTCCATTGTTTCCTCTTGATCATCTTCTTGAACTGCCTTGTGAAGGCAGCAAACTCCTCATCAGAAGAGGAGCTGTCTGAATTGATGCTCTCAGATTTTTCAGATTCAGCAGTCTTTCTTGGAGGTGACTGTACTCTAACCTTGTTCTTCTTAGAGCTTTCAGCTTTGAGAGCAACAGATCTGTCCCTTGTGTGAGCCCTGGAAGAAGTGTCCTCCTCCTTTCTTGCAGAAAGCTGCATCTCATATGAGAGCAGTTTCCCAAACAGAGTATGGGTAGGGGTTTCTCCAAGCCTTGCCCCTTCCCTGATTGCACAAATTTTAGTGTCCCAATCTCTGGTTAGAGATCTAAGGAACTTGTCATTAAGTTCATAATCTGTGAATACCCTTCCATAGGTTCTTAGTTCATTTACAATCCTAAAGAACCTTTCATAGCACATAGAGATATTCTCCTGGCTCAGCTGTCTGAAGGCTTCATACTCCTGATTGAGGAGTGACTTTCTATCATCCCTCACTTCAGCTGTTCCCTCCATATAAACCACCAATGTGTCCCACATTTACTTGGCAGTTGTGCAGTGTACCAAGTTCTGAAATGTAGTGTCATCAATGGAATTTACTATTATGTTTTGGGCTCTCTTGTCCATAGTGTACAGTGCTATTTCATCATTGGTCAGCTCAGAGAATACCTTAACTATTTTTCTAGTAGGGTCAATGGTGGAGACTTTCTCAAAGGTATAAGGTCCATTTTTGACAGTTAAAAAGATCCTTGGGTCTGAGGCTTCCATGAATAGCCTTACCCTTTGCTTCCATATCCCAAAGTTTTCTTTGGAGCATATGGGCAACTTCATTGACCCCAACTCCTTCTTCATTCCACTGCTTGCCATTGGATTTCAGATTTGACTACTCCTGTATAGGATCTGATCAGACTGTTAAGTCCTTTTGATCAACCTCGCTTTGATACCACTTGATAGTTTATATAGGTGTAGTCAATAATACCTAGAGGGGGGGGGGGGGGGGGGGGGGGGGGGGGGAGGGGGGGTGAATAGGTTTTACTTAATTTCTTTCTATAAACCTAATGTTTCTAGCTGCAGAAAATGCAATCACAGAAAACACACAAGGATGTATAGAGGTTCCTCAAGACAGGGTGTCTTGAGTAGTCCTCTTTCCCCCTACACCTTTCTAACAATAAGTTAGACAAGGCAAACTTCTCCAAACTTCAATCTCAGCTCCTTGAGCTTACACCACAAGTTCCTCAGAACTTCTCAGATCAAGAGTGATCCTACACTCAGGCTCAACATCCCTACACCTCAGGCACAGCAGCCCTACACTCAGGCTCAACAGCCCTACACCTCAGGCACAGCAGCCCTACACCTCAGGCTCAACAGCCCTACACTCAGGCTCAACAGCAACCCTACACTCAGAGTTATGAACTCCTACCACTCAGAAATCCCACAGATTTCCTACCTCAGACCTATCAAGAGGTCCTACTACTCAAGCTGTCAACACAGCTTTACACACTGGCTCAACAGCCTTTTACTCAGGCAACAATGCCTTACAAAGATATAATAAAGTTTGTTTTGATTACAGAAGATAAAAGAGTTACTCTCAGGTCTTCTGTTTTCCTTCTTCAGATCTGAAAGGCAGCAGCTTCAGATTTGAATCTCCTTGATCTTATCCTTTAGCCAAGCAAAGGATCAACTTGCCCTTCTTGAGTAAGTGCAGGAAGAGCTATCTAATCTCCCTTAGAAGATTAACTTCAGCATCAGAGAATGACTTCAACTGGCTGAATCGCGAATGCTCGATTGCGGCGTGTAGCAGAAGCTTCTCAATCGAACAGTTTTTGTTGTTGTGCCCTAGCATCTCCTTTTATACCTCCAGAAGGCTTCAACGGCTATATCGATCCTCCTGACGCGGTATGGGGCTGATTGGACTTGCTTTTCCTCTCAAATGTCATTTGCGCCAAAAGCAGATCCCGTCAAGACATTTGGATCTGTCTCAGCGGTTGGGCTGAGACAGCATCCAGTCTCAGCGGCAGCTCCAGTCCCCTTCTCAGCGGTTGCTCCAGTCTTCTTCTCAGTGGACCCGCTGAGACGGCTCCTCGTCTCAGCGGTTCTGACCCATCGTCTCAACGGTTATGCTGAGACAGATCTTCATCTCCTTGTGGATGATTCCTTCTTGTCTAGGGCCATGTTTGACCCTTTCTTTTGAGTCACCTGTGCCTGTATATTCTACACAAGTATAGCTTTGTCAAATACAATATGTCCTTAGTATTGAGAGTGATGCCTCTTCAAATCAAGGTAACATTGAGGGCAATTTACCCAACACTACCGTCGCGATAGCAATAATACTCTATAAAAAGGTAGTTTTGCTTCTTCTTTCAGATCGATCATTCTGAGATGTATTTTGCCCTACAACTCCAAAATATTTTCAAAGGCACATCTTAAGATGTTAGGAACTTTTTCCCTCAATGTTCCTAATTTAATGAAGTTCTCAAGTCAAAGATAAAGACACTTTGTATTTGACATGTTTATTCTAAATGATTTTAGGTACTTGACAATGCAAGTCTAACACAGGGCTAGACATAGTGACATCAAACGTAGTTTTGCCAATGTAATATCTCATTGTGCAAAACACCATGTCGACATATAATCTAGACTATATTAGACTTGACACTAACTTTCAATCATCAAGTATAAAGGTCTAACAAGTGAGCTGAAGCAAAGGAGTTGAGTTGAGAAGATCAAAATTTGTGTAAGGAAAATATCGTCTTGGTAAGCTTCAATATCATCGAGTGAAGGTCTTGATATCGTCTAACAGACTCTAAGCTCCAAGATGATATCATTGTGTTAACTCACAGCATCACTCTTATCATCTTATATAAGAAGAAGAAGCAGATTATCTAAATATTGTCTTGGTATGATACTTTCCAAGATGATATTGTCTTAACAAGGGTAAAATAACTTCATATCATCTTAGAAGTATACTACATTTAGTTTGAAGAGTTTATATGAAGGAAGTAATGGACTAAGTCAATTATCACCGAGATCACTCAAAATGTCGTTGAGGAACCAAGACGACATTTCATGAATAACAAGACAATTCATTTAGAAGAGCTCAAATATCACCTTGAAGATCATGAAGTTATATCAAGTCAAATTGTGCAGAAGATTCAACTAGAAGGCGCAACCAACAAAGTATCATCTTGAAGACTATGAAAAAAGATCAAGTCGATTCGTGTGTATGAATTGACTAGAAGGCTGAAAGAATGAAATATCATCTTGAAGAAGAGATAACAAGATGATTCATTGAGATAATTCATCTAGAAGAATATAGCGTGAAATATCATCTTGAAGACCACCAATCACCAAGACGATTCATATAAACAATTTGACCAGAAGAATACACTATGAAATATCATTTTGAAGACTATCAAAGGCATCAAGATGAATCGTGCAGAAGAATTGAAGTAAAGCTTTACACAGTGCAGATTCACCCTGAATAAGTAAATTCGACTAGTCATCTAGTCGAATGGCTGAAAGGCGTGAATTCAAAATATAATGTGATTTTGGCATCACATCATTTATTACCGCCGCAGATTGAGCCAATGAATCTCATTTGCTAAAGAATGCGATTTCTGACATATTGTCAGTACTAGAATCGACCATTTGACATTCTTTTCTTATAAAAGGAAATGCGACGTTGATGCAAACCCTAATCTTGAATCTCAAAATCAACATATCAAAAGAAAAGCTTTTCCTCCGCTAAAAACTCTGCTTCATTGAAAAGCTTAAGGAAGGAGAAGACAAGCAGAAATCAAATACATATTCTTCTCCAAGAAGCAAGGTCGATAAAAATTGCTGATTTAGAACTTTGGGATATGGAAGGAAAGAGTTAGATTGTTTATGGAAGCATCTGATCCCAGAATATTCATAGCAGTGGATGAAGGACCTTTCACACCCCATGAAAGTCTCCACAATAGATGTCAACAGACAAGTACCAAAGAAGTATTCAGAGATGGCAAAGGATGAAGTTGTTCTGGACAGTATGGATAAGAGTTACAATAACATTATATTGAGTGTCATAGACGACTCCACATTTCTAAATCTCATTCATTACAAAACAACAAAAGAGATGTGGGACTCACTTATAGTTTACATGGAAGGCACTGAGGAAGTGGGAGATAATAGGAAATCTCTCTTAAATTAAGAGTATGAAGCATTCAGGCAAGATAGAAAGGACTTTGTAGCTAAATGTTATGAAAAGTATTACAACATAGTAAATGGATTGAAGAACTATGGAAGAGAGTTCTCAGACTATGATCTGAACAATAAGTTCTTGAAGTCCCTCAACAAAGAATGGGACATCAAGATCTATGCTATCAGGAAAATGGGGAATCTGGCCAACATCCTGCCCCAAAATCTATATGAGAAGCAACTTTCCATGAGCTGCAGTTAAACACCAGGAAGGTAAAAGAAGAGTCTTCCAGAACTAGAGAAAAGACTGTAGATTTCAAGGTTGAAAACTCCAAGAAAAGCAGAGACGATTCTCCTGGCCTCAGGGAAAAAATTACTGAATGGCAAGAGTCTGAGACCAGCATTTCAGGATCAAAACTCTATGATGGAGATCTGTCTTTGCTCTCCAAACACTTTAAGAAACTGCTAAGCAAGAGAAGGGAATGGAAGAACAAGCCATCATCCTCCTCCAACTCAATGAAATTCCACAACAACTCTGATAGAGCAAAGCACAATCCCAAAAGGGATAGGTATGACACTTAGCAGAATAAATATTTTTCTAATGACATTGTATGCTATTGTTGCAACAGGTCTGGACATGTCATAGCCGACTGTCCAGAAAAGTGTAAGGAGGGAAAAAGAGAATATGAGAAAAGATCTCATAACAATAAGAAATCTCAGAAGAGCTTCTTAGCCATGAAGCCAAAGACCCTGAGTGACAGTGACTCAAGTTCTTCAGAATTTGAAGAAGAAGAAGCCTAAATTGGGATTTCTGCTGTCTCAGAAGAAGAATGGAACAACTTCTCTCCTACAGTAATGGTGTGCATAAGGGCACCTCTATTACTGTTTGACAGTGAATCTGATGAAGAAGACCAGGATGAATCCAACGCTCCTGCTCAGGTAAGTGTCATAACTCATCTTTATGCCACTGATTCTAAATTAGAAGCAGAACTTTTACAGGATAGTGAGTCAAAAAGATCATCCTTATCAGTGTTTGATCATGAGGATGAGGCTGACATAGTTAGTCAGTTTGGAGCTTTGATAGATGCTCTAAAGAGAAGCAAGAAGCTTGCAAAAGCTCAGGTTGAGGAAATAGAATCCCTCAAGCTGACTCAATCTGAACTCCTATAGAAGTCTAAAAAGCTATCTCAAGTGAGTGAAGAATTAAGTAAGCTGAAGGGAATCTCCAATGCCCAAGTGACCTCACTATGTCAGAAAAATAAGATCATTAAGGATCTTGAGGATAAGCTTCTTGTAGAAAGAAAGCTTGTAGCTAACTATTCTAAGCCATAAACTATTTTGCCAATCATAGACAGATTTTCTGCACCTTATAGAAGTGGTGTAGGATACACTAGTGAGGCAAATAATGGCAAGCAATCCAATGATCAGGTCATATTCAACAAGGCTATTTTGCATTTCAATGCAAATGATAATGATATGTCATGTAGATCTCTGCCCAACGAATGCTCCACAAGTGGAACAAAGCCAAAAATCTCAACTGGAGCAGGCATAGGTCTAAATGCCTCTAATAATTATCATAAAGAGATCCAAATGAGACATCAAGAATCATCAATATTTGAATCTACATCAACAACATCCAAAATTAAGGGAAGGGTTATTGCTCAAAAGCCTTTTCTTAAGAAGAAGAATCAGGTGACTGTGCAACAGATGGCTCATCATTCACACAGGCACCAGATTCATCAAAGAAGTGCTGGACAGACATCATCATGCTCTTCTACACATTAGTTTCAGCATTCTGCTCAAAAGATGTCACAAAAGAGGAGGTATAACTGCTTTGAATGCTGCTATTGTGGCAAAATTTGTTGGAGCATGTGTTCCCCGTCTCTTTATTTGATAATAACAAATCACACAATGTATTTTATCTTTCTTTTTGTGTGTTTATAGTGTGAAGGAACTATAGATACAATATCCATATGTGTAGATTGCTGAATGGAGATGATTCTCTAAAAAAAAGAGCTAATGCCCCACGTTAGAGTTAACGCCCCGCATTAACTTATCATTGAGAAGGGATGACGTGGAGAAGGAAATGACGTGGAGAAGAAATATCGTCGAGTTCCAAGATCTAACGCGAGCGTTATATATTAACGCAAGCGTTTAGGCCATGTTCTGCCACGATCTCGACGATTGCACGATTTCAGCCACGATTGTACATGATCAGCTGAACGCTGGCGTTGAGCTTAATGCTTGTGTTAGCTCCCGAGCCTATTTAAGTAGCTGATTTCTTTGTTCAAAGTTACATGATCTCAAGTTATCATTCCTACCTTCTGTGAGAGCCTCATCCATGAAGTCAGAGAGCACTCCCATCACCATCCTTGAAGATCAAGAGTGGGAAGGAGATTTCTAAATAGTCAAACTTAAAGAAGGACGCCCGCTTCAACTTCGATGAAGTTCATGGCGATTCTTCATCATCTCCTTCAGAGATCTTTAATATAGGGAGTTTTATTTCTTATTTTACATTGTATTCTTCCTTTTTCATTTTGTGACAATAGTTAATTCGCCGCAATTGTTGACGACTAGGCCTTGTGAGGTTTAGGGGGAATTCACCATTGTGTGTGTGTCAACTAGGTCTAGGTGTTGATCTAAGGGGAGGCTAGAGGCCGTATCTTGGGTAGATAGGCTATAGCCAGCCATTCCTTGGGAGAAGGGTCGGTGTAGGAACAAAAAGTGATTTTTTCTTTGTCGCCTTAATTTCAAGCGTTATCGAAATTATTATTCTTTGTAACTATATTTTGAAATATAATCATTGTGTTCATCATCTCTGGATTTCTGGCATTTTATTTCATTAAAGAATTTTTAAGAAAAATCACATAGGCTCATTTTAGAAGAGTTTTATTTTCTACAGAGCTAACGCCCAGCATTAACACTAACGTCAACGTTAGCAACAAATACCAGAAAATTCCTTTTTCTGCATTAATCTTGAAAAATCACTTTGTTTAATATAAAATTTATAAACCCCTTATTCACCCCCTCTAAGGACGTTATAAGATCCAACACTTGGCATTAGAGCAAGGTTATTCCAAAACAATTTCACAACTGAGAATAATGGCACACCACAATCATGCTTTTCATGAGGGTCAAGGGATTAGTAGGCCACCTCTATTCAAGGTACCAATTATAATTATTGGAAAACTAGAATGCGTTGTTTTTTTATTGCCTTAGATAATGAGGTTTGGGGTATGGTAGAAGATTGCTACTCTCCACCAACATTTGTTGTTGGAGAAGTTACTATGGAAAAATCGAGAGACAAATGGGATGATAACGATAAATTGAGATGCAAGAATAACGCTAAAGCTATGAATGCTTTATTTTTTGCTTTGGATAGAACATAATTTAATCGAACTTATGCTTGCAAAACTTCTTACGATATATGAAATTTATTAGAAATTACTCATGAAGGTACTTCACAGGTCAAGGATTCAATGCTCTTCCAACTAGAATCTGAATACGAGAAATTCTGGATGGAGGCGGATGAAGACACAGACTCAATGTTCACAAGGTTCACCAAGATCGTCAATGACTCAAAAGTGCTTGGAAAAATGTTCTCTAACGGCGACTTGGTGAGAAAAAATCTGAGGTCTCTCCCTCCAAAGTTCAATCCAAAGGTGACGGCCATTTCAGAGACGCACGATCTAAATAAGCTCCAAATTGAGAGCCTCATTGGGAATCTCAAAACTCAAGAGGTTGAACTAAAAATTCAACAACAAGAGCACAATATGGAGCCAAAGAAGAAGGCATTGGCATTGAAATCAAAGAAGGAGGTTAATAGTGATGCTGATGTTTATGAAGAGGACAAGGAGAGCCTTTTTATGAAGAAGTTCAAAAGATTCATAAAGAATTCGAAAAAAATACTTTCCATAAATTCTTCATCAATAAGGGATCTTCATCAAAGAAAGGAAAAGGTAGTGACGATGGTGATGAAGAACGACCACCACCAGAATGTTACCATTGTTGAATGACCACACATTCGGAGCCAGTGCATGCAATATCTGAAAGAGCAAAAAGAAAAAAAGGCACAATGGAAAGGAGAAAAAGAAGGTACTAAAGGCTGATACATGGGATGACTCTTCCTCCGAGGAATCAAGCGGATCATCCTCTAGGAATGAAGAAGAGGAAAACATGTGCCTTATGGGAAAGAGAAACACACCATCCGACGATGAATGTAGTGTCCAAAGTGACACTGAGGTAACTCCCTCATATGATGATTTATGTTGCGAATATTTACAAACTTGTACATATTTTGATAAAAGTATAAAAGATGTTGATCTCTTAAAATCTAAAAATAAACTTTATTCAAAAAGAATACAAAATTAACTAAGCTATTAGGGAAAGAGAAGATGACTTGCCATGAGTGCAACAACTCCTTGGCAAGGGTGAAAGAACTTGAAGAAACTCTTGCTAAGTCCCACTCCACTATTGAATCTCTTACTAAGGAAAATGGGGACTTAGAAAGATCTCTTAAATCTTCACTTTCTCAAATAGAAGAGGGAAAGAAACCCTTTGCAAATAGATGTGTTATGTTAGTAACTGAAAACACCAGACTTAAAGTCTGAATTCATGATTTAAACATGGCCATTAAAAAATTCGGAGTTGGTCAAAGGTCACTTGACATGATCATGTGCGTCCACTACCATGGTAGTGCAAAATATGGGCTTGGTTATGATTCTGGGAGCTATCACCCAGTGTTAGCTCTTAACGTTGGCGTTAGCAATAAATCCAGAAATTGACATTTTGTTAATAAAAAATTAAATCAATCTACTATTGTTACCTATTCTTCCAGCAAGAATTCACACAGAACTCTGAGAAAGGTCTCAACCCCTTTCATTTCATGTGTCAAATGTCATATATTTGGACACACGACAGACTCTTGTAGGAAGAAGGCTCAAAGTACTATAAAGAAAATCTAGGTGCCTAAGGTTTCCACCTATTCTATGGGAGGAACCTTTTAGGTATTCGAATCTTTACTCTCATCTCACTTTTAGGTATGTTGGCAGGCTAAGGACAAAGAAGACATGTGGTATTTGGACTCAGGTTGCTCCAAATACATGAAAGGTAACAAAACAAAGTTCCTTAGCCTTGTGATGAAGAAAAGAGGGATGGTGAATTTTGGAGATAACAGAAAAAGAAGGATCATGGGCATCAGCATAGTGGGTAAAGAGTTGTTTTCAATTTCTAATGTATTGTTTGTAGAAGGCTTGAAGCACAATTTTATTTCAATTAGTCAATTATGTGATAAAGGATTTAATATATTATTTGAATCTTCTACAAACCTTTGCAAAATCTTAAATTATGAAACAAATGAAGTCATACTCACCGCATCTAGAATGCATAATGTTTATATGTTTGCATTTAATGATCTTTCACATTCTTCTTTAAAATGTTTTATTTCAAAAAATGGGGAATTATATCTTTGGCATAGGCGTCTTGGTTACTCTAGCACCAAGTTAATTTTAAAATTATCAAAAGATAACTTAATTAAAGGATTGTCAATGCTTATTGGAAATTTATCTTCTATTTGCTCGCTTTGCCAAAAAGGAAAATTTTCAAAAACCTCATTTAAAAGCAAAAATGTAATTTCTACTAGTAGACCTCTTCATTTAATCCACATTGATTTATTTGGACCAATTAGCACTACTAGTCTAGGTGGTAGAAAATACACTTTTGTATTAATTAATGATTATAATAGATATTGTTGGACTATATTTCTTTCTTCCAAATCCGATGCGTTATTTGAATTCACTAAACTATGCATTCGTATTCAAAATGAACTTGATTTAAAAATAAAATGTACACTCTCGGATCATGGAGGAGAATTTGAGAATAAAAAATTTACTTCTTTTTGTAATGATCTAGGAATTAGACATGAATTTTTCGCCCCACGCACCCACACCAAAATGGCATTGTGTAAAGGAAAAATTGAACCCTTCAAGAGCTAACACGCACTATGCTCTCCGAATATGGGTTATCTAGACCATTTTGGGCTGAAGTTATTAATACTTCATGTTATGTAATCAATCATGTCATACTTCACCCATTTTTAAATTTAACTCCTTATGAATTGTATTTCCAAAAGAAACCTAATGTATCTTACTTTCGAGTTTTTGTTGTAGATGCTTTATATTGAACACTAAAGATACCTTAGGAAAGTTTGATGAAAATTGTGATGAGGGAATTTTTATTGGCTACTCCTCAACTAGTAAAGCTTATAGAGCTTATAATAAAAGAACTAAAATAGTTGAAGAGTTTATTCATGTTCGATTTGATGAGCTTGTTCCTTGTGTAGATACTAATCCTATAGGAAATGAAGAGGAACCCTTCCACCATGGAACATGAGGATGATGAACTGCTTGGAGAATGAGAGGAGAAAGATAACGAGAAAGATGTTTATGTTCCTCCAAGTGAGCTCAATTTTTCAAAAGACCATCCAAGGTAACTTTTCATTAGAGATCCATCAAAAGGGGTAAGCACTCGTTCTTATTTACATTAGTCTTTTTCAAACCTTTATTTTGTATCCGGTATTGAACCAAAAAATGTTTCAACCGCTTTAAATGATGAATTTTGTTTTTTAGCTATGAATGAAGAATTAAACCAATTTGAACGTAATAAGGTTTGGAATCTAGTAGAGAAGCCATCTAATCATCCGGATGTAGGATTTAAATGGATTTTTAAAAATAAATTAGATGGCGACTCTAGGATTACAAGGAATAAAGGTAGATTAGTTGCACAAGGATATTCATAAATCGAGGGTGTAGATTTTGATGAAACTTTTGCACCCATTGCTCACCTAGAGTCTATTAGAATTTTTCTTGCATTTGGGAGTTTTCAAAGGGTTAAATTATTTCAAATGGATGTTAAAAGTGCCTTTTTAATGGGATTATAAAAGAAGAAGTTTGTGGAACAACCCCCCGGTTTTATTAATGAAAATTTTCCAAACCATGTGTATAAGTTAGAGAAAGCGTTTTATGGTTTGAAACAAGCGCCACGTGCTTGGTATGAAAGATTGACATTATTTTTAATAAAACACAATTATAAGATGGGAAGTGCGAATAACACACTTTTCATTAAGCATGTTAATAATGATTTGATTATATTGCAAATTTGTGTAGATGATATTATTTTTGGAGCCACTAATGAAGAGTTGTGTATTGAAGTAGTTTTAGTGATGAAAAATGAATTTGAAATAAGCTTGGTAGGAGAACTCACATATTTTCTAGGATTTCAAATCACACAAAGACATGATGGTATTTTTATTTGTTAATCTAAATAATTTCATGATATTCTCAAAAGATTTGGAATTGAAAACCTAAAGCAAGCTAATACTCCAATGAGTGCATCACTAAAGTTAGGAAAAGATGAAGCCGATATTTCAATTGATCAAACATTATATAGAGGAATGATTGGATCATTATTATATTTGAGTGCATCTAGACCTGATATCATGTTTGTCGTTTGTTTATGTGCTAGATTTCAAGCTTACCCCAAATAATCACATTTAAAAGCGGTTAAACAAATTTGTAGATATCTAATCGAAACATCTAGATTAGGCTTATGGTATCCACATAATGATTCATTTATTTTACATGATTTTTCTGATTCAGACTATATGGGTTGTTCATTAGATCGTAAGAGCACTAGTAGCATGTTTCATTTCTTAGACCCATCACTTGTATCATGGTCGAGCAAGAAACATAATTTTGTTGCCCTTTCCACCACCGAGGTCGAGTATATCGCACTAGGAAGTTGTTGTGCACAAGCCTTATGGATGACTCAAATTTTAGAAGACTTTGGAGCTCATCTAAATAACATAGAATTAAAATATGACAACAAGAGAGCTATCGATCTTACAAACAATCTCGTACATCATTCTAGGTCTAAACATATAGATGTCAGACATCATTTTATTATGGATCATATCAAAAAAGAACATGTAAGAATTAGCTTTATAGGGACTGATTCTCAACTTCCAGATATTTTTACCAAACCACTCCCCGATGCATGTTTTAACATGATTAGGTTGGAATTGGGTGTCTTAGAAATATCCAATTAAAACCTATAAAAAGCCATTTCTCCTCAATGTTGTCAAATTTTTTTATGTCTCATTATATCTCTGTTTGCATTTTTTTAATTTCTAGAAAAACCAAAACCCAATAAAAATGTAAAAACAACTTTTAAACCAACAAAAATATGTTGAAAGAGCCTTCAAATAAACTCTATATACTCTGAAATTTCTACACTAAGAAGGCCTCTAAATAATACATCTGAATTAAGAAAAACATTTAAAATAAAAAAAATTAAAAAAATGGAGTTCTCGGCGTTATGAGTCAACACCAGTGTTAGCCCTTTATGCTCCAAATTTTTTTTCCTCCTATTTGAAAAATTTCTGGTATTTTCGCATGCATTGCTTTGGGTTTATTTCTCTGTTTTAAAATGTTTTCATTTTTTTGTATTACTTGTTTATTTTTCTTTTTAAAAAAAATCCAAAATGCTTTTGCTAAATTAACCAAATCATAGATAATTTGATTTATCACTTCAGGATTATTTATAATGTTTGATTTTATGTTCAAGTTTCCTTAAAACATTGTTTGTACTTTCATCATTCCTTGAATTTCTCAAATGTGCAATAAATCTGATTGTAGATTTCATATGAAGAATTGTTTTCTCTTGCCTCTAAGTATGAGTCATGTTTTATATTTGATAATGATTATCTCACTCACACTTTTTGATAACCTACATGTGTTTTTAATCATTTCTTGCATGATTGTGTCATATAATAACTTAACATATAAAATTCCACAAATAGCTTACCTACACAACATTGAATTCCATCTGTAATTCTTTGTTTTCATGCACTTATTCTTAGAGAAATGTGGTTTCAAACTAAAATATTTATGTATTCAAAACAAGTGAATTTGGAGTTCTTGATCTCAAAGTTAAAAAAATCAAAATCAAATAAAAATATATGACAAGGATAACTCCATCAAGCACTATTCAACCTCCCGATAAGTCTTAATGAGCATTATGAGGTTGAGCACCTTGTGCAAGACCCCCTCCCGGAACACAAGACACGGCCGAGGGGAGTCCTATGCCCAGGACAACCGCCTTGCGGAAGTGCCAGCACACGGGCTAGCCCCCTCCATTAGTCGTCTATCATGCCGACTATTCTCACATATCATCATGCCAATCCATCAATAATAGAAAACATTACAAGCCATTGATTCACAAATTAAGTAATAGTGTCCAAACAGTACAAAAAAGACAGGAAGCTACACAAGCTCCTGTAAATCATCAGAGTATAAGCTTGCCCTAAAGCTAAATTCCAACCACTCGCTCACATCTGCCACTGACGGTAGCCAAGGTATCGTAATCACCAGCACTATCACCCTGGCCTAGTTGTCCTCCTGTATAGTACGTTGCTGCTCCACCTGAGGGTGCTCCTAAAAGTAGTGGTGTAACAACCGTTAGTCATAAAGAATAAGTGGCTTCACATCCTCTCCCCCAGCGACTCCAAGGCACCGGGCGGAAGGGAATGAAGAAAAGCTGCAATATAGTCAGTAGTAGCAAAAGCAGGTGACAAGGAAAGATGTAATTACAGCAGTGTATCAAATGTATAAGTACATTTAACAAATAATATGACAATGACAGAGTATAAGAAAGTAGTGAAACAACATAGAAGTAAGCAGTTCATTTCGTACCTTAACTTATATGAATGCCCATACAAACTTATAATAAGGTTTCCAATTTGGAACCCATCATATAAAAGAGCCCCTACTAATTTATATGATGGACCCGATGCGGTGCAATGCTATGATCATGAAGGATGAATGCAATGCAATGATTATGATATGATGAACTCACCCATGCATTTTGCTATGTCGAAATAGACCTGTAGTTCCCGCTTTTCGAGGGTAGCTAACCACTCAGGCACCTCGCGTCGTGGCCAGACGGAGACTGTGAAATGGGCTCCTCCACAACTAGGCGGGTATGAACACTACCAGACCTAGGCCTATGTACGCCTCAATGCTAAGAACACACATCGGAGACCCTGCGTACTGCTCGCATCATGATGAGTCTTCATAACACGAAAGGGGTCTCTGGGAAGTGGGCACCAAGAGTCCATCCCAACCGGTCTAGAGTCTAACTGCCAGCTTCTGTCTGTGTCACAACTAACAAGCCCGTAGACCCGCCACAAGTAATCCTCCAACCAGGATCATCACACCTCCAAGTATAAACCATGCACATTCATGTAATTTCCATGCATAACCCGTGCTATCAAGCACCCAAGGACTCACCGGAGGAGTCTTCTCACTTTTCACATCATACAAGTCAACTGATGCTAACTAGCATCCAGGGCCCCCAACAACCGGGCCTCCCAATATATCATCATAAGATATAACCATATCTTATAATCCACATCAAGCCAACGCTTCTACCCATACCGAGTTAACGTAACTCTCATGTGGTGGCGTGCGCCAAAACATGGAAATTACTCTATCCGATCCTCCAGGACTACTTGTGGTCACGGTGTCATATTCATATTCTACTAATCAAGTAGGTTTGTATGTATCACCAAAATCCAATCCTCGGGCACGGATCACAGCGTGCTATAATACAATCAAAGGTATCAACCTTATTGTAGGGTTATCACTCATCCAAACCATCCAGTGGATCTCACATGATAGGAACATTAATTCACATATATGCTTTTACGATTCCATGTAAACTAACAATTAACGATGGATCTGGGGAGACATCTCGACAGAATACATCTAGAATTATTATCTCTGGCCCACACTAGTGTGTCCACGATTCACACAATATCTCTGCTCGATCGGCCTTCACATCGACATTTATATCTCCCTTACTACTTATCCAAGACTATAAAATCCAACAAGAGTGTACATATTGTCATCACAAGCCTAATCATCCGATAGACTATCAACTGGTGGGAGCATTTAGGTAAACGAGTCCCCTGAATTCTTCAGTCAATTGTGCATCGAAATACCCCATATCAAGATCATAAAATTCATCTACACCTCGTCTAATGGACATGGGGACTAGGAACTCGTACCACACCAAAGTGGGAGAACCTAAAGTTCCCTGTTTGCTAGCGTCGGCGGTAGCGCTACCGCCAGGCGCTAGCGCTCCAGTCGACGCACCTTTCCGTCGACATTGGATGTCGACGGGAAATCATGCCTTCCGGTCGACTCATCGACTTGCTAGCGCCGGCGGGAGGCGAGCGCTAGCTATTTCTTTCAAACCTCCTTTTCGTCGATCTCAAGGGTCGACAGGAAGTTACCCTTTCCCGTCGTCCCGTCGACTTACTAGCGCCGGCGGTAGGGCTATCGCCGAGCGCTAGCTATTTCTATGTTTGAGTTCACTATATAGATCTGCCCATACACCTTAACTCTCACAACCCTTGAGTTCGATTCACAACCTACTTCGTCAGCATCATCAATGCCGGAATCATTGCCCCAGGCGTCGGTCGCTTTGCTACGTATTTACGGTGCTCTACATTATGTAACACCTCAATTTCCAGTGCAATTTCTTGAGAAACCAAAAGCAGAAGAATACATTTCTCGAGAAATCAAATGACAGGAAATGCCATTTCTCGAGAAAAAAAAGGGCCAGGCCGTTCGTCGAACGCCATTCTGCGAATGCCAGATCGGGCCGTTCGACAAATGTCAGGCCGTTCGTCGAACACAACCTTCAGGACGTTCGTCGAACGTAGCCTTCAGGCCGTTCGTCGAATGCAGCCTTCAGGCCGTTCGTCGAACGCAGCCTTCAGGCCGTTCGTCGAACGCAGCCTTCAGGCCGTTCGTCGAACGCAGCCTTCAGGCCGTTCGTCGAACGCAGCCTTTAGGCCGATCGTCGAACGCAGCCTTCAGGCCGTTTGTCGAACGCAGCCTTTAGGTCGTTCGTAGAACGCAACCTTCAGGCCGTTCATCGAACGCAGCTTCAAAGAGTTCGACAAACGCAGCACGTCGAATTCCTTAAGCGGATGAGGATAATTTCAGCAACCGCCTTAGCTAAGAAAATATATAGGCAACCAAATTACAATTTCCCTTCTAAATTTCTGATATAAATCAAATTAAGTATTTGCTATCTTATAAAAATTAAAGCCCTTTTTAACATGGACTAATCATCATCTTCCCCAATTAGGAAAATTAGGGTTTTCATCTTCTCTTTTCCAATACTGCCTCACATGATCATGGATTTTCACGAAATCAAATCCTATCTCTTCCTTTTGGAGAGAAGAAATGATTGAGGGAGCTTTCGCGGTAATCGGTTCCCTAAGTTGAAAGATCCGGTTTGGTATTTTCCTAATAATCTCCATTAGCTCACAAGCCAAGCTCTTTTGAGCTCAATACCACTCCTAATTTTCTCTACGATCTAGCACCAAGGGAGACGGGTCGGAAGTCACCTTATTTTTCGGCCATGGTTGGAGCTCATCTTTATGGCGGCATGGTGGTGGTCGGCCAAGCTCCAACATTTCTCCAACCTTGCTCTTCCAAGAACCCTAAATTAACCCCCTTAAGGGATGAAGAAGAAGATGAAGAAAAGGAAGAAGGAGAAGAAGAAGATGAAGAAAAATATGAATAGTCATCTGATTAAGAGATCCGCCCCTTTGTCTTAAGAGAGAGAGAAGAGAGAGAGAGAGATAGAGAGAGAGAGAGAGAAAGAGAGCATTAATAAGCATTTAATGAAATCTCCAAGTTCCAAGACTTGTGCCAGCCATTTAATGGCTCTTAATTTCCACCTTTGACTTAGATTTAGGTACTTTAGGCCACCCACCATGGAAAGGTCACGGGTACATATTCGGCCGCTACCGCCAGCGTTAGCAAAGCTAACGCCGACGTTAGTTCCCTTTTTCCCAATTCTTTGCCATTGGCTTTCCCACTCCAGGGGTGATGGTTACACCCACTACTGTAGATCAGGGCACCTTCATGGCACCATAGGACCTCAAGACTCCCACCTAGCCCAAGCATCTCCAAGTGACTCGTGTCACTCGAGGGGTCTAGTTCGAACTGGGATGTCACACCTTGAAAAGAATTGTAAAGTGTCTTGTGCAAACAAATATTTCACCACTTCTCTTTATAAAAAAATATTTATGTGCATTGACATTTGTGGAAGTAAATTTATTTATGTTTATTTAATAATAGTTCTCACTCATTGACAAGCATGTATACTTTATCAAAACACATTTTTGCACACATCATTATCCAATATAAAACTTCCACTCATGAGAATTGAACCTTAAAGCTTCTCTATCCTATTCTCTATAATCTAGAATAAATGCACTACATTGACAAGCATGCTCTTTACAATGTTTATTTTTTACTTGAAATTGCAAATTACTTTACATTGTGAAGCTTATCTTTTCTTGATATTTTTCAATCATGTTTGCATTAACGCATCTCGTGTACTTAAATTCAAACATCTTCTTATTTGACTTAAAACTCATTATATTTTCTATGCTTTAAATTCTTAAAGATGTTCATTTTAACGAATGCTTACCATATTTTCCATTGTGTTTAATATTTAACCAAACATATTGCTCAAATGGTTATTTCATTCTTCACAAAGTGATAATAAATCTTATTGCTAGAATTTTACCCACCTTCTTTTGATAATTCCAAAAGGGGGAGAATAAATTGAAGAAATCTATTATTTAGGAGGAGTAAATTAGAAAATGCATTTATGTAGGGGAGTATCCATATAAGGGGAGTATGCTCTTTTATCACGCTTATCTTATACTATAAACACTTTTCTAATAATAGTTGATTTCTTTCTAGTGGATTTGTTATTATCAAAAGGGGGAGATTGTTGGAGAATGTGTTCCGCATCTCTTTGTTTGAGAATAACAAACTGCACAATGTATTTCATCTTGCTTGTTGTGTGTTTATAGTGCGCAAGAACTACAGCTACAATATATCTATGTGTAGATTGCTGAATGGAGATTGTTGAAACCAGTTTCCCGGTTTCAGCGTTCGAAAGTGGCTTGCGACTAACCCTTACTTGACCTAAGCCTAGACCCTTGACCGATCACTAGGAACTGAAAGACTTAGACTTGATAAACACTTGAATCCACAAATGGACCCCTTAAGCTGCAGCGCGGAGGTCCCACCACATACCCGGAAGCTCACTCAGAACTTCCCCTCCCAAGCCAATGCTGAGCCTGGGCACCTTGGAGGGCACTAAGGATCACCTCACCATCCACCTTCAATGACAGGGGAGGGGAGGGGTAGTGCTTGCTCACACGCGAGGGAGGGGGTAGGAACCAAACCTTCCCAAGGTGCCCATGGGGGTCTATTTATAGACTTTCCCAAAAATGGACTGCGGATAGCCAAGATCCTGCTATCCGCAGTCCAACCATGACCACGAACGGTCAACGCATGAGGGGGAGCGAGTGGGAATCGAGATGCCCACTTCCCCCCTCACGGGAGGCCATGCCGGTCTCCCCCCAATGTACCGGGTGAGTGGGGGAATCCCTTCCACTCCCCAAAGGGGGGTGGCGAGTGGGAGGGCCCCTCCCACTCGCCCCCAAGGTGGCCGGCGAGTGGGAGGACCCCTCCCACTCGCCCGGCGAGTGGGAGGACCCCTCCCACTCGCCCGACGAGTGGGAGGGCCCCTCCCACTCGCCCGAGTGAGTGGGAGGGTCTCTCCCACTCGTCTAAGGGTGATTGGCGAGTGGGAGGCCCCTCCCACTCGCCCGAAGAGAGTCGGGGGAGCGGGTGCTCCCCCCCGCCTTCCCCGCGGCCTCTCTTTGCCTTGGTCGGTTTCGACCGCTCCACGCGGTCGTTTTGTCCGTCCTGGCCACCCTTGCTATCTTGGCTTCATCTGGGTCGGTTCGCACCGACTCGGGAAATATGAGGGTTGTACACAATCCCTGCTCTTTGCGAGCTTGTTCCAAGCTCGAAAAGAAAGTCCAACCCACCTATTTGACGAGTAGGTGGGACCTCAGGGGAATCCACGAAAAGATCTGCCAACGGGACATCCCTGCCGAGCTTTTCGGTTGATCCTGACTTGAGACCGAAGGTGAACCTTTCTCCACTAAGGAACCCTCCTATGGGCCGAGCCCAACTGGAGGTGGAGAAGGCTCAACACCTTGGGTCGGATTAATCTCGACCTGAGGTGGAGGAGAAACTCAGCACCTCTAGTCGAGCCGAGCTCGACCTGAGGTGGGAGGAAAAACTTTCTCCACTTAAGAACCCTCCTATGGGCCGAGCCCAACTGGAGGTGGAGAAAGCTCAACACCTTGGGTCGGATTAACATCGACCTGAGGTGGAGGAGAAACTCAGCACCTCTAGTCGAGCCGAGCTCGACCTGAGGTGGGAGGAAAACCTCTCTCCACTTAAGAACCCTCCTATGGGCCGAGCCCAACTGGAGGTGGAGAAAGCTCAACACCTTGGGTCGGATTAACCTCGACCTGAGGTGGAGGAGAAACTCAGCACCTCTAGTCGAGCCGAGCTCGACCTGAGGTGGGAGGAAAACCTTTCTCCACTTAAGAACCCTCTTATGGGCCGAGCCCAACTGGAGGTGGAGAAAGATCAACACCTTGGGTCGGATTAACCTCGACCTGAGGTGGAGGAGAAACTCAGCACCTCTAGTCGAGCCGAGCTCGACCTGAGGTGGGAGGAAAACCTTTCTCCACTTAAGAACCCTCCTATGGGCCGAGCCCAACTGGAGGTGGAGAAAGCTCAACACCTTGGGTCGGATTAACCTCGACCTGAGGTGGAGGAGAAACTCAGCATCTCTAGTCGAGCCGAGCTCGACCTAAGGTGGGAGGAAAACCTTTCTCCACTTAAGAACACTCCTATGGGCCGAGCCCAACTGGAGGTGGAGAAAGCTCAACACCTTGGGTCGGATTAACCTCGACCTGAGGTGGAGGAGAAACTCAGCACCTCTAGTCGAGCCGAGCTCGACCTGAGGTGGGAGGAAAACCTTTCTCCACTTAAGAACCCTCCTATGGGTCGAGCCCAACTGGAGGTGGAGAAAGCTCAACACCTTGGGTCGGATTAACCTCGACCTGAGGTGGAGGAGAAACTCAGCACCTCTAGTCGAGCCGAGCTCGACCTGAGGTGGGAGGAAAACCTTTCTCCACTTAAGAACCCTCCTATGGGTCGAGCCCAACTGGAGGTGGAGAAAGCTCAACACCTTCCTAATCTAACTGGAGGTGGTAGTGCCCATCCAGGTCCTGGGAGTCTTAGCTCAACCGGGGTGGAGGGACTCAACGCACTCCTGATCTAACTGGAGGTGGTAGTGCCCATCCAGGTCCTGGGAATCTTAGCTCAACCGGGATGGAGGGACTCAACGCACTCCTGATCTAACTGGAGGTGGTAGTGCCCATCCAGGTCCTGGGAGTCTTAGCTCAACCAGGGTGGAGGGGCTCAACGCACTCCTGATCTAACTGGAAGTGGTAGGGCCCATCCAGGTCCTGGGAGTCTTAGCTCAACCAGGGTGGAGGGACTCAACGCACTCCTGATCTAATTGGAGGTGGTAGTGCCCATCCAGGTCCTGGGAGTCTTAGCTCAACCGGGGTGGAGGGACTAAACGCACTCCTGATCTAACTGGAAGTGGTAGTGCCCATCCAGGTCCTGGGAGTCTTAGCTCAACCGGGGTGGAGGGACTCAACGCACTCCTGATCTAACTGGAATTGGTAGTGCCCATCCAGGTCCTGGGAGTCTTAGCTCAACCAGGGTGGAGGGACTCAACGCACTCCTGATCTAATTGGAGGTGGTAGTGCCCATCCAGGTCCTGGGAGTCTTAGCTCAACCGGGGTGGAGGGACTCAACGCACTCCTGATCTAACTGGAAGTGGTAGTGCCCATCCAGGTCCTGGGTGTCTTAGCTCAACCGGGGTGGAGGGACTCAACGCACTCCTGATCTAACTGAAAGTGGTAGTGCCCATCCAGGTCCTGGGAGTCTTAGCTCATCCAGGGTGGAGGGACTCAACGCACTCCTGATCTAACTGGAGGTGGTAGTACTCGATGCTTTCGCGATACAATTCCGCTTCGTGGAACCTTACCAACCTGTGCTCCCATCGGCCAGAGTAACTATCTTAAGCTGGAGTAAGAGGCATGACCAAAGAGATAATCAACATATTCATTAAGGATAAAAACGTTTAAGATCATTGCCACTCCAAGTATTACCAAGGGGGATTCCCTCAACATTCTGAAGGCGATACCCCCCTGATCTCAGGGCCTCCAAGATCACATAGGGCCCCTCCCAATTGGGCTGGAGCTTTCCTACGTTCGCCGACCTTCCCGCGGTGTTGACCTTTTTGAGGACTAGATCTCCTGGGATGAATTGTTTGATTCTAATGTTCTTATCGAAGTACCTGGCCATCCGACGCTTCACTTCCTCTTGTCGAACCGTGGCGAGGTCCCGGAGCTCCTCAACCATATCCAGCGAGAGTCGTTGCTCCTCTTCGTTGCCTATTCTCCAGTCCTCATCCCCTTCCTTGGCAGCTACGACCCGGGGGGATCTGACCTCGAACTCCACTGGGAGCATGGCTTCTGACCCGTGGGAGAGTTTGAATGGCGTTTCGCCCGTTGCCGTGTTTGGAGTTGTTCTCAAGGCCCATAAGACCGAGGGAAGTTGCTCCACCCAGTTCCCTTTCAGGTTCTCCACCTTCTTCTTCAGCAAGTTGACGATGACTTTGTTGGCGGCCTCCACCTGCCCATTGCTTCGAGGATGGTGGACAGAGGCAAAGCGGAGGTTGATGCCCACTTGACCGCAGAAAGTGATGAGTTCATCGCTAGCGAATTGTGGTCCGTTGTCTGTTACTATGGCAAGGGGGAGTCCGTGTCTGCAAATTATTTCTCCCCAGATAAAATTCTTTACTACCTGCGTAGTCGTCTTTGCCAAGGCCTTAACCTCCACCCACTTGGAGAAATAGTCAATCATAACCAGCAAGAATCTCCTCTGACCGCTAGCCTGAGGCAACGGGCCGACCAAGTCCATTCCCCAGATGGCGAAGGGCCAGGGCGCAGTGATCGTCCTGAGCCTTTGCGCGGGTTGAAGTTGGAGCGGCGGGAAGAGTTGACACTTCTGACACTTTTTTGCAAACTCCATGGCATCCCTCCGCAGAGTCGGCCAGAAGTACCCTTGCCTTAGCACCCTCTTTTCTAGGGTCTGACTTCCCGAATGGCTCTCGCATTCTCCGGAGTGGATTTCCTCCAAGACCCTCGGAACTTCATCTTCCGTTACGCACCTTGCTAGGAGCCCGGCCAAGGTCTTCCTGTACAGGCTTCCTTCGCGCATCATGTAGTATGCCGACTTGTACCTGAACCGCCTCTTATCTAGGTCTCCTTCCGGGAACTTGCCCGAGGTCAGGAAGGTGAGGATCGGGTCTATCCACGAGGCTCTTCGATCAATCTCCATCAACTCGCCTTCCTCGATGGATGGGCGGAACAGCTCGGTCACCGTTCCTCCCGCGCGAGGACCGTGCTTCGCCAACTGGTCCGCTCGGGCGTTCTCCTCTCTTGGAATGTGTTGAATGGAGAAGGTGTGGAACCATCCGACGAGGTCCCTAACCTTCGCCAGATATCTCTGGAGGGTTGTCTCCTTTGCTTCGAACTCCCCTCGAACCTGGGAGGCCACCACCATTGAATCTGTGAAAACCTTCACGTCCCGGATCTCCAGCTCCTTTGCCAGACGGAGCCCTGCCACCACTGCCTCATACTCGGCTTGGTTGTTGGTCACAGGGAACCGAATGTGGATCGCTTGCTCGATCCTGGTCCCATGTGGGCTGACCAGAACCACCCCTCCGCCGAGGGAACTTTTTCCTGATGCTCCATCCGCGAACAGATCCCATGCCACCAACCCGGCGGGCTCCGGCCCGTCCACCTCTTTGACGTATTCTGCCAGGAAGTCTGCTACCGCTTGTGCTTTCATCGACAACTGGGGAATGAAGCTGACATCAAACTCGTTGAGCTCCACCGACCACTTTGCCAACCTGCCCGAATGTTCTACTCCCTCCATAATGTTGCGAAGTGGGTGGTCGGTCACCACCCTGATCGAGTGAGCCTGAAAATATGGGCGGAGTTTCCGGGCCGAGATGATCAAAGCAAATGCTAGCTTTTCCAGGACAGGGTACCTCAGCTCCGCCTTCTTCAGGACTCTACTAACATAGTAGATCGGCAGCTGCTTCTTCCCCTCCTCCCGGACCAGGACCGAACTCACTGCCTCGATCCCTACCCCTAGGTAGAGAAAGAGGTCCTCTCCTTCCCTCGGCCCCTGGAGCAAGGGGGCTCGCGTTAGTTGTTCCTTCAAGGCCTGAAAGGCTTTCTCACACTCTGGTGTCCATTCGAATTTCTGACCCTGGCGCAGGGCCTTGAAGAAAGGAGAGCACTTCTCCCCCGCCCTGGAGAGGAACCGACTCAGCCCTGCTAACTTCCCAGTCAGCCTCTGAATTTCTTTCGCGTTCTTCGGCGATTCCAGCTCCAAGATGGCCTTTACCTTGTCTGGATTGGGTTCGACCCCCTCCGGGGTGAGTAGGTGACCCAAGAACTTTCCTCGACTTGCTCCAAAAACACATTTAGAAGGGTTCAGCCTCATCTTGAACCTCCGAAGGGTAGCGAAGGTCTCCACTAGGTCTTGCAGGTGGGACTCCACATCCCTGCTTTTAACCATCAGGTCATCCACGTAGACCTCTAAGTTGCGCCCCTTCTGCTCTCTGAAGACTCGATCCATCATCCTTTGATAGGTTGCCCCCGCATTCCTCAACCCAAACGGCATCATCTTGTAACAATAACATCCATCGTCCGTGATGAACGAGACATCCTTGACGTCGGGCGAATGCATTTGAATTTGATGGTAGCCGGAGAACGCGTCCAAGAAACTCATCACAGGGAATCCGACTGCTGAATCTACCAACGCATCGATCCGGGGCAACGGGTAGCAGTCTTTAGGGCATGCTTTGTTCAACAGAGTGAAGTCCACACACATTCTCCACCTCCCATCTCCCTTCTCACCATGACTACGTTTGAAACCCACCCTGGGTATTGGATTTCTTCCACGAACCCGGCCTCGAGCAGCTTCCCCACCTCCTCTCTGATCGGCCCGACGAGGGTGGGCGACACTTTCCTCTTCTTTTGGCGAATGGGGCGGACGTTCGGGTCGAGGTTGAGGCGATGACATGCCACATCCGCGTCAATACCCGGCATATCCGCAGCACTCAATGCGAAGATGACTACGTTCTGCTGGACACATCTTCGGATCTTCTCTTGATCGGGCCCGCTCAGCCTCCCGCTAATTCGCACCTTCTCCAGCCTTCCACCGCCGCTAATGACCTCTTTCTCGGTCACTTCCTCTGCCACCTCCAACTTGGTCAGATCACCTAACACATGATCTGCCTCATCTGCCTCCTCCCCCTGTCAATGGCCGCAACATGCTGGGGGGAGGCGACCTCCCTGGTTCTTTGCTTCCCGCCATGAGACTCGACTCGGAGCTTTCCGAATTAGCCGCTTCCACGCTCACCGCACCAGAATTTTGAAACCAGTTTCCCGGTTTCAGCGTTCGAAAGGGGGTTGCGACTAACCCTTACTTGACCTAAGCCTAGACCCTTGACCGGTCACTAGGAACTGAAAGACTTAGAATTGATAAACACTTGAATCCACAAATGGACCCCTTAAGCTGCAGCGCGGAGGTCCCACCACATACCCGGAAGCTCACTCAGAACTTCCCCTCCCAAGCCAATGCTGAGCCTGGGCACCTTGGAGGGCACTAAGGATCACCTCACCATCCACCTTCAATGACAGGGGAGGGGAGGGGTAGTGCTTGCTCACACGCGAGGGATGGGGTAGGAACCAAACCTTCCCAAGGTGCCCATGGGGGTCTATTTATAGACTTTCCCAAAAATGGACTGCGGATAGCCAAGATCCTGCTATCCGCAGTCCAACCATGACCACAAACGATCAACGCATGAGGGGGAGCGAGTGGGACTCGAGATGCCCACTTCCCCCCTCACAGGAGGCCATGCCGGTCTCCCCCCAATGTACCGGGCGAGTGGGGGAATCCCTTCCACTCGCCCAAAGGGGGGTGGCGAGTGGGAGGGCCCCTCCCACTCGCCCCCAAGGTGGTCGGCGAGTGGGAGGACCCCTCCCACTCGCCCGTCGAGTGGGAGTGCCCCTCCCACTCGCCCGGCGATTGGGAGGGCCCCTCCCACTCGCCCGGCGAGTGGGAGGGCCCCTCCCACTCGCCCGGCGAGTGGGAGGGCCCCTCCCACTCGCCCGGGTGAGTGGGATGGTCTCTCCCACTCGCCTAAGGGTGATTGGCGAGTGGGAGGCCCCTCCCACTCGCCCGAAGAGAGTCGGGGGAGCGGGTGCTCCCCCCGCCTTCCCCGCGGCCTCTCTTTGCCTTGGTCGGTTTCGACCGCTCCACGCGGTCATTTTGTCCGTCCTGGCCACCCTTGCTATCTTGGCTTCATCCGGGTCGGGTCGCACCGACTCGGGAAATATGAGGGTTGTACAGAGATGATTCTCTAGAAAAAGAGCTAACGCCCCGCGTTAACTTATCGTTGAGAAGGGATGACGTTGAGAAGGGAATGACGTGGAGAAGAAATATTGTCGAGTTCCAAGAGCTCACTCGAGTGTTAAATCTTAACGCGAGCGTTAAGGCCACGTTCTACCACGATCTTGACGATTGCATGATTTCTGCCACGACCGTACACGATCAGCTTAACGCTGGCGTTGAGCTTAACGTTGGCGTTAGCTCTCGAGCCTATTTAAGGAGCTGATTTCTTTTTTCAAAGTTACATGATCTCAAGCTATCATTCCTACCTTCTGTGAGAGCCTTCATCCCTGAATTCAGAGAGCACTCCCATCACCCTCCTTGAAGATCAAGAGTGAGAAGGAGATTTTAAAATAGTCAAACTTGAAGAAGGATGCTCACTTCAACTCCGACGATGGTCATGGAAATTCATCATCATCTCCTTCAGAGCTCTTCAATATAGAGAGTTTTATTTCTGATTTTACGTTGTATTCTTCCATTTTCATTTTGTGGCAATAATTAATTTGCTGTAATTATTTGCGACTAGGCCTTGTGAGGTTTAGGGGAAATTCGTCGCCGTGTGTGTGGCAATTAGGTCTAGGTGTTGATCTAGGGGGAGGCTAGAGGTCGTATCTTGGGTAGATATGTTATAGCCAGTCGGTCCTTAGGAGAAGGCCCGATGTAGGAATAAAAAGTGTTTTTTTCTTTGTCGCCTTAATTTCAAGCGTTATTGAAATTATTATTCTTTGTAACTATCTTTTGAAATATAATCATTGTGTTCATCCTCTATGAATTCCTGGCATTTTATTTCATTAAAGAATTTTTAAGAAAAATCACTTAGGCACAATTTAGAAGAGTTTTATTTTCTGCTGAGCTAACTCCCCGCGTTAACACTAACGCCGACGTTAGCAACAGATACCAGAAAATTCCTTTTTCTACATTAATCTTGAAAAATCACTCTCTTTTATATAAAATTTGTAAACCCCTTATTCACCCCCTCTAAGGGCGCCATAAGATCCAACAAAATTGTCCTCTTTGCCATAAACTGTTGGTTCAATCCAACAACACCTAGTGTAAAGAGCATAAGGCTTGTTAGCAGTCCTGTTGTGAAATTTCCTGAATCTAACAGGTACCTAGGACCCAAGCCAAATTAGGCTCCTAAGGTAAACTAATCCTAATTTGCAGGATTGTCCAATGGCTAGCCAAATGGTATCATGGTTGTTAGACATTTGCTAATCCAGACATAGGACTCAATTAAGAAACCCTCTATTATAGTGTTATGGCTAATATATAGGTTGTAAGCAACTAAGAGGGTGACAGAAAGGTGCACAGAAAATTAAATCATGGTGTTGTGTTCACCAAGTATGGTGTTGTTACAACACGATGCTAAGATTCTGACTAGACGTCAAGATTAAAGTCGTGCAGAAAAATCTCGGTCGTTGGATCTAATCACTTGATCCTAAAAGGTACGTGCCTTTTCACTTTTCGAGACACAATATACTATAAATAGAACAAGCTTCTAGAATAAGCTTACACCTGAATTTTCCCTTCATCTTCTCCACACCAAACCCTTGTTCTCGCAAGCCGCTCTCTCTTCCCTCTACTCCTCTATCTCAATGGCCCCAATAAATGAAGGAAATCTCATCAACATGGGTTATGAAGTGGTGAGAGATGGATTCAAGGAAGCAAATGAGGAGATAAAATCTGTTATCATTTTGCTGGATGCAAACAACTTGGAGTATGCTCCGTGTGAACCTTCCCTGATAATGAAAAATGAGGTAATGGAGATTTTCTCTAATGCAAGATAAAGTACCTCTAGAAAAGGGATAAAGACAAACATAAGAGGGGCAAAGTTTAAAGTCAACCCTAAAAGGTTAATCAAAGCCTTGCGTTTGACCAGGCTTAATGATGAGGAGGAGGATGAGGAGGTGACAACTCTCGAAATCATTGAGGTCCTAGAATGGTGTGGGCACTCAAATAAATCTTATGGATCTATTCTGAGAAGAAAATTTAATCAAAATGACAAGCTGCTTTCTGATATAGTTGGCAAGGCTTTCCTCTGCAAGTCAGGCTCACATGATAAGATCTCCAAAAGTATGTTTGAGCTAATCGCTAGAATAATTCTTATAAAGAAGACCCACTAGTCCCAACTAATGTTCTCCAAAATACAAGAAAGTTTTAGCATGCCATGCTTTGGCAAGATTATATCCTTGTACTTGTTGAACACCATCCCTGAGAAACTCAACAAGAAATGTGGCACCAAATTTCATCATATGAAGAGGATTGATATTAAAATTCTGGAGAGATGGGAGAAGGTGATATCAAAACATCCAAAGGAGAATAAGAAAAAGGAGGAAGATAAATGAAAGAAGATTGTTGTAGCTCAGGACAGTGAGGAGGAGAGTACTACGAATGCAAGTAAAGAAGATCATGACCCCACTCTATCATCCTCAGAAGAGGAGGCAACTTTGAAATATTTCACAGTTTAGGTGTCACTGTCAGGGGATGAATATATGATGAATGACATTAAGAGGAGTGCTCCAGCTCAGTGGTAGATGGAGAAAGAACCTGCTAAAGAGAATGGAGGTGAAGGCTTGAAGGTGATCGTAGCCTTAATTATTATAGTGAAATTCATTGATGACACTACAACTACTGAGGGGGTCTCATATTGAGCTCCCAACCCGAGAGTCACAAGAATTGGAAATCATTCAAGTGGATGAGGATGTCATCCACTCTGGTATGGCAGTCCAACAGGACCAAGATGAATTTGTTGAAAGAAAACCCCCTTCCGCAATATATGATGAGGCAGATGTGTCTGACCTTCTGAAAGAAATCCACTTAAATAGAGCAAATCACGAATCAGAACATCCCAGCTCCTCCAAAGGACAAGTTCCTGTGGAGTCATCTTCTTCCATGCTGATTCAGATCAAGATGTTGTTGGATGATCAAAGAAGGCACTTTGAAGAGTATGTTGATAATGCAGCCAGTGATTTGAGAAGGGATCAGTCAAGGAGATAACATGGTTGAGAATTGAAATGAACATTTTAAGAGAAAATAGAGTTAATTTCTTTATGAGGGCAGCTCCAACAGTGGACCATACTGCTACACAGCAAGAACTCACCCACAAGGGTCTGGCTGATTTTATTGAAAATCAATGTACAACATCTGAAAATCTGCAAAATTCCTTCAGGCTATATCAACTAAGATAGCAGAAAGCAGAATGAATATACTTGAAAGAATAGACTTCTGCAATCAAACCCTGGATGGTCATTTGCTTGAAACAAATCTCTCTAATGGAATCCTCATGCTGAAGGGTAAAATTGCTGATATGGAAAAATCTATGAGCCAACACATAAGTAAGGAAGTTCTCCAAGGAGAAAGATAAGTTGTCAAGGATAGTAGTGACCATGTCATCTGGACTTCAAATACAGTAAGAGAAGCACTGAACCTACCAACAATCAACTATGATGACCCCTTAGATGATGTACCTGTAGCTATTCCCTATGAAGTAAATTATCCAATCCCTATCTAAGCCAAAGGAAATGAAGTTTCTACTTAAGAGAATGAGAAAGAATAGGTTTAGAGAAGAAAAGGAAAGCAGACCTGATTATGAGTAGTGTAGCCCTAAATCAAGAGAAATCATTCTAACTGCCTGGGAGCATATCAAGCTAGAGAACTGACAGAGGAAAGCTTTACAGTACACCTGAATGGGACAAGTTTGAAAAACAAGAGGAAGTAAGGAGAGCTTTCAACAATGACAAACAAGCTGGCAAACTTCCAGAGGATGTTATTGAACCGCCAAGATATCTTCCCAAACCTCAAGTATTCCATACAAGACAAAAGCAAAAGAAACAAGAGGTGGAAGAGAAGAAAGCCAAGAGAGCCATGGGAGGGGTTGTGATTAAAGAATAAGAATTTAATTATTCTGATGGGCAAATGTTGTTGATCTGTTAAAAACATTTAATCTATTTATAATATATTATTGTTGTTGTCCTTAGATTTGCTTGAACCTTCATATATATATATATATATATATATATATATCTATTTTGCTCATACATAAATACTCTGTCTGTGCTCAAATGCTGATGATTAATTTACCGTGCTTTGAAAGTGCACAGTTAACCACACTAGAATTCTCTAGAGGGGGGTGAATAGAGATTAAAAATACTTTGTGCAATTATATATATATGTGTGTAATAATCACAGATTTAAACTTCCCACACACCAACAAGAATTAAGCAAGTAAAGAAGAAAAATAACAAGAAGAAAATCACAGCACAACACAAGGAAATATAGTGGTTCCCCAAACTTTGGGTAGTCCACTCTTCTACCCCCTTTGGTAGGAATTCACTAACTTGCACTGAGTCTTTTAATAAGGAGACTCTTAGAACCAGACTGAGTCTTTTGATAAGGAGACTCTTAGAACCAAACTGAGTCTTTTGGTAAGGAGCTCTTAGAACCACTACAACTGAATTTTTTTGAAGAGAGATTCTAAAAACTCTTTTACACAATTGAAAATAGAATGAGAAGAAGAAGTAGAACAAGTAGAAGAACAGAAGACAATATATGTAAGAAAGAATCTTCTTCCTAGCAAGAAGATTAGAAGCACAAGTATAGTGAATATGATCTCTCTTCTATAGTGAGAAGGAGATTGTAAGCTTTTCTCTCTTTTGTGAGAGCTTTCAGAATTTGCAGCAGAATGGCTTCAGAAGGAGAAGATGAAGGCTTTTTCTTTTCTGCAGCACACTATCTCTTTTCTCAATTTTCTCACTCTTCACTTGGGAGCTCTTCCTCTTTTTCAAATGTATATATGGTGGATCACTTCTTGTTATTCTCTGCCGACCTCCTTCTTATTTATAGCTCTGTTTAAAATATATTGCTAAGATGGAATAATCAATTAGCAGACACAGAAATAGAAAGAGATAAGAGTTTCCATAATTAATATTTCTGTAGAAGGAAATGAATTCATTCTGATTTCAAATAATATCCATAATAGTCTTAATCAAATTAGCCAAGAATCAAATAGTAGGAAAGGCTGATTCAGAACGGCTATAAAAGAATAATATCATTCCATAAAAAATCAGATCTACAGAAAGAAGGAAAGAGATCTGGCGTGTTTTTGATTTACTTATAGATATCGACGTGCGTCGATTACTATTCGACGTAAACGTCGATTTCATCCTGGCTAGACGTCGAGAGGAGAATAAGGAAGGTGCGTCGATAAAGGTGCGTCGACTTTATCAAATGCGTCGACTAGAAGTCAGAGGTACATCGACTATGATTACGTTGAATTCTTCTAAGAGTTACTTCGACTCATTCTGAGAGAAACGTCGACTATATTTCGACGTTGCGTCGAATACTATTCGACGCATATTTACTTAGCCTAATTTTTCATACTTAGAATTTATATTCTTCTTAATTCTAGGGGTTAAGATAAATCATTTCCCCAACAATCTCCCCCTATTTGTCTTAACCCTATATAGAGAGAAATTGTATCAGCTTATAATCAATAAAGCAAAGCATTTATATAGAGAAAAAAATATGCTAAGCAATCAGAAGAAGATAGAATAAGAAATTATATAAACAAATTTCATGTTCAGTTGACTAATCAGCATTTGAGCATAGACAATTGTTCAAATAGAGTATATCATCATTGTTCAGGGGTAGGAGGAGTTTTTCTCTTCCTAGTAAATACTTTTGTGGGTTGTTCCTTCTCAGTAGCAGGTGATTCCCTCAGCTCCCCCTGAGTCAAAGTAGTTTGCTCCCCCTGGAATGGAACTTCCTTTGAGCCTTTTTCTTCTACTTCAGTTTCTCTTTTATCTCTAGTTTCAGGTATAATAGCATCTGGCTCCCCCTGAGCTTCAACTTCCTCTTCAGCTTCATTCTCTGCTCTACTTGCCTCCCCTTGCAATAGATCCACTTGTTGTGCAGCTTCTCTTGCTATAGTCAGTACATTTGATATCTGCTCTTCAGTATGTAGCTCTGATACTACTTCATTCCCAATGGTCTTGAGTAGAGCTACACTGTCAGATTTTGAAGAATGAGAGGTTTTGTGAGAGGGAGTTGTGGTTGGAGAGCTGCTCTTCATCTAACTTCTCCCCCTTCTTGACCTTCTTAGCCAAGGAAGTTAAGAAAGATCTGGTGACTTTAGAGGAAGAGATAGAGGTCTTCAGGCTTTGCACAGAGGCACTGACCCCATCTATTTGGGTCTGCATGTGTAAGATGGAGGAATGAATCTTGGAGTAGTGCCCATCCAGCATTGCTTGGAATCTTTGGGCTGTGGATTGGATGCACTGCGTGATGAGGTTTTCAGTGGATGGAGATGTTTCAAAATGTGGTGGTGGAGGAGGAGAATGTGATGAAGGTGGAGAGGGGACTGTATCAATGTGATGAGATATATTTGATGGAGGAGGAATAAAGGACGGTTGAGCAGGTGACTGAGTTGGTATTTGTGAAGGTGTGGATGATGATGGTACAGAATAGATGTTTGTATGAGTAGGAGGGGGGGGGGGGGGTAGGTGAAGATGGATGGGCAGGAGAGATAGGAGGAGATGGAGTCCTTTCAGGAATGGAACCAGACTTGGGAATTTGCCTAGTCCATTTAGAGAAGAGGGCTATTGACATCCTTTTTCCGGGAGGGATAGGGATTCCTTTTGACCTACATAGGTCAGGGAAGGAGTGGAAGAGTACTTGACTCATGATTCTCATATAGGCATTCTCTTTGTGAGAGTATTTGTAGCCTATCATTTTGAGCAGGAGGCTGGCCCAGTCTACCTTCTTCTTCAGCATAAGGGCCCCCATGTTCAGTTGTTGTTTGGGTACTGCATCATGGGCAAAGATCTTGCATAGTAGAATTTTTCCTACTATAAATGCCAGTAATCTATATTCATCATAAAAGTCAATTTTCTTCAGGTGGATTGGTCTATCTTTTGAAAACTTCATGGTGATTAACAGATTCTTGATTTCATCAGGAGTGAGTTCCACAGGTTCATCACCTGATAAGGGAATGATGAAGGAGACTTGTTTAGTTGCTCTTTAGAAATTGATTTTCTTTCCCTATTTGAGTTGAACAAAGATAACATTGGAATGTACCTGATGGAAGATCAAAGGTGGTCCTAATGTGTTCTGCAGAGATTGAGACAGGTGTCTCATGGATTGTTCCTTGGATTTCTCCTTGTTCAGATATCTGAACATGAGTCATGAGCTCTGTGAGTTCTGTCTCCAGGAGCTTGCATCTTGTGGAGATGAGCTTGTCTAATCCAGCTTCAGTAAACAGAGTTATGATGCTCTTGTAATTTTCTGCGGTGGCTTGGAAAGATTCGAGGTCAATGTCAAAGCCTGAGTTGGTCTTAGGAGCCATTTTAGGTCAGTGAGAGAGAGGAAGAAATGGTTGGACTGAGGAACAAGAAGGATGAAAGATGCAGATGTCGTGAAGGTTTCTAACTGAAGAGTCTATTTAAGTCAGGTGAAACGTCGAAACGAGGCACAACTCGAGGCTTATTCGGTACAACAGTGGATGTGACCGAAAATATTTTAGTATTGCCGCTCATTTTCATGAAGTCGACGTTACGTCGAGTGGAATTCAACGTGAGTGTCAATATAGTCTGGTTTGGGATGATAGGGTTTCCTATCGACATATGCGTCGATTGGAGTCGATGCATGCGTCGATTTTATTTATTGAACTGAGTTATCGACGGTGCGTCGATTCGAAGTCGACGTGACTTTATTTGACAGATTCTGGGTTTTCCTGAGGGATTCTTTCTTCCTAATCCTAAAGTTTTCTAAGTTATCCTAGGACTAGTTTTATGAGCAATTTGATTGATTATGCCAACACTGTTTGGCAGTGTGGCCAATTTTATTGCAAATATAACACCTGATTTTCTTTTGACTAAGAAAATTTGAGTTTAGAGAGGGATAGTGGTGTTGATTAGGATAGAAATTTTGATTAGGATAGAAGCTTTGACTAGGATAGAAATTATGATCAGGATGAATGAGTCCTGAATGGGGGTTAAGATGAAAGGTTTTTGGAGAATGGAAGTGTTCTGTCTTTATGTTGCTCTGAGTTTGTATGCGTCAAAATCTATTCGACGTATGTTGATAGTTGCGTCGATTTATATTCGGTGCTTTCTCCAGATTGCGTTGATCTGGAATCGATGCATGGAAGAAGTTGCGTCGATTTGAAGTCGACGTTCTTTTATTCAAGCGTCGAATTGAGGTCGAAGCATCTGAGAGATTGCGTCGAGTAGAATTCGACGCACTATCATTCATGCGTCGATATGAAGTCGACACAGTTGTGTTTTCACAAACTTTATTTTTCCCTTTTTCTGATTTTATTTCTTTATGAGTTGTTTCTCTTGGCCTAGTTATCTTCTCAGAAGAAGTTTGAGAGTCATCAGCTGAATAGTATGATGTTTCATCAAATTGGTTTATTTCCTTGAAGTCTTCTCCCTTATTTTGTAAGTCTTTTTCTTGGTTTGTTGATTTGATGGGTTTAGTAAATTTAACAGGGCTCATCCAAGCAGGCTTGTTGGATGGAATTAGACTAGCTGAGGGATCAGCTCCTAGTCCAAGATTTTTATGTCTTCTTATTTGTTTTTCTGTGATTTCTTTGAGTGTTTGGCTTCTCATTTTTATTGATTCTTCAAAAGCTTTTGCTTGGGATACCTTATTCTTAAGAAGCTGGTTTTCTATTTTAGTCCTCTCTATTTCTTTTTCTATGATGTTAGCCCTTAACTCATGATTTTTAGAACAAGTATCCTCTATATTTCTCTGGTTTTTAATGACATTAATTTGTTCTTTTAGATTCTTAATTTCTTGTTTAGCTCTTAGTTGATCTAAGCATAATCCTTTAAAATCATTTTTGAAATCATCACACAGAAAATCTATGTCATCAAAGATACTTACCTCATCCTTATCCTCAGATTCCTTTATGAGAATAAGGCTATTTTCTTTATCATCTTCAGAAGAGATGCTTCCTTCTGATTCTGTCTCACTCCAAGATTTAGCAACATCATCTTTCTTTGAGTCTTCAAGAGCCATTAAGCATAGGTCTTCTTGCTTAGACTCTTCATTGTCACTTTTAGAAGAGGAGCTGTCCTCAGGGCTTCTACAATAAAGCCTCTTTCTTTCTTCTTTCCCTTTTTCTTGAGATCTTTCTTTTTCAGATCTTTCTTTGTCTCAGCATTTTCTGGACATTCTGGGGCAATATGTCCAGGTTTCCTGCAGGAGTAACAAATGATTTCTTTAGTAGGAGTTTTATCATACCTTGGTTTTGATTCTCTCCTTTTAGACCCATCTGTTCTGACCCATTTCTTGAATCTTCTCGCCAGGAGGCTGAATAACTCTTCTTCAGTGACAGAGGTTTCTTCTTATGTTGCTTTCAAAGCAATGTTTCTATCTTTTGAGGAGGTTGGAGTGCTTCCTCTTCTTTCCTTCTCTTCTCTGGTTTTCAGCAGTTGCTCATAGGATTTGAGTTTTCCTAAGAGGGCATCTGTTGAGATTTCCTTTTGTCCTCTTGTATCTCTTATTGCCCATATTCTTGAGTCCCATGAACTTGGGAGACTCATTAACAGTTTGTCATTGATTTCTGTGAGAGAGATCTCTCTATCCAGGCTCCTTAATTGATTTATGATCAGACTGAATCTATCATACATCTCAGATATGCTTTCTTCATGCTTCTTTTGAAAGTTCTCATATTGGGAGATCAATAGAGCCTTTCTATCTTTCCTTTCATCAGCACTTCCTTCTACCATCTTTGTAAGAGCCTCCCATATTTCTTTGGCTGATTCACAGTCAACAACCCTTTGAAAGATTTCATCTGAGAGGGTTGAGACAAGAATGTTTACAGCTTTTGCATCACATGTTCCTGCCTTCTTTTCTTTAGCTGTCCACTCAGCCTTTGGCACAAGTGTTTGAGTCACTTCACCACTTGAGTCTCTTCTATAAGGCTTGGGAGGACCTGTCAAGATAACATTAAATAATTCTTCATCAATAGAATTCATATAAATCCTAATTCTTGTTTTCCAAATTGCAAACTTTTCAAGATTGCACATTGGTGGTCTGGTGGAAGCATAATCCTTGATTTGCGCCATGTGAAAAATAATTTTTAGAAATATATATATATATATATATGAGGTAGGATCTTTTTGATCAAGGAGTTACCCTTTTTAGATCAACCTCCCTCTGATACCAATTGAAAGTGCACAGTTAACCACACTAGAATTCTCTAGAGGGGGGGGGGGGTGAATAGAGATTAAAAATACTTTGTGCAATTATATATATATATATATGTGTGTAATAATCACAGATTTAAACTTCCCACACACCAACAAGAATTAAGCAAGTAAAGAAGAAAAATAACAAGAAAAAAAATCACAGCACAACACAAGGAAATATAGTGGTTCCCCAAACTTTGGGTAGTCCACTCTTCTACCCCCTTTGGTAGGAATTCACTAACTTGCACTGAGTCTTTTGATAAGGAGACTCTTAGAACCAGACTGAGTCTTTTGATAAGGAGACTCTTAGAACCAAACTGAGTCTCTTGGTAAGGAGACTCTTAGAACCACTACAACTGAATTTTTTTGAAGAGAGATTCTAAAAACTCTTTTACACAATTGAAAATAGAATGAGAAGAAGAAATAGAACAAGTAGAAGAACAGAAGACAATATATGTAAGAAAGAATCTTCTTCCTAGCAAGCAGATTAGAAGCACAAGTATAATGAATATGATCTCTCTTCTATAGTGAGAAGGAGATTGTAAGCTTTTCTCTCTTTTGTGAGAGCTTTCAGAATTTGCAGCAGAATGGCTTCAGAAGGAGAAGATGAAGGCTTTTTCTTTTCTGCAGCACACTATCTCTTTTCTCAATTTTCTCACTCTTCACTTGGGAGCTCTTCCTCTTTTTCAAATGTATATATGGTGGATCACTTCTTGTTATTCTCTGCCGACCTCCTTCTTATTTATAGCTCTGTTTAAAATATATTGCTAAGAGGGAATAATCAATTAGCAGACACAGAAATAGAAAGAGATAAGAGTTTCCATAATTAATATTTCTGTAGAAGGAAATGAATTCATTCTGATTTCAAATAATATCCATAATAGTCTTAATCAAATTAGCCAAGAATCAAATAGAAGGAAAGGCTGATTCAGAACGGCTATAAAAGAATAATATCATTCCATAAAAAATCAGATCTACAGAAAGAAGAAAAGAGATCTGGCGTGTTTTTGATTTACTTATAGATATCGACGTGCGTCGATTACTATTCGACGTAAACGTTGATTTCATCCTGGCTGGACGTCGAGAGGAGAATAAGGAAGGTGCGTCGACAAAGGTGCGTCGACTTTATCAAATGCGTCGACTAAAAGTCAGAGGTACGTCGACTATGATTACGTCGAATTCTTCTAAGAGTTACTTCGACTCATTCTGAGAGAAACGTCGACTATATTTCGACGTTGCGTCGAATACTATTCGACGCATATTTACTTAGCCTAATTTTTCATACTTAGAATTTATATTCTTCTTAATTCTAGGGGTTAAGATAAATCATTTCCCCAACATGCTTAAACACTGTAAATATTAATAGAGTTTCTATTGTCCATTCATTACATTAATTCTTAATAGTAAGAACATTAATTGCTACTACCAAGTCATTATTGTATGTCAATAAGTAGATGATAAGACTCTAAATAGGTATGTAACTTACTACTTAGTGAGCTCACTAGCCATAAAATTCTAGATTACTGAATGAATTAATCTGAAGTAAACCTGCTCCTACTGAGGCGGTTATGTGCCTCAGTTGAGAGAGAGGAAGGAGTTTGGTAATACTCTAATTGAGGGGGAGCCTCACATTGAGCTGCCATCTCAAGATGTTGAATTGGCTAGTGCGAACTGATAGGTTGAAAGTACAAGAAAGCTGCTAAGTATGTGGGACTAAATAATTGTTCCATGAAGATGTCAGAAAAGGGGAGAGAAGATATCATAGCATAATATAATATAAACAATAAGGGGAGAGAATGGAGTGAGTATAGTCACAAAGAAAATGCTTAACTATTTTTTATTCTCTATATGATCATTATCATTGGTTGAGATTCTGACTTCTTTAAATAAGGGGGAGATTGTTGGAACTTTGTCCTCAATTTTCCTGATTTGATGAATTCCTCAAGTCAAAGATAAAGACACTTTGAATTTGACATGTTTGTTCTAGATGATTTTAGGTACTTGGCAGTGCAAGTCTAACATAGGGCTAAATATAGTGTCATCAGATATAGTTTTGCCAATGTAATCCCTCATTGTGCAAAACACCATGTCGATATATGATCTAGACTATATTAGACTTGACATTAACTTTCAATCATCGAGTATAAAGGTCTTTCAAGTGAGCTGAAGCAAAGGAGCTGAGTTATGAAGATCAAAATTTCCATAAGGCAAATATCATCTTGGTAAGATTCAATATCATCAATTGAAGGTCTCGAAATCTTCTAAAAGACTCTAAGCTCCAAGACGATATCATCGTGTATACTCATAGTATCACTCTTTTCATCTTTTCTAAGAAGAAGAAGAATATCTAAATAACATATTTGTAACATACTTTCCAAGACGATATCATCTTGACAATGTTAAAATGTCTTCATATCATCTTAGAAGTATGCTACATATAGTTTGAAGAGTTTATATGAAGGAAGAAATTGACTAAGTCAATTATCATCGAGGTCGCTCGAAATGTCATCGAGGAACCAAGATGACATTTCATGAATAACAAGACAAATCATTTAGAAGAGCTCAAATATCACCTTGATGATCATGAAGTTATATCAAGTCGAATTGTGCTGAGGATTCAACTAGAAGGTGCAAGTAACAAAGTATCGTCTTAAAGACTATGAAGAAATATCAAGTCGATTCGTGTAGAAGAATCAACTAGAAGGCTGAATGAATGAAATATCATCTTGAATAAGAGATAACAAGATGATTCATGCAGACTATTTGTCTAGAAGAATAAAGCATGAAATATCATCTTAAAGACCACCAGTCACCAAGACGATTCATATAGACAATTTGACCAGAAGAATACACTATGAAATATCGTCATGAAGACTATCAAAGGCATCAAGCCGAATTGTTCAGAAGAATTGAAGTAAAGCTTTACACAGTGCAAATTCATCCTGAAGAAGTAAATTCAACTAACATCTAGTCGAATCGTTGAAAGGCATGAATTCAAATTAAAGTGTGATTTTGGCATCACGTCATTTACTGTCGCCGCAGATTGAGCCAATGAATCTCGTTTGCTAAGGGAAAATTTTTCTGACATAATGTCAGTACTAGAATCAACCGTTAGACATTCTTGTCTTATAAAAGGGAATGCGACGTTGATGCAAATCCTAATCATGAATCTCAAAATTGACATATCAAAAAGAAAAGCTTTTCTGCCACTAAAAAATCTGCTCCATTGAAAAGCTTAAGGAAGGAGAAAACAAGCAGAAAGCAAATCCATATTCTTCTACAAGAAGCAAGGTCGATAAAAGTTGATGATTCAGATCAAGGATCGTTCAGCTAAAAGAAGGTTCTTCATTTGTGCAGAAGATTTGTCATTGATTCATCCACTACATCTGTAGGAAGATTCTAGTCGAAGTCAATCTTCATCAAGACTTCAAGAAGACTCTAAAGCATTCAAGCTTACTTATTTTGAATCTATAGAAAGTTTGTAATAAAACTTATTAACACCGTAGGATCTCTCTGGGATTTGAGTTGTAGGATTCTCGAGTGAAATTTGAGTTGTAGGGCTCTGTCTAGCATGAGCGTAGGAGACTTTATCTCTGAGGTAGGAAGCCAGTTAGAGCTTCTGAGTTGTAGGATCTTGCGGAATATGAGCTAGGAGACTTGGCCTCTGAGGTAGGAAGTCGGACAGGGCTTCTGAGTTGTAGGTTCCTTGGGACCTTAGGTAGGAGTCGCTGTCTCTGAGTTGTAGGATCCTACAGATCTAGTTTTAGCGGAGATTGTCGAGTCTAGCACACTGCTAGATAGGCGAAGGGGGACAGTGGAGTACCTAGAGACACGTTGTCTTGGGGAACCACTATAAATACTTTGTGTCTATGCTGTGATTGATGTGTGGTTGATGCACTTACATTTACTATTCCGCAAAGTTTTTAAAAGTAGCTGACATCACCTATTCACCCCCCCCCCCCCCCCCCCCCCCCCCCTCTAGGTGAAGAAATACCTAGGCTATCATAAGACATTAGTAAATTCCCTTGGGCTATTTTGAAGAACAAGAAAGGAACTTGAAGGTGGATTCGATCAACGCTCATTCAACGTGAAGGACGAACGCATCAACAATGATGACCACTTGCATTCCTTCGTCATCTCCTTTAGAGTTTCATTATATGGAGTATTTGCTTCTGAGTTCATATTGTTCAATCTTTTATTTCTCTTTCATCTTTTGACTGTCTTTTTATTGGTAGTGGAATTCGTCGTGGTTGTTGGCGACTAGGTCATGCGCGGCTTAAGGAGGAATTTGTTGTTGGTGTCGGTGACTAGATCTAGGGTTTAGATCTAAGGGCGGCTTGAGCCCTTATCTGCGGAGAGATAGGCTAGAGCTAATAGGTCCTTGTGAGAAGGGTCGATATTGAAAAAAAAGGGTTTTCATTTTCCACATTGATTTCTAGCGTTATAGAAATCAACATTTTGTAATCAAATTTCATATGAAATAAAATCATGTCTTTCGCTATTTTTATTAACTTGATTTTATTTATTATTCTCTAAAATGTGTTGAAATATATTTTCTCTCAAATCTTTAAAGAATTTATTATTATTATTATAACTTTATCAAAATAAATTCTAACTTTCATTAAACCTTTATTCACCCCCTGCAAGGGTGCTAGTAGATACAAAAGTGGTATCAAGGGAAGGTTATTCCAAAACAGTTTTACCATTGGGAATAATGGTGCATCGTGATCTCGCTTTCAATGAGGGGCAAGGGATTAGTAGGCATCTATTGTTCACCGGATCTGATTATAATTATTGGAGGAGTAAGGTGCGATATTTCTTAATGACATTAACCCTAGATGTATGGGCAATGATAGAAGAACGCGCTGCTCTCCTCTTACAATTATTGTTGGAGAAATAACTATGGAGAAACCTAAAGATAATTGGGATGATGGAGATGTAAGATCCATCTCATCCTTACAAGAGAGTTCCCGGATCTTATGCCCAGAACCGCCGCCTTATGGTAACACCAATTCACGGGTTAGTCACCACCGCTCGACGTCGATCCTACTGGCTAGTACAATCATATCACAGGCCAACAATTAAGAAAAGTAATAGTCCACAAAGAGTACGAAAAAGAGTGCAAGGGCTTATGACCGGTATATATCCAAATATAATAGAAGAACACACTCTCTCTCACTACACAATGTGGAATCTAATCAGAAGTATCTCAACATCCTGTCGATGGGTAGTAGTAGTAATGCGCGGTAGCTGCTCCTCAGGTCCTGCCATTGTGTCCTACTAGTCATACTGCTGCTCCAGCTACTCTATTTCCTAGTATTATGTCCGCATCTGACCGTTAGTCAAAAATACTAATCAATTTTATCCCTGCCTCCCCCCACGACTCATAAGTACCGTGCAGGAGGACGAAGCGGAGGACAACAAGGGATAAAGAAAAAAACATATGACATGGAACTGAGTTAGCATGTATATATAAGTAGAACACGTATATTCTAAGCTAACAGTATATATAAGTAGAATGCATACATTCTATGCTAGCAGTATATATAAGTAGAATACATATATTCTAAGCTAGCAGTATATATAAGAAAGTGAGCAAGAAGTACAGCAGTAGAGAAATAGTAAGTTGAGCAGTAAATAGGTAAGTGCGGCTCAAGTAAAGGTAATAGGTAAACTACTATACTATCATCACAAAGAGTACTTTAACTTATATGAATGCCCATACAAACATATAAGTTAAGATTTCTAGAATTGTAAATTATCATATAAAAGATCGCATACTAATTTATATGATAAGAATCTGTAAGTGCGTATGCCTATAGAATGTATGAACATTGTGATATGTTATGATATGTTCATACAGTGCAACTCACACACATGACTATGCGCGCACAGACCTTTTGTTCCCGCTTTTTGGAGGTAGCAAGCCTCTCAGGTACTTCCGTCATGGATACGGAAACAGTGGATCGGGCACTCTACTCCTAGGCGAGTATACACAATACCAGGCCTAGACCTTACGTACGCCTCTATACACATCCTAGGTGCACTTCCTTGAGCTCACATGTACTCTTGCTGGCAAACCCACCAGTCTTTTATGGTCGGGTGTGGGTTATTAGGGATTGTCCACACAAACCGCAGTAAAACATCCTACTGGACCTCTAAACCACCACACCATGCCAGAGTCAACGTACTTCCATCGGTGTGATGACTGGACTAGTACCAAAGATCCGCAACTATTTATGCACATGCAATGTTTTACCTTACTCACCCGAGCTTCCAGCTAGCAGGACCAACCCGTCCTGATATCATAACCTCCCGAGCCTCCAGCTCGTAGGACTAACAAGTCCTTATACCATTTCATCTCATACTTTGGGACGAGGTTTACCTTCATCAAGTTTTCCTACTTAAACTACTTTTGTCTATGTTTAGTTTATTGTAATGATTTAATGTGAATCCTGGACTTCCCGAGGTCTACCCGGTGAGGGGCTCGCAGCAGTACTAGAAGGTATGCTCTGGTGACATTCTAGACCTTCCTTTCTCAGGATATTTACTTTTATTGGTGGCTACCCATTGATAATATCACTCTCATTGTTACACTTAAACTAACCTATGATGACTTATGATACTTGTAGGGTAGTGACGGTCTATCGTCGGACACCGAGACTAGAACCCCCCTTAATATCCTTGTACACTAACACTTAACACAATTTGGTGCTTTCCCTAGGACTTCAACCAGAAGTCTATGACACTCCAATTGCCACTAAATCAGTTGGCTTTAACCCCTATGATCACCTCCAAGATCTACCCTTGAGCAAACATTCTACAGAACGATGCCTAACCCACTTGACCTCCAATATACGGTGTGTGGTGTAATCCCTTACGCATTTATCTACATGCCCCAAGATTCATATTAATGAATCACCATGATCATAATATCATCATAACTTCCTAAGGTAGAAAATTCCCCAAATGTTTCATTTGTTCGACATACGACATGATTCTAAATTAATATTCAACTATAGGACAAAATGTTCTCCAAAAATTCTACAACTTATAGGGGCTGATATAAATGATGTCCTACATATATGTTCCAAATTTCATTCAGGTCCTAGATGTTCTTGATGGTTTATTCACTACATCATTATTTTACTAATCACATACCATCACACAAAATGAACTAGTTCTGATCTTAAAGATGTAACTATCATTATTCTTTGACCAAATGATCCAAAATTCATAGCATAGGCTCATCATGACAAGGTTAAGAAATGATCAGAAATTCATAATATTCATAACTAATTTGGCCATAAATAATTTTTTTTAGATTCATGGCATATATCATTTACACATGAAGTGTATATTCTAGAAGTCATAATGTTCCAAATAAATTACCAGAGGTAAATATTGATAAAATATTATGTCTGATAGAGTTTCATAATTTTGCATAATAATTATGACCATAATCCTCATGCTTAAATGTTGATATCAGTTTGTCACATTGCACAGCAAGTACTAAAATAATCCATTCAAAACTTCTGGGAAAATTATCATAGGTTGATAGTGTCCTAAGAATAGCTTAACCACAATTTCAGATTTTTCCAAGTAATATTGACCACAAAATATCAATAATAAAAAAGTGTGACAAATGAAATTCTTGGTAATTCCCTAGGTAAATGATTTTCAAAATTCATACTAAAATTTCCAGAGATATAATATAACATAATTCACCATGTGACAGAAGATTGGATTTTTCTTAAGTCATTAGGTTATCTTTATTTCCTTTATACACTTATGTGACATAATTATAATTTAGTAAATACCTAGGATTTCTGACTCCAAAAAACCTACTAAAATTTCCAGAGATGTAATATAACATAAATTACCATGTGATAGAAGATTGGATTTTTCCTAAGTCATTAGTTCATCTTTATTTCATTAATAAACTTATGTGACATAATTATAATTAAGTAAATACCTAGGATTTCTGACTCCAAAAATCCTATTAGAATATCTAGAGATGTAATATAACATAAATCACCATGTGACATAAGATTGGATTTTTCCTAAGTCATTAGGTCATCTTTATTTCATTAATACACTTGTGTGACATAATTATAATTGTTGAAAATTTTGAAGTGAAGTGGAGGTCGGGCGGTCTGTTCTTGAGACCGCGCGGGTTGTCTACCCATAGCAGGCTGAGAGGTCTGTTTTGGAGACCGCGCGGGTTGTCTTCCCTCATGAGGTTGAGCGGTCTATCTTGAGACCGCACAGGTTGTTTAACCTCAGTGGACTGGCGGTCTGTCAGTCCGGCTTGTTCTTGGACTTGGTCTACTTCAAGTCCTGGAGTTCTGTAGAACGGTGCGGTTTGTCTATAAGCCGCGTGGTTTGTTTTCTACCCGCTGTCGAGTTGAGGCGGTTATCCTATCTCTATGGGAGGTTACCACACTCCACCTCGCGCCTATAAATAGGACCTCTCCCTCAGATCAAATACAGTGAGCAGTAAGCAAGAGCTCGCAAGTCTTTCGTGTGGTTAGACTTTTCTAGTCGCTCGGGTTGAGATTGACTCTGTTGTGTTCGCAGGTTGAATGACTTGTTTGTGGTTCTGACTTGGTCAGAGGAGACCGCAGCGGTTAAGTCAGTGGCAGTCAGTGGCGGGTAGCAGCAGGTGGTCACGGTTTGCGGCTTCTCTCTTCGGCTTGTGTTCTTGCTTTCAATAAGTTAGACCGTGCTGTTAGGCGGCTTGCCTTGCCGGTCTGCTTTCTGTTCAGCTTGTCAGCAGTAGTGTTCGCGGTTAGGAGCGGCCAAGTGATAGCGGTCAGGCGGCCTTGCTCGGGCAGACTATTTCAGCATTGGAATAACGGGTAGTCCGCGTGTTGGGTTGCGGTTTGGCGATCTGGCAGTTCGCGCGGACATCCTTGTTTTAGTCGGGCGGCTTGCTAGTCGTGCGGCTTGATCGGTTTCTGCTTGTCTTCTTGTTGTTATTCTTCTTCGACTGTATTGGTGAAGCATGTCTCGCCATGTATACCTCAAGTTGTAAAGAAGAGTTTTGAATACCAGTTCTTGTGTTCTTTCTTTGTTCTGGTTTATTGTGCTCAGTTGGGTTGAGAGTGTTCCTGCGACCTAGTTCCCGTTTATTCCGCTAATTAATCGAAATAAGAAATTTTCACATGGTATCAGAGGGACAGAGGTTTGAGCAGTGATTCAGCCGCAGTTATCTTGCTTGGATTTCTGAAGCACAAGTAAATCAGTAGTATTGCAATGGAAGGTGGAATTGCAAGAGGTCTTGGTATTGAGCTTCTTACACGGACTAACTTTAAGAATTGGAAGTCTTGTATGGAAATCTATCTTCTTGGTGAGGATCTCTGGGAGGTTGTCGGAGGAGATGCAAGATAAGCAGTTGCCCCTGTTGAAGGGAATGCTGAGCTGGTGAAAGCTTGGAAGAAAACAAATGTGAAAGCCGAGTTTACTCTCAAGCGGGCAATTTCATCAGAGCTTTTTGATCACATCATAGGATGTCGATCTGCTGCTGAGATTTGGACTTCTCTTGACGGGTTGTTCAATAAGAAGAATGTAGCGCGGCTACAATTCTTGGAAAATGAGTTGGCGAAAGCCACTCAAGGTGATCTTTCTGTCTCTACTTTCTTTTTAAAGATGAAGAACCTCTGTGCAGAGATTTCTGCTTTGGATTCAGACGAGCCCATTTCTGAGGCAAAGCTGAAGAGGCACATTATTTGCGGATTGCGGAGAGAATATGTGGCCTTTGTCACTTCTGTCCAAGGCTGGGCCAATCAGCCGTCATTGCTTGAGCTAGAGAACTTGCTTACCTCGCAGGAGAGCTTGGCAAAGCAGATGGCTGGGATGTCTGTCTCCGGGGGAGATAATGATGTGCTCTTCTCTGGGAAGAAGAAGAAGTGGGACAAGAAGAAAAAATCATCAGGAAGCGATGGTCCTTCTGCTTCAGGTCAGCAGGAGAGGTGCTATGCTCCTAAGTCTGATGGAAAGAAGAAGGAAGGACTTCGGTGCTTCAAGTGTAATCAGCTTGGTCACTTTAAGAAGGATTGCAAATTGAATCTTCAGGCAGGGCATGCTGCTGGCAAGAAGGAAGTTGGATCCAGGAATGATGAAGTTGAATGGGGAGGAGAGGGTGACTTTATGGCAAATCTAACGGCGACGTTCGTTGATGTTTCTTCTTCTATCAACTACAAGGAGGACTGGATTGTTGACTCGGGGTGTGGTCATCACCTCACCGGAGATGGGTCAAAGCTTTCTTATGCGCAGCCCTATTTAGGTAATGATGCCATTATTACTGATGATGATTCTTTAGGCAGTGATAAGGGTCCACTCAAGTTACGGAGTGTTTATCACGTGCCGGGTATGAAGAAAAATCTCTTCTCAGTGACTAACGATGTAGACGCCGGATATCACATTCTGTTTGGTCCAACAGAAGTGAGGTTCCTTAAGAATGTGTCATCGGTGAAAGATAACACAGTTCATGTTGGGAGAAGGGTAAAGGACTTGTTTGTGTTATCAGCAAGTTCCTATGTTAATAAGATGCGGACAAATGATAGCGCAGCTATCTGGCATGAAAGTTGGCATGGCGAAGCTGAAGGCTATGACGACAAAAGGCCTTATGAAAGGCTTGCCTAGTTTATCATCCATGGGAGAGGGTCATGTCTGTGCGGGGTGACAGTTTGGCAAGTCTCATCGACTTCCATTTGACAAGTCACAGAGCAGGTGCAAGAAGCCATTAGAGTTGATTCACGGTGATCTCTTTGGCCTGACCAACACTGCTAGTCTTGGAGGCAACCGGTATATGCTGGTTTTGATTGATGATTACACCAGATATACCTGGGTGTATTTTATGAAGGAGAAGTCAGAAGCATTCGGGAATTTTGTGGAGTTCAAGGAGCTTGTGGAGGGTCGTCTTGGATTGCGGATTAAAAAACTGAGAACTGACAATGGAGGTGAGTTTACCTCAGGAGAGTTCTTTAGTTTTTGCAGGAAGCACGACATCCGGAGAGAGCTTTCTTGTGCGCATACTCCACAACAGAACAGAGTTGCTGAGCAGAAAATTCGTCATCTGATGGAGACCGTGAAGTGTTGGCTTCATGCCAAGAATATTCCAAAGTCCTTTTGGGCGGAGGGTATGTCTTGTGCTGCTTCTGTCATCAATCGGATGCTTCTTAGTACGATCAACATGAAGACTCCACATGAGCTGATGTTTAAGGAGAAGCCCGGTGTGGCACACTTACGAGTGTTTGTTTCAACTTGCTATGTGCATGTTCCTGATGCCCTCAGAACAAAACTAGACGTGAAGGCGAGAAACTAGTGTTTGTTGGGTATGATAATCGGAAGAAGGGCTGGAAGTGCATGGATCCCCAGACGTGGAGATTTGTAGTATCTCACAATGTGGTGTTTGACGAGCTGACATCATACCAGGGGAGTTCTGGTATAGAACTATCAGATAGCAAGGTTGAAAGGCAAAAGGAAGCTGCAGAAGATCTTCAGGAGGAGTTGCCTGTTTCACCAGGAGCTCCAGTTGTGTCAAGCTCTGAGACAGATGCTTCAGGCTCTGGAAGCAGGGGGAGCAATGCTCCAAGTACGTCTGAGAATAGAGTTGATTCTGAAGAAGCAGCGGATGTGGTTAGTCCAGTTCCGACCTTGAGAAGGTCAAAGAGGACTATAATTCCACCAGTTAGTTATATAGGAGGAAACATGGTGACTTTTGTTTCATGTTTCTTTGCTGGCCCTTTGGATGAGCGAGAGCCTTCAATATTTGAAGAAGCCACTGGAGTCAAGGAGTGGGAAGATGCCATGGATGAGGAGATGGCTGCCCTCAGGAAGAACGAAACCTGGGATCTTGTTCCCAAGGTTGATGGCATAACTCCTGTAACTTACAAGTGGGTGTTCAAATTGAAGAAGAAGGTGGATGGTAGTATCGAGCGGTACAAGGCTCGCCTTATTGCTTGAGGGTTCTCACAACAGTATGGGGAGGATTATGAAGAGACGTTCAGTCCAGTGGCCAAGATGACTTCGGTACAGGTGGTGATTGCGTTGGCAGCTTGCCAAGGATGGAAGATTTGGCAACTTGACGTAAAGAATGCTTTGTACGGCGATATTGACAGGGACATCTTCATGGTTCAGCCACCTGGGTATGTATCAGAAGTTCATCCGGGACACGTCTGTAAGTTGAAGAAGGCCCTCTATGGGTTGAAGCAAGCGCCTAGGGCGTGGTATGGGAAGATCGCAGAATATCTTCATTTCTGCGGATACTTTGCTTCAAACTCAGATTCTAGCTTGTTTATCAAGAAGAAGGGAGAGCTTCAGGTCCTCGTGCTATTGTATGTGGATGACATGATTGTCACCGGGAACTCAGAAGAGGAGGTAGCAAGGCTAAGGGCTGAGCTTGCTATCAGATTTGAGATGAAGGATCTAGGTGAGCTCCACCATTTCCTTGGACTCGAGGTTGAGAGGCAGAAGAATGGAGTGCTCATTTCCCAGAAGGGCTATGCGGAGCGAATTGTTAAAAGATCCGGCATGCAGGAAGGGAAGAGTAGTTCGACTCCTCTTGAGGTTGGTCTAAAGGTTCAGCAAGATGAGGGACGGATTCTTTCTGATCCATTGGTGTTCCGGGCTCTTGTTGGGAGTTTGATATATTTGACGATTACCAGGCCGGATATTGCATATGCAGTTGGCAGGGCGAGTCGATATATGGAAGAGCCACGGAAGCCTTATCTGGGCGGCCAGGAGTATCCTGAAGTACGTGAAGTCGACCTCTGATTTGGGTCTCTGTTATAGGAGAGATACGTGCTTTAACCTGCATGGTTACATGGATGCTGATTATGGGGGAGATTCGGATGATCGGAAGTCGACATCTGGATTCATTTTTTTGGCGGGTCCTGCAGCTATATCATGGTGCAGCAAGAAGCAGGATTCGGTATCTATTTCTACCACTGAAGCGGAGTTCAAGGCTTCAGCCTTGACAGCTCAGGAAGCCATCTGGCTGAGGAGGTTGGTAGAAGACATTCATGAGGAGGTGCGGCGTCCTACTCTGCTATGCGGTGACAACGAGAGTGCCCTCAAACTTGTTAATAATCTAGTTTGTCATGCGCGAACCAAGCACATCGAGACCGAGCATCACTTTATTCGGGAAAAGGTGCTGGAGGGATCTCTGATGGTTGAGCATGTGCGGAGCAAGGACAATGTCGCTGGCATTTTCATGAAGCCGCTAGCGAAGGGACCATTCACTCGGTTATGAGGTTTACTCGGGTTGACTTCCACTTCTCACTTCAAGGGGGAGTGTTGAAAATTTTGAAGTGTAGTGGAGGTCGGGCGGTCTTTTCTTGAGACCGCGCGGGCTGTCTACCCGCAACAGGCCGGGCAGTCTGTTTTGGAGACCGCGCGGGTTGTCTTCCCTCAAGAGGTTGAGCGGTCTGTCTTAAGACCGCGCGGGTTGCTTAACCTCAGCGGACTGGTGGTCTGTCAGTCCGGCTTGTTCTTGGACTTGGTCTGCTTCAAGTCCTGGAGTTCTGTAGAACGACGCGGTTTGTCAATAAGCCGCGCGGTTTGTTTTCTACCCGCTGTCGAGTTGAGGCGGTTATCCTATCTCTATGGGCGGTTACCACACTCCACCTCGCGCCTATAAATAGGACCTCTCCCTCAGATCAAATACAGTGAACAGTAAGCAAGAGCTCGCAAGTTTTTCGTGCGGTTAGACTTTTCTAGTCGTTCGGGTTGAGATTGACTCTGTTGTGTTCGCAGGTTGAGCGGCTTGTTTTTGGTTCTGACTTGGTCAGAGGAGACCGCAACGGTTAAGTCGGTGGCAGTCAGCGGCGGGTAGCAACCGGTGGTCGCGGTTTGCGTCTTTTCTCTTCGGCTTGTGTTCTTTCTTTCAATAAGTCAGACCGCGCGGTTAAGCGGTTTGCCTTGCTGGTCTGCTTTCTGTTCAGCTTGTCAGCAACAGTGTTCACGGTTAGGAGTGGCCAAGTGACAGCGGTCAGGCGGCCTTGCTCAGGCAGACTGTTTCAGCATTGGAATAATGGGTAGTCCGCGTGTTGGGTTGCGGTTTTGCGATCTGGCAGTTCGCGCGGACAGCCTTGTTTTAGTCGGGCGTCTTGCTAGTCGGGCGGCTTGATCAGTTTCTGCTTGTCTTCTTGTTGTTATTCTTCTTCGACTGTATTGGTGAAGCATGTCTCGCCATGTATACCTCAAGTTGTAAAGAAGAGTTTTGAATACCAGTTCTTGTGTTCTTTCTTTGTTCTGGTTTATTGTGCTCAGTTGGGTTGAGAGTGTTCCTGCGACCTAGTTCCCGTTTATTCCGCTAATTAATCAAAACGAGAAATTTTCACAATAATTAAGTAAATACCTAGGATATTTTACTCCAAAAATCCTAATAAAATTTTCAGAGATATAATATAACATCAATCACCATGTGACAGAAGATTGGATTTTTTCTAAATCATTAGGTCATCTTTATTACATTAATACACTTATGTGACATAATTCTAATTAAGTAAATATCTAGGATTTTTTACTCCAAAAATCCTAATTTTTCTATGGATGACTCCTTTCATCATAATGGGTGCATGGACAAAATATTATTGTCATGCATCATGCCATTTGTGCTGAATTCACAAAAATACCAAAACTTGGCTAAGTGCACACCAAGTCACATAAACCATATGATCACATTCATGTGGAATACACCAACATGCAAAGGCCCAAATGTCCTTAAATTTTTGTCAGAGACTAATCCTAACCAAATTAACCTTGTGCCCAAAATTTGAGTTATTTTGAGTTGATTTAACTATATAAATTCACTAATACATTATAGTGTTGTATGCACACCAATTTTCCATACACGACATTTACATGCATGTAGAATACACCAACATGCATAGACCCAAATGAACTCAATTTTTTACCAGTGATAATTTATGACCTAATTAACATGTCACCCAAGATTTGGGTCATTTTTAGTTGATCTAGCCATATATATTTCAGAATTATGAAAAATCACATTTTACACAAAACTATAGAAAAATGATGCCCAAAAATTCTAATTTTTGGGCAAGGATGTGTATATGGTATATACTGTTGGGAATTTGCCCTCAAATTCCCTTGATTTGAAGAGGGGTCACCATGTAATGCTAAGTACAAGATGTATTTGATAAAGCCATATTTTTGTAAGATATACAGGCTCAGCTAACTCAAGAGAAAGGGCCAATCATGCCCTTAGATCAGGAGAAATCAACTCCTAAGAGATGAAGAGTCATCTCAGCAGAACCGCTGAGACGAAGGGTCAAATCCGCTGAGACAGGAAAGATGCAGCAAATTTCCGCTGAGAATTGGCGAGTTCGTCGAACGAAGAATGAAGTTCGTCGAACGCAGAGACGGGACAGAAGCAAACACTGAGAATTGGCGAGTTCGTCGAACGAAGAATGAAGTTAGTCGAACGCAGAGACGGGACAGAAGCAAACGCTGAGACTTGGTGAGTTCATCGAAAGCAGAACGCAGTTCGTCGAACGCAGAATCTTCTCTGCAGATTGACAAAATCCGCTGAGAAGAGGAAGCCATCTCAGCCCAACCGCTAAGACAGTTCAAACGTGGCATGGCGGGTTCTGCTTTTGGCGCAAGCTACAGAAAAGTATTGTGGGGTCCACCAATCACTCCCATATCTGTCAGAAGGACGGCTGAGAGCCGTTGAAGATCAGGGATGTATAAAAGAAGAAGTTAGGGCACTTTTGAGTATGTTGGTCGAGTGCTAAAACATTTTTACTATTCCATTATCGGCCAAGTTCTCCTCATTCTCCTCTTGCTCACGGAACAAGCAAGAAGAATCCGAGAGATAAAGATACCTCCTCTACAAGAAGGAGCAAGGTGATCTTCCATCCTTCAACTGAAGAGGAAGACCAGTTTGTAGCTGCCATCATCATCTCCAGCTACAAGAAAGCACAAGCTGTGCAGGAACTACAGGAGACTTCTTCTCACTGCTGTCTGTTGTAGTAAGCTTTAAAAACTCTTTTACTGTAGGGCTATTTTCCTGAGTTTGTAGGGTTATTTGCCTGAGATTGTAGGTCTGTTAGGCCTGAGTTTGTAGGGCTGTTAGGCCTGAGTTTGTAGGGCCATTTGGCCTGAGGTTGTAGGACCAGGAGGTGGTCTGAGCTGTAGGAGGTGCATTCCTCTGAGGTAGGATCTGTGTGATCTGAGGTAGGACCAGCAGGTGGTCTGAGCTGTAGGAGGTGGTTTCCTCTAAGGTAGGGCTACTGTGCATGAGGTAGGGTTTGGGAAAACCTGAGAGATCCTGAGGGATATGTGTTGTAAGATCTTGGAGCTGAGTTTGTAGAAGTTGGCCTTGTCTAACTCATTGTTAGAAAGGTGAAGGGGGAAAGAGGACTACTCAAGACACCCTGTCTTGAGGAACCTCTATAAATGCTTGTGTGTTTTCTGTGGGCTTGATTAATTACTAATACTAAACCAGAAAACAGCTAGGCTAACTAGGGTAAAATTTAAGAAACCTATTCACCCCCCCCCCCCCCCCCCCCCTCTAGGTGATTTAGACTACATCCTATATAAACTTACAAGTGGTATCAGAGGTAGGTTGGTCAAGAAAGACATAACTGTCTGACCAGATCCTATAAAGGAGTAGTCTAATCTCAATTCAATGGCCTTCTCTGGATTGAAGAAGGAAATGGGATCCATGAAATTGCCATATGCAACAAAGAAAACTTTGGCATATGGAAGCAAATGGTCAGACTGTTTTTTGAAGCATCTGATCCAAGGATTTACATTACAGTTGAGGAAGGACGTCCTTTCATCTTTGAAACTGCCTCCAATATCGATCCAATAAGAAGAGTGCCAAAGGCATTCAAAGACTTGACCAAGGATGAACTTGAATTGTTCACTATGGACAAAAGAGCCCAGAACATCATAGTTAATGCTATTGATGATTCCACATTTCAAAACTTGGTTCACTGCACTACTGCCAAGGAAATGTGTGATACATTAGTAGTATATATGGAAGGGACAACTGAAGTAAGGGATGATAGAAAGTCACTCCTTAACCAAGAGTATGAAGCCTTTAGGCAGCAGAGCCAAGAAAGCATCTCCATGTGCTATGAGAGGTTCTTCAGAATAGTTAATGAGCTAAGAACCTATGAGAGAGTGTTCACTAATTATGAGCTGAATGATAAGTTCCTCAGATCTCTAACAAGGGTTTGGGACACAAAAATCTATGCTATCAGGGAAGTGGCCAGGCTTGGTGCGACCCCCACTCACACATTGTTTGGAAAGCTGCTCTTTTATGAGATGCAGCTGTCTGCAAGAAAGGAAGAGGACACCTCAACAAAGGCTCAGGCAAGGGAGAAATCTGTAGCTCTCAAAGCTGACAACTCCAAGATAAGCAAGGGCAGGATGGTGTCTCCTCCAAGGAGAAGTACTGAATCTGAAACCAGCACCTCAGATTGCTCTTCCTCTGATGAAGAGTTTGCTGTCTTTTCAAGGTAGTTCAAGAAGTTGATGAAGAGGAAGCAATGGAAGAATATACCCTCCTCCTCATCACACTCCAAGAAAGACCACAGGAAACCTGAAAGACAGCACCCAAAGGGTGACAGGTATGATTCCAAATCTAGTAAACATGTTTCTAATAACATAATTTGCTATAGCTGCAGCAAACCTGGACATGTCATAGCTGTCTGTCCAGCCAAAAGAAAGGAGAATGGTGATAAGAAGCATCATCACCAAAAGGATAGGAAGAGTAAAAAATCCTTCTTAGCAAAGAAAGGAAAAAGCTGGAGTGAATCTGAATCTTCACCTTTAGAATCATAGAATGAAGAAGAAGCCTACATAGGGTTGTTTGCAGCAGAAGAAGATGAAGATTATCCAGCTGCCAAGGTTGGAGTTAGGGCCCCCTATCACACTCAGATAGTGATATAGAGGAGGATGAAGAAGTCAATGTTCAACTAGGACTCATGGCCATCTCTGATGAGGAGAACAGTCAGAACATCTCAGAAAATGAACAGGTATTAACTCATTCCTTATCCTCTTCTGATCATGTGACTGTCCCAGAATCTGGAGGACCTTCATCAATTGATGGAAGTGATTCAGAAGCTGAAGTGGATGTCAATCAATTGATTGACAAGTATGATGCTCTCTTGGAAGCCCTGAAAAGGAGCTAAAAGCTAGCCAAGAGGCAAGCCCAAGAGATTGATTCCCTTAAGATGGAAAAACAAGAATGCACTAAATCTTCTACCAAGATGAATCAGATGTATAGGGAAATTAGTCATCTGAAGGGGATAACTATCTCCCATCTGAGCACCATATCCCTGAAGAACAAGGTCATCAAGGATCTTGAGGAGAAGCTTGTGAAAGAAAGAAGCCTAGTGTCTCAATTCTCCAAGCCTAAATCTGTGCTCCCTATTATTGCCTCCTTCTCTTCTCAATCCAATAGAAGAAGACTAGGATTCAATAAAATGGAAGCAGGAGAAGGGAGTGGAGAAAAGAGCAGGGGTAAGGCTAAGCCTCAAATCACCTTTCAAAAGGTATTGCTTCCTTCCAACAGGTATGACCATGAAAGCATGTATGGTCACTGGAAGAATGGAAGTACCTATAAGAATGAAAATATTCCTTCCCATAGTGGAAGACATGGAATGGGATTGAGTGCCATGAAGGCTCCCCATGAGAAAATTCAAATGGCCCAACCTGGACCTTTTGTATTTGGTACTTCAGACCCCTCATTCAAGAATCAGGATGCAAGCACTTCTAAATTTATTTCAGCAAAGAAAATTTCTGCTGTCAAATCTATTGACAAGTCTTGCTGCTCAGTGTCTGATGCCATCAGATCTTGTATGGCTACCAAGACAAAGCAAGCTGATGTCATCAAAACAAAGAGCATCAAGACAACACATAGATTAACATTCAGTCAAATCATTGCTGAGAAAAATAGGAAGCTTGCAGCTGTCTCCCCTCCTGAACTAAGGCACAGTAATGTTGTTTCCTCGGGAAATGTTCAAAAGAGGAGATACAACATTCATGAATGTTGGTGTTGTGGTAAAGTGGGACACTTTGCCATTGATTGTTGGTACAATCCCAATGTACCAAATGCAAAGAAGAGTCTTCAAGCAAAGAGTGCAGCTAGTGTGAGGTTATCTTTTCAGACTAACAAGTACCTAGGACCCAAAGCTATTTGGGCTCCTAAGGAAAACTAAACTCCTTGGAGGATAGTTCAAGTACCAGCCTCAACCAAATTTGGTACTTGCATAGTGGGTGCTCAAGGCACATGACAGGAAGGAGGTTGACATCATGGTGTAGCAATAAGCAGACCAGTGTGGCCATATCCTCTGCTGGGTCTGAATACTTTGCTGCAGGAAGCTGTTGTGCATAACCATTGTGAATTCAACATCAATTAGAGGACTACAACCTCAAGGTAAGTAACTCTCCTCCTTATTGATTTTAAAGTAGAATGATCAGCTTAACCAGAACAATCTGCTTTAGCTGAGCTTCAGATTGCAATTAGACAGCTGGGAAAAACCTGGGTTCGACGAACTCTTGCCTGAGTTCGACGAACGTCGAATTTGAGTTCGACGAACTCAGTTGTATGATGTAGTTCAGATGAACTCAGCTCTGTGTTCGACGAACTCCAGTGTAAGTTCGACGAACTCAGCCTTGAATTCGACGAACTCAACCTTATGTTGAAGTTGTAGGTAAACTCAATTAGTGTTCGACGAACTCAGCCTTGAGTTCGACGAACTCAACCTTATGTTGAAGTTTTAGATAACTCAGTTAGTGTTCGATGAATTCAACCGCGAGTTCAACGAACTCAACCTGATGATGTAGTTTTAGATAAACGCAGTTTGAGTTCGACGAACTCAGCTTTGAGTTCGACGAACTCAGCCCTAGGATGAAATTTTAGAAGAACCTTCTCAGCTGATCCACTGAGTCGACTAGGTTAACACTCAGACTTACTGTATAAATAGCCGACTGTGTTAAAAGACTCTTCACATTCACTTGCGCCACTCCAACCGATGAATCGACTCCACACAACCTTCATCCCAGCGCTATTCTCTTCGACAAATGGCGCCCAAGATCGTGAAGGAGTTGCTTGAGGGATATGAGTTGGTGAGGGATGGCTTTCTCCATGCCTCACCAGAGATTCTAAGTGTCATCACCCTCATCACTGAAGCTGGTCTAGAGTTCCTGCTATTTGAACCTTCTCAGATATTCAAGCATGAAGTGCTAGAGTTTTATGCGAATGCCAAGCAGTCATCTTCCAAGAATGGTATATCTTCCAAAATTGGAGAGATAATGGTGAAGTTGTCCCCTTAGAGACTAGAAAAGGTACTGCACTTACCTAGAGTGACAGAAGAGGAGGTGTCAAATATTGACAAGGAGCAAGCCCTGAGCTGGTGTGAATACTGTGATCCCCAGACCTCATCTCTGAAAAAGAAAATCTTCAATCAAAAGGGCAAACTGTTATGTGATATAGTAGAAAAAGCTCTTCTGTGTAAACCAGGCTCTTATGACACGATTTCTCAACCAATGTTTGAGCTGGTTATAAGAATCATCATGAAGAAAAGAACTAGCTGGGGGAATGTTCTTTATCAAAGAATGAAGCAATGTCTGCAGGCCCCTAACTTAGGAAGAATCCTATCACTTTTCCTACTAAAGGCATATCCAAACCATTTCTCCTCCATTAAGGGTGTCAATATCCACTACTTGAAAAGATTGGATATCAGGACATTGGACAGGTCAACAAGAGTCCTCCCCATGAGCCAACCCTCTATGGTGGCTGAGCTGAAGGAGAATAAAAAGGCAAAGAAGATTGAAGAAGAAGGTGCTGAGAAATCCAGGAAGGATGATGAACCACAAGTGCACATGGAAGGTGTGGAAGGTGAAGATGTCCCCAGGTCAAATGTGGATACTGAACCCCAAGGAAGAGTTGAATCTCACTCTGAGCCAACTCCTATTACTACTTATCCAGCTGTCCCATAAGCTGAGGATGAACCAATGAATTCACCTCTCCATGGTAACCTAGGATCATAGTGAATCTACACTCCTCAGACTATAGATGAGACTATGTGTCTAACTAACACACCATTTTCTTTTCAGGTTCCCCAAGATAAAGTCCCCCACACATGGATGCTCCAAGTGAGGGGGAGCATGACTCCAGGTCAGGAGCAGCAGATGCTTCTCCAAGAAGTGAGGGGGAGCAAAGCTCACACTGTGAAGAGGAAGTGGAGAAGGAAATTGCCCAGGAAAGGCCTGCAGCTATGCTGGACACATCTGACCTGCTGAACTCAATTCAATCCATCATTGAGGGTAAGATGTTGTCTGTTAAAGAGCATGTTGCAGAAAAGGTTCATGGTGCCACTGCCCAAATCAGGGATGAGCTAAATGCTATAAGAGCAGCATTGACTCAGGAGATCCAAGCCAGTGTGCAGAAAATGGAATCAAGGGTGGTTGCAGTAAGGACTGAGCTGAATACCCAGGTTAATGATGTCACAACAGCATCTGCTCATATCCTCCAATAGATGACCAGATGGTTTGAGATGGATAAAGGCACTGTAGATGCCCAACACACCATACTGAAGAAAATTGCAGACACACAAGGGAACTCCACAAAGGACATTACATATGTAAAACATCAACTCTACAAGAATGAAAATGTCTGGGAGAAAGCAGTAGCCAGAATGGTACAAGTGGCTAACACAACCAGCAGCCATGTCATGTCCCACATTGACAAGGCCAAGGAAAACATTCTGGAGGATGTGGACAGTACCTTCCAAACTCTCTCCCAATCTATAATTGACCAAAACTTTGAAATTGAGGAAATGATATTTGAAGAAGGCAAAAAGGGGGAGGAAAAAGTTGCCAAGCTAAGTGCAAAACTGAAAAAGGCTCACATAAGGTTAAATACCAACCTGGAGAATGCCCACCAACTGCTACTCACTAACCAGGAAGCAGCCTACAAGAAAGTGGTGGAAGAGGTCAACAATGTCTCAAATGCAATTCAAGATAAACTTCTAACTGTGGTTAAGCAGGTAAATGATGATCATAGGATCACAAGTATAAATGTGTTACAAGGAACCATAATTACCTTAAATCTTCCTGTATTGAACCCAAACAGACCTGAAGATTTTGATTTTCAAGGTCAATCTGAACAGATTCAAGATGAGTGGGAATCAAAGAGGAGAAGGAGAGAGGGCATTCAGACTGTTAAAGAATATATGGCCCAGAAGAGGATGGAAATGATAGATGATCCACTTTATGAGGAAGATAATCTGGAATTGGATACAATAGTAGTCAATACCTGGGTCAGCCATGGCAATCCACTCAAGGATATTGACCATGTCTACTCATCCGCTGAATGGATCAAGCATCTAGAGAGGGAGTCTCTAAGGGAAAGAATCCTCAAAGAAAATTTGGTGAGAAGGGAAACTCCTATAAGGATACCCCCAAGATATCTTCCTAAGTCATTCCTATACTTCAAAAAAAAAAGGAAAAGAAGAAGGCTGCTGCTGAAGCAAGGAATAGAAAATCTGAGGAAAAAGGAGAAAGCTCTACATCATCCCAGGGACCATCCAAGAAGACTCTATTTTTAGGAGCTCCTTAGGATGTTTGATGTAACAATATGACTTGAACTGATAGTATATGTTTGTTTTGAACACTTGAATGAAATGATATTTCATCTCCTGAAAATTATATTGTGTCATTTGTTGTTTATATATGTATGTTGCACTTGAATAACTGCTTTAACTTAATATTTACTTTCAGTATCCTGTGCTAAGTACATATAGTAATGAAGAAATACTGAGTCATTATATAATGGACATAAATGTGATTTGTCCTTATGAGTAGTTGATATATGTATCTAATGATAATTGGTATGTCAACAGAAATTTACTCTATCTACATGTGTCATGAAATGTCATAACTCCTCTTACATAATAAATTGCAGTGAGATGACATATTTTTGATTAAGTTGCTACTTAGCATTGACAGGTGTTTTGCCCTCTTCAAATAGGGGGAGATTGTTGGGAATTTGCCCTCAAAGTCCATTGATTTGAAGAGGGGTCACCATGTAATGCTAAGTAAACGATGTATTTGATAAAGCCATATTTTTGTAAGATATACAGGCTCAGGTAACTCAAGAGAAAGGACCAATCATGCCCTTAGATTAGGAGAAATCAACTCCTAAGAATAGTTGTCCCAGCAGAACCGCTGAGACGAAGGGTCAAATCCGCTGAGACGGGAAAGAAGCAACAAATATCCGCTGAGAATTGGCGAGTTCGTCGAACAAAGAATGAAGTTCGTCAAATGCAGAGACGGGACAGAAGCAAATGCTGAGAATTGGCTAGTTCGTCGAACGAAGAATGAAGTTCGTCGAATGCAGAGATGGGACAGAAGCAAACGCTGAGACTTGGTGAATTAATCGAACGCAGAATGCAGTTTGTCGAACACAGAATCTTCTCTATAGATCGACAGAATCCGCTGAGAAGAGGAAGCCATCTCAGCCCAACCGCTGAGACAGTTCAAACGTGACATGGCGGGTTCTGCTTTTGGCGCAAGCTACAGAAAAGTATTGTGGGGTCCACCAATCACTCCCATATCTGTCAGAAGGACGGCTGAGAGCTGTTGAAGATCAGGGATGTATAAAAGAAGAAGTTAGGGCACTTTTGAGTATGCTAGTCGAGTGCTAAGACATTTTCACTATTACATTGTCGGCCAAGTTCTCCTCATTCTCCTCCTGCTCACAGAACAAGCAAGAAGAATCTGAGAGATAAAGATAGCTCCTCTACAAGAAGGAGCAAGGTGATCTTCCATCCTTCAACTGAAGAGGAAGACCAGTTTGTAGCTGCCATCATCATCTCCAGCTACAAGAAAGCACAAGCTGGGCATGAACTACAGGAGTCTTCTTCTCACTGCTGTCTGTTGTAGTAAGCTTTAAAAACTCTTTTACTGTAGGGATATTTGCCTGAGTTTGTAGGGCTATTTGCCTGAGATTGTAGGGCTGTTAGGCCTAAGTTTGTAGGGTTGTTAGGTCTGAGTTTGTAGGGCCATTTGGCCTGAGGTTGTAGGACCATGAGGTGGTCTGAGTTGTAGGAGGTGGATTTCTCTGAGGCAGGATTTGTGTGATCTGAGGTAGGACTAGCAGGTGGTCTGAGCTGTAGGAGGTGGTTTCCTCTGAGGTAGGGCTAGTGTGCATGAGGTAGGGTTTGGGAAAACTTGAGAGATCCTGAGGGATCTGTGTTGTAAGCTCTTGGAGCTGAGTTTGGAGAAGTTGGCCTTGTCTAACTCATTATTAGAAAGGTGAAGGGGGAAAGAGGACTACTGAAGACACCCTGTCTTGAGGAACCTCTATAAATGCTTGTGTGTTTTCTATGTGCTTGATTAATTACTAATACTAAACCAGAAAACAGTTAGGCTAACTAGGGTAAAATTTAAGAAACCTATTCACCCCCTTCTAGGTGATTTAGACTACATCCTATATAAACTTACATATACTATCAAGGCCAAAATATCAGGCCCATGCAAAAAACCATGTGAAATAAATTCACAATTTGGTGATTGGTCCTTCCTTAGGACACATCTCAGAAAAATGAACCTACAGGGAGTTGTAGTCACCAAATTTAGTGATTTGAATTCCTAAGGAAAGTAGACCTCAAGGGCTACAATGTTGGTCTTTGGCACTTTTTCCTAAAACAGCTTCTAGGTGGCCTAAATAATGTATTCAATTAACTGTAATAAGTGTGACAGAAACATCACTTAATTAAACCCTGGCTTGCAGATAACCATCATCCCAAAAGATTGAACGGGTGAGATTGTGTCTTCCTCCTCCAGCCAAGGGCCCAAATCTGGACGACTTGGAGGAGATTTCTTCTCCATTTCCCAGCCACATGCTGGCCACCACTGCTGGCCACCACTACCACCTCCTCCATTGAGGTGGTGGCCATCGATCAGCGGTGACACGGCCACCTGAGGTGGTCTTTCTGGCGATCCCGAGCTAGAAAAAAATCTCGGGATTTCTCCCCTATTCTCACCTGGGATCGGGCTCAATTGAGCCTGATTTCTCACTTAGATGGATCTAGATGCTAGCATAGAATGAGAGGAGGAGAAACAGAACTGTATCCGGGCTTAGGATCGGGTATTCCGGTGTGGTGGCATGGCGGTGACTTCCTTCGGCGAGCTTGCTCAAAACTATGATTCTCCACCAAATGCACTGATCTCAGGGGCTGGCTCGACTCCTTAAAGGCTTTTGAAGTTGATGGAGTGGTGTAATGGGAGTAAGGCTGGCTGGTTGTGGTGATTTGATGTAAGACCCCTCATTTAAATTTTTGCATTCGTTTCCGGGTCTTACCACCCAGAACCCCCGTCTTGCGGTAACACCAACACTCCGTTTAGTCGTCACTACAAGACACCGATCCTGCCGGTTAATATCAAACATTCAGGCCAACCAACAATTCATAAGAATAGAAGTATGAATATTTCAAGTCCACATCAAACATTTTACATATATCAAATTTAAAGAGTTGTCCACAAGATGAAATATAAAATAGAGTATGACAAATAATACTAAAAAAGGACTTGAGCCCAGTACATCAATATCCTCACTACATGACACTCATGGAAACAACTATAAACCCCTACACACTTACACCAACCCATGGTAGTGCCGAGGTGCGTTGTAATGGTCCCTCATGCTCTATCACCATGATATGATGCTGCTCCATCTCCATGCGTTCCTGGTTGTTATGTCACATCCAGTAGTTAGTCAAAAGACTAAGCGGTTTCATCCACCCCTCCCCCCATGACTCCTAGGCACCGAGTGGAAGGATGGAAGTAAAAGGGACATCAAAGCAGAATAACAAGCAGATGATAATGCTCTAACTAGTAGTTGTATATAAGCATAGACAATAGAGGGGCCTATTCTAGCATTTCTACTATATTAAGCAGTGTAAGAGAAGTAAGTAAAGAAATGGCAAGCAGTAACCATAGTAGTAATTTAAATAAGGTAAGAGCAGCTACAAAAGTAACCTTAACTTATATGAATGCACATACAAACTTATAAGTTCAGGGATCTGGCACTAAGGTAAGAGCAGCTACAAAAGTAACTTTAACTTATATGAAATTTAGGGTGAATTTTGGACTTCCCGAGGGCTACCCGGTGTAACACCCTGCCAGTACGAATAGTATAACAGTAGGTCTGGCCGGGACCCCACGCCATACAAACCACACTAGCTAGGAGTTAAAAGGTGATAAACAGAAAGAAACTACAACAGAGTATACTAAACACTAGCGGAAGCAAAATGATTTAACATTTCAATTAGAATTGTCCACTATCATAGGAATGAAACCAAGAAAATAGAGTTATGGCCTTAAGGCCTTACATTTAACAAATGTACTAAATCTCCAAAACATACATCGGCGCGCAGGCCGGCAATACATGAGAAAGCTAAAAAAAAGGGAGGCTGGCCTTCAAGGGCCAACTCAGCAAAAGGGCCACCGCCCGCTATTTTCCACTAGGCTCACCTGCACCTGCATAAGAACATTCTACCAAGCGGTGGCAAACAAAGTAACGGTCAGCACAGCTAACCAAATTATAACGACCCCACCCCTTTACCGGGGTGGCGGAGCTTCTACCCTGCAAACAAGCCATACTAGCACAAGTACTAATATAAAGAAGGTGCAACTACACAAGGTGAGGTTTCAAGCACATTCAATCTTCTAGGTTGAGCATCAAAAAGGAGGGAACCTAGGTATGCACATGATGTTGGTTGGGTTCACCCGAAGGTTCCCCACAACCGCTTAAACAACCGCCTAAACAACCGCATGAGGCTAACAACATCAATTCCACAAAACACTCCACCGTAAGGGCCATCGCCTTAGGTGGGAAAAAGAGCTTTTGGTCGGTCTAGGTAAATCACCTTCCACGACCTCTCCCATGATCACACGGCTTACATGAGGTAGGGACCTCTTACCGATCTGCATGGAAACGGGTTCGGTTTAGCTTTGCCCGTGCTCTAATCGTCGCGATCTATCGCACGACGCGGGTACGGCTTCACCTCGGCCCGTAAGAGTTTAGCACTTTCACGTGCTACACAAATTATAAGCTACGCACCTAACCCCTTCGCAAGGATCTAGGCTTCACAAATATTCAACAAAGGAGGTACAATACACTCCGCATCAACTTCGTGGTGAAGGTTTTCCTTCATCCAATCTCAAAGCATGGGGCTTTCGTTAGGATCTTCACAAGACGCCTACAATTTAAATCCCGCAATACTAAAGATGATTTCACGGAGTCATTCTCCGGCACGCATTCTAGGCTTAACCTAAATGCAACGTCGCAAATCAAGCATCACCGATTCGGGCTCACGACCACGAATAGGCTTCACACACAATGCCTAAATCCGCACGACTACCGGATTTTCTACATGCAATATGCCGGGGACGGACACAATCGACCCGGAGTTCCGAAGAACTTGAGGAAAATCCTACACTTCACCCATTTGGTGAAAGGGATTCCTCATGAAAGCATAGAGAAATGAAGGAGAGGACAAATGACAAGTCCAAAGAATCGAGAGGAAGAATCGTTACCCTAGGAGCGTTCTTCTTCGCCATGGATCCGAGATTCTAGACGGAGGGAAACGACCGCACCGGGCTGCACTCTCCAGATCTGGAAACGGCTCGCGAAACGGAGCTCCGGAGCTCCGTCAATGGCGGGATCTCTCCTTCTTCTTCCTTGCCTCCTTCTTCTTCCTCTAGCCTAGGAGAGAGAAACACCTCAAAAGAATGAGGATTACTCTCCTCTCACAAGCCCTAAGACCCTCCAGCATTTAATCCTAGCCATTGGATCGGTTTCCAAAAGATTTGGACGGCCGGATCGTCTTCTCCGCTCAAAATCGCGGAGCAGAATAAACAGGGCGCACGATCACAGGCGCACGATCACTGGTCGTGCGCGAAGAGGAGAATGGTCGTGCGATAAGCCGAGACAGGACTCCGATTCCTCGCGAATGAACGCACGATCACTGGCGCACGATCACTGGTCGTGCGCAAAGAGGACAATGGTCGTGCGCAGAGAACTGTTGTGGAATTTTTAGCCTATCCCGAGCGCAGCACTACCACTCCGCCTACTTCGCTGAACTAAGAATTTTGGGGTGTTACAACTCCACCCCCCTTAAAAGAATTTCGTCCCGAAATTTCGAAAACAATAATAGCAGGAATTACAGTTATAAATTACCTGAGAGAAATAGCTCGGGGTACTCCGCAAGCATCGCTTGCTCTCTCTCCCAAGATAGCTCCTCTCGGCCGCAATTATCCCACCGGACTTTTACCATCCGAATGGACTTGTTCCGCAACTGCTTTACCTCGGTATCTTCGATGTGTAAGGGCTTGACTTTCGTTGACAACCCACTATCAACCGGCACTTTGCCGACCGCAACGATGTGAGTAGGCTCTTGCACCGCCTTTCTCAAAACTGAAATGTGAAACACGTCGTGTAGACCGCTCAGCTCTGCAGATAGTGCAAGCCGATAAGCCGCATCACCAACACGCTCCACGATCTCAAACGGTCCTAAGTACCTTGGACTGAGCTTTTTCAAGCGTCGGATCCTTGATACCCCTTTGAACGGTTTGATCTTCAAGTAAACCCGGTCACCGACGGCGAACTCTAGGTTCCTATGCTTGGCGTTGAAATATTTTGCTTGCCTATCCTGGGCAATCAATAGCCTTTCACGTATAGTTCGGATCGTCGAAGTTGCTTCCTCAACATCCTTTCGCTTTAATAGCTTAGTATCGCCCGTTTCCGCCCAAGACAACGGCGTACGACACTTCTTACCATAGAGGGCTTCGAAGGGAGCCATTTTTATACTGGCTTGGTAGCTATTATTGTAGGCGAACTCGATCATATAGAGATGATCTTCCCACTTCTTTCCAAAATCTAGAGCGCACATTCGGAGCATATCCTCCATAGTCCTGTTGGTCCTCTCGGTCTGTCCATCTGTTTGCGGGTGGAAGGTCGTGCTGAACTTCAATTTAGTGCCCAACAGCTCATGGATAAGCCTCCAATCTTTCGATGTGAAACGCCCGTCATGATCGCTGACGATGCTACGAGGGACACCGTGCAGCCGCACAATACTATCGACATAGAGCTTCGCTAGCTTTTCTACAGAATCATCCTTCCGGTTCGGAATAAAATGCGATACCTTCGTCAATCGGTCCACGATCACCCAGATGGCGTCGTTTCCCTGTTGCGATCTCGGAAATCCGTGCATGAAATCCATCGAAATATCGTCAAACTTCCATTCCGGAATCGGCAAGGACTTCAAAAATCCACCGGGACGTTGACATTCCACCTTCACCAACGCGCAAGTGTTACACTTGGCCACGTAGAGGGCAATGTCTTTCTTCATACCCGGCCACCAGAAAAGTTTCTTCATGTCCATGTACATTTTCGTGCTCCCAGGGTGGATCGAGTACTTGGTATGATGAGCCTCGTACATCAACTCCGCCCGTAGAGTACCAACGTTTGGGACGCACAATCTACCATTCTTCCACATAAGGCCATCTTCGAAAGAGAAATCAGCGTTTAACCCGTCAATGGTTTCCGCTTTATAGCGTTTCATGCTCTCGTCCAGCTCCAATGCCTGTCGAACTCGGTCGGCAAGGTGGTATTGAACCTCCGTCCAGTTCAAGCATGCTGAAGTAGACGCTCTTCGATCAACGCAGATGATCTCCATTTCTTCCAGCTCGCGGATTAGACGCTCATCGTGCATCAAAATCCAATTTGCTTGAGCGGGAGCCCGACGACTCAACGCGTCCGCAACTATATTTCCCTTTCCAGGAGTATATTTGATGTCGAAGGTGTAGTCCCCAAGGAACTCCATCCACCTTCTCTGACGCATATTTAACTCCCTTTGGTCTAGCAAGTACTTGAGGCTTTTGTGGTCGGTAAAGATATCGATCTTCACGCCATACAAATAATGTCTCCAAAGCTTAAGAGCAAATACCACGGCCGCTAGCTCCAAATCATGGACCGGGTAATTCCTCTCATGAACCTTCAACTGCCGGGAGCCGTAGGCAATTACCTTACCGAACTGCACTAGGACACAACCCAAGCCACTCCCCGAGGCGTCGCTATAAATTTCGTAGCCTTCCGTACCACATGGCGAGCATAGAATGGGCGCCATGGTCAGACGGCTCTTCAGCTCTTCAAAAGCTCGTGCGCACTCGGGCGACCAAACGAACTTATGATCTTTCCTAGTCAGTTTAGTGAGAGGGAGTGCAATCCTCGAGAAGTTTTCCACAAAGCGCCTATAATAGCCGGCAAGTCCTAAGAAACTTCGGACATCCGCTACGTTTTTCAACAAAGGCCACGCTCGGATCGCTTCCATCTTCGACGGATCAACTGCAATTCCTTCTCCACTAACAACATGACCAAGGAATGCTACTGACGATAGCCAAAACTCGCACTTGGAGAACTTGGCATATAGCTGACTCCTCCTCAAGGTGCTCAGAACTGCGTGCAGATGCCCTACATGCTCCTCTTTCGACTGAGAGTATACCAAAATGTCGTCGATGAAGACGATCACAAATTGATCCAAATACTCTCGAAACGTCCTGTTCATTAAGTCCATGAATACCGACGGTGCATTAGACAGACCGAACGGCATCACCGTGAACTCATAGTTCCCATAGCGGGTACTGAACGCTGTCTTTGGAATGTCACATTCCCTTATCCGCAGTTGGTAATAGCCGGACCTTAGGTCCAGTTTGGAGTATACCGTCGACCCAACCAGTTGGTCGAATAGATCATCGATTCTGGGAATCGGATATCGGTTCTTCTCGGATAGCTCTCGATAATCAATACATAGACGCAAGCTCCCGTCCTTCTTTTTCACAAAGAGGACCGGTGCACTCCAAGGCGATGAACTTGGGCGTACGTAGCCTTGCTCTAGCAGCTCTTGCAATTGGACCTTCAGCTCTGCCAGTTCCTTTGGCGCTATCCGGTACGGTGAGCGGGCCACAGGTTTGGCACCTGGCACCAACTCGATACAGAAATCAATCTCCCGATGAGGCGGAGCCCCAGGGAGTTCGTTAGGAAACACGTCGACGTACTCCGCTACAACTGGGACATCACATAACGTGGGCTTTGGCTCCGAAGCCTCCAACAAAGTGAAGAACAACTCGGCGCCTTTTCTCACCGCCTTAACCACTTGGAGAGCAGACATCAGCGTCTTGCTCGCTCCTCGCATACCGGAAAATGTGGTTTCTCCATCGGTGTTCCTTCCCAGAGTGATCTCCTTTGAATTGCAATCTATGCATGCTCGCTGCTCCGAGAGCCAGTCCATGCCGAAGATCACATCGAATTCAGCTAACGGTAATAACGATGCTTCCAAATTGAAATCCTAATTTCCGATCCGCACCTTCACACGGCTCTTCCTATCCGCACTCATGCGAGATCCATTGGGTAGAACTACTTCCAATCTATCCTCTACGAAGGTAGACGGCACTCCTATTCGCACCACGAAGTCCTCGGACAGAAAAGAGTGTGATGCACCCGTATCAAATAGAGCTCTCGCCGGATAGTTGAAAATTAGGACAAAGCCTAATTGCACACGAATAAAACATACGGTTGCACGACGGTAAAATCACAAATAGCTATTTAAAAGCTAACTTTTAAGTCATACCTGTGACGACATCAGTTTGTCGTATAGCTTTTTGCTGGCCAAGCGAATAGACTCTCGTCTGAGTCGGAATAATGTGCTGGGAAGTCGAAGATTCCGCAGCTTTACCCTTTTCCGCAGCACGAGCATAGTCCAACGCTCGATTCTCTGCCTTCGGGGGACCACTTCGACACACCGCGGCCTTGTGTCCCACCTTCCCGCAGGTGAAGCACGTGATAGGACCCCGCACAGTCGTTGCTCCCAAAACATTTGAGCGAGAATGTTCCGCCGGTTTGAACTTCCTTTTGTTCTTTCTGAACTCCGACTTGGACTGAGAGGCCGGCGCATGAAACTCAGGTTTCTTTGCCACGGTTTTTGCTTGTACCCTCTTCATGTCCAACTCTAGGGATCTGGCAGTTTGGACCATCACATGGAAACCTAACGTCATTGGGCCTGCAAGGAGCAGCCTCAACTCGTCCCGAAGACCTTCATAGAACTTGTTCGTCTTTGTCTCTTCATCTTCCATCATAGGCCCCGCATAACGACCCAGTTTAGTGAACTCGTGCAAGTACTCATCCACTGAGCTGTCGCCTTGAGTTAACTTCAGAAACTGATTCTGCAACGCAATGCGTTGGGCAGAAGGAATATACCTTTGAAGAAATGACTTTGAGAACTCCGCTATCGTGATCTCGGTAATCTCCTTGCCTCCAAACTTGTGCACTTCCTGTTCGGCCCACCAACACTCTGCCTCTCCGTTAAGGAGGAAGGTGGCTAAAGTGACCATCATAACTTCTTCTGTTGCTGTCGCCCTTAGAATTTTCCTAACCGTTGATAGCCAGTCCTCCGCCTCCGTTGGGGATCCGGTCCCCGAGAAAGTTGGAGGATGGAAGCTTAGAAAGTGTTGCAGCTATTGATCACGCGCTCGCGCAACAACTACACGCTCTACAGGACGCTCCACCCTTTGCACCACCGCAGGTTCCACTGCAGCCACTGGCACAGGGGTCACAACCCTCGGTTCCACCGCAGGTTCCACTGCAGGTTCGATCACCGGGGCCGCATCTGTATTAGGCGTGGCAGGCTGTGCAAGACTTTGCGGTTGAGCATTGATCATCGCGAAGACAGCTTCTGCGATTAACCTGATCATCTCAGCAGGAGGAGTGGTCGCTGACACTTCAGCCGACCCACTACTTTCAGCAGTGTTACGGGGTTGAGACGGCCCCGCACCACTCCTAGTCACCTATAATCGTGTAAGACACAATTTAGTGACTGAAAACATAACAAACAACAATCATAGAACGCTCAGGTTCCGCAAACAAATATGTTTTTCCCATTCCTAAGTGGACATTCTTATTAGTTTTTGTCGTTTTAGGTGAATGCACATCCCGTGCACACCACCCCTTAAAAGGAATTCGTCCCGAATTCGCTAAACTACGGATCGACGCCTTAAGTCCGATACCAAATTGTAACACCCTGCCAGTACGAATAGTATAACAGTAGGTCCGGCCGGGACCCCACGCCATACAAACCACACTAGCTAGGAGTTAAAAGGTGATAAACAGAAAGAAACTACAATAGAGTATACTAAACACTAGCGGAAGCAAAATGATTTAACATTTCAATTAGAATTGTCCACTATCATAGGAATGAAACCAAGAAAATAGAGTTATGGCCTTAAGGCCTTACATTTAACAAATATACTAAATCTCCAAAACATACATCGGCGCGCAGGCCGACAATACATGAGAAAGCTAAAAAAAAGGGAGGCTGGCCTTCAAGGGCCAACTCAGCAAAAGGGCCACCGCCCGCTATTTTCCACTAGGCTCACCTGCACCTGCATAAGAACATTCCACCAAGCGGTGACAAACAAAGTAACGGTCAGCGCAGCTGACCAAATTATAACGACCCCACCCCTTTACCGGGGTGGCGGAGCTTCTACCCTGCAAGCAAGCCATACTAGCACAAGTACTAATATAAAGAAGGTGCAACTACACAAGGTGAGGTTTCAAGCACATTCAATCTTCTAGGTTGAGCATCAAAAAGGAGGGAACCTAGGTATGCACATGATGTTGGTTGGGTTCACCCGAAGGTTCCCCACAACCGCCTAAACAACCGCATGAGGCTAACAACATCAATTCCACAAAACACTCCACCGTAAGGGCCATCGCCTTAGGTGGGAAAAAGAGCTTTTGGTTGGTCTAGGTAAATCACCTTCCACGACCTCTCCCATGATCACACGGCTTACATGAGGTAGGGACCTCTTACCGATCTGCATGGAAACGGGTTCGGTTTAGCTTTGCCCGTGCTCTAATCATCGTGATCTATCGCACGACGCGGGTACGGCTTCACCTCGGCCCGTAAGAGTTTAGCACTTTCACGTGCTACACAAATTATAAGCTACGCACCTAACCCCTTCGCAAGGATCTAGGCTTCACAAATATTCAACAAAGGAGGTACAATACACTCCGCATCAACTTCGTGGTGAAGGTTTTCCTTCATCCAATCTCAAAGCATGGGGCTTTCGTTAGGATCTTCACAAGACGCCTACAATTTAAATCCCGCAACACTAAAGATGATTTCACGGAGTCATTCTCCGGCACGCATTCTAGGCTTAACCTAAATGCAACGTCGCAAATCAAGCATCACCGATTCGGGCTCACGACCACGAATAGGCTTCACACACAATGCCTAAATCCGCACGACTACCGGATTTTCTACATGCAATATGCCGGGGACGGACACAATCGACCCGGAGTTCCGAAGAACTTGAGGAAAATCCTACACTTCACCCATTTGGTGAAAGGGATTCCTCATGAAAGCATAGAGAAATGAAGGAGAGGACAAATGACAAGTCCAAAGAATCGAGAGGAAGAATTGTTACCCTAGGAGCGTTCTTCTTTGCCATGGATCCGAGATTCTAGACTGAGGGAAACGACCGCACCGGGCTGCACTCTCCAGATCTGGAAACGGCTCGCGAAACGGAGCTCCGGAGCTCCGTCAATGGCGGGATCTCTCCTTCTTCTTCCTTGCCTCCTTCTTCTTCCTCTAGCCTAGGAGAGAGAAACACCTCAAAAGAATGAGGATTAATCTCCTCTCACAAGCCCTAAGACCCTCCAGCATTTAATCCTAGCCATTGGATCGGTTTCCAAAAGATTTGGACGGCCGGATCGTCTTCTCCGCTCAAAATCGCGGAGCAGAATAAACAGGGCGCACGATCACAGGCGCACGATCACTGGTCGTGCGCGAAGAGGAGAATGGTCGTGCGATAAGCCGAGACAGGACTCCGATTCCTCGCGAATGAATGCACGATCACTGGCGTCGTGCGCAAAGAGGACAATGGTTGTGCGCAGAGAACTGTTGTGGAATTTTTAGCCTATCCCGAGCGCAGCACTACCACTCCGCCTACTTCGCTGAACTAAGAATTTTGGGGTGTTACACCCGGTGAAGGGCTCGCAGCGGCACTAGGGAATACAATGGGCGGAAGCTCAAATCCCCCTTTCTAGGATATTTACTCTTATTGTTAACTACCCATTGTTAAATACCCACTCCTCTCTGATTACTCTAGTCCCCTAAGGTGGTTTAATAAGACTTAACCATGGAAGTGTTGATGTTCTTTTGAACACCAACTCTATCCATTCCTTTAGTGACCGAGCGCTCCACTCATCATCACTTTTACAATCAAGGATCACAGTTCAGGTGTCCATTCTACCTTACTCCTTTAATATATCACCATATATATGTCCCTTCACATCGCCATAATTCAACTCATTATCGAGTGTTTCACTAAATGCACCATAATCCTAACTTATGTGTTGACCCAGGATGAGTTGTTCTACTAAACACTCTATGATGTCCATTATGATCCAAAATTGTTGGGTCTATGTACAATGACCAAGTGGGGTCTAAATCACTAAAGCCATTTTAGCTATTTGCATACCAACTATGATTCCAAGTATTCATGTATCTCTTATGAAGCATCTGTCTACCCCTTATGTCCAAATGAACTACAATTAATTTTTGTGGTTCAACATGTCATATGTTGTAATTATAATCAGATTTGTCCATTTCCTATTAAGGGGCCTGATTATTTACCCTTACATAATTGATAAGTGATTTCCAATTTTCACATAAAGTATAATTTCCTGGTATCTACTTAATTCACAAACTTTTCCAGCGATTCTCTAAGGTCAAAAATGTACTTTACAGAATTGACAATTTTCCATTTGCATTTACCCATAATAAATAATATTACAGTAATAGGGGCCTATTCAACATTTACAAAGGATCTATGTGATTTCATCATCTAAAAATAACAGCAAAATTTCCAAAGGTTATAATTGATCCAAAAAGAGTTCACACTAATTTTCACAATTTTCCAGACAGATTTACCCACGTAAATTAAACTTACCAATTATAGCAATAAAGCACAAATGCATTGAAACTAAATCATTCTATCATTAATTAAATTCTTAAAAATTCTCTAGAGGTTCTATATGTTTATACATGTGCTCTAACAGTGATTTGTATTTTTCTGACATTAACTTCCTTCAATAATAAATAATTCCCCAAATTAACAAAGTTCAATCATTGTGAAGAAACTACTAAATATCATCGACCAAAAACTATGATAAAATTTCCAGAGCTTATAAATGATCCAAAATGAACTCTTACAAAATTTAATCATTTTCCAGAAAGGGATAATTACATAACCAAATATTACTAAATATAACCATAAACTCATTATCAAAAGTTCACCATGTTTTAATCAAATACAAATTACAAGAAAATTCCTAGAGCTTATAAATGATCCAAAATGAACTATTATTCTATTTCATAATTTTCCAGACAGGTATAATCATATAACCAAATTTTACTAAATGAAGTCATAACACATTATCTTGAATATAAAATATTTCAATCATCAAATAAATACCCAAAAATTCTCTAGTTGATATAAATAGTCATGTGTATATTATAATAGAGGTTCATATTTTTTCCAACATTTATTTACACTAGTAATAATCAATTATTCAAAATCATGAATATTCCACATAATGAAGGAGCTACTGATTACCTTTATCCGAAAAAAAAATCCCAGAGGTTCATTATGATCAAAAACTTATACTGACAATTTTTCATATTTTTCACAAGTCATTTTGTCACACTTATTTTATTTGTAACCCATAGTGACAAATTAAATTAATGACATTTAGGGTATTAATTGGACTCTAAAAATTCCAGGAAAATTTGTTGGAATGTAAATTAACCTAAGTGTCCATGTGACAGAGTTTGGTAACTTTCCTAATCACTTTGGTCTCAAATGTCTCAATAAAGTGTATTGAGTTTAATTAATTTAAATGTAAAATATATGGAAAATTATTTCCAAATCCTTCCAAACTCTCAGAGGTGATTCACTTCACCATTTCACATGCATGTACAATTTTACATAACTATACTTCAAGGGATTCAAGGGGAATCACAAATCATGTAGAAAGTGCTAAATGCACATCACCCCTTTCATAAACTAGCTTGCATGTGACTTTTCCCCCAACATGCACTAACACAAATGGTCTATAATTTTAACTAGTGTCAGATTTTGACCTAACCAAGCACCCACCAAAAATTGGGATGGATTTGAGGTCATTTGCTCACCTAATTAATACATGCATGGTTAATTGAATGTTTTACAAAACCATAAAAAAATTATTCCCAAAAATTACCATTTTTGGTCAAGGGGTGCACTGGGTCATAACTCATGCATGGCTGCAATTTAAGCTCATTTGAGTGAGTGGTTTGGTGGTGGCACTCAAAAGAGTGCCTTGAGCCACTTATTTACACCCTGCACCAAAATGTGTGCTGAGGGAGCTACATTGTTCCAAATAGGGTGATTCAAATTCCTATAGAGACAAACACCCAGAGCCCATTTGTCTCTGTCCACGTTACCTAAAATATTATCTAAGGGGGTTTAAATCTAACATGAAACATCAGCATTAAGTGTGATAGAAATCAAATAACTTTATTTAAATAAAGTGTGGCTTGCAGATATCAATCAAGCCTAGATCTAACAGTCCAGAGGTCTTCTTCTACCTCTACCCGATGGGAAGCAGGTTTTTGAGCTTGTTTTGGCCAATACTCCCTCCACGGTCCATCTTTCTTCATAAAATAAGTTCTTATAGCTTCATTTTGAAGCAAGGAATCGTTTGGGACAAGAATCACGACAAACCATGGCTTAAATATAGATTTCTAGCAAGGATATTTCTTCCATTCGGCCATGGGATTTCTTTGAAATCAAAGCCTCAATTGGGGCTCGATTGAGAGGGCTTTTCATCCTAAATGATTTAGGATGCTAGCATGGGAAAAGAGATGAAGAAACCGACCTTGATTGGAGCTTTGGATTGGCCATTTTCATGAGTTTCCATGGACAAACACCAAGCTTGGATCCCTTACCAAATTTGCTCCTCTCCACCAAATCCAGTCATCTAAAGCTCGATTTGAACTCCTCTCAGGCTTTTGAAACTAATGGCACCCTCAATTTAAGCTGAAATTGGCAATATAGGGAGATGTCATTAAGGGTGGTCGGACAACACATAGGAAGCTCCTCCTACCTTCCATTTGGCAACAATTAAGCTCAAAATCGGATGTCGTGACTGAGAGGAGTAATTAGGAAGGCTTGAGAGGAGGAATTGAGTGCCAATTGACACTCAATCCATGAATTGCTCATTTTTGTCTCTTCCAAATTGGGGAAAACCCAAATTGACCTAGTGCATGCCAATGGCATTGCTGGTCTTTAGGCTAATGTTCTGCAGTATGGGCCTGAATTGAGGGCTTTAGCTCATTGGAATTGGGCTTGGCATTCAAAATCTGAATTTTAGGTCAAATTGATCCATGTTGACTTTTAGGCTTTACATGGTCAATCAAGGGTGGGGTTGACTCCATATGATGGTCATGGGTCCCATGACACCATCCAATGTTGATTGGGCCATGGCGAGATCCACATTTGGCTAATTGAACCCATTTAGGCTAATTTGAGCTAGTTTGACCCAAAGTTGACTTTGGTCAATCTCATGAATTTTGTTGAACCCAATTAGTCAAAAATGACCTAATGACATCCCTTAGTGGTTTTGAGAGTTTGGGTTAGATCAATTTTATCATTTGAAGCCTAATAGACCCTTAATAGGGATGGTTGACTCATTTCAAGCTAGAGTTGGCATTAGTCAAAATGACCCATTTAGGTGACCCCAATGATTCCTCTTTGACCTAATGGACTCCTTGAGTGGTTAAGAGTATTGTGGTGGGGTAATATTGGTCATTTGAAACCTAATAGACCCTTAACATGGATGGTTGACTTATTTTGAGCTAGAATTGACTTTGGTCAACATGACCAATTTAGGTGACCCCAATGGTTCCTTATGAATCTAATGAACTTCTTGAGTGGTTAGGAGTGTTGTGGTGGGGTCACCATGGCACATTGGGGCCTATTTGGTTCAAACTAGGGTTAGTTGACCTGACTAGGTCAAGGGTGGTTTAGGTGATTTCACCTAGACACCTAGGCTTCCATGGTCTTCTTCTTGCCCTAGGACTCATGTCATGACACTGGTCATGACATAATTCACCCTAGGGGTCTAGAAGGAAAGGGGGTGTTACATTTGAAAAGGGGGTGGTCGACCATGGGCTTTAGATACTCATCCTTGGCTCCATGTGTCCACCACCCCTGGAATTCTGCTGGAAAATTCCTGGAGAGCTCAAATATGATCTTGGGCAAAGGAATGGAGAGCCACGTGGACTCCATTCCTCAAAATCCTCTGTCTTTAATGGATTTTAGGGGAATTCCCCAATTTTCTCTCATGCATGTCTTCTCTCTCTAAACCCAAAGGGCATGGGAGGTAATATGGCATTTGGGTTGCTGGTTTTGCTTTGGTTGAGGCCATAGCCCATTGGGAATTCACTTGGGCTTTTTATTTCTTCATTTAGGCCTAATGTTGACCGTTGTTGACTTTGGGGTTGACTTCATCAAATTGATGATTGGGTTGGCCCCACTTGAAGTTCATGAGTCCCATGACATATGCTCATTAGGTCATGGTGAGGCCCCAATAGAGCTAATTGACCCATATGGTGTGAATTTGATCCAATTTGGCCTAAGTTTGACTTTGTTCAAATTGGATGAATTGGTTGACCAATTTATGGGGCTTTGGGGTCCAATAGGTCCTTAATGGGGTTAGAAGGTTAGGGCTGAGGTCAATTTGACAAATTGAAGACCAATTAAATCTTGATTGGGTTGATTTGGGCTATGTTGACCAAGAGTTGACTTTGGCCAATTCCTTAAAATTGGGTGGAACCAATTAGTGATTATTGACCTAATGACCTCCCTTAGTGATTAGGAGGGCATAGGTGAGGTCCATTTGAGGTATTGAAGATCAATTTAGCCTAATTATGTTGAATAGGGCTATGTTGACCTAAGTTTGACTTTTGTCAATTTGGCCTATTTGGTTGTCCAATTGATGGGGATTTTGGTCAGTTTAGTCTTCTTTAGGGTTAGGGCCATAATGGCTGGGTCAATTTACACTTGTGAGTTCAATTTGGGTTGTTTTGACCTAAGATGGCTTGTATACCATAGTGGACCTTATGTGAGCTCACCCCAACTCAATGAGTCCTAAGGTCACCTCCTTGCCTCAACTCACCATTCTCACCACATGTCATACCCGAACACTATCATGGGGTCTAGTAGGATTAGGGATGTTATAGGAGATAAAATAAAATGTAAAAATAATATTGAAGTTATGAATGCCTTGTTTTGTGTCATGGATAGAACCGAATTTAATCGTACTTGTGCATGCTAAACTGCGTTTGATATTTGGAACTTATTGGAACTAACTCATAAAGGTACTTCGCAGGTCAAGGATTCAAAGCTCTTCTAATTGGAATCTGAGCACGAAAAATTTTGGATGGATCCCGATGAAGACATGGACTCCATGTACATAAGATTCACAAAGATCATAAATGCCTCATAAGCTTGGAAAGGCGTTCTCCAACGACGACTCGGTGAGAAAGACACTAAGGTCTCTTCCACCAAAATTCAACCCCAAAGGTGACAACCATCTCCAAATCGCATGATCTAAAGTGGCTCTAAATTGATAGCCTCATTGGGAATCTCAAAACCAATGAGATTGAACTCAAAATTCAACATACAACATACCACAAGGAGCCTAAGAAGAAGGCATTGGCGCTGAAATCAAAGAAGGAGGTCGACAATGATGATGAAGAGGACTAGGAAAGCCTATTTGTAAAGAACTTCAAAAGATTCATGAAGAATTCGGAAAAGAGAAACACCTTCCAGAAATACTTCATCACATATGCAAGTAAGAAGGGATCGTCGTCTAAGAAAGGAAAAGCTAGCGACAACGATGATGAAGAGCAGCCACCACCGGAGTGCTACCATTACAGAAGGGCCGGACACATCCGGAGCATGTCCCCAAAATACCTGCAAGAGCAAAAAGAGAAGCGACACAAAGGGAAGGAGAAAAATAAAGTGTTGAAGATGGCCACATGGGATGACTCTTTCTCTGAAGAATCAAGTGACTCGACCTCAAGCAATGATGAAGAGGCAAACATGTGCCTTATGGGAAAAAGCAACACACCTTCGAATTAAGAAAGCAGTGTCCAAAGTGACAATGAGGTACATCTTCTCTCGTATGAAGATCTATATAATGAATATCTAAAAACATGCAAATACTTTGAGAAAAATTTAAAAGATCTTGACATAATAAATTCTGAGAATAAAATTTTATTAAAAGAAAATAAAAAAAAGTGTCTAAATAATTAAAAGTGTTAGGGAAAGAGAATATCTCTTGGAAAGAGTGCAATCACTCATTGTCGGGAGTTAAAGAACTTGAAGAAGCTCTTTCTAAGACCCACTTCAATATCGAATCTCTCACTAACGAGAATGGGGGACTTAGAAAGAAAATTAAAATCCTCTCAATCTCAAATAGAAATTGGAAAGAAAATATTTGCAAATCAATGTGTAATGGGGGTGATGGAAAACGCCGTACTAAAGCCCCAAATTCATGACTTATATGTGGCTATTGAAAAATTTGGAGTTGGCCAAAAGTACCTTGACATGGTTTTGGCCAACCAATGTCATGGTAGTGCTAAATTTGGGTTGGGTTATGGTTCTGGAAGTTATCGCCCGACAGCAACCCATACCGTCGGCGATAGAAGTAATTCCAACAAAAAGAATTTTTATAATAAAAAATTAAATTGTAATTTTGATGGTTCCTCATCTTCTAGCAAGAGTCCACGCAAAACTCAGAAAAGGACTCAACCCCTTATATTTCGTGTGGCAAATATCATATCTTTGGACACACATCGGACACTTGTAGAAATAAGGGACAAAGTGCTATAAAGCAAATCTGGATACCTAAGGTTTCCACCTACTCTATGGGAGGAACCTCTTGGGTATCTGGATCTTTACTTTCATCTTCTTTTTAGGTGTGTTGGCAGGCTAAGGACAAATAATACATGTGGTATTTGGGCTCGGGATGCTCCAAACACATGACCGAGAACAAATCAAAGTTTCTTAGCCTCATAAAGAAGAAAGGAGGACTGGTGACGTTTGGTGATAACGCCAAAGGAAGGATCAAGGGCTTCGGCATGGTGGTTAATGAATCATTTTCTATTTCAAATGTTTTATTTGTGGACGGCTTAAAACATAACTTAATTTTAATAAGTCAACTTTGTGATAAAGGATTAAATATTTTATTTGAATATTTTACAAATCTTTGTAAAATCATAAGTTCCAAAACAAATGAGATTGCACTCACTACACTTAGAACTCACAATGTTTATATGATTGATTTTCATGATCTTTCTCATTTTTCAATAAAATGTTTAATATCTAAAAATGAATAATTAGAACTTTAGCGTATGCATCTTGGTCACTCTAGCATCAAATTGATATTAAAATTATCAAAAGATAAATTAATTAGGGGATTACCTATGCTTAATGGAAATTTATCTTCACTTTGTTCACCATGTCAAAAAGGAAAATTTTCAAAATCTTCTTTTAAAAGTAAAAATGAAATTTCTACTACTAGACTACTTCTGTAAAATCCCCCTCCCAAAACATGGAGAGTAGATTTTATGCTCAGTGCTGTTGGATTGGTAGGCGGCCTTAGAGGGGGTGCATAAGGGTTTTAAGAACATATATTGAATTTTGATATACTTGAAACACTAAGAAATTAAAATAGAGATTTAGAATGAAGACCTAAATTGATTAAGAATGAAGACTTAGGATAATTATCGATTTTAGCATTTAGAATTTCTCCCCCTAAATACATGCCCCCCTATGTGAATGCTCCCCTAATATGTAAGTTATCATCTTAATCATTATTCATATTAATTTTCCCATTTGATAGCGATTAATATTTATCATGTTAGTTCTCCCCTTTTATTATTAGCAAAAGTGGGCAAGGAAGCAACAGACATAAACAGAGGATTTTCTTGATACAAAGATAAGGCATGATCGAGCTTTTTAGAGGAAATGAAATGATAAGGAGTTTTAAGCATAATAAGGTAATAATTTCTAAGTAACCGATCTACCCAGACAGTATGTCTACACCCTAGCCCCTTACTAAGTGACGGATGGTCATGAGGAGCTGCATACATGTCATAGTTTGGGCTGTTAGTCCCATATGCAAACACTAGAAAATACTCAACCTAGCACTCTTTCCCCTAGTGCCTCATAAGGCCCCACTGGAACCCTCCCCAGTTAAGTACAAGACATGACTTAGAGGTTAGGTTATCTAATGTCTACAACCCTACGCCCCCGCTATGGTGAGATATGTAATCATGGGATAATAATCATTGGAAACATTAAGCATTTGAATCTAATGATAAGTTATATGGCCTATGGGCTTATATTTTTATTTGAATTTTTGAAAAGCTCACATAGCTATTTTGAAATCCATAAATGAATCAGAGTTTTTAGCATAAAAATGATATTCGTGTTAGAACAATCTGTTGGACATGTGTGTCACATCCCTTTGTTTGAGAATAACAAATCCCATATTGTATTTGATATTGCTTGTAGTGTATTTATAGTGTGCAGGAACTATAGGTGCAATACTCCACAGGTAGAAGGCAGCATGGAATCAAACTTTCTGAATGGAGCACTACCGCCAGCGCTAGAGGTTAACGCAGGCGCTAGCGCTACCGCCAGCGCTAGCGCTAACGCCAGGCGCTAGCTCAAGATCATCTCAGCGGTTTTGTCTCAGCGGTTTCGTCTCAGCGGTTCCTTAACGCTACTGCCAGCGCTAGCGATACCGCAGGCGCTAGCTCAAGATCGTGCACAGCACAATGCCGCCGACGGTTTCGCAACCGCTCCACACGAACGCTACCGCAGGCGCTAGCTCCAAAAATTATAAAACAATGTATTCTCTCTTATTTTGTGAGAGAACTTCCAGAGAGGTTGCTTGTGCCACAATTCCAGTGTTGTTATGCTGCCGAAGATGGATCTCCCACAAAAAGCTTAAAGGAGAATTCTGGAGGAGGACAACGTCACGCTACATCCGAAGGACGATCGCTTCAACCTTGCTTATACTACAACGATCCTTCATCCTCAACTCCAGAGATCTCATATAGGGAGTTTTATTATTATTTTCATTATTTCCATTCCATACTTTTTGTAACCGTTTAGAGAATTCGCCTTGTGTTGGCGACTAGGTCTGGGTAGGACTTAGGGGGAAATTTGCCTTGTGTTGGCGACTAGTTCTAGGTGATTAGATCTAGGGGGGCTCGAGGCCATATCCGGGGAAGGATTGGCTAGAGCGGCTTGAGGCCTTATCCGTGGAAGGATAGGCTAAAGCCAACCGGTTCGTGGGGATACGAGTCGGTATAGAAAAGGAAAAATTATTTACATATTTGTCACCTCCGATTTCAAGCGAGATTGAAATCAATTTTTGTAAACACCTTTTCATTTAATATAATCATGTCTCTATTTGTGTTTACTTGATTTCTCTCATTTGGCGCAATCTCTATTATATTGTGTTCTAAGTTTTCAATTCTAAATCTAAATTGTTTATTTCAATCTCTTTCATCATAAAACAATTTAGTAGTTGTTTCTAAGATTGCAAATCATAATTTTTTTATTCATTTAGCTAAATTGTTATTTTACCTTCACATATTATAAAACAATTTAGTAATTATCTTAAAATTATAAAAAGAATTTTTATTCTCTTATTCACCCCCCCCCCCCCCCCCCCCCCTCTAAGGGCACCGTAAGATCCAACAAGTGGTATCAGAGGTAGGTTATTCCAAATCGGTTTAACAACCGGGAATAATGGCGTCTCATGATCTCACTTCTACTAGTAGGGGAAATTTTCTTATAAATGAAAAATCTTTAGCACCACCTTTATTTGAAGGTAAAAATTATAATGGGTGGAAATTTCTTATGGAAAAATTTCTTAAATTTTTGGATATTGAAGTATGGAATATTACAATTAAAATTCCCCCAAGTATTCTTAATAAAAATGAAATGTTTTTAAATGCCAAATCAATGAATAGTCTATATTGTGCATTAGATAAAAATATTTTCAAATTTATTTATACATTTCCTACTGCTTATGAAGTTTGGAAATTTCTTGAGAATTCTTATAGTCTTCCTTCCACAGATGATGAACAAGAGGAATTCCTTATGGATCCAAGAGAAGAAATTGACAAGGACTCATTCTTGGAGGAAGATAAATCTAAGAAAGAAATCGATGAGGAATTCCTTATGGATCCAAGAGAAGAAATAGATGAGGACTCATGCTTGAAGGAAGAAGAATACAACGTCACAATGTTGGACTCATTTGATGACCAAACATCAAGCAAAAGAGAAGATGGAAATTATAGCAAGGTAAGAAAATCTAAATCTTCACTTTTTGTAACAAATTCTATTTCTACATTTCGTGTGCTTAAATTTGCTAAACGTAAAATTTCAAAGTTGAAACATGCTAATTCCAAATTACGTTTAGAAAATAAAACTTTAAAAGCAAACGCTAAAGTAGAATCTAATATTGATGTGTTAAATTCTCTTTCATGCTCTTTAGTTAAAATTCCTATTCCTTGTTTAGATTGCAATTTATTAAAAGAAAAATTCAAGGAAATTGAAAAAGGGCTCTTAGTTTCTAAAGAACATGATGAAAAATTGATAGTTGAAAATGATGCTTTAACTTGTAAGTTAATACAATTAAAATCTTTTGTTGAAAAATTTCAAATGTCATGTAATGAATTTCGTCATAAGATTTTAAATAACAAGGATAAATTAACTTACAAAATCATTTCTAAAAAGGAACATTTTCACACATTAAATCAAAAGGAGTTTAGTTTCAAAAAGAATTGTGATCCTCACAAAATTCTTAAGAGTTATTATTATAAGTCTCAATATATTTTCAATCATGACTCAAATTTAAAAACTCCTTTTCATGAAAATCAAACTATAAAATATTATCCTTCATATTATAAGAGTATGTCTATAAGAAAGAGTGAAAATGAAAATTATCAAAATAAGAATCAATTATTTACAACATTTTGTAACCCACTCTTTCAACAATCACTTCTTAAGAAAGACAATCACTCTTATAAACTTTCAAAGAATCTTTATAATAAAATTCATTATGATTATCAACATCAATCTATTTTGAAAAATAATTTGAATAAACATAAATCCCAAATGAATTATTTTTCAAATAAATATAATCATATAAATATGTCACATAATCATAATATGAATTTAAATGATAAACAACCAATGTATGAATGGAGACCCATAAAGAAAAATGATGTATCATCTTTAATTGAAAATGACCATTCATCATTATCTTCTAAAAAACCACCACGATGTATTTGGGTACCCAAAGGAACCATCCCACTTGGTCCCCTTTGGATACCTAAATCCCTTATTCATTAGTGTCCTATCATTTGCATGAAGTAGAAACAAATAAAAATGAAATATCACCACTCTACTTCATGATATGCTAATTGTCACTTTTCTTTTGTTTATTTTTTATTTTATTTTTTGAACAAACATGCTATGATCACTTTATATATCATGTAATATGACTTTCATATATTAAGCCTAATGTTTATCAAATCAAATTTGAATTAAAATTGAACATTAAGTCATATATTTTTTCAAAGTGATCTATCTCTCATCTTTGATTATTCTTTATCCTTTTAAATCCTTTACCCTTAATTATCTTGAATTATCATTAGAAATTGAATATTGAAATTATTATCAAGACTATTGAAACTATTTTAACGATTGGATTTAAATGGTTTATTAAATGGCTTAAACTAAAAATTAAAATGCGCAACGTTTTTGATTATTTTCTATTTTTGTTGGCAGCATATGATAGCCCTTATAATGAAGAATATTATCTAAAATTTTGAAAACAAAAATTCATCTAAACGCATGTTTAATCTTTCAAAAATGCGAGTTTACGATCAAAACTTCAAACATCCATATCTTTTGATCTGCTCGCCTGATTTTCGCGTTTAATATATTTTCGGAAAGAGCACAAAAATCTCCATCCAACGGCAAACTAGGCTTGCTCATTTGAGTTCTTTTGGTGTTGTCAACTTGCCCAATTTCAACTACATTTTAAAAGCTATCTTAGTTTGCTTGATTTGGAAATTTCTGTGTTTATGGATTTTTCATCACATGCTATCCTTAGTATAATTGTTTCATATATTAATTTAGATATTATGTGTGTGATGTGTGTCACCAATGTTTGTATGTAATTTAGACCTTAGAATCATCTTGCATCATTAAGATCAAATCAAAAGATTAATGATTTCATTCTAGGTTTAAAAAAAATTAATTTGAAAACTTCTCATATTACATGCAACATTATCTCCATTAATCCTATGTAATAACATTGCATTCAAACTCATCATTCTAGCATCACTTCTTGGTCTATGCTTATATATTTATGCTAGGTATAACATGTACAATGCTATTTAAATTTGATGATAACTATGTGATTTGAAATTATAATAGAATACTAAAATTCCAACAAACACATAGGTTATGGATTAATCATTAGAATATATGTGAATATTGTATCATAAATCATATCTTATCATGCAAAACCAAAGATCAATATATTCAATTATTGAATGAAATTTTATTTCAAAACTTTATATATATGATCTTTGTCTTTTATATGATTGGATGATCATCATTTTTCTAGACTTACAAATCAAATATGTTCTTTCAAAAGAAAATAACCAAATCACATTGTCATAAGTCTAGAAGAATTAGAATTTACATACATCATGATGATCTAAGATATATTCTATGCAAATTTGTCTATAATCATAAATCATAATTCATGTTCTATCAAGAAATATCTCAAATCGATAATAGGAATTATGAATCTTATGATAAAAATTATGAATAATGTTTTCTTTACATTATTTGATGTATTGATTTGCATGGCTAGTGATTGCATGTATCTCTCATATTTGTAGACTCTAGAATCAACTTTGTAATGAAAGTATAAATCAAACTAAATCATCACTCCATTCTAGATCTATAATTTGAAACTCTATTTTGGAATACATGCAATATTGATATTAATCTTATGACATGACATTAAACCCAAAACTCATCATACTAGCATTGTCACTTATTGAATATTAGTAATTGTGCTAGTTATCTCATATCGTCATCTCATAAAAGTAGAAAAACTATATGGCTTTATAACTCATCACATTAAACAAAACCCATAGTTTATATATCAACCCTAAGATTTAAAAGCATAGGTTGTCCAAAGATTATTCACCTATGACTTCATATCTCACAACAGCGGGGGCGTAGGATTGGATGCATTAGAGACCTAACCTCTAAGACATGTCTTGTCCCTAACCGGGGAGGGTTCTAGTGGGGCCTTGCGAGGCACTGGGGGAAAGAGTGCTAGGTTGACGTTCTCTAGTGTGTGCATATGGGATTAACACCCCAACCTACGGCATGTGTGCAGCTCCTCATGCCCATCCGTCACTTAGTACGGGGCTAGGGTGTAGACATTTGGTCGGGGTAGTCTTTAATCTTAGGACATACATATATTACTCGTTGCATGATCATTTTATTTACTTATCACTTAAATCATGCATATTTGGGTTATTTAATGTCCTCTTGTGTCTTCATAACTTATCTTTTCATAATTAAATGGTTTTGTAAAACACAAGAATTTGAAAAAGCCAAAGTTTCATGCAAATTTGATCCACCTAGAGATCTCCAAAAATTCTAAAATTTCAGCATGGAACTACTCTAAGGACACTTAATCAAAATCAAAAATCAAAAATTTAAAATTCTCAAAAAATCACGTACTATTTCCCACGCTATCACTAGCGCCGGCGCTAGCGTGGGTGTGTGATTTTTCTGTTTTTTTTTATTTCTAAAAATCAACAAAAATATGTTTGTTTATTTGTGCAAATTTATTTTTGTGTTTCTGTCTATTTTATTTTTGTTTTATTTGAATTATGAAAAATCAACTACAAAAATTCAAAATTCAAAAATACAAAAATATGTTTTTGTGATTTTCTATTTTTATTTGATTTAAAAATGATAAAACAAAAAAACTGTATGATCTTTATTGCCAATATCAAGCATGTATGAATTCTATTATTTAGAATTATTTACAATGTTAAAACATATTCTTTCAAATTACTATGAACATTGTTTTGTTTATCATGCTTTGATATATCTATTTAAAGTGCATCAATTGTATTGAAAAATATGCAGAACCAAGCTTAGCATGCCTCTAAGTATGAGTAAATGTTTTATGATTGATAATGATACATTTCACTCACTTATTTTGGTAATCAACATGTGTGTCTAAATCTAAAAATGCTTGCTTGAGTATTGTATTTGTACAATGAATTAAAACTTGCATAAGTTTATTGCCTGCACTACATTTGAATTGCACTTATGAAATTTAGAAAAGTGGTTAAGTTAAAAATTGGATTTGCAAAACAAGTGTATTCGGAGAATGTTGTCTCACAAATATGAACAAAAAATTATATATGTAGACAAATATAACTCCACCAAACACTACTTGAACCTCCTGATAAGTCTTCATAAGCATTGTGAGGTTGAGCACCTTGGAAAGAATAGTAAAGTGTCTTGTGCAAACTTTGGTTATTACACCACTTTGTTAAAAATTATGTGCATTAAAAGTGTGTGAAAGTAATTTACTTGTGTTTTATTGTGCACTTTACTTTACATTTGTCTTGTATTTTGATGATTTAAATCCATTGTTAACATTGCCCAAAATACACTTATGTGCACATCATTATCTTTCATAACACTTCTTCTCATGAGTATTGGATTCTAATGCTTTATTTATACTACTCTTTATATAAGAAATGCACTAGATAACCTAGCATGATCTCTACAATGTTTTGGTATTTCTTGAATTTACAATTAAGTAACATTGTAGTATAATCTCTCTTTGATATGTTCATTTCATGCTTGGTATCTTTATGAAAAACTTTGAGATTTCAAAAGGTTAAAACATCTTTCAATTTTGAACTAAAACTCATATTTTTACTTATGCTTTTCATGCTTACAAAAAGATGTTTCTTATAATCTTCCGCTATGCTAAAACTCTTATCTATTTATTTGAAATCTCTTCAATACTATACTTAAATTCTTTATCTTTGTCTATATTACAAAAGCTCGATCATGCTTTATCTTTTTAAAATGCCTCCTTACTACTCTCACCCCACCTTCTTTTGATAATACCAAAAGGGGGAGATTAATTGAAGAAATCTATATAGGAGAAAAATAGATAAATAAGGGGAGTAACACATAAATTCATGAAATCTATCATTTAGGGGGAGTAACACATAAATTGCATTTATGTAGGGGGGCATTAAGATAGGGGGAGTATGCACATTATCATTCATATCATTTATTATAGTTGCACTTTTATCCTGCTTATCTTATCTATAAACATTATTGTTGATTTCTTGCTTAGAGGATTTGTTATTATCAAAAGGGGGAGATTGTTGGACATGTGTGTCACATCCCTTTGTTTGAGAATAACAAATCCCATATTGTATTTGATATTGCTTGTAGTGTGTTTATAGTGTGCAGGAACTATAGGTGCAATACTCCACAGGTAGAAGGCAGCATGGAATCAAACTTTCTAAATGGAGCACTACCGCCAGCGCTAGAGATTAACGCAGGCGATAGCGCTAACGCCAGGCGCTAGCTCAAGATCATCTCAGCGGTTTTGTCTCAGCGGTTTCATCTCAGTGGTTCCTTAACGCTACTGCCAGCGCTAGCGATACCGCAGGCGCCAGCTCAAGATCGTGCACAGCACCACGCCGCCGACGATTTCGCAACCGCTCCACACGAACGCTACCGCAGGCGCTATCAGCTACCGCAGGCGCTAGCTCCAAGAATTATAAAACGATGTATTCACTCACGTTTTGTGAGAGAACTTCCAGAGAGGTTGCTTGTGCCACAATTCCAGTGCTGTTATGTTGTCGAAGATGGATCTCCCACAAAAAGCTTAAAGGAGAATTCTGGAGGAGGACAATGTCACACTACATCCGAAGGACGATCGCTTCAACCTCGCTTATACTACAACGATCCTTCATCCTCAACTCCAGAGATCTCATATAGGGAGTTTTATTATTGTTTTCATTATTTCCATTCCATACTTTTTGTAACCGTTTAGAGAATTCGCCTTGTGTTGGCGACTAGGTCTGGGTAGGACTTAGGGGGAAATTCGCCTTGTGTTGGCGACTAGTTCTAGGTGATTAGATCTAGGGGGCTCGAGGCCATATCCGGGGAAGGATTGGCTAGAGCGGCTTGAGGCCTTATCCGGGGAAGGATAGGCTAAAGCCAACCGGTTCGTGTGGATACGAGTCGGTATAGAAAAGGAAAAATTATTTACATATTTGTCGCCTCCGATTTCAAGCGATATTGAAATCAATTTTTGTAAACACCTTTTCATTTAATATAATCATGTCTCTATTTGTGTTTATTTGATTTCTCTCATTTGGCGCAATCTCTATTATATTGGGTTCTAAGTTTTCAATTCTAAATCTAAATTGTTTATTTCAATCTCTTTCATCATAAAACAATTTAGTACTTGTTTCTAAGATTGCAAATCATAATTTTTCTATTCATTTAGCTAAATTGTTATTTTACCTTCACATATTATAAAACAATTTAGTAATTATCTTAAAATTATAAAAAGAATTTTTATTCCCTTATTCACCCCCCCCCCCCCCCCCTCTAAGGGCGTCGTAAGATCCAACATAATCAATATAAATTCTACCAAGCATGTCTACCACTTGTTGAAAAAGGAATTTTGAGATTTAAGAATTTGATATAAGCATGAAAGCGCAAGGTAAAAAATATATGGTGATGATGCGAAAGACTTATAGAAATACAAGAAACATCTTTTTGTAATCATGTCTATTCATAAGAAGATATATGAGTTAAATTCCAAAAAGGAAGATGTTTTTGTAAATCATTTTTCATTTAAAATCTTTAAGTAATAAAGTAACCAAGCATGAAAGAAGGATATCAAAGAGAAACTAATACAATGTTATTATAATTCACAAATTCAAAACATACCAAATATTGTAGAAAGCATGCTAGACTATCTAGTGCATTTATAAATAAAGAGGAGTATAGAATTTAGCATTAGGATCCAATACTCATGAGAAGAAGTGTTATAAAAGATAAAGATGTGCACATAAGTGTATTTTGAATAGAGTAAACAAATGATTTAATCAAAAATACAAGACATATGTAGAGTAAAGTGCACAATAAAACACAAATAATTTTACTTCCACACACTTCAATGCACAAAGAAAATGTACAACTACCAAGGTGCTTTGCATACACAATGCTCATTAAGACTTATCAGGGTGCAAAGTAGTGTTTGGGGGATCACATACATTATTTTTCAATATATATATATATTTTTTTTGTGATTCGGTGTACTTAAGAATGAGTGGTGTAAAAATGAAGGTTTGCACAAGACACTTTACTATTCTTTCCAAGGTGCTCAACCTCACAACGCTTATTAAGACTTATCAGGAGGTTCAAGTAGTGCTTGGTGGAGTTATCTTTGTCAATTTATTTCATGATTTTTGTTTTGTACAAAGATCTCTGAATACACTTATTTGGCAAACCAATTTAATTTTGAAAGCACAACCACTTTTCTAAATTTTTAAGAGTGCAACTAAATGTACTGTAGGTAAGATACTTATGCAAATTTTAATTCATTGTACAATTACAATACACAAGCAAGCATTCTTATATTAAGAGCATATGTAGACTTTGCCAAAATAAGTGAGTGAAGAAAGATCATTATCAAACATAAAACATTTACTCATACTTAGAGGCATGCTAAGCTTGGTTCTACACAACATTTTCATTATAATTGGTGCACATGTGATTAGATATATCAAAGCATGATAAAAACAATGTTCAAAGTAGTTTGAAAATATGAATTGCAACATTGTAGAAGGTCTAAATGATAGATTAAACCATGCTTGATATGAATAATAAAATCCAAACAGTTTTTTTATATGAAAAAATAATTTTGTTTTAAAGTTTGAACTCTTAAAATTGATCTTGGACTTCCCGAGGTCTACCCTGTGAGGGGTTTGCACCGGTACTAGGAGATGTGATAGGGTGACATCCCAAATCTCTCTTTCGCAAGATACATGTAAATAGAAAAGTTAGGTTCAAAAAATAATTTTTGATGTTTTATATTTTTGTATTTGATTTTTGCATATAGAAATAGAAATCAAACAAATAACCAAAGAAAGGAAGTAAGAAAAATATTTTTTGTAATTTGGCTTTTGTAATTTTGCATTTTAATATTTCAAAAATCAATTATAGGCAGAAATGCAAAAGTGAGTAGTACATATAAAATAATATATTTTTAGTGATTTTTCAGAATTTTAAAATTACAGAAAATCGAACACTCGAGCTAGCGTCGGCGCTAGCGCTAGCGCGGCAAACAGTACACTATTTTTCAAGATTCTGGAAATTCTGATTATTGATCTTGATTAAGTGTCCCAAGAGTAGTTTCATGCAGAAATTTCAGAATTTTTGGAGATGTCTAGATAGTGCAAATTGCATGAAACGTTAGCAATTTCTTATACGAGTTGACAATGCATGATATATATTTTCTTATATCTTCATTTTGATTTTTCTAAGGCTTATATTTATCAATATAATGTAAGTTGAAAATGATAGGAAATGTAAGCACAAGATATCATGTTCGAATAAGCCAAAAAAAGCATGATTTAAATGATTAGTATGAAATATTGTTTATTCAAAGAATAACATGGATATGTCCTAGATAAGAATACTCACCCTGTATATCTTGGTAAACATATAAAACCTAAATACAAGATTAATGTTGGGCACTTTTTCTAGAAATGAATAGGTCCTCAAATTAACTAAATAAAGAATATGCATAATGACTTAAGCATATTGCCTAGACTATATCGGCTAGACAAGGTTTAATATCGACTAGACATCAAGCCGGTCTACTAGACTCGATAGTATTATCTGGACAATATCGGCTAGAAGCCTTAGCATATCGACTTAGACAACGTCTACAAGTTCTATGTCGACTAGACGGTTATCATATCAACTAGAAGAAGTTCAATATCGGTTAAACGAGCTGTATATTGACTAAACAATGTCTACAAGTTCTATATCGACTAGACGGTTATCATATCGACTAGACAATGTCTACAAGTTCTATATCGACTAGATAGTTATCATATCGACTAGACAATGTCTATAAGTTCTATATCGACTATACGGTTATCAAATCGACTAGACAATGTCTACAAGTTCTATTTCGACTAGACGATTAACATATCGACTAGATAGAACTCATATCGTCTAGATGATTTAATTGACGATTATGATTTTGTATTCCTCCTTGAGATCAACGGTTATTATACAACCATGGCATGATCTCCACCACCACATTCCGGTGATCACCACGGCGGAGCACCACCACCAATCGACTCGTCGGAGGACGGCGAACCTCTGGGTGGACTTTCGGTGGCCCGTCGCCACATTCTCTCGCCTGAATTTGACATTATTATTTTCCCATCGTGCAGCCTCTCGGAGTCTTCTTCTCCGGCGATGGCAGCCACCTTAAGGGCCTAAAGAAGGACCACGAATTCCTCCTCTCGACTGTAGTGCCCTCTAGTGAATCTCAGAGAGATTTGGAAAGCTTCCAAAAAGAGTGCGGTGGTCCAAGGCTCGGGTGTACGGTAAATAGGTTTTTCGATGGCCGGAATCCCCATGCTACTCCTCCTATATGATCTATACATTAAAGGGGTTCAGATGTTCACCTAAGAAGAGATCTTTGACGTCAAATGGAGGTGCAGCGGCATGGCGAAGTTCACAGTGGCGGAAATCACAATCTCGCTCTCCAGTCATCGACGGTGGTCTCCATGGCGCTCTCTCATTTTGAGAGGGATCGGGAAGAAGGAATGGAGGTTCTGGGGGATTTGGAGATTTATATATCACTCTTATAACCAACTGTCATTGATTCTCCACCGCTCAAATGGCGGTTAGGCATGGTCATGGCCTTCTCTCTCCTCTAACTTTCATTCCAGCCATTCACAACGAAGGGACACATCTCTTGAGGGCTGATAATTGTCGGGTTAAGCCTTAATTGAAACCAAATGAGCCTAATTGAATCAAATCAAACTCTAAGGGCTCGGGTTTGACTTTTCTTGGTCAATTCTTGACCTTTTTTGTTATTTGGCTCCACCAAAAGATGATTTAAGTCCCATGCATGCCTATTAATGTCTAAATGTCCACTAATATGACTTGAGCCATCTAATTTCAGTAGAGTTAACTTTTAGGTTGACTTTAGGTGGTTTGTCACACCTTGGTTGGTCCTTAGTGACCAAGATATATTCACTAAGTCCAAAGCACATCCAAGACACCAATAGGTCACCTTTGGTTATATCATGCTATGATTACATCATATATGGGTTGAGAGGTTTATTCTAGCTCAAAGAACTAGCTTGGGGTGCACATAGCCACACCATCAAACATCTAGACCCCTAAAACAAATTTGGGATTATACAACATCAATTAATTCGTATGGATCTTTTTGGACCGGTTAGCACTTCTAGTCTAGGTGGTAGAAAATAATTTTTTTGTTCTAATTGATGACTTTCTAGATTTTGTTGGACGATTTTCTCACTTCTAAATCTGATGCATTTGTTGAATTTACCAAACTATACAAACCTATACAAAATGAACTTGATCTAAAAATAAAATGCATACGCTCGAATCATGGAGGTGAATTTGAAAATTAAAAATTCTCTTCTTCTTTTTATGATCTAGGAATTAAACACGAATTTTCTGCTCCATGCACCCCACAACAAAATGGTGTAGTGGAGAGGAAAACTAGAACCCTTCAAGAACTAGCACACACTATGATTTCCCAATATGGGTTACCTGGATCTTTTTGGGCCAAAGTCGTTAGCACCTCATGTTATGTCATTAATCGAGTAATGCTTCCCCCATTTTAAAACTAACTCCTTATGAATTATATTTTCAAAAGAAACCTAATGTATCTTATTTTTGTGTTTTTGGTTGCAAATGCTTTTTATTAAACACTAAAGATAACTTAGGTAAATTTGATAAAAAATGGGATAAGGGAATTTTTCTTGGGTATTATTCAACTAGTATGGCTTATAGAGTATATAACAAAAGAACTAAAATAGCTGAGGAATCAATTCATGTTAGATTTGATGAGCTTGTTCCTTGTGTAGACCTTATTACTATAGGAAATGAAGAGGAACCGCTTTCCCTTTTGGAGCATGAGGTTGTTAAACCACTTGGAGAAAAAGAGGAAGAGCAAGAAGAATATGTACCCCTAAGTGAGCTAAAGTTTACAATGTATCATCCAAGAGAACTTGTCATTGGATAACCTTCAAAAGGGGTAACTACTCATTCTTCTTTACACGAGTCTTTTTCAAACCAATGTTTTGTTTCTGAAATTGAACCAAAAATTGTTACAACCGCTGAAACTTGGTTTTTAGCTATGAATGAAGAATTAAATCAATTTGAACGTAATAAGGTTTGGAAATTAGTAGAGAGGTCATCTAATCATCCAGTAGTAGGCATCAAATGAATTTTTAAAATTAAATTAGACGGTGACTCTAGAATTACTAGGAACAAAGCTAGACTAGTAGCACAAGGATATTCCCAAATCGAGCGGGTAGATTTTGATGAAACTTTTGCACCCGTTGCTTGCTTAGGATCAATTAGGATTTTTCTTGCTTTCGCGAGCTTTAAAAGATTTAAATTATTTCAAATGGATGTTAAAAGTGTCTTTTTAAACGAAATAATAAATGAAGAAGTATATGTTGAACAACACCCTAGATTTATAAATAAAAAAATTTCCAAATCATGTTTATAAGTTAGAAAAAGAGCTTTATGGTTTGAAACAAGTGTCACGTGCATGGTATGAAAGATTGACGTCATTTTTATTAAAGCGCGCTTATATTATGGGAAGTGCTAATAACACACTCTCCATTAAGTATTTTACTAATGATTTGATTATATTACAAATTTATGTAGATGATATAATTTTTGGTGCCACTAATGAAGAGTTGTGTAATGAAATAGTTAAAGTGATGCAAAACGAATTCAAAATGAGCTTGGTAGGAGAACTCACATACTTTCTAGGATTTCAAATCACATAACGTCGTGATGGAATTTTTATTAACCAAACCAAATATGTATATGACATGCTTAAAAGATTTCTATTTGAAAACCTAAAATAAGTTAATACACCAATGAGTGCATCACTAAAACTAGGAAAATATGAACCCGGTATTTCAATTGATCAAACTTTGTATCAAGGAATCATAGGATCATTATTATATTTAAGTGCATCTAGACCCGATATTATGATTTTTGTATGCTTGTGTGCAAGATTTCAATTCAATCACAAAGAATCTCGTTTAAAAGCAGTTAAACGAATCTTTAGATATCTAATCGGAACATCTGGATTAGGCTTATGGTATCCACATAATGATTCCTTTATTTTACATGGTTTTTCTGATTCAGACTATATGGGATGTTCGTTAGATTGTAAGAGCATTAGTAGCATGTGTCACTTCTTAGGCCCATCACTTGTATCATGATCGAGTAGAAAACAGAATTTTGTTTCCCTCTCCACCACTGAGGCTTAGTATATCACACTAGATAGTTGTTGTGCATAAGTCTTATGGATGACTCAAGCATTAAAAGATTTTGGAGTCCATCTATAAATAACATAGAATTAAAATGTGACAACAAGAGATCAATCGATCTAACTAACAATCAAGTTCATCATTCTAGATCCAAACATATAGATGTTCGACATCATTTCATTAGAGATCACGTTAAGAAAGAACATTTGAGAGTTAGCTTTATAGGGACTGTTCTCAATTGGGTGTTTTGGATATCTTAGGCTAAAATTTAAAATCCACAACTTTTTTAGTATTTTTTTGAGTTACTGAAGTTGCTAGCCCCAATCATGAAAAATCATAATCTAGAGAAATTGGAATCGAAAAATGTCGAAAACCATCTATATTTGCTAGCGCCTGGCGGTATGGGCTACCCGACGGTGGCTATATTTTTTAAAAAAATTTATTTTTTCTCTGATATTTCTTTTCTGAAACATCTATTTACTTCTTTAATTATTGTTCTTTTCTGCTTACTAAAAATTTATCATATTTTTGTTTTCTTTTAAAATCAAAAGAGAAAATTACAAAACAATTTAAAAATTTACAAACACATTTTTTTCTTTTCATGTTGATTTATAAAAACTAAAAATTCAATTTTTTAACTCTTTAAAATTTATTTAAAAAATAACTATAAAATGACAAAATAAGTTCAAAAATTCCAAAAACATTTTTTCTTGCACTTTTCAAAATGTTTGTTTTGCGCTTATTTTTCATAAAAACAAAAAAAAAATATTAAAACTGTCTATTCTTCATAGCAAAAGTCAAGGATGATTAGATATATCTCTTAAAGATTAATAATAATGTTTGATTTAATTTTCAAGTTTCTTAATACATTGTTTTGATTATGTCATGCCTTGAATACCATCTTTTAATGTGCAATGAAATTAAATTGTATAAAACATGTGTAGGAGTGTAGCATCTCTCTAAGTATGAGTAATGACTTATGTTTGATAATGACTTATTCACACGCCTCTTTAATACCTTCATGTGTTTTTAATCTTAGTCTTGCATGATTATGTAGTGTAAAAAATAACTAATTGATATAAATAAATAGATTACCTACACAACATTGAATTGTTTTTTGTAATTTATTGTCTTTTCATGCACTTCTTTATTTGAGAAATCTAGTTTAAAAATAAAAATGGTATGTTTGCAAAACAAGTGAATTTGGAGTCCTTAGTCACCAAATAAAAAAAATCTAATAATAAATGACAAGGAAACTCCACCAAGCACTGCTCACCCTCCTGATAAGTCTTAATAAGCAATGTGATGTTGAGCACCTTGGAGAGAATTGTAAAGTATCTTGTGCAAATAAATTTCACACCACTTCTCTCCTGTACACCTGATCACAAACATAAAACTTGAAAGAAAAATATTAAGTGATCCACCAAGCACTACTTCGCACCCTGATAAGCCATAATAAGCATTGTGTGTGTGAAGCACCTTGGTAGTTGTACTTTTTTATGTGCATTAAAATTTGTGGAAGTAAAACTATTTGTGCATTGCTGATTATGTTGTGTATATTCCATTATATATGTCATGTGTTTTGATTAATGCACGTGTATACTCTATCAAAATACTATTTGTACACATCATTATCTTTCATAAAACTTCCACTAATGAGAATTGGATCCTAACGCACAAATACACTATTTTCTACAAACTTAGGTAAATGCACTAGATGGCAAAGCATGGCCTCTCCAATGTTTAATTTTTACATAAAATGCAAATTATTTCACATTGTTGTTATTATCTCTTAGTAATATTTCAAATCATGCTTGCAATTTTTTAAAAAATTAAATGAAATAACATCCTTGTGAACAACTCAAACATCTTCTTATCAAACTTAAAATCCTTATATTTTGTGCTTTTATTTTCTAAAAAGATGTTCTTTTTAAGAAATGCTTACTCTGTTTTCCGTTGTGTGCTCGATCATGACTGTATTTCAACAAGTAGTATCTAACAAGTTTAAAACTTATTGCATCTCTACATAGGGCAAAATAAAGTTTATCGCTAAGACTCACCTCAACCCCCTTTTTATAATACCAAAAGGGGGAGAATAAATTGAAGAAATTTAATAATTTAGGGGGAGTACAATAAAAAAATTAAAGGATACAGCTATGTAGGGGGAGCATCCATATAGGCGAGTATATGTCTATCACAATTATACTTACTGCATTATAAACACAACACTACTATAAATGATTTCTTCTTAGAGGATTTGTTATTATCAAAAGGGAGAGTTTGTTGGAACATGCGTTCCGCCTCTCTTAGTTTGAGAATAACAAATCTCATTATGCATTTGATCATGTTTGTCATGTGTTTATAGTATGCAGGAACTACATGTATATTACCCCTATGAGTTTCGATCAAGAAATGCAATGAAGAATGAAATTGTACTTTAAATTGAGAGCTATCGCGGGGCGGTAGGTGCTACCGCTAGTGGTAGTGTTGAAGATTGAGGGACAGCTAAGCAAAGTGCATTTGAACGCAAGGAGAGGCGGGAGCAAGTCCATCTTTAGTAAGTCTTACTACGATGCGCTAATGCTAACGCCCTGCGGTAACAAATGGAATGCCCGACAATCAGTAACTGAATTGTGGAGTCAAATGGAGCAAGAAATCAACGAAAGAGCGTATATGGAGCTAGCATGGCACGGTAGATGTTGTTGAATATAAGTCTGTCTAAAATGAAGAATATTTTTTACCTGTCTACGAATCTGATGTGCCAAAAGGTTGCCTAAAGCGGTACAACGTTGTGCACAGCTTAAGGAGGAATTCACCGCAGGTGTTGGTGACTAGATTTAGGGTTTAGATCTAGGGGTGGCTTGAGGTCTTATCTGTGGAGAGATAGGCTAAAGTCAACTGGTCCTTGGGACAAGGGTCAGTATAGAAAACAAAAAGATTTTTCATTTTCCGCCTTGATTTCTAGATTTCTAGTGTTATAGAAATCAACATTTTGCAATCAAATTTCATATGAAATAAAATCATGTCATTCGATGTTTTTATTAACTTGATTTTATTTCTTGTTCTCTAAACTGTGTTGAAAAATATTTTCTCTCATATCTTTAAGGAATTTTTTTTATTATAACTTTATCAAAATAAATTCTAACTTTCATTAAACCCTTATTCACCTCCCCCCCCCCCTCCCTCCCTATAAGGGTGCTAGTAGATCCAACAAGGATCAGGAGTGATTTTGTTCCATTTGACCCATAGATCGAGCGAACATTGTGAACTCTGAGAAGAGAGCAGGCTCGAGTCATGGACCTTCGTGACCACCTTCTAAATCCCCAGAATAATAATGCTAAAAACATGATCCTAATATACATGTTGATGAGGAAGTGGTGCTGTCGCGTGCTCGCACAATGCTTGAGTACACTGCCGCCGCCATGGGTAGTGTTTACCCCACATTGATCCCGGCCATCACAAATCACCAATTTGAGATCAGGACCTCTATCCTAAACATGCTTAGAAATTCTATTCAATTTTGTGTCCTTCCTTTGGAGGACCCCCACCAGCATCTCTGTAATTTCCTTGAAATCAGCGATACTTTTCGAATTAACGGGTTTCTGATGACACAATCTGAATTAATCTTTTCCCATTTACCATTAGGGATAAAGCTAAATCTTGGGTTAACGCCATCCCCACCAAAAGTATCACCACATGGACGGAGCTGGCAAATGCTTCTTTACCACAAAAAATTCCTACTGCGGAAATCTTAGCGGCACAAAATGAGATCTCCTGTTTAGGCTGTGTGATCAAGATTCTCTCGCCGGAGTCTGGGAAAGGTTCAATGAGCTCCTCAGGTGGTTTCCTCAACACGAGGTCCCTCTTTGAATGCTCGTGAACACTTTTTTACAGACACTTGATCAAAATATTCGTGCAAACATTGATTCGGCCGCTGGAGTTCTATGATGGGAAAAACTCATGATGAAATGAGGAGCATTATGAAGAATTTGGCTCACCAGAATGCCCAATGGCGTGATGGTAGGAATGCCCCTAGAAAGGCAGCGCGTTTATACGAAGTTGATCCATACACCATGATCACTGCCCAACTACGGGTAATGTCTATAAAAATTAAAGAGTTAAGTCTGAAGGGGAAAGCCACCCCTTTTGCTGCCCCATTTCTTGTTGTTTCTTGCCAGAGTTGTTGTGCTTCTAGGCACCACTCCTTTGAGTGTCATCAAGGAGGCACCTTTGCGGAATCCTCTCTTTCTAATGTGTTTGAATATGTTAACAATGTAGGGAACCAGTAAATGGATCCCCCCTGCAATAATTATAATGTTGGGTGGCGTAGTCACCCAAACTTCAGTTGGAGGGATGGACAGCAGCAAACACAAGGCGGGAAATCTAGTGGAAGTCACCCGCCTTAGCAATTTGGCGTTCCCCAACATCAAAATCAGCAAGAGGAACGTGCACCTTGGGAAGATAAGCTTGATAAACACACTGACTTCACGCGCTCATTCATAGTTGTTGGGATCATTGCTCACAATGTCCTAGATTTGGAGAAATCCATTTCTAAGTCAAAGATATATCTCAGAATGTATTTGATATACTCTCTAGAATCAATGTGCAGGAGATCAGGTCAGGCAAAATGTTCATGGAATTTATTCAAGTTCAGAAGCGTCGAGACATCATACATCGCTCGACGCCTGTGACCCAGAAGCGTTGACTCATGTCTACTACTCAAAAAGACAAGGTCGCCGCTGAAGTTCTGAGACCAAGTTCTGAAGCGTCGAGCCAAGGTGCATTGCTCGACGCCTTGGAAAGAGAAGTGTCGACTTAACTTCAGTCAGCTCAGCGCCAACTAGAAGTTCTGAGTTCAAGTTAGAAAGCATCGAGCCAAGTTATATTGCTCGACGCCTTGGAATGAGAAGTGTTGACTTAACTCTTATCTGCCCAGCATCATCCAGAAGTGTAGAGATATGAAGACAGAGTTAAAAGGCGTCGACTGAGTGATGATTACTCATCGCCTGAGAAGGAGGAGCCGAGAGCTTCAGTCTAAGGAGTATGCGTCAAGTGTTGCTCGACGCCTAATTGAGAAAGTGTTGACAAAGACAGTAAGCGCTCAACGCCTCTTCTACAGATAGTCTGAACTGAGGAATTTCTTCTACAGCCGGCTGAGCTTTTGTTTCTGATAAAGACCGTTGAAAACATAACGTCATGCTGACGTGGAGGATCGTAACTGTAATTGCAGATGGCGGGCTATAAATAGAAGGCATGACCTAAGGGTTGTGCAGCTAAGCATTAAAGCAGTGAAGAAAAGTTTTAAAAGCTATTATCGTTTCCGAGTAAAAGTTTGAGAAAGATTTCTGAGAAGTCATCTTCCCTTTCAGAACCAAACTGATTTAAAGAATTCATTCAGCAATCTGGTGTTGATATCTTTTTCTGAAAGGAGGAGGTCAAGAAGGAAGAATCTGTCTTCCTAAGAAGAAGAACAGTCATTACAGCCTGTCGAATCAAGAAGATCATTTGCTGCTGCTATTCTATTGAAGGTTTTCTGTCTGATCATTCAGGCAGATCAAGAAGGCTTAACAATTGCAAACCTGAGTCTAAGTATTTGTTACTTTCTTTCTAAACTTCTGTAGGATCTGAGTTGTCAGATCTGAGTGTAGGATCTGTCAAGGATCTGAGTTGTAAGATCAGGAGTGATCTGAGTTGTAGGATTCAGGGGTGAATCTGAGTTGTAAGCCTAGTTATAAAGGCTGAGGTAGGATCTGTGTGATCTGAGTTTGTAAGATCCTTTGGCGATCTGAGCTGTAAGACCTGTTTGTGGTCTGAGATCTGGAGGAGTTATAAACCCTATCTAGTACACTGCTAGAAGGGTAGAAGGGGGAAAGTGGATTACCCAAGATAAGGGGAACCGCTATAAAAATCTGTGTGTTCTTTTCTGTGGTGTTATTTTTCTTGAAAGCTCTGATCAGATTTATCTAGGTTATGTTCAAGAAGTAAAATAAATTTAAATAACCTATTCACCCCCCCCCCCCCTCTAGGTGATTAGCTACCCTTATATTAAGTCTTTCAAGTGGTATCAGAGGGAGGTTGTTCAAGAAAAGGTTTAACAGCCTGAACAAGATCTCCCAAGGGTAGATTTCTAAAGTCGTGATGGCTAATACAGAAGGAAGCAAAGAATTCACATCTATGAAGCTTCCAATCTGCAGAAAAGAAAACTTTGGTATTTGGAAAGAAAGAGTCAGACTTTTCATGGAAGCATCCGATCCTAGGATTTACATAACAGTTCTAGAGGGACCTTTTGTTCCTATGAAAGTTTCACTTACAGATGGGAATATTAAGACTCCAAAAACTTATTCTGAGATGACCAAAGATGAAGTGATCCTGGCCTCCATGGACAAGAGAGCTCAGAACATCATTGTTAGTGCTATTGAAGATTCAACCTTCCAAAATTTAGTCCATTGCAAAACTGCCAAAGAAATGTGGGAATCTCTTATCGTTTATATGGAAGGGACTGAAGAAGTCAGAGATGACAGGAAGTCACTTCTCAATCAGCAATATGAAGCCTTCAGACAAGACAAGAAAGATTCAATTGCAGTCTGCTATGAAAAATTCTTCAAGATTGTAAATGGTCTAAAGACTTATGGAAGAACTTTCTCAGATTATGAGCTGAACGATAAGTTCTTAAGATCACTGAACAAAGAATGGGATATCAAGATCTGTGCAATCAGAGAAATGGGAAATCTGGGAAACATTCAGCCACAAAATTTATATGGGAAACTATTGTCTCATGAACTTCATCTGAATACCAGAAAAGCTGAGGAAGGACATAGCAGGGAAAACCCCATTGCTCTGAAAGCAGAGAGCTCCAAGAAAAACAAAGAAAGGCTGTCATTATCTCCCAGAATTCCATCTGATTCAGAAGAATCAGAAACTAATAATACTGATTCTGAAATATCAGATGATGAATTGGCACTCTTTACCAAACAACTAAAAAGAATGTTGAGGAGAAAACAACACTGGAAAACTAGACCCTCTCAGCTATCCAAATCTAAGAAGCATTCAAATTTGTCAGAGGGATTCAAACAAGACTCCAAGAAGGACAGGTACAATTCTAAACACAATAAAATTAATTCAGAAGAAATTGTGTGTTTTGGTTGCAGGAAATCAGGACACATGATTGCTGATTGTCCTTCAAAAAGAAAGAACAACAAGAAATCTGATGAAAGAAAGTACAAATCTGACAAAAGACATGAGAAGAGTCTAATAGCCAAAAAGGGCAATGTCACTCTTAGTGATAGTGAATCTCAGTCATCAGACTCAGATAGTGAGGAGGCACTCATAGCTCTGATGGCTACCAATGAAAATGAAGACAGTCTAAATGATAGACCTATGATAAAAGCCCCACTATCAAGGTCTGATAGTGAAGAGGATGAAGAAGAAAATGCAGGACTCATGGCATTGAGTGATCAAGAAAATCAGGAGACAACTACTGATATAAAGGTACTTGATAAAACTCCTCTTTCTGATTCTAATTCTGAAACTGAAATAGATTCATTCTCCTCCGATGAAAATGACTCACACTCTAAACATCATATAGATGAAATTATTGAAAAATATCAATTGATTCTCAAAGCACTTAAGAAGAGCAAAAGGAATAATAAAAGGTTACAAAAAGAAATATCTGAATTAAAGCAAACTGATTCTCAAAACTCTGAGATAGCTGAAAGGCTGAATCAGACAAGTAAAGAACTTAGCAAATTAAAAGTCATGTCAATTATTCACATACAAACTTTGAGCACCAAGGAAAAATTAATAAGAGAACTTGAAGCAAAACTCCTAGCAGAAAGGAAACTTGTGGCAAAGTTCTCACAACCTCAAACTATTCTACCTATAATAGACACATTCTCTGCTCAATACAGATGCGGCATAGGATATGATAGGGATGCAGATAAAAATCCCAAAATTAATGACAAAGCTTCTATAGAATCTTTAAAGCTTAATAGAATCATGCCCATCACAAACAAACATGATCAAAAAGGTGTGCATAAGTTTTATAAGGGTGAATGTTCTAATAGCAAAGATGATTTAATTCAGCCCAGTAATAATAATGCCAAACCTCTATTTGAATTCAAAGCAAATACTAAATTCTACAGAAAGAATCTAAGACCTGAAGTAAGAATCACTAATAGAAAGAAAACTGAACCAGTAAAACTCACTAAGACAAATTACATAGCTCCTGTGAATAAGGAAATTAGGCAAAATATGAATCAACATAAAGAAATAAGAAGACCTTCAAGGAGATATAATAGATATGAATGCTGGTGCTGTGGTAGGATTGGACATTTTGCTCTTGACTGTTGGTTCAATCCAACTGCTCCAAGATTCAACTCTGGGAGACCAGTATTCAGACCTATGGCAACTCTCACAGCTCCAAGAGTTATTCAAAACTAAATGTTCCAGCTCATACTAACATGGTTCTAGGACCCAACTTGGTGTGGGCTCCTAAGAAAAGGTAATTTCTTTTTGCAGGGTTGTCCAAAGACCAATCAACTTCAAATCTGGTACTTGGACAGTGGGTGCTCAATGGACATGTCTGGAATAAGAAGTATTCTGGGAAGAGGTGAAAATTTTCTGAAACAGACAAGCAAAGAAATTCCGTCTATGTAAAATATTTAAACATCATAGTACTTGTCATAACGAAGAAATATTAACTTAAATAAAATGCCAGTAATTAAATATTTTAGAGACATCTGACGCGACTATTGTCAGCTCTTCGATAAATACAAACATGCACGGGTATCGAGCGACTCTTCGCCTTCCCGCACTATAAATAGAACGACTACCTATAGTCCAAGCTATCGACTCTTCCAATTCTCTTCTTTGTCTCCGTCGATTCATCCTCTCATCCCCATGGAAAAGGAAGGCAGCATTCCTGGATCAGGAAAATCCCTAGCTCAGAATCACCCTCTCCTCCACTGTATTTCAACTCTTTTAGCTACTCAGAAAGAACAGATAGAGAGTTCCATACAGAAGATCATAAGTGAATTCAAGAATGAGACTAAAACAGAGATAGATTCAATAAAGAAAGAAGTCCTTAATTTCAATACTCAACATGTCCACTTCACAGAACTGATTCTGAACAGGATCAATGTCCATGAGCAAAACTTGAATGCCCGTATGTTGGAGGTTAGAGACTTCGTGGATGCAGGAAATCAGGTATCCCTGCAGCAATTAGTCGGACTGCAACACTCCTTATCTGAAGACATCCTGGAGATGGAGGAGAATGTTAAAGAGGAGATCAAGGAGGTTGGTAATAAAAATATTGGCGCCTGCTCACTCCAAGCAATGTGGGTGAGTAATCAAGTTAAAGAAGCACTTCATGTGACCCCGTGTCAATATGCACTCACTGAACCCTCTTCAAGTTCCGACTCTGATGCGTATGGAGGTAATTCGGATGAGTCATCTTCATCCAAAAAGAGAAGAAGATCATCTAGTGTGGTGTACAGGAAGAAAAGGCTGAGTGAGATTGAACAGGATCCCGAAGCCGGCAGATGGAGTCCCCGTTCAAGGGAAATCATCACAGAATCGTGGATCGCGTTCGGACATCCTCAGGTCGACCATGGAAGAGTATACTCTTCAATAGAATGGAATCTTCATCAAAAAGAGCTGGAGGCAAGGAAATATCACAAATTGGCTTTTCCCCATGGTCCTCCTCCTCCTCCAAAGAAAATACCGAAGCCACTCCACTTCTATAAGCGAAAGAAGAAGAAGGAAGACTGCACCAGCAAAGCCGTCTTGCCTTTCAATATTTAAAAATTATCTATCTATTGAACTCATGTATTGTTAAGAACAATTTGTCGAGTTATGTCTCATATTAAATATGAATGATTATAAGGCATATGCCTGAAATGCTTTTTGGAAATGATATTCAATATGCAATCACTGTTATGCTTATTGCATGCTGTTAAACTAACAACATGCCATGTACTTTGTGTGTCTATCTTGGAAAACATCATTATATACGTGTATATGCTAGACACTTGCTGAAGATTTTGCAGGATGCAAGGAGGATAGAAAGAGTACATCTGGTACATGTCAATTTCTTGGCAAAAGATTAATATCTTGGAGTAGCAGGAAGCAGACCAGTGTGGCTATTTCTACAGCAGAATCTGAGTACATTTCAGCTGGAAACTGCTGTGCTCAGCTACTATGGATTAAACATCAACTCCAAGACTATAAAGTTCAGCTAAGTAAATCTCCTCTATTTTGTGATTCAACTAGTGCTATTGCTATAGCTAACAATCCTGTATCTCATAGCAGAACTAAACACATAGAAATAAGATATCATTTCATTAGAGAACATGTAGAAAATGGAGACATCTCAATTGAATATGTTCCCACAGACAAACAGGTTGCTGACATATTTACTAAACCACTGGATGAAACCAAATTCAATAATTTTAAAATTGAATTAGGTATGTTAAAAATGGATTAAAGTTATTTTAAATCAAATAAATGAAAATATTGATCAAGCCATATAAGGTGAGTGGAGAAGCCATCTGGCGTCGACAGACAATTCTTGGCGTCGACAGACAATTTTTAGCTTCGAGAGAAATTATCTAGCGTCGAGAAGATATTTGGCGTCGAGAAGACACATGACGTCGACTGAAGATACATGATGTCAAGCGATCTCAACGCCTATGCGAACATAGCTAGGCCGTCTCGACAGGGTAAAATTGAACCATTAGATCAATCTTGTCAAACAAGTTCAGCCCGCGGCTTCTCATCTTCTTGAATTAGAACTCCTATAAATAAGGAAGTCACTTCGTTAGCGTATATGTTGTATTTCTCTAAGTTCGAAATTAGCTGACCTAGAAAATCTCTTCATCAATTCCTTCTCTCCTCAATCATCAAAAACAATGCCTCCCAAAAGCAGTGAGTATCTTTATGAAGGAAGTGAGCTTGTTCGAAATGGATTCCAATCAGCTTCTGTGGAGATCAAATCAACAATCGAGTTAATCTACAATGCAGGACTGGAGTTCGTATTGTCTGAATCAACTCTCATTTGGAAACGAGAGGTATTAGAGCTATACTCTAACATAGTAATTGACTCCGTAAATTCAAAGATTAAGACTAGTGTGAATGGCAAGAAGATTAAAATAACTCCATCCAGACTCGCTAAGGCACTGAAACTGCCTAGGTTAAAAATGGACGAAGAAGAGGAAGAGGTGTCCTCTGAGCAGATTAGACTAGCACAAATCTGGTGCGGAATTGACACGTCAAGAGAAATCCCTGAAAGTATTCTAAGAAAAGGAATGAATCCGAAAGGCAAACTGATAACAGATGTGATAGGAAAGGGATTGCTATGCAAGACTGGATCGCATGACAAAATATCCAGAAAAATGTTTATTCTTCTGACAAGGATCATTCATTCTCTAAGAACAGATTGGGGAAGAGTTGTGTTTGACAGAATAGTTGAGTGTATCCAGGTACCCAATATGGGTAGGATACTATCTCTGTATTTAGTAAAAGTGTCCCCTGACATTTTGAATAATAAACTTGGATCAAAGATAAATCATATGAAGAAAATGGATATGAGAATGATAGAGAGATGAGACAGAATCTTATATAACCCTCCTCCAGCAGATTTTTCTCCCAAGCAGAAGAAAGCAAGGAAGCAAAAGAAGACTAAGGTTTCTTCAAGTTCTTCTAGTACATCCTCCTCCAAGAGAAAATATACATCTTCTCCAATTCATGATCCAAATCTTACAACATCTGAAGATATAGAAAAGAACAATGCAAGGGACAGTTCTCCTGATACTTCTAAGGATGCAAATGAAAAAGGGGAAGAAGAAAGAGGAAGTCTTCATATATCCCCAGCTAGATCTGAAGGGGTTGTGTCAAATGAAAAAGAGACTCAAGATGAGATTCCTGTTCAGCACGATTCTGAACTAAGCAAAGCAGCAATTGAGGGGGAGTCTCAAGATGAGATCCCTGCTCAGGATAAAATTGATTCGATCATCGCAGAAATTGAGGGGAGTCTCAGGCTGAGATCCCTGATAAAGTAAATTCTGTCATTGAGGCAATGGAGGTGGAAGCAGAGCCTGAAGCAACAAAGAAATCTGCTGAGAAAGATATTAAGATAGAATCCTCTAGCTCTCATATGAGCCAAAGAAATGATTCTTTTCTCAGGGAAGTAAGTAGCAAAGGTGTTGACATGGAAAGGGAAATCCATGTGGACCTTAGTCCTGTTCTACCTCAGCTGGAGGTGTTACTGAATAATCAAAGGAGAATGTTAGAACAATATATTGAGGAAAATAATGATAAAATGAAAAAGGAAGTGGATTTTCAAATGAAGTTGGTTAGATTTGAAGTCAATCATCAGATGTCTGCTTTAAGGGAAGAGATGGTAAAGTTCTTTAAGAGAGCTGGTGCTTCAGTCGATTATTCAACTAAACAGCTTGATGCCATCAAAGAAGCATCCAAGACTATTAAAGAATCACAAGCCGGAATTACTAAGACAGTGGATGATGTTCAGACAAACCAAGGAATGCTGAGTAGCAACATGCAAGTTTTGTATAAAGAACAAGTAGCACAAATTCTCACAGGATCAAATAAGATTGAAGCAAGATTACAACAGCATAATGCTGATATTTTGGCTAAAATTGGTGAGAGCTCCACAGCTTTAAAAGACCAAGTAAAGATGCATGTAGACACTTTAGATGATCATCTTCTTAAAGTAAAAAAAACATTGACAGTGGAGTTCTTCATTTGGAAGGTCAAGTCAGATTTCAGAAAAATATTATAAGAGATCATATTGTTGAAGAAGTCCTAAAGGGGGAGAGGTCAATGATTCAAGCTAGTTCTGAACATGCTATGTGGACCTCAAACTCTATAAGAGAAACTCTTGGATATCCTACCATAGACTATGGGAATGATCAAGTCTCTGGGACAGGGCCAATCTCTCTTACTGAGGTTCAAAAGAAGATTGCTCAAATGTATAGTCCTCAGGATAAAGGTACAAGAGAACATTTTCCTAGTGAGCAAGAAGAATCAAGTAAAAGAAAGTACAGAGAAGAGGTTCAATCAAGAGCTGATTTTGAACGTTGGTCTCCATCTTCCAGAGAATTGATTCTATCAGCATGGGAAGCTGTGAAAAATAATCCAGATCAACGAGAAAAGTGGTACTCTGAAGCTGAGTGGTTAAAGCATAGGGCTCAAGAAGATCTAAAGATCAAATTCAAGGCTGACAAAATGGCTGGGAAAGTCCAGGCAGGAGAAATGGAGCCAATCAGGTACTTCCCAAAGCCATTTGGTTATTTCGAAAGGAGAAAGGAAGTTGCTGCAGCACTCGCCAAAAGAGCTAAAAGAGGAATTGAATTCAAGGATCCTGGGCGTTCTTAGAACTTTAATCTTTAATTTCTCTTTCTGATGAATGTAATTAATACAATTTTGAACAATCCTGGTGAATTTCTGGTGTGATCTATTTTTCATGATTACATATATATATATATATGCCTGTGATGTGATTATGGTTCTCTTCATGACATATCTTATTCTGAATTGCTTATGTTTTTATGCTTATATGAGATGTTATGTCTGAGAGAATGTCTGTGGATAGAATGTGTTGGTAATTTGATTCTATATAGTATGATACTCCTTCTTTTGATTATCTATATAGAAATTTGTACACATTGTTTTTTAAAAAAAGAGAGATATATCATTGACTGAGGTTATGACTTCTTCAAATAGGGGGAGATTGTTGGGATCATTGCTCACAATGTCCTAGATTTGGAGAAGTCCATTTTTAAGTCAAAGATATATCTCAGAATGTATTTGATATACTCTCTAGAATCAATGTGCAGGAGATCAGGTCAGGCAAAATGTTCATGGAATTTATTCAAGTTCAGAAGCGTCGAGACATCATACATCGCTCGACGCCTGTGACCCAGAAGCGTTGACTCATGTCTACTACTCAAATAGACAAGGTCGTCGCTGAAGTTCTGAGACCAAGTTCTGAAGCGTCGAGCCAAGGTGCATTGCTCGACGCCTTGGAAAGAGAAGTGTCGACTTAACTTCAGTCAGCTCAGCGCCAACTAGAAGTTCTGAGTTCAAGTTAGAAAGCGTCGAGCCAAGTTATATTGCTCGACGCCTTGGAATGAGAAGTGTTGACTTAACTCTTATCTGCCCAGCATCATCCAGAAGTGTAGAGATATGAAGACAGAGTTAAAAGGCGTCGACTGAGTGATGATTACTCATCGCCTGAGAAGGAGGAGCCGAGAGCTTCAGTCTAAGGAGTATGCGTCAAGTGTTGCTCGACGCCTAATTGAGAAAGTGTTGACAAAGACAGTAAGCGCTCAACGCCTCTTCTACAGATAGTCTGAACTGAGGAATTTCTTCTACAGCCGGCTGAGCTTTTGTTTCTGATAAAGACCGTTGAAAACATAACGTCATGCTGACGTGGAGGATCGTAACTGTAATTGCAGATGGCGGGCTATAAATAGAAGGCATGACCTAAGGGTTGTGCAGCTAAGCATTAAAGCAGTGAAGAAAAGTTTTAAAAGCTATTATCGTTTCCGAGTAAAAGTTTGAGAAAGATTTCTGAGAAGTCATCTTCCCTTTCAGAACCAATCTGATTTAAAGAATTCATTCAGCAATCTGGTGCTGATATCTTTTTCTGAAAGGAGGAGGTCAAGAAGGAAGAATCTGTCTTCCTAAGAAGAAGAACAGTCATTACAGCCTGTCGAATCAAGAAGATCATTTGATGCTGCTGTTCTATTGAAGGTTTTCTGTCTGATCATTCAGGCAGATCAAGAAGGCTTAACAATTGCAAACCTGAGTCTAAGTATTTGTTACTTTCTTTCTAAACTTCTGTAGGATCTGAGTTGTCAGATCTGAGTGTAGGATCTGTCAAGGATCTGAGTTGTAAGATCAGGAGTGATCTGAGTTGTAGGATTCAGGGGTGAATCTGAGTTGTAAGCCTAGTTATAAAGGCTGAGGTAGGATCTGTGTGATCTGAGTTTGTAAGATCCTTTGGCGATCTGAGCTGTAAGACCTGTTTGTGGTCTGAGATCTGGAGGAGTTATAAACCCTATCTAGTACACTGCTAGAAGGGTAGAAGGGGGAAAGTGGATTACCCAAGATAAGGGGAACCACTATAAAAATCTGTGTGTTCTTTTCTGTGGTGTTATTTTTCTTGAAAGCTCTGATCAGATTTATCTAGGTTATGTTCAAGAAGTGAAATAAATTTAAATAACCTATTCACCCTCCCCCCCTCTAGGTGATTAGCTACCCTTATATTAAGTCTTTCAATAGTAACTCAAGGCGCTACTTTAAAAAATCTTGAAACACAAATCGCCCAACTTACTAAGTTAATAACTGAAAGAATGTCTGGTACCCTACCTAGCCAATCTGAAAATAATCCAAGAGAGGGTCGGAGTACCTCTGGACTTGATCCCAATTTCTAAGGAGGGATCGTGGTAAATTGTGAGATAAAATGCGGCCACTCTGGTTTTAGTGGACACGGGCTCCTCATGCAACATCATAGCACTTAAAGATATTGATAAGTTCAACATAAATCTTATTGAGGAGGAGGTCGTGCCACTTATCTTGGCTAATGGTGTGAGTATTGCTACAATTGGGGTGGATAAATTTGTGGAGATTACTTTGGAGGGAAATACAATAATTATGGAGTTTCAAGTGATGGGACCACCAGAAAATGATTCACCGCCAGTTTTCGGCCTACCGTTACTTACAACTCTGGGTGCCACTTTGCACCTTGCAAAGGGACGCATCTCTTTCCCCCCTAAAGTAGCATTTACTGGCACCACTTCTACTTGTTTTGATGACACTACACTTCGGTGTAGCGAGTTTCCTAACAAATTGTTGAGTCCATGTGCAGGTGATGAGAATGAAGGTGAAGGTAAAGAACAAGAGTTTATTGAAGAAGAAAACGAGGAGCTGGAAGCTGAGGGAGAACGAGGAAAAGAGAAAGAAGTAGTGCAGAAGCCTCAGGAGGAGGCAGTAATTACTGAAGAAGTTGTTGAAGACATCATTTCTGTTGGAAAAGAGAAAGAAGTACTTGCACTTATAGTGCTTATTGTCTTTTGATGCTCAATCGTGAAATGATGTAAGGCTATAAGGACAAACAATATTGTATTCTTAAATGTAAAGGATGGATACTCATATTTTTATATATTTATAATGCTTCCACTAGTGTTGCTTTATGAGATTATTGTTCTTTTACCTCTTTATAGTATTTACTTATATATGTGATATGTTATAGGGGCCCTACCGGACCCATATTATATACGTGGATGGGTAGAGTGTTACAACCACCTTACTGCTTGTTTGCCTTTTTATATAAGCTCGCCTTTTCTTCATATAATTCAAGCTTCGCATTACCTATATTTGTCGGCTACTTCGTCCTCACACTGACTATCACCATTTCACCTCCAATCCCTACACTCCATACATCTCTACATTCCTACGCTGTCCAATCCCAGCGCGAGGAGGACTGGAAAAACAACCCCCATTAGAATTGGGTATTAAGAGGTTCTCCCCTCATTCATGCCTTCCTTCAAGGAGCATCCTATCCTAACTAAGGAAATCACCTATCTTTCGAGTTCACTTGGCATAATAGCGGGCCTCTTGAAACAAGACGTTGCATTTCTAGCTAGGAGTTATGTTTACATCTAATTCTGCAAGCAAGGATAGGGATTTTCATATCCTAGAGATTTCTTAGATGGCTTAGTAGGGAATGGAAGAATTATTTAAAAAGGTGTCATGCGAATAGCTTGTTGATATGCACCTGTTTCATTTCTTTTCCACTCCCGTACTTGACTTGCCACGTCACAAAGTACCTTACTTAGACTAATGTGCCCTCTTCTACTTAAAAGAGAATAGCGCTCTGGAAAGTTGAAAAGAGATTTCAAATTCATATCTTTATATGCTATGATCACTTGTGTAATTCTTAAGGGCATAAACAATCGGATAAGATTCTATAACTTTCCTTTTTCCATCTCTTTGAAAGCGAAGCAAGAACTCTTCTCTTTTCTTGCAAGATGAGACTAGAAAGTCTCAAATAATGACAAAGGATAAAGTAGGTAATGCAATTCGAACTCGAAAGGGAGGGGGTGTTGGTAGCACCCATGTATACCAAGAAATATTCTTCCCACTTCAACATAGATGAGCCAACTTGGGCTCTTATTTCTCTTTAGCCAGGGTATTGAGCAGTTGTGGAGATCCCACATGTGAATCCTTCTCACTTAGCTTGGTTGTGAGAGAGTTGAGGTCCATCTTTGGGCATTTCCTTGTGAGGTCCATTGCATAGGAAACAATTACGGAGCTTGTCCTTGCCTTCCTTTCTCTTGTCCTTATGGGGCTTATGGGTTGAACACTGACCTGAGACATCCTTGTCACCACTGTGTCTCTTGTCCTTCTCTCCCCTACCTTTTCCTTGGGCTCTCATATACTTTGACTTCGAGGAGGTTGATGAGTGGATTCATCAACTCTATCAAGCAAATAGAGGCTCGAAATCCAAAACAAGGAAACTACAACTATCACAAGCACAATTCAATGTTAAACTCATTCTTCTATTTCTATCCAATTGAGAAAGTGGTTCATTAGGGTCGGGAGAGTGTGCAAATAGAGGCCTTGCATTCGATCTTGCAAGAAGGACGTATAGATCAAATAATTAGACAAATGTGATAAAAAGCCCTAATTTTGTGCTTGCAAAGGAAAATTGCAAATAGGTGTCGCACACGGTGGGAGTGTAAAGCCGAATGCTCAGAGATAAACAAAATCACACATCTTCTACTTTGTGGGCGAAAAGAAGAGGGTGATTGTAGAGAAAACTCTTTCGAAGAATTACTAGATTACATTTCCTATATATGTGAAGAAAAGAGGAGATCTGATTCTTTGGGTGGATGGGAATGATTCAAATATGGAATCATCTTCCTTCATTGTTCCTGGAACAGAAGGGGGTTCAAATATATCTCCAATAAAAATTAGTTTTTTGTGGAGAATTCTCCCTGTAGGAAGCAAACCAGAAGTGGGCATGCACTTTCGGACAGGCGTATCTCAAGTATGAAATAGATACACTCAAATTCTTATGTGTTGGTAGGCTATTGCCTTGCTAAAGGGGATTTACTATTAGCACAAGCTTAAGATCATCTCACCGATATTGAGTCATCAGTAATGCCTCGCTGTGCGTAGACAGCTTCAGTATACTACCGCAAGCGATAAAGAGAATCTTGAAGAATTACAAATGCATTCAGGCCAAAGTGTGTGTGAGTATACCTACTCCTAGGCATCAGTGTATACACTAAAGTCCTTTCGTTCCCAATATGTGAGCCTTGGGCCAAAATGCTCAAGACATCGAAGAACCCCTTAGACCGCATGCCTAGAATCTATGACTTGACTCCAATATGGCAATAGATGCCTCTTCGTCAAGAGAAGGCAATACTACATGGAGTTCGACCCTACGTTAAAGAATGAACGCTCTATCTATGATAACCCTCCGACCCCGATAGCATTTCCATCGTCGTCAGCAGTAGACCACGCGTTATTTAGTGACGTGCCATAGGATACCGTTAAGATCACCATGAACTCGACGATCATCATGAACTCGGCGATCATCTACACTATGTGAATACTTTCATATTTCCCCTAAGCATGGTTGTTTACTAACTCTGAAGTAGCAAAATGAAAAGTATAGCACAAATTACGAGTAGGTATAGTAGCAAAAAATAAGACTAGAATGGAAGATCTTTATTTTTCATCTTCCAGACTGTTGAGTATGTAATGTTTGAGCGGATAAGTATTAACAAACTACATACCACTAAGTGGTGGAGGCATCGATAAATGACTATGGGGACCTGGGTAGGGTCTATCGGGCCATGTTGTGTAAGCAACAAACTCTCCTTGTTACCCATGGTCATACTACACTACACCACGGGATCGCACCTTTAGCCAACCTACCGGATTGTACACGAGGCAAAACCTTCTGAAACAAGGTGCACATTGTCTACCGACCAAGCTTCAAAGGAAGGCAAGGCATACCGAACTACAAGAGCATTTGGAAACTATTGCAAGAAGCCAAAGTCGAAGGGTAAGTTACTCGACTCTCTACAACAGCTCCACCAACTAAACTAGCATGTAATGTTGTCAGAAGGCTTGAAGAATGAAAGACTAAAGCAACTACTACTTTAGGCTTCTTTGTTTGTGTTACTTTTATATCTATGTCTAGTTCTAATCAGTTCTCCATTCCCTACCTGAAAGCGGAAGAAGGAGGTTACTAACCACTGGAGCAAGTATTCTTGTCTGATGCTCTCTCAAAAGCATTTTTTATGAGTCTTACGTAGTTGGGAATAAAAAGAAGAGATGCGCAAGTTAGAGTGAGTTGCTAACCATAGATAAGAGTGAGCAACGGTGATCGATCAGTAACCTTCACTGGAGGAGCCAGGAGGGACTGCTTCTCTTCAGCAGTCGATCTTTGCCTCTGTGCCCACTAAGGAGATTGGATTAGTCTTTCTTAAAGGAAAGTAAGCAAGGCCCGAGAATCACTTTCTTTACTTGCCCGCAAACTCTCCTTCCAGAATGAATAGTGTGATGCCTCCGTATTGACTAAGGCCACTTTTCTCATCCCATCACCTCAGCTCTATCCCACCCATCCCAAAAACGTTCAGTTGGTGATGTCTAGAGTTACATCGTTCGTTCCCAGCTCAATTTCATATAGAAAGAAGAGAAGCGTGAGTGCGATCAGACTAAAAATTGAAATTCATTATCGAGGACGCATCTCGATATTTCGAGAGGTATTCCTGGCAAACTCAGACAAAAAGTGAGTTTACAAAAAATTATGATAAGGTTGTAGTCGTGCGGTGGATATGAATAAGGGAATAGAAAATTAAGCCTGAGCCTTCTTGAGGGAGTTTCATTTAGCCCCATGCCCCCTAAGGCATCCCTAAGAAGGCGGAAGAATTGGGGCTAGTTGATTCGGTAGGTGAGTTGTTGCACACTCTTTAGCGGATTTCAACTTCCATGACCACTGTCCTGTTGTCTTAATCAACTAACGCCCTTTGTGGGTTCTAGGTTAGTGCGTAGTTAGGTCCCCTTGCCTGAATTGGAGAAAGCATTCCCGCAACTCCTCCATATATGTACTTCTGAAGGAGTTTTACGGAACCAATGACCTCACATCAATTACCTTATTCGGGAATTTGAGTTGCTCAGCTCCCCACGACTTCAATCAGCTCTTCACTTGACAGCTCGGCTGATTCGACTCTTCTAGGCTGAAGACCAACTGAATTTGTCGAACTCTGAGTCTCTCCCTACCTTCATTTGCACCACATCATAGAGAGATGATGATTAGTAGAATCAAGACAATCCTAGGGGAGTCCTGGCAACACTATGGACCACGTGAATGCTAATGACACCTATGTCCAACAATGAGATTTGTCAAAGGTTTGGAACAGGTTCGTGACGATCCCTTCTTGTTAGCAGTGAGAAACGATCCGCTACGCTCTGAGCTATTGGCTCCCGAGTATGCTTCCTTCCAGACCAATCATTTGACTATTGCCTCGAGTTGGAAGAGCTATAGGCGGCACCGTTACAAGACCATCCTTCCTCCTGAACCTCCTTTGATCCATCTAGGATACTAAACCACTAGTCAGATCTCTCGAGAAAGGGGGAGAGATCGACAAAGATAACTTCTATGTTAGCTATTTGTTGTTCGAGGGCAATTGAGAACTCAAACTCTATCTCCGTGTATTGTTTCTCTCATATCCGTTTTGGCCGGGTGCAATAGATTACCGAATATGCCTCATCGCGAAAGAAGCCCAAAGCACTTTCTTTGTTGCAGCTATTAAAGTCAAAATTAAGTCATTATTGCTCGGTATGTACGAATATCAATGTGTGATCATTGTGATGATTAGGATTCTGAGGCCCTGAAGCTATCGTCAAGTTGTTTGATGCTAAGGGATAACTCCAAGGAACGTTGGGAGAAAGACTCACCATACCATTGCGCTCACCAAAAAGCGTGAACGCAGCTTTGTCAAACTACATCCACGTATGTGTAATCATATGGTTTCCTTTTCTTTTGATATCTTCGAGAATAGGGTTCTAAGATCTTCACAGCATTGTTGAATGTGGAAAGGATAAGGGTTGTAGTGCCTTTACTAAATGATTTGCTTTTAATAATTATGTGTTGGCAAGCACCTTAATAATTATTAAAAATAAATCATTTTCTGACGAAAATTTGATAGGAATTAGGATTCAAAATCAATTACAGCATCCAATTTCTACTTTAAAAAACACGAGAATTGAATAAGATTATGTGAATTCCTATAAACCGCAATTCATTCCTAGAATTAATATCCAAAAACAGGACCATAATCATTTAGCAGAATATTTCATATAAATTTCATTAATTTAAAACCAAAATTAAGATCAAAGAGAACTGATAGTTCACAAATAAAAATTACATAAATACTTAAACACCTAACTCAGTTCTTAATGCACAGGACACAGTACCACTATTTCACATTACACAACAATTGCATGTATATGTTTTCTTTATGAGGCATTTGATTTGGTAAAATATCGAATCTCTTCTACTATACTTTTTTAGTGCAATATGAAATTTTAATTTCAAATAATGATATTTAAAGGAAAAAATAGCATAAAGAACTTATTAGATCTGTGGGCAATATAATAATTAGCTAACTATCATGAAAGATAAATGATATTACCCTTCCAAACAATTAAACATTCAGTAACTTGGCCCCAAGTTTTAAGGAATATTTTAATCATCAAACATGAGTCCCATAATAGATATGATCTATCGAGAGAGGAATAAAAATTTCATGAGATAATAGAATCATAGAACCTCAATTTTTCAGCAGGACTTGGAAACTTTTACAAGTTTTGCCAGAAAAGGAGTAATGGTTACATGTTCTGAATGACAAAAATGAACAGTGCATATCTCCCATACAAGAAGTAATTTAAACCTGAACATGGAAGTAATCTGTAACGACTTCATTAATAAAAGAACTAATGATCTCCTTCTCCAATTCCTCCCCTAACTCAAAAGTTTCGATCTCAAAGTCTATCCATCTTCCTTTGTGACTGCTCATATCAATGTCAACAAGCTCATCAACCATGCAATCACTGAAGCCTTTCCACCGTAAAATCTCCGCATAAATTTCTTCTGCCATGTCCTTCGACATCATAGCTTCCCCAATGGCCCAGCTTCGGTAACCTGACCTAAAAAAACGGTTGCATCTATCATCCAAGCATTCGGATATGCAATCAAGTATGACCTTACTTCTCGTCATCATATCCCTGCCTCTCTTTTTTTCTAACTTGTTAAAGAGAAGATTCAGAGGATACAATACTAAATCGGCCGCGCTTGCACTTCTGCCCTTTAGTATTTCCCTGACATAATCCAAGTGCTGCTTGTTTGAGTTAGCATGTAGTTGTTGTCTTTCTGATGAAAATGAAGTTGCTCCTGATGACGAAGAGGCTGAGTCTGAAAGATCCAACTCCATTGATGAAAGTTTGTTATGGCTTCTTGAGCTGATAATGTTTTGTGCTTGGGAAGAATTTAAGGATATCTTGCTTCCTGAAGTGATGAATGAAGTAGGAAAGTGGTAATCAAGTAGACCAAGACAAAGGAAATGGCGCTCTAAAAGTTCTGGTAGTACCTTCAGTGCAGCCAGCGGAGGAATTGCAACTTTCACTTGAGAAGGAGATATCTAGAATGGAAAGGGGGCTTGGCTGCAGCAGGTTAGGTTCATTCCTCGCATCAGTGATGCTGCTACATTCTGCCTCCAGTCCCTGAAAGAAATTTTCAAAATTATTTGATTAGATTAGGTTAAACAAACCATGCAGTATTTAGCAGGAACAAATGTAAAATAAGGATTTATAAAGTCAATACAAATATTTGGGATAGAAATAACGATGGATGATGAATAGTGAAGAAAACCTTTTAAGATAAAAGTGGGCATCTGCAAGTTCATTTAAAGGAAAATTTCTTCAAAAACAGGGATAAAGCTAATAAAGTTTTATAGATAGCCATGCTACATAATGGCACATGTGCAAATGCATGACCTCAACGTAATGAGATATATTTCTTCGTAAACTAGAATATAGATCTGATGAAATTTACAAAATATACTTGTCATGATATTTATTTTTTTAGTGGAGAAAAAAAGTGACGCAGGGCGAATCTATAGGTGGAGGGCGCGCGGTCCTAGTCCTAAATCAATGCGAGCAATCACAAACAAATGCAAAGGTCCATGAAAAACCCTAAAATAATAAGGCAAATGCGAGCAAGCAGGAAACACGACTGATGAATGGAAAGCTCACAACAAAAAACCTAATGCAAATGCTATATGTCAATCATGTAATTACTTCCGACAAGCAATTGATTAAACAATGTTATTTTTACAATTTCGCGCACCATCAAATAACTTAACATAAATCTCAAAATACAAGTCCATAAAAGTAAAAATAAAATACATAAAATATGAAAAAAGCGCGTAGAACACGATCACGGTCTCCAAGAACCAATCCGATGATAAAAAAAAATCATCAATCCCATAGACCGCTCAAATGTGGCCTGATAGATCTCCATCAATTTCTCCGACTCAAAAGCATGCTTCTTTGAAGAATGGAGGCATTCTTCTTGGAAGAAAGGAGGCTGTCAATGCCCGTGGTGTAGGCCAAGTAAGAATGAACGCAGTTGTATAAACTCTGAAGTCACCCTATTCTCATAGCATCTGATGAGTGAGATGTCCACCGAAGGTCGTCATTCCCTGAAGTTGTTTTAGGCCCTACACACAAAGTAAGTTGACGTAGCACTTATGACTTAAGTGTAAGGCTGCAGTAGGGGCTAGGTAGTGAAGCTATGGTAGAAGTGGGAGTGGAAGCTGAAATGGAAGGCTAAAAGACAAAAAAACTAGGTGGTACCACATCCAGAAGCAAATCTTCTACATTGAATACAGGATGAATACCTATATTCCTAGGAATATAAAGCTCATAAAAATTTGACTTTGATTCTCTCATGAGAATGTACAAACCTATTCATCTAGCAGTCACATTCAAAACTGTCTCAAATGGAGCCTCTCAAATAATCTACAAATTATCACTCAATCACTTTCATTAAACATTTACTCTCTCATGTAACTATTCACGCAAGTTTTAAAGTTCTTATTATTTAATATAATTTTACGTCGGAATACGTCATACAAAACATGCAGTAGATGCAAATGAACAATGACCGACCTGACATCCTGATGAGATGCAGACACTGTGAGTGATGAATGCTCCTAAAGATACGTGGTTTATTCGGAGGTCCTCGGGCGGGGTGTAGAAATACGTACGGAGAATACTCAAATGACAGACTGAGACATCAGTAGTGAGATACAATATTATGGAATGTCAAATGTCTCTCAAGGAATATGAATCATTAGGGAGCTCATCAGGCGGTTGATAGAAAAATTCATCGCGGATGCGATTTCCTGAAGGAATGTCGAAGATAGTGACATAAGGATATATCTAAGGAGGTTCACCGGGAGATAAGTAAATAAAACCATTGTGAATGCAATTATCATCTAAAGGAGCGTGTGGGACATCGGGATGCAATGCAGCGGTGGGTCGAATGTCTCCTAAAAGGAAAAACCCATCAGGTGGTTCTCCTGAAGGTATATAATAGAATTCGACGTGAATGCGATGATCACCTAAATGAGGACCCAAGTCATCCATACCAGGGCAAATCCTTCTCGGGGAGAGAGGTTCACCAAATGGATTTCCCAAGGTCTCAAGAAAGGACTCGTTGAGGGGGTCAACAGTAGTAGGATGATTCTCCAAATGAGAATCGTTGACAATGATAAAGTCATAAGAACAGAAGAAACAAATACCACAAAATCAATACTATGCTCATGAATTTCAATCATAACGTGACTCGACACTACCTCGTCGTGAAGCTCTGTCAAACAAGTACTCAATGGTGAGCCGATGGTCAGGGTGGTATATAAATAAACGCATGGGATAGGGGAAGGATATTTAACTATAGGATCATTGGGTGGTTGGTACTCACTCTCAGTCGGGGTCACAAGAAATGAGTCGGAATCAAATGACGGACCACTCATTAGACAAAGTACCTCACTTGGGTGAGATAACCCCACATCAGATGTTATGTCTTCCTTATCTAAAGAGACATGAGTAGGTGTGATAGTGGCCTCAAAATGGGAATGACTCATACTAGGGAGGTCAAGGTGCGATTCTACTCAACTAACTCCAACGGATCTAAAGGACTGCTCATAATGAAGGGCGAGTTGGTATGTCTGCTTGAAGGAGTCTAAGTATTGATAGGTCAACTCAGTATGTATCTCAAATCGAAGTCTAAACCGAAATCGGGCAGTGGTCATAGTTGGCTCCTTTCGGATGTCGCTCCTCACTACTAACTCATAAGAACGATCTCTATACTCAGCGACGGATATGGATTCTTGCCGAAGGGTAAATAATTGTCCAAGCAAGTGACTATATTACGATACTGGCAAATACCTCGAACACAACCTCTGATTCATCTCTACCCAACTAGTGATGCAGTGAAGACGATCTCGCTCGCGAGTCCTCTCAATACTAGATCAAAATGCACTTGTCTGATCTATAAGTTTAAGTTTCATAAATTTGATGCAACGCTCACCGAATAATTCAAAATAATCATATGATAATATTCAATGTCCACGAGCCAATAACTAAAAGACTTCATACTTGATGAACCGTCAAACGATGGGGCCACACTACGAAACCTATACACAAGATCGCTCTCAAAATTATGATCCTCGTAGTAATCATCCTTGAGATAATCGAGTCGTAATGAAGGCTCAACACGATACGCACGTGCACTGGGATGGGGATGATGATAATCATCGTAGTGATCTCTAGCATAGTGTAATCGTGTCGAAGGGCCGACATTGCGAATGAGAATAATCATCTTAATATTATGAAGACCTCTCAAGTAAAGCTTTACCTGGTCGAGTATAAAAGAACTCGGATTTCTCAAATAAAGGAGCGGGGTAGCGACAAAAACATGTCATGAAATCTCAAGATTGAGTGGAGCTGCCAACTTGAGGGTAAATCTCTTGTGCCCGGGTCCAAATCTCAAGAGATGAGTTTAGAAAATGTAACTCTGATAAACTAAGGGGGACATGGAGTGAAGCACCCATGAGACCACAAAAGAATTTTTCAGGTTCCACTTTCGCAATGTAGGATTGGTAGGAGGCTCGACAATAGTTCCATCAATATATCCATACAAATGATGGCTCCATATGGCATGTAGAGCTACTCATAACCATTTTATGTGTAACATCCCAGAAACTACTAGACCCCTAGGATCATTTTGTCATGACAAGTGTCATGACAATGGGCTAGGTTAGCCAAAATCAACTCTAGGAACCTAAGTGACTGTGTGAATAACCCCTTAGTTTGCAAATAGCCACTTTTGGCCACCCACCTAGGGTTTCCCTATTAGACCTCTGAGTGATAAGTTGACCTCACCGGGGCCCCCTTTAGGGAATCCCTTGGGTCACTAAGGCCCCTTAGGGCCAACTCAAGTGGTCAAATTGACAAAAATCCCACCTTGGGGTACTAATAGCCATTTCTGGCAATCTAACCCAGGGTTAGCTAAAAGGGTCCCAAAATGACAAGTTGACCACACCATGACATCCCTAACCACTTAGGGAGTCCATTAGGTCACTAAGGTCTCATTGGGGTCAAACCCATGGGTCAAATTGACCAAAGTCAACCAAACCGTAATTTGGTCAAACCACCCTATTAAGTGTCAATTAACCCCTATATTGTCAAAGTGACCTCACCTAAGTCTTCTAAATCCCTTTAGAGAGGCCAATGGGTCATAAATAACTCATTGGGTCAAGTCAAGTCCATGGTTTGGGCCAAAATTACCATTGGGCCCACTTAGCCCAATTTGGCCCAATTTGGCCCAATTAGGTCAAATGGACCCAAATTGACTTCACAAAGCTCAAATTCATCCTACAATGTGTTCATGGACCCAATACCCTCAATGTGAGTTAGCCACATTGCCTTGGTTGACCTAGGGACAACCCAAAGTCCATAAACCCTAATTTAGCCCCTTTAGGTCAATTGAGCCCAAAGCTCAAATTAGATTGGATTAGCCCAACATAAAGCCCAAATGGTGAGCCCATAAGTCCATGCCATCTGATATAATTCAGAAATTCAAATTTTGGAGGCAAAAATTAGGGTTAATTAACCCTAATTATGGCACTGGGGACAAGGAGAGGAAGGAGGGGATTGAGTGTCACTTGGCACTCAATTCATCTTCCCAAGCCTTCCTCTGAGCTGGGGGAGTAATTCCCATCAGTTTTCAAGAGAGAGTGGCTGCCAAGTGGCAGCCATGAAGGGAGAAAGGGGGAGGCCGAAATTTACATTAATGGTGGCATGGGTAAAAGCCTTCCCCTCCCCCATTCAACTACTCTATCACCTTCAGAACTCTCCAAGGAGAAAAATCCCCAAGGAGATTGAAGGATTCGGGCTGAGTTGGAGGAGATCGGGCAAGGCATGTAGCTTGGATGGTCGGCCATGGCAACCTAAGGAACAAGGCTCAAAGCTCAACTTTAGGCATGGATTCCTTCTCCTCTCCCCTAGTGCTAGATCTCAGTTCTTTTCGTTTTGAGTTTCGTTGAGAAATGAGGGAGATACCATAATTAATTTCCAAGCTTTGTTGGCCGAAAATGGAGGTTTTGGGGGAGCAGCTCCAGCCACCTCCGGCCGAGAGGTCACCACCAATCGAAAGCCCCCACTCATGTGAAGCTTCCCCATTGGGGGTTTGGCCGGATTTTGGATCTAAAAATGTCCCAAAAAAATCAGGCTCAGGGAGAAGATGAACAGTAATTTTGATTTTATAAGTATTAAATATTAATAATGTTTTAATATGTTGATTTTATTATGTCACACTTTGTGCACAGACTTGCATGTTGATTTTTAGCCTCTTTAGACCCAAAATAAGAAGTGGTCAATATGAAACTTGTATTGCTCTGTGTTAACTTTAATTTGCTACTGATTTTGTGACATTTGGAGTAATGTAGCTCCCTGGGCACTCATTTTGGTGAAGGGTGACAAAGTGAACCCTGGGCACTAAATTGAGTGCCCCCATCATTTGGCTCATCCAAATGAGCTGATTTTTGGAACATGCATGGTTTATACCAAAACACATCCCCAGCCCAAAGTTGGGAATTTTTAGGAAAAATTTTCCTAAAGTTTTTGTAATTATTTAATAATACATGCATGGATTAAATAAATGTTTAAATGAACCCAAATGACCTCAGAATTTTGGTGGGTGTCACTTCAGGGCATAATTGGCCTCTGATAAAACTTTTAGAGCTTTTGGATATGTGCATGCATGGGAAAATCCATTTGCATGTCTAGGGTCCTTAAGGTAAATGTGCCTAGGTCACATTTGGGGTATTTGAAATATAATGTTAGTCTCCTCTCACTGAATGCGGATGAAATTCAATACATGCATGCATAGTGATGAAAAACATCATCTCTGAGAGTTTGGACCCATTTGTGGATAAATTTCCCCAAATTCATTAATTAACTCAAATAATCACTTTTATGTGATTTTATTCATATAGTGCCTTTAATGATTGGGAAAAATCCCAAACTCTGGAATTAGTCTTCTTAGGTTATAAATCATATTGGGAAAATTTTTAGTTATCTTTAGAACTATTTTTCCCACTGAAATTCTTATAATTCCAATATTGCCCTTTTTGTCTTAGGAGGAAATACCCATGCAAGTGAACTTATATTTGTATAAAATTTTGTCAGTATCATTTTTGGATCCACATGAACCTCTGTAAAGATTCTTAGAATTTTTGGATTAATAATTATAAGGGTTTATTCATTAACTTGGATATTCATGATTTGTGTATATATTTAATTTTGGAGAAATTACCTGATGGAATGTTATGAATCTTTGTCAGAAATAATTTTGGATCATTATAGGTATTTGTAAATTTTCTTATAAATTTTGGATGATTCATTTTGGTACTTCCTTCAATAAATAGAATATTCATGTTTTAGGAATTTATTTAATTCTTGAGTAAATATTGGCTAGAAAATTAAGATACTCTGGAAAAATGTTTATTTGGTGAATATATATGTTTGGAAATTGTAGAGAAATTATTGTTAAAGATTTAGATTTATTTTCAGTAATATTGTAATTTATGCCAATTTTTGAGAAAATAAATTGTAAGGGTTTTATGGTCAGGAAGAATGTGAAATTCAGTTTATGGCTATTTTTGGTTAATCTTAGGCCCTAGTAATTTTCCTGAAACAATTGGATCAATAGAGCTTAGGGTTCCTTTGTAAATGTCTCATAGGCCATATATTTCTCATAAATGATTTTTGGTAAGAAATTAGTTAGGAAAATTACCAAACACTGGATTTATCATTAATTAAGCATGATTGACCTCTGGTAGAAAATTTAGCCCACTTGGATATCAGAAGACAATACTTCATGTACAAAATGGGAAAACCACTAAGTAATATGCAAGGTTAAATAAGTAGGCCCCCCTTAATGAAATGTGATTCATCACAAGTATTTGACACCTTAGGACATGTGGAACTTCAGGAAAGCATCTTAGGTCAGTTGAATATGAAGATCGTATATGTGTCCCATGTGGGCCTTAAGGTCATACTTAGGTTGGATAGTGGTTTGCGGATATCCAAAGTGTGAAAAAGAGATTAGACCTCATTAAGGGTCCCATACTCAACCCATCAGTATCAAGTTATTATGTGTAAGTAAACCAACCTTAGTAGGATAGGGCATCTTAGGGTTAATACTTAAGGGTGAAGTCGGGAAATGACTAAGGTGAATCCTGGCTTAAGGGTGATGAAGGAGTAGGAGTGTGGGTTCAAGTAAAGCTGAGAATTTAAGTGTGTGTAGTTCCTAGGTGAAGAAGGGAACTCGAGCTTAGAATGTGATCACGAGTGAGTTAGCACCCGGTCACAAGTCATAGTGGTGTTGGGGTTCAAAAGAACTCCCCCACTCCTAAGTACTAAGCTTAACTCATCTTAGGGACTTATAGTAATTGGAAAGGAAAAAGGGAATTAGGTAGAAATGGGTAGATACCAATAAGATTAAGTGCCTTGGGAAGAAGGAAGTTTGGGATGTCAGTCAATCACACTTCCTAAGTACCGTTGTGAGCCCCTCACAGGGTAGTCCTCGAGAAGTCCAAGGTTAAAACCCTAAACTTATAAGTTCAACTAAACAATAGACAAGAGTAGTTTAAGTAAGAGAACATGACAAGATAATCCTCGTCCCAAATATGGGACGGATTGGTACAAGTACGGGTTAAGTCTTGCAAGCGGTAGACTCGGTATTATATAAGGAAGGACTGAGTTAGTCCTGCAAGCGGTAGACTCGGTATTATATAAGGAAGGACTGGGTTAGTCCTGCGAGCGGTAGGCCCGGTGTTACCTAAGGAGGACTGGATAGTCCGGTGAGCTTGAGGCTCGGGAAATACAATTAAGAGGCATTCTTACCAGATAGTATGTGGATACCCTGTGTGTTCATAGGGGTGTACGTAAGGTCTAGGCTGGGAAGTGTCATACAAGCCAAGAAATGGACATGCCCGATCCACTACCCATGTTTGCCTCAACGAGGTACCTGAGTTGACACACTCGAACAGAGGGAACTAACTAAACAAGTTTGTATGTACAAAGTCGTGTGTGTGAGTTGCATGTGGGTGGATCAATAACTAATTGCATTGCATTCATATCACATACCTCATTTGAATACATCACATACCCACATCGTACAAATCAGTATGGGATGATTTATACAATGGGTCTTGCAAAACGACCCCTTAACTTATAGGTTTGTATGGGCATTCTTATAAGTTACGGTTACTTTTCTGTGATGATAGGTAGCTGTTTACTTTACATTTCTGTGTTAGATATTATACTCTTAGTTGTCTGCTTACTTTGCATTCTGTGCTAGAATGATAAGTTGTGTAGTTAAGTAGTTTATTTATATCTCATAACTTTGGCAGTATACTAACTATAGTATTGGATTCTTAGAATTTTTGGATTAATAATTATAAGGGTATATTCATTAACTTGGATATTCATGAATTGTGTATATATTTAATTTTGGAAAAATTACCTGATGGAATGTTATGAATCTTTGTCAGAAATAATTTTGAATCATTATAGGTATTTATAAATTTCCTTATAAATTTTGGATGATTCATTTTGGTACTTCCTTCAATAACTAGAATATTCATGTTTTAGGAATTTATTTAATTCTTGAGTAAATATTGGCTAGAAAATTAAGATACTCTGGAAAAATATTTATTTGGTATATGTATGTCTGGAAATTGTAGAGGAATTATTGTTAAGGATTTAGATTTATTTCCAGTAATATTGTAATTTATGCCAATTTTTTAGAAAATAAATTGAAAGGATTTTATGGTCTGGGAGAATGTGAAATTCAATTTATGGCTATTTTTTGGTTAATCTTAGGCCCTGGTAATTTTTCTGAAACAATTGGATCAATATGGCTTAGGGTTCCTTTGAAAATGTCTCATAGGCCCTATATTTCTCATAAATGATTTTTGGTAGGAAATTAGTTAGGAAAATTACCAAACACTGGATTTATCATTAATTAAGCATGATTGAGCTCTGGTAGAAAATTTAGCCCACTTGAATATCAGAAGACTAATACTTCATGTACAAAATGGGAAAACCACTAAGTAATATGCAAGGTTAAATAAGTAGGCCCCCCTTAATGAAATGTGATTCATCACAAGTATTTGACACCTTAGGACATGTGGAACTTCAGGAAAGCATCTTAAGTCAGTTGAATATGAAGATCGTATATGTGTCCCATGTGGGCCTTAAGGTCATACTTAGGTTGGATAGTGGTTTGCGGATATCCAAAGTGTGAAAAAGAGATTAGACCTCATTAAGGGTCCCACACTCAACCCATCAGTATCAAGTTATTATGTGTAAGTAAACCAACCTTAGTAGGATAGGTCATCTTAGGGTTAATACTTAAGGGTGAAGTCGGGAAATGACTAAGGTGAACCCTGGCTTAAGGGTGATGAAGGAGTAGGAGTGTGGGTCCAAGTAAGGCTGAGAATTTAAGTGTGTAGTTCCTAGGTGAAGAAGGGAACTCGAGCTTAGAATGTGATGACGGGTGAGTTAGCACCCGGTTACAAGTCATAGTGGTGTTGAGGTTCAAAAGAACTCCCTCACTTCTAAGTACTAAGCTTAACTCATCTTAGGGACTTATAGTAATTGGAAAGGGAAAAGGGGATTAGGTAGAAAGGGGTAGATACCAATAAGATTAAGTGCCTTGGGAAGAAGGAAGTTTGGGATATCAGCTCATCACACTTCCTAGTACCGCTGCGAGCCCCTCACAGGGTAGTCCTCGGGAAGTCCAAGGTTAACCCTAAACTTATAAGTTCAACTAAACAATAGACATGAGTAGTTTAAGTAAGAGAACATGACAAGATAATCCTCGTCCCTGTTGGAGTTGGGGAACACTTCTGGTCAGTGTTCGTCGAACGACGTTCGACGAACGGAGAAGAGTTCGTCGAACTTCGCCTGCGTTCGACGAACGGGTCCTTGATTACTCCCATCTCAGCGGCTCGTCGAACGGGAGAAGCCTGCATTCGACGCTCGACGCCTGCGCTCGACGCCTGCGTTCAACGCTCGACGCCTGAGTTCGACGCCTGCGCTCGACGCCTGCGTTCGATGCTCGACGCCTGCGTTCGACGCTCGACGCCTGCGTTCGACGCCTGCGCTCGACGCCTGCGTTCGACGTCTGCGCTCGACGCCTGCGTTCGACGCCTGCGCTCGACGCCTGCGTTCGATGCTCGACGCCTGCGTTCGACGCTCGACGGCTGCGTTCGGCGCTCGACGCCTGGTGTACATGTCGTCTCAGCAGGTTCCGTCTCAGCGGATGTTATTGAACCATCTCAGCGGATGTTTGGTCTGAGCCCGGTTTGGCGCCCTATTTAAAGGGTGCATAACCCTGGTTTAGGGTTAAGGTCGTTAAGCAAGAAAGAAACGGAACAGTGCTTTCTTGGCGGCGGTTCCTCTGTTCTTGTCTGAAGAGGGTTAAGTGAGGTAGGATCGGTTTTGATCCTTGTAACCTTGTAAGTTGTAATCCGTCTTGGTGAATAGAACAAAGAGAAGAGGAAGGGGAGAGGGGACGTAGCCCGGATTGGGGTGAACCTCTGTACATCTGTGTGTCTTCTGTGATTTTCTGTGTTTTGTTTTCTTTCGAATTTCTCGTCTCGGCACACCCTATTTTCTTTACATTTGGTATCAGAGCCAGGTTCTTGATCCTGGAAATGGGTTCTGGTGGTGTGCGGATCAAGATCGAGAAGTTTGACGGAAGTCGATTCGATCTATGGAAGACGAAGATGGAAGATATGTTGATTGATCGAGATCTATAGTCTGCGATCGAAGAGGATCCTCCCGTTCCTAAGGTTGCAGAGAAGGATGCGAGTGCATCGAAGGGAAAATATGCAGAGGCGACTGCAGATGTTGCAGCGGAGGCTGCGGCCTGGACGAAAACCGATCGGAAGGCCAAGGGCCTGATCCGGTTATTCCTAGCAGATTCAATCTTGACTAACGTCATGGAGGAGACTTCAACACGAAGTCTGTGGCGTAAGTTGGAATCCCTTTACCAGAGCAAGTCCCTGGTAAACAAATTGCTATTGAGGAAGAAGTGGTATAAACTTCGGATGCATGAGGGCAATTCATTTTCAGAGCACTTGACTCAATTCAATACCATTGTGAGTCAGTTAATCTCGATGGGTGAGAAGATCTCGGATGAGGATAGAGCCATCACCTTGTTGTGCTCGCTGCCAGATTCATGGGACAATCTGATTATCGTGATTGGGGGGAGTGGAGACAAGGAACTGTCATATGATACTGTATGTGCAGCTCTTTTATCTGAGGAGACCAGGAGAGGAGGTTCTGAGGCGACGAGCAAAGGTGCTTTGAGTGTATCCAGATCCCGTCCTCAACGAAGGGAGAGCAAGCATGGTGGATATCGAGATAAGTCTCGAGGTAGATCCAAGAGCCAGGAGAGGGAGAAGAGTAAGAAGCCCGTTCGGTGCTGGAAGTGCAATGAGACTGGTCATGTGAAGTCTCAATGCCCGAATAAGGCCGTTAAGAACAAGGAGTCACCGACAACTTCTTGTACGAAGGAGGGCGACGGCGGTGACATGTACATCGCTGCCGCGTGCGTTGCTCAGAGAGATTCTGATATGTGGTATGTAGACACAGGAGCATCATACCACATGACCCCTCATAGGCACTGGTTCTGTGAGTATGAGAGGTTTGATGGTGGAGATGTCATGATGGGTGATGATTCTGATGTTCAGATTATTGGGCGTGGCAAGGTGATGTTGAAGTTGTCTAATGGGATCACAAGGTCTCTTCCCAATGTGATGCACATTCCAGGGATGAGCAGGAATTTAATCTAGGTGGGTTCCATGGCGGATGCAGGAGTGCAATTCAGCTGTGACAAGCAATCTTGCAAGATGACAAGGGGGGCAATGGTGATTGCCAGTGGAGTGAGACATGGAACACTGTATACTCTGCTTGCTGATATAGTGGTTCCAAGTGGGGCTCTTATCTCTGAGAGCCAGGAGGTTGACCAGGAGGAGGTGTCCAGGCTGTGGCATCATCGGCTTGGGCATATCAGTGAGAAGGGGATGTCGGCCATGGCATTTGGTCAGATGGTGGAAGGGGTGCCGGAGTGCTCCACAAGCCTTGGGTTCTGTGAACATTGCCTGCTTGGCAAACAAACCAGAGTAAGCTTTCGTGGGACAGGCACGAGGGCAACTGAAGTGCTGGAGTTGATACACAGTGATGTGTTTGGGCCAACTCCAGCTCCATCTCTTGGCGGCGCCAGGTACTATGTGTCATTTACTGATGACCTCTCACGTTCCTGGATCTATTTTCTCAGGTCCAAGTCAGAGGTTCTGGACAGGTTTAAGGAATTTAAGAACCTGGTGGAGAACCAGTTGGAGAGAAAGGTGAAGGTCCTCCGTTCTGACAATGGAGGGGAGTACTGCTCTGATGCTTTCGAGGGGTACTGTACTGAGCAGGGGATTGCACGGCAGCAGACCACATCGTACACTCCAGAGCAGAATGGAGTGTCGGAGAGGCTGAACAAGACCTTGATGGAGAAGGCCAGGTGCATGCTCAGTTGGGCAGGTTTGGGGAAGGAGTTTTGGGCTGAAGCAGTGGCGACTGCAAACTACCTGAAGAACAGGTCCCCTACATCTGCTGTGGAGGGATGTACACCCTTTGAAGCCATCTTCAAGAGAAAGCCAAATTTGGCATATGCTCGTGTGTTTGGGTGTGATGCATATGTTCACATTCCAAAGGAGAAGAGGGGGAAGCTTGATGTTAAATCTGAGAAGTGCATCTTTGTGGGTTACAAAGATGGCATAAAAGGGTACAAGCTTTGGAACCCTGTGACCAAGACTGTAACATTCAGCAAGGATGTGGTGTTTCATGAAACCAGTCCACAGACAGTCACACAAGCTGAGAAGGCTAAAGAAGCAGAGAAAGAGACAGTGGTGGTGGAAGGAAGTTTTGAGAAAGGAGCTACCATTGTTGGGGCTGAATCTGATTCTGAATCAGATGATTTGGAGGTGGTGAGAAGTGCTGATGAGTCAGAAGATGAACCTGAGGAAATTCCACTTCTGAGGAGATCGACAAGGGAAAGATGGGCACCAGTGAGATACCCCCAATGTGCAGTGGCTGCACAATGTTGCCTGAGTATGCTTGGTGAAGATCCAATCTCTGCCAGAGATGTTAGATCAAAGGCTGATTCAAATCAGTGGGAGCTAGCCATGGTTGATGAAATGGAGTCTCTGAGGAAGAATCGGACTTGGTGTCTGTGTAAGCTTCCAAAGGGGAGGAAGGCCATTGGAAGCAAATGGGTTTTCAAGCAGAAGGTGCAGGGTGATGGCACTGTGGAGAAATACAAGGCAAGGTTGGTTGCAAAGGGATTCTCCCAGGTCGAAGGTGTTGATTATGATGAGATCTTCTCACCGGTAGCCAAGATGACGTCGATCAGACTGGTACTCTCTACTGCGGCAGCGCATGACTTAGAGATCGAGCAGATGGATGTGAAGACGGCGTTTCTTCACGGTGATCTGGAGGAGGAGATATACATGAAGCAGCCGGAAGGATTCGAAGCCAAGGGCAAGGAGGATCAGGTTTGCAGGCTGAAGAAGTCGTTGTATGGACTAAAACAATCTCCGAGGATGTGGTACCAGAAATTCGACACCTACATGCTGGAGTTAGGTTTTGAAAGATCGAATTCGGACCACTGTGTGTACATTCAGAGAAAGGGAGAGCAGTTCATCTTCCTGACACTTTATGTAGATGATATGCTACTAGTGGGCAATAGTGTCAGGATGATCCAACAAGTGAAGAAACTGCTCTCAGCCAAATTCGAAATGAAGGATTTGGGGCCAGCAAGTGTCATCTTGGGAATGCAGATTTCCAGGGATCGAAGCAAGAAGAAGCTTTGGTTGGGGCAACAGAGGTACGTCGAGGAGATGTTGAAGAAGTTCAATATGACGGACTGCAAGCCAGTGGGAGCACCAATGCCAGTTGGGTGCAAGTTATCTGTAGAGTTGAGCCCGAAGATACATGATGAGGTCGAGGACATGGCGAAGGTCCCTTATGCTAGTGCTGTGGGAAGCTTGATGTACGCCATGGTCTGCACTCGCCCTGACATTGCTCAAGCAGTGGGAGTGTTGAGCCGGTATATGGCTACACCAGGAAAGGAACATTGGAACGCTGTGAAGCGTGTGTTCAAGTATCTCTGAGGCACTTCGAATTACTCCCTATGTTTTGAAGGAGCTGGTGAAGGAGTCCTGGACGTGGTTGGGCACGTGGACTCGGATTGGGGAGGTGATCTGGATAGCAGGAGATCCACCAGTGGGTACGTGTTCACACTGTTTGGAGGTGCAATCAGTTGGATGAGTCGGAGGCAATGCGTGGTGGCACTCTCGTCGACGGAGGCAGAGTACATGGCTCTTACTCATGCGAGCAAGGAGGCCATATGGCTGCGGAGGCTATGTTTGGAGCTCGGGTTTGAGCAGGGCCAGTGAAGCTGTGGTGTGACAGCCAAGGGGCTATTCAGCTAGCCAAGAATCCAGCCTTCCACGCACGAACCAAACACATTGACATCCAGTATCATTTCATCCGGGAGAGGGTGGAGAAGAAGGTAATTCAACTGGAGAAGGTGGACACGATGGAGAACAGCTCTGATTTTCTTACCAAGGCGGTTCCTGTTGCCAAATTTCAATGGTGTGCAACGGTCGTAGGTGTACAACCCCGATGTTCGCCAGGAAGAGTCAGATGGTTCGCACCCAAGAAGGCGAGCCGAGAAGGGCGAACCCCGGTGAGGCGAGCCGAGAAGGGCGAACCCCGGTGAGGCGAGCCGAGATGGGCGAACCCCGGTGCGGCGAGCCGAGATGGGCGAACCCCGGTGAGGCGAGCCAAGACAGGCGAGCCCGTCCAGAGTAAGTGCGGATAGCAATTCTGGGGCTCGCCGAGGCACGACAGGCGAGCCCGCCTAGAGTAAGTGCGGATAGCAATTCTGGGGCTCGCCGAGGCCAGACAGGCGAGCCCGCCCAGAGTAAGTGCGGATAGCAATTCTGGGGCTCGCCGAGGCCAGACAGGCGAGCCCGCCCAGAGTAAGTGCGGATAGCAATTCTGGGGCTCGCCGAGGCCAGACAGGCGAGCCCTCCTAGAGCAAGTGCGGATAGCAATTCTGGGACTCGCCGAGGCCAGACAGGAGAGCACGCCTAGAGTAAGTGCGGATAGCAATTCTTGGGCTCGCCAACCCAGGGGCTCGCGAGCTCCACTCGCAAGGGAGGTCGCGAAGCGGGCTGGCTCGCCCAGTATAAGTTCAGGAAGGGATTTTTACCAGGAGGCCCCCGGTGGTCTGCGGTTAGTCTCTCCAAACAACGGAGTTTGGTTGTTAGCAGACCCATCCGGTGTGCGAATAGTAAGAATAAACAGCGGGATTTGGCTATTGACAGGCCACAAAACTAAAATCTATAAATAGACCTCAAAGGGCACCTTGGAGAGGGGACCGGTTCAGAATCTTTGAGCCTTCTTCTCTCCTTAGGTCGCTTTGGATCGGGCTCTCTAGCTCTCCAAGGTGCCCGAGTCTTAGCTTTGGCTTGGGAGGGGAAGCGCTCAACGATCTTTCGGGTTAGTGGGGGGACCTCCTCGCTAAGACTAGGGTCTTTGTTCTTTGTCCGAGTTTTTTGCCTACCTCTTCTGAGGGATCAGTAAGGGCTAGCTGCCCCTCGATTCGTTGAGGGCCCCGAGCTCCACAAGGGACCGAGAAATCGGTTTCAACATTTTGGTGCGGTGAGCGTGGAGTGTGGCTGGTTCAAGAAAGTTCCGGAGAAGGGTTATGGCAGGAGATGAAGAGCCAGGCGAGGAGTTCGGCGAGACACCTCAGGAGGCGATGGCCAGAATGCTCGCAGATTTCAGAAAGGAGGTGCTCGACACCTTGGGGTTCACGGTCACAGCTCTGCGAAGCGAGTTTGCGACCCCAGCCCCTCGGGCGACCCCTCCCCCTACAACAGTCGGCGAGAATGCACCAGGGGGAAGGGCTGGAAAGGAAGTTGCCGTTGGTTTAGGTCAGGACAAGGAAGGGCGAGTGTTGTTCGCCAGTCCGGCGAGCTCCGTGCCGGCGAGCTCAGTGCTGGCGAGCTCTGTCCCAGCGAGCGCGACGCAGGCGAGTGCGCGCCAAGAGGAAGCGGCGACGGTCGGGGTGGTTCAGGCGAGCACCGCCCTCGCGAGTGCGGTCCCTGCGAGCTCAAGTTTGGCGAGCGAGCTTGGGGGCGAGTGGAGCCAGGAAGAGTGACAGGAGGGGGAAGCCCCTTTTGCGAGGTGGTGCTTTCCGCACCCGTCCCTGGGGGATTTGGAGAGTGGGACCGGGTGTACTACAACGGTAGAGATGACCCTGTCCAACACCTGCAGAGTTTCGAAGACTCGGTCTCCATCAGGCCGATGTCAGATGCCTTCAAGTGTCGGCTCTTTGCCGTCACCCTCAAGGAGAAGGCCAGGGACTGGTTCCATCAGCTCCCTGCAGGGTCAATCTACGCGTTCAAGGATTTGCGCCGAAGTTTTTTGCTGAGGTTCTCGACCTCAAAAAAGAGGAAGAAGGACGCTGATTCCCTCTTCGCAGTGAAGCAGGGGCCCAGGGAGTCGCTGGCTCAGTATGCCGATCGGTTCCAGGAGGAAGTGCAGCTCACTCAGGAAATGCCTGGGTTTGCACTCCAACTCGCCTTCACGGTCGGGTTGAAAGAGAGTTTCTTCAAGATGGCGTTGAAGAGAAAAGCCCCCGTCTCCTATGAAGAGCTGATGGAGAGGGTGTCAGAGGAAGTCGCGAGTGAGGAAGCCAACCCAGAGCTCACCAAGAGGCTAGCAAAGCTCAGTGAGCCGGAGGTGAGGCAGCAGGAGGTCAGGAGAAGGGGAGAGCTCCGGGCCCCGGAGGGGGAATGGAGGCCACAAGGTGGAGGAATGCAAGGGCAGGGAAGGGGTTACGGCCCAGGAAGGGGTATCCATATCGGAGGTCAATGGAGGCCCCCCCCCCCAGTTAGGGTGGAGGCAGGATCCGATGCAAATGCCTCCCCCTCCCCAACAGGCCATGGCAATTGGACGGGGAAGAGGAAGAGGAAGAGGAAGGAGAGGAGAGGTGGAAACGGAAGCCGCTAGGAGGAGAAGGAATAGGGTGGCAGAGGCCGATGCAGGGGAGGTGACGTTGTCATATTGTATCTTCCATGATGAGGAAGGTCACTCAACGGACACCTGCCCGGAGTTCCTGGAAGTAAAGAGGGGCAGAGCGCCCGCACCACAGCAGCTGCAGCCAGTGAGGATCGTGGAGGTCGAGCCTCGAGAAGAGGATGAGGAAAGGTGTGAGAATAGAAACGATGTGGGAAATAGGGGAGGGATCGGGGTGATCCATGGGGGGGTAGGGGTGGAGGCGACCCGCAAGGCTAGCCTCCATACCATCTATCGTCGGAGCGTAGCTTCAACATCCACCGCTCCGCCCCCGGCCGAAAAAATCATTTTCACCCAGAAGGACATGCCGGGCTATGAGGACCCGTTCTGCGACGCGCTGGTCATTCAGACGGCGATCGAGAACTTCACCGTCTCCCGAATCCTAGTGGACAACGGGAGTTCGGTCAACGTCATCTTCAAGAAGGCGTTTGACAAGATGGAGGTGGAGCCCAGAAGGGTGTTGGCCTCGGATGGCCCTCTGTTTGGATTCTCGGGGGAGAGGAAAGAAGTAGAAGGGGGAGTAGGACTTCATGTAACCCTGGGTGGGCAGTCCAGGAACTGCCGTTTTGTCATAGTGGACGCTCCAAGCAGCTACAGCGCCATCTTCGGACGGCCGCTCATCAGCGCGTTCCGCTGTGTCCCCTCCACCTTTCATCAATGCCTTAAGTTCAACGACGGAGGGGTTCAGGTGCGGATCAGGGGGATCCCAAGGTGGCAAGGCAGTGCTACGTGACGGCTGTCAACACCATCTCCTGGATGGGAGAAGCGGAGGAGTGGGATAAGATGATGGAGGAGGCGGCCGAAGCCGGAGGTAAGGAGGTAGCCGAGGAGAAGATGGAGGGAGATGAAGTCCATGTCCAGGAAGGGGTAGCTGAGGGACCCCGAGCGGAAAAAAGGAGGAAGAAGAAGAGAAGGCCCTGGAAAGAGGGGCGGAGGAGCTGATGGAGGTAGAGAAGGAGGTCGAGGAAGGAACCCAGGCTCTCGCTTGTGCCGAGGAGGAGAGGGCTTGGGGAGAGCAGTCCCGGCTGGAGGCTATGGATGAGGTCGTGGAGCTCGAGGTCACCACCCGGCTAGGGGTGGTAGAGAAGGTCCGGGTTAGCGGAGGACTCAACCCGGAAGATCAAGCGGAGATCCTGGCGTGCGTGCAGAAGAACATAGACGTCTTCGCTTGGAGCGCCGCGGAAATGCCCGGGATCGACGCGGATGTGGCTTGCCATCGCCTCAACCTCGACCCCGGCACCCGCCCTATCCGCCAGAAGAAAAGGGCCACCGCCGACAAGCTGGAAGGGCCCATCCGCGAGGAGGTGAGCAAGCTCCTACAGGCAGGCTTTGTAACGGAGATCCAGTATCCAGGCTAGGTCTCCAACGTCGTTATGGTAAAGAAGGGAGGAGGTAAATGGAGGATGTGTATCGACTTTTCTTTACTTAATAAATCATGCCCTAAGGATTGTTACCCCCTGCCTAGGATCGACGCGCTGGTTGACTCAGCCGTCGGTTTTCCTGTGATGTCTTTCTTAGATGCTTTTTCAGGTTACCATCAAATCCGCATGCACCCCCCCGGACATCAATGATGTCTCTTTCATCACGGGGGATGGATGCTACTGTTATAAGATGATGTCGTTCGGGCTCAAGAATGCAGGTGCCACATACCAAAGGATGATGGACAGAGTCTTCCGCGAGCAGAAGGGAAGAAACTTGGAGGTTTATGTCGCGACCTCATGGTAAAGAGCCGAGACCTTGGGTCTCACCTCCGGGACCTTGAGGAGACGTTCAGGACCCTGCGGCGCTACAAGATGAAACTCAATCCCTTGAAATGTGTCTTCGGGGCAAGCCGTGGAAAGTTCCTAGGCCATTTACTCACCCCCGCAGGAGTGGAGCCTAACCCGGACAAGGTTAAGGCGGTAATGGAGTTGGGATCATCGAGGAATCCGAAGGAAGTTCAGAGCCTTACAGGGAAGTTGGCTGGGCTCAGCAGGTTCCTCTCCAAGGCCGGGGAAAAGTGTGCACCTTTCTTCAAGGTGCTACGGGGCAACAAGAAGTTTGAATGGACCCGGGAGTGCGAGGAGGCCTTCCAGGCTCTGAAGGAACAGCTCACCCAAACCCCTCTGCTCCAGGGGCCGAGACCAGGGGAAGACCTATCCCTGTACCTGGGGGTAGGGTCCGAAGCAGTAAGTTCCGTGTTGATCCGGGAGGAGAGGAAGAAACAGTTCCCTATCTACTACGTCAGCCGAGTGCTGAAGAAGGCAGAGCTCCAGTACCCGATCCTGGAAAAGTTAGCCTTCGCATTAGTGGTGTCGGCCCGGAGGCTCCGACCTTACTTCCAAGCCCATTCAATCAAAGTAGTGACGGACCACCCGCTCCATAAAATCATGGAGGGGGTGGAGCACTCGGGAAGGTTGGTAAAGTGGTCCGTGGAGTTAAGTGAATTCAATATCACGTTCGTGCCCAGGACGTCAATCAGGGCTCAGGCAGTGGCAGACTTCATGGCCGACTATGCGGCCGAGGTGGGGGAGCACGAACCACCTCCCCCGGAGGCATGGAAGATGTTGGTGGACGGAGCGTCAGGAAAGTACTCCTATGGAGGGGGGATAGTCCTGGTGAGTCCTCAGGGGACTCGGATTGAGCAAGCCTTAAACATCCATTTCCAAATTACCAACAATCAAGCTGAGTACGAGGCAGTGATAGCGGGCCTTCGGCTGGCCCGGGAACTAGGGGTGCAAGACGTGGAGGTCTCCACGGACTCCATGGTGGTAGCATGCCAAATCAAGGGAGAGTTTGAAGCAAAGGACCCGATCCTCCTGCTATACCTGGAGAAGGTTATGGGGGTCATCGGGCAATTCCGCACCTTCTCCATCAAGCACATGCCGAGGGAGGAGAACACCCAGGCGGACCTCTTAGCCAAGTTCGGTCCCCGAGCGGGGGGGACGGCCTCGGAACTCTTCCGGCCCTCCATCGAGGAAGGAGAGTTGATGGAGGTGGATCGACTAGCCTCGTGGATGGATCCGTTCATCATCTTCCTGTCCTCCGGGCAGTTCCCAGGAGAGGACGTGGACAAGAGACGCTTCAGGTATAAGTCTGCTTATTACTCCTTGCATGCAGGAGAGCTATATAGGAAGACCCTCTCAGGACTCCTGGCCCGTTGTGTTTCCGAGGAGGAGGTTCCGAGAATCCTGGAAGAAATCCACTCCGGGGAGTGCGGCAGCCACTCCGGGAGTCGGACCCTGGAAGGGAGGGTGTTGAGGCAATGCTACTTCTGGCCCACTCTCAGCAAGGATGCGGCAGAGTTCGCGAGGAAGTGTCCGAAGTGCCAGCTCTATGCTCCACTCCAACTCCTCCCAGCCCAAAGGCTCCGGACCATCACGGCTCTCTGGCCCTTCGCCATATGGGGATTGGATCTGGTCGGTCCCTTCCCCCAAGCTAGCGGCCAGAGGAAGTTCCTGCTGGTCATGATCGACTACTTCTCCAAGTGGGTAGAAGTGAAAGCACTCGCTAAGGTAACCTCTCAGGTGGTAAGGAATTTTGTGTGGGGAGAGATAGTTTGCAGGCACGGGCTACCTCTAGCTATAGTGACGGACAATGGGCCGCAGTTTGCTAGTGAAGAGTTTGCTAGCTTCTGCACTCAGCTCGGCATTGACCTCAGGTTCGCGTCGGTCCACCACCCGAGGAGCAATGGGCAGGTGGAGGCAGCGAACAAAATAATCGTTAACCTATTAAAAAAGAAAGTAAAGAACCTTCGGGGAAACTGGGTAGAACAGCTACCCTCCGTCCTCTGGGCCATGAGGACTACTCCAAATACCGCCACCGGGGAGACTCCGTTCAAGCTCTCTCACGGGTCCGAGGCCGTTCTCCCCATAGAATTTGAGGTAAAGACCCCCCGGGTGATCGTTGCAAGCGAGGGGGATGAAGAGTGGCTAGAAGATAACAATGCGGAGCAGAGGCTATCTTTGGACCTGGTGGAAGAACTCCGGGACTTGGCCACCATCAGGCAGGAAGAGGTCAAACGACGGATGGCTCGATATTTTGACAAACATATCCGGATCAAGCACTTTCAGAAAGGAGACCTAGTCCTGAAGAAGGTCGATGCGGCCGGCAGAGGGGCCGCAGTGGGTAAGCTTAACCCCAACTGGGAGGGACCATATATTGTAAGCAAGGTGCTCAAGTCGGGGGGGTATCACCTCCAGGATGTGGAAGGGGTGCCCCTCGACCGAGCCCGGAGTGGGGATGATTTGAAAAGGTTTTACCCTTGAAAGCTTTATTATGTTGTTTAATGAATGTCTTACTCCTTTTTTATGATGCTTATAACTACTGCCGTGCCGGCGTGACAAAGGTTGTATATGTTGGTGCTGGAATGCCCCAGATCGATTCCGCTCCCGGGCTCTCACCTAGACGGGGGGTTCAGGTTGATCTCTGGAGAGGCTGGCAAGGTTGGATATGATGGTGCTGGAATGCCCCAGATCGATTCCGCTCCCGGGCTCTCACCTAGACGGGGGGTTCAGGTTGATCTCTGGAGAGGCTGGCAAGGTTGGATTTGTTGGTGATGGAATGCCCCAGATCGATTCCGCTCCCGGGCTCTCACCTAGACGGGGGGTTCAGGTTGATCTCTGGAGAGGCTGGCAAGGTTGGATATGTTGGTGCTGGAATGCCCCAGATCGATTCCGCTCCCGGGCTCTCACCTAGACGGGGGGTTCAGGTTGATCTCAGGAGAGGCTGGCAAGGTTGGATATGTTGGTGCTGGAATGCCCCAGATCGATTCCGCTCCCGGGCTCTCACCTAGACGGGGGGTTCAGGTTGATCTCTGGAGAGGCTGGCAAGGTTGGATATGATGGTGCTGGAATGCCCCAGATCGATTCCGCTCCCGGGCTCTCACCTAGACGGGGGGTTCAGGTTGATCTCTGGAGAGGCTGGCAATAGGGGTCACGGTCTGAGGGTAACAGGTTGAGGTGTTAGAGCCAGAAGGGCTTGGTTCGCAAAATTGAAAGGGTTGAGGCTGGTAAGGCCTAAGGTAGTGGGTTGAGATACTAAAGTCAGGGAGTTTTAGTTCGCAGGATGCCTATGTCCAAGCTCGCCAAGGTCGGGTTCGCCGGACAGTATCCACGGGCGGCGACAGCCCGGGTTCGCGAGATCCATAAGAGGAGAACCTTGGCGAGGCGAGCCCAGACACACGCATTCGCGAGCCCCCCGGAAGCACTGCCGCATAACAACTAGTCATGAGAGTTCAAAAGAAAGAGATCAAGTGCGAGAAAAAAAAGAAACGCGAGCATGCGCATAAATACTAACGAAAAAATCATAATTATCATTCCCCAAGATTTTTCTATGTTCGGCGGCGATCTCGCCAGCCCAAAAAGAATAATATACATTCGAAAGAGGGAGAAGGGAAGCTAAGGGGGTTCATTCTGGGGGGCCCTCGCCATTCTTGCGAACCCCCAACCATGGCGCCAAGTCGAAGAGGTCCGGGCAGACGTCTTCGGCTGTAAACTCCATCGCGTCTTCAGCTAGTAGACTCGCGTTCTTAAGGGTCGTGAAGACGAGGTTAGCGACCTCCTGTGCATCTCGCCGCCTCTGTTCCTCGTTTTCGGCAACCCTCTGTTGAGACCCGGCTCGCCCAGGAGAAGGAGGTAGCACGCTGCGAACCAGCTCGTCCACCCGAGCCTTCAGCATGGTATTCTCCAACTCCAGCTCGCCGTTGCGAGCGAGAAGCTTGGTTGCTACGTCGGCATCCTGAGTTAGCATCAAATGAGTTAGACAAGGGTCGGAGGTCGCGAACAGCAAAGAAAGGAGGCCCAAGGGCTGCTTACCATCTTGCCTTGCATCCCGGCGAGAAGGCTTTCCAACACCTCCTCTCTCTCCTTAAGACCTTTGATCTCCTCGCGAGCTCTCTTAAGCTCCTCCCTGTACGCGCGGATATCTCTATCCGCCTGCAGATAACGGCGCCCCGCCATGTGTGCGAGCTCCGTCGAGCGGAACTGGGCTCGCATTTCTTCGTAGACCAGTTGCCTTGGCCCCATCTCTTTATAGGCGGTGGCGTCCTCGCGGCCGTATAAGCCGAAGGAGATAGAGAACGCCTCTTCCCCGGCCTTACCAAGCTCCACCCAGGAGGGGTGAAGGGTGGAGCAGGAAATCCGGTTGGCGTCAGGATCCCAAGCGAGCAGGGGCTCGCCGAGGATATCAGAAACCTTCTCACCTAGACCGAAGTTCTTGTGGCCCTTGGGTTGGGGGGTTGCGGAAGAGCTCCCAGCGCCCTGGCTCGCCAAGGGGTCCGGCTGTTTCGCAGGGGAAGGGGGCGAGCCGTCGGTCTCGCTCAGATCAACGACCGCGCTCTTGTCCTTGACAGCGAGAGTTTTTCCCTTTGACTTCTTGGAAGAGGGTTGCGAACCGGGCTGACTCGCAGACGGAGGTCGCTTCTTGCCGGATCCAATGGTAGGAAGATCGCGGCAAGCCTCTGCCGCCGCGGTCGCGAGTGTGTCCGCCGTAAGCGTGGTGCCTTGCGCGTGCGGAGGATTAACGGGGATCTCGCGCTCGCCTGTAGAATAAGAGCGTTACACAGCGAAGAAAAGAAAAGGGGGATAGGGCGAAAGCGAGCCATACCTTCCCCTTGAGGAACCGCGAGTAGCGAGTCGACATTGCGCCTCAGATGGGCGACCTCGAAGTTTTTCCCAGAAAGGTAGTTGAGGAGTTTGGCGTCGGCGCCGCTCAGTGAGCTCGGAGGGCGGTAGGTGGCATCATCCCGTTGAAGAGAAGTGAAGTGGAGGTTGCCGAAAGGTCCCTTCACCAAAATAAATTTCTGAGTCCAGTAGTGACTCTTGTTCACCGTCTCGCAAACGGTGACGTGCTGACTCGTGAAATAAGTAGTCCCGTCCCGGAAGGCGTGGAAAGAGAACACTTTGCGGAAGACGAGGAGGCTGAACTCGATCCTCTCCTCCCGCAGATAACTAGCGAATGCGACAATATCCGCGATCGCATTCGGGGTCAGCTGGCTCGGCAGCACCCCATAGTACCGTAGCACCTGCAAGGAACAGAGGATGAAAAAGTTGCGATAGCGAGCAAGGGAGCGGCGAGAGGGCTAAGCAAAGTACCTGACGAATCTCAGGCCATAAGGGGAGTCGCAACCCATTCGCGAAGTGAGCAATGGGGATCGCGAGCTCGCCGGCCTCGGTCTCGTTCAGCGTAGCTCTCTCGCTTGGACAGCGAGCTGAATAACCCTCCGGGAGATAGCGATCCACGGCATATTTGTACTCCTCTGCCGTGATGTTCGCGCAGTAGAATTCGTGAGCTTGAAACGCTGAGGCGCATCGTGACCGCCCCTCGCTCTCGCCATCTGCTCCCATTGAAGAATTTGTTCGCAGCGATCCGGGAAGAAGCAACCTGCAAATAGTGTACGCGAGTGCAAGCTTGCGAGAACGAAAAGGAGTATAGAGGCGAGAGGATTGGGGAAATAAATGCGGCGGATGGAAATGTGAATCCGAACTATTTATAGGAAAATAGAACGGGCACAGGAATCGAAGCGTCAGGAGTGCGGATAGTGAAAATAAAGCGGATTTCTACTCGAATAAGACTACAGCCTTGCGAGCCAGGGCTCGCCACTGCGCGGTAACTGAGCCCCGCCTGAGGCCGGCCCGTGAGGAAAAGGGGGTCCGGGCGCAACGTCGCCCAGAAGTTCGCGAGCGCTCCACAAAGGCAATCATATCAAACACAGCGAACGAGCAGAATAAGCCACAGGCGCACCACAGAAATAAGGGGCAAAACAAAAAATGATAAAAGGCGAGTCACGATGGACTCGCGAGTATTATCACACCACAGATATCGTTCAACGGACGCATCATGAAAGAAATGAAAGCAAGGGGACAGTAAAAACAAGCCCACGGCAGGCTCAGGGGTAAGGAAGCCATTTCCAGCGACCCCGGCCTCGCTTCCCCGCGCGCGGCGGCACTCTCGGATAGTGGTATTCGCGAAGTACTTTGAGCTCGCGCAGGATCAGGTGTGCTTGGTCCTCGCCCCGCGAGATGTGCACGCCGGGCGAGGTAACGTCTGCGCGAGTCACGGCCCCGCCTCGGCGAGTAAGCGCGCATTCGCGTCCTCCATCGCGACGAATCTCTCGTTGAAGGAAGCTCGGTCCGCGTCATACCGCTCCTCCAGCTCGCGCAGCATCATACCATGCTTCTGAAGCACCTCTGACACCCGTCTCTTCATTCGCGCGGGGTCGCCCGGGTCGCCCAAGAAGTCTTCCATCTGGCTCGGCGAGGGCGGCGGTGACATCTCCACCCTCCCATGCTCTGACTCAGGCGTGGCTTCTGAAATTTCTGCGAAGGAAAAGTTAGTAGGATCAGGGGGCGAGCGAGAAAGTGAGCCCGCACAAATGTACTAACCTTGGGAGAAGGGGGACTCGTGACGTTGCTTGCGAGAGGACTCCGGTCGGCCCTGGAAGTTTTCGCGGAACCCTCGGACGTGGGGTTTCCCCAGACCAGGGGGATACACCACCCTCTCCGCGACCTGGGCGCCGTCGAGAAGCGAGCCGCCTGGGCTTCGCCTGCCCACAATACCGAAGCCCGGGGTCTCCACGTTAACCTTAGGCGGAATCGGCGAGCGCACCGGTGTGGAGCCTCTCTTCTCGGGGCTCGGCGGTGGGGTATCTGCATAGGCCATAAGCACATGGATATCGCACAGAATTAATCGGAGAAAGGAAGGTACTTATGACTTACGGGGTTGCGAGAGAGGCGCCTGTTGGGTCGAGGTCCCAATCCCAGCACCTAGCGATCCCAGCCTCGCGGGGGACGGAGCATGAGAAAAGGTCAGCGTAAGGCCCGCCATGCGTTCCTCAGGTGGAGGATTCTGCGAGAGGAGAAGGAATGAGCAGGGAGTCAATATAAAAAACCTAGACGAAGAATACCTGTTGCGCGAGCCCGGTATTCGGCGGCGGGGGCGAGGCAGGAGGTGACGACACGTCCTCCCCCTGCGACCTCCAAACCGTCTTGGCTTTCTTAGACTGGGGGGAAGGGGATGTGGCGGGGTTAAACATCCAGGCGTTGCGCTCAGCGGCCTGGGCCTTCGCCATCTCTCTGGAAGCCTTCAGTCGATCCCGCGCGCTCGGCTTGGAAGACATTCTGGAGAAAGGTTGTTTTCAGCGAGGAAGAAGAGGAAGGAAAAGCTTGATCACTAGCCATGGTGGACAGTATTTATAGTTTTGGGCATGAGGCCCACCAAAAGATTCCCGCCACGTCAGCCGAATCGGCGAACACCAGGGGTTGGATGTTTCTTCGCGAGCTCAAGACAATCTCGCGAAGAGCGGGGATTGTGTACAACCGCGATGATCGCCAGGAAGAGTCAGATGGTTCGCACCCAAGAAGGCGAGCCGAGAAGGGCGAACCCCGGTGAGGCGAGCCGAGATGGGCGAACCCCGGTGCGGCGAGCCGAGATGGGCGAACCCCGGTGAGGCGAGCCAAGACAGGCGAGCCCGCCCAGAGTAAGTGCGGATAGCAATTCTGGGGCTCGCCGAGGCAAGACAGGCGAGCCCGCCTAGAGTAAGTGCGGATAGCAATTCTGGGGCTCGCCGAGGCCAGACAGGAGAGCCCGCCCAGAGTAAGTGCGGATAGCAATTCTGGGGCTCGCCGAGGCCAGACAGGCGAGCCCGCCCAGAGTAAGTGCGGATAGCAATTCTGGGGCTCGCCGAAGCCAGACAGGCGAGCCCGCCTAGAGCAAGTGCGGATAGCAATTCTGGGACTCGCCGAGGCCAGACAGGCGAGCCCGCCTAGAGTAAGTGCGGATAGCAATTCTGGGGCTCGCCAACCCAGGGGCTCGCGAGCTCCACTCGCAAGGGAGGTCGCGAAGCGGGCTGGCTCGCCCAGTATAAGTTCAGGAAGGGATTTTTACCAGGAGGCCCCCGGTGGTCTGCGGTTAGTCTCTCCAAACAGCGGAGTTTGGCTGTTAGCAGACCCATCCGGTGTGCGGATAGTAAGAATAGACAGCGGGATTTGGCTATTGACAGACCAAAAAACTAAAATCTATAAATAGACCTCAAAGGGCACCTTGGAGAGGGGACCGGTTCAGAATCTTTGAGCCTTCTTCTCTCCTTAGGTCGCTTTGGGTCGGGCTCTCTAGCTCTCCAAGGTGCCCGAGTCTTATCTTTGGCTTGGGAGGGGAAGCGCTCAACGATCTTCCGGGTTAGTGGAGGGACCTCCTCGCTAAGACTAGGGTCTTTGTTCTTTGTCCGAGTTTTTTGCCTACCTCTTCCGAGGGATCAGTAAGGGCTAGCTGCCCCTCGATTCGTTGAGGGCCCCGAGCTCCACAAGAGACCGAGAAATCGGTTTCAACAGTAGGGTTGAAGAGAGGTTGGAGGAGCAGCTCTCGTCGGAGGAAGATGTTCACCAAGTGGGAGAATGTTGGAGTTGGGGAACACTTCTGGTCAGTGTTTGTCGAACGGCGTTTGACGAACGGAGAAGAGTTCGTCGAACTCCGTCTGCGTTCGACGAACGGGTCCTTGATTACTCCCGTCTCAGCGGCTCGTCGAACGGGAGAAGCCTGCGTTCGACGCTCGACGCCTGCGTTTGACGCCTGCGCTCGACGCCTGCGTTCGACGCTCGACGCCTGGTGTACATGCCGTCTCAGCAGGTTCCGTCTCAGCGGATGTTATTGAACCATCACAGTGGATGTTTGGTCTGAGCCCGGTTTGGCGCCCTATTTAAAGGGTGCATAGCCCTGGTTTAGGGTTAAGGTCGTTAAGCAAGAAAGGAGCGGAACAGTGCTTTCTTGGCGGCGGTTCCTCTGTTCATGTCTGAAGAGGGTTAAGTGAGGTAGGATCGGTTTTGATCTTTGTAACCTTGTAAGCTCTAATTCGTCTTGGAGAATAGAACAAAGAGAAGAGGAAGGGGAGAGGGGACGTAGCCCGGACTGGGGTGAACCTCTGTACATCTGTGTGTCTTCTGTGATTTTCTGTGTTTTGTTTTCTTTCGAATTTCTCGTCTCGGCACACCCAATTTTCTTTACAGTCCCAAATATGGGACGAATTGGTACAAGTACGGGTTAAGTCCTGCAAGCGGTAGGCTCGGTATTTTATAAGGAAGGACTGGGTTAGTCCTGCGAGCGGTAGGCTCGGTGTTACCTAAGGAGGATTGGATAGTCCAGTGAGCTGGAGGCTCGGGAAATACAATTAAGAGACATTCTTACCAGATAGTATGTGGATACCATGTGTGTTCTTAGGGGCGTACGTAAGGTCTAAGCTGGGAAATGTCATACTAGCCTAGAAGTGGACATGTCTGATCCACTGCCCATGTTTGCCTCAACGGGGTACCTGAGTTGACACACTCGAACAGAGGGAACTAACTAAACAGGTCTGTACGTACAAAGTCGTGTGTGTGAATTACATATGGGTGGATCAATAACTAATTGCATTGCATTCATATCACATACCTCATTTGCATACATCACGTACCCCCATCGTATAAATTAGTATGGGATAGTTTATACGATGGGTCTTGCAAAACGACTCCTTTACTTATAGGTTTGTATAGGCATTCTTATAAGTTAAGGTTACTTTTCTGTAATGATAGATAACTGTTTACTTTACATTCTGTGCTAGAATGATAAGTTGTGTAGTTAAGTAGTTTATTTATATCTCATAACTTTGGCAGTATACTAACTATAGTAGGGCTACAGATCAAACCCTTACCACACCCTTCCTTAGCCACGGGTTTTGTAGCGCCCTACTATAGGCCAGCATACCTTACTGTTAGATATGCACCATGTCACCTGCTTGTTACATTTGTTTTGATGTCCGTCCCTTTTCACTCCTCCCGCCCGATCCTTAGGAGTCACCGAGGGAGGGGATGGGGAATTTGGCTTAATCTTTTGACTAACGGTCAGTGGACCATATCATTTTAGGAGTCGTTATGCCGGAGCAGCAGGACCCCATTCAGGAGACCAAGACAGGAGGACAGGATGAATCAATGCAGCCACTACCCGTTGTTGCAACAGCAACTACAGAGACGAGTGACTTTTTGTAGTGAGGATGTTGATGTACTGGGCATAAGCCCCTTATTTATTTTAGTACTTTCACATTGTGGACATTTGTATTATGATATGATGTGATTTTGTGGACTTGTTTCATTTAACGCTTCTATTACTATGATACGTTGTTGGCCTGGATGATGTTGACTAGACGGCAGAATCGGCGTATTGTGGTGGCGACCATCCCGTTAGTTGGTGTCACCGCAAGACGGCGGTTCTGGGCGGTAAGACCCGAGAACGAATGCAAAAAAGAGGGTCTTACAAACTGGTATCAGCTAAGCCGACTTACGATCCTAAGTAAAAAAGCCCACAAACCCTGGGATGCCCCGCTCGAGAGTAGTTTGCGGACAAACTAGCAGCGGAAGCAATGGTGTGCCCATAAGGGAAAAATCACATGAATTGTCCACTCGATAATGAGATTTAGGCCAACCTTTCAAAATTATGGTGTATTAACCCACAGACTGCGGTCCCACTTCCACTGACTACCACCCCGGTTCAGCAGTTAGAGCTGGGCGAAGACCCTTACAGCCATCTTGGAAGCCTTCCTAGCCCAGCATACCCCGTTCTGCAGCTGAATCAAGGGGATGAATGCCTTTCGAGGCCTCTCCCCGCCTATCTACTATGGGGCGAAGTCTGTAACAAAGACTGAGGAACCCCGTGTATGCCTCGGCAAATTCAACTTAGTTAATATCTAAATTGAATGTTAGTAATTATTATTCCCTAGTAAACCTCATGTGTAACTAGTTTTAAATCACTAGGTCCAGAGTCTACCTTAAAAATACTTGGTTGTAAGAACTTAGTAGAATTCTAAACCAAGGACCTATGCCCCTAAAGACTGTGTGCATATTATGGAAAATCTATACCCTTGGGCGGAAGAAACTCAGCACAAGATTATAGGGGCGATCATTATTTCTTTATGTATTGGGACAAATTATTCATAAACGTGAAGGTCTTAGGAACGTAATACCTTCACATCTTTCCCCATTAGACCATCATTATGAGTCTCAAACGGAGCAGAATGAAAGATCAGCTCAATGATCACTACACATATAGCTTATGAAATACATCAAGGGTAAATAAGGAGGGTCGTGAACTAATACCTTGATAAGAAACATGAATGTTGGCCGGGCTTTATCCTCCTACCTTTGAAATTAGGAGGTCAACACAAGCCGTTGAGAGACTCCGGATCCTTCGTGTAACTGAAATAGGTAACACAATGAAAGCAGTGGTTGTGTTTTTCCCAATAAGGATCGTCGTAAACGGGATTTAGATTAGATGGGAGTAGGACGTAATATAGGTTCTCATGTCCTATAGATGAATGATTTACTTAGGATACCAGGCGAGGTGTGGAGTCATGGAACCACCTCCTTTGAAAATAAAATGACTACTGGTGATATTTTGATTAAATCTTTGACCTTTTGAGACATTAGGAACACATGAGGTGATTATGAAACTTGATTGAGTAGAAGTCAAGAGGTAAGGTCTGGGAATTCTGAACGATGAAATTTCTACCGTGTTATGACCTCGGTAATATAATGGCTCGCAGACTACATAATATTTATTCTAAACTTAGGAGATCTCAATTACAGTTATGATTACTGGGATATGACTTTGATGATCTCGAGAATGGAACTTTATATATGTGATAACCATTTTATGGGTACTAGAAGCTGAACTAATTTTGATCCGAACCGACATATTGATGATGGTGTATTGAAAATAAAGGAATCAAAGTTACAAAGCATAACTTGAAAGACAAATCTAGACTATAGTTGTTAAGAAACTCTCGACATTTGGTGTAAATGAAAGAGATAACACACCACATAAGGAGCATTTTTCCCCAGTAAGAATTAAGAACTATCATAGGGTAATTGGATTGACAAACATATTGAGAGAGTGAATGACACGAAATAGTGAATTAGACCGGAATAGTGTCATGCCGAGAGAAGGGGCATGGTGGTAGAACATGATTTCGAATTGAATTAGAATCAGGAAGCGATGTTTCAGGAATTTCAGAACATTGATAAGTTGTCATAAGCTCAAAAATATAATGACCCCCGGAAGACATAGAATTAAGCAGTTAATATTATAAGTGTAAGGAATCTGAACTCTATACTCAAGTATTACCTAGACAATATCAAAAGTGGAATATATGGCCGTTAAAATTGTCTTCAAAGAATTCATAGTTCTGAGAGAATTGGTTACTATTGGCAATTTACACATTCTTGAACCAAGAAGAATATCTGGAACAAGGTCAAATTCTAATAAGGGTGGACTTGTGGCACACCCCTTTTAGATTCTAGAAAATTATCAAGTCTGTGTTGAACGATCAATTGGGGAATGAATTATTGATGTCACCTATAAATACGAAGTGTGATTATTGGAATAGACGACCAATATAACACCGAACACAAAAATTAAAATTGAATTAGCCTCCAATTTCAATAAGTGATCATATGTTGGATTCTAGCTAATATTCCATAAAGATGTTATGATCCCCGAAGACGGGCCAACATTTTTCATCTATACTATATTAAAAAGAAGTATGTGGTGGCTTTAAAAAGCCATGAATTAAAAAGCCATTGAAAAGATCTTAACCGTCCACTCATAATCCTCATAATCCTGACCATACGATCTCAAAGGCAGCCCGGTTAAAACATCCACTCCTCTCTCTCCTCATTCCCGATAGCCGTGACGCCTTCCCCCGCTGCCCTGATACCCGCGTGCGCACGCGGAGGTGGCGAAGTTGAATCTGTCGGAGATGGAGGTGGGAATCGCCGGCATCCTTCTGCATTCTCCCTCCCGTGCCCGCTACCTCCCTCCCGTGCCCGCTACCGCTACCCCAGCCATTTATCTTCCTCTCTTCCGGATCCTTAGCGTCCTCTAGGGCATGACATTCCGCCTCCCTTCTCCAGCAACCGACGACTCTGATCACCCTAACACCTTGGGTGTCGATGAAACCCTCGCTCCTCATCGTCAATCTGTATCCCGCCGACTCCTCTCCATTTCTATTCCGCTCCAACAGCACCGTCACCACAAGCATCTAGGGCATCGTCCAACATACATCTCTTCCTGCTTTCCTCCTTGCGGTGGCCTCTGTCAGGAACCGATCTCGCACCTCGCCGCAGCCTACTACATCCCTACCTTCTAGGTACGCTCTGCTCTTATGGATTCCGTGAATATCTTTCTTTCTTCCTAATAACTCCTCTCTTAATCTGTTTTCCAGTGTTTCTCCGTAAACTTTCAATCTCTGCAATGGTGCGCAGATGCTTGACCTCCAATCCCCCTCACAATCAACCACTGTCTTCGTTAGCAGCGATAGGTTTGCCATCCGATTCCATCTTCTTCAGTTATTATGCTTTCATACTAACATAGAGGCTAATATGTATTGTTGGCATCGCCATTTTGGGTATTTTCTTCAGTTAATATGTATTGTTGGCATTGCCATTTTGATGATTTCATTTTGATGCAGCTACCCCGCCTTTGCCTTTATGTGTAATTAATTAACTTAAGTGTGTCATCGGTTACTTTTTGATGGTTTAAGTTTCAAATCTTGCCATTTCTTTTTAATGATTTCATACTGTCCTATTTGGTTATTGTGAGCTCTGTTAATCTGTATATAGTTTACTTCTGAATATACAGATTAAAACCATGGCTCAAGAGAGTCATTGCTTGCCTTCAGGTAGTTTTCTTACTTCATCATCTGGATGTCATTGTTTCTTACCTTTTGTACAATTAAAATATGTGATGCAGCTATGTCAATTTATTTCAATTTTTGACTTTACGACCAACTTCACATATGAACATAAGTGATAAGTGTAGTTGAACAATGTTAAAGAAAACTATTACGTGCAAAGAGCAAAATAAAACAATTCTGAACCAACAGCTTTTGAGGAGATTGATGGGTCAGGCTGCGCTCGAGGCTGAGGAAGGAGCACGAGGAGGTAACAAATTTCATCTAAATTATGTCTTATTTATAATTTCTCTTTTCGATACTACATGCCAGCTTCTACACCATGAAACAACATGATTCTTGCCCAACTTTAGACATATTTACTTATTCCCTATCTCCATAATCTTATAGTGCTTTTTGTTTTTTAAATGCAGAACATTTTACAAAATCAGTTCACCGTAATCTTATTATGCTTTATGTTTTTTTAATGCTGAACTCTTTACAAAATTAGTTTAGTGAATGTCCAAAGCTGTAGGAATATTATCTTATTTATAGCATCCATTTCATCTCTTTCTTACAATGTGCTTATGTTTCCTCTGTCACAACATCAACCCAAGCATACCACTTTGTTCTTCTCAGTTTCAGGTGCATGTAGATCCAAAATATGCGGGAAGCTATTTCATGGGTTCTTCTTTTATTGTGCTCGAGGATCCATCGCTTAATCTTTTCTTTTAAATTCTATTCTTCTATATTTTCCATTGCTCTTCGAGACTACTCCTAATTCCGATTTTATCCTAGAAAAAAAGAGAGAAGAAATGAATTGAAATGCAATAGAAAGTATTAAAGAATATTAAAGACTCTTTTTTCTTAGATTCTTTCATTTGAAAGCTTTTTAAAGTCAGTAAAGAGAAAGAAATTGAATGTCTTTCAAAATCTCTTCATTTTTTCTTCAACATTTCAGTTCGATGAGTTCAACCAGATAGTGAGATTAGTTCAACAAAACTGCTCCTCAATTTGCAGTAACAAAAAAGATCATTCCCTATAGTACAAGAAGGAAATTAAAGTAAACATAAGTTGTTGTTGAGATTCTTTGATTCATCGTCATATCTTGAAGCGGATCCAAAAGAGAAAAGTATAGTCTTTCTTACTATACTGGTATATATACTCAATATGTTTTGTTGTGTTTTTTTTAAATGGAGATTCTGAAAATTAATTATCATCCATTATTTGAGAAAGTAATCATCTATTAGTTCTGCGTGTGCTTTATTTTTATTGACAGGGTCTTGCCACTGCTCCTCTCGACTAGAGACCTCTAGCCGCCCCTCTGTGCCGTCAATTGGAGGTATCCTAGCTGCTTATTGATTCTTTTGGTTGCCGTCAAGTGGAATTACTCTCCTTGGCTCCTCGGGTGCTTTGTTTTTCCCTAAACCCTAAATAATTGTATTTCAATTATTTCCAAATACTTTTCAAACCATGCTTTTCATTTCTAGGAAAAATCTTTAAACATAGATCGGTCATCAGTTCGAAGACATAAGAGGAGCACGATGTCAGGTAATTGATGCCTTCAATTTTTGAACAATGGGCTTGCTTTTTCATGATTTTTTATGGGTCCATGTTCATATTCATGTTTCACTGTGAATGGTTGCATGCCCACAATAAGAGGCTAGAATAGATTAAGAAGGGTCCAACTTTATTCGAGCCTCTTAGTTCTATTTTGAATTATACGTTGCACTTTTTGTATTTTCTCCCAGTGTCCATTCTTACATCTATACTTCTATACTACTGTGTAAGCCTCATTTATTGTTCATGATATTCATTATTTAATCAATCTGTTAATGTCCAAAATATATCAAACTATTCAACACAACGGTCTTGAATATAAATTTTCTGTTATGACTGAGTCAATTACCAAGACATCCATTATTTTAATTATTCTTCAATTAAAATTGTCTTTTTTCAACAAAATATATTTACTTATACAACTGCATTTCTTCATTTATATTTTTATTAAATTCATTTGATTACTACCTCTAGATTTACTTTTCTGCTTCAAAACTTGAGATTTATTTCTTTTCATGGTTTTTGTGTTACCTCAAAAAGTAACACAATATTAGCTTTAGTATTCTCTTTAATTTACATTGTGTTAATTGCCAACTTAATTATTCATGGATTTATTTCATTCATTATTTAATCAACTTGTTAATGTCCAAAATATATCATACATATGTCTCCCCCGCAAATGTCGCCCCTCCCACGAAAAATATCTCCCACCACGGCAAATGTGACCACCCACGACAAATGTAGCCTTCCACGACAAATGTAGTCTTCCACGACAAATGTCGCCACCCACGACAAAGGTCGCCCCCACGACAAATGTCGTCTCCCATGACAAATGTCGCCTCCCTCGACAAATTACGCCCCCACGATAAATGTCGCCCCCACGACAAATGACGCCCCCTCCCCCCCCCCCCCCCCAACAAATGACGCCCCTACGACAAATGTCGCCCCCACGACAAATATCGCCCCCTACGATAAATGTCGCCCCAACGACAAATGTCGCCCCCACGACAAATGTTGCCCCGCCACGACTAATATCCCCTTGGATAGGGCCGGAGGCCCGTGCCTGTCACTCGTTTGCTAAAATAATAGTGTCGACCCCACAATTATATGTTGATTAATAGTCAGATAAATTCACAAGTTCGAGGAATAATTGAGGATGAGTCCATGAACTTGATTTGATTCTACCAATTAGGTCAGAAATGGGATATGTGTGAAGGTACGAAGATAGTACCTATACGGGGTGCTTTGAGAGAACCCTTCGGGTCGCAAGTTCGATTTCATTTCCTTGGTAGACTATTCATTATTGGGGGTAATTAAGTCTCGGACATAGACCCATTACAGTAGATATTCAGTGCACTCGAGGACCTCGCAAATGTCACAGATCTAAGGAGTTGGAATGGTTGGAGAATACTCTCCTAAGGGTTATATTAAATCGAGTCTGAAATATTATGATCAAACTGGTTAGGAGAGTTATGACTTTTGTTGACGAGATAAAGTAGCTCCCTCATGATTGTGGAATCATCACCCTTGTAAACTCCCAGGAATAAGGATTTAAGAGGTCTTGGAGCTGAAATAGAGGAAGCCCCTCTACAAGTATTACGGGAAGGTGAGATTTGAGCATGTGATCGACATTTAACAAAATGATTGAAAGGAAGAGATTCTCGGGTGATAATCCGGATCTAGAATAGTAAGGAGCTCACTTGGGAACCTCTGAACTTAATGCAGCAATAATACCGAGAATTTTTTGCGTCAGGTACAATTTACTTCGTTTAAAGCTTTACGCACATTTACTTTAAGTGAAAAACCAGTAGGCCCAATCTTAATTTCGGGGACGAAATTGTTTCTTTAGGTATTGGGATTTGTAACATCCCAGAAACTACTAGACCCCTAGGATCATTTTGTCATGACATGTGCCATGACAATGGGCTAAGTTAGCCAAAATCAACTCTAGGAACCTAAGTGACTGTGTGAATAACCCCTTAGTTTGCAAATAGCCACTTTTGGCCACCCACCTAGGGTTTGCCTAGTAGACCTCTGAGTGATAAGTTGACCTCACTGGGCCCCCTAAACCCTTTAGGGAATCCCTTGGGTCACTAAGGCCCCTTTAGGGCCAACTCCAGAGGTCAAATTGACCAAAACCCACCTTGGGGTGCTAATAGCCATTTCTGGCAATCTAACCCAGGGTTAGCTAAAAGGGTCCCAAAATGACAAGTTGACCACATATGATATCCCTAACCACTTAGGGAGTCCATTAGGTCACTAAGGTCCCATTGCGGTCAACCCCATGGGTCAAATTGACCAAAGTCAACCAAACCGTAATTTGGTAAAACCACCCTATTAAGTGTCAATTAACCCCTATATTGTCAAAGTGACCTCACCTAAGTCTTCTAAATCCCTTTAGAGAGGCCAATGGGTCAGAAACAACTCATTGGGTCAAGTCCATGGTTTGGGCCAAAATTACCATTGGGCCCACTTAGCCCAATTTGGCCCAATTAGGTCAAATGGACACAAATCGACTTCACCAAGCTCAAATTCACCCTACAATGTGTTCATGGACCCAATACCCTCAATGTGAGTTAGCCACATTGCCTTGGTTGACCTAAGGACAACCCAAAATCCATAAACCCTAATTTGGCCCCTTTAGGTCAATTGAGCACAAAGCTCAAATTAGATTGGATTAGCCCAACTTAAAGCCCAAATGGTGAACCCATAAGTCCATGCCATCTGATATAATTCAGAAATTCAAAATTTGGAGGCAAAAATTAGGGTTAATTAACCCTAATTATGGCCTTGGGGACAAGGAGAGGAAGGAGGGGATTGAGTGCCACTTGACACTCAATTCATCTTCCCAAGCCTTTCTCTGAGCTGGGGAGTAATTCCCATCAGTTTTCAAGAGGGAGGGGCTGCCAAGTGGCTGCCATGAAGGGAGAAAGGGGGAGGACGAAATTTACATTAACGGTGGCATGGGTAAAAGCCTTCCCCTCCCCCATTCGACTACTCTATCACCTTCAGAACTCTCCAAGGAGAAGAAGCCCCAAGGAGATTGAAGGATTCGGGCTGAGTTGAAGGAGATCGGGCAAGGCATGGAGCTTGGATGGATCCATAAAGAATTAAACTCTAATTTTCGCCTTTTTCATTCTTCACAGAAAAAAAAAAGAAATTTCATTTGTACTCCTAACCACGGAGCTTTGACCCTCCCATCTGCGTTAAGCCTTCAGATAATCACCTCACAGGTCGGCCATGGCAACCTAAGGAACAAGGCTCAAAGCTCAAATTTAGGCATGGATTCCTCCTCTCCCCTAGTGCTGGATCTTAGTTCTTTTCTTTTTGAATTTCGTTGAGAAATGAGGGAGATACCATAGTTAATTTCCAAGCTTTGTTGGCCGAAAATGGAGGTTTTGTGGGAGCAGCTCTGGCCGAGAGGTCACCACCAATCGAAAGCCCCCACTCATGTAAAGCTTCCCCATTGGGGGTTTGGCTGGAGATCAAGAGTGGTGGCCGGATTTTGAATCTAAAAATGTCCCAAAAATCTGTCAAAATCGGGCTCATGGAGAAGATAAAAGTAATTTTGATTTTATAAGTATTAAATATTAATAATGTTTTAATATGTTGATTTTATTATGTCACACTTTGTGCACAGACTTGCATGCTGATTTTAGCCCCTTTAGACCCAAAATAAGAAGTGGTCAATATGAAATTTGTAGTGCTCTGTGTTTACTTTAATTTGCCACTGATTCCGTGATATTTGGAGTATAATAGCTCCCTGGGCACTCATTTTGGTGAAGGGTGTACAAAGTGAACCCTAGGCACTAAATTGAGTGCCCTCATCATTTGGCTCATCCAAATGAGCTGATTTTTGGAACATGCATGGTTTATACCAAAACACATCCCTTGCCCAAAGTGGGGAATTTTTAGGAAAAAATTTCCTAAAGTTTTTGTAATTATTTAATAATACATGCATGGATTAAATAAATGTTTAAATGAACCCAAATGACCCCAGAATTTTGGTGGGTGTCACTTTAGGGCATAATTGGCCTCTGATAAAAATTTCAGAGCTTTTGGATATGTGCATGCATGGGAAAATCAATTTGCATGTCTAGGGTCCTTAAGGTAAATGTGCCTAGGTCACATTTGGGGTATTTGAACTATAATGTTAGTCTCTTCTCACTGAATGCTGATGAAATTCAATACATGCATGCATAGTGATGAAAAACATCATCTCTGAGAGTTTGGACCCATTTGGGGATAAATTTCCCCAAATTCATTAATTAACTCAAACAATCACTTTTATGTGATTTTATTCATATAGTGCCTTTAATGATTGGGAAAAAACCCAAATTCTGGAATTAGCCTTCTTAGGTTATAAATCATATTGGGAAAAAATTTAGTTATCTTTAAAGCTATTTTTCCCACTGAAATTCTTATAATTCCAATATTGCACTTTTTGTCTTAGGAGGAAATACCCATGCAAGTGAACTTATATTTGTATAAAATTTTGTTAGTATCATTTTTGGATCTACATAAACCTCTGTAAAGATTCATAGAATTTGTGGATTAATAATTATAAGGGTTTATTCATTAATTTGGATATTCATGATTTGTGTATTTATTTAATTTTGGAGAAATTACCTGATGGAATGTTATGAATCTTTGTCAGAAATAATTTTGGATCATTATAGGTATCTGTAAATTTCCTTATAAATTTTGGATGAATAATTTTGGTACTTCCTTCAATAACTAGAATATTCATGTTTTAGGAATTTATTTAATTCTGGAGTAAATATTGGCTAGAAAATTAAGATACTCTGGAAAAATGTTTATTTGGTGAATATATATGTCTGGAAATTGTAGAGGAATTATTGTTAAGGATTTAAATTTATTTCCAGTAATATTGTAATTTATGCCAATTTTTGAGAAAATAAATTGTAAGGGTTTTATGGTCTCGGAGAATGTAAAATTCAGTTTATGGCTTTTTTTTGGTTAATCTTAGCCCCTGGTAATTTTCCTGAAACAATTGGATCAATATAGCTTAGGGTTCCTTTGTAAATGTCCCCTAGGCCCTATATTTCTCATAAATGATTTTTCGCAGAAAATTAGTTAGGAAAATTACCAAACACTGGATTTATCCTTAATTAAGCATGATTGACCTCTGGTAGAAAATTTAGCCCACTTGGATATCAGAAGACAATACTTCATGTACAAAATGAAAAAACCACTAAGTAATATGCAAGGTTAAATAAGTAGGCCCCCCTTAATGGAATGTGATTCATCACAAGTATTTGACACCTTAGGACATGTGGAACTTCAGGAAAGCATCTTAGGTCAGTTGAATATGAAGATCGTATATGTGTCTCATGTGGGCCTTAAGGTCATTACTTAGGTTGGATAGTGGTTTGCGGATATCCAAAGTGTGAAAAAGAGATTAGACCTCATCAAGGGTCCCACACTCAACCCATTAGTATCAAGTTATTATGTGTAAGTAAACCAACCTTAGTAGGATAGGTCATCTTAGGGTTAATACTTAAGGGTGAAGTCGGGAAATGACTAAGGTGAACCCTGGCTTAATGGTGATGAAGGAGTAGGAGTGTGGGTCCAAGTAAGGCTGAGAATTTAAGAGTGTGTAGTTCCTAGGTGAAGAAGGGAACTCGAGCTTCGAATGTGATGACGAGTGAGTTAGCACCCGATCACAAGTCATAGTGGTGTTGGGGTTCAAAAGAACTCCCCCACTTCTAAGAACTAAGCTTAACTCATCTTAGGGACTTATAGTAATTGGAAAGGGAAAAGGGGATTAGGTAGAAAGGGGTAGATACCAATAAGATTAAGTGCCTTGGGAAGAAGGAAGTTTGGGATGTCAGCTCATCACACTTCCTAGTACTGCTGCGAGCCCCTCACAGGGTAGTCCTCGGGAAGTCCAAGGTTAACCCTAAACTTCTAAGTTCAACTAAACAATAGACAAGAGTAGTTTAAGTAAGAGAACATGACAAGATAATCCTCGTCCCAAGTATGGGACGGATTGGTACAAGTACGGGTATGTCCTGCAAGCGGTAGGCCCGGTATTATATGAGGAAGAACTGGGTTAGTCTCGGAGCGGTAGGCTCGGTGTTACCTAAGGAGGACTGGATAGTCCGGTGAGCTGGAGGCTCGGGAAATACAATTAAGAGGCATTTTTACCAGATAGTACGCGGATACCCTGTGTGTTCTTAGGGGCGTACGTAAGGTCTAGGCTGGGAAGTGTCATACTAGCCTAGAAGTGGACATGCCGGATCCACTGCCCATGTTTGCCTCAATAGGGTACCTGAGTTGACACACTCGAACAGAGGGAACTAACTAAACAGGTATGTACGTACAAAGTCGTGTGTGTGAGCTGCATGTGGGTGGATCAATAACTAATTGCATTGCATTCATATCACATACCTCATTTGCATACATCACATATCCCCATCGTATAAATTAGTATGTGATAGTTTATACGATAGGTCTTGCAAAATGACTCATTAACTTATAGGTTTGTATGGACATTCTTATAAGTTAAGGTTACTTTTCTGTGATGATAGGTAGCTGTTTACTTTACGTTTCTGTGTTAGATACTATACTACTAGCTGTCTGTTTACTTTGCATTCTGTGCTAGAATGATAAGTTGTGTAGTTAAGTAGTTTATTTATATCTCATAATTTTGGCAATATACTAACTATAGTATGGCTACAGGTCAAACCCTTACCACACCCTTCCTTAGCCACGGGTTTTGTAGCGCCCTACTATAGGCCAGCATACATTACTGTTAGATATACACCATGTCACCTGCTTGTTACATCTGCTTTGATGTCCGTCCTTTTTCACTCCTCCCGCCCGGTCCTTAGGAGTCACCGGGGGAGTGAATGGGGAATTTGGCTTAGTCTTTTGACTAACGGTCAGTGGACCATATCATTTTAGGAGTCGTTATGTCGGAGCAGCAGGACCCCATTTAGGAGACCAGGACAGGAGGGCAGGATGAAGCAATGCAGCCACTACACATTGTTGCAGCAGCAGCTACAGAGACGAGTGACTTTTTGTAGTAAGGATGTTGATGTACTGGGCATAAGCCCCTTATTCATTTTAGTACTTTCTCATTGTGGACATTTGTATTATGATATATATAATGTGATTTTGTGGACTTGTTTCATTTAACGCTTCTATTACTGTGATACGTTGTTGGCCTGGATGATGTTGACTAGCCGGCAGAATCGGCGTATTGTGGTGGCGACCATCCCGTTAGTTGGTGTCACAGCAAGACGGCGGTTCTTGGCGGTAAGACCCGGGAACGAATGCAAAAAAAAGAGGGTCTTACACTAGGTAATTTGTAACATCCAACGGCACAATAGTAATACGAAAGGAACTAGAGGAACCATGTGTCTGTATATACTCATTACCGGGTTTGGCCGAAACACTCGACATTGTTGGAACACTCATGTCCGTTGAACCTGCCATATCAAGTCTCAGGTGAAGCCCACAGAATCGCACAAAACAGAATTGCGGGTACTCGCAGGAACCAGTGGCAATCACAGGTGAAGCTCGCAGGAACCAAAATAGCAGGTCGCGGGACTCAAATTGGGCCACCGGGCAGGAAGCAGTCGCGGCTCGCACAGGAAGGACTCGTGATAAGCAGGGTTTGCAAAAATGCGCGACTCGGGACTCGCTGGAGCGCAAGACTAGCAGATCTTGGTGGAATGCGGGACTAGATAGAATGCGAGAGGCACAGAGCTCGCAGACGACGAACTTGCGGGAAGAGGAACGCGGTTGTAGAACATGCTGGAATGGGAACTCGTCGAACACAGACTAGCAGGATCGCAAAATGCAGAGCTCGTAGGATCGCCAAATGCGCTCATAGGATCGCAAGTAAAATATATTCGAGGAGCTTGCATTTCATCTAATGTCAAATGGCGGATGAGGAAATGGATAGGGTGACTTGAATGGTGTAGGGGAAGCATGTTTGGCGGTCATTGGTGTAAAAAGCAATGAGGGAAATGCATTCAAAAGGGAAGGGCGATAAGGATAAGAAGAATTTTTCATGAAGTTTTGTAAAGCCCTAGGCTTGACAGGAGGATGGTTGGAAAACTTGAATGGTGTCCTCGAAGCGAGCTAAGTGGAATTTGAGAAGTAAAGGGGGTGGTTCAATAGGTGCAGAAGAGTTATCTGGAAGCTCAAACCTACAATCATTGTGGTGAAGTGGTGGGATAGATAAACCTTCAATGTGTGACAACTACAGTAATGATGGCAGCTACTTGGTTGGATGAGATAGACCTTTATGAAATTACGATCAGCGTGGTTAATGGACAGGCGAATGTGTGTTTGATGGATCTGTTGTAGGTATGAAGAGACTACAATACAGGAGAGGAGAGGAGATCAGAAGATGGATACTAGGTATTAAATGAAGATTGAATTTATTGCTTATAAACGAAGGGATACAACAATTTATAAGAAAATTTGGAAAGTAAATAACTGAAAATGAACTAACATATCTAGATGTTATAAATAACTGGAAGTAAATTATATTGAAACGGAGTTTGTGCATAGATGAGATAATCTTGAAACTTAATTGGCCTCTCCTTGTAGATTTCTAGACAAAACCTGAATGTGTCAAAGCATCCATGAAGCAATCAGCATCATGGCGATAAATTAGGGGTGGTTGGCATCAGATCGTGTTGAAATTAGTTGGGAGGTGGCCTCCAATAGATTGTCATTGTGTAGGATCATAGTAAGGTAGCTGATGCATCCGCGTATGCATTCTTGTTGACTGTTGCATGAATTGGTTTAATTAACATGGACAAGATAAACACAGGTGTGTCATGAAATGGCAGGAATTTCATGCAATAGTTATTCTATTTTAAATAAAAATACACAGATGGTAAGATTCTAACCCATAAATTTCTAGAAAAACAGATTTTATACATGGAGTGTTTCTATGAAACGTAAGGTAGGCAAGTAAAAAAACAGAACTACAAAGATACTGAAACTTATGGGGAAAAACAAGGAAAAATTAATGGCTTCATTAACTGCTTCCGGAAAATGTTAGCTTTCCCTAATGTATACTTGAGTGTGATGGATTCAAAGAAATAGGTTATGGAAGCCACTTTCATCGAATATTTGTATAGAAATATATGAAATTAAGTTCCCAAGATGAATGACTAAGTATTTGCAGCTTGTAAAATACCCCAAGCTCCCTAGGACAAATGTTTCAGAACTGGCAACTATCATTTAAAATAAGTGAAATGACAAGAAACAGTTTAAAGGGCCAAAAAATTGATATAAAGAGATTATTTAAAATGGGCAATGAAAATGTATTATAATCAAGAAGAGATAGTTTCACAACTTAAAATATTAGTCCAAATATTTATATAAAAACACCTAATTACTAACATTTGCATGATTTGCCAGGGACAAAAAATAAACTTTTTTAGTTTTATAGCCCAGCATGAATCAGCTCTTAACGAAGAAAAGAAATAACATATCATGACTTAAAAGCAAGCTCAAGGTGAAGCATTATACCTGTGGCTTGTGGTCTACACCAACCATATGCCCATCTGTGGTAGACATACCAGAGGAAAAAGTAAGAGGGTGCTGATTTCTACAAAACTTTGGCACTAATTGTTTCGTATGTCCTGTAGTACTAGTGCTCATTGAATCAATATTGAATACTTTCTCTAGTTGAACAGGACATGAACTAGAACTGGTGGATTCAAAACTGTAATAAGAAGCCTCATTGCCTGACGTTAATTCTCTCAATTTCTGTTCTAAGAGAATACTTAGAGTATCGCCAGTAATCTGAATATGAGCCTGAGGTGATAGTTTCTTTGCAGTAAAGCTATTCTTATGAAATTGGCTATCAAATTTGTATATGTTCTTCTTGTCACAATTTTCCTCAACCAAAATGGAGGACGGGAACATAGGTATGGACTTCACCAATGGGGAGGTGAATGTAAAGGATACAACATCAGAACCATGGTTTTTTTTCTCTTCACTCCACCGTAATTGTTCATCAATTAAAACATTTGGGTGAACATGCTTATGGCGGTGTACCACTTGAATGTTATCCGGAGAAGATCTCTGGGAGATAGAATCTCCATCTATTAACCTTTTCTTTTGAGGGTATTCCTTTGATAGAAACCCTTCACATTCAGTACTGCAAGTCTCTGGGATGTCCTCACTACTAACAACTCTAGAGCCCCTTACAATCTTATTGGTATTCTTCTTACCATAAGGATTGTCTCGATAGATAATTTTTCTTCCCTGCTGGTTAGAAACTGACTGCTTGGGAGTTATTTTGCTCTTACCTGACAAACAATTTTGTTTTTGGTTATTTTGTCTTAAAGCACTGGATCCACCCGATAATGAAACCTTCTTCTGTTGCTTATTCTTTTGATTGCTTTGTTGGATCTTAAACGGTTGGTTTGATTTTCCTTCAACATCTTTTAAAACGACTAAGGATGCATTCCTATTGTTTATGTTCAGTCCTTCCCTCATCTGGACATTCACTTTAGCTTGGATAGCAAGAGATACAGACTTGCCTTTACCCTTCCCATCTAAGGAATGTGTATCACTGATATCTGGAGAAGGCTTGAATGTTAAGGAACTATCTTCAGAACCATTCCAGCTTCTATTTAGAGATTGTCCCTTTAGATACCTCACATCAGAAGATTCAACTGATTTTCTGGCCAATTCTACAACATTTGATGTCCTTTGGGAGCCAGTTATCCTATTCTTTGGCTCACGGATTTTTAATGGCCCGTAAGGAGACGAAGCCTTGGCCCTGCTATTAACAGAAAGCGTTGGCTCAAAGATATTTGCTGCTGCTTCCATTATATGAGCTGCATTTCGTGGGGGGATGAACCCGGGGGTTTTGATAGGTGATAGGAGCTTGTGGTGGGTTAATGAGACAGATTTTGCAGATCTAGGAGGCAATGTTTCTGTTTGAAACCTTTCGATTGGACTGCTTGGCATCTTCTGAGTTCGGAACTCTACCGGCTTCCTTGTGTTGGCCACTGTTCTACCCCGGGAGGAATTGAATTGGTCATTAATGTAGAACTCAGGACCACTTTTATGGCTCTGCTTGTCTCTGAGAGGAATGTTATTGTGGCGAGGGGTTGAAAAGGGTTCAGAAAATCCTGAGGCTGGCATTGAATTTAAACCCATAAGCCTTGCAACTATTCCCAGTGCCCTGATTCCACTTCCTTCTTCATCTGTCACTGAGGATGAACAGCTATAGTCACTGCTACCTTTCATGCTTGAAATTCCAATTGTTTCATCCTCATCAAGCTGCCAAATTTACCAAGCAGTTCATTCAAATACACAAAAAAATGTTAAACAGTGACATACAAGTACACGATAAAAGCTCAGTATAAAGAGCAGACAATGCTAAATGCAACAAACTGAAACAGAAAAAAAGCACCTTAAGCAACGAAGAATACTCACCAATCGAAGCCCGGTTCCAGGTAAACTATTATCGGTTCTCTTCTCCTGTTTAGCACTCTCTACACCACCCAAGAAATATATATATGTATATATAAATTCACACATTATACATAAAAATAAGGAATATAAAGAACTTTAAGATCCAGGTCACTTAGACCACAAGTAAATGGAATACCAGGTGAAACGGAGAACAGTTTCTTCCTCGACTTCCTGTTCCAATCAAAGAGTTGCAAGAAACCTCTACTCTTGGCTCCTCCCTTCTCCGGCCCCATTTTCCTCTTACAAGAGAAAAAACACAGTTTATCCTCTTATAATTGCATGAAAGCTTCAAACCTCCGTCCTAAAACATAAGAACGCAGCTTTTCAGTAAAAAAACCCTAAGTCAAAAACAATCTCAGCCAACATCAAGAAAAAGAGACCCGCCTCATTCACCAAGCCGAGGAGATAACCCAAGTTAAAAATAAATCGCCTAGGTCGACTAGTACGGAAGAAACTCCAAATCACGTAAGACGATCCACACTACCGTTATTTCCATCCACAAATCTATGGAACTATGGGAAAAAAGCTACATTCCTGGATGTATTGAACCATCCGCCCGCACTAATCTTCCTCTTCGAGCTGTACCCAGGGAAGCGCCGGTGTCATTTGATTAGAAGAGATCGTGGACAGGAGGAGAAACTGGGTAGAGGAGCGGGTCAAAACCATTAATGGATGAAAAAAATGCGGGGTAGTGGGTGTGAAGGGAGAGAAAGAGAGATCGACCATTAAATTCTGACACAAGCAAGCATTTAAATTATTAAATATATATTTAATTACTAAAACCATAGGGAAAATAGCTAAGAGAGACTACGAAAACCTAACGTCCCTTTTTTTAGGGAGTGCTATTTCAAATTACACTGGGGAGTGGGACTGGGGAACATGAGGATCCGCTGTGCGCCGGTAACGACAAAGTTCGTTATTCGAGAGGCATCGTCTAAATTTGGCTTTTGAGTTTTGAGGGAACGGAGAAATATTTTAGCATATGGAGCGCATGATTCTTTTGTGCGGAAAAAAAAATTATGCTTGCGCTACGTTGATCATCAAATTTTTTCCTTTTCCTTTCACTTCAAGGAAAAAATTTGATGATCAACGTAGCGCAAACATAATTTTTTATGAGGGAAATTCAAATGGAATTTGGATCGGATTGATTTTTCCGCTTTGAAAAATCGTTATCAATTTTTATGGTCGAATTACGCCCCGCACAAGAAAAATCGTGCATTCCGCGTACCAAAAAAATTCCCTGAGAGAATGATCAATTATAAATATAGTAAAATTGTAGCACTAACTACTAAACAATGTCGTGACAATTGTTAGTAAAGAATGAATAAAATTATTTGTATAATTATGTTTAAAGTATTGTTCCGAATTAAATATTCATTATACATGTACTTTGCAAGCAGTCATGTATAGAGATTTTTGTGCCACAGCATGATAATACATGGGCATTATTATATATCGATCACGTTTGGCTATATAAAAACCTAGATTTTGATTTTTGTTGGTCTTTTTTTCCTACTATATACAAACCAAATTAATACCTTTTCCTCTTCCCAAAAAATCATTTCCTCCTTTTTTTCGAATGCAGCCCTAGCCACGCCCCCTCCCGTGCGATAGCCGAAAGCTCTCCCAATCCCGTCTCCCCTGCTCACTCCAAGGTCGATGGCGGCCAATGTCGCCTGAAAAATCTCTGGCGAGCACTCCATCGACCTTCTTCAAGGTCGGCGACCCACCCTCTTCCGGCGATGTTGGCGTAAAAAGTATCCCAGATCTCCTCCCAAAATGAGGTTATCAAAACCCTCACCCTCATCTTCATTTCCTCCATTCACTTCTACCTTTGCTGCCGATTGGTGGATCGTTTCGTTCTACAGCGATATTGGGTCGAGATTTTTGGATCGTTTCGCTTCTACCTTTGCTGCATTTTGTTCTACCCAAATACACTTGGCAGACTTGGCAGAAACACTTGGAATCAATTGAACCTAAAACATTGATTCCAAGTGTTTTAGGTTTCCGAAAATCATAACTACCCAAATCATTTGTTTTCTTCCAAAATCTGAGGGATGACTAAGCTTGACAGTTCTTTTTTTCCTGATTTCTAGTAAGTCTTTCTTCCTCCTTTTAATTGCTGGTTATTTTTAGGAGAAAACTCAATTAGTTAGTCAATTAAAAAGGGGGTTTTAGTTAATTTGTCGAGTAATTGCATATCTGTCGTGGATCTTGATCACCTTGGAGAACCGGTTCTTGCTATTATGGGGGATTGTGATCCGATTCTTTTATTTCCAAAATCTGAGGGATGACTAAGCTTGGCAGTTCTTTTTTTCCTGATTTCTAGTAAGTCTTTCTTCCTCCTTTTAATTCCTGGTTATTTTTAGGAGAAAACTCAATTAGTTAGTCAATTAAAAAGGGGGTTTTAGTTAATTTGTCAAGTAATTGCATATCTGTCGTGGATCTTGATCACCTTGGAGAACCGATTTTGCTATTATGGGGGATTGTGATCCGATTCTTGCATATTTGTATATCAATGGTTGTGGTTGCCTTGATTCTTGTTGGTAGTAAGGTCAATTGTAGTTGTCCTGAGGTTATGAAGTTGTTTTTTTTTCTTTTCTTTTCCTGTGCTTATGCATTTGTGCCTGAAGAGCTCCTGGAGTGGAGTGCGATCATTTTTTTGGGTAAATGGCAAATGTTAATGAATGTTAAAACTGAGGTACAGTTCAACATGGAGTCCAAACAACAGCTCATTGGCTATGTAGAAAAATACTCAAAGGTATTCTCCTATATTGTAAGCACATTGATTGAGCCTTATAAGGAGTACTTTGTTTCAGCTTGGACAGATAAATTTTTACACTTGGGGAATGCTACTACAAATCCGGTGGAAAGTGGGCACTCACAATTGAAAAAATATCTAGAGGTATCTATTGGCAACTTAACAAATGTTTGGAAAAAGTTTGATCAAATGATTAAGTTGCAACATACTTAAATAAAGAGATCATTTGGGCATAGTGTGATTCAAGTTAGTACTTTATATACGGGGTCACTTTACACAAATCTTGTTGGTTGTGTCACTTAGTGCACTTAAAGTCATCAAAGAGGAAGAAGATAAAGTGAGGCCCTCAAACTATTGTCAAACATAGGAGTGTGCACACAAGACAAGGTATTCTATGAGATTACCTTGTGCCCATGAGTTAGCCTCATATATTATGCAATCGACCCCATTCCCTTTATGCAAGATACATCCTCATTGGAAGTAGTTATCACTGAAGGAAACATGTGAGGTGCATTTTTCAGACGATATTGCATCAGAGTTTGAAGGAACTAACAAAAGGTTTAATGTAACAAGCATGGAACAAAAATAAGAAATAAAGAGAAAATTAAGAGTTAATGGATCCAACTTCAACACAAACAATAGAGCCATGAGTTCCACTGTGTTTAAAAGGAAGGTCGAGGGGTAGCTACAAAAAATTAAGAGATGATCATAAATCTACACAACACGACCTATCTCTTTTTGAGCATGTTTTGATGTCCGAAAATGTAGTGGTTCACAAAAAATTTTCATAGAAAACAGTGGCAAGTAAAAGAACGGGCTACCAACTAAGATAACATACACTAACTACATCACAACGTTTCTTTATTGAAGTGTGTAAGCAATTTCCAATATATTTAGCGGAGCACATCAAAGAGGTATCTGATGTAATGAGTGATGGCCATTGTGGTTTTCGTGTGGTTACACGAGCATTAGAGATGGGTGAAAATTGGGCACAAGTGAAGTCGGACCTTATCAATGAACTCAAGGTTAAAGTGGGCATGTATGTTAAACTGTTGTCTTCTCTTCAATGTACGGAAATACCGACACGACCAAATAAATGGATGTCAATACCAAATATGGGTCTTGTGGTTTCTTCATGCTATAATATAACTTTTATCCAAGTTGCACAATTTCAAAGTCTCACTTTTCTGCCGTTGAATTCTCCACCGCCTCCAACACAAAGGCTAGTTGCAATGGGTTACATAGATGACAATCATTTCGTGCATTTGGTGATGCATGAAGGGTGTCCACTACCTCATATTGTCCCCTCTTGGAGAAAGTTCTATGATCCAATTGCAATCACATGGGAGGACAAATACATTGTACGAGTACATATTCCAAATCAACAAAAATCTACAACATGCGAGATAGTAGATTTGGGTGGCATTTAAGGTATAAATTATTTTTTAGCTTTTTGAAGTTTAACATTGTATGTAATAAAATTTTTGATTCAATTCGATATCTAAATATTATTTATTGATTGAAGGTTCGTTTCACTTGACGAAGATGATGAACGATAAAGAGGATCCTTTCAAAATTTTGAATTCAAGATTTTTTGGGTGGAATTACATCTTTTATATATTTCTTGAATTACATCTGTTTTGTAATGTTTGTTAATGTAAGTTTTTCTAAGTTATTTCTACTAATTTAGGAATATACAATAAAACAGTTGTCTAATCGATCTCTAACTATTTATATGAATATACAATAAATCGTCTATCTAATATACATACATTCTTATTTTGGGCAGCTAATATTTGGGAAGGATATATTTCTAATACCTCCCCTCAAAGTGGAGCATGAAGGTCACGAACACCATCTTGCCCATAATATATTGAAATTGTTGTTTCCCAAGCGCCTTTGTAAGTATATCCGCTAATTGTTCCGAACTCCACACAAACGAGGTTTCAATATTTCGACTTTGAACCTCATCTCGTATAAAGTGATAATCCACCTCTACATGTTTCATGCGGTCAATGAACACTAGATTTGCCGCCATGTACATTGTTGATTGACTATCACAGTAGAGTCTCATAGGTGTGGAGTGTAAAACCCCTAAAGACTCCAACAATCCTTTTAATCATTTCAACTCGCATGTGGCAGCCGCCATAGATCTATATTCTACTTCAGCAGATGATCATGATACAATATGTTACTTCTTAGTTTTCCAGGCAATATGATAGTTTCCCAATAAAATGAAATATCAGGTTACATATCTTCTCGTCAATGGACAGCTTGTCCAATCGGAGTCACAATATGCACGCAATTGCAATCTGTTGGGTTTTCTCTAAACAATAGTGAACAACACATCCCATGTGCGCAGCGGAATAAACAAACAAGAACAATCCAAAAGAGTTTTGGATCTTGTTTCATGAATCAAGAAATAAATAAAGCAACACATTGCAATATACCCTGAGAGAGATTGAGTTGATACTCAACCAAGGTTCTCCAAAACCAGATCTAGAAACGAGCGGCTGAGTTCCAAGCATAGAAAGTGTATCCGCCCCTCAACATCAGTCCACACAAGCGAAGGAGAACCCCAAGCTTCTTGTCCAACAAGAACTGGGTTGGAGAAGGAGTGCCCTCAGCGTCTCCCATGAATTGCTAGATCCGTCAAAGGGAGAGGCGGCGGCGACGGACTGGGTCTCGTGGAGATCTTGCGGAATACTTCCGTCTGAATCTCGCAAAAGATAATCTCTTAGGGAAAACCTAATCGCTTCCCTATTTATACCCATGACATAAAATCAGATATCCGCATACCCCAGTCTTTAATAGGAGTATTTAGTTAGCATCATCGTAATCACTAAATATCGTCGAGACAATCTCGACGATATCATCGTGAAGATCTATATCATCGAGATGATCTAAACGATATCGTTGTGAAGATCTATATCATCGTGACCACACGATGATATTGTCGTGACAACTTATATCGTCGAGACGATCTCGACGATATCACCGTGACAACTAAAATATCGTCGTAACAATCTCGACAATATAACACAGCTCTTCACAGTCGACCTTATCGTCAGGATCACTATACGATATTCACAATATCGTCGGGATGGTCTCGACGATACATGCAATGTTGTCTTGAACACATGCCAACATGCTTTATACAATATTCATAATATCTGTGGAACATTTAGCCGGCTTGACCTAACTCCAATGAGTCATAGGATTGGTCCTTCACTCATATCCAATATGAGTAAGGCCAACACAATCCTTCCTCCAACTTCTCCAAACACTCTTATGTGCGACCCTATATGCTCATATCGCGTTGACAGTGAGACTAATTGGTTGATTGCTTTGAGATCACCTTGTAAATACCAACAGTCTGCACTTGGAATGGAGAGATATACCTTGTCCAGGTGAACCTTTCAAATATCGCACCATGCGCAACATCGCCTCCCAATGTGTGGAGTTTGGTTTCTGCATAAATTGGGCCAAGACATGCACCTCATAAGACAACTCAGGGCGTATGAGTGTCAAGTAAATCAATTGTCCTACTAGTCTTCGATATTGTTCAGGATTCGCCATTAGTGCACCTTCCTACACTGTCATGCGCTGATTTTGTTCCATTGGAAATCCAGCTGGTTTGGTTCCTAATAACCCAGCTTCAGTAATAATATCCAATGCATACTTGTGCCTACAAAGAAATATCACATCATTGTTCTTTTTCACTTCCATACCCAAAAAAATACTTCAACACACCCAAGTCTTTCATATGAAAGCACTGGGACAAATATGCTTTGAAAATATGAATCATGCTTCCATTGTTTCCCCCGATCATGAGATCATCAACGTATACCAAAATACATATTTGTATTTTATTTTGTTATAGAGTGAATAATGAATAATCAGAATGAGATTGAGAGAAACCATATCCTTTCAAAGCAATCATCAATTTAGTAAACCAACATCATGGAGCCTGTCTTAACCAATAAAAAAGACTTACGCAAATGACACACCTTGCATGTTTGAGAAGTTGTGAAACCTCGTGGGATCTTCATTTAAACTTCTTCAGTCAAATCCATGTGCAAGAAAGCATTATGAATATCCATTTGATGGAGTTCCCAACTCTTTTCCATTGCTACAAATAGAAAAGTTTGGACAATCACCATTTTTTCAATAGGCGCAAAAGTTTCAGTGTAGTCAATCCCTTCAACTTGGTTATTATCGAGGATCACCATCCATGCTTTGTATTGCTCAACAGTTCCGTCAGAGTTATACTTAATTTTGTATACCAATTTATTGCTTATCGCTTTCTTCCCAGTGGTAGATCTTCGATTGTTCATGTACCATTTTTTCCAGTGCTTCGAATTCACTTTTCATAACATCTCTTAATTGTGGTCTTTAACATCTTCACCGTAGTACCTAGGCTCTCTTACACTTGTAACTGCTGCTAAGAAATGTCTATGATGAATAGAAAAATTATCACAATTCACATAATATGTTATAGGATAAGGAGTACCTGAGGATGAGACTGGTTTGGGTGAACAAGTTGAAGGTCTTATACGTTGGGTAGTATGCAACACGTAATCTTTCAAACGGCTAGAATTTTGTTTTTGTTGAAGACCTCGTACAAGTGGATTGTTGGTTACTTCAAACTCTGTATTTGCAGCACCTCCCCTATCCTTTGCAATCTCATTACTGAGATTAGCAGTAACCTCTTCACGTAGAAGTTGATTGTTCTCTGTATTTGTGATGCCTCGTGTACAACCCCGTATTCGTCGAGTGAGTCCCCGGGTCCCAAAGGGTCAAAGAGCATGCAAGGTAGGTCAAGAAGAGCACTCGCCCAGGTCAGGAGAGGCGGGGAAGCCTCAGGGGCGAGTGCGAGTCTCATCCGCTAAGCACTCGCTCGCTTAGGAGTGCGAGTGTGCGAGAGACTAAGGCGAGTGAGGGAGGAACCCCATTCGCCAAGAAAGCCAAGTATCGGGCGAGTGGTGCCCCTACGGACCACCCGCCCAGTGGAACCTAACGCGCGAGAAGTCGGGCGAGTGGTGTCTTCACGGACCACTCGCCCGAAAGGCTTTAGTGAGGAAAATACCTGGATACCCTTTGTGGGCTGCCAATAACACTTCAGAACAACGGAGTTAGGCTGTTAACAGACCAATTTGGGGTGCAATTAGTAAAACTAAAAGACAGATTTACGCTACTTGTAGACTAGACTAGAAAATATATAAATAGAACCTTAAGGGCACCTTGGAGGAGATCCGATCTTTTGGGCTCTCTCCTCCTAGCTAGTTTTGGTTGGCTCGTGTTGCCCTCCGAGGTGCCCAGTTAAGAATTGATTTGAGAGGGGAAGCTCTCTAAGATCTTCCGGGTGTGTGGTGGGACCTCCTCGCTACAGCTTTGGGTCTATTCTTTTTTCTTCATCCACGATCAAAAGTATCAGTGAGGGAGAAGTAGGTGTGGGCTACAACCCTGAGTGGGTCCGAACTCAAGAGACCGGTTGACGGTTTCAACATTTTTTGTGCGGTGAGCGTGGACCGTAGCCTATACAAGAAAATACCTAGCTCAACTCCATGGCTGGAGGTGAGGAAGAAAGATCTGACCCAGGCCCTACCAGTAATGATGGGGATGTTCGAAGACTTCAAGTGGGAAGTCCTACAGACCCTACATCTCGCATTCACCTCCAGGAGCGAGTTCGAGACACCCGCGGTCCTGGTGGTCGCGTGTTGGGAACAGTGTCCAACAATGTTCCTGATTTGAAGAAGTGATCAGGTCAATGATAAGAGAATTATGTATTTGATGGTGTGTTCAGTTTATGCTTGCAGAAGTTAAACAATATGTCCAGTATTTCCTCTAGGTATTTTCTGACTCTTGCAATCCATAGGGCTTCACAGGAGGCGGAGTGGAGGGCCATATACTCTGCTTTTGTAGAGGAGAGAGCCACAGTTTTTTGTTTCCTGGAGGACCATGAAACAGGTTTGCTTCCGGAGCTGAAAATGTATCCTCCTGTGTTTTCTCGATCATCTGCAGATCCTCCCCAATCAGAGTCTCTGTAGCCATAGATAGTGTCATCTGCATCCTTTTTGTACATGAGCCCGAAGGTCTTTGTGCCTTGAATGTGGCGAAGAATCCTTTTTGCTGCCATGAGATGGCTCTCTTTGGGGCAACTTACAAATCTGGCTACCAGACCGACATCATATTCAATATCTGGTTTGGTGTTGGTGAGGTAGATTAGAGAGCCGACTAGGCTCCTGTAATTTTCTGAGTCTACATTGTCTTCTTCTTCTTTGTTGAACAATTTTTCTCCAGGTGATATGGGGGTTAATGATGGTGTTGGATCACCAATATTGATAACTTCACTAAGTACAATATCGTCGTGAAGCACTGGACATATCGTTGAAAAGCACTCGTACATCGTCGAGAATGAATATAGAGATAAGCTGAAGGATCACGACAATTATCATCGAAATAACGTGGACATATCATTGAAAAGCTCTTGTACATCGTCGAGAATGAATATAGAGATAAGCTGAAGGATCACGACTGTTATCGTCGAAATGACATGGACAAATCGACGATATCGTCGTAATGTACAAGAAGATTCAATCAAGTTAAATATCATCTGTTGGATCGATAAGCGCCCTTAGAGGGGGGGGGGGGTGAATAAGGGAATAAAAATTCTTTTTATAATTTTATGAAAATTACTAAATTATTTTATAATAGGAGAAGACAAAATAACAATTTAGCTAAATTAAGAGAATATCATAATATCCAAGTTTAGAAGCAAGTACTAAATTGTTTTGTGATGAAAGAGATTGAAATAAACAATTTAGATAAAGTAATTAGAATTGAAAACTTAGTAACCAATATTTTAGGGATTATGCCAAATGAGAGAAATTAAGTAAACACAAATAAAGACATGATTGTATTTATATAAAAAGGTGTACATAAATTTGATTTCAATATCGCTAGAAATCGGAGGCGTACAAATGAAAATGATTTTTTTTTCTATACCGACTCGTATCCCCACGAACCGGTTGGCTTTAGTCTATCCTTCCCCGGATATGGCCTCAAGTTACTCTAGCCAATCCTTCCCCGGATATGGCCTCGAGCACCCCCTAGATCTAATCTCCTAGACCTAGTCGCCAACACACGCGGAGAATTCCCCCTAAGCTGCGCAAGGACCTAGTCGCCAACATAAGGCGAATTCTCTAAACGGTTACAAAAATATATGGAATGAAAACAATGATAACAATAATAAAAACTCCATATATGAGATTTTCTGAAGTCGGAGATGAAGGATCGCTGTAGTATGAGCGAGGTCGAAGCGATCGTCCTTCGGATGTAGCGTGACGTAGTCCTCCTCCAGAATTCTCCTTAAGCTTTTTGTGGGAGATCCATCTTCGGCAGCATAACAATAATAGAATTGTGGCACAAGCAATCTCTCTGGGATGGATAGCCAAAACGAGAAAGATGCCATCATTTTATAGAACATGGAGATAGCGCCTGCGGTAGCTAGCTCCTAACGCCTGCGGTAGCATTCGTGTGGAGGCGGTTACGAAACCAGGCGGTAGCACTAGCGCTGGCGGTAGCGCTAGCGCCTGCGGTAACCCATAGCGCTGGCGGTAGTGCTTAAGTTCAGTTTGTTGGTTCCATGCTGCTTTCTATCTGTGGAGTATTGCACCTATAGTTCCTGCACACTATAAACACACGACAAGCAAGATCAAATACAATTGGGTATTTGTTATTCTCAAACAAAGGGATGTGACACATATATCCAACAATCTCCCCCTTTTGATAATAACAAATCCTCTTAGCAAGAAATCATCAAAGGTGTTTATGGTATATGATAAGCGAGATAAAAGTACAACTATAGTATATGATAAGCATGAGAATAGTGCATACTCCCCCTATATTAATGCCCCCTACATAAATGCAATTTATGTTTTACTCCCCCTAAATTACAAGAATTAGTCTCCCCTTAGTCTTCTAGATTTCTCCTCTAGATTTCTTCAATTAATCTCCCCCTTTTGGTATTATCAAAAGAAAGTGGGGTGAGGGTAGTAAGGAGGCATTCTTTATAAATGATAAATCATGATCGAGCTTTTGTAATATATGAAATGATAAAGAATTTAAGCATAATATATATAAGAGATTTAAAAAAAAAAGATAAAAGTTGTAAGCAAGCGGAAGATTATAAGAAACATCTTTTTGTAAGCATGCACAACATAAGTATAAATATGAGTTTAAGTTCAAAATTGAAAGATGTTTTAACCTTTTTGAAATCTCATAATTTTACATAAAGTTACTAAGCATGAAATGAACATATTAAAAAGAGAATATACTACAATGTTACTTAATTTCAAGTGTAAGAGAAACCAAAACATTATAGAGATCATGCCAGGTTATTTAGTGCATTTCTTAGATAAGGAGTAGTATAGATAAAACATTAGAATCCAATACTCATGAGAAGAAGTGTAATGAAAGATAATGAAGTGCATATAAGTGTATTTTGAGCAATGTTAACAAATGATTTAAATCACAAAATACAAGACATATGTAGAGTTAAGTGCACAATAAAACACAAGTATATTAACTTTCACACACTTTAATGCACATAATTTTAGAAAAAGTGGTGTACTAACCAAGGTTTGCACAAGACACTTTACTATTCTTTCTAAGGTGCTCAACCTCACAATGCTTATGAAGACTTATCAGGAGGTTCAAGTAGTGCTTGATGGAGTTATATTTGTCTATTTTTTGTTCACTTTTGTGAGACAACATTCTCCGAATACACTTATTTTGCAAACCCAACATAATAAAATTTTTTAAACCACTTTTCTTAATTTTTAAGTGCAATTCAAATGTAGTGCAGATAATAAACTTATGCAAATTTTAATTCATTGTACAATTACAATACACAAGCAAGCATTTTTAGATTTAAACACACATGTACATCACCAAACATAAGTGAGTGTAAAAGTATCATTATCAATCACAATACATTTACTCATACTTAGAGGCATGCTAAGCTTGGTTCTATACATATTTTTAAATACAATTGATGCACTTTAAATAGATATATCAAAGCATGATAAATAAAATAATGTTCATAGTAATATGAAGAAAGAAGTTTTAACATTGTAGATAATTCTAAGTAATAGAATTCATACATGCTTGATATTATCAATAAAGATCATACAGTTTTTTTGTTGTTTTGAAAATTTTTAACGAAAGAAAAAACAGAAAACCACAAAAACATATTTTTGTATTTTTGAATTTTGAAGTTTTGTAGTTGATTTTTCATAATATAAATAAAACAAAAATAACAAAAGTCAGAAACACAAAAAATAAGTAGTACATATGAACTAACATATTTTCAAAGATTTTTAGAAATAAAAAAAATAAAAAAAATGAACATGCACGCTAGCACCGGCGCTAGTGCTAGCGCGGCAAACAGTACTTGATTTTTTGAGAATTTTAAATTTTCACTTTTTGATCTTGATTAAGTGTCCTTAGAGTAGTGTCATGCAAAACTTTCAGAATTTTTGGAGATCTCTAGGTGGATCAAATTTGCATGAAACTTTGGCTTTTTCAAACACTTGAGTTTTACAAAATCATTTAAGCACAAAAATAAATAAATTATGCAAAACACAAGAGGACATATTTTGAACAGCCCAAAATATGGATGATTAAAGTGATAAGTTAATAAAATGTTCATGTAGTGAGTAATATAAGTATGTCTTAAGATTAAAAACTACCTGGACTAAAATATCTACACCCTAGCCCCGTCCTAAGTGACGGATGGGCATGAGGAGCTGCACACATGCCGTAGGTTGGGGTGTTAATCCCATATGCACACACTAGAGAACGCTCAACCTAACACTCTTCCCCCTAGTACCTCGCAAGGCCCCACTGGAACCCTCCCCGGTTAAGGACAAGACATGACTTAGAGGTTAGGTCTCTAATGCATACAACCATACGCCCCCGCTATTGTGAGATATGAAGTCATAAGTGAATAATCTTTGGACAACCTATGCTTCTAAACTATGGGTTGATTTATAAACTATGGGTTTTGTTTAATGTGAAGAAAATATAACGCCACATAGTTTCTCTACTTTTATGAGATGACGATATGAGATAACTAGCACAATTACTAATATTCAATAAGTGATAATGCTAGTATGATGAGTTTTGGGTTTAATTCCACGTCATAAGATTAACATTAATATTGCATGTATTCTAAGATAGAGTTTCAAATTATAGATCTAGAATAAAGTGATGATTCAGTTTGATTTATTCTTATTATTACAAAGTTGATTCTAGAGTCTACATATATGTGAGATACATGCAATCAATAGCAAAGCATATCAATACACCAAATAATGGAAAGAAAAAACATAATTCATATTTTTATCATAAGATTCATAATTCCTAGGTGATAGACATTAATGATTTGAGATATTTCTTGATAGAACATGAATTATGATTTATGATTATAGAGAATTTTGCATAGAATATATGTTAGATCATCATGATGTATGTGAATTCTATTGCTTCTAGACTTATGGCAATATGATTTGGTGATTTTCTTTTTAATGAGCAAGTTTGATTTGTAAGTCTAGAAAATGATGATCATGCAATCATATCAAAGACAAAGATCACATATATAAAGTTTTGAATTTTTTCAATAAAATTGCATTCAATAATTGAATTTATTGATCTTTAGTTTTGCATGATAATATATGATTCATGATACAATATTCATATATATTTGAATGATTAATCCATAAACTATGTGTTTGTTGGAATTTTAGTATTATATTATAATTTCAAATCACATAGTTATCAGAAATTTGAATAACATTGTAGATGTTATACCTAACATATAAATTTAAGCATAAACTAAGAAGTAATGCTAGGATGATGAGTTTGAATGCAATGTTATTATATATGATTTAATGGAGATAATGTTGCATGTAATATGAGAAGATTTCAAATTAATTTTCTTTAGACCTAGAAAGGAATGATTAAACTTTTGATTTGAACTTAATGATACAAGATGATTCTAAGGTCTAAATACATGCAAACAATAGAGATGCATATCACACACAAAACAAAATATGAAACTATAATACCAATAGCCATCACATATTTCATAATTCCTAAGGTTGATAGTATTAGTTCATTTAAGATAATTTTTGTTAGATCATGAATTATGATATATGATTATAGTGAATTTTAGCATATGATATTAATAGATCATGGTGGTGATTATATAGTTCATATTCATCTTTTTTAATATGTAGTGACTGCTTGTAAAGTGAATATTATACTGCATATATATAAAAGACAAAAAATGTTTTTTGTTATTTTGAATTATTTTGTAAATTTTCTTTTTTTATTTTAATACAAGGTATCTGAAAGTAGAAGATAACGATACTTAACATAATTTTCCAGAAAATAATAATTAGAGAAATCAGATTTTTTTAGGAAAATAAGCTACCATCGGTGATAGTGGTAACGCCTGGCGTTAGCAACTCATGATTTTTTATTTACAATTTTGAGTTACAATTATGAGTTACAATTTTTGATTTAAAAGCACATGGTTTTTTACATCATTTGATTCCGATTTTTCTCGATTATGATTTTTCAATATATGGGTTATTATATGCAACACAGAAATTAGACAAATATACAATAAGTTGTGCATTTAATATTTTTAGCCTAAGACCCCTAAATAAGCTATTAAAATCCATTCTTTAAAATAATTTCATTAGTCTTGATAATCATTTCAATATTCAATTTATAATGAAAATTCAAGACATTTATGGGTAAAGGATTTAAAAAGGATTAAAACTAAACGGATGAGAGATAAGTCACTTTTAAACACATGACTTTTTATTCAATTTTATTCAATTTGATTTATACGTTATAAAGATTTAAATGATAAAGTCATATTTTAAATATTTATGAGGTGACCAAGGCATGTTAGATTAAGTAAAATGAATAATAAAAAGCAACAAAGAAAAAAGAAATAAAGCGTATCATGAAGTAGAGAAATGATATTTCATTTTTAATTGTTTCTACTTCATGCAAATGATGAGATACTAATGAATGAGAGATTTAGGTATCCAAAGGGGACCAAGTGGGATGGTTCCTTTGGGTACCCAAATACATCATGTTGGCTTTTGGGGAGATAAGGATGTGGTGGTTAAAAATTCGGATTGCTTCTTTTTAATTTGTTTTGGTTAACCTTTATTTGATGAGATTAGATTTCGACGGGTGTTTTCAAAGAGTCTCGCAAGTACTCCTACTTTGAGAAATTAAATGTTATCCTATCGAAAGATAGAAGTAACGGTCTTTTTCTGCTTTCGAAATATTGATGATTACGCCTCGGCTACAACGCCGAATTCTAGTGATTTTTAAAATAGAAAAGGAGAGTTTTGCACTAATTTGGTTTGAACAGTTTTTGTTTAAATTTAATCTGAACTAATCATATAATAAAGGCAAGTATACCTTATCGTGAGTAATACAAGATATTTTGTTTTAGAAAATATCGAGGTCGTATATTTCCGCGGATCGTGTTGATTAAGCTACTTTGTGGAACGAACTATTATTTTATCGGAATAAGTTTTTAATGTGGGTTTTTAAAAGAAAACGATAATAAGCGTATAACTAGAGTTCTAAACGATGATAATAATAGCGCCCGATGTCGAATTACCTTGAGACGAAAATACTCTTTTTTAGAAGTAAAAGTGATGACATTTCAAAACATTAAAACGGCTTGGCCGTGGAGGTTCCATAATTATGAATGCTCCTCTCTCGAGGGTACGCCCACCTGAGATTATGAATTTTCGACCATCGAATCTTCTTAATACTCGCTTTATGCTGTGAACCCCGCTATTGGGTTTTTAATTCCAATTCGGGAGACTTAGCTCATCCTCTCTCGAGGGTAGAGCACACTTCTCTTTACCCGTGAGCGATCAGTTAGTACGCACGAGCCTCTCGGCTAACTAGTGTACGGAGACGGAAATGAAAACCACACATCGATTATGTGGCTCCACTCAACGTTTTTCTCGGGTAAACCTTAAGCGTTAATTATTTTAGAAAGAGATGTTTTATTTTTAGAAAAGCTATTTTTGTGTCCCAATGCTCTTCGACATCGTGCGCTAAAGGAAATTAGCCACTCATCGGAATGGAGACGGCATGATTAAAAAAATACATGTTTAATTATTTTAGCGTAAATAAGCGGATAAAAAAGAGAAGTAAAAAGACTTATGTAAAAGCAATAATAGTATCCGTCCCAACCGTCTTAAACAAGCGCTAAAGGAAATTAGCCTCTTATTCAAGATGGGGGTGGTATAGAAATGAAAAGACTTATAAAGGTGCAGAAATAATATCCGTCCCAACCGACTTAAATAAGTGCTAAAGGAAATTAGCCTCTTATTCAAGATGGGGGTGGTATATAACAGTTATATGAATACTGAAATAAAGCTAAGTTACAAAAAAAAAACACTATCTCATATACGCACGCACTCTACTTGTAATAAAAAGACTGAATCGAAAGAAAGCGTTTAAATGAATATGATAAATAAAGCGTTAAAGAAAGCGATAAACAATTTTTATGAAAGCAATAAACCTAAATTATGAAAGCAATAAACTAAGTTATGAAAGCAATAAAACTATTCTCATACACACACACACACTAACATAAATAAATAAAAAGAAGATGATCCAAATGAGAAAACAACATTTTATTTCTAAAAGGCGAAAATTACAAATGAACATAAACTTAATTGTATAATGAAAAGCTCACAATCACTCAAAAGAACTCAAATACACTAACAAGAACTCAAAATTTGGATGGGAAATGCTTCAGCCGAGCCCCTCTATTTATAGGCAAAATTTTAGTTTTACACGCCCTAGGTCACGGGCGTGACTTGGATGTCACGGCCGTGACTTAGGGCGTGACATTTGCGCGTGCTTTAGGGGTCGCATCCGCCGTCTTCTGGAAGGTCTGTGGTCAAACTTGGCTGCACACAGGCGTGACCTGCAGTGTCACGGGCCCGACAGTGGGCGGCACATATCTGCTTTAATTGGGGTGTGACGGCTGGCGTGTGCGCTGGATTCTTCGAACGCCTGGACAGAGAGAGTTCGTCGAACGTAGAGCGACGTTCGTCGAACGCTGGACGCTGAGAGGGATTCGTCGTACACTGGACGCCGTTTGTTGAACGCTAGGTAGAGCGCTTTCGTCGAACGCAGCTCGATTTCGTCGATCGCAGGGCAGAAATAGTTCGTCGAACGCAGCTCGACGTTTGTTGAACGCAAGACAGAGATCGTTCGTCGAACGTAGCTCGACGTTCGTCGAACGCAGGGCAGAGAGCGTTCGTCGAACGCAGCTCGACGTTTGTCAAACGCAGGAAGATTGGAGTTTTTAAAATTACACGCCCTTGTGTCACGGGCGTGACTTGTTGTCACGGGCGTGACTTAGGGCTTGACTTGAAAAAAATTGCCAAAATCTGCAAAAACAAAAATAAAACTAAGTTAGTAACAAAAAATGATAAAACAAGCAATTTATTCATTAATTTACATAGAAAATTTACAATATTAATTATAACTATACTAATAACTATACTAAAAATACGTATATTTTACTACTTATCAAATACCCCCATACTTAAGCTTTTGCTATTCCAGAGCAAAAGTAAGAGAGATTTATACGGGATTAACATAAGTTCTAATTTTTAGCTATCGTTTTATTTTAATCATAAGAGACTGAAAAATAAAAATTCGGAGTAATAAGAGTTAAGTCCTAAATTATGCAAATGATTTAAGTAGAAAGAAATGTCCTAGCCAAAAGACTTCTTAATTAACCAAATAGCAAACAAAATTGCAATCTTTAGTAAACGAGATTAGATCGAAATTATAATAACCTTTGTTTAAAGAAATGTGAAAGAAATATGCAATTTACTAATTATGCTCTCAAAGGATTTTTTGAATTAAGTCCAGAAACAATAAATCGGCTAAGGGAAAGGGGGGGTAAAAAGCTATGGCAAAAAGAAGAGTACTTAAATTAGGAGTGGTGGTTTGTATCTTTCCACATTTCCTTTTTAGTTTTCTTTGGTGCTCACCGTGATATATGGGGGAAAACTGTTTGTTTTTTTCTTTTGCTTTAATAACCCAATGCTTATGTTTATGGAACGAAATTTTATTCCCATTGACATAAGATCATTTAAAATTTTTATTAGGTGCCTATGTTTACGGAACGCAGTCTTATTCCCATTGACATAGGATCTTTTTCTTCTTTTATTTTTCTTGCCATGCATACAAAGGGGTTTGCGAGAAAAAATTCTTAGAAATAATAAAAAAAAAGGTTTGAGAGCAACCTTGGTAATTTGAAAATTCCTAGATTCCTAGAGACATAAAGTAGAGATAATTGGGGTCTAAAGTTGTTTTGCTAACATAATACACATGTCTCTATTTTAGCTAGTAGAAGTAGTGCTTGATAACAAAGCCTCTATTTAAATTAAAAACACAAGATATTCTTTAAATCTTAACCTCGAACGTTTAAATCTATCGATCTTAGATAAACAAATAAATAGTAAAACTAGCGATTATGAAAATCCACAAACATATACTCTCAAAACTAAATGCTTTAATAATAAAAGTAAAGTTGGGTTTATTTTTTTTTTGGATTTTTTGTTTTTTTTTCAACTACTATATAGTTATATATATATATATTTTTGGAAAAGTTTTGGGGTTTTGCTAAAATATTTTTTTTTTGATTTTTGTAATTTTTTGTATTATGACAAAGTTAAAAAAAAAGAAAAACATGTTGTTTTTTTGAATTTTTGTGGTTTTAAACATTTTTTTTTGATTTTTTTGTATTATGACAAAGTTAAAAAAAAGAGAAAAACATTTTTTTTTATTTTTTGTGGTTTTAAACATTTTTTTAAATTTTTTTGTATTATGACAGAGAAAAACATGTTTTTTTTTTATTTTTTGTGGTTTTAAACATTTTTTTTCTTTTTCAAGCTTATATTTACAAAAGTAGGCAAGATGAAATAAAACATTTTTTATTTCCGACGTCGACTTCCGATCATCCGAATCTCCCCCGTAATCAGTATCCATGTACCCATGCACCTCGAAGCCCGCATCCCTCCTATAAAGGAGACCCATATCCGAAGTCGCCTTGACATACTTCAATATATTCTTGGCCGCTAGAAGATGAGGCATCCGTGGTTCCGCCATATAACGGCTCACCCTGCCAACTGCATACGCAATATCCGACCTGGTAATCGTCAGATAGATCAAGCTCCCAACCAGAGCCCGGAACACTAGCGGATCTTCCAGAATCCTCCCCTCATCCTTGCGAAGTTTCATGTCCTTCTCTAGAGGTGTGGAAATGCACTTCCCTTCCTTCATGCCGAACCGCTCCACGATTCGCTCCGCATATCCAGCCTGGGACACCATCACTCCACTTCCATTCCTCTGCACTTCGAGTCTAAGGAAATGGTGCAACTCACCTAAGTCCTTCATCTTGAACCTGATAGATAGCTCGGCCCGAAGCCTTGCTACCTCCTCCTTTGAATTTCCCATCACGATCATATCATCGACGTAAAGCAGCACGATGACTTGAAGCTCCCCGCTCTTCTTGACGAACAAGCTTGAGTCTGAGTTTGAAGCACCAAACTCGCAGAATAGGAGATATTCTACTATCTTTCCATACCACGCCCTCGGCGCTTGCTTCAACCCATACAGGGCCTTCTTCAGGTTGCAGACATGCTCCGAAAAATCTTCAGATACGAAGCCTGGCGGCTGGACCATGAAGATGTCCTTGTCAATCTCGTCGTACAAGAACGCATTCTTTACGTCGAGCTGCCAAATCTCCCACCCCCAACATGCATCAAAGGCAATCACAACCGGAACTGAAGTCATTTTTGCCACCGGACTGAATGTCTCTTCATAGTCTTCACTGTATTGCTGCGAGAATCCCCAAGCCACAAGGCGAGCCTTGTATCGCTTAATACTGCCATCAGCCTTCTTCTTGAGCTTATAGACCCACTTGCATGTCACAGGGGTGATACCCTTGGGCCTGGGCACCAGAGACCAAGTCTCATTCTTCTCAAGAGCACTCATCTCTTCCTGCATAGCTGAATCCCACTGTTCCACGCCTTTGGCCTTTTCAAAGCTCGACGACTCCCTCTCATCCAAGGGACCAACAAAGAAACACGAGACAAAGCTCACCATGTTTCCTCCTGTATAGCGATCAGGGGCAATGATTGTTCGCTTCGATCTCCGCAACGCCTTACCCTGACTCGCAGTATCTTCAACTGCTTCTTCCCTAGCTCCCCTTCCAGACGTACTCGGAGCATCGCTCCCCCTGCTTCCTGATCCAGAAGCCTCCGCCTCAGAGCTAGATATTGATGGACCACCTGGTGACACAGACAGCTCCACCTGAAGATTTTCCACAGCTTTCTTCGGCTCCTCCACCCTGCTTTCTGGAGCTCAACACCAGAACTTCCCTTGTAAGACGTCACCTCGTCAAACACGACATCGCGAGATACAACAAATCTCCGTGTCTCTGGGTCCATACACTTCTAGCCCTTATTCTGATCATCATAACCCACAAAGACTAGCTTCCTTACTTTCGCATCTAGCTTCATCCGAAGCGCATCTGGAATGTGCACATAGCAGGTGGAACCAAACACCCGAAGGTGCGCCACACTTGGCTTTTCCTTGAACATCAATTCATGCGGGGTCTTCATATTGATGGGACTGAGAGGCATCCTGTTGATGACGTAGGCAGCACAAGACATTCCCTCCGCCCAGAAGGACTTTGGGATACTCTTGGCATGCAGCCAACACTTGCAGGTCTCCGTTAGATGACGGATCTTCCGCTCTGCAACTCCGTTTTGTTGTGGAGTATGCGCACAAGTAAGCTCCCTCCGGATGCCTGCCTTCCTGCAAAAAGTAGAGAACTCACCAGAGGTGAACTCCCCTCCATTGTCAGTCCTCAGCTTCTTAACTCGCAGGCCAAGTCGACCCTCCACAAGCTCCTTGAACTCCACGAACTTGGCAAATGCCTCCGCCTTCTCCTTCAAGAAATATACCCAGACATATCTGGTGTAGTCATCGATCAACACCAGCATATATCTGCTGCCTCCGAGGCTTGGGGTAGCAGTTGGTCCCATCAAGTCACCGTGGATGCACTCCAACGGCACACTACACCTTGTTTGCGACTTGTCAAATGGTAGTCGATGAGACTTGCCGAACTGACATCCCGCGCAAACATGACCGTCTCCGTAGGAAGATAGACTAGGCAGGCCCTTGACCAGACCTCTTACCGCCATAGCATTCAGCTTATCCATCCCTACATGCCCCAACCTCTCGTGCCATATGACAGCACTGTCATTCGTCAACATCTTGTCGACATAAGAACTTGTTGATAAAACGAACAAGTCTTTTTCCCTCCTCCCCACATGAATGACCTCTGCCTTCATCGCTTCAACATTTCGAAGAAACTTCACTTCTGTTGGACCGAATAGAACGTGATACCCAGCGTCAACAATGTTGGTCACGGAGAAGAGGTTTTTCCTCATTCCAGGCACATGATAGACACTCTTCAACGTAAGCGGCCCCCTATCACTGCCCAAGGAAACAACCCCCACCTTCTCGACAGCATGCACGGTATTATCAGCAGTTATAATGACATCATTACCTGAGTACGACTGAGCTGAAGAAAGCTTCGACTCGTCCCCGGTGAGGTGATGACCACACACCAAGTCCACGATCCAGTCCTCCTGATAGTTGATAGGAGCCGCAGCTCCAACAGAAGCCGAGAAGGCTCCTCCCCATCCTCCATCAATATGTCTGGCCTCAGCTTCCTCCTTTCTTGCAGCAGCATGCCCCAGCTGAAGATTCACCCGGCAATCCTTCCTGATGTGACCAAGCTTCCCGCATCTGAAGCACTTGGTTCCTTCTCCCTTCTTCTTCCCTTCAGCCTTAGGAGCATAACCCCTCTCCTGCTGTCCAGAATTTGAAGGCCCATTGCCTCCTCCAGCGGTCTTCTTCTTATCCCACTTCTTCTTCCCTGTGAAGAGAACCTCGCCATCTCCCCCATACACTGACACCCCCGCCATCTGCCTTGCCAGACTCTCCTGCGAAGCAAGCAGATTTTCCAGCTCCAGCAGAGACGGCTGATTTGCCCAACCCTGCACCGACGTCACAAAGGCAACATACTCCTTCCGCAAGCCACGGATGATGTGCCTCTTCAGCTTCGCCTCAGAAATTGGCTCATCAGGATCCAATGCTGAAATCTCGGCGCACAAGTTCTTCATTTTCAGGAAGAACGTTGAGATAGAAAGATCACCCTGAGCCGACCTGGCCAGCTCATTTTCAAGGAATTGAAGTCTTGCCACATTCTTCTTGTTAAACAGCCCATCCAGGACTCTCTAGATCTCAGCAGCTGATCCACACCCCAAGATGTGATCAAATAAATTAGGTGATATTGCCCTTTTCAGGGCGAACTCTGCTTTTGCATTAATCCGCCTCCAATTCCTCACCTCATGACCGTTATCCCTAATCAGGATAACTTCCTCAGTGCTCTCTCCTCCAACCACCTCCCAGAGGTCCTCACCCAGAAGATAACTCTGCATACAAGACCTCCACTTCTTAAAGTTGGTCAAGTTTAGCATCTCAATTCCAAGACCCCTTGCTTCCATGGCTCTACCACTGGTTCCTTCTTCACAAAGGCGATGACAACTATGAGTTAATCACTGCTCTATCCACTCCAACCTGGCTCTGATACCATGTGAAATTTTCCGTAGATCTAGGATTGAGCTGGAATAGTATAACTCAAAGTTCAAGCCAACAACCAGAAGCACATGAAAAACAACTTCAATCTTTATTGATGCTAGCAGAAAACTTCATTACAAGGCGAGGTATACATGTCGAGACATGATTTCGCCAGTACACAAAAAATAGGAGAGAAAATACAACTGAAAGATAACCAGTGGTCTGCCTTCCTGAGACCGCCTGACCGCCCGACCTGACAGTTCGCTCGACTAGAAGACGAGACCGCCCGAACTGCCTGCCAGCGACTTGAACAACACCAACTGAGAACCCGCGATCTGCCACTGATTCTCCCGAACTCCAGCAACCCGCACTGCAAGCCGCGAGACCGCCCTAACACCTTCAGAAAAGGAGATGACCGCTGCTGCCCGCACAATCCGCAGAAGCTGCACAAAAGAAGTTCAATCAGCAAGACCGACCAGTCACAAGAAATGAGACCGCAAGAACTAGCCGCGAGTTCTGCTTACACTTGGTGATATATTTTTGCTGCTACAGTGGCTCCTATTTATAGGCGTGAGACCTGATCCAGTCACCACCCTATGAGATAGAGTCACCGCCCCTTGACCGCGCGACCAGACCGGTCAACCCGCGCAATCAACAAAAGATCCTCCTGCTTAGTGAGCTCTCCGACTTCAACAGAAGCCGCGCGATCATGACAACTCGCCCGGTCATGACACTCACCACCTGTGTTCGCCACCCGACCTCCTCCAGAGACCGCGAACACACCAGGCTGACTAGGACAACAGCTCGCCAAGTCGACCAAACACCTGTGACCGCATATACCAGCTGATCGCCGAAGGACCAGCCATGCGAACACAAACCGGAGACCGCGCGACTAAGAAGACCTTAGTCCACGCGCACCACAAAGAAACTGGACAGCCACCAGACCGGGCTGCCCCCACCACGCGATCACAAGCACTAGATTGCGAGATGACACCAGCTCGCCATGCGATCACACGACCAGAACGCGCGGCCTCACCTCGGCACCCTTGGACAGAAGAACGGCGGTCACGCCGAATAGCCCGCGGCTAGACCAGAGAGGTCAGACAGACAGAGGAGACTGCAAGACCGTGCGGTCAGACCAGACCGCGCGGTCTCCCCCCAGACCGCCAACTCTACAAACTTCCACTTTAACATTTTCAACATGGAAGAGGAAGAAGAGGAGGAGGCAGGCTGGCGTTGCCCTATTGTGACTTCCACCAGGAGTAAGGTCATGCGACAACCACCTACCCAGAGTTTCTGGAGATGAGGAGGATGAGAGTACCAACACATCAGCAACAACCGCTGGTGGGGATCGAGGACTCCCCGGAGAGGGGGAGGATAGGTGCGAGGACCGAGCTGACATAGGAGCTCGGGTGGGGGGGATCAAAGTGATCCACGATAGGGTTGATATTGAGGCAACTCATAAAAGGAGCCACCATGCAATGTTCAAAAGGAGTATCGCGTCGACCTCCCAGAACCCACCCCCTCTAGAAAAAACCACCTTCTCATTAGAAGATATGCCAGATTACGAGGACTCATTCTGCGATGCCATGGTGATCCAGATGGCCATCAAAAACTTCACGGTCTCCCGAATGTTGGTCGACAACCGGAGTTTCATGAATGTAATCTTCAAGAAGGCTTTCAATACTATGTAGGTGGAAGCGAAGAGAGTGCTGGCCGCAGATGGGCCATTGTTTGTGAAAGAATATTAGGTTTGTAGTCTAAATCACATAGAGGGGGGGGGGGGGTGAATAGGTCTTTTTGATTTTTCTTTAAGCACCCTAGCTTATTTCTGATTTCTGGTTTAAGCAAAAGATCAAACACACAGAAAGCACACAAGTATGTATAGAGGTTCCTCAAGACAGGGTGTCTTGAGTAGTCCTCTTTCCCCCTTCACCTTTCTAACAATGTGTTAGACAAGGCCAACTCCTCCAAACTCGGCTCAAAAGAACTTACAACACAGATCCCTTAGGATCTCTCAAGTTTTCTCAAACCCTACCTCAGGCACAGCAGCCCTACAACTCAGATCAGCTCCTGATCCTACTGCTCAGACCTCAGCAGGTCCTACAACTCAGACCACAATAGGTCCTACCTCAGGCTAAATAGCCCTATCGCAGATCAGCTCCTGATCCTACAACTCAGACCTCAGCAGGTCCTACAACTCAGAGGATTCCTTCTCTTACAACTTAGGCAATGAAGCCCTATAACTCAGATCAACAGATCCTACACTCAGGCCTTCAGCCCTACACTCAGGCCTTCAGCCCTACACTCAGAACCCTTAGGTTCCTACAAACTCAGACCAAATGGTCTTACAGCTCAGGCAAAATGCCCTACAGAAAATTGATTTAGAATTATTCTACAGTAGAGGTACTCTCCTGTAGATCCTGCACACACTGTGCTTCCTGTAGCTGAAGACGTTGAATACAACCACAACTTGATCTTCCTCTTCAATAGAGTGATGGAAGATCACCTTGCCCCTTCTGGTGGAGGAGCTATCTTCTTCTCTCGGTTTCTTCTTCTCTTTCAGGGAGCAGGAAGAAAATCGTGAGCAGCAGCCGTCAATGGCGAATGGAGATTTTGCACGCAATCGGCCGGGGGTTAGAAAATGCCCTAACACTTTCTTTTATACTTCTTTTCATCTTCAACGACTCTAATTTGATCTCCCAAGAAGTATGGGAGAGATCAGTGGTCCCCTGTAGCTTTTCTGCAACTTGCCCTAGCCGCAGGTCCCGCCGCCCTACTTGTCTGTAAAGAAGGTCTGCGTTCGACGAACCCGCTTCACTCTGCGTTCGATGAACCTGCTGCATCCTGCGTTCGACGAACAGACTATTGTCTGCAGTTTCTTCTATCTCGTCTCAACGATCGATGAACTTTGTCCTGCGTTCGACGAACGGCTCTCTGCGTTCGACTAACATGCCCTTTGAGCCTTCTCAGCGGCTCCTTCTCTGGTCTCGTCTCAGCGGTCGACGAACAGTGTTCTGTGTTCGACGAACGACACTCTGCGTTCGACGAACACGCCAATTATGCCTTCTCAGTGGCTCCTTCTTTGGTCTCATCTCAGCGGTCGACGAACAGTGTTCTATGTTCGACGAACGGCACTCTGTGTTCGACGAACATGCCAATTATGCCTTCTCAGCGGCTCCTTTGGTCTCGTCTCAGCGGTCGATGAACTTTGTCCTGCGTTCGACGAACGGCCTTCAGCGTTCGACGAACACGCTGATTCTCAGCGTTTGAAGAACTTATCAGCGGAGACACCTTCTTCTCAGTGGATCCGCTGAGATGGCTCCTCGTCTCAGTGGTTTAGACCCTTCATCTCAGCGGTTCTGCTGAGACAAATCTTCATTTCCTTGTAGATGATATCTTCATATCTAAGGGCTTGTTTGGCCCTTACTCTTGAGTCACCTAAGCCTGTTTGACTTACAAAAACAAAGCTTTATGAAATACAATATGTCATAAGTATTGAGAGTGATGCCTCTTCAAATCAAGGTACTATTGAGGGCAATATACCCAACAATCTCCCCCTATTTGAAGAAGGCAGAACATTCCCAATGCTAAGGTACATTAACAACAAAAACATATTGCAATAAATGATCTGTAGCATGTGCCCTAACACCCTAGGCATTTGCCCTATCTAACATTGGCCTAGCCTAAGCATTGGCCCTATCTCCCCCTTTCTGGTTTCTTCAACCTTTAACCTTCTATGGATAGGGAGGCAATATCTATTGATCCTTTTGGATCAACTTATAGGACAACCTATACACTCTTAGCATTTGCCATCTCCCCCTCAACCTGAGCAGGGAATTTGCTCCCCCCAATTGGAAAGCTATTTTCTGTAATAGCAGATCCTGTTCAAATTGAACAACCCATTCTAGTTCCTGGATACTACAGGTAAAAATACAGAGTGCATATACCAATAAACACAATATTATTTTTAGAATCTGAAATATCATTTCAATTTAAATATTTAATATAGACATTTCACACAATTCAACTTGTGATTGTACATGGAATAATTTAAAAAGCATTTCAAGGCAGGTTTTTTCTTAGATGGTCCCTGGGAAGAGCTTTCTCCATCTTCAGACTTTCTCTTCCTAGCTCCAGCAGCAGCCTTGATCTTCTCCTTTACTTTGAAGTACAGAAGAGGCTTGGGAAGATATCTTGTGGGAATCCTTAAAGGAGTTTCCCTTCTCACCATGTTCTCTTTGAGAATCCTTTCCATTAAGGATTCCCTCTCAAGGTGCTTGATCCATTCAGTAGCTGAATAGACATGATCAATGTCCTTTATATGATTACTATGGCTCACCCAGGTATTGACAACAATTGTGTCCAACTCCAGATTGTCATCTTCATGGAGTGGATCCTCTAATTTTTCCATTCTTTTCTGGGCCATATATTCTTCAGCAGTTTGAATGCCCTCTGCCCTTCTCCTCTTTGCTGCTCTCTCATCTTGAATCAGATTTGATTGACTTTGGAAGTCAAAGTCTTCATTTCTGCTTGGATTCAAGATTGGAAGATTCAAAGCAATCCTTGTTCCTTGCAGTACCTTTAAGCTTGAGTCCCACTGAGTTTCATTAACCTGTTTGACCATGGTTAGGATATTTTCTTGAATAACATTGGAAGCATTGTTGACCACTTCCACCACTTGCTTGCTGGCTTCTGCCTGATTGGAGATATCAGCTGGTGGGCAGACTCCATGCTGTTATACAGCTTTATATGAGCACCTTTCAGCTTAGCATTTAGCTTGGTAAGCTTCTCCTCTCCTTCTTTGTCATTGTCCATTATCTTTTTATCTATCTCATAGTGTTGATCCATTATGGATTGAGAGAGAGTCTGGAAGGTGCTGTCCACATCATCCAAAATGTTTTCCTTTGCCTTGTCAATGTGGGACTTGACTTGGCTACATGATGTGTTGACCACTTGTGTCATCCTGGTAACAGCATTCTCCCAGACATTTTGATTCCTGTACAGGTGATTCTTTACATATGTAATGTCTTTAGTGGAATCCCCTTGATGGTCTGCAATATTTTTCAGAACTGTGTGCTGGGCAGCAACAGTGTTTTTGGCCATCTCAAACCATCTGGTCATTTGCTGGAGGATATGAGTAGAGTCATCAGTGACAGTCTTGATTTGAGTATTCAGCTCATCCCTCACAGCATCCACCCTTATCTCCAACCTCTGCTCACTGGCTTGGATTTCTTGAGATAAAGCTGCTCTTGTAGCATTCAGCTCATCCCTAACTTGAGCAGTAGCACCTTGTATCCTTTCAACAACAAGTTCTTTTACTGACAACATCTGACCCTCAATTATGGTTTGAATTGAGTTTAGCAGGTCAGATGTGTCTAGAACAGCAACTGGCCTTTCCTGGGTCACTACTTTTACAACCACCTCTTCAGCTCCACTCAGAGCATTAGCCCTTCCATCATCAGGGATCTGCTCCCCCTCAGATGGGGCATTGTACCTTGAAGATTTGGGGGGGGGGGGGTTGGTTCATGTTGATGATCCCCCCACTAGCATACCCACCTCGTCCTTCATAGGCTGGGTTATGCTCCCCCTCACTTGGGGCATCCATAGATGGAGAATTTTGTCTAGGGTCACCTGAAAAATGATTGAGGAGTTAAACACCTAAACTATACTATTGTTAGAGAGGAGATGTCTAACTGAAATCCTAATTTACCATGGATAGGTGAATTGAGAAGATCATCTTCAGCTTGAGGAACAGCTGGATCAGTATTCATCTGAGTTGGCTCAGGATTGGGTTCAACTCTTCCTTGGGGCTCCTCATCCCCACTTGTCCTGGGGACATCTTCTCCTTCATTCACCATAGCTCTCTTCTTCTCCTTTATCTCAGCCACCATAGAAGGTTGGCTCATGGGGAGAACCCTTGCAGACCTGTCCAAGGTCTTGCTATCTATTCTCTTCAAGTAGTGAATGTTTACACCCTTGAAAGAGGGGAACTGTTCAGGATAAGCTTTCAGCAGGAAGAGAGATAAGATCCTTCCAAGATTTGGAGCCTACAGGCATTGCTTGATCCTTAGGAATAGGACATTTCCCCAGCATGTCCTTTTCATTAAAATGATCCTTACAATCAGCTCAAACATGGGTTGAGAGATTGTATCATGAGAGCCTGGCTTGCATAGGAGTGCCTTTCCCACAATGTCACACAGCAGCTTCCCTTTCTGATTGAAGAATTTTTTTTTCAGTGATGAAGTCTGGGGGTCACTGTATTCACACCACTTCAAGGCATGCTCCTTGTCTTCTGCAGATATTTCCTCTTCTTCCACTCTAGGAAGGTGCAGTACTTTTTCCAGTCTCTTAGGGGACATTTTCACCCTAATTTCTCCAACCTTAGATGTTAGGCCATCCTTAGAAGATGATTGCTTGGCATTTGCAAAGAACTCTAGCACTTCTTGCTTGAAGATCTGAGAGGGTTCAGACAATAAGAAGTCTAGTCCAGCATCAGTAATTAAGGATATAACGCTAAAAATCTCTGGTGAGGCATGGAGAAACCCATCCCTCACCAACTCATAACCCTCTTGCAATTCCTTCGCAATCTTGGGCTCCATCTTAGCCTATTGAGAATAACAAAAACGCTGGGAAGGAAGAGTAGAGATTTCGTCTCGGCGTCTGGAGTGGTGCGAGAGAATGTGAAAAGTCATTTAATGCCTTCGAGAGTTTATATAGTGGGCCAGATTGTTAACCTAATCGACTCAGCGGTTCAGCTGAGATGGTTCATCTAAAGTTTCAACCTAGGGCTAAATTCGTTGAACAGCTAATGTTTTAAAACTAAGTTCGTCGAACTTAAGCACGACATTCGTCGTACCCAAACTTAACCCAGCTTTTTAAGCGTAAATTGAAGCTTAGCTAACGCAGATTTTACTGGTTAATTCTATCATCCTACTTTAACACTATTATAGATAGCATTTGATGATAAATACACAATAGGGAGGAGAAATACTTACCTTGAGGATTTATTCCTCTATCTGATATCAAATTTATGATATCACTCTTCTTCCTTTCATGTGCCATCAGCACACACTGTCCAAGTACCAAATGATGATGAGGCTGGTACTTGAACTATCCTGCAAAACAGAGTTTAATGTTCCTTAGGATCCCAAGATGACTTGGGTCCTAGGTTCTTGTTAGCATAATCAAATGGACTTACTCTAGCTGCACCCTGGGCAGGAAGACTCTTCTTTGCATTAGGTATATTGGGGTTGTACCAGCAATCTATGGCAAAGTGTCCCACTTTACCACAGCACCAACATTCATGAATGTTGTATCTTCTCTTCTGAACACTTCTTGAGGATTGTGCAGTACAGTCCACATGTTCAGGAATAGATACAACAGCATGCTTCCTGTTCCTCTCAGCAATGATTTGACTGAATGTCAATCTATGTGCTGTCTTGATGCTCTTTGTCCTGATGGCATCAGCTTGCAATGACTTGGCAGCCATACAAGATTTGATGGCATCTGACACTGAGCAATTAGACATGTTTACAGATTTGGCAGTAGTCATGTTCTTGACTGATTCAACCTTAGAAGGGCTTGCCTTCTCATTCTTGAATGAAGTGGCTGAAGTACCAAAAACAAATGGTCCATGTTGGGCCATTTGAATTTCTTCATGGGGAGCCTTCATGGCACTCAATCCCATTCCCTTTCTTCCACTATGTGAAGGAGCATTTTCCTTCCTATAGCACCTCTCATTCTTCCAGTGACCATAAATGCTTTCATGGTCATACCTGTTGGAGGGAAGTATCACCTTTTGAAAGGTGGGTTGAGGATTAGCCTTCTCCTTGCTCTTTACACCACTCCCTTCTCCTATTTCCATTTTCTTGAATCCTAGTACTCTCCTATTGGTTTGAGAGGAGAAGGTGTCAATGATAGGAAGCACAGATCTGGGCTTGGAGAATTGAGCCACCATGCTCATCTCCTTCTTAAGTTTTTCCTCAAGGTCCTTGATGACCTTGTTTTTCAGGGAAATAGTGCTAAATTGCACAACAGTTATCCCCTGCAAATGGCTAATTTGTCTACTCATCTGAGCCACCAGGGTGGTAGGTTCAGTGTTGACATCCTTAGTCATTTTGAGGGAAACAATTTCCTAGGCTTGCCTTTGGCAAGCTTCTTGCTCTTCTTCAGAGCCTCCAAAAGAACACCATATTTTTCAATCAATTGATTGAGTTCTTCCTCAGCTTCCATGCCCCTTCCATCAATTGATGGAGGTGCAACAGATTCTGGTCTAGTCTCACAATCAGAAATTGAAGTGGAATGAGATAGTACTTGATCATTGTCAGAAGCATTCTTACTCCCTTCCTCATCAGTGAAGGCCATAAGGCCTAGCTGAACAATGTCTTCTTCATCCTCCTCTTCATCACTATCTGAGTGTGAAAGAGGGGCCCTGATTCCAACCATTGCAGCTAGATAGTCTTCATCTTCTTCTGCTGCATACAGCCCAATGTAGGCTTTCTCTTCTTCATCTGAATCTGAAGATGAAGATTCAGATTCACTCATGCTCTTGCTTTTCTTGGCTAGAAGGGATTGTTCTCCCTTCCTCTCCTTCTTATTATGAGGCTTCTTTTCACCTTTATCTTTCCTTTTGACTGGTAAGTCAGCAATGACATGCCCAGGCTTGCTGCAGCTATACCAGATTATATTGTTAGAAGAATGTTTACCCAGTTTAGAGTCATACCTGTCACCCTTTGGGTGATGTCTTTTTGATTTGCTGCTGTCCTTTTTGTTGTGTGAAGATGAGGAGGGCATGTTTTTCCACTGCTTCCTCTTCATCATCTTCTTGAACTGCCTTGTGAAGGCAGCAAACTCCTCATCAGAGGAAGAGCATCCTGAGGTGCTGACTTCAGGTTCAGCACTTCTCCTAGGAGGAGACACCATCCCGCTTTTGCTTTTCTTGGAGCTATCAGCTTTGAGAGCAACAGATTTCTCCCTTGCTTGAACCCTTGAAGAGGTGTCCTTTTCCTTCCTTGCAGACAACTACATCTCATAGGAGAGCAGCTTACCAAACAGTGTGTGAGTTGGGGTCTCACCTAGCTTGGCCACTTCCCTGATGGCATATATCTTTGAGTCCCAGTATCTTGTGAGGGATCTAAGGAACTTATCATTCAGCTCATAAATGGTGAAGTTCCTTTCATAGGTCCTCAACTCATTCACTATCCTGAAAAATCTTTCATAGCAATCAACTATGCATTCCTGGTTCAGTTGCCTAAAGGCTTCATACTCCTGATTTAGGAGTGACTTCCTGTCATCCCTAACCTCAGCTGTCCCTTCCATGTATACTATCAAAGTATCCCACATTTTCTTGGCAAAAGTGCAATGTTCCAAGTTTTGAAAGGTGGAATCATCAATAACATTGACAATGATGTTCTGGGCCCTTTTGTCCATGGTGAACAACTCAAGTTCATCCTTGGTCAGATCTTTGAATAGTTTGGCCACTCTTCTTGTTAGATCTATAATGGATGCAATGTGAAAGGTATTTCTTCAACTGTAATGAAGATCCTTGGATCAGATGCTTCCATAAACAACCTAATCCTTTGCTTCCATATGCCAAAATTCTCTTTGTTGCATATGGGCAACTTCATGGACCTCATTTCCTTTTGCAATCCAGAGGAGGCCATGGGATTTGATTTGACTATACCTTTTAGGATCTGGTCAGACTGTTAAGTCCTTTTTGACAAACCTGGCTCTGATACCACTTGGAAGAATATTAGGTTTGTAGTCTAAATCACCTAGAGGGGGGGGGGGGGGGGGGGGGTGTGTGAATAAGTCTTTTTGATTTTCCTCTAAGCACCCTAGCTTATTTCTGATTTCTGGTTTAAGCAAAAGATCAAACACACAGAAAGCACACAAGTATGTATAGAGGTTCCTCAAGACAGGGTGTCTTGAGTAGTCCTCTTCCCCCCTTCACCTTTCTAACAATGTGTTAGACGAGGCCAACTCCTCCAAACTCGGCTCAAAAGAGCTTACAACACAGATCCCTCAGGATCTCTCCGGTTTTCTCAAACCCTACCTCAGGCACAGCAGCCCTACAACTCAGATCAGCTCCTGATCCTACAGCTCAGACCTCAGTAGGTCCTACAACTCATACCACAATAGGTCCTACCTCAGGCTAAACAACCCTACCTCAAATCAGCTCCTGATCCTACAGCTCAGACCAAAGCAGGTCTTACAACTCAGAGGTTTCCTCCTCCTACAGCTCAGGCAATGAATCCCTACAACTCAGATCAACAGATCCTACACTCAGGCCTTCAACCCTACACTCAGAACCCTCAGGTTCCTACAAACTCAGACCAAATGGTCTTACAGCTCAGGCAAAATGCCCTACAGAAAATTGATTTAGAATTATTCTACAGTAGAGGTAATCTCCTGTAGATCCTGCACAGACTGTGCTTCCTGTAGCTGAAGTTGTTGAATACAACCACAACTTGATCTTCCTCTTCAAAAGAGTGATGGAAGATCACCTTGCCCTTCTGGTGGAGGAGCTATCTTCTTCTCTCGGTTTCTTCTTCTCTTTCAGGGAGCAAGAAGAAAACCGTGAGCAGTAGCCGTCAATGGCGAATGGAGATTTTGCACGTAATCGTCCGGGGTTAGAAAATGCCCTAACACTTTCTTTTATACTTCTTTTCATCTTCAACGGCTCTAATTTGATCTCCCAAGAAGTATGGGAGAGATCGGTGGTCCCCTGTAGCTTTTATGCAACTTGCCCTAGCCGCAGGTCCCGCCACCCTACTTGTCTGTAAAGAAGGTCTGCGTTCGACGAACCCGCTTCACTCTGCGTTCGACGAACCCGCTTCACTCTGCGTTCGACAAACCCGCTGCATCCTGCGTTCGACGAACAGACTATTGTTTGCAGTTTCTTCTATCTCGTCTCAGCGGTCGACGAACTTTGTCCTGCGTTCGACTAACGGCTCTCTACGTTCGACGAACATGCCCTTTGAGCCTTCTTAGGGGATCCTTCTATGGTCTCGTCTCAGCGGTCGACGAACAGTGTTCTGTGTTCGACGAACGACACTCTGCGTTCGACGAACACGCCAATTATGCCTTCTCAGCGTCTCCTTCTTTGGTCTCGTCTCAGCGGTCGACGAACAGTGTTCTGTGTTCGACGAACGACACTCCACGTTCGACGAAAACGCCAATTACGCCTTCTCAACGACTCCTTCTTTGGTCTCGTCTCAGCGGTCGATGAACTTTGTCCTGCGTTCGACGAACGGCCTTCAGCGTTCAATGAACATGCTGATTCTCAGCGTTTGAAGAACTTATCAGCGGAGACACCTTCTTCTCAGCGGATCCACTGAGACGGCTCCTCGTCTCAGCGGTTTAGACCCTTCGTCTCAGCGGTTCTGCTGAGCCAAATCTTCATCTCCTTGTAGATGATATCTTCATATCTAAGGGCTTGTTTGGCCCTTACTCTTGAGTCACCTAAGCCTGTTTGACTTACAAAAACAAAGCTTTATCAAATAAAATATGTCCTTAGTATTGAGAGTGATGCCTCTTCAAATCAAGGTACTATTGAGGGCAATATACCCAACAGTTTGGTTTCTCGGGGGAGAGGAAGGAGGTCGAGGGAGGAGTCAGGCTCCAAGTGACGTTGGGAGGGGTCCCAAGGAATTGTCGGTTTGTCATAGTCGACGCTCTGAGTAGTTATAACGCTATTTTTGGATGCCCTCTCATCAGCACCTTTCGATTTGTTCCCTCTTCCTTCCATTAATGCCTAAAGTTCCACAGTGGAGGAGTTCATGTCTGAATCCGAGGGGATGCCAAGGTGGAAAGGCAGTGATACGTGACTACCGCAACACCATCTCCTGGATGGCGGAGGCTAAAGAGGTGGATAGGGAGTTGAGGGGACCGGAGGGGCCAGGAGAAGCGGAAGAGGAGGTCTGTGTTCTATAGGAGAAGGTGGAGGTGATGCAGGAGGAGCATGCCGAGCTAATGAAGGTGGAAGTCGAGATGGAGGAGGAGGCCCTAGCCGAAGGGGGAAAGGAAGGGGGTAAATGGGAAGAGCCATCCGGGCTTGAGGCGGTGGAAGAAGTGGTTGAGATGGAGGTCATAACTCGAGAAGGGAAGGTGGAGAAGGTGCAGATCAGCAGAGGCCTAGGTCCAGATGATAGGGAGAAGATGCTGGAGTGCATCCAGAGGAGTATGGACATCTTCGCTTGGAGCGCGACAGACATGCCGGGCGTCGATGCGAACGTGGCCTGCCATCAACTCATACTCGATCCAGGAACTCGGCCCATCCGTCAAAAGAGAAGGACCATTGCCGGCAAGCTATAGGAGGTAATCCGAGAGGAAGTGGAGAAGCTCCTCAAAGCAAGTTTTGTATCGGAGATCCAGTATCCAGGCTGGGTCTCCAACGTTGTCATGGTGAAAAAGGGGGATGGCCGCTAGATAATGTGTATTGATTTCTCTCTTTTAAACAAAGCATGCCATAAGGATTGTTACCCTCTGCCTCGAATTGTCACGCTGGTTGATTCAGCCGTCGGTTTTTCTGTAATGAGTTTTTAGATGCTTTATCAGGTTATCACCAGATCAGGATGCACCCACCAGACATCAAAGATGTCTCCTTCCTCATAAGGGAGGGGTGCTACTGCTATAAGATGATACCTTTTGGGATAAAGAATGCAGGGGCGACGTACCAAAGGATGATAGACTGAGTCTTTCAGGAGCAGAGGGGGAGGAACTTGGAGGTGTACGTAGACAACCTCTTGGTGAAGAGCAAGAGCGTGAGCTCTCACCTCCAGGAACTCGAGAAAACCTTTGCCACTCTACGCAAGCGTAAGATGAGGTTGAACCCCTTGAAGTGCATATTCGGGGCCAGCAAGGGGAAATTTCTAGGTCACCTCCTTACCCCGGCAGGGGTAGAGCCCAACCCGGATAAGGTGAAGGCTATAATGGAGCTAGAATCACCGTGGAATGCCAAAGAAGTCCAACGCATAACGGGAAAGCTCGCAGGATTGAGTAGGTTTCTCTCCCGGGGCACGGGAGAAATGCTCACCCTTCTTCAAAGTGTTGCGAGGCAATCAAAAGTTCGAGTGGTCAAAAGAGTGTGAGGAGGCTTTTCAAGCCTTAAAAAGTCAGCTCATTAAGGCTCCGCTTCTCCAGGGGCCTAAGGAGGGGAAGGCCTAGCCTTGGATCTCAGAGTTGGGGCAGAGGTCGTGAGCTTCGTCTTGGTTTGAGAGGAGGGCAAGAAGCAGCTACCCATCTACTACGTGAGTAGGGTCCTGAAGAAGGCAGAGCTTCGATACCCAGTTTTGGAAAAGCTGGCATTCACCCTGGTTGTCTCGGTCAGGAAGTTCAGGTCGTACTTCCAAGCCAATTTGATCCAAGTTGTGACCAACCACCCCCTTCGCAAAATCTTCGAAGGGGTAGAGCATTCAGGGAGGCTCGCAAAGTAGTTAGTAGAGTTAAGCGAATTCGACATCACTTTTGTCCATCGACTATCGATGAAGGCCCAAGTCGTGGCAGACTTTCTGGCAGACTATGTGGTTGAGATGGAAGAAGAGCAAGCCCTCCGTCACGTCCCCTGGAAGCTGCTGTTTGATGGGGCCTCAGGAATAAACTCTCTGGGAGGGGGGGGGGGGGGGGGTATTGGAAAGCCCCATGGAGTAAAGATAGAGCAAGACGTAGTTATACATTTCCCCATCACCAACAACCGGGCGGAGTACGAAGCAGTGATCGCTGGCTTGCGTCTGGCCCAGGAGCTAGGGGTTTACGATGTAAAGGTCCTCACAGATTCAATGGTGATAGCATCACAAATCAAGGGCGAATTTGAGGCAAGAGAGCCCACACTCATAATGTATTTAATCAAGGTGAGGGGTCTCATCGGGACCTTTAGAACCTTCTCAATCAGGCACATACCAAGGGAAGAAAGTACCCCAGCGGACCAGTTGACTAAGTCAGGTCCTCAGGCCGGAGGGACCTTGACGGATATGTTCCGCCCGTCGATCGAAGAGGGAGAGCTAATGGATATAGAGCGACGACCCTCGTGGAAGGATCCTTTTATGACCTTCCTGGCAATGGGAAAGTTTCCGGAGGAGGTCCCAGATCAAAGGCGCTTCAGGCACAAGATGGCCTACTATATGTTGCATGAGGGGGACCTGTACCGAAAGACCCTCTCAGGACTCTTGGCACGATGTGTATCGAAAGATGAAGTCCCGAGAGCCTTGGAGGAGGTTCACTCTGGCGAGTGTGGCAGTCACTCGGGAAGCAGAACGTTGGAATCCAGGATAATGAGGCAAGGGTACTTCTGGCCAACCCTAAGCAAGGATGCAACAGAGTTCTCCAAAAAATGCCAAAAGTGCCAGCTGTTTGCCCCACTTCAACTCTTGCCAGCTCAGAGGCTAAGAAGCATCACGACACCTTGGCCCTTTGCAATTTGGGGAATGGATTTGGTAGGACCTTTCCCCCAGGAAAGTGGGCAGTGGAGGTTCCTCCTGGTCATGATCAACTACTTCTCAAAGTGGTTGGAGGTCAGGGTAACCTCCCAGGTAATCTGCAGCTTCGTATGGGGGGAAATCATCTGCCGACATGGGCTCCCTCAAACCATAGTCACAGATAATGGGCCACAATTTGCTAGCGAATTGTTCATCAACTTCTGCATCCAACTGGGAATAGATCTCAGGTTCGCATTCGTTCATCATCCCAGGAGCAACAGACAGGTGGAGGCGGCAAACAAGATCATTGTAAACCTGTTGAAAAAGAAGGTGGAAAACTTGAAAGGAAATTGGGTGTAGCAGCTCCCCTCGGTCCTATGGGCTCTAAGGACTACACCCAACACCGCCACCGGCGAGACCCCCTTCAAGCTCTCTCACAGTTACGAGGTCGTCCTACCCGTGGAATTTGAGGTCAAGACACCGCGAGTAAGGGCCGCCAAAGGAGGCAATGAAGAATGGAGAGTGGATAATGAAGAGGAACTACGACTCTCCTTAGATCTGATTGAGGAGGTCCGGGATCCGCCGCCATTCGACAAGAAGAAGTCAAATGCCAGATGGCAAAGTACTTTGACAAGCACATCAGGATCAAATAATTCGAGAAAGGGGACCTCGTATTAAAGGAGGTCAACGCGGTTGGAAGGTCAGCCGCAGCGGGGAAGTTCAACCCCAATTGGGAGGGACCCTATGTTGTCAAAGAAGCCCTGAAATCGGGGGGATATTGCCTCCAGAATATGGAAGGCGAGTCTATCGGTCACATATGGAGTGACGACGACCTGAAACATTTCTACCCTTGAATTCATGTAAAAAGGTAGTTTACTTTCAAACTTAATTTTTCTTCTATATGACGTCATAACTTGTGAGATGAAAGTTTTAAGAGTTGGTCCCGAGCAGACCCGCTGACCAGGCTCTCACCTAGCTGGCAGGGTCATTGGATCACTCGGTGGTAGAATGAAAGTTTCAAAGAAAGGTTGGCCACGAGCAGATCCACTGACCAGGTGCTCACCTAGCTGGCAGGGTCATAGGCTCACTCGGTGGTAGGATGAAAGTTTCAAGGGTTTGCTCCGAGCAGACCCGCTGACCAGGCTCTCACCTAGCTAGCAGGGTCGTAGTCTCACTCGGTGGCAGGATGAAAGTTTCACAGAAATGTTGGCCCTGAGTAGACCCACATACCAGACTCTCACCTAGCTAGCAGGGTCGTAGGCTCACTCGATGGCATGATGAAAGTTTCAAGGGTTGGCCCCGAGCAGACCCACTGACCAGGCTCTCACCTAGCTGGCAGGTTCGTAGGCTCACTTGGTGGCAGGATGAAAGTTTCAAGGGTTGGCCCCGATCAGACCCGCTGACCAGGCTCTCACCTAGCTGGTAGGGCCGTAGGCTCTCAGTGGCAGGATGGAAGTTTCAAGGGTTGACCCTGAGCAGACCCGCTGATCAGGCTCTCACCTGGCTGGCAGGGCTGTAGGCTCACTCGATGGCATGATGAATAGTTTCAAAGAAAGGTTGGCCCCGAGCATACTCGCTGACCAGACTCTCACCTAGTTGGCAGGGCCGTAGGCTCACTCAGTGGTAGGATGAAAGTTTCAAAGAAAGTTAGCCCCGAGCAGACCCGCTGACCAGACTCTCACCTAGCTTATAGGGCTGCAGGCTCACTCAGTGGCATGATGAAAGTTTCAAGGGTTGGCCCCGAGCAGACGCGCTGACCAGGCTATCACCTAGATGGAAGGGTCATAGGCTCACTCGGTGTCAGGATGGAAGTTTCAAGGGTTGGCCCCGAGCAAACCCGCTGACTAGGCTCTCACCTAGCTGGCAGGGTCGTAGGCTCACTCGGTGGCAGGATGAAAGTTTCAAAGGTTAGCCCCGAGCAAACCCGCTGATCAGGATCAAAACTAGATGGCAGGGTCGTAGGCTCACTCGGTGGTGACTCACGATGAAGGCAAAGTAAAGAAGGAAAATTATAGAAAGAAAAGATCAACACAAGGTAAGTCTTTCAGTATGAGGCAGGTGAATGGTGTCCATTAAGAGGGACACTCACCGACGAATGGTGTCCGTCGAGAAGGACACTTGTCGGCGGGTGGGGTCAATCGAGAAGGGCACTCGTACGGCGAACGCACCCAGGGTGTCAACCTACCCCAAAGGATGTAAGAATCATTCCAGACGAGGTGAGCTCTCGGCGTGGTCACGCTCCCGACAGAAATCAACATGGTCGTCTAAGTCCTAAAAAGATATGAACGCGCGCGAATGAGTTGCAATTGTGTGGCGCACCTATGGGGCGAGAGCGCCTTGGTCGCAACCTAGGATTGAGGGTCAGCGGTACGCGAATAAGTAAGTGATACATGAGCACATGCGCGAAAGTGTGAGAACATGGAGGACGACATATGAACGCACAAACTACTTGCGAATGACAGTAAGAGAAGCAAAAAATGAATAAATCAAACTTGGACATGCAAAAATATTTCATTTCATTTCACTTTCAAAGGGGTTTAACAAAAGAGGGATCTCGCATTACAACCAAAACAGAAAAAAATGAATATTTTCAGGAGGTGACGTCGGACTTCTTGATGGAAGATCCACTGCTTGCGCCTGAAGACCGGGCGTAGAGCTCGGGCAGTACGTGGCGAGCTGTGATCCTCTCGCCCCCTTCTTTCAGGAGCCCGACACCCCAAAGCACATCCAACGCATGTTTCGCTGCTCCTTGAGTAGTCTCCCGCCTCAACGCCTCGAGCTCATCGTTGGTGTATTGATGTCAGGTGTCATTCTCTACAGGAGGCAATGGAATAGCGATGTCTCGCAGCTGTCGGTTCTCGGCCTGCAGCTCCTTGACCCGGTCCTCGAGGGTGGCCAATCACATCCCCAAGATGTCGGAGTTGGCTGTATCCTGCAAGAAAAGAAAGTGTTAGCACCAGGGCAAGAAAGCAGGAAAGTGTGAAATCTTGAATCACTATGAAGGATCGTACTCACCACTCGGGCTGGGCGGCTGGCGAGAAGGGATTCAATGGTTGCCAGCTGCTGCTTCAGGGCCACGACTTCAGCATAGGCAAGACCATGCGTCCTCTCGACCTCGGTCAGGTTCTGCGCAAGAGTATGCTTCGACGTGAGGACATATGTGCGAGCTCGAGAGATCGCAAATAAACCCGTGTGGCCTCATGTGCGAGCGTTTGGGTGGACTTAGCGTCATAGACCAAGGCATCCTCTCGGTTGTAGAGCGCGAAAGAGATGCTGTAGGCCTCGCTGCTGGTGGTCTCCTACTCCATCCAAGTCGGAAGGAGGGTAGATATGGAGACCTGGTTGGCCTTTCGATCCCACTGAAGCAGGCGCTCGCCCACTCCATCTACATTTTTCTCGCCCAGGGCGAAATTTGAATGCCCTCTCGGCGATGGTCCCGAGGAAGACCCTGCCGACGCACTGGTGGTCTTGACCATCGTGTACGCCATGACCGGGGCACTCGGCTCAGGGGTCTCGGCGATGACTGCCTTTCCCTTGGCGGTTGAAGAAGGCTTGGACCGCTTAGAAGGAGAACCGGTAGCCGTGTCAGGCTTCCGCTTTTGGCCACTGGGCTTTGAGGAGCCCAGATCTATGCGGCAGGCTTCGGCGGTGGACCGAGCAAGAGTCAGGGCGGCGTCGGGAGTCCCCACACTCGCATTCAGCGGGTGGAGGGGAAGATTATAAGGCCACCGAATTTTTGATAATTTAATAAATTATATTTTAGCGTAATAATGGCGTAAGGGCGTTACGTTAACGTGAAGTTAGCCGTGTTTGCCAAAGTGTAGAAATTTCTGAGATTTGAAAATTTGAAATAATTAATTTAAGCGAAATTGTCAAGTTTCGTGGCGGTAAATTATGAAAATTAAATTATAACTCATAATCGGCTTGTCAAACTCTAATTTTGACTTCGCCGTTGGTTTCGGAGGACCGGTATTTGCCTTCGGTGCGATTTTCATCAAAATCCGGGTTAGTCTTGTCCAAATCATAAGTTTAAGGCTAAGAAATCATTATAATTTAATATTAAATTATGTCTTTTAAATCCTAGTATAAAAGGAACTTTGACAAAAGTTAGGTCATAATTTCCTTCTTCTTCCCGTTTCTGCCGAACCAGAGCCGCGAGATCGGAGAAAAGTCGCGACTTCCTTTGTGCTTCCGTCGGCAATGGTGTACGATCTAGTGCACGAGATCCTTATCTAAGCATAGATTCGGAAAGCTCTCGTCGAGATCTTCATGTGCGCGGTGAGTATTTTCGATTTCGTGAGGTTTTGGGGTTGGAGTGTTTGGCTTTAGGCCTTGTTTCCCTTTCTAATCCTTCAGAAATCCTTCGTAGGAGCTTTCTTTTGGCCGATCTTGGTCGTGGGGGGTTCGAGAGGACTGTTTCGAAGAGGTTTGAGACAAGTGGTGGACTATCCCCCCTTGCCACACTTTCTTTTCATTTAAACTATCTTCCTTCCTTATTGCTTAGATAAGTATCTTTTGTATTGATTCCCTTTCTTCTTTCTTTGAAAATTTTGGGTTATAGCAAAATTCGTCGATTTTAGTTAAGTAAAATTCGTCGAGTATACTCATGAAATCGTCGAGACAATTCATGTAGTTAGGTGAGAATTTGTCGAGTAATTTCGACGAATTCGTTGAGTGTTAGCGATTTGTCTAGTGGACAAGCTAGATATCTAAGTAAATTCGTCGAGTGAACAGTAGATTCGTCGAGTCCTTACGTGTAAATAAGCCTGAATAACTTAGCCAGCTTCCTCGAGTGTATTCGTAAAGTCCGTCGAGTATTAAGGTAATTCGTCGAGTATATACGACGAATCCGTCAAGTGCAAAGTGAATTCGTCGAGTGTTTTCAACGAATCCGCAGAGATCCTACCGTCGAGAAGTTCCTTCGCGACGTCGAAATAGAAAGTAGAATCGTCGGGTGTATACGATGAATTCGTCGAATTGTAATTCGTCGAGTCAACTCGACAAATTCGTCGAGTCAACTCGACGAATTCGTCGAGTGAGCAGTGTTTTCGTCGAGTATTCTTAATGTTTGTTGAGTGCTTTCGATGAATCTATTATGAGGTTGTACTTGGAAAGGTTATGGGTTTTTCTGTGGTGCCAGTTGGATCAAGGTATTGTGAATTGTATTCCCAGTTGGATGTTTTTGGACTGTTGGGTGGGTTGGACCAGCACCACCACCACAGTGTTTTTTTTTCTTCCCTGGACGTGTAGACTATTGGTTGTGTGGGCGTAGCCACCTCCATGGTACTTTTGTTCCTTGGATGTTTTGGCCTGATGGTTTGTGTTGGAAAGAATGCCATCGCCTTAGTACCGTTTAATGACTGGGATAATTATTTCACTTCTTGAGCTAATCTGTCATTTACCTTTATTTTGGTTATGCTAAAGTTGAATCTTGACTGCACTTTGTGTAAGTCTTCCCTGTTGAATGCTAATCTTTTTCCACTTATTTGTTGTTGTATCACAGCTATCTTCTTTCTGTTGGGTTAGTAACCCTATTTTGAACTTGCTAAGTTCTCCTATTTTCTTTATCTTATCGATTTGCCATTGTGCTGAGGTGTTTTTTTTTCTTTAAATGCCTCAGGGTTGGACCAATAGCGGTTGAGCAGAGCAAGGCAGGACCTTGCAGTCCTTTAACTATTTTTCTTTCCCTCCTTTGAGAGGTATTTTTTGTTGAATTCTTCTGGCTTTGACCATTACTATGGGTTCGTGTCAGTTTGTTGACACCCATAGTATGGTTTTTTCTTCCTGTGTTAGACTGTACTTTCCATTTATGCTACTACTGTTACATTGTTGTTAGTGCAATGCTCTCTGGGAAGGATTTTTGCTAGTTTTCATAGTAGACATTTTTATATAAATAAAGCTGCATATTTGTCCATACATTCCATCTTTTCAAACTAATAACCCACTATTTTGAAACGCGTAAAAGTTCCAATTATACCTATTCTAAATCTAGGAAGTGCATACCATTAGTTTTCTAGTTGAGTTCTCATGTTCATATAGGACGACTTAAAATAAACTATGTATTTTCCGCTGCGTATATTTATACTTTCTTGGTTGTGGACTAGATGATCCACCAAACTGAGGGACACGGTGTTTGTAAACTTCAACTTAAATTATGTTTTAAACATAAAGTTTATGTCTTTTAAAAAGAAAGCTGTGAAGATATAACTGCCTGAGCATCTGCAGATGTCCCCTGCACGGCGTGGCATCATGACGCGTATTTTCTCTCACTCTGACGTTATATTTATATATCGAGAAAATGCAGGTTGTGATAATTGGTATCAGCGGGAGGTTTGATCGGTTGTTGGATGGTTAGTCAAACAACCATCTGTATTAAGAATCTGTTTCATTGCATACACACACCGAAGTGTCATCCGTATGTCTTGGTTGAAGCATGAACACTACACTCATAGCATGATAAGAAATATATGGGGCATATTATGTAGTATGGGATGCATAAATATGTGTCTGTATATGGATCCTCATAGGTGTGACAATATGTGATTGTTAAGTTGTATGAGCGGCTTAACCTTATTGTTGGGTATTGTATCCACAATAGCCCTGATTTGAAGAAGTCCCCTTCAAACTAGGATGAATTGTAATTGTATTTGATTATGCACTTTAGCTGTGTTGTGACAGGTCATTCCACTCTAGGTACAAACCAATGTCAGGTTTCAATGAGTCGTCAAACACAGGCTTGTGCAATGTAATCCCTCATTGTATAGACCAAAGTGTTAGCTCATGTGAGATCTCTCTATTGGGATGTACCTCATTTCCTAAGTGCAAGAGAAGGAGGACTGGAGCTGATGGTGGACTTTTCATAAAAAGGGATTTTTCCCAAGTTAAATTCGGTTATATCATTCAGAAACATATAGTCGAATTCGACTATATAGTTGGGATGGATATAATCGAATTCGGTGTTTCATAGTTCGAAATTTCCTTGAAGAATTAGAATAACCGAATTCGGTTATTGCAATTCGGTTATTGCCATTCGGTTATATCATTTAACCGAATTCGATTCGGTTATTGCCATTCGGTTATACCATTTAACCGAATCGGTCTGCAGTAATTCTTCCGGTTCGTTTTTGAATGCGCGTTTCCTAGGGCTTCTCCTGTGTACAGTACACGTGGAGTTAGATCCATAATTCGCTCTTATGACCGTTGGAAGAAGACTCTATAAATACCTAAGGTTTATTTCCAGATAACTGGAATCGAGAATTGAAAAAGAAATCGCACATTACTTCTGACGGCCGACTGTTCTCACGCAAGTGTTTCGTCTCCGACAAAGCCAGCGATTCTTGTTTCGTCTTCTAAAGATTCAATCGACAAGATCAAGATCCGATTAGCTCTCATCTTCTGTTGATCAAGTCGATTCAAGTTCTCAGATCTAGCTTCAAATCGTTTTCAAGATTTCTTCATTCTTCATTCACAAAGGACTGAAGTTCAATGCTAAGAAGAAGAAATCTATTTCTTAAGATCTGAAGAAGAACTTCATCTGAAGTTTAAGAAGATTGTTTCCAATCTAAGTTGTGTTGTAATAAACAATTTATAAACTTTGTAGGAAGCTTGCTTCCGAGTGTTGTGTAGATCCTTGGTTAAGGATTGAGTTGTAGGAGTTGTTGTTACTCCGAGTTGTAGGAGTGGTGCACTCCGAGTTGTAGGAGTTCTTACTCCGAGGTGTAAGATTTGTTATAATCTGAGATTGGTGAAGTAGCCGAATCTAGCCTCGAAGAGCTAGATAGGCGAGGCGGGAGAGAGGAGTACCCACATCGGGGAACCTCTATAAAATCCTTGTGTCTGTGCTGTGTTTTTTTATGTGCTTTTCTGTGCTATTTTTTAATTCCGCGTAAAGACATAAAATCCACCTATTCACCCCCCTCTAGGTGATTTAGGCCGCAACTAGATACTTTCAATTGGTATCAGAGCCAGGTTGTTCGCTATAAGGTTAACACCTTGAACAAGACCTCCTTATCTAGTTGCCTGAGCAAGTATGTCTGGCATGGATAAGACCAAGGATTCCGTCAAGCTTCCAGTCTGCACAAAAGAGAATTTTCCTATGTGGAAGGAGAGAGTCAGATTCTTCATGGAGGCTGCTGATCCAAGAATATTTCAGATTGTGGAAGAAGGTCCTCATGTTCCTATGAAACCATCTTCCATAAACTCTACAATTATGGTCGCCAAGAAGATGCTGGAACTCACAAAGGATGAGATTGCACTGGTCTCTCTGGACAAGAAGGCAAAGAATATCATTGCAGGTGCAGTCGATGATTCCATGTTGCAGAATCTTCTTCACTGCAAGTCCGCCAAGGAAATGTGGGACTCTCTGGTTGTTCTGATGGAAGGAACAGATGAAGTAAGGGATGATCGAAGATCATTGCTGAACCAAGAATACGAAGCCTTCAAGCAACGCTCAGGTGAATCCATTTCTGATACTTATGAAAAGTTCTTTAAGATCGTAAATGGTCTTAGGAACTATGATCGTGAATTCACTACTGGCGAACTCAATGATAAATTTCTAAGATCGCTGACCAAAGAATGGGACACTAAAGTTATAGCCATTAGAGAATTCGGAAAACTCGGATCAACGGAGCCACAAATGTTGTTTGGGAAGCTCTTGTCCCATGAATTGAAGTTGAACACCCGTAAAGCTGAAGAAGAAGGAACCAGAGCCTCTGGAAGGGAGAAGTCCACTGCACTTAAAGCTGTAAGTTCAAGAAAAGGCAAGGCTCTCTCACCTGTCAGGAGATCCTCCTCTGATGAAGATAAATCTGATGCTAGCCCCTCAGGCTCAGAAATGTCAGATGAAGAGTTCTCCTTACTCTCCAAGCAGTTCAAAAAGTTCTTTAACAAACAAAGGAACTCGAGAGGTCAAACCTCGTCTTCTCGTCATAGAAGATCAAACCGTAATGAGGATCATCACAAAAAGAAGCATGAAGATGACAGGTATAAATCTAAACCTAGTAAACATTCTTCTAACAATATCGTTTGCTATTGCTGTAATAAGACAGGACACATGATTGCGGAGTGTCCATACAAGAAAAAGGAAGGCTCAAAGAAAGAGGATAAGAAATCCTACAAAGGTAAAAGGAAAGAAAAGAGCCTCATTGCAAAGAAGCCAAAGACTTTGAGTGACAGCGACTCAGAGGTGTCAAGCACTGATGAAGAAGCCTACTTTGGGCTTATGGCACAAACGGATGATGAAGCAAGCGACACCTCATATAAGGCAAAGGTAAATCTTCATACTCCTCTTTCTGCCTCTGAGTGTGAAACTGCATCCAGAGAAAATGAAGACTATTATTCACAGGATGAGTCAGAATTAATGACTCAGTACAAAGCTCTTTTGCAAAGTTTTGACAAATGCCGCAAGGTTGTCAGATCTCAAGCAAAGGAAATTGTCTCTCTCAAGAACGTGGAATCGGCTCTGAGAGAGGAAATCGAAAGATTAACTCCCCTCGGAAATGAAGTCCAATCCTTGAAGGAGGAATTAAGAAGCTCTACTGAATCATCAATTCTGAAAGAGAAACTTATAACTGAACTGGAAGAAAAGCTGGTGGCAGAGAAGAAAATATCAGAAAGCTTCAACAAGCCAAAAAATGTTCTTCCTCTTATTTATAAGTTCTCCACTCCTGGGAAAGCTAGTGGCATTGGTCATGAGGTTGAAAGTAGTAAGGCTGCCGAGATAAAAGCCAAAAGAGGTAAAGGGAAGGCTGATCAAAGTCAACCTTCATTCAAGAAGGTCGTTTTTCCGACAAACCCGCTTGACTTTGAAACATCCTATGGTCATCTCACTAGACCAATACCTGTTGAATCTAGCAATAGATATCAGGGATGGAGCCGACCTCGAAACTTTGACTCAACTCCTTTCAAGGCGCCTTATGAAGAAGTAATTCTCAAAGACCATGGTCCCTTTGTTCATGGATCAGTTGCAAAGAAAGCACCAAAAGTTAAATCTGTTAGTGCTAAGCCTAATGAGAAGATGGAACCCTGTGTTTGCTGCAAACACGAGGCATCCATCTCTAAGAAGGTTGCTCCTACTAGACCTCCCGTTCAAAAGGTAAAGCAGGAGAACAAGAGAAGGTACAACCGATTTGATTGTTGGTGCTGTGGCAAAGTTGGTCACTTCGCCATAGATTGCTGGTTTAATTACAGTTATGTTAAGACCCCACGAGGTAACAATGCAAGAGCGACTCCTCGCACTGTTAACACTCAAGTTGGTGGTCATCTGACAAGAAGCCAAGGACCCAAATCTGTTTGGGTTCCTAAGGGCAATTGATTATTGATTGCAGGTATGTCCAAAGGCCAACTCAAATCCAATATGGTACTTGGACAGTGGATGTTCTCGGCACATGACCGGAACAAGAAGTTTGTTACAAGAGTATACACCCGTGAAAGATGGTCCAAAAGTTATTTTTGGCGGATCTGATCGGGGAATCACTAAAGGCTACGGTATGATCACTAATGGTACAGTCTCTTTCACAGACGTGGCTTATGTTAAAGGATTACAACATAATCTCATTAGCATAAGTCAACTTTGTGACAAAGGCTATATGGTAGAATTCTACAAGGAAAAGTGCTTGATAAAGTCGTCTGATACGTCAGAAACCATTTTAACAGGCACTCGGAGTAGAAATATCTTTTGTTTAAATTTTCTTTGTTTAGACTCTTCTACCCCAGTGTGTCTTTTAGCAAAAGATAGTGCATCTCTCTGTGACCAGTGGCACAAGAGACTAGCACATATTAATTTCAAAACATTAAGTATGTTATTCTCTCGCAACTTAGTTCGTGATGCTCCAGATGTTAAGTGCATTAAAGAGAGACCTTGTCATGCCTGCCAAATGGGTAAGCAGACTCGGGCTACCTTTAAGAGCATTATTGGCAAAGATTCCACCAGATGCTTATATCTGCTCCATATGGACTTGTTTGGTCCCATGCCAATCCGAAGTTTAGGAGGCAAGTCTTATACGCTGGTTATTGTTGATGATTACTCACGCTTTGCTTGGGTATTCTTTCTGAAACACAAGTCAGACACCTTTGACTCGTTCACCACATTCGTCAAGCAAATTCAGAATGAACTGGAATGTTCTGTGGTCAAAATCAGAAGTGACCATGGTACAGAATTCAAGTCTGGGGCTATGACCGAATTTTGTGAAAGCCTAGGTATCTTTCATGAGTTTTCCTCTCCTCGTACTCCACAACAAAATGGAGTAGCTAAGAGAAAGAATAGAACACTCATAGAGGCTTGCAGAACAATGTTGAGTGACTCTTCTCTCCCAGAATACTTCTGGGCTGAAGGAATCAACACTGCCTGCCACGTGCAAAACAGAGCACTAATCAACAAGAACCATCATAAGACCCCTTATGAACTCCTGAAGGGCAAGAAGCCAACCTTGTCTTATTTTAGAATCTTTGGCAGTAAATGCTTCGTGCTTAATAACGGGAAATATTACAAAACTAAGTTTAGTGAAAAATGTTTTGAAGGTATTTTCGTAGGATATAGTAGCCATAGTAGGGCATATAGGATTTTCAACAAGAAAACCCTGGTTGTAGAAGAAACTTATAATGTTATATTTGATGAAACTAGTATGCTTCAAAGCAGTTCTTCTAGTGTTTTTGTTGAAGATGCAGATGCAAGGTTCAAGGACATAAACTTGGAAGAAGCTGTAAAGGAAGATGCTCCAAAGTCTGTTGAAGTCAACATTCCATCCGCACATGAGGAAGATGAACCTCAAGAAGATGAAGATGTACCGGAAGTGCAGGAACTCCGTGGAAATCCAAATGCTGGAATGTTCCGACACTTAAGGGACCATCCTGCAGAGCAAATTATTGGAGATACCCATGTTGGTGTAAGAACAAGAAGAGGTACAGCTAATGAAGTTTTACACTTAAGTTTTCTTTCACAGGTTGAGCCAAAGAAATTCGATGAAGCAAAGAATGATGCTTCATGGATCATAGCAATTGATATAAAATTTTACGGTTTTGAAATTTTAGTGAAGGGTTGAGATTTTTTCCAAAACTATATCCGATAAAGGCAAGTGTACCTTATCGTCTATAGTATAGGATATTAAGAAATACCAAGGTCGTATTCCACGGGGCGCGTTGATTACTTCTACTTTGAGGAAAGTCACTATTATCTTATCTAATGATATTTTGGGGTTTTGGTTCTTAGCTAAAAAAAAGAGAAATTGCAAGCTAAATTAAGGGTTTAGATGATGATAAAAGAGGCTAGTACTCAATCAAAAGTCACCTTGGAGTGAGAAAAGACAAGTAAAAAGAAATTAAATCTAATTCCGTTTAAATTGAACTACTTGACCGTGGAGGTTCCCGAAGCTCGAACATGCCTCTCTCGAGGTTAATGCCCAACTAAGATTAGGAAAAATCAACCGGACTCTCGTCCTATAATTGATTACCTAAAACTTGCTTTACGAGGTGAACCCCACTATTGGATTTGACTCCAATCCGGGAGATTTACGTCATCCTCTCTCGAGGGGTGCGTGCAACTCTCTTTACCCTTGAGTGATCGATTCATACTTTGAGCCTCTCGGCTAACTAAATATGAAAACTTAAGCGAAAACCATATATCGAAAGTATGGCCTCACTAATTAAAAATCAAGGATAATTCAAGTGTTTATAAAAACGAAAAAAGAAAACTTTAGAAAATCATAACTTGTCTAACTCATCCTCGGATCATTTTGATCGAGTACTAATGAGGATTAGTTAATCATGGTGGAGGGGGAAGAGGAAGAAAAATAAAAATGCATATTAAGAAATTTTAGCTAAGAAGGAGACAAAATAAAGAGAACAAACTATTTTTTTATTTAAATGAAAAACTATTACAAGACTTAAGAAAGGAAATTGCAAGCTAGGAAAAACAAGATTACAAGCTTAAACTAGACTATTGCACTAAAGGAAAGCTAATACATTGCATTAGAAAAGGAAGAGAGCATGAAAATAAAGAGACATGAACATAAACATGAAAAAGGAAAACTACTCAAGATTGGCTCCAGCAGCACCTTCCCCACTCCAAAATTCTGAACCCTGGACTCAAGGAGAGCCTCTGAATTTATAGGCAAAATTTTCAAGTTACACGCCCTCGGTCACGGGCGTGTCCAAGGGCGTGTAATCACTGTAACATTGGATCCGGCAGCGGCGTGGGCTTGGCGTGACGGCGGGAGAAAATCGGACATGTCACGGGCGTGACATATGGGTCACGGGCGTGACTTAGGACGGCTTCATTTAATGCGGCATGGGCTAGGCAGACCGCGCGGCGGCGTGCTTGGATCACGCGGGAAGGTCACGGGCGTGACTTATGGGTCACGGGCGTGACTTTGGGTCACGGGCGTGACTTTGGTTGACTTCTCAACGGCAACTTCTCGTCTCGACGGCAGCTCCACGCGGCAGATTCTAATATTACACGCCCATGGTCACGGGCGTGACTTTGGGTCACGGGCGTGACCTGGGGCGTGACTGGGTGTGGACTAGCTCAACAGCACGGCTGCGACTCTGGACTGATCTTCAGGTTACACGCCCTTGGTCACGGGCGTGACCGAGGGCGTGACATGTGATTTTTCCCGATTTGTCCCAGAAATCTGCAAATATTAAAATTAGGCTAAGTTAGAATCAAAATTACAAAAAGAACTACTTATAACCTAAAATTGACATAAAAAGGAAAATTCAAATTAAATAATTACAAAATTTTCTATTAAAAACTTATATAAAAACTACTTTATCAAATACCCCCATACTTGAGGTTTTGCTATTCCAGAGCAAAAGTGTGAGACATAATTTATAAGACATCCTTAAAAAAAAAATTTTTAATTTAAAACTAAAATTTCATTTAACCAAAAGTTAAGTTAAGAGTAAATTCAAGGGGGAGTTAAGTCCTAAATTATGATGATGAATTGAAAAGAGGGAAAAAATGTTTTAGGCAATAACTTCTCAAGAAAATTAAGTAGTTTGACAAAATTGTAGAAATTATAAAACTAAATTAAATTAAAATTATAAGAACTCTATCTTAAAAGAATCTTAAGGAAAAGTAAATTACTAAATATTGCTCTCTCCATAATTTTCAACTAAAACTAGAACAATGATAATTGGCTAAGGGTGATTTCATAGAATTTGGCATAAGAAGAGAAATTTTTGAATGGAGGAAATGGAATTTATCATGAAATTTCCCTCTTTTTTTTTTCTTTTCTCTTTTTTTTTTTTTTTTCTCTTCTAATAAAAACCCAAAATGTATATGGTTTAGGAGTAATGAATTTTATCCTCTTACTCCATGCCATATAATCTTTTCAAATATTTTGGGTGCATATGTTTTAGGGAATAATGAATTTTATCCTCTTATTCCCATGACATATGATCTTTTAATACACATTTTTTTTTATGCCATCAAAGGGGGTAGGGTAGGGAAAAAATAAATCTAGCTAGTTTTAAATCATATTGAGAGCAAATTCTAGTAAAATTAAAATTCCTAAGATCTAAGAAGTTAGAAGAAAGTATAATTGAAATCTAAAGAGGTTTAGGAAATTTACTACAAAATGAAGCCATTTAAAAATAAAAAGAGAAGTCATGCTAACAAAATTCTCTAATCAATTTAAAATCATAAGATGATTCTTAAATCAAGATTACCTCAAATTTAAAATTAACAAACTATGATAAGCAAAATTTTAGCCAATTAAAAACTTAAACATGCTTATAAACATTCTCAACTAGATTTCTAAGAAATCACAAAAACAACAAGGAGGGAAATAAGAATTTTTTGAATTTTTGATATTATCTTTTTTTTTTGAATTTTTCTCATTAAAAACTATTTACAAGGAAAGGAAACTAGATTTAAAACTTAACAAATTTTTTTGCAAGTCTTGGACTTCCCAAGGGCTACCCGGTGAAGGGTTCGCAAGGTACTAGGAGGTGTGATGGGATAAAATCCCAAACGTCCCTTTCCAAGATTTAAATTTTTCTGTTTTCTATTTTTTTTTGAGTTTTGGGTTTTACAAGTGCTAAAATAGAAGAAAAACATAAGAAAATATATATATATATTTTTTTTTTTTTTTTGAAAATTTTTTAATTTAACAACTATTTACAAGAATTTACAAAGGGCTATTCACACCCCCATACTTAAAGTTAAACATTGTCCCCAATGTTTAAAAATAAGTATGAAGTAGGAAAAGATAAAAAAAAAAAAAAAAAAAAATGCAAAAACGAAAGAAGAGAAGGAAAAAGGGCTTCCCTGATTTTTTTGAAGCTTTTGTGGGGAAGCCGCGATTACCTGCAAAAGTTGTTAAAGCAGAAAAGAAGAGACGAGAGAAAATAACAAAAGATAACTTTGGGGTGCCTCCCAAAAGCGCTTTGTTTAAGGTCGCGTAGCTTGACCCACTTGCTGATTATGTTATATGATGAAGAAAAATCGCATCACTCTTGTCATTAGGTACGTCTCCCGGAAGATACAATTTAAGGCGGTGCCCGTTAACTTTGAAGGAGCCTTTTTCCGGGTGGGAAATTAGGATTGTCCCATAGGACCAAACCTCTTTAACAATAAAGGGTCCGGACCATCGGGATTTTAATTTTCCCGGAAAAAGGCGAAGGCGAGAATTATAAAGGAGGACGAGATCGCCCGGCGAAAAAGTTTTCGGAAATTTTATATGTTTATCGTGATAAAACTTTGTTCGCTCCTTATATAATTTATTGCTCTCATACGCATTCGCTCGCCATTCATCTAACTCGTTTATTTGAAACTTCCTTTGTTCACCCGCTAAAGTGGAATCGAGATTTAAAAATTTAAGCGCCCAAAATGCGCGGTGTTCTAATTCGACCGGAAGGTGGCAAGCCTTGCCATAGACCATTCGATATGGTGTACAACCGATAGCGGTCTTGTACGCCGTACGATAGGCCCAAAGCGCGTCATCGAGCTTTATTGCCCAATCCTTCCGATTAATAGAAACCGTTTTCTCTAAAATTCGCTTTAATTCTCGATTAACCACTTCGACTTGGCCGCTCGTTTGTGGGTGATATGCAGTGGATAGTTTGTGCGTGACACCATATTTTGCTAAAGTTTTTGTGAATTGAGTATTGCAAAAATGGGTGCCCCGATCACTCACAATAGCGCGCGGAGTGCCAAATCGAGAAAATAATTTTTTTAAAAAGTTAACGACGACTCGCGCATCGTTGGTGGGGAGAGCTTGCGCTTCCGCCCACCTTGACACGTAGTCGACCGCCACTAGAATATACTTATTTGAAAATGAAGGAGGGAGAGGACCAACGAAATCAATGCCCCAAAGATCGAAAATCTCGCATTCTAAGAAAATATTTTGGGGCATCTCATCCCGGCGAGAGATGTTGCCCGACCGCTGGCAGCTGTCGCAAGTACTCACAAGGGTGTGAGCATCTTTGAAGAGCGTGGGCCAATAAAAGCCTGCCTCCAGCGCCTTCCTCGCGGTTCGGTTCGAATGATAATGACCACCGGATGGTCCCTCGTGACAATGTCGTAAAATTTTAAGACCCTCCTTACTCGAGACGCATCGTCTTACCACTTGGTCTGCGCATACACGGAATAAAAAGGGATCCTCCCAAAAGTAATTCTTTAAATCAGAAAAGAATTTCTTCTTTTTCTGACTCGAGAATTCTTTTGGCAAGACCCGGGCTACTAAATAGTTAGCCAGATCTGCAAACCAGGGGGTAGACGACGTATTAATATCTTCGAGAGCGAGGAGGCGCTCTTCGGGAAATTTATCATCGATGTCAGATTCTATCAAAACTTCCGAGGCGGGGTTTTCTAAACGGGAGAGATGATCGGCCGCCAAGTTTTCGGCTCCCCTTTTGTCCCGGATCTCTAAGTCAAACTCCTGCAAGAGGAGGATCCATCGCAAAAGACGAGGCTTGGCGTCCGATTTGCTTAAAAGATACCTAAGTGCGGAGTGATCCGTGAAGACAATAACTTTTGAGAGGGTGATATATGACCTAAACTTATCGAAGGCAAAAACGATCGCTAGAAGCTCCTTTTCGGTTGTGGTGTAATTCGCTTGTGCCGACGTGAGTGTTTTGCTCGCATAATAAATAGGGTGGAAATACTTACTCACCCGTTGGCCTAAAACGGCACCAACCGCAATGTCACTCGCGTCGCACATGATTTCAAAAGGAAGCGACCAATCCGGCGCGACTAGAATCGGGGAGTTTATAAGTTTCTCTTTGATGAGTTTAAAAGCCAAATGGCATTCATCGCTAAAAATAAACGAGGATTCTTTTTCAAGAAGGTGGGTTAACGGCTTTGTGATTTTTGAAAAATTCTGTATAAAGCGCCGATAAAACCCCGCGTGGCCTAGGAAACTACGAATAGCTTTTACGTTTGTTGGAGGGGGAAGTTTTTCAATCACTTCGATCTTGGCCTTATCGACCTCGATCCCCATGCCCGAAATTTTATGACCAAGGACTAGCCCTTCCTTGACCATAAAATGGCATTTCTCCCAATTAAGTGCTAAATTCGTTTCCTCGCATCGCTGCAACACGCGCTCAAGATTTTTTAAACAATTTTTAAATGAATTTCCGAACACGGAAAAGTCGTCCATAAACACTTCCATCACCTCCTCTACTAACTCGTCAAATATTGCCAGCATACATCTTTGGAATGTAGCTGGCGCATTACAAAGACCAAATGGCATCCTTCGATAAGCGAAGGTGCCAAAGGGACAAGTGAAAGTGGTTTTCTCTTGGTCCTCGGGCGAAATCGGTATTTGAAAATATCCCGACAAACCATCGAGAAAACAGTAGTAGGAGTGACCTGAAAGGCGCTCTAAAATTTGATCGATGAATGGTAGGGGGAAGTGATCCTTACGGGTGGCATCATTTAGTTTTCGGTAATCGATGCACATCCGCCAACCCGTAACAGTACGGGTTGGGATCAACTCGTTATTCTCATTAGCTACTACCGTAATGCCACCTTTCTTTGGTACGACTTGTACTGGGCTAACCCAAGTACTATCCGATATCGGGTAGATAATTCCCGCGTCCAATAGTTTGATCACTTCGGCCTTAACGACTTCTTTCATGTTAGGGTTTAGCCGTCGTTGAGGCTGGACCGAATTTCGGGAATTATCTTCGAGGAAGATTTTATGAGTGCAGAAGGAAGGGTTTATACCCTTTATATCCGAAATTTGCCACGCAATTGCGTGGCGGTGCTTTCTTAAGACAATAGCCAACTCGGAAATTTCTGAGTTGCTAAGTTCGGATGAAACGATGACGGGTAGCTTTGACTCTTTTTCTAAAAATAAATACTTAAGGTGAGGGGGAAGTTGCTTTAGTTCCAAAACGGGTGGCTCTTCATAAGATGTTTTGATTTTTAATTTTTCTAAAAATAGTGGTTCGGGTGGTGTGAAACGAGTGACTTCTTCTTCTTCCAGACAAAAGAGCTCGGCGAACTCGGACTCGTGACTCGAGGTGGAGACTAACTCGGGAGGGGAATCGAATTCCCAACACTCTTCCAGGTAAAAACATGAATCGTCGTTTTCTAATGTGTTCCGCATCGAGGAATTTATGCCGAAAGAAACTTCATCATCTCCAACCCGAAGGAGGAGCTTTCCGTTACTTACGTCAATAATGGCGCGGGAGGTGGCAAGGAAGGGGCGGCCGAGTATGAGGGGTACTTCGGCATCCTCTTCGATGTCAAGAATGACAAAGTCCACCGGGAAGATGAACTTGTCGACCTTGACGAGCACGTCCTCCACTATTCCTACCGGATATTTTAAAGAGCGATCCGCTAATTGAATACTCATTCGAGTGGGGCTTGGATTTCCTAGACCTAGTTTCTTAAATAATGAAAAAGGCATGAGATTGATACTTGCTCCCAGATCCGCTAAAGCGTGTTTTACTAACGAATTGCCAAATAAACACGGGATGGAAAACCGTCCCGGGTCATTCACTTTTGTAGGCAATTTGTTGAGTACAACCGCGGAGCATTCTGCGTTCAAAGAAATATGCGAAATATCTTCTAATTTTTTCTTATTGGAGAGCAACTCCTTAAGATATTTCGCATATTTAGGCATTTGAGAGATAGCCTCGCAGAAGGGTACATTAATGTGGATTTGCTTTAAAATATCTAAAAACTTTTTATAATTCTTTTCGGCGCTCTCGCTTTTAAACTTAGATGGATACGGAACATTAGAAGTAGAAGCGCGCGGAGCTAACGTAGTAGGTAAAATTGAAGATAAAATAGGAGGAAGAGGAGGAGAGGAAGTTACCATGGGTTCGTCCTGCTTAGAAGCCACCTCCTTCCCGCTTCGGAGTGTAATCGCGTTTGCGCTCTCCCTTGGGTTGGGCTCCGTGTTTCCCGGAAGGGCTCCTTGCGGTCGCTCGGAGATTATCTTTGCTAGCTGGCCCACTTGGTTCTCTAAATTTTTGATCGATCCGGTGAGGTTCCGGATGTTCGCTTCAGTTGTAGCAACATATTTTGCAAAAACCTCTTCAAGCGGAGAGGGTTTTTGCTGTTGCGGTGGAAAACCGGGTGGATTAAAATTTTGAGGGGGAGTTAAATTGAGAAGTTGATTTGGAGGTTGATTTAAATTTAAAGGACGCTGAGCATTTCCTTGATTGCTCCATGAGAAGTTCGGATGATTCCTATAACCCGCGTTGTAGGTGTTATTATACGGAGCGGTGTTCGGGTTATAGGAAGGCCGAGGTGGATTTCCCATGTAATCAACTTGCTCTTCAAGTAAAATATTATTAGCCCAAGGAGGAGTGGCGGAGGAAGCAGACATCTCCGCCACTTGCTTTGTTAAGCGCTCAACTTGTAAAGCCAAATTTGCGTTAGCGTCTATTTCAAAAATTCCGGCCGGCTTATTAGGCCGCGCTCGGGGCATGTTCCATTGATACGCATTTGTGGCCATCTCTTCGAAAAGCTCTTGAGCGGCGATCGGGGTTTTGTTATTTAATGTCCCCCCGGCGGCCGCATCAATCATTTGCCTCGTTTGGAGATTTAAGCCATTATAAAATATTTGCACTTGTTGCCAAGTGGCAAGTGCGTGGTGAGGGCATCGACGCAAAAGCTCCTTGAAGCGCTCCCATGTATCATAGAGAGTCTCCGAGTCGATTTGCATGAACGATGCAATATCCGTGCGTAATTTAGCGGTCTTTGAAGGCGGGAAATATTTATTAAGAAATTTTTCCGCCATTTCGGCCCATGTAGTGATGGACCCCCTTGGTAGGGAGCCCAGCCACTGCTTGGCCTTAGACCGCAGAGAGAAAGGAAAAAGACGTAATCGAATGGCATCATCGGTGACGCCATTGATCTTAAAAGTGTCGCAAATTTCAAGAAAGTAAGAGATATGTGAATTTGGATCCTCGTCCGGTTGACCATCAAAGGTCACCGATTGTTGCACCATTTGTATGATGCTGGACTTGATCTCAAAATTATTGTTCGCCACCGCGGGGCGAACAATACTCGATTGTGTGCCTTCCAAATTCGGCCGCGCATAATAGGACATGGTCCGTTGCGCGTCCTCATTAGGGTTTGGCTCGTTAAGATTAGGAGGATTAAGATTATGATCCATATTTGCTGCGTTAGTGTCCCCGATTGACTCTTCAGATTCTACTTGATTTCCTTGATCACGAGAACGGCGGTGCCTCAAAAGGGTTCGCTCGATTTCCGGATCAAAAGGAAGAATCGAAGTGCTACCACGGGTCATACACTAAAAAGAGAAGGAAAGAAGAAGAAAAAGAGAGAATAATTTTTTGTTCTTTTTAGGCGGATTAAGTTAGTCTTGGACTTCCCAAGATCTACCCGGTGAAGGGTTTGCAAGGTACTAGAGGCTGTGATGGGAATTCAAGCCCAAAGCGTCCTTTCCAAGAATTTTAATTTCACCCTTAAGATTTTCAAAAATAGAAAAAACTAAAATAAAGACAACATGATAAGATTAATAGCTATCCTTGTTTCAAAATATCTACGCAAAAGTCCCCGGCAACGGCGCCAAAAACTTGATATAAAATTTTACGGTTTTGAAATTTTAGTGAAGGGTTGAGATTTTTTCCAAAACTATATCCGATAAAGGCAAGTGTACCTTATCGTCTATAGTATAGGATATTAAGAAATACCAAGGTCGTATTCCACGGGGCGCGTTGATTACTTCTACTTTGAGGAAAGTCACTATTATCTTATCTAATGATATTTTGGGGTTTTGGTTCTTAGCTAAAAAAAAGAGAAATTGCAAGCTAAATTAAGGGTTTAGATGATGATAAAAGAGGCTAGTACTCAATCAAAAGTCACCTTGGAGTGAGAAAAGACAAGTAAAAAGAAATTAAATCTAATTCCGTTTAAATTGAACTACTTGACCGTGGAGGTTCCCGAAGCTCGAACATGCCTCTCTCGAGGTTAATGCCCAACTAAGATTAGGAAAAATCAACCGGACTCTCGTCCTATAATTGATTACCTAAAACTTGCTCTACGAGGTGAACCCCACTATTGGATTTGACTCCAATCCGGGAGATTTACGTCATCCTCTCTCGAGGGGTGCGTGCAACTCTCTTTACCCTTGAGTGATCGATTCATACTTTGAGCCTCTCGGCTAACTAAATATGAAAACTTAAGCGAAAACCATATATCGAAAGTATGGCCTCACTAATTAAAAATCAAGGATAATTCAAGTGTTTATAAAAACGAAAAAAGAAAACTTTAGAAAATCATAACTTGTCTAACTCATCCTCGGATCATTTTGATCGAGTACTAATGAGGATTAGTTAATCATGGTGGAGGGGGAAGAGGAAGAAAAATAAAAATGCATATTAAGAAATTTTAGCTAAGAAGGAGACAAAATAAAGAGAACAAACTATTTTTTTATTTAAATGAAAAACTATTACAAGACTTAAGAAAGGAAATTGCAAGCTAGGAAAAACAAGATTACAAGCTTAAACTAGACTATTGCACTAAAGGAAAGCTAATACATTGCATTAGAAAAGGAAGAGAGCATGAAAATAAAGAGACATGAACATAAACATGAAAAAGGAAAACTACTCAAGATTGGCTCCAGCAGCACCTTCCCCACTCCAAAATTCTGAACCCTGGACTCAAGGAGAGCCTCTGAATTTATAGGCAAAATTTTCAAGTTACACGCCCTCGGTCACGGGCGTGTCCAAGGGCGTGTAATCACTGTAACATTGGATCCGGCAGCGGCGTGGGCTTGGCGTGACGGCGGGAGAAAATCGGACATGTCACGGGCGTGACATATGGGTCACGGGCGTGACTTAGGACGGCTTCATTTAATGCGGCATGGGCTAGGCAGACCGCGCGGCGGCGTGCTTGGATCACGCGGGAAGGTCACGGGCGTGACTTATGGGTCACGGGCGTGACTTTGGGTCACGGGCGTGACTTTGGTTGACTTCTCAACGGCAACTTCTCGTCTCGACGGCAGCTCCACGCGGCAGATTCTAATATTACACGCCCATGGTCACGGGCGTGACTTTGGGTCACGGGCGTGACCTGGGGCGTGACTGGGTGTGGACTAGCTCAACAGCACGGCTGCGACTCTGGACTGATCTTCAGGTTACACGCCCTTGGTCACGGGCGTGACCGAGGGCGTGACATGTGATTTTTCCCGATTTGTCCCAGAAATCTGCAAATATTAAAATTAGGCTAAGTTAGAATCAAAATTACAAAAAGAACTACTTATAACCTAAAATTGACATAAAAAGGAAAATTCAAATTAAATAATTACAAAATTTTCTATTAAAAACTTATATAAAAACTACTTTATCAGCAATGCAAGAAGAACTCAATCAATTTAAGAGATGCAAAGTGTGGACGCTTGTACCCAGACCCAAAGGACAAAATGTCATTGGATCAAAATGGATATTCAGAAACAAGTTGGACGAGGATGGTGTGATCATCAAAAACAAGGCCCGACTTGTTGCTCAGGGGTATAGACAAGAAGAAGGGATCGACTTCGATCAAACTTTTGCTCCCGTAGCAAGGCTTGAAGCGATCAGGTTGTTTCTAGCGTATGCTGCTCACAAAGGATTTAAAGTCTATCAAATGGACGTGAAGTCAGCCTTCCTTAATGGTGATATAAAGGAAGAAGTTTACGTAGAACAACCCCCAGGTTTCGTAGACTCCTCATTCCCTAATTATGTTTATTTTCTTCGAAAAGCTTTATATGGTCTCAAGCAAGCTCCCCGTGCTTGGTATGAGACGTTGTCTAGCTTCCTCCTTGAAAACAAATTCACAAGAGGCAAGATAGACAAGACATTATTTCTTAGGGAAGTAAAAGGCAAGATTTTGCTAGTGCAAATCTATGTCGATGACATTATTTTCGGATCTACCGATGATATCCTCTGCAAAAAGTTTTCCAACTTGATGCAAGGGAAATTTGAAATGAGTAGTATGGGAGAGCTGAAGTATTTCTTAGGACTTCAGGTAAAGCAATCTGAAGATGGAATTTTCATCTCTCAGACGAAGTTTACCAAAGAGTTAATTAAGAAATTCGGAATGGAGAATGCAACCTCTATGAGGACTCCAATGGGTTCGGCTATGTCTCTAGACAAGGATGAGAAAGGGAAACCTTTTGATGAAACCAAGTTTAGAAGCATAATTGGATCCTTGCTCTACCTTACTGCAAGTAGACCGGATATAATGTTTTCAACATGTGTTTGTGCTAGATTTCAGGTAAACACTAAGGAATCTCACTACTCAGCTGCAAAGCGGATTTTGAGATATCTTAAAGGCACACCAAATCTTGGCTTATGGTACCCAAGAAGTAATGATTTCGATCTCACTGGTTTTTCAGATGCTGATTTTGCAGGAAGCAAAGATGACAGGAAAAGTACTTCAGGAACGTGCCAATTCTTAGGAAAACGGCTCATCTCCTGGAGTAGTAAGAAGCAAAATTGTGTTGCTATCTCAACTGCTGAATCGGAGTATATCTCTGCAGGCAGTTGTTGCGCACAATTGCTCTGGATAAGGAACCAACTTGAGGATTACAACCTAAAGCTCAAAGAAATTCCTATGTACTGTGACTCTTCAAGCGCCATAGCAATTGCCAACAATCCCGTGTCTCACAGCAGGACAAAGCACATAGAGATTCGTTATCACTTCATCCGAGAGCATGTGGAGCACAAGGACATTGATCTTAGCTATGTCCCGACGGATCGGCAAATTGCAGATATTTTCACTAAGCCGCTCGACGAATCAAAGTTCAATTATTTCAAAATGGAGCTTGGTATGTTAAACAAAGACTCTTAGAGACTCTCAGAATCTCAGAAGTCAAAAAGATGTTTTGTCGAACCTTCATTTAACCGAATTCGGCGATTCTATTTAACCGAATTCGGCGACTTTATGTAACCGAATCCGGCGATTCTACTTAACCGAATCCGGCGATATCGATTAACCGAATTCGACTAATTCCTTTAGCCGAATGACGAATTTTTCTGGAATTCAATTCTTTCCTAAATGGAATTCGAAGGGTCACGGTTCAAATCTCAGGTACGCGCTCTCTCTAAATCTTCATAACACTATATAAATGTTTCTTAAGAGAGAAATACGAAACCCTTGACTTCGAATCGCGCGGCTCTTCAACTTCCGATTCGTGCGTCAGTTCGTGCTCCTCTTCTCCGACCGACGATTGATAGTTTCCATCGATTCTTCGTCTTCTTCAACCGACACTCAACTGGTTCGCTCGAATCCTCGCTTCCTCACCTCCTTCAACCGATTCAAGAGAAGCTACGCAATGCCTAAGAAAGCCTCAGAGAAGCTGCTCTTCGGGAGTGAGCTAGTCAGAACTGGTTTCGACACCTCTGTTGATGAATTCAGAAACATTGTTCTCGTTCTTGAGGTGGCCGGTCTGGGCTATGTTCTAGAACATCCCTGCAAGGTGCTTGAATCAGAAGTTCTAAAATTCTTCAAGCATGCAGAACTGAGAAAGAGAGGGTCTGTGATAATGAGCAGGATTGGTGATGTCCAAATCAAGATTACTTCTTCAAGTCTGACCAAGCTTCTCAAGCTACCAGAAGTTTCAGAAACAGATACTCTATCTCCAAAGGATTTCAAACAAGCTCTCCGGTTTTGTGGTTTGCCCAAAGGAACAAAATCCATTTATCGAAAGCAGATGAATGAGGAAGGAAAATTGCTATCTGATATTATGGGAAAGGTTCTCCTCTGTAAAGTCGGCTCTCACGACTATCTCTCCAATGATATGTTCAAGTTGCTGGGTTCAGTTATCTGCAGAAAAAGGGTTGACTGGGGAAGAGTGTTATTTGACAGAATCTCCGCTAGTTTAAATACCCCAAATTTTGGGAGAATTCTTTCTCTATATCTCTACCGTCTGGATAAAACAAGATTCAGCATGAAGAATGGAACTCCCCTCCATCATTTCAAAAGAATTGACTCCTCTATGATTGAGAGGTGGTCCAGGAAAGTTGGTGAGTCAAGAGTGATATCTCCCAGGGCTCCAAAAGTTAAGAAAATTCCCCGCACTGAATATGACAGTGAAACAGAAAGTGATCCATCCAGTCAGAAGGACAGTGAACAGGAAGCTGAGGAACACCGTGAGAACCAAGGTAGTGAGAAAGAAAATGAGAAGCAGGGTGTAGACCTGAATGAGAGAGAAGGTGAACCCTCCAAGGGGGAGTGTTCCAAGCTGCCTGAATCTAATAAAGAAGAAAATGCTGATAGCCACATCGACAGTAATGGAGATGATGAAGGGGGAGATGATCCTGATACTGATGCTGTGAAGACAGGTCAGTCAGTGAAAAGTCAAGCTGTTCCTCCTGAGGCTGCTATCCCCTCTCAAATTGAGGGGGAGAATGTTCATTCTGATCTCGCTGCTCCTGAAGAAGATAAGCAAGAGCAGGCAGACCTTCCTACAACCCCTGAACATGTTACTATCCTCATAGAAGATAACAGTGCTGCAGGGCCCTCTGCCTCAACTTCAAAAGTTAAGGGAAAATCTGTGCAAGCTCCCAAGGTGCACAAAATCCAAATAACAGTCGAAGACAGGAGAAATGAAGAACCCTCTCCTCCTCCAGCTCAAAATGAAGAAACTCTTGATACTCAACAGTTTTATCACTATATGAAGGATGTGGATTCAGCAGATTTCCTCGTAGCAGAAGATGATTTTGGAATCTCTTCTCGCTTGCAAAATCAACCTCCCTCTGCCGTTGACTCAATGCTCCTTAGTATGGAAGAAATGCTTATCAAACAGAAAAAGTATTTTGAATTTGCTATTCATCAAATCTTTGACAAGACCAGAGATATAAACAAAGGAATGGGCAATCACTTGCAATCTCTAGCTCATAGCATGGACAAGGTAACAGAAAAACAGGATGAGTACTTCTCTCTGGGTGCATCCTCCCTTAAGTATGTTGGGGAAGGATTACATGCCGTTTGTGAGAATACTACAAAGCTCTCTGAAAATCAAGAGTACATGTTTCAGCATGTTCAACAGGGAAGATCTTCAGTTCAGAGCTCTCTACAGGCTATCAAGACAGAGGTCATCCAAACCCTAACTGAAGAAGTCAGAAAGGGGGAGGAAAGACTGCATGAACGAATTCAAACTCAAATCTGGGACTTAAATAGAGAGTTAGAAGGAAGGATTCAAGAATCTCAGTTAAATGTTCAATCTCAGATTGCTGAAGTTTCAAGAAGTATTGATAGCAAATTTCAAGACCTATATGGTTATCTGCACCAAAATCAGGTTTGGTTGCATAATGAGCTATCAAGAGGCTTTGCCTATGGTTTCCAAGGGACAGGTCAATCTTCTGCGCAGCCAGCATTTCCTTCTGAAGTATTCCATCCGGACACTCAGGTTGCTGCTCCGTCTGAACCTCTTTTTCCTCCTGAAGTTTATCATTGGTCAGATGATGAAGAAGATTTCTCCAGGAAGAGAGCTAGAGTTGATTAAGGAGGATCAAGCTCAGGTGGTTTTATGCTTGATGCTAGAAGGGCTGCAGGTCCCAGACTTCTAGAACCAAGAGCACCTCATCCCAGGAAGATTGTTGGAGAACTGTGGAGTCCGGAATCCAGGAATATTATTTTGGACACTTATAATCTTGTTATGAACTCAAATGAGTCTGTTGACAATCACTACGATAGAGATGAGATCCACAAATGGGAGATGGCTAGGCTCAAGAGAAGAATTCACTACAGGAACCATCAAGATGATGAAAAGCCTCCTTCTCCTCCTCCAAGATACTATCCAAAACCAAGGGCATATTTTACCAGACAATTGAAGAAAAGTCAAAAGGAAAAGACAAAAGAGAAATGATGGATGCTTGATCGCTAGACTCTATTTCTCTTTTAAGAACATTTATATATTGTTGTCTAATTAATTTTTGGTGGACTTAAGTTTTTGTTTATGATGACTATATATAGCTTCATAGCTCAGTTCTTTACTTGCTTATATTTATTTTTCTCCTAGCAATTCACCTCAGTAGATAGGGTTCTGACTTCTTCAAATAGGGGGAGATTGTTGGGTATTGTATCCACAATAGCCCTGATTTGAAGAAGTCCCCTTCAAACTAGGATGAATTGTAATTGTATTTGATTATGCACTTTAGCTGTGTTGTGACAGGTCATTCCACTCTAGGTACAAACCAATGTCAGGTTTCAATGAGTCGTCAAACACAGGCTTGTGCAATGTAATCCCTCATTGTATAGACCAAAGTGTTGGCTCATGTGAGATCTCTCTATTGGGATGTACCTCATTTCCTAAGTGCAAGAGAAGGAGGACTGGAGCTGATGGTGGACTTTTCATAAAAAGGGATTTTTCCCAAGTTAAATTCGGTTATATCATTCAGAAACATATAGTCGAATTCGACTATATAGTTGGGATGGATATAATCGAATTCGGTGTTTCATAGTTCGAAATTTCCTTGAAGAATTAGAATAACCGAATTCGGTTATTGCAATTCGGTTATTGCCATTCGGTTATATCATTTAACCGAATTCGATTCGGTTATTGCCATTCGGTTATACCATTTAACCGAATCGGTCTGCAGTAATTCTTCCGGTTCGTTTTTGAATGCGCGTTTCCTAGGGCTTCTCCTGTGTACAGTACACGTGGAGTTAGATCCATAATTCGCTCTTATGACCGTTGGAAGAAGACTCTATAAATACCTAAGGTTTATTTCCAGATAACTGGAATCGAGAATTGAAAAAGAAATCGCACATTACTTCTGACGGCCGACTGTTCTCACGCAAGTGTTTCGTCTCCGACAAAGCCAGCGATTCTTGTTTCGTCTTCTAAAGATTCAATCGACAAGATCAAGATCCGATTAGCTCTCATCTTCTGTTGATCAAGTCGATTCAAGTTCTCAGATCTAGCTTCAAATCGTTTTCAAGATTTCTTCATTCTTCATTCACAAAGGACTGAAGTTCAATGCTAAGAAGAAGAAATCTATTTCTTAAGATCTGAAGAAGAACTTCATCTGAAGTTTAAGAAGATTGTTTCCAATCTAAGTTGTGTTGTAATAAACAATTTATAAACTTTGTAGGAAGCTTGCTTCCGAGTGTTGTGTAGATCCTTGGTTAAGGATTGAGTTGTAGGAGTTGTTGTTACTCCGAGTTGTAGGAGTGGTGCACTCCGAGTTGTAGGAGTTCTTACTCCGAGGTGTAAGATTTGTTATAATCTGAGATTGGTGAAGTAGCCGAATCTAGCCTCGAAGAGCTAGATAGGCGAGGCGGGAGAGAGGAGTACCCACATCGGGGAACCTCTATAAAATCCTTGTGTCTGTGCTGTGTTTTTTTATGTGCTTTTCTGTGCTATTTTTTAATTCCGCGTAAAGACATAAAATCCACCTATTCACCCCCCTCTAGGTGATTTAGGCCGCAACTAGATACTTTCACTTATCCCATGGATGTTACTAGACGCTAATTCTATTACATGCGATATTATGTAGTATGGGATGCATAATTTTTCATATGTACGCCGCTCATAACATGCACTAAGGCTTTAGAATACATAACACAACATGCACATCATAACATAGCATTAACACACGTGCCAAGTTAAAGATATACTCGATGACACTCATACACACATGATTTTAAATGAAAATTTATTCATTCATGCAGACATATGATATGCACAAAAGTCAAAGGATGATAGTATATGTAATATCTAGTTGCTAACCAAAATCACCTAGAGGGGGGTGAATAGGTGATCACTGCGTCTTTTGCGGAATTGAAAATATTGAAAATCAAGAACATACAGAATGCAAATCACAATCACAGACGACGCAAGAAATTTATAGTGGTTCCCCGTTCTTGGGTACTCCACTTGCCGGCCTCGCCAATCTAGCACCACAGCTAGACTTGACTACTTTACTAAAAATCGGATCAAGAACGATCCTACAAATCTCAGAGTCAAAACTCTTACAACTCGGAGACCAATCTCCTACAAACTCAGAGAGAACCCTCTCTTACAACTCGGAGAACACCTCTCCTACAACTCGGAGAACAATCTCTCCTACGATCAAATATAAAATTGAGATTGAAACAATGCTTAACGTATAACGATCAGATCTGAATAATTTGATGAGAATCTTCTTCCTTCTTGAGATAGAGATGGCTTCGGCTTGATGTTGAAGAAGAAGAATCGAATCGGCACAAATCAGATCTTCTAAGGTCTCGATCAATCCAATGTAATCAGAACGAAAGAGGTAATGATCAATCGACCTTTCTTTTCACTTGGAGACGAAATCAGATAACACACGATCGAACTCCAACAATGGCGATGCGCGGCACTTGACGACGATCTTGGATCAGATTAGGTTTCGGACAAAGTACGAACTCAGATCTTCTTTCTCGTTAAGAACGAGAGCTTCTTCTAAAAATCTTATGTCCTTCTAAAAGAGTAAGCCTTATATAGATGAAGGCCTAAAGAAATGAATTAACCTTAAAACGAAGAAGGACTGAAAAGACATGTCATCAAAAACAAGGGTCACGAGAAATACTAGAACCAGACATCTCGAGAGATACAAGACTTCTCGAGAGAACACTGATAGTTCTAGAAAAACAGCTTAGAAGAGTATTTCAAAGATTAAGAAAAGACTTCTCGAGAGGTGCAAGATTTCTCGAGAAATAATAAAGAACAACTCTTCGAGATAAAAGATGTAAGTTCTCGGAAGAACTGATTTCTCGAGAGAACAAGAAACTTCTCGTGAACTCCTAAACAACTTCGAGAAATAAGGCTTTTCTCGAAATCCTTCCGAGAAGAATAAGGACTTCTCGAGAGGCAAAAATACTTCTCGAAAGAAAAGAATTTCTCGAAAGCTGTCGCTGAGACAAACTTCCCGAAATCACCAGAAAAGACTTCTCAACCGCTGAGAAAGGTACTTCTCGAGAGAAACAGATATTTCTCGAGAGCTCAAAGGCACTTCTCGAAAAACTATCTTTACCTCTCGAAAAGTTTACTTAGGAAAAATTTCTTCCTTTTTCTCTAGACCACTGTTGCACTCCAAGCTTTGAGTCTTTAATGTCTTGATCATAAAGTGTATCCCAATTGAGAGATCACACATGAGTCAACCCCATACCCCACACAATGAAGAATTACATTGCATGAGACTGTGCTTATTGACCCATTGTGACCTGACATTGATTAACACTTAGCAATGTGAACCTGCAAGAACATTACTAGAAAAACATATCAAATACACAAACAGTTCAATCTTGGTTCAAAGTTAACTTTCTACAAATCAAGGTTATTGTGGATACAATACCCAACAATCTCCCCCTATTTGTAGAAGTCAGAACCCTACTTACCAAGATGAATTGTATCAATATAAAATACAAAAAGATATACTAGAAAGAACATCAAAAACAATATCTAAACATGAGTAAATGATTGTCACATTAAAACCAAAAACTATATTTAGATTTAAGATTGTCTAATGAATTAATGTTCACACAGGCATATAGAAATAATGTTTTGAAGATCCTCAAAGACTTGACTTCAGATATTTGCATTTCTCTTTCTCAACATTTCTTGCCTTTCAAAGTAAGCATATGGCTTTGGATGATACTTGAGAGGAGCTTCTGGAGCTGTTGGATTGTTGTACCCATAATTTTTGTAATGAATTCTTCTCTTGGTTCTGCTTGTCTCATACTTCTTCCATTCAGATGTGCTGTAAAGTTCAGAAGCTTTTACATTTCCTTCTTCTACAAGCTTGAGAGAGTCAAGAATGATAATTTTAGAAACTGGACTCCAAAGCTCTGGATAAACCTCAGATTCATTTACTACTGCCTTTCCAGAACCTGCTGAACTGGAACCAGGAACATACCTACTTGCAGAAGGTCCATCACCATACTTCCTTTTCCTAGAATATTTCATGGAGGAGTGAGTCTCTTCTGAAGGATTGACATCAGACTGCCCTGCTGGCCTTGGAGAAAATTGAGGAATTTGAGGAGCAACAGATTGATCTTGATCAAAATGAGGAGGAGGTTGAGCAGGGTCAATACCCAAATCAGGAAAGATTTCATGGTGGAGCCAAACAACAGTATTAGAAGTGAAATCTTTTATTTCATTTACCTGCTTTTGGACACCTTGGGATAACTGCTCAAACTTATTAGTTAAATGCTTATGAAAATCAAAAAGAGTTTGATCCAATAACCCAGTCATCTTCTCCTCCCCCTTTCTGACTTCTACAGATAGGGTTTGGAGAACTGAATCCTTGAACTGTCCTACCTCATCAATAACTTTAAAGGTATTCTCCTCAGCCTTTGAAGCCATGTTTTCTTGAGTTTTTCTGACCTGAATAACCTCTGCAAGAACTGTGGCTACACCCTCTATGGTGTGATCAATGGCCTTTCCTCCCTTAATAACAACTTCTTTCAGTTGATCTGAACTGGTCTTGAACTCTTTCAACTTCTTAGCCATTTCCTTTTCAATATCAGACAGTCTTGCATGGAATTCTTTGAAGGAGTAATCTATTTTGGCACTCTGTCTTTGAAGCATAAGTTCAATTTTACCAAGAATTGTACTTTCATCAAAAAGAGATGGAGGAATAGGGGCTGGCAGAACCTCTTCTGGTATATCTTCAAGAATAACTGAACTTTGGATCTTAACAGGAGACATGTTGATTCTCTCATTTTCCCCATCAACAGGTTGTTCCAGAGCATCCTTGTTGCCTTCCAGACAAGGCTCTTGCTCCCCCTCAACATGTACTGGGGGAGGAGATGAATCATGTACTGAAACATCATCTAGATCCCGATGGAAAACAAAATCAGCACCTGACCCAGCCAATTGGTCACTAGTGCTATGCTCTTCAACAACATCTTTGAGAATTTCACTGACCACATCTGCTATTGTAGAATCAACTCTGTCGACATCAGGAACTGGAGGAGGTGAGAAGTGATCAACCTGTTCTTGTAACAAAGAAGTGTCTCCCATAGGAGCATCTGACAGAACTTGAGCATCTGGGATGGATGGAGTGTCAGAAGGAACTTGATCTGAAAGAACTTGATCTGCTGGAAGTTGTTTTGAAGGAGTTGGATCTGAAGGAAAAAGAATAACTGTTTCTGATGGTGGAGGAAGACTTGGCTCTGCTGAAGGAATGGTGTCTTGTGGAGCTGTAAACTGAGATGGAGTTGGAGCTGGACTTTGTTGCTGAGATGGAGTTGGAGTTGGGATTGAGGAGACATCTAGAGGAGGAGGAGCAGGAGCTTCATACTCAGGTACTGATTGAGCTGAAGAAATAGGCTCCCCCTGGGGACCTGCATCTGCAGTTGGCTTAGTAATCCTGATGTTCCACCTTTTCATTGTGACAACATCTACCTTCTTCAAATGATGTATTTTAGCTCCTCTGGACATGTCAAACACATCTGGATTAAGCTGATTCAGATAGAGTGACAGAATCCTTGCAAAATTGGGGCTCATAATGCTTTCTTTAATCTTATTGAATAGAAAATCTGCCCAACTGAATCTTTTTCCACAAATCACAATTGCTACCAAGCTGAAAACATCTGAAGAGACATGACCCAGGCTGCCAGTATGGCATAGTAAGACTTTTGAAATTATGTCCACTAGCAATTTTCCAACATCATTCATCTTTTGTCTACGAATAGTTGATGTTCCTTTATCTAACCCACAAAAGATTAGGGCATGAGCCCAATCATCATTACTTAGAGTATCCTCAATTTCTACCAATGGAACCTTCAAATACTTGGAAAGAGATTTTGGATTCATCTTGATTTTGAAATCTCCAACACTAGATTTCATCTTATTCCCGTTTTTATGTACTTTTATGTTGATAAACAGATCCTCTACCTCTTTAAACAGAATTCGACATTGATGTTCTAGTAAGAAAGACAGGCCAGCTGCGTCTAGAAGATAAAAGAGGTTTTGAAACTCATCTGAAATCGATTGGAGACCGTCACGCACAAGCTCACTACCGACACCGATCTTAGGTTTTCCTGAAGGAGCCATCGATCGAGAGGAGAACTTGAAATGTGAGCCGGAACGGGAGAAGATCCGTCTGGAAGCGAACTGGAACGTCGACTTTGCGAAAGAGGAAGATGAAACGTCGGCGCTTTTCGAGAGGGGAAAGAGGAACCTTGCGTGAACTTTTAATTCATTTTGAGAGTCTATATATAGTTTGTTTTGATGTGACAATTAATTTGGTTTTAATTAATATCAAGAAAATGAAATACACGCGTACCTGGCTTTTCATATTCTCGAAAATTGAAAATAGAGTTTTCGAAAAGTATAAGACATTTCTCGAGAGGTAATTTGAGTTCTCGAGAATTCCCAGAACTCTGCCGATCTTCTTCCGAAAGAGCATTTCTCGAGGGATACCCCATTTCTCGAGAAGTATAAACTTATTTTTCGAGAAGTGTTTCCAATTTGTTTTTCGAAAACTTTTATCTTCATCAATATTCATAAAAAGCAAGTCATTTCTCGAGATGTCAACTACATTTCTCGAGAAGTCTAATGAGGACTTGGATTTTTCTTCTTTACCAATGATAAACCTGTGCTTAAAAAAAGATAAAACTTAAGACAATCCACTTATCTTCTTCTCTTCTCCTTTGCTAGACCATTATTCCATGTTGAGCATTCCAAGTTCTGTCTTGAAGAAAGAGAACTTGGTCTCATCCAGTGGCTTCGTGAATATATCTGCAATTTGCTTGTCCGTAGGGACATAACTTAAGTTGATATCCCCATTCTCCACATGCTCTCGGATGAAATGATATCTTAACTCGATATGCTTTGTCCGACTGTGCGAGACTGGATTGTTTGCTATAGCAATTGCACTGGAGGAGTCACAAAACATCGAAATATTCTTTATCTTCAAATTATAATCTTGAAGCTGATTCCTTATCCAAAGAAGTTGTGCGCAACAACTGCCTATAGAAATATATTCTGATTCGGCTGTTGAAATTGCAACACAATTCTGCTTCTTGCTGCTCCAGGAGATAAGCCTTCTTCCGAGAAATTGGCATGTTCCGGAAGTGCTTTTCCTGTCGTCTCTACTGCCTGCAAAATCTGCATCTGAATAACCAATTAGCTCGTTATCATTACTTCTTGGGTACCATAAGCCAAGATTTGGTGTACCCTTAAGATATCTCAAAATTCGCTTTGCAGCGGTGTAGTGAGATTCCTTAGAGTTCACTTGATATCTGGCACATACACATGTAGAAAACATTATATCAGACCTACTAGCAGTAAGGTAGAGCAGAGAGCCAATTATGCTTCTGTACTTGGTTTCATCAAAAGGTTTCCCTTTCTCATCCTTGTCCAGAGACATAACTGAGCTCATTGGAGTCCTCATAGAGGTTGCACACTCAATTCCAAATTTCTTAATCAACTCCTTAGTGAATTTTGTCTGTGAGATGAAAATTCCATCTTTAGATTGTTTCACTTGAAGTCCTAAGAAATATTTTAGCTCTCCCATACTGCTCATTTCAAACTTTCCTTGCATAAGTTTTGAAAACTTTTTGCAAAGATTGTCGTCCGTAGAGCCAAAAATAATGTCATCGACATAGATTTGCACTAGCAAAATCTTGCCTTTTACTTCCCTAAGAAATAATGTTTTATCTATCTTTCCTCTTGTGAACTTGTTCTCAAGAAGAAAGTTAGACAGCGTCTCATACCAAGCTCGAGGAGCTTGTTTTAACCCATACAAAGCTTTTTGCAGTAAGTAAACATAATTAGGATGTTCAAAATCTACAAAACCTGGAGATTGTTCAACGTATACTTCTTCTTTTATGTTACCATTCAGAAAAGCTGACTTAACGTCCATTTGGTATACGATGAAACCTTTGAATGCAGCATAGGCTAAGAACATTCTGATCGCTTCAAGTCTTGCTACCGGAGCATAAATTTGATCGAAGTCGATCCCTTCTTCCTGTCTGTAACCTTTTGCTACAAGTCTGGCTTTGTTCTTTATAATTGTTCCATTTTCATCCAACTTGTTCCTGTAGACCCACTTTGTTCCAATAATATTTTTATCCTTGGGTTTTGGAACTAGTGTCCACACCATGCAACGCTTGAATTGATTTAACTCTTCTTCCATTGCAATTATCCAGTGGGGGTCTTCATTTGCTTCTTGAAACTTCTTCGGTTCAACCTGTGAGAGAAAATTTAAATGCATATTTTCGTTAGTAGTACCTCTTCTTGTTCTAATTCCGACTTGAGGATCTCCTATGATTTGATCAATAGGATGGTCTCTCATGTGTCTGAACTCAAGGTTTCTTGCATCAGTTTGAACATTTGGAGCATCATTTGCTACTTGAATGTCTTCTTCCACTTGTACTGGTTCTTCATCAATATGATCTTCTTCTTCATTTGTGATTGGGGAAGAGATCTTGACGAAGGTTTGAGCATCAACTTTGACTGGCTCATCCAAGCTTATATCTTGTATCTTTGAACCTGTAACTTCAATAGAAGCACTAGAAGAGCTGCTATGTAGCATGCTTGTTTCATCAAATACAACATTGATTGACTCTTCTACAACCAGGGTTTTCTTATTAAATATTCTATAAGCTCTACTATGGCTGCTATAGCCTACAAAAATACCTTCAAAACTATTTTCGCTAAACTTGGTTTTGTAATGCTTTCCATTATTAAGTACAAAGCATTTGCAACCAAAGATTCTAAAATAAGAGATGGTTGGTCTCTTGCCTTTTAGTAGTTCATAAGGAGTCTTTTCATGGTTTTTGTTTATGAGTGCTCTGTTTTGCACGTGGCATGCAGTGTTGACAGCTTCACCCCAAAGATATTCGGGTAGAGAAGTGTCACTCAACATTGTTCTGCAAGCCTCAATGAGTGTTCTATTTCTTCTCTCAGCTACCCCATTTTGTTGTGGAGTTCGAGGAGAGGAAAACTCATAAAAGATACCTAGACTTTCACAAAAATCTGTCATGGCCCCAGATTCAAATTCTGTTCCATGGTCACTTCTGATTTTGACTACAGAACATTCAAATTCATTTTGGATTTGTTTAACAAACTTAGTGAAAATGTCAAATGTATCTGACTTGTGTTTTAGAAAGAATACCCATGCAAAACGTGAGTAATCATCTACAATAACTAATGTGTAAGACATACCTCCTAAACTTCTAATTTGCAAAGGACCAAACAAGTCCATATGAAGTAGGTATAAGCACCTAGTTGAATCTTTGCCTATAATGCTCTTAAAGGTAGCTCTTGTTTGCTTGCCTTTTACACAAGCATGACATGGTCTATCTTTAATGCACTTAATATTTGGCGCATCACGTACTAAGTTTTGAGAAAATAATTTATTTATAGTTTTGAAATTTATATGTGCTAATCTCTTATGCCATTGGTCAGCAAGAGATGCACTATCTTTTGCTAAAAGACACACTAGTGTAGAGGATGATAAACAAAGAAAATTTAAACAGAACATATTTCTACAACGGGTGCCTGATAAAATCGTTTCTAGATTATCAGCTGATTTTATCAAACACTTATCTCTACGAAAATCAACTATGTATCCTTTATCACAAAGTTGACTTATGCTTATCAGATTATGTTCTAATCCTTCCACATAAGCTACATCTGAAAAGGATACTTTACCGTTAGAAATCATACCATAGCCTTTTGTTATTCCTCTGTCAGATCCGCCAAAAATAACTTTTGGACCGTTCTCAACTGGAATGAAGTTTTGCAAAAGGCTTCTTGTTCCGGTCATATGCCGAGAACAACCACTGTCCAAATACCAGATAGGATTTTTGTTGGCCTTTGGACATACCTGAAAAAACAAATTATTTTGCCTTAGGAGCCCAAACAAATTTGGGTCCTTGGTCCCTTGTTAGTTGAGCACTACGAAGAATATTAACATTGCAAGCGGTCTTTCTTGCACTGTTAAGCTGTGGTCTCTTGGAATATGTAGAATTGAACCAACAATCTACGGCAAAGTGACCTATTTTGCCGCAACACCAACAATTAAACCTGTTGTATCTTTTCTTAATATTTTCCTGCTTAACTCTTTGAACGTTGATTTTAGCAGGAGCAATCCTTCTAGATGAGGATGCTTCATGAGTACAGCACACATAGGGTAATGCTTTCTCCTTTGGATTAGGTACAACAGTCTTTACTATTGGTGCTTTAACAGCACTTGGACCATGAACATAAGGACCATAATCTCTCAGATTTACTTCTTCATAAGGTGCTTTGAAAGCACTTTGACTAAGGTATTGAGGACGAGCCCACCCCTTATAGTCATTGACAGGCGCAAAATTAATTGGTCGTGTCAAGTGACCATAAGAGCTTTCCATGTCATAAGCATTTGTGGGAAGAAGAACTTTCTTAAATTCCACTTGTTCTAGATGGGCTTTCCCTTTTTCCTCGATGGTAGCTTTCTTAGCATTCTTATTTTTCTTCTTGGCAGGGGTGCCCTTAGAAGAATTAATTGGCCCAGCCACATGACCCATGCCACTGTTACTTGCTTTAGCAGAGAAAGTATCAATGATTGGAAGAATGGTTCTCGGTTGAGAAAACTTTTCAACTAGCTTCTTTTCAGCAGCTAGCAGTTCTTCCAGAACTTTGATGGAGTTCTCTCTCCGATCAAGGAGCTCATCTGAGCTTTTGATCTTGTCTTTCAAGACTTGGTTTTCCTCGAAGAAAGTTGTTCAACTTCCTTTCTCAAATTGGATTCCATTTCTTTGAGAGACATGATCTCCTTGGCCTGAATTTTGACTACCTTTCGGCATCTGTCAAAGCTTTTAAGCATTTCAGTATATTGGGTCATGAGGTTTGAGTCATCATCTGAAGGATAATCCTTTTGTTCAGCTGAGGCATATTCAGAATCAGATAAGATGGTGTGAGAATTCACCTTCCCGGTATATGGAGGTTCTTCTTCTTCATCAGTCATAGCCATCAGCCCGAAGTAGGCTTCTTCTTCACTACTTGATTACTCCGAGTGCTGTCGCTTAAAGTTTTGGTCTTTTTAGCGACTAGACTTTTTTCAGTCTTCCTTTTCCCATGGGTGGATTTCTTTTCTTCTTTTCTTCCACCCTCTTTCTTTTTATAGGGGCATTCAACAATCATGTGCCCTGGCTTATTGCAACAGTAGCAAACTATGTCAGAAGAAATATGTTTTCCAGTTTTAGATTTATACCTGTCATGATTGCTAGAACCCTTTTTGTGATGATCACCATCACGTCGAGAATGTCTATACTCAGAGGAAGACTTATTCTTCATGTGTCTTCTTTTGCTTAGCAGTTTCTTAAACTGACGAGAGATTAGAGAAAATTCTCCATCAGTCATTTCAGAACTGGAGGAGCCGGCTTCAGATTCTTTTTCATCATCAGATTCTTGTTCTCTTGCTGGAGACAAGGCTCTGCTTTTTCTGGAACTTTCGGCCTTCATAGCCAAGGTCCTTTCCTTGCTAGAAATTCTATTCCCATCTTCTTCTGTTTTGCGAAGGTTCATTTGCAGCTCATGGGATAATAGTTTCTTAAACAGATTTTGAGGGTCTAGGTTTGGTAACTTTCCAAACTCTCTGATTGCAACTATCTTGCTATCCCAATCTTTCGTTAGGGATCGCAGGAATTTGTTGTTTAATTCACCATTAGTAAATTCCCGACCATAATTCCTTAGGCCGTTTACTATTTTAAAGAATCTTTCATATGCATCGGCAATGCACTCCTTTTTATTCTGCTTGAAAGCCTCGTACTCTTGATTCAAAAGAGATCTTTTATCATCTCTTACTTCTTCAGTACCTTCCATAAGGACTATTAAAGACGTCCACATTTGTTTGGCAGAATTACAGTGAATTAAGTTTTGCAACATCGAATCATCCACTACACTGGCAATTATGTTCTTTGCCTTTTTGTCCAAAGCAACGAGAGGGATCTCATCCTTTGTCAAATCCATCATTTTCTTTGGCACTTGTACTGTAGGATTGATTGTTGAGGCAGTCATTGGCACATGAGGTCCTTCTTCCACGACTTGGAAGATTCTTGGGTCTGCGGCTTCCATATAAAATCTGACTCTTTCTTTCCACATAGGAAAATTAGCCTTAGTGCATATTGGCAATTTCAACGAAGACGATTCCTTGCACTTTTCCATGATTTGCTGGCAACTAGAATGGAAAGATCCTATTCAAGGTGTTAACCTTTTAAGAACAACGCCCCTCTGATAACAATTGTAATATCTAGTTGCTAACCAAAATCACCTAGAGGGGGGTGAATAGGTGATCACTGCGTCTTTTGCGGAATTGAAAATCTTGAAAATCAAGAACATACAGAATGCAAATCACAATCACAGACGACGCAAGAAATTTATAGTGGTTCCCCGTTCTTGGGTACTCCACTTGCCGGCCTCGCCAATCTAGCACCACAGCTAGACTTGACTACTTTACTAAAACTCGGATCAAGAACGATCCTACAAATCTCAGAGCAAAACTCTTACAACTCAGAGACCAATCTCCTACAAACTCAGAGAGAACCCTCTCTTACAACTCGGAGAACACCTCTCTTACAACTCGGAGAACAATCTCTCCTACGATCAAATATAAATTGAGATTGAAACAATACTTAACGTATAACGATCAGATCTGAATAATTTGATGAGAATCTTCTTCCTTCTTGAGATAGAGATGGCTTCGGCTTGATGTTGAAGAAGAAGAATCGAATCGGCACAAATCAGATCTTCTAAGGTCTCGATCGATCCAATGTAATCAGAACGAAAGAGGTAATGATCAATCGACCTTTATTTTCACTTGGAGACGAAATCAGATAACACACGATCGAACTCCAACAATGGCGATGCGCGACACTTGACGACGATCTTGGATCAGATTAGGTTTCGGACAAAGTACAAACTCAGATCTTCTTTCTCGTTAAGAACGAGAGCTTCTTCTAAAAATCTTATGTCCTTCTAAAAGAGTAAGCCTTATATAGATGAAGGCCTAAAGAAATGAATTAACCTTAAAACGAAGAAGGATGGAAAAGACATGTCGTCAAAAACAAGGATCACAAGAAATACTAGAACCAGACATCTCGAGAGATACAAGACTTCTCGAGAGAACACTGATAGTTCTCGAAAAACAGCTTAGAAGAGTATTTCAAAGATTAAGAAAAGACTTCTCGAGAGGTGCAAGATTTCTCGAGAAATAATAAAGATCAACTCTTCGAGATAAAAGACGTAAGTTCTCGGAAGAACTGATTTCTCGAGAGAACAAGAAACTTCTCGTGAACTCCTAAACAACTTCGAGAAATAAGGCTTTTCTCGAAATCCTTCCGAGAAGAATAAGGACTTCTCGAGAGGCAAAAATACATCTCGAAAGAAAAGAATTTCTCAAAAGCTGTCGCTGAGACAAACTTCCCGAAATCACCAGAAAAAACTTCTCAACCGCTGAGAAAGGTACTTCTCGAGAGAAACAGATATTTCTCGAGATCTCAAAGGCACTTCTCGAAAAACTATCTTTACCTCTCGAAAAGTTTACTTAGGAAAAATTTCTTCCTTTTTCTCTAGACCACAGTTGCACTCCAAGCTTTGAGTCTTTAATGTCTTGATCATAAAGTGTATCCCAATTGAGAGAGCACACATGAGTCAACCCCATACCCCACACAATGAAGAATTATATTGCATGAGACTGTGCTTATTGACCCATTGTGACCTGACATTGATTTACACTTAGCAATGTGAACCTGCAAGAACATTACTAGAAAAACATATCAAATACACAAACAATTCAATCTTGGTTCAAAGTTGACTTTCTACAAACCAAGGTTATTGTGGATACAATACCCAACAGTATATCATCCTAAGTTAGGGCAAGACATCATTATTGAAAATCCCAGAGCAAGGTAGTAGCAAGAGCAAGTGTCTTCACATTTTCAGTTTGATTTGAGTTGAGTAATTCTAGGTTTTAGCTAAGTTTTGACGTGACGTTTGTTTGTGTTCTTAGAAAATGGCACTGAAGCGTGTTGCGACAAGGTAGACTCCCCAGTCTGAAGGTGAGTCTTTGGGTGCGCAAAGTGAAGCCGTGATTGAGGGTCTGTGACAGAGTAATAAGTATCTGTCAAGGCAGTTAGTCGCGATGCAATCATAAATTCAGACGTTGTTAACTGCCGCCTCTGCCCAGCGACCTGAGGGCGGGACCCTGCAGTATGTCAGACTGTACCTATTTCTCCTTTTCCTATGGTGCCTCCAGTTTTACTGCCACCAGAGATGAATTTCATATCGCATTTCCAGCGATTAGGACTCCCTACGTATGACGGAAGAGCCGATTTCATGGCCTTGGATGATTGGCTGATTGTCATCGAAGAAATGTTTACATATTCGGGATCTCTGCGGGCCAGAAGGTGATGGTCTCCTCTTACCAGCTGAAGGGGCTTGCCAAGAGCCGGTGGATCATGGAGAGAGAGATCCTTGCAGGAGGATGTTCGTGGGAGTCATTCAAGGAGATGTTACTACAGAAGTTCCTACCGTCGGTCGAGCAAGACCATCTGATGAACAATTTACTGCACCTTAAGCAGAGGCAACTCATGGTTAGTGAGTATGAAATTGAATTTAGTAAGTTGAGCACATTTGCTCCAGACTTAGTAGCTTCTGAGGCAGGAAGGGTGAAGCAGTTTTTGGGAGGACTTTGCAGCGACGTTCAGCAGTTGACTAGTGCGTACAGGTCTGAAAGCTATGTTGATGTGGTAGAAGCAGCGTTGAGAGTCAAGGCTATCGACAACGCCAAGAGCAGAGGTGAGATGATGCGAAAGGAACAGAGAAAGGTCGAAGGCGGTGGAAGCCCCGTTGTATCCGGTCCTGCTCCGAAGAAGAGAGGCAGCGAAGTTTGTAGTTTCTGTGGTCGCCCTGGCCATCCCTACGAAAAAATGTTTCAAGAGATTGGGGGCTAAGAAGCAGCAGCAAGTGCTGGCAATTCAGAGTGATCCCAGAGGAGATTTAACCTGTACCTTCTGCAAGAAGAAGGGGCATGATGTCGCCCATTGCTGGACCAAGGATAAGGTCTGCTTCTAGTGCGGACAGAAATGGCACGCAAAGGCTTGCTGCCTGCAATCCTAGTCTCCCTTGCAGCCAGTGCCACTTCAGGTTTTGCCACCGCCGCAGCTGCAGCAACTGGATAATGGAAGGGGCAAGTTGAATGTAGTGACCAGGGAAGAGGCGCAGTCTTCCACCCAGGCGATTGCAGGTTAGGCCCTAATCTAACCCTTAGCCTTCAGCTTTAGTTTTCGATTTCTTTTCGGCTAGTTACATATCCGACTTTATAAGAGAATTTAAGGTAAAGAACTGTTGGGCATGTGTCCTTCTCAATTATGGTGCCACCCACTCGTTCGTGGCTAGGTCTTTTGTAGAGTGTCATCGTTTGAACCTCGATCAAATTGGCGATCCGTTTCACATTAAGTTTCCCTCTGGCGACTCCATGGTGTCAGACCAGGGTCTCTAGAGATGTCCTATCATCTTAGGGGATTTCTTAGCTTTTGTTGATCTAAAAGCATTAGACCTGGAAGATTTTGATGTGATTTTGGGCATGGACTGATTGTCTAAATATGATGCTATTATCCAATGCAAGGTAAAGCATTTGGACTTCAAGATGGACAATGGTCAGCCCATGAGTGTGTATGGCTTTCCACGCCAGGATTTCCCGATTATTTTTGTGGTATGTGCTCGGAAACTTTTAGATTTTGGTTGTTTTGCTTATCTTATTTCTATGTTAGAAATTGTTGGTAGTGTGTCGTGTGTCGAGGAGATTCCAATGGTGCGAGAGTTCCCTGATGTTTTACCGGTTAGTCTCCCTGGTCTTCCGCCTGAGAGAGATTAAGAGTTCATTATTGACATTGAGCCAGGTACTCGTGCTATTGCTAAGGCACCGTACCGTATGGCTCCGCGCGAGCTGGAGGAGTTGCGTACCCAGCTAGATGAATTGCTGATGTGTGGATTTATTAGACCAAGTTCTTCACCCTAGGGTGCTCCAATTCTAATTGTAAGGAAGAAGGATGGTTCTATGAGGTTGTGCATAGATTATAGAGAGTTGAATAAGGTAACCACCAAGAACAGATATCCATTGCCATGAATTGAGGATTTGTTTGATCAGTTGCATAGTAGTTCAGTGTTTTTGAAGATTGATCTTCATTCAGGTTACCATCAGTTGCGGATCCGTGAGTCCGATGTTCCGCGGACTTTCTTTCCATTCTCAGCATGGACATTTTGAGTTCTTAATAATGTCCTTTGGATTGACTAATGCACTATCTTCCTTCATGGATATGATGAATAGAGTGTTCAAGTATTTCTTAGATGCATCATGGTCGTTTTCATTGGCAACATTCTGGTGTTTTCCCGGAGTGCTGAGGAGCATGCTCAACACTTGCGTTTGGTTCTATCCACTCTGAGAGAGCATAAGTTATATGCGAAGTTGAGTAAGTGAGAGTTTTGGCTCTCTCAAGTATCCTTCTTCGGTCATATAGTGGGTAAAGACAGAATTTCGGTGGACCCAAAAAAGATAGATGCAGTCATGGATTGGAAAAGACCTACTACGCCTAAGGAGATAAGGAGCTTCTTAGGGTTGGCAGGATATTATAGGATATTCGTGGAAGGATTTTCGGTGTTGTTTGTACCGCTGACCAAGCTTACGCAGAAGAATGCATCGTTTGTATGGGACGATAAATGCGATAAAGCCTTCCAGGAATTGAAAAGGATGTTGTGCACCACCCCTGTTTTGACTTTACCTACTGAGGGAATGGGGTATGCTTTTTATGTGGACGCATCACACGTCGGGCTTGGGTGTGTTTTGATGCAAGAAGGAAAGGTAATTGCGTATGGGTCAAGACAACTGAAGATTCATGAAAGAAATTATCGTACGCATGATTTGGAATTTGTGGCAGTAATCTATGCTTTGAAACTTTGGAGACATTTATTGTATGACGCATTGTGCAAGATTTATACAAACCATAAAAGTTTGAAGTATGTCTTCACTCAGAAGGAATTGAATTTGTGCCAGCGTAGGTGGTTAGAGTATGTCACGGATTATGAAGTCGATATTCTTTATCATCCGGGCAAAGCTAATGTGGTGGCCGATGCCCTGAGTAGAAAGACCACGCAAGTCTTCAACCTTTCTGTGCAGTCTTTGGGGGAAGAGTTTTTACTGATGGATATCTCAGTCGGAAGTAGTAATGCATCTTGTAGCGTGGAAGCCGCAGAGCCTTCTTGGATTACCTTTACAAGATTGCATCAGAAGGACGACCCTGATCTTCAGCATTTCCGAGAAAGGGTAGAGAGGGGAGAGTTGCCAGATTTCTCATTAGATGAAGTTGGTACCCTGAAGTATCGTGGCAGGTTTTGCATTCCCGCTTTTGGTGATATTCGAGCAAAGATTTGTGGTGAAGCTCGTGGATCAAGTGTTTCCTACCACCCTAGTTCTACAAAGATGTATCGAGATTTGAAACAAATCATTTGGTGGCCAGGAATTAAGAATGACATTGCTAAGTTCGTTTTCGAATGTTGTACCTGCCAGCGCGTTGAGGCAGATCATTAGAGGCCTGTAGGTAAGATAACTCCTTTGGATATTCCGAGTTGGAAGTGGGAGAGCATTTCTATGGATTTCATTATTGGGTTGCCAAGGTCTCCCCTAGGGCACGATTCACTGTGGGTCATAATTGATAGATTGAAAAAGTGTGCCCACTTCGTACCTTTCAAGGTTGGCTATTCAATGGAGAAAATAGCAGAGTTGTATTTGGATGAGGTCATCATATTGCATGGTGTGCCAGTAAGTATTGTGTTAGATCGAGATTCAAGGTATATGTCTCATTTCTGGCAGAGCTTGCAGGGAGCTATGGGTTCTGACTTCAGATATTCTACTGCTTATCATCCGCAGATGAATGGTCAAATGGAGAGAGACAATCAGATTGTGGAGGATATGATTAGATGTTATATCCTGGACCATGGGACCAACATATTAGACTTTTGGAGTTTGCATATAACAACAATTATCAAGAGAGTTTGCAGATGGCCTCCTTTGAGGCTCTGTATTGGAGGCATTGTCGAACTCCTCTATTTTGGGCTGAAGTTGGCGAGAGACCGTTGTTAGGTCCAGAAGCGTTGGAAGAGATGAGTGTTGCCGTGATGCATATCCCCCTTTTGAATTCGGAGCAAGGAGAGCAGAACAAAGAAAGCAACTGCGGATGATCCTATTCAAATTCTCTTATTCTCTTATGATATTCATAGATGTTGTACGATAAATGGGACTGGCACTGATGCTTCTTTTGCTTGGTCCTTCCTAGCCTGATGTTTCCCTCGCTCATTCGCACTTGTGAAAGAAAAGAGGGACCTGTACAGCACTGTCAGTGTCATTGAAATCCCGAGTAACGAAATCCCAATGATCGACGTATTCAAAAAACTTCCCTATGCAAATGCTCATTACAGAGAAAGGGACACGTGTGCGCAGCGCGAGAAGCTTCGCGTTGATCAAGAGGTTATGAGAAGTATGCTAATCGAAGAAGGGTTGATCTGGAGTTCGCAGTTGGGGACATGGTATTCTTGAAAGTTTCTCCGATGCTAGGTGTTAAGAGATTTAGGAAGAACCACAAGTTGGATCCTCGGTATGTGGGACCTTTCCAGGTTGTTGAGAGCATCAGAGTGTCCGCTTATAGGATGGATTTACCTGGTTCCTTCCCAGGTGTTCATGATGTTTTTCATGTGAGTCAGTTGAGGAAGTGCATGCGTAGTGATAGTTATGTCCTTGACTCAGTGCCCCAGTTGCAACCTAATCTGTCTTATGTTGAAGAGCCTGTTTGTATTCTGGAGATGCAGGACAAAGTGTTGCGAAAGAAGACGATTCCTTTGGTCAAGGTCCTTTGGCGAAACCAAGATGTCAAGAGCGCGACTTGGGAACTGGAATCTGTTATGAGGGAATCTCATCCTCTTCTTTTCTCCAAGTTTTCTTTGGTAAGTTTTTTCTCCCCGATAGGATCTCAGTTTTACTCATTTATCTCTTAAGTTTGGTTTGCGTTTCAAGTTTCATGGCGAAACTTTTTTTTGGGGGGGGGGGGGGGGGGGGAGGGTGGTGGCTGTAATGCCCCCGAATTTTCAATAATTTATTAGATCTGATGGCGCCCTTAGAGGGGGGGGGGGGGTGAATCAGTGGTTTACTATTTTTGAGATAAACTGACATATTTTAGAGAAAACAGAAACTTTTTGGTTCTGTCGCTAACGCTTGGCGTTAGATAGTTAACGCTGGACGTTATCTCTCCAGAAAATATTTTTACAGAAATACCCAAAGTGAATTTACTTGTGAAATACAATTCCAAAAAATTCGATATAATAAAAATGAATTTTATATTTCACAAAGATGATTACAAACATAAAATTTCAATAACGCTTGAAATTAAAGGCGACTAAGTAAAATTCACTTTTTGTTCCTTCACCGGTCCTTCTCCCAAGGACCGGTTGGCTATAGCCTATCTTTCCCTAGATAAGGCCTCTAGCAACCCCCTAGATCTACCCTAGACCTAGTCGCCACGCACAAAGCAGCAAATTACCCCCTAAATTGAACCCGGCCTAGTCGCCACACGCAAGGCGGTGAATTCACTACCGTTACAAGAAAATAATAAAAAGATAAAAGAAAATTCAGAACAAAAGACTCCCTATATTGAAGAGCGCTGAAGAAGATGTTGAAGACACACAATCATCATCATCGGAGTTGAAGCAAGCATCCTTCTTGAAATTTGATCATTGGAAATCTCCTTCTCACTCTTGTTCCTCAATGGTGGTGTTGGGAGTACTCTCTGAATTCAGGATGAAATGCTCTCTCTGAAGTATAGAATGAAGGCTTGGAATGCATATCATTTGATCAAACTAAATCAGCTCTTTAAATAGGCACGGGAGCTAACACGTGTCGTTAAGAGTTAATGCCAGCATTAGTGATCGTGTATAGCAACCACTGACATTGTGCAACCGTCGAGAACGTGGCAGTTTGTGGACTCAATGCGTGCGTTAAGTGTCAACACTGGCATTGTCACTTGCTTCTCAACGCAATATCTTCTCCACGTCATTCCCTTCTCGACATCATACCTCTTCAACTATAGGTTAACGCAGGGCGTTAACTACTTAACGCGGGGCGTTAACTCTCTTTTCAGAGAATCGTCATCAATCAACATCATGTTCATAGGATTATTTAACTATAGTACATGCACACTATAAACACAAGCAAGATCAAATACAGAGTGTGATTTGTTATTCTCAAACTAAGAGATGTGGAACACAAGCTCCGACAGAAATTTCTGAGATTTGAAAATTTGAAATAATTAATTTAAGCGAAATTGTCAAGTTTCATGGTGGTAAATTTTGAAAATTAAATTATAACTCATAAATGGCTTGTCGAACTCTGATTTCGACTTCGCCGTTGGTTTCGGAGGACGGGTACTTGCCTTCGGTGTGATTTTCGTCAAAATCCAGGTTAGTCTTGTCCAATCATAAGTTTAAGGCTAAGAAATCATTATAATTTAATATTAAATTAAGTCTTTTAAACCCTAGTATAAAAGGACCTTTGAAAAAAGTTAGGTCATTATTTCCTTCTTCTTCCCGTTTCCGCCGAACCAGAGCCGCGAGATCGGAGAAAAGTCGTGACTTCCTTTGTGCTTCCGTCGGCCATGGTGTACGATTTAGTGCACGAGATCCTTATCTAAGCATAGATTCAGAAAGCTCTCGTCGAGATCTTCATGTGCGCTGTGAGTATTTTCGATTTCGTGAGGTTTTGGGGTTGGAGTGTTTGACTTTAGGCCTTGTTTCCCTTTCTAATCCTTCAGAAATCCTTCGTAGGAGCTTTCTTTTGGCCGATCTTGGTCGTGGAGGGTTCGAGAGGCCGGTTTCGAGGAGGTTTGAGGCAAGTGGTGGACTATCTCCCCTTGCCATGCTTTCTTTTCATTTTAACTATCTTCCTTCCTTATTGCTTAGACAAGTAACTTTTGTATTGATTCCCTTTCTTCTTTCTTTGAAAATTTTGGGTTATAGAAGAGTTCGTCGATTTTAGTTAAGTAAAATTCGTCGAGACAATTTGTGTAGTTAGGTGAGAATTCGTTGAGTAATTTCGATGAATTCGTCGAGCGTAGCCACCTCCACAGTACTTTTGTTCCTTGGATATTTTGTCCTGATGGTTTGTGTTGGAAAGAATGCCACAACCTCAGTATCGTTTAATGAATGGGATAATTATTTCACTTCTTAAGCTAATCTGTCATTTACCTTTATTTTGGTTATGCTAAAGCTGAATCTTGACTGCACTTTGTGTAAGTCTTCCCTGTTGAATGCTAATCTTTCTCCACTTATTTGTTGTTGTGTCGCAACTATCTTCTTTCTGTTGGGTTGGTAACCCTATTTTGAACTTGCTAAGTTCTCCTATTTTCTTTACCTTGTCAATTTGCCATTGAGCTGAGGTATTGTTTTCCTTTGAATGCCTCAGGGTTGGACCAGTAGCGGTTGAGCAGAGCAAGGCAGGACCTCGCGATCCTTTAGCTGTTTTTCTTTCCCTCCTTTGAGAGCATTGCTAAGTTCATGTCAGTTTGTTGACGCCCACAGTATGGTATTTTCCTTTTTGCGTTATACTGTACTTGCCATTTATGCTACTACTGTTAAATTGATGTTAGTGCAATGCTCCGTGGGAAGGATTTTTGCTAGTTTTCATAGTAGATATTTTTATATAAATAAAGCTGCATAGTTGGTCATACATTCCATCTTTTCAAAATAATTACCCTCTATTTGGAAATGCGTAAAAGTTCCAATTATACCTATATTAAATCTAGGAAGTGCATACCATTAGTTTGCCAGTTGAGTTCTCATGTTCATATAGGACAACTTAAAGTAAACTATGTATTTTTCGCTGCGTATATTTATACTTTCTTGGTTGTGGACTAGATGATCCACCAAACTGAGGGACACGATGTTTGTAAACTTCAACCTAATTTATGTTTTAAACATAAAGTTTATGTCTTTTATAAAGAAAGCTGTGATGATAGAACTGCCTGAGCATCTGTAGTGTCCCCTGCACGGCGTAACATCATTACGCGTGTTTTCTCTCACTCTGAAGTAATATTTATATATCGAGAAAATGCGGGTTGTGACAAAGATCTCGGATCCCTGCATCAGAAGAATCAAGTAAGGAAAAAAAAGCAGATGAAAGTAAGCGGGAGTTAGGGTAGAAATAGTTTTCCTTACCCTCTCTCGGCAGGATTGGCGGGAGCAAATTGACATGCTTTCGCAGGTACACGACGTCCATGACGTGCCCATGGATGACCAAGTGGAGCTTGGCCTCATTACCCCCTGGCAAAGGAGGCCGGTAGGTCGACTCATCCTCCTGCACTAGCGCGAGAAGGGTGTTGTCGAAGCTTCCGGTCACGAAAATGAACCGCCGAACCCAGTCGTGGTTCTTGTTGGCGGTACTGGTGATCTTGAGCGGGCTCTGGCCGGAGAAGAAGGCTACCCCGCCTTTCGCCCGGTTGTTGAAGAGCTTGCAGAAGATGGGGAGGGAGAATTCAATCCCCTCCTCCCGCAGGTAGCAGGTGAATGCTACCAGCATCGCGATGGAGTTGGGGTTCAGCTGCGTGGGAACTATGCCAAAGTAGCGAAAGGTCTGGTGCAGCTCGGGCCAGAGGGTAAGGCGGAGTCCCACCTCGAAGCGTTCCAGGGGGATGACGGAGTATCCAATGAGAATTGGTTGATGCGGTCGCGATCTCCAGGGCGGCGCGCAATGAACCCCGGTGGGACATAATCAGTAATCGCCATGGTGAAATCCACTTCATACAAGTCGCAGGTGGCGAAGTCATGGTTGGCAAATGCTTGAGCGCACCTATCCCTGCCATCAACTCGACCACCATCGCGCAAAAGAAAGGTTGCGAAAGAAATTTGGAGAGAGGCGCGAGTGCAAGTGAAAAAATAAAAAAGAGAAAGAAGACGGAATGGAAGTGATAAATGCGGTCGGTGGGCCTGGCTATTTATAGAAAAGTAAAGAAATCAAGAACTTTTTGAGGGTGCAGATAGTGACCGCACTACCCCCGATGCCTCGGGATCCGAGCCAGCCCCAGCTCCGTCCCACTCATCGGCGAGTGGCAATGGCCATGCGCAGAGTCCCCTACAGAAAGGCAAAAGCAACATAAAGCAAAGCAAGATCAAAGAAATAAGCTCACCACTCGGCAAAACGGAAATGAAATTATGCGAATTAGAAACAATTAATGTCCAAAGTACAAGATTGTTTACATTACAAAGCCGATCTCGGCACGCATTACAAAAATAAATTAGCTGCGCGGGGTGAGGGTATACAGGGGCGAGTGCCGGTAGGCTCTGTATTGAATCCATTGCCATCAACCCCCACCTCACCTTCCCATCCTCGGTGGCACTCGCGGGTAGTAGTATGCGCTTACAACCGTGAGCTCTAGATTGACCAAGCGCATCTGATCCCTAGCCCACGCGATGTGCCTCCCAGGGGAAGTCCCCTCACACCCACCTCCCTGCCGCTCCATATCTCCCATGAGATTGAGTAGTCCCTCTCGAGAGTGCCCAGCCTGCACTCGAAGGCCACTCGATGCTCATCCATCTGGATGGCTTATTCTCGCTGCATCCAGATCAGCTTGCTGATGACCTCCGTCATTCGCTCCTTCATCGTCCTAGGATCAGTAGGATCTCAGAGAAAGTCCGAGAGGTCGCTGGGAGAAGGGGGCGGCGAGATTACCTCATCCTCAAAGTGAGGGTCCATCAGCGAGGCCTCCTGGTAGCCTACAGGAGTGAAAGTTAGATGGTCCCATCTAGTTGTTTATGAGAGTAATCTCAAGGCGATTAAGGTAGCTAACCTGGTACATATTCTTCAACGGGGGGCTGATGATATGAGCTAGGTTTCCCTGCGAATAGTTGGCTGGGGGGATGAAGCGATTTTCCCTTCCCACAACGAGAAAGAACATGGTTGGCGGTGGAAGTGGTGGCTAAATCGGCGGCGGGGGAATCACGGTTGAGGTCCCTCCCGGCCGAGTGTTCCGGCTCCTGTGCCGGAAGTGTGATAATGGTTTCGCTGGCTGGAGTGCTGCGCGGGACCAAAGATAGCCCTGTGGTTCTGAAGGCGGCGACTGCGGAAGACAGTGTAAGAAGGAAGACATGTAACAAGGTAGGCGAGAAAGCAAAAAATTGACTTACCAGTCTCCGACGGTGTCCCGATGAGAGTGGCGGGAGGGCAGGGCTCCTGGGCCGGCGGAACATCCTCGACAACAGGCGGGAGCATGTCAGCACCCGCCAGGCTGGTATTGGGGTCGCCTCCTGTCCCCCGCGTATCCTGCGAGTGATCATGAATATTGAGGCAGCGCATCACAACATCAACCATAGATCATACTAGATAATATTACCTCGACGATGTTGTTAGAGGGATTGCACGAAGGGGACGGAGTCCCTGAAGCGGACTCAATCGCCAAAGGGTCCCGCCGAACCGCCTTGGCCTTTCTAGATTGATAGGGCAAGGCTGGGTCCCTCTTCGTCGAGAGCCAGGGGGCATAGCTGTTGGAACATGGTCTTCCACATCTCCTAGGTTTGAGAATAACAAAACCTATGTGTATTTGATCTTGTGTGTTTAAGTGTGCAAGATAACAAAGTCCACATGACTCAAGGATTACATAAGAAGGTTGCCCCCAAAGTTGAGCCATCAAATCCAAATCTCCCACTAGCACTGGCGGTAGTACTAGCGCAGGCGCTAGCTGTCGTTCGACGAACTGTTAGCGGCGCTCGACGAAATGCTCAGAAATGCGTTCGACGAAATTTCGCTCGACGAACTCTTAGCTGCGTTCGACGAAATTCCGATCGACGAAATATTTGCTTAAGCACAGATGCCGGGAGTACTTATGGAAGGAGATAGCGCCATGCGATATCCGATAGCGCAGGCGATATCGAGGAGCACAATAGGCAAGAGAGAATTGTTTCCTCGGATTGAAGATTCTGCCACGCAGAATGTGTCCTAATATGGGATAGCGCCGGTGGTACCACTAGCGCAGGCGCTAGCGCTGAGGCTATAAAAAGGACCCATCTTCTCTCGTTTCAGACAGAGATTACAGAGATGAGAGAGAGAGAGAGAGAGATAGAGTGCTAGAATTCCAGAGGCTACCTTGGCCGAAAGTTGATGTCCTACCAAAGTGCTGCAAACTTCTGAAGGAGAATCTCATCACGCCGGATCCAAACGAAGTCCGCTTCTACAACGCTTATTCTACAGCGGATCTTCGTCTCCAACTTCAAAAGTTCATCAAGAGGGAGTTTTTATTTATTTTTATTTCATATTCTTCTTGTAAACGGTTAGTGAAATTGCTTCGTGTTGGCGACTAGGTCTGGGTAGGACTTAGGGGGAAACTCGCCTCGTGTTGGAGACTAGATCTAGGCTTGGTCTAGGTGGTGCTCGAGGCCATATTCGGGGAAGGGTTGGCTAGAGCGGCTTGAGGCCGAATCCGGGGAGGATAGGCTAGGGCCACCGGTTCGTGGGGATGCGAGTCGGGATAGAAAACAAAAGGAGTCTACTATTCATCGCCACCAATTTCTAGCGTTATAGAAGTCAACTTTTGTAAAACCTTATTTGATATTAATAAAGCATGTCTCTACTTTGTTTCAATTGTTTTACTTGACTTCTTATTGTCTTTGTCTTGCATTATTACAAAGCTTTTCAAAATATCACTTAAGTTTTTGAAAACCCTTATTCACCCCCCCTCTAAGGGCGCCTACCGATCCAACAAGTGGTATCAGAGCTAGGTTTTATTCCAATCGGCTTAACAACCAGGAATAATGACGTCTCATGATCTCGCTTTTCCGGAGGGTCAAGGGATTAGTCGACCACCTCTCTTTACTGGGTCAGATTTTAACTACTAGAAAAATCGAATGATGTGTTTTCTTATGACCATGGATGTAGAAGTATGGAACATGGTAGAAGTTCGGTACTCTCCTCCTACAACTATAGTGGGAGAGGAGACATTACTAAAACCTAAAGATAAATGGGATGATAACGATAAATTAAGGTGTAAAAATAATGCTAAAGCAATGAACGCTTTATATTGTGCTTTAAATAGGACTGAGTTTAATAGAATTTCTGCATGCACAATTGCTTATGATATTTGGAATCAATTGGAAGTTACTCAAGAAGGTACATCTCAGGTGAAAGATGCAAAGCTATTCCAACTGGAATCTGAATATGAAAAATTCAGGATGGATACCGAAGAGGACATTAACTCGATGTACACTCGCTTCTCCAAGATCGTCAACGCTTCAAAGGCACTCGGAAAGACCTACTCAGATGGGGACTTGGTGAGGAAAATTCTTCGTTCCTACCTCCAAGGTTCAATCCAATGGTGACAGCCATCTCGGAGTCGCACAACTTAAGAACACTCCAGATTGAGAACCTTATTGGGAATCTCAAAACCCATGAGGTAGAACTCCAGATTCAACACGATGAATACAACAAAGAGCCAAAGAAAAAGGCGCTAGCACTAAAGTCAAAGAAGGAGAGCATCGAAGATGATGATGAAGATGAAGAGGGTCTCCTGGGAAGAACTTCAGGAAGTTCACCAGGAATCCGGAAAGAAGGAACACATTCCGAAAATACTTCCAAAAGGATACTCGACGAAAGGGATCTTCCTCTTCATCAAGGAAAGAAAAAGGAAGCGAAGATGAAGAAGAAAGACCACCACCGGAGTGCTACCACTGTAGAAAGACCGGACACATTCGGAGCCAGTGCCCGAAGTATCAAAAGGAGAAAAAAGAACAATACAAAGCAAAAGAGAAAAAGAAAGTACTGAAAGCCGCAACTTGGGATGATTCTTCCTCTGAAGAGTCAAGCGAGTCTGAATCAAGCAGCAAGGAGGAAGCAAACTTATGCTTAATGGAAAAAAGCAACGATGACGACACCAGTGTTCTTAGCGACACTGAGGTAACTCCTCCTACTTTCGAAGAACTCTATGATGAATTTGTTCTAACTTGCAAATCCTATGATCAAAGTATAAAAGATAATATTATATTAAATCGTGAAAATGAATCTATTATCAAAGAAAATCACAAGCTCACAAAAAAATTGATCTCCCTTGAAAAGAGAAAGGTTTCATGTCAAGAGTGTGAGCACTCTTTATTTAAGACAAAGAACTTGAAGTTTCTCTTTCTAAGGCCCTCTCAAAAAACAAAACTATTGCAAAAGAAAAGGGGATTTAGAGAGAAAAATAAAAATCTCTCTTTTACAAATTGAAAATAACAAAAAAGGATTTGAAAATAAATGTGTTATGATTGTACAAGAAAATACATTTCTTAAAAAACAAAATCGTGACCTCAATATAGCCATAAAAAAATTCGGGATTGGTCAAAAATCCCTGGATATGATTTTGGGAAACCAATGTTATGGTTTTGGAAAGTTTGGGTCAGATATAAAAGTGAACCCTACCGCGCGGCGCTAGCCACTAACGCCGGGGGTAGCTCAGGTGTTAAAAAATCTTCTGTCTTTTCTAATGTTCAAACATCATCCAACAAGAGCAACGTAGAAACTCAGAAAAGGGTCTCAACTCCCTTTATTTCGTGTGTTAATTGTCTTAAGTTTGGACACATGTCTAGATCTTGCAGGAATATAAGACAACGATCGTTAAAACAAATCTGGGTACCTAAGAAATCCACTTACTCTATGGGTGGTACCTCTTGGGTATCTGGATCTTTACTCTCATCTTCTCTCTAGATTTGCAGGAAGGCTAAGGAAACGGAGGACGTGTCGTACTTGGACTCAGGCTGCTCCAAGCACATGACGGGCAACAAAGCAAAATTCCTTAGCCTAGAAAAGAAGAAAGGAGGGATCGTAACGTTTGGTGATAACGGTAAAGGAAGGATCATGGGAGTTGGTACATGTACAACCCCGTATTCACCGAGTGGGCCCCCGAACCCGAAAGGAGTTACCAAGCGACAAGAGTCGAGCCCAACAGACCATTCGCCCAGGCCAAGGGAAAGGGCGGACCACAGGGCGAGTGTGGTCCCGCTCTCAGAGCACCTGCATGGCGGTAAGGGGTGTTGGCGAATGATGTTGAAATTGTTGAAGTGAAGTGGATAGGAGTCCGGCCAGTTTGAAGGCTGGAGACCGCAGAGACCGCGCGGTCTGCGCTGGTGCTCTGGCGGTTTGTTCCTGGCGATCTGGTGCGATCGGCCAGCTTGCTTCTTGGTTTAGGTCGCTGGTTTTGGCGACCTGTTGCGGGTTGTTTCCGGTCTTGTTCTAGTCGGTCTGTTCATGGTTGACCGCTGTGACCGGGCGGCTTGGTTGTTTTGTTCTGGTGACTTGGTTCAAGTCGGCCAGTTGCTTCTTTGTGTTGGCGATCTCAGGAAGGGTGATCGCTGTGTCCGCACGGCTTGTGCGCGACTTGTTGCTGACTTCGGTCTTGGACTGAATATTGTCCAAGTGCTGTGTTCGCGCGGTCTGATGTTTGGAGACCGTTCGCGAGCTGATGGGTGGTGACTTTATCCCGGTTTGTGCGGTGACGACATCCGTCCACCCGCCTATAAATAGGGGTGCATGGCCCGTCATTATTAACGAGAACTGTAAGAACAAGAGCCCGGATAGATTCTTGCGGTCTCAAGTTTGAGTTCGCGCGGCTTGGTTGCGAGTTAACCGTTTGTTGTGTTCGCAGGTTTGCGGTCAGCAGGTTACGGTCTCCTTCCTTGGTGATTTCCGGTGGCTCGAATAAACAGTTCGTCTGCGGTCTGTCAGCGAACTGGTTTATTGTTCTTGTGCTGTTCGCAGCAAGCTCAGCGATCAGGCGACCTTCAGCGGTTAGGCGATCAGAGTTCGGTCTGGCGACAGCTTCAGTTCTTTGTTCAGTTTAATAAGCTTCAGTTCGTGCGGTCCGAGATTGCGGTCTGGCGGTGCAGTTTGTCTGCTCCTGTTCGCGCGATCTCAAGGTGTTTCTGCGGTCTGACTGTGCAAGCGGTCTGGGAGTACAGCAGAACAATCCGGGCGGCCTGAGCCTTTGTTGCAGTCCGTGCGGTCTCTTTCTGGCAGACCGCCGGTTTCTGTTGTTTGGTGTGTTTGTTCTTCTCGTCTCCGTGATTCTTATGAATCATGTCTCACCATGTATGCCTCGCATTGTAAAGCAGTATTATTTCAATAAAGATTTCTTGTGTTGCTGGTTTTGGTATTGTGGTTGTTTGGCTATAACTCTTGTTGATACAACTCCTGCTTACTCCTAAACGGTCCAATCAAAAATTTTAACAAATGAGGCAAGCAATAGGCGAGAAGACCTGCGAATGGCGCCTTCGCGGACCACTCGCCCAGAGCTCAGGAGCGTTCGACGTGTGCGGGGGAGCGCTCGACGAGCGTGAGGAAAATGAGCAGTCTGAGCATCTCGCGCGCGGGCACTCGCCCGGCCGAACGGGGCGAGAAAGGAGTCCGGCGAGTGGTGACCTCACAGACCACTCGCCCCCAAAGGCTTCCAGGAGGAAATGACCTAGATACCCCTTGTGGGCTGCTAATAGCCCTTCAGAACAGCGGAGTTAGGCTGTTAGCAGACCAATTTGGGGTCCGGTTAGTAAAACCAAAAGGCGGATTCATGCTATTTGAAGACCAGTCTAGAGAATCTATAAATAGACCCTTAAGGGCACCTTGGAGAGAGGCGATTTTTGAGAGAATCCTCTCCTCCAGGCAAGTTTTGGTTGGCTGCTAGTGCCCTCCAAGGTGCCCGGCTGAGCTTTAGTTTGGGAGGGGAAGCTCTCTAAGATCTTCCGGGTGTGTGGCGGGACCTCCTTGCTACAGCCTTGGGTCTGTTCTTGATTTCTCGTCCACCATAAGGAGAGTTTGGTGAGAGAGAAGTAAGCGCCGGCTACACCCCCCAGTGGGTCCGAACTCAAGGAGACCGGTTGCCGGTTTCAACATTTTTGGTGCGGTGAGCGTGGACCGTAGCCGGTGAAGGAAAATCTCAAACTGGACTTGATGACAGGAGATGGGGGAAATGGTTCCGACTCAGGCCACTCGCAGCCACCAGCGACAATGGAGTGGCTGGAGATGTTCGAGAAGTTCAAACGAGAAGTCCAGCAGACGGTTCTCGCCGGGAGGAGCGAGTGCGAGACCCCAGTAGTTCCCGTGGTCCCGCCCCCGCAGATTTGCGAGAACGCCCCGGGGCAGCGACACGGGAAGGAGGTGCCAGCGGAGGAGAGTGCGCGAGATCTCCCCGGGCGGCAGCTGTTCAACTGCCCGACGAATGCGGTGGTGTGCGAGTTGGCCCCGCGCGAGGGGACCACTCGCCGAGCAAGAGAAGGGAGCCCCTTCTGCGAGTTGATCCTATCGGCCCCAGTGCCAGAGGGGTTCCGAGGGCCGGAGATGTCCTATTATACCGACAAGGATGACCCAATCGTGCATCTACAATGGTTTGAGGACATGGTCTCAATTCTTCCCATGTCGGACGCCTTTCAGTGCCGACTCTTTGCAACCACTCTAAAGGAGAAAGCTAGGGACTGGTTCCACCAGCTCCCAGTGGGTTCCATCTATGCCTTCGACGATCTGCGCCGGAGCTTCCGACTGCGCTTCTCAACGTCAAAAAAGAGAAAGAAAGACGCGGAGGCGCTCTTCAAGATCAAGCAGGGGCAAGGAGAATCACTGGCCCATTATATGGACAAGTTCCAGGAGGAGGTCCACCTCGTGCAAGAGGTTCCGGGGTTCACCCTCCAGATGGCATTCATCGTAGGATTGCATGATGGGTTCTTCAAAATGGACCTGAAGAGAAGGATTCCCCTCTCCTTTGAGGAGTTGATGGAGCGTGCGGCAGAGGAGATAGAAGGGGAGGCAGCCAATCCGGTGTTTTACAGGAGGTTGGCGAAGATGAGCGAGCCCGAGATGAGGCAGCAGGAAGGAAGGAGAAGGGAGGAACCCAAGGGCCAAGGGTTTGAAAGGCAGCAGGAAGGAAGGAGAAGGGAGGAACCCAGGGGTTCAAAAGACAGCAGCGGGATTGGAGACGTCAGGAACCCAATAACCGGCTGACCTGGAGGCGTCAGGAGGGACCGGCGAGAGGTCAAGAAGGGGGATACTGAGGAAGGGAGCAGGAGGGGGTCAACCAAGGGTGGAGGCAAGGCCCCAGGCCCCCTCACCCTCCCCGGGAGCAAGCTATGGAGGTAGGCCGAGGAAGAGGAGGAAGAAGAGGAAGAGGAGGAAGAGGGGGCAGGGTGGCATTGCCTTACTATGACTTTCATCAGGAGGAAGGTCATGCCACGGAATTCTTGGAGATGAGAGGGAGAGGTCAGCCACGGCGGCAGCAGGTCAGGATCGAGGAAGTGTTCCCGGAGGCGGAGGAGGATAGGTGTGAAGACAGGGCAGACGTAGGAGCCAGGGGAGGGATCGGGGTGATCCACGGAGGGGTCGGGATCGAGGCAACTCGCAAGAAGAGCTTCCAGGCGATGTACAGGAGAGGCATCGCATCGGCTTCCCAGACCCCACCTCCCTTGGAGAAGCTCACCTTCTCGTCAGAAGACATGCCCGACTACGAGGATCCGTTCTGTGACGCCTTGGTGATCCAGACGGCAATAGATAACTTCACGGTCTCCCGGATCTTGGTGGACAACGGGAGCTCCATGAACGTTATCTTCAAGAAGGCCTTCGACGCATTGGAGGTGGAAAAGAAAAGGGTGCAGGCCTCCGATGGGCCGTTGTTCGGCTTTTCGGGGGAGAGGAAAGAGGTTGAGGGAGGAGTTGGCCTCCAGGTGTCATTGGGAGGGGTCCCGAGGAATTGTCGATTCGTCATTGTGGACGCCCCGAGCAGCTACAATGCAATATTCGGACATCCCCTCATCAGCGCCTTCCGATGCGTGCCCTCATCTTATCACCAGTGCTTGAAATTCCACAATGGAGGGGTCCAGGTCCGGATCCGGGGGGATACAAAGGTGGAAAGGCAGTGTTATGTTACTGCCGTCAACACCATCTCCTGGATGGAGGACGCTGAGAAGATGGATGAGGAGATGAAGTGGCAGGAGGGGCTGGAAGAAGAGAGGATGGAGGGGAGAGTTAAGGAAGAAAGCAGGATCCGAGGAGAAGGGATGGAGATGGCTCAGGAGGAGCGAGTCGAGCCCATGGAGGAGGAATCTAGAGCAGGAGAGGAGATCCCAATTGAAGGGAGAAGTGCAGGGGGCAAGTGGGAAGAGCCGGCTCGGCTTGAGGCGGCGGAAGAAGTGGTCGAGATGGAGGTCACCACCCAAGGATGAAGGGTGGAGAAGGTGCGAATCAGCGGGGGCCTCGGCCCAGAAGACCAAAGAAGGATGCTGGAGTGCATCCAAGGGAGCGTGGACATCTTTGCATGGAGCGCAGCGGACATGCCAGACATCAATGCAGACGTGGCTTGCCACCGGCTAAACCTCGAGCCGGGGACCCGTCCCATCCGACAGAAGAGAAGGACCATAGCCGACAAGCTCGAAGGACCAATCCACGAGGAGGTGGCAAAGCTCCTCGAAGCAGGTTTTGTATCGGAGATCCATTACCCAGGCTGGGTCTCCAATGTCGTCATGGTAAAGAAGGGCAATGGCCGCTGGCGTATGTGTATTGACTTTTCTTTGTTAAACAAAGCCTGCCCTAAGGATTGTTATCCCCTGCCTCGGATCGACGCGCTGGTTGACTCAGCCGTCGGTTTTTCTGTGATGAGTTTTTTGGATGCCTTTTCAGGTTATCACCAAATCAGGATGCACCCCCCAGACGTTAAAGATGTCTCGTTCATCACCCGGGAGGGGTGTTACTGTTACAAAATGATGCCCTTCGGGCTGAAGAATGTCGGAGCAACCTACCAAAGGATGATGGACCGGGTCTTTCGGGAGCAAAGAGGAAGAAACTTGGAGGTTTACGTAGATGACCTCATGGTAAAAAGCAAAAGCGTAAGTTCCCACCTCCAGGACCTTGAGGAGACGTTTCCTACTTTGCGCAAGTACAAGATGCGGCTAAACCCCCTGAAGTGCGTATTCGGGGCCAGCAAGGAAAAGTTCCTGGGTCACCTTCTCACCCCCTCGGGGGTAGAACCTAACCCGGACAAGGTGAAGGCCATAATGGAGCTAGGATCGCCGCGAAACGCTAAGGAGGTCCAACGGCTGACCGGGAAGCTCGCAGGGCTGAGTAGGTTTCTTTCTCGGGCGGGGGAGAAATGCTCCCCATTCTTCAAAGTGTTGCGAGGCAATTAGAAGTTCGAATGGATGAAGGAATGCGAGGGGGCCTTCCAGGCCTTGAAGAGCCAGCTCACCAAGGCTCCGCTGCTCCAAGTCCCTAAGGAGGGGGAGGACCTAGCCTTATACCTCGGAGTTGGGGCTGAAGCCGTAAGCTCCGTCCTGGTCAGGGAAGAGAGTAAGAGGCAGCTACCCATCTACTACGTGAGCAGGGTTCTGAAGAAGGTGGAACTCTGATACCCGATCCTGGAAAAACTAGCCTTCGCCTTGGTCGTCTCGACAAGGAAGCTCAGGCCCTACTTCCAGGCCCACTCGATTCAGGTAATAACCGACCACCCCCTACGCAAAATCTTTGAGGGGGTAGAGCATTCGGGGAGGCTGGCAAAGTGGTTAATAGAGTTGAGCGAATTCAACATCACCTTCCTCCCACGATTGTCATTAAAGGCCCAAGCAGTCACGGATTTCATGGTGGACTTCGTGGTCGAGATGGAAGAGGAGCAAGTCCTGTACCATACCCCCTGGAAGCTGCTAGTTGACGGAGCCTCAGGCAAGAACTCCCTAGGAGAAGGGGTAGTGTTGGAAAGCCCTCATGGGGTGAAAATCGAGCAAGCGCTGGTGATACATTTTCCCGTAACCAACAATCAGGCGGAGTATGAAGCGGTGATCGCCGACCTGCGTCAGGCCCAGGAACTAGGAGTTCATGACGTGGAAGTTCTCACAGATTCGATGGTGATAGCTTTGCAGGTCAAGGGTGAATTTGAGGCAAGAGAGCCCACGCTTGTCCGGTATCTCGCCAAAGTAAGGGGTCTCATCGGAGCGTTCACAACTTTCTCCATCAGGCACGTCCCAAGGGAGGAGTGTGCCTCGGCCGATCGACTGGCCAAGTCTGGTCCTCGAGTTGGGGGGACTTTGACAGATCTGTTCCGCCCTTCGATAGAGGAGGGGGAGCTCATGGATATCGAGCAGCGACCCTCATGGAAAGACCCTTTTGTGACCTTCCTGTCGACAGGAAAATTTCCAGAAGAGATCCCGGATCAAAGGCGCTTTCGATACAAGTCCGCCTACTACGCACTCCATGAAGGGGACTTGTATCGGAAGACCCTCTCGGGATTCCTGGCTCGATGCATCTCAGAAGAAGAAGTCCCAAGGATCCTGGAGGAGATCCACTCCGGCGAATGTGGCAGCCATTCGGGAGCAGGACGTTGGAGGCGAGAATAATGAGGCAAGGATAATTCTGGCCGACCCTGAGCAAGGATGCAACAGAGTTCACCAGGAAATGCCGGAAGTGCCAACTGTTTGCCCCACTTCAACTCTTGCCCGCACAGAGGCTAAGGAGCATCACGGCACCTTGGTCCTTCGCCATATGGGGGATGGACCTGGTAGGACCCTTCCCTCAGGCCAGCGGACAGAGAAGGTTTCTCCTGGTTATGATCGACTATTTCACGAAATGGTTGGAGGTCAAGGTGCTTGCCAAGGTCACCTCCCAAGTAATCCATAACTTCGTATGGGGGAGATCATCTGCCGACATGGACTTCCGCAAGCCATAGTGACCGATAATGGACCGCAATTCTCCAGCGAGGAGTTCATCCGTTTCTGCAGCCAGTTGGGGATAGACCTCAGGTTCGCATCCGTCCATCACCCCAGGAGCAACGGGCAGGTGGAGGCTGCTAACAAAATTATAGTGAACCTACTAAAAAAGAAGGTAGAAAATTTGAAGGGGAAATGGGTGGAGCAACTCCCCTCGGTTCTCTGGGCTCTAAGGACTACCCCCAACACCGCCACAGGGGAGACCCCATTCAAACTCTCTCACGGTTCTGAGGCCGTCATCACAGTAGAGCTTGAAGTCGAGACGCCACGGGTAAAGGCCGCCTCAAACAGTGGCGAAGAGTGGAGAGATGGGAACGAGGAGGAGCTAAGGCTCTCCTTGGACCTGGTCGAACAGGTCTGAGACCTCGCCACCATTCGACAAGAAGAAGTTAAGCGGTGGATGGCCAAATACTTCGACAAGCACGACCGGATCAAGCAGTTCGAAAAGGGTGACCTCGTGTTAAAAAAGGTCGACGCGGTCGGGAGGTCAGCGCGGTAGGAAAACTTAATCCCAACTGGGAAGGTCCATATATTGTAGAAGAAGCTTTAAAATCAGGGGGGTATCACCTCCGGAATGTGGAGGGTGAGCCCATTGGTCATACGTGGAGCGGCGATAATCTAAAGTGTTTCTATCCCTAAGTTCATGTAATAGTAATGATGCCTTGCTTTAAGTTCGCTTCTTCTTATACATGTGCATGGTGTAATGATTTGCGTGATGATTCCAAAAACTTCAAAGGTTAGCCCCGAGCAGACCTGCTGACCAGGCTCTCACCTAGCTGGCAGGGCCGAAGGCTCACTCGGTGGCAGGTTCCGTGCTTCAAATGTTAGCCCCGAGCAGACCCGCTGACCAGGCTCTCACCTAGTTGGCAGGGCCGAAGGCTCACTCGGTGGCAGGTTCCATGCTTCAAATGTTAGCCCCGAGCAGACCCGCTAACCAGGCTCTCACCTAAATGGCAGGGCCGAAGGCTCACTTGGTGGCAGGTTCCATGCTTCAAAGGTTGGCCCCGAGCAGACCCGCTGACCAGGCTCTCACCTAGCAAGCAGGGCCGAAGGCTCACTCAGTGGCAGGTTCCATGCTTCAATGGTTGGCCCCGAGCAGACCCGCTGACCAGGCTCTCACCTAGCTGGCAGGGCCGAAGGCTCACTCGGTGGTAGATTCCGTGCTTCAAAGGTTGGCCCTAAGCAGACCCGCTGACCAGACTCTCACCTAGCTGGCAGGGCCAAAGGCTCACTCGGTGGCAGGTTCCATGCTTCAACGGTTGGCCCTGAGCAGACCCGCTGACCAGGCTCTCACCTAGCTGGCAGGGCCGAAGGCTCACTCGGTGGCAGGTTCCATGCTTCAAAGATTGGCCCCGAGCAAACCCGCTGACCAGGCTCTCACCTAGCTGGCAGGGCCGAAGGCTCACTCGGTGGCAGGTTCCATGCTTCAAAGGTTGGCCCCGAGCAGACCCGCTGACCAGGCTCTCACCTAGCTGGCAAGGCCGAAGGCTTACTCGGTGGCAGGTTCCGTGCTTCAAAGGTTGGCCCCGAGCAGACCCGCTAACCAGGCTCTCACCTAGCTGGCAGGGCCGAAGGCTCACTCGGTGGCAGGTTTCATGCTTCAAAGGTTGGCCTCGAGCAGACCCGCTGACCAGGCTCTCACCTAGCTGGCAGGGCCGAAGGCTCACTCGGTGACAGGTTCCATGCTTCAAAGGTTGACCCCGAGCAGACCCGCTGACCAGGCTCTCACCTAGCTGGCAGGGCCGAAGGCTCACTCGGTGGCAGGTTCCATGCTTCAAAGGTTGGCCCCGAGCAGACTCGCTGACCAGGCTCTCACCTAGCTGGCAGGGCCGAAGGCTCACTCGGTGGCAGGTTCCATGCTTCAAAGGTTGGCCCCGAGTAGACCTGCTGACCAGGCTCTCACCTAGCTGGCAGAGCCGAAGGATCACTCATTGGCAGGTTCAGTGCTTCAAATGTTAGGCCCGAGCAGACCCGCTGACCAGGCTCTCACCTAGCTGGCAGGGCCGAAGGCTCACTTGGTGGCAGGTTCCATGCTTCAAAGGTTGGCCCCGAGCAGACCCGCTGACCAGGCTCTCATCTAGCTGGCAGGGCCGAAGGCTCACTCGGTGGCAGGTTCCATGCTTCAAAGATTGGCCCCGAGCAGACCCGCTGACCAGCCTCTCAACTAGCTGGCAGGGCCGAAGGCTCACTCGGTGTTAGGTTCCATGCTTCAAAGGATGGCCCCGAGCAGACCCGCTGACCAGGCTCTCACCTAGCTGCCAGGGCCGAAGGCTCACTCGGTGGCAGGTTCCATGCTTCAAAGGTTGGCCCCGAGCAGACCCGCTGACCAGGCTCTCACCTAGCTGGCAGGGCCGAAGGCTCACTCGGTGGCAGGTTTCGTGCTTCAAAGGTTGGCCCCGAGCAGACCCGCTGACCAGGCTCTCACCTAGCTGGCAGGGCCGAAGGCTCACTCGGTGGCAGGTTCCATGCTTCAAAGGTTAGCCCCGAGCAGACCTGCTGACCAGGCTCTCACCTAGCTGGCAGGGCCGAAGGCTCACTCGGTGGCAGGTTCCGTGCTTCAAATGTTAACCCCGAGCAGACCCACTGACCAGGCTCTCACCTAGCTGACAGGGCCGAAGGCTCACTCGGTGGCAGGTTCCATGCTTCAAAGGTTGGCCCCGAGCAGACCCGCTGACCAGGCTCTCACCTCGCTGGCAGGGCCGAAGGCTCATTCGGTGGCAGGTTCCGTGCTTCAAATGTTAGCCCCGAGCAGACCCGCTGACCAAGCTCTCACCTAGCTGGCAGGGCCGAAGGCTCACTCGGTGGCAGGTTCCATGCTTCAAAGGTTGGCCCCGAGCAGACCCGCTGACCAGGCTTTCACCTAGCTGGCAGGGCCGAAGGCTCACTCGGTGGCAGGTTCCATGCTTCAAAGGTTGGCCCCGAGCAGACCCGCTGACCAGGCTCTCACCTAGCTGGCAGGGCCAAAGGCTCACTCGGTGGCAGGTTCCATGCTTCAAAGGTTGGCCTCGAGCAGACCCGCTGACCAGGCTCTCACCTAGCGGGCAGGGCCGAAGGCTCACTCGGTGGCAGGTTCCATGCTTCAAAGGTTGGCCCCGAGTAGACCCGCTGACTAGGCTCTCACCTAGCTGGCAGGGCCGAAGGCTCACTCGGTGGCAAGTTCCATGCTTCAAAGGTTGGCCCCGAGCAGACCCGCTGACCAGGCTCTCGCCTAGCGGGCAGGGGCGAAGGCTCACTTGGTGGCAGGTTCCATGCTTCAAAGGTTGGCCTCGGGCAGACCCGCTGACCAGGCTCTCACCTAGCTGGTGAAGTAGGAAGGGAAGGTCCTTAGAACGAGGAATTGAAAAAAGGCAAAGATAAACTCCGGGAGGGCGAATGATACAAACCAAGGACAGCATTCGACCGGCGGTTGCACAGCGAGCACGTTGCCGTTCGAAGGGTCGTGGGAGGCTATTCGAACCCGACGGACACATGTACGCGGTATTGACTCCGACAAAAGTCATAGGAAGCACCTAAGTCGCAGTAGGGGGAGGGAGCGGGAGATGACTGCGACCATGGCGTTCCCGCGCGTAAGAAGTCTCTTAGCGAGAGCGCCGAGGTCGGAATCACGATGCGCAAGGGCAAAAAACAACACACAAAGCGAGAAGTCCTGTCTCCTCACCTGGTACCGATTCACACGAAAACCCCCAATCTAAGCGAATGGGCGGCAGGGGCAAGATAGCCTATACCTCCTTCAGCACTCGGCGAGTACTCGATGCGACCATACAATGTTATACCATCCTAGTGATCCTAGCGGGAAACGGAAGCAAAATGATTGCGCAATGATCAATAAAAACTATCACGTAGACAAAAGGGGGGAAATGGACCCGAATATATCCACCTGGTGTGCCAACAAAAGCCCTCGCAAAAAATTGTCACAAGAATAATTGTTGTCATCAAAATGGTTAGCAAGCTCTCGCCCTCATTTACGAGAAGGGCTGCCGCTCTCATCTGAGCCCAGGTAGATGACCTCGTCATTCGGAGGAAAGTCCTCGCCGTCCGGGAAGGGTACTGGGAGGAAAATGTCCGGCACGACCTGGTGCGCCAACAGCGTCTCGGCCCCCTCCATCAGGTACCCGCCATCGAGGAGGGCCCGCAGCGTATGCTCCGCAGCAGCCTGGGCGCTCTCTTGCATCAGCTCCTCAAACTCGAAGTTCGAATAGGAGTGCCTTTTGCTTCCTTCACCAAGGGCCTGAGCGGAATCCGCCTGCAGGCGCCAGACGTCCTCCTTCAGCCCCCGATTCTCCTCTTCCAAGATAGCCACTCAAACGCGCAGCATCTCGGCACTGGTGGTGTCCTGCGGGGAGAAGAGTAGTCAGAAAGGTGGGAGAGTGCAGTGGTTAGCAAGTCCAAGGAAGAGATCATACCTCCCGGATGGGGCGACTAGCGAGTAGGGCCTCGGCGGCATCTAGCTTCTCCCTCAACACTCGGGCCTCCGCTGAGGCACTCACCCGGTTCACATCCACCTCGCTGAGGCTTCGCGCGAGGTTGATGCTCCGGCGAGAGGACATGTGCGCGAGTTCAAGCGCCTGAAGGAGAGCTTGCGCTGTTTCGTAGGCTAGCACCTGGGTGTTCTCGACGTCGAACACCTCAGCGTCGTCACGGCCGTATAGGGCGTAGGCGAATGTGAAGGCCTCGCCACTGGCGACATTGGTCTCGATCCACGATGGATGAAGGATCGAGAGGGATACCCGGTTGTTGTTCCGGTCCCACTTAACAAGGGGTGCTCCCACTGGGTCCACGAGTTTTTCGCCATTGGCAAAATTGCGGTGATCTCTCGGCAGGGGCCCCGAAGAGGTTCCCACGAGCGGAACAGAGGTCCCCACCGGAACGTTCGCCCCCGGAATCTCGCCCGGGGCTTCCTTCCCTTTAGAGGCCGGGGTGACCTTGTCCTTTGACGATGGGGGGACCTTCCCCTTCTTCGAGGAGGAGGGGAGCGCGGCCGAGTCTGGCTTTCGCTTGTGGCCACTGGCCTTGGAGGAAGCCAAGTCCTCGCGACAGGCATCGGCGGCAGCGTGCTCGGTGGACAGCGAATGCCCCAGAGCCACTCCGGCAGGGCGCGGAGGTTCAGCGGGAAGTCACGGGCACCTGTAATCAGAGAAGAACGCTCGGTAATTAAGGCGAGAAGGAGGGAGAGGAAAGTCGTGCGAAGACTGCTCCAGCTTACCTTCGCCCGGCGGAATGGGCGGGAGCGAATCAACATTCCTCCGGAGGTGGATGACGTCCATACCCTGCTCTAGGATAAACTGGTGGAGTTTAGACTCATGACCGCCCAGCGATGGGGGCCGAAAGGTCGACTCCTCCTCCTGCACCGGCGCGAAGAGGACATTCCCGAAGTTCCCGCTAACAAACACGAACCGGCGAAGCCAGTCATGGTTCTTGTTGGCGAGACCGGCCACCTTCAGAGGATTTTGGCCCGAGAAGAAGGAGGTTCTGTGCTTCGCGCGAAAGGTGAAGAGTTTGCGGAAGACGGGGAGGCTGAACTCGATCCCCTCCTCCCGGAGATAGCAGGCGAACCCCACCAGCATGGCGATGGAGTTTGGGTTGAGCTGGGTGGGGACAACTCCGAAGTACCGGAGCGTCTGGCGGACTTCCGACCAGTTAGGGAGGCGGAACCCCACCTCGAAGTGCTCTAGCGGGATGGCGAGGGTCCCGGGAGAGAAAGAATTGATGCGATCACCGGGTTCCGGGCGGGTCGCGGTGAACTCCCCCGGGATGTGGTTCGCGATAGTGGTCAAGAAAGCCTCCTCGGTGAGGTCGCAGGGATCGAAATCGTGGTCCGCGAAAGCGCTGGGGCACTTGCCCCTTCCATCCGGTTCACCGCCCATCTCACAAAGGTTTGGAGTAGAGGAGCTCGCGCGAAGGTAAGAGGTGCTAAAACAGTCGGCGGATGAAGAAGATGGCGGCGGGTTAATACGTAATAAATAAAGTTGGTGAGACAGCCTATTTATAGAAAAGCACAAAAAAGTAATCATTTTCTCGGGCGGCGGGTGAGCCGATAGTGACGGCATTACCCCGACGCCTCGAAATTCGCGCCGGCCTGTTTTCGCCCAAGCATTGTCGAGGGCTCGGCGAATGATCTTTCCTCAGAATACCGCATGGTTGGAAGTTAACTCAGTTAGGCGGAAAGCAAGGCAAGGTGATAATCCACAGCGGAAACGAAAGAAATATAGGAAAGTAAAAGTCGAAATCAAGAGTAAAGCTAGCATCCGCAGAACATAGAAAATTATTACAGAACCAAATAGTCTTGCAGAGTTTTCCGAGAGCGTCAAGAGGAAAAGCAGTAAGGGGAGGGGGTCGGTAGGCTAATGCTCTAGCCAATGCCATCGACCCTGACCTCGAGTATGAACGACCGGGGGCGCCCTCGGGTGGTAGTATGCAGTCATCGCGGTGATCTCCTGGTTGGCTAGGTGCAGCTGGTCCCTCGCTCGCGCAGCATGCCTCCCAGGAGAAAGCTCCCTGCCCTCAGCGCCCAAGCGTTCCACCTCAGCGAGAAGGCGAGCGTAATCCCGTCGGAGGACCTTAAGCTCACGAACGGTCTCCATTCGCTGACCGTCCAGCTGACCAGCAAATTCCCGCTGCATGAAGATGAGCTTCCCCAGCACTTCCTTCATTCGCTCCTTCATGGTATGAACATCGGTGGGATCGCCCAGAAAATCCTCAAGCTCTCCGGGTGAAGGGGGCGGTGATGGCGCGAATCTCGCACACCACTATAGGCGGTAGCTAGACTGCGGCACGAAATGGCAGTGTACCGATCGTTCAAGTAATATAAAACGAGGAGTAATCCCCGAGTATCGAATCTCTCAAGGAACACAGTAAGGTGGAGTTAACGTCCGAGGAAGGACTTGAGATTGAAGTCCTTTAGGTCGGATGGATGCGGAAACGGGGGTTTTGGATTGTGGAAAATAAAGAGAAAATGCTATCACTACTCCTATGCAATGCCGCTATGCAATGCTTTGCTTGGCGGGATGGAGACTAGGCAGTGTTGGAGTTGCCATTGTGATCTAGAAGTGGTCAAACATGTAATCTCACTGCCAACGCGATATGAGCCTGCAGGGTCGCACATAAGAGCATGTGGAGAAGTTGGAAGATTGACTGTGTTGGTAAAGGTTACCAATCACTATATAGAATGGGGAAGTCCAGCAAATGTTGCTGTCTGAATTCGTCGGATATGATTCGTCGGAATTCATCGGGTTTACACGGATAGGATTCGTCGGATATGATTCGTCGGAATTCGTCGGGTTTACACGGATAGGATTCGTCGGATATGATTCGTCGGAATTCGTCGGGTTTACACGGATTGGATTCGTCGGATTCGTCGGGATTCGTCGGGTCATTCCGTGGAAACTCGACGAACTGTGACAGAGATCCTTCACTCGACAAAGTGTTGTCGTCTGTCTGGATTCGTCGGAATTCGTCGGGATTCGTCGGGTCATTCCGTGGAAACTCGACGAACTGTGACAGAGATCCTTCACTCGACAAAGTGTTGTCGTCTGTCTGGATTCGTCGGAATTCGTCGGGATTCGTCGGGTCATTCCGTGGAATCTCGACGAATTATCACAGAGAGCCTTGACTAGGAAATTGTTGCCGTCTGTTGTGATTCGTCGGAATTCGTCGGATTGTCCCGTGAAATCTCGACGAATGGTGTCCCGTGGAATCCCGACGAATTGTAACAGAACCCCTAATTCTGCTGTGTGGTCTGCGGATAGCGATTCTTCTAGAAGCCTGTTTATGCTTTGAGTATAAATAGATCTTCTTTAGGGTTCTTATTAACACACGAAAAGAAGAGCCGACGGAAGGGTTCCGCTCGCCCTCGACGGAAGAAGTTCCGATAGAACCCTAGACGGAAGTGTTCCGTCGTTCGTTCGCCTCCGCCGACCCCTTCTCCGGCGATCGTCGCCGTCATTGTTCTTCCTGGAGCGAACCTAGCAGTTCGTGGAAGTGCAAGGTGCAGCCGTTCTTCCTTCCGAGTTGCGTGCGACGTGATTTGGCGTTCTCCCGGCTCGTGTGGACTTCTGTAGAGACGTAGACACAATTCTACGTGAGAACTCTTCTTGCCACCGACAGGAATCAACTCTTGGAGCATCTTGGTTGGATTTGATCCAACCCCATTGAGGTAATTTTACCTAGTATTTTATTAACTTCTTGATTCAACATTCATGGCCGATCCAAGCATTTTTGGGTTGTTTCTGTTTATTTCCGCTGCGCCTACATCTGATGTATGGTTCTAGAAAAACCCAACAGTGGTATCAGAGCTAGGTTCTGGTCTTGGATGTTGTTTCAGAAGTTTGGTTATTCCAGTACGTGCAAATCTAGGTATTTAGAAGTGTTCTAAATGTCAAGATTTCTTCCTGGAACATCAAATGTTGATGATTTTCAAAAGGGGGGTCTTGGTACCCCACCAGGAACGTTTGGGATTTCGTGGTCATTTCTAACTGTTAGAAATTGTTGTCTCCTTAGCAGTAACCGTCCCTCAAGTGGTTAATGAACCCTTCTATTGTTTTGGATTTTGAATCCAACAATGAGAGACGAGCTTGTCTACTGCTTTAAGTCGAGTTGTCTTTGCCTTTGTCCAATGCATGTAAATCTGAAGATTTGGAAGAGTTCTAAATGTCCAGATTTAGCCTTTTCGTCTATCAAAGGTTGATAGTCTTATGTTGTGCACATAAGGGATGCATGTGGATTTAAGAAAGCTTGTTTTTCTGTGGATGTGCACTTTGATCAAATGTTGATCATGGTTAAGTGTTAACCTATTATTAAAATTAAAATCCCTTCATCAAATATTAAGTGTTCGGATGCCTTCCGATGGATGACACTCTTCCTGCCTCGATCGATGAAGTGTGGGCTTGCCAAAGCAAGGTGCATTAATCTATCTTGGTAAGGGTGCGAGCGGATAATTGTGATATCCCACTGTCGACATCGGGTCTAACTTAACTAGGTGACCTCAAAGGTTGAGTGCCTAGAGGCATAGGGTTGGCATGCTCCATATGATGGATGCGAATAAGGAGTTATTCACCAGCCATACAAGAATTGCATGAGGATGCAATTGGCAAGCGTTGCCTACCTAAATAACCGCATTATGAGAGGAACGCCAAAGCGGACTCGTGGTGTTGGTGAAATACGGATCTTGTCCACTAAGAGAGTAGCTCGCATGGACTCTCCGAATTGATAGTGAGGGCCATCAATTTGAATAAAATAGTGGGAGTATTTAATTGAAGTCCAAATTAAAATAAATTGTATTTTGGAATTTTGGTACTAATTAGATTCTGCATGAATTCTTGTAGAATTCCATGGCAAGTGGTTCACATTCCACCTTGTCCCTAAGAGCTATCCTTGAGAAGGACAAGCTTAGTGGGACGAATTATATGGACTGGTATAGGAACCTGAGAATTGTTCTCAGACAAGAGCGAAAGCTCTACGTCTTGGAAGAAGAAGCCCCCGAGGTGCCGACCGGGAACTCGTCCCGTGTTGATAAGGATGCTTATAAGAAGTATACCGATGACGCCTTAGACGTCGAGTGCCTTATGCTTGCCACCATGAACTCTGAGCTTCAGAAGCAACACGAGAACATGGGGTGCAAGGAGATTGACGAGCACCTAAAGAAAATGTTTCAAGGGCAAGCTCGTCAAGAGAGGTTCGATGTCACGAAGGCCTTATTTCAGTGCAAAATGGGAGCTCGAGACTCGGTTGGTACTCACGTACTCAAGATGATTGGGTATATAGAGAACCTGGAGAGATTGGGTTTTCCTCTGGGTCAAGAGTTGGCCACAGATCTTATCCTGCAATCGTTGCCGGATAGTTATGAGCAGTTTATCTTGAACTACAACATGAATGAAATAGACAAGACACTACCCGAGCTCCTAGGCATGTTGCGAACTGCCGAAATAAACATGAAGAAGGCCAAGCCTGCTAGTCCCATATTGATGGTACATAAAGGCAAGGGTAAGGCCAAGGGCTTCAAGAAGACGAAGGTGGGACCTAAGTCACATCTTGAGCCCAAATCTTCTGCGCTGAAAAAGAAGAGCACCGTGAAGGAAGGGAAATGCCACCACTGTGGCAAGGCTGGTCATTGGAGGAGGAATTGTCCTTCGTACATTGAGGGTCTGCAGAAAATGAAGGGAGGTATGACTTCCGCTTCGGATATTTATGTTATAGAGATAAACCTTTCTCCTCCTTCATCTTGGGTATTGGATACCAGATGTGGTTCTCACATTTGTACAAATGTGCAGGAACTAGGAAGGAGGAGATTGCTGAGTAAAGGAGAGGTGGACCTACGTGTCGGCAATGGAGCAAGAGTTGCTGCTGTAGCCGTAGGGGTTTACCGTCTTTCTTTGCCCAGTGGGCTTGTAATAGAACTTGATAATTGTTATTATGTTCCGGCCATAACTAGAAACATTATATCCATTTCATGCTTAGACATGATTGGATTTTCTTTTATAATTAAGAACAATTGTTGTTCTATATTTAAGAATGATGTTTGTTATGCTGTAGCCCAATTGTTTAATGGTCTTTATGTTTTGAACCTGGACCATCCGATCTATAATGTAGATAATAATAAAAGACTAAGAACAAATGACTCAAATCCTACATATCTCTGGCATTGTCGTTTGGGCCATATAAATGAGAAGCGCATATCCAAGCTCCATAAAGATGGACTATTGGACTCATTTGATTATGAATCATTTGAGCGATGTGAGTCTTGTTTATTAGGCAAGATGACTAAAGCCCCTTTCACTGGTTATACTGAGAGGGCTGAGGATCTCTTGGGTGTTGTACATAGTGATGTATGCGGACCCATGAGTTCTATGGCTAGAGGTGGGTTTTTCTACTTCGTTACATTTACTGATGATTTCAGTAGATACGGATACGTGTATCTTATGAAGTGCAAATCCGAAACCTTTGAAAAGTTCAAAGAGTTTAAGAATGAAGTGGAGAACCAATTGGGTAAAAAGGTTAAAGCACTCCGATCTGATCGAGGTGGCGAATACCTGAGTCATGAGTTCCGTGATCATCTGAAAGAGTGTGGTATTGTATCACAGCTCACTCCACCTAGGACACCGCAGCATAATGGTGTGTCTGAGAGGAGAAATCGTACTCTGTTAGACATGGTACGGTCGATGATGAGTCATGCAGACTTGCCTGTTTCCTTTTGGGGTTTTGCTTTAGAGACTGCTGCAATGACACTGAATCGCGCTCCGACGAAAACGGTTCTAAAGACACCATATGAGATATGGACTGGGAAGCGTCCTAGTATGTCGTTCATTAAAATTTGGGGCTGTGAGGCATACGTACGACGTCAAATGCCTGACAAGCTGGAACCCAAATCAGATAAGTGTTATCTGGTGGGATATCCTAAGGAAACGAAGGGATATTACTTTTACCTACCGTCTGAGGGCAAAGTGTTTGTCGCAAGGACGGGTGTCTTCTTGGAGAAAGAGTTCTTATCAAGAAAGACGCAAAAGGTAGAACTTGAAGAAGTTCAAGAACCACAAATAGTGAATGAACCAGAGTTGGATTCTGAGCCAGGACTACAAGATGTTGTAGCTAGAGAACCTGCTCACGAAACACAAGTCCTACGTAGATCTGGTAGACCAAGATTTGAGCCTGAGAGATATGGATTTCTCGTGTCTCAAATAGGTAATGTGTTGCTTATGGATCATGATGATGAACCAGCAACCTACCAAGAGGCTATGAATGGACCGGACTCCGACAAATGGCTTGAGGCTATGAAATCCGAAATGGACTCCATGTATATAAACCAAGTTTGGAACTTGGTGGAACCACCTGAAGGGGTACGACCCATAGGGTGCAAGTGGGTCTTCAAGAAGAAGACCGACATGGATGGGAATGTACAGACATTCAAAGGGCGACTGGTGGCTAAGGGTTTCAAGCAAATTCATGGTGTTGACTATGATGAGACCTTTTCCCCTGTTGCCATGGTAAAGTCCATTAGGATATTGCTTGCTATTGCTGCGTATTATGACTACGAGATCTGGCAGATGGATGTCAAAACGGCTTTCCTAAATGGAAACCTCCTTGAGGAAGTGTACATGACACAACCCGAGGGTTTTGTATCCCCAAATGAAGCCACTAAAATATGCAAGCTGAATAGGTCCATCTATGGATTGAAACAGGCCTCTAGAAGTTGGAATCTTCGTTTTGATGAGAAGATCAAAGAGTTTGGTTTTGTCAATAACGAGGATGAACCGTGTGTTTACAAGCGAATCAGTGGGAGCATTGTTGTCTTCCTGATATTGTATGTAGATGACATACTGCTGATTGGGAATGACATACCTACCCTGAAAGTTGTTAAGAACAACCTAGGGAACTGCTTTTCTATGAAGGACTTGGGTGAAGCGACTTACATACTCGGTATTAAGATCTATAGAGATAGATCGAAGAAGTTGCTGGGTTTGACCCAGAGTACGTACATTGACAAGGTGTTGAAGCGGTTCAACATGCTTGAGTCCAAGAAAGGATTTTTGCCCATGTCTCATGGTGTGAATCTCTCTAAGGACCAGTGTCCAAAATCTTGTGAAGATAAGGACCGCATGAAGTTGATTCCATATGCTTCGGCAATTGGGTCAATCATGTATGCAATGTTATGTACTCGACCCGATGTCTCTTTTGCTTTGAGCATGACTAGCAGGTATCAGTCTGATCCCGGTGAATGTCACTGGATAGCCGTAAAGAATATCCTGAAGTACTTGAGAAGGACTAAGGATGTATTCTTGGTGTATGGTGGAAAGGAAGAGCTCGTTGTAAGTGGTTACACGGATGCTAGCTTCCAAACTGATAGGGATGATTCAAAGTCTCAGTCAGGGTTTGTGTTTTGCCTGAATGGAGGAGCTGTGAGCTGGAAGAGTTCCAAGCAAGAGACAGTTGCTGATTCTACAACTGAGGCCGAGTATATCGCTGCAGCTAATGCAGCGAAGGAGGCTGTATGGATTAGGAAATTCATCGGCGAGCTAGATGTAGTTCCTAGCATTGTTGGTCCCGTAGTTCTCTACTGTGATAACAATGGTGCAATTGCACAATCTAAGGAACCTAGATCCCATCAGCGCTCCAAGCACATACTTCGGCGGTTCCATCTTATTCGTGAGATTGTCGAACGAGGAGATGTGAACATTTGCAGAGTGCCGACTGAGGAGAATATTGCAGATCCACTGACAAAGCCTCTCGCGCAGAGAAAGCATGATGGTCATACTAGATCAATGGGTATGCGATACCTGAATGATCAACTCTAGTGGGAGTCTTGTGGGTTGCATGTAAAATAAATATTCTGTTGGCTGTTTAAAATTTATTCATATGATGAATTGTGTACCAATTATTTCTTTTTACGATTAATGGCAAGTTCTTTTATTACGATATACTGTTTCTATATGATAGAATAAAATTCGTGATAAATACCCTTAGAATGTTCGCTTCCATAGGACATCAAGTACGAGACTTGAATGTGAGAGCCTATGATTTCGAAGCTTCATTCTTAAAAGGTCCCTGGTCGAGGTATCATCGTAGAAGCTAAGGGTGATGATGATACATTAAGACTAGCATGTGTGTTGACTGATGACCAGTTCTCACAGGTCATGATATTGTGATATCAAGTCATCACGTGGGTACTTGTTAGTGAGCAAGTTGTACTGGACAGACCCAACCTGAGACTACTTTGTGGATTGTTACTTAAAAGTGTCACAAGTAGGTCTCATTTGACAATGGTGTTGTGGTCCTTTGACCTGAAGTCACAGCATTCACCGAGTGAGGAAGAGCGTGCTTTGATGTCATCTAAAGTCTTCCTTGAAGAAGGTTGATGATAAGGGTGATCGTTGGGTACGTTACGAATCATTTGGGTGTTTGGGTGTGAGCAGATATGGGATTTGTCCTCCTATATAACAGGAGTTGCATCCATGGGCCCCTTGATGGAATTGGACTGAGAAACGCATGGCCATGCTTGGTAGAGTCAATATGTGATATTGAGCTCACCATTCTCTGGAAGTCCGTTCTAGATCAAGAAACTTGGATTGAGCTATTAAGAGGGTGACACGGTCCATACCTCTAGTTCTTTCCGGATGTAAGGGACAAAGGGACAAAGACAACGCTGGAACATTGGTCATAAAGGCTTATGAGTTATGAACTCTTATTGCTTGGGGAGCAATGATGCATTGCTAGATGCCGCTCATTGTTTGTGAGGTTTTTGGTTTGATACTTTCAAGATCAAGTGGGAGACTGTTGGAGTTGCCATTGTGATCTAGAAGTGGTCAAACATGTAATCTCACTGCCAACGCGATATGAGCCTGCAGGGTCGCACATTAGAGCATGTGGAGAAGTTGGAAGATTGACTGTGTTGGTAAAGGTTACCAATCACCATATAGAATGGGGAAGTCCAGCAAATGTTGCTGTCTGAATTCGTCGGATATGATTCGTCGGAATTCGTCGGGTTTACACGGATAGGATTCGTCGGATATGATTCGTCGGAATTCGTCGGGTTTACACGGATAGGATTCGTCGGATATGATTCGTCGGAATTCGTCGGGTTTACACGGATTGGATTCGTCGGATTCGTCGGGATTCGTCGGGTCATTCCGTGGAAACTCGACGAACTGTGACAGAGATCCTTCACTCGACAAAGTGTTGTCGTCTGTCTGGATTCGTCGGAATTCGTCGGGATTCGTCGGGTCATTCCGTGGAAACTCGACGAACTGTGACAGAGATCCTTCACTCGACAAAGTGTTGTCGTCTGTCTGGATTCGTCGGAATTCGTCGGGATTCGTCGGGTCATTCCGTGGAATCTCGACGAATTATCACAGAGAGCCTTGACTAGGCAATTGTTGCCGTCTGTTGTGATTCGTCGGAATTCGTCGGATTGTCCCGTGAAATCTCGACGAATGGTGTCCCGTGGAATCCCGACGAATTGTAACAGAACCCCTAATTCTGCTGTGTGGTCTGCGGATAGCGATTCTTCTAGAAGCCTGTTTATGCTTTGAGTATAAATAGATCTTCTTTAGGGTTCTTATTAACACACGAAAAGAAGAGCCGACGGAAGGGTTCCGCTCGCCCTCGACGGAAGAAGTTCCGATAGAACCCTAGACGGAAGTGTTCCGTCGTTCGTTCGCCTCCGCCGACCCCTTCTCCGGCGATCGTCGCCGTCATTGTTCTTCCTGGAGCGAACCTAGCAGTTCGTGGAAGTGCAAGGTGCAGCCGTTCTTCCTTCCGAGTTGCGTGCGACGTGATTTGGCGTTCTCCCGGCTCGTGTGGACTTCTGTAGAGACGTAGACACAATTCTACGTGAGAACTCTTCTTGCCACCGACAGGAATCAACTCTTGGAGCATCTTGGTTGGATTTGATCCAACCCCATTGAGGTAATTTTACCTAGTATTTTATTAACTTCTTGATTCAACATTCATGGCCGATCCAAGCATTTTTGGGTTGTTTCTGTTTATTTCCGCTGCGCCTACATCTGATGTATGGTTCTAGAAAAACCCAACAGGCAGGCCTTGAGCGCGCTGCGTCGCAAGGGCGGATGGACGAGTAGGCAAGCGAAATCAAACTATGCAGGCCTTGAGCGCTCTGCTTCGTAGGGCGAGTGGATTACACGGGCCGCTATGCCACGCTTCGCTAGGCGGATGGACGAGTAGGCTAACGGAGTGAGGGTCGCAAGCACCTCTTCGACAAGCACGCCACTAGCAATTGCTAGTGCGGCACCGAACACGACGGCGGGATGGAGGATGGAATGGGGCGCACCTCAAGCAACTCAAACAACACACATTTCACATAGACATGAAATATATAGAAATACAACTAGTTTTAGTGCAACTTCATCTTAATACATAGATCTAACTACATACAAACATCAATAAGAGAAGAATAAGGCAGGAAATCGACCGAATCCGAAGGCTCGTTGTAGATTCACGGTTGGAATCGCCGGGTTGTCAATCCGCGTCCAAGCTCGGTCCGCAACTACGTCCGGGGTAGAGAGAGCTGTCACTACTCTCCAATGAGCCCGTCTTCTTCGTGTCACGATCCGGTAGAGGTTGCAAACTTCCTCTTGCTTGATGGAGATGCCGGCTAGATCTCCTCTTTAAGCTTTAGGATGAAGGAGGAGGCCGAGAGGAAGCTCAGGCTCAAGAATGGCGTGAAGAACAAGCCCGGAGCACCTCCATATGGTGGGCGGCGATGGAGGGGCAAAAAACCTGCGGAAGTGGGCGGAACGGCGGAGCTGGGCGAGAAAAACGGCGAAGGATCCGACCTAATTCACGAGCAGGAGTATTTATACGCGCTGGAATAAACAACGCGCACGGTCATTGGCGCACGACCAGTGGTCATGCGCACTAGCATCCTGTGATCGTGCGCCTGCCTGGACGGAGCCTGCAAGGTAAGAAAATTATAAAATACAATGTTCGCACGACCAGTGGCGCACGACCAGTGGTCGTGCGCACTATCGTACGTGGTCGTGCGATAAGGAAGACAGAACTCAGATTTCAGGGGGTAAGTGCACACGATCAGTGGCGCACGACCAGTGGTCGTGCGAAATAGAACCAGTGATCGTGCGCTGTGTTCCTGTACAAAATTGTACCGGAAATACCTGCACGACTCCTGTTCCAGCATACAACCACGAATCCAGCCACTGAAAGTGGCACTTAACAATGCATGAAAACTACTAAAGAAGAAGAACATGAAATAACTCCAAAAACGGGCCTAGAGGTGCACTTAGCATGGAGTATCAAATATGAGTGAAAACATGTCTAAAGTGAAGTGCATAGACTAGAAAATCGGCCCAGATGAGTCCATAAATGTGTATATATTTGGGACTCATCACACCCCCATACTTAACTGTTTGCGCGTCCCGAGCAAACCATCTCTCGCGGACAGGAAAAACATAAGCTGACGAAGAAATTATCAAGCGCAGTACCATGCGAAGTCGCATGCTCATGTGCGTAGAAGTACAGTAGACAAAATTTCTAATTATACATATTAGTTTATAATTTTCTAGGAGCGTATTTATATATTACGTTTACTCAAAAAGTGAATCACGGTGAATCATAAGGTCGTACATAGGAAGAAAGTAAACTGAACGCTGAGGCGAGCATTGCCGAAGATCGGGGCTCGGGACAACTCCATTGAAATCCATTAATGTCGGTGACCATAAGCTTGCCCGTTCGCACTCTCTCCACGACACTGGTTTGACTCAAATGCGTGAATCAATAGGACTTTAGGTTTTAAATGGGGCTTGGGTTTAGGTGAGGTATACAATGATAAAGACGATGGCTCAAACACTAAACCCAAATGAACTAATGTAGAAATTCTCCTCATTCCCCACACAAATATGCAGGTACACCACACCCCCAGACTTGGATTTGACTACATGGGTGTGTGCACCGCCTACTCCCAAACATACATTTATACACAGATTTTTCAATAAAGCTCATATCTTCTTCTTTTCTTCTCACTTCTCTTCTTTTTCTTATTTTCTTTTTCTTTTCACATATTTTCAGCAATTTAAACAATGATGCATATCCACATTTTCACAAACATATCACTACATCAACAACCCAATCATGAAAGTAATATACTAGAGCTCAAATTTGGGTGTGCGACTAGGATTGGCTTTTGGGCTTTGGTGAAATAAAAGTGGGGCTGAATCAAAGAAAGGGTAGGCACAACTAGGCGAGCGAGGATAAAACGATAGGAATAGGCACAAAGCTCAACCGGGCCAAAATGATGGCCTATATCACATTCACGCAATTGACTAACCGAATACCCATGCTTCAAGAATCGCTTGGGGCAAGTTCTAGCCACCGAGAAAGATAATCCTTTCTCCCGACTCGGGCAATACGAGGCTAACGAACGTCTACACACATCCCTATGCTACCGTTTGATTCACACTGGATTCACCAATTTTGAGTAAAGTAAACAATATTTACGCTAATAAAAAAAATATAAACTAAAAGCATAAAGAGAAATTGAATATACCCAAATTTCTAAACGGGACATGAGCACTCGACTAGGACACTACATGAGTCAACATTCTACTCCGCATCATAATCCTAAACTAGCACAATGATTTTCCAAATCACACAAAAAGACAAATTCAACTCGCGACGTGCCAACGGCTAAGCGCGCTCAAGTGAGTGCTGTGGTGTGCAATGAAAATAAACAAAACATTTTAAATGAAATCTTCTAGTATGCAGTGCAATAGTGCACGTGAGCGGGTAAACAAAACTACTCTCCCCCAGACTTAAACTAAACAATCCGCATAATATATGACAGGAAAATCAAAATAGGGCTAGGGGAAGAGAGTGCCCAATGCTCAGCAAGTGAGCATACCAGAAGATTGACGATTAACTCTAGACCAAGCTGCAGCACCCAACCAGAAGAATACCTGCAGGGGTCAGCTCCGCAAAAACAAAGGAAAATAGAAACGCTGAAATAAAATAAACTAACTACGCATGATTAGATAAATTAAAAATGCAAGAAAAAGAAGATAACTACTGGGGTTATTGTCATCCCAGCACGACTTATTTAAAAACATGAAGGTTCTAGCTAATGGGCCTATGAAAAAGAAAATGCACAGGTAACTGCTCCATTATCCGTTTCGGTAGCTGGTACCGATACGGAGATAAGGCAGTCACCCCTCTACCTAAATAATAATACCTACCTAACGCAGGTAGAGGAAACAGAAAGTAAGAAGAGGAGGAGATATCCTCACTCATCCCACCATAAAATAAATCCTTGCCTAGCAAGGTATCATCCACCGCAGGTCTGCAGGAGGAGAAGACAATGAGTGAGGCTTCCCCTATGGAGGGGGGATCAACCTCCTCACATGAAAGGATACACTCATCATTGACTTGAGCTAAAAGCTCCAAGTCCTCCTGAAGTACCTGTGGAGACTCATCCTGCACAGGCTCCGATATAACAGAAGGGGGGTCAAGAAATAAAAGAGAAGAGGAACATAAATAAAAGTCAAGCGGGGGAGTGGTCCCGGTCTCACTCCCATCAGGTTGGGGAAGTAAAATAATGTTTGCATTGGCATCAATGCTACAAGATTCGGCGGGATCAACAGTTGCCATGCCTAATATTTGGACTTCCTCCACCGGTGCTGAGGAAAACTCCTCTTCACCTAGAAGGTTGTCCTCCTCCATTGGAGTAGGCACAATACTAAGATCAACCTCCTCCTCTTGTGACACATCATCGACAATGTCGTCAGAGACGAATGTAGTATGCACAACAGGGGGAAGAATAGTGCTCGGATAAAAGTCGAGCACCGATTCCTCACAAAGAATCAAATCCACTAGAGGTGGTGGATGCACATGGAGAATAGGCTCAGCAATGTCGGTGCATAGATCAGCCGCACATCCGGTGACCGTGTCCATGCCATACCCTTCAAGATGTGAAGGTGACAAAGACACATAACCGGATGTTGAAGGTGTGCCGCCAGAGTTAGGAGTTGGGACGATCCGGATATCCGGCTCGTCATCCTCGTCCAATTGGAGAAGATACTCGGCACAGTCCTTCAAGACATGATCAGTGCTCCGACAAAACCGGCACTGCCTTGCGGGCTTCTTTGGCACGGCGGGGGCTGAAGCCGAAAAGAAGTATGTGTTGGGTTTTTCTAGAACCATACATCACATGTAGGCGCAGCGGAAATGAACAGAAACAACCCAAAAGACTTGGATCGACCATGAATATTGAATCAAGAAGTAGAACAAAACAACTAGGCAAAAATACCTTAGTGGGGTTGGATCAAATCCAACCTAGATGCTCCAAGAAGAAGATTCCTGTCGTCGGCTATGCGAGAGTCTTCACGTAGAATAATGTCTACGTCTCTACAGAGATCCACACAAGCAAGGAGAAGGACGACTGCACCTTGTACTTCCACGAACTGCTAGGTTCGCTCCAGGAAGAACACACACGGCGACGATCGCCGGAGGGGAGATCTGCGGAGGCGAACGAGCGACGGAACTCCTTCCGTCTAGGGTTCGGGCGAGAGCGGAACACTTCCGTCGGATAAACCTTTCGTAAGTAATAAGAACCCTAAAAGATGTTCTATTTATACCCGAAGGATAAACAGCTTCTAGAGGAATCGCTATCCGCAGACCACATAGCAGAATTGGGGGTTCTGTTACAATTCGTCGGGATTCCACGGAACAGCATTCGTCGAGATTACACGGGACAATCCGACGAATTCCGACGAATCCAATCAGACGGCAACAATTGCCGAGTGAAGGGTCTCTGTGACAATTCGTCGAGATTACACGGGACAATCCGACGAATTCCGACGAATCCAATCAGACGGCAACAATTGCCGAGTGAAGGGTCTCTGTGACAATTCGTCGAGTGTTCACGGGACAATCCGACGAATCCCGATGAATCCGACGAATCCCGACGAATTCTATCAGTGTAAACCCGACGAATTCAGACAGCAACATTTGCTGGACTTCCCCCATTCTATATATATGGTGATTGGTAACTTTTACCAACACAGTCAATCTACCAACTTCTCCACATGCTCTTATGTGCGACCCTGCAGGCTCATATCGCGTTGGTAGTGAGATTACATGTTTGACCACTTCTAGATCACAATGGTAACTCCAACAGTCTCCCACTTGATCTTGAAAGTATCAAACCAAAAACCTCACAAACAATGAGCGACATCTAGCAATGCATCATTGCTCCCCAAGCAATAAGAGTTCATAACTCATAAGCCTTTATGACCAATGTTCCAGCGTTGTCTTTGTCCCTTTGTCCTTTACATCCGGAAAGAACTAGAGGCATGGACCGTGTCACCCTCATAATAGCTCAATCCAAGTTTCTTGATCTAGAACGGACTTCCAGAGAATGGTGAGCTCAATATCACATATTGACTCAACCAAGCATGGCCATGCATTTCTCAGTCCAATTCCATCAAGGGGCCCATGGATGCAACTCCTGTTATATAGGAGGACAAATCCCATATCTGCTCACACCCAAACACCCGAATGATTCGTAACGTACCCAACGACCACCCTTATCATCAACCTTCTTCAAGGAAGACTTTAGATGACATCAAAGCACGCTCTTCCTCACTCGATGAATGTTGTGACTTCAGGTCAAAGGACCACAACACCTTTGTCAAATGAGACCTACTTGTGACACTTTTAAGTAACAATCCACAAAGTAGTCTCAGGTTAGGTCTGTCCAGTACAACTTGTTCACTAACAAGTACCCACGTGATGACTTGATATCACAATATCATGACCTGTGAGAACCGGTCATCAGTCAACACACATGCTAGTCTTAATGTATCATCATCACCCTTAGCTTCTACGATGATACCTCGACCAGGGACCTTTTAAGAATGAAGCTTCGAAATCATAGGCTCTCACATTCAAGTCACGTACTTGATGTCCTATGGAAGCGAACATTCTAAGGGTATTTATCACGAATTTTATTCTATCATATAGAAACAGTATATCGTAATAAAAGAACTTGCCATTAATTGTAAAAAGAAATAATTGGTACACAATTCATCATATGAATAAATAACAAACAGCCAACAGAATATTTATTTTACATGCAACCCACAAGACTCCCACTAGAGTTGATCACTCAGGTATCGTATACCCATTGATCTAGTATGACCATCATGCTTTCTCTGCGCGAGAGGCTTTGTCAGTGGATCTGCAATATTCTCCTCAGTCGGCACTCTGCAAATGTTCACATCTCCTCATTCGACAATCTCACGAATAAGATGGAACCGCCGAAGTATGTGCTTGGAGCGCTGATGGGATCTAGGTTCCTTAGATTGTGTAATTGCACCATTGTTATCACAGTAGAGAACTACGGGACCAACAATGCTAGGAACTACATCTAGCTCGCCGATGAATTTCCTAATCCATACAGCCTCCTTCGCCGCATTAGCTGCAGCGATATACTCGGCCTCAGTTGTAGAATCAGCAACTATCTCTTGCTTGGAACTCTTCCAGCTCACAGCTCCTCCATTCAGGCAAAACACAAACCCTGACTGAGACTTCGAATCATCCCTATCAGTTTGGAAGCTGGCATCCGTGTAACCACTTACAACGAGCTCTTCCTCTCCACCATACACCAAGAATACATCCTTAGTCCTTCTCAAGTACTTCAGGATATTCTTTACGGCTATCCTGTGACATTCACCGGGATCAGACTGATACCTGCTAGTCATGCTCAAAGAAAAAGAGACATCGGGTCGAGTACATAACATTGCATACATGATTGACCCAATTGCCGAAGCATATGGAATCAACTTCATGCGGTCCTTATCTTCACAAGATTTTAGACACTGATCCTTAGAGAGATTCACACCATGAGACATGGGCAAAAATCCTTTCTTGGACTCAAGCATGTTGAACCGCTTCAACACCTTCTCAATGTACGTACTCTGGGTCAAACCCAGCAACTTCTTCGATCTATCTCTATAGATCTTAATACCGAGTATGTAAGTCGCTTCACCCAAGTCCTTCATAGAAAAGCAGTTCCCTAGGTTGTTCTTAACAACTTTCAGGGTAGGTATGTCATTCTCGATCAGCAGTATGTCATCTACATACAATATCAGGAAGACAACAATGCTCCCACTGATTCGCTTGTAAACACACGGTTCATCCTCGTTATTGACAAAACCAAACTCTTTGATCTTCTCATCAAAACGAAGATTCCAACTTCTAGAGGCCTGTTTCAATCCATAGATGGACCTATTCAGCTTGCATATTTTAGTGGCTTCATTTGGGGATACAAAACCCTCGGGTTGTGTCATGTACACTTCCTCAAGGAGGTTTCCATTTAGGGAAGCCGTTTTGACATCCATCTGCCAGATCTCGTAGTCATAATACGCAGCAATAGCAAGCAATATCCTAATGGACTTTACCAAGGCAACAGGGGAAAAGGTCTCATCATAGTCAATACCTTGAATTTGCTTGAAACCCTTAGCCACCAGTCGCCCTTTGAATGTCTGTACATTCCCATCCATGTCGGTCTTCTTCTTGAAGACCCACTTGCACCCTATGGGTCGTACCCCTTCAGGTGGTTCCACCAAGTTCCAAACTTGGTTTGTATACATGGAGTCCATTTCGGATTTCATAGCCTCAAGCCATTTGTCGGAGTCCGGTCCATTCATAGCCTCTTGGTAGGTCGCTGGTTCATCATCATGATCCATAAGCAACACATTACCTATTTGATACACGAGAAATCCATATCTCTCAGGCTCAAATCTTGGTCTACCATATCTATGTAGGACTTGTGTTTCGTGAGCAGGTTCTCTAGCTACAACATCTTGTAGTCCTGGCTCAGAATCCAACTCTGGTTCATTCACTACTTGTGGTTCTTGAACTTCTTCAAGTTCTACCTTTTGCGTCTTTCTTGATAAGAACTCTTTCTCCAAGAAGACATCCGTCCTTGCGACAAACACTTTGCCCTCAGACGGTAGGTAAAAGTAATATCCTTTCGTTTCCTTAGGATATCCCACCAGATAACATTTATCTGATTTGGGTTCCATCTTGTCAGGCATTTGACGTCGTACGTATGCCTCACAGCCCCAAATTTTAATGAATGACATACTAGGACGCTTCCCAGTCCATATCTCATATGGTGTCTTTAGAACTGTTTTCGTCGGAGCGCGATTCAGTGTCATTGCAGCAGTCTCTAAAGCAAAACCCCAAAAGGAAACAGGCAAGTCTGCATGACTCATCATCGACCGTACCATGTCTAACAGAGTACGATTTCTCCTCTCAGACACACCATTATGCTGCGGTGTCCTAGGTGGAGTGAGCTGTGATACAATACCACACTCTTTCAGATGATCACGAAGTTCATGACTTAGGTATTCGCCACCTCGATCAGATCGGAGTGCTTTAACCTTTTTACCCAATTGGTTCTCCACTTCATTCTTAAACTCTTTGAACTTTTCAAAAGTTTCGGATTTGCACTTCATAAGATACACGTATCCGTATCTACTGAAATCATCAGTAAATGTAACGAAGTAGAAATACCCACCTCTAGCCATAGAACTCATGGGTCCGCATACATCACTATGTACTATACCCAAAAGATCCTCAACTCTCTCAGTATAACCAGTGAAAGGGGCTTTAGTCATTTTGCCTAACAAACAAGACTCGCATCGCTCAAATGATTCATAATCAAATGAGTCCAATAGTCCATCTTTATGGAGCTTGGATATGCGCTTCTCATTTATATGGCCCAAACGACAATGCCAGAGATATGTAGGATTTGAGTCATTTGTTCTTAGTCTTTTATTATTATCTACATTATAGATCGGATGGTCCAGGTTCAAAACATAAAGACCATTAAATAATTGAGCTACAGCATAACAAACATCATTCTTAAATATAGAACAACAATTGTTCTTAATTATAAAAGAAAATCCAATCATGTCTAAGCATGAAATGGATATAATGTTTCTAGTTATGGTCGGAACATAATAACAATTATTAAGTTCTATTACAAGCCCACTGGGCAAAGAAAGACGGTAAACCCCTACGGCTACAGCAGCAACTCTTGCTCCATTGCCGACGCGCAGGTCCACCTCTCCTTTACTCAACAATCTCCTCCTTCCTAGTTCCTGCACATTTGTACAAATGTGAGAACCACATCCGTTATCCAATACCCAAGATGAAGGAGCAGAAAGGTTTATCTCTATAACATAAATATCCGAAGCGGAAGTCATACCTCCCTTCATTTTCTGCAGACCCTCAATGTACGAAGGACAATTCCTCCTCCAATGACCAGCCTTGCCACAATGGTGGCATTTCCCTTCCTTCACGGTGCTCTTCCTTTTCAGCGCAGAAGATTTGGGCTCAAGATGTGACTTAGGTCCCACCTTCGTCTTCTTGAAGCCCTTGGCCTTACCCTTGCCTTTATGTACCATCAATATGGGACTAGCAGGCTTGGCCTTCTTCATGTTTATTTCGGCAGTTCGCAACATGCCTAGGAGCTCGGGCAGTGTCTTGTCTATTTCATTCATGTTGTAGTTCAAGACGAACTGCTCATAACTATCCGACAATGATTGCAGGATAAGATCTGTGGCCAACTCTTGACCCAGAGGAAAACCCAGTCTCTCCAGGTTCTCTATATACCCAATCATCTTGAGTACGTGAGTACCAACTGAGTCTCGAGCTCCCATTTTGCACTGAAATAAGGACTTCGTGACATCGAACCTCTCTTGACGAGCTTGCCCTTGAAACATTTTCTTTAGGTGCTCGTCAATCTCCTTGCACCCCATGTTCTCGTGTTGCTTCTGAAGCTCAGAGTTCATGGTGGCAAGCATAAGGCACTCGACGTCTAAGGCGTCATCGGTATACTTCTTATAAGCATCCTTATTAACACGGGACGAGTTCCCGGTCGGCACCTCGGGGGCTTCTTCTTCCAAGACGTAGAGCTTTCGCTCTTGCCTGAGAACAATTCTCAGGTTCCTATACCAGTCCATGTAATTCGTCCCACTAAGCTTGTCCTTCTCAAGGATAGCTCTCAGGGACAAGGTGGAATGTGAACCACTTGCCATGGAATTCCACAAGAATTAATGCAGAATTTAATCAGTACCAAAATTTTTAAATACAACTTATTTTAATTTGGACTTCAATTAAATACTCCCACTATTTTTATTCAAATTGATAACCCTCACTATCAATTCGGAGAGTCCATGCGAGCTACTCTCTTAGTGGACAAGATCCGTATTTCACCAACACCACGAGTCCGCTTTGGCGTTCCTCTCATAATGCGGTTATTTATGTAGGCAACGCTTGCCAATTGCATCCACATGCAATTCTTGTATGGCTGGTGAATAACTCCTTATTCGCATCCATCATATGGTGCATGCCAACCCTATGCCTCTAGGCACTCAACCTTTGAGGTCACCTAGTTAAGTTAGACACGATGTCGACAGTGGGATATCACAATTATCCGCTCGCACCCTTACCAAGATAGATTAATGCACCTTGCTTTGGCAAGCCCACACTTCATCGATCGAGGCAGGAAGAGTGTCATCCATCGGAAGGCATCCGAACACTTAATATTTGATGAAGGGATTTTAATTTTTAATAATAGGTTAACACTTAACCATGATCAACATTTGATCAATGTGCACATCCACAGAAAAACAAACTTTCTAAAATCCACATGCATCCCTTATGTGCACAACATAAGACTATCAACCTTTGATAGACGAAAGGGCTAAATCTGGACATTTAGAACTCTTCCAAATCTTCAGATTTACATGCATTGGACAAAGGCAAAGACAACTCGACTTAAAGCAGTAGACAAGCTCGTCTCTCATTGTTGGATTCAAAATCCAAAACAGAACAAGGGTTCATTAACCACTTGAGGGACGGTTACTGCTAAGGAGACAACAATTTCTAACAATTAGAAATTACCACGAAATCCCAGACGTTCCTGGCAGGGTTCCAAGGGGCCGCGCCCCTGGCGGGGTCTTAGGGGCAGAGCCCCTAACGGGGTCCAAGGGGCAGCGCCCCTGGCGGTGGTTTAGGGTTCCAAATACCTAGATTTGCACGTACTGGAATAGCCAAACTTCTGAAAAAACATTCATGACCAGAACCTGGCTCTGATACCACTGTTGGGTTTTTCTAGAACCATACATCACATGTAGGCGCAGCGGAAATGAACAGAAACAACCCAAAAGACTTGGATCGGCCATGAATATTGAATCAAGAAGTAGAACAAAACAACTAGGCAAAAATACCTTAGTGGGGTTGGATCAAATCCAACCTAGATGCTCCAAGAAGAAGATTCCTGTCGTCGGCTATGCGAGAGTCTTCACGTAGAATAATGTCTACGTCTCTACAGAGATCCACACGAGCAAGGAGAAGGACGACTGCACCTTGTACTTCCACGAACTGCTAGGTTCGCTCCAGGAAGAACACACACGGCGACGATCGCCGGAGGGGAGATCTGCAGAGGCGAACGAGCGACGGAACTCCTTCCGTCTAGGGTTCGGGCGAGAGCGGAACACTTCCGTCGGATAAACCTTTCGTAAGTAATAAGAACCCTAAAAGAAGTTCTATTTATACCCAAAGGATAAATAGCTTCTAGAGGAATCGCTATCCGCAGACCACACAACAGAATTGGGGGTTCTGTTACAATTCGTCGGGATTCCACGGAACAGCATTCGTCGAGATTACACGGGACAATCCGACGAATTCCGACGAATCCAATCAGACGGCAACAATTGCCGAGTGAAGGGTCTCTGTGACAATTCGTCGAGATTACACGGGACAATCCGACGAATTCCGACGAATCCAATCAGACGGCAACAATTGTCGAGTGAAGGGTCTCTGTGACAACTCGTCGAGTGCTCACAGGACAATCCGACGAATCCCGACGAATCCGACGAATCCCGACAAATTCTATCCGTGAAAACCCGACGAATTCAGACAGCAACATTTGCTGGACTTCCCCCATTCTATATATATGGTGATTGGTAACTTTTACCAACACAGTCAATCTACCAACTTCTCCACATGCTCTTATGTGCGACCCTGCAGGCTCATATCGCGTTGGCAGTGAGATTACATGTTTGACCACTTCTAGATCACAATGGTAACTCCAACAGTATGACGGTAAAGGCTCAGCAGAGTAGCCATAAGACTTACGCGCACCATATGAAGTACCAGACGAAGTCGGTGCTCCATATGCTGGGCTATAAGAATTATGCCTACTATTCTCCGTAGGGCATTCATCACTAGAGTGGGAGGTAGCTCCACACCAACGACAACGGATATTAAGATGTGCCCACATAGTGCGAAGATAAAACGATTGAAAACGAAGGACACTATTATGCGAAATACCACACCTAACAAAAATTACTAAAGCAACCTAATGAAAACAGGAAAATGAAATAAAAAGAAATAAAACAAAGAAATGCAATTTACAAATGGAAGGGCTTCTCTCTCAGGTTCTCCCTCTCCAGAAAACTCACACGACGGTGTTCCCCGGTAACGGCGCCAAAAACTTGATGGCGCTAATCTCGCACACCACTATAGGCGGTAGCTAGACTGCGGCACGAAACGGCAGTGTACCGATCGTTCAAGTAATATAAAACGAGGAGTAATCCCCGAGTATCGAATCTCTCAAGGAACACAGTAAGGCGGAGTTAACGTTCGAGGAAGGACTTGAGATTGAAGTCCTTTAGGTCGGATGGATGCGGAAACGGGGGTTTTGGATTGTGGAAAATAAAGAGAAAACGCTATCACTACTCCTATGCAATGCCACTATGCAATGCTTTGCTTGGCGGGATGGAGACTAGGCAGGCCTTGAGCGCGCTGCGTCGCAAGGGCGGATGGACGAGTAGGCAAGCGAAATCGAACTATGCAGGCCTTGAGCGCTCTGCTTCGTAGGGCGAGTGGATTACACGGGCCGCTATGCCACGCTTCGCTAGGCGGATGGACGAGTAGGCTAACGGAGTGAGGGTCGCAAGCACCTCTTCGACAAGCACGCCACTAGCAATTGCTAGTGCGACACCGAACACAACGGCGGGATGGAGGATGGAATGGGGCGCACCTCAAGCAACTCAAACAACACACATTTCACATAGACATGAAATATATAGAAATACAACTAGTTTAAGTGCAACTTCATCTTAATACATAGATCTAACTACATACAAACATCAATAAGAGAAGAATAAGGCAGGAAATCGACCGAATCCGAAGGCTCGTTGTAGATTCACGGTTGGAATCGCCGGGTTGTCAATCCGCGTCCAAGCTCGGTCCGCAACTACGTCCGGGGTAGAGAGAGCTGTCACTACTCTCCAATGAGCCCGTCTTCTTCGTGTCACGATCCGGTAGAGGTTGCAAACTTCCTCTTGCTTGATGGAGATGCCGGCTAGATCTCCTCTTTAAGCTTTAGGATGAAGGAGGAGGCCGAGAGGAAGCTCCGGCTCAAGAATGGCGTGAAGATCAAGCCCGAAGCACCTCCATATGGTGGGCGGCGATGGAGGGGCGAAAAACCTGCGGAAGTGCGCGGAACGGCGGAGCTGGGCGAGAAAAACAACGAAGGATCCGACCTAATTCGCGAGCAGGAGTATTTATACGCGCTGGAATAAACAACGCGCACGGTCATTGGCGCACGACCAGTGGTCGTGCGCACTAGCATCCTGTGATCGTGCGCCTGCCTGGACGGAGCCTGCAAGGTAAGAAAATTATAAAATACAATGTTCGCACGACCAGTGGCGCACGAACAGTGGTCGTGCGCACTATCGTACGTGGTCGTGCGATAAGGAAGACAGAACTCAGATTTCAGGGGGTAAGTGCACACGATCAGTGGCGCACGACCAGTGGTCGTGCGAAACAGAACCAGTGATCTTGCGCTGTGTTCCTGTACAGAATTATACCGGAAACACCTGCACGACTCCTGTTCCAGCATACAACCACGAATCCAGCCACTGAAAGTGGCCCTTAACAATGCATGAAAACTACTAAAGAAGAAGAACATGAAATAACACCAAAAACGGGCCTAGAGGTGCACTTAGCATGGAGTATCAAATATGAGTGAAAACATGTCTAAAGTGAAGTGCATAGACTAGAAAATCGGCCCAGATGAGTCCATAAATGTGTATATATTTGGGACTCATCAGGCGGTGATATATAATTTTTTGGTTTTGAAATTTTAGTGAAGGGTTGAGATTTTCTCCAAAACTATATCCGATAAAGGCAAGTGTACCTTATCGTCTATAGTATAGGATATTAAGAAATACCAAGGTCGTATTCCACGGGGCGCGTCGATTACTTCTACTTTGAGGAAAGTCACTATTATCTTATCTAATGATATTTTGGGGTTTTGGTTCTTAGCTAAAAAAAAGAGAAATTGCAAGCTAAATTAAGGGTTTAGATGATGATAAAAGAGGCTAGTACTCAATCAAAAGTCACCTTGGAGTGAGAAAAGACAAGTAAAAAGAAATTAAATCTAATTCCGTTTAAATTGAACTACTTGACCGTGGAGGTTCCCGAAGCTCGAACATGCCTCTCTCGAGGTTAATGCCCAACTAAGATTAGGAAAAATCAACCGGACTCTCGTCCTATAATCGATTACCTAAAACTTGCTTTACGAGGTGAACCCCACTATTGGATTTGACTCCAATCCGGGAGATTTACGTCATCCTCTCTCGAGGGGTGCGTGCAACTCTCTTTACCCTTGAGTGATCGATTCATACTTTGAGCCTCTCGGCTAACTAAATATGAAAACTTAAGCGAAAACCATATATCGAAAGTATGGCCTCACTAATTAAAAATCAAGGATAATTCAAGTGTTTATAAAAACGGAAAAAGAAAACTTTAGAAAATCATAACTTGTCTAACTCATCCTCGGATCATTTTGATCGAGTACTAATGAGGATTAGTTAATCATGGTGGAGGGGGAAGAGGAAGAAAAATAAAAATGCATATTAAGAAATTTTAGCTAAGGAGGAGACAAAATAAAGAGAACAAACTATTTTTTTTATTTAAATGAAAAACTATTACAAGACTTAAGAAAGGAAATTGCAAGCTAGGAAAAACAAGATTACAAGCTTAAACTAGACTATTGCACTAAAGGAAAGCTAATACATTGCATTAGAAAAGGAAGAGAGCATGAAAATAAAGAGACATGAACATGAACATGAAAAAGGAAAACTACTCAAGATTGGCTCCAGCAGCACCTTCCCCACTCCAAAATTCTGAACTTTGAACTCAAGGAGAGCCTCTGAATTTATAGGCAAAAATTTCATGTTACACGCCCTCGGTCACGGGCGTGACCTAGGGCGTGTAATCTCTGCAGCATCGGATCCGGTCGCGGCGTGGGCTTGGCGTGACGGCGGGAGAAAATCGCACATGTCACGGGCGTGACAATTGGGTCACGGGCGTGACTCAGGAAGGCTTCATTTAATGCGGCATGGGCTAGCCAGACGCCGCGGCGGCGTGCTTGGATCACGCGGGAAGGTCACGGGCGTGACTTTGGGTCACGGGCGTGACTCAAGTTGACTTCTCAACGGCAGCTTCTCGTCTCGACGGCGGCTCCACGTGGCAGATGCTAAAATTACACGCCCCCGGTCACGGGCGTGACTTTGGGTCACGGGCGTGACCTGGGGCGTGACTGGGTGTGGACTAGCTCAACAGCACGGCTGCGACTCTGGACTGATCTTCAGGTTACACGCCCTTGGTCACGGGCGTGACCGAGGGCGTGACATGTGATTTTTCCCGATTTGTCCCAGAAATCTGCAAATATTAAAATTAGGCTAAGTTAGAATCAAAATTACAAAAAGAACTACTTATAACCTAAAATTGACATAAAAAGGAAAATTCAAATTAAATAATTACAAAATTTTCTATTAAAAACTTATATAAAAACTACTTTATCAAATACCCCCATACTTGAGGTTTTGCTATTCCAGAGCAAAAGTGTGAGACATAATTTATAAGACATCCTTAAAAAAATTTTTAATTTAAAACTAAAATTTCATTTAACCAAAAGTTAAGTTAAGAGTAAATTCAAGGGGGAGTTAAGTCCTAAATTATGATGATGATTTGAAAAGAGGGAAAAAATGTTTAGGCAATAACTTCTCAAGAAAATTAAGTAGTTTGACAAAATTGTAGAAATTATAAAACTAAATTAAATTAAAATTATAAGAACTCTATCTTAAAAGAATCTTAAGGAAAAGTAAATTACTAAATATTGCTCTCTCCATAATTTTCAACTAAAACTAGAACAATGATAATTGGCTAAGGGTGATTTCATAGAATTTGGCATAAGAAGAGAAATTTTTGAATGGAGGAAATGGAATTTATCATGAAATTTCCCTTTTTTTTTTCTTTTCTCTCTTTTTTTTTTCTCTTCTAATAAAAACCCAAAATGTATATGGTTTAGGAGTAATGAATTTTATCCTCTTACTCCATGCCATATAATCTTTTCAAATATTTTGGGTGCATATGTTTTAGGGAATAATGAATTTTATCCTCTTATTCCCATGACATATGATCTTTTAATACACATTTTTTTTATGCCATCAAAGGGGGTAGGGTAGGGGAAAAATAAATCTAGCTAGTTTTAAATCATATTGAGAGCAAATTCTAGTAAAATTAAAATTCCTAAGATCTAAGAAGTTAGAAGAAAGTATAATTGAAATCTAAAGAGGTTTAGGAAATTTACTACAAAATGAAGCCATTTAAAAATAAAAAGAGAAGTCATGCTAACAAAACTCTCTAATCAATTTAAAATCATAAGATGATTCTTAAATCAAGATTACCTCAAATTTAAAATTAACAAACTATGATAAGCAAAATTTTAGCCAATTAAAAACTTAAACATGCTTATAAACATTCTCAACTAGATTTCTAAGAAATCACAAAAACAACAAGGAGGGAAATAAGAATTTTTTGAATTTTTGATATTATCTTTTTTTTGAATTTTTCTCATTAAAAACTATTTACAAAGAAAGGAAACTAGATTTAAAACTTAACAAATTTTTTTGCAAGTCTTGGACTTCCCAAGGGCTACCCGGTGAAGGGTTCGCAAGGTACTAGGAGGTGTGATGGGATAAAATCCCAAACGTCCCTTTCCAAGATTTAAATTTTTCTGTTTTCTATTTTTTTTTTTGAGTTTTGGGTTTTACAAGTGCTAAAATAGAAGAAAAACATAAGAAAAAATATATATATATATATATTTTTTTTTTTGAAAATTTTCTAATTTAACAACTATTTACAAGAATTTACAAAGGGCTATTCACACCCCCATACTTAAAGTTAAACATTGTCCCCAATGTTTAAAAATAAGTATGAAGTAGGAAAAGATAAAAAAAAATGCAAAAAACGAAAGAAGAGAAGGAAAAAGGGCTTCCCTGATTTTTTGAAGCTTTTGTGGGGAAGCCGCGATTACCTGCAAAAGTTGTTAAAGCAGAAAAGAAGAGACAAGAGAAAATAACAAAAGATAACTTTGGGGTGCCTCCCAAAAGCGCTTTGTTTAAGGTCGCGTAGCTTGACCCACTTGCCGATTATGTTATATGATGAAGAAAAATCGCATCACTCTTGTCATTAGGTACGTCTCCCGGAAGATACAATTTAAGGCGGTGCCCGTTAACTTTGAAGGAGCCTTTTTCCGGGTGGGAAATTAGGATTGTCCCATAGGACCAAACCTCTTTAACAATAAAGGGTCCGGACCATCGGGATTTTAATTTTCCCGGAAAAAGGCGAAGGCGAGAATTATAAAGGAGGACGAGATCGCCCGGCGAAAAAGTTTTCGGAAATTTTATATGTTTATCGTGATAAAACTTTGTTCGCTCCTTATATAATTTATTGCTCTCATACGCATTCGCTCGCCATTCATCTAACTCGTTTATTTGAAACTTCCTTTGTTCACCCGCTAAAGTGGAATCGAGATTTAAAAATTTAAGCGCCCAAAATGCGCGGTGTTCTAATTCGACCGGAAGGTGGCAAGCCTTGCCATAGACCATTCGATATGGTGTACAACCGATAGCGGTCTTGTACGCCGTACGATAGGCCCAAAGCGCGTCATCGAGCTTTATTGCCCAATCCTTCCGATTAATAGAAACCGTTTTCTCTAAAATTCGCTTTAATTCTCGATTAACCACTTCGACTTGGCCGCTCGTTTATGGGTGATATGCAGTGGATAGTTTGTGCGTGACACCATATTTTGCTAAAGTTTTTGTGAATTGAGTATTGCAAAAATGGGTGCCCCGATCACTCACAATAGCGCGCGGAGTGCCAAATCGAGAAAATAATTTTTTTAAAAAGTTAACGACGACTCGCACATCGTTGGTGGGGAGAGCTTGCGCTTCCGCCCACCTTGACACGTAGTCGACCGCCACTAGAATATACTTATTTGAAAATGAAGGAGGGAGAGGACCAACGAAATCAATGCCCCAAAGATCGAAAATCTCGCATTCTAAGAAAATATTTTGGGGCATCTCATCCCGGCGAGAGATGTTGCCCGACCGCTGGCAGCTGTCGCAAGTACTCACAAGGGTGTGAGCATCTTTGAAGAGCGTGGGCCAATAAAAGCCTGCCTCCAGCGCCTTCCTCGCGGTTCGGTTCGAATGATAATGACCACCGGATGGTCCCTCGTGACAATGTCGTAAAATTTTAAGACCCTCCTTACTCGAGACGCATCGTCTCACCACTTGGTCTGCGCATACACGGAATAAAAAGGGGTCCTCCCAAAAGTAATTCTTTAAATCAGAAAAGAATTTCTTCTTTTTCTGACTCGAGAATTCTTTTGGCAAGACCCGGGCTACTAAATAGTTAGCCAGATCTGCAAACCAGGGGGTAGACGACGTATTAATATCTTCGAGAGCGAGGAGGCGCTCTTCGGGAAATTTATCATCGATGTCAGATTCTATCAAAACTTCCGAGGCGGGGTTTTCTAAACGGGAGAGATGATCGGCCGCCAAGTTTTCGGCTCCTCTTTTGTCCCGGATCTCTAAGTCAAACTCCTGCAAGAGGAGGATCCATCGCAAAAGACGAGGCTTGGCGTCCGATTTGCTTAAAAGATACCTAAGTGCGGAGTGATCCGTGAAGACAATAACTTTTGAGAGGGTGATATATGACCTAAACTTATCGAAGGCAAAAACGATCGCTAGAAGCTCCTTTTCGGTTGTGGTGTAATTCGCTTGTGCCGACGTGAGTGTTTTGCTCGCATAATAAATAGGGTGGAAATACTTACTCACCCGTTGGCCTAAAACGGCACCAACCGCAATGTCACTCGCGTCGCACATGATTTCAAAAGGAAGCGACCAATCCGGCGCGACTAGAATCGGGGAGTTTATAAGTTTCTCTTTGATGAGTTTAAAAGCCAAATGGCATTCATCGCTAAAAATAAACGAGGATTCTTTTTCAAGAAGGTGGGTTAACGGCTTTGTGATTTTTGAAAAATTCTGTATAAAGCGCCGATAAAACCCCGCGTGGCCTAGGAAACTACGAATAGCTTTTACGTTTGTTGGAGGGGGAAGTTTTTCAATCACTTCGATCTTGGCCTTATCGACCTCGATCCCCATGCCCGAAATTTTATGACCAAGGACTAGCCCTTCCTTGACCATAAAATGGCATTTCTCCCAATTAAGTGCTAAATTCGTTTCCTCGCATCGCTGCAACACGCGCTCAAGATTTTTTAAACAATTTTTAAATGAATTTCCGAACACGGAAAAGTCGTCCATAAACACTTCCATCACCTCCTCTACTAACTCGTCAAATATTGCCAGCATACATCTTTGGAATGTAGCTGGCGCATTACAAAGACCAAATGGCATCCTTCGATAAGCGAAGGTGCCAAAGGGACAAGTGAAAGTGGTTTTCTCTTGGTCCTCGGGCGAAATCGGTATTTGAAAATATCCCGACAAACCATCGAGAAAACAGTAGTAGGAGTGACCTGAAAGGCGCTCTAAAATTTGATCGATGAATGGTAGGGGGAAGTGATCCTTACGGGTGGCATCATTTAGTTTTCGGTAATCGATGCACATCCGCCAACCCGTAACAGTACGGGTTGGGATCAACTCGTTATTCTCATTAGCTACTACCGTAATGCCACCTTTCTTTGGTACGACTTGTACTGGGCTAACCCAAGTACTATCCGATATCGGGTAGATAATTCCCGCGTCCAATAGTTTGATCACTTCGGCCTTAACGACTTCTTTCATGTTAGGGTTTAGCCGTCGTTGAGGCTGGACCGAATTTCGGGAGTTATCTTCGAGGAAGATTTTATGAGTGCAGAAGGAAGGGTTTATACCCTTTATATCCGAAATTTGCCACGCAATTGCGTGGCGGTGCTTTCTTAAGACAATAGCCAACTCGGAAATTTCTGAGTTGCTAAGTTCGGATGAAACGATGACGGGTAGCTTCGACTCTTTTTCTAAAAATAAATACTTAAGGTGAGGGGGAAGTTGCTTTAGTTCCAAAACGGGTGGCTCTTCATAAGATGTTTTGATTTTTAATTTTTCTAAAAATAGTGGTTCGGGTGGTGTGAAACGAGTGACTTCTTCTTCTTCCAGACAAAAGAGCTCGGCGAACTCGGACTCGTGACTCGAGGTGGAGACTAACTCGGGAGGGGAATCGAATTCCCAACACTCTTCCAGGTAAAAACATGAATCGTCGTTTTCTAATGTGTTCCGCATCGAGGAATTTATGCCGAAAGAAACTTCATCATCTCCAACCCGAAGGAGGAGCTTTCCGTTACTTACGTCAATAATGGCGCGGGAGGTGGCAAGGAAGGGGCGGCCGAGTATGAGGGGTACTTCGGCATCCTCTTCGATGTCAAGAATGACAAAGTCCACCGGGAAGATGAACTTGTCGACCTTGACGAGCACGTCCTCCACTATTCCTACCGGATATTTTAAAGAGCGATCCGCTAATTGAATACTCATTCGAGTGGGGCTTGGATTTCCTAGACCTAGTTTCTTAAATAATGAAAAAGGCATGAGATTGATACTTGCTCCCAGATCCGCTAAAGTGTGTTTTACTAACGAATTGCCAAATAAACACGGGATGGAAAACCGTCCCGGGTCATTCACTTTTGTAGGCAATTTGTTGAGTACAACCGCGGAGCATTCTGCGTTCAAAGAAATATGCGAAATATCTTCTAATTTTTTCTTATTGGAGAGCAACTCCTTAAGATATTTCGCATATTTAGGCATTTGAGAGATAGCCTCGCAGAAGGGTACATTAATGTGGATTTGCTTTAAAATATCTAAAAACTTTTTATAATTCTTTTCGGCGCTCTCGCTTTTAAACTTAGATGGATACGGAACATTAGAAGTAGAAGCGCGCGGAGCTAACGTAGTAGGTAAAATTGAAGATAAAATAGGAGGAAGAGGAGGAGAGGAAGTTACCATGGGTTCGTCCTGCTTAGAAGCCACCTCCTTCCCGCTTCGGAGTGTAATCGCGTTTGCGCTCTCCCTTGGGTTGGGCTCCGTGTTTCCCGGAAGGGCTCCTTGCGGTCGCTCGGAGATTATCTTTGCTAGCTGGCCCACTTGGTTCTCTAAATTTTTGATCGATCCGGTGAGGTTCCGGATGTTCGCTTCAGTTGTAGCAACATATTTTGCAAAAACCTCTTCAAGCGGAGAGGGTTTTTGCTGTTGCGGTGGAAAACCGGGTGGATTAAAATTTTGAGGGGGAGTTAAATTGAGAAGTTGATTTGGAGGTTGATTTAAATTTAAGGGACGCTGAGCATTTCCTTGATTGCTCCATGAGAAGTTCGGATGATTCCTATAACCCGCGTTGTAGGTGTTATTATACGGAGCGGTGTTCGGGTTATAGGAAGGCCGAGGTGGATTTCCCATGTAATCAACTTGCTCTTCAAGTAAAATATTATTAGCCCAAGGAGGAGTGGCGGAGGAAGCAGACATCTCCGCCACTTGCTTTGTTAAGCGCTCAACTTGTAAAGCCAAATTTGCGTTAGCGTCTATTTCAAAAATTCCGGCCGGCTTATTAGGCCGCGCTCGGGGCATGTTCCATTGATACGCATTTGTGGCCATCTCTTCGAAAAGCTCTTGAGCGGCGATCGGGGTTTTGTTATTTAATGTCCCCCCGGCGGCCGCATCAATCATTTGCCTCGTTTGGAGATTTAAGCCATTATAAAATATTTGCACTTGTTGCCAAGTGGCAAGTGCGTGGTGAGGGCATCGACGCAAAAGCTCCTTGAAGCGCTCCCATGTATCATAGAGAGTCTCCGAGTCGATTTGCATGAACGATGCAATATCCGTGCGTAATTTAGCGGTCTTTGAAGGCGGGAAATATTTATTAAGAAATTTTTCCGCCATTTCGGCCCATGTAGTGATGGATCCCCTTGGTAGGGAGCCCAGCCACTGCTTGGCCTTAGACCGCAGAGAGAAAGGAAAAAGACGTAATCGAATGGCATCATCGGTGACGCCATTGATCTTAAAAGTGTCGCAAATTTCAAGAAAGTAAGAGATATGTGAATTTGGATCCTCGTCCGGTTGACCATCAAAGGTCACCGATTGTTGCACCATTTGTATGATGCTGGACTTGATCTCAAAATTATTGTTCGCCACCGCGGGGCGAACAATACTCGATTGTGTTCCTTCCAAATTCGGCCGCGCATAATAGGACATGGTCCGTTGCACGTCCTCATTAGGGTTTGGCTCGTTAAGATTAGGAGGATTAAGATTATGATCCATATTTGCTGCGTTAGTGTCCCCGATTGACTCTTCAGATTCTACTTGATTTCCTTGATCACGAGAACGGCGGTGCCTCAAAAGGGTTCGCTCGATTTCCGGATCAAAAGGAAGAATCGAAGTGCTACCACGGGTCATACACTAAAAAGAGAAGGAAAGAAGAAGAAAAAAAAGAGAGAATATTTTTTGTTCTTTTTAGGCGGATTAAGTTAGTCTTGGACTTCCCAAGATCTACCCGGTGAAGGGTTTGCAAGGTACTAGAGGCTGTGATGGGAATTCAAGCCCAAAGCGTCCTTTCCAAGAATTTTAATTTCACCCTTAAGATTTTCAAAAATAGAAAAACTAAAATAAAAACAACATGATAAAATTAATAGCTATCCTTGTTTCAAAATATCTACGCAAAAGTCCCCGGCAACGGCGCCAAAAACTTGATATATAATTTTTTGGTTTTGAAATTTTAGTGAAGGGTTGAGATTTTCTCCAAAACTATATCCGATAAAGGCAAGTGTACCTTATCGTCTATAGTATAGGATATTAAGAAATACCAAGGTCGTATTCCACGGGGCGCGTCGATTACTTCTACTTTGAGGAAAGTCACTATTATCTTATCTAATGATATTTTGGGGTTTTGGTTCTTAGCTAAAAAAAAGAGAAATTGCAAGCTAAATTAAGGGTTTAGATGATGATAAAAGAGGCTAGTACTCAATCAAAAGTCACCTTGGAGTGAGAAAAGATAAGTAAAAAGAAATTAAATCTAATTCCGTTTAAATTGAACTACTTGACCGTGGAGGTTCCCGAAGCTCGAACATGCCTCTCTCGAGGTTAATGCCCAACTAAGATTAGGAAAAATCAACCGGACTCTCGTCCTATAATCGATTACCTAAAACTTGCTTTACGAGGTGAACCCCACTATTGGATTTGACTCCAATCCGGGAGATTTACGTCATCCTCTCTCGAGGGGTGCGTGCAACTCTCTTTACCCTTGAGTGATCGATTCATACTTTGAGCCTCTCGGCTAACTAAATATGAAAACTTAAGCGAAAACCATATATCGAAAGTATGGCCTCACTAATTAAAAATCAAGGATAATTCAAGTGTTTATAAAAACGGAAAAAGAAAACTTTAGAAAATCATAACTTGTCTAACTCATCCTCGGATCATTTTGATCGAGTACTAATGAGGATTAGTTAATCATGGTGGAGGGGGAAGAGGAAGAAAAATAAAAATGCATATTAAGAAATTTTAGCTAAGGAGGAGACAAAATAAAGAGAACAAACTATTTTTTTTATTTAAATGAAAAACTATTACAAGACTTAAGAAAGGAAATTGCAAGCTAGGAAAAACAAGAGTACAAGCTTAAACTAGACTATTGCACTAAAGGAAAGCTAATACATTGCATTAGAAAAGGAAGAGAGCATGAAAATAAAGAGACATGAACATGAACATGAAAAAGGAAAACTACTCAAGATTGGCTCCAGCAGCACCTTCCCCACTCCAAAATTCTGAACTTTGAACTCAAGGAGAGCCTCTGAATTTATAGGCAAAAATTTCATGTTACACGCCCTCGGTCACGGGCGTGACCTAGGGCGTGTAATCTCTGCAGCATCGGATCCGGTCGCGGCGTGGGCTTGGCGTGACAGCGGGAGAAAATCGCACATGTCACGGGCGTGACAATTGGGTCACGGGCGTGACTCAGGAAGGCTTCATTTAATGCGGCATGGGCTAGCCAGACGCCGCGGCGGCGTGCTTGGATCACGCGGGAAGGTCACGGGCGTGACTTTGGGTCACGGGCGTGGCTCAAGTTGACTTCTCAACGGCAGCTTCTCGTCTCGACGGCGGCTCCACGTGGCAGATGCTAAAATTACACGCCCCCGGTCACGGGCGTGACTTTGGGTCACGGGCGTGACCTGGGGCGTGACTGGGTGTGGACTAGCTCAACAGCACGGCTGCGACTCTGGACTGATCTTCAGGTTACACGCCCTTGGTCACGGGCGTGACCGAGGGCGTGACATGTGATTTTTCCCGATTTGTCCCAGAAATCTGCAAATATTAAAATTAGGCTAAGTTAGAATCAAAATTACAAAAAGAACTACTTATAACCTAAAATTGACATAAAAAGGAAAATTCAAATTAAATAATTACAAAATTTTCTATTAAAAACTTATATAAAAACTACTTTATCAGGCGGCGAGACCATTCCTTCTCCGCCGTCGTAGAACCCCATGGGGGAGGCCTTCCGGTGACCTGCGAGAACGAAGATCTTTCGCTCCAAAAATGGGGATAAAATCGGGGCAAGGCTAAGAAGGCTACCTACCTGGTATGGGCTCGTGCTGCCTAGGGGGGCGAGACGACGAGGGATTCACCTCAAAGATGCTGGCCGTGGGATAAAGAGACTTACCTTTCCCTGGTCGGAAAGGTTTCGGATTGATGGAGGGAATGGCAGCCTGATCAGAAGCAGGAGGGGCGCGACCATGGTCCATCGCCGGTGAACCCCCGCGCCCGTTCGCAGAAGTGGGGGTTCCCGGGCGAAAGGGAGAGCAGAGAGGAGTAAGGGTCAATCCCCCAGTGCCCGGGACGAGGGCTGCGGAAAGCAGCAATTAGAACCAAGGAACGGTAAGAGCATTCAAAGTACGCAAGACGCTACCTGTTTGAGGGAATGAAGGAGCGAGATTGAGGGCCGGCGAGGTTCTCGCATCGGCGGGCGGAGGTGGCACAGTTTTCAGCATGGAGGCACCACGGCTCTCCTCGGTATCCGGCGCCTCCTGCGAGTGGTCCCAAGCCATCGGGAAATGTCATCTCGAGGAATAGCGAAGAGGCAACGTGAAATGAAAGTACCTGCATTTGGAGGTCGGGGGGATAGGGGGCGACCGGATGGGGAGACTTCAAAGCGGAATCTCCCTCCTCCCGACCCCGACGAACGGCCAGGGCCCTCCTGGAGCGAAAGGGAGCATTGGGGTCCCTTATCGAGGAAAGCCAGGGGGCAAACCGGGCAGCCTTGGGGGGATCCTTTCCCGAGGCCGTCGCGAGCGAGTCTACCTTTGACGGCGAGACCGGTTTAGACGATGGTTCCATGGGAACCCTTCGAAATAGCTAAAAGTTGGAGCGCGGGAGGAAACGCTGCAGCAGGAAAGAAGGCTTTTGGAGAAATGGCTCGGGCCCGAGATATATATAAGGTATAAGTGGGACCCATAGGAAGATTCTGTCCAGGTTAGCAGACACTCATCGAATACTGGGTTGGACTGTTCTTTCCGAGCGGATGACCCGCTCGCAAAGAGCGGGGATTGTGTACAACCCCGTATTCGCCGAGTGGGCCCCCGGACCAGAAAGGAGTTACCAAGGGACAAGAGTCGAGCCCAATAGACCATTCGCCTAGGCCAAGGGAAAGGGCGGACCACAGGGCGAGTGTGGTCCCGCTCTCAGAGCAACCGCGTGGCGGTAAGGGGTGTTGGCGAATGAGGCAAGCAATAGGCGAGAAGGCCTGCGAATGGCGCCTTCGCGGACCACTCGCCCAGAGCTCAGGAGCGTTCGATGTGTGCGGGGGAGAGCTCGACGAGCGTGAGGAAAATGAGCAGGCTGAGCATCTCGCGCGTGGGCACTCGCCCGGCCGAACGGGGCGAGAAAGGAGTCTGGCGAGTGGTGCCCTCATAGACCACTCGCCCCCAAAGGCTTCCAGGAGGAAATGACCTAGATACCCCTTGTGGGCTGCTAATAGCCCTTCAGAACAGCGGAGTTAGGCTGTTAGCAGACCAATTTGGGGTGCGGTTAGTAAAACCAAAAGGCGGATTCATGCTATTTGCAGACCAGTCTAGAGAATCTATAAATAGACCCTTAAGGGCACCTTGGAGAGAGGCGATTTTTGAGAGAATCCTCTCCTCCAGGCAGGTTTTGGTTGGCTGCTAGTGCCCTCCAAGGTGCCCGACTGAGCTTTGGTTTGGGCGGGGAAGCTCTCTAAGATCTTTCAGGTGTGTGGCGGGACCTCCTCGCTACAGCCTTGGGTCTGTTCTAGTTTTCTCGTCCACCGTCAGGAGAGTTTGGTGAGAGAGAAGTAAGCGCCGGCTACACCCCCCAGTGGGTCCGAACTCAAGGAGACCGGTTGCCGGTTTCAACAGTACAGTGGGTAACGAATTTTTTCTTATCTCAAATGTTCTTTATGTAAAAGGATTAAAACATAACTTAATATCTATAAGTCAACTATGTGATAAAGGATTAGACGTATTATTTGAATCATCCACTAATCTTTGCAAAATAGTTAATCCTAAAACAAAAGATGTGTTACTAACTGCACCTAGAATTCACAATGTTTACATAGTTTCGTTTCATGATCTTTCCAAATCATCTATGAAATGCTTTATAACCAAAAATGATGAATTAGAACTATGGCATAGACGTTTAGGTCACGCTAGCACAAAGCTCATTTTAAAACTAGCAAAAAGGGAGTTGATTAGAGGATTACCTAAGTTAAATGGAAATTTATCTTCACCGTGTTCTCCATGCCAAAAAGGAAAATTTACAAAATCATATTTTAAAAGCAAAAACGAAATTTCTACATCTAAACCATTGCAATTAATTCATATGGATCTCTTTGGTCCCGTTAACACCACAAGTCTTGGTGGTAGAATATACACTTACGTTCTAATAGATGATTTCTTAAGATATTGCTGGACTTTATTTCTCTCTTCCAAATCTGATGCGTTTTGCGAATTCTCAAAATTAAGTACTCGTATTCAAAATGAACTAGATCTAAAAATAAAATGCATTCGCTCAGATCATGGAGGTGAATTTGAAAATGAAAATTTTAAATCCTTTTATGAAATGTTAGGTATTAAGCATGAGTTCTCCGCTCCACGCACACCTCAACAAAACGGTGTTGTAGAACAGAAAAATAGGACAATCCAAGAACTAGCACGCACCATGTTATCTGAATATAAATTACCTAAGTCTTTTTGGGCCGAAGCCGTAAGCACATCATGCTATGTAATGAATAGAGTCATGCTTCACCCATCACTAAATCTCACACCGTATGAACTATATTATCAAAAGAAACCTAACATATCATATTTTAAAGTATTTGGATGTAAATGTTTTATTCTTAATACAAAAGATTCTTTAGGAAAATTTGATGAGAAGTGTGATGAAGGAATATTTCTTGGATATTCTTCAACCAGTAAAGCCTATAGAATATTTAACAAAAGACCAAGTAAGGTTGAAGAATCTATTAATGTTAAATTTGATGAGTTTATTCCATGTGCAGAGAAGCTTTCTACAGGTACAAATGATGAACCGTTGCCATCTTTGGAGCAAGACGAAGAGGAACCGTCCAAAGAAGAGGAGGAGAAGTCCAAGGAAGATGAATATGTACCTCAAAACGTTTTGAACTTCTCCCAAAATCATCCAAAAGAGCTAGTCATTGGGGAACCTTCTACTGGGGTAAGAACTCGATCCTCTCTTCATGAAACGTTTTCAAATATTTGCTTTGTTTCGGAAATCAAACCTAAAAACGTTTCCACCGCTTTAAATGATGAATTTTGGTTTTTGGCTATGAATGAAGAGTTATGTCAATTTGAAAGAAATAAGGTTTGGAATCTAGTAGATAGACCATCTAATCATCCAATTATCGGCGTAAAATGGATCTTTAAAAATAAATTAGATGGTGAATCTAGGATTATAAGAAATAAAGCACGCTTAGTTGCTCAATGTTATTCTCAAATCGAGGGGGTAGATTTTGAAGAAACTTTTGCACCCGTTGCTCGCTTAGAATCTATAAGAATATTTTGGCATTTGTAAGTTTTAAAAGAATAAAATTATTTCAAATGGATGTTAAAAGTGCTTTTTTTAACGGGTTTGTAAAAGAAGAAGTTTATGTAGAACAACCCCCCAGATTCATAAATGAAAAATTCCCTAATCATGTTTACAAATTAGAAAAGCACTTTATGGTTTAAAACAAGCGCCCCGTGCATGGTATGATCGACTTACATCGTTTTTGTTAAAACACGTGTATGTTATGGGAAGTGCCGACAACACACTCTTCATTAAGCATAATAATAACGATCTAATTATTTTACAAATATATGTTGATGATATCATTTTAGGAGCCACTAATGAAGAGTTGTGTAATGAAGTAGTCTTAGTAATGAAAAATGAATTTGAAATGAGTCTTGTAGGAGAACTATCATATTTTCTTGGTTTTCAAATCTCACAACAAACTGATGGTATCTTTATTTGTTAAACAAAATATGTTCACGATATGCTTAAACGATTTGGATTTGAAAATCTTAAACAAGCTTCTACTCCTATGAGTGCTTCTTTAAAACTAGGAAAAGATGAATCCGAAATTTCCATTGATCAAATGTTATATAGAGGAATGATAGGAACTCTTCTTTACTTAAGTGCATCTAGACCAGATATAATGTTTGCCGTATGTTTATGTGCTTGCTTTCAAGCCAATCCAAAAGAATCTCATTTAAAAGCGGTAAAACGTATTTTTCGTTATCTATTAGGGTCATCTAAATTAGGATTATGTTACCCACACAATGATTCATTCACACTCCACGGCTATTCCGATTCGGACTACGCCGGGTGTTCACTAGATCGAAAAAGCACTAGCAGTACTTGTCACTTTCTAGGACCATCTTTAGTAGCTTGGTCTAGTAGGAAACAATCTTCGGTTGCACTCTCCAACACGGAGGCCGAATATATCGCACTTGGTAGTTGTTGTGCACAAGCGTTATGGATGAGCCAAACACTAGAGGATTTTGGATTTCATCTCAAAAACATTGATCTTAAATGTGACAACAAAAGTGCAATAGACCTCACATATAATCCCGTACACCATTCTAGATCCAAACACATCGATGTTCGTCATCATTTCATTAGGGATCACATTAAGAAAGAGCATGTAAAAGTAAGCTTCATTGGCACGGACTCTCAACTCGCTGACATATTTACTAAACCTCTTCCCGATGCTAGATTTCGATTATTATGACTTGAGTTAGGTGTCCTAGATCTTTCGAGTTAAAACACATTCACACATGCAATTTTGTAATTTTTAACCATCGAAAACATCTCCTAAAATTCTGAAATTTCAGCATTAAACTACTATTGGGACACTTAATCAAGATCAACAATCAAAAATTTCAAAATCCTAAAAAATCGTGTGATGTTTCCCGCGCTAGCGCTAACGGCGGCGCTAGCGCACTTATTCATTTTTCTGTATTTTTAAAATTTTGAAAAATTCCTAAAAATATATTAATCTATATGTACTATTTATTTTTGCACTTCTGATTCTATTTCATTTTTGAAAAATCAAATACAAAAATACAAAAGACAAATTACAAAAATATGTTTTGCCTTTTTGTTTAAAGTCTCTTTTTATGCAAAAATCAAATACAAAATTACAAAAGCCAAATTACAAAAAATATGTTTTGTATTTTGTTTAAAGTCTATCTTTTATGCGAACATCAAATACAAAAGCCAAATTACCAAAAAAAATTATGTTTTTGCCTTTTTGTTTTTGCCATTTGTTTAAAGTTTATTTTTTGCAAAAATCAAATACAAAAATATAAAACATTAAAACTATCAAAAAACTGTATGGTTTTTCCTATGAAAATCAAGCATGATTTAACCCATCGTTTAGAACTTCTATAATGTTGCAATTTATCTTTTCAAACTACTTTGAGCATTGTTGTCATCATGCTTTGATATATCTATTAATATGTGCATAAATTATATTGTAAAAGTTGTGTAGAACTATGCTTAGCATGCCTCTAAGTATGTGTAAATGTTTTATGTTTGATAATGATCTTTATTCACTCACTTATTTTGGCATTGTCTACATATGTGTTTAATCTAAGAATGCTTGTGTATGTTTTGTATTAGTACAATAAATTAAAATTGCACAAGTAAATTGCATACACTTCTTTATTTGCACTTTCAAAAGTTAAGAAAAGTGGTTATGTTTTTTCATAAATTATATTGATTTGCAAAACAAGTGTATTCGGAGAACTTTGTACAAAACAAAAATCATAAAATCAAGTGACAAAGAAAACTCCACCAAGCACTACTTGAACCTCCTGATAAGTCTTAATAAGCGTTGTGAGGTTGAGCACCTTGGAAAGAATAGTAAAGTATCTTGTGCAAATCAAATCTTTCTTTCAAAATAGAAACCACTTACTCTTAAGTACACTAGATCACGTGTCTCAACATTAAAAATAAAACATGTGATCTCCCAAGCACTACTTTGCACCCTGATAAGTCTTAATGAGCATTGTGTGTGCAAAGCACCTTGGTAGTTGTACATTTTTTATTTGTGCATTAAAGTGTGTGGAAGTGAAATTATTTGTGTTTTATTGTGCTCTTACTTTACATATTTCTTGTATTTTTGATTAAAACATTTGTTTACTCTACTCAAAAATACACTTATGTGCACATCATTATCTTCCATAACACTTCTTCTCATGAGTATTGAATCCTTATGCAAATTCTATACTACTCTTTATTTATGAAATGCACTAGATAACCTAGCTTGCTTTCTACAATGTTTAGTATATTTTGAAATTGTGAATTAACATAACATTGCAGTAATCTTCTTTTGATATCATTATTTCATGCTTGGTTACTTTATTATTGAATTTAGAGATTTCACTTGAACAATAATTTACAAAACATCTTCTTTATAAAATTAAAATATCTTTTTGAATTATCATGTTTTACAAAAGATGTTTGCTTGTATTTTTTCCAAGTCTTCCGCAACTTTACATTTACCTTGTATATGGTTATGAAACAAACTCTGATTTATGAAAATATTGTGATACTCAAACTCTGATCTATTTCAATGAAAAGTATTCTAAAAACTCCTTATCATTTCCTTCGCTACAAGCTCGATCATGCCTTTATCTTTGTATCAACTTTTAAGTGGTGTCTCCTTACCCGCTTTTGCTAATAACAAAAGGGGGAGAACTCACATGATAAATAAAATCTGCTATCAAAATATAATGCTTAATTAAGATGATAACTTACATATTAGGAGAGCAGTCACTTAGGGGGAGCATGTATTTAGGGGGAGCAATTCTAAATGCTAAAATCGTTAATTATCCTATGTCATCACTCTTACACACACACAAGTATGTTTCTTCATGCTTATATATATTAATACTCTGATTTATCATTAATGGTTTTGTTATTATCAAAAGGGGAAGTTTGTTGGAACATGGTCTTCCGCATCTCCTAGGTTTGAGAATAACAAAACCTATGTGTATTTGATCTTGTGTGTTTAAGTGTGCAGGATAACAAAGTCCACATGACTCAAGGATTACATAAGAAGGTTGCCCCCAAAGTTGAGCCATCAAATCCAAATATCCCACTAGCGCTGGTGGTAGTACTAGCGCATGCGCTAGCTGTCATTTGACGAACTATTAGCGGCGCGCGACGAAATGCTCAGAAATGCGTTCGACGAAATTTCGCTCGACGAACTCTTAGCTCCATTCGACGAAATTCCGATCGACGAAATTTTTGCTTAAGCACAGATGCCGGGAGTACTTATAGAAGGAGATAGCGCCAGGCGATATCCGATAGCGCAGGCGATAGTGAGGAGCACAGTAGGCAAGAGAGAATTGTTTCCTCAGATTGAAGATTCTGCCGCGCAGAATGTGTCCTAATATGGGATAGCGCCGGTGGTACCACTAGTGCAGGCGCTAGCGCTGAGGCTATAAAAAGGACCCCTCTTCTCTCATTTCAGACAGAGATTATAGAGATCAGAGAGAGAGATAGAGTGCTAGAATTCCAGAGGCTACCTTGGCCGAAAGTTGATGTCCTACCAACGTGCTGCAAACTTCTGAAGGAGAATCTCATCACGCCGGATCCAAATGAAGTCCGATTCTACAATGCTTATTCTACAGCGGATCTTCGTCTCCAACTTCAGAAGTTCATCAAGAGGGAGTTTTTATTTATTTTCATTTCATATTCTTCTTGTAAACGGTTAGTGAAATCGCCTCGTGTTGGCTACTAGGTCTGGGTAGGACTTAGGGGGAAACTCGCCTCGTGTTGGCGACTAGATCTAGGCTAGGTCTAGGGGGTGATTGAGGCCATATCCGGGGAAGGGTTGGATAGAGCGGCTTGAGGCCAAATCCGGGGAGGATAGGCTAGGGCCACAGGTTCGTGGGGATGCGAGTCGGGATAGAAAACAAAAGGAGTCTACTATTCATCGCCACTGATTTCTAGCGTTATAGAAGTTAGCTTTTGTAAAACCTTATTTGATATTAATAAAGCATGTCTCTACTTTGTTTCAATTGTTTTACTTGACTTCTTATTGTCTTTGTCTTGCATTATTACAAAGCTTTTCAAAATATCACTTAAGTTTTTGAAAACCCTTATTCACCCCCCTCTAAGGGCGCCTACCGATCCAACAATAGAGAGCGGTCTTGGGGGTATTTTTCTCCTGAGCCGCGATGAGACGCTCCAACAGACTTTGTGAAAGCGGTCTCGGCGATGGCCTCATGAACATCATTGAGATGGCGAGAGCTCAGAGGCAAAAAATAGAAACATTAATTGGAAGACGAGCACCCTCAAGGCAGCGGCCTGATATATATATATATATATATATATTGCATATTGCAGAGGGGTGGGGCCCACCAAAAAGATTCCCTCCAGGTCAGCAAGCACTCATCGAATACCAGGGGTTGGACTTTTCTTTCCGAGCGTAGAACTCGCTCGCAAAGAGCGGGGATTGTGTATAACCCTGTATTCATCGAGTGGGTCTCAGGGTCCCAAAGGGTCAAAGAGCATGCAAGGTAGGTCAAAAAGAGCACTCGCCCAGGTTAGGAGAGACGGGGAAGCCTTAAGGCAAGTGCGAGCCTCATTCGCAAAGCACTCGCTCACTTAGGAGTGCAAGTGCGCGGGAGGCCATGCGAGTGAGGGCGGAACCCCACTCGCCAAACAAGCTAAGTATCAGGCGAATGGTGCCCATACGGACCACCTGCACAGTTGAACCTAGCGCGCGAGAAGTTGGGCGAGGGGTGCCTTCACGGACAACTCGCCCAGAAGGATTTATTAAGGAAATTACCTAGATACCCTTTGTGGGATGCCAATAGCCCTTAAGAACAACGAAGTTATGCTGTTAGCAGACCAATTTGGGGTGCAATTAGTAAAACTAAAAGGCGGATTTATGCTATTTGCATACCAGAATAGAAAATCTATAAATAGACCCTTAAGGGCACCTTGGAGGAGATCCGATCTTTTGGGCTCTCTCTTCCTAGCTAGTTTTGGTTGGCTCGTGTTGCCATCCGAGGTGCCCAGGCTAGCATTGGTTTGGGAAGGGAAGCTCTCTAAGATCTTCCAGGTGTGTGGCGGGACCTCCTCGCTACAGCTTTGGGTCTATTTATTTTTCTTCATCCACGATCAAGAGTATCAGTGAAGGAGAAGTAGGTGTGGGCTATAAACCCCAGTATGTTGCCTGCCGAGGTACCACTACCGTCAGGCATTAGCCCTCAACTGCTAGTCCTTTTAATGACTCAGCCAATCCATTCGACGACACTGCTAGTCAAGAAGATGATATGCTTCTGTCGGCGGTAGAGTTACCGCCCGACGATAGCAAACAGACCAAGAATCGGATATTATACACAACCCCGTTCTTCTCCTGTAGCAACACTGTAAGATCCCTCTCCTACTTACCGGAGAGTTCCCGAATCTTATGCCCAGAACCGCCGTCTTATGGTGACCCCAACTCACGGGTTAGCTGTCACCGCTGAATGCCGATCCTGTCGGCTAATTCGATCATATTACAGACCAATTTTGTAAGAAAGAATTAATACAAATATGACAAGTCCACAACTAAAGCACATATATATATATATATTTATATATATAAGAAGAGTGCAAATAGTCCACAATGAGAACAAAACTAAAAGAGTGTAAGGGCTTAAGCCCGATACATATCCAAAAGGAAAATACTAATGATAAGGCACTCTCTCACTCTACACTATGCGGAAGCAACACAAAATACTCTCCAACCCATCGCAGTGTGGAAGTAATGATGCGTGACATCTACTCCTCAGGGTCTTTTGTCATATCCTGCCTGACTTACTGCGGCTCCTGCTCCTCAATCTCTTGGTGTTACGGCCACATCCGACCGTTAGTCAAAAAGACTAAGCCATTTTGTCCTCGCCTCCCTCCACGACTCCAAGGTACCGAGCAGGAGGATGAAGCGAAGGACAATAAGGCGTAAAATAAGGTGCAAGTGACATGGATTATACTAACAATATAATGAATAAGCGAGCAGTAAGTATAACAACAATAGATAATATATGAGCAGTAAATATGACAACAATAGGTAATAAACGAGCAGTAAGTATGTAAATGCATCGCAAGTAAAGTAATAAGAAAACTACCATACTATCATCTAGAGTACCTTAACTTATATGAATGCCCATACAAACTTATAAGTTAAGATTTCCGGAATTGTAACCTATCATATAAAAGAGCCCATACTAATTTATATGATAAGGGTCTGCAAATGTATATGTCTATAAGATGTATGAATGTTATGCTATTCTATGTTCATACAGTGCAACTCACTCACCCGACTCTACATGCACAGAACTTTAGTTCCCGCATTTCGGAGGTAGCAAGCCTCTCAGGTATTTTCGCTGTAGCAACGGAATCAGTGGATCAGGCACTCCACTTCTAGGTGGGTATACACACTACCAGACCTAGACCTTACGTACACTGTTGTACATGTCCTAGGACCACTTCCATGAGCTTTTACGTACCCTTGCTCGCATCCTGCCAGTATTCTATGGTTGGGGGTGGGTTACTAGGGTTTGTCTGGTATACCACAGTAAAGTAACCTACTGGCCCTCTAACTCATCACACCCCGCCAAAGTCAACGTACTGTCATTAGTGTGACAAATGGACCCGTACCGAATACCCGCCACTAGTTATGCACATGCAAGGTTTATCATACTACCTGAGCCTCCAACTCGCAGGACTAACTACACTTGGACCATTCCGTCCTCTCTAATAGGCCGAAGTTTACTTTTCCCAACTTATCTCATTTAGGGTTACTCTTGTTTGTTACTTAGGCGATCATAACAATTTAAGGTGAATTCTAGACTTCCCGAGGTCTACCCGGTGAAGGGCTCGCAACGGTACTAGATGGTATTCTTGGATGACATCCCAAACCTTCCTTTCTCAAAATATTTATTTTTATTGGTAACTACCCATTGTTAAGGTTATCCTCATGGTTGCTCTAGATTACTTAAGAATGACTTAGATTTTATTTAGGCAACTTAACGACCTCTTTACGGTGCGTGGCGCAAACCTTTAGATATTCATCTATATGTCCAACTCAAACCTTGAATGCACATGATGATATTAACACTCTAAATGTCACTATAAGTGCCTAGGATAGAAAACTCCCAAAATGCTTCAATTGTTCATCGAGACGTACCTCTAGTTTACTATTCTCTATAGGGTAGAAGTCCTCTAATAAGGATACAACTTATAGGGGCTGAAGTTATGTATGCCCTAATCTTGTGTTCCAAATTTCATCTCATTCCTACTTGTTCTGGCTAGTCCAAACACTACCTCAAGTTTTTGCTATTCACAGACCAACTTAACATTGAACTAGGTTGGTCTCTCTGATGTGAACTTCACTATAACGTGACCAAATGCCCTAAAATTTATACCATATGTTAATCATGACCCAATTAATAGATGGTCAGAAATTCATAATTTTCCCAATTATTTTGGCCATTTATAAAAATACTTTAATGATAATATACACCTCACTTTACACAAAAAGTATAACTTTCAGAAGTCAAAGAGCTCCTAATAATTTATCAGTGAAATGTAATGAGGAAATATAATGACTGGCTGACTTTCTTAATTTTCCATAGTATGTATGACCATTATTTCAATATTTAAACATTTATGTCAATTGGTCACATTACACAGCAAGTACCACAATAACTTATTCAAAAATTCTAGAAACATTACCATAGGCTTATAATGGTCCAAAAATGGTCTAACAAAATTTTTAGAATTTTCCAGATAATATTAACCATATAAATCTCATTAATACATAAGTGTGACAAAGGACTTTTTTGATAATTTATATTGTAAATGTTTTCCAAAAATCCTACCAAAATTTTCAGAGATATATTTCAATGAAAAGCATCATATAACAGAATATTGGATTTTTCTCTAGACCTTAGATGATGTTCATTTTATTTATACACTTTGTGATAAAATCAATTATTCTCAAATAACTAAGGAAATTAACTCCAAAAATCCCAATAAAATTTTCAGAGGTATATATTATTCTAAAACATCATGTGTCTGAAAACCAGATTTATCTTAAGTTATTTGATCACTTTTATTTGATTAATACATTTATGTGACAATAATATTATTACTCAAACACTTAGGATTATTCTCTCCAAAAATCCTAATATTTCTATAGATGATACCTCCCATCATACTCAGTGTATTTTCCAAATATCTTGAGCATACAATAAGTCATTAGTGATTAATTCACAAAATACTCAAAGGTGTTATATGCACATCACCCTTCCATACATCTCATTCCTATGTATGTGAAATATAATGTTCTACAGTGGTACAAATGGCCTCAACTTTTTTTACATGTGATTAATAATGACCTAACCATGATGTTACCCAAGATTTGGGTAATTTTGTACCTATCTAACCACATTTATTTCATTAATATGAAAAATCATATTTACTACAAAATCTTAGAAAAATGTTGCCCAAAAATTATAATTTTTGGCCAGGGGATGTATCTATGTCATTTACACATATGTCCAAAATATTAGATCAATCCAAGCAACTATGTGAGTTAGATCTACCAAATAAGGATTGGTCACCCTTTAGGACACACCTCAGGAGAATGGACCTATAAGGAGATGTAGGCCATCAAACCTGGTAATTCAAAGCTCTATGGACAGTAGAGCTCAAGGGCTACAAAAGTTGTTTCAAACACTTTTGCCAAAAATGGCCTTTAAGTAGCCTAAATAATTAATCTAAACTCTGAATACAGTGTAACATAAATATTACATTTATATTAATATGTTATGCGGGTAGAGATCTTAGCCAAATCGGACGGCTACGGTTTATCATCCCCGATAGGCTAATGGGCAGGATTTCATCTTCCTGAAGCTTTTATCCTTGTAATTCCCAGCCACCTGAGGGCCACCACTGCCGGCCACCACGACTACCACCTCCGTTGATGTGGTGGCTATCGATTGGCGGTGACACGACCACCAGAGAAAGTGTCTCCAGCGAACCCGAGTGGGGTGAAGAGCTCAGCAAAATCACACCTAACTCACATGGATCGTGGCTCAATTGAGCCTAATTTCTCAGCCTAATGAGCTAGAAAGCTAGCACAGAGGAAGGGGAGGAGAAATGGACCTCAATTATGGATCAACGATGGGTGCTCCGATGGGTGGCCATGGATCTCTCCATCTCCGGCGAGCTTGCTCGATCTGTGGATTCTCCACCAATTGCTCTGTTACAAGAGGCTGGTTCGACTGCTAAGGACCTTCTGAAGCTGATGGAATGGTTAATTTGAGGTGGTGATGGCTGTAAATAGAAGATGGAGTGTGGGGGATTTGGCCATGGCTTGTACAACCTTCCTTTAGCAGCTGAGCGGCTGCCATGCCTTGAAAAGACTATTCACAGTCTAAGGAGAATAGTTGAGGACTTAGGCAAGGTGGTAAGGGGCCATGAAAGCTCTCTTACTCAAAGGTGCCTTTTCACCTTAAGGGGAAATGCATTTTGCCCCCAAGCTCACCCTCTCTCTCCAAATTCAAATGTGGGGTGCCAATATACTTGTGGCATGCTGGTTATGTATGGGGTGGGGTCTTGGTTCACTTGGATTTCATTTGGTCTTTCAATTTTTTTCTTAAGTCCTTATGTTGACCATAGTTGACTTTTGAGTTGACATGGTCAAATTGATGGGTGGGTTAGCTCCACTTGATGGTCATGGGTCATATGACTTACCCAAAGTATATTGGACCATGGTGTGGCTTCAATTTGGTTAATTGATCCATAAGTGTGAGTTTGACCCAAATTAGCCTATGTTTGACTTTGGTCAAATTGAGTGGATTAGTTGACTACTTGATGGGGGCTTTTGGGTTTAATAGATCCCTAATATGGTTATAAGGTTAGGGGTAAAGTCAGTTTGACCAATTGAAGGCCAATTGGTCCTTGATTGGGTTGATTTGGGCTATGTTGACCACACGTTGACTTTGCTTAATACCTTGAAATTGGGTGGAATCAATTAGTGATTATTGACCTAATTACCTTCCTTAGTGGTTAGGGGAACATAGGTACGGTCAATTTGAGGTATTGAAGGTCAATTGAGTCTATTTGTGTTGAATATGGTTATGTTGACCTAAGCTTGACTTTGACCAATTTGGCATATTTGGTTTACCAATTGTTGGGGTTCTTGGTCAAACGAGTCTCTATTAGGGTTAGGAACATAGTGGTGAGGTCAATTGGTGTTTGTGAGTTCAATTTGGCTAATTTGACATAAGTTGTCTTGTGCTCACTGGCGAGCACTATGTGAGTTCTTCCTAACTTAGTGAACTCTAAGCCCATCTCATTGCCTCCACTCACCCTTCTCTCCACATGTTATGTCCTAACACCTTTATGGGGTCTAGTAGGATTAGGGATGTTTCAAATCCCAATAAACAAAAAAATAATTTTGTCCTCGAAATTTAAATTTGGGTCTACAGAATTCTATCCAAGGTGAGAATAAGGAATGTAAACTCATGTTTAGGTGTACCTGAGGTGAATAGTCCTGGATACTGCTGTTGCATGAGGTCCCTTGGTCCCATGTGTGCTCCTCTCATCCATGATTGGACTACAACACCTTGAAGAGAGGAACCTTCTTCCTCCGCAGAACTCAGACAGCTGTATCATGGATGTGGATGGGCTCTAGGCGGAATGATCTGTCAGATGCTATTAGGTCTGTTGTAGTCGTAACATGCTGCTTTGTCCGAAACAAGTCTCTCCAAAGTGAGGAGAAGTGGAAGACATTGTGCAGATTTGCCAAATCCTGTGGAAGCTCTAGCCTATAAGCCAAGGGCCGATCGGCTCCAGGATTACATAAGGCCCCATAAATCGAGGGCTGAGCTTCTTATGTCCTCGCACCTGTGAGACACCATGCACCGGTCGTATCTTCAGGAAAACCATGTATCCTACTTGGAACTCCACCTTCTGATGCATAACATCGTAATACGTGGCATGCCGGCTCTGAGCTTCCAGCATTTGATCACAGATCATCCATACCAAAGCATTCATATTATCTATGTACTCTGATCCAAGTGCCCTTGGATCCTCGTCCTGGACCCAAGATAATGACGTCCGTAACTTCCTCCCGTACAGAGCCTCATACGGTGACAACCCAATGCTTTCCTGGTATCTGTTATTGTAAGAAAACTCTATTAGTGGTAACAACCTCTCCCAGGGTTCCCCGTATCTAGAATGCATAAATGCAGCAAGTCCTCCATCGTCCTATTGGTGCGCTCTGTCTGGCCATTGGTCTGTGGATGGAAACTAGTGTTGAAGGTGAGTTGAGACCCTAGATATGCTTATACTGCCCTCCACTCCCTCGAAGTAAAGAGACCATCCCTATCGGAAATTATCGTCCTGGGCACTCCGTGGTACTTGATGAACTGCTCCACAAATAATCTCACCAATATAGTAACTGAAGCGTCCTTCCGAACTGGAATGGATCTAACCACCCTGGTCAATCTATCCACTATGACCCAGATGGTATCGTGCCAGAGTGGGACTACAGTAGCCCGTGCACAAAATCTATGGCCATGTCCTTAAACTTCCACTCTGGAACTGGTAGCGGCTGTAGCAAACCCCCAGGGCTCTTGCACTTGGCCTTCACCCACTGGTAGGTCCCACAGTGCATCACCCAAGCTATGATCTCCCTCATCATCCCAGGCCAGTACATAGTCTTCACTAGGTCCACAATCATCTTGGTGATCTCGGGGTGCACTGAGTACCGAGTGCAGTGTGCCTCCCTGAGTATGTCCTCCAGGATCGCCCCTCCTGCGGGTATGTATATACGACCCAGAAAATGAACGAGGTCATCCCTTAATGAGTAATCTCCTGAGTTGCCCCCTTCTAGGGCTCTGAATACCGGCTCCAGTGCTGCATCCTGTCTCTATTGTGCCCTAATGAGGTCTCAGATGTCACAAGTAATGCTCAAGGTAGTTAGGTACTCCTCGTAGACCTCAGGCTCGACCCTGGTTACCAATGTGATCTCCATATCCTCTAACATCTTCACCATCTCCATAGCCATCACTCGGGGCTCCGGTCCAGATGTGTTGGCTCTCCTACTCAAGGCATCCGCCACCGTGTTTGCCTTCCCCGTATGCTAGTGCATGGTCTAGTCATAATTGCATAGGAACTCTAGCCATCTCCGCTGTCGTAGGTTCAGGTCCTTCTGAGTGTCTATATACTTGAGGTTCTTGTGGTCTGAGAACACCTCACAATGAACCACATAAAGATAATGCCTCCAAATTTTTAAGGCGAAGATCACAACCCTGAGCTCTAAATCATGTACTGGGTAGTCCTGCTCGTGCTTCTTCAGCTACCTTGATTCATATGCTATGACGTGTCCATGCTGCATCAACACTGCACCCATTCCCTAATAATATGCTTCGGTGTAAATCAGGAATCCTTCCTTCCTAGATGGAAGGGTAAGGATCGGGGCAGAGGTGAGCTTTTCCTTAAGCTCCTAGAATGCTACCTCGCACTGCTCTATCCAGGTAAATGTAGCATCCTTCTTTATCAATGATGTAAGCGGGAGGGTGACCTTTGAGAACCCATGTACGAACTTGCAGTAATAGCCCGCTAGTCCGAGAAAGCTGCAGACATCCTATAACATCCCCCCAAACAACTAGACCCCCAAGTTGGTTGTGTCATGACTAGGTCATGACAAAACCATAGGAAGAGCTCAAGACCATGTGAGCTTGGGTGAGAAGGAGAAAACCTAAGTGGTCTGCAAATAGTAGTTTTCAGATACCTAGCCTAGGGTTGGACTTTAGGGCCTCACCTTGAAACTTGAACCCACCATAGTATCCCTAACCCATTAGGGGTCCCCTTGGAGCACCAGGGACCCATTGGGGTCAACCAAAGGGGCCAAATTGACTAAAGTCAACCCTAACCCTAAATTGGTCAAACTAACTCAATTAGGGCCAATTGGCCTCCACCATGCCAAATTGAGCCCGCCCCTACCCTCATAGGGATACTAGGGACCTAATGGACCAAAAATCCCCATCATGGGACCTCCAATTTGGACAATTTTACCAAAGTCAACTCTAGCCCTAATTTGGTCAAAAGTGCCCAATTAAGGTGCAATTCACCCTCACCTTGCCAAATTGACTCCACCTAAACCTTCCTAACCCATAAGAGAGTCCAATGGGTCACTGGCCACCCATTGTGGTCAACCCAAATGGTCAATTTGACCAAAGTCAACCTTATCCTAAATTTAGGTCAAAATGACCTACTTTACCCAAATTGAACCCAATACACTTGAGCTAGACCCAATTGATGTGGTCACCCACCTAATGGGGATTGAATGCTGCTGAATTGGCCATTCAAATTCAAGGAAATCGGCTAGGAGAGAGAAAGCTCAATTTGAAAGAGAGAGAAAGAGAGGGGAGTTATTGGGGAGGAAGAAGAAACCCCAATCTGAGCAATTGATGGCACCATTCATCTCCCCTTGGGGAGAGGAGAAGTTTTCAGCTTCTTCCCGGCCTAATTGATGACCAATTCATCCCCCCCCCCCCCCCCCCCCCCCCCCCCCCCCCAAGTGTAACCAAAATCCTAGTAATGGTCATTAATGGCTTTCAGGAATAAAGCCACCCAAGCTCAAAATTTGAACCCCCATTACCTTCAGTGATCAGAGAGGAAAAAAACCCCCAACCTCCCAGTGAGAATCGTGCAGAGGAGGCCTAGATCGGCATGGCACAAAAAGCTCCACCACCGGCAATGGCGACTCGCCAGAATACGCGCCACCAGGCCCCCACACAGGTCCGACCCGCTTCCTCTCCTCTAGTGCTAGATCCTCAAATGATTCGGGGCTTGATCCGAGCTCAAATGGGCTCGGATCATGCTTCTGATAGGGCTCGTTTCAATACCTCTTTCCCCCGCAAAAACCCCTCACTCCGACCACCTCCGGCCGGCCAACCACCCCTAATCGCCAGCCACCACCTCCACGAAGGTGGTGGTGGCATTGGTTGGTCGGGGCTACGCTCAGGTGGCCAGGAAAATGAGGAGGAAATGAGCCCAAGACGGGCTAATCCCAGCCCTTGGCTGGAGGTAGAAGACGACCAGGTGTCGTCAGATCTGCGCCAAGATTCGTGCAGATATCAAATGTTTATATTATGTTATAATATGTATTTATGTCACACTTTGAGCAGTGTTTTGTTTTAATTATTAAAAATAGTAAAGCCCCTCAAATGAAAAAGTGCCCAACATCAATATTGTAGCCCTTGGTGTGTAGATTAAATGAAAATTTGTTTCAGGTCAATAGGGACATTGTAGCCCCCTGTAGAGCCATTTTGGTAGGACTGGTCCCTATGGTAGGGCAGTCACCTTTCCTTGAATAACTTTTGATAGAGAAATGCTATGGGCATTAAAATTGAAACCTAGGCTATTTATACCAACCCCCTTGTCATATCAAAAGATGGGAATTTTAGGAGAATATTTTTCAAAGGTTTTTGCAATCATTTCATAATTCAAATGTTAATTAATTAATGGGTTTAATGACCTCCAATCCCCTCCAAATTTTGGTGGGTGCTCTTTAGGGTTATTATATGACCCTGGTAAAAATTTCAGCCAATTGGGACTGATCTATTTGGGTAATTTGTTAACCCAAGTTTGGTCAAACTAGGTCAAAATTAGGGTATGGCGTTCATCTTGGGGTATTGTGGTCAAAACTCATCAACATGATGTGAAACCTTGGCCACTTGTTTAGGATCACCTAAAACACCTCCATGAGTGAGTTGGGGGTGATGTGGGGTGGATTTACCCCAAAACCCTAGCTTTGCCCTTAGGGTTGCACTTTGAGTTTTGTGAAGGACATGGTGTCAAATGTTACTGAGTGGTCATGAAATTTGGTTTACAAGTTCAAAGGGTGTAATAATACTCTAGGAAATTGTAGGAGGATTTTAAGAACCCTTATTCCCCCCAAATTAGGTTATAACCCCTTTAGTACTTTTCATTATTAAAGAGATTTATATATTCAAATGGTCTTGTATGGTGATGAAACCTTGGTAGTGCCTTTATAATTATATGTTGGACCTCTGGTAATTTTTGTGTAATTAATTAGATTATTTATCCAGTACTTCATTCACAAGGCACTTATTTTGTCTTAGTCTTAAGAAAAATATTTGAGGGTCCAATACTCTCTGGAAAAATTTGCAACTTGGTGATAGGACTTTTCAGGGCACTAGGAAGCTCTGTGAATATTTATGGATTTTTTGGAGATTGTTATCAGTAGGCTACTTCACAACATGCCCTAATTTGGATTCTCTTAAAATATTTAATTAAATGAGAAATTGATTTTCTTAAATTGTGAAACTCAGTTAGTAAGCCTTTCTGATCATCTTAGTGATCTGGTATTTCTTTCATAATTTTTGGAATTATTTAACAGTACGTTCCTTCATAATTTTCCCTAGAAAGGGTTTCTTTGGAATATTCATTTATGTGATTAATTTGACTTTATAAATTCTAAAATTTGGGCAGTAGGTTTTTCTGACTAATATGAAGATCTAATAATTTTTCCATAATTTTTGGATAAGTATTCTTGATGGTTCCTTCATTAACCTCCAACTTTGGATGAATGCTAAGTATTATAATTAGAGGACAATTCCTGATTGTAAAATTGTGACATTCTGTGCTTAATGTTATTTTGGCATGATAGATTTATCTTAATTTTATGGGAGCCATAACATAAGAATACCATACACTTCATGTTCATATTCATACCTGGCAATTATTGGAGGAATTAAAATAAATGCTAAAATATTAAGGAAAAATATGAATCTCTGGATTTAGTCTTATAATGCCATTATAGTCCTCCAGTAATAATCTTGTGTCATGAGGATGAGTATTTGGAGTACTTCTACTTATGTGGTTCATATAGTTCGTTTGGTCTGCGTATAGTAAAATGGTAAAGCTTGGGTAATTATTAGTCTACTAAGAGGAAATGGGGTTTAACTGGAGTACATGGTCAGGGTGAAAAGGTTGAGGTCACCAAAAAGGAGGTCATGTGGTAAGGGTGCTTGGTTAGTCTAGGGTGAGGTTGTACTCGGGATTGACGAAAGATCGTCTTTCCCCTGAAAGTGTCATAAGCCACCTAGGGTTAATACAAGTGAAATGGTAAGAGGGTTATGCATATGGGTAGATACCAATAACATTAAATTCCTTAAGAAAGGGAGCCTTGGGGTGTCATCCCAGTATAGTTCCTAGTACGGTAGTGAGCCCCTTACAGGGTAATCCTCGGGAAGTCCAAGGTTAACCATAAATTATAGGGCTAAGTTGTTATACAAGATCAACTAAGTAATACACTCACTCATACCCCATTATCCCGGGTACATTAGTCGGTTTGGTCTTACTAGCGGTAGTCTCGATGGTTGTAGTAGTAGACTAATTAGTCTGGTGAGTTTGCGACTCAGCAATGTTTTTTGTGACGGTCGGGTTAGCCCGAGGAGCTCATGGCTCAGAGATAGATGGTAAACATGTTTGCATGTGCATAAGGTGGTGGGTCCTTAGTGTTTATGGTCGTTACACCGACATTAATACTTGGGCTCTGTAAGTGTGGATAACCCTTTACCAAGATAAGTCTAGTGGTCTGACCAGCAAGAGTACGCAGTAGCTCCGCTGTTGTGTTCTTAACGTTGAGGCGTACGTTAAGTCTAGGTTAGGTAGTGCAAATACCAACCTAGAGGTGGGCGAGGCCCAACCCACCGCTTCCGTTTGCTACTACGAGAGTATCCTGGGAAATTTGCTAGCTCCGGAAAGAGGGAACTAAAGGTCTGTGCGCATAGAGTCGTAGTGTGTGAGTTGCACTTGTGTGAACATAACATTTAACTGCATACCTTGCATAACATAGCATAAACATTGCATCTCAACCCCTACTCCTATCATATAAGTTGGTTATGGGACTCCTTATACGACAGGCCTTGCTAAACGACCCCTTGGTCTATAGGTTTGTGTGGGCATTCCTATAAATCAACGGTTACTTTTCCTTACTTACCTTTATATATTTGCTCTACTTGCTTACTTTACTTGTTCTTGCTCTACTTCACTTACTGCTTAAGTTATGATATATATTGCGTAGTGGTAGACATTCTCTGTAGAATACATCCCCGTCATCTGCTATTGTTTACAACCCTTGTTGTCTCCACTTCGTTCCTCCCGCTCGGTGCCTAGGAGTCACCAGGGGAGGGGTGGGGGATTGGCTTAGTCTTTTTGACTAATGGTTGGTGGACCTTATCGTTTTAGGGGACCGAGGAGTTGCTGCAGCACCAGAGGCCGGTGCAGATGGAGACATGGTAGTGTAGCATGGGAGCACCATTGGCAGGATCCGTGAGCATCGTTTAGCTTTAGTATTTTATGCTTCCGCGAGAGAAAACGTAGTGAGGAATTGATGTATAGGACATGAGCCCTTTATTATTATCGTACCTTTTTTCAGTCATTTGATGTGGAATCTCTTTATGATGGTTTTACTTTCTATGTGATATGGACTTGGCTTCTATAAGTTTGATTAAGATTTACTTCTTTGTGATCGATATGGCCGGCAGGATCGGTGTTTTGTAGTGGCGACCTTCCCGAGCGAGGGTGTCACCGCAAAGCGGCGGTTCTGGGCATAAGACCCGGGTTTTGTAAAAGAAAAAAAAGGGTCTTACACATCCGATGCCGACCTCAGCTGCGGCCACACCCTAACTGCTTGCACCTTGGCCAAGTCTACTGCTAACCTGACTCCGCTGATAGTGTGCCCCAAGAATGCTACCTCCTGCAGCTAGAACTGGCACTTTGAAAACTTGGCGTACATCTGATGCTCCCTCAGCTTCCCCAATACCAGTGTCAAGTGCTGGGTATGGTCCTCCCTGGTCCTGGAGTAGATCAAGATGTCGTCGATGAAAACTATGACGAAGATGTCTAAGTAGGCTTCTAAAACACGGTTCATCTGACTCATGAATGTAGATGGCTCATTCGTGAGCCTGAAAGGCATCATCGTGAACTCGTATAAGCCATAACGTGAGCTAAACGCCATCTTCAGTATATGCTCCTCCTTGATCCTCAGTTGGAGATATCCCAACCTCAGACCGATCTTGGAGAACCAGTGGGTTCCCTGAAGCTGATCAATAGTTTGTCGATCCTCAGTAGCGGATAAGTATTCCGCACCGTCAGTCAGTTCCTCTCCCGGTAGTTGATGCAGAGTCAAAGCGACCTGATGAGTCCCAATTATATACACATTTATGGACTCATCTGGGCCGATTTTCTAGTCTATGCACTACATTTTAGGCATGTTTTCGCTCATATTTGTTATTCCATGCTATGTGCACTTCTAGGCCCGTTTTGGTGTCATTTCTTGTTTATCTTCATTATTAGTTTTCATGCATTGTTAAGTGCCACCTTCAGTGGCTAGATTGGTGTTGTATGCTGGAACAGGAGTCGTGCAGGTGTTCCCTATACAATTCTGTACAGGAACATTGCGCACGATCACTGGTTCTATTGTGCACGACCACTGGTCGTGCGCCGCTGATCGTGCGCACTTAACCCCCATTTTATGAGTTCTGTCTCGGCCAATGCGCATGACCACTTACGATAATGCGCAACCACTGGTCGTGCGCCACTGGTCGTGCGAACATTTTATTTTATAAATTTCTTACATTGCAGGCTCTGCCCAGGCAGGAGCATGATCACAGGATTCCAGCGCGCACGACCACTGGTCGTGCGCCAATGACCGTGCGCACTGTTTATTCCAGTGCCTATAAATATTCCTGCTCGCGATTTAGGTCGGACGCTCCGAATTTCTTCCGCTCGAGTCCGCCGTTTTCGCCCTTCTCGCTGGTTCTCCGCCCCCTAGGCCTCCTCCATCATCCTTGAGCTCCAAGGAGAGGTTTCTAGCCCAAAGATCGCCAACATCGAGCAAGGAGATCGTGTATCGGAATAGATTGGATCGTGACACGAAGAAGACGAGCCATTGGGAGGAAGTGACAACCCTCCTCTACCTCGGACGCAGTTGAAGACCGAGCTTGGACGCGGATTGACAACCCAGCGATTCCAACCGTGAATCTTCGGCAAGGCTTCAGATGTGGTCGACTCCTTTACTCTCTTTTTCCTTCTTTATGTTGATGATTGTTTAGGTTAGACTCTTCTATATTTTGATGATGTGCACAATGAATCTTGTTATGTAATGTCTATTTCATTTATTTGAGATTATATTATTCATTTGTGTTTATGAGGTGCGACCCATCTAATTTCCATTCCACCTTCGTGTTTGGTGCCGCACTAGCAATTGCTAGTGGCGTGCTTGTCGAAGAGGTGCTTGCGACCCTCATCCGTATGCCTACTCTTCCATCCGCCTAGCGAAGCGTGGCATAGCGGCCTGTGTAATCCATTCCGACTCCGCCGGTGCGAACCATTCCATCCGCTTGCCAACTCTTTCATCTGCCTAGCGAAGCGTGGCATAGCGGCCCGTGTAATCCATTCGCCTAACGAAGCAACGCGCTCAAGGCCTGCACAGTTCAATTCTGCTTGCCTACTCATCCATCCGCCCTTGCGACGCAGTGCGCTCAAGGCCTGCCTAGTCTCCATCCCGCCAAGCGAAGCATTGCATAGCGGCATTGCATAGGAGTAGTTGTAGTTGTTTTCTTTTATTTTCCAAAAGCCAACCCAACTCTCCCGCATTCCATCCGACCAAAGGACTTCGATCTCAAGTCCCTCCTCAATAGTTAGCTCCACCTTACTATGTTCCTTGAGAGATTCGATACTCGGGGATTACTCCTCGTTTTATATTACTTGAACGATCGGTACACTGCCGTTTCGTGCCGCAGTCTAGCTACCGCCTATAGCGGTGTGCGAGATTTGCGCCATCAAGTTTTTGGCGCCGTTGCCGGGGAGCACAGTCGTGTGAGTTTTCTGGAGAGGGAGAACCTGGGAGAGAATCCCTTCCATTTGTAAATTGCATTCCTTCGTTTTATTTCCTCGTATTATGTTTCCTGTTTTTAATTAGGTTGCGTTAGCAATTTTTGTTAGGGGTGGTATTTCGCACAATAGTGTTTTTCTTTTTGAATCGTATTATCTTCACACTATGTGGGCACATCTTAATATCCGTTGCCGTTGGTGTAGAGCTACCTCCCACTCTAGTGATGAATGCCCTACGAAGAATGGTGGGCATAATTCTTCTCGCCCAGCATATAGAGCACCGACTTCGTCTGATACTCCATATGGTGCGCGTAAGTCTTATAGCTACTCTGTCGAGCCTTTACCGTCATACTTCTTTTCGGCTTCAGCACCCGCTGTGCCAAAGAAGCCCGCAAGGCAGTGCCGGTTTTGTCGGAGCACTGATCATGTCTTGAAGGACTGTGCCGAGTATCTTCGCCAATTGGACGAGGATGACGAACCGGATATCCGGATCATCCCAACTCCTAACTCTGGCGGCACACCTTCAACATCCGGTTATGTGTCTTTGCCACCTTCACATCTTGAAGGGTATGGCGTTGACACAGTCACCAGATGTGTGGCTGATCTGGGCACCGACATTGCTGAGCCTATTCTCCCAGTGCATCCACCACCCCTAGTGGATTCGATTCTTTGTAAGGAAACGGTGCTCGACTTTTATCCGAGCACTATTCTTCCCCTGTTGTGCATACTACTTTCGTCTCTGATGACATTGTCGATGATGTGTCACAAGAGGAGGCTGTTGATCTTTGTATTGTGCCTACTCCTATGGAGGAGGACAACCTTCTTGGTGAAGAGGAGTTTTCCTCAGCACCGGTTGAGGAAGTCCAAATCTTAGGCATGACCACTGTTGATCCCGCCGAACCTTGTAGCATTGATGACAATGCAAACATTATTTTACTTACCCAACCTGATGGGAGTGAGACCGGGACCACTCCCCCGATTTTTGATTATTTATGTTCTTCGTCTTGTTTATTTCTCGATTCCCCCTCTTCATCCGAGCCTGTGCAGGTTGAGTCTTCACAGGTACCCCAGGAGGATTTGGTGCATATTGCCCAAGTCAATGATGAGAGCATCCTCTTATGTGAGGAGGTTGATTCCCCCTCTGTAGAGGAAACTCCACTCATTGCCTTTTCCTCCTGCCACCTCCCTGTTGACGACACCTTGCTAGGCAAGGATGTGTTTGGTGAGTTGAGTGAGGATATCTCCTCCTCTTCTTACTTTCTGTTTCCTCTACCTGCATTATGTATGTATTATTATTTGGGTAGAGGAGTAACTGTTCTGTCGCTGTATCGGTACCCGCTACCGACACGTATGTTAGAACAGTTACCTGTTCATTTCCTTTTTCATACGCCCATTAGCTAGAACCTTTAGTTTTTGAATAAGTCGTGCTGGGATGACAATAACCCCAGTAGTTATCTTACTTTTATTGCATTTTCATTTTCCTAGTTAGAGTAGTTAGTTAATTTCTGTTCAGTTTTAGCATTTCTGCTTTCTTCTGTTTTTGTGGAGCTCACCCCTGCAGGTACTTATTGCAATTTCTGAATGGCGGGTTTGCTTCAGTTTTTCACGCGTCTTCTAGTATGCTCACTTCTGAGCATTGGGTAATCTCTTTCCCTAGACTTCATTTTCAATTTTCATGGTTACATCATTTATGTCTATTGCTTAGATTTAGTCTGGGGGAGAGCCGCTATATGTTACCCACTGCACGTGCACATCTCATTTGCATGCTAGAAGTATTTTAATTTCAGTTATTTAGTTATGTTCAATTGCATTGCACACCACTACACCCACTCGAGCGTGCATTTAGCTGTTGGCACGTCTTGAGTTGAACTCATTTCTTTTTGTGTGATTAGGAAAATCATTGTGCTGGCTTAGGATTGTGAGTCAGAGTAAAATGTTGACTTCTATAGTGCTCCTAGTCGAGTGCTCATGTCTCACATAGAAATTCGTGTAGATTCAATTTCTTTTTATGCTTTTAGTTTATATTTTTCTATTAGCGTAAATATTGTTTACTACACTAAAAAATTGGTGAGTCCGGTGTGAATCAAATGGTAGCATAGGGATGTGTGTAGACGTTCGTTAGCCTCGTATTGCCCGAGTCGGGAGAAAGGATTATCTCTCTCGGTGGCTAAGAACTTGCCCAAAGCGATTCTTGAAGCATGGGTATAAGGTTAGTCAATTGCGTGAATGTGATATAGGCCATCATTTTGGCCCGGTTGAGCCTATGTGCCATTCCTATCATCATTTCCTCGTTAGCCCAGTTGTGCCTACCCCATTATTTTGGTTCAGCTCCACTATTGTTCACCAAAGCCTAAACTCCAATCCTAGTCGCACACCCAAAATGCAAGCATTTTGTTTAAATTTTAAATTGGTGGTGTTGATTGTGGAAGTACAATGTGAAAATGTGGATGTGCATCTTTGAAAATTTACTGAAATTGCTAAAGAAAGAAAAAGAAAAGAAGAAAAAGATTTGAAAAGAAAAAGAAGAATGAAAAGTTTAATTGGAAAAAATCTGTTTGAGATTTATATTTGGGAGTAGGCGGTGCACACACTCATGCGTTTAAGTCTAAGTCTGGGGGTGTGGTGCATCCACGTGTTTTATGGCTACTTGGATAGTGTTATGCATTTGCTCATTTGAGTTTTTGTGTTCTAAGCCTTCATGTTTATATTTGTTTGCCTCACCTAAACCCAAGCCTTATTTAAAACCTAAAGTCCTATTGATTCACACATTTGAGTCAAACCAGTGTCGTGGAGAGAGTGCGAACGGGCAAGCTTATGGTCACCGACATTGATGGATTTCAATGGAGTTGTCTCGAGCCCCGATCTTTGGCAATGCTTGTTTTAGCGTTCAGTTTACTTTCTTCCTATGTGCGACCTTATGATTCACCGTGATTCAATTTTTGAGTAAATGTAATATATAAATACGCTCCTAGGAAATTATAAACTAATATGCATAATTAGGAATTTTATCTATTGTATTTTTACGCGTGTGAGCATGCGACTTCGCATGGTACTCTGCTTGATAATTTCTTTGTCAGCTATGTTTTTCCGGTCCGCGAGAGATGGTTTGCTCGGGACGCGCAAACAGTTAAGTCTGGGGGTGTGATGAGTCCCAATTATATACACATTTATGGACTCATCTGGGCCGATTTTCTAGTCTATGCACTACATTTTAGGCATGTTTTCGCTCATATTTGTTATTCCATGCTATGTGCACTTCTAGGCCCGTTTTGGTGTTATTTATTGTTTATCTTCATTATTAGTTTTCATGCATTGTTAAGTGCCACCTTCAGTGGCTAGATTGGTGTTGTATGCTGGAACAGGAGTCGTGCAGGAGTTCCCGGTACAATTCTGTACAGGAACATTGCGCAAGGTCACTGGTTCTATTGCGCACGACCACTGGTCGTGCGCCGCTGATCGTGCGCACTTAACCCCCATTTTATGAGTTCTGTCTCGGCCAATGTGCACGACCACTTACGATAATGCGCACGACCACTGGTCGTGCGCCACTGGTCGTGCGAACATTTTATTTTATAAATTTCTTACATTGCAGGCTCCGCCCAGGCAGGCGCACGATCACAGGATTCCAGCGCGCACGACCACTGGTCGTGCGCCAATGACCGTGCGCACTGTTTATTCCAGCGCCTATAAATATTCCTACTCGCGATTTAGGTCGGACGCTCCGAATTTCTTCCGCCCGAGTCCGCCGTTTTCGCCCTTCTCGCTGGTTCTCCGCCCCCCTAGGCCTCCTCCATCATCCTTGAGCTCCAAGGAGAGGTTTCTAGCGCAAAGATCGCCAACATTGAGCAAGGAGATCGTGTATCGGAGTAGATTGGATCGTGACACGAAGAAGACGAGCCATTGGGAGGAAGTGACAGCCCTCCTCTACCTCGGACGCAGTTGAAGACCGAGCTTGGACGCAGATTGACAACCCAGCGATTCCAACCGTGAATCTTCGGCAAGGCTTCGGATGTGGTCGACTCCTTTACTCTCTTTTTCCTTCTTTATGTTGATGATTGTTTAGGTTAGACTCTTCTATATTTTGATGATGTGCACAATGAATCTTGTTATGTAATGTCTATTTCATTTATTTGAGATTATATTATTCATATGTGTTTATGAGGTGCGCCCCATCTAATTTCCATTCCACCTTCGTGTTCGGTGCCGCACTAGCAATTGCTAGTGGCGTGCTTGTCGAAGAGGTGCTTGCGACCCTCATCTGTATGCCTACTCTTCCATCCGCCTAGCAAAGCGTGGCATAGCGGCCCGTGTAATCCATTCCGACTCCGCCGGTGCGAACCATTCCATCCGCTTGCCTACTCTTCCATCCGCCTAGCGAAGCGTGGCATAACGGCCCATGTAATCCATTCGCCTAACGAAGCAGTGCGCTCAAGGCCTGCACAGTTCGATTCCGCTTGCCTACTCATCCATCCGCCCTTGCGACGCAGTACGCTCAAGGCCTGCCTAGCCTCCATCCCGCCAAGCTAAGCATTGCATAGCGACATTGCATATGAGTAGTTGTAGTTGTTTTCTTTTATTTTCCAAAAGCCAACCCAACTCTCCCGCATTCCATTCGACCAAAGGACTTCGATCTCAAGTCCCTCCTCAATAGTTAGCTCCACCTTACTGTGTTCCTTGAGAGATTCGATACTCGGGGATTACTCCTCATTTTATATTACTTGAACAATCGGTACACTGCCGTTTCGTGTAGCAGTCTAGCTACCGCCTATAGCGCTGTGCGAGATTTGCACCATCACGACCCATCCTTCTTCTTTACAAATAGCACTGGAGCTCCCCATGGCGATGAGCTCGGCCTAAAAAATCCTGACTCCACTAGCTCCCGGAGCTGCGTGCGGAACTCAACCAGCTCCTTGGGTGCCATCTGGTATGACGCCCGAGATACAGGACTGGCTCCGGGCACCAGCTGAATCTGAAAGTCTACGTCTCATCGTGGGGGTAGTCCGGGCAACTTTTCTGGAAATATGTCGGAGAAGTCCCAAACTACGGGGATGTCAACCATGGAGGCCTCCACCTCTACCATCCCAAAGCAGACCAGATACACCTTGTCTCCCTAATGATGGGCTTTAACAGCCTGAATAGAGGATAATAAAATACGGGAGATGGGTCTAATACCTTCTATTACCACCTCGAAGTCTTCATGCCTCAGTACGATCCTGTTTGCCGGGCAGTCGATCCTTGCATGGTTCTAATGTAGCCAATTCATGCTCAGGATCAATTCAAAATCCGGCATCTTCAGGAGTGTCGCCGGTGCCACAAATGGCTTTCCCCCAATCTCTACCACCAAGTTGCACTTGGCGCACGTCTCTATCTCTGACCCGTCCGGTAGCCGCACCTTCCTGTGGATGCCTTCGAAGTGCGGAACTTGGTCCAGATTATCTATGAACTTCTCTGAGACGAACAAGTGCTAAGCAACCATGTCGAATAATGTGTATGCGGGTTTGCCAAAGACAAACACTATACATGGGGTGGTTTTGTTGTTTGGGTTATAACTCTCAACAAAATTAAGGTTTGTGCAAGGTACTATATAATTGTAAAAAAAACATTAAAGTACATGTGATGACTTCCTCGGGGTTCCTCTCATGAGCAAAATTTAGGGCATACACCTGCTCCGGCCTTGGGCCACTGCCATGATGTCTCCGACCCCAACCTCATCCTCCATGTCGGCCCTGATGTGCTAATGTTGGAGGGGCTGGAGGAGGGGGACGAGGAGGAGGTGGATGGAATAGCTGGGGTCAGTTGGCTCTGATGTGCCCTGGCTGGTGGCATCCGAAGCATACCACTAGACATAATCCTCTATCGTTGTACCTCGGTTGCTCTTGAGTCTGCACTGGTGGAGGAACTGGTACTGCAGGAGGCTGCTGCTACTCCAGCCTAAAGTTAGTGTTGGAACATGGTCTTCCGCATCTCCTAGGTTTGAGAATTACAAATCCTTTGTGTATTTGATCTTGTGTGTTTAAATGTGTAGGAAACTAAGCCATATGACTCAAGGATAACATAAGAAGGTTGCCCCCAAGTTTGAAGACAGAATTCCAACATGTTCACTAGCGCCGACGGTAGCACCTAGCGCGGGCACTAGCTCTAATTAGGCAAGTTCAGGTGGCAAGTATAGAAGGCGATAGCGTTAGGCGGTAGCGGATAGCGCTGACAGTAGTGCAGATTTTTAGAAAGGTTTCCTTGGAATGAAGATATGCACGCAGAGATGGTTTCCTAATCTGGGATAGCGCCGACGGTAGCGTTAGCGCATGCGCTAGCTCCAAGGCTATAAAAAGGACCCCTTGGCTCCGTATTTTCCATCCTCTCCCACTCCAAAATTCTAGAGCTTCGTGCCATATCATATAGAGGAAGGTTAATTTCATTTTAATAAAATCATGTCTCTATTTGATTTCAATTGTTTTACATGATTTCTCTCTATTTTAATCTACTCAGTTTTCAAGTTTTATAAAATGTAATAAAAGTTTTAAAACCCTTATTAACCCCCCTCTAAGGGCGCCTACAAATCCAACAAGTGGTATCAGAGCGGTTTTATTCCAATACGGTCTAACAACCGAGAATAATGGCCTCTCATGATCTCGCTTTTCCCAAGGGTCAGGGTGTTAGTAGACCACCTCTTTTTACTGGGTCAGATTTCAACTACTGAAAATCAAGGATGATGTGTTTTCTCATGACCATGGAGATAGAAGTATGGAACATGGTAGAAGTTCGCTACTCTCCTCCTACAATTGTAGTAGGAGAGGCTACCTTAGAAAAACCAAAGGATAAATGGGATAATAACTATAAACTTAAATGCAAAAATAATGCAAAGGCAATGAACGCTTTATATTGTGCTTTAAATCGAACTGAATTTAATCGAATTTCTGCATGTATAACTGCTTATGATATTTGGAACCAATTAGAAGTTACTCATGAAGGTACATCGCACGTGAAAGATGCAAAGCTATTCCAACTGGAATCGGAATATGAAAAATTCAGGGTGGATGCTGAAGAAGACATCAACTCGATGTACACATGCTTCACCAAGATCGTCAATACTTCAAAAGCTCTTGGAAAGATCTACTCCGACGGTGACTTGGTCAGAAAAATTATTTGCTCTCTACCTCCGAGGTTCAATCCAAAGGTGATGGCCATCTCGGAGTTACACAACCTGAGAACGCTCCAGATTGAGAACCTCATTGGGAATCTCAAAACTCATGAGGTAGAGCTCCGGATTCAAGATCACGAGTATAATATGGAGCCGAAAATGAAAGCATTGGTGCTGACTAAAGCCGACGATGAAGAAGACGATAATGAAGAAAGTCTCTTGGTGAAGAACTTCAAAAGATTCATGCGGGATCCCAAAAGAAGAAAAACTTTTCACAAATACCTCACCAAAGGGTCCAACAAACAAGGGTCATGGAAGAACAAGGCAAGCCATGATGATGTGGAGAAATCTCTTCTAGAGTGCTTCAACTGTAGGAAGATTGGACACGTCCGAAGTGAGTGTCCAAAAATTCTAGAGAAGGAGAAGGAGAAGAGGCACAAAAAGAAGGACAAGAAGAAAAAGTATACGTCTTCCGAGGAGTCAAGCACAACAACTTCAAGCGACGATGAGGAAGCAAACATATGCTTCATATAAAAAGGCAATGATGATGACACCAGTGTTTTTAGTGACACTCTGAGGTAACTCCTCCCACCTTCGAAGAACTTTTTGATGAATTTGTTCAAACTTGCAAAGCCTACGATAAAAGTATAGAAGATAATAATATTTTAAATCGTGAAAATGAATCTCTCATCAAATAAATTCATAAGCTTACCAAAAAATTAATTTCTTTAGAAAAGAGAAAGGTTTCATGCCCAAGAGTGCGATCACTCCTTATGTAAGGCAAAAGATCTTGAAGTTTCTCTTTCTAAGGCCCTCTCTCAAATCAAAACTCTTACAAAAGAAAAAGGGGGATTTAGAGGAAAAACTAAAAACCTCTCTCTTAAAAATTGAAAATAACAAAAAAGGTTTTGAAAATAAATGTGTAATGCTTATAAAAAATTCATCTCTTAAAAAACAAACTCATGACCTCAATATGGCCATCAAAAAATTTGGAATTGGTCAAAAATCTCTGGACATGATTCCAGGGAACCAATGTTATGGTTCTGGAAAATATGGACTCGGATATCAAAGTAACAGCTATCGTCCAGCGCTAGCCACTAACGCCGGCGGTAGCCCATAGTATAAAAAATGTTCTATTTATTCCAAAAATCAAACCTCAACTTGTGAGAGCAATGTAAAATTTCAGAAAAGGGTCTCAACCCGCTTTATTTCGTGTGCAAACTGTCATAGGTTTGGACACATGTCTAGCTCTTGCTGGAAAATAAAATAGGGATCTCCAAAGCAAATCTGTGTGCCTAAGACATCCACTTATTCTATGGGTGGTACCACTTAGGTATCCGGATCTTTACCCTCATCCTCTTTCTAGATTTGCAGGAAGGCTAAGGATAAGGAGGATGTATGGTACTTGGACTTGGGCTACTCCAAGTACTTGACGGGCAACAATGCAAAGCTCCTTAGCCTAGAAAAGAAGAAGGGATAAAGGATTAGACGTTTTATTTAAGTTACATTCATAAACACAATCATTTTCATGCAATTTGCTCTATCTAGACATCTCCAAAAATTCTGAAATCTCTGCATGAAACTAATCTTTGGACACTTCATCAAAATCATAAAACAAAATTTTCAAAATCTCAATATTTTGCTCATTGTCGCCCGCGCTAGCACTAGCGCCGACGCTAGCTCAAGTGTCAAATTTTCTGTATTTTTAAAATTTCAACAAGATCACTAAAAATATGTTCTTTCATATAAACTACATACTTTTGCATTTTTGCATTTATTTGATTTTTGAAAAATTAAAATACAAAATTACAAAAGCCAAATTACAAAAAAATATTTTTATTCACTTCCTTTCTTTGTTTATTTGCCTGATTACTATTTCTATATGCAAAATCAAATAGAAAAATATAAACCAAATAATTATCAAAAATTATTTTTTGAACTTAACTTTTCTATTTGCACGTATCTTGCGAAAGGGAGATTTGGGATGTCACCCCATCACATATTCTAGTACCGGTGCAAACCCCTCATAGGGTAGACCTCGGGAAGTCCATGATCAATTATAAGAGTTCAAACTTTAAACAAAATTCTTTTTCAAAATATAAAAAAATCAACTGTATGGACTTTAATTATTGTGAAAATCAAGCATGGTTTAATCTATCATTTAGACCTTCTACAATGTTGCAATTCATCTGTTTAAACTACTTTGAACATTGTTTTTTTATCATGCTTTTATATATCTAATCACATGTGCATCAATTGTATTATAAAAGTTGTGTAGAACCAAGTTTAGCATGCCTCTAAGTATGAGTAAATATTTTATGATTGATAATGATATTTATTCACTCACTTATTTTGGCAAAGTCTACATATGCTTTCAATCTAAGAATGCTTGCTTGTGTATTATAATTATACAATAAATTAAAATTGCACAAGTATCTTACCTACACTACATTTATTTGCACTATTAAAAATTAAGAAAAGTGGTTGTGCTTTCAAAATTACATTGGTTTGCAAAACAAGTGTATTCGGAGAACTTTGTACAAAACAAAAAAACATGAAATAAGTTGACAAAGATAACTCCACCAAGCACTACTTGAACCTCCTGATAAGTCTTAATGATCATTGTGAGGTTGAGCACCTTGGAAAGAATAGTAAAGTGCCTTGTGCAGACCTTTCACTTTGTCTTTACACCACTTATTTTTAAGTACACCGGATCACAAAAAATAAATATTGAATAATAAAGTGTGTGATCCTCCCAAGCACTACTTTGCACCCTGATAAGTCTTAATAAGCATCGTGTGTGCAAAGCACCTTGGTAGTTGTACATTTTTTCTATATGCATTAAAGTGCGTGGATGTAAAATTATTTGTGTTTTATTGTGCACTTTACTATGCATATGTCTTATTTTTTGATTAAATCATTTGTTTACTCTATTTAAAATACACTTATGTGCGCATCATTATCTTCCATAATACTTATTCACATGAGTATTGGATCCTAATGCTAATTCTATAATACTCTTTATATATATATATATGCACTAGATAACCTAAGCATGATCTCTACAATGTTTGGTATTGTCTTGAATTTGTGAATTGAAATAACATTGTAGTAGTTTCTTTTTGATATCATTCTTTCTTGCTTGGTTACTTTATTGTCAAATTAAAAAATTTTAAATGAATAATGATTTACAAAAACATCTTGCTTTTCAGAACTTAAACTCATATTTTCTTCTTATAAATCATCATGATTACAAAAAGGTGTTTCTTGTATTTCTATTAGTTTCCGCATTATTACCATATATTTTTACCTTGCGCTTTCATGCTTATTTAAAGTCTTCTCTTTTGTGTGCATCATCACTTGAATCTTAAAATTCCTTTCCTTTAATAAGTGGTAGACTTGCTTGGTAAAATTTATATTGGTTATTCTAAACATTAATATTATTTTTATGCTAAAACCTCTGATTTATTTCTATGAAAATTCTTATACTAAAAACTCCTTATCATTTCATTTCCTCTAAAAAGATCGATCATGTCTTATCTTTTTTTTATCAAAACACCTCTTTCTATGTCTCTTACTACCTTACCCACTTTTGCTAATAACAAAAGGGGGAGAACTAACATGATAAATAATAATCGCTATCAAATGGGAAAACTAACATGACTAATAATTAAGAAGATAGCTTAAATATAAGGGGATCATTCACATAGTGGGAGCAATTCTAAGTATCTAAAACGACAATTATCCTAAGTCATCACTCTCTCACACACACACAAGTAGGTTTCATCATGCTTATATATTAATGCTCTGATTTATCATTAATGGATTAGTTATTATCATAAAGGGGAGTTTGTTGGAACATGGTCTTCCGCATATTCTAGGTTTGAGAATAACAAATCCTATGTGCGTTTGATCTTGTGTGTTTAAGTGTGTATGAAACTAAACCATATGCCTCAAGGATAACATAAGAAGGTTGCCCCCAAGTTTAAAGACAGAATTCCAACATGTTCAATAGCGCCGTCGATAGTAACTAGCGCGGGCGCTAGCTCTGATTAGGCAAGTTCAGGCGGCAAGTATAGAAGGCGATAGCTCCAGGCGGTAGTGGATAACGCCGGAGGTAGCGTGGATTTTTAGAAAGGTTTCCTTGGAATGAAGATACACACGCTGAGAAGGTTTTCTAATCCGGGATAGCGCCGGCGGTAGCTTTAGCGTAGGAGCTAACTCCGAGGCTATAAAAAGGACCCCTTGGCTCCGTATTTTTCATCCTCTCCCAGTCCAAAATTCCAGAGCTTTTGTGCCACATCATATAGAGGAAGGTTTAGAGAGATACTCCCACAAATCCATGAAGGCTTAAGGAGATCCATGGAGAAGAGTTCAACACGCTTCATCATCGTGATGAAAGAACGCATCGACTACGATCATACTCTGCGGGTCTTCGTCTACTTCTTCAGAGATCCGCATAGAGGGAGTTTTTAATATTGTTATTATTTTCTTTTGTAATCGTGTAGTAAATTTGCTTCGTGTTGGCGACTAGGTCTGGGTAGGACTTAAGGAGGAATTTGCCTCGTGTTGGCGACTAGGTCTAGGGTGTAGATCTAGGGGGTGCTCGAGGCTGTATCCGGGGGAGGATTGGCTAGAGCAGATTGAGGCCATATCTGTGGGAGGATAGGCTAAAACCACCGGTTCGTGGGGATACGAGTCGGGATAGAAAATGAAAAGACATTTTAATTCTTCGAAGTCAATTTCTAGCGTTATAAGAAATCAAGTTTTGTAATCCTTAATTTCATTTTAATAAAATCATGTCTCTATTTGATAACAATTATTTTACTTGATTTCTCTCTATTTTAATCTACTCAATTTTCAAGTTTTATAAAATATAATAAAAGTTTTAAAACCCTTATTCACCCCTCTAAGGGCGCCTACAGATCCAACAGTTAGGATGAGGGTGTCCTCCATCTCTCCTATACCTCATAATCCTGCCCTACTGCGGTCCCCTGCTACCCTCTCCAAAGTGTGTCCCATCCACTGGACTTTTCCCCTACTCTGCACCATCAGATGATCTGCCTCCAGTTTCTTTGCCGTTTTTATGATCTTGGCCAAACTATCCTCGACTACGAATAATAGTGCCCGCCTCAATAGATCTCTAAGTCCCCGACAGAACCTCTTGGCATACCCTCTGTCATCCAATGAGTGCATCCCACCAAATCCAGCTAGATGGGTGAACTCCCTCTGGTACTCCATCACCGAATGGCTCCCCTGTCTGAGGTTCAAAAACCTCTCCTCCAACTTGTCTCTGTCCATCACTGTCACAAAGTGCTCCAGAAAGGTGGTACTGAACCCCTCCCAAGTAATCTCCAAGTAATCCCGGTCCGCGTAAGTGGAATCCATCAAGGACTTTCGCCATCTCTTGGCATGGGCATCCAAAGTAGTAGTCGCCAAAGAGACTGCCATGCTGACCGGGCAGTTTATGCCTGTGAGCATCTCCTGTATAGTGTCCAACCATTCCTCCATCTTGATCTCATTCTCTATCCCATGGTACATCGGAGGGGACTTGCTCTTGAACGCGCTCAACCAGTTAGATGCCGGGTTCGGCTGAGAGGTCGGGACCTGCTGTGCCTTAAAGGCCTCAAGAATGGCTGCTAACGTCTGACCAAGCTCCGATTGCTGGAAGGGAGTGGCAACCGGAGGGAAAGGAGAAGTATCTCGTGGGCCGGTACTCCTCGGGGGCTACACAAAAGTAAGGAAATTTATTAGAATTGGCCTAACTTATTGTTTAGATGGACTATATATGTGATTTCACACATGGGCACACCATTGCTTCCATTGCATAGTTTGTCTGCAAACTAATGCTCGAGTGGGGCAACCCAGTGTTTTATGGACTTCTTTCTATTATGATCGTTGTTAAGTGATACTAGTTGTAGGATCCCTCTCCTCCTTACCGGAGAGTTCCCAGATCTTATGCCTAGAACCGTCGTCTTACGGCGACCCCAACTCATGGGTTAGCTGTCTCCGCTTAACGCCGATCCTGCCGGCTAATTCGATCATATTACATGCCAGTTTTGCAAGAAAGAATTAATACAAATATGACAAGTCCACAACCACAATATATATATATATATATATATAATAAGAATGCAAATAGTCCACAATGAGAACAAAACTAAAAGTGTGCAAGGGCTTAAGCCCGATACAGATCCAAAAGGAAAAAAATAATGACAAAGCACTCTCTCACTCTACACTATGTAGAAGCAACACAAAATACTCTCCAACCTATCGCCGTGTGGAAGTAGTGATGCGCGAATCTGCCGTCACATCCTGCCTGATGTACTACGGCTACTACTCCTCTATCTCCTAGTGTTACGACCACATCCGACCGTTAGTGAAAAAGACTATGCCATTTAGTCCTCGCCTCCCCCCCATGACTCCTAGGTACCGAGCGGGAGGACAAAGTGAAGGACCACAAAGGGGTAAAATAAGGTGCAGGTGAAAGGGATTATACTAACATTATAATGAATATGCGAGGAGTAAGTATAACAACGATAAGTAATATATGGGCAGTAAATATGACAGCAGTAGGTAATAAACAAGCAGTAAGTAAGTAAATGCAACGCATGTAAAGTAATAAGAAAACTACTATACTACCATCTAGAGTACCTTAACTTATATTGAATGCCCATACAAACTTATAAGTTAAGATTTCCGGAATTGTAACTTATCATATAAAAGAGCCCATACTAATTTACATGATAAGGGTCTGCAAATGTATATGTCTATAAGATGTATGAATGTTATGTTATGCTATGCTCATACAGTGCAACTCACTCACATGACTCAGCACGCACAAACCTTTAGTTCCCTCTTTTCGGAGGTAGCAAGCCTATCAGGTATTTTCGACGTGGCAACGGAATCAGTGGATCAAACACTCTACTTCTAGGTGGGCAAACACACTACCAGACCTAGACCTTACGTATGTTGCTGTACATATCATGGTGCACTTCCATGAGCTTTTGCGTACTCTTGCTGGCATTTCGCCAGTTTTCTATGGTCGGGGTGGGTTACTAGGGTTTGTCTGCTAGACCGTAGTAAAGTAACCTACTGGCCCTCTAACTCACCACACCCCGCCAAAGTCAACATACTGCCATTGGTATGACAAATGGACCAGTACTGAAGACTCAAATGCACATGTAAGGTTCATCACACTACCCAAGCCTCCAGCTCGCAGGACTAACTACTCTTGGACTATTCCATCCTCTCTAATAGGACGAGGTTTACTTTTCTCAACTTATCTCATTTAGGGTTACTCTTGTTTATTACTTAGGTGGTGAAGGGATACCCGGTGAAGGGCTCGCAACGGTACTAGATGGTATTCTGGGATGTCATCCCAGACCTTCCTTTCTCAGAATATTTTCTTTTATTGGTAACTACCCATTGTTAAGGTTATCCTCATGGTTGCTCTAGATTACTTAAGAATGACTTAGATTTCTTTTAGGCAACTTAATGACCTCTTTACGGTGCATGTTGCAAACCCTTAGATATTCATCTATATGTCTAACTCTAACCATGAATGCATCATGATCATAATAACACTATAAATATCACTATAAGTGCCTAGGATAAAAAACTCCCCAAATGCTTCAATTGTTCATCAAGACGTACCTCTAGATTACTATTCTCTATAGGATAGAAGTCCTCCAATAAGGCTACGACTTATAAGGGGCTGAAGTTATGTATGCCCTAATCTTGTGTTCCAAATTTCAACCCATTCTTCCTTGTTCTGGCTGGTCCAAACTCTATCTCAAATTTTTGCTATTCGCAAACCTACTCAACATTAAACTAGGTTGGTCTCTATGATGTGAATTTCACTATAACTTGACCAAATGCCCTAAAATTTATATTATAGGTTAATCATGACCAAATTAAGAGATTGTCAGAAATTCATAATTTTCCCAATTATTTTGGCCATTTATAAAAATGCTTTAAAGATAATGTACACCTCACTTTACACATGAAGTATAACTTTCAGAAGTCAAAGTGCTCCCAATAATTTATCAGTGAAATGTAATAATGAAATATCATGACTGACTGACTTTCTTAATTTTCCATAATATTTATGACCATTATTTCAATATTTAAACATTTATATCAATTGGTCACATTACACAGCAAGTACCACAATAACTGATTCCAAAATTCTAGACAAATTACCATAGGCTTATAATTATCCAAAAACAGCCTAGCCAAATTTGCAGAATTTTCTAGTTAATATTAACCATTTAAATCTCATTAATACATAAGTATGATAAAAGACATTTTTAGTAATTTACAGTGTGAATGACTTCAAAAAATCCTACCAAAATTTTCAGAGATATGTTTCAATGTAAAGCATCATATAACAAAATATTGGATTTTTCTCTAGATATTAGATGATTTTCATTTCATTTATACACTTTGTTTCAAAATCATTTATGCTCAAATAACTAAGAAAATTAACTGTAAAAATCCCAATAAAATTTCTAGAGGTATATATTATTCTAAAACATCATGCGACTAAGAACCAGGTTTATCATAAGTTATTGGATCACTTTTATTTGATTAATACATTTATGTGACAATATTATTATTACTCAAATACTTAGGATTTTTATTTCCAAAAACCTAATATTTCTATAGATGATACCCCCATCATACTAGGTGTATTGCCCAAATATCAACAAGTCATTAGTGATGAATTCACAAAATACTCAAAGGTGCTATATGCACACCACCCTTCCATACATCTCATTCCTTTGTATGTGAAATATAATGTTCTACTGTGGTCTAAATGACCTCAACTTTCTTACATATGATTAATAATGACCTAACCATGATGTCACCTAAGATTTGGGCAATTTTGTACCTATCTAACCAAATTTATTTCATTAATATGAAAAATCATATTTACTACAAAACCTTAAAAAAATGTTGCCCAAAAATTATGATTTTTGGGCAAGGGATGTATCTATGTCATTTACACTTATGTACAAAATATTAGATCAATCCAAGCAACTATGTGAGATAGATCTACCAAATAAGGACTGGTCACCCTTTAGGACACACCACATGAGAATGGCCCTACAAGGAGATGTAGGCCACCAAACCTGGTGATTCAAAGCCTTATGGACAGTAGAACTCAAGGGCTACAAAAGTTGTCTTAGGCACTTTTGCCTAAAATGTCCTCTAAGTAGCCTAAATAATTAATCTAAACTCTAAAGACAGTGTGGCATAAATATTACATTTATATTAATATGGTCTGCGGGTAGAGATCTTAGCCAAATCAGACAGTTATGGTTCATCGTCCACGATAGGCTAACGACTAGGATTTCATCTTCCTGAAGCTTTTCTCCTTGCAATTCCCGGGCACCTGAGGGCCACCACTGCTGGCCACCACCACCACCACCACCACTACCACCACCTCTGTTGAGGTGGTGGCTGTCAATTGGCGGTGACACGGCCATTGGAGGAAGTGTCTCTGACAAACCCGAGCGGGGTGAAGGGCTCGACAAAATCACACCTAGCTCACATGGATCGTGGCTCAATTGAGCTTGATTTCTCAGCCTAATGAGCTATAAAGCTAGCACATAGGGAGGGGAGGAGAAAAAAACCTCAATTGTGGCTTGGCGGTGGGTGCTCTGACGGGTGGCCATGGATCTCTCCATATTCGACGAGCTTGCTCGATCTGTGGATTGTCCATGAATTGCTCTGCTCCAAGGGGCTGACTCGACTGCTAAGGACCTTATGAAGCTAATGGAATGGTCAATTTGAGGTGGTGATGGCTGTAAGGAGAAGATGGAGTGTGGGGGGTTCAGCCATTGCTTGTACAACCTTCCTTTAGCAGCTGAGCGGCTTCCATGCTCTAAAAAGACTGTTCGAAGTCTGAGGAGATCAGTTGAGGGCTTGGTCAAGGTGGTAAGGGGCCATGGAAGCTCTCTTACTCAAAGGTGCCTTTTCACCTTAAGGGGAAATGTCATTTTTGCCCCAAAGCTCACCCTTTCTCTCCATATTCAAATGTGGGGTGCCAATAGACTTGTTTGATGCTGGTTATGCATGGGGTGGGGTCTTGGTTCACTTGGATTTCATTTGGTCTTTCAATTTCTTCCTTAAGGCCTTATGTTGACCATAGTTGACTTTTGAGTTTACTTGGCCAAATTGATGGGTGGGTTAGCCCCACTTGATGGACATGGGTCATATGAACTTACCTAAAGTCTATTGGACCATGGTGTGGCTTCAATTTGGTTAATTGATCTATATGGTGTGAGTTTGACCCAAATTAGCCAAAGTTTGACTTTGGTCAAATTGGGTGGATTAGTTGACCACTTGATGGGGCTTTGGGTTGAATAGATCCTTAATGAGGTTATAAGGTTAGGGGTGAAGTCAATTTGACCAATTGAAGGCCAATTGGTCCTTGATTGGATTGATTTGCGCTATGTTGACCAAAAGTTAACTTTGGTCAATACCTTGAAATTTGGTGGAAACCATTAGTGATTATTGACCTAATGACCTTCCTTAGTGGTTAGGGGAACATAGGTAAGGTAAATTTGAGGTATTGAAGGTCAATTGAGTCTATTTGTATTGAATATGGTTATGTTGACCTAAGCTTGACTTTGGTCAATATGGCCTATTTGGTTGACCAATTATTGTGGTTCTTGGTCAAGTGAGTCTCTATTAGGGTTAGGAACATAGTGGTGAGGTCAATTAGTATTTGTGAGTTCAATCTGGCTAGTTTGACCTAAGTTGTCTTGTGCGCACTAGTGAGCACTATATGAGTTCATCCTAACTTAGTGAACTCTAAGCCCATCTCCTTGCCTCCACTTACCCTTCTATCCTCATGTTATGTCCTGAAAGATATGGGTTGTCTATAAACTACACCTAGAGGGGGGGGGGGGGGGGTTGATTAGGTGTTTTCAGTATTATTTGCTACTTTAAAGTTTGACTATCATAGCACAAAAGCAATCACAGAAAACACACAAGATTTATAGTGGTTCCCTACAAGACAATGTGTCTAGAGGCAGTCCACTGTCCCTCCCACCTCTCTAGCAATGAGCTAGACTAGGCAACTTCTCCAACTCAGATTTTTTCTCAATAAACAGATCTTACAACTCAGGTTCACACAGAACCCTACCAAGCTCAGACTTTATGTCTTACAATAACTCAGATCTTCAACAAGATCCTACCAAACTCAGGCTCACTAAGAACTCTACCAACTCAGATCTTTCACAAGATCCTACCATCTCAGGCTCACAAAGAACCCTACAAAGTAAAAAAGAAAGGTTGTTGTAGAAGAAAAGACTTCAGGATGAAAGCTTTGAACATCTGGTCTTCTTCTTCCTCTTATAACAATAAGCTCAAAGATCTTGTGGATCAATGAACCTTTCTTTAGAATTTTCTCTAAACTATCACAATACAGTAGCAGTGAAGTCTTCTTCTTGTTGATTCTTTTCTTTCTCTTCTGGAAGTATGTATGAGAATAAACTTGAGAGAGAAATACTGAGCAAGCGTATCCTGTAGATAGAAAATGTCTCCTTTTATATTGCTCTGCAATTTTGCATAAAATCCATTGTTGATTATTCCATAATCAATTTTCCCATTTGAAACGTCTTGCAGAATTGACAATATTTCATCATAATGATTGGCCATTCTTGGAACTTGCAGAATATAGTAATAATAAATTTCTTCATTAAATACTGTGCAATGACTATATTCTGTAGAGAATATATCATTTATTACTCCTTGATTTGTGCGCAAGATAGGCGGCATACACATTCCCTGAATATCAATTTCCAAGAACGTCTGCGCATTAAATGCAGTTCTGCAATTGTCAAGACGATAATATTCCTTAAGACGATATCGTCTTGATCAATGTAAACGACATATATTCTTCTCAACTATATCATCGACATATTCCTTCTTCATGAATCTACTTGATATCTCAATGATATTACTTCTTCTAGATGATACCGTCGAGATGTTTCTTTTAATAAGACTTAAGACTTATTCATTAGGCTGACCATCTTTCATCAAGATGATATCGTCTTGATCTTCTAGATGATATAATGTCTTTAAACAGATGTTTGTCTTCATGAATCTTTCTTCATGACTTAATGAGTCAAGTCATTAATCATCAAGGCTATACCACTTCTTCAAGATGATATCGTCGAGACATCTGAACTTAGCTTTATCAATGATAAGCTTTCTTCAACCTTCAAGACTATACATATTCTTCAAGATGATATAGTCGATATATCTGGACTTATCTTTATAAACGATATGCTTTCTTCAAGACTATACATTTCCTCCAAGACTATACATTTCCTTCAAGACAATATCGTCGAGATATCTGAACTTAGCTTTATCAACGATAAGCTTTCTTCAAGACTATACATTTCCTTTAAGATGATATCGCCGAGATATCCGAACTTAGCTTTATCAACGATAAGCTTTCTGTAAGACGATATCGTCAGAACTGTCTCGACGATATGATTCCTTTTTCAATGATTCTTCTGCTGAGTCTTGAGACAATATTTTACTTAGTTAATTCTCATTACTATTATCGTCTAGATACTAGTAATATAGCTTTGATGCATCTATCACAACATGAACTTAAAATGACATAAAAAACAACTTAGTTTATCTATACTTGTGTTCCTTCTTCAAATCTAGAGACATTGAAAGCGTAATACCCAACAATCTCCCCATATTTGTAGAAGCCATAACTTACAAGTATAGATAGGCTTTACTAACAAATATAATCATTAACAATTAATTAAGCATTTAATCACTGCATATATTGATTAACAACAGTGCAATATATTAACAATATATTAGATGCAAAAATGTAATACATAGAAATGTGCATGTGATTTCTAGAATCCTTCTTCTTCAATCCTTCAGAACATCTTTTCCTTTCCCAGGTGGTCCAGACTTCTTGGATTGCTCAGCTTCAGCCTGTTTTTGCTTTTGCCTTTCAAAATAGTTATAAGGCTTAGGGTGATATCTGAGAGGAGCATGAGCAGGAACTGAGGTATCTCCCATCTTGATTTTGTTCCAACAATCCTTCTGCCAGCTTCACACATCTCATATTTCTGCCACTTTTCTGAACTGTAGAATGTACCCCTGTCATTCTTTCCCTCCTGGAATAGAGTCCAAGTATTTAGTTTGAAGTTCCTTGAGCAAGGGCTCCATTCTTCAAAATTTGGGTTTTTCTTTATCTCTTTCATTCTCCTCCTCTTTGCTTCTTGCTCTTCAGGATCAACAGAATGTCTTTTACTTTTCCTGGCTTGCCTACTCCCACTGGCAGACTCATCAACAAAATAACCTTGGTAGCTATTAGGCTTTTGATATTGTTCAGGAGGGTCTTTAGACATTTCACTGTGAGAGGGTTCTTCAAGGAGATTGTCTTCAGGAATTGGATGTTGATAGATAATCCCATAGTCAATAGGTTCAAAATCTATAGAGAACCTTACGTTATTTGCTAGCCACATAGCATGATGGCTTGACATTATCTCCCCCTTCTAGCTTTTGAAAATATATCTTTAGAGAGGGATGCCTGGAAGGCCTAAAGTTGTCTAGCCAGAAGATTATTCAGATTTCCAATAGCATCCATAAGAGTGTCTTGAGATGCTCTGACAGATTGATTGAATAAATTGGAAAGTTGTTCTTGGGAGACTTGAAATTGATGCAGTAAGGTTTCACAAACATTGTCCACTAGCTCTTGAGACACCTGAGCAGAAGATGATATTCTTTGAAGTACAGTGTTGATGACATCTTCAAAATCATTAAAGGTCACATCTTGATTGTGTATGATGGACTGTTGATTGTCACTTAGAGTAGACAATCAATCAAGCACAATGTTTAGTTGTTGTCCAATGATAAAAGTAGCTTGATTGATGTTGGCAATTTCAGTCCCTGTATTGGCCACAACATTGGCAGCAGTCTGATACACATTTGTGTTTTGATGATTTAGATGATGAATGTTTTTTTGCAATACATCTATTCTGGTAGATAGGTCATTTCTGCAACTTGTAACAGCCTGATTGACATATGCTTCAAATTGTTCTCTTTGTCTATTTAATAGACCTACTATTTAGGACATGATTTCAGTTGATGGAACAGTGGGAAATGTGTTGGGTAGAGGGTGTTGCTCATCTTCTATTCTGTGAGGTGAAGGCAGCATTGTGGATTGACCAGTATGCTCCCCCTCCATTGGTGCAGGGGTTTCAGAGGGGTGCTCATATACTTCTAGTGTATATGCATTTCATCATTAAGAAAATAATTCAAGGACCTGTCAGACTCATCTTATTCTTCAACAAGTGCATGACCACTGCTGGGGTCATTCTCAGATTATTCTAATGCCACATACAAAACAACTTCTGGATCAGGTAGCTGCTCATGTTCTGGATTCACCTCCTCGTGAGGTGCTGGAGCACTATCCATCATGGTGGATTCTTCTCTCAGAGGCTCCCACTCAATAGGATTCAGGGGTTCGTGAGCAACTATAGGAACTAGTGCAGGGATTTGTGAACCTTGAGCACCTTGAATTGAAGATTCACCTGCTTCCTTCTTGGTGAACTTCTTCTCCCACCTACTCACTGTCTGTAACGCCCCAGGTTTTCATTTATAATTATTCTAAGTGGGGATACGAAATGATATTGTCTTAACTATGAAATCATCATTGCATAGTATTTATGCGAGAGGGCGTTACTGTTTCGTGTGCGTCGCCGTCCGTTGAGTTTGATGCTAGCTTATTACGTATACGTGTGACAACCCGCATTTTCCCACGAATTAATTTCATAATAGCAACCCCTATATTAACAAGGATAAGGAGCAGCCCCCCAACAAAGTAGCATGAAAGGCAACCCCCCAATAACAAACGTAAGAAACAGCCCAACGAAATTCAAAAATGAAGCTGTAAGACCACCCCTAAATAATCCTAATTAGAATATATATAAGCAGCCCCCAACTCGGGAATCTATATACAGCAGCCCCAATTAGACAAAACTCAAGGAACAGCCCCCCATTTAGAGCATCAAAACCGCAGCCCCTAATAACAAGGAGCAGCCCCCAATCAACAAGGAAAGAAGGTAGAGCGGTCCCAAATGAATTTATATAAGCAGCCCCTAATTAAAATTCCAACTGGATTTAAGCATAGCAGCAGCCTTCCCCCCATTTAGCAGGTAAAAGAAGAAGCCCAAAATAAATTCATATGAGAAGCCCCCAATCAGGTTTTCATTTATAATTATTCTAAGCGGGGATACGAAATGATAATGTCTTAACTATGAAATCATCGTTGCGTAGTGTTTATGCGAGAGGGCGTTACTGTTTCGTGTGCATCGCCGTCCGTTGAGTTTGATGCTAGCTTATTACGTATACGTGCGTATAGGCAATTTTTATCATTTATAAAGAAATATATACATATATATATATATAAACATATATATACATATATATACTGGCATCTTCGAACGGGCTTCGCCCGTTCTCGATGCGTCATTTCGGGCTTTGCCCGTAACCAAGCGGGCTTCGCCCGCCGCCCCGACGGGCTTCGCCCTTACTCGATACTATCGGGAGGCCGCGAAACGCACTTGTTGGAACAGTTAAATCGATATTTTGCCCGCATTCAAGCGGAACAGTTAAATCAATGCGTCGATGCGGGCTGTGCCCGCATTAAGGCGAGCTCCGCCCTTAACATATATGTATGAGTACTCAAAATGACCGTAAGAAAATGTTGGGTTTTTCTGGAACCATACATCACATGTAGGCGCAGCGAAAAAAAGAGAAACAACCCAAAAAAGACTTGGATCGGCCATGAATATTGAATCAAGAAGTAAAACAAAACTAGGCAAAAGTTACCTTAGTGGGGTTGGATCAAATCCAACCTAGATGCTCCAAGAAGAAGATTCCTTTGCGGCAAAGAGAGTTCTCACATAGAATAATGTCTACGTCTCTACACTGATCCACACGAGCCGGGAGAAGAACGACTGCACCTTGCACTTCCACGAACTGCAAGGTTCGCTCCAGGAAGAACAATCACGACGACGATCGCCGGAGAGGAGGTCGGCGGAGGCGAACGGGCGGCGGAACTCCTTTCGTCTAGGGTTCGGGCGGAACACCTTCCGTCGGGTCTTCTTCCAGGAGGCGTAAGAAGAGCGTACTGAACCCTTAAGATTAAGTTCTATTTATAGCCGAAGTATAAACAGACCTAAAAGAATCGCTATCCGCAGACCACACAGCAGAATTGGGGTTTCTGTTATAATTCGTCGGGATTCCACGGAACAGCATTCGTCGAGTTTTCACGGGACAATCCGACGAATCCGACGAATCAGATCAGACGGCAACATTTGCCGAGTAAATGATCTCTGTGACAATTCGTCGAGTTTCCACGGAACGATCCGACGAATCCCGACGAATCCGATCAGACGACAACATTTGCCGAGTTAAGGGACTCTGTAATAATTCGTCGAGTTTCCACGGAACCATCCGACGACTTCCGACGAATCCGACGAATCATATCCGACGAATTCCGACGAATCCGACGAATCATATCCGACGAATTCCGACAGCAACATTTGCTGGACTTCCCCCATTCTATATGGTGATTGGTAACCTTTACCAACACAGTCAATCTTCCAACTTCTCCACATGCTCTTATGTGCGACCCTGCATGCTCATATCGCGTTGGCAGTGACATTACATGTTTGAACACTTCTAGATCACAATGGTAACTCCAACAATCTCCCACTTGATCTTGAAAGTATCAAAAAAAACCTCACATACAATGAGCGGCATCTAGCAATGCATCATTGCTCCCCAAGCAATAAGAGTTCATAACTCATAAGCCTTTATGACCAATGTTCCAGCGTTGTCTTTGTCCCTTACATCCGGAAAGAACTAGAGGCATGGACCGTGTCACCCTCATAATAGCTCAATCCAAGTTTCTTGATCTAGAACGGACTTCCAGAGAATGGTGAGTTCAATATCACATATTGACTCAACCAAGCATGGCCATGCATTTCTCAGTCCAATTCCATCAAGGGGCCCATGGATGCAACTCCTGTTATATAGGAGGACAAATCCCATATCTGCTCACACCCAAACACCCAAATGATTCGTAACGTACCCAACGACCACCCTTATCATCAACCTTCTTCAAGGAAGACTTTAGATGACATCAAAGCACGCTCTTCCTCACTCGATGAATGCAGTGACTTCAAGTCAAAGGACCACAACACCATTGTCAAATGAGACCAACTTGTGACACTTTTAAGTAACAATCCACAAAGTAGTCTCAGGTTGGGTCTGTCCAGTACAACTTGTTCACTAACAAGTACCCACGTGATGACTTGATATCACAATATCATGACCTGTGAGAACCGGTCATCAGTCAACACACATGCTAGTCTTAATGTATCATCATCACCCTTAGCTTCTACGATGATACCTCGATCAAGGACCTTTTAAGAATGAAGCTTCGAAATCATAGGCTCTCACATTCAAGTCACGTACTTGATGTCCTATGGAAGCGAACATTCTAAGGGAATTTATCACGAATTTTATTCTATCATATAGAAACAGTATATCGTAATAAAAGAACTTGCTATTAATTGTAAAAGGAAAAAATTGGTACACAATTCATCATATGAATAAATATTGAACAGCCAACAGAATATATATATTTTACATGCAAACCACAAGACTCCCACTAGAGTTGATCACTCAGGTATCGTATACCCATTGATCTAGTATGACCATCATGCTTTCTCTGCGCGAGAGGCTTTGCCAGTGGATCTGCAATAATCTCCTCAGTCGGCACTCTGCAAATGTTCACATCTCCTCGTTCGACAATCTCACGAATAAGATGGAACCGCCGAAGTATGTGCTTGGAGCGCTGATGGGATCTAGGTTCCTTAGATTGTGCAATTGCACCATTGTTATCACAGTAGAGAACTACGGGACCAACAATGCTAGGAACTACATCTAGCTCGCCGATGAATTTCCTAATCCATACAGCCTCCTTCGCTGCATTTGCCGCAGCGATATACTCGACCTCAGTTGTAGAATCAGCAACTGTCTCTTGCTTGGAACTCTTCCAGCTCACAACTCCTCCATTCAGGCAAAACACAAACCCTGACTGAGACTTCGAATCATCCCTATCAGTTTGGAAGTTGGCATCCGTGTAACCACTTACAATGAGCTCTTCCTCTCCACCATACACCAAGAATACATCCTTAGTCCTTCTCAAGTACTTCAGGATATTCTTTACGGCTATCCAGTGACATTCACCAGGATCAGACTGATACCTGCTAGTCATGCTCAAAGCAAAAGAGACATCGAGTCGAGTATATAACATTGCATACATGATTGACCCAATTGCCGAAGCATATGGAATCAACTTCATGCGGTCCTTATCTTCACAAGATTTTGGACACTGGTCCTTAGAGAGATTCACACCATGAGACATGGGCAAAAATCCTTTCTTGGACTCAAGCATGTTGAACCGCTTCAACACCTTCTCAATGTACGTACTCTGGGTCAAACCCAGCAACTTCTTCGATCTATCTCTATAGATCTTAATACCGAGTATGTAAGTCGCTTCACCCAAGTCCTTCATAGAAAAGCAGTTCCCTAGGTTGTTCTTAACAACTTTCAGGGTAGGTATGTCATTCCCGATCAGCAGTATGTCATCTACATACAATATCAGGAAGACAACAATGCTCCCACTGATTCGCTTGTAAACACACGGTTCATCTTCATTCTTGACAAAACCAAACTCTTTGATTTTCTCATCAAAATAAAGATTCCAACTTCTAGAGGCCTGTTTCAATCCATAGATGGACCTATTCAGCTTGCATATTTTAGTGGCTTCATTTGGGGATACAAAACGCTCGGGTTATGTCATGTACACTTCCTCAAGGAGGTTTCCATTTAGGAAAGCCGTTTTGACATCCATCTGCCAGATCTCGTAGTCATAATACGCAGCAATAGCAAGCAATATCCTAATGGACTTTACCATGGCAACAGGGGAAAAGGTCTCATCATAGTCAATACCATGAATTTGCTTGAAAACCTTAGCCACCAGTCGCCCTTTGAATGTCTGTACATTCCCATCCATGTCGGTCTTCTTCTTGAAGACCCGCTTGCACCCTATGGGTCGTACCCCTTCAGGTGGTTCCACCAAGTTCCAAATTTGGTTTGTATTCATGGAGTCCATTTCAGATTTCATAGCCTGAAGCCATTTGTCGGAGTCCGGTCCATTTATAGCCTCTTGGTAGGTCGCTGGTTCATCATCATGATCCATAAGCAACACATTACCTATTTGAGACACGAGAAATCCATATCTCTCAGGTTCAAATCTTGGTCTACAAGATCTACGTAGGACTTGTGTCTCAGGTTCATTCACTACTTGTGGTTCTTGAACTTCTTCAAGTTCTACCTTTTGCATCTTTCTTGACAAGAACTCTTTCTGCAAGAAGACACCCGTCCTTGCGACAAAGACTTTGCCCTCAGACGGTAGGTAAAAGTAATATCCTTTCGTTTCCTTAGGATATCCCACCAGATAACACTTATCTGATTTGGGTTCCAGCTTGTCAGTCATTTGACGTCGTACGTATGCCTCACAGCCCCAAATTTTAATGAATGACATACTAGGACGCTTCCCAGTCCATATCTCATATGGTGTCTTTAGAACCGTTTTCGTCGGAGCGCGATTCAGTGTCATTGCAGCAGTCTCTAAAGCAAAACCCCAAAAGGAAACAGGCAAGTCTGCATGACTCATCATCGACCGTACCATGTCTAACAGAGTACGATTTCTCCTCTCAGACACACCATTATGTTGCGGTGTCCTAGGTGGAGTGAGATGTGATACAATACCACACTCTTTCAGATGATCACGGAACTCATGACTCAGGTATTCGCCACCTCGATCAGATTGGAGTGCTTTAACCTTTTTACCCAATTGGTTCTCCACTTCATTCTTAAACTCTTTGAACTTTTCAAAAGTTTCGGATTTGCACTTCATAAGATACACGTATCCATATCTACTGAAATCATCAGTAAATGTAACGAAGTAGAAATACCCACCTCTAGCCATAGAACTCATGGGTCCGCATACATCACTATGTACTATACCCAAAAGATCCTCAGCCCTCTCAGTATAACCAGTGAAAGGGGCTTTAGTCATCTTGCCTAATAAACAAGACTCGCATCGCTCAAATGATTCATAATCAAATGAGTCCAATAGTCCATCTTTATGGAGCTTGGATATGCGCTTCTCGTTTATATGGCCCAAACGACAATGCCAGAGATATGTTGGATTTGAGTCATTTGTTCTTAGTCTTTTATTATTATCTACATTATAGATCGGATGGTCTAGGTTCAAAACATAAAGACCATTAAACAATTGAGCTACAACATAACAAACATCATTCTTAAATATAGAACAACAATTGTTCTTAATTATAAAAGAAAATCCAATCATTTCTAAGCATGAAATGGATATAATGTTTCTATTTATGGCCGGAACATAATAACAATTATTAAGTTCTATTATAAGCCCACTGGGCAAAGAAAGACGGTAAACCCCTACGGCTACAGCAAAAACTCTTGCTCCATTGCCGACGTGCAGGTCCACCTCTCCTTTACTCAGCAATCTCCTCCTTCCTAGTTCCTGCACATTTGTACAAATGTGAGAACCACATCCGGTATCCAATACCCAAGATGAAGGAGCAGAGAGGTTTATCTCTATAACGTAAATATTCGAAGCGGAAGTCATACCTCCCTTCATTTTCTGCAGACCCTCAATGTACGAAGGACAATTTCTCCTCCAATGACCAGCCTTGCCACAGTGGTGGCATTTCCCTTCCTTCACGGTGCTCTTCTTTTTCAGCGCAGAAGATTTGGGCTCAAGATGTGACTTAGGTCCCACCTTCGTCTTCTTGAAGCCCTTGGCCTTACCCTTGCCTTTATGTACCATCAATATGGGACTAGCAGGCTTGGCCTTCTTCATTTTTATCTCGGCAGTTCGCAACATGCCTAGGAGCTCGGGCAGTGTCTTGTCTATTTCATTCATGTTGTAGTTCAAGACGAACTACTCATAACTATCCGGCAACGATTGCAGGATAAGATCTGTGGCCAACTCTTGACCCAGAGGAAAACCCAGTCTCTCCAGGTTCTCTATATACCCAATCATCTTGAGTACGTGAGTACCAACCGAGTCTCGAGCTCCCATTTTGCACTGAAATAATGCCTTCGTGACATCGAACCTCTCTTGACGAGCTTGCCCTTGAAACATTTTCTTTAGGTGCTCGTCAATCTCCTTGCACCCCATGTTCTCGTGTTGCTTCTGAAGCTCAGAGTTCATGGTGGCAAGCATAAGGCACTCGACGTCTAAGGCGCCATCGCTATACTTCTTATAAGCATCCTTATCAACACGGGATGAGTTCCCGGTCGGCACCTCGGGGGCTTCTTCTTCCAAGACGTAGAGCTTTCGCTCTTGCCTGAGAACAATTCTCAGGTTCCTATACCAGTCCATATAGTTCGTCCTACTAAGCTTGTCCTTCTCAAGGATAGCTCTTAGGGACAAGGTGGAATGTGAACCACTTGCCATGGAATTCTACAAGAATTCATGCAGAATTTAATCAGTACCAAAATTTCAAAATGCAACTTATTTTAATTTGGACTGCAATTAAATACTCCCACTATTTTATTCAAATTGATAACCCTCACTATCAATTCGGAGAGTCCATGCGAGCTACTCTCTTAGTGGACAAGATCCGTATTTCACCAACACCACGAGTCCGCTTTGGCGTTCCTCTCATATTGCGGTTATTTAGGTAGGCAATGCTTGCCAATTGCATCCTCATGCAACTCTTGTATGGCTGGTGAATAACTCCTCATTCGCATCCATCATATGGTGCATGCCAACCCTATGCCTCTAGGCACTCAACCTTTGAGGTCACCTAGTTAAGTTAGACCCGATGTCGACAGTGGGATATCACAATTATCCGCTCGCACCCTTACCAAGATAGATTAATGCACCTTGCTTTGGCAAGCCCACACTTCATCGATCGAGGCAGGAAGAGTGTCATCCATCGGAAGGCATCCGAACACTTAATATTTGATGAAGGGATTTTAATTTTAATAATAGGTTAACACTTAACCATGATCAACATTTGATCAAAGTGCACATCAACAGAAAAAAAAGCTTCTAAAATCCACATGCATCCCTTATGTGCACAACATAAGACTATCAACCTTTGATAGACGAAAGGGCTAAATCTGGACATTTAGAACTCTTCCAAATCTTGGCGGGGTTCCAAGGGGTCGCGCCCCTGGCGGGGTCTTAGGGGCAGAGCCCCTAACGGGGTCCAAGGGGCACGTATTGGAATAGCCAAACTTCTGAAACAACATTCATGACCAGAACCTCGCTTTGATACCACTGTTGGGTTTTTCTGGAACCATACATCACATGTAGGCGCAGCGAAAAAAAAAGAGAAACAACCCAAAAAAGACTTGGATCGGCCATGAATATTGAATCAAGAAGTAAAACAAAACTAGGCAAAAATTACCTTAGTGGGGTTGGATCAAATCCAACCTAGATGCTCCAAGAAGAAGATTCCATTGCGGCAAAGAGAGTTCTCACGTAGAATAATGTCTACGTCTCTACAGTGATCCGCACGAGCCGGGAGAAGAACGACTGCACCTTGCACTTCCACGAACTGCTAGGTTCGCTCCAGGAAGAACAATCACGACGACGATCGCCGGAGAGGAGGTCGGCGGAGGCGAACGGGCGGCGGAACTCCTTTCGTCTAGGGTTCGGGCGGAACACCTTCCATCGGGTCTTCTTCCAGGAGGCGTAAGAAGAGCGTACTGAACCCTTAAGATTAAGTTCTATTTATAGCCGAAGTATAAACAGACCTAAAAGAATCGCTATCCGCAGACCACACAGCAGAATTGGGGTTTCTGTTACAATTCGTCGGGATTCCACGGAACAGCATTCGTCGAGTTTTCACGGGACAATCCGACGAATCCGACGAATCAGATCAGACGGCAACATTTGCCGAGTAAATGATCTCTGTGACAATTCGTCGAGTTTCCACGGAACGATCCGACGAATCCCGACGAATCCGATCAGACGGCAACATTTGCCGAGTTAAGGGACTCTGTAATAATTCGTCGAGTTTCCACGGAACCATCCGACGACTTCCGACGAATCCGACAAATCATATCCGACAAATTCCGACGAATCCGACGAATCATATCCGACGAATTCCGACAGCAACATTTGCCGGACTTCCCCCATTCTATATGGTGATTGGTAACCTTTACCAACACAGTCAATCTTCCAACTTCTCCACATGCTCTTATGTGCGACCCTGCAGGCTCATATCGCGTTGGTAGTGACATTACATGTTTGACCACTTCTAGATCACAATGGTAACTCCAACAGAAAATGTAAATCAAGATTACAATTTTTTTAAAATGTACAATTTTACATACAAAAATTAATTTCTCTCTCTCTATCCCTCCCTCTCTCTCTAATCCTCTCCCTCTCTCTCCTTCCATCATCTCTCTCTCCCTCTTCCTCCCTTCTGCAATCTCTCTCTCTCTCCCTTTCTCTCTCACTCTCTCTCCCTCCCCCCTCTCTCTCCCTTCTCTCTTTCTTCATTAAAATAGCCCACGTTCTCCCTCTCTATCCTTCTCTCTCTCTCCCCGCTGTCCCTCCGACCCTCCCTAGGCGCTCTCTCTCTTCCCGCTGTCCCTCCCCCAGGCGCTCTCTCTCTCTCTCTCATATTTAATCCTGAAGGCGTGAAGGCCCATGTATCGGGATTTCTTAGAGTTCGAGAGATTTGCTTTTTTGGGGGAATGGCTATTGACAGGCCTGTTTTTTTGAATCCGACGGCCCATCTTTGAACCAACTTGATCCAACGGTCCGGATTTATTTTTTGGTGTGCTTTCAAATATGAGTATTGTTTTATATAATAAAGATATGCATATATATATGCATATATATATGCATATATATATATGCATATAGACATATATGTATATTTAGAGATTCGAGCAAAGCTTCAATTCCACTCCCCTTCCCATGCTTTTCTTTCGCCGTCTTGGAGTGGTAGGGTTCGGTCGGGCGGGAGTCGCAAGGCGCCGGAGCCATCGGTGAAGGAAGGTTTGAGATTGCCGGGGGCTTGTTTCGTCGCCGGAGCGGGGTTGCGGGGAGTTCTCGTCGGAGTCGGCGACGGTGGTGAGGTCTTTCCGTCGTGGTTTCGCTTCGTAGTGTGGTGTCGTTCCCGATCCAGGCAAGAAAACTGCCCCTCCTTCTTCCCCCGTCATTTTTTTGTTGAGATGGCTTATGATTCGTCATTCTTGCGCTGTTATTCATGGCTTTCTTGTTAAAATTTTTCCCCTGTTTATGCTAGCAGCTGTTGTTGATTTTGTGGGGAGTATGGGTGAACTTCCTTGGCTTTATGTTAGCTGTTATATGTTTAACTTGGGGCTTAATTTTTGTCTAATTGGAGGGGGCTGTTGTTATAAAATCTGCTATTATAAAACCTGATTGGGGGCTGCTCATATGAATTTATTTTGGGCTGCTTCTTTTACCTGCTAAATGGGGGAAGGCTGCTGCTATGCTTAAATCCAGTTGGAATTTTAATTAGGGGCTGCTTATATAATTCATTTGGGGCCGCTCTACCTTCTTTCCTTGTTAATTGGGGGCTGCTCCTTGTTATTAGGGGCTGCGGTTTTGATGCTCTAAATGGGGGGCTGTTCCTTGAGTTTTGTCTAATTGGGGCTGCTGTATATAGATTCCCGAGTTGGGGGCTGCTTATATATATTCTAATTAGGATTATTTAGGGGTGGTCTTACAGCTCCATTTCTGAATTTCGTTGGGCTGTTTCTTACGTTTGTTATTGGGGGGCTGCCTTTCATGCTACTTTGTTGGGGGGCTGCTCCTTATCCTTGTTAATATAGGGGTTGCTATTATGAAATTAATTTGGGGGTTGTTGCTTATTAGTTAATTTGAGGAGGCTGCCTTATAAAGCTTTGTTTGGGATGGCGGCAGTTGGATCCTTTGGATATATAATTTCTTTAGGGCTCATATCTTTATATATATAATTGTGTGTGTACTGATAGCAAATCTTGGACCTCCCTTGCTATTGAACCATGGGCTCCTACTTTTGGTGGGGCTGTTTGCTGGGTTCATTTTGGGCCCTTCTAATTATGTCTCGGCTAAATCTTGTGCTGCCATGCTCTGCCCTTGTTATTCTCTGCACTTGTCGTTGTTGGAAATTTGATCGGGGTCCCAGATAGTTATTCATTCCAATAATTAGAAGACGGATATTTTGCCAGATCCTAGTTAAACAATGGACTAATTCTGATTGACTAAAGTTTAGATAGCTCCGTTTCTACATATTATGGCCTGGTTCGGCTCTAGTTGGTTTTAATTCTGGATATATATTAATACACTTGTTAGAAGGTGCGGTTGGTTTTGCGGCTAAGTTTCATGGAGCCTTGTTTGCAAATCCTTATCGGTGTGAGGAACCAAATCTTAATTCCTCGGGAATTTCATTTCTAATTCCTGGCGAGTCGGGGGAATTAGAGGCCAAGCTCCCTGGGAATTTCCCTTGCTAGTTCTCGACGACTTTGCGAGGCTAGCAAATTGTTAAATTTGAAGGATAAGTGGATGGAATTCGATTTTGGGTTTTTACTTGTTCCAGTGACTGGCAGCTTTGTACTCATAGTAACAGAAAGTATCGAATACTATTATTTAATTTTTAAGCCTTTTCCATCAATAGCTGAGCTAGCTTTTCATCTTTTCCGATAATTGTCCAGTGAACTATAGTACAGCTGGTAACATCTATGGTATTTAAATTCTCTTTATACTTTAAAAGCATTTCCACCATTTTAAAGTCACCTATTATAACTGCCTCATGGGTTGGTGTTTGACCAGTTACATCTTGTACATCTACCTCCGCCCCAATAGATCCAAGAGTTTCGGCTTCTTCAGTTTGGTGTAAGTTTGTTGGCTGCCTCTTATGTGCTTATCTCTATTTGGGGGCTACTGTTTATATATCCTATTTGGGGCTGCCTTATAACATTTGGTTTGGGGCTGCTTTATAAAAATTTATTATGTTGGGGGCTGACTTATAGAATCCTGTTCGGGGGGCTACTTTATAAAAGGTATTTATCAGTTGGGAGTTTTAAACCTTTATATGGGGGGCTGCTATGTTCATATGGTCTTTCTTATAGGAGTTAGAATGATATTATATTAACCGTTGGGTCTTGTTCAGGTGTTTGGCCTTCGTGTTATGTTTTTCTTTGTCTTGTTCCGACCCCAGACCTGGCATGGTCTCGGCTTTCTGAAGTCTTCGACCTTGTCGTAAGTTGAATGTTGTTGTATTGATTTATTGCTGAACCTGGTGCTGACTAATCCTCTCATCTTGAGTTGTGATTACAACTATCTGAAATCCTGTTCCCCCGCCGGGCACTCCTCTGTTTGCTATGTTGGATATATGAGCTAAGTATGCTTTGTTGTCTGATCCTCCGAGATAGTTTTGGTGAGTGGTTCTTGATCTCTATGATCTTCGTTGTCTAATGTCCTGAGTGTTCTCGGGTTACGCCCCGTGTCTTGATTGAAATTAAATTTAATTGTTTAGAACCTTTGTCTTAAGCCTTGTGCGGTGGGTTTTGGTTTTTGGGTGGCAGTGGATAAAGGACCACCACCCGGTATTGTCTGTTTGGGTGGCAGTGGATAGAGTACCACCACCCGGTTTTGGTTTTTGGGTGGCAGTGGATAAAGGACCACCACCCGGTTTTGGGCTGCGGGCGTTAGTGGAAGACACCACCGTCGCAGTGCCTTCTTTTGGGGGACGCTTTTCCCTCGAGCTGATCAGTCTCAAGTTCTTATAAACATATATGCTTATATATGTGTATTATGATATCATATATATGACCATCACCTCTGAGCCGCAATGGAGGACACGTGGTGGGCTTTGATTATTTTGGCTAATATCGTCTGGTGCAGGCTTTTCCTCTTACCGAGTGCACTCGTTTGAGCTGGCTCGAGTTGTAGTAAGATTATTGATGTTTATCTGCTTAGTTTCCTTTCTCCACTCTTTTACTTCTGATGCTGCTAATCTTGGTTTTCTTGCACCCTTTGGGCTGAGGCATTCTTTTCTTATGAATGTCTCAGGTTCAGGTCATTAGCTGCCGCAGGAGTTAGAGCGGCGTTGTTCGGGTCTCCTGTCGAGGCCCTTCCTCTCTTCTAGGTAAGAGGTAGTTTCTTTTTGTTGTTTTCCTTCTTTCCTGCGGGTTCGTGTCAGTTGTTGGCGCCCGTATGGCTTCTATCTTTAGATTACTTGCTAGTAGTTTTGCTGTTACTTTTGGGTTGTTTACCTACTTGCTCTCTGGGAAGCTTTATGCTAGGATGCATTAGTTACTTTATCGGTATAAAAATGTCATTCTTGCATATCATGATTTTAAATAAATGTCGCATACTTTGAAGATCGTAGAAATTCCTTTCTTACTGTACTAAACATAGATTTACGCATATCATTTTTGGATGTTGATCTTCATGCTCATGTAGGCTAAATGAACCTATTTTCCGCTGTGTGTGTATAGTTTTCTACTTGTGGACTAGATGATCCACCGGACCGAGGGACACAGTCTTAAGCTAAAATGTAAAATTCTCTTTTTAATCCAAGCACATTTCTGTCTTTTATAAAATAATCGTAAGGAGTGTTTGCCTGAGCGTCGGTAGTTGTCCCCTGCTTGACGTGGCATCATAGCGCGTATTTTCCCTTTGCTCTGATAATATTTATTAAATTTGTGGGAAAATGCGGGTTGTGACAGTTGGTATCAGAGGGAGGTTAGCCGGGTTGCTGGGATAGTTTGGTTGGCCCGGTTAACCGTCTGGTGAGAATCGTCATTCATCGCATACACACACCGAAGGGTCATCAGTATGTCTTGGCTGAAGCATGAACACTACACTCATAGAATGATAAGAAGTATACGGGGCATATTATGTAGTATGGGATGCATAATATGTGTTTGTATATGGATCCTCATAGGTGACAACATACGACTGTTATGTAGTATGGGATGCATAACGTAGGTCGCATGCGTGTCCATTAGATTTTCTTTTTCATTGCATGCAATAATATGTAGTATGGGATGCATAAGATCGCATGTGTACGCCGCTCATAGCATGCATTAAGGCCTTTTTTTAGATTGCATAACACTGCATATACATCATAACATAGCATTAGCACACGTGCCAAGCTAAAGGCATACATGATGACGCTCGTACACACATGATTTAAAATAAAATTTGGCATTCATGCATTTATATTATATGCACATAAGTTGATAGGATGATGGTATATCATCCTAAGTTAAGCATAACATCATTTTATGAATCGCCAGAGCAAGGTAACATCAAGAGTAAGTATCTACTCTTTTCTGATCTGTATCGGGTTAGGAAATCCTAGTTCCTAGCTGTTGTGTCTTAAGCTAGGTGTATTGAGGTGTTCGTTCGTAATTGCAGTCGATGACCCCAGAGCGTCGTGCGTCGGAGTCGGCCCTCCAATCAGAGGGCGAGTCTTTGGGTGCTCGCAATAAAGCGGTAATTGAGGAGTTGCGTCAGAGTATCGAGGCGTGGTCGAGGCAAATGGTTGTGAAACATGCGCAGTTTTTTCTGCCCAGATGTTTTCAGGTTAAGGTTTTGACCAAGTTTATTCGTTGGCTTGCGAATGTGGATTTGGATTTTTGTTATCTCAATTCTGTGCGAGTTAAGATAGAGGATGTTGAGCGTGCCTTCTTTTTTATTTGAGTTTTACTCGATGTTTTGGCTATAGAGCTTCGCAGGCGGTCATCGTTAGGTTATCGATTGTTGAGCAGTTTCTCCCCCAGGTGATTCCAGGTTAGATTCTAATCTAATCCTTAACTTTCAGCTTTGGTTCTAGTTTGTTTTCGCTCGTTTAGTTGCGTATCCAACCTTATAGGAGAGTTTAAGGTATATAACCCTTAGGCGCACGTTCCTTTCGGTTCGGGTGTTACCCACTCGCGCGTGGCTAGGATTTTAGTAGAGCGTCGTAGATTGACCCTCGTTTTGGTTGGCGATCCGCTTAATGTTAATTTCCCCTCTTGTGACTCCGTGGTGTCGAGTCAGGGTATCTAGGGTTGTCATACCCTCTTAGAGGGTTTCTTAGCTTTTGCCAATCTAAAGGTGCTAGACCTGGAGTTTTCGTCGTGATTGTGGGTTTGGGCTGGTTGTCCAGGTTTGATGCTGTTATCCAACGCAAGGTAAAGCGTTTGGTCTTTAAGCTGGACATCGGTCAACCCTCGAGCGTGTTTGGCTTTCCGCGCTATGTTTTCCCCGATTATTTCCACGGTGTGTGCCAGGAGCATTTAGTTTTCAATGGTGTTGCTTACCTTGTTTCTACGTTAGAAACCGGTAGTAGTTTGTTGTGTATCGAGGATTTATTTCCCTGTGGTGCGAGATCTCGCTGATGTCTTCGCCGTTAGTCTCCCTGGTTTTCTACCTGTGAAAGTTGAGGAGTTTGTTTCTGACCTTGAGCTGGGTACTTGTCCTATTGCTAAGGCACCGTACCCTTTGGCCCCACGTGTATGGCGATAGTTGTGCACTCAGATAGATGAGTGGTTGCAGTGTGGTTTTTTCTGGCTTAGTTCCTCGCCCTGGGGTGCTCTCATCTTGTTCGTAAAGAAGAAAGTTAGTTCGGTGTTTTCGAAGGCTGATCTTCGTTTAGGCTTCCTTTAGTTTGGGATCCGCAAGTCAGATGTTCCGCGATCTGCTTTTTGTTCACGGCTTGGACATTTCGATTTCTTGGTAATGTCCTTTCTCCTGTTGGGTAATGTTATCCGCATCTGTTTTCCTAGTTCTTTTCGGTTAGCGTTTCTATCTAGCGAGTGTGAGCTTACCTCTCCCTTCGTACCTTTCATTCGATGTCTTCTAAGTTTCGGTTCTAAGTTTTGGGACGAAACTTCCTCCTTGGTGGGGTGACTGTAACGCCCCAGGTTTTCATTTATAATTATTCTAAGCAGGGATACGAAATGATAATGTCTTAACTATGAAATCATCGTTGCGTAGTGTTTATGCGAGAGGGCATTACTGTTTCGTGTGCGTCGCCGTCCGTTGAGTTTGATGCTAGCTTATTACGTATACGTGCGTATAGGCAATTTTTATCATTTATAAAGAAATATATACATATATATATACATATATATATACATATATATACATATATATATGCATATATATATATGCATATATATATATATATGCATATATATATATATGCATATAGACATATATGTATATTTAGAGATTCGAGCAGAGCTTCAATTCCACTCCCCTTCCCGTGCTTTTCTTTCGCCGTCTTGGAGTGGTAGGGTTCCGTCGGGCGGGAGTCGCAAGGCGCCAAAGCCATCGGTGAAGGAAGGTTTGAGATCGCCGGGGGCTTGTTTCGTCGCCGGAGCGGGGTTGTGGGGAGTTCTCGTCAGAGTTGGCGGCGGCGGTGAGGTCTTTCCGTCGTGGTTTCGCTTCGTCGTGTGGTGTCGTTCCCGATCTAGGCAAGAAAACCGCCCCTCCTTCTTCCCCCTTCATTTTTTTTTGTTGAGATGGCTTATGATTCGTCATTCTTGCGCTGTTATTCATGGCTTTCTTGTTAAAATTTTTCCCCTGTTTATGCTAGCAGTTTTTGTTGTTTTTGTGGGGAGTATGGGTGAACTTCCTTGGCTTTATGTTAACTGTTATATGTTTAACTTGGGGCTTAATTTTTGTCTAATTGGAGGGGGCCGTTGTTATAAAATCTGCTATTATAAAACCTGATTGGGGGCTGCTCATATGAATTTATTTTGGGCTGCTTCTTTTACCTGCTAAATGGGGGGGGGGGGGGGGGGGGGGGGGGGGGGGAAGGCTGCTGCTATGCTTAAATCCAGTTGGAATTTTAATTAGGGGCTGCTTATATAAATTCATTTGGGGCCGCTCTACCTTCTTTCCTTGTTAATTGGGGGCTGCGGTTTTGAGGCTCTAAATGGGGGGTTGTTCCTTGAGTTTTGTTTAATTGGGGCTGCTGCATATAGATTCCCGAGTTGGGGGCTGCTTATATATTATTCTAATTAGGATTATTTAGGGGTGGTCTTACAGATCCATTTCTGAATTTCGTTGGGCTATTTCTTACGTTTGTTATTGGGGGGCTGCCTTTCATGCTACTTTGTTGGGGGGATGTGTGAAATTTTTCGAATCTTTATGGAGCAAGCAGGAGCTAGTCAACTTAGAGATAGAAGCCAAAACAACCAGAAACAAATGAAGGCAAACAACTGATCTTTATTGATAGCAGTACTTCAAAAATTACAAGGCGAGACATGCTTGACGAGACATGATTTCGTCAGCACAAACACAAAGGAAAGATACAAGGTTGAAGATAACTTGAGACCGCTCAGACCGCACGACCTCCCTGCGATCTCGATAGCTGCCAGACCGCTGCTACTCGACGATCACAGAACACCACCTGCTCCCAGCCGCTTACTTCTTCAGACCGCCTGATTCACCCGAACTCCAGCACCACAACTCCAAGCCGCAGACCGCCCGAACACTTTCAGAGGAAGAGGTGATCGCTGCTGCCCACACTATCCGCAGAAGCTGCACAATAGAAGTTCAATCAGGAGACCGCCCGGTCACATAACACAGACCGCAGGAAAGAAGAAAGTTTAGCTTACGCTTGGTGTGTTATATTTGCTGCTACAGTGGCCTCCTATTTATAGGCGTGGGACTTGATCCAGTCACCACCCTATGAGATAGGATCACCACCCCCCAGACCGCGCGACCTGACCGGTCACACCGCGCGATCAGCAACATTACTTCTGCTTCATTTTGGTGAACCCGCCAGCTTCAATGTCACCAAGAGAGACCGCCACTCTCTCAGCAGACCGCTACTCCATAAGGAGCTCGCCGGACCGCCCGAAGCTATTCACCACCTGTGTTCGCATGAGACCGCGAACACAGTCAGTTCGCCATCAGACCGCGAACTCCTGTCCGCATGCCGATCTTCTCCTGAGACCGCGAACAGCAACCAGCTCGCATACCAGTCTCCTCTTGAGACCGCGAACTGAGACCTCGCGACTAAGACCTTTAGTCCGCGAATACCACCAGAAAGCCCAGTCAGCTACCAGACCGCATTCTGGAGAAAACCTGGATCAAACTGTGCGATCACACTAGACCGCCACAGCCTCGAAGAGGACAACACGCCACGCGATCAGAGACAGACCGCGCACACCTGAAGATGAACAGCTCGCCACGCGGTCAGAGACAGACCGCGCGATCTCATCTTCAGCCGCCTTGGACCAGAAACCAGCGGTCAAGCCAGGAGACCACAGCTAGGCTAATACAAGCCAGACCGCAGGGACAGACCGCCAAGTCGTGCGATCACGTCAGACCGCCCGACTTCCTCCTAGACCGCCCAGGTCCGAACGCCTCCAAACTTCCACTTCAACAATTTCAACAGGATGCTCCTTATCCTTGTTAATATAGGGGTTTCTATTATGAAATTAATTTGGGGGTTGTTGCTTATTAGTTAATTTGAGGAGGCTGCCTTATAAAGCTTTGTTTGGGGTGACGGCAGTTGGATCCTTTGGATATATAATTTCTTTAGGGCTCATATCTTTATATATATAAGTGTGTGTGTGCTGATAGCAAATCTTGGACCTCTCTTGCAATTGAACCATGAGCTCCTATTTTTGGTGGGGCTGTTTGCTGGGTTCATTTTGGGCCCTTCTGATTATGTCTCGGCTAAATCTTGTGCTGCCATGCTCTGCCCTTGTTATTCTCTGCACTTGTCGTTGTTGGAAATTTGATCGGGTCCCGGATAGGTATTCATTCCAATAATTAGAAGACGGATAGTTTGCCGGATCCTAGTTAAACAAAGGACTAATTCTGATCGACTAAAGTTTAGATTGCTCCGTTTCTACATATTATGGCCTGGCTTGGCTCTAGTTGGTTTTAATTCTGGATATATTTTAATACACTTATTAAAAGGTGCGGTTGGTTTTGCGGCTAAGTTTCATGGAGTCTTGTTTGCAAATCCTTATCGGTGTGAGGAACCAAATCTTAATTCCTCGGGAATTTCGTTTCTAATTCCTGGCGAGTCGGGGGAATTAGAGGCCAAGCTCCCTGGGAATTTCCCTTGCTAGTTCTCGACGACTTTGCGAGGCTAGCAAATTGTTAAATTTGAAGGATAAGTGGATGGAATTCGATTTTGGGTTTTTACTTGTTCCAGTGACCGGCAACTTTGTACTCATAGTAACAGAAAGTATCAAATACTATTATTTAATTTTTAAGCCTTTTCCATCAATATCTGAGCTAGCTTTTCATCTTTTTCGATAATTGTCCAGTGAACTACAGTACAGCTGGTAACATCTATGGTATTTAAATTCTCTTTATACTTTAAAAGCATTTCCACCATTTTAAAGTCACCTATTATAACTGCCTCATGAGTTGGTGTTTGACCAGTTACATCTTGTACATCTACCTCCGCCCCAATAGATCCAAGAGTTTCGGCTTCTTCAGTTTGGTGTAAGTTTGTTGGATGCCTCTTATGTGCTTATCTCTATTTGGGGGCTGCTGTTTATATATCCTATTTGGGGCTGCCTTATAGCATTTGGTTTGGGCCTTCTTTATAAAAATTTATTATGTTGGGGGCTGACTTATAGAATCCTGTTCGGGGGGCTACTTTATAAAAGGTATTTATCACTTGGGAGTTTTAAACCTTTATATGAGGGGCTGCTATGTTCATATGGTCTTTCTTATAGGAGTTAGGATGATATTATATTAACCGTTGGGTCTTGTTCAAGTGTTTGGCCTTCGTGTTATGTTTTTCTTCGTCTTGTTCCGACCCCAGACCTGGCATGGTGTCGGCTTTCTGAAGTCTTCGACCTTGTTGTAAGTTGAATGCCATTGTATTGATTTATTGCTGAACCTGGTGCTGACTAATCCTCTCATCTTGAGTTGTGATTACAACTATCTGAAATCCTGTTCCCCCGCCGGGCACTCCTCTGTTTGCTATGTTGGATATATGAGCTAAGTATGCTTTGTTGTCTGATCCTCCGGGATAGTTTTGGTGAGTGGTTCTTGATCTCTATGATCTTCGTTGTCTAATGTCCTGAGTGTTCTCGGGTTACGCCCCGTGTCTTGATTGAAATTAAATTTAATTGTTTAGAACCTTTGTCTTAAGCCTTGTGTGGTGGGTTTTGGTTTTTGGGTGGCAGTGGATAAAGGACCACCACCCGGTATTGGCTGTTTGGATGGCAGTGGATAGAGTACCACCACCCGATTTTGGTTTTGGGTGGCAGTGGATAAAGGACCACCACCCAGTTTTGGGCTGCGGGCGTTAGTGGAAGATACCACCGTCGCATTACCTTCTTTTGGGGGACGCTTTTCCCTCGAGCTGATCGGCCTCAAGTTCTTATAAACATATATGCTTATATATGTGTATTATGATATTATATATACGACCATCACCTCTGAGCCGCAATGGGGGACACGTGGTGGGCTTTGATTGTTTTGGCTAATACCGTCTGGTGCAGGCTTTTCCTCTTACCGAGTGCACTCGTTTGAGCTGGCTCGAGTTGTAGTAAGATTATTGATGTTTATCTGCTTAGTTTCCTTTCTCCACTCTTTTACTTCTGATGCTGCTAATCTTGGTTTTCTTGCACCCTTTGGGCCGAGGCATTCTTTTGTTATGAATGTCTCAGGTTCAGGTCTTTAGTTGCCGCGGGAGTTAGAGCGGCGTTGTTCGGGTCTCCTGTCGAGGCCCTTCCTCTCTTCTAGGTAAGAGGCAGTTTCTTTTTGTTGTTTTCCTTCTTTCCCGCGGGTTCGTGTCAGTTGTTGGCGCCCGTATGGCTTCTATCTTTAGATTACTTGCTAGTAGTTTTGCTGTTACTTTTGGGTTGTTTACCTACTTGCTCTCTGGGAAGCTTTATGCTAGGATGCATTAGTTGCTTTATCGGTATAAAAATGTCATTCTTGCATATCATGATTTTAAATGTCGCATACTTTGAAGATCGTAGAAATTCCTTTCTTACTGTACTAAACATAGATTTACGCATATCATTTTTGGATGTTTATCTTCATGCTCATGTAGGCTAAAATGAACCTATTTTCCGCTGCGTGTGTATAGTTTTCTACTTGTGGACTAGATGATCCACCGGACCGAGGGACACGGTCTTAAGCTAAAATATAAAATTCTCTTTTTAATCCAAGCACATTTATGTCTTTTATAAAATAACGGTAAAAGGTGTTTGCCTGAGCGTCGATAGTTGTCCCCTGCTTGACGTGGCATCATAGCGCGTATTTTCCCTTTGCTCTGATAATATTTATTAAATTCATGGGAAAATGCGGGTTGTGACACTGTCTTTACATCTATCTTTTTGAGATAGTGGAGAGGGGTAGATTCTAAAACTTTGAGAAGATGAGGGATGCAATTCATGAGATATATAGATAAGATTCTTCCAAAGTTTGGAGATCATATGTGTTTAGTAATCTTTTCAAACACAAGCTTGACCCAGTTAGTCCTTTTGTTCAAGATCACTCTGACCATTATTTCAAACATCTCTTTGGATACTCTATCATGTGAACCTATTTTACATAGCAACACTTTCCCAATGATATCTGTAAGTAATTTACCTTGCATGTTCATATGCATTCTCTGTCAACTGTCATAAGGTTTGTTTCAAAACCACACCATCTCATCCCTTCATAGATATCTGTCTCTGTGACTTCTTCTTCTTTCTCATCCTTTTCAAAGTCAGTGAGTTGTAGGGCTTTGGATAAACTTACTGCATTCATGTTAATTTGTTGGCCAGCCACAACAGTACAAATTTCCCTTTCAGATTTATTGAAGTCGGCGTTTTCATAAAATGTCGAGACGACAGAGTTGTAAAGACGGGTTGGCTCAGTGAGGATGTACTCTAACTCATATGCGTATAGCAGGGTTATTACCATATCCATATCCGCTTCAGTCTTCTCAAAACCACCCTTCAGAAGTTCTCCACCAGAAGGGATTTTCTCATCATTCTTTTTCAGCGCCATTGCTTTAGCAGAGAGTCGTCGGGAGGAAGAAGATGAAGGAGGGATTCAAGGGTTTCGTGTGTGCATGATTTCTATGCTTACACAATGTCTAATATATATAATAATGCATTGGGAAGATAAAGAGCCATGTACCTATTCAAATCCTCCTGTATAATTTTGAGAATCCCGGAATTGCGGCGCAATAATGACGGTGTCGTGTGCTATGATGTCATTTTGTCGGTCTTGATTAAGCTTTGTTGTCGTGAGTGTCGTCGAGATGTTTTTATTCTTGTCATCTAATTAAATTGCTTCAGCTTTGTCGTTGAGATGATAGTATTGTCGTCGAGACTTGGATATTGTCGTCGAGACTTCATCAATGTCGCCGTTATCAATTTAGACGATATTCTTTATGTAAGCTATTTTCCTATAGATGACTTTAACTTATACTTTAGTCAACCTTTCTGGTGTTCTTGTCTTCAAAAACTGAGGTTGTCAGATCACTTTAGGGTGGACCTTGTGTGAGATCCATCCCATTATCAAAATATTTCCCAACTACTAACATGAGATATAATGGATTCAACATGCCTAATTTAAGAACTTATCAATTCAATTTTGAATTGATTGAACTTTGACTCATCAAGGAGCTTAGTGAAAATGTCAGCTATCTGCCTCTCTGTATTAACATACTCAAGGCAAATGTCCTCCTTTTCTACATGCTCCCTAATAAAATGATATCTTGTTTTGTTCTATTATGTGCCACATGATTTTTAGCAATGGAAATGGAACTTGAGGAATCAAAAAAGAGAGGTGTTCTCTTTATGTGCATATTATAATGCTCTAATTGGTGTTGAATCCAAAGGAGTTGTGCACAACAACTACTTGCTGAAATGTATTCTGATTCAGCTGTGGAGATAGCAATGTTGTTTTGCTTTTTTCTACTCCAGGACACAAGCCTTCTACCCAAGAACTGACAAGTTCCTGAAGTGCTTTTTCTGTCCTCTTTGCACCCAACAATGTCTGCATTAGAATAGCCACACAACTCAAAATAATCTGACTTAGGATACCAGAGCCCAAGATTGGGAGTACCCTTCAGATATCTCAAAATTCTTTTTACAGCTGAGTATTGAAATTCCTTGGGGTTTACTTGATATCTTGCACAGACACATGCAACAAACATGATCTCTGGCCTACTAGCAGTGAGGTAGAGCAATGAGCCAATTATTCTTCTATACATGGACTCATTATAGGATTTCCCCTTTTCATCCTTGTCTAGAGACACAGTTGAACCCATAGGAGTTCTCATAGGGGTAGAGTTCTCCATACTAAATTTCTTTATGATATCCAAGGTAAATTTGGTCTGAGAAATGAAGATTCCTTCCTCTGATTGCTTTACCTGGAGTCCTAAGAAATATACTTAAGCTCTCCCATACTGCTCATTTCAAATTGCTTTACCTGGAGTCCTAAGAAATATACTTAAGCTCTCCCATACTGCTCATTTCAAATTTACTCTGCATAAGTTAAGTAAACGTTTTGCAAAGACTCCCATCTATTGATCCAAATATAATGTCATCAACATATATTTGGACCAAAAGGATCTGACCCTTCAACTCTCTCAAGAAAAGAGCCTTATCTATTTTCCCTCTTGAGAATTTTTTTTCAAGGAGAAAGGTAGACATTGTCTTATACCAAGCCCTTGGTGCTTGATTCAGCCCATACAAGGCTTTCTTGAGCAAATAAACATGGTCAGGAAAGGTTGGAGAGATAAAATCTGGTGGTTGCACTACATAGACTTCTTCTTTTAGATCTCCATTTAGGAATGCTGATTTTACATCCATTTGATAGACTTTGAATCCCTTGTATGCATCATAGGCTAGGAAGAGTTTGGTGTCCTCTAATCTAGCAACATGTGCAAATGTCTGATCAAAGTCTTGCCTTCCTCCTGCCTGTATCCTTGAGCTACCTGCCTTGCCTTATTCTTTATGATCATTCCAGCTTCATCCATCTTGTTTCTGTAGACCCACTTTGTCCCAATAATATTATGTCTTTGTGGACTTGGGACAAGGTTACATACTTTACATCTTCTAAATTGATTGAGCTCTTCTTGCATAACTATAACCCATAATTGGTCTTTGTTGGCCTCCTCAAATTTCTTGGGCTCAAGTTGTGATAGAAAAACTGAGGTGCAAGTTTTCATTTAGAGAATTTCTTGTAGTTCTAACTCCATGAGTGAGGTCACCAATTATTTGATTTGCTGGATCAATTCTAAGATGTCTCATAGATGTAGTCATCACTCTTGCGGGTTCTCTTATTTCAAAAACTTCTTCAGCTCCTGCTTCATGATTCTCATTTTGGAGATTTGGCTCTATAGTAGACTCTTCTACTGTTTCAGGAAGAGATTCCAGTGTGGAAGAATCATTCTTCTGAAGTGTTTCTTCTTCTCTGATTTTGAGGGTCTCTAATATTTCTTCAATTCCTGCACTGGATGAACTAGAAGAATGATTATGCAGCACGCTGCTCTCATCAAAAATAATATGTACAGATTCCTCAATTATAAGAGCATTCTTATTGAAGACTCTGTAGGCTTTGCTATGCTTGCTATTGTAACATCCCCCAAACAACTAGACCCCTAGAGTGGTTTTGTCATAACTAGGTCATGACAAAACCCTAGGAAGCTTGAAGAGACCACTTGGCCTTAGCCAAGAAGAAGGAAACCACAGTGGTCTGCAAATAGCAATTTCGAGTTAACAAGCATAGGTTGGACTTAAGGGCCTCACCTTGAACCTTTGACCCCACAATAGCATACCTAACCCTTTAGGGGTCCCCTTAGAGCACCAAGGACCCATTGGGGTCGAACAAAGAGACCAAATTGACCAAAGTCAATCCTAACCCCAAATTGGTCAAAGTAGCCTAATTAGGATTAATTGACCTCCACCTTGCCAAATTGACCCTAACTATACCTTCCTAACCCTTAGGGGAGGCCAATGGGTCACTAACCACCCATTGAGGCCAACCAAAATGGTCAAATTGACCAAAGTCAACTCCACCTTAAATTTAGGTCAAAATGACCTATTTTGACCTAATCAAGCCCAATCCACTTGGGCTAGACTCAATTGAGGTGGTCCACCACCTAATGGGGTTGGGAATTACTGAAATTGCCATTGAATTTCAAGAATTTCGGCCAGGAGAGAGAAAATCTCATTTTCCCCAAAAATGGTGGAGAGAGAAAGAGAGGAGTAATGACATTCATGGCCAAGGGAGGTCAATTGATCTCCCAATTGATGGGGATTCATCTCCTCTGGCTGTTACAAGAAGTTTAGGGGGTTTTCCAGCCCACATGGGGGCTGATTTGGGAGATTTTTACCATGGCCGAAATTCCCCTTTGATGGCCATTAATGGAATTCAAGGTATAACCCTCTCTCTCCCTCGATTAATCTCTCTATCACCTTCAAAAGATTGAGAGGAGTGAAACCCCCAACTTTTCATAAGGAAACATGCAGTGGAGGCTCGGATCGGCATGACTTCCAAGCTCCAAGGTTGGCCATGGTGGTGGGCCAAACGACAAGGCTTCAAGGCTCCAAGAAGGTCTGGTTCTTCTCCTCTTCTCTAGTGGGTAGATCTACTTCGAAAATCGGCAAGGATTGGGGCCAATTGGTCCTCCATCTTCATGGCCGAAATCTCCTTTTATTGGAGATTTTCTTCTTGCCAAAACCACCGGTTCCGGCCACCACCGGCCGGCCAACACCTCCTATCGCTGGCCACCACCTCAAGGAAGGTGGTGGTGGCATTGGCCGGCCGGGGAGGGGCGTGGGTGGCCGGAAAAACCATGGTAGATAGGCTACAAGTCAGGTAAATCTCCACCCTTGGCTGGAGGAGGAAGATGAAGGGATGCCCCACGTTTTTGCTTCAAGATCTGTGCAGATCTTTTATATTAAATGTTATGTATTTTATTTTTCTGCCCCTTTACTGGCAGCACTTTGAATTAATTATTACAATTACTTAGGCCCCTCTACAGAAAGAGTAGTCAACACCAAAGTTGTAGCCCTTGGAGTCTACTTTATTTTAAAATTGATTTCACCCCAAAAGGAGTTTTGTAGCTCCCTGTAGGTCCATTTTGGTCGGGTTGGTCCCTAGTGTAGGATAGCCACCATTTCTTGAATAACGTTTGATTGGGAAATGATATGGACATGAGATTTGAAACATAGCCTACTTATACATACACACACATCATATCCAAAGATGGGAATTTTAGGAGAACATTTTCCTAATGTTTTTGTAATAATTTCATAAATTATATATTAATTAATTATTAGGACAAATAACCTCCAATGCCCTCCAAATTTTGGTGGGTACTTCTTAGGGTCATCACATGACCCTGGTAAAAATTTCAGCCCAATTGGGACTGATTTAGTTTGGAAATTGGTTAACCTAAGTTGGGTCTAATTAGTTCAAAGTTAGGGTATGGTGCTTACCATGGGGTATGGTAGTCAAAACTCATCACCATGTAGTAAAACCTTGGTAACTGATTTAGGATCACCTAAAGAATCCCCATGAGTGATATGGGGTGGTGTGGAGGTGGTTATGCCCTAGGACACTAGTTTTAGCCCTAGGTGTGCATATAGGACCTTGTGAAGGACATGGGGTCAAATATCCATGAGTGGTTATGAAACTTGGTGGATAATCTTATAGGGGGTAGATAGGCACTGGGTATTTTTATAAGAATTTTAGGAGCCAATATTCCCTTTGAATTAGGGCATAACCCCTTTAGGGAAACTTCTTAAAAGAGACCTTTACATGCATAAAAAGTATTGGATGATGATGAAACATTGGTGGTGCCCTTATAATCATGGTTTAGACCTCTGGTAATTTTTGTGAATTTTATTAAATGATTTAATCAGTACCTCTTTCACAAGGCACCTGTTTTGATTTAGACTTAAGAAAAATATTTGAGGGTCCAATACTCTTTGATAAATTGTACAAATTGGTGATAGGACATTTCAGAACATTAGGAACCTCTCTGAATTTTTATAGAATTTTTGAAGACTTAAATAAGTAGGCTACTTCACAGTTTATTTAATTTGAGGTTTTCTTAAAGTATTTATTTTGGTGAGAAAATGATTTCCTTAAAATATGAAACTTAGTCAGTAGCCTTTTCTGGGGAATATAAGAGCTTGGTAATTTTCCCATAATTTTAATGTTGATCCTTTTGGTGGTTTCTTCATAAAACTATGATTTTGGATAGATGATAAATAATTAAATTAGAGGACAATTTCTTACTGTAAAAATATGGTATACTATTTTTGATGTTATTAAGTCATCCTGGTTTTATCATAATGTTTGGAGAGCCATATCTTAAGATTTACTTACACTTCATGTTCATTTTTCTACTTGGCAAATGTTTGGAGAAATTAAAATAAATACGAAATAATTAAGGAAAATTATGATTCTCTGGATTTAGTCTTATAACATCATGATAGACCCCCAGTAAATAGCTTGGGTCAGTTGGATGAATATTTAGAGTGCCTCTAGTTGTGAGCTTCATATAGTTAGTTTGGTCTGCATATAGTAAAACTGTGGATCTTGGGTAACTAGTGGCCTACTAAGTGAGAATGACATGTAGTTGGTGTACATGGTCAGGATGCAGAGATTGAGGTCACCAAAGAGGAGTTAGGTATTAAGAGTGCTTGGTGAGTTAAGGGTAAGGTAGTGATTGGGATTGACGAAGGATCGTCTTTTCCCTAGCGTGTCATAAAGCACTTAGGTTTAACTCAAGTGTAATAACAAGGAAGGGGTAATCTTATGGGTAGATACCAACAACACTAAGTGTCTTGAGAAAGGGAACTTTGGGGTGTCATCCCATTATAGTTCCTAGTACCGTAGCGAGCCCCTTACAGTGTAATCCTCGGTAAGTCCAAGATTAACCATAAATTGTAGGGATAAGATGATGTACAAGATGAACTTGATAACGCAAACACGCACACCCCGTAGTTACTGGAGGTTAGTTGGTTTGGTTGTACGAGCGGTAGGCTCGGTGGTTGTAGCAGTAGATTAATTAGTCTGGTGAGCTTGTGACTCAGTAAGGTTTGTTGTTACAGATGGGTTGGTCCGGCGAGCCGGTGGCTTGGAAGGTTATGGTCACGGGCAGGTTAGCCCGGGGAGCCTATGGCTCGGAGATAGGTAGTAGAACATGTTGCATGTGCATGAAGGTGGTGGGTCTCCGGTATTGGACGGTCGTTCACACCGACGTCAATACGTTATCTCGGCAAGTGTGGAATTTGCACTTAGCCTTAAAAGTCTGGTGGTCCAGCCAGTAAGAGTACGCAGATGCTCCGCGGTTTTGCGTTGAGGCGTATGATAGGTCTTGGTTAGGTAGTGTGAATACCAACCTAGAGGTGGGCAAGGCCTAACCCACCGCTTCCGTTTGCCACTACGGGAGTATCCTGGGAGTCTAGCTAGCTCCAAAAAGGGGGAACTAAAGGTCTATGCGCATAGAGTCGAAGTGGGTGAGTTACACTTGTATGAACATAGCATAACCGCATACCTTGACTGTCATAGCATAAACATTGCATTTCAAGCCCTACCCCTATCGTATAAGTCGGTTATGGGACTTCTTATACGATAAGCCTTGCTAAACGACCCCTTGGTCTATAGGTTTGTATGGGCATTCCTATAAATCAATGGTTACTTTTCTATTACTATTGTCCTTACTTACTGCACTTTATTTATTCTTTACCTGCTCTTACTATGCCCCTTTACTGCTTCAGTTATATATATACACATGTGTAGTGTAGAAACATTTCCTGTACCACTGTCACCTGCTCTTTGTTATACCCCTTGCTGTCCTCCGCTTCATCCTCCCGCACGGTGTCTAGGAGACATTGGGGGTGGGGTGGGGAACATAAGGCTTAGACTTTTTGACTAACGGTCGGTGGACCATATCATTTTAGGGGATCGAGGAGACGCGGCAACACCAGAGGCCGATGTAGACGGAGGCAGACCGGTGCAGTACAGGAGCACAGGATTCAAGATCAGTGAGTGATTAGGAGTTAGCTTCCACGAGTGATCTTGTAGTGAGGATATGATGTACAGGGCGTGAGCCCTTTATTATTGTAATATTTGTTATCTTTTTATTCAGTTATATCTGTGGACATTTACCTTTATGGTTTTATTTTTCATGTTGATTCTGTGGAATTGTCTTCTTTTATGCACTTTTCTTTGTGATCGATTTGGCCGGCAGGATCGGTGTTTTGTAGTGGTGACCTTCCCGAGTGAAGGGGTCACTGCAAAGCGGCAGTTCTGGGCCTAAGACCCCGGGTTTGAAATAAAAGGGGTCTTACAAGTGGTATCAAAGCAAACCTCGATCCGAAGAAAAGAAGTCCACAAACCCTGGGCCACCCCGCACGAGCTTAGTTTGAGGACAAACTAGCAGCGGAAGTAGTGGTGTGCCCATATGGGGAAATCACATGAAAAGTCCACTTTTAACTGAATCTTCTTGGTCAATTTCCCCTACGAGTGTCAAGTTTTATTTTGTAGCCATCGTCAAACCTTGCCCCCTGTAGGGAATACCTTCAGATGCAAAGATCTCTTTAGATAGTCCTTTAGTCAACGAGTTAGATTTAAACTCCACTAGGACACGTGACTTACCATGACAATTTATACCATGACCTAGTCTGAAATAGACCGTAGGTATAACTTTTGGTGAAGGTACGAGGATACCCCAAAGAGGCTAGAGAAAGAGAGTTGACACATAGGCAGAATGGTATGAGACTCGTAGATTCAACCCTCGTACCGGTGACAGGATTACATTAAGACAACCACCATGACAAACACCGAGGGTCGAATGAGAATTGAAGTTCAAGAGGGACCCGTTTGGGATTGGGTGACATTTTGACCCTGATAAGGTTGTCGTAGAAGGTACCTAGAGGAGTCTAAGGTGTGGAGTATACCAATGAGTCTCAAGATAGAACCCCAAGTCTAAGGTTGTGTGCCCTAAGGATTGATTGCATACTTGGGACGAATATAACTTGGTGATATTGAAGATATTCAGCCCAAAATAGATAGTGGCTTATCTTTTGTTTATTGGGGCTTATCTTTTGTTTATTAGGGCTGACCTTTTGTTTATTGGGCAAATTAGTTACTGACTTGGGTGTCCCTTAAATCTAATTTATCAAGTGCTATGTCGGGAACATGATGACTTTGAAGTCGATCTTATTCAATATTGCTTGGACAAAGATGAGACGGTGTAACAGTATGTTTGGGAATCATGATCTGTAGTATTACCAGGACAATGGATGGACATCATTGATCGAACAACAACTTGAACTTAGTTGAAACATTAGAAATGTAAAGTTGCTAGGTATGGTTACTTAGGGATGCAGATACCCTTCTGGAAGTTGGGAACCGAAATTAGGTCGAGCAAGCTCTAATTATAATTGGAAGTTCTTGTGGTTTGGGGCATTTGGAAGTGATCAACTTATGATTTGTTAATAAATCACGCCCTGTCATGGTTGAAAATTTTAACTACAATAATAGCCCTATACCTTGGGAGCTATGATGATGAATAACCAAAGATCTTAGACGATGACTATTTGGAATTAGAATATAGTGTTTGAGTTTACTATGATATGAACGATCTAAGTTTATCTTACTTTGGATCATCCGAAAGTGATCAAGACTAGCATATGTGGAAGTGATAGGATTTTGGTGAAATAAATGTGATGATATTTCCGTGATGAAATTGACTTGTGAAAAATCTTAAGGTTTCAAAAGATTTTACCCGTATACCTTATGAATCAAACTCCACATAGAAAGTGATCGGGAGTCATCTTATAAACATTGATACTAGTGTTGTTTGTTTAACATATGTTCATAAGATTCACAAGTGCACCCCGTAAATTTTGAGGATAATTGGGACGCTTAACGATCTGATCAGTTCCATCAATGGTAAGAACTGGATAAGTTGTAGAGTTGAGTTATTTGAGTACTCGGTCGTACGTGAAGAAATAAGAATCAGATCGTGTAGAGAAAACTTTTTAGAGGCGTTGTCTACCCTTACAAACAATAACTTTAGTCACCGAAGAAATGGTGTTTTCCAGACCATGTAGTTTCCCGAAATAAAGAGAGACGTCATAAGTTTCGTGATGCACGGTGAAGGATAAGTGCAAAAGTCTTTGGAAAACTACCACAGTCACGGCCTGGGTTAGAGTGGAAGTTTGAGGACATAATTATGAATTTCATACATAAGTTACCACATCCCCACTCCGGGCACAAGTTTATTTGGAACATCGAGGATAAACTGACCAAGGTAGCTAGGGTCACCCCGGGCTGGAAGGACGCTCCCGTTGGTGTTTGGTGGGATTTGTTGAGCAGTTTGTCTATTATCGTAGTGTGACCAGGACGATCGTGTCGGATCGGGATGAACAGGTTATCTCCAAAAGTGAAGATCAGTCCAGGCTTATCTGGGCTCTTAGTTAACGTTCAGGACAGCTTTCCACCCTCAAAGGGATGGAGGCGCAACACTACACTATCTTGGATCCAGGATGAGGATCCCAAGGCACTCGGCTCGGAATTTATGGAGGACATAGATACCCAGGTGTGACTGATTTGAGTTAGGATGTTGGGGACCAGAGCTGCCAGGTCAGGTATTACGATGCGCGGCATCGTGGAGTAGAGTTCCAGGTTGGAGACCAGGTGTTCCGGAAGATACATCCGATGCAGGAAGTCTTGTGGGTTCACAGGAGGAAGAAGCTCAGTCTGAGATAAATGGGGCTCTACAGGATCCTGGAGTGGATCAGCCCGTTGGCTTATAGACTGGAGTTGCCACCGGAGATGGCGGGATTGCACGATGTCTTCCATGTCTCCTCCTTTAGGAGAGCTCTACCACGGCCGGAGTAGCGAATTTCTACTATAGATGGCCCGGTAGTCTCCAATTGATTGATTCACCTAGAGCCGGTCTGGTTAGATGGCACGAAGATGCGGATCTTGCGGCACAAGAAGGTCCCGCTGATCAAGGTCCTATGGAGAAATCATGAACAGGAGAAGCTTATCAGGGAGCCTCTAGAACTGATGTAGCAGAGATAGTCGGTGCTCTTCGAGTCAGGAATAACTTCAATTCTTAGGGGATGTTACGTTCAGTCACTCTCGGTGAAAATCCCGCGAGCCTAGCCTGAATTTCGAGGACGAAATTATTTTTTTTGTTTATTGGGATTTGTAACATCCCCCAAATAACTAGACACCTAGAGTGGTTTTGTCATAACTAGGTCATGACAAAACCCTAGGAAGCTTGAAGAAACCACTTGGCCTTAGCCATGAAGAAGGAAACCACAGTGGTCTGCAAATAGCAATTTCCAGTTAACAAGCATAGGGTTGGACTTAAGGGCCTCACCTTGACCCTTTAACCCCACCATAACATACCTAACCCTTTAGGGGTCCCCTTAGAGCACCAAGAACCCATTGGGGTCGACCAAAGAGGCCAAATTGACCAAAGTCAACCCTAACCCCAAATTGGTCAAAGTAGCCTAATTAGGGTCAATTGACCTCCACCTTGCCAAATTGACCCTACCTATACCTTCATAACCCTTAGGGGAGGCCAATGGGTCACTAACCACCCATTGAGGCCAACCCAAATGGTCAAATTGACCAAAGTCAACTCCACCTTAAATTTAGGTCAAAATGACCTATTTTGACCTAATCAAGCCCAATCCACTTGGGCTAGACTCAATTGAGGTGGTCCACCACCTAATGGGGTTGGGAATTACTGAAATTGCCATTCAATTTCAAGAATTTCGGCCAGGAGAGAGAATCTCATTTTCCCCAAAAATGGTGGAGAGAGAAAGAGAGGAGTAATGACATTCATGGCCAAGGGAGGTCAATTGATCTCCCAATTGATGGGGATTCATCTCCTCTGGCTGTTACAAGAAGTTTAGGGGGTTTTCCAGCCCACATGAGGGCTGATTTGGGAGGTTTTTACCATGACCGAAATTCCTCTTTGATGGCCATTAATGGAATTCAAGGTACAACCCTCCCTCTCCCTCGATTAATCTCTCTATCACCTTCAAAAGATTGAGAGAAGTGAAACCCCCAAATTTTCAGAAGGAATCGTGCAGTGGAGGCTCGGATCTGCATGGCTTCCAAGCTCCAAGGTTGGCCATGGTGGTGGGCCAAACGATAAGGCTTCAAGGCTCCAAGAAGGTCTGGTTCTTCTCCTCTTCTCTAGTGGGTAGATCTACTTCAAAAATCGGCAAGGATTGGGGCCAATTGGTCCTCCATCTTCATGGCCGAAATCTCCTTTTATTGGAGATTTTCTTCTTGCCAAAACCACCGATTCTGGCCACCACCGGCCGGCCAACACCACCTATCGCCGGCCACCACCTCAAGGAAGGTGGTGGTGGCATTGGCCGGCTGGGGAGTGGCGTGGGTGGCCGGGAAAACCATGGTAGATAGGCTACAGGTCGGGTAAATCTCCACCCTTGGCTGGAGGAGGAAGATGAAGGGATGCCCCACGTTTTTGCTTCAAGATCTGTGCAGATCTTTTATATTAAATGTTATGTATTGTATTTTTCTGTCCCTTTACTGGCAGCACTTAGAATTAATTATTAAAAATACTTAGGCCCCTATACAGAAACAGTGGTCAACACCAAAGTTGTAGCCCTTGGAGTCTACTTTATTTTAAAATGAATTTCACCCCATAAAGAGTTCTGTAGCTCCCTGTAGGTCCATTTTGGTGGGGCTGATCCCTAGTGTAGGACAGCTACTATTTCTTGAATAACTTTTGATTGGGAAATGATATGGACTTGAGATTTGAAACATAGCCTACTTATACCTACACACACATTATATCCAAAGATGGGAATTTTAGGAGAACATTTTTCTAAGGTTTTTGTAATAATTTCATAAATCATATATTAATTAATTATTGGGTCCAATGACCTCCAATGCCCTCCAAATTTTGATGGGAACTTCTTAGGGTCATCACATGACCCTGGTAAAATTTTCAGCCCAATTGGGACTGATTTAGTTTGGAAATTGGTTAACCTAAGTTGAGTCTAATTAGGTCAAAGTTAGGGTATGGTGCTTACCTTGGGGTATGGTGGTCAAAACTCATCACCATGTAGTGAAAACTTAATAACTGATTTAGGATCACCTAAAGAATCCCCATGAGTGATATGGGGTGGTGTTGAGGTGGTTATGCCCTAGGACACTAGTTTTAGCCCTAGGTGTGCATATAGGACCTTGTGAAGGACATGAGGTCAAATGTTCGTGAGTGGTTATGAAACTTGGTGGATAAGCTTATAGGAGGTAGATAGGCACTGGGTAATTTTATAAGAATTTTAGGAGCCAATATTCCCTTTGAATTAGGGCATAACCCCTTTAGGGAAACTTCTTAAAAGAGACCTTTACATGCCTAAAAAGTCTTGGATGATGATGAAACTTTGGTAGTGCCTTTATAATCATGGTATAGACCTTTGGTAATTTTTGTGAATTTTATTAAATGATTTAATCAGTACCACTTTCACAAGGCACCTGTTTTGATTTAGACTTAAGAAAAATATTTGAGGGTCCAATACTCTTTGATAAATTGTGCAAAATGGTGATAGGACATTACAGGACATTAGGAACCTCTGTGAATTTTTATAGAATTTTTGAAGACTTAAATCAGTAGGCTACTTCACTGTTTATTTAATTTGAGGTTTTCTTAAAGTATTTATTTTGGTGAGAAAATGATTTCCTTAAAATATGAAACTTAGTCAGTAGTCTTTTCTGGTGAATATAAGAGCTTGGTAATTTTCCCATAATTTTAGTGTTGATCCTTTTGGTGGTTTCTTCATAAAACTATGATTTTGGATAGATGATAAATAATTAAATTAGAGAACAATTTCTTACTGTAAAAATATGATATACTATTTTTTATGTTATTAAGTCATCCTGGATTTATCATAATTTTTGGAGAGCCATATCTTAAGATTTACTTACACTTCATGTTCATTTTCCTACTTGGCAAATGTTTGGAGAAATTAAAATAAATACTAAATAATTAAGGAAAATTATGATTCTCTGGATTTAGTCTTATAACATCATGATAGACCCCCAGTAAATAGCTTGGCTCAGTTGGATGAATATTTAGAGTGCCTCTAGTTGTGACCTTCATATAGTTAGTTTGGTCTGCGTATAGTAAAACTGTGGATCTTGGGTAACTAGTGGCCTACTAAGTGAGAATGGCATGTAGTTGGTGTACATGGTCAGCATGCAGAGATTGAGGTCACCAAAGAGGAGTTAGGTATTAAGAGTGCTTGGTGAGTTAAGGGTAAGGTAGTGCTTGGGATTGACGAAGGATCGTCTTTTCCCTAGCGTGTCATAAAACACTTAGGTTTAACTCAAGTGTAATAACAAGGAAGGGGTAATCTTATGGGTAGATACCAACAACACTAAGTGTCTTGAGAAAGGGAACTTTGGGGTGTCATACCATTATAGTTCCTAGTACCGTAACGAGCCCCTTACAGGGTAATCCTCGGGAAGTCCAAGATTAACCATAAATTGTAGGGATAAGATGATGTACAAGATGAACTTAATAACACACACGCACACCCCGTAGTTACGGGAGGTTAGTTGGTTTGGTTTTACGAGCGGTAGGCTCGGTAGTTGTAGCAGTAGATTAATTAGTCTGGTGAGCTTGTGACTCAGTAAGGTTTGTTGTTACGGACGGGTTGGTCCGGCGAGCCGGTGGCTCGGAAGGTTATGGTCACGGGCAGGTTAGCCTGGGGAGCCTATGGCTCAGAGATAGGTAGTAGAACATGTTGCATGTGCATGAAGGTGGTGGGTCTCCAGTATTGGACGTTCGTTCACACCGACGTCAATACGTTGACTCGGCAAGTGTGGAATTTGCACTTAGCCTTAAAAGTCTGGTGGTCCAGCCAGTAAGAGTACGCAGATGCTCCGCGATTTTGCGTTGAGGCATACGATAGGTCTAGGTTAGGTAGTGTGAATACCAACCTAGAGGTGGGCGTGGCCCAACCCACCGCTTCCGTTTGCCACTACGGGAGTATCCTGGGAGTCTAGATAGCTCCAAAAAGGGGGAACTAAAGGTCTATGCGCATAGAGTCGAAGTGGGTGAGTTGCACTTGTATGAACATAGCATAACCGCATACCTTGCCTGTCATAGCATAAACATTGCATTTTAACGCCTACCCCTGTCGTATAAGTCAGTTATGGGACTTCTTATATGATAGGCCTTGCTAAAACGACCCCTTGGTCTATAGGTTTGTATGGGCATTCCTATAAATCAATGGTTACTTTTCTATTACTATTGTCTTTACTTACTGCACTTTACTTATTCTTTACCTGCTCTTACTATGCTCCTTTACTGCTTCAGTTATATATATACACATGTGTAGTGTAGAAACATTTCCTGTACCACTGTCACCTGCTCTTTGTTATACCCCTTGCTGTCCTCCGCTTCATCCTCCAGCACGGTGCCTAGGAGCCATTGGGGGTGGGGTGGGGAACATAAGGCTTAGTCTTTTTGACTAACGGTCGGTGCACCATATCATTTTAGGGGATCGAGGAGACGCAACAACACCAGAGGCCAATGCAGACGGAGGCAGACTGGTGCAGTACAGGAGCACAGGATTCAAGATCGGTGAGTGATTAGGAGTTAGCTTCCGCGAGTGATCTTGTAGTGAGGATATGATGTACAGGGCGTGAGCCCTTTATTATTGTAATATTTTTTATCTTTTTATTCAGTTATATCTGTGGACATTTACCTTTATGGTTTTATTTTTCATGTTGATTATGTGGACTTGTCTTCTTTTATGCACTTTTCTTTGTGATCGATTTGGCCGGCAGGATCGGTGTTTTGTAGTGGTGACCTTCCCGAGTGAAGGGGTCACTGCAAAGAGGCAGTTCTGGTCCTAAGACCCCAGGTTTGAAAAAAAGGGGTCTTACAGCTATATCCTACAAAGACACCTTCATAGCTCTTTTCAGATAATTTGGTAATGTAGTGCTTATTCTTTTCAGCACATAGCATTTACTTCCAAAGATTTTGAAGTAAGCTAGTGTTGGCTTCTTACCCTTAATCAGCTCATAAGAAGTCTTATTATGGTTCTTATTGATGAGTGCTCAATTTTGCACATGACATGCAGTGTTGACTGCCTCAACCCACATGTATTCTGGGAGTGAAGAGTCACTTAGCATGGTCCTGCCAGCTTCAATAAGTGTTCTATTTTTCCTCACAGCCACCCCATTCTGTTTGGGAGTTTTGGGAGAAGAAAACTCTTGTAGGATACCTTCTTCTTCATAGAATTTGGTCATTGACCTAGACTGAAATTCAGTTCCATGATCACTTCTAATTTTGACCACATAACTGTTTACTTCATTCTGAATTTGTTTGACAAAATTCTTGAATGTACTTAGGGTATCAGACTTGTGTTTCAAAAAGTGTTCCCAGGCAAATCTAGAGTGATCATCAATAATAACAAATGTATAAGCCATTCCTCCTAAGCTGTGCACAACCATATGACCAAAGAAGTCCATGCGCAGTAGGTATAAGCACCTAGTGGATTCTTTGTCCTGTATGCTTTTGAATGAAATTCTTGTTTGCTTGCCCATTTGGCATGCATGATAAGGACTCATCTCTAAGCAATCCAGCTTAGGAGAATCCCTTACCAAGTTCTCTGTCATGACTTTCTTGAGAGACTTGTAGTTAATGTGGGCTAGTCTCATATGCTACTTTACACCAGCAGACACCCTTCATTTGCTACAAGACATACAGGCTCATTTTTCCTAATACAAATGAAATTTAAGCAATAAATATTGCCACTCCTAGTGCCTGTTAGGATGGATTCATTCTCAGAATCCTTGATCAGGCACGTATCCTTGTGGAAGGAAACAACATATCCCAAGTCACATAGTTGACTTATGCTTATAAGGTTATGTTGTAACCCTTCGACATAAGCTACTCTTGTGATAGTGATACTACCATTTGTGATCTTACCATAGACCTTGACTACACCTCTATCAGATCCTCAAAATTTAACTTTGGGTCCATCTCCTACAGGTGTAAACTCCTTCAATAGGCTTCTTGTTCTACTCATATGCCTGGAACATCCACTGTCCAAGTACCACAGAAGTCTTGGTGGTTTTTGGACAAACCTCAAGATAACAACACTTCCTTAGGAACCCAGACTCTCTTGGGTCCTAGGTGCTTGTTAGAAAATGATTTAGCAGCCTGCATTTTAATTGTCATGTGGGAATGATTCTGGACAATTGGGTTGAACCAACAGTCTAAGCCAAAATGCCCTACTTTTCCACAACACCAACATTCAAATCTATTGTATCTAGATTTTCTTGCAGTGTTTGGTCTGACTAGGTTAGGTTGTTGCTTGACAGCTAACCTTCCCTTCTTGCAAGCTAAAGGGTTTTCCCCATCATGGCAATTTCTGAAGGCCTTCACTGGAGGATTCTTTTGGGGTGCAGATAATGCACTCTTCCCAAGGAAAGTTTGTCTCTTGCTTAGCCAGGTAGAAGGAAGCTTAAGACTACTCTCTATCTTCTGGCTTTTTTTGCATCCATAGATGCTACTGTGATTATATGAATTTGTGGGTATGATCACTTTTCTAAAGATTGTCTTTCCTTGGGTAGATTTCCCATAGTTTTCACCTTGAGTGTAGCCCAAACCTTGCTTATTTGTTTGTGAAAAGCTATCAATCAAGGGAAGAACTATTTGTAGCTTGGAGTAACTAACCACGATTTTTTTTCCTTTAAGAGCATATCCTCCAGCTCTTTGATTCTAAAATTCTTGCGCTTGATGACTTCAGTCAAAGTGCTAGTGCTCAGTGGAGAGATTGATTATTTGGTTTTCTCTTGAGCTAGCTCAGATACTTTCTCAAGTAGTTCATCTCTCTTGTCACTCAAGGAGATGATCTCTGCAGCTTGTGCCTTATAGAGAGCTTTTGCTTTCTTAAGGGCATCAAGCAAGACACCAAATTTTTCAATATAATCATTGTCAACTTCTCCTACTGTTGTAGAGGAGATGGCATCTGAATCCGTGTTAGAGATGGTAGGAGAGGCTTTCGGAATTACCTGTTTATGATGAGTTTCATCACAACATTCTTCATCTGAGAGAGCCATGGCTGCTATGTGGCTATCTGATTCTGATGAAGAGCATTCCGTGTCATTATCACTGAGTGTCTTCACTTTCTTTGCCACAAAGCTTTTCTCTGACTTCTATTCTTTGAGTGCTTTCTTTCTTCACTCTTTTCTTGTCTTTTGAAAGGACATTCATCAATGACATGTCCAGGTTTTTTGCAGATGTAACAAATAATGTTAGAAGAAATGTGTTTGCTAGATTTAGAGTCATACCTGTCTGATCTGTGTCTCCTCCCAGACTTGTCTTCTCTCCTAGATCTGGAGGGTGAAGTTTCATATCTTCTATTTCCTCTTCTTCTGTTTCTCAACAGTGAGAGATCTTCATCAGAGTGTTCTGGGCTGGAGAGCTTAAGGTCTCTTCCTCTTAGACATAGACAGTCTCCACTGACTTGTGCTTTCTGGAAGCTTCAGCTTTAAAAGCCACTGCCTTTTCTCTATTGTGAGCCTTGGAGTTTTCCTCCACAACCTTTCTGGTATTTAGCTACAACTCATATGATAGGAGCTTGCCATAAAGCTGTCTAGGCTCCATATATAGTTCCCAGATTGCCAACTTCCCTTATTGAACACAACTTCATGTCCCATTCTTTGTTCAAGGATCTCAAGAATTTGTCATTTAGCTCAGTTGGTGAACTCTCTTTCATAGGTTCTGAGCCATTTGACAATCCTGAAGAACTTCTCATAGCAGGTAGCTATGTCATCCTTCTTGTCTTACCTGAAGGATTCATACTCCCGATTCAGGAGAGATTTTCTGTCATCCCTGACTTCTTCAGTTCCTTCCATGTAAACAACCAATGAATCCCACATTTCCTTAGCTGTTTTGCAATGAATTAGATTCTGAAATGTTGAATCAGCAATTGCATTTACAATGATGTTCTTAGCCCTTTTTCTATGGTGACCAAGGCAACTTCATCCTTGGTGAACTGAGATAAGGTCTTAGGTGTAGGAGTTGTTGTTGGATCCACAGGAATGTTCATGGGAATATAGGGTCCCTCTTCCACTGCCAAATAGACTCTAGGGTCTGAGGCTTCCATGTACAACTTAATTCTCTCTTTCCAGATAGGGAAGTTTTCCTTGGTGCAGATGGGCAGCTTCATTGAGCTCATTTCCTTATGATGCTCCCCAGCCATTGACCTAGCACAACTGATGGCGCAAATCTCACACACCGCTATAGGCGGTAGCTCGACTGCGACACGAAACGGCAGTGTACCGATCGTTCAAGTAATATAAAATGGGAATTAATCTCCAAGTATCGATCTCTTGAGGAACACAGTAAGGTGGAGTTAACGTTCGAGGAAGGACTTGAGATTGAAGTCCTAAACGTCGGATGGAATGCGGGGGAGTTGGGTTGGCTTTTGGAAAACAAAATAAAAGCTATCAACTACTCCTATGCAATGCCACTATGCAATGCTTCGCACGGTGGGATGGAAAGTAGCAGGCCTTGAGCGCGCTGCGTCGCAAGGGCGGATGGACGAGTAGGCTAACGGATCGAACTATGCAGGCCTTGAGCGCGCTGCTTCGTTAGGCGGGATGGAATACACGGGCCGCGATGCCACGCTTCGATAGGCGGATGGGCGAGTAGGCTAACGGAATGAGGGTCGCAAGCACCTCTTCGCAAAGCACACCACTAACAATTGTTAGGGCGGCGCAACACAACGAACAATCCACACCACGGGGCACACCTCAAATGAAAATATAACAAGATTACTCAATCACATAGACATGATTTCATACTAATGTTAACAAGTGAAAATATACTTCATCAAAATGTTGGTTCTAGCTACATACACATCAATAAGAAGAGAACAAGGCAAGAAATCGACCGAATCCGAAGGCTCGTTGGAGATTCGCGGTTGGAATCGCCGGGTTGTCAATCCGCGTCCAAGCTCGGTCCGCAACTACGTCCGGGGTAGAGAGAGCTGTCACGACTCTCCAATGGACCCGTCTTCTTCGTGTCACGATCCGGTAGAGGTTGCAAACTTCCTCTTGCTCGATGGAGATGGCGGCTAGATCTCTCTTTGAAGCACTTGGATGAAGGAGGAGGCCGAGAGGAAACTCCGGCTCAAGATTGGCGTGAAGAGCAAGCCCGGAGCACCTCCATATGGTGGGCGACGGTGGAGGGGCGAATCTGGACGAACTGGAGCAGAAAACGGCGGAATACGGCGGGGGTTTGACCTAAAATCGCGAGCAGCGGAATTTATAGGCGCTGGAATTAAACAGTGCGCACGGTCAGTGGCGCACGACCAGTGGTCGTGCGCACTAGAATTCGGTGATCGTGCGCTCTGCCTGGACGGAACCTGCAAAGACAGAAATTATAAAATACAATGTTCGCACGACCGGTGGCGCACGACCGGTGGTCGTGCGCACTATCGTAGGTGGTCGTGCGCATTAGACGAAACAGAACTCAGGAATTTAATGACAAGTGCACACGAACAGTGGCGCACGACCGGTGGTCGTGCGCACTGGCGTAGATGGTCGTGCGGACTACACCAAACAGAACTCATAAAAAGGGTTAAGTGCACACGATCAGTGGCGCACGACCAGTGGTCGTGCGCAATAGAACCAGTGATCGTGCGCAGTGTTCCTGTGCAGAATTGCACCGGAAGCACCTGCACGACTCCTGTTCTAGCATACAACCACGAATCCAGCTACTGAAAGTGGCACCTAACAGTGCATGAAAACAACTAATGAAGATAAACATGAAAACACACCAAAATGGGCCTAGAAGTGCACCTAGCATAGACTGATCAATATGAACTATAACAGGGCTAAAGTGCGGTGAAATGACTAAATAAATGGCCCAGATGAGTCCGTAAAAGTGTATATGATCAGGACTCATCACACCCCCAGACTTAACTGTTTGCGCGTCCCGAGCAAACAAATTCTAAGCGAACGGGGAAAGAAAAGTAGATGGCTTAAAACTACAATATAGAGTACCATGCGAAGTCGCATGCTCACGTGCATAAGAAGAATAGTAGAGAAGATTTCTGATTATATAAACAGTCTATATATTTCTAAAAGAGTAAAAGCATATTACAACTACTCAAACTGGTGAACAACGGTGAATCATTCGGTCATGCATACGGAGAAAGTAAACTAAACGCTGAGACGAGCATTGCTCAAGATCGGGATGCGGGAAAAACTCCACTGAAATCCATCAGTGTCGGTGACCATAAGCTTGCCCGGTCACATTCTCTCCACGACACTGGTTTGACTCAAATGCGTGAATCAATAGGACTTTAGGTTTTAAATGGGGCTTGGGTTTAGGTGAGGATAAACAAAGATAAAAACGACGGCTCAAGCACTAAACCCAAATGAGCTAATGCAGGAAACTATCCTCATTCACCACACAAACACGCGGGTACACAACACCCCCAGACTTGAACTTAACAGCATGGGTGCGTGCACCGCCTACTCCCAAACATAAATCTATACATAAATTTTTCACTAAAGCTCATCTTTTCCTTTTCTTTTCACTTCTCTTCTTTTTCTCATTTTCTTTTCTTTTCTTATCATTTTCAGCAAATAAACAAAAGGACACATCCACATCTTCACAAACATATCACAACATCAACACCCCAACCCATGAAAATAATAAACAGCTAAAGCTCAGATTTGGGCGTGCGACTAGGATTGACTTTTAGGCTTTGGTGAAATAAAAGTGGGGCTGAATCAAAGAACGGGTAGGCACAACGGGGCTAGCGAGGATATAGCGGTAGGGATAGGCACAAAGGCTCAACCGGGCCAAAATGATGGCCTATATCATATTCAAACAATTGACTAACCGAATACCCATGCTTCAAGAATCGCTTGGGGCAAGTTCTAGCCACCGAGAAAGATTCTCCTTTCTCCCGACTCAAGCAATACGAATCTAGCGATCGTTTACACACATCCCTATGCTACCGTTTGATTCCACCGGATTCACCATTTGAGTAGAGTAAACAACATTTACACTAATAGAGAAAAATATAAAACCATAGTATAAAGAGAAGTCTAATCTACACAAATTCCTATGCAACCGAGCACTCGACTAGGAGCACTACTAGAGTCAACATTTTACTCTACTACATAGTCTTAAGCCATCACCTAGACTTTCCCAAATAAGTAGAAGAATTAAATTCACAACAGAGCAAGCAAACAGATGAGTACGCGCTCAAGTGGGTGATGTGGTGTGCAATGAAAATGAACAACAATTTAAAAGAAATCTTCTAGTATGCAGTGCACTAGTGCATGTGAGTGGGTAAACAAAACTACTCTCCCCCAGACTTAAACTAAACAATCCACAGAATATATGACATGAAAATCAGAAAAAGCTAGGGAAAGAGAGTACCCAGTGCTCAGAAATGAGCACACCAGAAGATTGGCGTTTAAATCACGACTAAGCTGCAGCATCCGCCATCTAGAAGAAGTACCTGCAGGGGTCAGCTCCGCAAAAACAAAAGACAAAAGAAAACTTGAAAAGAAAGTACTACTAACTAAACATGATTAGAAGAAATAAAAATGCAGAAAAGAAAGATAACTACTGGGGTTATTGTCATCCCAGCACGACTTATTCAGATTTTGTACAGTTCTAGCTTATAGGCCTATGAAAAGAAAAGTGCACAGGTAACTGTTCTAATATGCGCATCGGTAACGGGTACCGATACGGAGACAGAACAGTCACCCCTCTACCTAAATATAGATACCTGCTCCTCACAGGTAGAGGGTAGAGAATGTAAGAAAAGGAGGAGGCCTGGTCCTCACTCATCTCACAAAACACATCCTTGCCTAGCAAGGTATCGTCAACAGGGAGGCAGCAGGAGGAAAAGGCAATGAGTGGAGCTTCCTCTACGGAGGGGGGATCAACCTCCTCACATGAGAAGATGCTCACATCATTGACTTGAGCATCATGCTCCAAGTCCTCCTGATGTACCTGTGAAGACTCAACCTGCACAGGCTCAGATGAAGAAGGGGGGGTCAGGAAATAAAAGAGAAGAATGACATAAATAATCAAAAATCGGGGGAGTGGTCCCGGTCTCACTCCCATTAGGTTGGGGAAGTAAAATAATGTTTGCATTGTCATCAATGCTATAAGATTCGGCGGGATCAACGGTGGCCAGGCTTAGGATTTGGACTTCCTCCACCGGTGCTGAGGAAAATTCCTCTTCACCTAGAAGGTTGTCCTCCTCCATATGAATAGGCACAACACTCAGATCAACCGCCTCCTCCTGCAACACATCATCAACAATGTTGTCTGAGACGAGTGTAGTATGCACAACGGGGAGAGGAATAGTGCTCAGATAAAAGTCGAGCACCGATTCCTCACAAAGAATCGAATCCACTAGAGGTGGTGGATGCACTGGGAGAATGGGCTCAACAATGTCGGTGCATAGATCAGCCGCACATCCGGTGACCGTGTCCATGCCATACCCTTCAAGATGTGAAGGTGGCAAAGACACAAAACTGGATGTTGAAGGTGTGCCGCCAGAGTTAGGATTCGGGACGATCCGGATATCCGGCTCATCATCCTCATCCAATTGGCGACGAAAAGCAGCACAATCCTTCAGGGCATGATCTGTGCTCCGACAAAACTGGCACTGCCTAGCGGGCTTCTTTGGCACAGCGGGGGCTGGAGCCGAAAAGAAGTATGATGGTAAAGGCTCAGCAGAGTAGCCATAAGACTTACGCGCACCATATGGAGTACCAGACGAAGTCGGTGCTCCATATGCTGGGCTATAAGAATTATGCCTACTATTCTCCGTAGGGCATTCATCACTAGAGTGGGAGGTAGCTCCACACCAACGGCAACGGAAATTCAGATGTGCCCACATAGTGTAAAGATAATACGATTCAAAATAAAAATGCTATTGTGCAAATACTACACCTAACAATAATTACTAAAGCAACCTAATTAAAACAAGAAAATGGAATAAAGAGAAATAAAACAAAGAAATGCAATTTACAAATGGAAGGGCTTCTCTCTCAAATTCTCCCTCTCCAGAAAACTCACACGACTGTGTTCCCCGGCAACGGCGCCAAAAACTTGATGACGCAAATCTCACACACCGCTATAGGCGGTAGCTCGACTGCGACACGAAACGGCAGTGTACCGATCGTTCAAGTAATATAAAATGGGAATGAATCCTCAAGTATCGATCTCTTGAGGAACACAGTAAGGTGGAGTTAACGTTCGAGGAAGGACTTGAGATTGAAGTCCTAAACGTCGGATGGAATGCGGGGGAGTTGGGTTGGCTTTTGGAAAACAAAATAAAAGCTATCAACTACTCCTATGCAATGCCGCTATGCAATGCTTCGCACGGTGGGATGGAAACTAGGCAGGCCTTGAGCGCGCTGCGTCGCAAGGGCGGATGGACGAGTAGGCTAACGGATCGAACTATGCAGGCCTTGAGCGCGCTGCTTCGTTAGGCGGGATGGAATACACGGGCCGCGATGCCACGCTTCGGTAGGCAGATGCGAGTAGGCTAACGGAATGAGGGTCGCAAGCACCTCTTCGCAAAGCACACCACTAACAATTGTTAGGGCGGCGCAACACAACGAACAATCCACACCACGGGGCACACCTCAAATGAAAATATAACAAGATTACTCAATCACATAGACATGATTTCATACTAATGTTAACAAGTGAAAATATACTTCATCAAAATGTTGGTTCTAGCTACATACACATCAATAAGAAGAGAACAAGGCAAGAAATCGACCGAATCCGAAGGCTCGTTGGAGATTCGCGGTTGGAATCGCCGGGTTGTCAATCCGCGTCCAAGCTCAGTCCGTAACTACATCCGGGGTAGAGAGAGCTGTCACGACTCTCCAATGGACCCGTCTTCTTCGTGTCACGATCCGGTAGAGGTTGCAAACTTCCTCTTGCTCGATGGAGATGTCGGCTAGATCTCTCTTTGAAGCACTTGGATGAAGGAGGAGGCCGAGAGGAAACTCCGGCTCAAGATTGGCGTGAAGAGCAAGCCCGAAGCACCTCCATATGGTGGGCGACGGTGGAGGGGCGAATCTGGACGAACTGGAGCAGAAAACGGCGGAATACGGCGGGGGTTTGACCTAAAATCGCGAGCAGCGGAATTTATAGGCGCTGGAATTAAACAGTGCGCACGGTCAGTGGCGCACGACCAGTGGTCGTGCGCACTAGAATTCGGTGATCGTGCGCTCTGCCTGGACGGAACCTGCAAAGATAGAAATTATAAAATACAATGTTCGCACGACCGGTGGCGCACGACCGGTGGTCGTGCGCACTATCGTAGGTGGTCGTGCGCATTAGACGAAACAGAACTCAGGAATTTAATGACAAGTGCGCACGAACAGTGGCGCACGACCGGTGGTCGTGCGCACTGGCGTAGATGGTCGTGCGCACTACACCAAACAGAACTCATAAAAAGGGTTAAGTGCACACGATCAGTGGCGCACGACCAGTGGTCGTGCGCAATAGAACCAGTGATCGTGCGCAGTGTTCCTGTGCAGAATTGCACCGGAAGCACCTGCACGACTCCTGTTCTAGCATACAACCACGAATCCAGCTACTGAAAGTGGCACCTAACAGTGCATGAAAACAACTAATGAAGATAAACATGAAAACACACCAAAATGGGCCTAGAAGTGCACCTAGCATAGACTGATCAATATGAACTATAACAGGGCTAAAGTGCGGTGAAATGACTAAATAAATGGCCCAGATGAGTCCGTAAAAGTGTATATGATCAGGACTCATCAACAACCCACTAAATTTGAAGATCTTGTTCTAAGCTATTAAGCCTTTGAACTAAACCTAGCTCTGATACCAATTGAAAGATATGAGTTCTCTATAAACTACACCTAGAGGGGGGGGGGGGGGGGGTTATTATGTGTTTTCAGTATTATTTGCTACTTTAAAGTTTGACTATCACATCATAAAAGCAATCACAAAAAACACACAAGATTTATAGTGGTTCCCTACAAGACAATATGTCTAGAGGTAGTCCAGTGTCCCTCCCACCTATCTAGCAATGAGCTATACTAGGAAACTTCTTCAACTCAGATCTTTTCTCAATAAACATATCTTACAACTCAGGTTCACACTGAACCCTACCAAGCTCAAACTTTATAAGTCTTACAATAACTCAGATCTTCAACAAGATCCTACCAAACTCAGGCTCACTAAGAACCCTACCAACTCAGATCTATCACAAGATCCTACCAGCTGAGGCTCACAAAAAACCCTACAAAGTAAAACAGAAAGGTTGTTGTAGAAGAAAAGACTTCAGGATGAAAGCTTTGAACAACATGTCTTCTTCTTCTTCTTGTAACAATAAGCCCAGAGATCTTGTGGATTAATGAACCTTTCTTTAGAATCTTCTCTACACCTTCACAACACAACAGTAGTGAGGTCTTCTTCTTGTTGATTATTTTCTTTCTCTTCTGTAAGTATGTATGAGAATAAACTTGAGAGAGAAATACTGAGCAAGCGTACCCTGTAGATAGAAAATGTCTCCTTTTATATTGCTCTGCAATTTTGCATAAAACCCCTTGTTGATTATTCCATAATCAATTTTCCCATTTAAAATGTCTTGCAGAATTGGCAATATTTCATCATAATGACTGGCCACACTTGGAACTTGCAGAATATAGTAATAATAAATTTCTTCATTAAATACTGTGCAACGACTATATTCTGTAGAGAATATATCATTTATTACTCCTTGATTTGTGCGCAAGATCGGCGGCGTGCACATTCCCTGAATATCAATTTCTAAGAACGTCTGCGGATTAAATGTAGTTATGCAACTATCAAGATGATAATATTCCTTCAAGACGATATCGTCTTGATCAATGTAAACGACAAATATTCTTCTCGTCGTTATCGTTGACATACTTCCATCTTCACGACTCTACTTGATATCTCAACGATATTACTTCTCCTAGACGATATCGTCGAGATGTTTCTTTTAATAAGACTTAAGACTTATTCATCAGGCAGACAGTCTTTCTTCAAGACGATATCATCTTGATCTTCTAGACGATATATGGTCTTCAAACCGATGTTTGACTTCATGAATCTTTCTTCATGACTTAATGAGTCAAGTCATTAATCTTCAAGGCTATACCTCTTCTTCAAGATGATATCATCGAGACATCTGAACTTAGCTGTATCAACGATAAGCTTTCTTCAACCTTCAATACTATACATATTCTTCAAGACGCTATCGTTGAGATATCTGAACTTAGCTTTATCAATGATATGCTTTCTTCAAGACTATACATTTCCTTCAAGATGATATCGTCGAGATATCTAAACTTAGCTTTATCAATGATAAGCTTTCTTCAAGACTATACATTTCCATCAAGATGATATCGTCGAGATATCTGAACTTAACTTTATCAAAGATAAGCTTTCTTTAAGATGATATCGTCGGAACTTTCTCGACGATATGATTCCTTTTTCAACGATTCTTCTACTGATTCTTGAGACAATATTTTACTTAGTTAATTCTCATTACCATTCTTGTCTAGATACTAGTAATGTAGTTTTGATGCATCTGTCACAACATGAAGTTAAACATGACATAAAAAACAACTTAGCTTATCTATACTTGTGTTCCTTCTTCAGATCTAGAGACATTGAAGGCATAATACCCAATATGTCCAACATCTTTATGGGGTCTAGTAGGATTAGGGATGTTACAAGCACATCTCCAACCATGATCTGATTTTCTTCTCTTTAGAGGCTGGACCCAAACAAACTCCCCCTCCAGACCATAAAGTTGATTTCTCCTACTTGGCACCTTCAAGTGGATATCATGACGATCAGCAACTGGCACAACTCGTGCTTCTCCCTTGGCACGACCTTCATCATCATGTACGAAGGATTTTCATCAGTGTGTACTTTCTCCACCTTTAACAACTTCTCCTCGATAGCATCCTATATCCAATGATACGTCACATCAATATGCTTCGTCTTGGAGTGGTAAGCGAGGTTTTTGGCCAGACAAATAGAGTTTTGACTGTCACTATAAATAGTGAACACTTCTTACTGGAGTCCAAGTTCAAACATGAACATCTTCATCCACAAGATCTCCTTTGATGCTTACATCAGCGCTATGTATTCTGCCTCCATCATCGACAGTGCCACACACTTCTGCAACCTTGACTGCCATGACATAACTCCCCTGCATAAATGACATCAAATCCAGATGTGGACCTTCGAGAATCAACATCTCTTGACATATCTGAGTCAGATTACCCAACCAACATTGACGACTCTCTACCAAAATGCAAACATAGGCATGTGGTACCTATGAGACATCAGAGTATCCACTTCACAGTATCCCAATGGATCATCCTTGGATTTGCCAGATATCTGCTCACTACCCCCACTGCATAAGCTATGTCTGGCCTCGTGTAGACTATAACATACATCAAAATCCCCACTACAGATGCATTGGGGATCTGGCTCATCTCCTCCACATCCTTCTTAGATTAAGGACACTGAGAGCTTGATAGCTTGAACTGTCCACCCAACAGAGTAACAACCACCTTTTCCTTCTCCATCCTAAACCTCTTCAGTACCTTCTCTACGTACTCAGCCTGAGATAGCCACAACAAACCTACATTCCAATCCCTGGTGATCTCATCCCAAGGATCTTCTTTGCTGGTCCCAAGTCCTTCATTTCAAGGGACTCACTAAGCTTTTTCTTCACCTCAACAATGCTGGCCTTGTCATCACCGACAATCAACATGTCATCTACGTACAGCAGCAGAATAGTAAGAGTCTTCTCAATCTTCTTCACATAGACACAATGATCAGCCCTAGTCCTTTGGAACTTGCTCTTCAACATAAAGGAGTTAAATTTCTTGTACCACTACTTGGGTGCCTGCTTCAACTCATATAGACTCTTCTTGAGTTGGCAGACCAAATGCTCCTTCCCCTTAGCTTCAAAGCCTTTAGTCTACTCCATGTACAACTCCTCCTCCAAGTCTCCATGCAGAAATGCCGTCTTGACATCCATCTGCTCAACTTTAAGATTTCTAAAGGCAGCCAACCCCAATACCAGTCTTATAGAAGACATTTTTACCACTGGTGAAAATATATCATCAAAATCTACACCATGTATTTTATTGAACCCTTTGACTACCAATCTTGCTTTGTACCTAGGTCGGGAAAGGCTTTCAACAATCTTCAACTTGAAGACCCATTTGTTCATCAAAGCTTTCCTCCACTTTGGTAGTCTGTTCAAATCATAGGTCTCATTCTTCTAGAGAGAGTCTAATTCCTCCTCCATAGCTGCTACCCAAGACCCTATGTCTTCAGCCCTCTGAGCCTCCTCAAATGACTCAGGTTCACCACCATCGGTAAGCAAAATATAATCTTGCGGTGGATACCTGGTGTTGGGCCTCCATGATCTGTCAGATCTCCTGAGGGGCACCTCCACCATCGGTGGAACATCAACAGGAAACACTCTGCCTCCATCCAGAATCTCCTCCTGATCTGGAATCTGGATATCCTCTTCATCAGCATGCCCTTCATTAGCACCAACATTCTTTGGTTCAAGATCAACATCAAAGCTTTCCACAACCTGTGGATACTATGGCTCAGCAACACTCTGCTCACCAATAATCTGGTCTTTTATGAAGACCACATCCTTGCTTCTGAAGATCTTCTTCTTCACTGGATCCCAAAGTCAATAACCAAACTCTTCATGCGGGAATCCCAGCAAGATGCACTCCCGGGACTTCTCATCAAGCTTAAATCTATCCTCCTTGGGGATATAGACATAAGTACTGCAATCGAACACCCGCACATGTCCATATGACAACTCCTTCCCAGACCAAACACACTCTGGGATGTCTCCATACAAAGGTGTAGAGGGGGACAGATTGATCAAATGTACTGCAGTTTGTATGACCTTTACCAAGAACTGCTTGCCAATACCTGCTTGAGAGATCATGCACCTGATCTTCTCCACAATCGTCTTATTCATCCTCTCCGCCAACATATTCTGTTGTGGTATCCTCGGGACTTTATTCTCATGCATGATGCCATGCACCCTGTAGTAGGCATCGAAATCACCAATGTATTCACCCCCATTATCAAATCTTACCCGCTTGATCTGCTTCCCAATCATCTTGCATAATAGCCCAACGGTCTGATACAAAACCTTGATCAGATTTAGGAAGATATGGAGCGGACCAATGTCGTCACCTACCGTTGTCCCAAATATAAATAAGAATGTCCAATCAGACACTTAGGGATTAACCTGGCTCTGATACCACTTGTTGGGATATAAAAAAACTGAGAAATCTAGATACACTGGAAGATAATTAAACGCAGCAAACACACACAAAAATAAACATGACCAGAGAACAATAGATTTTTTGTGGAAACCCTCTCTAAAGCTATGAGGTAAAAACCACTGGGCGGGGCACAAAAATATTCCACTATCAAACAATAAAGATTACAACAATATAATCTTGGTTTGCCCAACCTAGAAAGCCCTTTGGATTCACAAATTGAATCCCCTCTCAACCCACGGTGAAAATAACTTCTCTTCAAGAAAGGAAACAAAAGAGTTCAAATCTCTCCGCAAGCACCAACGGCAAAGGAAGACAAGACTGAGCAAAAACTCCTTATAGCGAATACGAAGAACACTGATGGTGAGAAACTATTCTGTTGGAACATGGTCTTCCGCATTTCCTAGGTTTGAGAATAACAAATCCTATGTGTATTTGATCTTGTGTGTTTAAGTGTGCAGGAAACAAAGCCATATGAATCAAGGATAACATAAGAAGGTTGCCCTCAAAGTTTGAAGCCAAAATTCCAGCATGGTCACTAGCACCGGCGGTAGCCACTAGCACATGCGCTAGCTCTGATTATAACAATTTTGGGAGGCAAGTATAAAAGGCGATAGCGCCTTGCGGTAGTGGCTAGCGCAGGCGGTAGCGCAAAGAACAAGAGGAATTTCGGTAATATTTCCTTGGAATGAAAGATACGCACACGCAGATTATTGCCTAAACAGGGATAACACCGGTGGTAGCGATAGTGTAGGCGCTACCTCCAAGGCTATAAAAGGACCCCTTGGCTCCGTCTTCATCATCCTCTCCTACCCCTAAATTCCAGAGCTTTGTGCCACATCATATAGAGGAAATTTTAGAGAGACACTCCCACAAATCCATGAAGGCTTAAGGAGGTCCGTGGAGAAGATTTCAACATGCATCATCATCGTGATGAAAGACTGAATCGACTATAATCATACTCTGCGGGTCTTCGTCTACTTCTTCAAGAGATCCACACAGAGGAACTTTTTCAGATTATTGTTGTATTTCCTCTCTTTACTCTTGTAGTGAATTCTCCTCGTGTTGGCGACTAGGTCTGGGTAGGACTTAGGGCAGATATTCGCCTTGTGTTGGCGACTAGGTCTAGGGTATAGATCTAGGTGGTGCTCGAGGCCATATCCAGGGAAGGATTGGCTAGAGTGGCTTGAGGCTGTATCCAGGGAAGGATAGGCTAAAGCCACCGGTTCATGGGGATACGAGTCGAGATAGAAAATAAAAAAATCTATTTAATATTCACCTTCGATTTTTAGCGTTATAAGAAGTCATGTTTTGTAATCTTATATTTCATATCAATAAATTCATGTCTCTATTTTATTTCACTTGATTTGTTTTGGTTTTGCACTATTTTGACCTCTTATTATTTCAAGTATTTCAAAATATAACATAAGTTTTTAAAACCCTTATTCACCCCCCCCCCCCCCTCTAAGGGCGCCTACAAATCCAACAAGTGGTATCAGAGGGAGGTTATTCCAAAATGGTCTAACAATCGGGAATAATGGCGTCTCATGATCTCGCTTCTATTAGTGGGGAAATTTTTATGATGAAGAAAAATCTCTTGCACCACCTTTATTCGAAGCGAGAAATTATAAAGGGTGGAAATTTTTAATGGAAAAATTTATTAAAACTTTAGAGAAAGTGAAGATTAGCGGGTAGCTCAGCCCCGAGGACCAGAAGAGGATCCTGGCCTGCGTCTAGGAGAACGTGGATGTCTTCGCTTGGAGCGCGGTGGAAATGCAAGGGATAGATGCGAATGTAGCATGCCATCGCCTTAACCTTGACCCCGACACTCTCCCCATCCGGTAGAAGAAGAGATCAATTGCTGACAAGCTGGTGGAGCCTATTCAGGAGGAGGTGAACAAGATCCTCAAAGCAGGTTTTGTAACAGAGATCCAGTACCCAGGCTGGGTCTCCAACGTGGTAATGGTAAAGAAGGGGGATGGAAAGCGGAGGATGCGTGTGGACTTCTCTTTATTAAATAAATTTTGCCCTAAAGATTGCTAACCCTTGCCTCGAAATGATGCACTAGTTGACTCAGCCGTCGGTTTTTCTCAAATGAGTTTTTTAGATGCCTTTTCAGGTTATCATCAGATTCACATGCCCCCTGACGTTAGGGATGTTTTATTTATCACTGATGACGGGTGTTATTGCTACAAGATGATGCCTTTTGAGCTGAAGAATGTGGGAGAAACCTACCAGCGGATGATGGATAAGCTGTTTCGTGAGCCGAAGGGGAGGAATCTAGAGGTCTACGTGGATGAACTCATGATCAAGAGTCGGGACCTCGAGTCTCATCTCCGGGACCTGAAAGAGACCTTCGACACCTTGAGAAAATTCAAGATGAGACTAAACCCCCAAAAGTGTGTTTTGGGGGCTAGTAAGGGCAAGTTCTTGGGTCATCTAATCAACCCCGCTGGGGTAGAGCCTAACCCTGATAAGATGAGAGCAATAATGTAGTTAGGATCGCCAAGGAGTGCAAAGGAAGTCTAGTGCCTCACTGGGAAGTTGGCCGGGCTAAGCAGGTTCCTCTCCAGGGCAGGGGAGAAATGCTCATCCTTCTTCAAGGCGCTACGAGGAAACTAGAAGATTGAGTGGGCCCCAGAATGTGAGGGGGAGTTCCGAGCGCTAAAAGAGCAATTAACCCAAGCCCCGCTGCTCTAGGGGCCGAGGCAGGGTGAGGACCTATCCCTCTACCTAGTGGTAGGGGCCGAGGCAGTAAGTTTGGTTTTGGTCTGGGAGGAAGGAAGGAAGCAACTCCCAATCAACTACACTAGTAGGGTGCTGAGGAAGGCAGAGCTCAGGTATCCCATCCTAGAGAAGCTGTCCTTCTCCCTGGTGGTGTCGGCCCGAAAGCTCCGACCATACTTTCAAGCGCATTCTAATAAGGTGGTGACCGACCACCCCTTTCGCAACATCATGGAAAGGGTAGTGCACTCAGGGAATTTGGCCTAATGGTCGGTGGAGCTAAGCGAATTCACATCTCGTTTGTCCCTAGGCTTTCTATAAAGGCACAAACGGTGACGAATTTCTTGGCCGACTATGTAACCTAGGTAGAAGAGCTCAAACCATCCCACTTAGTCGTACGGAAGATGTTGGTTGATGGGGGAATCGGGGAAGCTTTCCTCCGGGGGATGGGTAATTTTAGTAAGCCCGAAAGGGACGAGGATCGAACAAGCATTAAGATCCATTTCTCACTCTGTTGGAACAACCCTATTTGTGATTTGGGCTAGGATCACTATATGTTTTCACTAAGGACAAGTTGAACCCAATGTATAGTTTATGGGTCAAGAGTTTAGGAAGAAATTTGGCTGTTAGATTAGCTAGAACTTAAGGAAATATTTAAGTTCCCAGCGTTCGACAAATGGCTATCGGCGCTCGACAGATGGCTGCCAGCGCTCGACCGATTCCAGCCAGCGCTCGACAGAATCCAGCCAGCGCTCGACAGATTTCAGCCAGCGCTCGACAGTTTCCAACCAGAGCTCGACAAATTCTTTACTGAAGCTCAGATCGACAAATACAGATTCTAGATTAATTAATACTTAAAGATTAGTTATATATCAGTTCTCTGAACACAGATCGATGAAGGCAATGACTCTTTCCAATCAGATCAAGTAAGGAAACATATTTCTTTATTATTTAAGTTATAGCCGTTGACACTTCCAGCAGAAAAGGACAAATCGTGAAAAAAGGAAAGAGATTACGGCGTGCAGCTGTACTGTTCCCAGAATATCTTATAAGATATAATATATCCTTTAATATAAGGGATTTGCATTTAATGTCTGTCAGAGATTCAAAAGAAAATAAGGCAGAAGATATTACAGAATAATTTTACACCAGGCTTACTCGACAGATGATATACATAACATTATTTTCAAATTGGAGTATAGGTTTTCAGAACAAGAAAAAGAAAGAAAGAAAAAAAGGAGACAAGAAGAACATATAGCTAACAGATCTTCTTCCTCCTTATCAAGCAGCAACACATAATTTCTGAGAACCTCTTCAACACCATCTCAATATTTCTGCTGCAAGAATCAAGAAAGAAAGAAGAAGAAGAACAAACACAGACAGAGGAAATAATTTTCAGTCTACTTCTTTCTCAAAGCAGCACCTTCATTCAACTGAGAACATCTTCATCAACAATACTCTCTCAGTCTTTGCTGCAAGCCCAGATCTTCAAAAGAGCAACAACAACCTGAGAAGCACTCTTGCCTTTCAATTTTATCTGCTACAGGAAGATCAAATTTCTCAAAGAAAAGCTCCAGCAACATCAATATCAAACAAATTCATATCAGACAGAGGAGCATTTCAACATCAAATCCACTAGAGTCTTCTCTCAGCATCTTGACAGAGAAGAACACTATAATCTCTTTCTCACCTCTCTTGTACAGGGTTAATACTCCCTTCAAAAGTGTAACTCACTGGTGGCAAGACACCTTATCAAAAAAATCCTTGTGTGGTTTTTAAGCACCTTATCAAAAGCTTATCGGTGATTTGGGCACCTGATCAAACTCCCATTGGTGTGTGGACACCTTATAAAAAATCCCTTGGTGTGAGGGCACCTGATCAAACCTCCTAGTAGATCCTACCAAGTGTGGTAGAAGAGTAGACGTACCCAGGTTATTGGGGAACTACTATAAAATTCCTTGTGTCTTCTCTGCTGTGAATTTCTGTGTTTTGTTGTTGTGCTGATTTTATTACTTGTTTTTACTTAGTTTTTATTACTCACTCTCATATACACATATATATATCACTATTTTTAATTCCGCTATAAAACTAAGGAAAAAGTTTTTAAACTCTATTCACCCCCCTCTAGAGTTAATTTAAGATCTAACCTCCACTTTCAATTGGTATCAGAGGGCTGTTGATCTTATTACAGGCTAACACATGGATCACAAAGATCAATTAGATCTTAAATTATCTTAGAGTTTTTATTGTTTTTATTTTCTGTTAAAAACTCATGGCACAAAACAAGGAGTATTTAAGCACAAGACCTCCTATGTGCAATCTCAGTAAGTTTGCACTGTGGAAAGCAAGGATTAGGCTTTATATGAACTCAATTGATGAAGAAATCTTCAATGTAATTTTGACAGGACCTCCAACACCTACAGCAGCAGCAAGTATTGGAACCACAACAAACAACACTGCTGTCCCACCTCCTGCATGGACTGAAGCTCAGAAAAAGCAAAGAAGTGCTGACGCAAAAGCCATGAATATTCTGGCTCAAACTATGTCTGATGACATCTTTCAGAAAGTGGTGGACTGCACCTCAGCTAGAGAGATTTGGATCTCACTAAATAATATGGTTGCAGGTTCTGCAGATGAAAGGAAAGACAGAAGATCACACTTGATCTCTCAGTATGAAAACTTCAAGAAAGGAGAAACAGAATCAGTTGCAGATATGCACACTAGATTAAGTGTAATCATAAGTGAACTCAGAACATTGGATAAGGAAATATCATTAACTGTGATCAATGACAAAATCCTAATGTGCTTCCCCAGCACTTGGGACTCTAGGATCTGGCCTATCAAGGAAGCCAGAAGTCTTAATGAGATAACTACTGAGACACTGCTAGGAAAGCTCAAATCCTATGAGCAACTCATCAAAACAAGGGAAGCTGAACAAGTCAGCACCTCCTCTTCAACAAAGAAGGACAGGAATATTGCCTTCAAAGCTACATAAGAAGAAGGAAAGACTCCTGACAATGAGGAGTTCATGAGTCTGTTTGCCAAAAGATTCTACAAGATGGTAAGAAAAGACTTCAGGAAAAAGTCATCCAGAAGCCATGAAAAGCCAAGGTATGACAAAAATAATTCTAAAGAAATTATTTGCTATGGTTGCAGGAAACCTGGACATATTGCACCAGACTGTCCAGAAAACCAGAAGAAAGAAAAGAAAAAGGACAAAGAAGAGAAAAGAAACTCCAACAAATCTTCCTCTCACAAACACAAAAAGAAGGGAAGAGGATTTGTAGCAGAATCTTGGAGTGAAACTGAATTAGAATCATCATCCAGCTCGTCAGATGATGAAGAAGAAACAAAAGAGAATGATCAGTGCCTGGTGGCAATTTATGACTCAGACAGTGAGTCAGGAAATGCTTCTTCATCCAGTGATGATGAAGACTATGAAGAAGAGAAGAACTTTTGCAAGATGGCAATCAATGCCTCAGCCAACAATTCGGATGAAGAGGAATCAGAATCAGAAGCAGAAACTGATGCAGATCAGGTAATATCTGTTGAATTTTTGAAGTGGTGTGGAGGAGACCGGGCGGTCTGGTTTGGGAGACCGCGGAGACCGCGCGGCTTGTGTAGGTTATCTGCCGGTCTGGCTCTGCCGAGTTGTCCTGGCGGTCTGCTGGTTGTTCCGTTCTGTTCTTGGTAGTTGCGGGTTGTTCCCAAGTAGGTCTGCTGGTTTGCCTGGCTTCCTTGTTGGAAGACCGGGCGGGTTGTTACTATATGACCGTCTACCCGGGCGGTCTTTCATGGCGATCTGGCGACTTGTTTGAAGTCGTCCAGATAGTTCTTGCTTGCTCCTGGTGATCTAAGGAAGGAGCATTATTGAGACCGCATGGCTTGTGCGCGGTCTCGTGTTCGCACGATCTGTGCGCGATCTTGTCTGCTGATCTGCGTCTTGGTCGGGTGATCGTCCAAGAGGTCTGTTCGCGCGGTCTGTCTTTAGAAGACTGTTCACGATCTGATGGGTGGTGACTGTATCCCAGTTTGTGTGGTGATGACATCCGTCCACCCGCATATAAATAGGGGTGCATGGCCCGTCATTCCTAACAAGAACTGTAAGAACAAGAGCCCGGATTGTTTCTTGCGGTCTCAAGTTTGAGTTCGCGCGACTTGGATGCGAGTTAACCATTGTTGTGTTCGCAGGTTTGCGGTCAGCAGGCAAGAACTATTGAGTGGTGCGGCTTGTGCGGTCTGAGCTTGTCTAGCCGCCAACTTTGCTTTTTTGGTGTGTTTTGTTCTTCTCGTCTCCGTGATTCTGATGAATCATGTCTCGCCATGTATACCTCGCAATGTAAAGCAGTTCTGTTTCAATAAAGATTTCTTGTGTTGCTGTTTTGGCATTGTGGTTGTTTGGCTATAACACTTGTTGATACAACTCCTGCTTACTCCTAAACGGTCTTTCAAAATTTTTAACAATATCTACCTTTGATTTTACTTCAGTTGAATTCAAAGCTGAATTCAAAGTCCTTTGCTCAGACTAAATTAAATCTGAGAAAGAAATAATCTCACTCAGACTTAAGCTAGCAGAAATGAATCAAATTAGTGAAGAAAATATAAATCTTAAGAAAGATTTGGCCGCCTCTAGTGAACAAATTATTTTCATTGAGAATAAACTTTCTGAGGCTAAGGAATTTAACGAATCCCTGAATGGGAGAAGCATCAAACTGATGGGCATCACAAGCACAGTAAATGCTAGACTTAATAGCAAACTTGGCTTGGGTGCTTCATCAAGTGAGCCACCTCTAATTAAGAAGAATATATTATCTACACCTATAAAATTCATCTCTGCTAAGAGCAAAGAGGTTGTAGATGAAGATAAAAACATTTCAAGTAAGACTATCAAGAATAGCAGAATTCAGCAGAATTCGTCGAACGGAGCTCGACAAAATGCATCAAATTTGTCGAACGGAGCTCGACGAACTCTGAAAACAGATTTTCTATATAGTAATTATATGAACGGCACTCGACGAAATATCAGTCATTTGTCAAACGGAGCTCGACGAACTCAGCCCAGTTCATATAACAGAAACTATACAGCAAATCTGAACAATTCATATTCTTCACATTCTAAGAATCCTTTCACTGAATGGATTATACCTCCAAGGAGATATCATCCACAAGGTTACAAGGACCAACCTGAAATGTCTTTTATTTCAGATTTTTGTGGTAATACAAAAAGACCCAAGGTAATCTGGGTCAGGAACAAATAGATTGTTTTCTTGTTTTTGCAGGTACACAGCTGTCCAAGAACAAGTGAAAATGGTATTTGGACAGTGGCTATTCAAAACATATGACAGGGAACAAGGCCAACCTGAACAACTACAAGGAAAAGCTTGGACCAAAAGTTATATTTGGAGACACCAACTGTGGACAGACCAAAGGCTATGGAAAAGTCAAGGTTGGAGCAGTCACCTTCAAAGAGGTAGCTTATGTAAAGGGACTGAAGCATAACCTGATCAACATAAGTCAGTTATGTGATGAAGGGTATCAGGTAACCTTTAATAAATTGAATTGCCTTATTAAATCTACTGATGATATTATTGTTTTATCAGATATTAGGCAAGGTAATATATATTTAGTGAATTTCAATTCATCTACATCAGAAATTTTTTTATTTAATGAATTAAGCAAACCTAGTGAACTTTGACATAAGAGATTAGGACATGTAAACCTTAGGAACATTGCTAAATTATCTAAGGACAATCTTGTTAGAGGTTTACTATTAGGATCATATAAGAAAGAAGGTCTTTGTAGGGCATGTCAACTAGGCAAGCATACTAAAAATAGCTTTAAATCATTATCTAAAAGTGATTCACCTAGAATCTTATATTTGCTACATATGAACCATTTTGGACCTATAGCAACAAAGAGTTTAGGGGGGGAAGTCTTACACTCTAGTTATTGTAGATGACTTATCTAGATTCACTTGGGTGTTCTTTTTGAGAGAAAAGTCAGATAACTTTAAAGTTCTTACAGACTTTCTTAAGAGCATACAGATTGAGTACTCTACTGTAGTTGCATTGATCAGAAGTGATCATGGAACTGAGTTTGAGTCTCTTCTTATGCAAGAATTCTGTGAGAAGGAAGGTATCAGACATTGCTTCTCAGCTCCTAGAACTCCTCAACAAAATGGGGTAGTTGAAAGGAAAAACAGAACTCTAATTGAATCAGCAAGAACATTACTTGCAGATGCTAATTTCCCCTATCTTGTTGGGCAGAGGCTGTTAGCACAGCAAATTATGTTCTGAATAGAAGTTTGATACACAAAATTAAGGGAAAGACTCCTTATGAATTACTTAAAGGGAAGAAACCTAAAGTTAATTATTTTAGAGCATTTGGCTGTAGATGTTTTGTTCATAATAATGATAAGAAATACCTTAGGAAATTTGAACCAAAATCTGATGAAGGAATTTTCTTAGGTTATTCATTAGTCAGCAAAGCATATAGGATTTATAATAAATCTACTCTTAAGATAGAAGAATCTATGCATGTCTCTTTTGATGAAACTAATATGTTTTACAAGGAGAATATTTCTTCTACCATAGAAAATCTGCAGGTACCTATGCTACGTGAGCAGCTAGATCAATTAGCTCTACATAAAGAAGAATTCCCAAATTCTGAACAGCAGAATGCTGAAGAAAGTGAAGAAGAAAATCACCCAGATTTTGCTGAAAGTTCAGAACAGATAACATCAGATAATCCTCCACAGGATATAACAGTTGAACAAATTCCCCAAGTGGAAATTATTGTTGAACCCACTCCAACTGTTGATCACATCACAGTTAGAGATCACCCAATATCCCAGATTGTTGGTGATATTTCAGCAGGTGTGCAAACAAGGAATCAAGTAAATCAGAATATGATGCACACATGTTTTCTCTCTCAGATTGAACCTCAATCTCTACAAGATGCAGAACAAGATCCCAACTGGATCATTGCTATGCAAGAGGAACTCAATCAGTTTGAGACAAACAAAGTATGGGATTTGGTTCCTAGACCAAAAGACCATCCAGTGATTGGCACTAAATGGATCTACAGGAATAAGCTAGATGCAGAAGGAAATATTGTGAGAAACAAAGCTAGACTAGTAGCTCAAGGATACTCACAAGAAGAAGGAATTGATTATGATCAGACTTTTGCACCAGTTGCAAGACTTGAAGCAATCAGAATTTTTCTTGCATTTGCAGCATACAAGAAATTCAAGGTTTATCAAATGGATGTAAAAAGTGCATTCCTGAATGGCGAAATCAAAGAAGAAGTCTATGTGGAACAACCACCAAGTTTCATCTCTCCAACTCAATCCTCTTTTGTATTTAAGCTTAAGAAAGCTCTTTATGGTCTCAAACAAGCTCCTAGAGCATGGTATGAGACTTTAACTAGTTTTTTTCTAGAGAATAAATTCTGTAGAGGCATAGTAGACAAAACCTTATTTTTCAAGATACATAAAAATCAAACTTTACTAGTTCAAATATATGTAGATGATATTATTTTTGGCTTTGCTGATTCAAATTTGTGCAAAAGATTTTCTAATTTGATGCGATCTAAATTTAAAATGAGTAGTATGGGTGAATTATCATACTTCCTTGGTCTTCAAGTGAAGCAAACCCCAAATGGAATCTTCATATCCCAATCTAAGTATGCTAAGGAATTAGTGAAAAGATTTGGTATGTCTGATTCTTCCACCATGAAAACACCCATGCCCTCTAATGCTGTTGTTGATAATGATGAATCAGGGAAACCTGTTGATTCAAAAGTATATAGAACAATTATTGGCTCACTACTTTATTTAACAGCTAGTAGGCCTGATATAATGTTTGCTACATGTATTTGTGCTAGATTCCAAGTTAACCCCAAAGAATCTCATCTATTTTTGCTAAAAAGGATTTTGAGATATATAAAGGGATGCCCTAATCTAGGACTTTGGTATCCAACAACATCTGAATTTGAATTAACTGGATTCTCAGATTCAGATTATGCTGGATGCAGAGTAGACATGAAAAGCACATCAGGAACTTGTCAGTTTCTTAGTGATAGGCTTGTGTCTTGGTTTTGTAAGAAACAAACATCTGTGTCCACTTCAACAGCTGAAGCTGAATACATAGCTGCAGGTAGTTGCTGCTCACAGATATTGTGGATACAAAATCAGCTCCTAGACTATGGTGTCAACTTAAATAATTCAATTATATTTTGTGACAACACTAGTGCAATATCTATAGCACAAAATCCAGTTCTCCATAGTCGGACTAAACACATAGAAATTAGGCACCACTTCCTTAGGGATAATGTGAAAAAAACAAAATCTGCCTATAGTTCATCTCTACTGATTTGCAAAGAGCAGACATTTTCACCAAGCCCTTGGATGAAAAGAAACATATATTCTTTATAAATCAGTTGGGAATGATAGATGGAGATTCAATCTGTTAAAAAATTAAGTTTTCTACTTACCCATCTCTTCATTTCTGAGCTCGACGAAATCAAGTTTTTTGTCGAACAGAGATCGACGAAGTCATCAAGTTCGTCGAACCGAGATCGACGAAAACTCATTTTTCGTCGAACCCAGTTTTTCAGAAGTTTTTTTTATTTTCAGCTTGTCATCATTAATAAAACTTTTTATTAGCTGAATATCTACATAATTGCTTCTCTTTCCAGTTCCCTTTGCACTTGATCTCTATTTTATTGTGCGGGAATAACAACAATATAAAACTTGCATACGTCCCTATCTCCATCAAATGTCCCTTCTTCAAGGGGCCTAGCTTCAGGCCTTTCCTGAAACTAGGCAGGGGGAGAAGTTTTGCATGAACAAGCTCCATTTGATGCACTGTTTTGCTCAGGGGGAGTTGTTCTATAATCTAGGCAAGAGAGAAAGCCGAAGAACCTCCAGAACTCAGGGGGAGACACTCTCAGGGGGAGTTGTTGTTTGAAGAAAAGCTTGATAAAGCTTACAGCAGCTTGCTGATTACAGTTTGCTATTTCAGAAAAGTATTCTGTAATTCAGATGCAGATACAGCTCAGAAAAAGAACTTTTTTTCTAGCAAATTCAATATCAGTTATTGCTACAGCATAACTAATCAAAATTATAAAGCTGGTCAAAAGAAGAAAGCAGTTTGCAGATTCAGATTTCAGAATGGTGTCTTTGGATTTTAAAAGGAGTAGCAGATAACACATTCAGAAATCAGATAAAGATTCAATTCAGAATTCAGAACAATACAATTCAGTTCAGATCAGAATTCAGAACAACACAGATCAGACAAAATCAGAATTTCAGAATTCAGAAGCAACAGAATTCAGAAAAATCAAGGTTCTGATTGTATTTTCAGTTTTATTTTTATTGAAATGTATTTTCAAAACTCAGAGTACTTTTCACTTCATATCTGATAAAATATTTAAATATATCAGATATATTCATACTCTGTTGTTTGATGTTTTAGCATTTGTTTATTTTTCAATTTTTGTCAAATAGTGTCCTAACCCAAATAGGGGGAGATTGTTGGAACAACCCTATTTGTGATTTGGGCTAGGATCACTATATGTTTTACTAAGGACAAGTTGACCCCAATGTATAGTTTATGGGTCAAGAGTTTAGGAAGAAATTTGGCTGTTAGATTAGCTAGAACTTAAGGAAAAATTTAAGTTCCCAGCGTTCGACAAATGACTATCGGCGCTCGATAGATGGCTGCCAGCGCTCGACAGATTCCAGCCAGCGCTCGACAGATTTCAGCCAGCGCTCGACAGATTTCAGCCAGCGCTCGGCAGATTCTAACCAGCGCTCGACAGTTTCCAGCCAGAGCTCGACAAATTCTTTACTGAAGTTCAGATCGACAAATACAGATTCCAGATTAATTAATACTTAAAGATCAGTTATATATCAGTTCTCTGAATACATATCGACGAAGGCAACGACTCTTTCCAATCAGATCAAGTAAGGAAACATATTTCTTTATTATTTAAGTTATAGTCGTTGACACTTCCAACAGCAAAGGTCAAATCGTGGAAAAAGGAAAGAGATTACGGCGTGCAGCTGTACTGTTCCCAGAATATCTTATCAGATATAATATATCCCTTAATATAAGGGATTTGCATTTAATGTTTGTCAGAGATTCAAAAGAAAATAAGGCAGAAGATATTACAGAATAATTTTACAGCAGGCTTACTCGAAAGATGATATACAGAACATTATTTTCAAATTGGAGTACAGGTTTTCAGAACAAGAAAAAAAAGAAAGAAAAAAAGGAGACAAGAAGAACATAAAGCTAACAGATCTTCTTCCTCCTTATCAAGCAGCAACACATAATTTCTGAGAACCTCTTCAACACCATCTCAATATTTCTGCTGCAAGAATCAAGAAAGAAGATGAAGAACAAACACAGACAGAGAAAATAATTTCCAGTCTTCTTCTTTCTCAAAGAAGCACCTTCATTCAACTGAGAACATCTTCTTCAACAATACTCTCTCAGTCTTTGCTGCAAGCCCAGATCTTCAAAAGAGCAACATCAACCTGAGAAGCACTCTTGCCTTTCAGTTTTATCTACTACAGTAAGATCAAATTTCTCAAAAAAAAGCTCCAGCAACATCAACTGTCAAACAAATTCATATCAGACAGAGGAGCATTTCAACATCAAATCCACTAGAGTCTTCTCTCAGCATCTTGACAGAGAAGAACACTATAACCTCTTTCCCACCTCTCTTGTATAGGGTTAATACTCCCTTCAAAAGTGTAACTCACTGGTGGCAAGACACCTTATCAAAAAAATCCTTGTGTGGTTTTTAAGCACCTTATCAAAAGCTTATCGGTGATTTGGGCACCTGATCAAACTCCCATTGGTGTGTGGACACCTTATCAAAAATCCCTTGGTGTGAGGGCACTTGATCAAACCTCATAGTGGATCCTACCAAGTGTGGTAGAAGAGTAGACGTACCCAGGTTATTGGGGAACTACTATAAAATTCCTTGTGTCTTCTGTGCTGTGAATTTCTGTGTTTTGTTGTTGTGCTGATTTTATTACTTGTTTTTATTACTCACTCTCATATACACATATATATATATATCACTATTTTTAATTCCGCTATAAAACTAAGGGAAAAAGTTTTTAAACTCTATTTACCCCCCCCCCCCCCCCTCTAGAGTTAATTTAAGATCTAACCTCCACTTTCACACTCACCGACAACTAGGCCGAGTTTGAGGACGTGATCGCAGGGCTCTTCCTAGCCAGGGAGCTAGGGGTGCATGATGTGGAGGTCTCAATGGACTCCATGGTGGTGTCTTGCCAAGTCAAAGGGTAGTTCGAGGCAAAGGATACAACTCTCCAATGATATCTGGAGAAGGTCAAGGGAATCATCGGGCAATTCTGCACTTTCTCGATCCAACATGTGTCTGAGGGAGGAGAGCACCCCGACATACCTCCTAGCCAAGTTCAGTACCAAGGTGGCGGGAACAGTGTCAGAGCTCTTCTAACCATCCATTGAGGAAGGGAAGTTGATGGAGGTGGATCAATGAGCATCATGGAGGGACCCCTTCATCACCTTCCTAACATCGGGGCAGTTCCCAGAAGGAGATGTGGACAAACGGCGGCTCAGGTACAAATTGGCATATTATACTTTGCATGCAGGAGGGTTGTACCGGAAGAACCTCTCGAGGATCCTAGCTCGCTGTGTGTCAGAGGAGGAGGCCCCAAGGGTCCTGGAGGAGATCAACTCCGGAGAATGCATCAGCCATTTGGGGAGCAGGACCTTGGAGGGAAGGGTGTTGAGGCAAGGCTTCTTTTGGCCTACCCTCAACAAGGATGCGGCAGAGTTCGCAAAATAGTGCTCCAAGTGCCAACTATATGCTCCCCTCCAACTCCTACTAGCCCAGAGAATCCGGACCATCATAACTCCATGGTCATTCGCAATATGGGGGTTGGACTTGGTGGGTCTGTTCCCCCAGGCCAGTGGTCAAAGGAAGTTCCTGTTGGTGATGATCGATTACTTCTCGAAGTGGCTGGAGGTGAAGGAGTTGGCTAAGGTAACCTCTCAGGTAGTAAGAAATTTTATATGAGGGTAAATAATCTGTCGACATGGGCTTCCATTAGCCATCGTCACAAACAATGGGCCGCATTTTACCAGCGACGAGTTTGTCAGCTTCTGTGGCCAACTGGGTATAGACCTTCTCTTTGTATCAGTCCACCACCCAAGGAGCAATGGGCAGGTGGAGGAATCGAACAAAATAATTATGAACTTGCTGAAAAATAAGGTCGTGAAACTAAGGGGTAACTGGGTAGAACTGCTACCCTCGGTCCTATGGGCCCTAAGGACAACGCCAAATACAACCACAGGGGAGACCCCATTCAAGATCTCCCACAGATCCGAGGCTGTGCTCCCCATAGAGTTCGAGGTAAAATCACCCCGGGTGGTCACCGCAGGTGAGGGAGATGAGGAATGATGAGTGGAAAATGAAGAGGAGCAAAGGCTGTCTTTGGATTTGGTAGAAGAAATCCGGGACCTGGTAACCATTCGACAGGAGGAGGTCAAGCGATGGATTGCTCGGTACTTTGACAAGCATATCCGGGTGAAGCAGTTCGCAAAGGGGGACTTAGTTCTAAAAAACGTCGATTCGGCTGGAAGGGGATCTACGATGGGAAAGCTCAATCCCAATTGGGATCCCTCAGCCGAACTTGAGCGGGGATGATTTAAAATGCTTCTACCCTTGAACTATGGTATTGCAATAATTTGGTACAAACTAATATGGTGATCTCTTGATATGGTTGCTTTCTTCGGATTATAGGTTCATATGGCAAGGTAATATGCTGCTGGAGTGCCCCAGATCGGTTCCGCTGCTGGGCTCTCATTAGACGGTGGGTTTAGGTTGATCTCTGGAGAGGCTGGCAAGGTAATGTGGTGCTGGAGTGCCCCAGATCGATTCCGATGCCGGGCTCTCATTGGCCGGTGGGTTCAGGTTGATCTCTGGAGAGGTTGGCAAGGTAATTTGGTGCTTGAGTGCCCCAGATCGATTCCGTTGCTGGGCTCTCATTAGCCGGTGGGTTCAGGTTGATCTCTGGAGAGGCTGGCAAGGTAATGTGGTGCTGGAGTGCCCCAGATCGATTCTGCTGCTAGGTTCTCATTAGACGATGGGTTCAGGTTGATCTCTGGAGAGGCTGGCAAGGTAATGTGGTTCTGGAGTGCCCTAGATTGATTCCACTGCTGGGCTCTCATTAGCCGGTGGGTTCTGGTTGATCTCTGGAGAGGCTGGAAAGGTAATGTCGTGCTGGAGTGCCCCAGAATAATTTTGCTGTCGGGCTCTCATTAGCTGGTGGGTTCAGGTTGATCTCTGGAGAGGCTAACAAGGTAATGTGTTGCTGGAGTGCCCCATATCAATTATGCTATCGGGCTGTCATTAGCCGGTGGGTTCAGGTTGATCTCTGGAGAGGCTGGCAAGGTAATGTGGTATTGGAATGCCCCAGATCAATTCCGCTGCTGGGCTCTCATTAGCCGGTGTGTTCAGGTTGATTTCTAGAGAGGCTGGCAAGGGGATGTGGTGCTGGAGTGCCCCATATCGATCCCGCTGTTGGGCTCTCATTATCCAATGGGTTTAGGTTGATCTCTGGAGAGGAGAACATGGGGATTTGGTGACATAACCCACGAAACTCCGCAGTCGGGCTCCAACTAGCCGGCAGGACCAACATGCCACCCAGAGTGAGGCAAAATAGAGCTCGTCTAGCTAGACATCGGCAGAACACGTCAGTGACAAGGCATCCTACGGGGGAGGATCTCGCCCGTTGTAACCTAGGCAATTCAGGTAGGTAATATTCCCAGACGCGTCAGGTTATGTGGTTCGTAGGCGCAAAGTTGGTAGGCAAGGTCGAGGGAAATCGACCAAGTTGCACGATTCACGTAAGGCGGAGCAACGAAAGACCTACTCGCAATTACCAAGGGCGAGTGAGCCAGGATAGCTCAAATGCATCAGACGACCAGGGAAGTCGACATCATAAGGGTACACAAGGCGGCAGAGCAATGAAACTCGCGAGATTAGGATGGGGGTCTGCAAATGTGCTTAAGGAATACCTACAAGTAAAAGGTGCATGAGTGTCGTGAGGAGGATGCGCGAGTACATTACGGTGAGGCAAAAATAAAAGAATGAAGAAAAAGAAGTGATTTCATTTCATTCCATAAAAAATTCTATTACAGGTGTCACAGCGTTCTCGCCGGCCAACAAATCAAAAAGCGAAAATACAACAAAAATTTAGGATAGTCCTTGGATAGCTCGCTCTCGGCATCTTTGGATTTCGACAGTGGCATGAACAACTCTGGTACCACCTCCTCTACCGTCAGCTACGCCGCCTCCGTAGACAGGAGATCCGCCCCCCGCAAGGTGTGAAGATGCGCTTCGCCGCCATGATCGCATGCTTTTGCATCATCTCCTCCAGCTCGCGCTCCGTGAGTGCCTGAGTTTTACCGCTGTGAGGAGGCGGAGGAAGGATGGCGTGGGTCATCTCGCTGTTCTGAACCTTCAATGCAAGATTCTCCTTCTCAAAGGCGGAGGTTCGGGCAAGGAGCTGGCTGGCGGTATCAGCATCCTGCGAAAGAGAATGCGAGTTAGTGAAAAGAATCAGGAAGCACTGGGGGGGGGGCTCCTCAACAACTTACCATCCCGCCCTGAAGGCAGGCGAGTAGGCCCTCAGAGATGTCCTACTTCTCTTGTAGGCCGGCGATCTCCTCGGTCACGGCCTTAAACTCACACTTGACCTCCTCGGAGTTCCTCTCCACCTGGAGGCATCACCGACCTGTCATATGGGTGAGCTCCAGTGTGCGGAGTTGGGCTTGCGAACTCTCATGAGAAAGCGCCTGAGACATTAGTTCGTCAAAATCTGCGGCGTCCTCTCGCCCGTAGAGCCTAAAGGTGAGGGCAAAGGCTTGGCCTCTGATGGTCTCCGGCTCCACCCAGGAGGGGAGGAGGGTTAATATGGAGGCTCTGTTGTCCTCCTGGTCCCAATCCAGCAGAAGCTCATCGGCCACATTCCGATGCCTCATGCCGATGCTGAAATTTTGATGGCTCGACGGGCCGGGCGCGCCCGGCACGTCGATAACCACTTTGGCGACCTCGCCGGTCCCCTTATCCTCTTGCAGGCCCACCGAGGGATCATATCCTGACAGGTCCTCGAGGACCCCTTTCTCTTTGTCCAGGGGCGATGCCTTCTTCTTCTTTGACGGTGGCGAAAAGGGAAGCGACCCACGACTCGCAGGCGCGAGCCGCTTCTTGGAATGCGCAAAGGTGCTGGGAATCTCCCAGCACGTGGCGGCACAGAGGTAGCGAGCGCTAGGACAGGGGAGATAGTCTCGGCCCTTGTATAAGGGGGTGGAGTGGAAGATCTCGCTCCCCTGCGAGTGACAACGATTAGAGGTTAGAAAAGGAAAAAAGCAAAATGCAAGGTAGGGAACGAGCACGAGTCGTACCTGCTCCTGGCGACACTGGGAGTAGCGAGTCGACATTTCTTCAGAGGAAGGCGACCTCAGAGTTCTTCGTCAACAAATATTTATAGATTGCGAAATCATGGCTGCCGAGCGTGGGAGGGCAGTAGGTGGACTCGTCGCGCTAGATGGGCGAGAAGGGGACGTTGTCAAAGGGCCCCTTCACGATCATGAACTTTTTGGATTTTATTGACCGTTTCGCAAACCTTGGCGTGTGGTTGGCGAAGTAGGTAGTCCTGTCTTTGTAGGCTCGGAATGAGAATAGCTTGAGGAAAACTGGCAGACTAAACTCGATCCGCTCCTCCCTCAGGTATCAAGCGAAGGCAACCATGACGACGAACGAGTTGGGGGTCATCTGACCCAGGATCATGCCGATGTACTTGAGTATCTGGTGGGTTTGCAACAAGCAGTTAGTGATCTTATGCGAGCATGAAAAAGAAAACAAAAGTGCGAGTCAATGCCCGACTGATCTCTGGCCAGAGAGGGAGCCGCAGGTCGACGCCAAAATGGGCCACGGGGACGGCGAGCTCGTCCTGGAAGAGTTGATTGATGCTATCGGTTTTTGAAGGACGGCGAGCAGAGAATCCCGGTGAGATGTGGTTCGCAACCACAACGTGGTACTCGCCCTCGGTGAGTGAGCAGTTGAAGAACGAGTGATCGCAAAAGGTCCAGGCACACTTGGCCCGGCCCTCAACATCAACTCCATCACCACCCATGAGATCTTCGAAGAGGGGAAGCAAACGCAAAAGGGAAAAGGCGAGCTCACGAGAACGAAGAGGGCATGGGGTTAAGAGAAATAAATGCGGTGGTTGGATCTGACGACGAAACCTATTTATAGATAAATAAAGGCGGCGGGGAGAAATCGAAACATCAGGGGTGCGGTTAGTGGAACATCGCTACGACGCATCTCCATACTTGAGCCAACCCTCTTCCCCGCTCGCTTACAACAATACAAGAATGCTATCTAGGTGGAGCAAGCACAGAATAGGCGAGGCGAGCCCAACATATAAATCATGTGCATTAACAAATAAATATAGAAACTTGCGAGCGCGACACTAGCAGCAATATCACAACATGAATAAATAAAGAAGAAAGCCCAATGGCGGGCGAGAAATATCAAGCTAATGGCAGTGAGTGTTTACCTATTTTTTTACATAAAAGTTTACAACACAAATGCTCGCCGAGGGGTACGAATGCGAGTAGGATCAGTATTGGATCCATCTCCATCGACCTCAGCCACACACCCTCGAGATGGGCGATAGTCGTAGATAATGCTAAGCGCGGACGGCACGGAGCTCACGCTGCATCAAGAGAACTTGATCTTCAACCCGTGAGAGGTGCACCCCCGCAGAGGGGACCTCGCCGTGGGTATCCAGCTGCAACTCGGCACGGAGCCTCACATACTCATCCTCGAAAGAGGCGAGCCGCTCTTCAGTGACAGCCCTGTCCTCCCGCGCCTGATTGTATAGGTCCCACAGCATGTGTCCATACTTTTGGAGCACCTCGGTGCTCCGCCTCTTCATCACCTCAGGGTCTCGGGGATCGCCCAGGAAATCCGCGATCTTGTCCGGCGAGGACGGTGGCGACATCTCCTCCTCCCCAAGGTCCAGATCGGCGGAGGAACTCTCACGGGCACCTGCAAGAGAAGAATCAGTGATAAGAGCGGAATACAAATGATCGATATTACTGACAAACCTGGCGGGGCCATAGCCGGTTTACCGGGGCGCTGGCGAGAAGAGCTCAGCTGCCCATAGAAGGCCTCCATGTAGGTCAGCATGACGAATTTCCCTAGGCCAGGGGGAGCGACGTGTTGCTCGTGATCCGGACAATGGCAGGGTGCGAGTTGCCGGGGCTCTGGTGGCCCAGGAGGCCAAACACCGGTGTGAGGATGGTCACATTTGGTAGGGTCGGCGAGCCCGGTGGAGTGACATGCCTCCCGGGTGTCGCAAGAGGAGTCTCTGCAAGGGGTGTTGGTTATAGAACGATCACTTAAAGGGGGGGGGGGGGAGGTTAGGTGATTTTGGCTGTTTTTAAATATTCTTGTCTGAGATGTATATAATGTAAGCACAATAAAGGATGATCACACAGAAAGTCTCAGCACACAACAAAAGATGTATAGAGGTTCCAGAAGACAGGGTATCTTGAGTAGTCCTCTTTCCCTCTGCGCCTACCTAGTAGTATGCTAGGCTCGGCAAACTCTGCCAATGTCTCTGTCCCGCAAGCCTTATAACTTAGACCCGCAAGTCCCTGTAGTCTAGGCCCGCAAGCTCCTTCACTGCACCCGAGCCCACAAGCTCAACACTCAGGCCCTCAAGCCCTACACAGCACAGACCCACAAGTCTTGCCTCTTGGTCCTGCAAGTCCCTGCAGCCTAGGCCCACACGCCCCTTCACTGCACCCGAGCCCGCAAGCTCGACACTCAGGCCCTCAAGCCCTACACAACATAGACCCGCATGTCTTGCCTCTTGGACCAGCAAGTCCCTTCACTGCACCCGAGCCCGCAAGATCAATACGTTTGGACTCGCAAGTCCCTGCAGCCTAGGCCCGCAAGCCCCTTCACTGCACCCGAGTCCGCAAGCTCGACACGTTTGGACCTGCAATTCCTCTGCCTTATACCTCAAGCCTCACAGATCTCAAGCCCTTAAGATCGACACTTAGATATGAATCCAGATCTTACAGATTTGGCCCGCAAGCCTTACAAATAAATATATATAAAGTTTGTTCTTCTGCCTGATGGAGATCGGCTACTTGTCTTGAAGAAGTCGCCTCTGAGTTGAAGCTTGAAAGCACAGATCTTCTTCAAGCCTTCCTTCTATCTGGAACTCTCCTTATCAGTCGATGAAGCTAGACTGATTCTTTTTGAACAAAGGATGAAGATCGATGATGAGTCCTGATCATATACACTTTTATGGACTCATCCGGGCCGTTATTTAGTCATTTCACTGCACTTTAGCCCTGTTATTGTTTATATTTGATATTCCATGCTAGGTGCACATCTAGGCCCATTTTGGCGTGTTTTCATGTTTATCATCATTAGTAGTATTCTTGTGCTGTTAAGTGCCACTTTCAGTGGCGAGATCTGTGGTTGTGCGGGAATAGGAATCGTGCAAGTGTCCCCAGTGCAATTCTGCACAGGAACACTGCGCACGATCACCGGTTCTATTGCGCACGACCACTGGTCGTGCGCCACTGATCGTGTGCACTGAACCCTTTTTATGAGTTCTGTTTGGTGCAGTGCGCACGACCATCTACGCCAGTGCGCACGACCACCGGTTGTGCGCCACTGCTCGTGCGCACTTATCATTAAAATTTTGAGTTCTGTTTGCTGTACTGCGCACGACCATCAACGTTAGTGCGCACGACCACCGGTCGTGCGCCACTGGTCGTGCGAACATGTTATTTTATAATTTCTGTCTTTGCAGGTTCCGTCCAGGCAGAGCGCACGATCACCGAATGCTAGTGCGCACGACCACTGGTCGTGCGCCAATGACCATGCGCACTGTTTAATTCCAGCGCCTATAAAATCCGCTGCTCGCGATTTTAGGTCAGACCCCGCCGCATTCCGCCGTTTTCTGCTCCAGTTCGTCCGACCTCGCCCCTCCACCGTCGCCCACCATATGGAGGTGCTCCGGGCTTGCTCTTCACGCCAATCTTGAGCCGGAGTTTCCTCTCGGCCTCCTCCTTCATCCAAGTGCTCCAAGGAAGGTTTAGCCGCCATCGCCATCAAGCAAGACGAAGTTTGCAACCTCCACCGGATCGTGACACGAAGAAGACGGGTCCATTGGAGAGTCGTGACAGCTCTCTCTACCCCGGACGTAGTTGCGGACCGAGCTTGGACGCGGATTGACAACCCGGCGATTCCAACCGCGAATCTCCAACGAGCCTTCAGATTCGGTCGATTTCTTGCCTTGTTCTCTTCTTATTGATGTGTATGTAGCTAGAACCAACATTTTGATGAAGTATATTTTCACTTGTTAACATTAGTATGAAATCATGTCTATGTGATTGAGTAATCTTGTTATATTTTCATTTGAGGTGTGCCTTGTGGTGTGGATTGTTGGTTGTGTTGTGCCGCCCTAACAATTGTTAGTGGTGTGCTTGTCGAAGAGGTGCTTGCGACCCTCATTCCGCTAGCCTACTCGCCCATCCGCCTACCGAAGCGTGGCATCGCGGCCCGTACTCCATCCTGCCTAACGAAGCAGCGCGCTCAAGGCCTGCATAGTTCGATCCGCTTGCCTACTCGTCCATCCGCCCTTACGAAGTAGCGCGTTCAAGGCCTACGTAGTCTTCCATCCCGCCGAGCGAAGCTTTGCATAGCGGCATTGCATAGGAGTAGTTGTTAGCTTTTACTTTATTTTCCACAAACCAAATCAACCCCCGTGTCCGCAATTCATCCGACCCAAAGGACTTCGATCTCAAGTCCTTCCTCGAAACCTAACTCCACCTTACTGTGTTCCTCAAGAGATCGATACTTGGGGATTCATTCCCATTTTATATTACTTGAACGATCGGTACACTGCCGTTTCGTGTCGCAGTCGAGCTACCGCCTATAGCGGTGTGTGAGATTTGCGCCATCAAGTTTTTGGCGCCGTTGCCGGGGAACACAGTCGTGTGAGTTTTCTTGAGAGGTAGACGAGAGATTTCAGTTCTTTTTCGCTTGTATATCCTTTTTTTTCACTTTATTTTTGTCTTAAAAATTTTTTTTTAGCCTCTTAATTTTCTTTGCTCTGTTATTTTCTCTAGTTTTAACTTTTCTAAAGCAGGATTTCCAGATTTTTCTTGTTTGTGTAGTTTTATTTTGCAAAGAATCTTTATTTTCTGTTATCCACATAATTCTGTGATGTATTCCGAAGCCGAGTGTCGTCTTTATGACACTTTGCAGCGACACATCGACGCCCTGACTGCTTTAAACGCTGAGCATTGTATTAGGTGTTTGTTATGTCAAGGTATAGGCCATGAGTTGAAGGATTGCCCTCGTCTGTGCGATCCTTCCCCCTCTGATGACGTGTTCACAGCATCCCCCCGTTTACGGGAGACTACTGCGGACAGGCCCACCAGAGTGTTGCCTGGCCCCTACACTGACATCGCACATCATGCTCGATCTTTGCCCTTGGAGATTACTGAGGAATCTCTCGCCGCGTACTGCTCTTTCATGGGTCCCTCAATCCCCTTTTATGAGCTTCCCTTGAGTGACGATGTGCACTCATTCGATGGTCATCAGGGACAGGATTGGGAACTCATGGATGCACCAGTATGGTGTGCAGATTCTGGTTCTTCCCGCGGGGAGGCGTCTGTGGATATTTTTGCGGAGGCGACTGCTCATTTATTTTCTGATCATGAGAGCAGTCCGGATCCTCCGCATTCCTTGCAAAATTCATCTACTTCTAGCTTTAGTGAGTCGGTTGATGATGTCGTGCGGGTGGTTGATTCAGCGCCTGAGGATGCGCCAAAGTGGGACGAGGATTTCTTTCTCTCCGATGGGGAGTTTGATACCTTTGAACACGATGACGCGCCGCGGTGGGATGAGGAGGATTCTCTTTCTGAGGAGGAGGTATTTACCTTCTTATTGGATGGGGACATCCGGCTCACCACCAAGGACCCCGAGCTCTTGGGTTCACCTCGTTACGACTCATATGATACTGACAGTGATCTATGTTTGGATCCTGCCGGGAGTGAGACCGGGACCACTCCCCCGATTTTTGATTATTTATGTTCTTCGTCTCCTTTATATCTTGATCCCCTTCCTTCATCTGAGCCTGTGCAGGTTGAGTCTTCACAGGTACATCAGGAGGACTTGGAGCATGATGCTCAAGTCAATGATGTGAGCATCTTCTCATGTGAGGAGGTTGATCCCCCCTCCGTAGAGGAAGCTCCACTCATTGCCTTTTCCTCCTGCTGCCTCCCTGTTGACGATACCTTGCTAGGCAAGGATGTGTTTTGTGAGATGAGTGAGGACCAGGCCTCCTCCTTTTCTTACATTCTCTACCCTCTACCTGTGAGGAGCAGGTATCTATATTTAGGTAGAGGGGTGACTGCTCTGTCTCCGTATCGGTACCCGTTACCGATACGCATATTAGAACAGTTACCTGTGCACTTTTCTTTTCATAGGCCTATAAGCTAGAACTGTACAAAATCTGAATAAGTCGTGCTGGGATGACAATAACCCCAGTAGTTATCTTTCTTTTCTGCATTTTTATTTCTTCTAATCATGTTTAGTTAGTAGTAGTTTCTTTTCAAGTTTTCTTTTGTCTTTTGTTTTTGCGGAGCTGACCCCTGCAGGTACTTCTTCTGGATGGCGGATGCTGCAGCTTAGTCGTGATTTAAACGCCAATCTTCTGGTGTGCTCATTTCTGAGCACTGGGTACTCTCTTTCCCTAGCTTTTTCTGATTTTCATGTCATATATTCTGTGGATTGTTTAGTTTAAGTCTGGGGGAGAGTAGTTTTGTTTACCCACTCACGTGCACTATTGCACTGCATACTAGAAGATTTCATTTAAATTGTTGTTCATTTTCATTGCACACCACATCACCCACTTGAGCACGTACTCATCTGTTTGCTTGCTCTGTTGTGAATTTAATTCTTCTGCTTATTTGGGAAAATTTAGGTGATGGCTTAGGATTATGTAGCAGAGTAAAATGTTGACTCTAGTAGTGCTCCTAGTCGAGTGCTCGGTTGCATAAAAATTTGTGTAGATTAGACTTCTCTTTATATTATGGTTTTATATTTTTCTTATTAGTGTAAATGTTGTTTACTCTACTCAAATGGTGAATCCGGTGGAATCAAACGGTAGCGTAGGGATGTGTGTAAACGATCGCTAGATTCGTATTGCTTGAGTCGGGAGAAAGGAGAATCTTTCTCGGTGGCTAGAACTTGCCCCAAGCGATTCTTGAAGCATGGGTATACGGTTAGTCAATTGCGTGAATGTGATATAGGCCATCATTTTGGCCCGGTTGAGCCTTTGTGCCTATCCCTACCGCTATATCCTCGCTAGCCCAGTTGTGCCTACCCGTTCTTTGATTCAGCCCCACTTTTATTTCACCAAAGCCTAAAAGTCAATCCTAGTCGCACACCCAAATCTGAGCTTTAGCTGTTTATTATTTTCATGGGTTGGGGTGTTGATGTTGTGATACTTTTGTGAATATGTGGATGTGCATCATTGATAAATTTGCTGAAAATGTTTTGATAAGAAAAGAAAAGAAAATGAGAAAAAGAAGAGAAGTGAAAAGAAAAGAAAAAGATGAGCTTTAATGAAAAATCTGTGTAAAAATATATGTTTGGGAGTAGGCGGTGCACACACCCATGTTGTTAAAGTCCAAGTCTGGGGGTGTGATGTACCCGCGTGTTTGTGTGGTGAATGAGGATAGTTTCCTGCATTAGCTCATTTGGGTTTAGTGCTTTAGCGGTCGTTTTTGTCTTTGTTTCTCCTCACCTAAACCCAAGCCCCAATTAAAACCTAAAGTCCTATTGATTCACGCATTTGAGTCAAACCAGTGCCGTGGAGAGAATGTGACCAGGCAAGCCTATGGTCACCGACACCGATGGATTTCGGTGGAGTTTGTCCGGCGTCCCAATCTTGAGCAATGCTCATCTCAGCGTTTAGTTTACTTTCTCCGTATGCATGACCGAATGATTCACCGTTGTTCACCATTTTGAGTAGTTGTAATATGCTTTTACTCTTTTAGAAATTTATAGACTGTTTTTATAATCAGAAATCTTCTCTACTATTTTTCTTATGCACGTGAGCATGCGACTTCGCATGGTACTCTATATTGTAGTTTTAAGCCATCTACTTTTCTTTCCCCGTTCGCTTAGAATTTGTTTGCTCGGGACGCGCAAACAGTTAAGTCTGGGGGTGTGATGAGTCCTGATCATATACACTTTTATGGACTCATCCGGGCCGTTATTTAGTCATTTCACTGCACTTTAGCCCTGTTATTGTTTATATTTGATATTCCATGCTAGGTGCACATCTAGGCCCATTTTGACGTGTTTCATGTTTATCATCATTAGTAGTATTCTTGTGCTGTTAAGTGCCACTTTCAGTGGCGAGATCTGTGGTTGTGCGGGAATAGGAGTCGTGCAAGTGTCCCCGGTGCAATTCTGCACAGGAACACTGCGCACGATCACCGGTTCTATTGCGCACGACCACTGGTCGTGCGCCACTGATATTGTGCACTGAACCCTTTTTATGAGTTCTGTTTGGTGCAGTGCGCACGACCATCTACGCCAGTGCGCACGACCACCGGTCGTGCGCCACTGCTCGTGCGCACTTATCATTAAAATTCTGAGTTCTGTTTGCTGTACTGCGCACGACCATCAACGTTAGTGCGCACGACCACCGGTCGTGCGCCACTGGTCGTGCGAACATGTTATTTTATAATTTCTGTCTTTGCAGGTTCCGTCCAGGCAGAGCGCACGATCACCGAATGCTAGTGCGCACGACCACTGGTCGTGCGCCAATGACCGTGCGCACTGTTTAATTCCAGCGCTTATAAAATCCGCTGCTCGCGATTTTAGGTCAGACCCCGCCGCATTCCGCCGTTTTCTACTCCAGTTCGTCCGACCTCGCCCCTCCACCGTCGCCCACCATATGGAGGTGCTCCGGGCTTGCTCTTCACGCCAATCTTGAGCCGGAGTTTCCTCTCGGCCTCCTCCTTCATCCAAGTGCTCCAAGGAAGGTTTAGCCGCCATCGCCATCAAGCAAGACGAAGTTTGCAACCTCCACCGGATCGTGACACGAAGAAGACGGGTCCATTGGAGAGTCGTGACAGCTCTCTCTACCCCGGACGTAGTTGCGGACCGAGCTTGGACGCGGATTGACAACCCGGCGATTCCAACCGCGAATCTCCAACGAGCCTTCGGATTCGGTCGATTTCTTGCCTTGTTCTCTTCTTATTGATGTGTATGTAGCTAGAACCAACATTTTGATGAAGTATATTTTCACTTGTTAACATTAGTATGAAATCATGTCTATGTGATTGAGTAATCTTGTTATATTTTCATTTGAGGTGTGCCTTGTGGTGTGGATTGTTGGTTGTGTTGTGCCGCCCTAACAATTGTTAGTGGTGTGCTTGTCGAAGAGGTGCTTGCGACCCTCATTCCGCTAGCCTACTCGCCCATCCGCCTACCGAAGCGTGGCATCGCGGCCCGTACTCCATCCCGCCTAACGAAGCAACGCGCTCAAGGCCTGCATAGTTAGATCCGCTTGCCTACTCGTCCATCCGCCCTTACGAAGTAGCGCGTTCAAGGCCTACGTAGTCTTCCATCCCGCCGAGCGAAGCTTTGCATAGCGGCATTGCATAGGAGTAGTTGTTAGCTTTTACTTTATTTTCCACAAACCAAATCAACCCCCGTGTCCGCAATTCATCCGACCCAAAGGACTTCGATCTCAAGTCCTTCCTCGAAACCTAACTCCACCTTACTGTGTTCCTCAAGAGATCGATACTTGGGGATTCATTCCCATTTTATATTACTTGAACGATCGGTACACTGCCGTTTCGTGTCGCGGTCGAGCTACCGCCTATAGCGGTGTGTGAGATTTGTGCCATCAATCGACTTGTTCTCAGTTCTTATTTTTTACTTTTCGCCGCTTTTACTGTTCTGTTGAGAAATGTTGTGTGGGATTCATTTAGGTTCCAAGATTTGAGAGAGTTTTTAGGGCATTCATTGTTCCCTTTTATAGGACTGAGAAGCCGCTTAACGGTCTCCTATGATGTCCTACTCTAACAGACGCCCATACCTTAAGAGCACGCGCTGATTGGACAATCAGGCGGCGACATTAAATGCTGACTGCGCATTTTGCGATTTTTGAATCTGTCTCGATGATATTTCCATGGTTACGACGACATGGACAATATCTCGACGACAGGACTTGTCGTTGTGACCACCTTATCTTATCGACGACATAGTCGATATTGCGTCGACAATTAATTCTTCAGCAACTGCCCGTCTTTGTTTGATCTTCCCTAGTCTTCTCGATGACAATCCTTATTTACGATGATATCGTTGACATCAGTCTTACTTAGCCTTTTCAATGACAAGGCTTCTTTACGACGATACCTGTCTTGTTTAGCGTTATCGACAACATGCCTCTTTTACGACAATATTTGTTCTTCTTTAGCCTTATCGACGTCAAGACTTCTTTTCGACGATATTCGTCAGTTCGACATTCTATGAACTTGTCTTCTACTGAGATGAAAAAGCTATGAAGATAATTAAATACATAGTGAAGTTCTCTTGAATTGGTGACTTCTTCAAATCAGGAATCATGAGGGCAAGATTCCCAACAATCTCCCCCTATTTGAAGAAGTCAGAACCCCACTTCAAAATTACTCACTTATTACTAAAATGTGAGATTATGCATTAGATGTTAACACAGTTACCATTCCCTTAGCTTTTGCATCTTCTTGAGCTGGTAACTCCCCCTTGATGTGCTGCATCTTCTTCTTTACTCCCCCTTGACTTATGCATCTTCTCTTCTCTCTTCCCAGGTTATTCTTTTCTCCCCCTTTCTGAATTTTTCATTATAGGCCTTGCAGATGTTGTTTATCGACGATTTTTCTGTTGTCGTCGTGAGAGAGGTTTATGTCGTTGAGATAATAGTTTGTATCTTCATGACCATTGTTTGATATTTTGTCCGACTTTGGCATTTGGTAAGCTTTTTTTACCAGATTATTTCAGCACTTGTCCTGCAAGTTCTTCTTACTATCATATGCATGGAGATTAGTGATCAGTAAGTTGAAAATTACTCTTAGTTTAATATCCCCAATTGGAATTTGAAGAAGTTAAACTTAGCTTCATCTAGGGGCTTTGTGAATATATCAGCCACTTGTTTGTATGTGGGAACAAACTCAAGGATGATATCTTCATTCTCCACATGCTCCCTGATAAAGTGATACCTGATCTCAATGTGCTTAGTCCTACTGTGTGAGACATGGTTCTTAGCCATTGAAATTGCATGAGAAGAGTCACAAAACAGGGGTGTTTTGGTCATCTTTAGATTGTAGTCTTCAAGTTGATGCTGAATCCATAGCAGTTGAGCACAGCAACTCCCAACAGAAATATATTTTGATTCTGTTGTGGAGATTGCTACACTTGTCTGCTTCTTACTGTTCCAAGAGATCAGTCTTCCTCCAAGGAATTGGCATGTCCCTGAGGTACTTTTCCTGTCTTCTTTGCATCCTACATAATCTGCATCTGAGTAGCCTGTCAGTTCACACCCATTGTTCCTAGGGTACCATAAGCCAAGATTTGATGTGCCCTTTAGGTATCTTAGGATTATCCTTACAGAGACATGATGAGATTCCTTAGGGTTCACCTGATATCTAGCACAGACACATGTGACAAACATTATGTCAGACCTACTTGCAGTTAGGTATAACAAAGATCCAATCATGCATCTGTATTTGGTTTCATCAAAGGGTATTCCCTTCTCATCCTTGTCCAGAGACACATTGGTTCCCATTGGAGTCTTCATAGAGGATGCACTCTCCAATCCAAACTTCTTGACTAGCTCTCTAGTGAACTTGGTCTGAGAGATGAATATACCATCTTCAGATTGTTTCACTTGGAGACCTAGGAAGTATTTGAGCTCACCCATGCTGCTCATCTCAAACTTTCCCTGCATCAAGCTGGCAAACTTTTTGCAGAGATTGTTGTCTGTAGAGCCAAAGATAATGTCATCTACATAGATCTGCACTAGAAAAATCTTCCCCTTAACTTCCCTTAGAAACAAAGTCTTATCAATCTTTCCCCTTGAGAATTTATTCTCAATGAGAAAGCTTGACAGAGTCTCATACCAGGCTCTAGGTGCTTGCTTTATGCCATATAGAGCTTTCTTAAGAAAATACGCATAGTCAGGATAAGTTGAATCAACAATACCTGAAGGTTAATCTACATAGACTTCTTCTTTGTGGTCACCATTTAGAAAGGTTGACTTCACATCCATCTGATAAACTTTGAATCCTTGGTAGGCAGCATATGCTAAGAATAGTCTGATGGCTTCCAGTCTGGATACAGGGGCAAAGGTCTGATCAAAGTCAATCCCCTCTTCCTATCTATAGCCCTTTGCCACTAGCCTTGCTTTATTCTTAGTGATGATTCCATTTTCATCTAGTTTATTTCTGTAGACCCACTTAGTTCCAATAATATTATGTCCTTGGGGTCTTGGAACCAGCTTCCAAACTTTGCATCTCTTAAATTGGTTCAGCTCCTCCTGCATTGCTGCAATCCAAAATGGATCCTGATTTGCTTCCTCAAATTTCTTAGGTTCAATTTGAGAAAGAAAACTCAGGTACAATGCTTCATTTACAGCTCTACTCCTTGTCAGCCCTCCTTGGTTGACATCTCCTATTTTTTGATCTTGAGGATGATCTCTCATTTGTCTCAAGGCAACTGGCAGTATTCTGGGGACTTCAGCTGTGGCAGGTTCTTCAGGTTGCATTTCTTCTGCTGCTTCTGAGCCTTCTACAACCTCTTCTTCAATTTCCACAGTTGCTGAATGGTTGTTATCTTTGGTTGAGGTCTCAACCTTGTCTTCAATAGATAATTTCTCCATTTTCTCTGTTGTACCTGCATTCACTAGAGAACTAGACCAGCCTTTATGTATAAGGCTAGTCACATCCAATACAACATGTACAGATTATTCCACTGCTTGGGTATTGATGTTGTATACCCTATAAGCCTAGCTATAAGAACTGTAGCCAACAAAAATACCCTCACTGCTTTTCTCAGCAAACTTGGTTAGCTTGGATTTCCCATTATTAAGGACATATCAGTTACTACCAAAGATCCAGAAGTAGGATAAGGTAGGTTTTCTGCCTTTCATCAGTTCATAGGGAGTCTTCTCGTGGTCTTTGATGATGGAGGCCCTGTTTACCACATGACAAGCAGTATTGACAGCCTCTGCCCAGAAATATTCTGGTAGAGAGGAGTCACTTAGCATTGTCCTACTTGCCTCTATCAAGGTTCTGTTTTTCCTTTCTGCAACCCCATTTTGTTGAGGAGTTCTAGGGGAGGAAAATTTTTGAGAGATACATAGTTCTTGGCAGAATTCTGTCATGTTCACTGACTGAAATTCTGTGCCATGGTCACTTCTGAATTTGACCACAATACAGTTCATCTCATTCTGGATCTGCCTGACAAAGTTCTTCAAGATATCTAAGGTATCTGACTTTCTTTTAAGGAAGAACGCCCAAGTGAACCTTGAGTAATCATCAACTAATACAAGGGTGTAAGCCTTCCCTCCTAAGCTGAGAACTGACATAGGACCTAACAAATCCATGTGCAATAGAAATAAGCACCTAGAGGAATTCTTGTCAGAAATGCTTTTAAAGCTGGTCCTTGTCTGCTTCCCAAGTTGGCAAGCTTGACAGGGACCTTTCTTGATGCACTTAATATTAGGTCCATTTCTAACTAGGTCCTGTGAGAAAAGCTTGCTTATAGTCTTATAGTTAATGTGTGCAAGTCTCTTGTGCCATTGTACACATAGAGCCTCTTTATCATTAGCCACAAGGCATACAGGCATGGAAGAATTTTCATTAAAGAAATTTAAGCAGTAAATATTACCACTCCTAGTGCCAGTTAAGGTAGCCTCAGAATCTAAGGATTTCTTAACCAAGCACTTATCCTTGTGGAAGATGATAACAAAACCTAGATCACAAAGCTGGCTTATGCTTATGAGATAACAAAACCTAGATCACAAAGCTGGCTTATGCTTATGAGATTATGTTTCAATCCCTCAACATAAGTAACCTTTGTGATGGTAACTAAGCCATTAGAAATATTACCATAACCTTTAGTCACCCCCTTCTCTGAACCTCCAAAAATTACTATTGGTCCTTTCTCCATAGGGGTGAAACTTCTTAGATACTTCCTAACTCCAGTCATATGCCTGGAGCAACCACTGTCCAAATACCAAATTGGAGACTGGTTGGAATTTGGACATACCTGCATGAAAAGTTAATTACCCTTAGGTACCCAATTTGGATTGGGTCCTTGGTTCCTGTTAGGAAGATAAAATGGAGTGCCACACCACTGAGGGTTTTGCACTCTCTTTTCATTGGGTCCTGTTGGGTTGAACCAACAGTCTAGGGGAAAGTGGCCTACTTTCCCACAACACTAACATTCATACCTATTATACCTTCTCTTCTGCCTCAACTTTTGAGTGGGATGCGAGTGTTGGTGAGCAGGAGAGAAGATAACTTCCCTAACAGGTCTTGGGTGAACCTTACAAGTGTGAGAGTGGAGTGGAGCTGGTCTCACCACTTGTTGGTATACCTTCTTGGGAATAGGCTTTGCGGAAGCAGCCTTTCCCTTACTCTTCAGTACTGTTGCTGTAGGTCCATGGGTAGAAGGACCTGATACTGGCACCTTCTTAAGAGAAGATTGAACTTCAGAACCTTTGTCCTTGATAGTCTCCTGATTGAATTCTATACCAGCTCTGAATGATCCAGAGAAGGTATCAATAATGGGCAAGACTGTCTTGGGCATAGAGAAGCTTGCAGCAAGTTTCTTCTCAGCCAACAACATATCCTCAAGGTCCTTAATGACCTTGTTCTTCTGACCTAATTTAGCATTCTTAAGCCTTGTGACTTCCTTGAATCTGTCCACTTCTTTGCTCATGGCAGCCAGCTTTTCAGCTGTTTCCTTGAGCTCAGACTGGACAGACTTCAAGGAATCTAACTCCTTGGTTTGGATTTTGAGGAGTTTCTTACTGTTCTTGAAAGCTTTCCATAAAGCTTTATACTGCTTTATCAGGTCAGATTCAATTTCATATTGGGACCTTAAGGTCGAGCTGTTGGCAGCAAACACACTTTCATTATCATGCAAGGAGTCTGCTACTGATTCAGAATCAGATGCAGACATATGAGCTTTGACGGGTAACTTTCCAGGAGACATATCATCCTGGTCGTCTTCCTTTATGGCCATTTGGCCAATCAGAGCTTCTTACTCAGTGTTTGAGGAACTTGAATCAGAATCACTTAGAGTTCTGATTTTCTTTGCTATAAACCCTTTTTCAGGTTTCTTCTTGTCCCTTGATCTTCTCTTATCTTCATAATTCTTTGATTCCCTTCTCTTGGAAGAGCAATCAGTAGCTATATGGCCTGTCTTATTACATGAGTAGCAAACAGTGTTAGCAAAATCAAATTTACCAGGTTTTGATTTATACCTGTCCTCTCTTGAGGATTTAGACCTGTCATATTAATCAGATCTTCTTGAGCTTGAGGAGGTGGGTTTGTAGTTGTCTCTTCCCCTTCTGGTAATTAGCTTCTTGAACTGTTTAGAGAGGAGAACCATCTCCCTGTCTGTATCATTAGAATCTGATGTGCTGGCATCAGATTCTTCACTGCTCTCTGATCTGTTCTAGTATGCAAGAGTCTTGTCCTTGGACCTCCTTGTGCTCTCAGCCTTGAGAGCCACATATATTTCTCTGGAGCTCCCCTTGAGCTTTCCTCTTCAGCTTTCCTGGTGTTGAGCTGAAGTTCATGGGACAGTAGCTTCCCATACAGATTCTTGGGCTCCAAGATGCCCAGCTGACCCATCTCTCTGATGGCATAAATCTTAATATACCATTCCTTAAAGAGGGATCTAAGGAACTCATCATTTAGGTCAGAGTTTGTGAAGTCTCTGCCATAATTTTTCAGCCCATTCACTATCTTGAAAACCTCTCATAACAACTAGAGTTGGTTTCATTATTGCCTTGCTTGAAGGCTTCATACTCCTGATTGAGGAGGGATTTCCTATCATCCCTTACCTCTTCAGTACCCTCCATGTAGACAATCAGGGAGTCCCACATCTCCTTGGCTATCTTGCAGTTAATGAGATTCTTGAGGGTTGAGTCATCAATGGCACTTACGATTACGTTCTATGCCCTCTTATCTAGGCTTGCCAAGGTCAACTCATCCTTGGTCATGTCTGTATACTTCTTTGCCACCATCATAGTTGGATCAATAGTGGATGCTGTCATAGGAATGAAGGGGCCCTCTTGAATAGTTATATAGACTCTTGGATCAGCTGCCTCCATGAACAACCTTACTCTTTCCTTCTAGATAGGAAAGTTCCGCTTTGTTCAGATTGGGAGTTTCCTGGCTCTCATCTCTCGATGCTGATCACCTCCAGCCATATTGAGTTGTTCTAAGATCTAGATCTGACGGTTAAGTCGCTTTCTTTATCAACCAACCTCTGATACCACTTGTTGGTTATAGAACGATCACCTAAAGGGGGGGGGGGGGGGGGGGGGGGTTAGGTGATTTTTGTTGTTTTTAAATATTCTTATCTGAGATGTATATAATGTAAGAACAACAAAGGACGATCACACAGAAAGTCTCAACATACAACATAAGATTTATAGATGTTCCTCAAGACATGGTGTCTTGAGTAGTCCTCTTTCCCTCTACACCTACCTAGCAGTGTGCTAGGCTCGGCAAACTACGCCAATGTCTCCATCCAGCAAGCCTTAGAACTCGGACTAGCAAGTCCCTGTAGCCTAGGCCCGCAAGCCCCTTCACTGCACCCGAGCTCGCAAGCTCAACACTCTGGCCCTACACTGCACAGACCCGCAAGTCTTACCTCTTAGACCCGCAAGTCCATGCAGCCTAGGCCCGCAAGCACCTTCACTGCACCCGAACCCACAAGTTCGACACTCAGGCCCTCAAGCCCTACACAACACAAACCCGCATGTCTTGTCTCTTGGACCCGCAAGTCCCTTCACTGCACCCGAGCCCGTAAGCTCGACTCATTTGGACCAGTAAGTCCCTGCAGCCTAGGCCCGCAAGCCCCTTCACTGCACCCGAGTCCGCAAGCTCGACACGTTTGGACCCGCAATTCCTCTGCCCTAGCCCTCAAGCCTCACAGATCTCAATCCCTCAAGCTCGACACTTAGATCTGAAACCAGATCTTACAGATTTGGCCCGCAAGCCTTACAAATAAAGATATACAAAGTTTGTTCTTCTGCCTGATGGAGATCGACAACTTGTCTTGAAGAAGACGCCTCTGAGTTGAAGCTTGAAAGCACTGATCTTCTTCAAGCATTCCTTCTATTTGGAACTCTCCTTATCAGTCGATGAAGCTAGACTGATTCTTTTTGAACAAAGGATGAAGATCGACTTGTTCTCAGTTCTTGTTTTTACTTTTCGCCGCTTTTGCTCTTCTGTTGAGAAATGTTGAGCGAGATTCTTTTTGGTTCCAGGATTCGAGAGAGTTTTTAGTGCATTCACTGTTCCCTTTTATAGGACAGAGAAGCTGCTTAACGGTTTCCTATGATGTCCTACTCTGACAGACGCCCATACCTTAAGAGCACACGCTGATTGGACAATCAGGAGGCGACATTAAATACTGACAATGCGTTTGGCAATTCTTGAATCTGTCTCGACGATATTTCCATGGTTACGACAACATGGACAATATCTCGACGACAGGACTTGTCGTTGTGACCACCTTATCTTATCAACGACATAGTCGATATTACGTCGACAATCAATTCTTCAGCAACTGCCCGTCTTTGTTTGATCTTCCCTAGTCTTCTCGACAGTCTTACTTAGCCTTTTCAACGACAAGGCTTCTTTAAGACGATACCTGTCTTGTTCAGCCTTATCGGCGAGCTGGACAGTTATGGAATGTTCATTCCCCAACGATGCGTTCAGGCGAGCCTGGGCTTCTACCGAAAGAGGAATTTTTGTGGCATCAGTAGCAGGTGCCGAGAGAAGGCGAAAGGTGATAGGGTTACCCATCGCCCAGGATTGGTGGTATTTATAGCGCTGGGGATGGGGCCTACCCGAAGATTCTTGCAAGGTCAGCATCTGTCCGACGAACACCAAGGGTTGGATGTTTCTTCGCGATCTTAGGCTAATCCCGCAAAGAGCGGGGATTGTGTATAACCCCATGTTTGTCGAAGGGTAGGATGGAGAATTGGACATAGGCGAAGCAGCTAGAGGCTCGCCGACTTGCAGCGAGTGAGCCACGAGGGTGAGGCCAGCCAGACTTACCTCCTTGCGAGGAGCATAGTGCGAGGGCGAGGCAGATGTAGGCTCAACGCTTTGGGGTTCCTTTAGCAATGGAGAGGCGAGTGAGGGCTCGCCGCCCCGCGTAAGTGACGCGCGATTTCAGCACCGCTAATTAGCAAGCGCGAAATGCGGTACGATGGCAGTGCACCGGTCGTTGTCAAGTAAAAAAAGTAGGGAGGAATTCCCCAAATATCATTCTCCAAGGAATGCTGGATGTGGTGATAAGAAAATAGAGTGAGCCGAGTATTACACGAGCGAATAAAGCAAGGGCGTTGTGATGGTGTCCTAAGCTATTGCAGAAATAAGAAATGCGGGTCAAAACTCCACTTCACAAGGCGGGATGGATGCAACGGCCGCGATGCCGTGCTTCGGAAGGCGCGTGGACAGGAAGTAACTGTGACGATTGAGAGTCGCACACACCTCTTCGCAAAGTGGGGGTGAGTGCAGCGGCCGCGATGTCGTGCTTCGGTATGTGGGTGAAATGGCCACAGTGCGGGGTTTTGTGAGGGTCGAAGGCACCTCTTCACTCTCACTTCTAGGTTTTGCTAGAGTGATCTAGCTAGAACGCGTGTGTGGAAGTGGAGTGGAGGCGGAGCGCATCACAACAAAGCATCAAATGAAGAATGAAACAAGAAAAAGCTTCTATTCATAGACAAATAGAAAGCAATCCAGTTCATTACAACAATCAAAAGTACATTTCCAAAAAGAGAGAGAGGATAGAGGAAACCACGAGATGAGAAGCCTCGCCGTAGATCTTGGTTGGAATGGTGGGTCGTCACGCCTCCTCCGAGCTCAGTCCTTGGTTGCTTCCGGGGTTCAGAGGCCGTCACTACCTCTAAACATCATCCGCCTTCTTCTCAGAGCTGGGTCTCTTCCACTTAGCTCAATGGAGATGTCTCACCTTCAAATGCTTGCTGTAGATGGCGGAGAATGCTTCTAGGACCCTTGATGGAGCTTAGGATCAATGGATGAAGCTTTCCCAAGGAAGAGGATGGATGGATGGAGCTTGGAGAGGGAAAATGGCGGAAGCTTGCGGAAGACTTCGCACCCAAACTGTGCTGGCTTGCCCTAGAATCGCGGAACCGGCCTTTAAATACGGAGCAGAGTAAACACTGCGCACGATCAGTGGCGCACGACCTGTGGTCTTGCGCGAAGGAATGCTTGTGATCGTGCACGGTCAACCTGTAGCAGAGGGGGAGATAGGAAAATAACGCACGGTTAGTGGCGCACGTCCAGTGGTCGTGCGCGAAGAAGTTCAATGATCGTGCGAACCGCTCTGTCAGTTAAGGGGAATTAACGCACGACCAGTGGTCGTGCGCCTGATCGTGCGCGAAGGAAAACGCACGATCAGTGACTTTTTATGCTAAAATTTGCCCCAAACCATTCTGAGCGTTCACATGATCATTGCACCTGCAGTAAACTCAAACATACCCCCTGGGGTATGGAAACAAAGCTCCCCAGCGACATAAAATATGCACTAAAAAGAATAAAAGGGAACCATCCAAGATAACACACAGAACTAGGCTATGGAAGGTACTATCTACGCAAATGAAGAACTAGTCCAATATGATCGATAATCAACCTAATATGCAGTACCTATGCATGATAATAAGCCCAAATGAGTCCTAAAACAGGTATATAGTGGAGACTCATCACACACCCAGACTTAACCATTTGCACGTCTCGGGCAAAGTACTCAGCTCTAATGTCGGAACAATTGGATGTTAGAGTGTGATTGAGCGGTGGAGACTCATGCGAAGTAGCATGCTCACGTGCGTAGAAATACATTAGAATAGAATTTAACTCAAGATTACATTTAACTATTTCTAAAACAGTAATTTGAAATCTATTTTACTTGGATGGTGAATCCCGGTGAATCTTTCGGTCACGCATAAGGGAAAATAACGTGACTAATGAGTAGAGTATTACTTGAATCAGAGCTCGGGACAATCTCCTAAGAAATCCATCAAAGTCGGTGTCCATAGGCTTGCAAGTTCGCACTCTCTCCACTGCAAGAGATGACTCATATCTAAAGTCAACAGGACTTATAGGTTAAGATTTGGCTTAGGTTGAGTTTAGGCTAGATAAGTAGAAGGACGATGTGAATCGCTCTCAACATAACCCGAGCACTCAAGAGAATTACAATCACCAATATAACATTTTCAAGAACTACACAACACCCCCAGACTTCAACTGAACACTAGGTGTGTGTTAAGCCAAACATAATTTGCTTTTGTCGAGAGAATGTAATTGAAAGTTCTTTTTGAACAATTTTTTTCTTTTCTCTTCTCGACAGAATTTCTTTTGTAAGCACAATAAAAACTTCTCCTTCAGCTTTTCCAAGGCTACCATACACCACAGAGGTAACACCAAATGTGATCGATAAATAAATTTCTTTCAGCTCATTTGTTGGTGCGAACATAGGTTTGGCCGAGGCTTTGGTGAAATTTTAGTGGAGCTAAACAAGGAGGAATGTTAGGCTCAAGTGGGCTTGCAAAGTTGATTACGTTGGTAAGGATTTCAAAAGCACAAACTGATCAAGAAATGTCCTATATCACACTTTATAACGAGTACTTCAACGCAATCGTTTCAAGAGTCGTCTAGTGCAAGTTCTAGCCCCCGAGAAAGGTTGTCCTTCCTTCCGACCCTAATAATAAGCTACTACTAGTCCAACTACACTCGACCTTATGCTACCGTTGGATTCACCTAATTCACCACTAAAGTAAAATAAATTGCAGCTACTATAATAGAAATAATTAAATTATAACTTTGAATTTTATTGTACTCTAATTGAATTTCTAGGCGTGACGGGAGCACTCGACTAGAGCACTACTCGAGTCGACATTTTTCTTTACTCCTCACTCATACACTAACAATCCAATTCTTACGAGCGGGGAACCTCGCAGCAATACCCAATAAGCACGTGTGATCAAGTACGCGTGAACTAGGTGCAAATATGTGCAACAAAATTAAAAATCCTAACTCAGCACATTCTAACATGCTATGCAAAAATGTGTGCGCGTGCATAACCGATCTCTCCCCCAGACTTGATCACAACCACATAAGATAAATAATTCATGAATAAAGGGAAAAATAGGGGTAGAGTGGACCTATGCTCACGAATGAGCATGCCAGAAGTGCGGTTAAATCCATCTTTAAGGTTCTCCTTCCTCTTCCTCCAAGCGAGTTCACACCTGCATTGTTAGCATAAAAACACACAAACAAAACATAATAGAGATTAAATAAGCACACGGAACCGGGTGGTTCCCATGGGTTGTCTCCCAAGAAGCCCTTTTGTTTAACGTCCTTAAAGGTGGACCAAATACCTGTATTAATGTAGTTTATAAAGTCTAGGAATAAGCAAAAGTCAATAAATCCTAATTATTATTACAAGCTCAAAACAAATCAGCTATAAGCTGATTTGAAGTAGTAACAACTGATGAAAGAAAAAGGTCCGGGGACCTGGTAGTAGGGGTGGAAATTAAGTAGGATGCTCAGCCTCCAACCCCAAATCTCCTCCTTTTTCGCTCTCTTCTTCTCCTCCAGTATTATGTCTTCAAAGAAAAACTGCTTGCCCCCTTGTAACCAATCCTCAAGGGGAAACACCAACGATGATGAGGAAACAAGATGTTCCTTCACTGTACCTTCCTCATCCCGCCAGGCTTTCGGCTCCACCATGCATAAGGTCTGATCAACCGGAGGAGGGGCATCCTGCATCCTTGTACATAAAGAAAGGGGGTCAAGAAATAAATTGGAAGAAAAACTAAAAGAAATCTCATCTGAGGGGATAATCACGGCATCATCCCCCATAGGGTGCGGTAATGACAAACTGATGATATCATCGAAGATTTCACTAGACCCAACAGCGCACGCAATGGCGTCTTCTATAACTTGGACTTCCTCGCACTGGACCGAAACGGTTGCTTCAGCACAATCGAGACTGTCCTCCTCCATGAGAGTGGGCACGACACTGCGCAGGTCTGCAACATCCTGCAAATTGACCTCAATGATAACATCAGAAATAGATGTAGTTTCGTGTGTAGTGGGAGAAGACGTGCTTCTTAAGAGTTCGGGCTCACTCTCCACACAAGGGCACAAATCCACGCAAAGTGGTACATGAACCGAAGAGGTATGGGGGGGGGGCATCAGAAACAGAGTCATGAGGGACACTGATACACGTGTCGATTCCAGAGACTTCAAGAAGTGAAGGTGGAAGGGATACATAACCAGAGGAAGGTGCTGTGCTTGCAGAATTTGAAGATGGGATGATCCGGATATCTGGCTCATCGTCATCCTCCAATTGGCGAAGATAATCAGCACAGTCCTTCAAAGCATGCTCTCTACTTTTGCAAAATAAACACTGCTTCACCGGCTTCGCCAGCACTAAAGGTGCGACAGCCGCGTAAAAGTGCGACAACAGATGCGCAGTAGAGGAGTCAAAAGATTTATGGGCTCCGTACAGTTTCTGAACAATACCATACTCTTTGGGGGCACCTATCACTAGCGTGGGATGTGTCCCCACACCAACGACATCGGATATTCAAATGCGCCCACATGATATAGAAGAAGAAAATAGCATGAAAAAGAATAAATAAAAAAAAATACTCAATCGAAAATAAGCGATTCACAACCAAATTCTCATCACGCCTCCAGTTACCCGGCAACGGCACCAAAAACTTGACGCGCGATTTCAGCACCGCTAATTAGCAAGCGCGAAATACGGTACGACGGCAGTGCACCGGTCATTGTCAAGTAATAAAAGTAGGGAGGAATTCCCCGAATATTGTTCTCACAGGAATGCAGGATGTGGTGATAAGAAAATAGAGTGAGTCGAGTGTTACACGAGCGAATAAAGCAAGGGCGTTGTGATGGTGTCCTAAGCTATTGCAGAAATAAGAAATGCGGGTCAAAACTCCGCTTCGCAAGGCGGGATGGATGCAACAACCGCGATGCCATGCTTTGGAAGGCGCGTGGACGGAAAGTAACTGTGACGATTGAGGGTCGCATACACCTCTTCGCAAAGTGGGGGTGAGTGCAGCAGCCGCGATGCCGTGCTTCAGTATGTGGGTGAAATGGCCACAGTGCGGGGTTTTGTGAGGGTCGAAGGCACCTCTTCACTCTCACTTCTAGCTTTTGCTAGAGTGAGCTAGCTAGAATGCGTGTGTGGAAGTGGAGTGGAGGCGGAGCGCATCACAACAAAGCATCAATTGAAGAACGAAACAAGAAAAAGCTTCTATTCCTAGACAAATAGAAAGCAATCCAGTTCATTACAACAATCAAAAGTACATTTCCAAAAAGAGAGAGAGGATAGAGGAAACCACGAGATGAGAAGCATCGCCGTAGATCTTGGTCGAAATGGGGGTTCGTCACGCCTACTCCAAGCTCAGTCCTTGGTTGCTTCCGGGGTTCAGAGGCTGTCACTACCTCTAAACATCATCCGTCTTCTTCTCAGAGCTAGGTCTCTTCCACTTAGCTCAATGGAAATGTCTCACCTTCAAATGCTTACTGTAGATGGTGGAGAATGCTTCTAGGACCCTTGATGGAGCTTAGGATCGATGGATGAAGCTTTCCCAAGGAAGAGGATGGATGGATGGAGCTTGGAGAGGGAAAATGGCGGAAGCTTGTTGAAGAATTCGCGCCCAAACTGTGCTGGCTTGCCATAGAATCGCGGAACCGACCTTTAAATATGGAGCAGAGTAAACACTGCGCACGATTAGTGGTGCACGACCAGTGGTCGTGCGCGAAGGAATGCTTGTGATCGTGCACGGTCAACTTGTAGTAGAGGGGGAGATAGGAAAATAACACATGGTCAGTGGCGCACGACCAGTGGTCGTGCGCGAAGAAGTCCAATGATCGTGCGAACCACTCTGTCAGTTAAGGGGAATTAACGCACGACCAGTGGTCATGCGCCTGATCGTGCGCGAAGGAAAACGCACGATCAGTGGCTTTTTAGGCTAAAATTGGCCCCAAACCATTCCGAGCGTTCACATGATCATTGCACCTGCAGCAAACTCAAACATACCAGCTGAGGTATAGAAACAAAGCTCCCCAGCGGCATAAAATATGCACTAAAAAGAATAAAAGGGAACCATCCAAGATAACACACAAAACTAGGCTATGGAAGGTACTATCTACGCAAATGAACAACTAGTCCAATATGATCGATAATCAACCTAATATGTAGTACCTATGCATGATAATAAGCCCAAATGAGTTCTAAAACATGTATATAATGGAGACTCATCAGTAAGCGACAGGCTGATATTTATAGCGCCAGGTGGCTAGCAAGTGGCGCCCTCACGGGCCGCTCGCCTAGGGATACCTCGCAAACCCCATTCACATGAAGACTGGCGAGTGGCGCCTTCATGGGCCATTTGCCCAATAGGGGTCTAGGGGTGAAATTACATGGGTACCCTTGGTGGGTTTTCAATATCCCTTCAGAACAATGGATTTTGGCTGTTAGCAGACTAGTTTGGGTGCGATTAGTAACACCAAAAGGCGGAGTTACGCTATTTGCAGACCAGAAGAGAAAAACTATATATAGACCCTGAAGGGCACCTTTGGAGGGCATTCCAATCTTTGGCTTCTTCCTCCTTAGGACATCTTTGGTTAGCTCCGTAGGCTCTCCAAGGTGCCCGAATTCTACATTGGCTTAGGAGGGGAAGCGCTCTAAGATCTTCCGGGTGTGTGATGGGTCCTCCACGCTGCAGCCAAGGGTCAGTATTTAGCTCTAAGTCTTCAGCCAGGTTCCTCTGCGGGATCAGTAAGTGCTAGCTGCCCCCTTTTAGGGGTCCGAACTCGTCGTTGGGCCGATTCTCGGTTTTGACACCAACCAAACTGTCTATTCTCTAATTTAGTTTAGTTTGTGGATAGTGGTGCATATATCTGTCTTTGTTACCCCGGGTATAAATAAACAGAGATTTAGTTTTTCTTAGAGTGGCATTTAGAACCCGAGAACTGGAAGGCTATCCCGTGCGATCCCGAGTGCGCGTGTTTACCCGTACCCCATGCGTGAAGACGAAATCCATTCTTGGAGATTGTAGAAGGAGGAGTTCCGGTCGATCTCACTGCAGTTCCAGTAGACCCATCATTCACCATCGTCGACTCTCCTTAGATGGATCTAGCACTATTGTCTCTGACCTAGTTCTTGTTCGACAAGATCGAATGGTTCTCTGAGAGCTCGTATGGACTTCTGTAGAGGTGTTGAAAGTATCTAGTTGCAACCTAAATCACCTAGAGGGGGGTGAATAGGTGTTTTCTATAGCTTTTTGCGCAATTAAAAAAATATAAGAAGTAGAGCACACAGAAAACCAAAGAGCACAGTACACACAAGGATTTATAGTGGTTCCCCGTTCTTGGGTAGTCCACTTTGCACCTCACCTATCTAGCACGATCGACTAGACTAGGCTACTTCACTAACTCGGATTATGTATAATCCTACAACTCGGAGTCACCACTCCTACGAGCTCGGAGCAAAACAACTCCTACAAAAACTCGGAGCAAACCACTCCTACTAAAAACTCGGAGAACAATCTTCTCCTACTCAAACTCGGAGCAAACAACTCCTACTAAAAATTCGGAGGAAAACCTCCTACAAGAATATGTAAAAGATTTTTACAAAACATTAGATTGAAAAACAATCTTCTTAAATCTTCTGGAGACTTGACTTCATCAGATCTGAAAATGATAGAACTTCTTTTTCCTTGAAAGAATAGAAAATCTAGATCTAGAGAGAAGAAGAAGAAAGCTTTTCTTGAATGCTTGATCTGAAACTTAGAGTCGACTGGATCAAAATGATAATGAATCTTTTATTTGTGTTGATCTTGTCGACTGCTCTTGGCGATGAAGAATCGCAAAACACTTTTTTGTTGGAGGAGAAGAACTTGCATGAGAAATAATACCAGCCAACAGAACAAGAGAGAAAGAAAATCTGTATATAATATTTGCACTCACTTCACTGCCTGTACGAAAAATCAGAGAGTATATATATTTTCAACTCCTTTTCAACGGCTAGATTAAATAAATAAGGAAGAATATTTCTTTCTTTTGCTGTAGCAAGAATTTAGGAAAAAAATATTCTCTCCAACGGCTATCTCCAAATAATAAGGCAAATAATCTTCTAACGGCTGGCTGCAAGCAGAAGTTAAGGAAGACATTCCTTCTCAAACGACTATAATCAAGAGATAAGGAATTAAATCAATTCCAACGGCTGTCTGCAATAATCAAGGGAAATTTTCCATGAATGTTGTACGCGGTAGAAGCTTAAATGGAATGCAGACATTAAGGAAACCCAGCGATTTGAATTTCGAAACAGCGCCAGCAAAAATTTAGAATCTGTTAAAATTTCGTCGAACGGAACAACGTTCAACGAATTTCCTTCCTTTTGTCGAACGGAGATCGACGAAGTATATATATAAACAGTGGTTGACGAAATATATTTATAAACAGCGGTCGACGAAATATAAGCAAACAACGGTCGATGAATTAAATAATTACTGCGTTTGACGAACTGCTAATAAGCTGCGTTCGACGAAATGTCTTCAGCTAACAGCAAACCAGTGATTGATGAACTACATTCACTTAGTCGAACAGCGCTCAACGAAATACTTCAGTTCGTCGAACGGGGATCGACGAAATGCCAAAGCTCTGCGTTCGACGAACTGCTTCAACTAACAGCAAACCAGAGAACGACAAAGTATATTTACTTCGTCGAACGACGTTCGACGAATTCTTGCGTTCGACAAAATCTTGTGTTCGATGAAAAGCTAAATACTTAGAAAAATATTTCTTCCTTCTTTCTTCCAGCAACTTTCTCTTAGCCTTCCTTTGTGCTTGAATAAAAAGTATACCCCAATAGAGAGATTTCACATAAGTTAACACTTTGGTCTATACCATGAGGAATTACATAGTATAGTCCTGTGTTTAACAACTTATTGAAACCTGACATTGGTTTGTACTTAGTTATTTATAATCTGCAAACTCATAACTAGAAAACAACATCAAATACAACTCAATTCAACTTAGTTCAAAGGGACACTTCTTCAAATCAAGGTAATTGTGGCTACAATACCCAACATGTGTCGATCAAGTTCTGCACTAACCCCTTCATACGAGCTTGTCGATCTCGACAGAGGAGCACAATAAGCATAAAGAGGACTTGAATAGTGAATCTGATTATGGGAAGATTATTGTGGGGCAATCCGATCGAGTCTATACTCGATTACACACATGTAATTTATTTACTGCTTCAATTTCCTTAGTCATGGTTTGCTAAAGATCCTATTAACTCTCTTTTGAGTTGTTCTTGAATATTCCGCTGTGCACATTAGATGTGTCCACTGTACAAACCTGGGTTCACCGAAGGGGTAAATTGAGACTCGGGTGTAGGCGAAGCGCGCGAGCGAGACGAGCGGGGGCTCGCCACCCTGCGATGAGGCAAGCAAGGACTCGCGCCTTGCAACAAGCAGATCATGAGGATGAGGCAAGCGGGAGCATGACTCCCTGTGACACGCGGATCATGAATAGGTTTGCGCTCGCCTAGGTCGCAAGGTTGGAGCAAGGCGAGGGTCAACCGAGAACTGACCAGCGAGCGAGAACGGGCCTCCTCTGGATCTCGCTTCTCTTACGAGGTCGGCCGGGTTTTGGGTGCAATATTTTATTCATTTTTATTCAGGCCCATATGTCTATAGCCATTTCAAATAACGGAGTTTGGCTATTGGCAAACCATTTTGGGGTGCATTTAAGAAAAACAAAATGCGGAATTGCGCTATTGGCAGAACCAGAAGAGAAAAGCTATATCTCTACCCCAAAGGGCACCTTTGGAGAGGATGCAATTCTTTGGCTTCTTCCTCCTCTGAACAACTTTGGTTAGATCCCAAGGCTCTCCAAGGTGCCCAACTTCAGATTTTGCTCGGGAAGGAAAGCACTCTAAGATCTTCCTGGTGTGTGGTGGGACCTCCGCACTGTAGCCAAGGGTCGGTGCTTAGTTCTGAATTTTCGGTCAAGTTCATATGCGGGACACGTAAGTGCTAGCTGCCCCCTCTTAGGGGTCCGAACTCCTCATTGGGCCTATTCTCGGTTCCAACATTTTTGGTGCGGTGAGCGTGGAGAGCGACTTGTACAAGAAAGTCCCAGGGAAGTGACATGGCTTGAGAGGATGAGCAAGGTGCCGACTACGGTGGCTCAACACTCTTCAGCTCGCCTGCAAATATTGGGATGCTGGCGGACTTCCGAAGGCCAATACTAGAGACGATCAACCTCGCCATCGCCGCGACATAAGGTGAATTCTCAACCCCCACGACCCAGGTTGTCCTGCCGCTGGGCGTAAGCGAGAATTCCCCAGGGCAGAGGCTTGACATGGAGAAGGCTGGCGAGGCGCCATGGCGAGACCTCACCGGGAAAGAGCTTTTTCCCAGCCCAGCGTGTGTGGGCCTGGTCAGCGAGCTCGTGGGGCGATTGGAGCAGGCGAGAGCAGCGAGCAGAGGAAGCCCGTTCTGCAAGATGGTTGTTTCCGCACTAGTTATGGAAGGGTTCAGGGAGAGGGAGATGGTCTACTACACCGGCACATATGACCTAGTCTAACGCCTGCAATGGTTTGAGGACACGGTCTCCATCCGGCCTATGTCAGATGCATTCAAGTGTCGACTCTTCGCCAATAACTTGAAGGAGGATGCGCGGGACTGGTTTCATCAGCTCCCAGTGGGGTCAATCTATGGGTTAGAGGATTTGCGTTGGAGTTTCCAGCTGCACTTCTCAACATCAAAGAAGAGAAGAAGGATGCCGAGGCGCTCTTCAAAATCAAGCAAGGGCCATTGGAGTCGCTGGCCCACTATGTGGACAGATTCCAAGAAAAGGTCCTACTCATCTAAGAGGTACAAGGGATCACCCTCCAGCTTGCCTTCATGATGGGGCTTTGAGAGGTATTCTTCAATATGAATCTGAAGCGGGAGGCCCCCTGTCCTTTGAAGAGCTGATGGAAAGGGCGACATAGGAGATTGAAGGAGAGGCGGCAACCTGGAGTTCTCGAGGAGGTTAGCAAAGCTGAGTGAACCGGAGGCAAGGAAGCAGGAAGTCTGGAGGAGAGATGAGCCGAGGGCCCCGGAGCTGGGGTGGAGGAAGCAGGGAGTGGGAATGCAGGTCCCATGATGAGGATTTGCCCAAGTAGGGGGCAACTTCCAGGGAGGTTGATGGCGCAAATCTCGCACACCGCTATAGGCGGTAGCTCGACTGCGGCACGAAACGGCAGTGTACCGATCGTTCAAGTAATATAAAATGGGAATGAATCCCCAAGTATCGATCTCAAAGGAACACAGTAAGGTGGAGTTTATTATCGAGGAAGGACTTGAGGTTGAAGTCCTTTATGTCGGATGGGTTGCGGAAATGGGGGATTTGATTTGTGGAAAATAAAGAGAAAATGCTATAACTACTCCTATGCAATGCCGCTATGCAATGCTTCACTTGGCGGGATGGAGACTAGGCAGGCCTTGAGCGCGCTGCATTGCAAGGGCGGATGGACGAGTAGGCAAGCGGGATCGAACTATGCAGGCCTTGAGCGCGTTGCTTCGTAGGGCGAGTGGAATACACGGGCCGCTATGCCACGCTTCGCTAGGCGGATGGACGAGTAGGCAAACGGAGTGAGGGTCGTAAGCACCTCTTCGACAAGCACGCCACTAGCAATTGCTAGTGCGGCACCGAACACGATGGTGGAATGGAAATTAGATGGGGGCGCACCTCAATAAGCATATATGAACTAAATGATTCCAAATAAATGAAATAAACATTAGGCAAAATTGTTCATAGCACACATCATCAAAATATAGAGGAAACTAGTTTATACAATCAACAACATAAGGAAGGAAAAAGAGAGTAAAGGAGTCGACCACATCCGAATCCTTGCCGAAGATTCACGGTTGGAATCGCTGGGTTGTCAGTCCGCGTCCAAGCTCGGTCTTCAACTACGTCCGAGGTAGAGGAGGGCTGTCACTTCCTCCCAATGGCTCATCTTCTTCGTGTCACGATCCAATCTCCTCCGATACACGATCTCCTTGCTCGATGTTGGCGATCTTTGGGCTAGAAACCTCTCCTTGGAGCTCAAGGATGATGGAGGAGGCCTAGGGGGGCGGAGAACCTGCGGAAGGGGCGAAAACGGCGGACTGGACGGAACAAATGCGGAATCCCGACCTAATTCGCGAGCAGGTCAATATATAGGCGCTGGAATAAACAGTGCGCACGGTCATTGGCGCACGACCAGTGGTCATGCGCACTAGCATCATGTGATCGTGCGCATGCCTGGACAGAGCCTGCAAGGTAAGAAAATTATAAAATACAATGTCCGCTCGATCAATGACGCACGACCAGTGGTCGTGCGCGTTATCGTAAGTGGTCGTGCGATAAGGAAGACAGAACTCAGATTTCAGGGGTTAAGTGCACACGACCAGTGGCGCACGACCAGTGGTCGTGCGCACTAGAACCAGTGATCGTGCATAGTGTTCCTGTACAGAATTGTACCGGGAACACCTGCACGACTCCTGTTCCAGCACAACCACGAATCCAGCCACTGAAAGTGGCACTTAACAATGCATGAAAACTACTAAAGAAGAAGAACATGAAATAACACCAAAAACGGGCCTAGAGGTGCACTTAGCATGAAGTATCAAATATGAGTGAAAACATGTCTAAAGTGAAGTGCATAGACTAGAAAATCGGCCCGGATGAGTCCATAAATGTGTATATATTTGGGACTCATCAGAGGTCAAGGAATACTTACCCACCCAGGGTGGAGGCAGGGCCCGAGACCACTCCCTCCCCCACCTCAACAAGCCTTGACAATCGGTCGGGGAAGAGGAAGGAGAGTAGGAGTAGGAGGGGTTGGAAGAGCAGGAGCTAGGAGAAGAAACTGAGCCACAGAGGCTGAGAGGGGGGGGGGGGGGGTGGCATTGCCATATTGTAACTTCCATCAGGAGGAGGGTCACACAACAACCACATGCCCAAAGTTCTTGGAAGTCAGGAGGACGAGAGGCCCGAGGGAACAACATCAGTCGATGAGAATAGAAGAGGTGATCAGAGTGATGGAATAGGATGATAGGTGCGTGGACAGAGCCGACGTGGGAAGTCGAGGAGGGATCCGAGTGATCCATGGGGGAGTTGTGATCGAGGGGAGATGAAAGGCGAGCCTCCACACTATGTATCGTCAGAGCGTTGCTTCGACTTCCTAAACCCTGCCCCCATAAGAGAAGATTACCTTCTCTCGTAAGAATATGCCGGACCAGGAGGATCCATTCTGCGATGCGCTGGTGATCCAGGCGGCCATTGAGAACTTCACCATCTCCTGGATCCTCGCCAACAATGTGAGCTCGGTCAATATCATTTTTAAGAAGGCGTTCGACGAGATGAAGGTGGATGCGAGGAGGGTGCTGGACTCAGACAGACTGCTATTTGGGTTCTTGGGAGAGAGGAAGGAGGTGGAAGGAGGAGTAGGGCTCCATGTGACTTTGGAGGGCAGTCCCACAACTGCCGGTTCGTCATCATCGACGCTCCGAGCAGCTATAACGCCATCTTTGGATGGACCATCATCAGCGCATTCCAATGTGTTCCCTCCTCATTCCACCAATGCCTCAAGTACAATGTGGGAGGAGTCCAGATCAGGGTGAGGGGAGACCCAAAGGTAGTAAGACAATGCTATGTTACCGCGGTCAACACCATCACTTGGCAGGCAGAGGTGGAAGAGATGGACAAGGATATGGTGAGGAAGGATGTACTGGAAGGAGTCGTGGAAGATCCCGAGGCCAAGGAGATGCAGGAAAAGGGAGAAGAGATTTGAGCCCAAGAAGAAGGGGCAAATGAGTTGTGGAAAGCTCGAGAGGAGGAAAGGATGGACGAAGAAGAAATCAAAAAACTCGCTCATGGAGGAATGAAGGAAGGTGACTGGGAGGAGTAGTCTCAGCTGAAGGCCATGGAAGAGGTGGTGGAGCTGGAGGTCATCTCCCGGGCAATTCAGGTGCTGAAGGAACAACTAAACTGGGCCCCACTGCTCCAAGGACTGAGGCAGGGGGAGGACCTGTCCCTATACCTGGGGGTGGGGGTCGATGCGGTGAGTTTGGTTTTGGTCCGGGAAGAGGGGAAAAGGCAACCCCCAATCTACTACTTTAGTAGGGTACTGAGAAAGGCGGAGCTCAGATATCCCATCCTAGAGAAGCTGGCCTTAGCCCTGGTGGTGTCAGACCGAAATCTCTGAACGTACTTCCAGGCACATTCCATTAAGGTTGTGACTGATCATCCCCTTCGCAACATAATGGAAGAGGTAGAGCACTCAGGAAGGTTGGCCAAATGGTCGGTGGAGTTAAGCGAGTTTGACATCTCGTTCATTCCCAGACTATCAATAAAGGCACAAGCAGTGGCAGACTTCTTGGCTAATTACGTAACTGAAGTTGAAGAGCTCGAGCCACCCCTCTCAGTGGCGTGGAAGATGCTGGTCGACAGAGCATCATGAAAGCATTCCTTTGGGGGGGGGGTGATCCTGCTAAGCACCCAGGGAATGAGGATCGAGTAGACAATCAACATTCACTTCCCACTCACCAACAACCAGGCCGAGTATGAGGCCGTGATCGCAGGGCTCTGCCTGGCCAGGGAGTTAGGGGTGTAGTACTTGGAGGTCTCAATGGACTCCATGGTGGTGGCTTTCCAAGTCAAGGGAGAGTTCAAAGCAAGGGAGATGACTCTCCAGCGATATCTAGAGAAGGTCAAAGTGCTCATCGGACAGTTCTGTACCTTCTAAATTCAGAATGTGCCAAGGTGGGAGAGCATCCAGACAGACCTTTTGGCCAGGTTCAGTCCCAGGGCAGGAGGGATGACGTCAGAACTTTTTCGACCATCTTTTGAGGAGGGTGAGTTGATGGAGGTAGACCAACGAGCATCATGGATGGACCCCTTTGTCACCTTCCTGACATCGGGACAATTCCTAGGAGGGGACGTGGACAAGAGAAGACTCAGATACAAGCCATCATATTATTCTTTGCATGAAGGAGGATTGTACCGAAAGTCCCTCTCGGGACTCATAGACAGTAGTGTGTCAGAAGAGGAGGCCCCGAGGCTCCAGGAGGAGATCCACTCAGGGGAATGCGACAGCCATTCTAGGAGAAGTACCATGGATGGAAGGGTGCTGAGGCAAGGCTATTTCTGGTCTACCGTCAGCAAGGATGCAACCGAATTCACGTAGAAATGCTCTAATTGCCAGCTGTATGCTCCTCTCCAGCTCCTTCCGGCCTAGAGGCTCTGGACCATCATGTCTCCGTGCCCATTCACGATAATGGGGATGGACTTGGTGGGCCCTTTTCTCCAAGCTAGTGGCCAATGAAAGTTTCAGTTGGTAATGATCGATTACTTCTCCAAGTGGCTGGAGGTGAAGGTGCTAGCTAAGGTAACATCTCAAGTTGTAAGAAATTTTGTGTAGGGAGAAAACATCTGTCGATATGGGCTCTCATTAGCCATCGTCACAGATAATGGGCCGCAGTTTATTAGCGACAAATACATCAGCTTCTGCGACCAGCTGGGTATAGATCTTCGCTTTGCGTTGGTCCACCACTCTAGGAGCAATGTGCAGGTGGAGGTGGCAAACAAAATAACTGTGAACTTGCTAAAAAAGAAAGTCAAGAACCAGAGGGGTAGCTGGGTAGAACAACTCCCCTCAGTCTTTTGGGCCTTGAGAACAATGCCGAATACAGCCACAAAGGAGACCCCATTCAATCTCTCCCATTGTTCCGAGGCCGTGCTCCCAATCGAGTTCGAGGTAAAGTCACTCAGGGTGGTCGCAGTAGGTGAAGGAAACGAGGAATGTCGAGTGGAGAATGAGGAAGAGCAAAGACAATCATTGGACCTGGTAAAAGAGGTTCGGGACCTAGCGAACGTCCAACAAGAAGAAGTCAAGCGGCAGATGGCTCGGTACTTTGATAAACACATCCGAGTGAAGAAGTTTGAGAAGGAGGATTTGATCCTAAAGAAGGTTGACTCAGTTGGAAGGTGAGCCATGGTCAGAAAGCTCAATCCCAATTGGGAAGGTCCTTACATTGTAGAGGAAGCACTCATGTCAGGGGGGGAGGGGGTATCACTTACGGGATGTGGAAGAGGTACACCTCAGCTGAGCTTGGAGCAGAGATGACTTAAAACATTTCTACCCTTGACTGTTATGTTGTGATATATTAGAATAAATTGATATTGTAACGTCTTTTCTGTTGTAGGTCCATGTGAAGTGAATGGTTGTGCTGGATTGCCCTGGATGATTCCGTTGCCGGGCTCTAATTAGCCGGTAGGTCAGGTCGATCTCACGGAGAAGGCTGGCAAGTGAAATGTTATACTGGATTGCCCCGAATGATTCTGTTGCCGGGCTCTCATTAGACGGTGGGTCAGGTCGATCTCGCGGAGAGGCTGGCAAGTGAATGGTTATGTTGGATTGCCCCGGATGATTCTGCAACTGGGTTCTCATTAGCCGGTGGGTCAGGTCGATATCGTGGAGAGGATGGCAAGTGAAAGGTTATGCTGGATTGCCTTGGATGATTCCGATGCCAAACTCTCATTAGCCGGTGGGTCAGGTCGATCTCTCGGAGAGGCCGGCAAGTGAAAGGTTATGCTGGATTACCCCGGATGATTCCACTGCCGGGCTCTCATTAGCTGGTGGGTCAGGTCGATCTCGCAGAGTGGCTGGCAAGTGAAAGGTTGTGCTGGATTTCCCAAGATGATTCTGCTGCTGGGCTCTCATTAGTCGGTGGGTCAGGTCGATCTCACGGAGAGGCTGGCAAGTGAAAGGTTATGCCGGATTGCCCCGGAGGATTCCGCTGACAGGCTCCTGCTAGTCGACAGGGTCGACAAACAATTCAAATGGTGAGGAAAAATGGAGCTCGCATCATGAACACTTGCAAAATGAATTAGCGATACAAGGCCTCCCGCGGAGGGGGACCACACTCGTAGAACCTAAGCAATGCAACTTGGCGGTATATCCAAATGGGCTCGCCAGTGCAGAGATGATAAGCAAAATCGAAAGAAATCGACAAAGTTCAAAGGTGCACACGCGACAGTGCAGGGGAAGCCTCGCCCACGGTATCTGAGGGTGGGCGAGCCAGATGCTTGCTGGAATGAGATGCGATAGACGGTCGAGGAAATCACTATCAAAGGGTACGCGAGACGACGAAGGAGTAGCGACACTCCTGAACTGCTGATTGGGGTAGGCGAGTGCGTACTTAGTGAGTACTGATGTGTGGAAGGTGCATGAGTGCGGTATGGCGATGCGAGCATGAATAGAAATAACACGAATACAATAGATAAACTAAGCAAAAGTTTCCATTTATTCTATATATATACATACAAAAGTCACAACGATCTCGCGCCAGCCCAAAAGAAATACAATGAAACAAAAAAAAATACAGGGCCTAGGGATGTTCTTCAGACTGCTCTCCCTCGTCGTTGGATGGAGCTTCATCGTCAGACTCGGTTAGCGAGAGGAAGAGCTCTGGAACCACCTCCTTGACGGTGAGCCGCGCTGCCTTGTCGGCCAAAAGGCCCGCCTCTTGCAGGGGTGAGAAAGATGTGCTTCGCTGCCTCAATTGCATTCTGCTGCATCATGTCTTCAATGTTGTGGTGCGAGTATGACTAAATGTTCCCCCCCCCCCCCCGAGGAGGCGGTGGAAGGGCGGCCTAGGTCAGCTCGCTAATCTGGGCCTTCAATCAGGCATTTTCCTTTTCTAAGTCGGAGGTACGGGCACGAAGTTGATCGGCGACCTTGGTATCCTGCGAGGAAGAAGGAGAGTTAGTCTGGAAAAGTGGCAGAAATGAGGTGGGAGCGAGTTCTTCAACAACTTACCATCCCGCCCTGAAGACTGGCAAGGAGGCCGTCGGAGATGTTCAGCTTTTCCTTAAGGCTTGCGACCTCATCTGTAGCATCCTTTAGCTCGCGTCTGAGCTCCCCATAATGCCGTTCGAGCTTAAAGCATCGCCGACCCATCATATGCGTGAGCTCCAGGGTGCGGAGTTGGGCTCGCACGATCTCATGGGCGAGCGACTGGGTCGATTCATCATCAATGGCTGTGGCGTCCTTCCAGCCAAAAAGCCCAAAGTAGAGGGCAAAATCCTGGCCGCTGGCGGTCTCCTGCTCCAGCCTGGAGGGGAGGGGGTTTGGCACAGAGTACAGATTGGCCTCCCGATCCCAGTGTAGTAGGGACTTGCCAGCCTAGTCTCGGTGCTTATCGCCAAGACCAAAGTTGCAATGGCTCGCCGGTGCAGGCAAACCCGAAGTGTCGGCGAACTCTCCAGTACACTTGCCGTAGTTCTTATTCGTGAGCAGTTTCATCGAGGGCCTCTCGCCCGACAAGTCGCCAAGGACCTGCTCTCACCTATCAGAGGTTGATGGTTTCTTATTCATGGGCGCCGACTGAGAGGAAGGCTCCCCGCGGCTCGCAGGTTCAGGCGCTTCTTGCCAGAGGGCGCAAAAGTGATGGGAACGTCCCGATAAGCAGTTGCAGCCGCGTTTGCGAATGCGAGGCCAGGGGGGATAGCCCTGGAACTCGCATAAGAAGGGTGGAGTTGAAGATCCCGCTCTCCTACGAATGACCCGTAGCAGCCATGTCGTTAGCTATCAGAGTAAGAAGGAAGAATATAAAAGCGGGGGTGGGGGGGGGGGGGGGGTGGGGGGGGTGGGCGAATACGAGTAATACCATCCCCAGGTGGCACATGAAGTAGCGAATCCATGTTTCGTCGAAGGTGCGTGACCTCGAAGTTCTTCTTAACAAAGAACTTAAAGAGGTCGGTATCATGACCTCCGAGGGTAGGCGGGCGGTAGGTCACCTCGTCGTGCTGGATGGGTGAGAAGGGGACGTTGCTGAAGTCTCCCTTGACGAAGATGAACTTCTGAAGCCAATGATGCCTCTTTTTGACCGTCTTGCTAACCTTGGCGTGTTGGCTCGCAAAGTAGGCGGTCCCGTACTTATACGCCCGGAAGGAGAACAACTTGCGGAAGACTGACATGCGAAATTTGATTCGCTCTTCCCTCATGTAGTAGGCGAAGGCGACTATGACATCGATGGAATTGGGGGTCAGTTGACCCAGTATCACGCCAAAGTACTTAAGCACCTAGCGAATCTCCGGCCATAGGGGCAGCCGCAATCCGACATCAAAGTAGGTGTAACAGAAGAAGGAGTGGTAGGAGAAGGTCACGCACACTTGGCGCGGCCTTCGACGTCACCACCATTACCACCCATCTGGCAAGCCTAGGAGCGAGACCCGAAGAAGCAAACGCGAGCGCGAGAAGGGAAGTATGAATTCTCAAAAGCGAAGGAAGCGGAAGCCAGTGATAAATGCGGTTGTTGGGGATGGGGATAGGGCCTACTCATAGGAAAATGAAAATGGCGGGAAGGAATTGAAACGACGAATGTGCGGTGAGCAAAATTTCATTTCAATACGCCTCGATCCTCAAGCCGGACCCCTTTTCCCTCACCGAATCGCAACAATGCGGTGAAGCGAGCACGCTATTGGCAAAGTGAGCATGTGGCAGGCAAGGCGAGCCCATCACAAATCGCATGCGAGAACATCAAAAATAAGCGAATGCGACACAAGTAGTAATATCACGCAGCGAATGAATACAGAAGAAAGCCCGATCGCGGGGAATAAATATCAAACTAGCAATTATAAGAATGTTCGCATGGTTATTTAACAAAAGCATTAAAAGAAATATGAAATACATTTTCAAAGGTCACCGAGCGGGCGCGAGTGGGATCAGTTTTGGATCCACCTCCATCGGCCTCGACCTCGCACCCCGAAGCTCGGCGACACGCGAGGATAGTGGTAAGCACAGACGGTACGGAGCTCTTGCTACAGCAAATGCACCAGATCCTCCGCCTGCGAAAGATGCACTCCAGGGGAGGTGACCTTGCCGCGAGCTTCCAATCGCAGCTCGGAAAGAAGTAGCACGTAGTCATCCACGAGGGCGGCGAGCCATTCCTCGGAGGACGCCCTGTCCTTGATGAGTCCTATTTATATACACATTTATGGCCTCATCTGGGCCGTATTTATAGTCGATGCACCACACTTTAGGCATGTTTACGATCATATTTGTTATTCCCTGCTAGGCGCACTCTTAGGCCCATTTCGGTGTGCATTTGCGCTCCTTGTTATTGGGGGTAAGCACATGGTGCTCCCCAATCCTTTTTCTGTGTTTATTTGGTGCTGGAGGTGTATTTCCAGCTGGTATGTCTTATGTGCAGGTGGCCGGATCGTCCTGTTTTCCCCCAAAATCTATGTCTGTGCATATCGCACGATCGTGCATTTCCTTGACGCACGGACGATTACGATCGTGCGTCTGTATCTGGGCAGAAAACGGACAATCTGAGTTTAGTCGTGCGTTTTCACGCACGGACGGATTTGCCCGTGCGTGAGTAAAATGCACGGTCGACCTGTTTCTCCTATTTTTAGTCATTCTGAATTTACCCGTGCGTTTTTACGCACGGGCGGATTTGCCCGTGTGTGAGTAAAACGCACGGGCGACGCAGCGTCTCCCTCAAGTCAAAATTTATCATTTAATAATGCACTGTTCACACACGGTCGTGCGTTCGACCGTGCGTGACTATTTTTCTGCCTGTTTAGTATAAAATGCAGGATAAGCCGCAGTCAATGGGAGAGCTCTCAAGGGGAGCGGGAAATCAGGTCCTTCCCACCGTTTCTGAGGTCTGAAGGCTTCTCCTTCACCTCAACCACCAAGGAGACCATTTTCCGGCGATTTCCACCACCATTCTTCCATTCGGGAGCATTAGCAAGCATTCTCCACCAAGTGTTCAAGCATCCCTCGTCGTGGGAAGCCATAGAAGTGTTGTAGGTCGTTGGAGCGGTGACAGCCTCCATCGAATCCGCACACCATCTGAGGGCCGAGCCCGGAGAGAGCCCGACAACCTCTTATTCCGGCCGAGAACCCAAGATGCGGTGACATCTTCCCATTGGTCCTCTCTAAACTTGATGCTTGTGTTTTCTTTGTGTTGTTGTAATGAACTGTTGATTAGCTTAATGTCATAGATCTTTTATGATGTTCATGTGCAATGATGCGGTGGTGTGAGAATAACATTTTCCTTGTTGTGATTTTCTGAGTTCGTTGTGTGTGAAGCCCTAGCAATTGCTAGTGGTGATGCTTAGAGAAGAGGTGTGTGCGACCCTCACCCATCACAGTTACTTTCCGTCCATGCGCCTCCCGAAGCACGGCATTGCGGCCATTGCATCCATCCCGCCTTGCGAAGCAGAGTTTTGACCCGCATCTCTCTTTTCTGCATTAGCTTAGGAACCAAATCACAATGCCCTTGTTTTTACACTATTCGCTCTTGTAATGATCGATTCACCACACGTTTCATTCACCAGAACCTGCATTCCTTGAGAGACGATATTCGGGGAAGCTATTCCCAATTTTATTACTTGACAGCGACCGGTGCACTTGCCGAATACGCATCAAGTTTTTGGCGCCGTTGCCGGGGATCACAGACGTGTGAGTTTTCTGGAGAGGGAGAATCTGAGAGAGAATCCCTTCCATTTGTTTATCGCGTCCTTTTTGTTTTATTTCTTCTTATTCTGTTTTACTGTTTATATTAGGTTGCTCTAGTAAATTTTTGTTAGGTGTAGTATTTTGCACAATAGTGTTTTTATTTTGAATCATTTTATCTTCACACTATGTGGGATTCATTCAATATTCGTTGCCGTTGGTGTGGAGATATTTCTCATGCTAGTGATAGATGCCCATCGGGAGATAATAGCCCTAGCACTCAAGGCCCAGCATATGGAGCACCGACTTCGTCTAGTACTCCATATGGTGCGCGTAAGTCCTATGGCTATTCTGCTGCGCCTTTACCATCATACTTCTTTTCGGCTTCAGCACCTGCTGTGCCAAAGAAGCCCGCAAGGCAGTGCTTGTTTTGTCAGAGCACGAATCATGTCTTGAAGGACTATGCCGAGTATCTTCGCCAATTGGATGAGGATGACGAGCCGGATATCCGGATCGTCCCGACTCCTACTTCTGGCAGCACACCTTCAACATCTGGTTATGTGCCCGTTTCACCTTCAAGCTTTGAAGGGTATGATGTAGACACAATCACCAAATGTGTGGCTGATCCAGGCTCTGACACGACTGAGCCCATCTCCCCTGTGCATATATCACCATGTGTAGATTCAATTCTTTGTGAGGAATCGGTGCTTGACATTTATCCAAGCACTATTCCTACCCCTGTTGTGCATACTACATTCGTCTCTGACGACATTATTGAGGATGTGTCGCAAGATGAGGCTGGCAATCTATGTGTTATGCCTGCTCCTATGGAGGAGGACAACCTTCTAGGTGAAGAGGAGCTTTCCTCAGCACCGGTGGAGGAAGTCCAACTCTTGGGCATGGCCACTGTTGATCCCGCTAAATCTTGTAGCATTGATGACAATGCAGACATTATTTTACTTCCCCAATCTGATGGGAGTGAGACCGGGACCACTCCACCGATTGATTTTATTTATGTTCTTCTTCTTCATTATTTCTTGATCCCCTTTCTTCATCTGAGCCTGTGCAGGTTGAGTCTTCACAGGTACTTCAGGAGGACTTGGAGCATTATGCTCAAGTCAATGATGAGAGCATCCTCTTATGTGAGGAGGTTGATCCCCCTCCGTAGAGGAAGCCCCATTCATTGCCTTCTCCTCCTGCTGCCTCCCTGGAGATGATACCTTGCTGGGCAAGGATAGTTTTGGTGAGTTGAGTGAGGATTCCTCCTCTTCTTACTTTTTATTCCCTCTACCTGTGACGAGCAGGTATTATTATATATTCGGGTAGAGGCGTGACTGTTCTATCGCCGTATCGGTACCCGCTACTGACACGCATATTAGAACAGTTACCTGTGCACTTTTCTTTTCATAGACCCATTAGCTAGAACTGCTTTAAAATTGAATAAGTCGTGCTGGGAGGACAATAACCCCAGTAGTTTTCTTACTTTTCTTGCAATTTCAGTTTATCTAGTTTGTTTAGTTAGTTTAACTTTGTTTTTAGTTTGTATATCTTCTTTTGTTTTTGCGGAGCTCACCCCTACAGGTCATTCTTCTGGCGGATGCTGCAGCTTTTTCTTGGCTTACACGCCAATCTTCTGGTACGCTCACTTCTGAGCATGGGGTACTCTCTTTCCCTAGACTTCATTTTGAATTTCATGGTTCTATATTGTGCTGGTTCGTTTAGTTTAAGTCTGGGGGAGAGATATTTATTGTACCCACTGCACGTGCGCATCTTAGTGCATGCTAGAAGTATTTTATTTTCAGTTATATATGATTTTGTTGCATTTTCTTTGCACAACACAACACCCACATGAGCGTGTACTTAGTTGTTGGCGCGCCATGAGTTGAATTCATTTCCTCTGTGTGATTGGGAAAATCATTGTGCTGGCTTTTAAATTATGTAGTGGAGTAAAATGTTGACTCCGGTGTTCCTAGTCAAGTACTCATGTGAGTATAGGGATTTATGTAGATTAGATTTCTTTTTATACTTTTAGTTTTATGCATTTCTTTTAGTGTAAATATTGTTTACTATACTCAAATGGTGAATCCAGTGTTAATCAAAAGGTAGCATAGGGATGTGTGTAAAGTATCGTTAGATATGCATTGCTCGAGCCGGGAGGAAGGATAATCTTTCTGGGTGGCTAAGAACTTGCCCCAAGCAATTCTTGAAGCATAGGCATATGATAGTTCTTTTGCGTGAGAATGATGTAGGCCATCATTTTGGCCTGGTTGATCCTTTGTGCCCATTCCTATCGCTCTATCCTCGTTAGCCCAGTTGTTCCTACCCGTTCGTTGATTCAGCCCCCTTTTATCTCACCAAAGCCTAAAAGCCAATCCTAGTCGCACACCCGAATTTGAGCTTTAGTTTTTATCACTTTCATGATTGGGGTGTTGATGTTGTGATATTTTTGTGAAAATGTGGATGCACTTCATTGCTCATCTTGCTGAAATTGTTTTGAAAAGAAAAGAAAAAGAAAAAAATGAGAAAAAGAAAAGAAGTAAAAAGAAAAAGAAAAAGAAGAAGTGCTTAATTGAAAATTTTTTGTATAAATTTATGATTGGGAGTAGGCGGTGCACACACCCATGTTGCAAAAGTCTAAGTCTGGGGGTGTGGTGCACTTGCATTCGATGTTGGTGTGCGGGGAGTTGTAATAAAGCTCATTTGGGTTTTGGTGTATCAAGCCTTCGTGTTTATCTTTGTTTACCTCACCATAACCCAAGCCCCATTTAAAACCTAAAGTCCTACCGACTCGCGCATTGAACCAATCTAGTGTCGTGGAGAGAATGTGACCGGGCAAGCTTATGGTCTCCGACACTGATGGATTTCGGTGGAGTTTGTACGGAATCCCAACTTTGGCAATGCTTGTCTCAGCTATTATTTTACTTTCTCTGTATGCGTGACCGGATGATTCACCGTGACTCCAATTTTGAGTAGAAGTAATATTTATTCACTCTTTTAGAAATTTATAAATGATGTGTATAATTAGAAATCTTCTCTATTATTTTCCTATGCACATGAGCATGCGACTTGGCATGGTACTCCATCTTGTAATTTTAAGCTAGCTATTTATTTTTCCTGCCTGCTTAGGATTGGTTTGCTCGGGACGTGCAAATAGGTAAGTCTGGGGGTGTGATGAGTCCCATTTATATACACATATTTAGACTCATCTGGGCTAGTTTTCACGCACTTGCACTTCATTTTTAGTTCATTAATGCTTATATTTCACTTGTTCACTCTTCTCACACTAAGTGCACTTTTAGGCCCGTTGTGGTGTGCAATTGCATGCTTTGTTGTTGAGGGCAAGCACACTGTGCTCCCCATCGTATTTCTATTTTCATGTTGGAGCTGGAACGGTGTTCCCAGCTGTGTTGTGGCTGATGCAGGTGCACGGTCGTGCGTTTTCCTTGACGCACGGTCACAAGTGATCGTGCGTTCTCTTCTGGGGTGGAATACGATGTTCTGTCATTGATCATGCGTCTCTACGCATGGGCAGTGCCCGTGCGTGAAGGAATCACACGATCAACCTGTTTAGCCATGTTTTTGGCTTTTCTGAATTTACCCGTGCGTTTTGACGCACGGGCGGATTTGCCCATGCATGAGTAAATTGCACGGGCGCTCCTGGCTGTCTTCCTGGACTATTCTTTATTATTAATATCGCACGGTCTACGCACGGTCGTGCGTTCGACCGTGCGTGACCATTTTTCTATATAAGCTGCAGATTCCGCCCTAATGGATCGATCTTCTTTTCCCGTGCCCAAGAGCTCCAGTTCCGCGCCCTTCGCCTCTCCATTGCCGCCCACCATCTGGAGGTGCTCCAGACATATTCTTCATGCCAATCTCGAGCCGGAGTATCCTCTCGGCTCCTCCATCATTCAGAAGCTTCCAAGCTCCATCTCAACGGATTTTGCACTATATCCTTGGAGTTCTCCGGCAAGATCGTGGATGAAGGCTATTGACGAAGAAGACGGGTCCATTGGGAGGTAGTGACAGCCCTCTTCTACACTAGATGACAATTGAAGACCGAGCCCGGACGAGGATTGACAACCCTAGATTCTGGCAGTGAATCTCCGACGAGTCTTCGTGCTTCGGTTGTAATCTTACCTCCTCCTTGTTATTTTTGCTGATTCTATTTGATGTGTGTGGTTGTATGTTTCTATATGAATGATGTCCATAAACCCTAAATATTATTAGTGTAATTTTCCATAGTTTTGTGGTTATGTTTGTGGTTTATGTGATTTGAGGAGCGCCCCATTCCATCCTCCATCCCACCATCATGTTCGTGTGCCGCACTAGCAATTCCTAGTGGCGTGCTTGTCGACGAGGTGCTTGCGACCCTCATTCCGTAAGACTTCTCGTCCATCTGCCTAGTGAAGCGTGGCATAGCGTCCCGTGTAATCCATTCGCCTAACGAAGCAGCGCGCTCAAGGCCTGCACAGTTCGATTCCGTTTGCCAACTCGTCCATTCGCCCTTTCAAAGTAGCGTGTTCAAGGCCTACGTAATCTCCATCCCGCCTCGCGAAGCATTGCATAGCGACATTGCATAGGAGTAGTTGTAGTATTTTCTCTTTATTTCCACCAACCAAAACCCCCCGTTTCCGCAACCCATCCGACTTAAGGACTTCAATATCAAGTCCTTCCTCAATAATAAACTCCACCTTACTGTGTTCCTTCGAGATCAATACTTGGGGATTCACTCCCACATTTTATATTACTTGAACGATCGGTACACTGCCATTTCGTGCCGCAGTCTTGCTACCACCTATATCAGTGTGCTAAGATTTGCGCATCAGTCCTCCCGCGTCTGGTTGTAGAGGTCCCGCAGCATGAGGCCGTACTTCTGGAGCACCTCGGTTGTCTGCCTCTTCAGCACCTCAGGATCTCGGGGATCACCCAGGAAGTCGGAAATCTTGACCGACGAAGGCGGGGGCGAATCTCTTCTTCCCCAAAGTCACGATCAGCGGGGGAGATCTCGCGGTCACCTGCGAGTAAGTATATCAGTATAATGAAGGTGAGATGCAAATGATCACTAAGGTGCTAACCAACCTGGCGAGGCTACAATCCCTTTACCGGAGTGCTGGCGGGATGAGCTTGGCTGTCCCTAGAAGGCCTCGGTGTAGGTAAGCGTAACAGACTTCCCCAGGCCAGGGGGTGCTGCGCATTACTGGAGATCCGAAAGGTGGCGGGTAGCGAGCTGCCAGGGACCTTTTTGCCTAGAAGGCCAAATCTTGGGATGGTAATGGCCGCATCCGGTAGGGCCAGCGACCCTGGTAGAGAGGTGCGTTTTCCTAGTGTCGCAAGGAGGGTGACTGTAAGAGGCGACATCAGAGGGAAGTCAGCGGTGAAGGGAAACCAGTTTGCTGGGAGGAAGGCAAGTAGCTCACCAGGCTATTATGAGGACTCGTGCAGGATTGTGAGGTCCAGGCCCATAGCTGTAGTACCAGCTCTCCCGGGGGATTGAGGGCGAGCACCCATCAGGTCCTCGCCCGCAGTTTCTTTCTCAGGAGGCATGTTCTGTGAGCAAGAAAAGATGATTTTAACCTGTTTTGGGGAAGATCAAAACCATCAGGTCGTATACCTGCTGGGCGAACCCAGTGTCGGGTGGAAGATCTAGGAGAGAGGATCCACCCTCCCCTGGGTGACGCCTGACCATCTTCGCTTTCATGGGCTTTGGGGAAGGAACCGGGGCCCGCCGGGCGATCCACGACACGAGCTCGACGGTAAGTGACCGTCTTTTTGCCCTTGCAGCATCTAGTCGGGCTTTGGCTTCTTGTAACAGTGGCATTTTTGTAGCTACAGTAGTCGACTACGAAAGAAAGTGAAGGGAGTGAGAATTTCCCCATCACTTGTGATTGGTGGTATTTATAACGCTGGGGAATGGGCCCACCGAAAGATTCCTGTCCGGTCAGCAACCGACAGGCGAACACTATGGATTGGAATTTTCATTATGAGCTTAGGATAATCTCATAAAGAGCGGGGATTGTGTATAACCCTGGGTTCGCCGAAGGGGTAAATTGAGACTCGGGTGTAGGTAATCATGTCGGTGAGATGAGCAGGGGCTCGCCGTCCTGCGGCAAGGCGAGTGAGGACTTGCGCCTTGCGGCGAGCAGATCGCGAGGGCTCACCACCCTGCGATGAGTGTATTGTGAATAGGTTCGCGCTCGCCTAGGTCGTAAGGTTGGGGCAAGGCGAGGGTTCAGTCAAAAACTGACCAGCGAGCGAGAATAGTCCTCCTCTGACTCTCGCTTCTCTTGCGAGGCAAGCCAGGTTTTGGGTGCAATATTTTATTCCTATTTATTCAGGCCCGTCTATCTATAGCCATTTCAAACCGCAGAGTTTGGTTGTTGGAAGACCATTTTGGTGTGCATTTAACAAAACCAAAAGGCGAAATTGCACTATTGGCAGACCTAGTAGAGAAAAGCTATATATAGACCCTGAAGGACACCTTTGGAGAGGATCCAATTGTTTGGCTTCTTCCACCTCTGGACAACTTTGGTTAGCTCCCAAGGCTCTCCAAGGTGCCTAGGTTCAGCTTTCACTTGGGAGGGGAAGTGCTCCAAAATCGTTCGGGTGTGTGGTCGGACCTCCGCGCTACAGCCAAGGGTCAGTGCTTAGTTCTGAATTTTTGTGCAAGTTCATCTGCGGGACAAGTAAGTGCTAGCTGCCCCCTCTTAGGGGTCCGAACTCCTCGTTGGGCTGATTATCGGTTCCAACATCTACCCCTAAGGAAACCCCAACATCTATTTCCATCCACTACTGCCCGACGGTAGCTTCTACCGCGCTGCGGTAGTCATCAAGACATTATTATCTCGATGATATTGGTAAAACATCTCGTCGATTTAGCCCTCATCAAGACGATAAACACTACCGCCCGCAGTACCACAACTGCTGGGCGTTAGACCTTAGCTGCCAGTCCATTCCATGACACATCCTGTCCATTCGCCGTCACTGCTAGTCAACAAGATGATATGCTACCGTCGACGGTAGAGTTACCGGCCAGCAATAGCAAACAGACCAAGAATCTGCTGTTATACACAACCTCCTTCTTCTCCTGCAGGAGCACAACTCCAACCATGATCTAATTTTATTCTCTTTAGGGGATGGAACCCAACACTTCCTATAATTGCTTCATTTTCCCATAGTAGGTTACAATGGGGAGTCCACATTGTTTGCATTCCGCAAGGTACTTATAATCTATTGAACTCGAAGACCATTTTTTATCGTGAATCATTCCTGGATATCTTCCCAACCATCCTTTGTGATTTACAAGTGAGTAGTGGTAGATCCGAGGGATGGATTGATTGTGTTAAGAGTGTTTGGTATTGTATACACAATTACCTTGATTTGAAGAAGTCCCCCTTGAAGTAAGGTGAACTGATTTTGTAGTTGATACTGTATTTCAATTATGTTGGAGCAAGACTTCAATTGCTAAGTACAAACCAATGTAAGATTACAATGGGTCAAAAAATACTGGACTATGCAATGTAATTCTTCATTGTATAGGACATAGTGTTGATCCATGTGTAATCTCTCTATTGGGGTGTACTTCATTTTCAAGTGCAAATGGAAAAATCAAGAAGTAGCTGTTTACTGGATTCTAGTTTGACAAGAATGTTCTAAGTAAAATTCATCGAGTAATCACGTGAAGACTCATTTTATTCGTCGAGATCTCACGTGAGCACTCGATCAATTCGTTGAGTTTACTTGAGAGTTTTCTGAAAGTTTAATATCTTGATTCCAGTTTGGCCAAGTAAAATTCGTTGAGTGATCTAGTGATTTCTTGTGAGTACTCGACGAATTCATCAAGTAATCTCGAGAAGTCTCGCGATCACTGAAGTGAAGTTTTATTCTACTTCAAATCTAAGCCAAGTATAATTCGTCGAGTGGTTAAGAGTAATTCATCGAGTAATCTAGAGATGTCACGTGAACACTCGACGAATTAACTTAACAACTTTTCCTTTTTGAATTATTGACAGCTTTCCTTTAGGGCACTTGCCTTGTACGGTACACGTGGAGCTCTGCCCTGAAGTCTCATTTTATCCCATAGAAGAGGAGTCTCTATATATAGTTAATAGTTAATTTCTTTAAACCCTAATCATGAACAGAAATTCACATACGCAATTGTCTCTATCGGCTTTCTCTCATTCTCGCAAAAGAAGATCTCGTCGCCGACAAATTGAATTCATGATTCCTCTCAAAGAAAAGTCTCAACCAGATCTCTAATTTCAGATACTCCAAAGTTCTTTAAGATCCAGTCGATTCTCAAGTTCAGATTAAGTTCTCTCAAGTTCAAGCATTCTTCTCCTTTAGCATTGTTCAAGTTCCTCTCTCAAGCAAGGAAGAAGAATCATTTTTCTTAGATCTGAAAGTGAATCTCTTTGAGATTTCAAGAAGACTGTTTTCAATCTATTGTTTGTAAAGAAACCCTTTTACATCTCTTTTAGGAAGTTTTACTTCTGAGTTTTGTAGATCCTAGTTTAGTGGATCGAGTGTAGGAGAGGTTGTTCTCCGAGTTTTTGTAGGAGACGTTGTCTCCGAGCTTGTAGGAGTTGAAGACTCCGAGGTGTAAGATTTGTTGAAATCTGAGTTTGGTGAAGTAGCCGAGTCTAGCCGAAGTGCTAGATAGGCGAGACGGGAAAGTGGACGTACCCGTTCTGGGGAACCACTATAAATCTTTGTGTCTGTTGATATAGAAATTTCAGATTTAAGTTAAGCGAAGGATTAAAGATGTTTTCCCAAACTATATGATATTTTAGAAATACCAAGGTCCTATTCCTCGGGGCGCGTTGATTACTTCTACTTCGAGGAAATCACTATTATCTTATCTATTATTTTTTGAGGTTTTGGTTTACTTAGCTAATACGAGACAATTTGCAAGCTAAAAGAAAGGTTTAAATGATGGTAAAAAGCTTAGTGCTCAATCAAAAATCACCTTGGAGTGAGAAGATTCAAGTGTAAGAAAAATAAATCTAATTCCGTTTAATTAACCTACTTGACCGTGGAGGTTCCCGAAGCTTGAACATGCCTCTCTCGAGGTTAATGCGCAACTAAGTTTCAGAAAAATCAACCGAACTCTCGTTCTATAATCGATTACCTAAAACTTGCTTTACGCTGTGAACCCCACTATTGGATTTGACTCCAATCCAGGAGATTTACGTCATCCTCTTTCGAGGGGTGCGTGCAACTCTCTTTACCCTTGAGTTATCGATTCATACATTGAGCCTCTCGGCTAGCTAAGTATGAAAACATAAGCGAAAACCATACATCAAAAATATGGTCTCGCTAATTAAAAATCAAGGGTAATTCAAGTGTTTACAAAAACTGAAAAAGAGAGCTTAAAAATCATAACTTGATTATCTCATCCTTGGATCATTTCGATCGAGCACTAATGAGAATTAGTTAATCATGATGGAGAGGAAAGAGAGGGAAAAATAAAGTTGCATGAAGAAATTAACTAAAATAGAAGGAGAAAATGAAATAGATTAAACTAAATTTTATTGTTAACAAAATGGATTACATGCTTAAAGGAAAATTACAACACTAGCAAGGAAAGATTACAAGATCACTAAACTATTGCATTAAAAGAACTAGCATATTGCATGAAAGGAAGAGAAAGAGAGAACATGTAAGGGAAAAACATGAAAGAAACATGAAAAAGCTCACTAACAGCTCTAGCAGCACCTCCCCCTCTCCAAAATTCTGAACCCTGGACTCAAGGAGAACCTCTGAATTAATAGAAAAAAATTTCCTATTACACGCCCTCGGTCACGGGCATGACAAAGGGCGTGTAACCACTGTTCGGCTCAGCTCCGACAAGGCGTGGGCGATTGTGTGACGGCGCAGTGAAAAAGTGCATGTCACGGCCGTGACATGTGGGTCACGGACGTGACTTTGGATGACTTCATTTAATGCGGCGTGGGCTTGATTGCAGCGCGATGGTGTGCAGGGATCACGCGGGAAAGTCACGGCCGTGACATCTGGGTAATGAGCGTGACTTATGTTGACTTCTCGATGACACCTCCACTTCTCGATGGTAGTTTGCTGGGAAGATTCTATGTTTACACACTCTCGGTCACGGGCGTGACTTTGGGTCACGTGCGTGACCGAGGGCGTGACTTACTGTGGACTAGCTCAATCAGCGCAACATCGATTTTGGATTGTTCTTCAGGTTACACGCCCTTGGTCACGAGCGTGACCGAGGGTGTGACTTGTAAATCTCTCCAATTTGTCCCAAAATTCTGCAAAAATTGAAATTAAGCTAAGTTAGAATCAAAATTACAAAAAAACTACTTATAACCTAAAATTGACATAAGAAGAAAAATTCTTATTAAATAATTACAAAAGTTTTGATTAAAAAGGTATATAAATACTACTTATCAAATACCCCCCATACTTGAGGTTTTGCTATTCCAGAGCAAAAGTATGCGACATAATTTATAAGACATCCATAAAATTTTTAATTATAAACTACAATTTCATTCAACCAAAAGTTAGGTTAAAAATAAATTGTAGGAGGAATTAAGTCCTAAGTTATGATAATGATTTGAGAAGAGAGGATGCGTTTAGGCAAGGACTTCTCGAAATAACTAACTAGCAAACAAAATTTTAGAAATTATAAAACTAAATTAGATTAAAATTATAAGAACTCTATCTTAAAAGAAACTTAAGGAAAAGTAACTTAATAAATATTGCTCTCTCCATAATTTATACTAAATCTAGATCAATGATAATTGGCTAAGGGGGGTTTCACAAAATTTGGCATAAGAAGAGATCTTTGAAACTCAAAATTTATTTTCTAATTTGTATATGTTTAGGAGTAATGAATTTTATCCTCTTACTCCATGCCATATAATCTTTTATAATTCTCTTCTAATAGAAACAAAAAATGTATATGTTTAGGAGTAATGAATTTTATCCTCTTACTCCATGTCATATAATCTTTTAAATGATTTTGGGTGCATATGTTTAGGGAATAATGAATTTTATCCTCTTATTCCCATGACATATGATCTTTTATAACACTTTTTATGCCATCAAAAAGGGGTCCGTAGGAAAGATTTCTAGCTTATAAATTAAATTATGTTGAGAGCAAATTCTAGAAAATTTAAATTTCCTAAGATCTAAAAAGCTAGAAGAAAATATAATAGAAATCTAAAGAGGTTTTGCAAATTTACTACAAAATAAAGCTACTTAAACTAAAAAAGAGAAGTCATGCAAAAGAAAATTCTCTAATCAAGCTCAAATCTTAAAATGATTCTTAAAACAAGATTACCTAAAATTTAGATTTAACAAACTATGATAAACAAAATTTTAGCCAATTAAAAACATAAAAATGCTTATAAATATTCTCAACTAAATTTCTAAGAAATCACAAAAACAACAAGTAGGGGTTTAATAAATTTTTTTTTTGGTTTTTGTTCTATGTTTTTCATATTTTTTTAAGAATTTTTGATATTATCTTTTTTTTGGAATTTTGATAATAAAAGAAAGGAAACTAGTTTTAAACCTAACAAATTTTTTTGTTAACTCTTGGATTTCCCGAGGTATACCCCATGAAGGGTTCTCAATGGTACTAGGAGGTGAGATGGGATGATAGCCCAAACGTCCCTTTTCAAGATTTAAATTTTTAATTTTCTAATTTTTTTGAATTTTGGGGGTTTACAAGTGCTTAAATAAAAGAAAACATAAGACAATAATAATTAATTTTTTTGAAGATTTTCTTAATTAAGAACTACATTTTTAAGAGCTTTTTACACCCTATACTTAAAGTTCAACATTGTCCCCAATGTTTAAAACTAAGTATGAAGTAAAAAAAGAGAAAAAGTAAATAATGTGCAAGACAAAACAAAAAGAAATGCAAGATAAAAGAGAAGGAAGAAGAAGGAAAAAGGGCTTTCCTGATTTTGAGGATGCGGGGGAAAGCGGCGGTTACCTATAAAACATGTTAAAGAAAAAACAAAAACATGAGAAAACAAAAAAAAAAGATAATTTTGGGGTGCCTCCCAAAAGCAGTTAGTTTAAGGTCGCGTAGCTTGACCCAATTGGCGCTCACAATATTGGTGGAAGAATTATTGAATCACTCTTTTCGTTCGACAGATCTCCTGGAAGATATAACTTGAGACAATGCCCATTAACTTTGAAGGAACCTTTTTCCGGGTGGAAAATTAGAATTGTCCCATATAACCAAACCTCTTTAACAATAAAGGTTCCTGACCCTCGAGATTTTAGCTTTCCCAGAAAAAGGCGAAGACGAGAATTATAAAGGAGGACGAGATCGCCCAGCGAAAAAGTTTTAGGAAATTTTTTATGCTTATCGTGATAAAACTTTGTTCGCTCCTTATATAATTTGTTACTTTCGTACACATTCGCTCGCCACTCGTCTAATTCGTTCATTTGGAATTTTCTTTGCTAAGCCGCTAACGTAGAATCGAGATTTAGAAATTTAAGTGCCTAAAATGGGTGGTGTTCTAGTTCGACCGAAGGTGGCAAGCCTTGCCATAAATCAATCGATACGGTGTACAACCGATAGCAGTCTTGTAGGTCGTTCTATAGGCGCATAGCGCGTCATCGATCATAAGTGCCCACTCCTTCCGATTAATAGAACCCTTTTTTTCTAAAATCCTCTTTAATTATCGATTTATGACTTCGAATTGGCCGCTCGTTTGTGGGTGATAAGCGGTGGATAGTTTGTGCATGACACCATATTTTGCTAAATTTTTTTTGAATTGGATATTACAAAAATGGGTGCCCCGATCACTAACTATAGCGCGCGGCGTGCCAAATCGAGAAAATAATTTTTTTAAGAAGTTAACGACAACTCGCGGATCATTGGTGGGGAGAGCTTGCGCTTTCGCCCAACTCGACACGTAGTTGAACACAACTAGAATATACTTGTTTGAATAAGAGGGAGGGAGAGGACCAACGAAATCAATACCCCAAAGATCAAAAATTTTGCATTCTAAGAAATTATTTTGGAGGCATCTCATCCCAGTGGGAGATGTTCCCCGACCGCTGGCAGCTGTCGCAAGTACTCATAAGGGTGTGAGCATCTTTGAAGAGTGTGTGCCAATATAAGCCCGCCTCCAGCGCCTTCCTCGCGGTTCGGTTCACTTGATAATGACCACCGGTTGGTCCCTCGTGATAATGCCATAAAATTTTTAGACCTTTTTCACTCGAGACGCATCTTCTTACCACCTGGTCTGCGCAAACACGGAATAAAATAGGGTCCTCCCAAAAATAATTCTTTAAATCAGAAAAGAATTTCTTCTTTTGCTAACTCGAGAATTTTTTTGGTAGGACCAAGGCTACTAGATAATTAGCCAAATCCGCAAACCAGGGGGTAGAAGATGTATTTAAATTTTCGAGAGCGAGGAGGCACTCTTCAGGAAATTTATCATTAATGTGGGCTTCTATTAATGCTTCTGAAGCAGGATTTTCTAATCGGGAAAGATGATCGGCCGCCAAGTTTTCGGCTCCCCTTTTGTCCCGGATCTCTAAATCAAACTCCTACAAGAGGACGATCCATCACAAAAGATGGGGCTTGGCGTCCAATTTATTAAAAGATATCTAAGCGCAGAGTGATCTGTGAAGATGATAACTTTGGAGAGCGTGATGTACGACCTAAACTTATCAAAAGCAAAAATGATGGCTAGAAACTCCTTCACGGTAGCGGTGTAGTTCGCTTGTGCCGACGTGAGTGTCTTGCTTGCATAATAAATTGGGTGGATATACTTACTCACCCATTGACCTAATACGGCGCATACCGCAATATCACTCGCAGCGCACATAATTTTGAAGGGTAGCGACCAATTAATCCGGCGCAACTAGAATCGGAGAATTTATAAGCTTTTCTTTAATACGTTTAAAGACCAAGTGGCATTCATCATTAAAAAGAAAAGAAGATTCTTTCTCGAGAAGATGGGTTAACGACATCATGATTTTGGAAAAATTTTGTAAAAAGCGCCGATAAAATCCTGCGTGTCCTAGGAAACTTCTAATAGATTTTACATTCGTTGGAGGGGGGAGTTTTTCGATTACTTCGATCTTGGCCCTATCGACCTCGATCCCTTTGCCCGATATTTTATGGCCAAGGACTAATCCTTCTTTGACCATAAAATGGCATTTCTCCCAATTAAGAGCTAAATTTGTTTCCTCACAATGTTGTAGCACGCACTCGAGATTTTTTAAACAATTTTTGAAAGAGTTTCCGAAAACGGAAAAGTCGTCCATGAAAACCTCCATCACTTCCTCTACTAACTCATCGAATATCGCCATCATACATCTTTGGAATGTAGGCAGTGCGTTATAAAGACCAAATGGCATCCTTCGATAAGCGAAGATGCCAAAGGGACAAGTGAATGTTGTTTTCTCTTGGTCGTCGGGCGAAATAAGGATTTGAAAATATCCAGACAAACCATCGAGAAAACAATAGTAGGAGTGACCTGAAAGGTGCTCTAAGATTTAATCGATAAAAGGTAACGGGAAGTGATCCTTACGGGTGGCATCATTTAGTTTTCGATAATCGATGCACATCCGCCAACACATAACGGTACGAGTTGGGATCAATTCATTATTTTCATTTGCTACTACCGTTACGCCGCCTTATTTTGGCACGACTTGTACTGGGCTAACCCAAGTACTATCTGATATCGGGTAAATGATTCCTGCATCTAAAAGTTTGATAACTTTGACCATAACGACTTCATTCGTATTTGGGTTTATCCATCATTGAGGCTGGACTGTGTTGCTGGAATTATCTTCGAGGAAGATTTTGTGAGTGCAGAAGGAAGGGTTAATACCCTTGATATCCGATATTTGCCACACAATTGCGTGGCGACGATTGCTTAAGACTATAGTCAATTCAGAAATTTCTGAATCGCTAAGTTCGGAAGATACAATAACGGGTAGCTTAGAATCTTTTTCTAAAAATAGATATTTTAGGTGAGGGGGGAGTTGTTTCAATTCTAAAATGGGTGGCTGGCTCTTCATAAGAAGTTTTGATTTTTAATTTTTCTAAAAATAGTGGTCCGGGTGGTGTTGAGCGAGAAACTTCTTCTTCAAGACAAAATAGCTCGGCGAGCTCAGAATCATTACTCGATCTGGAGACTAACCCGGGAAGTGAATAAAACTCGTTCTCAAAACATTCTTCAAACTAGAAGCACAAATCGTCATTTTCTAAGGTGTTTTGCATCGAGGAATTTATACTAAAGTAACTTCATCGTCTCCAACCCGAAGGAGGAGCTTTCCATTACTTACATAAATAATTGCATGGGAGGTGGCAAGGAAGGGGCGACCGAGTAAGAGGGGTACTTCCGCATCCTCTTCGATGTCAAGAATGACAATGTCCACCCGAAAGATGAACTTGTCAACCTTAACGAGCACACCCTCCTCTATCCCTATCGGATATTTTAATGAACGATCATCGAGTTGAATACTCATTCGAGTGGGGCTAGGATTTCGTAGACCTAACTTTTTGAATAACGAAAAAGGCATGAGGTTGATGCTTGCTCCAAGATCCACTAAGGCATGTTTTACTAACGAATTGCTAAATAGACACCGGATGGAGAACCATCCTGGGTCATCTGCTTTTTGAGGCAATTTGTTGAGTACAACCATTGAGCATTTTGCGTTTAAGGAAATATGAAAAATATCATCTTATTTCTTTTGATTGGAGAGCAACTCATTAAGATATTTTGCATACTTTGGCATTTGAGAGATAGCCTCGCATTAATATGAATTTGTTCTCCGAGCGTCAGCAAGAAGGGTACATTAATATGAATTTGTTCTAAAATTTCTAAATTTTTTTTGTAATTTTTCTTGGCGCACTCGCTCTTAAGCTTAGATGGATACAGAATATTTGAACTAGAAGCACGCGAAGCTAGCATAGCAGGCAAATTTGACGATAAAATAGGAGTAGGAGGAGGAGGAGAGGAAATTACCTTGGGTTCATCCTATTTTGAAACCACCTCCTTCCCACTGTGGAGAGTAATCACGTTCGCGCTTTCTCTTGGATTTTGCTCCTTATTTCTCGGTAGTGCTCCTTGCTGACGCTCGGAGAACATTTTTGCTAGCTGCCCCACTTGATCTCTAAATTTTTGATTGATCCAGTGAGGTTTTGGATGTTCATTTCATTTGTAGCAACATATTTTGTAAAGACCTCTTCAAGCGGAGAGGGCTTTTGCTGTTGTAGTGGAAAACCGGGTGGATTAAAGTTAAGAGGGAGAGTTAAGATAAGAAGTTGATTGGGGGGGGGGGGTGATTCATATTTAAAGGACGTTGATCATTTCCTTGGTTGCTCCACGAGAAATTCAGATGGTTTCAATAACACACATTGTAGGTGTTGTTGTACGGAGCGAAGTTCAGGTTATAGGAAGGCCGAAGTGGATTTCCCATGTAGTCAACCAGCTCTTGAATTAAAATATTATTAGCCCAAGGAGGAGTGGCAGAGGAAGCAGACATCTCCGCTACTTGCTTTGTTAAGCGCTCAACTTGTAAAGCTAAATTTGCATTTGCGTCTATTTCAAAAATTCTGGCTGGCTTGCTAGGCCTAGCCCGGGGCATATTCCATTGGTATGCATTCATGGACATTTCCTCAAAAAGCTCTTGAGCGGCCTCTGGGATTTTCATATTTAATGTACCCCCGGCGGCCACATCAATCATTTGCCTAGTTTGGAATTTCAAGCCATTATAAAAAATTTGCACTTGTTGCCAAGTGGGAAGTGCGGGTGAGGGCATCTACACAAAAGCTCCTTGAAGTGCTCCCATGTATCATAGAGAGTCTCCGAGTCGATTTGCATAAATGATGCAATATCTGTTCGCAATTTAGCGGTCTTTGCAGGCGGGAAATATTTAGTGAGAAATTTTTCCGCCATATCGGCCCATGTAGTGATGGACTCCCTAGAAAGTGAGCCCAACCACTACTTGGCCCTAGACCGCAAAGAAAAAAGAAAAAAGACATATTCAAATGGCATCATCGGCGACTCCATTGATTTTAAACGTGTCCCAGATTTCGAGAAAATTAGAAATATGTCAGTTTGGATCTTCGTCCGGCTGACCATCGAAGGTCACTGATTGCTTCACCATTTGTATGATGCTGGACTTGATCTCAAAGTTATTTTTTTCCACCGCGGGGAGAACAATACTTGATTGCGTGCCTTCCAGATTCGGTCACGCATAATAGGACATGGTCCGTTGCACAACCACATTAGGATTTGGCGCGTTAGGATTAGGAAGAATAAGATTGGGATCCATATTTGTCGTGTTAGTGTCCCCGATCGACTCTTCAAATAATAATTGTATTTCCTGATCACGAGAACGGCGGTGCCACGAATGGGTTCGCTCGATCTATGGATCAAAAGGAATATTCGAAGTGCTACCTTGGGTCATACACTAAAAAGGAAAAAAAAGGAAGGAAGAAATAGAAAAAGAGAAAAGAGAGAATAATAAAACTAAAAATAAAGAAAGAGGAAAACTTGATTATTATAAATATATATCTTTTTTTCTTTTAGGCGAATTAAGTTAGTCTTGGATTTCCCGAGGTATACCCTGTGAGGGGTTCTCACCGGTACTAGGAGGTGCGATGGGATGATAACCCAAACGTCCCTTTCCAAGATTTTGATTACACCTTTAAGATTTTTTTCGGATTTAGAAAAAGTAAAATGAAAATAAAAAAGAAACACGATAAATTAATAACTATCCTCTTTTCAAAATATCTACACAAAATCCCCGGCAACATCGCCAAAAATTTGATATAGAAATTTTGGATTTAAGTTAAGCGAAGGATTTAATATGTTTTCCTAAACTATATTCGATGAAGGCAAGTGTACCTTATCGTCTATAGTATAGGGTATTTTAGAAATACCAAGGTCGTATTCCTCGGGGCGCGTTGATTACTTCTACTTTGAGGAAATCACTATTATCTTATCTATTAATTTTTGAGGTTTTGGCTTACTTAGCTAATACGAGACAATTTGCAAGCTAAAAGAAAGGTTTAAACGATGGTAAAAAGCTTAGTGCTCAATCAAAAATCACCTTGGAGTGAGAAAAACCAAGTGAAAGAAAAATAAATCTAATTCTATTTAATTAAACTACTTGACCATGGAGGTTCCCGAAGATTGAACATGCCTCTCTCGAGGTTAATGCCCAACTAAGTTTAGGAAAAATCAACCGAACTCTCGTTCTATAATCGATTACTTAAAACTTGCTTTACCCTGTGAACCCCACTATTGGATTTGACTCCAATTCAAGAGATTTATGTCATCCTCTCTCGAGGGGTGTGTGTAACTCTCTTTACCCTTGAGTGATCGATTCATACTTTGAGCCTTTCAGCTAGCAAAGTATGAAAACTTAAGCGAAAACCATACATCGAAAATATGGTCTCACTAATTAAAAATCAAGTGTAATTCAAGTGTTTACAAAAAATGGAAAAAAGAGAGCTTAGAAAATCATAACTTGATTATCTCATCCTTGGATCATTTCGATCGAGCACAAATGAAAATTAGTTAATCATGATGGAGAGGAAAGAGGGGAAAAAATAAAGTTGCATGAAGAAAAATAACTAAAATAGAAGGAGAAAATGAAAGAGAGTAAACTAAATTTTATTGATAACAAAATGGATTATAAGCATAAAGGAAAAAATACAATACTAGCGAGGAAAGATTACAAGATCACTAAACTATTGCATTAAAAGAAAACTAGCACATTGCATGAAAGGAAGAGAAAGAGAGAACGTGTAAGGGAAAAACATGAAAGAAACATGAAAAAGCTCACTAACAGCTCTAGCAGCACCTCCCCCTCTCCAAAATTCTGAACCCTGGACTCAAGGAGAACCTCTGAATTTATAGAAAAAAATTTCCTGTTACACACCCTCGATCACGGGCGTGACCCAGGGCGTGTAACCATTGTTCGGCTCAGCTCTGACAAGGCGTGGGCGATTGCGTGACGGCGCGGCAAAAAAGTGCATGTCATGGCCGTGACATGTGGGTCACAGGCGTGACCTTGTACAACTTCATTTAATATGGCGTGGGCTTGATTGCGGATCGACGGTGTGTAGGGATCACGCGGGAAAGTCATGGCCGTAACATCTGGGTCACGGGCGTGACTTATATTGACTTCTCGACGACACCTCCACGTCTCGACGGCATCTTGCTGGGAAGATTCTAAGTTTACACGCCCTCGGTCATGGGCGTGACTTTGGGTCACAGGTATGACCGAGGGCGTGACTTGCTGTGGACTATTCTTCAAGTTACACGCCCTTGGTCACGGGCGTGACCAAGGGAGTGACTTGTAAATTTCTCCAATTTATCCCAAAATTCTGCAAAAATTGAAATTAAGCTAAGTTAGAATCAGAATTACAAAAGAACTACTTATAACCTAAAATTGACATAAAAAAGAAAATTTCATATTAAATAATTACAAAAGTTTTGATTAAAAAGGTATATAAATACTATTTAACACCTGTGCTGTGTATTTTCTCTTGTTCCGTGTGCATATTTTCCAAAGTATTTTAATTCCGCTAAATGCAATAGAACTCACCTATTCACCCCCTCTAGGTGATTTAGGTAGTCAACTAAATACTTTCAATTGGTATCAGAGGAGGTCGTTCATCATAAATCTAACACCTTGAACGAATCCTTTTTCTAGTTGTCAAGAGAAAAGTATGTTTGGAATGGAAAGAAGCAAGGATATGTCCTCGATGAAGTTTCTAATGTGTTCCAAGGAAAACTTCTCTATGTGGAAGGAGAGAGTAAAATTCTTCATGGAAGATGCAAATCCAAGAAACTTTCAAGTGGTGGAAGAAGGTCCTCATGTTCTTACGACTGCAACAACCCTGAATCCAAATTGTTGGAACATGCTTTCCACATCTCTTGGTTTGAGATTAACAAATCCTATTGTATTTGATTATACCTGCCATGTGTTTATATTGTGTAGGAACTTCTACTTTCAATCCTCTATAACAATGAGAAAGAAATATGAAGAATTCCCTACCAGGTCGAAGCTCTGGTGCTAGCGTGGCGCGCTAACGCTACCGCTGGAGGTAGCTATGAATATTTGGAAACTTCATCGAAAAGGAAACATTCATCGAGAAAGGAAGGTCGTCGAGACTGAATATGGCAACTCTTATCGCGGAGCATTAAGGCTAACAGCCAATTGTAACTTATGGAAGTCCCGCGATCACGTTGCTGATTGAGGAGCAGAAAAGGAAGGAGATCTGACGGCTGGGAATAATATATACTAAAGCGATGTGTTAGCATTACCACAACGCAGTAGGAGGGGATACCAATTCTAGAGCCATAAGGATGCCAAAAATGGCTCGATCCATGTGCCAGAATGTTGCCTAAAGAGGCTAGCTCCCGGCGGTAGCACTACCGCTGGCGCTGGGATCCGAGCCTATTTAAAGAGCGGTCCACCTCCATTTTGATTTGCCGATTAGCCGATCTTAGAAGATATCAAAGCCACCACTCCTATATTTGTGAGAGACTACTCTTTGTAGCCAAGACAACTCCGATCAATGTTCATAAGCGCAAGGAACTTGAAGAAGGATCGATCGCGCTTATCTTACACGAAGGTCGTACGCATCAACATCAAAGATTACTTCGACCCTCGAAAAGTTCTTCGAGTTCAACATAAGAGGGAGTTGTTTGTCTCTAGATTTTATTTTACATTGTAACTTTTAACCTTTGTATCGATAGAGAAATTCTCCTGTGTGGCGACTAGGTCGTGAGTGGCTTAGGGAGAATTCACCGCGTGGTTGGCGACTAGGGCCTTGTGAGGACTAGGGAGAATATGTCGCGTGGCTGTAGTGACTAGGTCTAGGGTTAGATCTAGGGGCGGCTTGAGGCCTCATCTGGGGAGAGATAGGCTGGAGCCAATCGGTCCTTGGGAGAAGGGTCGATATAGAAAACCAAAAAGGTTTTTACGCATTTGCCTCAATCTCAAGCGTTATTGGGATAAATTTTTTTAATGATTCTAAAAGCAATAATACTATATGTTTTTTCACTAATACCATTATGCAATCTCTGATCTTTGAAATCTAAATGAAAATGCATTCTCTATCACTAATGCCGACCGGTAACACTACCGCTGGCGGTAGTAATAGTGTTCACATCTGTCATGCCAAATACAACCTAGTCTCATAAAAAGCCTACATCAGAGTCTTAACTGAAATATTTTAGTAAATACAGTTAACTCATTTGAATAAACTAAATAAAGTTTAAAAGTTTTTAAAACCATTATTCACCATCTCTAAGGGTGCCTACCGATCCAACAAGTGGTATTAGAGGTAGGTTATTCGTAAACGGCTTCACAACCTGGAATAATGGCGCTTCATGATCTCGCTTCCACTAGAGGGGATGAAATTGTATTACATGAAAAATCATTAGCACCACCTTTATTTATGGGCGAAAATTATAAAGGGTGAAAAATAGTAATGAAATTTTTTCTTAAGTCTTTAGATGAAAAAGTTTGGAATATTACTACTAAAAAGCCCTCCAAGCATATTAAAAGAAACAAAATGAGTTTAAATGCTAAAGCAATGAATTGTTTATTTTGCAGGCATGATCAAAATATTTTCAAACTCATTTATACTTTACCTACTGCTTATGAGATTTGGAATTTTCATAAAAATACTTATGATTGCCTTTTTCTCTAGGTATGGAGTGCACATCAAAGGAAATGGAAGAGGACAACACATCAATGAGAAGGGAAGATGGAAACTCATCTATGGAAGAGAAATGCAAAGAAGATTTCACAAGAACCTCATGTTTAAATCATGCCTTATCCAAAAGCACGGTAAGGAAATCAAATTCCCTTATTGTATGTAATTCTATTACTACATTACAATTACTACAAAGTACTAAACGCAAAATTAAGAAATTGAAAAATGCTAATTGCAAATTGTGTTTAGAAAATAAAGGTTTAAAAGAAAAAGTTAGTGAATAATCAAATTTTGAGTTATCTAGGTCTACCCTTGGCTCTTTAGTTGAAAATATTACACCTTGTATAGAATTTAATGATTTACAAGAAAAGTACAAGGAACTTGAAAAGAAACTTATCTTTGTAAGAGAATATAATGATAAATTCTCTTTAGAAAATTCATCTTTGAAAACTAATTGTGCTATGTGTAAAAATTATAAAATTGAAATTAAAGAGATGGATGAAACATTTGAGGAATTAAGAAATAATTATCAAACTCCCATTGACTCCATTGCCAGCACTCTTAAAAATAGCACAATTGCATATAACAAAGCTAGACATAATCTCAAAGTCATGAATAATGAATTGGAAACTAAAGTCAACTTGCTTAAGAAAATTATAAAGAAAAATTCTCAAAATATACATTCACAATATGAATCAAAATCTCAAAGCAAGTTGAATATAAATATCTTGACTAAGCCAAATATTGAGTGTAAAAAACACAGTATTTGCAAATCAAAATCTTAATCACTATCATTTACAAAATCATTTTTCTCCTGACTTAAACTTATATATGCACAAATTTCCTATGAAAAATACTTTCAACTTTAATCCTCAAGAGAAATATATTCACAATGAAAACATGATGCATAAAAACAATTTTAAACCAAGGTATGAATGGAGGCCCAAAATTAAAAATGAAAGACTAACTACACTTGAATGGGCCCACTCATACTCGTCACCCAATAATCCATCATGATACTTTTGGTTACCCAAACAAACCATTACTCATGGCAGCTTTGGATACCTAAAACTCTTATTCAGTAAATACATAAATATGTGAAGTAGAAAAAAATACTCAAAATCTACTTCACGTTACACAAAATAAAAATAGGAATATTTTTTTGCATTTTATTTTTGTGTCAAGAAGCTTATATAATAACTCTCTCCTAAAAACAAATTCTGAAAATTATCATCATTCATAATGATATATCAAAGTGTGAATTAAACAAAAAATTTTAGTCTAATCAAACATAATACCTGAAACATACTTCAAAAAATATAAGCACAATAGTGCACTTAAATCATAAGACATAAAGTCTACAGGAAAAATAACATTCAGCAAAGACACTGACACTAACGCCAGTGGTAGTATCTACCGCTCGGTGATAACAATAAAAAGTTGAAAACCTATATTATTACAAAGTGAATAATAAAAAGTTCACTCATCATTACCCATACTGCTGCTTTCTCCTCTATCCCTCTCTCATCGAGTTTGATGAACTGATCGTCGGGACGGCTCCTCCTCGGGATTGTCCCAATCTGCCTCCTCGGCTGACGTAGGATTGAGCTTGAGACCCTTCATTATGAATCGTATCATCTTTGACAAACCGTTCACCTTCTTCTTCACTTCGTGGATCTCGACTCCTTGCTCCTCTACCATGTCACGAAGATCTTGCTGTGTCTCTCGAACTGAAGTACCCCTTCGCATTGGACGTTGTGGTGTTTGTGTCCTAGGTTGTGTAAGAAGATGAATGGAGAGAGTAGAGAATATTGTAGGACGATAATCAAGAGGGTAATATTCTCTATTGATTGGCAGATATTTGCTATATAAAATCCTTTGAATAATCCCTCCCAATGGAAGGGTGTTTAGCCTCTGCCGCTTTGGATTCTTCAACTTAAAAGTATACCTCATCATCGATAAGAGAAGATCTGCCACATCAAATGGAATTTTCTCCTATATATGGTAAGTTACCATACTAAGTTGGGTCGTGATCATTCGTGTATCACCAGCCTTGTACATTATAGTATGACGAAGAATCTCTTGGATTATATATGCATCAGGTGCCAGAGTGTGACCGTAGTAATCAGGTCCCTTGCATCATCTTGACCATGCAAAACAATATTCATTGGAGTCCAATCCCGTAGTGTATGAAATCTCTCGTAAATCCTCATGCAAAATCACAACCTCGTGACCTTGGATATATAATCACACTCCACCGTAAAATCCAGTCCGATCTAGATCTTCCAATATGTTATAGAATTCTCTGACCAGTATAGATGAAAAGCAATCATCCACACTTACTAATAAACCCCTGAGTCAACCAGTAAAGAATATATGTGGGAATGTTGGGCCATGTCTATCCCAATGACCATCACCACACCAATGGTCGCATCCTACACTCCCAGTTACACTTTATGAACATTTGTATCCTTATTCACATATGTTTGTCGAGCACGAGAACTGGAGGAAGCCATAATCTGAAAACAGAACAAACAGTGGAGGAGAAAATTATTAAAAAACTTAAATTAGGGACTACCACGTCGCGATAAAAAAGCTACTGCTGGCAGTAGCAGACGAAAAACCCAATTCATCTTCCTCCTCCAAATCATCTCAAATAAACTAAAAAACATAAAAAAAATTCATAAATTTAAAGGATCTAACATTCTAACTAAGAAAATCAAACATTAACACCAAGATCTAATTTTTTTTTTCAAAAAAACTCATCAAACAAACCATTTAATATATTATTCCATGAAATCTCCTCAAAAATCTCAAAAACCAACTTATATCTCAACTCAAATCACAAAAAATGGAAGAAAAATGAAAAATAGGCTTTCCTCTCACTATCGCCCGACACAAGCTGCTCTCCAAACCAAAGAAACCCTATCCCTAATGAAAATTGGAATGATCCATGGGTTTTATATTTATGAGAATTACCACAGCGCAGTCAGTCCTACCACTGGCGGTAGTATAAACTTTATGGCCAATATCACATCCATGATAGTAATACTCTTGGTTGTAGTTCTATGCTTGTTTCAGACTATTTGCTACATAACATGTGACTCATACATAGACCAAATCGGAGTAAAAAACAAGGGTCCAGATGTTTGTGTCAAACTTGCAAAATCTCCCATCTTATGTGTACGCTAATCTGATTTCTTGGCTCTACTACATAGCCTTACTATAAACAAACATAATCAGGCAGAAAATTCCAAAAAAATATATACTTTTTCTGTAAAACACGAACTCTGTCACTATCGCGCGATGTTAGGTTGTTACTGCTGGCGGTATTATAAAATCTTATGTTTATTAACAATTTTTCAAATTATGCATTTCTGTTTAATTTTCTGTTACTCTTTAAATAATTAAAACAAAAAAAACTGTAAAACTAATCAAAATCGATCAAAAAACAAGTTTTTTTGACTATTTTAAAAATCAAATACTAAATTTCACAACAAATTTCAAAGAACAAAAATATATTTTTCTTTACTATTTTGTATTTCTTATTAAAAAATAAAAAATTATAAAAACTGATTACTAATCATTGAAATGCTTCAAGGATGATTAGGTTTATCTAATTATTGAAATGCTTCAGGTAATACATTGTTTTGTGCATACCTTGAACATTATCTTGTAATATGCAATGAAATTGATTATAGGAATCATATGTAGAATTGCTTAACATGGCTCTAAGTATGCGTAATGTTTTGTATTTGATAATGATTTACTCACTCACCTCTTTGATAATCTAAATATGAATTTAATCTTACTCTTACATGATTGTGTAGTGTAACAACTTAACATTATTAGATGCGTGATTAGTTTACCTACACCTCATAAAAATCTATTTTCATGCACACATTGTTTTGAAGAAGTATGATTTTTAATCCAAAAACTCTTTTGTTCGCAAAAATAAGTAAATTCTGAGAACTTTGTCACAAACTAAATTTTAAATGAATACATGACAAAGATAACTCAACCAAGCACTACTCACCCTCCTGATAAGTTGTAAAGAGCATTGTGAGGTTGAGCACCTTGGAGAGAATTGTAAAGTGTCTTGTGCAAACTATTTTTATACACTACTTCTTCTTGTACAGCGGATCACAAATAAATAAAAGAAAAGATAAATTATATGTGATCCCCCCAAGCACTACTTTGCACCCTGATAAGTCTTAATCATCATTGTGTGTGTAGAGCACCTTAGGAGTTGTACTTTTTTATATGTGCATTAAAATATAACTATATGTGTGGAAGTAATTCTAAAAACGCATTTCAATAATGTTGTGTTTATTACATAATACATGTCATGTGTTTTGATTAAATCATTTGTATACTCTTATAAAAAACACTACTTATACACATCATTATCTCTTATAAATCTTCTACTCGTGAGTATTGGACCTTAAAGCATATTTACATGTCTTTTCTACAATTTTTAGTAAATGCGCTAGATAACTTTGCATGATTTCTACAATGTACAAATATACTTGAATTGTCAATTTAGGACATTGTAGTTTCCAATCTTGTCTTGATAAATTAAAATCATGCTTGAATTATTACCACAAGCACATCTAGGATTTCAAATTCAAAACATCTTATTTCAAAACCTAACACTCTTATTTATTATGCTTGCAAACTTCAAAAAGGATGTTTATTTTAAAAGTATTTGAACTTATCTTCTGCTACGCCTAGTATGCACACTCTTGCCTACTTACTCTTTAAACAAGTGCTATTATATTTTAATAACAAATGATATTTTGATCTTGTACATAAATTGCTAAAACATCTATTTTCCACTAACACAAAACTCTTACTCATTTACTATGCTTCAAACTCCCATAAAGATGTTTATTTATCTTGAATCATGCTTTCCACTATCCTTTCTACTTGTACACTCGATCATGAATATTATTTCTTATCCAACAACTAATATTGGCTCCCTATCTAATAATTCTCATTCTTACTCCAAACTTCCAACAAAATGAGGAGAATATCTAAGAAATTCGAACTCCATCCTTTACTCATTCACCATGCAGTATCACTAAGTCATAAATCATTATCATGCTCCATCCCTTCTCTCCACCCTCTTATGATAATACCAAAAGGGGGAGAATAACTTTGAAAGAAATTCACACTTAAGGAGAGCAAAATACATAGGATGCTTTAATTTAGGGGGAGCACTCATATAAGGGGAGCATCTATATAGAGCGAGCATATTCGTACTATCACGCCTATCCTTTGCTATAAACACATTTCCTATTGTTAAATGTTTCTTTCTAAAGAGGATTTGTTATTATAAAAAAGTGGAGTTTGTTGGAACATGCTTTCCACATCTCTTGGTTTGAGAATAACAAATCCCATTGTATTTGATTATACTTGACATGTATTTATAGTGTGCAAGAACTTCTATTTTCAAGCCTCTATAACTACAAGAAAGAAAGATGAAGAATCCCCTAACAGGTCGAAGCTCTGGTGCTAGCACGGCGCGCTAATGCTACTGTTGGCGGTAGTTGTGCAAATTTGGAAACTTCGTCGAAAAGAAAACATTCGTCGAGAAAGAAAGGTCGTTGAGACTGAATATGGCAACTCTTACCACAGAGTGTTAAGGCTAATGCCCGACGTTAACTTATGGAATTCCCACGATCACGTTGCTGATTGAGGAGCAGAAAAGGAAGGAGATCTGACGGTTGGGAATAATATATACTAACGTGACATTTGCATTGCCGCGACGCGGTAGGAGGGGATACCAATTCTGGAGCCAGAAGGATGCCAAAAATGGCTCGATCTACATGCCAGAATATTGCCTAAAGAGGCTACCGCCCGGTGGTAGCACTACCGCTAGCGGTAGGATCCGAGACTATTTAATAAGCAGTCCACCTCCGTTTTGATTTGCCGATTAACTGATCTTAGAAGATATCGAAGACACCTCTCCTATATTCATGAGAGCCTCCTCTTTGCAGCCAAGACAACTCCGATCAACGTTCATAAATGCAAGAAACTCGAAGAAGGATAGATCACGCGTATCTTACATGAAGGTCGTACACATCAACATCAAAGATTACTTCGGTGCACCCTCGACAAGTTCTTCGAGTTCAACATAAGAGGGAGTTGTTTGTCTCTAGATTTTATTTTACCTTGTAACTCTTAACCTTTGTATCGATAGAGAAATTCACCTGTGTTGGAAACTAGGTTGTGAGTCGCTTATGGAGAATTCGCCGCGTGGTTGGAGACTAGGGCCTTGCAAGGACTAGGGAGAATTCATTACGTCGGTGTGGCAACTAGGTCTAGGGTTAGATCTAGGGGAGGCTCAAGGCCTCATTAGGGGAGAGATTAGCTAGAGCCAACCGGTCCTTGGGAGAAGGGTCGGTATAGAAAACCAAAAAGGTTTCTACGCATTCGCCTCAATCTCAAGCGTTATTGGGATAAATTTTTGTAATGATTCTAAAAGCAATAATACTATATGTTTTTTCACTAATATCATTATGCAATCTCTGATCTTTGAAATCTAAATGAAAAGACATTCTCTGTCAATAACGTTGAGCGGTAACATTACTGCTGGCGGTAGTAACAATGTTCACATCTGTCGTGCCAAATACAACCTAGTCTCATAAAAATCCTACATAAGTGTCGTAACTGAAATATTTTAGTAAATACAGTCAACTCATTTGAATAAACTAAATTAAGTTTAAAAGTTTTTAAACCCCTTATTCACCCCCCCCCCCCTCTAAGGGCAAGGGCTCCTACCGATCCAACACAAATGTGATGGTCTCTAAGAAAATGATGGATCTAAATAAGGATGCAATTTATCTCGTCTCTCTGGATAAGAAGACAAATAACATTATTGTTAGTGCGGTGGATGATTTAATGCTATAAAATTTAATCCACTATAAGTTCACAAAGGAAATGTTGGATTCGTTGATCGTTCTTAGACAAGGAACAAAGGAAGTTTGGGATGATCCGAGATCCCTCCTGAACCAGAAATACGAAGCCTTCAAACAAGACAAAAGAGATACTATCTCTGAATGTTATGAGAAATTCTTAAAGATCGTCAACGGCTTAAGAAACTATGATCGTGAGTTTATTAACGAAGAACTTAATAACAAGTTCTTGAGGTCCCTGACAAAAGAATGGGATAGCAAGGTTATTGTAATAAGGGAGTTTGGTAAACTGCCCAACATCGAGCCACATAACTTGTTCGGGAAGCTGCTTTCCCATGAGCTGCAATTAAAAACTTGAAAAGCAGAAGAAGAGGGAAACAACACTTTAGGCAAAGAGAAGTTCGTAGCACTGAAGGCCGTAGGGTCGAGAAAAAGCAGAGCTGTGTCATTAGTATGTACACATGCTACAGATGAACATGATGAATCAGAAGCTAGCTCCTCTGATTCTGAAATATTAGATGGAGAGTTCTCACTTCTCTTTAGATAGTTTAAGAGGATACTTAGCAAGAGGAAAAAATAAGAAATCAGCTTTCCTCATCTGATTCAGAAGATCACGTCGTGATGGTGATCATCACAAGAAGAGATCCAGCAGCAATGATAGGTATAAATCAAAACAGAATAAATATATTTCTCTGACATCATTTATTACTATTATAATAAGCCAGAACCCGTGATCGTCGCTGTCCTCACAAGAAGATGGAAGGATCGAAGAATGAAGAGAAGAGATCCTTCAGAGGTAGAAAGAAAGAAGAAAATATCTTCATCACGAAGAAGCCTAAGACTCTAAGCGACATCAACTCAAGTGAGTCGTGCTCAGTTGAAGAAGCCTACTTTGGGCTAATGAGACATTATGATGATGAGAACCGCGACTCCCAAAATAATGAGAAGGTAAGCTCTCATACTCCTTTATCTGAATCAGACGCTTGCTGCACTGGTTATGAAGACTACTCTTCTGAGGAGGAGTCAGACTTAATGTTTCAGCACCGAGCATTATTGAAAGTATTTGACAGATGCCGCAAGGCGGTCAAATTTTAAGCCAAAGAGATTGCCTCTCCGAAGGCGTTGGAATATGAACTGAGGTAGGAAATTGAAAGATTGGCTCCTCTCTGTGAAGAAATTCAATCCTTAAAAGAGGAATTAGAATGCTCTACTGAATTAGTAAGTATGAAAGAGAAAGCCATCCATGAATTGGAAGAAAAGTTAATGAATGAAGGGAAGCTTGTAGAAAGCATCTCAAAGCTAAAGACTATCCTTCCTATCATTGACGTATTTTCTGCTTCAAAGAAGGGTGGCATTGGACATATTGCTGCTAAGGATAATGAGAAAGCTCCTCAAAGTCAACCTTCTTTCAAGAAGGTAGTTTTTGCAACTAATCAATATGACCTTGAAACTTCTTACCGTCATCTTGCTAGATCAACATGTTGGATCGATAGGCGCCCTTAGAGGGTGGGGCGGGGGGGGGGGGGGTGCATAAGGGAATAAAAATTCTTTTTATATGTTTAAGCAATTTGCTAAATTATTTTAAAATAAAAGAGAGCGAAATAATAATTTAGCCAAAAGTAGAGAATATTGTAATTTGCAATATTAGAATTTATACCAAATGAAAGAAATAAAGTAAACACAAATAGAGACATGATTGTATTAAATTAAAGAGTGTTTACACAATTTTGATTTCAATATCTCTAGAAATTGGAGGCGTACAAATACAAATAATTTTTCCTTTTCTATACTGATGCGCAAATCTAACACACCACTATAGGCAGGAGCAAGATTGCGGCACAAAACGACAGTGAACCGGTCGTTGTCAAGTAATAATATGAGGAAGTAAATCCCCAAGTATCGAATCTCTCAAGGAACATAGTAAGGTGGAGTTAACTATCGAGGAAGGACTTGAGATTGAAGTCCTTGTGGCAGATGGAATGTGGACGAAAAGGATTTTGGTTTTGTAAATAAAATAAAATAACTACAACTAATCCTATGCAATGCCGCTATGCAATGCTTCGCTTGGCGAGATGGAAACTAGGCAGGCCTTGAGCACACTGATTCGCAAGGTGTATGGCCAGTAGGCAAGCATATAAGGTGAATAAGTGCGGAATCGAACTGTGCAGGCCTTGAGCGCACTGCTTCGTGAGGCGAATGGATTACACGGGACGCTATGCCACGCTTCGCTAGGCGGATGGATGGAGAGCTTGCGAATGGGGTGGATAATTGTGGAATGAGGGTCGCAAGCACCTCATCACTAAGCACGCCACTATCAATTGCTAGTGCGGCACACAAACACAGTGGGTGGAGTGGTGGATGAAGTGGTGGTGCATCTCATATACACAAATAACCAAATGGTTTCATAGAAATATGAAATAAACATTGCAATTGAAGATCATTGTGCATATCATCCAAAAATACAAGAATCTAGTCTACAATATTGTTACAAGTTGAAAGAAAGTAAAAATTCAACCGAATCTGAATGCTCATTGAGATTCACGGTTAGAATCGTCGGGTTGTCAATCTGCATCCAAGCTTGGTCTACAACTATGTCCGGGGTAGAGGAGGGTTGTCACTACCTCCCAATGGACCCTTCTTCTTCGTTTCACTATCCACTCATCTTCAATACATGGCTCCTAAGCTTGATGATGAAATCTGGGTAGAGATCCTTCCTTTTGAAGCTTGTGGATGACGGAGATGGCCGAGATGATCTTCGGGCTCAAGATAGGCGTGAATACTAGTCCCATAGCACCTCCCGATGGTGGAAGATGATGTAGGGCGGAAGAGGCAAATAGGGCTCGAAAACAATGGAGATAAGATGTCGTCCGACCTAATTTTGTGGACTGCGTATTTATAGAAAATAGGGCGCATGATTAGTGGCGCATGACCAGTGGTGGTGCACACTAAAAGTTGGTGGTCGTGCGCACTATGCCAGAAAACCTGCAAGACAAAATTCATAGAAAAATAATATACACACGACTAGTGGCGCACGATCAGTGATCGTGCGCACTATAGCTAGTGTTCGTGCGTTTGGCAAGACAGGCCTCAAAATTTAGGGGTTAAGTGCGCACGAGCAGTGGCGCACGACCTGTGGCCATGCGCAATATGTCCAGTGATTGTGCGCAGTGTTCCTGTACAGATTTGCATCAGGAACACTTGCATGGTCCATGTTCCTGCATAAACACATATCACTCCACTGAAAGTGGCACTCAACATTGCATGATAACGTATAAATAGTAAAAAACATGATATTACACCAAAACGAGCCTATAAGTGCACTTAGCATGGAATAATAGATAACAATCAAATATGAACGATAATAAGTCTAATGTGTAGTGCTTTGACTAGATTATCGGCCCAGATGAGTCCATAAAGGGTATATAACTGGGACTCATCATATACCGACTCGTATCCCCATGAACCGCTGGCTTTAGCCTATCCTCCCCGGATATGGCCTCAAACCGCTCTAGCTAATCCTTCCCCAGATATGTCCTCGAGCACCCCCTACATATAATCACCTAGATCTAGTCGCCAACACACGCGGTGAATTCCCCCTAAGACGCGCAGGGACTTAGTCGCCAACATAGGCTAATTAACTAAACAAATTCACAAAGATAATGAAATAACACAAATAAAAACTCCCTCTTTGAGATTTTCTGAAGTTGAAGATGAAGGATTACTGTAGCATAAGGGTGGTTGAAGCGACCATTTTTCGGATGCATCGTGATGACGTCCTTCTTCAGAAATCTTCTTTAGCATTGAGTGGGAGATCAACTTTCGGCAGAGTAAGAGCTCTTGAAATTTGGCACTGGTATTCTCTCTGGGATATGTGCACACAATTAGAGAGAGAGCCCCAATTTATAGAACTTGGAGATAGCGCCTGCGGTAGCGGTCGGTTAGAGATCATGGAAGTGGGACATTGTGGCACGATCTGAAGCTAGTGTCGGTGGTAGCGCTAATGCCTAGCGATAGTGCTAATGTCTGTGGTATCACTAGCGCTGCCGGTCATGCTACAAGAGCTCGCGCCGGGGGTAGCGCTAATGCCCGGCGATAGCGCTAACGCCTGTGGTATCACTAGCGCTGGCGGTATTGTTGAGGTTTAGAGATTTTGGTTCCAAGCTGCTTTCTACTTGTGGAGTATTGCACCTATAGTTCCTGCACACTATAAACACAGGACAAGCAAGATTAAATACACTATGGGATTTGTTATTCTCAAACAAAGGGATGTGACACACATGTCCAACAATCTCCCCCTTTTGATAATAACAAATCCACTTAGCAAGAAATCAACAAAGGTGTTTATAGTATATGATAAGCGAGATAATAGTGCATACTATAATATATGATAAGCATGAGAATAATAGTGCATACAACCCCTATCTAAATGCTCCCCTTACATCCATAAATGCAATTTATGTTTTACTCCCCCTAAATGATTACATGAATTATTCTCCCCTTAATCCTCTAGATTTCTCCTTTAGATTTCTTCAATTAATCTCCCCCTTTTGGTATTATCAAAAGAAGGTGGGGTGAGGGAAGTAAGGAGACATTCTTTATAAATGATAAATCATGATCGAGTTTTGTTAATATAGGTAATGATGAAGAGTTTAAGCATAATATAGAAGAGATTTCAAATAAATAAATAAGAGTTGTAAGCAAGCGGAAGAGTATAAGAAACATCTTTTGGTAAGCATGAAAATCATAAGTTTAAATATTAATTTAAGTTCAAAATGTAAAGATGTTTATCCTTTTTGAAATCTCATAGATTTACATAAAGTTACGAAGCATGAAATGAACATATCAAAAAGAAAGAATATACTACAATGTTACTTAATTTCAAGTTTAAGAGATACCAAACATTGTAGAGATCATGCTAGGTTATCTTATGCATTTCTTATACAAAGAGTAGAATAGATAAAGCATTAGAATCCAATACTCATGAGAAGAAGTGTTGTAAAAGATAATGATGTGCATATAAGTGTATTTTGAGCAATGTTAACAAGTGATTTAAATCACAAAATACAAGACATATGTAGTGTAAAGTGCACAATAAGACACAAGTATATGTTATAACCAAGGTTTGCACAAGACACTTTACTATTCTTTCCAAGGGGCTCAACCTCACAATGATTATGAAGACTTATAGGAGGTTCAAGTAGTGCTTGGCAGAGACAACATTCTCCGAATACACTTATTTTGTAAACCCAACACAATTTTTAAACTTAACCACTTGTCTTAATTTCTTAAGTGCAATTCAAATGTAGTGCAGGTAATAAATTTATGAAAGTTTTAATTCATTGTACAATTACAATACACAAGCAAGCATTTTTTAGATTTAAACACACGTGTATATTACCAAAATAAGTGAGGGAAAAAAGAACCATTATCAATCACAAAACATTTACTCATACTTAGAGGCATGCTAAGCTTGGTTCTACACATATTTTTCAATACAATTGATGCACTTAATTAGATATATCAAAGCATGATAAATAAAATAATGTTCATAGTAATTTGAAAGAATAAATTTTAACATTGTAAATAATTCTAAATAAGAGAACTCATACATGCTTGATATTAACAATAAAGATCATACAGTTTTTTTGTTGTTTTGAAATTTTTAATGACAGAAAAAACAGAAAACCACAAAAAGATATTTTTATATTTTTGAATTTTGAAATTTTGTAGTTGATTTTCCATAATATAAATAAAACAAGTAATAACAGATGTTAGAAATACAAAACTAAGTAGTACATATAAACTAACATAATTTTATTGATTTTTAGAAATTTTAAAAATAGGAAAATCGAACACCCACGTTAGCGCTGGCGCTAGTGCTAGCGCGACAAACAGTGAGTGAAATTTTCAGAATTTCAAAATTCTGTTTTTTAATATTTATTAAGAGTCTTAAGAGTAGTCTTATGCAGAAATTTTGTAATTTTTGGAGATGTCTTGATTTCTCAAATTGCATAAAACTTTAGTGTTTTTCATATATCTCATCCTAAGATCTCTAAGACTCCTAATTCCAACCTTAATATTTGAAACCTTGCATAGGGAAGAGGTTTAGTGAATATATCAGCAAGTTGAGATTCTGTGCCAATGAAACTTATTTTAACATTGTCCTTTTTAGTGTGATCTCTTATGAAATGATGACGAACATCTATATGTTTGGATCTAGAATGGTGTACTGGATTATTTGTAAGATCATTGGTGCTTTTGTTGTAACATTTTAATTCAATGTTTTTTAGATGAAAACCAAAGTCCTCTAGAGTTTGGCTGATCCATTGTGCTTGTGCACAACAATTCCCTAGTGCAATCTATTTGACCTCCGTGGTGGAGAGTGAAATCAAATTTTGTTTCCTACTATACCATGCAACTAATGAAGGTCCTAAGAAATGGCAAGTATCGCTAGTGCTTTTTCTATCAAGTGAGCATCCAATGTAGCCCAAATCAGAATAATTGTGAAGTGTAAATGAATTATTGTGTGGGTACCATAATCCTAATCTAGATGACCCAATTAGATATCTAATTTTTTTTACCACTTTTAAATGAGATTCTTTTGGATTGGCTTGAAATCGAGCACAAAAGCATACGACAAACATAATATCGGGTCTAGTTGCACTTAGATAAAGTAGAGATCCTATCATACCTCTATATAAAGTTTGATCAATTGAAATTCCCGATTCATCTTTTCCTAATTTTTGTGATGCACTCATTGGTGTAGAAGCATGTTTAAGGTTTTCAAATCCAAAACATTTAAGCATATCATGGACATATTTAGTTTGACATATAAAAATATCATCATTTCTTTGTGATATTTGAAAACCAAGAAAATAAGAAAGTTCTCCTACTAGACTCATTTTAAATTCATTTTTCTTCACTAAAATAACTTCATTACACAACTCTTCATTAGTAGATCCAAAAATTATATCATCAACATATATTTGCAAAATAATCAAATCATCATTATTGTGCTTAATGAAGAGAGTATTATCGACACTTCCCATAATATAACTGTGATTTAATAAAAATGATGTAAGTCTTTCATACCATGCACGAGGTGCTTGTTTTACACCATAAAGTGATTTTTCTAGTTTATAAACATGATTCAGAAAATTTTCACTAATAAAACCAGGGGTTGTTTAACATAAACATCTTCTTTTACAAACCCGTTTAGAAAATCACTTTTTACATTCATTTGAAATAGTTTTATTCTTTTAAAGCTTACAAATGCTAGAAAAATTTGTATAGATTCCAATCTAGCAACGGGTGCAAAAGTTTCATCAAAACTTATCCCCTCGATTTGAGAATATCCTTGGGCTACTACGCGTGCTTTATTTCTAGTGATTCTAGATTCACTATCTAATTTATTTTTGAAAACCCATTTTACACCTACAACAGGGTGATTAGATGGTCTTTCTACTAATTTCCGAACATCATTTTGCTCAAATTATTCTAACTCTTCATTCATAGCCAAAAAACAAAATTCATCATTTAAAGCGGTTGAAACAGTTTTTGGTTCAATTTTGGAAACAAAATAAATGTTTGAATAAGATTCATGAAGAGAAGAGCGAGTTCTTACACCAATGGATGGTTCACCAATTATTAGTTCCCGTGGATGATTCTTTGTAAATTTCAAGGCGCTTGGAGGCACATAATCATCTTCCTAGGCCTCCTCTTCCTCTTCATTGGAAGGTTCCTCATCACCATGCTCCAAAGGTGGTAAGAGATCATCCTCTTTGCCTGTGGAAAGTCTTTCTACACAAGGAACAATCTCATCAAATTTCACATTAATCGACTCTTCAACTTTACTAGTTCTTTTATTAAAAATTCTATATACTTTACTACTTGAAGAATATTCAAGAAAAATTCCTTCAACGCATTTTTCATCAAACTTTCCCAAGCTATCTTTAGTATTCAAAATTAAACATTTACAACCAAATACTTTAAAGTAAGATACATTAGGCTTCTTTTGAAAATAAAGTTCATATGGTGTGTGATTAAGAGATGGGCGAAGCATGATTTTATTCATAACATAACATGATGTATTTATGGCTTCGTCCCAAAAGGACTTAGGCAATTTATATTCACATAGCATAGTACGTGCTAGTTCTTGAAGTGTCCTATTTTTTCTTTCTACAACACCATTTTGTTGTGGTGTGCGTGGTGCAGAGAACTCATGTTTAATTCCTAACATATCACAAAAAGATGTAAACTTTTCATTTTCAAATTCTCCTCCATGATCCGAGCGAATGCATTTAATTTTTAAATCACTTTCATTTTGAATATGAGTACATAATTTTGAAAATTCGTAAAACACATCAGATTTGGATAAGAGAAATAATGTCCAACAATATCTTGAAAAATCATTTATTAAAACAAATGTATATAATCTACCACCAAGACTTGCATTGCTAATGGGACCAAAAAGATCCATATGAATTAATTGCAAGGGTCTTGTAGTAGAAATGATATTTTTACTTTTGAAAGAGGATTTAGTAAATTTACCTTTTTGACACGGTGAACAAAGTGAAGGTAAATTTCCATTTAACCTAGGCAATCTAATTAAATCACTTTTGGCAAGTTTTACAATAAGCTTTGTGCTAGCATGTCCTAGCCCTCTATGCCAAAGTTCTAATTCATCATTTTTGGTGATAAAATATTTTATAGATGATTTAGAAAGATCATGAAATGAAACTACATAAACATTATGTATTCTTGGTGTAGTTAGTAAAATATCTTTTGTAGTAGGATTAGATATTTTGCATGAGTTAGTAGAAGATTCAAATAAAACATCTAATCCTTTATCACATAATTGGCTAATAGAAATGAGATTATGTTTTAGCCCTTTCACATAAAGAACATTCGATATCGTAAAGGATTCGTTACCAACTGTACCAATTCCCATGATCCTTCCCTTTCCGTTATCGCCAAACGTCACGATCCCTCCCTTCTTCTTTTCTAGGCTAAAGAACTTTGCTTTATTGCCCGTCATGTGCTTGGAGTATCCAGAATCCAAGTACCACACGTCTTCATTGTCCTTAGCCTGCCGTCATATCTAGAAAGAAGATGAGAGTAAAGATCCGGATACCCAAGCGGTACCACCCATAGAATAAGTGGAAGCCTTAGGTACCCAGATTTGTTTTAAAGTATTTTGTTTCACTTTCCTGCAAGAACTAGACGTGTAACCAATCCTATGACAGTTTGCACATGAAATAAAGGGGGTTGAGACCATTTTCTAGAATTTTGTATTATTCTTGCTGGAAGGAATCAGTTTTGCAAAAGAGAGTGATTTTCCAAAAGAAAATACTGAATTCCTGTATGAGGCGCTAACGGCGTGCGGTAGCCCTCACCTCGATATTCGAGGCCAAATTTTCCAGAACCGTAACACTGGTTCCCTAAAATCATATCCAATGATTTGGAGTGATCACACTCTTGGAAAGAAACCTTTCTCTTTTCTAAAACAATTAATTTTTTTGGAAAGCTTTTAATTTTCTTTAATTAGAGATTCATTTTCACGATTCAATAAAATACTATCTTTTATACTTTTATCAAAAGCTTTGCAAGTTTGAAGAAATTCATTAGAAAGTTCATCATAAGTTGGAGGAGTTACCTCAGTGTTGATAAGAACACTGGTGTCATCATTTCCATGTCCCATGAGGCATATGTTTGCTTCCTTATCATTGCTTGATGAAGACCCGCTGGATTCTTCGAAGGAGGAGGAGTCATCACATGTTTCAGCTTTTAGTACCTTCCACTTTTCCTTTTTCTCCGTCAAGTATTTTGGCCACTGGCTCCGAATATGCCCGATGTTCCTACAATGATAGCATTCCAGTGGAGGTCTTTCTTCTTCATCATCACATTCCTTTTCATTCTTTGAAAATGACCCTTTCCATCTTGCATTTTTTTGGAAAATTTTTTGGAATGTGTTTCTCCTTTCCGGATTTCGCATGAACTTTCGGAAGTTCTTTACCAAGAGACTTTCTTCGTCTTCATCCTCATGGCACTCCTTCTTTGATTTTAGTGCCAACGCCTTCTTCTTTGGCTCCTTGTTGTATTCATCGTATTGGTTTTTGAGTTCTACCTCATGGGTTTTGAGATTCCCAATGAGGATCTCAACCTGGAGAGTTCTTAGATTGTGCGACTCCGAGATAGCCGTCACCTTTGGATTGAATTTTGGAGGAAGAGATCGAAGAATCTTTCGAACCAAGTCGCCATTGGAGAAGGTCTTTCCAAGAGCTTTAGAGGCATTGATGATCTTCGTGAAGCGCGTGTACATTGCATCAATATCTTCGCTTTCATCCATCCAGAACTTTTCATATTCTGACTCCAGTTGAAAAAGCTTTGAATCTTTAACCTGCGATGTACCTTCATGAGTAATTTCCAAATGATTCCAAAAGTCATATGCAGTAGTACATGCAGAAATTCTATTAAATTCATCTATCTAATGCACAAAATAAAGCATTCATGGCCTTGACATTATTTTTGCATTTAAGTTTATCCCTATCATCCCATTTATCCTTAAATTTTTCTAATGTTACCTCTCCAACTACAATTGTAGGAGGAGAGTATTGCTCTTCTACCATATTCCATACCTCAATATCTAGGGTCATAAGAAAACATCGCATTCTATTTTTCCAATAATTATAATCTGACCCAGTAAATAGTGGAGGTCTACTAATTCCCTGTCCCTCGAAAAAACGAGATCATAATACGCCATTATTCCTCGTTTTTAAACCGATTTGGAATAACCTCCCTCTGATACCACTTGTTGGATCGATAGGCGCCCTTAGAGGGGGGGGGTGAATAAGGGAATAAAAATTCTTTTTATATGTTTAAGCAATTTGCTAAATTGTTTTACAAAAAAGAGAGCGAAATAACAATTTAGCCAAAAGTAGAGAATATTGTAATTTAGAATATTATAATTTATGCCAAATGAAAGAAATCAAGTAAACACAAATAGAGACATGATTGTATTAAATGAAAGAATGTTTACATAATTTTGATTTCAATATCGCTAGAAATTGGAGGCGTATAAATACAAATAATTTTTCCTTTTCTATACCGACTCGTCTCCCCACGAACCAGTGGCTTTAGCCTATCCTCCCCGGATATGGCCTCAAACTGCTCTAGCCAATCCTTCCCCGGATATGGCCTCGAGCACCCCTAGATCTAATCACCTAGACCTAGTCGCCAACACACATGGTGAATTCCCCTCAGCCGCAGATGGACCTAGTCGCCAACACAAGGCAAATTAACTAAACAAATTCACAAAGATAATGAAATAACACAAATAAAAACTCCCTCTTTGAGATTTTCTGAAGTTGAAGATGAAGGATCGCTGTAGCATAAGGGTGGTTGAAGCGATTGTTCATCGGATGCAGCGTGATGATGTCCTCCTTCAGAAAGCTTCTTTAGCTTTGAGTGGGAGATCAACTTTCGACAGAGTAACAACTCTAGAAAATTGGCACTGGTATTCTCTCTGGGATATGTGTACAAAATGAGAGAGAAAGCCCCAATTTATAGAACTTGGAGATAGCGCCCGCGGTAGCGGTCGGTTAGAGATCATGGAAGTGGGACTTTGTGGAATGATCTGTAGCTAGCGCTGGCGGTAGCGCTAATGCCTGGCGATAGCGCTAACACCTGCGGTATCACTAACATTGCAGACGTGCTACAAGAACTCGCGCTGGCGGTAGCACTAACGCCCGGTGAAAGCGCAAACGCTTGCGGTATCACTAGCACTGGCGATAGTGTTGAAGTTCAGAGATTTTGGTTCTAAGCTGCTTTCTACTTGTGGAGTATTGCACCTATAGTTCCTGTACACTATAAACACACGACAAGAAAGATCAAATATAATATAGGATTTATTATTCTCAAACAAAGGGATGTGACACGCATGTCCAACAGAACAAATATTGCTCCTAACAAGAATAACAAAGGATGGAGCCGTCCTAGAGATTTTGGAACGAGTGCACTCAAGGCACCTCATGAAGAGATTATTCTAAAGAATTTTGGTCAATTCGTTCATGGACCAAGTGTTAAGAAAGCACCAAAGGTTAAATCCGTTGCTACAAAGACACATGAGACAAAGGAGCCATGCTTATGTTGTACTCATGAGGCTTCCACTTCTAAGTCAGTAGCTCCAGCTAGATCTCCCATTCAAAGGGTAAAGCGGGAGAAGAAATGACGGTACTACAAGTCTGACTATTGGTGTTGTGGCAAGATTGGTCATTTTGCCATAGTTTGTGTAAGACCCCATTTTTTTGCTACAAAACCGGGTCTTATACCCAGAACCACCACTTTGCGGTGACACCAACACTCGGGAAGGTCGCCACTACAAAACGCCAACCATGCCGGCCATATCGATCACAGAAGAAGAAAAGTATATTTGAACATATAGAAGCTCAAGTCCATATCACATGCTATAAGTAGATCACAATAATAGTCCACAAGATAATAACTAAAATAACAGAGTAATAATTAGAAGGGCTCATGCCAAGTACATCATGTCCTCTCTACACGGCCACTCGCGGAAGTAAATCTACTAGTAACCACTCACAGATCCTGAGGCTGGTGCACTGTGCTAGACTATCCCATCTTCATCTACACCGTCCGTTAGTGGTGCTGCGTCTCCTCGGTCCCCTAAAAAGATATGGTCCACTGACCATTAGCCAAAAGACAAATCCAATCCCCCACCCCTCACCCGGTGACTCCTAGGCATCGTGCGGGAGGAATGAAGCATAGGACAGCAAGGGGTATAAAATAAGGCAGATGACATGTCTAAGCTACAAGAGTATCTATTACTACACAAGTGTATATATATAGAGAAGTAAGTAAAGCATGGTAAGGAGCATGTAAAGAATAATAAGTAATGACAAGTATACAATAGAAAAGTAACCATTGATTTATAGGAATGCCCATACAAACCTATAGACCAAAGGGGTCGTTAAGCAAGGGCTATCGTATAAAAAGTCCCATACGGATTTATACAATAGGTGTAGGGGTTAAAATACAATGCTTATGTCATGACATGCAGAGTTATGCAGTTTAATGCTATGTTCACACAAGTGCAACTCACACACTTCGACTCTATGCACACGACCTTTAGTTCCCCCTTTTCGGAGCTAGCAAAACTCCCATGATACCCCCGTAGTGGAAAATGGAAGCGGTGGGATGGGCCTCGCCCAGCTCTAGGTTGGTATCCGCACTACCTACCTAGACCTATCGTATGCCTTAACGCAAAGAACACAACTGCAGAGTGCCAACGTACTCTTGCTGGCTGGACCACCAGACTTTCTTGGCTAAGTGCAAACCACACTTGCCGAGTCAAAGCATCGATGTAGATGCGAGTGACCATCCATACTAAAGACCCACCACCTTTATGCATACGCAATTATGTCTACCATCTATCTCCGAGCATAGGCTCTTTGGGCTAACCTGCCCGTCACCAAAACCTTCCGAGCCACCGGCTCGCCGGACTAACTCGTTCGTGCCTACAACTACCGAGCCTACTGCTCGTAAGACCAAACCAACAAACTACATATAGTAACGAGATGTGAGTGAGTGTATTATTAAGTTAGTCTTGCATAACAAATTATTCCTACAATTTGGGGTTAATCTTGGACTTGCCAAGGTCTACCCTGTGATGGGCTCGCAGCGACACTAGGAGGTATGCTGGGATGACATTCCAAACCTCCCTTTCTAAAGACACTTAATATTATTGATAACTACCATTAAGCATACCCCTCTTACCATTTCACTTGAACTAACCCTAAGTGTTTTATGACTCTCCTAGGGAAAGGCGATCTATCGTCAATCCCGAGCACAAACTTGGCCTTAACCACTAGGCACACTCAACACATAGACTCCTATTGGTGACCACACATTTATTCAACCAGAATAGGTACCCCAACTACCACTCATTCCTACCAAATGGTCTACAGGTTATCTTAACTCAACAGTTTTACTATACGCAGACCAAATAAGTTATATGAGGTGCATGAGAGGAGGCACTCCAAATAATCATCCAAATGATCCAAGATTATTATTGGGGGGGGGGGGGGGGGGGGGGGGGTGTTATGACATTATAACACCATCTCCAGAAATTCATTATTTTCCTACTTTATCTAGTATTTATTATAATTTCTCCAAAATCAGGGAACCTATGATTTTGAACACCAAGTATTGTTTTCTGACAAGCTATGAGCATGATAAAATTTGTGCAACTATATGTCATCCAAATAACAGCCACACATGAAAATCATAATTTTACAGAAAGGTTTTGACCTCCAAATAAAATATTTACTAATTTATCAAAAACAAAGGTTAACAAAGGAAGTACCAAAAATACTCATTCAAAAATTACAGGAAAACTACTAAGTGTCTACAATAATCAGAAAAGATCACTGCTTGAGTTTCATAATTTTCCAGAGTCATTTAACCATAAAAATCCTTTATTTGATTAAATAGAGCCTAGGGCACCTTGTGAAGAGAATCATGTATAAGTTTTTCCAAAAATTATATTAAAATTAACAGGTTATATAATTGCCCTAAAAAGTCCTCTGACCAAGTTTCATAATTTTCCAGAGGGTATTAAACCCATAATTAATTTTCATACAACTAGGGAAAATATAGGGGGTTGTCAATGAAGTACAATAAATAACACTTCAAAATTCTTAGCAAAAATTATCAGAGAATAATATCATCAATATAAACCCACTGACTAGGTTACTAGGGCTCATCCTAGGGTTTGAACTAGGTTACTAGGGCTCATCCACCCCAAATCACCCAAATCCTTTGTGGGGATGTTTTATGTGACATTAAATTAGTGGCCAAGATTTCATCACCTTTGGATGAGGATTGACCACTCAAACCCAACATGTGCACTTTTGATCTAATAACCCCTAGTTTAACCAATCTTGGGTTAATTAATTGCCCAACCAAATCAATCTCAAATGGGATGAAAGTTTTACCAGAGTCATGGCATGACCCTAAGGACCTCCCACAAAAGTTTGGTAGGGTCTGGATCATCAGACCCAATAATTAATTATTACATGAATTATTAAAGTTTTGCAAAAACTTTAGAAAAAGATCTTCTAAAAATTCCCATTTTTGGATATGTTGAGGGTGGGGGAATAAGTGGGATATGTTCCAAATTTCAGGGTATTTGGATGGATGGATTGATGTGGGTACTAAAATCTATCTCTGGTCAACCCTATGTATAGGTTGCACCATTTTGAGTGTTGTGGTCAGACCAGTGATCCAAATGATATGAAACAAATTTTAGATTAAACTAGACCTCAATGGCCAAAAGTTTGATATTGAACACTTTTCCAGTAGAGGGATGTAAGCATTTTTAATTAATATTTCTATCTACTGCAATAAACTATGACAAAATGCAATAATATTAATTCCATTAATAAAATCAGCCCGCACGAATCTTGGCGCGGAATGGACGGAATCCATCCATCTTCTTCCTCTGGCCAACGGCCAGGATACCCCGACCTGGGCCACCTTCTCCTTTGATTTCCCAGCCACCCTCGCTTCTCCTCGGTCGGCATGTGCCACCACCACCTCCGTCGAGGTGGTGGCCGGCGATATGCGGTCATTTGCCGGCCGGTGGTGGCCGGATTGGGGATTTCGGGGAGGGGATGGAAGCTCAAAACCAACCCCCTTGGGATGCTTGATTAGAGTCCGATTGGACTCGAATCAAGCCCCAAATTAATGTAGATCTAGCACTCAAGGAGGAGAAGGGGATTGAACCTTTGATTGGGCATTGGCTCTGGTGTTTGTCGGGTTGGCAGTGGGAGGGGGATTGCGCCTTGGAGCCATGCTGATTCTTCACTCAGAGGGATCGAATTCTTTGGGGGAGTGGGGGGTTTTCCTCCTTGGCATGCACTGAGGGTGTTAAAGAAGGCAATTGAGGCAAATGGGGGAGGTTTCTCGAAATGCCATTAATGGCCACTAAGGGGAGGTTTCAGTTTGGCTTCGGGGAGATGAACAAGGCCTCAATCTGGCCAGGGCAGGGCTGGAAAATCCTCCTCCCCCCATGAGGAGATGAATGGGGCCATTAATGGGGGAGATTGAAGGTTTCTTCTTCCTCCCCATTAATTTCCCCTCTCTCTTCCAATTTGGGGGTTTCTCTCTCTTGTTCAAATTTACTAAATTTGAATGGTAATTTCAGTAACTCCCAACCCCATTAGCTTGTGGACCACCTCAATTGGGTCTAGCCCAAGTGGATTGGGCTTGATTAGGTCAAAATAGGTCATTTTGACCTAAATTTAAGGTGGAGTTGACTTTGGTCAATTTGACCATTTGGATTGACTCCAATGGGTTGCTAGTGACCCATTGGCCTCACCTAAGGGTTATGGAGATCTAGGTAGGGTCAATTTGTCAAGGTGGAGGCCAATTAGACCTCCACAGATCACTTTGACCAATATAGAGCTAGAGTTGACTTAGGTTAAATTGGCCAAATTGGTGGCCCCATGATGGGGCTTCTTGGTCCATTGGGTCCCCAATATCATTATGAGGGCAGGGGAAAGGTCAATTTGGTATGGTGGAGGCCATTGACCCTAATTTGGCTACTTTGACCAATTTAGGGTTAGGGTGGACATTGGTCAACTTGCCCTCAAGAGTTGACCCCCAATGGGTCCTTGGTGCTCTATGGGACCCCTTAATGGGATAGGGATGTCATGGTGGGGTCAAAGGTTCAAGGTGAGGCCATAAAGTCCAACCCTAGGCTTGATAACTGGAAATTGCTATTTGCAGACCACTATGGTTTCCTTCACCTTGCCTAAGCTCTTATGATCTTTTGTGCTTCCTACAGTTTTGTCATGACCTTGTCATTACAAAACAATCTTAGGGGTCTAGTTGTTTGAGGGATGTTACAAATCCCAATACATAAAAAAAATTTCGTCCCCAAAATTCAGGTTAGGCCTACGGGGTTTCTACCGCAAGTGATTGAATGTAACATCCCTTAAGAAGTAAATTATACCTGACGTAAAGAGCTCCGGGTACTTTTGTTGCATGAAGTCCAGTGGCTCCCAGGTGTGTTCCTCCTGTCCATGATTTCTCCACAGGACTTTGACCAGCTGGACCTTCTTGCATCGTAAGACTCGCATCTTCGCGTCGTCTATCTAGACTACCTCCTGGTGAACCGATCGATCAGTAGCTACTGGCCCCTCCGTTGTAGCAATCTGTAGCTCTGGCCATAGTAGAGCCATCCTAAGTGAGGAGACATGGAAGACATCATACAATCCCGCTAACTCCGGTGGTAGCTCCAGCCTTTAAGCCAAGGGGCTGATCTGCTCCAGGATCCTGTAAGGCTCCGTATACCTAGGACTGAGCTTCTTCTGCCCGCATACCCGCGAGACCCCATGCATCAGACATATCTTCAAGAATACCTGATCTCCCACATGTAACTCTACCATACGATGCCACACATCGTAATACTTGGCCTGCCTACTCTGGGCCTCCAACATCCTATCTCCAATCAGCCGCACCAGAGCCTCTATGTCCTCCACAAACTCTGTGCCCGGTGCCTTTGGATCTTCATCCTAGATACAAGATAGTGGAGTCCTGTATCTCTGTCCATACAATGACTCATAGGGGCCATGCCTATGCTGGCCTGGTGACTGTTGTTATACAAAAACTCAACTAACGGCAACAGTCTCTCCCATGGCTCCCCGCGGTCCAGAATGCATAGGTGATGGGTAAAATCCACGCTGTGTAAAATTAAAGTGTTATCCACGTATAATTCGATAAGGCAAGTGTACCTATTGTTTTATAGTATATGATTTAGAAAATCAAGTGTCGTATTTTTTCGGGCTTGTTGAGTACTTCTACTCACAAAGAAGAGCTATTATTTTATCGATCGAAAGTTGGGTTTGTTTTGGAAAATGATTCGGAGAAAATCAACTATAAAGAAAGATTATGATTAAAAGATTAGCACTGGATCTAGAGTCCCTTTGGAATAAAATAGAATTTTACAAAAGAAAAATCCGCAAGCTCTTATTGAAATAACTTCGACCGTGGAGGTTCCCAAAACATGATAACACCTCTCTCAAGGAATACTACCAACTAACCTTAGGTTGATCGATTAAGACCCCTCGGCTAGTCGAAACCCCCCTAAGGTCGCTTTAAGTGGTGAACCCCGCTATTGGATTTGACTCCAATCCAGAAGATTTATGTCGTCCTCTCTCGAGAATTGCATGCAACTCCTTTTATCTTTGAGTGATCTCATTGTACGCACGGATCTCTCGATCAACTAGAATACGGATCTTAGATCAAAAAACATATTCACGACATATGAATTTGACGCAATTAAATTCAAAGATAAATCGAAGATTATCAAGACGAGAGCTTGCCATTTTGAAAAATTCAAAACATATTTTATTTCATTCCAAAGTTCATCATGAACAAGTGCTAAAGGAAATTTAGCTACTCATCATAATGATGGGAATACAAGTAGAAGAGGGAAAAGACATGATAAAAACTAAAATACTTGAATTGAAATTGCAATAATAGAAAACTTACAACTTGTAGAAAAACTAGCTAGAACAATAAAAAATGTAAACTAAAGCTGAAAATAAACTCCAAAATTGAACTCAAATACTTCTGTAGATTGTTGCCTTTTATAGTTGAAAAATTGAGGAGTTAATCTGGCGGGTGCAGGAGGAGTCATGGCCTCGGTCACGCCCGTGACCGAGGGCGCGTATGTTGGAAACAGAGCAAGCTGAGTAATGCCTGCATTGAACACTTTCCGGGAGAGTCACGCCCGTGACATTGAGGTCACGCCCTCTGTCACGCCCGTGACATAGGACATGTAATTTTAATCCGACGTGGAAGTGTGATCTGGTAGCTGGGAGACGACTGGGCTGGTTCACGACCGTGACTTGGAGTCACGCCCTTGGTCACGCCCGTGACCTAGGGCGTGTACTTTGCGATTTTGGCAGAAATGCTCCAAATGTTCTACTGATTACTTCTATGAGCCTAAAATTGCTATTGACAACCCAACTTACCTGAAAATACAAAAATATGGTAAATTAGTGATAAATTAAACCAAAACTAAATAAAAATACATTAATTATTAATAAAATATTATATAAAAATAACTATAAATGATGCATTATCAAATACCCTCATACTAAAGCTTTTGCTATTCCAAAGCAAAAACATCATAAGCATGCGAAATATTTATATGAAATTTCAAAAAAGAAAAAGAATTTTTTCCTAATTATGCATTTTAAAATTATACAAGACTCATACAAAAATAAGTTTTGAAATAAAATTTAGATTCATACGAAATAAATCATGATTCATAAATTGATATGGGTAGAATAAAAATTAGTTTTAAAAATTCTCTAATCAAATTTTCATAAATAAGATTGTATTGAATTAAGCAAAATAATCTAAGATTACAATTATACAAACTTTTGATATCATTCGAAACTTTTTAGAAAACCTAAAATATTAACTAAGCTCTCTCATAAATATTTTGAATATGAAATGATATTGGTTAATTTTGGGTAAAAATTGTCATAGAAGAGATTTTTAATTAGGAAATGATGAATTTTATCCTCTCATTTCCATCTTTTTTTAAATACTCTTATTTTTAATATCCCAAATGTATATGTTTAGGAGTGATGAATTTTATCCTCTCAACTCCATGCCATATAATCTTTTACAATTCTGGGTGCATATGTTTAGGAATGATGAATTTTATCTTCTCATTCCATGACATATGATCTTTTATACGTTTTTTAAATTGCCAATCAAAAGGGTAAAGTAAAAGGAGGGTTAGGGTTTAAAGGATATAATTTTTTTTTCAAGATAACTATTTTGAGAGCATAGAAAAAAATTAAGAAATCTTAAGAATCTATGAGCTAAAGTGAATATAAGTAGAATCTAAAGATCTTTTAGCATAATTGCTACAAAATTAATTTATGATGTTTTAAGGAGAGAAAGTAAAACTAAGAAAAATTCAAAATACACCAAAATGATGAAAAATTCATTAATTCAAATTTATCTAAAAATTAAATCTAACAAATTATGATGAGACACATAAAATTAGAAAAAAGATAAAAAGAAAATTTTTGTTTAAAAACATATAAATAAAGGCTCATAATTAAAAATGGTTGTACTCAAATAAAAAGTAAGGAAACATCTAATATTACAAAATTTATAAAAACTTTTTTCAAATGTTTTTAAATTTTTTATATAGTTTTTGTTTTGAAAATTTTTGTTTTAAAGTTTTTTTTTATAAAGTTTTTCAAAGTTTTTTTATATTTTCAAAATTTGCTTGAAAAAGAAAAATAAAACAAAAATAAAATTTTTTTGGTTCTTACTTTCCAAGGAATACCAATGACGGGCTCTCAAGGTACTAGGCGATTTTGTGGGATGAAAGCCCAACATAGCCCTTTCGCAAAAAATTAGATTATAAATTTTCTTTCATTTTTTTTAATTTTTGTTGGCATTTTTTAAAAAAAAAGTGTGTTTGGCATTTTTAAATTTTTTTTGTGTTTTGGCCTTTTTAAATTTGTGTTTTTGGCCTTTTTTAATTTTTTTTTTTGGTATTTTAGAATAACTTGGTGATTGATTTGCAAAAATAAAAGAAGACACCCCCATACTTAAAATAAACATTGTCCCCAATGTTTTAGAAATAAAAGTACGAGTAAAGGAGAGAAAACTTCCCTTATGAAGACGAATAAATCAACTCCGAGCCAACTTGGAGAGCGGAGATTCATGGATATGTGCGAGCGAGCGTTATCTCGCAAATCTCCTCAAACCTGCAAAACCTTTAGTAACAAAATAGAATAACAATAATAAAAACAATAACATATTTGTTTTGTTTTTGATTTTTTTTTTGTATGGTTTTTGAAAAACAAAATAAAAATATTTAAAAATAAACTTCTTTTTTTAGTAAAATTTTTTATACGAAAAATAACAAAAAATAAAAACATGGGTTGCCTCCCAAGAGTGCTTTGGTTACGATCGTTGAGCTCGACCATGGTGGCTTGCTGGATAACCTTGTTCTAAATTTATCATCAAATGATGATAAAGGCTTTGAGAGATGCAAGGTGGGTGAATCAGTTGTTCGGATTATAATATTCTCACACCCTTAATGGAGGAGAAGAGTTCCTTCACCATAATCAAATATTGTTCGCGTAGTGGCCAAGAAGGGACGCCCAAGGATAAGAGTGATCACGTCATCTTCTTCCATATCAAGGATAATAAAGTCTACCGGTTAAGTAGAACCGCCAACCTCAACTGGCACATCCGGAATCACCGCCAAAGGAGTCTTCACGGAGCGATCGGCTAATTGTAGTGTGATGTCGGTAGGGGTTGGTTCTCCTAAATTTAATTTCTGGGCTAGGCTATTGATGAGTCCCATTTATATACACATTTATGGACTCATCTGGGCCGATTATCTAGTCTATGCACTACACTTTAGGCATGTTTTCATTCATATTGGTTATTCCTTGCTAGGTGCACTCTTAGGCCTGTTTCGGTGTGCATTTGCGCTCCTTATTATTGGGGGTAAGCACATGGTGCTCCCCTTCCATTTCTCTATGTTTATCGGGTGATGGAGGTGTACTCCCAGCTATTTTATCTTGTATGCAGGTGGCCGTATTATCTTGTATCCAGTTTTCTCCCCGAATTCATGACTGTGTGAAACGCACGGTCGGGCGTTTTCCTTGACGCACGGACGATTGCAGTCGTGCGATATCATCTGGGCAGAAAATGAGCGATCTGAATTTACTCGTGCGTTTTGACGCACGGGCGGATTTGCCCGTGCGTGAGTAAAACGCACGGTTGGCCTGTGTTCTCCATGTTTTTGGTCATTATGAATTTACCCGTGCGTTTGTACGCACGGGCAGATTTGCCCGTGCGTGGGTAAAACGCACGGGCAGCGCTGCATCTCCCTCAAGCCTGATTTTATCATTTAATAACGCACGGTTCACGAACGGTCGTGCGTTCGACCGTGCGTGACCATTTGTCTGCCTGTTTAGTATAAAATGCAGATTACATCGCAGTCAGACGGGAGAGCGGGGAGGGGAGCGGGAAATTAGGTCCTTCCCGCCGTTCCTGAGGTCTGAAGGCTTCTCCTTCACCTCCACCACCAAAGAGGCCATTTTTCGGCGTTTTCGACCACCATCCTTCCATTCGGGAGTGTTAGCAAGCATCCTCTGCCAAGTGCTCAAGCATTCCTCGTCGTGGGAAGCCATAGAAGAGCTGCAGGTCTTCGGAGCGGTGACAGCCTCCATCGAATCAGCACACCATCTGAGGGCCAAGCCCGGAGAGACCCCGACAACCTCTCATTCCGGCCGAGAACCCAAGACGCGGTGATTTCTTCCTATTGGTCTTCTCTAAACTTTATGTTTGTAGTTTTCATGTGTTGTTGTAATGAAGTATCATTTAGCTTTATGTTATAAATCTTTTGTGATGTTCATGTACAATGATGCGGTGGTGCGAGAATAGCACTTTCATTGCTGTGTTTTTCTGAGATTTGTTGTGTGTGAAGCCCTAGCAATTGCTAATGGTGTTGCTTGGAGAAGAGGTGTGCGCGACCCTCACCTGTCATAGTTACTTTCCGTCCACGCGCCTCCCGAAGCACGTCATCGCGGCCGTTGCATCCACCTCGCCTTGCGAAGCGGAGTTTTGACCCGCATCTCTCTTTTCTGCACAAGCTTAGGAAACCCAAAATCAATGCCCTTTTTTTTCCTTTATTCGCTCGTATAACGATCGATTCACCACACGTTTCGTTCACCAGAACCTGCATTCCTTGAGAGACGATATTCGGGGAAGCTATTCCCAATTTTATTACTTGACAGCGACCGGTGCACTTGCCGAATACGCATCAAGTTTTTACGCACGGGCGGCGCTGCGTCTCCCTCAAGCCTGATTTTATCATTTAATAACGCACGGTTCACGCACGGTCGTGCGTTCGACCGTGCGTAACAATTTGTCTGCCTGTTTAGTATAAAATGCAGATTACATCGCAGTCAGACGGGAGAGCGGGGAGGGGAGCGGGAAATTAGGTCCTTCCTGCCGTTCCTGAGGTATGAAGGCTTCTCCTTCACCTCCACCACCAAAGAGGCCATTTTCCGGCGTTTTCGACCACCATCCTTCCATTCGGGAGTGTTAGCAAGCATCCTCCGCCAAGTGCTTAAGCATTCCTCATCATGGGAAGCCATAGAAGAGCTGCAGGTCTTTGGAGCGTTGACAGCCTCCATCGAATCAGCACACCATCTGAGGGCCGAACCCGGAGAGAGCCCGACAACCTCTCATTCCGGCCGAGAACCCAAGACGCGGTGATTTCTTCCTATTGGTCTTCTCTAAACTTTATGTTTGTAGTTTTCTTGTGTTGTTGTAATGAAGTATCATTTAGCTTTATGTTATAAATCTTTTGTGATGTTCATGTGCAATGATGCGGTGGTGCGAGAATAGCACTTTCTTTGCTGTGTTTTTCTGAGATTTGTTGTGTGTGAAGCCCTAGCAATTGCTAGTGGTGTTGCTTGGAGAAGAGGTGTGCGTGACCCTCACCTGTCATAGTTACTTTCTGTCCACGCGCCTCCCGAAGCACGGCATCGTGGCCGTTGCATCCACCTCGCCTTGCGAAGCGGAGTTTTGACCCGCATCTCTCTTTTCTGCACTAGCTTAGGAAACCCAAAATCAATGCCCTTGTTTTTCCTTTATTCGCTCGTATAATGATCGATTCACCACAAGTTTCGTTCACCATAACCTGCATTCCTTGAGAGACGATATTCGGGGAAACTATTCCCAATTTTATTACTTGACAGCGACCGGTGCACTTACCGAATACGTATCAAGTTTTTGGCGTCGTTGTCGGGGCTGTGTTCAGCACGCCACAAAGTGACACGTAAAAAGTGAAGGTGTGATATAACGATCGATTCAGCATGCCAAAAAGTGAAGGTGGAAGTGACACGTAACCAGAGGAAGGAGCTGTGTTTGCCGAATTTGAGGATGGGACGATCCAGATATCCGGCTCATCGTCAACTGCCAATTGGTGAAGATAATCTGCACAGTCCTTCAAGGCGTGCTCTCTACTTTTGCAAAATAAACACTACTTTACTGGCTTTGTCGGCACCCAAGGTGCGGTAGCCGCGTAATAGTGCGACATCGGAGGCGCAGTAGAGGAGCCAAAAGATTTATGGGACCCGTACGGTTTCTGAACAACACCATACTCTTTGGGACACCTATCACTAGCGTGGGATGTGTCCCCACACCAACGACATCGGATATTCAAATGTGCCCACATGATATAGAAGAAGAAAATAGCATGAAAAAGAGGAAATTAAGAAGAATAAAATACCCAATCGAAAACAATCGATTCACAAACAAAATCTCATCACGCCTGCATTCCCCGGCAACGGCGCCAAAAACTTGATGCACAAATCTCGCACACCGCTATAGGCGGTAGCAAGACTGCGGCATGAAACGGCAGTGTACCGATCGTTCAAGTAATATAAAATGTGGGAGTGAATCCCCAAGTATCGATCTCGAAGGAAAACAGTAAGGTGGAGTTTACTATTGAGGACGGACTTGAGATTGAAGTCCTTAAGTATGATGGATGCGGAAACGGGGGTTTTTGATTGCGGAAAATAAAGAGAAAAATACTACAACTACTCCTATGCAATGCCGCTATACAAAGCTTCGCGAGGCGGGATGGAGACTACGTAGGCCTTGAACGCGCTACTTTGCTAGGGCGGATGGACGAGTAGGCAAACGGAATGAGGGTCGCAAGCACCTCGTCGACAAGCACACCACTAGCAATTGCTAGTGCGGCGCACGAACCTAGTGGATGGAAAATGGACGGGGGCGCTCCTCACTTGCATAAACCACAAGATAATTTCACATAGACATGAAATGTACTAAAATGCAATATAAGGGTTTTGCAATCATAGTTCATACACACACAATGTTAAGATATAAAATACTACAAAATAGAGGGGGTGAGATTACAACCAAGGCACGAAGTCTTGTCGGTATTCACAGTCGGAATCAAGGGTTGTCATGCCTTGTCTGAGCTCGGTCCACGACTGACGTCCGGGGTACGGAGAGGAACTGTCACTTCCTTCTAGTTGACCCGTCTTCTTCGTAAATCGCCTTTGGCCATGATCTCACCGGAGAACTCTAAGGATGCAGCAAGTTGTATCTTGAAATGGAGCTTCTGAGGTGCACGGACAATGGAGGAGGCCTAGAGGATACTCCGGCTCAAGATTGGCGTGAAGAATAATCCTGGAGAACCTCCTGAAGGTGGGCGGCGATGGAGCGGCGAAACTGGCGCACTGGAGCAGGAAAACGGCGCTGGAATAGACTGTCAGACCTAATTTTGCGGGCTGTATATTTATAGAAAATAGGGCGCACGATCAGTGGCGCACGACCAGTAGTCGTGCGTACTGGAAGTTGGTGATCGTGCGCACTGTGCCCGAAAACCTGCAAGACAAAACTGCAGAAAATAATAAAGCGCACGATCGAACGCACGACCGTGCGTAACAATGCACGACCAAATTCAGAAAGCAACTTTGGTCTGCAAATGAATGCGCACGATCAGCGACGCACGATCAGTGGTCATGCGCAGTATAACCAGTGATCGTGCACAGTGTTCCTGTACAGATTTGTACCGGGAACACCTGCACGACCCCTGTTCCAGCATAACGCTAATCAAAACCACTGAAAGTGGCACAAAACACAGCATGAAAGACAGTAAAGAAGATAAACAAGAAAATACACCAAGAACGGGCCTAGAAGTGTACTTAGCGTGGAATAATAGATGGTTATTAAATATGAACGAAAACATGTATAAAGTGTAGTGCATAGACTAGATAATCGGCCTAGATGGGTCCAAAAATGTGTATATAATTGGGACTCATCAGCTATGGGGAATAATATTAACACTAGCACCCAGATCGGCGAAAGCGTTCGGAAAATGATTTGTGCCAATAGTGCAAGGACTATTAAAATTAAAATTAAAATTATTAGCCCACTCGATTAAACGAGCAGGATAAGGAATACGAGGCTGAAATTCTTGAAGAGGAAGAGATGGTGTGGTAAGTGAAATTTCCTCTCCAAGATCGATGTCCGAATCACCCGCAAAGGTTACCGCCAAGACATTTGAAGTTGTCGGCGGTGTCCTTTTAGGTTGATCGGCAACTGTTTTTAAAAGTTGCCCCACTTGATTCTCCAAATTCAGCAAGGACCCTTGTAAATTGCAGACATCCGCATCATTTTTAGAAATATATTTATTAACCACCTCCTCGAGAGAAGGCAGTTATGGGGCTTGCGGTGGAAGAGAAGAATTTGGAGGAGCAAGGGGAGAATTACCCGTGTTACGTTGATTTCCCCAAGATAAATTGGGGTGGTTCCTCCAACCAGGGTGATATATGTTGTCGTGGTGATTGTTGCCCGGATTGAAGGGCGGCTGGTTTGGATTACCCATGTAATCCACATGCTCTGTCGCATTTTGATTAGGCTCCCAGGTAGGTGTAGAAGAGGGAGCAGTCATCCCTTCTATTTTCTTATTTAAGAGCTCAACCTGTAGAGACAAATTAGAAATTGAATCACCCATATTTCTAGAAAACTAAAAATTTGCGCGTTGGGATCCTCGTGTTGTAGCACATCAAATTGTATATATTGTTGTACCATCTAAATGATGCTTGGCTTCAACTCAAAGTTATTGTTCGCAATAGTAGGTCGAACAATACTAGAAGGGCATCGTCCAGGTTAGGCCGGGCATAATAGGACATAGTCCGTTGCGCGGCCGGTTCCGGATTTGGATCACCCATATTAGAAGAAGAAGAAGAGGAGGGAGAAGAAGAAGAAGAAAAGGTATTCAGAAAAGAAGTGTTGCCTACGGATTCCTCATTCGGATCTTAAGAATTTGGCCTTTGGAATCTTAAGCGTCGCCAAATGGTTTGCTCAATTTCCAGATCAAATTCAAGAAGATCTGACAGATTCCTTCGGGTCATACACCAAAAAGAAAAAGAAAAACGTAGGAATTAAGGAGAAAGTAGGAAAATAAAAATAAATAAATAAATATAAATATAAATAATTTTTTTGTCTTTTTTTATAATTAAAGATTTAATTAGTCTTAGATTTCTCGAGGTTTACCCGGTGAAGGGTTCGCAGCGTTACTAGGAGATAAGATAGGATGATAGCACAAATCTCCCTTTCTAAGAATTTAATTTCACCTTAAAAAGAAAAAAAGAAATGATAAGATTAGTAGAACTAAGGTTTCAAAATATCAACAACTAGTCCCCGGCAACGGCGCCAAAAACTTGATGGGTAAAATCTGTGCTACGTAGTTATCCACGTATAATTCGATACGGCAAGTGCACCTATCATTTTATAGTATAGGATTTAGAAAATCAAGTGTCGTATTTTTCCGGGCTTGTTGAGTACTTTTACTCACAAAGAAGAGCTATTATTTTATCGATCGAAAGTTGGGTTTGTTTTGGAAATGATTCGGAGAAAATCAACTATGAAGAAAGATTATGATTAAAAGATTAGCACTTGATCTAGAATCCCTTTGGAATAAAATAAAATTTTACAAAAGAAAAATCCGCAAGCTCTTATTGAAATAACTTCGACCGTGGAGGTTCTCAAAACATGATAGCACCTCTCTCGGGGAATACTACCAAATAACCTTAGGTTGATCGATTAAGACCCCTCGACCAGTCAAAACACCTAAGCTCACTTTAAGCGGTGAACCCCACTATTGGATTTGACTGCAACCCAGAAGATTTATGTCGTCCTCTCTCGAGGAGTGCATGCAACTCCTTTTATCTTTGAGTGATCTCCTCATACGCACAGATCTCTCGATCAACTAGAATACAGAGCTTAGATCGAAAAACATATTCGCGGCATATGAATTCGACGCAATTAAATTCAAAGATAAATCGAAGATAATCAAGACGAGAGCATGCCAATTAGAAAAATTCAAAACATATTTTAATTCATTCCAAAGTTCATCATGACCAAGTGCTAAAAGGAATTTAGCTACTCATCATAATGAAGGGAATACAAGTAGAAGAGGGAAAAGACATGATAAAAATTACAATACTAGAATTGTAATTGCAATAATAGAAAACTTACAACTTGTAGAAAAACTAGCTAAAACAACAAAAACAGTAAACTAAAGCTGAAAATAAACTCCAAAATTGCACTCCAATACTTCTGTAGATTGCTACCTTTTATAGTTGAAAAATTGAGGAGTCGCGCCCTTGGTCACGCCCGTGACCAAGGGGGTGCAAGCTGCGTAATTGCGATCTTGAAAGCCCGAGAACATTGGGGGGAGAAATCGCCAGAAATCATTTGCATGGCGGGCCACGGCCTATGTCATGCCCGTGACCCAGGGCGTTGTTGAAATTATTGAAGTGGAGTGGAAGGTGGCCGGCGGTCTGTTTTTGGAGACCACAGAGACCGCGCGGCTTTTGTTGGTATTCTGCCGGTCTGGCTCTGCCGGGTTGATTCTGGCGATCTGCTGAATTGGCCGATTTGTTCCTGGTTGTTGCGGTCTCTCTCCGAGTTATTCTGCTTGGTCGGTCTTGCTTCTTTGTTAGAAGACCGGGCGGTCTGTTCTTATGTAACTGCCTGACCGGGCGGCTTGTGTTGGCGATCTGGCGACTTGTCTGAAGTCGGCCAGATGGTTCTTGGTTTTCTCCTGGTGGTCTAAGGAAGGAGCATTCTTGTATCCGCGCGGCTTATGCGCGGTCTGTCTGCTGATCTACGGTCTTGGATGGTAGGTTGTCCAAGTGGTCTGATCGCGCGGTCTACTTTGTGAGACCATTGGCGATCTGACGGGTGGTGATTGTATCTCTCCTGTGCAGTGACGACATCCATCTACCCGCCTATAAATAGGGGTGCATGGCCCGTCATTCATAACGAGAGCTGTAAGAACTAGAGCCTGGGTTAATTTGTGCGGTCTCAACTTTGAGGTCTGGCGGTCTCGGAAGCGAGTTGACTGTTTGTTGTGTTCGCAGGTTTGCGGTCAGCAGGTTACGGTCTCCTTCCTTGGTGATTCCCAGCGGCTTGAATAAACAGTTCGACAGCTGTCTGTCTGCAAACTGGTTTATGGTGTTCTTGTGCTGTTCGCATCGAGCTCAGCGGTCAGGCAACCTTCAGCGGTTAGGTGACTTGAGTTGCGGTCTGGCGACAGCTTCTGTTCTTCGTTCAATTCAATAAGCTCCAGTTCGTGCGGTCTGAGGTGGCGGTCTTGCAGTGTAGGCGGTCTGTCTGTTTTTTGTTCGCGTGGTCTCAGGTCAAGCCGGGCGATCTCTGGAGTTGTGCGGTCTGTGCGGTTTCTGCTTTGTCAAGCCGCCAGTTTTACTTTTTGGTGTTTTGTTCTTCTCTCCTTCGTGATTCTTATGAATCATGTCTCGCCATATATACCTCGCACTATAATCTTGTGATTCAATAAAGTTTTGTGTTGCTGTGTGGCATATTGTGGTTGTTTGGCTATAACTCAGTTGATGCAACTCCTGCTTACTCCTAAACGATTCAAATCAAAAAATTTAACATGGTATCAGAGGTAGGTTGTTGGAGTGGATAAGCAGTGATCAACTTGAGTTACCATCGTCTTTGTGAAGAATAGACCACATAGATTGCCATGGAAGGTGGATACACAAGAGGGCTTGGTATTGAACTCCTTACATCGACTAACTACAAGAAGTGGAGTTCATGTATGGAGAGTTACTTACTTGGCGAGGATCTATGGGAGATAGTTGGAGGAGAAGACACACAAGAAGTGTTTCTAGCAGGAGATAATATGGCAGCGGTGAGACTTTAGAGGAGGACTAATGCTAAGGCAGAGTTCACACTCAAGAGGGCTATCTCACCAGAGCTGTTTGATCACATCATTGGATGTAAATCTGCTGCTGAGATTTGGACGTCTTTGGACGGGCTGTTCAATAGGAAGAATGTAGCTCGGCTACAGTTTCTTGAAAATGAGTTGGCGAAGGCCTCTCAAGGTGATCTTTCTATTTCTACCTTCTTTCTTAAGATGAAGAACCTCACAGCAGAGATTTCTGCATTAGACCCTGATGAGCCCATCTCGGAGGCAAAAGTGAAGAGGCATATCATTTGCGGATTGCGGAAGGAGTATCTTGCCTTTGTGACTTCAGTTCAGGGTTGGGCAAATCAACCATCTCTGTTGGAGCTAGAGAACTTACTTGCTTCGCAGGAAAGTTTGGCAAGACAGATGGCGGGGACTTCTATCTGTGGGGGAGATAGTGATGTGTTGTTCTCTGGAAAGAAGAAGAAGAAGTTGGAGAAGAAGAAGCCAGGTCAGGATGGACCCTCTACTTCAGGTCAGCAGGATAGAGGTTATGCTTCTAAGTCTGATGGGAAGAAGAAGGGAGAGGGACCAAGGTGCTTCAGGTATAATAAGACCGGCCACTTCAAGAAGGATTGTCGTGTTAATCTTCAGTCGGGACATGTAGCGGAGAAGGAGAAGCCAAAGTCTGATGAAGCTGGATGGGGATGAGCCTTTGCGGCTATTATGACGGCGATGCCCATTAAGGCCTTGGCTGCCATCAACTTCGAAGAGGATTGGATCGTGAATTCAGGGTGTGGGAATCACCTCACCGGGGATGAATCAAAATTCTCTTCTTTGGCGCCTTACTCGGGTAACGATGCTATCATTACGGCTGATAATTCTGTTCATGCAGTCGAACAAGAAGGTGTTGTCTCCCGGAGCAGTGATAAGGGTCCACTCACATTGAGGAGTGTTTATCATGTGCCTGGTATGAAGAAGAATCTCTTCTCTGTGACCAATGCGGTCGATGCCGGTTATCAAGTTCTGTTTGGCCCAACATAAGTGAAGTTTCTTAAAACTCAACCGGAGATAAAGGGAGACGTTATTCATGTTGGAAAGCGGGTAAGGGACTTGTTCGTGTTATCGACAAGTACCTATGTTGATAAGATGAAGACCAACGATAGCGCGGCTATCTAGCATGAAAGGTTGGGGCATGTTGGCATGGACAAATTGAAGGCTATGGCGGTAAGGGGCCTTGTCAAGGGCTTGCCTAGCTTGTCCTCTTATGGAGATGGTCATGTTTGTGCGGGATGTCAGTTTGGTAAGTCTCATCGACTTCCATTTGATAAATCGCAAACAAGATGCAAAGCGCCGTTGTTGTGCATTCACGGTGATTTGATGGGACCGACTGCCACCCCAAGCCTTGGAGGCAACAAATATATGCTGGTGTTGATTGACGATTACACCAGATATGTCTGGGTGTATTTTCTGAAAGAGAAGTCGGAAGCCTTTGCGAAGTTCATGGAGTTCAAGGAGCTAGTGGAAGGTCGGTTAGGCCTGCGAGTGAAAAAATTGAGAACTGACAATGGTGGGGAGTTCACCTCTTGTGAGTTCTCATGTTTTTGCAGGAAGCACGGTGTCCGGAGAGAGCTCACTTGTGCCCATACTCCACAGAAAAATTGCGTTGCGAAGAGGAAGATCCGTTATTTGACGGATACCTGCAAATGCTGGCTTCATGCAAAGAGTGTTCCAAAGTCCTTTTGGGCGGAGGGAATATCTTGTGCAGCGTAGGTCATCAACAGGATGCCTCTAAGTCCTATCAACATGAAGACCCCTCACGAACTGATGTTCAAGGAGAAGCCGAGTGTTACACACCTTTGGGTGTTCGGGTCAACCTGTTATGTGCATATTCCTGATGCTCTTCGGACAAAGCTATAGATGTGAAAGCAAGGAAGCTAGTCTTTGTTGGGTATGATGAGCGGAAGAAAGGATGGAGATGCATGGATCCTGAGACACAGAGAGCAGTGGTATCTCGGGATGTGGTGTTTGATGAGGTAACTTCCTACAAGGGGAGTTCAAGAGTTGAATTACCGGAGAGCAGGGTTGATGAAGAAGGGAAAGCTGCGGAAAGTCTTCAAGTGGAGTTGCCTGTTTCACCAGGAGCTCCAACTGTGTCAAGCTCTGAGATGGAGGCTTCAGGTTCTGGAAGCAGGGGGAGCGATGCTCCAAGTTCATCTGGAAGAGGAGCTAGCACAGAAGAAGCAGCTGAGGAGGTGGTTAGTCAGGAGCAACCTCTTAGGAGGTCGAAGAGGACTATCAAGCCACCAGATCGATACACAGGAGGAAACATGGTGAGCTTTGCCTCATGTTTCTTCGCTGGTCCCTTGGATGAGACGGAGCCGTCGAGCTTTGAGAAAGCCAAAGGCATGAAGCAGTGGGACATTGCTATGCAAGAGGAGATGGATGCTCTCAAGAAGAATGAGACTTGGTCTATAGTGCACAGGCCCAATGTTGGATCTTACGGCGCCCTTAGAGGGGGGGGGTGAATAAGGGAATAAAATTCTTTTTATAATTTTTTAAGATAATTACTAAGTTGTTTTTGATTAATAGGAAATAAGATGACAAATTAGTAATAACAATTTTGCAATAATGAAATTTTATGCCAATTGAGAGAAATCAAATAAACACAAATATAATCATGATTGCATTATATAAAAAGGGTGTTCACAAAATTTGATTTCAATATCGCTAGAAATCGGAGGCGTACAAAAGTGAATTTCTTTTCCTTTTCTATACCGACTTGTATCCCCACAAACCGGTTGGCTTTAGCCTATCCTTCCCTGATAAAGCCTCAAGCCGCTCTAGCCAATCCTTCCCCGGATATGGCCTCGAGCCCCCTAGATCTAATCACCTAGAACTAGTCGCCAACACAAGGCGAATTTCCCCCTAAGTCCTACCCAGACCTAGTCGCCAACACAAGGCGAATTAAATACAAAAATACAAATAAAGAAGTGAAGTAAATAACAAGCAAACACCCTCTTGAGATTTTTGGAGATGAGTGATATTCATTTTTACGGTTTTGAAATTTTAGTGAAGGGTTGAGATTTTCTCCAAAACTATATCTGATAAAGGCAAGTGTACCTTATCGTCTATAGTATAGGATATTAAGAAATACCAAGGTCGTATTCCACGGGGCGCGTTGAATACTTCTACTTTGAGGAAAGTCACTATTATCTTATCTAATGATATTTTGGGGTTTTGGTTCTTAGCTAAAAAAGAGAAATTGCAAGCTAAATTAAGGGTTTAGATGATGATAAAAGAGGCTAGTACTCAATCAAAAGTCACCTTGGAGTGAGAAAAGACAAGTAGAAAGAAATTAAATCTAATTCCGTTTAAATTGAACTACTTGACCGTGGAGGTTCCCGAAGCTCGAACATGCCTCTCTCGAGGTTAATGCCCAACTAAGATTAGGAAAAATCAACCGGACTCTCGTCCTATAATCGATTACCTAAAACTTGCTTTACGAGGTGAACCCCACTATTGGATTTGACTCCAATCCGGGAGATTTACGTCATCCTCTCTCGAGGGGTGCGTGCAACTCTCTTTACCCTTGAGTGATCGATTCATACTTTGAGCCTCTCGGCTAACTAAATATGAAAACTTAAGCGAAAACCATATATCGAAAGTATGGCCTCACTAATTAAAAATCAAGGATAATTCAAGTGTTTATAAAAACGGAAAAAGAAAACTTTAGAAAATCATAACTTGTCTAACTCATCCTCGGATCATTTTGATCGAGTACTAATGAGGATTAGTTAATCATGGTGGAGGGGGAAGAGGAAAAAAAATAAAAATGCATATTAAGAAACTTTAGCTAAGGAGGGGACAAAATAAAGAGAACAAACTATTTTTTATTTAAATGAAAAACTATTACAAGACTTAAGAAAGGAAATTGCAAGCTAGGAAAAACAAGATTACAAGCTTAAACTAGACTATTGCACTAAAGGAAAGCTAATACATTGCATTAGAAAAGGAAGAGAGCATGAAAATAAAGAGACATGAACATGAACATGAAAAAGGAAAACTACTCAAGATTGGCTCCAGCAGCACCTTCCCCACTCCAAAATTCTGAACCCTGGACTCAAGGAGAGCCTCTGAATTTATAGGCAAAATTTTCAAGTTACACGCCCTCGGTCACGGGCGTGTCCAAGGGCGTGTAATCACTGTAACATTGGATCCGGCAGCGGCGTGGGCTTGGCGTGACGGCGGGAGAAAATCGGACATGTCACGGGCGTGACATATGGGTCACGGGCGTGACTTAGGACGGCTTCATTTAATGCGGCATGGGCTAGGCAGACCGCGCGGCGGCGTGCTTGGATCACGCGGGAAGGTCACGGGCGTGACTTTGGTTCACGGGCGTGACTTTGGGTCACGGGCGTGACTTTGGTTGACTTCTCAACGGCAACTTCTCGTCTCGACGGCAGCTCCACGCGGCAGATTCTAATATTACACGCCCATGGTCACGGGCGTGACTTTGGGTCACGGGCGTGACCTGGGGCGTGACTGGTGTGGACTAGCTCAACAGCACGGCATCGACCTGGACTGGTCTACAAGTTACACGCCCTTGGTCACGGGTGTGACCGAGGGCGTGTAATGCAATATTTTCCCAATTTGTCCAAAAATCTGCAAATATTAAAATTAGGCTAAGTTAGAATCAAAATTACAAAAAGAACTACTTATAACCTAAATTTGACATAAAATAGAGAAATCATATTAAATATTTACAAGATTTTCTATTAAAAAGTTATAAAAATACTACTTATCAAATACCCCCATACTTGAGGTTTTGCTATTCCAGAGCAAAAGTGTGAGACATTATTTATAAGACATCCTTAAAAAAAAAAATTTAATTTAAAACTAAAATTTCATTTAACCAAAAGTTAAGTTAAGTGTAAATTCAAGGGGGAGTTAAGTCCTAAATTATGATGATGATTTGAAAAGAGGGAAAAAATGTTTAGGCAATAACTTCTCAAGAAAATTAAGTAGTTTGACAAAATTGTAGAAATTATAAAACTAAATTAAATTAAAATTATAAGAACTCTATCTTAAAAGAATCTTAAGGAAAAGTAAATTACTAAATATTGCTCTCTCCATAATTTTCAACTAAAACTAGAACAATGATAATTGGCTAAGGGTGATTTCATAGAATTTGGCATAAGAAGAGAAATTTTTGAATGGAGGAAATGGAATTTATCATGAAATTTCCCCTTTTTTTTTCTTTTCTCTTTTTTTTTTTCTCTTCTAATAAAAACCCAAAATGTATATGGTTTAGGAGTAATGAATTTTATCCTCTTACTCCATGCCATATAATCTTTTCAAATATTTTGGGTGCATATGTTTTAGGGAATAATGAATTTTATCCTCTTATTCCCATGACATATGATCTTTTAATACACATTTTTTTTATGCCATCAAAGGGGGTAGGGTAGGGAAAAAATAAATCTAGCTAGTTTTAAATCATATTGAGAGCAAATTCTAGTAAAATTAAAATTCCTAAGATCTAAGAAGTTAGAAGAAAGTATAATTGAAATCTAAAGAGGTTTAGGAAATTTACTACAAAATGAAGCCATTTAAAAATAAAAAGAGAAGTCATGCTAACAAAATTCTCTAATCAATTTAAAATCATAAGATGATTCTTAAATCAAGATTACCTCAAATTTAAAATTAACAAACTATGATAAGCAAAATTTTAGCCAATTAAAAACTTAAACATGCTTATAAACATTCTCAACTAGATTTCTAAGAAATCACAAAAACAACAAGGAGGGAAATAAGAATTTTTTGAATTTTTGATATTATCTTTTTTTTTGAATTTTTCTCATTAAAAACTATTTACAAGGAAAGGAAACTAGATTTAAAACTTAACAAATTTTTTTGCAAGTCTTGGACTTCCCAAGGGCTACCCGGTGAAGGGTTCGCAAGGTACTAGGAGGTGTGATGGGATAAAATCCCAAACGTCCCTTTCCAAGATTTAAATTTTTCTGTTTTCTATTTTTTTTTTTGAGTTTTGGGTTTTACAAGTGCTAAAATAGAAGAAAAACATAAGAAAATATATATATATTTATTTTTTATTTTTTTTGAAAATTTTCTAATTTAACAACTATTTACAAGAATTTACAAAAGGCTATTCACACCCCCATACTTAAAGTTAAACATTGTCCCCAATGTTTAAAAATAAGTATGAAGTAGGAAAAGATAAAAAAAAAATGCAAAAACGAAAGAAGAGAAAGAAAAAGGGCTTCCCTGATTTTTTTTTTGAAGCTTTTGTGGGGAAGCCGCGATTACCTGCAAAAGTTGTTAAAGCAGAAAAGAAGAGACAAGAGAAAATAACAAAAGATAACTTTGGGGTGCCTCCCAAAAGCGCTTTGTTTAAGGTCGCGTAGCTTGACCCACTTGCCGATTATGTTATATGATGAAGAAAAATCGCATCACTCTTGTCATTAGGTACGTCTCCCGGAAGATACAATTTAAGGCGGTGCCCGTTAACTTTGAAGGAGCCTTTTTCCGGGTGGGAAATTAGGATTGTCCCATAGGACCAAACCTCTTTAACAATAAAGGGTCCGGACCATCGGGATTTTAATTTTCCCGGAAAAAGGCGAAGGCGAGAATTATAAAGGAGGACGAGATCGCCCGGCGAAAAAGTTTTCGGAAATTTTATATGTTTATCGTGATAAAACTTTGTTCGCTCCTTATATAATTTATTGCTCTCATACGCATTCGCTCGCCATTCATCTAACTCGTTTATTTGAAACTTCCTTTGTTCACCCGCTAAAGTGGAATCGAGATTTAAAAATTTAAGCGCCCAAAATGCGCGGTGTTCTAATTCGACCGGAAGGTGGCAAGCCTTGCCATAGACCATTCGATATGGTGTACAACCGATAGCGGTCTTGTACGCCGTACGATAGGCCCAAAGCGCGTCATCGAGCTTTATTGCCCAATCCTTCCGATTAATAGAAACCGTTTTCTCTAAAATTCGCTTTAATTCTCGATTAACCACTTCGACTTGGCCGCTCGTTTGTGGGTGATATGCAGTGGATAGTTTGTGCGTGACACCATATTTTGCTAAAGTTTTTGTGAATTGAGTATTGCAAAAATGGGTGCCCCGATCACTCACAATAGCGCGCGGAGTGCCAAATCGAGAAAATAATTTTTTTAAAAAGTTAACGACGACTCGCGCATCGTTGGTGGGGAGAGCTTGCGCTTCCGCCCACCTTGACACGTAGTCGACCGCCACTAGAATATACTTATTTGAAAATGAAGGAGGGAGAGGACCAACGAAATCAATGCCCCAAAGATCGAAAATCTCGCATTCTAAGAAAATATTTTGGGGCATCTCATCCCGGCGAGAGATGTTGCCCGACCGCTGGCAGCTGTCGCAAGTACTCACAAGGGTGTGAGCATCTTTGAAGAGCGTGGGCCAATAAAAGCCTGCCTCCAGCGCCTTCCTCGCGGTTCGGTTCGAATGATAATGACCACCGGATGGTCCCTCGTGACAATGTCGTAAAATTTTAAGACCCTCCTCACTCGAGACGCATCGTCTCACCACTTGGTCTGCGCATACACGGAATAAAAAGGGGTCCTCCCAAAAGTAATTCTTTAAATCAGAAAAGAATTTCTTCTTTTTCTGACTCGAGAATTCTTTTGGCAAGACCCGGGCTACTAAATAGTTAGCCAGATCTGCAAACCAGGGGGTAGACGACGTATTAATATCTTCGAGAGCGAGGAGGCGCTCTTCGGGAAATTTATTATCGATGTCAGATTCTATCAAAACTTCCGAGGCGGGGTTTTCTAAACGGGAGAGATGATCGGCCGCCAAGTTTTCGGCTCCTCTTTTGTCCCGGATCTCTAAGTCAAACTCCTGCAAGAGGAGGATCCATCGCAAAAGACGAGGCTTGGCGTCCGATTTGCTTAAAAGATACCTAAGTGCGGAGTGATCCGTGAAGACAATAACTTTTGAGAGGGTGATATATGACCTAAACTTATCGAAGGCAAAAACGATCGCTAGAAGCTCCTTTTCGGTTGTGGTGTAATTCGCTTGTGCCGACGTGAGTGTTTTGCTCGCATAATAAATAGGGTGGAAATACTTACTCACCCGTTGGCCTAAAACGGCACCAACCGCAATGTCACTCGCGTCGCACATGATTTCAAAAGGAAGCGACCAATCCGGCGCGACTAGAATCGGGGAGTTTATAAGTTTCTCTTTGATGAGTTTAAAAGCCAAATGGCATTCATCGCTAAAAATAAACGAGGATTCTTTTTCAAGAAGGTGGGTTAACGGCTTTGTGATTTTTGAAAAATTCTGTATAAAGCGCCGATAAAACCCCGCGTGGCCTAGGAAACTACGAATAGCTTTTACGTTTGTTGGAGGGGGAAGTTTTTCAATCACTTCGATCTTGGCCTTATCGACCTCGATCCCCATGCCCGAAATTTTATGACCAAGGACTAGCCCTTCCTTGACCATAAAATGGCATTTCTCCCAATTAAGTGCTAAATTCGTTTCCTCGCATCGCTGCAACACGCGCTCAAGATTTTTTAAACAATTTTTAAATGAATTTCCGAACACGGAAAAGTCGTCCATAAACACTTCCATCACCTCCTCTACTAACTCGTCAAATATTGCCAGCATACATCTTTGGAATGTAGCTGGCGCATTACAAAGACCAAATGGCATCCTTCGATAAGCGAAGGTGCCAAAGGGACAAGTGAAAGTGGTTTTCTCTTGGTCCTCGGGCGAAATCGGTATTTGAAAATATCCCGACAAACCATCGAGAAAACAGTAGTAGGAGTGACCTGAAAGGCGCTCTAAAATTTGATCGATGAATGGTAGGGGGAAGTGATCCTTACGGGTGGCATCATTTAGTTTTCGGTAATCGATGCACATCCGCCAACCCGTAACAGTACGGGTTGGGATCAACTCGTTATTCTCATTAGCTACTACCGTAATGCCACCTTTCTTTGGTACGACTTGTACTGGGCTAACCCAAGTACTATCCGATATCGGGTAGATAATTCCCGCGTCCAATAGTTTGATCACTTCGGCCTTAACGACTTCTTTCATGTTAGGGTTTAGCCGTCGTTGAGGCTGGACCGAATTTCGGGAATTATCTTCGAGGAAGATTTTATGAGTGCAGAAGGAAGGGTTTATACCCTTTATATCCGAAATTTGCCACGCAATTGCGTGGCGGTGCTTTCTTAAGACAATAGCCAACTCGGAAATTTCTGAGTTGCTAAGTTCGGATGAAACGATGACGGGTAGCTTCGACTCTTTTTCTAAAAATAAATACTTAAGGTGAGGGGGAAGTTGCTTTAGTTCCAAAACGGGTGGCTCTTCATAAGATGTTTTGATTTTTAATTTTTCTAAAAATAGTGGTTCGGGTGGTGTGAAACGAGTGACTTCTTCTTCTTCCAGACAAAAGAGCTCGGCGAACTCGGACTCGTGACTCGAGGTGGAGACTAACTCGGGAGGGGAATCGAATTCCCAACACTCTTCCAGGTAAAAACATGAATCGTCGTTTTCTAATGTGTTCCGCATCGAGGAATTTATGCCGAAAGAAACTTCATCATCTCCAACCCGAAGGAGGAGCTTTCCGTTACTTACGTCAATAATGGCGCGGGAGGTGGCAAGGAAGGGGCGGCCGAGTATGAGGGGTACTTCGGCATCCTCTTCGATGTCAAGAATGACAAAGTCCACCGGGAAGATGAACTTGTCGACCTTGACGAGCACGTCCTCCACTATTCCTACCGGATATTTTAAAGAGCGATCCGCTAATTGAATACTCATTCGAGTGGGGCTTGGATTTCCTAGACCTAGTTTCTTAAATAATGAAAAAGGCATGAGATTGATACTTGCTCCCAGATCCGCTAAAGTGTGTTTTACTAATGAATTGCCAAATAAACACGGGATGGAAAACCGTCCCGGGTCATTCACTTTTGTAGGCAATTTGTTGAGTACAACCGCGGAGCATTCTGCGTTCAAAGAAATATGCGAAATATCTTCTAATTTTTTCTTATTGGAGAGCAACTCCTTAAGATATTTCGCATATTTAGGCATTTGAGAGATAGCCTCGCAGAAGGGTACATTAATGTGGATTTGCTTTAAAATATCTAAAAACTTTTTATAATTCTTTTCGGCGCTCTCGCTTTTAAACTTAGATGGATACGGAACATTAGAAGTAGAAGCGCGCGGAGCTAACGTAGTAGGTAAAATTGAAGATAAAATAGGAGGAAGAGGAGGAGAGGAAGTTACCATGGGTTCGTCCTGCTTAGAAGCCACCTCCTTCCCGCTTCGGAGTGTAATCGCGTTTGCGCTCTCCCTTGGGTTGGGCTCCGTGTTTCACGGAAGGGCTCCTTGCGGTCGCTCGGAGATTATCTTTGCTAGCTGGCCCACTTGGTTCTCTAAATTTTTGATCGATCCGGTGAGGTTCCGGATGTTCGCTTCAGTTGTAGCAACATATTTTGCAAAAACCTCTTCAAGCGGAGAGGGTTTTTGCTGTTGCGGTGGAAAACCGGGTGGATTAAAATTTTGAGGGGGAGTTAAATTGAGAAGTTGATTTGGAGGTTGATTTAAATTTAAGGGACGCTGAGCATTTCCTTGATTGCTCCATGAGAAGTTCGGATGATTCCTATAACCCGCGTTGTAGGTGTTACTATACGGAGCGGTGTTCGGGTTATAGGAAGGCCGAGGTGGATTTCCCATGTAATCAACTTGCTCTTCAAGTAAAATATTATTAGCCCAAGGAGGAGTGGCGGAGGAAGCAGACATCTCCGCCACTTGCTTTGTTAAGCGCTCAACTTGTAAAGCCAAATTTGCGTTAGCGTCTATTTCAAAAATTCCGGCCGGCTTATTAGGCCGCGCTCGGGGCATGTTCCATTGATACGCATTTGTGGCCATCTCTTCGAAAAGCTCTTGAGCGGCGATCGGGGTTTTGTTATTTAATGTCCCCCCGGCGGCCGCATCAATCATTTGCCTCGTTTGGAGATTTAAGCCATTATAAAATATTTGCACTTGTTGCCAAGTGGCAAGTGCGTGGTGAGGGCATCGACGCAAAAGCTCCTTGAAGCGCTCCCATGTATCATAGAGAGTCTCCGAGTCGATTTGCATGAACGATGCAATATCCGTGCGTAATTTAGCGGTCTTTGAAGGCGGGAAATATTTATTAAGAAATTTTTCCGCCATTTCGGCCCATGTAGTGATGGATCCCCTTGGTAGGGAGCCCAGCCACTGCTTGGCCTTAGATCGCAGAGAGAAAGGAAAAAGACGTAATCGAATGGCATCATCGGTGACGCCATTGATCTTAAAAGTGTCGCAAATTTCAAGAAAGTAAGAGATATGTGAATTTGGATCCTCGTCCGGTTGACCATCAAAGGTCACCGATTGTTGCACCATTTGTATGATGCTGGACTTGATCTCAAAATTATTGTTCGCCACCGCGGGGCGAACAATACTCGATTGTGTGCCTTCCAAATTCGGCCGCGCATAATAGGACATGGTCCGTTGCGCGTCCTCATTAGGGTTTGGCTCGTTAAGATTAGGAGGATTAAGATTATGATCCATATTTGCTGCGTTAGTGTCCCCGATTGACTCTTCAGATTCTACTTGATTTCCTTGATCACGAGAACGGCGGTGCCTCAAAAGGGTTCGCTCGATTTCCGGATCAAAAGGAAGAATCGAAGTGCTACCACGGGTCATACACTAAAAAGAGAAGGAAAGAAGAAGAAAAAGAGAGAATATTTTTTGTTCTTTTTAGGCGGATTAAGTTAGTCTTGGACTTCCCAAGATCTACCCGGTGAAGGGTTTGCAAGGTACTAGAGGCTGTGATGGGAATTCAAGCCCAAAGCGTCCTTTCCAAGAATTTTAATTTCACCCTTAAGATTTTCAAAAATAGAAAAACTAAAATAAAAACAACATGATAAAATTAATAGCTATCCTTGTTTCAAAATATCTACGCAAAAGTCCCCGGCAACGGCGCCAAAAACTTGATATTCATTTTTACGGTTTTGAAATTTTAGTGAAGGGTTGAGATTTTCTCCAAAACTATATCTGATAAAGGCAAGTGTACCTTATCGTCTATAGTATAGGATATTAAGAAATACCAAGGTCGTATTCCACGGGGCGCGTTGAATACTTCTACTTTGAGGAAAGTCACTATTATCTTATCTAATGATATTTTGGGGTTTTGGTTCTTAGCTAAAAAAGAGAAATTGCAAGCTAAATTAAGGGTTTAGATGATGATAAAAGAGGCTAGTACTCAATCAAAAGTCACCTTGGAGTGAGAAAAGACAAGTAGAAAGAAATTAAATCTAATTCCGTTTAAATTGAACTACTTGACCGTGGAGGTTCCCGAAGCTCGAACATGCCTCTCTCGAGGTTAATGCCCAACTAAGATTAGGAAAAATCAACCGGACTCTCGTCCTATAATCGATTACCTAAAACTTGCTTTACGAGGTGAACCCCACTATTGGATTTGACTCCAATCCGGGAGATTTACGTCATCCTCTCTCGAGGGGTGCGTGCAACTCTCTTTACCCTTGAGTGATCGATTCATACTTTGAGCCTCTCGGCTAACTAAATATGAAAACTTAAGCGAAAACCATATATCGAAAGTATGGCCTCACTAATTAAAAATCAAGGATAATTCAAGTGTTTATAAAAACGGAAAAAGAAAACTTTAGAAAATCATAACTTGTCTAACTCATCCTCGGATCATTTTGATCGAGTACTAATGAGGATTAGTTAATCATGGTGGAGGGGGAAGAGGAAAAAAAATAAAAATGCATATTAAGAAACTTTAGCTAAGGAGGGGACAAAATAAAGAGAACAAACTATTTTTTATTTAAATGAAAAACTATTACAAGACTTAAGAAAGGAAATTGCAAGCTAGGAAAAACAAGATTACAAGCTTAAACTAGACTATTGCACTAAAGGAAAACTAATACATTGCATTAGAAAAGGAAGAGAGCATGAAAATAAAGAGACATGAACATGAACATGAAAAAGGAAAACTACTCAAGATTGGCTCCAGCAGCACCTTCCCCACTCCAAAATTCTGAACCCTGGACTCAAGGAGAGCCTCTGAATTTATAGGCAAAATTTTCAAGTTACACGCCCTCGGTCACGGGCGTGTCCAAGGGCGTGTAATCACTGTAACATTGGATCCGGCAGCGGCGTGGGCTTGGCGTGACGGCGGGAGAAAATCGGACATGTCACGGGCGTGACATATGGGTCACGGGCGTGACTTAGGACGGCTTCATTTAATGCGGCATGGGCTAGGCAGACCGCGCGGCGGCGTGCTTGGATCACGCGGGAAGGTCACGGGCGTGACTTTGGTTCACGGGCGTGACTTTGGGTCACGGGCGTGACTTTGGTTGACTTCTCAACGGCAACTTCTCGTCTCGACGGCAGCTCCACGCGGCAGATTCTAATATTACACGCCCATGGTCACGGGCGTGACTTTGGGTCACGGGCGTGACCTGGGGCGTGACTGGGTGTGGACTAGCTCAACAGCACGGCATCGACCTGGACTGGTCTACAAGTTACACGCCCTTGGTCACGGGCGTGACCGAGGGCGTGTAATGCAATATTTTCCCAATTTGTCCAAAAATCTGCAAATATTAAAATTAGGCTAAGTTAGAATCAAAATTACAAAAAGAACTACTTATAACCTAAATTTGACATAAAATAGAGAAATCATATTAAATATTTACAAGATTTTCTATTAAAAAGTTATAAAAATACTACTTATCAATGAGGATGAAGGATCGCTGAAGCACAAGCGAGGTCAAAGCGATCGTTCTTCGGATGTAGCGTGATGGCTTCCTTCTCCAGAATTTCTTCTTTGGCTTTGAGTGGGAGATGATGATTTGGCAGAGTAGCAGCACGAGAGTTTGGGCACAAGTAATGTCTCTGGAAGTTCTAACCCAAACGAGAGAGAACACATCATTTTATAGACCTTGGAGCTAGCGCCTGCGGTAGCTGATAGCACATGTGGTAGCGTTCGTGTGGAGCGGTTGCAAAAACCGTCGACTGCGTGGCTCTCTGCACGAACTTGAGATAGCGCCTGCGGTAGCGATAGCGCTGGCGGTAGCGGTCGTGTTGAGCGGTTGTGGAACCGTCGAAGGCGTGGCGCTGTGTACGAACTCGAGATAGCGCCAGGAGATAGCGCTAGCGCTGGAGGTAGCGCTAAGGAAACCGCTGAGACGAAACCAAATGAGCTAACGCCTGGCGTTAGCGATAGCGCTAGCGTTAGCGATAGCGCTGGCGGTAGCGCTGCTCCTTTCAAAAGATTGTTCCATGCTGCCTTCTACCTGTGGAGTATTGCACCTATATTTCCTGCACACTATAAACACACTACAAGCAATATCAAATACAATATGGGATTTGTTATTCTCAAACAAAGGGATGTGATACACATGCCCAACAATCTCCCCCTTTTGATAATAACAAATCCTTTAAGCAAGAAATCAACAATAGTGTTTATAGATAAGATACGCAAGATAAAAGTGCAACTATAGTAAATGATATGCATGATAATGTGCATACTCCCCCTAACTTAATGCTCCCCCTACATAAATGCAATTTATGTGTTACTCCCCCTAAATGATAGATTTCATGAATTAGTCTCCCCTTATTTATCTATATTTCTCATATATAGATTTCTTCAATTAATCTCCCCCTTTTGGTATTATCAAAAGAAGGTGGGGTGAGGGTAGTAAGGAGGCATTTATATATCATGATCGAGCTTGTCGAAATATAAATAATGATAAAGAGTTTAAGCATAGCATATATAAGAGATTTCAAATATAAAGATAAGAGTTGTAAGCAAGCGGAAGATTATAATAAACATCTTTTTGCAAGCATGAAAAGCATAAGTAGAAATATGAGTTTTAGTTCAAAATTGAAAGATGTTTTAACCTTTTAGAAATCTCAAAGTTTTTCATAAAGATACCAAGCATGAAATGATCATATCAAAGAGAGATTATACTACAATGTTACTTAATTTTAAGTTCAAGAGATACCAAAACATTGTAGAGGTCATGCTAGGTTATCTAGTGCATTTTTTATTTAAAGAGTAGTATAGATAAAGCATTAGAATCCAATACTCATGAGAAGAAGTGTTATGAAAGATAATGATGTGCATATAAGTGTATTTTGGGCAATGTTAACAATTGATTTAAATCACCAAAATACAAGACATATGTAAAGTAAAATGCACAATAAAACACAAGTAAATTACTTTCACACACTTTTAATGCACATAATTTTTAACAAAGTGGTGTAATAACCAAGGTTTGCACAAGTAACTTTACTATTCTTTCCAAGGTGCTCAACCTCACAATGATTATGAAGACTTATCAGGAGGTTCAAGTAGTGCTTGGTGGAGTTATATTTGTCTACATATATATAATTTTTTGTTCATATTTGTGAGACAACATTCTCCGAATACACTTGTTTTGCAAACCCAACTTTTAAACTTAACCACTTTTCTAAATTTCATAAGTGCAATTCAAATGTAGTGTAGGCAATAAACATAGGCAAGTTTTAATTCATTGTACAAATACAATACACAAGCAAGCATTTTTAGATTTAGACACACATGTTGATTACCAAAATAAGTGAGTGAAATGTATCATTATCAATCATAAAACATTTACTCATACTTAGAGGCATGCTAAGCTTGGTTCTACACATATTTTTCAATACAATTGATGCACTTTAAATAGATATATCAAAGCATGATAAGCAAAACAATGTTTATAGTAACTTGAAAGAATATGTTTTAACATTGTAAATAATTCTAAATAATAGAATTCATACATGCTTGATATTGGCAATAAAGATCATACAAATTTTTTTTTTGAAATTTTTTAATAATAAAAAAAACACAAAAATCACACAAACATTTTTTTATATTTTTGAATTTTGAATTTTTGTAGTTGATTTTTCATAATTCAAATAAAATAAAAATAAAATAGAGAGTAATACAAAAATAAATTTGCACAAACAAAACTAACATATTTTTGTTGATTTTTAGAAAATTTAAAAAACATAAAAATCACACACCCACGCTAGCACCGGCGCTATCGCTAGCGCTGGAAACAGTACACAATTTTTCAAGAATTTTAAATTTTTGATTTTTGATATTGGTTAGGGGTCTTAAGAGTAGTCTTATGCAGAAGTTTTGTAATTATCAGAGATGTCTTGATTGCTCAAATTGCATAAAACATTAGCGTTTTATATGTTTTTCATCCTAAGATGTCTAAGACTCCTAATTCCAACCTTAACAATTGAAACCTTGCATCGGGAAGAGGTTTAGTGAATATATCAGCAAGTTGAGAGTCCGTGCCAATGAAACTAATCCTTACATTTTCCTTTTTAATGTGATCCCTTATGAAATGATGATGCACATCTATATGTTTGGATCTAGAGTGGTGTACCAGATTATTTGTAAGATCAATGGCACTCTTGTTGCCACATTTTAATTCAATAAGTTTTAGATGAAAACCAAAGTCCTCTAAAGTTTGGCTCATCCATAGAGCTTGTGCACAACAACGCCCTAATGCAATGTATTCGGCCTCCGTGGTGGAGAGTGCAACCGAATTTTGTTTCCTACTAGACCATGCAACTAATGAAGGTCCTAGAAAATGACAAGTACCACTAGTGCTTTTTCTATCAAGTGAACAACCGGCATAATCCGAATCGGAATAGCCATGCAATGTAAATGAATCATTATGCGGGTACCATAATCCTAATCTAGATGACCCAATGAGATATCTAAAAATTCGTTTTACCGCTTTTAAATGAGATTCTTTTGGATTGGCTTGAAATCTAGCACATAAGCATACGACAAACATAATATCGAGTCTAGTTGCACTAAGATAAAGTAGAGATCCTATCATACCTCTATATAAAGTTTGATCTATAGAAACTCCTGATTCATCTTTTCTTAATTTTAGTGATGCACTCATTGGTGTAGAAGCATGTTTAAGATTTTCAAATCCAAAACGTTTAAGCATATCATGGACATATTTAGTTTGACATACAAAGATACCATCAATTCTTTGTGATATTTGAAAACCAAGGAAATAAGAAAGTTCTCCTACAAGACTCATTTCAAACTCATTTTTCATCACTAAAATAACTTCTTTAAACATCTCTTCATTAGTAGATCCAAAAATAATATCATCAACATATATTTGTAAAATAATTATATCATCATTATTGTGCTTAATGAAGAGAGTATTATCCGCACTTCCCATAATATAACTGTGCTTTAATAAAAATGATGTAAGTCTTTCATACCATGCACGGGGCGCTTATTTTAAACCATAAAGCACTTTTTCTAGTTTATAAACATGATTTGGAAATTTTTCATTAATAAAACCAGGGGGTTGTTCAACATAAACTTCTTTTACAAACCCGTTTAGAAAAGCACTTTTCACATCCATTTGAAATAGTTTTATTCTTTTAAAGCTTGCAAATGCTAGAAAAATTCTTATAGACTCCAATCTAGCAACGGGTGCAAAAGATTCATAAAAATCTATCTCCTCGATTTGAGAATATCCTTGTGCTACTAAGCGTGCTTTATTTCTCGATATTCTAGACTCACCATCTAATTTATTTTTAAAAATCCATTTTACACCTACAACCGGGTGATTAGATGGTCTTTCTACTAATTTCCAAACATTATGTCGCTCAAATTGTTCTAATTCTTCATTCATAGCCAAAAACCAAAATTTATCATTTAAAGCGGTAGTAACGGTTTTTGGTTCTATTTCGGAAACAAAACAAATATTTGAAAAAGATTCATGAAGGGAAGAGCGAATTCTTACCCCGATGGATGGTTCACCAATTATCAATTCCCGTGGATGATCCTTTGTGAATTTTAAGACGCTTGGAGGTACATATTCATCTTTCTTGGCCTCCTCTTCTTCTTCTTTGGAAGGTTCTTCATCACCATACTCCAAAGGAGGTAATAGATCATCCTCTTTACCTGCGGAAAGTCTTTCTATACAAGGAACAAGCTTATCAAATTTCACATTAATTGATTCTTCAACTTTTCTAGTTCTTTTATTAAAAACTCTATAAGCTTTACTAGTTGAAGAGTATCCAAGAAATGTTCCTTCATCACATTTTTCATCAAACTTTCCCAAGCTATCTTTTGTATTTAAGATAAAGCATTTACAACCAAAAACTTTGAAGTAAGACACATTAAGCTTCTTTTGAAAATAGAGTTCATATGGTGTGAGATTTAAAGATGGGCGAAGCATGATTCTATTTATAACATAACATGATGTGTTTACGGCTTCGGCCCAAAAGGACTTAGGTAATTTATATTCACATAACATAGTGCGTGCTAGCTCTTGAAGTGTCCTATTCTTTCTTTCTACAACACCATTTTGTTGTGGTGTGCGTGGTGCGGAGAACTCATGTTTTATGCCTAACATATCACAATAAGAAGTAAATTTTCATTTTCAAATTCTCCTCCATGATCCGAGCGAATGCATTTAATTTTTAAATCACTTTCATTTTGAATACGAGTACATAATTTTGAAAATTCACAAAACGCTTCGGATTTGGATGATAGAAATATTGTCCAACAATATCTAGAAAAACCATCTATTAAAACATATGTATATAATCTACCACCAAGACTTGCGGTGCTAACGGGACCAAAAAGATCCATATGAATTAATTGCAAAGGTCTTGTAGTAGAAATAACATTTTTACTTTTGAAAGAGGATCTAGTAATTTTACCTTTTTGACATGGTGAACAAAGTGAAGGTAAATTTCCATTTAATCTAGGCAATCCTCTAATTAAATCTCTTTTGGCAAGTTTTACAATAAGCTTTGTGCTAGCATGTCCTAGCTTTCTATGCCAAAGTTCAAGTTCATCATTTTTGGTAATAAAACATTTTAAAGATGATTTTGAAAGATCATGAAATGAAACAATATAAACATTGTGTATTCTTGGTGCAGTTAGTAAAATATTGTTTGTAATAGGATTAGATATTTTGCATAGATTAGTAGAAGATTCAAATAAAACATCTAATCCTTTATCACATAATTAGCTAATTGAAATAAGATTATGTTTTAGCCCTTTTACATAAAGAACATTTGATATAGTGAAGGATTCGTTACCAACTGTACCAATTCCCATGATTCTACCTTTTCCGTTGTCGCCAAAAGTCACAATCCCTCCCTTCTTCCTTTCTAGGCTAAGGAACTTTGCTTTATTGCCCGTCATGTGCTTGGAGCATCCTGAATCCAAGTACCACACGTCTTCATTGTCCTTAGCCTGCCTGCACATCTAGAAAGAAGATGAGAGTAAAGATCCGGATACCCAAGTGGAACCACCCATTGAGTAAGTGGAAGCCTTAGGTACCCAGACTTGCTTTAAAGTATTTCATTTTATTTTCCTGCAAGAACTAGATGTGTGACCTAACCTATAACAGTTTGCACACAAAATAAAGGGGGTTGATGCCCTTTTCTGGTATATTTTCTTGCTGGAAAAATTTTGATTTGCAGAAGGAAAGCATTTTGAAAAAGAAATTTCAGGTTTTTGGTATGAGGTACTAGCGCCGAGCGGTAGCCCTTTCCTCGATATCCGAGCCCAAACTTTCCAGAACCATGGCACTGGTTCCCTAAAATCATGTCCAGTGATTTTTGGCCTATTCCAAAATTTTTAATGGCCATGGTGAGATCATGTACTTGTGCTTTAAGTGAAAAGTTTTCTTTCACAAGCATGACACACCTATTTTCAAAAACCTTTTTATTGTTTTTGATTTGCAAAAGAGAGGCTTCTAATTTCCTTTCTAATTACCCCTTTTCTTTTGTAAGAGTCTTGGCATGAGAGAGAGCTTTAGAAAGTGACTCTTCTATATCTTTTGCCAATTTAGTGGAGTGATCACATTCTTGGCAAGAAACCTTTCTCTTTTCTAAAACAATTACCTTTTTGGAAAGCTTTTGATTTTCTTTAATAAGAGATTCATTTTCACGATTTAATAAAATACTATCATTCATATTTTTATCAAAAGCTTTGCAAGTTTCAAGAAATTCATTAAACAATTCATCATAAGTGGGAGGAGTTACCTCAGTGTCACTAGGAACACTGGTGTCGTCGCCGTCGTTTCCAAGTCCCATGAGGCACATGTTTGCTTCCTCATCTTCGCTTGATGAAGATCCACTTGATTCTTCGGAGGAGGAGGAAGAGTCATCCCATGTTCTATCTTTTAGTACTTTCTTCTTCTCCTTCCCTTTATGCCGTTTTTCTTTCTTCTCCTTCAAGAACTTTGGGCATTGGCTCCGAATGTGCCCGATCTTCCTACAATGAAAGCATTCTGGTGGAGGTCTTTCTTCTTCATCGTCGCTCTCCTTTTCCTTCTTTGAGGACGACCCTTTCCATCTTCCATCTTTTTGGATAAATTTCCGGAAAGTGTTTCGCCTTTCCGGATTTCGCATGAACTTTCAGAAGTTCTTCACCAAAAGACTCTCTTCATCTTCATCCTCATCCTCTTGGCACTCCTTCTTTGATTTTAATGCCAACGCCATCTTCTTTGGCTCCTTGTTGTATTCATCAAATTGGATTTTGAGTTCTACCTCATGGGTTTTGAGATTCCCAATGAGGCTCTCAACTTGGAGCATTCTTAAGTTGTGCGATTCTGAAATAGCCATCACCTTCGGGTTGAATTTTGGAGGAAGAGAACGAAGGATCTTACGGACCAAGTCGCCATTTGAGAAGGTCTTTCCAAGAGCTTTTGAGGCATTGACGATCATGGTGAAGCGCGTGTACATACCATCAACATCTTCGCTTTCATCCATTCGGAATTTTTCATATTCCGATTCTAGTTGGAAAAGCTTGGAATCTTTAACCTGCGATGTACCTTCATGAGTAACTTCCAAATGATTTCAAATTTCATATGCAGACCTACATGCAGAAATTCTATTAAATTCATTTCTATCTAACGCACAAAATAAAGCATTCATGGCTTTTGCGTTACTTTTACATTTGAGTTTATCCCGATCATCCCATTTATCTTTAGGTTTGTCTACAGTTATCTCTCCAACTACAAATGTAGGAGGAGTGTATTCTTCTTCTACCATGTTCCAAACCTCAATATCTAGGGTCATTAGAAAACAATGCATCCTATTTTTCCAATAATTATAATCTGACCCAGTAAATAGAGGTGGTCTACTAATTCCCTGACCCTCGGAAAAAGCGAGATCATAAGACGCCATTATTCCTGGTTTTTAAACCGTTTGGAATAACCTCGCTCTGATACCACTTGTTGGATCTTACGGCGCCCTTAGAGGGGGGTGAATAAGGGAATAAAATTCTTTTTATAAATTTTTAAGATAATTACTAAGTTGTTTTTGATTAATAGGAAATAAGATGACAAATTAGTAATAACAATTTTGCAATAATGAAATTTTACGCCAATTGAGAGAAATCAAATAAACACAAATATAATCATGATTGCATTATATAAAAAGGGTGTTTACAAAATTTGATTTCAATATCGCTAGAAATCGGAGGCGTACAAAAGTGAATTTCTTTTCCTTTTCTATACCGACGTGTATCCCCACAAACCGGTTGGCTTTAGCCTATCCTTCCCAAATAAAGCCTCAAGCCGCTCTAGCCAATCCTTCCCCGGATATGGCCTCGAGCCCCCCAAGATCTAATCACCTAGAACTAGTCTCCAACACAAGGCAAATTTCCCCCTAAGTCCTACCCAGACCTAGTCGCCAACACAAGGCGAATTAAATACAAAAATACAAATAAAGAAGTGAAGTAAATAACAAGCAAACTCCCTCTTGAGATTTCTGGAGATGAGGATGAAGGATCGCTGAAGCACAAGCGAGGTCGAAGCGATCGTTCTTCGGATGTAGCGTGATGGCTTCCTTCTCCAGAATTTCTTCTTTGGCTTTGAGTGGGAGATGATGATTTGGCAGAGTAGCAGCACGAGAGTTTGGGCACAAGTAATGTCTCTGAAAGTTCTAACCCAAATGAGAGAGAACACATCATTTTATAGACCTTGGAGCCAGCGCCTGCGGTAGCTGATAGCGCCTGCGGTAGTGTTCGTGTAGAGCGGTTGCAAAAACCGTCGACTGCGTGGCTCTCTGCACGAACTTGAGATAGCGCCTGCGGTAGCGATAGCGCTGGCGGTAGCGGTCATGTTGAGCGGTTGCGGAACCGTCGAAGGCATGGCGCTGTGTACGAACTCAAGATAGCGCCAGGCGGTAGCGCTAGCGCTGGCGGTAGCGCTAAGGAAACCGCTGAGATGAAACCAACTGAGCTAACGCCTAGCGTTAGTGCTGGCGTTAGCAATAGCGCTAGCGTTAGCGATAGCGCTGGCGGTAGCACTGCTCCTTTCAAAAGATTGTTCCATACTGCCTTCTTCCTATGGAGTATTGCACCTATAGTTCCTGCACACTATAAACACACTACAAGCAATATCAAATACAATATGGGATTTGTTATTCTCAAACAAAGGGATGTGACACACATGTCCAACACCCAAGGGCATTACCCCTGTGACATGCAAATGGGTTTATAAGCTCAAGAAGAAAGATGACGGCACGATAGAGCAATACAAGGCTCGCCTTGTGGCTCGCGGGTTCTCACAGCAGTATGGAGAAGATTATGATGAGACGTTCAGTCCAGTGGCAAATATGACCTCGGTTCGATTTGTTATTGCTTTGGCGGCATCTAGTGGATGGGAGATTTGGCAGCTCGATGTGAAGAATGCTTTCTTATACGGAGAGATTGACAAGGATATCTTCAGGATCCAGCCGCCGGGTTTCATCTTGGAGGATCGTCCGGACTACGTCTGCAAACTGAAGAAGGCCCTGTGTGGGTTGAAGCAAGCGCCTCGGGCGTGGTATGGGAAGATCGCGGAGTATCTTCTATTCTGCGGGTTCTTTGCTTCAGACTCTGATTCTAGCTTGTTCGTCAAGAAGGAGGGGGCGCTTCAGGTTATTGTTCTGCTGTATATGGATGACATGATTGTCACTGGGAACTCAAAGGAGGTAGTAGCGAGGCTGAGAGCTGAGCTTGCTATCAGGTTTGAGATGAAGGATCTGGGTGAGCTTCACCATTTCCTTGGACTCAAAGTCCAGAGGCGGGAGAGCGGAGTGCTCGTTTCTCAGGCTGGATATGCGGAGCGGATCGTTCAACGATTCGGCATGGAGGAAGGGAAGAGCAGCTCTATACCTCTGGAACAGCATCATAAAGTTCGGAAGGATGAGGGAAGAGTTTTATCTGATCCGTTGGTGTTCCGAGCTCTGGTTGGGAGCTTGATCTACATGACCATCACGAGACTAGATATTGCTTATGCAGCTGGCAAAGTGAGTCAGTACATGGCGAAGCCACGGAAGCCTCATCTTCTAGCGGCAAAAGGAATTCTAAAATATGTGAAGTCGACCTCTGATTTGGGTCTCCTATATAGGAGAGGGTCAAGCTTGGAGTTGCATGGATACATGGATGCTGATTACGGGGGAGACGTGGATGATCGAAGATCAACGTCTGGTTTTGTCTTTATGATGGGCCCCACAGCTATTTCTTGGTGCAGCAAAAAGCAGGACTCGGTGTCCGTATCTACCATAGAAGCGGAGTACAAGGCTTCGGCCTTGGCAGCTCAGGAAGTCGTTTGGCTCAGGAGGTTGGTGGAGGACGTTCATGAGAAGGTTCGAGGTCCCACTATGCTACGCGGGGACAATGAGAGTGCTCTCAAGCTGGTTAATAATCCAGTCTATCACGCGAGGACCAAGCACATTGAGATTGAGCACCATTTCATTCGTGAAAAGGTGTTGGGAGGATCTCTTATGGTCGAGCATGTTCGGAGTGCGGACAATGTTGCAGACATCTTCACAAAGCCGCTAGCAAAAGGACTGTTTACTCGGTTGCGGAGTTTACTCGGGCTAGTTTCCACTTCCCACTTCAAGGGGGAGTGTTGAAATTATTGAAGTGGAGTGGAAGGTGGCTCGGTAATTTTATTATTTATCTCTTAAAGAAAAATTGCAAGTTCATGTACAAATATATATAGGTTAGAGGAGTGATGCCTTAACTTCAAACCACTGTGTGGGTTAAATCTATACATGAAAGGAATTCCCTAATGAGCCAAAGTGGTGAGTCTTTACATGGGCTTTTACAAACATATTTCTTCTATAGTTAAAAAGTGAATAAATTATGTACGTGGTAATAGTTTCCGAGATATATATTACTTTAGGTCAGAGTAATTTGATTGAGTGAAGGAAATAACTTTAGTTTAAATACTATTTAAATGCATCTCAGATAGAGTTATAAAGAAGTTTAATCGAGTTTAAATACTACTCAGAAGTCATCTCTACGTTGAGGATGGAACCCAAGTGAAATTAGTTTGCACTCATATACAAATGTAAATTGTTGCCATAAGGATGAGGATGAAACTCAGGTGAGACTTGGAACCACTTAGCCGACACTCAAATTGTCACCACAAGATCAGGAGTTAATCTGGCGGGTGCAGGAGGAGTCACGGCCTCGGTCATGCCCGTGACCGAGGGCGTGTACGCTAAAAATGGTGCGAGCTAAGTAATGCCTGCATTGAATGCTTTCCGGGCGAGTCACGCCCGTGACCTTGAGGTCACGCTCTCTGTCACGCCCGTGACATAGGGCATTTAATTTTAATCCAACGTGGTAGCGTGTTCTAGTAGTTGGGGGACGACTGGGCTGGTTCACGACCGTGACTTGGAGTCATGCCCTTGGTCACGCCCGTGACCAAGGGCGTGTACTTTACGATTTTGGCAGAAATGCTTCAATTGTTCTCCTGATTACTTCTAAGAGCCTGAAATTGCTATTGGCAGCCCAAATTACCTAAAAATACAAAAATAAGGTAAATTAGTGATAAATTAAATCAAAACTAAATAAAAATACATTTGTTATTAATAAAATATTATATAAATTTTACTATAAATGATGCATTATCAGTAGGCGTAGAAGATCCACCAAAGTCCGATTGGTATGCTCCGTCTGCCCGTTCGTCTAAGGGTGGAATGATGTACTGAATGTCAAACGCATGCCCAAATAAGCCTAGACCGATCTCCCCTCTCTGGACGTAAACCGTCCATCCCGATCTGACACGATCATCCTATGAACGCTATGATATCGGACAAACTGTTCCACAAACCTCCGTACCAAATCACCGACCGGAGCATCCTTCCTAACCGGAATAAATCTAGCCACCTTCATCAATATGTCGACGATCACCCATATTGAATCATTCCCCATATATGATCGGGGAAGTCCATGCATAAAGTCCATCGTGATGTCGTCGAACTTCCACTCTGGCACCAGAAGTGGCTGCAACAATCTGGCCGGGCTCTTGCATTCCGCCTTCATGAGCTGGCAAGACTCGCAGTGGGTCACGAAGTAAGTGATGTCCCTCTTCATGCCTGGCCAGTACATGGTCCTCTTCAAGTCCACCGTCATCTTGGTAATACCTGGGTGCACTGAATATTTGCTGCAGTGAGCCTCAGTCATAATGTCGTCCCGAATCTTGCACCATGCCGGTATGTAAACTCGACATCTAAAGCATAGCATCCCATCCTTCAACGAGAAGTCCCCAGCCATGACTTCCTCCAAGGCTCTTAATATCGGCTCCAGCTTTGCATCCTGCCTCTGTCCATCCCTGATGCGGTCTCGAATGTCATCCGCGGTACTCATCGCCGCCAAGTACTCCTTGTAGATCTCAGGGTCATCCGAGTATACCAAGGTGATATGCATGTCCTCTAGCATACTCACCAGCTCCAAAGCCATCAGTCGGGGCTCCGCTCCCAATGTGGTAGCTCTCCGGCTCAGCGCATCCACCACTACATTCTCTTTCCCTGGGTGGTAGTGCATCATATAATGGTAGTCTGATAAGAACTCCACACATCGTCTCTGTCGGATGTTCAACTCCTTCTGTGTGTCCACGTACTTCAGATTCTTATGATTTGAGAATATATTGCAGTGGACACCTAGAGGTAGTGCCGCCAGATCTTCAGAGCGAATATAACCGCTCCCATCTCCAAGTCATGCATCAAGTAGTTCTGCTCATGATTCTTCAACTGACAGGAAGCCTACGCTATCACATGCCCGTTCTGCATCAAAACGACATCCATCCCCTCATACGACGCATCAATATACACACAGAATCCTTCCTACCCCGACAGATGGAAAACGATGGGAACCGACATAAGCCGACCCTTCAGCTCTTGGAAGGCTGCTTCGCACTGCGGTGTCCAAATGAAAGTGACATCCTTCTTTGTCAAGGATGTGAGCGGGAGGGCTATCTGAGAAAACCCATGCATGAACTTCCATTAATAACCGGCAAGTTCGAAGAAAATACACACATCGGTGGCCGTCTTCATCAGTGGCCAATCCTGTACTGCCTGGATCATTGCTGGATCCACTGCTAGTCCAGCTCCACTGATAATGTGACCCAGGAAGGCCACCTCCTTCTGCCAGAACTGACACTTGCTAAACTTCACGAAGAGGCTGTGCTCTCAAAGTTTCTCCAACATCAATGCCAGATGTCAAGATATGACTCGAATACCCGGTTTATCAGACTCATAAATGTTGACGGTGCATTCATGAGCCCGAAGGGCATCACAGTGAACTCATACAATCTGTATCGGCTGTTGAAAGCTGTCTTTGGGATGTCCTCCTCCTGAATCCATAGCTGATAATAGCCCGACCTCAAATCCAGCTTTGAGAAGCAATGGGCTCCCTCTAGCTAGTCAAATAGCTCATCGATCTTAGGCAGTGGATACGTGTTCTGGACCGTCAGCCTATTCAGTGCCCTATAATCGATGCACAATCTGAGCGTCCCATCCTTCTTCTTCATAAATAGCACTGGAGCTCCCCAAGGTGAGGAACTCGGTCTAACAAACCCTGCTCCCACCAGCTCCTGTAGCTGGCTCTAAAACTCCACTAGCTCGTTCGGGCCCATCCGATAAGGAGCTCTAGATACCGGCTTAGCCCCCGGCACCAGCTGGATCTGAAAATCCTTATCGCGGTGCGGTGGCAGCCCTGACAACTTCTTCGGGAATACATCAACAAAATCCCGCAAGACCGGAATGCTTGACACAGAATTCTTGACCTCGGTCATCTCGAACAGAACCTGATACACTTCGTCTCCTTGTAGGTGGGCCTTGGCGGCCTGGATAGACAATAATAAAAGATGGGAGGTGGGTCTAATACATTAAACTACTACTTCTGAGTCTTCATGCCTTTGAATAATCCTCCTTGCCGAGCAGTCAATCCTTGCATGGTTCCCGTGCAGCCAATTCATGCCCAAGATCAGGTCGAAGTCTTTCATCTTTAAGAGCATCGCCGACTCTTCGAACAGTTTTCCATCAATCTCCACGTTCATATTGCACTTGGCACTTGTTACGAACTCCGATCCATCCGGGAGTCGCACCTTCCTGTGGATGCCTGTGAAGTGCTGAATTTGTTCCAGATCGACCACAATTTCTTCTGAGATGAATGAGTGTGAGGCACCCGTATCGAATAAGGTATATGCGGGCTTGCCGCAGACGAGTAATATACCTGGGTGATTTTTGTTTGTGTGGTTCAATGCTAAGGTTTGCAAGGTACTAGTAATTATAAGAAAAACACTAAAGTACCTGTGATGACCCTAGCCGGGTTCTGTGGTTGAGCCAGGTCCAAGGCATACATCTGGTCCCTATTCTGCCTATGATCACGGCCCTGGAATCCATGACCGCGTCCACGTCCTCGACCCCCGAAATGCTGGGCCGGTGGGGCAGCATGTATTATTGGTGGTGGATTCCTCTGAGGGCAATTCCTCCGGATATGGCCCATCTAGCGGCACTGGTAGTACTCTGGTGGGGGAGGTGGCACACCCTCTAGCCTCGGCACCTACCGCATCTGTAGAGGCTGAGGAGCCAACACTGTCGATCCCCTCTACTCCTTCCTCTCCTCCTGGCGTATTCGGTCCTCCGTTCTCCTTTCCTTGATATCTCGACCCCTCTGCTGGTCTCTCCTGCCACCCCGACCCTGGTCCTCTGTCGTTCTCTTCCTTCCACGAACACCGTACTGGTCTGCCTCCAGCTTCTTAGCCATCTCAAAAATCCTAGCCATACTACCGTCAGAAACAAAGAGAAGGGCCTGCCTCATCTCATCACAGAGGCCCTTATAGAACCTCTTTGCATATCCTACGTCATCCAACTGATAGGAGTCCGCAAACCGAGCCAGGTGGGTAAACTCCCGGTGGTACTCCAGAATGGTATTGCTCCCCTGCCTTAAATGCAAGTATCTGCCCTCCAGCTCATCTCTCGTAGACTGCGACACGAAATGCTCCAGCAGTACTGCCTTAAAGTCATCCCAAGAAACGTCTGCAGCCTGCAATCCTGCATAGTTGGTGTCCAACAACAACTTCCACCATCTCTTCGCATGGGACTTCAAAATGAGACCATTGGCGGTACTTCCATCTCTGTCAGGCACTGAATCCCTATCAGCATCTCATACATGATGTCCACCCACTCCTCAGTCTGAACCGCTGACTTTGTCTTGAGGTAAGATAGGGGCGAGAGACAACGAGATGATTAACCAGTTGGCCCTGAGATTTGGCTGAGGTGCCGGATCCTGTTGTGCCCTAAATGCGTTCGGTATGACAGTCAGCATCTGTCCCATCTCTGTCTGCTTGAATGGAGTAGGAGCCGGTGGTGGTGGGTTGACTTTTGGAGTCAGAGGCGCTCCATGTGCGGGGTAGGGTTCGTCGCATGCTACAAAAGGAAATTGACACCCGTAAGTGGTTTATCTAAAAAGATTCAGTTAAAAGTGGACTTTTTCACGTGATTCCCCATATGGGCACACCATTGCTTCTGCTGCTAGTTTGTCCTCAAACTAAGCTCGCGCGGGGTGGCCCAGGGTTTGTGGACTTCTTTTCTTTGGATCGAGGTTTCCTCTGATACCAGTTTGTAAGACCCCATTTTTGCTACAAAACCAGGTCTTATGCCCAGAACCGCCGCTTTGCGGTGACACCAACACTCGGGAAGGTCGCCACTACAAAACGCCGACCATACCGTCCATATTGATCATAGAAGAAGAAAAGTATATTTGAACATATAGAAGCTCAATTCCATATCGCATGCTATAAGTAGATCACAATAATAGTCCACAAGATAATAACTGACATAACAACTTAATAATAAGAAGGGCTCATTCAAAGTACATCATGTTCTCACTATACAGCCACTCGCGGAAGCAAATCTACTAGTAACCACTCATGGATCCTGAGGCTGGTGCTCCTATGCTAGACTGGCCCATCTCCATCTACACCGGCCGCTGGTGGTGCTGCGTCTCCTTGGTCCCATAAAATGATATGGTCCACCGACCATTAGTCAAAGACTAAGCCAATCCCCCACCCCTCCCCAGTGACACCTAGGCATCGTGCGGGAGGAATGAAGCGGAGGACAACAAGGGATATAAAAAAAGGCAGATGACATGTCTTAGCTACAAGGGTATCTATTACTACACAGGTGTATATATATAGAGCAGTAAGTAAATCATGGTAAGGAGCATATAAAGAACAGTATGTAATGACAAGTATACAATAGAAAAGTAACCATTGATTTATAGGAATGCCCATACAAACCTATATACCAAGGGGTCGTTTAGCAGGGCCTATCATATAAAAAGTCCCATATCGATTTATACGATAGGGGTAGGGGTTAAAATGCAATGCTTATGCCATGAGATGCAGAGTTATGCAGTTTAATTCTATGTTCATAGAAGTGCAACTCACACACTTCGACTCTATGCGCACAGACCTTTAGTTCCCCCTTTTTGGATCTAGCAAAACTACCAGGATACCCCCATAGTGGCAAACAGAAGCGGTGGGTTGGGCCTCGACCTCCTCTAGGTTGGTATACGCACAACCTACATAGACCTATCGTACGCCTCAACGTGAAGAACATAACTGTGGAGCGCCTGCGTACTCTTGCTGGCTGGCCCACCAAACTTTCTTTGCTAAGTGCAAACCACACTTGCCGAGTCAAAGAATCAACGTCGGTGCTAACGACCATCCATATTAATTACCCACCAACTTTATGCACATGCAATTATGTTTACCATCTATCTCCGAGCATAAGCTCTCCGGGCTATCCCGCCCGTCACTGAAGAGTCCCAATTATATACACTTTTATGGACTCATCCGGGCTAGTTTTCATTCTCTTGTGCGTCATTATCGAGCTATTATTGCATCTATTTCTCTTATGCTCATTCATGCGCACTTACGTGCTTTGTGCTTCTTTTTGGCCCGTTTTGGCGTGCGTTTGCGCTCCACGTTATTGGGGGTAAGCACATGATGCTACCCAATCCTTTTTCTATGTTTGATTGGTGCTGGAGGTGTATTCCCAGCTGATTTGATGTGCTTGCAGGTGTTTGGATCATCTCCTTTTGCCCAGAATTCATGAGTACATATATCGCACGGTCGTGCGTTTTCTTGACGCACAGATGGCTGCGGTCATGCGCCTTCATCTGGGGAGAAAACCGGTGATCTGAATTTGATCGTGCGTTTGTACGCACGGGCAGATTGCCCATGCGCAAAGGAAACGCACGATCGCCTGTTTCGCCTATATTCTAGCCAATCTGAATTTGTTCGTGCAATTGTACGCACGGGCGGATTCGCTCGTGCGTGAGTAAAATGCAAGGGCGCTGCTGCTTCTTCCTCAAGCCTGGTTTTCGCGTTAAATAATGCACGGGCAACGCACGGTCGTGCGTTCTCCTGTGCGTGACTAAAATTTTGCCCATTTAGTATTTAAAGCAAGAAATCTGCTACATTAAGGAGACCCCCGCGGGAAAAGCTTGGGAGGCCCGCCATTTTCTCCCACTTTGCTGCTCCACCACCATTTTAACCTAGGAGGAGCTCCGGTGACCTTTGGCTTGCAAATCTACCGCCAAAGCTCCCTCCTTGGCCTCCTCCATCATCCTCGAGCTCAAGAAAGCCATAGACGGAGAACTTCCGAAGCATTCCAGGTGACGAACAAGAGCTACTTCAAGCTAGACCACGAAGAAGACGGGTAATAATAGAGGAAGGTGACATCTCCTCCGATCCCCGGACGCAACTGAAGACCGAGACGGACGAGGCCTGACAACCCTACGATTCCGGACGAGAATCTTCAGCATAGTCTTCGAGTTTTGGTTGACTCTTTTCCCCTACGCTTGTTTCAGAGTTTCTCTTTATATGTTTTTGAGATTGTGTATGATGTTCATAAACCTTATGTTTTAGTTGTTATGATTTCATGTTTGTGAGATCCTTTATGGTTTATGAGATTTGAGGAGCGCCTTAGTCCGCCATCCACTCCACTGCTTAGTAGCTCTCCGCGCTAGCAATTGCTAGTGGCGTGTTCAGCGACGAGGTGCCTACGACCCTCATCCGCCAGCCTTCTCGTCCACCCGCTCACCGAAGCACGGCATCGCGGCCTGCATCCCATCCCGACAAGCGAAGCGGAGCTTTAGGCCCGCATTTTCTTTCTCCGTTGATAGCATAGGAAACCCACTTTCAAAACCCCCCTTTTTATTAAGTGTTTTAGAATCTTTAAAAGAGTTTCACTAGTAGGCAAATCATATTGCCCAACTTGCAGTCCTTTGAGAATGATATTCGGGGAGTTTCTCCCTACTTTTATTACTTGACAACGACCGGTGCACTGCCATCGTACCGCATTTCACGCTTGCTAATTAGCAGTGCTGAAATCGCGCGTCAAGTTTTCGGCGCCATTGCCGGGGACTGCAAGCGTGTATGATTCGTTCTTCTCAGGAATTAGTCTTCTACTTTTGTTTGTGTTTTCTTTTCTCGTTAGTCTTTCTTGCTATTCTTTTTAATTTATTCTTCACCATGCTATTTTCTTCTTCTGTATCATGTGGGCACATTTGAATATCCGATGTCGTTGGTGTGGGGACACATCCCACGCTAGTGATAGGTGTCCCAGAGAGTGTGGTGTTGTTCAGAAACCGTACGGAGCCCATAAATCTTTTGGCTCCTCTACTGCGCCCCTGTTGTTGCACTTTTATGCGGTTGCCGCACCTTTGGTGTCGGCGAAGTCGGTAAAGCAGTGTTTATTTTGCAAAAGTAGAGAGCATGCCTTGAAGGACTGTGCGGATTATCTTCGCCAATTTGCGGATGACGATGAGCCGGATATCTTGATCATCCCATCCTCGAACTCTGCGAACACAGCTCCTTCCTCTGGTTACGTGTCTCTTCCACCTTCACTTCTTGAAGTCCCTGGAATCAACACGTGCATCAGTGTCCCTCATGACTCTATTTTTGATGCGACCCCCCATACCTCTTCGGTTCATGTACCACTTTGCGTAGATTTGTGCCCTTGTGTGGAGAGTGAGCCCGAACTCTTAAGAAGCACATCTTCTCCCACTACACATGAAACTACATCTATTTCTGATGTTATCATTGAGGTCAATTTGGAGGATGTTGCAGACCTGCGCAGTATCATGCCCACTCTCATGGAGGAGGACAGTCTTGATTGTGCTGAAGCAACCGTTTCGGTCCAGTGTGAGGAAGTCCAAGTTATAGAGGAGGCCATTGCGTGCGTTGTTGAGCCTAGTGAGATCTTCGATGATATCATCAGCTTGTCATTGTCGCACCCTATGGGGGATGAAGTCGGGATCATTCCCTCAGATGAGATTTCTTTTAGTTATTCTTCTACTTTGTTTCTTTATCCCGCGCTCGCGTTCGATTCATCGCAGGCATCCGCATTGGATCTGATTCAGGAAGTTGTTGGGCCCGCAATGCAAACCGATGATAGAATAAATCAGGTGTGCATGAAGACTGACACTGAGACGTCTTCTTCACACTTCTTACCCCTGCCTAATGTTCAGTGCAGGTATATTTACTCAGGTATGGGGTAACTGTTCTTTCACCGTATCAGTACCCGCTACCGACACGAATAATTAACCAGTTACCTGTTCACTTCTCTTTTCATAGACCAATTAGCTAGAGCTGTGATTAGTGCCAAATAAGTCGTGTTGGGATGACTGAAAACCCAGTAGTTATCTAGGCATAGGAGTAGTTAATTTAAATTTTATCATTAGTATAGTTTTCCCCTCTATTTGCCTTTTGCAAGTGTTATCTCGTGTTGTTGTGTCGCGCGCCCTGTGGAGATAGTAGTTAAGCTTTTGTTGTCGTCGTGTTCTCCTCTGTTCTCCCCATTCTTGTTGAAGCGTGCAATTTTTTCTGATTCTTCCAGCCCTTGGAAAATGAGGAAATTTTGGAGATTTTTGCAATCGCACGATCTGGTCACTCATGCGTGCTCAAATCGCACGATCGTCCGATTTTCATTTATTATAAACCTGCTCCTGCGCCCGTCAAAATCGCACGCTGGCCCTAATTCACGAGCTCTCTCCCGTCGTGCGATTCGCGAAACTCCTCCCTCCCATGCACGATTTCTCCTATTCTCCTTCGTTTGCCTCTCGTTTTCTCTCCATCCCCTCATCATCCTCCGCCTCCGAGCTCTTAGGATGCATCCATGGGTGTCAATAAGGTCGTGAGCTTATTTCGCCGCGGAGGAGGAGCCTCTTCCTCAAGATCAGACGATCCTGGTACTGAGGTAATGCTGCAATTTGGGAGACCGGAATTCTTAGAAAGATACAATTTGCTGCGTCACAAAACGTTCCTTGATCAACATTTTGCTTCTGTTTCGGATCTTCGAATCGTCCATTTAGATGTGGCGGTGGAAAGGTTACTCAATGTGGGATCTTGGGGAAACCTATTCTCCATTACGGAGTTGGGATACCGTGAACTCACACTTGAGTTCCTTTCCACCTTCCGCATCATTGACCATGTCGATGTGGAAACCAGCGAGCCCACTGCAGTTTCGTTCCGTATGAAGGGTCGTACTCATACCATGACTGTTGGCCGATTGGCAGTCTGTGACGGGATTTAGACCCACGATGAACTGTTTCAGACGGACATTATCCACCGTCCGGATGAGTTCCCTGAGGGGGTTTCTCCCAGTGAATTCTGGCAGTCCATTACGGGACGGGATTAGCAGTATGAGGCTCGTGCTGCCAAGTCCACCCACATTATCTCCCCCGCGCTCCGCTATGTCCAGCATTTGATCGGGCACAACATCAATGCCCGCGCCATGAGCCAAAATGTAGCAGGCTGGCAGGATCTCCTCTACCTCTACAGCATGCACCACGGTGTACCCCTCCATCTTGGGCGAGTGCTCGCTCAATATCTTCTTCATTAAGCCACCTACCTCCCCCTGAATTCGATTGCAGGCTCGCAGTACATCACTCGGATCGCCAAAGGGATTGGCATCTGGGATTCTCTTCCGCCCATGACAGTTATCTCCAGGGGTTATCACATCTCATTGGCCATGATGGTAGCTTTCAAGCTGATCCAGAAGGTGCAGATTGGTGACAATTGGGGCTACCAAGTCCGTGAGGTTGGGTCAGGGCGTGTGGAGCGGGCTGCTCCTGCCGATGCTGCCGAGCCTAGCACCTCGACTGGGATGAGTAGGCAGCCCCCTGATGTCCCCCATTCCGCGTATCCTGCTGCTCAATGGAACGACCCGCGGAAAAGCATCGAGCAATAGTATCCTGACTTTTACGATAGGTTTGTACGCATGGAGGATGCTATGGCCATGCAGTATGAGCTTTCTTCACGGATTGGCGCTCATTTGGGAGTTGAGCCTCCTGTTGTCCCTGCCCGGGCTTCTACATCGCGATCTAGGCGGATGCGCACTCCTCCTACTCCTTCGCAGTCTCCTCCGTCATCTCCTCAGTGATTGTTCCGCTGCAGCTTCCAGGGCATTTTATGGTTTTTGTAGCTCTATGATTTTATCTTGGGTGTACTTTATTTTATGCCTGTTTATGATATTATTCTGCTAGGGCATCGTCCCTAGGGTGTGATTCTGGACAAGTTCCATTCTCTGATATATCTTTTTATCATGGTAGTATTTTTTGTCTATGCCACATATCCCTTATCATGATGAATATCAGTGCAGGCTGTATTATTTTTGTTTTTTTGGTGTGTGTGGAGATGTCGTTTTGCAGGTATGGAGACATTTATTGCGGACCTATTGAAATTTAAAGAAGGAATTGCCGTACTTCTGGCATGCTTACTCGTGAGCATAGTTCCACTCTACCCCTATTCTCCTTATTCATGAGCTCTTTATTTTATATGGTTTTGATCAAGTCTGGGGGAGAGATCGGTTATGCACGTGCACGACCTTGCATAGCATGTTAGAATGTGCTGAGTTAGGATTTTTAATTTTGTTGCATACATTGCATACACTTGCACCTAGTTCACGCGTACTTGATCACGCACGCTTATTGGGTATTGTTGCGAGGTTCCCCGCTCGTAAGAATTGGATTGTTAGTGTAGGAGTGAGTGGTAGAGAAAAATGTCGACTCGAGTAGTGCTCTAGTCGAGTGCTCCCGTCACGCCTAGAAATTCAATTAGAGTAGAATAAAATTCAATGTTATAATTTAATTATTTCTATTATAGTAGCTGCAATTTATTTTACTTTAGTGGTGAATCTGGTGAATCCAACGGTAGCATAGGGTCGAGTGTAGCTGGATTAGTAGTAGGTTATTACTAGGATCGGAAGGACGGATAACCTTTCTCGGTGGCTAGAACTTGCACTAGGCGACTCTTGAAACAATTGCGTTGAATAACTCGTTATAAAGCGTGATGTAGGCCGTTTATTGATCCGTTTGTGCTTTTGAAATCCTAACCAATGTAATCACCCTTGCAAGCCCACTTGAGCCTTCCTATCCTTCTTGTTTAGCTCCACTTAAATTTCACCAAAGCCATACGACCAAGCCTATTTTCGCACCAACAAATGAGTTGAAAGAAAGTTATATCTCCATCGCGTGGTGTTATCTCTGGTGTATGGTGGCTGAAAAAAAAGCTAAAGGAGAAGCTTAAAAAGTGCTTACAAAAGATATATTTGTCGAGACGAGAAAATAAAAAATATTTGTACAAAAAGAACTTTCAAATGCAATCTCTCGACAAAACATTGTGTGGTCGGCTTAGCACACACCTAGTGTCCAGTTGAAGTCTGGGGGTGTTGTGTGTGGTTCTTAATTTCCCTGTATTGGTGATTTTATGCTCTCATGTGCTCAGGTTATGTTGAGTGCGATGCCCATCGTTCTTCTACTTATCTAACCTAAGCTCATCCTAAGCCAAATCTTAAACTATAAGTCCTATTGATTTTAGATATGAGTCGTCTCATGCAGCGGAGAGAGTGCGAACGTGCAAGCCTATGGACACCGACTTTGATGGATTTCTTAGGAGATTGTCCCGAGCTTTGATTCGAATAATACTCTCCTCATTAGTCACGCTATTTTCCCTTGTGCGCGACCGAAAGATTCACCGGGATTCACCACCCGTGTAAAGTAGATTTCAAATTACTGTTCTAGAAATAGTTAAATATAATCTTGAGTTAAATTCTATTCTAATGTATTTCTACGAACGTGAGCATGCGACTTTGCATGGGTCTCGACCGCTCAAACTCACTCTAACACCCAATTGTTTAGACGGAGAGCTGAGTAGTTTGCCCGAGACGTGCAAATGGTTAAGTCTGGGGGTGTGATGAGTCCCAATTATATACACTTATGGACTCATCCGGGCTAGTTTTCATTCTCTTGTGCGTCATTATCGAGCTATTATTGCATCTATTTCTCTTATGCTCATTCATGCGCACTTACGTGCTTCGTGCTCCTTTTTGGCCTGTTTTGGTGTGTGTTTGCGCTCCACGTTATTGGGGGTAAGCACATGGTGCTCCCCAATCCTTTTTCTATGTTTGATTGGTGCTGGAGGTGTATTCCCAGCAGATGTGCTGTGCTTGCAGGTGTTTGGATCATCTCCTTTTGCCCAGAATTCATGAGTGTGTATATCGCACGGTCGTGCATTTTCTTGACGCACGGACGGTTACAGCCGTGCGCCTTCATCTGGGGAGAAAACCGGTGATCTAAATTTGATTGTGTGTTTGTACGCACGGGCGGATCGCCCGTGCGCGAAGGAAATGCACGATCGCCTGTTTCGCCTATATTCTAGACAATCTGAATTTGTTTGTGCATTTTTACGCACGGGCGGATTCGCTCGTGCGTGAGTAAAATGCACGGGCGCTGCTGCTTCTTCCTCAAGCCTGGTTTCACGTTAAATAACGCACGGGCAATGCACGGTCGTGCGTTCGCCTGTGCGTGACTAAAATTCTGCCCATTTAGTATTTAAAGCAGGAAATCTGCTACATTAAGGAGACCCCCGCGGGAAAAGCTTGGAAGGCCCGCAATTTTCGCCCACTTCGCCGCTCCACCACCATTTTGACCTAGGAGGAGCTCCGGTGACCTTTGACTTGCAAATCTACCGCCAAAGCTCCCTCCTTGGCCTCCTCCATCATCCTCAAGCTCAAGAAAGCCATAGACGGAGAACTTCCGCAGCATTCGAGGTGAAGAACAAGAGCTACTTCAAGCTAGACCACGAAGAAGTAAGGTAATAATAGAGGAAGGTGACAGCTCCTCCGAACCCCGGATGCAACTGAAGACCAAGACGGATGAGGCCTGACAACCCTACGATTCCAGCCGAGAATCTTCAGCATAGTCTTCGAGCTTTGGTTGACTCTTTTCCCCTACGCTTGTTTCAGAGTTTCTCTTTATATGTATTTGAGATTGTGGATAATGTTCATAAACCTTATGTTTTAGCTGTTATGATTTCATGTTTGTGAGATCCTTTATGGTTTATGAGATTTGAGGAGCGTCGTAGTCCGCCATCCACTCCACCGCTTAGTAGCGCTCCGCGCTAGCAATTCCTAGTTGCGTGTTCAGCGATGAGGTGCCTACGACCCTTGATGAGTCCTGATCATATACACTTTTATGGACTCATCTGGGCCATTTATTTAGTCATTTCACCGCACTTTAGCCCTGTTATAGTTCATATTGATCAGTCTATGCTAGGTGCACTTCTAGGCCCATTTTGGTGTTATTACGTATCCTTCTTTGTTATTAGTTTTCTTGCGATGTTAAGTCCCACTTTCAGTGGCTAGACTGGTGTCGTACGCTGGAACAGGTGTCGTGCAGGTGTTTCCGGTGCAATTCTGCACAGGAACACTGCGCACGATCACCGGTTCTATTGCGCACAACCACTGGTCGTGCGCTACTGATCGTGTGCGCTTAACCCTTTTTATGAGTTCTGTTTGGTGCAGTGCGCACGACCATCTACGCCAGTGCGCACGACCACCGGTCGTGCGCCACTGTTCGTGCGCACTTATCATTAATTTTCTAAGTTCTGTTTCATCTAATGCGCACGACCACCGACGATAGTGCGCACGACCACCGGTCGTGCGCCACTGGTCGTGCGAACATTGTATTTTATAATTTCTGTCTTTGCAGGTTCCGTCCAGGCAGAGCGCACGATCACCGAATTCTAGTGCGCACGACCACTGGTCGTGCGCCAACGACCGTGCGCACTGTTTATTCCAGTGCCTATAAAACGACCTGCTCGCGAATTAGGTCGGGGATCCCGAATTTCATCCGCCGTTTTCTTCCGCAGTCCGCCGTTCCGCCCCCTTTCCGCTGGTTCTTCGCCCCCTAGGCCTCCTCCATCATCCAAGGGCTTCAAGGAGGAGATTCTACACTCATCTTCATCGCCAAGCAAGGTGTTCTTCGCATTAGACGTGGCCGGATGGTAAATCGCTGGAGAAGATGGGTCCATTGGGAGGTGTGACAGCCCTCCTCTACCCCGGACGCAGTTGGGACCGAGCTAGGACGTGGATTGACAACCCAACGATTCCTACCGTGAATCTACAACGAGACTCCGGATTCGGTCGTATCTCTTGCCTTTTTCCCTTACTTGTGTTGATGTAATGTTTGTGATCTCTATATTTAGATGATGAATGCTATGAACTTTGTGTATTATTGTCTATTTCATGTTTATGGAATTATTTAGTTCATATGTGTTAATGAGGTGCGCCGCCATCCATTTTCCACTCCACCACCGTGTCCGGTGCCGCACTAGCAATTGTTAGTGGCGTGCTTGTCGACGAGGTGCTTGCGACCCTCATTCCGTTAGCCTACTCGCTCATCCGCCTATCGAAGCGTGGCATAGCGGCCCGTGTATTCCATCTCACCTAACGAAGCAGCGCGCTCAAGGCCTGCATAGTTCGATCCGCTTGCCTACTCGTCCATCCGCCCTTACGAAGTAGCGCGCTCAAGGCCTACGTAGTTTCCATCCCACCAAGCGAAGCATTGCATAGCGGCATTGCATAGGAGTAGGTGATAGCTTTTATTTTATTTTCCAAAAGCCAACCCAACTCCCCCGCATTCCATTCGATTTAAGGACTTCAATCTCAAGTCCTTCCTCGAACGTTAACTCCACCTTACAGTGTTCCTTGAGAGATTCGATACTCGGGGATTACTCCTCGTTTTATATTACTTGAACGATCGGTACACTGCCGTTTCGTGCCGCAGTCGAGCTACCGCCTATAGCGGTGTGCGAGATTTGCGCCATCAAGTTTTTGGCGCCGTTGCCGGGGAACACAGTCGTGTGAGTTTTCTGGAGAGGGAGAACCTGAGAGAGAAGCCCTTCCATTTGTAAATTGCATTTCTTTGTTTTATTTCTTTTTATTCCATTTTCCTGTTTAATTAGGTTGCTGTAGTAATTTTTGTTTGGTGTAGTATTTGGCACAATGGCATTTTTATTTTTGAATCGCTTTATCTTCACATTATGTGGGCACATCTCAATATCCGTTGTCGTTGGTGTGGAGCTACCTCCCACTCTAGTGATGAATGCCCTACGGAGAATAGTAGGCATAATTCTTATAGCCCAGCATATGGAGCACCGACTTCGTCTGGTACTCCATATGGTGCGCGTAAGTCTTATGGCTACTCTGCTGAGCCTTTACCGTCATACTTCTTTTCGGCTTCAGCACCCGCTGTGCCAAAGAAGCCTGCTAGGCTGTGCCAGTTTTGTCGGAGTACAGATCATGTCCTGAAGGACTGTGCCGAGTATCTTCGCCAATTGGACGAGGATGACGAACCGGACATCCGGATCGTCCCAACCCCTAACTCTGGCGGCACACCTTCAACGTTCGGTTATGTGTCGTTGTCACCTTCGCATCTTGAAGGGTATGGCATGGACATGGTCACCGGATGTGCGGCTGATCTATGCACCGACACTGCTGAGCCTATTCTCCACGTGCATCCACCACTTCTAGTGGATTCGATTCTTCCCCCTATTGTGCATACTATTCTCGTTGCCGACGACATTGTTGATGATGTGTCGCAGGATGAGGTGGGTGATCTGAGTGTTGCGCCTATTCCTATGGAGGAGGACAACCTTCTAGGTGAAGAGGAGTCTTCCTCAGCACCGGTGGAGGAATTCCAAGTCCTAAGCCTGGCCACCATGGATCCCGCCGAATCTTGTAGCATTGATGACAATGCTAACATTACTTTACTTCCCCAACCTGATGGGAGTGAGACCGGGACCACTCCCCCGATTGATTTTTATTTAAGTCATTCCTCTTCTTTATTTCTTGATCCCCCTTCTTTATCTGAGCCTGTGCAGGTTGAGTCTTCACAGGTACATCAGGAGGACTTGGAGCATGATGCTCAAGTCAATGATGAGAGCATCCTCTCATGTGAGGAGGTTGATCCCCCCCTCCATAGAGGAAGCTCCACTCATTGCCTTTGCCTCCTGCTGCCCCCCTGTTGACAATACCTTGCTAGGCAAGGAGGTGTTTTGTGAGATGAGTGAGGACCAGGCCTCCTCCTCTTCTTACTTTCTTTTCCCTCTACCTGTGATGGGCAGGTTTTATTTATATTCGGGTAGAGGCGTGACTGTTCTTTCTCCGTATCGGTACCTGTTACCGACACACGTATTAGAACAGTTACCTGTTCATTTCCTCTTTCATAGACCCATTAGCTAGAACTGCTTTAAATTTGAATAAGTCGTGCTGGGATGACAATAACCCCAGTAGTTATCTTAATTTTTCCTGCATTTTCATTTCTTTTCTAATTTTATTTAGTTAATTGCACTTTATTGTAGTTTTCTATTTTCTTTTGTTTTTGCGGAGCTGACCCCTGCAGGTATCCTTCTTCTGGATGGCGGATGCTGCAACTTAGTCTGGGTTTAAACGCCAATCTTCTGGTGTGCTCATTTCTGAGCACTGGGTACTCTCTTTCCCTAGCCCTTCCTGATTTTCATGTCATATATTCTGTGGATTGTTTAGTTTACGTCTGGGGGAGAGTAGTTTTGTTTACCCGCTCACGTGCACTATTGCACTGCATGCTAGAAGATTTCATTTAAATTGTTGTTCATTTTCATTGCACACCACAGCACCCACACGAGCGCGCGCTTAGCTGTTAGCATGTCGCGAGTTGAATTTGTCTTTTTATGTGATTTGGAAAATCATTGTGCTGGCTTAGGATTATGAGGCGGAGTAAAATGTTGACTCTTGTAGTGTTCCTAGTCGAGTGCTCATGTCTCGTAGGAATTCGTGTAGATTCAATTTCTTTTTATGCTTTTAGCTTATATTTTTCTATTAGCGTAAATATTGTTTACCCTACTCGAAAATTGATGAATCCGGTGTGAATCAAATGGTAGCATAGGAATGTGTGTAGACGTTCGTTAGTCTCGTATTGCCCGAGTCGGGAGGAAGGAGTATCTTTCTCGGTGGCTAGAACTTGCCCCAAGCGACTCTTGAAGCATGGGTATACGGTTAGTCAATTGTGTGAATGTGATATAGGCCATCATTTTGGCCCGGTTGAGCCCTTGTGCCTATCCCTACCGCTATATCCTCGCTAGCCCAGTTGTGCCTACCCGTTCTTTGATTCAGCCCCACTTTTATTTCACCAAAGCCCAAAAGCCAATCCTAGTCGCACACCCAAATCTGAGTTTTAGCTGTTTATTATTTTCTTGAGTTGGGTTGTTGATGTGGTAATATGTTTGTGAAAATGTGGATGTGTCCTTTTGTTATTTGCTGAAAATGATAAGAAAAGAAAAAAAAATGAGAAAAAGAAAAGAAGTTAAAAAGAAAGGAAAGAGAAAGAGTGTTTAATTGAAAATCTTTATGTATAGATTTGTGTTTGGGAGTAGGCGGTGCACGCACCCGTGCTGTTAAGTTCAAGTCTGGGGGTGTTGTGTACCCGCGTGTTTGTGTGGTGAACGAGAATATTTCCTGCATTAGCTCATTTGGGTTTAGTGCTTGAGCCGTCGTTTTTATCTTTGTTTTTTCCTCACCTAAACCCAAGCCCCATTTAAAAACCTAAAGTCCTATTGATTCACGCATTTGAGTCAAACCAGTGCCGTGGAGAGAGTGCGAATGGGCAAGCTTATGGTCACCGACATTGATGGATTTCAATGGAGTTGTCTCGAGCCCCGATCTTTGGCAATGCTCGCCTCAGCGTTCAGTTTACTTTCTTCCTATGTACAACCTTATGATTCACCGTGATTCACTTTTTGAGTAAACGTAATATTTAAATACGCTCCTAGAAAATTATAAACTAATATGTATAATTAGAAATTTTGCCTACTGTCTTTTTACGCACATGAGCATGCGACTTCGCATGGTACTCCGCTTGATAATTTCTCTGCCAGCTTATGTTTTTCCTATCCGCGAGAGATGGTTTGCTCGGGACGCGCAAACAGTTAAGTCTGGGGGTGTGATGAGTCCTGATCATATACACTTTTATGGACTCATCTGGGCCATTTATTTAGTCATTTCACCGCACTTTAGCCCTGTTATAGTTCATATTGATCAGTCTATGCTAGGTGCACTTCTAGGCCCATTTTGGTGTTATTACGTATCCTTCTTTGTTATTAGTTTTCTTGCGATGTTAAGTCCCACTTTCAGTGGCTAGACTGGTGTCGTACGCTGGAACAGGTGTCGTGCAGGTGTTTCCGGTGCAATTCTGCACAGGAACACTGCGCACGATCACCGGTTCTATTGCGCACGACCACTGGTCGTGCGCTACTGATCGTGTGCGCTTAACCCTTTTTATGAGTTCTGTTTGGTGCAGTGCGCACGACCATCTATGACAGTGCGCACGACCACCGGTCGTGCGCCACTGTTCGTGCTCACTTATCATTAATTTTCTAAGTTCTGTTTCATCTAATGCGCACGACCACCGACGATAGTGCGCACGACCACCGGTCGTGCGCCACTGGTCGTGCGAACATTGTATTTTATAATTTCTGTCTTTGCAGGTTCCGTCCAGGCAGAGCGCACGATCACCGAATTCTAGTGCGCACGACCACTGGTCGTGCGCCAACGACCGTGCGCACTGTTTATTCCAGCGCCTATAAAATGACCTGCTCGTGAATTAGGTCGGGGATCCCGAATTTCATCCGCCATTTTCTTCCGCAGTCCGCCGTACCGCCCCCTTTCCGCTGGTTCTTCGCCCCCTAGGCCTCCTCCATCATCCAAGGGCTTCAAGGAGGAGATTCTACACTCATCTTCATCGCCATGCAAGGTGTTCTTCGCATTAGACGTGGTCGGATGGTAAATCGCTGGAGAAGACGGGTCCATTGGGAGGTTTGACAGCCCTCCTCTACCCCGGACGCAGTTGGGACCGAGCTAGGACGTGGATTGACAACCCAACGATTCCTACCGTGAATCTACAACGAGACTCCGGATTCGGTCGTATCTCTTGCCTTTTTCCCTTACTTGTGTTGATGTAATGTTTGTGATCTCTATATTTAGATGATGAATGCTATGAACTTTGTGTATTATTGTCTATTTCATGTTTATGGAATTATTTAGTTCATATGTGTTAATGAGGTGCGCCGCCATCCATTTTCCACTCCACCACCGTGTCCGGTGCCGCACTAGCAATTGTTAGTGGCGTGCTTGTCGACGAGGTGCTTGCGACCCTCATTCCGTTAGCCTACTCGCTCATCCGCCTATCGAAGCGTGGCATAGCGGCCCGTGTATTCCATCTCGCCTAACGAAGCAGCGCGCTCAAGGCCTGCATAGTTCGATCCGCATGCCTACTCGTCCATCCGCCCTTACGAAGTAGCGCGCTCAAGGCCTACGTAGTTTCCATCCCACCAAGCGAAGCATTGCATAGCGGCATTGCATAGGAGTAGGTGATAGCTTTTATTTTATTTTCCAAAAGCCAACCCAACTCCCCCGCATTCCATTCGATTTAAGGACTTCAATCTCAAGTCCTTCCTCGAACGTTAACTCCACCTTACTGTGTTCCTTGAGAGATTCGATTCTCGGGGATTACTCCTCGTTTTATATTACTTGAACGATCGGTACACTACCGTTTCGTGCCGCAGTCGAGCTACCGCCTATAGCGGTGTGCGAGATTTGCGCCATCAACCCTGATCCGCCAGCCTTCTCGTCCACCCGCTCACCGAAGCACGGCATCGCGGCCTGCATCCCATCCCGACAAGCGAAGCGGAGCTTTAGGCCCGCATTTTCTTTCTCCGTTGATAGCATAGGAAAACCACTTTCAAAACCCCCCTTTTTATTAAGTGTTTTAGAATCTTTAAAAGAGTTTAACTAGTAGATAAATCATATTACCTAACTTGCAGTCCTTTGAGAACGATATTTGGGGAGTTTCTCCCTAGTTTTATTACTTGACAACGACCGTTGCACTGCCGTCGTACCGCATTTCGCGCTTGCTAATTAGCAGTGCTGAAATCGCGCGTCAGTCACCATAACCTTCCGAGCCACCGGCTCGCCGGACTAACCCTTCCGTACCTACAACTACTAAGTCTACCGCTTGCAAGACCAAACCAACTAACTACCCGTAACAATGGGATGTGAGTGAATGTATTATTAAGTTAGTCTTGCATAACAAATTATTCCTACGGTTTGGGGTTAATCTTGGACTTCCCGAGGTCTACCCTGTGAGGGGCTCGTAGCGGTACTAGGAGGTACGATGGGATGACTCGCCAAACCTCCCTTTATCAAGTCAGTGAATATTATTGATAACTTCCATTAAGCATACCCCTCTTACCATTTCACTTGAACTACCCCTAAGTGTTTTATGACTCTCCAAGGGAAAGGCGATCTATCATCAATCCCGAGCACAAACTTACCCTTAACTACCAGGCACACTCAACACATAGACTCCTATTGGTGACCACACATCTCTTCAAACAGACTAGGTACCTTAACTACCACTCATTCCTACCAAATGGTTTACAGGTTATCTTAACTCTAAAGTTTTATTATACGCAGACCAAATGAGCTTTATGAGGGGCATGAGAGGAGGCACTCCAAATAATCATCAAAATGACCTAAGATTATTATTGTCGGTGTGTTATGACATTATAACACCATCTCCAGAAATTCATAATTTTCCTACTTTATTTGGTATTTATTATAATTTCTCCAAAATTAGGGAACCTATGATTTTGAACACCAAGTATAGTTTTCTAACAAGCTATGACCATGATAAAATTTGTGAAACTATATGTCATCAAAATTTATGCTACATTTGAATTTCATAATTTTCCAAAAAGGTTTTGACCTCCAAATAAAATATTGACTAATTTATCAAAATCAAGGTTTAACAGAGGAAGTACCAAAAATACTCATTCAAAAATTACAGGAAAATTAACAAGTGTCTATAGTAATCAGAAAAGTTTACTGCTTGAGTTTCATAATTTTCTAGAGTCATTTGTCCATATAAATCCTTTATTTGATTAAAAAGAGCCTAGGACACCTTTGTGAAGAGAATCATTTATAAGTTCTTCCAAAAATTATATTAAAATTAACAGGTCATATACTTGCCCTAAAAAGTCCTCTACCAAGTTTCATGATTTTCCAGAGGGTATTAAATCCATAATTAATTTTCATATAACTAGGGCAAATATTGGGGGTTGTGAATGAAGCACTATTTATATCACTTCAAAATTCATAGCAAAATTATCCGAGAATAATATCATCAATATAAACCCACTGACAAAGTTTCGTAATCATCATAGCATGTATGGACATGTAATTTCATTTTGAAAGAAGGTGAACTAACTAAATAGTAAGCAATTCAGTGGGGACTAAAGTTAATAAAAATTCTAGCAAAATTCTCCAAGGCTTATTTCCATCCCATGAAACTACCTACCAAGTTTCAAGCCTATCCAAGGAAACATGGTTTCATGCCCTTGAATAAGTTCAATTTGCAATGTAGGGATTGAACTAGGGTTCTAGGGCTCACCCACACCAAATCACCCAAAATCCTTTATGGGGGTGTTTTATGTGACATTAAATTAGTGGCCAAGATTTCATTACCTTTGGATGATGATTAACCACTTAAACCCAACATGTGCACTTTTGACCTAATAACCCATAGTTTAACCAATCTTGGGTTAATTAATTACCAAAACAAATCAATCCCAAATGGGATGAAATTTTTACCAGAGTCATGGCATGACCCTAAGGACATCCATCCAAATTTTGGTAGGGTTTGGATGTCATCAGACCATATAATTAATTATTACATGAATTATTAAATGATTGAAAAAACTTTAGACAATGATCTTCCAAAAATTCCCATTTCTGGATATGTTGAGGGTGGGGGTATAAGTGGGCTATGTTCCAAATTTCAGGGTATTTGGATGGATGGATTGATGTGGGCACTCAAATCTATCTCTGGTCAACCCTATGTATAGGTTGCACCATTTTGAGTGTTGTGGTCAGACCAATGATCCAAATGATGTGAATCCAATTTTAGATTAAACTATACCTCCGGGGGTACAAGTTTGGTATTGAACACTTTTCCAGTAGAGGGCTGTAAGTATTTCTAATTAATATTCCTATCTACTGCAATAAACTATGACAAAATGCAATAATATTAATTCCATTAATATAATCAGCCCGCACGAATCTTGGCGCAAAATGGATGGAATCCATCCATCTTCTTCCTCTGGCCAACGACTAGGATAGCCCCGACCTGGGACACCTTCTCCTTCGATTTCTCGGCCACCCTCGCCTCTCCTCGGCCGGCAACTGCCACCACCACCTCCGTCGAGGTGGTGGACGACGATTGGATGTCTTTTGCTGGCCGGTGGTGGCCGGATTGGGGATTTCTGGGAGAGGATGGAAGCTCAAAATCGAGCCCCTTGGGATGCTTGATTCGAGCATGATTTGACTCGAATCAAGCCCCAAATTGATGTAGATCTAGCATTGACGAGGAGAAGGGGATCGAACCTTTGATTGGGCATTAGCCCTGGTGTTTCTTGAGTTGGCCATGGGAGGGGGATTGCGCCTTGGAGCCATGCCGATTCTTTACTCATAGGGCTCGAATTATTCAGGGGAGTGGGGGGTTTTCCTCCTTGGCATGCACTGAGGGTGTTAAAGAGGGCAATTGAGGCAAAGGGGGAGGTTTCTCAAAATGCCATTAATGGCCATTAAGGGGAGGTTTCGGTTTGGCTTGGGGGAGATGAACAGGGCCTCAATATGGTCGGAGGAGGGCTAAAAACTCCTCCTCCCCCATGAGGAGATGAATGGGGCCATTAATGGGGGAGATTGAAGGTTTCTTCTTCATCCCCATTAATTTCCCCTTTCTCTCTCTCTCTTCCAATTTGGGGGTTTCTCTCTCCTGGTCAAATTTACTGAAATTGAATGTTAATTTCAGTAACTCCCAACCCCATTAGCTAGTGGACCACCTTAAATGGGTCTAGCCCAAGTGGATTGGGCTTGATTAGTTCAAAATAGATTATTTTGGCCTAAATTTAAGGTGGAGTTGACTTTGATCAATTTGACCATTTGGGTTTACTCCAATGGGTCGCTAGTGACCCATTGGTCTAGCCTAAGGGTTAGGGAGGTCTAGGTAGGGTCAATTTGGCAAGGTGGAGGCCAATTGGACCTCCATAGATCACTTTGACCAAAACATGGCTAGAGTTGACTTAGGTCAAATTGGCCAAATTGGTGGCCCGATGATGGGGATTTTTGGTCCAATGGGTCCCTAATATCATTATGATGGTAGGGGCAAGGCCAATTTGGCATGGTGGAGGCCAATTGACCCTAATTAGGCTACTTTGACCAATTTAGGGTAAGGGTGGACTTTGGTCAACTTGGCCTCTTTGGTTGACCCCTAATGGGTCCTTGGTGCTCTAAGGGACCCCTTAATGGTCTAGGGATGTCTTTGTGGGATCAAAGGGTCAAGGTGAGGCCCTAAAGTTCAACCCTAGGCTTGATAACTGGAAATTGCTATTTGCAGACCACTGTGGTTTCCTTCTCCTTGCCTAAGCTCTTATGATCTTTTGTGCTTCCTAGGGTTTTGTCATGACCATGTCATGACAAAACTATCTTAGGGGTCTAGTTGTTTGAGGGATGTTACAATTTGTTGGGTTAATTCTATTAACTATAAGACTCCACAAGTTAACAATGCAAGAATGACCCCTCGCAATGCTAACATACTTAGTGGTGTTTGTCTAACAAGGAACCAAGGACACAAATCTGTTTGGGTTCCTAAGGGTATTTAATCTGTGAATGCAGGGATGTCCAAAGGCCAACAGAAATCCTATCTGGTATTTGGACAGTGGATGTTCCAACCATATGACCAGAACAAAAAGCCTACTAAAAGATTATACCTCAGTCAAAGAAGGCCCAAAAGTTATTTTTGGCGGATCCGATAGAGGAATCACTAAAGGCTACAATATGATTACTAATGGTATTGTTTCATTCATAGACGTGGCTTATGTCAAAGGATTGTAACATAATCTCATTAGCATAAGTCAAGTATGTGACAAAGGTTTTATGGTAGAGTTCTACAAGGACATGTGCCTGATAATGTCGTCCGATAAGTCAAAAACTATTTTAACAGGCACTCGGAGTAGAAATATATTTTGTCTTGATTTTCTATGTTTAGAATCTTCTACACCAGTGTGCTTTTTGGCAAAAGATAGTGCATCTATTTATGATCAATGACACAAGAGATTAGCACATATTAATTTCAAAACGATAAATATGTTATTTTCTCACAACTTAGTGCGTGATGCTCCCGATATTAAATGCGTTAAAGAGTGGTTGTGTCATGCATGCCAGATGGGTAAGCAGGCAATGGACACCTTTAAAAGCATTACTACTAAAGATTCTTCCAAATGTTTATATCTGCTTCATATGGACTTATTCAGTTCCATGGCTTTTCGTAGTTTTGGAGGTAAACCTTACACCTTGGTTACTAATGATGATTACTCACATTTTGCATGGATATTCTTTCCAAAACACAAGTCAGAGGCCTTTGATTCTTTCACTACCTTTGTCAGGCAAATACAGAATGAATTGAACTGCTTTGTGGTCAAAATCAGAAGTGACCATAGAACAGAATTTGAATCTGGTAACATGATAGAGTTTTGTGCAAGCTAAGGCATCTTTCATGAGTTTTCCTCTCCTCGCACTCCACAGCAAAATGGAGTCGCTGAGAGAAACAATAGAACACTCATTGAAGCATGAAAAACAATGTTGAATGACTCTTCATTACCAGAGTGCCTCTGGGCTGAAGCAGTCAATACTGCATGTCACGTGCAAAACAGAGCCTTAATCAACAAACACCATCGTAAGACACCTTATGAACTTCTGAATTGCAGGAAACCGACTGTGTCCAATTTTAGGATCTTTGGAAGCAAATTCTTTGTACTTAATAATGGGAAGTATTACAAAACAAAGTTTAGTGAAAAGTATTTTGAAGATATTTTCGTAGGATATAGTAGCCATAGTAAGACAAATATGATTTTTAATAAGAAAACTTTGTTTGTAGAGGAATTAATTAATGTTATGTTTGATGAGACGAGCATGCTCAATTGCAGCCCATCTAGTATCATTATTGAAGATGCAGGTGCTCAGCTAAAAGAGTTGAGATTAGAAGAAGGAGTCAAAGAAGACGTTCCAAGCTCCATCAACATCAACTCTCCAAACTTGATGTAAGAAGAAGAAGATCATCAAGATAAAGAATGTGCACCAGAAGTAGAAGAAACTTCTAGTGGGACTTTAAGGAATATCATGATTAGACACTCAAGAGATCACCCCGTTGATCTGATAATTAGAGATCCTAGTGAAGGAATCAGAATAAGAAGAGGTACAACTAACAAAGTATTGCACTTAAGTTTTCTTTCGCTGATTGAGCCAAAGAAATTTGAAGAGGCAAACCACGATGCTTCATGGATCATTGCTATGGAAGAAGAGCTCAATCAATTTAAAAGGTGCACAGTTTGGAAGCTGGTACCAAGGCCCAAAGGTCAGAATGTGATAGGGATGAAATGGGTCTTCAGAAACAAGCTGGACGAGAATGGAGTTATCATAAAGAACAAAGTTAGGCTTGTTGCTCAAGGTTACTTGCAAGAAAAGGGAATAAATTTTGATCAAACCTACGCTCCAGTGGCAGACTCGAAGTGATCAGGTTCTTCCAAGCATATGCTGCTCACAAAGGGTTTAAAGTCTATCAAATGGATGTGAAGTTAGCGTTCCTTAATGGTAATTTAAAGGAAGAAATATACGTCGAACAACGCCCAGGTTTTGTTGATTCATCTTTCCCTGAGTACATTTACTTTTTACGCAAAGCTTTATATGGTCTGAATCAGGCTCCCCGAGCCTAGTATGAGGCACTCTCTAGCTTTCTTCTTGAGAACAAGTTCACAAGGGGAAAGATAGATAAGATATTATTTCTTAAGGAAGTAAAAAGCAAGATTCTGCTGGTGTAAATCTATGTCGATGACATTATCTTTGGATCTACAGATGATCATCTATGCAAAAAGTTCTCTTACTTGATGCAAGGGAAATTTGAAATGAGAAGTATGAGTGAGCTGAAGTATTTCTTAGGACTTTAGGTGAAACAATCTGAAGATGGAATTTTCATCTCACAGACAAAGATCGCCAAGGAGTTAATTAAGAAATTCGGAATGGAGAATGAAACCTCTATGAGGACTCCAAAGGGTTAAACTATGACTCTGGATAAGGATGAGAAATGGAAACCTTTTGATGAACTAAGTACAGAAGCATAATTGGATCCTTGCTCTACCTTACTGCTAGTAGACTAGACATAATGTTTTCAACATGTGTATGTCTTGGGTTTTTCTAGAACCATACATCACATGTAGGCGCAGCGGAAATAAAGAGAAACAACCCAAAAAGATTCGGATCAGGCCATGAACATTGATTCAAGAAGTTAATAAAATTGCTAGGTATGAAATTACCTTTGCGGGATTGGATCAAATCCAACCTAGATGCTCCAAGAAGAAAATTCCTGTCGGCGGCAAAGAGAGTTCTCACGTAGAATAATGTCTACGTCTCTACAACAGTCCACACGAGCCGGGAGAAGAAGACTGCACCTTGCGCTTCCACGGATTGCTAGATCCGCTTCAGGAAGAACAACACCGGCGACAATCGTCCGAGAGGAGGTCGGCGGAGGCGAACGGGCGACGGAACTCTTCCGTCGGCTAGGGCGAGAGGCGGAACTCTTCCGTCGGATGGATTCCTTCGTGTGTTCTAAGAACCCTAAAAGAAGATCTATTTATACCCAAAGCATAAACAGGCTTCTAGAAGAATCGCTATCCGCAGACCACACAGCAGAATTGGGGTTTCTGTTACAATTCGTCGGGATTCCACGGAACAGCATTCATCGAGTTTTCACGGGACAATTCGACGAATTCCGATGAATCACATCAGACGGCAACATTTGCCGAGTTAATGATCTCTGTAACAATTCGTCGAGTTTCCACGGAACAATCCGACGAATCCGACGAATCATATCAGACGGCAACATTTGCCGAGTTAAGGGTCTCTGTGATAATTCGTCGAGTTTCCACGGAACGATCCGACGAATTCCGACGAATCCGGCGAATCATATCCGACGAATTCCGACAGCAACATTTGCTTTACGTCCCCGATTCTATATGGTGATTGGTAACCTTTACCAACACAGTCAATCTTCCAACTTCTCCACATGCTCTTATGTGCGACCCTGCGGGCTCATATCGCGTTGGCAGTGACATTACATGTTTGACCACTTCTAGATCACAATGGTAACTCCAACAGTATGTACTAGATTTCAAGTGAGCTTTAAGGAATCTCATTATGCTGTTGCAAAGATGATTTTGAGATACCTTAAAGGTGCACCGAATCTTGTCTTATGGTACCCAATAAGTACTGACTTTGAGCTAAATGGATTTTCAGATGCTGATTTTGCAAGAAGCATGGATGATAGGAAAAGCACTTCCGGCACTTGCTAATTATTTGGAAGGATGCTTATTTCTTAGAGCAGTAAGAAGCATTATTATGTGGCAATCTCAACTGCTGAATCAGAATACATCTCTGCAGGTAGTTGTTGTGCTCAACTCTGTGGATCAGGAATTAATTAGAAGATTATAACTTGAAGATGAAGGAGATTCCGATGTTTTGTGACTCATCCAGTAGCATAGCAATTGCACATAATCCAGTCTCTCACAACCGGACAAAGCACATAGAGATTCACTATCATTTCATCTGCGAGCCTGTGAAGAACAAGGACATTAATCTCAGCTATGTCTCGATGGATAAGCAAGTTGCATATAATTTCACTAAGCCACTTAATGAGGCCAAGTTTACCTTCTTCAAAATGGAACTTGGTATGCTCAACAAGGAATCATGAAAAGTTTAAGAAATCAGCCCAAGTACAGAAATTTAGACTTCTCAAGCACTTAAGGAAGTCAGTTGAAATTACTCGTGTCATATCGACGAATTCGTCAAGTCTTCTCAAGTTATTTCGACGAATCAGACAAGTCTTCTTAGTCATTTTAACGAATCAACTTAATTTGCAAACTCATTTCGATGAATTAGCCGAGTATTTCCATTTCTTTTCGATGAATTTCTATCACTCGGAAATCTTTTCCTAATTAATATATTGGATCCCATGAGTCATTTTTCCAATAAGGTACGCGCCTCTTTTTCATCAAAATTTTATACTATTAGCACACGGGCTTCACGACAAATCACACATTTCATCGAGACCTTACGGAAGTCTGTCGACGAACTATATCTTCCTCTTGATGATTCGTCTTCTCGACCTCAATGGTGCACAGAAGTTTTGGGAATTTGCAGTAGGAGGAGAGCTTGTTCGCACAGGTTTCGCAAGTACTTCTGACGAATTCAGGAATATAGTTCTCATGCTAGAAGTCTCCGACCTTTCCTTCCTCCTGGAGCATCAATGCTGAGTTATGGACAGAGAAGTTTTGGAGTTCTACAAAAATGCCTATCTTCATCATGAAGGTACTGTGATCTAGAGTAATGTCAGGAATACTGTGGTTCGATTGAAGCCTAGTCTTCTCAACAGATTTTTGCACCTACCCGTAATTGATGAAGAAGATGTTCTGGAAGATAGAGATTATATAGAGCCTTGTCCTTCTGTGACTTAGCCAGATGCACTACTTCAATTTGACGAAAGAGAATGAATGAAGAAGACAAATTATTGACTGATATCATTGGAAAGGTTATATTATGCAAGACTGGGTCTCATGATTATGTTTCAAATGACATGTTCAAGCTCTTAAAAATTGTCATCTGCAGAAAGAGAATTAATTGGGGACTATTTTTGTTTGACAGAGATTAATTAAGCAAGTTTAATGACACCTTATGTTGGGAGAATTCTCACATTGTATTTAAATCAGCTTGACAGGAATCAGTTTGATATGTCCTCTGGCATGCCCATACATCATCTCAAGAAGATAGACTCTTCAATATTCAGTAGGTGGGAGAGGAGAATCCAAAGGCAAGGTGCTAGGAGGGATGATGAATATGAGGAAGAAACTAAAAAGTAGGCAAGAATTTAGTCTTCTCCCCATGATACTCCCAGAAATTCTGATGCAGTTGTTGAGGGGGAGAATTTTCATGTGCAAGTGTTTGAAACTCAGCAAAACCCTTCTGGAGTTCAGCCCCAAGTACCACCTGTTATCTACACTCTAGTGCCCGAAGATCAGGAAGTTGTTCCCGATGAGAATGAAATGGCAAATGAAGTCCCGAGTGCTCATGTTTCTGGTGAGAAAGGATCCACATCTGCTGGAGTCCTAGTGATTGAGAAGGTTCATGTAGAGAAAGAAGATGATGCAGAGGCTGGGGGGGAGAAATCAGTTCACTCTCCCCAAGAGGACCTTCTTATTGACTTGGCCTCTAAGGATGTAAGAGAAGATGAAGTAATGTCCTCTGAGGATGTCATAGAGACTTTGTCTAACCCTAGATCACAAAATGTTTCTATTCCTCCTTCTGAAAGTTCTCTGTTAAAGTCTATAGAAGCTATGCTCATCATGCAGAAAGAGCACTTTGACTTCTCAATGAAGCAAGTTTTGACAAAGTCAAGGAAGTAGAGACTGATTTGAATAATGATTTAGCTGAAATGAAACATACCATGAGTAACTTCAAAGTATAGATGGATGAGTGGTTGAATCAAGGTGGCAAAGTAGTGAATCTTACCATGCAGGGTATTCATCATGTCTATGACAGGGTAGCCCATCTTACAACTGAAAATGATTCAATGATGCACTCACATGATTCAAGCATGCATAATTTTGATGATCAAATTGCTAGGTATGGAGATGATATTTTCTTTTCCGTAACTGAAGAAGTCAGAATGGGGGAGATAAAGTTGCAGGACAAAATGGAAGAGCTAAGTCATGAGATGAAAAGCAGAATACATGAGACAAATATATTCAATTATCAGAATTTTAAGTGGCTTCATGAAGTGCTGACAGGGACAGTGCCAGATCCACCTGTTGAGGGCACATGCAACATCATCTTTTTGAAGCAGGATATTATGCTCCTCTAGAGCAATATTCTCAAGTTTGGCCTGATCCTGCAGAGGAAGAATTTCTTGGAGAATCCTCAAGACCTTTTGTGAAATGAAGGAAATATGGGGAAGGTCCCTCAGCTAACAAATCAGATCATAGTCAGAGCAAAACTGAAGTTTGGAGTCCAATCTCCAAAGACATTCTTTTGGTTACTTTCATTATAGTGGACATTAGAAATGAGAACCACAACAATTATTACAGCTGAGATTAATGGGAGAATCATGAATTATCAAATGTGAGCAGAAGGATTCATTTCAGGAACAATGGAAGCTCAGATAATGCACCTCCTCCTCCTCTCAAATATTACCCCAAGCCCTATGCATACTTTGACAGGCAATTAGAGAAGAGCAAAAGGCAGAAATCTAAGATGTCTCAGTGAAATGTTGTGTGAATTATGAAAGCCCCTTACGAACATTTATATAGATATTAATGTTTTGATGATATATTCTAAATTTTAAATTCACTCTGTCATTTTCTGTGTCTGTGATTATTATTACTCTCTGTGCAATTCAACTTAGTACATAGGGTTCTGACTTCTTCAAATAGTGGAAGATTGTTGGGTATTGTATACACAATAACCTTGATTTGAAGAAGTCCCCCTTGAACTAAGGTGAATTGATTTTGTATATGATACTGTATTTCAGTTATGTTGGTGCAAGACTTTTACTTGCTAAGTACAAACCAATGTCAGATTACAATGGGTCATAAAATACAGGACTATGCAATGTAATTCTTTATTGTGTAGGACATAGTTTTGATCCATGTGTAATCTCTCAATTTGGGTGTACTTCATTTCCAAGTACAACGGGAAAAATCGTGAAGTAGTTATTTACTGGATTCTGGTTTGACAAAAAGATTTCAAATTCATCGAATACTCACATGAAGACTCGTTTCATTCGTCGAGATCTCACGTGAGCACTCGATCAATTCATCGAGTTTACTCGAGAGTATTCTGAAAGTTTAATATCTTGATTCCAGTTTGGCCAAGTAAAATTCGTTGAGTGATCTAGTGATTTCTTGTGAATACTCGATGAATTCTTCGAGTAATCTCGAGAAGTCTCGTGATCACTGAAGTGAAGTTATATTAAGCTTTAAATTTAAGCCAAGTATAATCCGTTGAGTGGTTAAGAGTATTTCGTCGAGTAATCCGGAGATGCCACGTGAACACTGATGAGTCCCAATTATATACACATATATGGACTCATCTGGGCCGTTTTTCTACTCATTCCATTGCACTTTAGCCTTGTTTTAGCTCATATTTGTCATTCTATGCTAGGTGCACTTCTTGGCCTAATTTGGTGTGTTTTTATGTTTATTCTCCTTTGTTAGCCTTATCGTATTGTTGAGTGCCACTTTCAGTGGCCTGATTAGCATTTCTGTAGGAACAGGAGTCGTGCAGGTGTTCCCGGTACAATTCTGTACAGGAACACTGAGCACGATCATTGGTTCTATTGCGCACGACCACTGGTCGTGCACCGCTGATCGTGCACACTTAACCCCATTTTATGAGTTCTGTCTCGACCGAACGCACGATCATTTACGATAGTGTGCACGACCACTGGTCGTGCGCCACTGGTCGTGCAAACATTTTATTTTATAAATTTCTTACATTGCAGGCTCCGACCAGGCAGGCGCACGATCACAGAACTCCAGCGCGCACGACCACTGGTCGTGCGCCAATGACCGTGCGCACTGTTTATTCCAACGCCTATAAATATTCCTGCTCGCGAATTAGGTCGGATCCTCCGCATTTCTTCCGCCCGAGTCCGCCGTTTCCTGCTCCAGAGCGCCCGATTTCGCCCCTCCATCGCCGCCCACCATCTGGAGGGGCTCCGGGCTTGTTCTTCACGCCAATCTTGAGTCGGAGCTTCCTCTCGGGCTCCTCCTTCATCCTAGAGCTTCAAGGAAGGTTTAGCCGCCATCGCCATCAAGCAAGAGGAAGTTTGCAACCTCTACCGGATCGTGACACGAAGAAGACGGGCTCATTGGAGAGTAGTGACAGCTCTCTCTACCCCGGACGTAGTTGCGGACCGAGCTTGGACGCGGATTGACAACCCGGCGATTCCAACCGTGAATCTACAATGAGACTTCGGATTCGGTCGATTTCTTGCCTTGTTCTTCTCTTATTGATGTACATGTAGTTAGAGCTAACATTATGATGAAGTAGCACTTAATTTTATTTGCATTTCTATACATTTCATGTCTATGTGAAATACTTTACTATTTGAGTTGCTTGAGGTGCGCCCCATTCCATCCTCCATCCCGCTGTCACGTTCGTGTGCCGCACTAGCAATTGCTAGTGGCGTGCTTGTCGACGAGGTGCTTGCGACCCTCATCTGTATGCCTACTCGTCCATCCGCCTAGCGAAGCATGGCATAGAGGCCCGTGTAATCCATTCCGACTCCGCCGGTGCGAACCATTCCATCCGCTTGCCTACTCTTCCATCCGCCTAGCGAAGCATGGCATAGCGGCCCATGTAATCCATTCGCCCTACGAAGCAGTGCGCTCAAGGCCTGCACAGTTCGACTCCGCTTGCCTACTCGTCCATCCGCCCTTGCGACGCAGCGCGCTCAAGGCCTGCCTAGTCTCCATACCGCCAAGCGAAGCATTGCATAGCGGCATTGCATAGGAGTAGTTGTAGTTGATTTCTTTTATTTTCCAAAAGCCGAATCACCCCGTTTCCGCATTCCATCCGACCCTTAGGACTTCAATCTCAAGTCCTTCCTCGAAACCTAACTCCACCTTACTGTGTTCCTTGAGAGATCGATAATTGGGGATTCATTCCCATTTTATATTACTTGAACGATCGGTACACTGTCATTTCGTGCCGCAGTCTAGCTACCGCCTATAGCGGTGTGCTAAGATTTGCGCCATCAAGTTTTTGGCGCCGTTGCCGGGGAACACAGACGTGTGAGTTTTCTTGAGAGGGAGAGCTGAGAGAGAGAAGTTTCTTCCAGTGTGTATAGCCGCCTTATTATTTTTGTTTGCTTTTTACTTATTTACTGCTTGTTATTATTTTTCCCTCTTATTTTAAAGTTTTAGGCAAGTCTAATCCAAGAAGTTTTATTAGTTTGTGTAAATTTTTTTGCAAAGAATTTCAGTCTCGTTATATCTGCTTTAATTGTCAAATATGTCATCATGGGACATTTCTCCTAGCACTTACGACAAGATGGTCTATTATATAGACCAAATGAATGAGTTAAATGTTAGGCAGTGTAGGAACGTTGTTTGCTTGTTGTGTCGAGGAGAGGGTCATGAATTGAAGGACTGCCCTAGTCCTTTCAATCCTGACCGCCGCTTCTCCACTCATGACAACATTGTCCCTTTCACTCATTCTTTACCCATGGAGGCAATCGTGCCATCTGCCCCCGATCTTATTTCATGCATGGACTCCTCACTCCCTATGTATAGCTTCACTCCTAGTGATGATGATCACTCATCTGTTGGCCAACAAGGAGAGGAATGGGAGCTCTTAGATGCTCCTGAGTGGGATTTGGAAAGTATTCTTTCCATCGGGGAGGCATTAGCAGATCTTTTTGCGGAGGAACCTGATATTCTACTTTCTGATTCTGATGTTCCTCCAGTTTCTTTGCATGATTTTTCTACACACATTCTTTATGATCCTATCGAAGTGAAGGAGTGGGGTGATGCTTCTGACTCGGAGGATGCTCCAAAGTGGGATGAGGAGTTTGTTTTCCCCGAAGGGGAGAATGAATACTTTGAACACGATGGTGCACCTCGGTGGGATGAGGAGGATACTCTCTCTGATGAGGAGGTTTGCACTTCTTCATGGGACGAGGAGGTCCAAACCACCACTGAGGCCCTTGAGTTCTTGGGTTCCCCTCGCTATGATTCTTACGATGATGATAGGGATCTATCCTTGGATCTTGCCGGGAGTGAGACCGGGATCACTCCCCCGATTGATTTTTATTCATGTTCTTCTTCTTTTTTATCTCTTAATCCCCTTTCTCTATCTAAGCATGTGCAGGTTGAGTCTTCACAGGTACTTCAGGAGGACTTGGAGCATACTGCTCAAGTCAATGATGAGTGTATCCTCTCACGTGAGGAGGTTGCTCCCTCCTCCGTAGAGGAAGCCCCACTCATTGCCTTCTCCTCCTACTGCCTCCCTGGAGATGATACCTTGCTCGACAAGGATTTTTTTTGTGAGATGAGTGAGGACCAGGCCTCCTCCTTTTCTTACATTCTCTACCCTCTACCTGTGAGGAGAAGGTATCTATATTTAGGTAGAGGGGTGACTGCTCTGTCTCCGTATCGGTACCCGCTACCGATGCGCATATTAGAACAGTTACCTGTGCATTTTCTTTTTCATAGGCCTATAAGCTAGAACTGTATAAAATCCGAATAAGTCGTGCTGGGATGACAATAACCCCAGTAGTTATCTTACTTTTATTGCATTTTCATTTTCCTAGTTAGAGTAGTTCGTTAATTTATGTTCAGTTTTAGCATTTCTGCTTCCATTTGTTTTTGTGGAGCTCACCCCTGCAGGTACTTATTGCAAATTTTGAATGGCGGGTTTGCTTCAGATTTTCACGCGTCTTCTGATATGCTCACTTCTGAGCATTGGGTAATCTCTTTCCGTAGACTTCATTTTCAATTTTCATGGTTACATCATTTATGTTTATTGCTTAGATCTAGTCTGGGGGAGAGCCGCTATATGTTACCCACTGCACGTGCACATCTCATTTGCATACTAGAAGTATTTTAATTTCAGATATTTAGTTATGTTCAATTGCATTGCACACCACTACACCCACTCGAGCGTACACTTAGCTGTTGGCACGTCTTGAGCTGAACTAATTTCTTTTTGTGTGATTTGGAAAATCAAATGTGCTGGCTTAGGATTGTGAGTCAGAATAAAATGTTGACTTCTATAGTGCTCCTAGTCGAGTGCTCATGTCTCACCTAGAAATTCGTGTAGATTCAATTTCTTTTTATGCTTTTAGTTTATATTTTTTCGATTAGCGTAAATATTGTTTACTACACTCAAAAATTGGTGAGTCCGGTGTGAATCAAACGGTAGCATAGGGATGTGTGTAGACGTTCGTTAGCGATTCTTGAAGCATGGGTATACGGTTAGTCAATTGCGTGAATGTGATATAGGCCATCATTTTGGCCCGGTTGAGCCTTTGTGCCATTCCTATCATCATTTCCTCGCTAGCCCAGTTGTGCATACCCCATTCTTTTGGTTCAGCTCCACTATTGTTCACCAAAGCCTAAACTCCAATCCTAGTCGCACATCCAAAATGCAAGCATTTTGTTTAAATTTTAAATTGGTGGTGTTGATTGTGGAAGTACAATGTGAAAATGTGGATGTGCATCTTTGAAAATTTGCTGAAATTGCTAAAGAAAGAAAAAGAAAAGAAGAAAAAAATTTGAAAAGAAAAAGAAGAATGAAAAGTTTAATTGAAAAAATCTGTTTGAGATTTATATTTGGGAGTAGGCGGTGCACACACCCATGCGTCTAAGTCTAAGTCTGGGGGTGTGGTGCATCCGCGTGTTTTATGGCTACTTGGATAGTGTTATGCATTTGCTCGTGTGGGGTTTTTGTGTTCTAAGCCTTCATGTTTATATTTGTTTACCTCACCTAAACCCAAGCCTCATCTAAAACCTTGAGTCCTATTGATTCACGCATTTGAGTCAAACCAGTGCCGTGGAGAGAGTGCGAACGGGCAAGCTTATGGTCACCGACATTGATGGATTTCAATGGAGGTTGTCTCAAGCCCCGATCTTTGGCAATGCTCGCCTCAGCGTTCAGTTTACTTTCTTCCTATGTACGACCTTATGATTCACCGTGATTCACTTTTTGAGTAAATGTAATATATAAATACGCCCCTAGAAAAGTATAAACAAATATGTACAATTAGAAATTTTGTCTACTGTATTTCTACGCGCATGAGCATGCGACTTCGCATGATACTCCGCTTTACAATTTCTATGCCAGCTGTGTATTTTTCTCAGCCTCTTGAGGGATTTGTTTGCTCGGGACGCGCAAATAGGTAAGTCTGGGGGTGTGATGTGTCCCAATTATATACACATATATGGACTCATCTGGGCCGTTTTTCTACTCATTCCATTGCACTTTAGCCTTGTTTTAGCTCAAATTTGTCATTCTATGCTAGGTGCACTTCTTGGCCTAATTTGGTGTGTTTTATGTTTATTCTCCTTTGTTAGCCTTATCGTATTGTTGAGTGCCACATTCAGTGCCCTGATTAGCATTTTTGTAGGAACATGAGTCGTGCAGGTGTTCCCGGTACAATTCTGTACATGAACACTGTGCACGATCACTGGTTCTATTGCGCACGACCACTGGTCGTGCACCGCTGATCGTGCGCACTTAACCCCATTTAATGAGTTCTGTCTCGACCGAACGCACGATTATTTACGATAGTGCGCACAACCACTGGTCGTGCGCCACTGGTCGTGCGAACATTTTATTTTATAAATTTCTTACATTGCATGCTCCGACCAGGCAGGCGCACGATCACAGAACTCCAGCGCGCACGACCACTGGTCGTGCGCCAATGACCATGTGCACTGTTTATTCCGGTGCCTATAAATATTCCTGCTCACGAATTAGGTCGGATCCTCCGCATTTCTTCCGCCCGAGTCCGCCGTTTCCTGCTCCAGAGCGCCCGATTTCGCCCCTCCATCGCCGCCCACCATCTGGAGGTGCTCCGGGCTTGTTCTTCACGCCAATCTTGAGCCGGAGCTTCCTCTCGGCCTCCCCCTTCATCCTAGAGCTTCAAGGAAGGTTTAGCCGCCATCGCCATCAAGCAAGAGGAAGTTTGCAACCTCTACCGGATCGTGACATGAAGAAGACGGGCTCATTGGAGAGTAGTGACAGCTCTCTCTACCCTGGATGTAGTTGCAGACCGAGCTTGGATGCGGATTGACAACCCGGTGATTCCAATCGTGAATCTACAACGAGACTTCGGATTCGGTCGATTTCTTGCCTTGTTCTTCTCTTATTGATGTACATGTAGTTAGAGCTAATATTATGATGAAGTAGCACTTAATTTTATTTGCATTCCTATACATTTCATGTCTATGTGAAATACTTTACTATTTGAGTTGCTTGAGGTGCGCACCATTCCATCCTCCATCCCGTCGTCACGTTCATGTGCCGCACTAGCAATTACTAGTGGCGTGCTTGTCGACGAGGTGCTTGCGACCCTCATCAGTATGCTTACTCGTCCATCCGCCTAGCGAAGCGTGGCATAGCGGCCCATGTAATCCATTCTGACTTCGCCGGTGCGAACCATTCCATCCGCTTGCCTACTCTTCCATCCGCCTAGCAAAGCGTGGCATAGCGGCCCGTGTAATCCATTCGCCCTACGAAGCAGTGCGCTCAAGGCCTGCACAGTTCGACTCCGCTTGCCTACTCGTCCATCCGCCCTTGCGACGCAGCGCGCTCAAGGCCTGCCTAGTCTCCATCCCGCCAAGCGAAGCATTGCATAGCGGCATTGCATAGCGGCATTGCATAGGAGTAGTTGTAGTTGATTTCTTTTATTTTCCAAAAGCCAAATCACCCCGTTTCCGCATTCCATCCGACCCTTAGGACTTCAATCTCAAGTCCTTCCTCGAAACCTAACTACACCTTACTGTGTTCCTTGAAAGATCGATACTTGGGGATTCATTCCCATTTTATATTACTTGAACGATCGATACACTGCCGTTTCGTGCCGCAGTCTAGCTACCGCCTATAGCGGTGTGCTAAGATTTGCGCCATCAAAGACTCAACGAATTGACTTAACAACTTTTCCTTTTTGAATTGTTGACGGCTTTTCTTTAGGGAACCTGCCATGTACAGTACATGTGGAGCTCCATCCTGAAGTCTTGTCCTAGACATTAGAAGAGTAATCTCAATATATATATTTAAGGATTAATTTCTTTAAACCCTAATCATGATCAGAAATTCATATACGCAATTGTCTCTACCAGCTTTCTCTCATTCTCGCAAAAGAAGATCTCATCATCGACAAATTGATTTTGTGATTCCTCTCAAAGAAAAGTATCGACCAGATCTTTAATTTCAGATACTCCAAAGTTCAATAAGATCCAGCCGATTCTCAAGTTCAGATCAAGTTCTCTCAAGTTCAAGCATTCATCTCCTTCAACCTTGTTCAATTTCCTCTCTCAAGCAAGGAAGAAGAATCATTTTTCTTAGATCTGAAAGTGAATCTCTTTGAGATTTCAAAAAGATTGTTTTCAATCTATTGTTTGTAAAGAAACCCTTTTACATCTCTTGTACGAAGTTTAACTTCTGAATTTTGTAGATCCTAGTTTAGAGGATCGAGTGTAGGAGAGGTAGTTCTCCGAGTTTTTGTAGAAGACGTTGTCTCCGAGCTTGTAGGAGTAGAAGACTCCGAGGTGTAAGATTTGTTGAAATTTGAGTTTTGTGAAGTAGTGGAGTCTAGCCAAAAATGCTTGATAGGCGAGGCGGGAAAGTAGACGTACCCATTCTGGGGAACCACTATAAATCCTTGTGTACGTGCTGTGTATTTTCTCTGGTTCCGTGTACATATTTTCCAAAGTATTTTAATTCCGCTAAATGCAATAGAACTCACCTATTCACTACCCTCTAGGTGATTTAGGTAGTCAACTAGATACTTTCAAAGAGTCCAAGAAACCAAAATCAAGTTCACGGTATCCCAATCATCGAAGTCAAGCAAATCTTCTTTAGGCCGTTCCACCAATCCATTAATGAAATCGTGCTTATTTTTGTCTCTCAATGCGATTCGCATAGCACGAGCCCATTCATCATCGTTGTCTCCTTTCAATTGCACCTGGGTGATGACATTCCCTGGAATGCCTCATCCCTCTGCCGCTTTTTGTCATTGGATCATTGGCCATGAAACCTAGCTCTGATACCATGATAAAAAAACTCTTATCCTTGGTTTTTTTTTCTTTTGTTTATTTCATCCGAGAACTACAATTTATACACATATAAGGTGTCTTCAATCAAGACTTTCCTAAGTTATTTCTACTAATTTTGGAATATATAATAAATCAACACCTAATCTATCCCTGACTATTTATGGGAATATACAATAAGTAGCTACCTAATATACAAACATTCTTAATTTGGGAAGCTAATATTTGGGAAGGAAATATTCCCAAATATTTCTAAATATTTTCAATATAAGGTTTTATCAAAGTGTGTATTTTCTTTATATATGGGTTAAATTATATGCAAATAAATTAAAAAATAGTTCTCACTTAATTTTAAATATTCATGAATAAAGATAGAAACAACTATTTTCTTAAAATATAATTTGAATAATAAATATTTTTATTTGAATAATACAATATTATTATGATAATGTTTAATATAATGATTAAAATATTAATTTTTAGCATTATTTAATAGATCAATCTAATTCTTGTATAAATAAATTTAATAAATTTATCTAATATTATATAAGGTTGTTGGAATCGAGAACTCGATTCCGGGAGTTTGGACCCTAGAAAGGGTGTTGCTCGCCTTTACTTCTACTAAGCGAGAACCGACGACTGGGTACTCTGAACTTAGGATACTCACAAGACAACTAGATCCTCCAAACAAAACCCTAAGCCGCAGCGAGGAGGTCTCGCCACTAACTCGAAAGATCTAAAGATCTCCCCCTCCCAAACCAAGACTGGGCTCGACACCTTAGAAATCCGGAGAGCAGAAAGCAAGAAGCACTTTCTAGGATCCCAAAAAATTAGCCTCTTCTAAGGTGCATATGGTGGTCTATTTATAGGATTCTAAAAACGGCATATGGATATCGGCCTCTGCTTTTTTGGTTATTCCTAACCGCAGCTCAAAATGATCTATTGGTAACAAAAACCTGCTATTTAAAATTACAGGAGGCAGGACACAAAAATTAGAGGAGAGTGCTCCCCCTTAGGTGCACTCACAAGTGAGTCGAATGCTCTTATCGAGCTGGGCACTTGCACTCGTCCGTCTTTGCTGCTAGGGGCTGATCACTCTCTTCATGAAGTATGGTCCCTTCCTCCCTTCACAGGATCAGCGAGACCTTTATGAGTCAAGGGACTCACACATCAGTTCTAGCATCTAGGCGAGTGATGCATCTCACAGGGAGCTGCACTCTATCCGCTTAGGGGTCGACTCGCCAAATACAAGGTTGTACACAATCTCCGATCTTTGTGAGCTTGCCATAAGCTCGAAAAGACCGTCCAAAAAAGTCTTTGGCGAGTCTGCACTTGCTTCAAAGAGTCTTTTGGTGGCCCCCACCAATCAGGCTATAAATTGCCTGAGAGAGAACCAAAGCTTTTCAACAGAGTTTTCTCCTCTTCCCTTATTCCTTCCTGCTGGCAACCCTTCGCAAGATGCCATTCATGGCCTCACCTTCAAACCTTTCAGCTCTCCTTTCCGCCCAAAGAGAGAATCCCGTGGAGGCGCTGCTAAGCTGATGGAATTGATTAGGGAGCAATCCCCCCGCTCCAAAAGGCATGGTGGGCGATCAAGTACCAAAAAACAACGTCCCGAGCAGACCGAGGCCACCATTCCTTCGCCCGAGACTCGACTTCTATCCCCGCTCGGTGGGGACCAAGATGCCGCCCATCAGGTTTTTAGACGTTATCTTTTGACATCCGTTTTCCAACCATCTGGAATGACTAATATGGGAAATTCAATGCTCTGCAACTTTCAACCGAGAGGAACTCCCCTGCTCCCGAGACCGCCGAGCGAGATGAAGCGAATGTACCCATGGACCTGGACACTCTCCCCCAGCTCCCCAGTACGTTTCTCTTGAACCTTGGTGTTGCGAGTGGTTCATCTTGTTGTTTAACCTTTTGATTTTCACAGTTCCCCTCATTCGACTGTACCTGAGGTCCACTCATCGATACCTCAATGGTCCGTGTAGTCATCAAGGAGGCCGCCTCCCTTAGCTACTCATGTAGATCCGGCTGTCGCTGCCCTCACCTTAGTGGCGGCAGATACTCCCACCACTGATCACCCTACTCGCTCTTCTGGGCTGGTTCCACTGGGTGGTGGGCTGGCAAGCCCTCGATCACTGTCTCTCATACCACTTCGGACGGGCATCCCGCACCCATTTCTGGATGGAAGGGCCCTGGTCGGTCGCCTCCTCGCCGGTCGTTGGACGTTAGGGTCTCGCGTGGTAAGCTCTTTATGGAAAGGTTAAATTTTGACCCCGATTGGTTCTGATTGCGTTATGAAAAGTACAAATTTTCTTGCTTCTGGTGAGTCCAGCCAGTCGAGCGGACCTCCCGCATTGCCCCCAGCCAAATTCACAAGCTTCTTGGTCAGCCCATCAACCTGGCAGAGTTTACTGACCACGTCGTTACCATTCTTGAGAGGCATGAGAACCTCCTGTTTGCCATAAATAAAGATAGGCTTGCAGTGGAATCTATCACGTTCCCTCACATTATAGGCCAGGAGGAGTGAATCCACATACTTGAAGGAAGCATCACCCGAATTTCCAAGGAGCTACAAAGTTGCGGGAGCGACACGACGGAGCTGGAGGAGAACATGGCGCGGGAGAAGGAGATGATCTTGGTGGCCCATCATGAGCTTACGCGAGTGCGCAAATGCTCTCGTTCAATGCGGGGCCAGAGGCCTCGCACACGTGGTCACGGGCGGTGGAAGTGGGTTCCCCTCTAAATGTTTTTTGTTTTTGTTCCCCCCTATTTTCTTATGTTGTACTCGCATGTACCCTAATCGATGACTAATAATAATAATTGTACTTGCCGCTTTCATTGTGTATTAATCGTACTACTAGTGTCTCCTGGTGTATTCATTTAGAGTTCTCTGCACTCGCCGATTTAGTCGCACTTTTTCATATATCCTCTGATCTGATTTGCTCGCTGAGTGGATCCGACCTGGCATTGGCGCGAGTGAGTGGTGGGGCCACTTGTGATGGGACGTGCACGGGGCCCACTTTAGGAAGAGAGGGCTTCATTTTATCCAACGTCTATTAGTACCCCCTACCCACCGCCATAACTGCTCTGATGAACGTCTTCCTCCTTTTCATTGTACTCGTACCCTCCTCATCGCACTCGCCTTTCAGTAACCATGTCGAGGAAGACTGGCGAGTCTAACGATGGTCGATCGAGATGTTAGAAGAACTTCCGGGATCACACCTGCCCGGACAGTTGGGTGACGTGGGCGGAGTATGCAGATTTCCAGGAGACTTACCCTATGCCGGGGATTGAGTTTCTCTGCCAGAAGATAGGGGAGAGCATCAAAACTTTCTTTGTTGATGAACTCACATTTCCACTCGCTCATTTCGATATGGGGCTTTGCCTACCTCTGTGGCCCGAGGTTCGACAGTTCTGTAAATACTTTGGGGTCATCCCCACTTAGGTAAATTTGAATGCGATCATGATGCTGGTTGCATTCGCGTGCTTCTTGAGTGAGGAGCGAATCAAATTCGACCTCACCATCTTTAGGAAACTATTCACCTTCCGAGCGACAGCGGTCGGGGTAGACTTCTTAACAGGCTCGCGCATATGGGTGCTCGAGACCTCCAACAAGGTTCACCACTGGACGAACAAATTTTTCTTTGCCAAGGGTGACCTCGGCAGCATCCCCTACTCGCCGATTCTGAAGAGCGAGAATATCTATAAGGCTCTGAAAGTGAGGGGTTTTAGATCTAGTTTACTCTAGAGGGGGGGTGAATAGAGTATTTTATAAACTTGAATGATTTGCTGAGGGATTTTTGATAGCGGAATTAAAATAGGTGTTGTATAATAGTTTAGTTAATTATTTATCATATAGAAAACACATTCAGCACAACACAGTATAAAGAAAATAAAGCAATCACAGAGAACACAAGAAACTTATAGTAGTTCCCCTCTCAATAGGGTACATCTACTCTTCTACCTCACTTGGTAGGAATCCACTACAGGTTTTTGATAAGGTGTCCTGCCACCAATGGGATTTTGATAAGGTGCCCAAATCACCAATGAACTTTTGATAAGGTGTTCAAAAACCAAACTAGATTTTTTGATAAGGTGTCTTTCCACCAAGATTAATGTTTTGAAGGGAGTTTAGAACCCTTTACAAGATAGGTTGAGAAAGGGTTAGATGTTCTTCTCTGTTTTAAGAAAGAGAAGACAAATGATTTTGATCTTGAACAAAGCTCCCCCTGAGAAGATGAGGTGTTGCTGTCAGGTGAGCCTTGCTTAAGTGTACAGTTCCTCTTCAGCTTCTTTTAAATTCCAGCTAGTGATTCTGAGTAGGTGATGATCTTTCTCAGATTTTTGATAGTTGTCTGGAATGTGAAGCTTGAGCTAGTTGGTGCTGTTGCTCATAGATGAGGAATAAAAGTTCTGCAAAATAGAATTAGTGCAAGATGTATATATGTATAGAACTAATGTCTTTCTAAAACATCTATCTCTGTGCTCTTGTCTGATACTTCACTATCTGGTTTTTCTTTTATCTGTCTATGTATATATCTCTGTATATTTCTGTATCTTTCTCTTCTCCACACAACTCTATATATATCTTCTTTTTAGAAGTCTGTAGCCGTTAAGAAGAAAAGACAAAGCTTATTCTTTTTAAGGTAGGGTAGAGTATTTTATTCCTCGGAAATGAATAGCTTGATTGTTCCAAGAGCATTAAATGCTTATGTCAACGGCTATAACAAAATATTTCTTTACAGATAAAATCTTTTTAAAATAATGGGAGAAATATTTGATTTGATTTGAAAGGATAAGGTCAGATCAAATTTAACTTTTCATTGATCTGAGGAGAGATTAATTTAGTCGATCTTTGATTGTGCTTCGTCGATCTGAGCTAAGATTTCGTCGAACGCTGAGTTTAAGAAAAAGTGTTGAGCGCTGAGAACAAATCGTCGAGCGCAGATAGACTTTCGTCGATTGAAATATTTACTTAGAAAATTTTCGTTTCCTTATAGAATCAACAGGTGATCTTTATAGTTTAATTTGACAGATCATCATAAGTTATCATCTGAGCTAATCATAAGGGACCATTTGATCCTTATCATAAGTGAGCAATGATCCTAACCCAAATCACAACCTGTAGTTCCAACAATCTCCCCCTATTTGGGTTGGAGATCAACAATAATAATAATTAGATTTGAGAACAGGCAATAAGATCTAGAATTGTTTGTCAACAAATAATTATAATAAGAGTTCATAAGTTAAGGATTCTTCTTGTCTTCAGATGGCTTTTGAAATGCAATAATCCTGTTTGGGTCTAAGGCTTCAGCTTTGCTCATCTTGCAATCTTGAATACCCAAAATCTTTAGTTCTACAATAGTTGGTAAAAGGGCTTCAGGGTGAATCTTCATGTACTCATCTGCTGCAAATATGCCTTTTGGATCTATTCTTTTGAATTCCTGTTCTCTGTAAGAAGACATAGTGGTGAGCTGAGAAATGTCTCTTCCTTCAGCTTTAGCTTTGTTGATTTGAGCTAATCCAACTGTTTCTCTGAATCTAGCCATGTGAGAGTTTTGACTTTCTTCAGGGTTGACAAAAGTATCTGTATCTGGCCCTTCAGAGGTTATCTGAGGTTCTAGAGGATATTTTTGACGATGGTCATATCCACTTGAATAGGAATAATCATAATTATAAACAAGAATACTGGTAGTATTAGATGGAGGAGGTTTGGAAGACCTAGATCCCTGAGAGCCACTTGAACTGGCTGACCTCTTAGGAAAGTTTGGAGCAGACATATGAGAGGAGGAAGAGGTTCTTGCTGAACCAGTTGCGCCTGCTGCTGGAGGAGAAGGAGGAGGAAGAGGTCCTCTGAAGTTTTTCTGAGAAGGAGGAGGACTGTACTTCCTCTTTTTCTTCCTTTCTTTCATTTGATTCTTAGAAAATTTTTGCCAATAGGGCATTTTTGGAGAAGGTTCGATGTTGTGGAGGATGTAGTAGGGAATGTCATGAGAAGGATTTGGTTTAGAAGGGATTTTAGAAGCAGCTTTCCTTTTCTTTGATATCTTTTTCTTATCATTTTTAGAATCATCATCATCTACATCTGAATCTTCAGAAGATTGAGTTGGTTTGTCATAGAGATCATCAATTGCTTTAATGTAGTCAAGAGTTCTTTTTCTTTGCTTTTCAGCTTCATCAAAGGCTGCATCTTGCTCTCTCCATATTTCCTCAAAGCTTGGAATTGGTTCTTTATTCCATAGAGGAGGAGGAGGAGAGGGAGTTGATTCTGAAGCCATTTTATCAGGGGATTCTGCAGAAACATTATCAGGTTCTGCAGGAACATCCTTCATCTGAATATCCTGATCAGAGATGGAAGGGATGGTTGATAAGAAACTTTCTATGATGGATGAATGAGCTGGCTGAGGAAGACATATCAAAGCCTTGGATGAGTCCTCTATGTACACTGGTACTTTTGATGTTATTGGACTATTCACAATATCATACATAGATAATAACTTGTATAAATCAACTGAGGGATGGATAATATAATCACCATCAGTGATGATTTCTGAGGTCATTTCAGCATCTTGAGCTTCTGCCAGAACTTCTGGAACTTCTAGAGCTTCTTCATTTGATCTCTCCCCCTGCCTAGATTCATGATAACATGGATCAAGGCCCCAGAAGGAAGAAGGGACAGAAGAGGATGAAGAAAGCTGAGAAGATAGAAGATCAATCTTGGATGATAGGTCCTTGATTGAAAGAAGAATAGGAGCTAGGTTGTTGGCCAAGAGCTCCTGAATGTGAGGTTGAAGGTAAGTAGAATAAATGTCAACTAACATGGTGTCAGATGATGGTGGAGTATGTTTAGTGGGTGGAATGGAGGAGGAAGGAATGGAAGCAGCTGTACAATTTCTGCATAGATAAGGCTGTGGCATTGATGGAGGGGGAATTTCAGGAGTTGTTTCCTGAGGAAGTGGATGAGATGCAACTTGTAGTGAAGTTGAATTAAGAATGAGGTGGAGTGATTCAATGTTGAATGTGGATGTGGGTGGAGTGATGATAGGAGAAGTGTAATCAGTCATGATTTCATCATGAGGGGATGAATGCCCTGGTGATGATGTATGATCCAGATGAGGTGAAGTGGGTGAGGATGTAGGTTGTTGAGTTGGAATGATAGAAGATGATGGAATGTCATCTGGAGTTTGAGAAGGAGGAATTGAGAGTGGAAGAGAAGGAGTGATGGAGGGAACTTCTTCCAATGGAGTTGAGGGAGTGGCTGATACAGCCCTTGAGACCTCAGATGGCTCTGCTCTGGGAGTCTTGATGATGACTCTCTTCCATTTGCCAAAGAGGGCACTAGTTATCCTCTTGGAGGCATTTATATGTATCTTGGGAGATACACATAGCTCAGGACATTTACTCATTAGAAGTAGTCCCAGTGCTCTTCCATGTCCTATGCTCATCTTGGAAATCTTCTTTTTGATGCAGTCAAACAATACTGCTCCCCAGTTCAACTTTTTCAAATCCAAAACTGCACCCATCAACAGCAACTGGTGCCTTGTAATGTGATCATGAGCTGAGTGCTTTCCAAGCAGCACTTTTCCTACTATGTCAGCCAAAAGTCTGTATTCCATAGACAGATTTTTCTTTAGGAGGTGCTTTGGGTTGGTTCCATTATAACCCATCCTATCTAGCAAGGAGTCAGTCTCTTCACTGGAGATTTCCATGTCTTCTTCTCCATTTACTAATCCAAACACCTCAGTCACAACTGTGGGGGACAGAGTGATTTGAGTTCCTGTTACAGATAAAAATGTTTTGTTTAGGATTGAGACTACTAGAATGAGTCTAATTTCTCATTGGAGTTGTCCAGAATGTCTACTTTATTTCCTAATTCATGTATATCAGATTTGAACGTACGGAAAAAGGCTAGAAAGGTTTAGTTACCTGATACTGATCCTACTAGGGTTTCATCATCCTGACTCAGGGAGGTGTGTGCCCACTCCTTGATTTCGTTAACTGGAAGTTTTATCCTTGAAGACATGAACTTCTTTAGTTGCTGGGCTTCAAATTTCTGAAGGATGTCTTGGAAGACTTGGTCTGAGTTACAGAAGGTGTCCATGTCGATGTCGAAGCCGGTGTCGAATTTCATTGAGGAGAGGATAGCATGAGAGATTGCCATTTGAAGATGAAGAAGGTAGGAGTCGAAAGAGCAGAAGAGGAAGAGACACAAGTTTCAGAAAGCGCGAATGAATACTAGCCCAAATTTAGAATATATATTAGGGTTCGACGAAGTCGAGGAAAAATGTGGAAAGGAGGGCGACGAAAATAGAGCTAATTCTAAAATAAGAAGCGTCGTACGACATTCGTCGATCTCCGTTCGACTAAGTACGAGTTAATCTTGTTGAAGGAGAGAATAGCCTAGTTGAGCGTTGTCCGACTAACGGCTTAAGATCGTCGATCTCCGTTCGACTAAATTTTAAATATTTGGTCGAACTGTCTTTAACTGAAATAATTCTGATTACTTATTTTTAATTGTTTATCAAGTGATAATTATTTAAGTACTATTTTTGAGAGATTTAATTCATTGATTTCTGTTTAGTGTTTTAACTTTATTCTATTTGTGTCTTCTCATCTTGCTTTATGTTTTCATTATGAATTTTTCCTTATTAATTCAAGTATTTTCTTAGGTGAGGATAAATTTTCTTCAATAAGATTTTTGACTTTAAACTTTAAGAAAACATTTTATGTTTAAAAAAATCTCATTTGCTCAAATTAAGGAATCTCTATTTATCATTCCAGGTTGAGGTAAAATTAATCTATTTATTTATGTGAACATAATTTTCATAACCACATGTTCTTAATTAGTTGGTTCAGGGTTATCCTTTTTTTTTTTACTTTTAAGTTTGAGAATTATACAGGTAATGTTGTTATAGACTTAATTTAGGGTTCTATTTCTTCTTTCAGCTGCCCCATATATTCAAGGAGCTGAGAGTCAAAGCCTAGCACCTTCTTTCTCATAGAATTCTTGCATGAGAAGAGATTCAAACTCAGTGCCATGACCATTTCTAATCAATGTAACTGTAGTAGAGTACTCAATCTTTATGCACTTAAGAAAGTCTATGAGAACCTGAAGTTATTTGACTTTGATAGAAGAAATCAACAGAATTTTTTAATGTTGTAGCAGTAAAAGCTTCTTTGGCCTTTTTATCTCATTAAAGTATGAGTTTAAGAGTGATTCTTGATTTTGATGTTCATAACTAATTTTATTATTCTTAGCCTTAATTAGTTTAATTTTTAAAGATAGAATTTGTTCTTTGGAGTTTTTCAAATTTATTTTGATTTTATTATTTTCAAAAGTTAGATTGTTTATCTTTGTTAACTCTGTTTTGTATGAAGTAATTTCTTTCTTAAATTCTCTAGAATCTAAACAGAGAATTTTAAAATCATTTCTAAACTTAGTGGAGCTAAGATTTAGGTTAGATACAATCTGATCAGCAATATTGTCTGATCCTTCTGAAATGTTTGCTGAGACATTAATAGCTATCATGCAGAAATTTCTCTCATCTTTCTCATTACTGGAATTGGATGAGGAAGAATGATCATTGTATGAGTCATATATAACCCTCAAGTATTGATCATTGTTATTTGCGTCATTGTCATCTTCAGATGATCTTGATGATGACTCTGGCTCTTCAGCAGAACTTTCATTAAATTCATATTTTGTATCTAAGTTGTGGTTTGGCCCATATATGGCCAGCAAGCAAAAAGCTCTAGCTTTTTGTTCTTCCCTTTCTTCTTCTATACTTAGATTTGTTGAAGAATCTGTATCATAAATACAGTTAGTAGAAGTGGAAGGAATTTTATTTACCATTTCAGTGAGTGAGCTCCATATGTCTTTGGCTGATTTGCAGTTCTCAACTTTTTGAAGAATGGCAGGTGACATAGCTTGAGTTAGAATCTTCCTGGCCTCTTCATCAGCATTTTGTAGCTTTCCTTGATCATAAGTTGATGGAGGTCCTGTCAAGATTGAACTGTAAATATTTTCATCAATTGAGTTCATATATAGTCTTATTCTTATCTTCCATAATGCAAGCTTGTTTAAATTGCACATGGGAGGTCTGGAGCTATAATAATCTTTATTTTGTGCCATGAGGTTTTTTTTATTAAAGCAAAGACAGTGATGACACACTAAAGTAAAATAGATCTAAGGAAGATCTTTGTTGGTTCAGGTGTTAGCCTGTAGCAACCAAACAGCACTCTGATACCAATTGAAAGTGAGGGGTTTTAGATCTAGTTTACTCTAGAGGGGGGGTGAATAGAGTATTTTAAAAACTTGAATGATTTGCTGAGGGGTTTTCGATAGCGGAATTAAAATAGGTGATGTATAATAGTTTAGTTAATTATTTATCATATAGAAAACACATTCAGCACAACACAGTATAAAGAAAATAAAGCAATCACAGAGAACACAAGAAACTTATAGTAGTTCCCCTCTCAATAGGGTACATCTACTCTTCTACCTCACTTGGTAGGAATCCACTACAGGTTTTTGATAAGGTGTCCTGCCACCAATGGGATTTTGATAAGGTGCCCAAATCACCAATGAACTTTTGATAAGGTGTTCACAAACCAAACTAGATTTTTTGATAAGGTGTCTTGCCACCAAGATTAAAGTTTTGAAGGGAGTTTAGAACCCTCTACAAGATAGGTTGAGAAAGGGTTAGATGTTCTTCTCTGTTTTAAGAAAGAGAAGACAAATGATTTTGATCTTGAACAAAGCTCCCCCTGAGAAGATGAGGTGTTGCTGTCAGGTGAGCCTTGCTTAAGTGTACAGTTCCTCTTCAGCTTCTTTTAAATTCCAGCTAGTGATTCTGAGTAGGTGATGATCTTTCTCAGATTTTTGATAGTTGTCTGGAATGTGAAGCTTGAGCTAGTTGGTGTTGTTGCTCATAGATGAGGAAGAAAAGTTCTGCAAAACAGAATTAGTGCAAGATGTATATATGTATAGCACTAATGTCTTTCTAAAACATCTATCTCTGTGCTATTTTCTGATACTTCACTATCTGGTTTTTCTTCTATCTGTCTATGTATATATCTCTGTATATTTCTGTATCTTTCTCTTCTCCACACAACTCTATATATATCTTCTTTTTAGAAGTCTGTAGCCGTTAAGAGGAAAAGACAAAGCTTATTCTTTTTAAGGTAGGGTAGAGTATTTTATTCCTCAGAAATGAATAGCTTGATTGTTCCAAGAGCATTAAATGCTTATGTCAACGGCTATAACAAAATATTTCTTTACAGATAAAATCTTTTTAAAATAATGGGAGAAATATTTGATTTGATTTGAAAGGATAAGGTCAGATCAAATTTAACTTTTCATTGATCTGAGGAGAGATTAATTTAGTCGATCTTTGATTGTGCTTCGTCGATCTGAGCTAAGATTTTGTCGAACGCTGAGTTTAAGAAAAAGCGTCGAGCGCTGAGAACAAATCGTCGAGCGCAGATAGACTTTCGTCGATCGAAATATTTACTTAGAAAATTTTCGTTTCCTTATAGAATCAACAGGTGATCTTTATAGTTTAATTTGACAGATCATCATAAGTTATCATCTGAGCTAATCATAAGGGACCATTTGATCCTTATCATAAGTGAGCAATGATCCTAACCCAAATCACAACCTGTAGTTCCAACAGGCTCCAATGGTGAACGGCGAGGCGAACCTTCTCCATGAGCTCTTCCTTGTGAAGGACTTTGAGGTCGCCCACCTGAGGAAAAACCTCAGCCAGCTTCTCCCCGTACCCCCGGGTGAAGGTAAATTATTGGTGTACACGCTTATCTCCACCCTTATTTCTTCTTGAAACAAACTCCTTGCGCTTTGCAGGAGAACAGACCGTTCCGACTCTCCCCCTTTCTTTTCTAGTGGCCAGCCGAGTTCCCTGGATAGGGCGAACACAACGGCGGAGGCGGCTGCTGATCCCGTGCTGAGGCTTCCTTTTTTATCACGCCTTCAAGGAAGCAGGGGGGACGAGACTGGACCCTCCGTACAGCCCGTCGCCCCTAAAAAGACCAGGCCCTCGAGCGAGAAGGGCAAAAATGTTGATTCAGGGCCTCCTAGTGCCCCCAAACTGCACCCCTACCATGACATGGGGTCGAAGGCGATGGACGTCTCGGGCAACCCTGTGTTGCACTAGGGGTCCTCGGCGAGCTGAGTCTCCCTTTTCACCCTCCAAACTTCTTGGGCCGAGGGAGAGGAGACCGGCGCGCGGGCCTTTAGCCTAATATTTTGATCTTATGTTTCCTTTGACATCTTCTTCTATGTATGATGTGCTCGTCGTGTTGCCATTTGAGCATAATCTTGCAGATTTGCATTCCACTTTCATAGACAGGTCTTCCTCCAAGCACACATCTTCATGAGTTTCTTCTCTTGGATCCATAAAAACTTGCTTGGGTTCATCATCTGTAGAAGTAAGACTATAAGTATTTTCAAGAAAGTTCCAAATTTCATAAGCGGTAGGAAATAGATAAATGAGTCTATGATTTTTTTGAACTATTGCGCAAAATAAACTATTTATTGATTTAGCATTTAAGACCATCTCATTTCTATTTAGAATACTTTGGGGGTTTTTTGGAAGTGATATTCCAAACTTCAATGTCAAAAGATTTTAGAAATTTCTCCATTAAGATTTTCCACCCTTTATAATTTTCACCCATAAATAGAGGTGGTGCTAAAGATTTTTCATTTATATAGAATTTCTCCCCACTCGTAGGAGCGAGATCATGATTATGAAGCACCATTATTCCCGTTGGTGAAACCGTTTTGGAATAACCTAGCTCTGATAGCACTTGTTGGATCTGTAGGCACCCTAAGAGGGGGGGGGGGGGGGGGGGGGGGGGGGGGGTAATACGGGTTCTAAAATACCAAGTGCTTAAGTGAAATTATAGTTAAAAGTTGAATATATTTTAAGAAATATTTCTCTCAAGATAATGATATATTCTTTTATGAAACAGTTTTGCACAAGGCAAGAGAGATGGAGTCTCTGTTGCTACCACCAGTGGTAGAAGTTACCGCACGACATTAGTGACAAAGACATCCCTTTTTGTTGAAATTCCAAGGATCATAGGTAAGAAGTCAAGACTAGAGTAGAAGATAATATTATTGCATTAAAAATGTTTACAAAACTTGATCCCAATGATACTTGGAATTGAGGTGAACTTAAGAAACCTTTTTGGTTTTCTATACCGACCCTTCTCCCAAGGACCAGCGCATCTAGCCTATCTCTCCCATATGAGGGCTCGAGCCGCCCCTAGATCTAACCCTAGACCTAGTCGCCACATCCACACGGTAGATTCTCCCTAGTCCTCGCAAGGCCCTGGTCGCCAACCACAGACAAATTTCTCTATTGATAAAAGATAAGAGTTACAATGATAAAATAAAAAAAAAAAAAAAATCTCCCTTATAACTCGAAGATGATGTCAAAGGTGCGCCGAAGTATTCATTGGATTCGATGCATATAACCTTCACGTAGAATAAGCATGATCGATCCTTCTTTGAGTTATTTACATTTACGAACATTGATGGAGTTCTCTTGGCTGCAGGGAGGAGGCTCTCACGAAAGTGTATGAGATGTGGCTTTGTTTGTCCGTCAATTGTCACTTTGAGAGGAGGAGGACCGCTCTTTAAATAGACTCAAAACCTAGCGCCAGCGGTAGTGCTACCGACGAGCGATAGCCTCTTTACGTAATAGGCTAACACACAGATTGAGTCAAATTTGGCAACCTTGTTGCTCCAATTTTGGCAACCCCTCTTACTGCGCCGCGGTTGTACTAGCATGCCCCGTTAGCATTATATGTTTCCTCGCTATCAGATCTTATTCCTTTTTTGCTCCTCAATCAATAACATGATGGAGGGCCTTCCATAAGTTACCACCAGGCGTTAGCGTTAACATCCCATGGTAGAACTTGCTATATCTGAGTCCCACCGACATTCCATTCTCGATGATATTGCTGCCTCAATGATGTTTCCAAATATGCCGACGCTTTTGCCAATGGTAGAGTTAACACGCCGCGTTAGTAACTGAGCATCATCATGACAGAGCATCGTAATGACAGAGCATCGTCATCTTTCTTTATCATACTCATAGGGATTGAAAGCTGGAGTTCATGCCCACTATAAACACATAACAAATATGATCAAATACATTGGTATTTGTTATTCTCAAACTAATAGATGTGGAAAGCATGTTCCAACAAAGTATTCAAAAGATCATAGGTGTTGTTGATGCTGAGAATACAGGTCCGGGATTTGTTGTTCTGAGACAAGACTCTCCTGGTATTATATATGATGATGATGCATTGGATAGAATGTATCAAGACGGTCCAAAGGAAGGTCGTTAATAAAGAGAAGACTATTCCCAGCACATCTGCTCAACAACCTCAAACAAACACTTCATGTTCAATCATCCAACAGATTAAAGAATTACTAGCAGTTGAAAGGATTCACTACCAATCCTATGTGGATAATGTGGTGAAGGACCTCAAAGAAGACACCTCTGCTCAGATGAGGGAGATGAAATATGATATTGATCATGTCAATAGTCAAATTACTGGCTGGTTCACAAAGGCAGGAATAACAGTAGAATGTAACATGAAAGCACTGCAATATCTGGGCACAAGGATGGATTCTACTTTGGAATCACATCAGAGGTCAGAAGAAAACCTAGAATATATAGTGGACTTTCTCACCAAAAGGATGGCTGACAGTCAACAACATATAATGAGAAGTTGTTTGAACACTCAGACATTCACCAATGTGACTTTGACTAAAAAGATAGAAAACTCCTCCCAGAACTTACAAAGATGTAAATTTGAAGAAGTCATAAAGGGGTAGAAGACTGGGGCTTACCAAGCCATCTGGATAGTAAATACACTTCATCACTCCCTGGGACTCAATCCTATAGTGACTGAACCTCCAAGACGTTATAGTAATGTGAACTTTTCTGAAGGCACACAAGCAGAAGATGGCTCTTGTCAAGATAAGAGGAGAAGGCCATCAGAAGAATAATTAGCTGTAATTACAAGAAGAGAAGAAGCCAAAGTAGCTGAACAAAGTCTAAATATGTGGAGCCCAAGGTCAAAGCAAATAATTCTACAAACATGGATTGATCTTGGTAGCATTGGAAAAAATATTGACAAGTATTATCCAAATGATGAAAGAACCAAACATTTAAATATTGAAAATCAGAGAAGAATTCATGTGAAGCATCAGAAGGAGGGGACACTACCAAAGAATGCTCCTCCCATCCCAAACACTTATATTCCAAAGACATTCAGCTTCTTTGATAGGCAAAAACAAAAAGGGAAAGCTGATGGAAAGAAGAGCTTTTGAGATTAGACGTGCTACGGGAAAATGTAGTTTTTGATAATCTGTTTCCAAACATTTAGAACTTGTATATATATGATATTTTGGATGTTGCATCTAATCTTTGTGTTATAACTTTTACTTTTGCATGTGTAGTTTATCTTTGTGTGAGGTTCTGAATTATTCAAATAGGGGGAGATTGTTATGAACTTTACCTACAATATTCCTGATTTGAAGAAGTCCTAAATTAAAAGATAAATACACTTTGTATTTGACATGTTTGTTATAGATTATTGCTTTCAAGTACAAGATAGTGCAAGTCAAACATAGGGCTAAACTTAGTGTCATCAGACATAGTTTTGCCAATGCAATCCCTCATTATTTAAAACACCATGTCGACCTATGATTTAGACTATATTAGACTTATCATTAACTCATGGTCATCAAGTATAAAGGTCTATAAAGTGAGCTGAAGCAAAGGATTTGAGTTGAGAAGATCAGAATTTCACTAAGGCAAATATCATCTTCGTAAGATTAAATATCATATAGTGAAGGTCTCGATATCATCTTGAAGACATTAAGCTCCAAGACGATATCGTCTTGTAAAATCATATCAATATTTATATCGTCTTGTCTAGAAGAAGAAGAAGGTGCATATCTAAATATCGTCTTGGTAAAATACTTTCCAAGATGATATTGTCTTAACAAGGTTAATATATATCTGTATATCATCTTGGTATTATATTACATATGTCTTGAAGCATTTATATGAAGGAAGAAATTGATTAAGACAATTATCGTCGAGGTCACGTGAAATGTCATTGAGGAACCAAGATGACATTTCATAAATATCAAAGACGATTCGTCTAGAAGAGTTCAAATATCACCTTGAAGATTATAAAGAGATATCTAGTAGATTCGTGTAGAAGATTCGACTAGAAGGAACAAGCAGTGAACTATCATCTTGAAGGCAATGAAGAAATATCAAGTCGACTCGTGTAGACGATTCGACTAGAGGGCTGAAGCAATGAAATATTGCCTTGAAGAATAAGTAGAGATATAAAGTTGATTCGCGTAGACGATTCGACTAGAATGCTGAAGTAATGAAATATCGCCTTGAAGACTAAGCAGATATATCAAGTCAATTCATGTAGAGGACTTGATTAAAAGGCTGAATCAATCAAATATCATCTTGTGGAAGAGACATCAAGATGATTCACGTAAACGATTCGTGTAGAATAATTGAACTAAAGATATACAGTGCAAATTCGACCAGAAAAACTAAATTTAACTAGGCATGTAGTCGAATGGCGAAAATACCAGAATTCAAATTAAAGCGTGATTTTGGCATCATGCCATTTTTTGTTTCCTAGATTGAGCCAATGAAAGTAGAGCTTTATGAAAAGCTGATAACTGACATAAAGGACGTCCGAGTAAGAGACCGTTATCAAAGGTCCTTATAAAAGGGTTAAGATGGATTTCAGCAAACCCTAATCTTGAGATTGTCAATAATTTCCATATTAATTTCTGGAGGAAGAGCTCGCCGCCGTCAACGTTCATTTTCGTTTACAGAGCTCATGAAAAGAAGAAACACTTTGAAGCCGATCAATACATTCTTATGAAGAAAAGATTCAATCTTCTTGACGATTCTAAGATTCAGCATCCATTGCAAGAATATCTGTGAAGAATCTATTTCCTCTACAGGCTTCAAGAAGACTCCACCGTTACAAGATAAACTTTCTGAGTCTAAGATTTATTTGTAAGAATATTGTTTTACATATTTACTTGTAGGATTTCTAAGGAAATCTGAATGTAGGATCTTTCAGATCTGAGGTGTATGATCCTTGCTAAGGATTTGAGGCAGGGAACTTTGCATAGTTCCTGAGGTAGGATTTAGTCTTAAATCTGAGCTGTAGGATCCAGGGATTAGATCTGGGGTAGGGAATAAAGTGTGATCCTGAGCTGTAGGAATCATGGACTCTTAGTTGTAAGATTTGATTGATCTGAGTTTTGGAGAAGTTAGCCAAGTCTATTACACTGCTAGATTGGTAGAGGGGGGAAGTGGCGTAACCAAATCGGGGAACCACTATAAAATACCTCTGCAATCTGTGATGTGCATGATTTTCTGTGGTTTATTTGCTTAAACGTTTAATATCTAAAAAATGATCATACACATATTTATCCCCTATAAATGATTAGACATCCCTTAACTTACACTGCCAAGGAAGTGCAACAGATGTTGGTGCCCGGAGGGACAGTGATAAAACCATCTCGATAAATGCATAAATGTCTGGGGAGGAAAAAGAGTCGCTGGTTCGGCGCCTTCTTGATAACATCAACATCTTTGCATGGTCAACATCATATATGCCAGGGGTAAGTCCCGATGTTGCGTCACATTGCGACAACATCAACCCCGAATTCAAGCCAATTAAATAGAAGAAGCGAGCAATAGTTGTAAAGCTTGCTAACACGATCCGGGATGAAGTCTCTAAGCTCCTAAAAGCAAACTTCGTTAAAGAAATTTAGCTCCTGGAATGGGTCTCCAATGTGGTAATGGTTAGAAAGGCCAATGACAAGTGAAGGATGTGTGTTAACTTCACAAGACTCCACAAAGCATGCCCTAAAGTTTGCTAACCCCTGTTGTGGATAGACTCTCTAGTCAATTCTGCCATGGGTTTTCCTGTAATGAGTTTCCTCGACACCTTCTCGAGATATCATCAGATACGTATGCATACTCCCGACATTCCCCAAACAACATTCATCACAAATGATGGTTGATTCTGCTACGACATCACACCATTTGGTCTGAAGAAAGTTAGTGTAACATATAAGAAGATGATGGATTATGTATTCAATCACCAAAAAGGTTGCAACCTTGATGTATACACTGATGACCTCCTCATCAAGAGATGCAGATTGGAAAATCATATCCAAAACATGGCGGAGACATTCAACATCCTCTATAAGTATGACATGAGGCTGAACCTAACCAAGTGTATCTTTGGAGATAGCAAAAGAAAATTCCTTGGTCACCTACTAACCCCCAAGGTATCGAGCCCAATCCTTAAAAATTAAAGGCCATTCTAGACAGGCCATCTCCCAAGATTCAAACAGAGGTCCAACAGCTAGCAGAAAGGATTGCCGATTTGAGCCATTCATTTTTCGCTCATGAGACAAATGTTTCCCTTTCTTCAAGACTCTTTGTGGAGGAGACAAGTTTGAGTGGACTGAGGAATGCATCAAGGCATTACAGGTGTTGAAACATCAGATGATAACCACCCCTCTCGTCCAGAGCCCTCATCAGTCTAAAAACCTTTTCATGTATCTCAGAGTTGGTATAAAAGCAATCATATCAGTTTTGGTCCAATAAGAAGAGAGTAAACAATTCCCCATTCACTATGTTAGCCTTATGTTGAAGAGCGTCGAGACGTGATATCCCATCATTAAGAAGTTTGCTTTATCTTTAGTAGTATAAACACAAAGTCTTCACCCCTAATTCCAAGCTCATTCCATCCAAGTAGTCACCAACAACCCACTGAGGGATATTATGGAAAAGTTGGAACACTCAGGGAGGTTATCCAAGTGGGTAATTGAGCTCAACATGGTGGATATTTTCCATGTCCCATGAATGTCCATCAAGGGCCATGTCCTAGCAGACTTCATTACTGACTTTGTCGAGGATAGCACTGCAAGGCAGGAGATCCCTACCCCATTGTGCTGGACTATGTTTGTAGATAGTGCTTTAGGGAAAGACTCTGTTGGCACAGGAGTTTTCCTAATTGTTGAAACCGATTTTTCGGTCTCTTGTGAAGCTTGGGCCCTCAACAAGTTGAGGGGCAGCTAGCCCTTACTAATCCCTCGAAAGGAACAGACCGGGGACTTGGAAACAAACTAAGACCTTAGTCGAAGCGAGGAGGTCCCACCAAAAACCCAGAAGATCGTTGAGCGCTTCCCCTTGTTGGATCTGTAGGCGCCCTTAGAGGGGGGGTGAATAAGGGTTTTAAACTTTTTAAACTTATTAAAGAAAATAAATCTCTATTTCTACTGCCAGCGGTAGTGTTACCGCTCGGCGTTAGTGACAGAGAAATTAGCTTTCGGGTTAAGACATTGAAAATCAAAGAGCATGAATCATAGATGAAGAAATAAACATATTTTCATTAATCATCAAATCGAAATACATATGTTTACAAAAACTTTTCCAATAACGCTTGGAAAGAGGCGACAAATGAAAAACTCTTTTTCGTTTTCTATACTGACCCTTCTCCCAAGGACCGGTTGGCTTTAGCCTGTCTCTCCCCAGACAAGGCCTCAAGCCGCTCTAGCCAATCTATCACCAGAAAGGCCTCGAGCACCCCCTAGATCTACTCCCTAGACCTACTCGCCAACACAAGGCGAATTACTCCCTAAGTCCTACCCAGACCTAGTCGCCAACACGAGGCAAATTTCTCTACCGAACAAATGATATAAAAATATTACAAATAAAAATAACAACTAAGGACAAACTCCCTCTTAGGTTGAACTCGAAGATCTTGTCGAAGGTGTGCCAAAGTAATCCTTTGAGTTGATGCGTGCGACCTTCTCATAGAATAAGCGTGTTGGTTCCTTCTTCGAGTTCCTTGCATTCACGAACGTTGACAGAGTTGTCTTGGCTGCTTCTGAAGGCTCTCACGAGTGTTCTGAAATAAGGCTTCAATTTATTCTCCAACAGCCAGACATAATGGAGGAAGTACCGCTCTTTAAATAGATTCGATAGCTACCGCATGCGCTAGTACTACCGCCTCACGATAGTGACACGACGCGCACATGGATTGTGGCAGTTAAGGCAACTTCTGAGCGCAAATGGTTGTGACAGCCTAGCGCGCCGCTGTAACACTGTCGCCCCGCGATAGTGCGATTTCCTTCCTTTAACCAATATCTCTTTCCATATTTGCCCCCTCAATCAACTAAAGATGGGATGTTTCCAAAAGCTACCACCGGGCGTTAGACCTAATGTGCCAGTGTTAGTTATAACGCTCCGCGGTAGAGCTGCAGTTCATTGATCTCAATCTGGTTCGTCGAACGACAACATATTTTCGTCGATCTCAATCTGATTCGTCGAATGGAACTAACGCCAACGGTAGTATTACCGCTCCGCGGTATGGCATTCATTTTGTCGAGCACCGCAGTAGAGCATGCAGATCGTCGAACGGAGCACTGAGTTCGTTGAACCCAGTTTGTCGAACACAGTGTCCATTTCGTCGAACACAGGATTCCTTCTCAGCGGTTTTCTTCTCAGTGGTTTCGTCTCAGCGGTTCGTTAGTGCTAGCGCCAGCGGTAATGTTAACGCGGCGTGGTAGCAACAAAACAACACCATGGAGATTTGAAAGCACAGAATCCTGCATATTATAAACACAATACAAGTATGATCAAATACAATAGGATTTGTTATTGTCAAACCAAGAGATGCGGAAAGCATGTTCCAACAAACTCCCCCTTTTGATAATAACAAATCCCCTTAGAAAGAAATAATACAATTGATAGGAATTTGTGTTTATAATAGAGATAAGCATAAAAGGTAAGACCTGTGCATATGCTCCCCCTAAATAAATTCTCCCCCTTAGTGAATGCTCCCCCTAAATGAATGCTCCCCCTATGTGAATGCTCCCCCTACAACAAACCTTCCTATGAACTTAACTCCCCAAACATGTTAATTTCTTTCAAATTTAATCTCCCCCTTTTGGTATTATCAAAAGAGGGTGGAGAGGAAGGCCAACAAAAAGTGTGCAATTAGTGTGTAGAAAGGGAATGAGTATGATAAATAGAGAAACACTAAGGAAAATACAATAGATAAGAGCGAAAAGTGAATTGTCAAAAAGGAACCACTTGTTGGGAAAATGTATTCATGATCGAGCATACAAGTAGTAAGGAGGTGGAAAGCATGACGAAACAAGTTTTAAGTGAACATCTTTATAGGAATTGAGAAGCATAGTAGATGATTAAGAATTTTGGAGATAAAAAATAGATGTTGTAGCATTTTAAGTACACAAAGGATTTTGCTTTATAAACATTTTAAGCATAAAAAGTAATGATTTCCAAGTAACCAATCTACCCAGACAATATGTCTACACCCTAGCCCCGTAATAAGTGACGGATGGGCATGAGGAGCTGCATACATGTCGTAGGTTGGGGTGTTAGTCCCATATGCAAACACTAGACAAAAACTTATCCTAGCACTCTTTCTCCCCAGTGCCTCGCAAGGCCCCACTGGAACCCTTCCCGGTTAAGGACAAGACATGACTAGAGATAAGGTTGTCTAATGTCTACAACCCTACGCCCCCGCTATGGTGAGATATGAAGTCATGGATAATAATTATTGGAAACATTTAAGCGTTTTAGATCTAATAATGAGTATATAGCCTATGGATTTATATTTTTATCTGAATTTTTTTTAAAAGAAAAGAGTCACAGAACTAGTTTGAAATTCATTAAAAAAATATTCTTGTTTAAAGCAACCAATATAAAGTTTACCAAGCAAGTCTGCCACTTGTTGAAAGAAAGGAATTTTAAGATTCAAGTGACGATGCACATAAAATAAAAGACTTTAAATAAGCATGAAAGTGCAAGGTAAAACAATTATATGGTGATGATGCGGAGGACTTATAGAAATACAAGAAAACATCTTTTTTGTAATCATGATTATTCTTAAGAAGAAATATGAGTTAAATTCAAAAAGAAGATGTTTTTGTAAATCATTTTGCATTTAAAATCTTTAATTTTGACAATAAAGTAACCAAGCATGAAATAATGTTTTCAAAGAGAAATTACTACAACGTTATATTAATTCACAAATTCAAAACATACAAAACATTGTAGAGATCATGCTAGGTTATCTAGTGCATTTCATAAATAAAGAGTAGTATAGAATTTGCATTAGGATCCAATACTCATGAGAAGAAGTGTTATGGAAGATAATGATGTGCACATAAGTGTATTTTGAATAGAGTAAACAAATGTTTTAATCAAAAAATACAAGAAATATGTTAAGTAAAGACCACAATAAAACACAAATAGTTTTACTTCCACAAACTTCAATGCACAAAAAAATGTACAACTACCAAGGTGCTTTGCACACACAATGCTCATTAAGACTTATCAGGGTACAAAGTAGTGCTTGGGGGATCACATATTTTATTTTAATGTTGAGACTAGTGATCTGGTGTACTTAAGAGTAAGTGGTTTTTATTTTGAAAGAAAGATATGGTTTGCACAAGATACTTTACTATTCTTTCCAAGGTGCTCAACCTCACAATGCTTATTAAGACTTATCAGGAGGTTCAAGTAGTGCTTGGTGGAGTTATCTTTGTCACTTTATTTTGATTTTTGTTTTGTACAAAGTTCTCCGAATACACTTGTTTTGCAAACCAATATAATATATGAACACATAACCACTTTTCTTAACTTTTAAAAGTGCAAATACAGGTAGTGTAGGTAAGATACTTGTGCAATTTTAATTCATTGTACTAATACAAAACATACACAAGCATTCTTAGATTAAACACATATGTACACAATGCCAAAATAAGTTAGTGAATAAATATCATTATCAAACATAAAACATTTACTCATACTTAGAGGCATGCTAAGCTTGGTTCTACACAACTTTTATAATATATTTTATGCACATGTGTTTAGAAGTATCAAAGCATGAAAAAGACAATGTTTAAAGTAGTTTGAAGGAATGAATTGTAACATTGTAGAAAGTCTACATGATGGATTAAATCATGCTTGAGTTTCACAATAAAGTCCATACAGTATTTTTGATATTTATGAAAAATACTTTTAATTTAAAGTTTGAACTCATATAATTTGATCTTGGACTTCCCGAGGTCTACCCTATGAGAGGTTCACCCGGTACTAGGTGATGTGATGGGATGATAGCCCAAATCACCCTTTCGCAAGATATAGGTACATAGAAAAGTTAAGTTCAAAATAATAATTTTTTATTTTTGTTTGTTTTATATTTTTGTATTTGATTTTTGCATATAGGAATAGAAATCAAACAAATATCCAAAAAAAAAAATCTTTTTTGTAATTTGGCTTTTGTAATTTTGTATTTTTTAAACAAAATTACAGGGAGAATTGCAAAAAGGACTAGTACAGATAAGATAATATATTTTTAGTGATTTTTCAGAATTTTAAAATTTCAGAAAATCGGATACTTGAGCTAGCACCGGCGTTAGGTCCTAGCGCCTGCGTTAGCTCACAGAGAGTGCTTATTTCAATCATATAGCCTAGATTTTCTTCGATTTTGCTTCCGATTTTTCTTAATTATGTTTGTGCAGTGTAAGGCTTGTCTAATGAAGTGAAGAGACGAGAAGAAATCGCAAGAAGTTGCGGAAGTTAAAATTTTAGTACACGGGTTTCATATTCATTAAAGCTTCATACTCATTAGACCTTAATTCTTGTGTTTTGCACAACATATGCATGAGTGAAATGATCATAAATAAGTGAAATAATATTCATGCAATTTTTCAATTCCAGTTTGACATGATTATGATTAAACATACTAGGGGTAATCAAAAATGATTCAAATATATTACACACCTAAGCAAAACTTGCGCATTTTATAGATTTAGCCTAATGCCCCTAAAATACCTTTTAAATCCATTTTGACACTTATTTCATTTAGTCTTAATAATATTACATGACAATTTTAGTTTTTCAAATTTTATAAGACTTTTAGGAAATGGATTTAGAAGAATAAAAATAAAAAGGATAGGTAGATCATTTGAAAAATGACATGACTTATTATTCAACTTTATTCAATTTGATTTATTTATGAATTTTGGTTTAATATGTGAAAGTCATATCACAAGTTATATAAAGTGATAATATCATGATGGTTCAACAAAAAGAAAATAAACAAACAAAAGAAAAAAGGTTAGGCATATCATGAAGTAGAATAATGATATTTCATTTTTAGTTGATTTCTACTTCATGCAAATGATTTGATACTAATGAATGAGAGATTTAGGTATCCAAAGAGGACCGGGTGTGACGGTTCCTTTGGGTACCCAAATACATCATGTTTGCTTTTGGGGAGATATGATTGAATGGGCTCTATTTATTTGAGTTTGTGTTTCATCTTTAGCTTTGGGTCTCCATTCAAATCTTGGTTTAACATTATTTTTAGTTTTCAAATTTCAATAATCATTTACTTGAGTATTTGGATCAAAAAGGTTTTTGAATTTATAATTTGAAGGAAATTTGTTTGCATTTAATTTTAGGTTGGGAGAAACATGATTTTGTAAATAGTGGTGATTTTGATTTTGATTTATAAATCCTTTATGTTCCTTACTCCCTTTTTTAAACTTTGTTGAGATGTTCATATTCATATTCATATTCAACATGCTTTTAGGTATTTCTTGATATTGTGAATTTTTATTTATAAATTTCATAAGCAAGTTGATTTTTGTTTTTAATTCATCATTCTTCAATTTCAAATTATGTATAGCTTTATTATAAGCGATTGTGCTGTTTTTAAGAGTGGAAACAATTGAATCAATATGATTTGATAGTTATTTCTATATTCATCAAATGTTTCATCCATCTCTTTAATTTCAATTTTATAGTCCTTACACTTAGCACAATCATTTTTTAAAAAAGAGTTTTCTAAACATAATTTTTCATTTTGTTCTTTTATAAAAATAAACTCCTTTTCAAGTTTCTTGTGTTTTTATAGTCCTTACACTTAGCACAATCACATTTGCTTTCAAAGTGTTATTTTCTAAACGTAGTTTTGCATTAGCCATTTTTAGTTTCTTAATCTTACGTTTAGTATTTTGTAGCAATTGTAGTGTAGAAATAGACGTACAAAAAATAGGAGATTTTGATTTCCTTGCAGCGCTCGTGGATGAGGCAAGATTTGAACATAGTGTTCCTTTGTCTTCTTCATCTTCCTCTTCCAAACAAGAGTTTCCATCATCCTTTCCGCTTGATGAGCATTCTATGGATCCATCCTTTGTGTAGCTTTATTGAATTTTTGCATAGGCTTGCATATTCTCCAATTCTTGTGAATGTTCCGTACCTGTAGAAGGAGAATCATAAGTTCTTTCAAGAAAACTCCAAATTTCATATGCGGTAGGTAAAGTATTAATAAGTTTGAAAATATTTTGGTCTAACACATAAAATATACTATTCATAGATTTTGCATTTAAAATAATTTCATTTCTAGTTAGTACGCTAGATGGCTTTTCAATAGTAATATTCCAAACTTTTTCATCTAAGCCCTTGAGAAAGTTTTTCATTAATATTTTCCACCCTTTATAATTTTGCCCATAAATAAAGGTGGTGATAATCCTTTTTCATTTACATTAAGATTTTCCCCACTAGTAGAAGCGAGATCATGATCAAGAGACGCCATTATTCCCGGTTGTTAAGCCGAATTGGAATAACCTTGCTCTGATACCACTTGATGGATCTGTAGGCGCCCTTAGAGGGGGGGTGATTAAGGGTTTTAAACTTTTTAAACTTATTAAAGAAAATAAATCTCTGTTGCTACCGCCAGCGATAGTGTTACCGCTCGGCGTTAGTGACAGAGAAATTAGCTTTCGGGTTAAGACAATAAAAATCAAAGAGCATGAATCATAGATGAAGAAATAAACATATTTTCATTAATCATCAAATCGAAATACATATGTTAACAAAAACTTTTCCAATAACGCTTGGAAAGAGACGACAAATGAAAAACTCTTTTTCGTTTTCTATACCGACCTTTCTCCCAAGGACCGATTGGCTTTATCCTGTCTCTCCCTAGATAAGGCCTCAAGCCGCTCTAGCCAATCTATCACCAGAAAGGCCTCGCGCACCCCCTAGATCTACTCCCTAGACCTAGTCGCCAACACAAGGCGAATTACTCCCTAAGTCCTACCCAGACCTAGTCGCCAACACGAGGCAAATTTCTCTACCGAACAAACGATATAAAAATATTAGAAATGAAAAATAACAACTAAAGACAAACTCCCTCTTAGGTTGAACTCAAAGATCTTGTCGAAGGTGTGCCGAAGTAATCCTTTGAGTTGATGCGTGCGTCCTTCTCGTAGAATAAGCGTGTTGGTTCTTTCTTCGAGTTCATTGCGTTCACAAATGTTGATGGAGTTGTCTTGGCTGCTTCTGAAGGCTCTCACGAGTGTTCTGAAATAAGGCTTCAATTTGTTCTCCAACAGCCAGCCATAATGGAGGAAGTACTGCTCTTTAAATAGATTCGACAGCTACCGCCTGCGCTAGTAATACTGCCCCGCAATAGTGACACAACGCGCACACGGATCGTGGCAGTTAAGGCAACTTCTGAGCGCAATCGGTTGTGACAGCCTAGCACACTGCGGTAACACTATCGCCCCGCGATAGTGCGATTTCCTTCCTTCAGCCAATATCTCTTTCCATATTTGCCCCTAAATCAACTGCAAACGGGATGTTTCCAAAAGCTACCGCCGGGCATTAGACCTAACGCGCCAGCGTTAGTTCTAACGCTCCGCGGTAGAGCTGCAGTTTGTCGATCTCAATCTGGTTCGTCGAACGACAACATATTTTTGTCGATCTCAATCTGATTCGTCGAACGGAACTAGCGCCAACGGAAGTATTACCGCTCTGCGGTATGGCATTCATTTCGTCGAGCGCCGCGGTAGACCATGCAGATCGTCGAATGGAGCATCGAGTTCGTCGAACCCAGTTCGTCAAACCCAGTTCGTCGAACGTAGCATCCATTTCGTCGAACACAGGATTCCTTCTCAGCGGTTTTCTTCTCAGCGGTTTTGTCTCAGCGGTTCGTTTGTGCTAGCGCCAACGGTAATGTTAACGCGGCGCAGTAGCAACAAAACAGCACCATGGAGATTTGAAAGCACAAAATCCTGCATACTATAAACACAAAACAAGTATGATCAAATACAATAGGATTTGTTATTGTCAAACCAAGAGATGCGGAAAGCATGTTCCAACACCCCCCTCCCAAGCCAAAGCTGAGACTTGGGCACCTTGGAGGGCTAGAGAGCTGAACCAAAGTAACCGAGGGAAGGAGAATCTAAGATAACTGAGATCGGAACCCTCTCCCAAGGTGCCCTTCAAGGTCTATTTATAGTTTTTTGCTCGTGGTCTGTCAATAGCAGAATTCCGCCTTTGGGTTTTACTAAATGCACCCCAATTTGGCCAGCTAAAAGCCAAATTCCGCTATTTGGAGGGGCTAATGGCAGGCCACCGGGGGCAGAGGAGTAATTTTTCCTCCTTAGCCTGTGGTTAAGAGGCCTGCGTGAAGGCTACTTGCGAGAACTCCTGCGAGTCTCCTCGCGAGTGTGATTCGTGAACTCCTTCTTAGGCGAGCATCCAGCGAAGGTTCTGCTCGCATCCCTCTTGGAGACATCCACCGAGGCCGAGTTTCGCGTGCCTTCCCGCGAGCTCCCATCGGCCATACGAGAGTGCTGAACTGGATGGAAGGTTGAGTTCGTCGAGCTGAGAAATAATTTCGTCGAACCGAAGCATGAATTACTGAGTCGAGTTCGTCGAACGCAGAACGTGACGTTCGTTAAACTCCGAATCCCAGAGGGAATCCAGCTCGTCGACTTCCTCGCGAGCGGTTGGAGAGCACCTGACTCGCCCGCCTTCCTGCAAGCGGCCTTTGATCTTGGCTCGCCTTCCTTGTTGCTTCTTCATCCGGTTGCCTTCTCCGTCTATGCCTATCTCCTGGCGAACATCGAGGTTCCTCAGTGCCACTCGCGACTCTGGTCCATTCGCGTTCACGCGGCTTTTGCCGCGAGTAGTCCTTGAAGAACTGCTGTCGAGCTAGACTTCTTGCTCGCCCTCGTGCGGGGGGGCACCATATGCGAGTGGTCCGTGAGAACCTCACTCGTTGTTCGCTCTCGCCTAGGTGGGGTCGCACCTGGCTTGCCCCCGTGCACGACTTCTTCCTTTTGGGGCTTAACCTTGACTTGATTCTATTTTCTGGTCCTGGGCGAACCCGAGGTTGTACACAATCCCCGCTCTTCGCGAGTCTTAAACTAAACTCGCGAAGAATCATCCAACCCTCGGCGTTTGCTAGAGGGATGCTGACCTGGAAGGAGTCTTCTGGTGGGACCCAGCCTCCCTGTTATAAATATCATCGATCGTAGTGGATGGGTTCCCCTCCTCCTCCTTCAACAGTTCTCGCCGCTCCGTACTGTAGCTGTCTAAATATGCCTTTTTCTGAAGACACTAGGGCTCGCATCAACGCGGCGCGAGCCTTTGAGCATGCGGCCCTTGCCAAACCTGCTCCTTGGGCCCCGAATCCGTCTTCCCCAAGGTTACTAAAAGCGAAATCGATTCGACGTCAGAGTGTGAGAGATGGATCCCTGGCTCCAGATCCGTCCCCCAACCTACTGCTCGCGAATTAGGTACTTGGGTTAACACGTTGACCTACCTCCTTTCCCTGCTGAAATGGACCTCTTTTATTTTAGATTCGCTTCTATCGGGGGATCTGACAGATGAGGCTCGAGTGGATGCTCGCCTTGTTACCCCTCGAGGAGGCGGGGTGTAGATCCTCGACCTGGGCGTCCCTCCCCTTCACTCATCTTCGCCCCGGCACCGTAAGATTTCTCGCGAACTTCTTCGATGGACTTCTCATATAGACTTGGTGACCTTGTCTTTCGCAGAGTCTCCTCTCGTGACTCCCGATGGACGCGCCATCCCCTCGCTCTCGCAACTTCCTCCAAATCTTAACATCTCTGTCCCGGGGTACACCCTTCTGGACCAGGTAAATCCTGAGAATTCGCCTCTAGACGCCGTCTAGGGCGAGGGCCCCGAACTTCGCCTCTCAGGCTTAGGTAAATCGGTGTCCCTTCCTCGCGGAACTCCCTTTCGGGGGCGGCCCGGCTCTTCTCGCGCTCATCAGGGTAAGGCGACTTTTGGCCCGCCCGTTTAGCACAAATCCGTCAGCTACCAACCTTTTTCTCTTTTCTGAGTATTTCCCCTTCTCGCACCTCCTCTCGATAGCTCCATTAACTTTGACTTGGGGGAAGAGGAGTTGTCGCCCCTCCCTTTGCCGGAAGAGATCGACGCTTTCCTTGGTGACCCACTAGATCCGGTGATGATGAAAAGGCGGACTTCAGAGCTCTTTCAGAAACAGGGGATGATGTTGCAAAGCCTGTTCGGCCAGGTGAAGAGAGACAGGGAGGCGGCTGAGGAACATATTTCTTCGCTGTGGGATGAATGCGCTCGGCTCCAAGTCGAGATGCTACAAGATTCTTGCGAGGAGGTTACTTCCCCGAGGGTACACATCGCGCGAGCAAAGGACCATGCTCGCATGATTCAGCAAGATCTTCGCGCCGCTGAAGCGTATCATTACCCCAGGAGGCCGCCTAGTTCGGGGGTGCGAGGAAGGGGTCGATGGAAATGGATCCAATATTGATCCCCCTCCCCTTTCTTCCGCCCTCGCATCCTCTTTCTAAATAACTTTCCCTGTTTTCGCGGTAACTGGACAATTTACGCCATAACGACTGTCTGAATGCTTCTCGCCTTCACTAGCGAGCTACTCCTATTTGGGTTTGTGCTATATATTGTTGTTGCCTTTTCCTTCTCTTCCTATTTTATATTGCTTTAGTCGCGCTCATGTATGCCTAGCGACCGACACGCGCTTCTAACTTGGTCCCCTGCCATTTATCGTTCGAGCGCGTGATCCGCAAAGGCCCGCATACCCTGCAAAGGCTCGCGTCCCTTTACTCGCAGCGCCACTTATATCGTCTGTCCATCTTTAAGTTATCGCGAGCGAGTGCGAAAAAGGGGGAGTCTCTCGTTTCGAGGTACATTGTGACGCGTTTTTTGCTATCAGCACCCTCCGGCGCTTCGGTAACTCCCCACTGCCTTAGTCCTTCTATAAATAGGGCGGGCATTTATGGCTAACCACAGCTCTAGTCGTCTTCTCCCTCTTTAGTTTCTGTCTCCTCGCTTTCGTTGCCTTCTCTCTCTGTGCTCGCTTCTCCCTTTTTTACAGGAAAAACATGGGTGGTGACAACGCCGATGCCGAAGGATGGGCTAAGTGCGCGGGGACTTTCCGCGATCACTATTTTCTAAACTGCTTGCTTACGGAGAGCGAGCATCACCAGGTCGTGGCGAATTATATTTCGCCTGGCTTCGAAGCCCGGCAGCCTATGGACGAGGATGCGATAAACTTCACCTTCGCGGATGAGCTTGCCATCCCGGTAGCTCACTTCAAGGCGGGCTTGCGGTTACCTTTCTGGCCGGAGATAAGCCAGGTACTCGCCCCTCCCTCTCGCCCTTTCATTTTCCACTCGCGTAGGGCTTTCGGCTGATCATTTGTTCCGAACTTTTTAGATACTCAAATATTTTGGCGTGATCCCGGGTCAGCTGACCCCCAATATTGTGGCCATGATGGTAGCCTTCGCGTGCTACTTGTGAGAGGAGCGGATAGAGTTCAGCCTACCCGTCTTTCGCAAGTTTTTCTCTTTTAGGGCGAACAAGGATGGGATTGCCTTCTTTGCGAGCAGCCACGCCAAAGTCCACGAGACGGTCAATAAGAGCCATTATTGGCCTCAAAAGTTTGTCATCGTGAAGGGCCCGTTCGGTAATGTGCCCTTCTCACCCATCCAACGATCAAAGGCCACCTACTGCCCCCCGACGCTTGGTGGTCCCGAGGGCGATCTCTTCAAGCGTATGTCGACCAACTTCAAGGTGGTCTATCTCAGGAGAAACATCGATTCGCTTCTTCCCGTGCCCCCTGGAGCAGGTTTGGCTGGCGCTCGTCCTGCTAACCTATGTTACTTCTTCCCTTCCTGACGTGGTTTATCTCTTACTCGTAGGAGAGCGAGATCTCCCGGTCAACCCCCCTCACGCAAAGGTTGGGCAGACCTCTTCTGCCCTTCAGCTTGCCACCTCCGCCGCCGAGCTCTATCGAGAGCCTATTCCTTCTTCGACCCCGGCCTCCCTTAAGCGGCCGGCCCCTGCGAGCCGGGGGTCTAAGTCTCTACCTCCCCCTCCCAAGAAGCCGAAGATGATTCTTCCGACCAAGGGGAAGGAGGTTCATAAGGTCCTATCCGAGGGAAGTCGCCCGGCGACCCGGCCCCAGGGAAAGGTGTCTAGTGAGCCCTCTACGGTGGTGGCCAGCACCTCGAAGGTGCCTGACCCGGCATGCCACCAAAACTACGGCTTGGGGGGCAAGCATCTGGACGAGGTCGGCGCACCTATGTTTGTCTGGGACGAGAAGACTAACCGGGTCTCGATATCAACTCTCCTCCCCTCCTGGATGGAGGAGAATACGGTCGGCGGCGACGCTTTTGGCCTGTCCTTCGGCCTTTACGGTCGGGAGGATGCGGTAGAGTTCAACAATATGTCCTCCCGGATACTCGCTCATGAGAGCGCATGGTCCCAACTCCGCTCTCTGGAGCCAGCCCACATGCTGGGCCGGCACAACATCCAGCTGGAGAGATATTCGGAATAGATCATGCGCAAGTTGAGGATCGCTGCGAAAGAGGTCGCGCGCTTGAGAGAGGAGAAGAGCTCTAAGGCTCTTCGGGAAGAATTGAAGGCCGCGACAGTGGAAGTGTCCGACCTTAAAGAAAAGCTGAATATCTCGGATGGCCTTGTCGCCAGCCTCTAGGGGGGAATGGTGAGTCTTGTCCATTTGTCTACCCTTTCTTATCCGTCTCTACTCGCACCTGAACCTTTTCTTTGCAGGATGCCGAGACCGCCAACGAGCTCCTTGCTCGCAACACCGACCTGGCGCAGCAAGTAAAAGGGTTGAAGACCCTGAACCGCAAGCTGGCCCAGGCCGTTCTCCCACCCAGCCCTAGGTCGCTGAAGGCTAAGCGTCTGGAGCACAAGACGGAGTTGCGAGAGGGGGCACTTCATGCAGCGATGTTCGCCTTTCGTACCCTCGAGCGATCCGGCTTGCTCACTGCAGAGGCGGCGGAGCTCACTTTGGAAGACTTGGTCCCGGAGATGTTCCTTCCAACCACACCTTCTGAGAGGAGCGAGGACGAGCAATCCGCGGATGAGTTATGAATTTTTTGATGTTTCGATTTTCTTCTTCTTTTTTGGGCGGCGAGAATGTCGTGGAACTTTGTAAAACTTTTGGACGAAAGAAAGAAAGGGTGTATATTTTTCCCTGTTACTTGCTTGCTCTGTGTATTTTCCTTTATTCATTTCTCTCGTTCCTCTCGTTATTAGCACGGTGCTCGTAGTGCTCGCTCTCGCCTATATCTGTTGAATGTCTTTTCCTTTTTATTTTATTGCTCGCACTCGCACCTGTGTTCCTGCTCGCGCGGACGTATTTTGCCATGCCGGCACTAATGTGCTCACATGCCCACGCCTTTGTTTCCATATTTCTGTGTTTAGTCAGGCTTGCGCTCGCGCATCCCTTTTTAGTGATGGTTATAAGGTTAGCCTCTTGAGTGCGCTTAAGCATTCTCACGAGCCATGGCCCGGCCCGGCAGACTTCGCGACACCGTGCTTCCCCCGCCCTGCTTTCATTCTCGAACTTAGATGTTTGTCATCCTTCGCGGGTGTCCGCCCTCACGCGAGCGAGCCCCAGGGCTCGCCTCGCCTAGGTCCTGACAGATTTCCGCGGGCCGAGTCGCTTTGCCTAAATAACCTACGTGCTGGCTGATCCTTGAGACCGACTCATTTCTCCGGCTAGCGAGAACCCGGCCGTAGGATCGGCCTGGGGCATTCCAACTCCCATGGACTTGTAACCTTGCCAGCCTCTCCCGAGATCAACCTGACCCACCGTCTATGAGAGCCCGACAGCGGAATCAATCTGGGGAATTCCAACACCAAAGAACTTGTAGCCTTGCCATCCTCTCCAGAGATCAACCTGACCCACCGTCTATGAGAGCCCGGCAGCGGAATCGATCTGGGGCATTCCAGCATCGAAGAACTTGTAATCTTGCCAGCCTCTCCAGAGATCAACCTGACCCACCGTCTACGAGAGCCTTGCAGCGGAATCGATATGGGACATTCCAGCATCAAAGAACTTAAATCTTGCCAGCCTCTCCAGAGATAAACCTGACCCACCGTCTATGAGAGCCCGGCAGCGGAATCGATCTGGGGCATTCCAGCATCAAAGAACTTGTAACCTTGCCAGCCTCTCCAGAGATCGACCTGACCCACCGTCTATGAGAGCCCGACAATGGAATCGATCTGGGGCATTCCAGCATCAAAGAACTTGCAACCTTGCCAGCGTCTCCAGAGATCAACCTGACCCACCGTCTATGAGAGCCCGACAGCGGTATCAATCTGGGGCATTACAGCATCAAAGAACTTGCAACCTTGCCAGCCTCTCCAGAGATCAACCTGACCCACCGTCTATGAGAGCCCGACAGCGGAACCGATCTGGGGCATTCCAGCATCAAAGAACTTGCAACCTTGCCAGCCTCTCCAGAGATCAACCTGACCCACCGTCTATGAGAGCCCGACAGTGGAATTGATCTGGGGCATCCCAGCATCAAAGAACTTGTGACCTGCTCAAGAATTACTTTAAAATATATGTATTTGAGGAGGAAACATACAAAAGTTTGTTACACAAATTTGCTGAGGATAAAATCTCTTCAAATCATCCCCACTCCTGGCTCGGCTGAGAGGTACCCCTTCTACATCCTGGAGGTGATACCCCCCTGACTTGAGCACTTCGCTTACAATGTAAGGCCCTTCCCAATTGGGTTCTAACTTACCCACAGCGGCTCCTCTTCCCGTCGCATCTACCTTCTTCAGGACCAAATCTCCTTTCTCGAATTGCTTTATCCTGATATGTTGATCAAAGTACCGGGCCATTCGCATCTTGACTTCCTCCTACGGACTGTAGCGAGGTCTCAGAGCTCTTCTACCAGGTCCAGGGAAAACCTTTGCTCTGCGCCATTTTATATTAACCATTCTCCATCTCCTTCGCCCACAGTGATCACCCTGGGGGTTTTGACTTCGAACTCTATCGAGAGGATGGCCTCAGACCCATGAGACAGTCTGAAGGGGGTTTCCCCTATGGCCGTGTTTGGAGTAGTTCTCAAAGCTCATAGGACCGAAGGTAGCTGCTCCACCCAATTGCCTCTGAGATTCTCTACCTTCTTCTTTAGTAGGTGACGATTATTTTGTTTGCCGCCTCCACCTGACCGTTGCTCCTTGGGTGGTGGACCGATGCGAACATGAGGTCTATGCCGAGTTAGGTGCAAAAGTTAACAAACTCCTTGCTGGCGAATTGGGGTCCGTTATCCGTCACGATGGCTAGAGGGAGCCCATGCCTGCAAATTATTTCACCCCAAACAAAGTTTCTCACCACCTGGGATGTTACCTTGGCCAGCGCTTTCACCTCGACCCATTTAGATAAGTAGTCTATCATCACCAGTAGGAACTTCCTTTGGCCGCTTGCCTGGGGGAAGGGTCCCACCAAATCCAATCCCCATATGGCGAAGGGCCACGGGGCTGTGATGGTCCGGAGCCTTTGGGCTGGGAGGAGCTGGAGTGGAGCATAGAGCTGACACTTTGAACACTTCCTCGCAAATTCTGCTGCATCCCTACTAAGGGTAGGCCAGAAGTAGCCTTGCCTCAGCACTCTCCCCTCAAAAGTCCGGCTCCCAGAGTGACTGCCACACTCCCCCGAGTGGATTTCTTTGAGGACTCTCGGGACCTCCCCCTCCGACACGCAACGAGCTAGGAGCCCCGAGAGTGTTTTGCGGTATAGAAACCCTGTATGTAAGGAGTAATATGCCAATTTGTACCTGAGCCGCCGTTTGTCAATGTCTCCTTCGGGGAACTTTCCCGATGCTAGGAAGATGATGAAGGGATCCATCCATGATGCTTGCTGATCCACTTCCATCAGCTCCCCCTCTTCAATGGAAGGTCGGAAGAGTTCCGACACTGTCCCCCCTGCCCGGGGACCGAACTTGGCCAAGAGATCTGCTTGGATGTTCTCCTCTCTTGGGACGTGCTTGATAGAGAAAGTGCGAAATTGCCCGACGACCCCCTTGACCTTCTCCAGGTACCGTTGGAGAGTTGGATTTTTGACCTCGAACTCCCCCTTGATCTGGCAAGCTACTATCATGGAGTCCGTCGAGACCTCCACGTCCTGCACTCTCAACTCCCGGGCTAAGCGAAGGCCTGCTATCACGGCCTCATACTCTGCCTGGTTGTTGGTGAGGGGGAAATGAACGTTGATGGCTTGCTCTATTCTGGTGCCCTGGGGACTTACCAATACCACCCCTCCCCCGAAGGAATGTTTTCCTGACGCGCCATCCACTAACATCTTCCAGGCCACTGGGTGGGGTAGTTCGGACTCTTCTAACTCAGTCACATAATCAGCCATGAAATCTGCCACTGCTTGCGCCTTTATGGATACCCTGGGAACGTAGGAGATATTGAACTCACTCAGCTCTACTGACCACTTGGCCAATCTTCCGGAGTGCTCCACCCCCTCCATGATGCCGCGAAGGGGATGGTCGGTCACTACTTTGATTGAGTGTGCCTGGAAGTAGGGCCGGAGTTTCCTAGCCGACACCACCAAGGAAAATGCTAATTTCTCCAAGATGGGGTATCTGAGCTCGGCCTTCCTCAATACCCTGCTAACATAGTAGATGGGGAGTTGTTTCTTCCCTTCTTCTCGAACCAACACCGAGCTGACCGCTTCCGACCCTACCCCTAAGTACAGGTATAGGTCCTCCGCTTGCCTTGGCCCTTGCAGCAGCGGGGCCTGGGTCAGTTGTTCCTTTAGTGCTTGAAAGGCCTTCTCGCACTCGGGGGTCCACTCAAACTTTTGGTTGCCCCTCAATACCGTGAAGAAAGAAGAACATTTTTATCCCACCTTGGAAAGGAACCTACTTAACCCGACAATCTTCCCTGTCAGACGTAGGACCTCCTTTGCATTCCCTGGAGATCCCAACTCGAGGATCGCCCTCACCTTGTCCGGGTTAGGCTCCACCCCAAGGTGGTGAGCAAATGACCCAAGAATTTCCCTCGGCTGGCCCCGAAGACACATTTTAAGGGGTTAAGTCTCATTTTAAATTTTCTCAACGTCCCAAAAGTTTCCTCGAGATCCCGGTGGTGGGACTCAAGGTCCCGACTCTTGATCATTAGGTTGTCCATGTAGACTTCCAGGTTCCTACCTTTCTATTTGCGAAACACTCTATCCATCATTCGCTAGTATGTTGCCCCTGCGTTCTTCAAGCCGAACAACATCATTTTATAACAATAGCACCCATCCCCGGTGATGAAGGATACATCCTTGATGTAGGGAGGGTGCATGAGAATTTGGTGATAACCTGAAAAAGCATCCAAAAAAGACATCACAGAGAAACCGACGGCTGAGTCAACCAGCGTGTCGATTCTAGGCAAGGGGTAACAATCCTTGGGGCATGATTTATTAACTAAGGAAAAATCAACGCACATTCTCCACTTACCATCCCCTTTCTTCACCATCACTACGTTGGAGACCCAGCCTGGGTACTGGATCTCTGATACAAAGCCGGCCTTGATGAGCTTGTTCACCTCCTCCCGGATAGGTACCTCCAGCTTGTCAGTAGTGGACCTCTTCTTTTGGCGAAAGGGGCGAGTGTCGGGATCGAGATTGAGGCAATGGCATGCCACATCCGCGTCGATCCCCGGCATCTCCGCAGCACTCCATGCGAAGACATCCACGTTATCTTGGACGCAAGCTGAGACCTTCCTCCGGTCCTCCGGGCTGAGCTCCCCACTGATCTTGATCTTCTCGATTGCTCCGGCTTTGGTGGTCACCTCCACCTCTACCACCTCCTCCACAGCTTCCAACCTAGATTGCTCCCCCCTGGCACTGTCCTCCTCTCCGCCATAAGCGAGCGCTCTGGCTCCTTTACCCATCTCTTCCTCTTCCACCACCATCAACTCTTCCGCCCCCTCTTCCGCCCCTCCTCCCGGGGCCTCTTCTTCTTTCTCTCCTTCTTTCCCCTCCTCCGCCCTGGGCCCCTCAACGACCCCTTCTCGGGCATGAACCACTCCTTCATCCATCCTTCCTTCCAACCTCTCCTCTTCCTTGGCCTTGGCCACCTCTTCCATCACCATACCCCACTCCTCGGCTTCTCCCATCCAAGAGATGGTGTTGACGGCAGTCACATAGCACTGCCTTGACACCTTGGGGTCTCCCCGGACCTGGATTCCTCTGGTACTGAACTTGAGACACTGGTGGAAGGTGGACGGGATGCATCAGAACGCGCTGATGAGAGGCCATCTGAAGATGGCGATGTAGCTGCTAGGGGCATCCACTATCACGAAGCGGCAGTTCCAGGATTGCCCCCCCCCCCCCCAAGGTCACATGGAGCCCCACTCCGCCTTCCACTTCCTTCCTCTCTCCTGAGAACCCAAACAGAGGGCCATCCGAAGCCAACACCCTTCTGGTCTCCACCTTCATCTCGTCGAACGCCTTCTTGAAGATGACATTAACTGAGCTTCCATTGTCCACGAGAATTCGGGACACCGTGAAGTTCTCGATGGCGGTTTGGATGACCAATACGTCGTAGAAAGGGTCCTCATGATCTGGCATATCCCTTTGGGAGAAAGTAATCTTTTCTGCTGGGGGTGGAGCCGTGGATGTCGAAGCCACGCTCCGATGGTAGATGGTATGAAGGCTCGCCTTGCGGGTTTCCTCTACCCCTACTCCCCCGTGGATCACCCTGATCCCTCCTTGGGTCCCCAAATCGACCCAGTCCTCACACCTCTCCTCCTCGTCTTCCCGAGGCAGGACCTCCTCGATCCTCACCTGCTGCTACTGTCGCGGCACCGACACTCTAGCTCTTTTTGTCTCTAAGAATTTGGGGCAGGTGGCCATTGAGTGACCTTCCTCATCATGGAAGTCACAGTACGACAACGCCACCTCTCCCCCTCTCGGCCTCTGCTGCCCTGTTTCCCCTTCTCTTACCTGCTCTCGCTTCCACTCCTTCTCTCCTTCCTCTTCCTCCTCTTCCCCGTCTGATCGCCATAGCCTGCTGAGGTGGGGGAGGCATCTGCCTCAGACCCTGCCTCCATCCTAACTGCTGGGGTCTTCCTTGCCCCCCATAGAAGTTACCCCCTCCTGGGGCGTAGCCTCTTCCCTGACCTTGCATCCACCCGCCATGTTGCCTCCATCCCCCCTTCGGGGCTCGGGGCTCTTCCCTTCTCCGCACCTCCTGCTGCTTGACCTCCGGCTCACTGAGCTTTGCTAGCCTCTTGGTGAGCTCCGGATTGGCTTCTTCACTCTCGACCTCCTCTGCCACCCTCTCCATCAACTCCTCGTAGGAGACGGGGGCTTTCCTCTTCAAATCTATCTTTAAGAAACTATCCTTCAGCCCCAATGTGAAGGCGAGCTGAAGAGCAAACCCTGTCATCTCCTGGGTGAGCAAAACTTCTTCCTGAAACTGATCTGCATAACGAGCCAACGACTCCTTGGGCTCCTGCTTCACTTTGAAGAGGGACTCAGCGTCCTTCTTCCTCTTCTTCGAAGTGGAAAACCGCAACAAGAAACTTCTGCGCAAATCCTCCAATGCGTAGATCGATCTGACGGGGATTTGGTGGAACCACTCCCGAGCTTTTTCCTTAAGGGTGACGGCGAAGAGCCGACACTTAAAGGAGTCCGACATCGGCCTGATGGAGACCGAGTCCTCGAACGACTGCAAGTGCTGGACTGTGTCATCCCGTCCATGGTAGTAGACCCTGTCCCACTTCCCGAACCCTTCCGGAATGGGTGCAGAAAGCACCAACTCGCAGAAGGGGCTTCCCCTACCTGCTGTCTTCTCCTGCTCCGCTCGCCCCCTGAGCTCCTTCACCTGGCTTGAGCTCGCCGGAGCACTGCTCGCGAGAGCCACCCTCGCCGGAGCTGCTCCTACGGACGCCACACCCGCTAGGGTCGCGCTCGCCTGCGCCACGCCCTCCTGCACCGCGCTCGCCGTTACCGATCTCGCCAGAGTGGCGAACAGCACTCGCCCCTCCAGGTCCGGCACTGGCCCTCCGGCCACCTCCTTTCCAGCCCTTCCTCCCGGGGCACCCTCTCCAATTGCTGCCAGAGGATGGGACGCTTGAACTGCTGGGGTCATGAACTCGCTACGTAGCGCCGCGACCGCGAGTCCGAGGGTGTCGAGGACTTCTCTCCTGAAGTCCGAGAACATCTTTTGCACCATCGTCGGGCGCGACCCGCAGAGCTCCTCGCCTTGCTCTTCCTCTCCTATCATATTCCTTTCTCAGAATCTTCCTGGACCAGCCACGCTCCACGCTCGCCGCACCAAAATGTTGAACTGATTTCTCAGTCTCTTGTGAAGCTCGGGCCCTCAACAAGTTGAGGGGCAGCTAGCCCTTACTAATCCCTCGAAAGGAATAGACCGGGGACTTGGAAACAGACTAAGACCTTAGTCGCAGCGAGGAGGTCCCACAACAAACCCAGAAGATCGTTGAGCGCTTCCCCTCCCAAGCCAAAGCTGAGACTTGGGCACCTTGTAGGGCTAGAGAGCTGAACCAAAGTAACCGAGGGAAGGAGAAGCTCAGAGAACTGAGATCGGAACCCTCTCCTAAGGTGCCCTTCAAGGTCTATTTATAGTTTTTTGCTCGTGGTCTGTCAATAGCAGAATTCCGCCTTTGGGTTTTACTAAACGCACCCCAATTTGGCCTGCTAAAACCCAAACTCCGTTGTTTGGAGGGGCTAATGGCAGGCCACCAGGGGCAGAGGAGTAATTTTTCCTCCTTAGCCTGTGGTTAAGAGGCCTGCGTGAAGGCTACTTGCGAGAACTCCTGCGAGTCTCCTCACGAGTGTGATTCGTGAACTCCTTCTTAGGCGAGCATCCTGCGAAGGATCCGCTCACATCCCTCTTGGATACATACACCGAGGCCGAGTCTCGCGTGCCTTCCCGCGAGCTCCCTTCAGCCCTACGAGAGTGCTGAACTGGATGGAAGGTTGAGCTCATCGAGCTGAGAAATAATTTCGTCGAACCGAAGCATGAATTACAGAGTCGAGTTCGTCGAACGCAGAACGTGACGTTCGTTAAACTCCGAATCCTGGAGGGAATCCGGCTCATCGACTTCCTCGTGAGATGTTGGCGAGCACATGACTCGCCCGCCTTCCTGCAAGTGGCCTTTAAGCTTGGCTCGCCTTCCTTGTTGCTTCTTTGTCCTGTTGCCTTCTCCGTCTATGCCTATCTCCTGGCGAATATCGAGGTTGCTCAGTGCCACTCGCGACTCTGGCCCATTCGCATTCACGCGGCTATTGCCGCGAGTAGTCCTTGAAGAACTGCTGCCAAGCTAGACTTCTTGCTCGCCCTCGCGCGAGGGGGGGGGGCGCCATATGTGAGTGGTCTGTGAGAACCTCACTCGTTGTTCGCTCTCGCCCAGGTGGGGTCGCACCTGGCTTGCCCCCACGCTCGAATTCTTCCTTTTGGGGCTTAACCTTGACTTGATTCTGTTTTCTGGTCCTGGGAGAACCCGAGGTTGTACACTAATCAGTCCCAATGGTGTCAGAATCGAGGAAGCAATCAAGTTTCATTTTCCCACCAACAATAATCAAACGGAGTATGAAGTCCTTATAGTCAGTTTGGGATTTGTGCAAGAGCTCAGAATCGAGGATATAGAAGTCCGAACGGATTCCATGGTAATGTCATTGCATGTAAATAAGGTCTTCAAAACAAGGGTACATCTTCTCTAGAAATACCAAACTATGGCTAAGCAACGGATCGACAGTTTCTGCACCTTCATCATTTGGCACATACCACAGGAAGAAAACACCGTGGCCTACGAATTAGCAAAGTATGGGCTACGTGCAGGATGGACCTTCACGGAATTGTTCTATCCAACAATCGAGGAAGCAGAGATCATGGAGATTGATCTTCATCCATCCTGGTTGGACCCTTTCATCTATTACTTCACAACAGGAGAAGTCCGCCCTTTAGTAATTGATAAAAGGAGGTTCCAGATCAAGGCCATTCATTACTTCCTCCTCTTTGGGGTTCTCTGTCAGAAGACGTTCCTATCACCTCCGGCAAAGGTGAGTGCCAGAAGAATATGTGGCCAAAGTCTTACAGGAAATCCACTCAGGAGAGTGAGGAAGTCACTCGGGCACCATAACACTTGAGAAAAGGATTCTATGCAAAGGCAATTTCTGGCCAACCCTTAGGATGGATTTTAGCGATTATGCGAAGTTTGCATCTCTCCAGCTCCAACCCACGCAGCAGCTGCGATCCATTTCCACCCTTTAGTCATTCACAGTTTGGAGGATGGATCTTGTCGTCCCCTTCCCTATGGCAAGCGAGTAGCAATACTTTATCCTCATAATGATAGATTACTTTAGCAAGTGGATAGAGGCCAAGGACATAGCCAAAACCATGACCCAAGTTGTAAAAACTTCATATGGGGGGAGATCAGGTGTCGACACGGATCCCCATGGCCATCATCACTGATAATTGCCCTTAAATTGCCAACTCTAACTTGTTGAATTTTTGTGAACAGGTGATAGAGCTACACTTCGCGTCAGTCCACCATACACGGATCAATGGGTAGGTGGAAGTTGCTAACAAGCATATACTTAATTTGCTGAAGAAAAAGGTAGGGAATACCCGTGGTAATTGGGGGGACAACTATTCGTCGTCATGTGGACATTGAGAACCACTCCCTTCTCATCCACTGGGGAAACAGTTTTCAAGTTACCACTTGGTTCCAAGGCCCTCATCATAGTAGAGTTTGATTTCATGATCCCAAGGGTCCTCCTCTCTAAGCAGAACGACAAGGGTTGGGTGGAGAACAATGATGAAGTGATGAGGTGTACTGCGACCTCATCGAAGAATTAAGAGATCAAGCCATTATCAGGCAAGAAGAGATTAAAAGAAGAATGGCCAAACACTTCAGCAAGCTTGCCAGAGTGAAGTAGTTCGCCACAGTATATCTCATTATGAAAAAGGTAGATCCTATAGGTAGAGAGGATTTAGTGGGGAAGCTCAACCCGAACTGGGCATGCCCTTTTATTGTCAAGGAAGTGCTCAAGAATGGTGTCTACCACCTGTAGTCTCATGAGGGTGAAAAAATATCCAACACATGGAGCGCCGACGACCAGAAGAGATATCACTCTAAGACCATAGTTGTAACGCCCCTGTTTTCCTGACATTTATTTATTTCTCTTGGTGATGTCATAATAGCGTAAGGGCGTTCGTTATCGCGGTGTTGGCAGCGCGTCGACGTTAGTGCGTTTTCGCGTGTGTTCGGTCGAGTCGACCAAGTTCCGAATTCTTGTCGAAATTGGAAATCTCGCGTTAGGAAAGTTAATTACTTAATTTTAGACTTGTCCATCAAATTTTGTAGCTAACCGAGCAATATTTGAGCCTCAACGTTTTCTCAAAGATTTGTGGTTTTATTGTTCGCCGTAAGCCTTGGAAGCTTTTAGATCGTGATCGGCAAGGCGGATTTTGGTTTTTGACTTCGTCGTTGAGTTCGTAGCGACGGTTTTCGCTTTTGGTGCAAATCTCGTTCAAATTGGTGTGCATTTAGCCCTTTGTAATAATATGTCAATATTTATATTACTAATATATTATCACTATTGTTAGTATGATTATTATAAACCGGATCCTAAAGATCTCTTCAGAATATTTTGCCTTGGTTGTTGTGTCCTATTCATTCAGGAATTGACCAGCACTTAGATAAAGTAATATATATTCTTCCTTGGAAATCTAAACCACCATCAAAAAAGGATTTTTGGGTGGCCATGATCATCTCTTCCCAAGTATTCTCTTTTTTTTTCTTGTCCAAGATTTTCCCAAACCAGAGAGTTGAGAGAGGAGGAGAGCTTTTCTCCGTTATCCTTTCGGCCGCCATCTTGTGAGCTCCGGTGCTCTTCTTCTTCGTCGGAGCTTAGCTTTGGAAAGCTCTCGGCGAGCTCTTCGTGTTCGTGTGCTTCTTGCCGCACCTCCATTTGGAAATCATGAGGAATTAAGGCAAGTGGTGGTTTGCTTACCCTATGATCTCTCTTGATCTTCTTAATTACTTGTTACATGATTTGTTTTCTTCAATTTTGTTAATCAGTTAACCCCACCCCCCTCTAAATTTAGCTTTATTTATTTATTCTTTGGTACCTAAAAGTCTAAGTTGATGTAACTTCGTTCAAATAGCCTTATTTTGTTTGCTGACCTGTAGCCAAAGTCCTATGTTTTTGCCCTTGTCTAAATTCTATTAAATTCCTTGTCTTATACTTGTGCCTTCATTCCTACCCTTAGTGTGGAGTTTATTCCTTCTGTAATGGTATAGAACTTTGTTCTAGAGTTTAAATATAAGTTCTGATTGCGTTTTCATTCAAGTAGTTTAATTTGGGTCTGGTTGAGCTAACGCCCGACACTAGCGCTAGCGCCGGTGTTAGCGCCCCTTCGTCATCGTCTCGTCTAGATCTCCTCGTCCATATTGTTGATATCGTTTTGATTGTCTTGGTGACATTGTCTCCCCTTTTGACGATATTGTCCCCCTTCTCGGCGACATGAAGCCATCAAAGCTACCGCTAGCGCTAATGCCGGCGTTAGCTTCTCATCGATATTCCCTTGTCGAAATCGTCTCGTGGACATTATGGTCTTTGTGTCGATGATATTGACTCTATCACGACGACATTGTTGTCTCCGTCTCGACTTTATGGTCCTTCCCATCGACTTTTCTCAAGCTGATATAGCAACCGCCCGGTGCTAGCACTAACACTGGCATTAGCTTCCAGTTACCTGTTTTCTCTATCTTTTGAAGGCTGGGGTGTTTCACCTCATTTCAAGTATGGCATGATGCCAGTAGTCTATTTAATTGTTATTGTATAAGACTAATGATTATTTATGATGTGTGGGCTGCTAGCGTTAGTGGAATGAACCACTGTCGCAGTGCCTTATATTTATGGATCATACACCCGGGCTCTGTGTGCTTTGGACTGATGGTTCGTGCTGGACTATGTGCCTCTGCCTCAGTGCCTCATTTTTCCCGGCATCATTGATGCCCTTTTTGAGCAGATCAGTCTCATCTATTTATTAATGTTATTATTATAATGACTATTGTCTTTCTTTGCCAAAGCAATGGCTATGGGATAGAATTTTTATCACGCCCGAAGTAAGGTTTCTCTTTGTTGTCTTTCTTGATCAGGTATGCATATTATGTATATATTTCTTTTGTTTTTTGATGCCTCTTGCACATTCTCTTGCTGAGGCGTTCTTTTCTTTCGAATGCCTAAGGCTCGGAGGAGTTGTAGCTAGATAGCTTGGGCTGGTTACTCTAGGCCGTGGTCATTGTAGTAGGTGAGATAGCTGATGTGTTGTCTCGGTTAGACTTGTACCTTTATTTTTGTTCTATGAGTTCGTGTCAGATTGTTGTGCCCGTAGTTTGTGTTAGACTACTTGCTGGCTTTTCTACTAATATTTGCTAGTCATTTATATGCTTGCTCTCTGGGAATGTTTTATGATAGGATGCATGTTAGATATTTTAAGTATAAAAGCTGCATTCTAGTTTATATCATCTCTTTCAAGTGAATGTCATTCTATTTTAAGATTTATGAAACTCCTTTCTTTACTTACACTAAATCTAGAAACTCGCATATCATTAACATGCGCTATTAGGTCCTATTGCTCATGTAGGATGAAAAGAAGCAAATTAAGTATTTTCCGCTGCAGATATATATTTTCTTACTTGCGGACATGATAATCTACTGGAATCGAGGGACACAGTTTCTTTAACTCTAGAATTAAAGTAATGTTTTCAAGCATAAAATATATGTTTTTCTACCGTAAATAAGAGGAGAGTGGTTCTGTCTGAACGCCGGTAGTTGTCCCCTGCACGGCATGGCATCACGGCATGTATTTTCTCTTACTTTGATATTATGCAATTATTGAGAAAATGCGGGTTGTGACAATACTATCCCCCCATCTTATTATTTTTCAATCTTTTCTTATATGAACATGAATAAGCTTTTATGATTGCCTCCAAAATGCTAACACTTGATGTTATTGTGAGGGGTCTATCAAATTATCTCAGAGCATCCGACAATAACTCAGATGCTAAATGTATGGCTTATCTATTTGCCCCTTGACCCGTGACGTTCGTCCCATCGAGCAAAGGAACCTTGCCTCGCTGAATTATTATGGATTCTCCATTCCCCTTGAGCCATGATGTTCGTCTAGTCAAGCAGAGGACTCTTAGTCTCGCCCTTTTTAACTCCCCTTGGGAAGTCCCGTGAATTGCTTGAACCACCTCCATTTGCGATATTCAGATCGAATGACTTGTAGAGGTATTCAAGTCACTGACCCTCTCTACCAGCAAATGTTGCGTCGTATTATCACCCATATAATTCCACGACAATTGAACTCATTGGATCCTATCACGTCTGGCATACATTGTAGGCCTTGTTGATTTGAGCAAACTTAATAATGTGGCGTGCATCAATAGAGGTGCCGCTATCATCCTCAAGGTGCCTTTCTATGAACAAGCTTCGTATAATGAATGCCTCATCCCACTCGAATGTATCCTAATGTTTCTTATAGAGGAGAGCTCCACGAATGTCGTACGACCAACTGGTCATCCTCACCTCAGCTGTAGAATCCCTTAGTTGAGTAGTGGATTCCATTATCCCCATGATATGTCTTTTCGGATGAGCGCTTTGTCTTCAGACACCCATAACCCCACTAGACGATCTCGTCGAAGGAAAGTTCCACCGGTGCCTTATATCTTTTTAGTAGCTTGATCTATGCAAGCCCTCGACTTCTGAATACTTAAGCCAGAATTGGAAAAATTATCGGCAGTCTCTAGTATAAGGAAAATATTCTAAGTCCTATTCTCTAACTGAACAATGGGCAGTTATAATAGTGGTAACCGCACCAAGCTGGCATTCTTCTTTGCAATTTTTGGGCTATGTAAAATTATATATCGTGCAGACACTTGGGTATAGGTCGCACATTGTTCAGGTGATCACACATTATCTAATATGTAATCTAGAGTATTTGGAAACTGCTCATGTAATGATCGCCCTGGATATCAGTTGTTCTTAGCTCACCCCCTCCACTTAACTACACTCTAATAAAATATCATGTGCGGTTACCCCTATAGTGGGTGCATATACTTTCAGCTATATTAAATGTTGGGAATTCCCGCTATACATTACTCTTAATTATAATGCAGGTAAGGGTACTGTATTCGCACCAGGTTATCGCTAAAACATGATTTAAAGATCCTTATATATTGATAACATCTTGGTACTATTTATGGGATTGTGTGGTTACCAGTGGAAGTAACCACACGATGGTTATTAAATTTCAGGACTTCGTCAGCCTTATCGCATCAATTGGGCATCTTCATACTAGTATGTCACAGGTACTACCTACTAACCACGTGTATAGATTATTTAGATGAGCATTATATCATACGCAACTTCGACATTCACACAACTCATTTGGGAAGTTTACGTAGTAAAGTATTAAGTACAAATGCATGCATGATCTATGTCTATTCACAGGTACAAAATAGTGGTCGTAACAAAAATTAAGTATTATTATTGTTTTTCAAAAAGGTACAATATTAAAGAGGCCGCGGATACAAAAGATATCCGCACGGTTGTAACGCCATACCAGTACAAGCAATATAACAATAGTTCCGGCTGGGACCCCATGCCATATTGAGCACACTAGCTTGGCGTAAATAAGTTGATAAATAGAAACATAAGACTACACGAGAGTATAATAAGAACACGCGGAAGCTTTCATTAAACAGTTCCATAAGAATGTCCACATCCTCAGGAATATCAATAATAGAGTCACGACCTTAAGGCATTACATTCAACCAATGTAACAAAACTCGAAAAAATCATCGACACGCAGGTCGACAATACATGAAGAGCAGTAAAATAGGTTGTCCTTCGAGGGCCAACTCAGCACTGGCCTTCAGCCCGATATTTCTTGCGCGGCTCACCAGCACCTGCACCATCCAGAAATATGAGGTAAACAAGGGTTAGCTATGAGCTTAACACAAACCACATAATGATCCCACCTCGACCATTCTAGCCGGCTCCGGGTCGGGGCACCTCTCACCTACAAGCAAGCCATACATGCAACATGTAATATAATAAAGAAAGTGCATCTACTCTAAATAAGGTGACGTTTCAAGCATAATCAATCTTCTAGATTTAGCATCAAAGAAATGGGAACCTAGGAATGCAAATGATGTTAGTTGTGTTCACTCGAAGGATACCCACAACCGCCTAAGCAATTGCATGAGGCTAACATAACATCAATTCATCACATCACAAATGTGGGTACTCACAACCTCATATTTCATATACTCATTGCATGTTTCCAATGTGCCCTCAACGAGTACTACTTCCAAACTAAGCTATGAAACTTAATTATCACTTGAGCATTTACTGATCGGAGAAAACCCTCCTAATCCAGTCTCTCCCATGTTCTGTCAGCATACTAGAGGGTTAACCTCGAGATGAATTGTATGGTGTGGGTTCTATCCAGCTTGTGCCAGTTGCTCAAATCATTGTAATTAACAGCACGATGCGGGTGTGTCTGTACCTCGTCCCATGTATGTTCAACACATATAAGTGCTGCCAAAATAACTAGCGATAAACCTAATGCATATAAGAGGACTTAGGCTTCGCAAGCATAACCAATATAGGAGGTCCAAGTCAACTCCACTCCGAATCTGTTGTGAAGGTTTGTATTCAACCACATCACAATCATTAGATTCCTTTAAGTACTCTAAGAGACACCTGAATCTCAAGTCCCATAACAATATGACATATTTAACGGAGTCATTCTCGGACACGCATTTTAGGCTTAACCTAAATGAAATGTCACAAACAAGCATCACTGTTCCGGGCCAATGACCACGGGTAGGCTTCACAAAAAATGCCTAAATCCGCATGTCTACCACATTTCTACATGTAAAATATGTCGGAGACACACAATCTACCCGGAGTTCTGAAGAACCAATGAGAGTCCAACACTTCAATAATTAGTGAAAGAGACAACCATATGCAAGCATATAAAAAGTGCATGAAGGACTATACACGTCCTAAGACCAGGAGGAACAATTGTTACCGTTGTCGATTTCTTTGGCGCCATGAATCTAAGATTAGATTCTAATGAAAACGACCGATGTGGCTTCCTCTCCATGGATCTGTAAATGACTCGTGATTTGGAACTCTGAAGCTCCAATGATGGCCGAATGAGTCTTCTTCCTCCTCCTTGGCTTTCTTCTTTCTCAAGCTTGGAGAGAGAAAAGACTTGGGTAAATGAGGGTAAACATCCTCTGCTGCCGACCTTATAAGTTTTGGAACAAGTTCCAGCCTTTAGATCAAAAGCCCAAGTGAAATTGATGGCTACATTCTCTAATTAGCGGATTTGTTTCCATCAGCTACCGCTCATGGTAGAGATTCCGCTCGCGGTATCTCTCGACGATACAGGTCACGCTGATTCAACTCACACCGATACAACTCATGATGATATGCAGTAAGTAAGGCTATCGCCAGTGGTAGGACTACCGCTCTACTCTAGCTCTCGATGATATACTTATCATCATCACTTCTCACCGACCAAACGACTCTTCTAGTCGAAATGGCCATTGTCGACAGTACCAATAACACACGGTGCTAGCTCTCGATGATACACAAGGCTTCTCACTGACAAGATGACACTGTCTAGCCCAAAGCGGCTTATCTTGTCGATAAGATACTTCCAGCGGTACCCCTACAATGCGGCGTTAGCTATCAGCTACATGTTTCTAACAATTCCTTATGTTGGGTATTGTGCCCTCAATGTTCCTAGATTTCAAGAAGGAACTCAAGTATAGATAAGCAAAGTTGTTTTGATATTACGATTTAGTTCATGATGTGACAGATATATCAAAACTATATTCTTAGTATCTAGACTATACAAGAAGTGTAAAATCACTAAGTAAAATATCTTCTTAAGCCTTTGCAGAAATATCGTTGAGATAGAAAGCATATCATTGAGACAGTCTCGACGATATCATCTAGAAAAGCTTTATCACTGAGATGGCTAAGTAAAAATCATGTAGGCAGAGATCTCGACGATATCGTGTTAAAGCAATCATATCTACTTGAATATTGAAGACTTATCGTGTAGAAAGAAGTATCTCGACGATATCGTCTAGAAGAAGCTATATCATTTAGACAAATATGTTAAGTCATGAAGAAAGGAGTATGTCAACGATATTGGCTTGAAAACTATATATCGTTTGGATGATCAAGACGATATCGACTTGAAGGAAGTTTATCGTCTTGACAGATGCAGAGCCACATTGGATGTACAGGTATTTCTTGGAAATTGATTTACAGGGAATATACACGCCGCCGATCTTGTGCACTAATCAAGGAATATTAAATGATATATTGCCTACAGAAAATAGACGTTACACATCAAATAAAGAAGAATATCAGATACTTCCAAATTATGCAAGTTCCAAAACGACAAAGAATTTATGATATTTTATTCTGACATTTCAGTATACTTTCCTTACTGGCCAATTAATTATGAAATAAATTAATAAGGGCTTTTATGCAAAAGTGCAGAGGAATATAAATAGAGAAATTTTTTAGATCTATACATAGTTCTTATCTCTCTCTCTCTCTCTTACTTATATACTTACAACCAGAAAAGAGAAAAATGTTGAACAAGAAGTCTTCATTGTTGTGCTGTGATGATTAAAGAAAGAATCTTCTTCCCTGGTTAGAAGAGATCATTTGATATTTTTAGAAGAAGATTCTCAAGAAAGCTTTGGTGATTCAAAAAAATACTGAGGCTATATCTACAAGAAGGAGAAGAAGACTATTCAATGAAAAGCTCTATCTTAGAAGACTTCTCTTCTTCAACAGCAAAACAACCTTCTCATTCTATTAGGTTCTGTGTGAGCCTAAATTTGGTAGGATCTTTATAAAGATCTGAGTGTTGGTAGGACTTGTAAAGTCTGAGTTACTTTGTAGGGTTTTTGTAACCTAAGGGTATGCTTTTCTGTGTGAGGGCTGAGGTAGAATCTTGTGTGGATCTGAGTTGTAAGATCTGCTGTATTGAAAAGATATGTTTTTGGAGAAGTTGCCTAGTCTAGCACACCACCAGATGGGTGGGAGGGACAGTGGACTACCTCTTGACACATTATCTTGAAGGGAACCACTATAAATCTTTGTGTGCTTTATGTGTTGCTTATGTGATGTGCTAGATAATTTTTAAAGTACTAAATAACTGTGAAAACACCTAATCACCCCCCCTCTAGGTGTATTATAAGCAAACCAAAATCATTCAATTGGTATAAGAGCTAGGTTGAGTTCAAAGGCCTAACAGCTTAGAACAAGATCCCTAAGTTGTTAGTTATGGAACGTTCACCTAGAGGGGGGTGTTAGGTGATCTTGGTTCTTTTTGAAATATTAGTGTGAGTTATGAGTATTTAAGCACAGCAGTAAAATACCACACACAAAAAGCACAGCAAACGACACAAGATCTATAGAGGTTCCTCAAGACAGGGTGTCTTGAGTAGTCCTCTTTCCCTCTACGCCTACCCAGCAGTGTGCTAGGATCGGCAAACTCCGCCAAAAAGCTTCAGTCCCTCAAGCCTTACAATAAGGACCCGCAAGTCCCAATAGCCTAGGCCCGCAATCCCCTACTGCCCCCGAGCCCGCAAGCTCGACACTCAGGCCCTCAAGCCCTACAATACAGACCCTCAAGTCCCAACATCCTAGGCCCGCAAGCCCCTACTGCCCCCGAGCCTGCAAGCTCGACAAATCGCACCCGCAAGTGCACTGCCTTGGCCCTCAAGCCTAACAGCTCTCCAACCCACAAGCTAGACGGTGTCGGACCCGCAAGTCCACTGCCCTGGCCCTCAAGCCTCACAGCTCTCCAGCCCGCAAGCTAAACGGTGTTGGACCCGCAAGTCCACTGCCCTGGCCCTTAAGCCTCACAGCTCTCCATCCCTCAAGCTAGACAAATAGGCCCGCAAGCCTTTACAAGAGATTACGGTAATAAGACTGTTACTTCTGCCGGATGAAGATTGACAACTTTAGCCTGGTGAGGATTGGCTTCTTAAGATTGAAGAAGATGCTTTTTGATCTGGAGATTCAACACTGGATCTTCTTCAACCTTCACTTCTTTTTGCCTGGTGTGGATCTTCTCCAGCCCTTAAGTCCACTGCTTGCTCTCTACTTGATCTTCTTCTTCTCCACCGAGAATACTGTTCTATTGAAGTGGAGCGGCGAGATTCTTTCTTTTTCTTTTCCTTTCTCTTGTTGATCGATCGATTGATTGATGTCGTGTTAGGGCAACCTCTTATCTCTTTTATAAGACTGCGAGGACCCCAACGGTCTTCTGAAAAAAGTTCCTTAAGTGTCAGATGCTCCTTTCCTTAAGAGCACGCGCTGATTAGACAATCAGGTGGTGGTATTAAATGCTGACAGCGCATCTGCAACTTTTGAATCTGTCTCGATGATATTTTCATTGTTACGACGTCATGGACAATATCTCGACGACAGGACTTTGTCGATGCCTTGAACTTGGGTAGACCTTCAGTTCTTCTTGCTTCTGCCTCTGAAGCAGATATCTCGACGATTCGAGACATTCTACCGCTTCTGCATATACAACGATATGTTGTCTCTAATTGTGTCATCGTAATCATCTTGTTCTCTCGACGACATGAGTGATGTTATGTCGACGCTTCAGCAGCTGCTAGTCTTCAGCTTGTCTTTCTTCAGACGACATGCCTTCTTTACGACGATGTTAATTCTTTCTCGATGACAAGGCCACATTGGTGAAGTCGACGATACTGCGTCTTCTCTGCATTTGACAATCTTGCCCAGTCTCAGAGGTCGACGATCTTCCTTCTGAGTTCGACGATCTTGCTTTTGCGTTCGACGAACACGCCAAATCTCAGCGGTCTTCGATCTTCCTTCTGAGTTCGACGAACTCCATTCTGCATTCGACGAACGGCAATCTGCGATCGATGAGCTACATTCTTCTGCCCCATCTCTGCGTTCGATGAACACGCCAAGTCTGCGTTCGACGATCTTGCCGAGTCTCAGCGGTCGATGAACTTTCTTCAGAGTGATGAACATCATTCTTCTTTCTTCATTCTGAGTTCGACGAACTTCATTCTTCTATCCTGTCTCAGCGTTCAACGAACTCCATTCTGCGTTCGACGAATCTTGTCCTTTTGTTCATCATTATGATGATGTGCAAACTTTGTCGACGATATTTCCTATTCTTTTCGACGACATTTCTTTAACTTCCTAAGATCATAAGCTAGAGAGATAATCAAATACAAAGTGAAGTTGTCTTGACTTGGTGACTTCTTCAAATCAGGAATTATGTGGGCAAGATTCCCAACAATCTCCCCCTATTTGAAGAAGTCAGAATCTAAACTCAAGACAACTTTCACTTTCCAGTAAATCATATAATCTCAACTTGTGAGCATGTAAGATTTGTACTTATCTTTTGTTGAACTTTCTGAGTGCATCAAGCATGTGGCTCCCCCTTTATTTGATGTCTCTTCTTTATGGCTCCCCTTACTTCTTTGCTCCCCCTATTTCTTTGCTCCCCCTATCTTTGAGGTCATCTTCTTGAGCATCTTGTCTTGAACATTTGATGTCCTTTCTCCCCCTTTCTGACTTCTTTTCTGGAGCTCTTCTCTTAGGAGACAATAATTCAAGGCTCCCCCTTTCTCGGTTATAGTTCATCCAAAACCTGAAAGGTTGTCTAACCAATCATCTAAAAAGGGATTAGTGAGAACTAAGTAGAGGATTACTCTAAGTTCAACATTCCCAGTTGGAATTTGAAGAAGTTGAACTTAGCTTCATCTAGGGGCTTTGTAAATATATCAGCCACTTGTTTGTCTGTTGGGACAAACTCAAGGGTGATATCTTCATTTTCCACATGCTCCCTGATGAAGTGATACCTGATCTCAATATGCTTAGTCCTGCTGTGAGAGATAGGATTCTTAGCAATTGAGATTGTGCTTGAAGAGTCACAAAATAGGGGTGTTTTGGTCATCTTTAGGTTGTAATCTTCAAGTTGATGTTTGATCCATAGCAGTTGGGCACAGCAGCTTCCAGCCGAGATATATTATGATTCTGCTGTTGAGATTTCCACACTTGTCTGCTTCTTACTGCTCCAAGAGATCAGTCTTCCACCAAGGAATTGACATGTCCCTAATGTACTTTTCCTGTCTTCTTTGCACCCTTCATAATCTGCATCTGAATAGCCGGTTAGTTCACAGCCATTGTTCCTAGGGTACCATAGGCCAAGATTTGATGTACCCTTTAGGTATTTTAAGATTCTCTTGACAGAGACATGATGAGATTCCTTAGGGTTCACCTGATATCTAGCACAGACACATGTAGCAAACATTATGTCAGGCCTACTTTCAGTTAGGTAGAGCAAGGATCCAATCATGCATCTGTACTTGGTTTCATCAAAGGGTATTCCCTTCTCGTCCTTGTCCAGAGACACATTGGTTCCCATTGGAGTCTTCATTGAGGAAGCACTCTCCAATCCAAATTTCTTGACTAGCTCCCTAGTGAACTTGGTCTGAGAGATGAATATACCATCTTCAGATTGTTTCACTTGGAGACCTAGGAAGTATTTGAGCTTACACATACTGCTCATCTCAAACTTTCCCTGCATCAAGTTGGCAAACTTTTTGCAGAGATTGTTATCTGTAGAGGCAAAAATGATGTCATCCACATAGATCTGCACTAGCAAGATCTTGCCCTTCACTTCCCTTAGGAACAATGTCTTATCAATCTTTCCGTTTGAGAACTTATTCTCAGTTAGAAAGCTTGATATGGTCTCATACCAGGCCCTAGGAGCCTGATTTAAGCCAAAAAGGGCTTTTCTAAGAAAATAAACGTAATCAGGATGAGTAGGATCTACAAAACCTGAAGGCTGCTCTACATATACCTCCTCTTTGAGGTCACCATTTAGAAAGGCTGACTTCACATCCATCTGATAGACCTTGAATCCTTGGTATGCTGCATAGCCTAGAAATAGTCTTATTGCTTCCAGTCTGGCTACTGGAGCAAATGTCTGATCAAAATCTATCCCTTCCTCTTGTCTGTAGCCTTTTGCCACTAGCCTTGCTTTATTCTTGGTGATGATTCCATTTTCATCCAACTTGTTTCTATAGACTCATTTAGTTCCTATGATGTTCTGTCCTTGGGGTCTTGGAACCATTTTCCAAACCTTGCATCTTTTAAACTGGTTCAGCTCCTCCTGCATTGCTGCAATCCAAAATGGATCCTTATTTGCTTCCTCAAATTTCTTGGGTTCAATTTGAGAGAGAAAACTCAGGTGCAATGCTTCATTAGCAGCTCTGCTCCTTGTCAGCACACATTGGTTGAAATTTCCTATTATCTGCTCTTGGGGATGATCTCTTACTTGTCTTAAGGTAGTTGGGAGTATTCTGGGTACTTCTACATCAGCAACTTCTTCAGGTTGCACTTCTTCAGCCGTTTCTGAGCTTTCTGCAGGTTCTTCCTCGATTTCAACTGCAGTCACCATTTGAGATGCTGCCATAGCCCTTGGTCACTCCCTTTTCTGAACCTCCAAAAATCACTGTTGGTCCATTCTCTACAGGGGTGAACTCTTTCAAGTACCTTCTGACTCTAGTCATGTGCCTGGAGCAGCCACTGTCCAAATACCAAATTGGAGATTGGTTGGCATTTGGACCTACCTGCAAGACAAATTTCTTCCCCTTAGGTACCCAAAATGGATTGGGTCCTCGGTTTCTGTTAGGTTGGTATAAGGTAACACTAAACCACGAGGGTTCTGCACTCTCTTTGCATTGAGCCCTGTTGGGTTGAACCAACAGTCCAAGGAAAAATGGCCTACTTTCCCACAGCACCAGCATTCATGTCTGTTGTATCTTCTCTTCTGCTTCACCATCTAGGTGGGGTGGCAGTGCTGATGAGCAGAGGAGAATTCTTCTTGTCTAACAGATCTTGGGTGAACCTCATATGTGTGAGATTGGGGTGGAATCGGTCTCACCACATTTTGATTCACCTTCTTGAGAACAGGCTTTGTAGGAACAGCCTTTCTCTTACTCTTGAGTGTTGTTGCTGCAGGTCTGTGGGCTGAAGGACTTGACACCAGCACCTTCTTGTAGGAAGGTCTAGCTTCAGAATCTTTGCCCTTAATTGTCTCCTGATTAAAACCAATACAAGCTCTGAACTGTCTAGAGAAGGTGTCAATGATAGGCAGGATAGTTTTGGGCATTGAGAAGCTAGATGCCAGTTTCTTCTCAGCCAACAGCATTTCCTCAAGGTCCTTAATGACCTTGTTCTTCTGTCCTAACTCAGCATTTTTAAGCCTTATGGCTTCCTTGAATTTGTTCACTTCTTTGCTCATAGCAGCTAGCTTCTCAGCTGTCTCCTGGAGCTCAGATTGAACAGGCTTCAAGGAATCTAACTCATTGGTTTGGACTTTGAGGAGTTTCTTACAGCCCTTGAAGGCTTTCCACAAGGCTTTGTATTGCCTTATTAGTACAAATTCAACTTCATACTGGGATCTTGAGGCTGTCCGGATGGCAGCAGACACATGCTCATCATCATGCAAAGAATCTGCCACTGATTCAGAATTAGAGGCAGATAGGGATGTTCTGGGATTTACCTTTCCAGGAGAGTTGTCATCCTGGTTGCCTTCATTGATGGCCATCAATCCAATAAGTACCTCGTGCTCAGTCCCAGAGGAGCTTGAGTTAGAGTCACTCAACGTTCTCATCTTCTTGGCCACGAACCCTTTTTCAGAGTTCCTCTTGCTCCTTGAGCTTCTTCTTTCTTCATGGATCCTTGACTCCTTCTTTTTAGAGGGACAGTCCGCAGCCATGTGACCTATTTTGCTGCAGGAATAGCAGACAGTATTATTTAAATCGTGTTTACTAGAGTTGGATCTGTACCTGTCCTCCCTGGGAGCTTTGGATCTGTCACGATAGTCAGATCTTCTGGAGCTTGAGGAGGAACTTCTGTTGTTGTCCCTCCTTCTTCTGTGTAGCAACTTTCTGAACTATTTTGAGAGGAGTGCCACCTCTCTATCAGTGTCATCAGAATCAGAGGAGCTGGCTTCTGATTCCTCACTGCTCTCAGATCTATTCTGAGATGCATAGCTCTTGCTCTTGGATCTTCTGGTGCTCTCAGCCTTTAGAGCCACAGATCTCTCTTTTGTGCTCACTCTTGAGCTTTCTTCTTTAGCCTTTCTGGTGTTGAGCTGAAGTTCATGAGACAGCAGCTTTCCATACATATTTTTGGGCTCTATGACACCCAGCTGACCCATCTCTCTGATGACACAGATCTTGATGTCCCATTCTTTTGTAAGTGATCTGAGAAACATATCGTTTAGATCAAAGTTGGTGAACTCTCTTTCGTAGTTTCTCAGACCATTCACAATCTTGAAAAATCTCTCATAGCAGTTGGAGATTGTTTCACTCTTGCCCTGCTTGAAGGCCTCATACTCTTGGTTGAGGAGGGATTTTATATCATCCCTTACCTCTTCAGTACCCTCCATATATACGATCAGGGAGTCCCACATCTCCTTGGCCGTTTTGCAGTGAATTAGGTTCTGGAGGGTTGAATCATCTACAGCACATACAATAACATTCTGTGCCCTCTTATCCAGGCCTGCCAAGGCTAGCTCGTCCTTGGTCATGTCTTCATATTTCTTTATCACCTTCCGCGTCGGATCAATGATGGAAGGGGTTATGGGGATAAAAGGACCCTGTTGGACTGTCAGATAGATTCTTGGATCGGCCGCTTCCATGAACAACCTAACTCTTTCCTTCCAGATGGGAAAGTTCTCCTTGGTGCAGATCGGAAGTTTCATAGATCTCATCTCCCGATTTTGATCTCCATCGGCCATGTTGAATCATTCCTCGATCTAGATCAGACGGTTAAGTCTTCCTTTGATCAACCTCGCACTGATACAACTTGTTAGTTATGGAACGTTCACCTGGAGGGGGGGGTGTTAGGTGATCTTGGTTCTTTTTGAAATATTAGTGTGAGTTATGAGTATTTAAGCACAGCAGTAAATATCACACACAAAAAGCACAGCAGATGACACAAGATCTATAGAGGTTCCTCAAGACAGGGTGTCTTGAGTAGTCCTCTTTCCCTCTACGCCTACCCAGCAGTGTGCTAGGATTGGCAAACTCCGCCAAAAAGCTTCAGGCCCTCAAGCCTTACAACACGGACCTGCAAGTCCCAACAGCCTAGGCCCGCAAGCCCCTACTGCCCCCGAGCCCGCAAGCTCGACACTCAGGACCTCAAGCCCTATAATACAGACCCGCAAGTCCCAACAGCCTAGGCCCGCAAGCCCCTACTGCCCCCGAGCCCGCAAGCTCGACAAATCGCACCCGCAAGTGCACTGCCCTGGCCCTCAAGCCTCACAGCTCTCCAGCCCGCAAGCTAGATGGTGTCGGACCCGCAAGTCCACCGCCCTGGCCCTCAAGCCTCATAGCTCTCCAGCCCTCAAGCTAGACAAATCGGCCCGCAAGCCTTTACAAGAGATTACAGTAATAAGACTGTTACTTCTGCCGGATGAAGATTGGCAACTTTAGCCTGATGAGGATTGGCTTCTTAAGGTTGAAGAAGATGCTTTTTGATCTGGAGATTCAACACTGGATCTTCTTCAGCCTTCACTTCTTTTTGCCTGGTGTTGATCGGCTACTTTTCAGTCGATGATGATGACTGATTCTTTAGAGAGCATTTGGTGCTTGCTCTCTGTTGGATCTTCTTCTTCTCCGCCGAGAATACTGTTCTATTGAAGTGTAGCGGCGGGATTCTTTCTTTTTCTTTTCCTTTCTCTTGTTGATCGATCAATTGATTGATGCCGTGTTAGGGCAACCTCTTATCTCTTTTATAAGACTGCGAGGTCCCCAACGGTCTTCTGAAAAAGTGCCTTAAGTGTCAGATGCTCCTTTCCTTAAGAGCACGCGCTGATTAGACAATCAGGCGGCGGCATTAAATGCTGACAGCCCGTCTGCAACTTTTGAATCTATCTCGACGATATTTCCATTGTTACGACGTCATGGACAATATCTCGACGACAGGACTTTGTCGATGACTTCAACTTGGGTAGACCTTCAGTTCTTCTTGCTTCTGCCTCTGAAGCAGATATCTCAACGATTCGAGACATTCTGCCGCTTCTGCATATACAATAATATGTTGTCTCTGACTGTGTCGTCATAATCATCTTGTTCTCTCGACGACATGAGTGATGTTATGTCGACGCTTCAGCAGATTCTAGTCTTCAGCTTGTCTTTCTTCAGACGACATGCCTTCTTTACGACGATGTTAATTCTTTCTCGACGACAAGGCCACATTGGTGAAGTCGATGATACCGCGTCTTCTCTGCGTTCGACGATCTTGCCCAGTCTCAGCGGTCGACGATCTTCCTTCTGAGTTCGACGATCTTGCTTCTGATTTCGACGAATGCGCCAAATCTCAGCGGTCGTCGATCTTCCTTCTGAGTTCGATGAACTCTAATCTGCGTTCGACGAATGGCAATCTGCGATCGACGAGCTACATTCTTCTGCCCCATCTCTGCATTCGACAAACACGCCAAGTCTGTTGCCGAGTCTCAGTGGTCGACGAACTTTCTTCTGAGTGATGAACAACATTCTTCTTTCTTCATTCTGAGTTCGATGAACTTCATTCTTCTATCCCATCTCAGCGTTCGACGAACTCCATTCTGCGTTCGATGAATCTTGTCCTTCTGTTCATCATTATGACGATGTGCAAACTTTGTCGACGATATTTCCTATTCTTTTCGACGACATTTCTTTAACTTCCTGAGATCATAAGCTAGAGAGATAATCAAATACAAAGTGAAGTTGTCTTGACTTGGTGACTTCTTCAAATCAGGAATCATGTGGGCAAGATTCCCAACATAAGTTATATTGGGTTGTTAGCACAAACTATGGCTGGTGAGCTTCACAAGGAAATGAGCTCAATGAAGTTGTCCATCTGCACCAAAGAGAATTTTCCCATCTGGAAGCAAAGAATCAAATTGTACATGGAAGCTTCTGATCCTAGAATCTACATGGTTGTTGAAGAGGTACCTTATGTTCCCTTAACAATTCCTGTGGACCCAACAACAACCCCTGTTCCTAAGACTTTGTCTCAGTACACCATTGATGAAGTAGCCTTGGTCACTTTGGACAAGAGAGCCAAAAATATAATTGTGAATGTCATTGATGATTCCACATTTTAGAACCTGATCCATTGCAAAGCAGCAAAAAAAATGTGGGATTCCTTAGTTGTCTACATGGAACGAACCGAAGAAGTTAGAGATGACAGAAAATCTCTTCTGAATCAGGAGTATGAATCCTTTAGGCAAGACAAGAAAGACAGCATAGCTGCCTGCTATGAAAATTTCTTCAGGATTGTTAATGAGCTAAAAACTTATGAAACAGAATTCACCAATTATGAGCTAAATGATAACTTCCTGAGATCCTTGAACAAGGAATGGGATATAAAGCTTCATGCCATCAGAGAAGTTGGCAATATGGGAAACATGGAATCTCAGCAGCTATATGGAAAACACCTATCCTATGAGCTGCAGCTGAATACCAGAAGATCTGAAGAGGAGAACTCCAAGGTTTCTAGTAGAGAAAGGGTAGTGACCTTTAGAGTAGAAACCTCAAGAAAGTACAAGATAGTGGAGCCTATTTGCACCTCAGAGGATGAGATAACCATCAACTAAAATTCTGAGCTATCAGATGGAGAACTCTCCCTATTCACCAAGCAGTTCAAGAAACTGCTGAGAAACAGAAGAAGAGGGAACAGGAGGTGATGCGTGTCGGCAAGTGCACCGGTCGCTGTCAAGTAATAATTATGGAGAATGGAATCCCCGGATGTCAGTCTCTTGAGGAATGCAGGTTGGGTGAACGAATCGCGCAGTGACTATTGTTACACAAGCGTTTCACAAACACAAAGAGGGGATTTTTGGTTGGTTTTCCTAGTCTGAACAACAGCAAAAGAAATGCGGGTCGAGAGCACCGCTTAGCAAGGTGAGATGGATGCAACGGCCGCGATGCCGTGCTTAGAGAGGTGGATGGAGCGTGCTTAAGTGCGAGAAGGTGAGGGTCGCAAACACCTCTTCACAGCCGCCGTTAGCTCTTGCTAACACGGAACAAACACCTTGCGTGCGTGCGCGAGTGAGTGAGTGGAAAACGGAGTGAATCACAAGCAAAACATGAAGAACAACAAGGAAACATTCATTTCAACAACCAACATCACAATATTCAAGTTTACCCGGCTCAACGAGTACAATGAAGGAAAGAGGCAAGAAACAACCGATGGTGAAGACTAGCGGTCGTTCACGGCCAGAATGGTAGGTTGTCGGGCTACCTCCGGACTCGGGCGGACTATGCTTCCGGTGTAAAGAGTTGTCACAATCTCCCTACGTAGCTCCGTCGTCTTCGACTTCAGGTTTCTTCTTCTTCTCACCGGGCGAAATGAGAGAATGGCTGCTTGGAGGCTTGCGGATGGTGAAGAACACTCACGGACAATGGAGGAAGACTTGGGATGGATGGAGGAGGCTTCCCTTTGCGTAGGAGATGAAGTGGAGGCGTCCCAAGGTGGTGGTCGGCGGCGTACGGAACAGGAACTCCGCTCCCGGAAAAATGGATCTTGCCCTAAAATCGGAACAGGCGTTTAAATAGGCGCTGGAATAAGTACTGCGCACGATCATTGGCGCACGACCAGTGGTCGTGCGCACAGGAATTCTGCGATCGTGCGCACTGCCTGGGTGGAACCTGCAAGACACGAAATTTATAAAATAAAATGTTCGCACGACCAGTGGCGCACGACCGGTGGTCGTGCGCACTATCGTCGGTGGTCGTGCGCATTAGACGAAACAGAACTCAGAAATTTAATGATAAGTGCGCACGAACAGTGGCGCACGACCGGTGGTCATGCGCACTGGCGTTGATGGTCGTGCGCACTACACCAAACAGAACTCATGAAAAAATGGTTAAGTGCACACGATCAGTGGCGCACGACCAGTGGTCGTGCGCAATAGAACAAGTGATCGTGCGCAGTGTTCCTGTGTAGAATTGCACCGGAAACACCTACACGACTCCTATTCCGGCACAACCACAAATCCAGCCACTGAAGGTGGCACTTAACAGCGCATGAAAACTACTAATGACGATAAGCATGGGATCACACCAAAATGGGCCCAGAAGTGCACCTAGCATGGACTATCAAATATAAGCTATAACACGGCTAAAGTGCGGTGAACTGACTGAATAACGGCCCGGATGAGTCCATAAAGGTGTATATGATCAGGACTCATCACACCCCCAGACTTAACTGTTTGCGCGTCCTGAGCAAACGAATCCGGCGGAGTGTGAAAATGATAATTAACATAGAGAATTACACAAGGGAGTACGGTGCGAAGTAACATACGCATGCGAGTAAAGATTCTAGTAGAAGAAGATTTTAACTATGCTAACTAATTTACAGAAGTATTAAAGCATAAGTAAATATTTAGTTGTACTCAGTTGGTGAATTATGAAGAATTTGAACGATCATGCCCGGTATGAACGTGACGAGACACTGAGGCGGGTGTTGCAAAAGATCGGGGCTTAGGAATAACTCCGCTGAAATCCATCAACGTCGTGAACCATACGCTTGCCCGGTCACACTCTCTCCACGGCGCTAGCAAACTCGCAAATCAAATCAGTAGGACTTTTAGGATTAAAATGGGGCTTAGGTCACGGTAGGATATTCAAAGTTAAACACGATGGCTACGCAACCCAAGTGAGCTAACGGAACGCTGCACCCCACAAGACCAACAAACTATGCTCGTGTGACACACCCCCAGACTTATCATGAAAACCAGGTGTGCACACGGCCTACTTCACAAATACCAACAGATTTTCTATTTAGCTCGGAAGGATCTCATTTCAAAATACGCTCCTTTTTTTTTTCTTTTAACATATTTTACTTCTTTTATGTATCCTCCGGTTGGTTCAAAATCAGCAGATGGACTTTATTTTCCCTACATAACACAATGATTCCACACACCACACAAGTTGAGAATTATGAGCGCAGTTAAAAACAATTTGGTTGCGGGTGTAGGATAGGCTTCAGGCTTTGGTGGATGAAGAGGAGCTGAACAACGGATTGGTAGGCACAAATTTGGCTTGCAACAGTGAACGAAAAGGACAGGGAATAGCAAGACTCAAACTAGCCAAAGGGTGGCCTACATCATGTTTAACTCGACGAGTAGCTCTCACCCATGCTTCGAGAGTCGCTTGGGGCAAGTTCTTAGCCCACGAGAAAGGTAAACCTTCCTCCCGACTCGAGTAACATACGACTAGCACTCGTACACACACTACACCGGGTTATCGTCAATTTCATTCAAATTCACCACTTGAGTATAATAAATCTAAATTTACGCAGAAATACTAAACATAAATTAGATGCATAAAGAAAATCTAGTTCTACTCAAATTCTACCATAACATGCGAAGTGACTAGAACACTACATGAGTCAACATCGCACTCCAAATAATAATTCCTATGTTAACAACCTATTTCACATTCCAACCACAATAGTCTAAACGGAACAACAACAAAAAGATAAGCGCGCACTCAAGTGGGTGAAGTGGTGTGTGAAGAATGCAACAATGATAATGATAAGGATAAATAAAAAGCAACCTTCTAGTATGCAGTGCAACTCGTGCACAGTGGATAACAACAACCGCTCCCCCAGACTTAAGCTAAACAATATATCTAGAAATTTGAAGCAAAAAGAAGGGAGAGAGTGTTACCCAATGCTCAGAATTGAGCATACCAGACGATTGGCGTTTATGATCAAGAACAGTCCGCAACATCCGCACCATCGAACACAAAACCTGCAAGCACAAAACTCAAAACAACAAAAGCATATGCCAAAGCTGAACTAAAAGAAGTTAGATAAAAAGAAATATGAAATCAGGAAATCTGGGTTGTCTCCCAGTAGCGCTTTCATTTAACGTCCTTAAGCTGGACCAAATACCTGTATTAACATTGTTTATAAAATGCAGGAATTAAAAAGAGATACTCAGAAACGGTTCACCACATCAAATAAAACACAAATCAGCTGAAAGCGCTCTTATGGTGCGCGTCTCCCGTCGCGCGTAGGCGGGAGGTGAAGGCTTTAGGGCCAGCACTGATATTACCCAATGCTCCCCTAACCTCCGCCGCCTTGCCACGGAGAGCGGCAGCACGAGCGTCGCGCAGAAGTTTTTCCTTTTTAAGTTTGGTGACAGTCGGAGACTGCCACCGTTGAGAGTTCTCAGATTTTTCCACCTTAGCGGTGGGTGGCGTCACTTCCGGTGTCACGGTGACCACCGGATCGGCCCAGGAGATGGAGCGCTTAGATAGTTTATTACATGAATCAAAATAAGAGGGTAATGGGACATTGTCCCGAACCAAATTCACGTCAGAGTTTTTTGAATTGCAGTCTTCTTCCGTCTCGGAACCAAACTCTCGCCGAAGATCAACTTCTTCTTCTTCACTAAACAGGTACTCCTCCTTTTTCCTTTCACTTGATTCTTTGACTTCTTCATGCCCTGCACAGCTCAACGATTCATCAAAATTAAAAGGAGGGGGCGGAGTGAATGTTTCAGCTGTGGCTTCGGAGCAAGTGGGCTGCTGCACTTTATTGGTTAGGACAATGCATCCCGTAGCAAAATCAAGCGTGGCACCGCTCTCTTTCAAGGACGGCACACCCAAGATAGGAATAGAATGATTTTCCTGCGGGCCCAAAACCTGAAAATCAGCAACAACAATTGTCCCCTTAACTGTCACCTCCACATTCTTCACTTCCCCCTCGGATTGAATAACAGTCCCATTGGCAAGCACAAGGGATTTCCTTTCCTCCGTGTTCATTTCCATTTGTAATTTAGCTACATCTTGCAACGCAATGACGTTGCGAGATGAACCAGAATCACACAAAGCTTTCGTTTCAAAATTGTTGATGGAACAAGAAATTACCAGCTCACTCGGATCAGCCTCTACCACATCCCCAAGACTCTTCCCTTGATCAATTGGGTTCTTTTCCGTGTTGCTGGGAAGGGTCCCCTGCGATCGCTCGGTTAGCACTTGGGCCAATTGGCCCAACTGCGTTTCCAAGTTTCGCATGTATGCAATTTGATTCACCATATTCGAATTAGTTACTTGCATGAATTTCTCCATCATCTCTTCTAGATTACTCTTTTTTTGGGTGGGGAGTGCTTGGTTATAATCCGGGTGTGGTGGCCTCGGTTGGCTCCCGGAGGCGTAAGCATCGTTTTGATGCTGCCCCGGTGCCCATCGTTGGCCAGGTGTTTTTGGATTCCACGAGAAGTTCGGGTGACTTCTCGCTCCCGGATTATAAGCATTATTGAAAGGCGCCCCCCTAGGCTGATTTCCTACATAATTAACAGATTCGTTCAAGTTCAAGTGTGCGAAGTCACCTGCCACGTGGTTCCCCGAACATTCATATGCGTGGTGGCCTCCGCCTCCACATCCCTCGCAGGTAATGACAGCAGCAGGCGCGGATGGAGAGGGGAGTGAGTCGACCATGAAGAGACCTCGGCCGCTTCTTGGAGCATTTCTCCCTGCAGTCCAGAATGTACTGTGGGAGGCAGTGTCGCGCAAAATTCGAAGGGCTTCCTCAGGAGTGTGGTTCATCAAGGTACCACCCGCCGCAGCATCGATCATTGCCCTATAGTTGGGCTCGATCTCAAAGTAGAACAATTCGACCACATTCCATGGTTGGAGCTTGTGGCCAGGACAACGGCGAAGGAGATCGTTGAGGCGCTCCCATGCTTCAGCAAGGGTCTCTTGGTCAAATTGGCGAAATGTGGCGATTTCCCGCCGCAAGCTCACGATCTTATCCACAGGATGGAATTTAGCAAGGAACTTGGACGCAAGAGCATCCCAAGTTGCAGCAGTCCCTGGCGGAATGGAATGGAGCCACACCTTTGCTTTGTCGCGGAGTGAAAAGGGAAACAGTCTAAGCTTGACCGTGTCGTCGGCAATCCCTGCGTAGCGGAAGGTTCCGCAAATATCAGAAAACTCCGTCAGATGCAGATGCGGATCTTCGCTGGCCAACCCCGAGAACTGAGCGTTGTTCCGGATGATGTTTAGGATCGCTGGCTTGATCTCAAACTGATTATTCATAATATTGGGTCCGAACCCCGGATACACACTCCCAGCAGTTGGAGTGGTGTAGTCCCTCATCGTGCGGGGCCGAGGCCTAGCCGCCTCCTGCTCATCTCCAGGCTGATGTTGCCCCACGTAGGGCATTCTTGGATCAACATCATTTGGGTCTACCTGATCACCCATTGCCGCCTGTGCGGCAGCAGCGCGCCTTCTTGCGCGAACGCTCCGTTCAATCTCAGGATCGAAGGGTACGAGTTCCCCTGCGGCTTGTCTCTGCATGCACTGTCACAAACAAAGAGAAAAAACAAAGAAAATCAAAAAACAACTGCTCGTATAACGAAAGTCACAACACGGGACGTTACACGCCTGCATTCCCCGGCAACGGCGCCAAAAACTTGATGCGTGTCGGCAAGTGCACCGGTCGCTGTCAAGTAATAATTATGGAGAATGGAATCCCCGGATGTCGGTCTCTTGAGGAATGCAGGTTGGGTGAACGAATCACGCAGTGACTATTGTTACACAAGCGTTTCACAAACACAAAGAGGGGATTTTTGGTTGGTTTTCCTAGTCTTAACAACAGCAAAAGAAATGCGGGTCGAGAGCACCGCTTAGCAAGGTGAGATGGATGCAACGGCCGCGATGCCGTGCTTCGAGAGGTGGATGGAGCGTGCTCAAGTGCGAGAAGGTGAGGGTCGCAAACACCTCTTCACAGCCGCCGTTAGCTCTTGCTAACGCGGAACAAACACCTTGCGTGCGTGCGCGAGTGAGTGCGTGGAAAACGGAGTGAATCACAAGCAAACCATGAAGAACAACAAGGAAACATTCATTTCAACAACCAACATCACAATATTCAAGTTTACCCGGCTCAACGAGTACAATGAAGGAAAGAGGCAAGAAACAACCGATGGTGAAGACTAGCGGCCGTTCACGGCCGGAATGGTAGGTTGTCGGGCTACCTCCGGACTCGGTCGGACTATGCTTCCGGCGTAAAGAGTTGTCACAATCTCCCTACGTAGCTCCGTCGTCTTCGACTTCAGGTTTCTTCTTCTTCTCACCGGGCGAAATGAGAGAATGGCTGCTTGGAGGCTTGCGGATGGTGAAGAACACTCACGGACAATGGAGGAAGACTTGGGATGGATGGAGGAGGCTTCCCTTTGCGTAGGAGATGAAGTGGAGGCGTCCCAAGGTGGTGGTCGGCGGCGTACGGAACAGGAACTCCGCTCCCGGAAAAATGGATCTTGCCCTAAAATCGGAACAGGCGTTTAAATAGGCGCTGGAATAAGTACTGCGCATGATCATTGGCACACGACCAGTGGCCGTGTGCACAGGAATTCTGCGATCGTGCGCACTGCCTGGGTGGAACCTGCAAGACACGAAATTTATAAAATAAAATGTTCGCACGACCAGTGGCGCACGACCGGTGGTCGTGCGCACTATCGTCGGTGGTCGTGCGCATTAGACGAAACAGAACTCAGAAATTTAATGATAAGTGCGCACGAACAGTGGCGCACGACCGGTGGTCGTGCGCACTAGCGTTGATGGTCGTGCGCACTACACCAAACAGAACTCATGAAAAAATGGTTAAGTGCACACGATCAGTGGCGCACGACCAGTGGTCGTGCGCAATAGAACAAGTGATCGTGCGCAGTGTTCCTGTGCAGAATTGCACCGGAAACACCTACACGACTCCTATTCCGGCACAACCACAAATCCAGCCACTGAAGGTGGCACTTAACAGCGCATGAAAACTACTAATGACGATAAGCATGGGATCACACCAAAATGGGCCCAGAAGTGCACCTAGCATGGACTATCAAATATAAGCTATAACACGGCTAAAGTGCGGTGAACTGACTGAATAACGGCCCGGATGAGTCCATAAAGGTGTATATGATCAGGACTCATCAGGAGGCAAGAAGCTTCTCCCTCTAATTCAAAGAGAGAAGACAAATTTAGGAGTAGACACAAATCAGATTGGTATGATTCTAAATCAAAAAAACAAATTTCTTCTAATATTATTTATTACAACTACAAGAAGCCTAGACACATCATAGATGAGTGTCCATTCAAAAGAAATGGGAAGTTTGAAGAGAGGAAGCACTCAAAGAGCAGGAAAATGGAAAAGAGCTTTGTGGCCAAGAAAGTGAAAACACTCTGTGATAGTGGCATTGTGTCATCTTCATCACAATCAGAGAATCATATAACAACCATGACCTTCTCAGATGAAGGAAGTTGTGATGAATCCCATCACAACCAGGTAGTTCCCAAAGCCTCTCCAACTATATCTGACACAAATTCTAATGCATGCTCCTCTTCAACAGTAAGAGAAGCTGACTATGAATACATTGATAAATTTGGTGTCCTGCTTGCGGCACTTATGAAAGCAAAAGCTCTTTATAAGGCTCAATTAGCTGAGATTACCTCCTTGGATGACAAGAGAGATGAGTTGCTTGAGAAAGTTAATGAACTAACTCAAGAGAAGACCAAACTATCAATGTCTATACTAAGCCCTAAAACATTAACCGAAGTTATCAAATTTAAGAATAAATCAAAGAGTTGGAGGATAAGCTCTTAGTGGAAAGGAAAATTGTGGCCAGTTACTCCAAGCCACAAACTGTTCTTCCATTGATAGATAACTTCTACCAAACCAGCAAAAGGGGTTTAGGGTATACTCAAGATGAAGCCAGTGGAAAATCTACCCATGGAAAGACAATTTTCAGGAAGGTGATCATACCCACAAATTCCTATGATCATAGTAACATCTATGGATGCAAAGAGAGCAAGAAGATAGAGAGTGGTCTTAAGCTCCCTTCTACTTGGCTGAGCAAAAGGCAAACTTTCCTTGGGAAGAGTGCACTGTCTGTACCCCAAAAGAATCTTCTTGTGATAGATTCCAGAAATTCTCATGGCGGGGGAAATTTTTCAGCTCCTAAGAAGGGAGGATTAGTTGTTAAACAATAACTTAACCAAGTGAGACCCATCACAACAAGAAAATCTAGGTATACTAGATTTGACTGTTGGTGCTGTGGGAAAGTAGGGCATTTTTCTTTAGAATGTTGGTTCAATCCAACTGTTCAGAATGACACCCATATGGGAATCAGAAAGCAAGTGGTTAATTTTCCATTTAGATCTTTCTCTAACAAGCACCTAAGACCCAAGAAAGTTTGGGTTCCTATGGAGGTGTAAATGTCTTGCAGGTATGTCCAAAAACCACCAAGACTCCTATGTGGTATTTGGACAGTGGGTGATCTAGGCATATGTGATGGAGGCAAGGACCCGTCGGATGGTTGTGTTCGTGTTCGTGATTCCACATCGACGCACTACTTTGATCGCGGCGGCAAATTTGAAGACTAAGATGGAAGATGCCACGGGATTATTGGAGTCGGCTTGATCGCTTATGTTGGAACCGGCACGGTTCAAGTTGGAGCATTCGTGGTTCATGACGATGGCGGATGACGGCGCAACTCCAACCATGACGAGCGCCATCGCCGCAACATCTTCCGCCCGCGGCACATGAAATAATATATTAGTTTATCTCTTTATTATAATTAGTATTGGGTATTATTTTATGCTTTGTATTTTGTATTTTTGGACTTTTTAATGTTGGTGTGCTAGTAACTTTTTGGTGGGCTGCATGTAGCTCATTTTCTTTGTTTGGCCTATATATATGGCCTCTTTGTATTAGAAAATCAGATTATTGATGATAAAAAAAGACAAACCCTAAGAATTTCCCTCTCTCTATCGTTTTCTCTCTACCAGCCGCCCAAGGTGTTCCCTCTCTTTCTCTCTCTCTCTCTCTCTCTCTCTCTCTCTCTCTCTCTCTCTCTCTCTCTCTCTCTCTCTCTCTCTCTCTCTACTCTAGCCGCCCCTTCTATTTTTCCCTCCAGGAAAGGTTTCGGCAACCACCAAGGCCGACCATCTCCTCTCCCCCCTCCTTGCTCTTGGTCAGCCCTCTCATCCCAACAGCCACCTATTTCCTTCTCCACCACTCAAAAGGCCGAGCAACACAAAACAGCCCCTCCTCCTTCCAGTTTTGGCCCTCTCTCAAGAAGTTTTGGACTTGCTCGTGGCGGCCGGATTTGAAGGCGACGGTGCTCTACATCAAGGATTCCCCTTCGGCGACCACCACCGTGAACGAACTAGGATTTCTACAACCCGGATCTACGATTCCGGGAAGGGTGACGCCTCCTACTTATTGTGAGATTTCTCTTAACAGGTTATTTGTGGTGGTATAGATCTGTGACGGATTTTCTCGCCGCTATTTGCTCGCGTTTATTTTCATTTGGTTAGTGGAACGCTCTAGGATTTATCGTTTATTCGATGAGGAGTAGCGATCCTCTTTTGCTCTTGTTGGGGAAGATCTTCCTATTTTCCGAAGTTTTGCTTTCGGAGGATCTTTTTTTTTGGTACAACACAATCGCTTGTCCGGACGCAAATATTCGTCCCTTTAGCTTGACGGATCCCGGCTTATCGCCGACGATTCGATCTTGTCACGGAGTTGCTAACCGTACGCGTACGAAAATTTATAATAAGTTTATTCGAGTGCTGCGTTTGCTTAGTGTTTGGGTCGAGCGGAACATAGAGAGTTTTAGTTCGTAGTCGCGTGCGACTGACTCATTCTGGTGGCCTACATCAATTTGGTATCAGAGAGAGGTTGTGTTGAGTTCTATCTCGACACCATCCTTACTCCAATTCGTAGGCTATCCGCCCTCACTTGGGTGTGCACCGTAGTTTTACCGAAATTTGAATTTTTAGCATTGGTGTGCAAATAACGATTTTCAAAATTTCGTCGGAATCAACAAACAAACATTTTGTAGGTTCTTAGTCAAGATATAAGAATTAAAATAAAAATATATTTCAGTTTCATTAAGGTTTAGGTGGCTAAAAAAAAATACTCGTAATTTTTAGGCTGGACAACACCTAAATTTTTGCTAGTAATGACTACTAGGCTGAATCCGGGGTATCCCCCGCCCCTTTCACGTATCACTTCACCACGGGCCCGCCCTACAACGACAAGGTTTAGCCATGATCCGACACATCAATTTCGTTTAAACTTTAAGCACGGTGAGAAGTGGTGCAGGTTGGTCGTTGATAGCGTCTGTCATACCAACGCTATAACGGAGAACGCGGTGTCTAGGATGTTGGTGGCCACCGAGCCACATCCTTGCCCATACCACCTTGTGTGTCCTGATGGGAGTGTTATTTTTGTGTCCCAACGATGTTTGGTGCCCCTCACCATTAAAGCCTATTCTGAGCGTATTTGGTGTGATGTCCTTCCCATGAAGGACTTCCATGTGTTGTTAGGACACCCTTGGCTTGCTAGCCATGATATTATATACGATGATCACGATGACACCTTAGACTTCATGCATCAAGGTCGGCTTATATCTCTTTGGTCCACTCCGCCCAGGAAGCCCACAATCTCATCTGGAGACATTTGTGGCTCGGTTGAGTCGACACCACCCGGTATTGACACGCATGGGGATTTTGACACCGTTAGTCAAATTCAACCCTTTGATAGTGTTAGCCACTCTGAGGCCAACACACAGAGCTTGATCATAAGATCCGAGTCTGAACCTATTAGTCCCATCCTGCCCCGTGATATTGTCCCTGTGGAGGCACCCACGACTGATTTAGTGCCAGAGAGTGAGGTTGCCCTGATTAGTCAACCTATGCACGTTCCCATTATCCTTAGGGAGCCTTCTGTTGGACATCCCGAGGTCACTCAGGAGGTTGATGATTATGGTGAGCTTATGGTTAGTGACTTTTCGGTGTCCTTTAGTGGGAAGGACAAACGGTCCAATTCATTATCTATTGGTAGTACTTGTGTGAGCCTATATTCTGCACTTGTGGACCCTTGGCTCGTGTTAGTTTCCCCTTTGACCCGTCACCCATTTAAGGTTGCCTGGAGCTCCATAACTTCAGCCCTAACCTTGAGGTATGGCATGGAGCCCGTTACCCCCGCTGGGCGTGTTGAGTGGTTTTGTTGGGTTATCCTTCCTATGTTAGCTGACTCTACTATGCATGATCATCCTAGGCTTTGTGATCTTGACACCACTCACGTTAGGAGAGCTAGCATATCTGAAATAAATTTAGGGGACGAAGTCACGAATTGTTGGAGTCCTTTTCCACCCACGGACCCACCACCCCTTAGGACGATCATAGATTTAAGTTTATATTATGACTTATCATATGTTCCACGATGTCTTCACTCACCTGGACTTGATGTTACATTGCTAGCCGACCCACTTGGGTCCATTCACTCTATTTTCACCGCACCCCATGGAGCATCCCGCCTTATGCTCGGTTCGGTTTTAGTGGATCCTTGCCCTGGACAGTTGCCTCTTGGTAACTTAGAGAGCGATGTTAGTAGTTTCGGTACTGTTCGTCGAATATTTGTAATGCTAGAAACTTTCGCTACTCCCTCGAAATTTTTTGTTGAGTGGGGCCCCAACCCCAATTTTAGTGTTTCGAGATGTCTTTCACTTTTTCTAGAGCCACTACATTTAGCTTTCTTCTCGTTTCCCTCCACTAAAAATTCTGTTGGGTTGAGAGGTGAGCTGGGTAGCATGTCGTTCACGTTCATGGTGATCTCTGGAGGTATGATGTCTATTGATGTTTTAGCACTTTCCCCTTCTTTTTCCTATGCTATGATCGAGGCCCTTGGGCACTACTTTTTGCATGACAGGTTGACACATGTGGACATTTCTTTGGGGCCAAGCTGGGCCCCTTGCTGCTTCCTGCCACCGTGGCCGGATGGGCCACCCTCACGGCCCACTTCCTCGGACGTACTTCTACAGGTTGCTGCTCGGCTACACCAGTTCCTTCACTCCCACTCATCGGTGATGAGTGTTTTTGAGTGGGGGAGGATTGATTGAGGCAAGGACCCGCCGGATGGTTGTGTTCGTGTTCGTGATTCCACGTCGACGCACTACTTTGATCGCGACGGCAAATTTGAAGACTACGATGGAAGATGCCGCGGGATTATCGGAGCCGGCTTGATCGCTTATGTTGGAGCCGGCACGGTTCAAGTTGGAGCATTCGTGGTTCATGACGATGGCGGATGACGGCGCAACTCCAACCATGATGAGCGCCATCGCCGCAACATCTTCCGCCCGCGGCACATGAAATAATATATTAGTTTATCTCTTTATTATAATTAGTATTGGGTATTATTTTATGCTTTGTATTTTGTATTTTTGGACTTTTTAATGTTGGTGTGCTAGTAACTTTTTGGTGGGCTGCATGTAGCTCATTCTCTTTGTTTGGCCTATATATATGGCCTCTTTGTATTAGAAAATCAGATTATTGATGATAAAAAAAGACAAACCCTAAGAATTTCCCTCTCTCTATCCTTTTCTCTCTACTAGCCGCCCAAGGTGTTCCCTCTCTTTCTCTCTCTCTCTCTCTCTCTCTCTCTCTCTACTCTAGCCGCCCCTTCTATTTTTCCCTCCAGGAAAGGTTTCGGCCAGCACCAAGGCAGACCATCTCCTCTCCCCCCTCCTTGCTCTTGGTCAGCCCTCTCATCCCAACAGCCACCTATTTCCTTCTCCACCACTCAAAAGGCCGAGCAACACAAAACATCCCCTCCTCCTTCCAGTTTTGGCCCTCTCTCAAGAAGTCTTGGACTTGCTCGTGGCGGCCGGATTTGAAGGCGACGGTGCTCTACATCAAGGATTCCCCTCTGGCGACCACCACCGTGAACAAACTAGGATTTCTACAACCCGGATCTACGATTCCGGGAAGGGTAACGCCTCCTACTTATTGTGAGATTTCTCTTAACAGGTTATTTGTGGTGGTATAGATCTGTGACGGATTTTCTCGCCGCTATTTGCTCGTGTTTATTTTCATTTGGTTAGTGGAACGCTCTAGGATTTATCGTTTATTCGACGAGGAGTGGCGATCCTCTTTTGCTCTTGTTGGGGAAGATCTTCCTATTTTCCGAAGTCTTGCTTTCGGAGGATCTTTTTTTTTGGTACAACACAATCGCTTGTCCGGATGCAAACATTCGTCCTTTTAGCTTGACGGATCCCGGCTTATCGCCGACAATTCGATCTTGTCACGGAGTTGCTAACCATACGCGTACGAAAATTTATAATAAGTTTATTCGACAAGCTAAAGGGACGAATGTTTGCGTCCGGACAAGCGATTGTGTTGTACCAAAAAAAAAGATCCTCCGAAAGCAAGACTTCAGAAAATAGGAAGATCTTCCCCAACAAGAGCAAAAGAGAATCGCCACTCCTCGTCGAATAAATGATAAATCCTAGAGCGTTCCACTAACCAAATGAAAATAAACGCGAGCAAATAGCGGCGAGAAAATCCGTCACAGATCTATACCACCACAAATAACATGTTAAGAGAAATCTCACAATAAGTAGGAGGCGTTACCCTTCCCGGAATCGTAGATCCGGGTTGTAGAAATCCTAGTTCGTTCACAGTGGTGGTCGCCGGAGGGGAATCCTTGATGTAGAGCACCGTCGCCTTCAAATCCGGCCGCCACGAGCAAGTCCAAAACTTCTTGAGAGAGGGCCAAAACAGGAAGGAGGAGGGGCTGTTTTGTGTTGCTCTGCCTTTTGTGTGGTGGAGAAGGAAATAGGTGGCTGTTGGGATGAGAGGGCTGACCAAGATGCAAGGAGGGGGTGGAGAGGAGGTGGTCGGCCAAGAAAGAGTGGAGCACGAGAGAGAGAGAGGGTGGCCAAGAGCAAGGAGGGGGGAGAGGAGATGGTCGGCCTTGGTGCTGGCCGAAACCTTTCCTGGAGGTAAAAATAGAAGGGGCGGCTAGAGTAGAGAGAGAGAGAGAAAGAGAGGGAACACCTTGGGCGGCTGGTAGAGAGAAAACTATAGAGAGAGGGAAATTCTTAGGGTTTGTCTTTTTTTATCATCAATAATCTGATTTTCTAATACAAAGAGGCCATATATATAGGCCAAACAAAGAGAATGAGCTACATGCAGCCCACCAAAAAGTTACTAGCACACCAACATTAAAAAGTCCAAAAATACAAAATACAAAGCATAAAATAATACCCAATACTAATTATAATAAATAGATAAACTAATATATTATTTCATGTGCCGCGGGCGGAAGATGTTGCGGCGATGGCGCTCGTCATGGTTGGAGTTGCGCTGTCATCCGCCATCATCATGAACCACGAATGCTCCAACTTGAACCGTGCCGGCTCCAACATAAGCGATCAAGCCGGCTCCAATAATCCCGCGGCATCTTCCATCGTAGTCTTCAAATTGGCCGCCGCGATCAAAGTAGTGCATCGACGTGGAATCACGAACACGAACACAACCATCCGGCGGGTCCTTGCCTCCATCAACATGACTGGAACTAGAAGCCTCTTGAAGGAGTTTACACTTGTAGAAGATGGACCCAAAGTCATATTTGGAGGATCTGACATAGGTGTAGTCAAAGGCTATGGTAAGATCACAAATGGTAGTATCATTATCACAAGGGTAGCTTATGTTGAAGGGATAGAACATAACCTCGTTAGCATAAGCCAACTATGTGACTTGGGATATACTGTTGCTTTCCACAAGGATAAGTGCCTGATCAAGGATTCTAAGAATGCTGAATTTATTCTAACAGGCACTAGGAGTAGCAATGTTTACTGCTTGAATTTCATTTGCATTAGGAAGAATGAACCTGTATGTCTTGTAGCAAATGATGGGGTGTCTGCTTGTGTAAAGTGACATAAGAGACTAGCCCACATAAACTATATGTGTCTTAAGAAATTAATGATAGAAAATTTGGTAAGAGATGCTCCTAAGTTGGATTGTATAAAAATGGGTCCTTGTCATGCATGTCAAATGGGCAGACAAACAAGGACTTCCTTCAAAAGCATACAGGACAAACAATCCACTAGGTGCTTATACATTATACACATAGACCTATTTGGCCCTATGACAGTGCACAACTTAGGAGGGATGGCTTATACATTGGTTATTGTTGATGATCACTCTAGGTTTGCCTGGATGTTCTTTTTAAAACACAAGTCTGATACCCTAGGTACATTCAAGAAGCTACTGAAAACAAAAATTCTTAGAATGGTAATCCTGAAGCAGTAGCTGAAGAAACTACTGAAGTAGAAGAACCTCAAAGGGTGTTGCCCATAACAGGAAGACATCTCAGAAATCATCCAGCAGACCAGATAATTGGTGATCTTAATCATGGAGTTAGAGCCAGAAGTAATGCTCTAAATGAAAGCTTGCACCTCAGTTTTCTATCACAACTTGAACCAAAGAAATTTGAGGAAGCCAACCAAAACTAATTCTGGGTTATGGCCATGCAAGAAGAGCTCAACTAATTCAAGAGATGCAAAGTTTGGAAACTTGTCCCAAGGCCACAGGGGCATAATGTTATTGGGACAAAGTGGGTTCACAGAAATAAGATGGATGAAGCTGGAGTGATCATAAAGAATAAAGCAAGACTAGTAGCCTAGGGATACAGACAGGAGGAAGGCATAGATTTTGATCAAACATTTGCTCCTTTAGCTATATTGGAGGCCATCAGACTTTCTCTAGCATATGCTGCATTCAAGGGTTACAAAGCCTACCAAATGGATGTCAAATCAGCATTTTTCAATGGATATTTGAAGGAGGAGGTCTATGTAGCTCAACCACCAGGTTTTATCTCTCCTACATATCCTGATTATGTTTATTTTCTAAAGAAAGCCCTGTATGGCTTGAAGCAAGCACCAAGGGCTTGGTTTGAGACAATGTCTACCTTTCTTCTTGAAAACAAATTCTCAAGAGGGAAGATAGATAAGACTCTTATCTTGATAGAATTGAAGGGTCAGATCCTTTTGGTCCAAATATATGATGATGACATTATAATTGGATCAACTAATGAGAATCTTTGTAAGAAGTTTTTCAAGCGCATGCAAAGTAAATTTGAGATGTGCAGTATGGGAGATCTTAAATATTTCTTAGGTCTTCAAGTAAAGCATTCTGAGGAAGGAATTTTCATTTCTTAGACCAAATTTACCTTGGATATCATAAAGAAATTAGGAATGGAGAACTCTGCCCCTATGAGAACTCCTATGTGATCAAATGTGTCTCTAGACAAGGATGAAAAGGGGAAACCCTATAATGAGTCCATGTATAGAAACATAATTGGCTCATTGCTCTACCTCACTACTAGTAGGCCAGACATCATATTTGATACATGTGTTTGTGCATGGTATCAAGTGAACCCAAAGAATCTCATTACTCAGCAATCAAAAGAATTTTGAGATATCTGAAGGGTACTCCCAATCTAGGACTCTAGTATCTTAAGTCAAATCACTTTGAGCTGTGTGGCTATTCTGATGCAGATTTTGCTAGATGCAAAGAGGACAGAAAAAACACTTCAGAAACTTGTCAGTTCTTGGGGAGAAGGCTTATGTCCTGGAGTAGTAAAAAGCAAAACAACATTTCTATTTCTACAGCTGAATCAGAATATATTTCTGCTGGTAGCTACTGTGCTCAATTGCTATAAATTCAACACCTATAAGAAGATTATAATTTGTAAATAAGGAGAACACCTCTCTTTTGTGATTCTTCTAGTGCCAATTACTAAAAATCCCATGGCACGTAGTAGAACTAAGCATATTGAAATTAGATATCACTTCATTAGGGAGCATATGGAAAAGGAGGACATCTACCTTGAGTATGTATATACAGACAAGCAGATAGTTGACATTTTTACTAAGCCCCTTGATAAGTCTAAGTTCAATCAATTCAAAATTGAATTGGGGATGCTAAGTTTTTAAATTTGGAATGTTGTACTCCATACCTTCCTTACTGTAGGATTTGGTTTATGTTATGAAATGGTTGTATCTCTTATAAGGTCCATCCTAAAGAAGTCTAACAATTTAGCTTTGAAGGCAGAAAGTACATGAAGTTTGGTTATAGCATAAGTGGAAAGTCGTCTAGAAACATGGATTAGATAAAGAAAAAACATTTTGGTGGTCAAGGAGACATTGCTGGTGTCTCAACGACAAAGTTAAAGTGGTTTCAGCGACAAAACTCTGTCTTGCTGACAAAATGACATCACAAGACATGTAAGCGTCATAATTACGCCGTAATTATGGGTTTTTCAAAATGATTCAGGAAGATTTCATCAGGTACGCGCCTCTTAACCTTCCCAATGCATAATAACATATATTAGACAATGTGAAAGCATAGAAATTACACACACAAAACTCTAGAATCCCTACTTCATCTTCTTCCTCTCGACAACTTTCTGTAACAAGCAATGGCGACGAAAATATCATATGAGAAGGTTCATTCGGGAGGAGAATTAGTGAAGAATGGTTTTCAAGGTGCTGATGAAGACCTAGATATGGTAATTACTCTTTTGTATGCATCATAACTAGAATATGTTCTCACTTAGCCTACTCGACTGTATCACATTGCACTTTCTGAAATGTATGCAACTACCCAAATCAGCAAGGTTGAGAAAGCTATTCTGACCGCAGTTTCTGTAGAATACATGAGAATAACTACCACAAGCCTAACCAAATGCCCTCCAATTAACTATTTTTGTTGAAGATGAGATAGAAGAATCAGTATGCTCTGAGGATTTATTATAAGGTTATAAGTGGTGTGGGCTTGATGGTAAACCTTATGGAAGCATCCCTAGAATGAAAATGAATATACAAGGTAAGATTTTATCAGATATAATAAGAACAGTATTCTTATGCAAACATGGATCACATGACATAATATCAAAAGGAATGTTTGAGCTGATGGTCAGGGTCATTCTTGAAAAAGGACTTATTGTGGAAAAATCTTGTTTGAGAAGATTAAGGAAAGTCTGAAGTCTCCAAATTTTGGTAGAATCCTATCCATATACCTAAAACACTGCATTCCTCATCACCTCAAGGACTCTGAATCTACTCCACTCCACTACCTCAAAAGGATAGATATCAAGACAGTGAGTAGGTGGGAAAAGAAATTTACAAAGAGGGAGGTAGGTGATCCCTCTCTCCAAGGAGCAGTTCAAATTCTTGATCCAATTCCTCAGGTTGTTCAGGAACCCCTTGCTTCTATTGAGGGGGATCTAATTAGAGAAGATAGTCCCTTACCTGCAGATCCTACTAAAGAAATCTCTCAGTAAGCTATTCTGATAATTGTTAAAGAGGCTGTAATGGCTGTGGAAGTTGATGAGACTGAGAACAGTCCAAGTAGTGAACACGTAGTTGTTGAAGAGGTGGAACATCTTGACAGGTCTTTGGAAAAATTGTTAGATGATGTTGGACATCAAAGTGACATTGAAGATGAAACTGAGTAGCCCTCTCACATTCCTACACCAATAGAAGGGGAGTCTCCTGCTCAGGTCACTCTATAGCCTCCCCCCCCCCCAGAATAGTAAATGAGAAATATTCTCCAATCCTCATAGCCCCCAAAGACACATCTACTGAATTCATGTCCCAGATTGAAGCTCTATTTGATAGACAAAGAATACACTTTTAGCATATGTAATAGTGCTGTCACATGTTGTAAAGAAGAGTTGTCTACTAGGATAAATAGTTTGCAAGAGGAAATTCAGCATGTGAATTTTCAAACTGCCAATGTTTATAACACTGCTGCAACTACTGTATCAAATACTGGTGATCACATAGTCCATATTAATGAAGCTACTTTACTGATTAGAGAACAACTAATCATTGTGCTTGATAGAATGTCTACTTTAAGATATAATCATCAAGCAATCATTCAAAATCAGGATGTGATCTTCACTGATCTGGAAGTTACAGTAAATACTATACTTCAAAGAATATCCTCCAGTGCTCAAGTCTCACCTGATCTAGTAGATAATGTCAGTGAAACTCTCCTCCAACAACTTCAAGTTACCCAAAATCAGCTATCCTTACTTCTCAATCAATCTCTTAGAAGTACTCAAGGCACACTCATGGATGCAGTTGTAAATCTTAATGCTCTACTCTCTAAACAACTTCAGAACTCCCAAGCCTCACTCTCTAAAGAAATATTTTCAGAAGCCAGAAAGGGGGAGATCATGTTAAGCCATCATGCCACGTGGCTATCTAATGAAGTAAGATTCTCTATGGATCTTGATCCAATAGATTATGAGATTGCTTATCAACATCCTATTCCAAAAGGAGGTATCATCACCGAGGGACCTTCAAATGTGCCAATGATAGAAGATCTTCCAGAGCAAAATCTACAACTTGAAACATATCAAGATTACTTCACGGATGAGTCTCAAGTTAAAAAGAGAAAAAAGACAACATGAAGATGTAGCATAGCAGGAGGCCAAGAGAAAGAGAAAGGAGGAAGTCAAGAAGAATCCTAATTTTGAAGAATGGAGGTCATGTTCAAGGGATATTATATTAAATACCTGGGCACTCTACCAGCAAGGAAAGCTTGACAAAGGACAATTCTATAGCTCTGATGAATGGCAAAAATATGAGTTGGGTGAAGCTGGCAGAAGAGATTATTGGAACAAGGTTAAGATGGGAGATCCTTCAGAGCCTTGATGAGTCCCAATTATATACATATTTTCGGACTCATTTGGGCTGATTTTCTAGTCTTTGCACCACACTTTAGGCCTGTTTTCATTTATATTTAATAGCCGTCTATTATTCCACTCTTAGTGCACATGTATGCCCGTTCTTGGTGTGATTCCTTGTATTCCAGTGGTCCTGGACATTTTCATGCAGGTTCAGGGGATCATGCGATGATCGGAGTCTGTTTAGGGGCAATTTCTGCCTAAAATGCCACTGATTATGCGTTTCCTTCACGCACGATCAGTTGATCGTGCGCCTCTGGTCGTGCGCATTCTTTTGCTGCCCAAAAACAACTTCGGATTTTGGTCGTGCGTTTGCTACGCATGATCGTGTGCACGGTCGTGCGCTTTATATTTTTCTGCAGTTCTGTTTTGCAGGATTTCTGGCACAGTGCGCACGATCACCAGCTTTCAGTGCGCACGATCAATTGATCGTGCGCCACTGATCGTGTGCACTGTTTATTCCAGCGCCTATTTAAAGACCTGCTCGTGAATTAGGTCGGGGAGTTGATTCCAGTCTGCCGTTTTCTCGCTCCAGAGCCCCGATTTCGCCCCTCCATCGCCGCCCACCATCTGGAGGTGCTCTGGACATATTCTTCACGCCAATCTCGAGCCGGAGTATCCTCTTGGCCTCATCCATTGATCGTGCATCTCCAAAGCTCCATTTCAATGGATTTCCTGCTGCATATATGAAGTTCTCCCGTGAGATCGTGGCCAGAGAAGATTGACGGAGAAGACGGGTATAATAGAAGAAGGTGGCAGCTCTTCCGGACCCCGGACGGCAGTTGGAGCCCGAGTCCGGACAAGGATTGACAACCCTAGATTCCGGCCGTGAACCTCCGATGAGTCTCCGTGCTTTGGTTGTAATCTAAACCCCCTTTATACTGTAGTATCGTTTTCCTTTATAGTTTGGGTGTATGAACAATGTTTGGTTAAATCTTATCATATTATTTTTGTATTTCATGTTAATGTGAAATTGATATGAGTGGTTTATGCAAGTGAGGAGCGCCCCATTCCATCCTCCATCCCGCCGTCATGTTCGTGTGCCGCACTAGCAATTGCTAGTGGCGTGCTTGTCGACGAGGTGCTTGCGACCCTCATCCGTATGCCTACTCTTCCAACCGCCTAGCGAAGCGTGGCATAGCGGCCCGTGTAATCCATTCTGACTCCGCCGGTGTGAACCATTCCATCCGCAAGCCTTCTTGTCCATCCGCCTAGTGAAGCGTGGCATAGCGGCCCGTGTAATCCATTCGCCTAACGAAGCAGTGCGCTCAAGGCCTGCACAGTTCGATTCCATTTTCCTACTCGTTCATCCGCCCTCTCGAAGTAGCGCGCATAAGGCCTACGTAGTTTTCCATCCCGCCTGGCGAAGCATTGCATAGCGGCATTACATAGGAGTAGTTATAGCATTTTCTCTTTATTTTCCACAACCAATTCACCCCGTTTCCGCATCCCATCCGACTTAAAGGACTTCAATCTCAAGTCCTTCCTCGAACGTTAACTCCACCTTACTGTGTTCCTTGAGAGATTCGATACTCGGGGATTACTCCTCGTTTTATATTACTTGAACGATCGGTACACTGCCATTTCGTGTCGCAGTCGAGCTACCGCCTATAGCGGTGTGCGAGATTTGCGCATCAAGTTTTTGGCGCCGTTGCCGGGGAACATAGACGTGTGAGTTTTCTGGAGAGGGAGAGATGTAAGATAGAAGCCCTTTTCCCTTTGTTTATACCATTTCTTTTGTTTATTTTAGTGTTAAAATTTGATATTTCTATTTCATTTCTTCCTTTATCTAGTTTTGGCTTTTCTATAGCAGGTGTTCATTTAATTCTGGTTGCGTGTAGTTTTATTTTGCAAGGAATTGTTGATCTTTGTTTAATCCACATATTTCTGTGATGTATTCTGAAGCCGAGTGTCGCATCTATGACACTTTGCGTCGATACATTGGCGCCATGACTGCTTTAAATGATGAGCATTGTATTAGGTGCTTTCTATGTCAAGGTTTAGGCCATATGGTGAAGGATTGCCCTCATCTGTGCGATCCTTCCCCCTCTGAGGACGTGTACGCAGCATCCCCCCATTTACGGGAGACTACTGCGGACAGGCCCACCAGAGTGTTGCCTGGCCCCTACATTGACAACGCACATCTTGCTCGATCTTTGCCCTTGGAGATTACCGAGGAATCTCTCGCCGCGTACAGCTCTTTCATGGGTCCCTCAATCTCCTTTTATGAGCTTCCCTTGAGTGACGATGTGCACTCATTCGATGGTCAACAGGGAGAGGATTGGGAACTCATGGATGCACCAGTATGGTGTGCAGATTCTGGTTCTTCCTGCGGGGAGGCGTCTGTGGATATTTTTGCGGAGGCGACTGCTCATTTATTTTCTGATCATGAGAGCAGTCCGGTTCCTCCGCATTCCTTGCAAAGTCATCTACTCCTATCTTTAGTGAGTCGGCTGATGATGTCGTGCGGGTGGTTGATTCGGCGCCTGAGGTTGCGCCAAAGTGGGACGAGGATTTCATTCTCTTTGATGGGGAGTGTGATACCTTTGAACACGATGACGCACCGCGGTGGGATGAGGAGGATTCTCTTTCCGAGGAGGAGGTATTTACTTACTTATTGGATGGGGACATCTAGCTCACCACCGAGGACCCCGAGCTCTTGGGTTCCCCTCGTTACGACTCATATGATACCGACAGTGATCTGTGCTTGGATCCTGCCAGGAGTGAAACCGGGATCACTCCTCCTTTGTTTGATTCTTTTAGTTCTTCATCTAGTTTATTTCCTAATCCTCTTTCTTTTAGTGATTATGCTGATAAGTTCATCCTTCCTGCTTCCCCTCTTGCATTAATGTCTGTTATTTCATTTATCCCTCTGCAGGCGCTTGAATTTATAGACCCATTCTTCGGTAATTTTGAGAGGCAGTCTTGGCAGGGAAAGCAGCTGGCAATGATGAATTCAATCGTCTATTCCACTTCATCATCATTGCCTGCTTTTTCCTTGAAAGACTGGGTGCAGGGTGGAAAGCGCTACTTCATCCATGACCGCCGATTGGAGGAGAGGAAGAGGATGAAGAAAGATGAAATATGGAGATGGAAAGCTCCTGATCGTCTGGACTGCTGTTGTTGGGTCTTCAGACCCATTTCTTTTATCTCTAGTTACTACTTTAAATCAACGTACAGTTGATCTTTTTGGCATGCTTGTAATAATTAGGATATTTAGCTTTTTCTTTTATGCTTAGACTATTATTAAAACTGCTTAATACAGGTATTAAGTCCAGCTTAAGGACGGTAAACAAAAGCGCTGCTGGGAGACAACCCAAGTTTTTGTTGCTAACCCTTTAATAGTTTAGTGTTATATATTTTTTGCTTGGAGCCTTTTTGCCTGCAGGTGTGCGACAATTTCTTTTGGTGGCGGACTTGGACTTCCATCGCAGTATTAACGCCAATCTTTTGGTATGCTCATATCTGAGCATAAGTACCCTCTTCCTTAGCATCTCTTTATTTTCATTGTCATAATTCATGTGATTGTCCAATTCAAGTCTGGGGGGAGTGTACCGAGTGTTCACTACACGTGTACACGTTTTTGCATACCAGAAGTATATTTTTTATTTACGTCATATTATAGCATACACCACTGCACCCATTATGCACGCACTTGTGAGTGCTACCATGCCAAATTTCCTTTTGGAATGGAGCCGGGAAGTCAATTATGTTAGCTAGGAATTGTGGTTTGGAGTACGATGTCGACTCCAGTAGTGTTCTAATCGAATACTCATGTTTTGCATAGAATTTTGCGTAGAAGCTATTTCTATTTTCATGCTTTGTATATTTATTCTTATCTAATCTAGTAATTAGAGTTTTATTTTACTCAAAGCATGAACATGTGTCGATCTACCGGTAGTGTAGGTGAGTCGGTAGCGAACGCTAGATTTGTATTTCTCGAGTCGGGAGAAAGAGTTATCTTTCTCGGTGGCTAAGAACTTGCCCCTAGCGACTCTCGAAACATAGGCACCGGGTAGTTCTAATGCATTAGCATGATGTAGGCCATTCTTAGGACCGTTTGAGCTTTGAGCCAAAACCGAAAATTCACCCTTGCTAACCAATTTTGAGCCTATCCCACCTTTTCTATTTAGCTCCATCGCTCTCGCTTAAGCCAAGATCACCAAACCTGTATACGCACGTGTTTTGAGCTTTATAGTATAACTAATTATTGTGACGTGGTGTTATTGGCTAAGTTGAAGAAAAAAAAAGTATTAGTGAGCTAAAAATTGAAAAGATTAGCGCTCCAAAAGAAAAAAATTCTGAGTTCTTTATATTCTAATTCAGAAGTTCTGAATTGTTTGATAGGAATTACTTTATATTGGGTGTTGGCGAGTAATACATCAGCTTTATTTGTTGCCGGGGTTTACAAATTATATTGCTCAAATGTGTTAGGTGCGTTAGCCTCCAAGTTTATCATTGTATACCATACCGCAACCTAAGCCACATATTTACCCGAAAGCCCTATTGACTTGTGCGTAGTTTTACCTAATGCTGTGGAGAGAGTGCAAAAGTGCGAGCTTATGGCTCCCGACACCGATGGATTTCGGTGGAGTTAGTTCTGTTTCCCGTATTTTTCGAAATACTCGTCTGAGCGCGTCTCTACATTCTCCCTACATGTGACTGGTGTAATGCCCTGCCAGTACGAAAGGTATAACAGCAGGTCCGGCCGGGACCCCACGTCATACAAACCACACTAGCTAGGAGTTAAAAGGTGATAACCAGAAAAGTAACAACTAAACGAGAGTACAAAACGTAAGCGGAAGCATTAATTAAACCATTCATAAAGATCTGTCCACTATCATAGGAAATGTAACTTGAATAAGAGTTACGGCCTTAAGGCCTTACATTCATCCAATGCACAAAACTCCAATAGCATACATCGGCACGCAGGCCGGCCATACATGAAAAACAGGAAAAAGGGCTGGCCTTCAAGGGCCAACACTGCAAGGGGCCACCGCCCGCTATTTCCCGCTAGGCTCACCTGCACCTGCATAAGAACATTCCACCAAACGGTGGTAAACAAGGTAACGGTCAGCAAAGCTGACCAAATTATAACGACCCCACCCCTTTCCCGGGGTGGCGGAGCTTCTACCCTGCAAGCAAGACAATGCTAGCACAAGTACTGAATATAAAGAAGGTGCAACTACACAGGGTGAGGTTTCAAGCACAATCAATCTTCTAGGTTGAGCATCAAAAGAATGGAACCTAGGTATGCACAAGATGTTGGTTGGGTTCACCCGAAGGTTCCCCACAACCGCCTAAGCAAACGCATGAGGCTAACATAACATCCATCTATCACAGACGTGGGTACACACAACCGCACGCTCCATGCTCACAAGGCATGGATCAAAGGTGCTTCTTCACGAGCACCAACACCATCAAGAGTCCGGGGACTTAGATGGAAAAGAGCTTCTGGCCCGTCTAGGTAAACACCTTCCGCGGCCTCTCCCATGATCACACGGCTTTACGAGAGACAAAATCCCTTTACCGATACGCATGGAAACGGGTTCAGTTCAGTCAATTCCCGAGCTCTCATCGTCGAGTTTACACATCCGATGCGGGTATGACATCACCTCGGCCCATAGGGGTTTAGCACTTGCTAGTGCTACACAACACATAGGTTTCAACACCCAAGTCCTCACGAGGACATAGGCTTTACACGTAACCAAAAAGGAGGTACAAAGCGCTCCGCATCAATTTCGCAGTGAAGGTTTGCCTTCATCCGAATCTCAAAGCATGGGGCTTTCGTTAGGATCTTCACAAGACGCCTACACTTAATTCCCGCAATACTATAGATGATTTCACGGAGTCATTCTCCGGCACGCATTCTAGGCTTAACCTAAATGCAACGTCGCAATCCAAGCATCACCGATTCGGGCTCACGGCCACGAATAGGCTTCACACAAAATGCCTAAATCTGCACGACTACCGGATTTTCTACATGCAATATGCCGGGGACGGACACAATCGACCCGGAGTTCCGGAGAACTTGAGGGAATCCTACACTTCACCCATTTGGTGAAAGGGATCCCTCATGCAAGCATAGAGAAATGAAGGAGAGGACAAAATACAAGTCCAAACAACGGAAGAAGGAATCGTTACCCTAGGAGCATTCTTTTTCGCCATGGATCCGAGATTTCACACGGATGGAAAGGACCGCACCGGGCTGCACTCTCCGGATCTGGAAACGGCTCGCGAAACGGCGCTCCGGAGCTCCGTCAATGGCAGAATCTCCCTTCTTCTTCCTTGCCTCCTTCTTCTTCCTCTAGGTTTGGAGAGAGAAAAGCCTCAATAGAATGAGGGTTAATCTCCTCTCACAAGCCCTAAGACCCCCCAGCCTCTAATCCTAGCCATTGGATCGAATTCCAAAGGATTTGGACGGCTCGATCTTCTTCTCCGCTCAAAATCGCGGAACAGAATAAACAGGGCGCACGATCACAGGCGCACGGTCAGTGGTCGTGCGCGAAGAGGGACTGGTCGTGCGCGCTGTCCGAGACAGAACTCTGAATTCTTGCGAATAAGCGCACGGTCGCAAGCGCACGGTCGCTGGCGCACGATCACCGGTCGTGTGCACTGTCCGAGACAGAACTCCGATTCCTTGCGGGTTACGCACGATCATTGGCGCACGATCACAGGTCGTGCGCGAAGAGGACAATGGTCGTGCGCATTGACCTGATCTGGAATTTTGAGCCTATCCCGAGCGCAACCCTACCATTCCGCCTACTTCGCTGAACCACGATCTTTGGGGTGTTACAACTCCACCCCCCTTAAAAGAATTTCGTCCCGAAATTTCGAAAACAGTAAAAGCAGGAATTACGGTTAAAATTTACCTGAGAGAAATAGCTCGGGGTACTTCGCAAGCATCGCTTGCTCTCTCTCTCAAGACAGCTCCTCTCGGCCGCAATTATCCCACCGTACCTTTACCATCCGAATGGACTTGTTCCGCAACTGCTTTACCTCGGTATCCTCGATACGTAAGGGCTTGACTTTCGTCGATAACCCACTAACAACCGGCACTTTGCCGACCGCAACGATATGAGTAGGCTCTTGCACTGCCTTCCTCAGAACTGAAATGTGAAACACGTCGTGCAGACCGCTCAGCTCTGCAGATAGTGCAAGCCGATAAGCCGCATCACCAACACGTTCCACAATCTCAAACGGTCCTAAGTACCTTGGACTGAGCTTTTTCAAGCGTCGGATCCTTGATACCCCTTTGAACGGTTTGATCTTCAAGTAAACCCGGTCACCGACGGCGAACTCTAGGTTCCTATGCTTGGCGTTGTAATATTTTGCTTGCCTATCCTGGGCAATCAATAGCCTCTCTCGAATAGTTCGGATCGTCGAAGTTGCTTCCTCAACATCCTTTCGCTTTAATAGTTTAGTATCGCCCGTTTCTGCCCAAGACAACGGCGTACGACACTTCTTACCATAGAGGGCCTCGAAAGGAGCCATCTTTATACTGGCTTGGTAGCTATTATTGTAGGCGAATTCGATCATGTAGAGATGATCTTCCCACTTCTTTCCAAAATCTAGAGCGCACATTCGGAGCATATCCTCCATAGTCCTGTTGGTCCTCTCGGTCTGTCCATCCGTTTGCGGGTGGAAGGCCGTGCTGAATTTCAATTTAGTGCCCAACAGTTCATGGATAAGCCTCCAATCTTTCGATGTGAAACGCCCGTCACGATCGCTGACGATGCTACGAGGGACACCGTGCAGCCGCACAATACTATCGACATAGAGCTTCGCTAGCTTTTCTACAGAATCATCCTTCCGGTTCGGAATAAAGTGTGATACTTTTGTCAGTCTGTCCACGATCACCCAGATGGCGTCGTTTCCATGCTGCGATCTCGGCAATCCGTGCACGAAATCCATCGAAATATCGTCAAACTTCCATTCCGGAATCGGCAAGGACTTCAAAAATCCACCGGGACGTTGACATTCCACCTTCACCAACGCGCAAGTGTTACACTTGGCCACGTAGAGGGCAATGTCTTTCTTCATCCCCGGCCACCAGAAAAGTTTCTTCATGTCCATGTACATTTTCGTGCTCCCCGGGTGGATAGAGTACTTGGTATGATGAGCCTCGTACATCAACTCCGCCCGTAGAGTACCAACGTTTGGGACGCACAATCTGCCATTCTTCCACATAAGGCCATCTTCGAAAGAAAAATCAGCGTTTAACCCGTCAACGGTTTCCTCTTTGTAGCGTTTCATGCTCTCATCCAGCTCCAATGCCTGTCGAACTCGGTCGGCAAGGTGGTATTGAACCTCCGTCCAGTTCAAGCATGCTGAAGTAGACGCTCTTCGATCAACGCAAATGATCTCCATTTCTTCCAGCTCACGGATTAGACGCTCATCGTGCATCAAAATCCAATTTGCTTGAGCGGGAGCCCGATGACTCAACGCGTCCGCAACTACATTCCCCTTTCCAGGAGTATATTTGATGTCGAAGGTGTAGTCCCCAAGGAACTCCAACCACCTCCTCTGTCGCATATTCAACTCCCTTTGATCTAGCAAGTATTTGAGGCTCTTGTGGTCGGTAAAGATGTCGATCTTCACGCCATACAAATAAGGCCTCCAAAGCTTAAGAGCAAATACCACGGCCGCTAGCTCCAAATCATGGACCGGGTAATTCCTCTCATGAACCTTCAACTGTCGGGAGCCGTAGGCAATTACCTTACCGAACTGCACTAGGACACAACCCAAACCACTCCCTGAGGCGTCGCTGTAAATTTCGTAGCCTTCCGTACCACATGGCGAGCATAGAATGGGCGCCGTGGTCAGACGACTCTTCAGTTCTTCAAAAGCTCGTGCGCACTCGGGCGACCAAACGAACTTATGATCTTTCCTAGTCAATTTAGTGAGAGGAAGTGCAATCCTCGAGAAGTTTTCCACAAAGCGCCTATAATAGTCGGCCAGTCCTAAGAAACTTCGGACTTCCGCTATGTTTTTCAACAAAGGCCAGGCTCGGATCGCTTCTATCTTCGACGGATCAACCGCAATTCCATCTCCACTAACGACGTGACCAAGGAATGCTACTGACGGTAGCCAAAACTCGCACTTGGAGAACTTGGCATATAGCTGACTCTTCCTCAAGGTGCCCAGAACTGCGTGCAGATGCCCTAGATGCTCCTCTTCCGATTGAGAGTATACCAAAATGTCGTCGATGAAGACGATCACAAATTGATCCAAATACTCACGGAATGTCCTATTCATTAAGTCCATGAATACCGACGGTGCATTAGACAGACCGAACGGCATCACCGTGAACTCATAGTGCCCAAAGCGGGTACTGAACGCTGTCTTTGGAATGTCACATTCCCTAATCCGCAGTTGGTAATAGCCGGACCTTAGGTCCAGTTTGGAGTATACCGTCGACCCAACCAGCTGGTCGAATAGATCGTCGATTCTTGGAATCGGATATCGGTTCTTCTCGGTCAACTTGTTTAGCTCTCGATAATCGATACATAGACGCAAGCTCCCGTCCTTCTTTTTCACAAAGAGGACCGGTGCACTCCAAGGCGAAGAACTTGGACGTACGTAGCCTTGCTCTAGCAGCTCTTGCAATTGAACCTTCAGCTCAGCCAATTCCTTTGGCGCTATCCGGTACGGTGAGCGGGCCACAGGTTTGGCACCTGGCACCAACTCGATACAGAAATCGATCTCTCGCTGAGGCGGAGCCCCAGGGAGTTCGTTAGGAAACACGTCGGCGTACTCCGCTTCAACTGGGACATCACATAACCTGGGCTTTGGCTCCGAAGCCTCCAACAAGGTGAAGAACAACTCGGCGCCTTTTCTCACCGCCTTAACCACTTGGAGAGCAGACATCAGCGTCTTGCTCGCTCCTCGCATACCGGCAAACGTGGTTTCTCCATCGGCGTTCCTTCCCAGAGTGATCTCCTTCGAATTGCAATCTATGCATGCACGCTGCTCCGAGAGCCAGTCCATGCCGAAGATCACGTCGAATTCAGCTAACGGTAATAACGATGCTTCCAAATCGAAATCTTGATTTCCGATCCGCACCTTCACACGGCTCTTCCTATCCGCAGACATGCGAGATCCATTGGGTAGCACTACTTCTAATCTATCCTCTACGAAGGTAGATGGCACTCCGACTCGCACCACGAAGTCCTCAGACAGAAAAGAGTGTGATGCACCCGTATCAAATAGAGCTCTCGCCGGATAGTTGAAAATTAGGACAAAGCCTAATTGCACACGAATAAGACATCAGTTGCACAACAGTAAAATCACAAATAGCTATGAAAAAGCTAATTTTTAAATCATACCTGTGACAACATCAGCTTGTCGTATGGCTTCTTGCTGGCCAAGCGAGTAGACTCTCGGCTGAGTCGGAGTAATGTGCTGGGAAGCCGAAGACTCCGCAGGTTTACCCTTTTCCGCAGCACGAGCATAGTCCAAAGCTCGATTCTCTGCCTTCGGGGGACCACTTCGACACACTGCGGCCTTGTGTCCCACCTTCCCGCAGGTGAAACACGTGATAGGACTCCGCACAGTCGTTGCTCCAGAAACATTTGAGCGAGAGTGCTCCGCCGGTTTGAACTTCCTTTTGTTCTTCCTGAATTCTGACTTGGACTGAGAGACCGGCACATGAAACTCAGGTTTCTTTGCCACGGCTTTTGCTTGTACCCTCTTCATGTCCAACTCTAGGGATCTGGCAGTGTGGACCATCACCTGGAACCCTAACGTCATTGGGCCTGCAAGGAGCAGCCTCAACTCGTCCCGAAGACCTTCATAGAACTTGTTCGTCTTTGTCTCTTCGTCTTCCATCATAGGCCCCGCATAACGACCCAGTTTAGTGAACTCGTGCAAGTACTCATCCACTGAGCTGCCGCCTTGAGTTAACTTCAGAAACTGGTTCTGCAACGCAATGCGTTGGGCAGAAGGAATATACCTTTGAAGAAAAGACTTTGAGAACTCCGCTATCGTGATCTCGGTAATCTCCCTGCCTCCGAACTTGTGCACTTCCTGCTCAGCCCACCAACGCTCTGCCTCTCCGTTAAGGAGGAAGGTGGCTAAAGTGACCATCATGACTTCTTCTGTTGCTGTCGCCCTTAGAATCTTCCTAACCGTTGACAGCCAGTCCTCCGCCTCTGTTGGGGATCCGGTCCCCGAGAAAGTTGGAGGATGGAAGCTTAGAAAGTGTTGCAGCTGTTGATCACGCGCTCGCACAACAACTACACGCTCTACCGGGCACTCCACCCTTTGCACCGCCGCAGGTTCCACTGCAGCCACTGGCACAGGGGCCTCAACCCTCGGTTCCACCGCAGGTTCCACTGTAGGTTCAACCACAGGGGCCGCATCTGTATTAGGCGTAGCAGGCTGTGCAAGCCTTTGCGGTTGAGCATTGATCATCGCGAAGACAGCTTCTGCGATTAACCTGATCATCTCAGCAGGAGGAGTGGTCGCTGGCACTTCAGCTGACCCACTACTTTCAGCAGTGTTACGGGGTTGAGACGGCCCCGCACCACTTTTAGTCGCCTATAATCGTGTAAGACACAATTTAGTGACTGAAAACATAGCAAACAACAATCATGGAACGCTCAGGTTCCGCAAACAAGTATGTTTTCACATTCCTAAGTGGACATTCTTATTAGTTTTTGTCGTTTTAGGTGAATGCACATCCCGTGCGCACCACCCCTTAAAAGGAATTCGTCCCGAATTCGCTAAACTACGGATCGACGCCTTAAGTCTGATACCAAATTGTAACGCCCTGCCAGTACGAAAGGTATAACAGCAGGTCCGGCCAGGACCCCACGCCATACAAACCACACTAGCTAGGAGTTAAAAGGTGATAACCAGAAAAGTAACAACTAAACGAGAGTACAAAACGTAAGCGGAAGCATTAATTAAACCATTCATAAAGATCTGTCCACTATCATAGGAAATGTAACTTGAATAAGAGTTACGGCCTTAAGGCCTTACATTCATCCAATGCACAAAACTCCAATAGCATACATCGGCACGCAGGCCGGCCATACATGAAAAACAGGAAAAAGGGCTGGCCTTCAAGGGCCAACACTGCAAGGGGCCACCGCCCGCTATTTCTCGCTAGGCTCACCTGCACCTGCATAAGAACATTCCACCAAACGGTGGTAAACAAGGTAACGGTCAGCAAAGCTGACCAAATTATAACGACCCCACCCCTTTCCCGGGGTGGCGGAGCTTCTACCCTGCAAGCAAGACAATGCTAGCACAAGTACTGAATATAAAGAAGGTGCAACTACACAGGGTGAGGTTTCAAGCACAATCAATCTTCTAGGTTGAGCATCAAAAGAAGGGAACCTAGGTATGCACAAGATGTTGGTTGGGTTCACCCGAAGGTTCCCCACAACCGCCTAAGCAAACGCATGAGGCTAACATAACATCCATCTATCACAGACGTGGGTACACACAACCGCACGCTCCATGCTCACAAGGCATGGATCAAAGGTGCTTCTTCACGAGCATCAACACCATCAAGAGTCCGGGGACTTAGATGGAAAAGAGCTTCTGGCCCGTCTAGGTAAACACCTTCCGCGGCCTCTCCCATGATCACACGGCTTTACGAGAGACAAAATCCCTTTACCGATACGCATGGAAACGGGTTCAGTTCAGTAAATTCCCGAGCTCTCATCGTCGAGTTTACACATCCGATGCGGGTATGACATCACCTCGGCCCATAGGGGTTTAGCACTTGCTAGTGCTACACAACACATAGGTTTCAACACCCAAGTCCTCACGAGGACATAGGCTTTACACGTAACCAAAAAGGAGGTACAAAGCGCTCCGCATCAATTTCGCGGTGAAGGTTTGCCTTCATCCGAATCTCAAAGCATGGGGCTTTCGTTAGGATCTTCACAAGACGCCTACACTTAATTCCCGCAATACTATAGATGATTTCACGGAGTCATTCTCCGGCACGCATTCTAGGCTTAACCTAAATGCAACGTCGCAATCAAAGCATCACTGATTCGGGCTCACGGCCACGAATAGGCTTCACACAAAATGCCTAAATCCGCACGACTACCGGATTTTCTACATGCAATATGCCGGGGACGGACACAATCGACCCGAAGTTCCGGAGAACTTGAGGGAATCCTACACTTCACCCATTTGGTGAAAGGGATCCCTCATGCAAGCATAGAGAAATGAAGGAGAGGACAAAATACAAGTCCAAACAACGGAAGAAGGAATCGTTACCCTAGGAGCATTCTTTTTCGCCATGGATCCGAGATTTCACACGGATGGAAAGGACCGCACCGGGCTGCACTCTCCGGATCTGGAAACGGCTCGCGAAACGGAGCTCCGGAGCTCCGTCAATGGCGGAATCTCCCTTCTTCTTCCTTGCCTCCTTCTTCTTCCTCTAGGTTTGGAGAGAGAAAAGCCTCAATAGAATGAGGGTTAATCTCCTCTCACAAGCCCTAAGACCCCCCAGCCTCTAATCCTAGCCATTGGATCGAATTCCAAAGGATTTGGACGGCTCGATCTTCTTCTCCGCTCAAAATCGCGGAACAGAATAAACAGGGCGCACGATCACAGGCGCACGGTCAGTGGTCGTGCGCGAAGAGGGACTGGTCGTGCGCGCTGTCCGAGACAGAACTCTGAATTCTTGCGAATAAGCGCATGGTCGCTGGCGCACGATCACCGGTCGTGCGCGAAGAGGACAATGGTCGTGCGCACTGTCTGAGACAGAACTCCGATTCCTTGCGGGTTACGCACGATCATTGGCGCACGATCACAGGTCGTGCGCGAAGAGGACAATGGTCGTGCGCATTGACCTGTTCTGGAATTTTGAGCCTATCCCGAGCGCAAACCTACCATTCCGCCTACTTCGCTGAACCACGATCTTTGGGGTGTTACAACTGGCAGATCACACTTGGTTCAGCTTTTGAGTAAATTAATCTCTTATTTACTATTTTAGATATTTGTAAATTACATTGCATAATAGAAATTTCTTCTGCGAGAATTTTATGCACATGATTATCTGATTTCGCATATTGCTCCTAGCCACAATCACCTCTCTAACCCTTGTTTTTCCCGTCCGCCGAAAGTAGTTTGCTCGGGACGCGCAAACAGGTAAGTCTAGGGGTGTGATGAGTCCCAATTATATACATATTTTCGGACTCATTTGGGCCGATTTTCTAGTCTTTGCACCACACTTTAGGCCTGTTTTCATTTATATTTAATAGCCATCTATTATTCCACTCTTAGTGCACATGTATGCCCGTTCTTGGTGTGATTCCTTGTATTCCAGTGGTCCTGGACATTTTCATGCATGTTCAGGGGATCGTGCGATGCTCGGAGTCTGTTTAGGGGCAATTTCTGCCTAAAATGCCACTGATCGTGCGTTTCCTTCACACACGATCAGTTGATCGTGCGCCTCTGGTCATGCGCGTTCTTTTGCTGCCCAAAAATAGCTTCGGATTTTGGTCGTGCGTTTGCTACGCTCGATCGTGCGCACGGTCGTGCGCTTTATATTTTTCTGCAGTTCTGTTTTGCAGGATTTCTGGCACAGTGCGCACGATCACCAGCTTTCAGTGCGCATGATCAGTTGATCGTGCGCCACTGATCGTGTGCACTGTTTATTCCAGCGCCTATTTATAGACCTGCTCACGAATTAGGTCGGGGAGTTGATTCCAGTCCGCCGTTTTCTCGCTCTAGAGCCCCGATTTCGCCCCTCCATCGCCGCCCACCATCTGGAGGTGCTCCGGACATATTCTTCACGCCAATCTCGAGCCGGAGTATCCTCTTGGCCTCCTCCATTGATCGTGCATCTCCAAAGCTCCATTTCAAGGGATTTCCTGCTGCATATATGAAGTTTTCCATTGAGATTGTGGCCAGAGAAGATTGACGGAGAAGACGGGTATAATAGAAGAAGGTGACAGCTCTTCCGGACCCCGGACGGCAGTTGGAGCCCGAGTCCGGACAAGGATTGACAACCCTAGATTCCGGCCGTGAACCTCCGATGAGTCTCCGTGCTTTGGTTGTAATCTAAACCCCCTTTATACTGTAGTATCGTTTTCCTTTATAGTTTGGGTGTATGAACAATGTTTGCTTAAATCTTATCATATTATTTTTGTATTTCATGTTAATGTGAAATTGATATGAGTGGTTTATGCATGTGAGGAGCGCCCCATTCCATCCTCCATCCCGTCGTCATGTTCGTGTGCCGCACTAGCAATTGCTAGTGGCGTGTTTGTCGACGAGGTTGTTGCAACCCTCATCTGTATGCCTACTCTTCCATCCGCCTAGCGAAGCATGGCATAGCGGCCCGTGTAACCCATTCCGACTCTGCCGGTGCGAACCATTCCATCCGCAAGCCTTCTCGTCCATCCGCCTAGTGAAGCGTGGCATAGCAGCCCATGTAATCCATTCGCCTAACGAAGCAGTGCGCTCAAGTCCTGCACAGTTTGATTCCGTTTTCCTACTCGTCCATCCGCCCTCTCGAAGTAGCGCGCTCAAGGCCTACGTAGTTTTCCATCCCGCCTGGCGAAGCATTGCATAGCGGCATTGCATAGGAGTAGTTATAGCATTTTCTCTTTATTTTCCACAACCAATTCACCCTGTTTCCGCATCCCATCCGACTTAAAGGACTTCAATCTCAAGTCCTTCCTCGAACGTTAACTCCACCTTACTGTGTTCCTTGAGAGATTCGATACTCGGGGATTACTCCTCATTTTATATTACTTTAACGATCGGTACACTGCCGTTTCGTGTCGCAGTCGAGCTACCGCCTATAGCGGTGTGCGAGATTTGCGCATCAAGCCTACTCATGCCCCTCTCAGATATCATCGCAAACCATACAACTCTTTTGAAAGCTAAAAGGAAAAGCTGGCTGAAGCTGAGGACTCTAAGAAGACTGCATCATCTGGAAAAGGGAAAGCTATTCTGGAGGATTGATGAAGAAGAAGGATTCTAGGAACACAATGCACACTTCAATGTTTTACATTTTTGTTTGATATATTTTCACGCTTCAGGGACAATATTTAATCAATACATCAAGTGCATTAAATTTTGTTTGATCTTTATTGAATATATTTGTGAGTCAAGCTTATCTATAAGTATAATTTCCGGCTTCTTCAAATAGGGGGAGATTGTTGGGTATTGTGCTCTCAATGTTCCTAGATTGAAGAAGGAACTCAAGTATAAATAAGCAAAGATGTTTTTGATATTGTGTTTTAGTTCATGATGTGACAGATATATCAAGACTATGTTCTTAGTATCAAGACTATACAAGAAGTGAAAAATCACTAAGTTAAATATCTTCTTAAGCCTTAACAGAAATATCATTGAGACGAAAAGCATATCGTCGAGACAGTCTCGACGATATCGTCTTGAAGAAGCTCTATCAATGAGATGGCTAAGTAAAAACCGTGCAGACAGAGATCTCGATGATATCGTGTTGAAGCAATCATATCTACTTGAATATTGAAGTCATATCATGTAGAAAGAAGTATCTCGATGATATCGTCTAGAAGAAGCTATATCATTTAGACAAATATGTTAAGTCATGAAGAAAGGAGCATGTCGACAACATTGGCTTGAAAACTATATATCATTTAAATGATCAAGACGATATCGTCTTGAGGAAGTTTATTGTCTTGACAGATGCAGAGCCGCATTTAATGCACAGTTCTTTCTTGGAAATTGATGTAAAGGGAATATACACGCCGCCTATCTTGTGAACTAATCAAGGAATATTAAATGATATATTGACTACAGAAAATAGTTGTTATATAGCAATTGATGAAAAATATCAGATACTTCCCAATTATGCAAGTTCCAAAATGGCAAAACATTTATGACATTTTATTTTGCCATTTTAGTATACTTTCCTTACTGGCCAATTAATTATGAAATAAATTAGTAAGAGCTTTTATGCAAAAGTGGAGAGGAATATAAATAGAGAAATTTTCGAGATCTATACACAGTTCTTATCTCTCTCTCTCTTACTTAAATACTTACAACCAGAAAAGAGAAAAGTGTTGAACAAGAAGTCTTCATTGCTGTGCTGTGAAGATTAAAGAAAGAATCTTTTTGCCTAGTTAGAAGAGATCATGGGATATTTTCAGAAGAAGATTCTCAAGAAAGCTTTGGTGATTCAAAACATCACTGATGCTATATCTGCAAGAAGTAGAAGAAGAATATTCAGTGAAAAGCACTGTCTTAGAAGCCTTCTCTTCTACAACAACAAAACAACATTCTATTCGGTAGGGTTCTGTGTGAGCCTGAGTTTGGTAGGATCTTGGTAAAGATCTGAGTGTTGGCAGGACTTGTAAAGTTTGAATTATTTTGTAGGGTTTTGTAACCTGTGGGTAAGCTTTTCTGTATGAGGGCTGATGTAGGATCCTGTGTGGATCTGAGTTATAAGATCTATTGTATTGAAAAGAGACCTGGGTTTTTGGAGAAGTTGCCTAGTCTAGCACACTGCTAGATAGGTGGGAGGGACAATGGACTACCTCTTGACACATTGTCTTGAAGGGAAACACTATAAATCTCTGTGAGCTTTCTGTGTTGCTTGTGTGCTTTGCTAGATAATTTTTAAAGTACTACATAATTGTGAAACACCTAATCACCCCCTCTAGGTGTATTATAAGCAAACCCAAATCTTTCACCTTACCATTGGGAAATGGGATGTTACAACAGTCACTCAGAAAAATGAAAATACATTATTCTTCAGACTCTGGCTCTCACTCCTCCACAACCTATTTTTGTTTTGCGGACATGGGGTTCTTTATGCGAGATTCTAAGGACCAACTATATCTGCTCGATAGAGTATCTGACCATGCTAGCCGCCCCTCTGCCTCCGCATCCTGGTTTGCGACCTCTTCCATAGTGTTCACAGCTTGTCTAACGACCTCCTCCTCATCAGAATTAGGGATGTTCACATCACCAAATTCTTTGAAGTCAGTCATGTAGTCAATATCTGCAAACTCATCCTTCAGCACACCTTGCTCCTTCATAAGATTAAGGGCGACCTCCACTGACCGCTTCGAGACCCAGAGCATAGCTCTTTAAAAATTTAGGTTTTCCTTAGTCATGCTAACCTGGAAGAAAGACATGAAATAGATTAATATACATGGATATGTATGTTGGAACATGCGTTCTACATCTCTCAGGTTTGATAATAACAAATCTCAAAGTGTATTTGATCATTGCTGTTTTAGGTATAGTATGCAGGGTTATAGGTATCGTTGTTTTGAGAGAGAAGGAAAAATCTATGGCAGTTATCACCGACGTTAGAGTTAATGTCGGGCGCTAGCTATGTCGACCAGAAGACTGCTTATGTCGATTGGAAGACTGATTATGTCGATTAGACTGCTTATGTCAACTGGAAGACTGCTGATGTCGCTACCGCATGTGTTAGCAATATCGTCGGGTGCTAGCTATGTTGACTAGATTGCTTATATCGACTGGAAGGAAAAATTGATGAGACAGCTTATGACGAACCAAAGGAAGAATTGGAAAGACCAGTCAGATCGACTACCACCATGCGTTATTAATAATGTGATGTGCTACCTCGATGTACACATCAATAATCTGCGTGCTCTGCACAGGAAATTGATGGCAGTCATAAAAGGAAAGTCTCTACCACTCATGTTATCTCTACCGCTCTGTGGCAATGCTTGTTTACAAGGAAAGCACAACCACCTTCCTTACTTGCAGATAGACCGCAATGCAAGCGCCAAATTAATCATGCCCACTGCGGCATGAAGTATTACCGCTCTGTGCTACCAGATTATCAAAAGAAAAGCGCATCTGCCATTCTTATTTGGAGCTAGATAGCTGGAAAAATACATACACAGAGCTTACCACCCACAATATCACTACCATGGGCGGTAGTGTACTTAAACCCCATATAATAACATGTTTCTTTCTCTTTGGAGATATGGACGAGTACTAAGTTTCCAAGCCATTTCTGGAGCAAGGAGGCATTGTCCAAGGAGAAAGGAGGACTTTCACCCTCTCAAGCAAGAATGAAAAGGATCTTTGGAGAGCACGAAAAGAATGAGAATCTGAAGACGATCGAGCGCATAAGGAATGTTGAATCAAAAACACTGATCGCTCACCGCCTTTGGAGATGATCATTGAGGGAGCAACCTTTTCTTTCGAGATCTATCTTTATATCTTTGTATTTCTCTTCATTTATTTTTATTGTATTGGGTGGAGAAATAATCAGTGAAAGGCATCTAGACCGGGGAGGTCTAGAAAAGGATCAAAGACCTTCAGGGAGAAGGGAGAGAGCTGGCTCGAAGACCTTCTGTTGAGAAGGGAGAGAGCCAACCGATCCTTAGGGGGGGGGGAGGGCCGGTATAGAAAACCCAAGATAGTGTTATTCATCGCTTTCGATCTCCAGCGTCATGGAGATCATAATCATGTAACCAAACTTCTAATGAAATAAATTCATACTTGTCTTTGTCTTACGATTGTGATTTTATTTCTACTCTAAAATGTTTTTAATATAATATTTTCTTAAAGCATTGAACAAAAAATATAGTGCAAGGTTCTTTTGTGTTCTACCACGCTTAGAATTCAATCTCTATGAGATAGCTCCAGGCGGTAGAACCTACCATCGGTGGTAGTAAACAGAGATTGGACTCCGTATCTCTCTAAAAGAACTCTTATATAATATCATCCCTGAAAGGTTAAAATAAAGTTTTCCTATTTAATATTCTGAAACTACTTAATTAATATGAATATTTTTATTCAGAATTAAATTCTTAAAAAACCTTATTCACCCCCATCTAAGGGTGCCAGTAGATCCAATAAGTGGTATCAGAGCCAGGTTATTCCAAAACAATCTCACAACCGGGAATAATGGTGCTTCATGATCTCATATTTACTAGAGGGGATTAAGTTTTATTTAATGAAAAATCTTTAGCACCATGGCCACTTTTATTTCAAGGTATAAATTATAAAGGGTGGAAATTATTAATGGAGAAATTTCTCAAAACTTTAAATGTTGAAATTTGGAATATTACTAGAACTAAGCCCCCAAGTGTCATAAGTAGAAGTGAATGCTCTTTAAATGCTAAATTGATGAATAGTTATTTTGTACACTTGACCAAGATATTTTCAAACTTATTTATACCTTACCTACCGCTTAAGAAAATTGGAATTATCTTGAAAGTACTTATGATTACCCTTCTACAAGTACGGAGTGCACATCAAATGGAATTAAAGGAGACAACACATCAAGCGGATGGGAATATGGAAACTCATCTATGGAAGAGGAATGCCAAGAAGTTGTCAAAAGAACTTTATGTTCAAATCTTGCCTCTCCCAAGAGCATTATAAGTAAATTAAATTCTCTTCTTGTTTCTGATTATATTGCTACATTACATGTGCTAGAAATTGCTAAAGGTAAAATTAAAAAATTAAAAAATGCTAATTCCAAATTACATTTAGAAAATAAAACATTAAGAAAATACTAATTTAGACCCTAATTGTGATGTGTGTAGTTCTCTTTCTTGCTCTTTAGTTGAAAATGCTACACCTTGTATAGATTACAATAAACTAAGAGAAAAATTCAAGGTGTTTGAGAAAGAGCTTCATATTGCAAGAGAACACAAAAAAAATTGTTTTTAGAAAATTCATCTTTGAAAAGTGATTGTGCTATGTGCAAGAAATATAAAATTAAAATTAAAGAGATGGATGAAACATTTGAAGAATTAAGAAAAGATTATAAAACTCTTATTAATTATATAACCTAAATTCCTAGGAATAGCACACTAGCATACAATAAAGCTAGACATAATCTCAAGATTAAGAATAGTGAATTAGAAATAAAAATCAACCTGCTTAAGGAAATTATGAATAAGAACTCACAAAACATAAATCCACAATATCAAGCAAAATCCAGAAGCAAGTTGAATATGAATTTCCATATCTTGGCTAAGACAAACAAAGGGAGTGAAAAATATCAAATGCTTGTAAATAAAATTCCAAAACATCATCATTTACAAGATCAATCTTCACTCAACATAAAACAAAATGCACACAAATTTCCTATAAATCAACCTTGTAAAAGTCACTATTATTCTAAGCCTCAAGTTAATAATTATGGAAATTTGATGCCAAAAAATAACATTCAACCAAGGTATGAATGGAGACCCATTATTAAACATAACATAGTGAATTCACTTGAAAGGGCTCATTCATATTTATCTCCCTATAATCATCACGCTATATTTTGGGTACCCAAAGGAGCCATCACACTTGGTCCCCTTTAAATACCTAAAACTATTATTCATTAGCATCCAATAAAATGCGTGAAGTAGAAACAATTCAAAATGAAATACATAATGCTCTACTTCATGATAGACTTAATTTCTTAAAATTTAATATAAAAACAAATGTTTTTCTTTTTGCTTTGTGCAATTTTGTTTGTTTGTCTTTATTTTTTAAGCCAACATATTGTATGGTCATTTTAGATATATATTGCGATATGACACTCAACTTGCATATGCTTACACTTAAAATATATCAAGTTGGACAAAATAATTAAATATAAGTCATATCATTGCAAGTGGCCAACCTATCTCATTAACATAGTACTTTTAAAATCCATGGCTTATGATGTGATTAAAAAATGTGTACTGAAATGTTGACATTGTATTATCATGATTAATTAAATCATTTGCACAACTCATTACTGGAAAAAGATTTAAATATGTTATTAAGGGTCTTTGGCTAAAATTTAATATGCAATACTTTTTGAATATTTCTCTGATCTCTTTGCTGCATAAGATAGCCCCTATAACAATAAATCAAAATAAAGAGAAATCAGAATAAAAAAATTACGAAAGACATGCTTTTTTGCATGAAATATTAGGTCTCTGGCTAATACCGCCAGGCAATAACACTTACCACCCGCAGTAGCTATAATTTCATAAATATTCTGATTTTCTCTAATCGTATTTTTCTGAAAATTATTTTACTATTTTAATTATCGTTGTTCTCTATTTTCAGAAATGTTATATATGCTTTTGGTTTATTTTTCCTAACAATCAAAATAAAAAGGAGAATTTATAAAACATTCCAAAATAACCAAAACATGTTCACAAAAAAAACCCAAAACATGTTCACATTAATATATAAATGTCAAATTCATCATACAAGCCTTCACTATAATTAATCAAAATGTATGAATATGAATAATTTATCATGTGATGAAATAAAGATAATTTATTTCTATTATGTTTAAATTTTCTACGAATTATCATATTCAATACAATTGAAATAAACTAAATTGATTTCATAAATTGCCTTATGTGTTTCATGATTATTATATGAATGTTGTAGGTATTATGATTACATGTATTTCATTCTTATGTAGACCATAGAAATAATTATATATAAATAAATCTAAAAGATTAATCATGTCATTCTAGGTCTATAAAAATTAGGTTGAAACTCAATATTGAATACATGCAATTCTATCTAATTGAAGCACATTGAACTTCATCAAAAATGGCATAACATTAGATTGTGTCATTCAAACTCATCATCCTAGCCTCACCACTTAGTATTTGCACAATTCAGTGTCCATTCTAGGAATATCATTTATAATGTTGTGCAAATTCAAAAGGTAGAAAAATTGAAATTTGAACTTCATGATAATTTGGCTTTAAAATCAACTATCCTCATTACAATAATCATGTCAAAAACTCATAAAAAATAAAGTCGTACTTTATAAATCGGTATTTAGGTCTAAACATATAGTATGTCCATGATAATTCATCCATTTTATATGTCTCACAACAGCGGGAGCATAGGTTTGTATGCATTAGAAGACCTAACCTATAAGTAACGTATTGTCCTTAACCTGGGAGGGTTCCAGTGCGGCCTTGTGAGGCACTGGAGGGGGGAGTGCTAGGTTGAGCAATTTCCTTTGTTTGCATATGGGACTAACACCCCAACCTACGGTATGTGTGAGGGGCTAGGGTGTATACATATAGCTAGGGTATTTTAGGCTTAGGCATACTTATATCTTATTCACTGCATGAACAGTATATTACACTTCATTATCACTTAACTCATGCATACTTATTCGAACATGCTAATCTTTTGGTTTGCATATAACTTCTTTTGTAGCAGTCATGAATTTGTAAAACACAAGAATATTGAGAAATAAAACTTTTGACACCTTAGGCTAAAACTATAAAATCCGTAACTTTTTCAATATTTTCTAAACTTTTTGCGGTAACTGGTGTCCCTTTTCTTAGAAAACATGAATCAAGAAAAATCAAAATAAAAAACATATCAAAAACCATGTTTTTCTAAGCAAATAACAACTCTCTATATGCTAGCGTCGAGCGATAGTACCTATCGCCAGCGGTAGCGCTAAAATTCAAATTTTCTTTCTTTTTGTATTTTTTCTGGCATAGAAGATCATTTTTTGGATAGGCCCTTAAATGACTTCTATGTTTTTCCAGAAAACTATTTATCTTTGAAAATATTTTAAAAATCAAATATAAAATTAGTTCAAAAATGCATAAATATGTTTTTCTTGCTAATTCTCTGTTTTATATTTCTATAAAAATAAAAAATTATAAATACTGCTTATTAGTCATTGTAAATGTCAAGGATGATTAATTATATCAATTAATGATTAAACACAGTGTTTAATTTGATGTTCAAGTTTCTTATAACATTGTTCTATTTATGTCATGCCTTGAATATTATCTTATTATGTGCAATGAAATTGATTGAAGAAAACATGTGTAGAAATGTTTAGCATGCCTCTAAGTATGAGTGATGTTTTATATTTGATAATGATTCATTCACTCTCTTATTTTGATAACCTACATTTGATTTTAATGTTAGTCTTGCATGATTGTCTAGTGTAATATTATAATAATTAAAATGCATGAAGAAATGTTAGTCTTGCACCTTTTAATTGAGAAATGCGGTTTAAAATTAAAATTCAAGGTTTGCAAAACAAGTGAATTCAGAGCCCTTAGTCAATAAAATAAAAAATCAAATAAAATATATGAAAATGATAATCCACCAAGCACTACTCACCCTCCTGAAAATTCTTAATGAACATTATGAGTTTGAGCACCTTGGAAAGAATTATAAAGTGTCTTGTGCAAACTATTTTATTCACCACTTCTCTTTGTACACTAGATCACAAAATTAAATTGAAATTAAAAACAATAAATGTGATCCCTCAGGTACTACTTTGTACCCTGATAAGTCTTAATGAGCATTGTGTGGACAAAGCACCTTAGTAGTTGTACTTTTTTTTTATGTGCATTGAAATTTTGTGGAAGTAACATTATTTGTGTATTTTAATATTGTGTTTATTTTATTATATATGTCATGAGTATTGATTAATACATTTGTATTCTTTATCAAACACGGTTGTACACATTATTATCTTAGATAAAACTTCTACTCATGAGAATTGGAACCTAAAGCACATTTATATTACTCTGTACAAATGCACTAGATAGTAAAGCATGACCTTTACAATGTTTATTTTTACTTGAAATGCAAATTGTACTACATTATAGTTTTGTATCTTTCACTTGATAGTTTAAATCATGCTTGCATTTTTTTATGAAATAGCATCTCTTGTATCAAAACTTAAAACATCTTTTTCCTAGGCCTAAAAGTCATTACCTTTTATATGCTATTATTTTCTAAAAGATGTTTATTCTTAAGAGTGCTTATTATACTTTGCGCTATGTTTACTACTTGAACTCGATCATGAATATTTATTTTCCTTCACATGATATCAATTAATAATCCTTATGTATTGGTCTGTCACAATTTTTTTATTCCACTAGATTATCATTTATGCTTTCCAATTCTTTGTTTTACCTTTTTTTTGTGCCCCTTTCTTTACATTTTCTTACTTATCCTTTTGCATGTGTATGATTTGTTCTACATGTTTATTTTGTTGCATCTCTTAATCATTTACATGCTTTCAAATCACCCCTTCCCCTTTTGATAATATCAAAGGGGGAGAGCAAGTTCATGAGCTAGTCATCTAGGGGGAGATCACTTGTATGGGGAGATATTCTAATATAGTGCACATAGATAGAGGAGCACATATATAGGGGGAGTCATACCAAACTTTGTACTTACATGATAATTCAAATTTGCTTTACCTATTCATTTTACGTGTTTATTTCATATGCCACTATACCTCATGAAATTTTTGTTTACATGATTTATATCTTATGAACAGGATTTGTTATTATCAAATGGGGGAGTTTGATGGAATATGCGTTCTACATCTCTCAGGTTTGATAATAACTGAAAGTGCATAGTGACACCCCTGAGTATTCTCTAGAGGGGGGGAGATGAATAGAGATTTATAACTTTTCACAAAAATGTGCACAGAAAAATAACAGTTCTAAATACTTGGCACCCAGAATTCCAACTAGAATAAATTAAACATAGAATTACAAAACTAAATAAGGGACAACACACACAGATGAGACAAAAGCTATAGTGGTTACCCAAAATCTGGGTACTCCACTCTTCTACCACCTCGATAGGAATACACTATCACAGTGCATGAGTCTTTTGCTAAGGCGACACTTAGAACCAGGGTCTGAGTCTTTTGTTAAGGAGACTCTTAAAACCATGACTAGATCTTTTGATAAGGAGATCTTGAACCAAACAAGATACTTTGTTAAGGAGATCTTGAACCAGAATCTGAATCCTTTGAAGAGGGATTCCTTAGACTCTTTACACAAATTAGAGGAAGTAGAAATTAGAGTAAGAAGAAGAAGAAGATTGTTCTTCTGAGATGGATCCTTTTATAGCAGTCAATGAGGATTGTAGACACTAAGTGTTTTTTGGATCTTTCTTTAGAGAATGAATCCTTGTTTGAGAAAGATGCAAGGATTATATTAGCCATAATCCAGTTATTGATATCTGTATATTTTGTATGCTTCTTTCAGAGAGAGAAAGAAGAAGAAGCCTTATATGTATCTGCACAGAGATCAGTCATATATTTCTTCTATAAGAGAGAGAGCTGAAGAAGAATAATTGTTGTTGTATTGTATTGTGACCTTTCTTTTGAATCCTGTAGGTGTTACTCTTCTATCAAAATGGAGATGAATGACTTTCCTCTTCCGATCTTTCTCCAGTTGGAATGTTAAAGAGAAATTATTGCTCTCTTTTTATTTGTGTTCGTTGCCCATCAAAATCCTTTAGTATAACTTCCAAATTCATTAATATTGAATCTCTGAAAGTATTCTTTCTCTTCTTGTTCATGTACAACCTGTTATAATTCAAATATTTTCCATATATATCTTCTGAATAAACATCAGAATCTATTCCAGGAATTTTTCCAAAACTGTGACTGTATTCGATGTTGCGTCGAATAACCTCTGACTTCTTATTGACGTACCTCTGAGTTCTACTAGAAGCAACTTCGAAATCTTCCACTGATTTGATTTGAACTCTGTTATTGATGTATCATCGATTTCTTATCGACGTATCCATTGAGATGAAGAACATAGACTTTAAGCTTTGTCTTTTGCGTTGAATACAATTCGATGTTGCATCAACTTCATCTTGAAAGAATGTTTGCATCTACTTCTGCCTCCTGCGTCAATATCTAGTCGAAGTTGCATCAACTACCAATGAAATGAAGCGTTGAATTGACTTTTCAAGTTGCACTGATATCTAGTCGAGTAACATCGACTTTCAGTTGATGTTGCGTCGACTTCTAATCGACGCATAATTACTCTGGATAATTTTCTCCATGATTTTAGTTTGCTTTTCTCACGACTTTGACCCAACTGTCTTCCCAAGACTTATATGACCAAATTACCCTTAATATACAACATGGGTAATAATCCTCGGGAGTAATATCACTTATAGTTAATTTGTTATTTTAAATCTAAAAGAGTTTTTTCCAACAAACTCCCCCTATTTATCTTAATAAATTTTACATATTGTTTAAAGTGATTTTACATAATAAAGGAATAACACAAAAATGTACATCATTTATAAATAAGGAGAAAGAAGAAACCATGAGCAGACAAATGAAAACTTGTGTCTTCAAGATAGAAATTTAAATTTTAACCTTTACAAATTCAGCATCCGCATTCTGCCTTGTTTCTTTGTTCTTTTATCAATTGGTTGTGTTACTACCCTGAGTGATAACTTCTTGTTTCTGTAAAAATTCTTTCAAATCTTTGGGAAGAAATGGCTTGCTTTTCTCTTCCTAAATATCTAATATAGATGGTCCTTTTTTGCAATTTAAGAGGTGACTCCTCTTCATCATCTTCACTTTTAGTGACTTGATTAGGAGTTTGATTAACATCTTCCTTCCCCTAAATATGTGTACATTATTCATCATGTTCAATCTCAATCTACCCTAAATATGTGCACCATGTACAACATGTTCAATCTCAATCTCCCCCTATTTATCAACCTGAACCACCTGATTCTCCTTCTGTTTCTCCCCCTTCTTAACCTCATTAGCGTGGGAGGTTAAGAATGACCTAGTCACAGAGGAGGATGACATTCTTAACTGTAACGACTGCAAAGAGATAGTGACCTCACCAAACTGTGTTTGCATGGTTTCACAGGTTGTTTGAATTTTGAAAAGTATGCTCATTCATATTGAGATTATTTTAGTGACCATCTGTACTGCCTGAAGAATTATGGAATGTAGATTGCGAGGAGAAGCGGTTAGCATAGTGGAGGATGTAGGAGTATTAGTGGGAGGGAGAATTAATGAGGGAGGAGGTGATTGAAAGACCTGGTTTGGAGGAATAGAAGGCTCTGGATATGGAAACATGGGCAGAGAATTTGCATAGTAGTTTTTTCCCAATAATATCTCTTTTATTTCTCTGCCAGATAGCTCTGCATCTGCTTCTCCAAAAATAATGTCAAAGGTACATCCTGTATATGTAACTCCTTTAACTAAAATTAAAGTCCGTTATATCTATATTACCATTCCTTTAGTTGGGTTGTGCAATGTTATTCATCATGCATATGTAACTCAAACATTAGTAGGAACCCAGATTACCTTAGGCTCATTGCTTCTACCTTGAAATGGTGAAATGAAAGTGTAAGTAGGGATTTTATGATACCCCTTAGGATGGTAGAGTGGAAGTCAGTGAAATTGCATGAGAGAATCTAGAATTGAAATTTCTTGAAAAGATTTCTGTAAACATACGTCGAGTAGAAGTCGACGCATCTATATGATTGCGTCCAAAGGAATTCTATGTGTCTGCAGAGTTGCATAGATATATAGTCGACATAGGTTGCTGGTTGCATCGAGTATAATTCGACGCATCTTCAAACCAACTTCGAATTGATGTCAAAGCATTTGTAGAATTCAGTCGAATTGGATTCGACATAACTTCAAAGTTGCGTTGATTTCTATTCGATGCACAGTTCCTTTTGTTCAAAAATTGATTGTTGTTTATGGATTTTTCTAAAGGATATTTGCTTAATATTCCTTGTTGATTATTAATGTTCACCCTATTGAATACTATAACTTTATCAGGATGATCATGTAATTCATCACAAATTTCACAAATTTCATTTACTTGATTCTCACTAGATCTAACAAATACTACTAGACTCTCACATGTAGGTTTGCGGGAAGATCCATTACTGATTGATGGATCTACTTCTAATCCAAGATATTTGAATCTCCTAGAGAGATTCTCTGAGATATCTTTTAGCTTTTGACTCCTCCCATTGAGTGAATACTCAAAGGCTTTTGCCTTTGTAAGCTCTTCATTTAGTGTTAGATATTCAACATTTATCTTATCTATTTGTTTTTCTAGATTTCCTACCCCAATCCTAAGTTGATGGTTAACATAGTGATGATTCTCATCTAGTATTTTACTATTTAGTTCTTCTAACTCTTCCCTAAGTAATTTTATTTGATTTTCTGCCTCTAGTTGATTTTGACAGAAATCATTAAAGCAAGAGTTAAATTCATTGGAAGAAAAATCAAATTTATCAAAATATAATACCTGATCTTCTTTATCATTTAAGGAAGCCTCCAAAGCCATCAACCATGCTTCTTCAGCAGCAGCTTATTCCACACTTTCAGATGAGGAACTTGACTTAGATTTTGAGTCTTTCAAGGTTTCAGCTGTGAAACCACTTCCTTTCTTCTTGTCCTTCCTTTCATCAGAACTTCCTTTAACTAAACTGGATAGGGAATCCTAGATTTTTTTGTAGACTGGCATTCAACCGTTGTCTGAAATATGTCATCCGGCATAGTTGATGCTAGTATATTCATAGCCTTAGCATCACAAGCTTTCACTTTCTTCTCAGTATTAGACCATTCAGCTCTGGGAACTAGTTCTTGTGTTATAGTCCCAATAACATCTTTTTTGTATGACATTGGAGGACCTGGCAAAATAACATCTAAGATCTCCTCATCAATAAAGTTCATATACAGCTTTATTCTGGTCTTCCAGAGGGTCAAGTTATTCAGATTACACACTGGTGGTCTAGTGGATGCATAGTCCTTATAACTCATTTTCTTAAAAAAATTTATAATAGAGAAATGTGAGTGAGAGGTCCTTTTGATCAAGGTGTTAACCTTTTTCTGATCATCCACACTCTGATACCAATTGAAAGTGCACAATAACTCCCATAAGTATTATCAAGAAGGGGGGGGTGAATAGAGATTTAAAACATTTCACAAAAATATGCACAAAAAAATAGCTCTAATTACTTAGGACCCAGAATTCCAACTAGAATAAATTAAACACAGAATAACAAAACTAAATAAGGGACATCATAAAAAAGTAGCACAACATAGATGAGACAAGAGCTATAGTGGTTCCATAAAATCTGGGTACTCCACTCTTCTACCACCTTGGAAGGAATACACTATCACAGTGCTTGAGTCTTTTGATAAGGAGACTCTTAGAACCAGGGTCTGAGTCTTTTGTTAAGGAGACTCTTTGAACGAAGACTAGATCTTTTGATAAGGAGATCTTGAACAAAACTAGATCTTTTGTTAAGGAGATCTTGAACCAGAATTTGAATTCTTTGAAGAGGGGTTTTTAGGGCTCTTTACTCAAATTATAGGAAGTAGAAATTAGAGTAAGAAGAAGAAGATTGTTCTTCTAAGTTGGATCCTCTTGCAGCAGTCAATGAGGATTGTAGGCACTATGTGTTTTCTAGATCTTTCTTCAGGGAATAAATACTTAACTGAGAAAGATGCAAGGATTATATTACCCTGATCCAGTTGTTGATCTCTGTATATTTTGTATGCTTCTTTTATAGAGAGGAAGAAGAAGAAGCCTTATGTGTATCTGTACAAAGATCTGTAGTATATTTTTTTTGTAAGAGAGAGGGAGAGAGAGCTGAAGAAGAAGAAGAATAATTGTTATTGTGTTGTATTGTGTCCTTTCTTTTGAATCCTGCAGGTATAATTCTTCTGGCAAAATGGAGATGAATGACTTTCCACTTTTGATCACTCTTCGGTTGGAATGTCCAAGAGAAATTATTTCTCTTTCAATTTGTGTTCTCTGCCCATCAAAATCCTTTTGTATAACTTCCAAATTCATCAATATTTAATCTCTGAAAATATTCTGTCTCTTCTTGTTCATGTACGACCTGTTATAATTCAAATATCTTTCATATATATCTTCTGAATAAACAAAAGATTATATTTTAGCATGTTCTCCAAAACTGTGTCTGTATTCGACGTTGCGTCGAATAACTTCTAACTTCTTATTGACGCACCTCTAAGTTCTTGTAGAAGTAGCTTCAAAATCTCCCTCAGCTTTGATATGAACTCTGCTATCGACGTAGTGTCGATAACTTACCGACGTATCCATCGAGATGAAGAACATAGACTTTATGCTTTGACTTCTTTGTCGAATATAATTCGGTGTTGCATCAAATTCATCTTGAAAGACTGTATGCATCTACTTCTATCATCTACATCGATATCTAGTTGATGTTGCGTCGACTATCAATGAAATTAAGCGTTGACTTGACTCTTGAAGTTGCATTGATATTTAGTCGGAGTAACATCGACTCTCTGTCAACTTTGGGTCGACTTATAGTTGACGCATAATTACTCTGGATATCTTTCTCCATGATTTCAGTTTGCATTTCTCATGACTTTGACCCAACTGTCTTCCTATGACTTATATGACCAAATTACCCTTACTATATAATATGGGTAATAATTCTAGGGAGTAAAATCACATATAGTTAATTTGCTAAGTTAAATCAAAATGAGTTTTTCCCAACAATAACAAATCCTAAACGGTACTTAATCATCGCTATTTTGGGTATAGTGTGCACGTTTACAGGTGTCATTGTTTTGGGAGAGCAGAAAAATCTCTAGGAGTTACCGTCGGCATTAGAGTAAATTCTGGGCGCTAGTTATGTCTATTAGAAGACTGCTTATGCCGACCAGAAGACTGATTATGTTGTCTAGACTGCTTATATTGACTGGAAGACTGTTATGTCACTACTGTAGGCGTTAGCGATACCGTCAGACGCTAGCTATGTTGACTAGAAGGAAAAATTGACCAGACAGCTCATGTCGACTAGAAGGAAGAATTAACGAGACTAGTCAAATCGACTACTGCCACACGTTACTGATAATGTGTCGAGATACTCGATGCACACATCAGTGATCCATGTGCTCTGTGAGGGAATTTGATGGCAACCATACAAGGAAACTCTCTGCAGCTTGCGTTATCACCACCGCTTTATGCTAACACTTGTACACAAGGAAAGCGCATCCACCTTAATTACTTGCTGATGGACAACTGTACACGCGCCAAATTAGTCACGCCTATCGCGCCGTGCTAGCTAGGGGTGTGCAAAAATAATCGAAGAACTAGACCGGAAAAGAATGATTTAGGTCGGTTCCAAATAGGTTTGGTTCGGGCAGAACCAACAATTCAGTTCAGTTCCTGGTTCCATAGGTCGGGTGCCCAGAACCGACCTGAGAACTAAAAATCAATGCTAATGAAAAAATTGAGACAACAGTTATAGTTGTATGACTCAATACATGAAAATGATTGAAAATATAATCGCATGGCTAAAGAAAATAAATTTTGAACCCATGTAGTTCTATGACGTCAATATTATAGAGAGTCATGACTCAATTATTTTGAGACATTGATAGTTGTATGATAGAATCATAAGTTGGAGGAGTCATTTTTATTATTATTTTGAGACATGGGTAGAACTGAGAACCAAACCAGACCGAAGTGAACTACTCGGTTCAATATTTTAGGACTGTGGATTGGTTCCGGTTCAAAAAATTTGGAACTGAACCTATATGGGTCGGTTCTTGGTTTTTGGTAGAATTGAACCGAATCGATCTGAGTTGCACCCCTAGCGCTAACACTACTATTCCGCGCCACCAGATGATCAGATGGAAAGCATAGCTGCCTTCCTTACTTGGAGACAGATGTTAACCTAAATCCTGCGGCCCTGGAATGTGCCCGCCCTGCCTGTTTCAGAAGTTCTGGGAAGATTATGTAACACCCCACCCATTGCACAGTATATAATGTAGGGCCAACCAGGACCCCACGCCATATAAGGTGAACAAGCAAGAAGGTTATGTATTTAGTTACCCAACCAACCACATCTCAGAGTTACATATAAGCGTAAGCATAAGTTAATTATCTTGAACCAGAATACATATGTCCATAGTAAAGAACGGGAATGACTGATATATATATATATATATATATATATATATATATATATTTATACTAATATATAAGGAAATCCCCTTATCGATGTAATGCCCTTCCAATCCACACCCACCGTCCGATCCAAAATTGAAAATGTTGTATTAATTAAACCCAAACCAACTCCAACTAGGGCAACTCCATACTTCAGCCCGCTGATGAGCTTCTCCCCCGAAAAAAACCTCACGACACAGCCGCCGGACTCCAGCGCTGGACTCCATCGTCGCTGGACTCCATCGTCGCTGGACTCCATCGACTCATCACGACCTAGCTGCTCACAACTCGCCGGTCGGAACTCATGCTCGCCACCATCGTACGCCGACATCCTCTCGCTGCTCAAAACACACTCCGCTCATGACTTGCCGCTCACAACTACTGCTCGACACCGTTGGTCTCGCATCTCGCATCAACATCCCGAGACGTCCTCTCCCCTGTAGGTAACTCTTCCAGCTTCCATTGTCTCCACCAGAACTCTACATCCTCCCGCATCTACATCTGGAAAGGAACTCATGCGGTATTCGTCGCCTCCATCTACAAATGACGCTTGCCACTGCAGAATGGACTCCACACTTGAATCTATCGCATGCACTTGAAATCTTCCCCTGATCCCACAAGCCATCCCCGTTCACCGACGTGCCTGCATTTGGAAAAAAAATTGGAAATCATGGTTCCAATATTTTTTTCAAATATTTTGCTGTCCACTGCATTTCGGAAATCCTGATAAGAAGTATTTTCGGAAATCCATTGATGAAATACCATTAATTTGGGAATCAGGATTTCAGATATCCATTGATGAGGTAATCCCCAAAGCCATCCCCAGTCATACTCTTATTCCCAAATTAAGTGCTCTGCAACCCCATTACCTCATCAATGGTTCCAATATTTTGATGTCCACTGCATCATTCAACGAATATTGCTTACAGAAATCCTGATAAGAAGTATTTTCTTCGTTTTACCTCAACACCACTTTATTTTCATTGACTTCTTAATATTTTCCTAAAATACCATTAATCAAAGTTCTATATGATAGAATACTCTCCCCGCGTCCCCCGTATGTCCACACCCCGCCGAATGTTCCCGCCCGCATTGTTGTGGTCGGGGTATCATCGCCGTCTACATTTTTGTCCGCATTGCCGAATGTCGTCATCTGCATTTTTGTGGCCGGGTATTGTCGTGCGTGGCACGGGGGGCCCCCGTGCACTGTCACTCGTGTAAATATATATACATATATATATACATATATATACATATATATATTGCCGTCTATATATATACACATATGAGTGACAGGCACGGGCCTCCGGCCCGATCCAAGGCGGCATTTGTCTTGGGTGGCGACATTTGTCAAGGGTGGCGACATTTGTCGTCGTGGCGACATTTGTCGTCGTGGCGACATTTGTCGTGGGGGCTACATTTGTCGTGGGGGCAACATTTGTCGTGGAGGGCGACATTTTTCATGGGGGCGTCATTTGTCATGGGCGTGTACATTGGTCGTGGGAGGCGATATTGGTCGAGGGCGGCGATATTGATCGTGGGGGAGACATTGGTCGTGGGGGTGACATTGGCGTTGACAGAGAATTATATGCAGAATGACATTCTGTTGTCATGAATGAAAATACCAAAGACATTCTGCATATAATTATAGAAGCATGTTATAACTCTAGCTAAATATGTGTTCTATCGTCGAGAGGAGGAAATCGAAGGGACGTTGATTGGGTGATGTGAGATGAAGGGATAGGATGACTCCAATGCCTTTTTTAGCTAGTCACCAATGATCAAAAGGAAGTAAAGGTACATATCCAAAATGATATTGAGAAATTAGAGAAACTTATGTATCAGAAGGGTGCATAGAAAATATGGTGTGCCAAGGATCATCTAAAAATGATACATATAGAATCATGGACTTATTTATGAAGCAAAATACTAATGAGGTGGTTGAACAATATATACATACCTGACTCCTTGTGAGTCCTGTTTGTTTTGCTAGCAACTGCTTGTCTGAATCCTTGGGGTAACTGTCATAATTAAACAACATACGGTTTAATAATTAACACGCACACATATACAAAATATAGTAGGAGCAACTTTCGCCTGTGCAAGACTTCCTTGATTAACTTGATTCATTACTCACGGGTGAAGTGTTCAAAGAACCATGCTTAAAGAATGGAAACATATCATTTAGGTAGCCCCCTCTGAGGTCTCCAAGCATTGTGATGTACCATTCATACTGCTGGAATAGTATTGATATATTATAGTGCAGCCTAGTAATAAAAGATGATATGCATTCATTTGAAACTCTATCCTCTAGCAAACTTGAGCTGGTCTATTTTAACTACCAGTATGGCTATATCACTGACCCTGAGGCTATCAAATTGGAAGCTAAATACCACTTCTGCTAGGTTTCTCAGGCAAAGTGACAGTAGTCAAAATAGACCCCAAGATACCTTTTTTGGAGTGGGGGTAGAGGCCACTGCAGCCCAAGATACCTTTTTACCGTATGGAAAAGCTATTAAAAAAAGCAGTGTGCCTTTCCAAAGAGTTTCCCCAGACACGGCCTTACTGTTGACTATATGCTGATCTGGATGAGTAAGTCTATTAGGATTTTTAGTGTTACATATTGTTGGACTGTTATATTTGGCAACACTGAACATGACTATAACTTTCAGAGGGCATTGTCTAAACTAATCCTCCAAAAAATTAGTCATTTCACGTGGAAAGCTATTAGATAGAGAATATGCTAATTATCAGAACATTGGCATTTCTCTTGAATCTAATTGTTTTTGCTGCATCAATAAAGGCATATTTGCTCAAATAGTCCGGAATCATTTTAATATCATCATCTTTGGCATTGGTTGGCAGCATTATCGTAACCATTCCTACTTCCAATGACTCAATGCTTAGATTGACAAAAACAAAGGAAACATCAAGTTATATTGAAGCAGATGATGCAACATATTGAACCCAAGACCTCCAAATCATATTGGAGGCAGCCAAGCTGTAGCTTAACGCCACAAACCTCTACCTTTCAAGCTAGTGAAACCACAAGCAACCTTACATTTTTTTTCTAGAATTCTAAGATGAAATGGTTGAAGTGAGAATGGATTGAAGTATTAACAAATTAATTATGGTTTTAAAATACGTTTTACGATACCTCTGATAAATTTTTAGATAGTTCGAAACTTTCACATGAGAAGTTGCATCAGATACATAAAGAGCCCAAACTTTCACATGAGATCACCAACCTGGAGGCAGCAAAGGTAATGTCATGACATTTACCTATGTGGGATTGTGAATATTAGAGCAATGCATACTCAAACATAGGCTTTTATCGAGCTTTTCTTTTCATTACTTAGCTGCTAACTACCCTCACTTCGAAGAGAAGCAGAAATTAGTAAGTCTAATAAATAAAAGAATCTCCAAATAAAATTTGAAATATAATTTCATGATATAAATGGTGATTATAAGATCACAAATCCCTTAAATTACTTAAGAATGGCAAGCCGAAAGGGGACGGTGTTTGCAAAGAAAATAACAAAATAAAAAATGACGATATTTTGTGATAGAGAGAATATGATCAACTTTCTTTTCAAATATGTTTGATTGGAGAAATACATCAAGAATTTGTAGGACATTTAGAACCGGTTAAATGCTTTATATAAAAAACCAAGCAGAAGAAAACTGTTAGCGGAGAGATCAACAGCAATATCCAAAAAAAGTGAGGGAGATCACCGGCTTCAGTGGCGGGTTGCAATCACCTCCCTTAAGATTTAGGGTTGCTCGATCCTTGAAGAGGGAAATCTCCGGCTTCAATTTTCTGGATCCGTAGGAGAGCAGCGGCCATGGAATCGAACCCCAAAATTTTAGACATTAATGGATTTGGAAGAAATAATGCAAAGTAATCGAGCTTACATGTGGATGACGAAGAAGACAAACAAATAGTCGATCGTGGAATGAAGGCATCAGGGAGGAGATTCATCAGGGGAGGCTTCATCGTGGGAGACGGCTTCGAGAGTGGAGCTCATTGTTCCGTCTAAAAATCGAGAAGGATGCGGCATCGGGACGGCATCACGAGGGGAGGAATAAAAAAGAAGGACCAACAGTTGTTTTAGAAGAGATTCCAGAGGAGGAAGAAATGAAACCCGCTGCACCCCATTTAGAAATCGAGAAGGGAGAAAACTCCAGTGCCCCCTTCCCGGTCCACCGTGCGCATAGCTAGAGGAGGAAGAAATGAAGCTCCATCGCAATGAACTCTTGCCATGGGAGGTGAGATGAAGCTCTGGCTGTCCCGAAGAAGAAGAACCGGAGAGAGAGGAGGGGGGAGGGGGCGCCGACTAAGAAGAGCGAGCGAAAGATTGAACATGCGGAAGACAAAGAGTGAGCGACAGATAGAGCCTACGGGAATGAGGAGAGAGAGTATTCAATTTTTTACCTAATTTTGAGATGGGCTTATGATCCAACGGTCAAGATTACTCTAATGGATTTTAAATTCATGGCTTTAAAAAGCCATTCATACTACTTTTTAGAATAGTATATATATATATAAGAGTTTGGTGCTAAGGCCATACAACCAAAAGTGTTTCTCTTGTTTACATGATTTCCAAACATCGGCACGCATGCGAGCAATACATGAAGGAAAACCATGTAAAGCACTTCGGCCATCGAGGGCCAGCAAAGCGCAGTAGCTGGGGTTCCATCCCTCTATTTCCCGCTCATCTCGCCAGGACTTGTAAGGTACAATCCAAAAAGCAGTGGGAAGATAAGTAACCGGTCAACTTTAGCTAACCAAGATTATAACGACCCCACCCCATGCTCGGGGAGGCGGTACTCCTTCCCTGCAGGAAAGCAATAGCAAGATATATTTCACATGTGCATCTAAGCACCACATAGAAACTGTCACCACACACGTCGGCTCAGGGCCACACGTATTGTGCACTCAAGGCATGACATCCACAAGTCCTTTTTCAACTTGGAAGGTCAAATTGAGCTAATCCGTACACACGAAGTTTCGACATCTTCCATAAGAAGGCGTGCCGAGGGGCTCCCTCACCACCGACCACTATGGGTGGGTTCAGATCCAGCTAGGCCCAGCTCAATCATCGTGAACACATGATGCGGGTAAGATTTCACCTCAACCTAACAACGAGAAAACCACATTGGGTCATCAGAACAGCCTCAGGGCTATTTCCACACGCACCACGTGATATTCTGTATCACTGGCACTAGCATCGGCGCTAACACTAGCGCGGGCGCTAGCCAACAGAACTCATTTCTGCCAGCTCTTTCGGGTATTTTCTGGAGGTAGCCTTCAGGTCTCCCTGCAGCACATCATAGCATTTAGAACCCAAAAACAAGCATACCTACTCGGAGTCTTCTCCGGAGTGCAACATAGCATATCAACATCACCAATCCAGACCAACCTATCCAGATGGGCTTCACACAGTATGCCTATGTTCGTACAATGATCTGGACTCTATATGCAATTTTCTACGGGGATACTCCATATCGACCCGTTGGAAGAGCCTATCCACTAATTAGTGGATATCTTCCAGCACTATGTGAATCAAAGGACTAGCATGTCCAGAGATTAAGGAAGAGAATCTTTACCCTTGCTGCTCGTTTCGGTGCCATCGGACCAGGATGCCTTTCCACGGAGTCGAAGATGGTACAAGCACACAAGAAGCCTTCTACCTCGGACTTGCCTAGCCAACCAGACATCCTTCCTCTGACTTTTGTTTCCTATCTTTGGGAGAGAGATAGGATCAGAGGGAACTTAAGAGAAAACTATGTCCTGAAGGCTATATATATTAAACCGCTACCATCGGCGCTAGCCACTGGCGCATGGCGCTAGCCCAGAGGCGGTACAGCTTAGCCGCTTAAGGATTCATCGAGAAATGCTACCACTAGTGCTAGCGCTACCGCCTGCACTATCTTTCGTCGACGAATTCATTTGGGTTCAACATGATTTGTCAAAATACTTTTGATGGGACACAGTCATTGAGAAAGCTACTGCTAGCACTAGCGCTACCGCCGACGCTAGCACTCGACGATGCATCTTGATGTTTTTGACGATACACACAAGTCCCTTCGTCGATATGTTACCAATTCGACGATAAGAGCTACCGCTGGTGCTAGCCCTAGCACCCGGCACTAGCTCCTTAGCTTAGCACACCGCGAATTCTTTGCACCTGAACATTGGGGGTCTTACACTCCCCCCTTAAAAAGATTTTTGTCCCGAAATTCTAACGGTACAAACTACTACAAAGATACAAAAGTTAACTATGTACCTTAACAGAACAATTCAGGGAACTCCTCAAGCATGGTCTGCTCTCGCTCCCATGAAAGCTCCTCGCGCTCGCAACTGTCCCAGCTGACTTTGACCATTCTGATTGACTTGTTCCGTAATTGCTTGATTTCCGTGTCTTCAATCCAAATGGGCTTGACCCTTGTCGCTAACCCACTTTCGATCGGCACTTGAATATCATCCACAAGCATTTGAGTAAGATCTTACACAACCTTCCTTAGCACGGAGATGTGGAACACACCATGCAAACCACTCAGCTCTGTCGAAGAGCGAGCCGATAGGCAGCTTCACCAACACGCTCTGGTATCTCAAACGGCCCAAGGTATCTGGGACTCAGCTTTTTCAAGCGTCGAATCCTTGACACACCCTTGAACGGTTTAATTTTGAGATTAACCCAGTCGCCCACGGCGAACTCAATGTTTCTGTGTCTGGCATTATAGTACTTCGCTTGCCTATCTTGTGCAATCAGCAATCTCTCCCGGATTGTCTCAATAGTCGAAGTAGCATCTTCAACTTCTTTTTGCTTAAACAGCGTAGTCTCGCCCATCTCCGCCCAAGCCAAAGGTGTACGACACTTCTTACCATAAAGGGATTCAAATGGCGTCATTTGCAAGCTTGCTTGATAGCTGTTGTTATAAGCGAACTCGATCATAAAGAGATGATCCACCAACCTCTTGCCGAAATCCAAGGGCACAATCAGAGCATATCCTCTAAAGTCCTGTTGGTCCGCTCAGTCTGCCCATCCGTTTGTGGGTGGAAGGCAGTGCTAAATTTCATCTTGGTAGCCAACAGTTGGTGGATTTGCCTCCAATCTTTCAAGGTAAAGCACCCATCTCGGTCACTTACGATGCTACAGGGCACTTCGTGCAATCGCACTATGCTATCAACATATAACTTTGCTAGCTTTTCCACTGAATCGTCTCGCCGGTTCGGAATGAAGTGTGCGACTTTAGTCAATCGATCCACAATCACTCAAATGACATCGTTCCCGGACTGCGATCTCGGCAAACCATACACGAAATCCATAGAAATATCATCGAATTTCCATTCTGGAATAGGTAACGACTTCAGGAAACCTCTAGGTTTTTGGCATTCAGCCTTCACGAGAGCGCAAGTGTGACACTTTGCTACATATAAGGCGATGTCTTTCTTTAAACCCGACCACCATAATAGCTTCTTCATGTCCTGGTACATTTTTGTGCTCCTCGGGTGGATTGAGTACTTAGTAAAGTATGCCTCATACATCAACTCCTCCCATAATTTACCAACATTGGGGATGCACAGACGACTGTTTTTCCATAAAAGACTGTCTTCCAAGTAGAACTCGGTATTAGACCCATCCCGGGTCTCTGCTATATATAGCTCCATGCTTTCATCAAGTTTCAATGCCAATCAGACTCTGCCCGCAAGGTCACGCTGTATATATGTCCAGTTCAAACATGTTGCGGCACTGGTCCTTGTATCCACACAGGAAATCTCCAAGGCTTCCAAGTCGTTGATCAGACACGGATCATGCATCTGAATCTAGCTACTTATGCAGAAGCCCTCTGACACAAAGCATCTGCGATAACATTTCCCTTCCCAGGAATATAGTGAATCTTGAAAGTGGTCCCCCAGGAGCTCCATCCACATTCGTTGTCGCATATTCAGTTCTTTCTGATCTATCAGGTACTTCTGGCTCTTATGGTCCGTAAAGATGTCGATCTTCACGACATATAAACAATGTCACCAAAATTTAAGAGTGAATATCACAGCCGCTAGCTCCAAGTCATGGACCGGATAATTCCTATCATGCACTTTCAGTTGGCGAGAGCCATATGCAATAACCTGGCCATGCTGAAGAAAAACGCAGCCTAAGCCGCTCCCTGACCCATCGTTGTAGATTTCAAAGCCTTATGTACTACATGGCGAACATTGGATTGGCGTCGTGGTCAGACGACTCTTCAGCTCTTCAAAAGCTCATACGCACTCTGGCGACAAACGAACTTCTGATCTTTCCTAGTCAATGTCGTGAGAGGCAGAGCTATCCTTGAGATGTTCTCTATGAAGCGCCTGTAATAGCCGACAAGTCCTAGGAAACTCCGGACTTCCGCCAATGTAGTCAACACAGGACACTCCCGTATTGCAACTATCTATGCAAGATCCACTTCAATGCCCTCTCCACTGACCAGATGACCTAGGAATGCCACAGAGGACAGCCAAAACTCACACTTTGAGAACTTGGCATACAACTGACTTCGCCTTAGGGTATCCAAAACAATGCGTAAGTGAATCACATGTTCTTCTTTCGACTGAGATTATACTAGAATCTCATCTATGAAGACAATAACAAATCGATCTAGACACTCTCAAAACGTTCAGTTCATCAGATCCATAAATATCGATGGCGCATTCATCAAGTCAAACGACATCACTATGAACTCAAAATGCCCGTAACCGGTACTAAATGCCGTCTTGGAAATGTCACATTTCCGAATCCGCAACTTGTAGTAGTCAGACTTCAAATCCAGCTTTGAGTACACAGTCGATCCAACTAGCTGATTGAACAAGTCATCAATTCGCAGAATCGGATACATATTCTTTACTGTCAGCTTTTTCAGTTCGTGGTAGTCTATGCACAGACACAAGCTTTCGCCCTTCTTCTTCACAATGAGTACCGGTGCACTCAAAGGGGATAAGCTTGTACGTATATAGCCTTGCTCTAGCAACTCCTGCAACTAAACTTCAACTCCGCCATCTCCTCTAGCGCAGTTCGGTATGGTGAGCGTGCCACAGGTTTGGCACATGACAATAGCTCAATAGCAAATTCAATATCTCGCTGAGGTGGTGTAACATCCCCATTCCTTCTAGATCACTTGTGTTAGGGTTGGAGTTGTGAGTAGAGTTCATGTTATGACCCTAGGTCAACCTGAACTTAGGAAAAATTACTATGAGCACCCCAAAAGAGCACAAGTCAACCTAGGCCAACCTAATACAAATTGGACAAACCAACTCAAATTGGACTTACCAATAGTTCCCTAACCCTGAAAGAGGCCCAAGTGACCCAAAAGCCCCATCATAGGGTCACCACGTTTGGCCAATTTGTCCAAATCTATTTTAGATCAAAATAGGTTAACATAGGCAACTTCAACACAATTGGGTCAATTGGACTTGATATGATCAAATTGACCACATAAATAGATGGTAAACCTCTAAAGGAGTCCTATGGACCCAAAAGCCCCATCATGGGGTCACCAATTGGTCAAATTTGATCAAAGTCAAACTTAGGTCGACATAAGCCAATCCTTCATCAATATGTTCAATTGACCCCCAAAACATGAAATTGATTTCACTCCTAGTCTTATAACATCATGGGGGACCCAATTGACCCAAAAGACCCATCATGAGATCATCAATTAGGCCAAATTGACCAAAGTCAACTTTTCCCTAATTTTGGTCAAAATCACACATATTGGCTAAATTGGCCCAAATAGGGCACCACCATGACCCAATCAACATTGAGTGGTGTCAAGGGACTGAAGTCTAACACATTGGACCAGTCAACTCACCAATTGAGTAAGTCAACCCCAAAAGTAAACATAGGTCAAAATTGGGCTAAAATGGGCATTTGAATCAATTAAGCCAAGCTATATGGGCTAAGGCCTCAATAGGAGGCCCACCCTGCAGCCCATAAGTATAATGACTTTAATTGCCCTCTGAAAATGACATGCAAAGCCATGCAAGAGGCTAATTTGGGAAAGCCCCAATTTTCATAAGAAGTAGAGGGAATTGTGGAATGAAGGCCACTTGGCCCCATTACTCTTCCCAAACCCCTCTCTGAGCTTAGGGATTAATTCCCTGCAGTTCTCTTGCCAGCAAGGAGCCCTAGGAGTGGCTGAATTGGGAGATGGAGCTTGGCCAAAAACCTCCAAAATGGTACAGCCATATATCTCCCTCCCCAGCCCAAATTAATGCCACCATTAGCTTTAGAAGGGGGAATGGAGTAGGGCTGGAGCTTTACAGAGGAGAAAATGATGGAGAATCGGGATTGGGAGCAAGCTCGGCGGAGAAGAGAGGATTCATGGCCAACCGCCGCCGCCGCCACCGCCGCCACCGCCAAGCCCCAATAAGGTCCGATTTCTCCTCCCCTCACCTTGTGCTAGATTCTCAGATCCTTAAGTGGAGATATCGGGCTCAATTGTGCCCGATCCAGTGAGCTAAAAACTTTAATGTTCCATGAAAATGAACTCGTCGGGTTCGCCACCTCTGGCGGACAAACCACCGCCAATCGGTAGCCCCCACCTTAATGGAGGTGGTGGTGGCGGTGGCCGGCCAGGGAGGTGGCTCAGTGGCCTGGAAAAGGGAGATCAAGGGGCAACAACACGGGATGATCCCAGTCGTCGGCTAGAGGAAGAAGACGACCCGTGGCCCATTGGATCTGATTTAGGATCTGTGCTGAATCGAATGAATGTATTCATTTCATGATATGCATTCTTTCACACTTTTATCAGCTACTAATACCTTAAAATTAAGGCCCATAGAGACAGAATTAGTAAAACTTTTGAATATCAAAGTTGTAGATTCTTGTCTTAACTTTAATTTGGCCTAGATTTCATGTGATTTGGTGCACTAGAGCCGCATAGGCACCAGTTTTGGTGAGGGGTGCACAAAGTGTGAGTGCAAGTGGATTTTGTGAATATTTCTGTCAAAACACCTTGCATATATAGGGAATTTGAAACATAGATGAGACATAAGGTAACACATCGCCATTCCAAAAATTAGAATTTTTGGAGAACATTTCCCTAAAGTTTTGTTCATAATATGATAAATCAAATAAATGAAATTTACGGAGTTGTGTATCTCCAAATGACCCCAAATTTTCGTGCAATGTTTAATAGTTCATTACTAGACTCTGGTTAAAATTTGAGAATAATTAGACCTCTTCATGTGGGGGTAAATCTACTTGCATGTCTTTGCCTAAAATGTGTTATGGAGTGCCAATAGCCAAAAAAGATATTTACTGTATTTAGCATATATGGCTTAGTGTTAGTTTCTTAAACTTTGACCACACCCTCCTTATGACATAATACATTACCTTGTGAAAAAAATTGGATTTTTGGGATAAAAAATCCTAAGTATTTGATAAAATTGAATTATGTCACATTTATGTATTAGTGAAACATATATGCCTAATACCTTGTGGAAAATTTTGAAACTCTGAAGAATCACTTGTTATACCATCTAGAATCTTTGAAATTTTTTGTAGAAATTTTTAGAGATTATTTTGTTAGAAATTATCAAAAGTATCATAGGTCTCATTTCTGAATAACTAAAATTTTACTGAGGAAAAAGTTTGAGAAATTTTTGAAACTATGGAAAATCATTAGGAATCCAATTATAAACCTCTGGAATTTTTGGTAGAATTTTTGGATGCATTATACATGGTAAAATTCTACATATTCAGTTTGTCACACTTTTATATTTATGATATATGTATGGTGAGATTTTTCTGTAAAATTATGAAATTTTGGATAAGATGTTTTTTGTTCATTACAGTACTATAGTAATTTTCTCAGAATTTTTGGAAGACATAAATTAGTACTTGCGGTGTAAAGTCACATATTCACCCCTTTTATTTTATATGGTAATTATGGTTATAAATTCTCTGAAAAATTATGGAACTTTGGAATTCATGTTATTTTGTCATCTAGCACCTCTGAAAATTTTATTAGCAGGATTGAAATTACAACATGTTAGTTCCTTTGTAATTTGGAATATATCAAATGATTAAAGAATTTTAAATAGAGGTCAACTTAATATGAAATGTGTCACAACTCTGGAAAATCCTTAATTTACCCATTATGAACCTATGGTATAAATTATAGCTCATTTGGACATGATATGGTCAAGATTGCATCATAGGAATCAAATAGAGTTCAATCTCATTTTGGTCTGCGAATTGTAAAAACCTAATATGATGATTTGATCAGTAAGATCACTTGGAAATTCAGTAAAAATTGGATTATAAAAGTAACAAATCATTTATATCAGCCTCTAGAAGTTATGGAATTTTTGGAGTACATTAGTACAACAGTTTAGAGAATTAATCAAATTCATGTTGCACAATAATAAGGGGCAATTATTACCTTATGAGATCATATTAATTAGACAGCATGGTAAAGTGTTCATGTTATATCATTAGAGTGTGATTAAGGACAGTTGGGAATCACACAAGACCTACACCATTTAGAGGATCAGAGATCTTAAGTGTTGAGCATCGTTCAAGAGAACGTTTGCTTAAGAATATAATTAAGGATAAGTTATAAAGCTCCTAAGTTATAAAGAGTAATAAGGAGAGTGGGTCTTTAGGAAAAGGGGTAGCCACCAATAATAGTATTGTCCTAGAAAGGGGAATTTAGGCTTCAGCCCATCACATTCCCTAGTACCGTTGAGAGCCCTTCACCGGGTAAACCTCGGGAAGTCCAGAATTCACCCTAAGCTTCTAAGTATAACAATAATTAGACAAGTGTAGTCTAACTGAATGAAAAAGAGATATGATAAACTCCATCTCGAGTTAAGGGATGGGAAGTTGTATATCAGGATGAGTTGGTCCTGCGAGCTGGAGGCTCAAGAAGTTGAATATTAGGATGGGTTACTCCTGCGAGGTGGAGGCTCAGGAAGTTGTATATCAGGACGGGTTAGTCCTGCGAGCTGGAGGCTCGGGAAGTTGTTTATCAGGATGGGTTGGTCCTGCGAGCTGAAGGCTCGGGTTTATGATAACTTGCATGTGCATAGAAACAAATTTATGGCGGGTCTTTAGTATTGGACAGGTTGTCACACTGACGACAGTACGCTGACTTGGGCGGGTGTGAGGATTTGAGGGTACAATAGGTTGTTTATACTGCAGTTTGGAGGACGATCCCTGAAAACGCACACCCGACCTTAAAGACTGGTGGGTTCCAGCAAAGAGTACGCAAGACTCTAGAGTGCACCTAAGACGTATACAAAGGCGTACGAAGGGTCTAGGCCTGGTAGTGTGTATACCCGCCTAGGAAGTAGAGGCGCCCGCTCCACTACTGCCGTAGCCACAACGGTGGTACCAAAGAGTGAAGCTAGCTCCAAAAATTGTGAACTAAAGGTCTGTGATCACAGAGTCGTGTGTGTGAGTTGAACTTGTATGAATCATATCATATCATGCATATCATAACATACAGAAACCATAGAACATTAATTGCAGATCCTTATCATATAAATTAGTATGAGCTCTTCTATATGATAAGTTATAATTCTGGAAATCATAACTTATAAGTTTGTATGAGCATTCATATAAGTTAAGATACTCATGTGATGGTAGAGTAGTATAGTTTTACTTGTTTATGTAGTATAGTTATACTTGTTTACATTACTTGCGTCGCACTACTTTACTTACTGCTTTACTTACACCCTTGTTTATTACATTGCTTACTGCTCAAACATACTGCTAGCTTAGAATTCTGCTTGTTTTACTTCATATACTTGTTATCTAGTTCCATGTCACCTGCATGTTGTTTCTATTACCCCTTGTTTCCCTCCACTTCATCCTCCCGCACAGTGCCTAGGAGTCGCAGGGGGAGGGGGGCAAGGACAAAATTGGCATAATCTTTATGACTTACGGCCGATTGTGACCATAGGAGCCTGAGAGGATGGAGCACCAACACGACTGATAAGTAATAAAATATATGTATTTTAGTATGATTATTAGTATAATTTTAATTAATATTGTAAATTTTCTATGTAAATTAATGAATAAATTGTTTGTTTTATTATTTTCCTTACTGACTTAGTTTTATTTTTGTTTTTGCAGATTTTGGCAATTTTTGTCAAGTCACGCCCGTGACAACATGTCACGCCCGTGACACAAGGGCGTGTAATCTACGTTCGACGAAAGTTCTACAAGCTGCGGTCGACGAACTCCCTCTGCCCCTGCATTCGACGAACGTCGAACTGCGTTCGACGAAAGTTCAACAAGCTGCGTTCGACAAAAGCGCCTCCCCAGCGTTCGACGAAAGTCAAACAGCGTTCGACGAATCCCCAAAGTCAGCCCCAAAGTCACGCCCATGCTGCTGATAGACTGTCGCCCACTGTCACGCCCGTGACACTGCAGGGTCACGCCCGTGTGCAGCCAAGTTTGACCACAGACCTTCTAGAAGATGGCTGATGCGACCCCTATAGCATGCGCAAATGTCACGCCCTAAGTCACAGCCGTGACATCCAAGTCACGCCCGTGACCTAGGGCGTGTAAAAATAAAATTTTTCCTATAAATAGAGGGGCTCGGCTGAAGCATTTCCGGTCCAAATTCTGAGTGCTTGTTAGTGTTTTTGAGTTCTTTTGAGTGATTGTGAGTTTTCTTTATGCAATTAAGTTTATGTTCGTTTGTAATTTTCGCATTTTAGAAATAAAATGTTGTTTTCTCATTTGGATCATCTTCTTTTTCATTTATGTTAGTTTGTGCGTGTGTTTGAGAATAGTTTTATAGCTTTCATAACCTAGTTATTGCTTTCATAATTTAGGTTTATTGCTTTTATAAAAGTAGTTTATCGCTTTCTTTTAAACGCTTTATTTATCGCTTTCTTTTAAACGCTTCTTTCGATTCAGTCTTTTATTACAAGTAGAGTGCGTGAGTTTATGAGATAGTATTTTCCTTTTTTGTAACTTAGTTTTATTTCAGTCTTTATATAACTGCTATATACCACCCCCATCTTGAATAAGAGGCTAATTTACTTTAGCACTTATTTAAGTCGGTTGGGATGGATATTATTTCTGCACCTTTATAAGTCTTTTCATTTCTATACCACCCCCTTCTTGAATAAGAGGCTAAGAATTTTTTGGCGCTTGTTTAAGACGGTTGGGACGGATACTATTACTGCTTTTATATAAGTCTTTTTATTTCTCCTTTTTTATCCGCTTAAGTAATTAAACATGTATTTTCTTAATTGTTCCATCTCCATTCCGATGAGTGGCTAATTCCCTTTAGCGCACGATGTCGAAAGGCATTGGGACACACAAATAGTTTTTCGAAAAATAAAACATCTCTTTCTAAAATAATTAACGCTTAAGGTTTACCCGAGAATAACGTTGAGTGGAGCCACATAATCGATGTATGGTTTTCATTTCCGTCTCCGTACTCTAGTTAGCCGAGAGGCTCGTGCGCACGGACTGATCGCTCACGGGTAAAGAGAAGTGCGCTCTACCCTCGAGAGAGGATGAGGTAAGTCTCCCGAATTGGAAGTAAAAAACCCAATAGCGGGGTTCACAACATAAGGCGAGTATTAAGGAGATTCGATGGTCGAAAATTCATAATCTCAGGAGGGCGTACACTCGAGAGAGGAGCGTTCATAGTTATGGAACCTAAACGGCCAAGCCGTTGTAATGTTTTAAAAAGTCATCTCTTTTACTTCTTAAAAAGACTATTTTCATCTCAAGGTAATTCGACATCAGGCGCTATTATTATCATCGTTTAGAACTCTAGTTATACGTTTATTATCGTTTTCTTTTAAAAACCCAACTAAAAACTTATTCCGATAAAATAATAGTTCGTTCCTCAAAGTAGGTTAATCAACACGATCCGCGGAAATATACGACCTCGATATTTTCTAAAAACAAAATATCCTGTATTACTCACGATAAGGTATACTTGCCTTTATTATATGATTAGTTCGGATTGAAATTTAAACAAAAATTGTTCAAACCAAATTAGTGCAAAAATCTCCTTTTCTATTTTAAAAATCAATAGAATTCGGCATTGTAGCCGAGGCGTAATCGTCAATATTTCGAAAGCAGAAAAAGACCGTTACTTCTATCTTTCGATAGGATAACGTTTAATTTCTCAAAGTAGAAGTACTTGCGAGACTCTTTGGAAACACCCGTCGAAATCTAATCTCGTCAAATAAAGGTTAACCAAAACAAAGAAACAAGAAGCAATCCCGAATTAAATCATCAAGTTTTTTGCGCCGTTGCCGGGGAGCTTTAGTGTTGTTATTTGAAACAAGGAATTACTATTACTTTTATCATATATATTAAAAAAATATATATATAAAAAATATATCTACAAAAAAAATAAAAAATAAAATTATTACAAAAAGCAAAAAATATATATATATATCATTTTTATTATTAGTATATGACCCGAGGAAACTCCTCGGACGATTCGAATACTCCTTTTGAACCCGAAATCGAGCGCACTCTTCACGAGCGCCTCCGACTTCGCAATCAAAACTTACTCAAATTTCCTGAAGAGTCTGTCGGAGATACTTACACTGAACCTATGGCCAATCAAATTCCAGATGTGGCCCCGCCACGGACCATGGCATATTATACCAGGCCAAATCTGGAAGATACCGGATCGAGCATAACGCGCCCAACAGTGGCTAATAATAATTTTGAAATAAAATCTAACATCATTCAAATGGTACAACAGTCAGTCCAATTTGACGGTTTGACAGATGAGGATCCGAATTTACATCTTTCTAACTTTTTAGAAATATGCGATACATTTAAAATTAATGGCGTCACTGACGACGCCATTTGTTTACGCTTATTTCCATTTTCGCTGCGGACGAAGGCAAAAGCATGGTTAACTTCTCTTCCCAGAGGATCCATAACCATGTGGGCCCAATTGACGGAACACTTTTTAACTAAATATTTCCCCCAGTCAAAAACCGCTAAGTTACATACAGATATCGCCTCTTTCATTCAATACGATTCTGAGTCTCTTTATGAGACTTGGGAATGTTTTAAAGAGTTCCTGCGTAGATGTCATCATCATGCGCTGCCGTCCTGGCTACAGGTCTAGACATTTTATAATGGCCTAAATTTTTCCACGCGATAGATGATCGATGCAGCCGCCGGGGGAACGTTAAACAACAAAACCTCGGTGGCCTCCCAAGCTCTGTTCGAGGAAATGGCCATGAACGCCTATCAATGGAATGCGCCTAGATCATGCCCTACTAAACCAACTGGGATATATGAAGTGGATGCCACTTCTCACTTAGCCTCTCAAGTCGAAAGGTTAAGTAAGCAAGTGGCGGAGATGACTGCTTCCTCCTCCACTCCCGCTTGGGCTAATAATAATAATAATAATATTTTTGTCGAAGAAACCGTAGATTACCTAGGCAACCCAGTTAGACCCCCCTTCAACCCTAATAACAATTCGTATAGTAATAATTATAATCCGGGTTGGAGGAACCACCCAAATTTTTCCTGGAGCAATCCTAATAATGCTCAGAGGCCCCCAATTGTAAATCCGCAAGGATTTCCACAAGGATTTCCAAACTGATTTCAGACTCCACCTCCAAAACCTTCACCGCTAGAAGATATTTTTGTTAAATACGTTGCATCCACCGAATCAAATATCCGGAATATTACCGGATCAATTAAAAACTTGGAAAATCAGGTGGGACAACTGGCAAAGATGGTCTCCGAGTGGACATATGGAGCTCTGCCAGGGAACACGGAGCCAAACCCCCGAGAAAATTCCAACGCCATAAACCTTCGCAGCGGCAAGGAGGTAACCTCCCCAAAATGGGTTGAGCCCAACGTACATGTTTCGACACCGACCCCTCCACCCTCTCTCTCGATAGATAATACAACGTGTATTCCGACTGTGCCAAACATTTTTAGCCCGTCCCTTCCTTATCCCTCGAAATTAAACAATGAGCGGAAGGACGAGCATTATAAAAAATTTGTACAAATTTTAAAACAAATCCATATAAACATTCCTTTCTGCGAGGCACTCTCCCAAATGCCGAAATATGCGAAATATCTTAAGGAGTTGCTTTCCAATAAAAAGCGACTCGAAGATGTTTCGCGTGTTTCCCTTAACGTGGAATGCTCGGCTGTCCTCCTTAACAAATTGCCACCAAAACTGAATGACCCGGGACGATTCTCCTTCCCGTGCCTCTTCGGCAATATGTTAATAAAATACGCTCTAGCGGACTTGGGAGCTAGCATCAACCTGATGCCTTTCTCCCTTTTCAAATAACTTGATTTGGGCATCCCAAGCCCGACTAAGATGAGCATCCAACTCGCGGATCGCTCGGTAAAGTACCTGATAGGGGTAGTGGAGGATGTTCTGGTCAAGGTTGACAAGTTTATCTTCCCGATAGACTTTGTCATCCTGGACATAGAGGAGGACGCCGAGGTGCCTATCATTCTCGGTCGCCCGTTCCTCGCAACCTCCCGCGCGTTAATAGATGTAAGTAACGGTCGCCTCCTCCTTCGGGTTGGAGACGATGAAGTTACTTTGCATATCAACCCCTCCATGCGAAACTCACTATCGAATGATGATTCCTGCTTTAATTTGGAATCCGCGTTTGAGGATGAGTGTTCTTCTCTTTCAGAATTGTTATCTTTAATAATAAACGATTCAGATCTGGCAAATCAACCTCCTTTGGATGAATTGCCGCCAGATTCGCCCTTCTAGCCTTTCGATTCGAAAGAGTTAAAAATCTCCACATCTTATGAAGAACCCCCAGTCTTGGAGCTTAAGCAACTCCCCGACCATTTAAAATATATTTTTCTAGCCGCGAACTTAAAACTTTCAGTTATAATATTATCTACTTTAACCGATTCGGAAACATCCGAATTGATTGAGGTTTTGTCTAAACATCGCCGTGCAATTGCATGACAAATTTCTGATATCAGGGGAATTAACCCCTCATTCTGCTCCCACAACATTTTTCTCGAAGAAAACCCCCGCAAAACTATTCAGCCTCAACGGCGACTTAACCCGAATATGCGGGAAGTCGTTAAAACTGAAATTATTAAACTCCTCGATGCGGGGATTATCTATCCTATTTTCGACAGTACGTGGGTAAGTCCCGTACAAGTCGTCCCTAAAAAAGGCGGTATAACGGTCATGGCAAACACGAATAACGAATTAATCCCAACTCGTACTGTTACGGGTTGGAGGGTGTGCATCGATTACAGAAAACTAATTGATGCCACCAGAAAAGACCACTTCCCATTGCCATTTATTGATCAAATCCTAGAGCGTCTCTCTGGTCATCCTTTCTATTGCTTTCTTAACGGTCTCTCAGGATTTTTCCAAATCCCTATTTCCCCCGAGGACCAAGAAAAAACCACTTTTACTTGCCCTTTCGACACCTTCGCATATCGAAGGATGCCGTTTGGCCTCTGCAACGCGCCAGCTACATTTCAACGATGTATGCTGGCAATATTTGGCGAGCTAGTAGAATATATAATGGAAGTCTTCAAGGATGACTTCTCTGTTTTTGGAAGCTCTTTTGCAAATTGTCTAAAAAATTTAGATAGAGTCCTCCAGCGGTGCGAAAAGACGAACTTAGTCTTGAACCGGGAGAAATGCAATTTCATGGTCCGACAGGGTTTAGTCCTCGGCCATAAAATTTCTTCCAAGGGGATGGAGGTCGATAAGGCCAAAGTCGCTATAATTGAACAACTTCCTGTTCCTTCGAACGTAAAATCCATTAGAAGTTTTCTCGGTTACGCAGGTTTTTATCGGCGATTTATTCAAGATTTTTCAAAAATAACCAAACCGCTAACTCACCTCCTGGAAAAGGATTCCCCATTTATTTTTGACACGGCCTGCGTAGAGACAATTAATTTTATAAAAAAGCAACTTATCAATTCTCCAATTCTGGTGGCGCCAGATTGGTCCCTTCCGTTCGAGATTATGTGCGACGCGAGCGATATTGCGGTAGGAGCCGTCTTAGGCCAAGGCGTAAATAAATATTTTCATCCAATATATTACGCTTCTCGCACACTCAATGTCGCACAGGCTAACTATACAACGACGGAAAATGAACTTCTTGCCGTCGTCTTTGCTTTTGATAAATTCAGGTCTTACGTAACACTTTCACACGTAATCGTTTTCACTGATCACTCCGCCCTAAAATATCTTTTGCCCAATGTTGATGCCAAGCCCGGCTTGCTTCGATGGATCCTCCTTTTACAGGAATTTGACTTAGAGATCCGAGATAAGAAGGGGGTTGGAAATTTAGCAGCCGACCACCTCTCACGTTTAGAACAACCCTTCGCGGAAGCGCTCGTCGAACCCGAAATAGACGATCGATTTCCTAAAGAGTGCCTTTTAATTTTAAATAATATAAAAACTTCTTCCACCCCTTGGTTCACAGATTATGCAAACTATCTAGTCGCACGGGTCCTTCCAAAAGATTTTTCGACTCAGCAAAAGAAAAAATTCTTTTCTGATTTGAAAAACTACTTTTGAGAGAACCCCTTTCTCTTTCGAGTCTGTGCAAACCAAGTGGTGCGAAGATGTGTTTTAAGCGAGGAAGGTGCGCAAATTTTGCGACACTCCCACGAGGGGCCGGCTGGAGGGCATTATCAAGCCAACCGGACTGCGCGGAAAGCATTAGAGGCGGGCTTTTATTGGCCCACTCTCTTTAAGGATGCTCACACTTTTGTGAGTAAATGCGATAGCTGCCAGCGGTCGGTTAACATCTCTCGTCGTGACGAGATGCCCCAAAACCTTTTTCTCGAGTGCGAAATCTTCGATCTGTGGGGCATAGATTTTGTAAGCCCCCTACCTTCTTCTTTTAATAATCGTTATATTCTACTGGCGGTTGACTACGTATCTAGGTGGGCAGAAGCGCAAGCTCTGCCCACCAATGATGCACGAGTCGTCGTCCATTTTCTAAAAAAATTATTTTCCCACTTTGGCACGCCCCGTGCAATAGTAAGTGATAGGGGTACGCACTTCTGCAATGCCCAGTTTTCAAAAATTCTATCTAAGTACGGCGTCACGCATAAGCTCGCCACCGCTTATCACCCCCAAACAAGCGGCCAAGTAGAGGTAGTAAATCGCGAGATTAAACGCATTTTGGAGAAAACTGTTTCTTTAAATAGGAAAGATTGGTCCGTCAAACTCGACGACGCGTTGTGGGCATATCGTACGGCATACAAGACCGCTATCGGTTGTACGCCCTATCGATTAGTTTACGACAAAGCGTGCCATTTACCTGTAGAGTTAGAGCACCGCGCTTTTTGGGCCTTAAAATTTTTAAATCTCGATTCGAACTTAGCCTCCGCGAATAGGAAATTCCAACTAAATGAACTCGATGAATGGCATGCGAACGCTTATGAGAGTAATAAATTTTATAAGGAGCGTTCTAAGTTCTACCATGATCGGAAAATACAATTTCCCAAAACATTTGCGTCGGGCGATCTTGTCATTCTTTATAATTCACGCCTTCGTCTTTTTCCGGGTAAGTTGAAATCTCGATGGTCCGGCCCCTTTAAGGTTAAAGAGGTTTGGCCGTATGAGACCGTTCTTATCTCTCACCCTGAAAGAGGCGAATTTAAAGTCAACGGGCATCGTTTAAAACTTTATCTTGCGGGTGATCCAGTGGACGAAAATACTGAATCCTTGACCCTCCCCAACTTATAATCTCACCACGCCAAATGCGTCATGCTACGCGACGGTAAACAAAGTGCTCGTGGGAGGCACCCCATATTTATCTAATATTTTTATTATGCCGTTTATCTATTTTTGTAGGGTTTCTAACGACCTCGCCAACTTTAATTCACGGAAGCCGTTTTGCTCCCTCTTTCCTTTTTTATATATTGCAATGTTAATTTCTCTTCTTCATACTTACATTACAACATTGGGGACAATGTTAGGTTTTAAGTATGGGGGTGTTTTACTGTCTTTATTTAAATAAAACTACAAAAAACAAAAAAATTAAACAAACAAAAAAACAGTTTTCCCTGTTTTATTCTGCATTTTACTTAATTTTGTAAATATAAGCTTAAAAAAAATACAACAAAAAAAATTGAAAAATCACAAATTTTTCAAAAAAACATGTTTTTCCTTTTTTTACTTTGTCTTAGTACAATAAAATTACAAAAATCCGAAAGAAATTTTAGCAAAACCCCAAAACTTTTCCAAAAAAAAAAAATATATATATATAACTATATAGTAGTTGAAAAAAAAGAAAAAAAAACAAACAAAAATCCAAAAATAATAAACCCTACTTTACTTTTATTCTTAAATCATTTAGTTTCGAGAGTATATGTTTGTGGATTTTCATAATCGCTAGTTTTACTATTTGTTTGTTTATCTAAGATCGATAGATTTAAACGTTCGGGGTTAAGTTTTAAAGAATTTATTGTGTTTTTAATTTAAATAGAGGCTTTGTTATCAAGCACTACTTCTACTAGCTAAAATAGAGACATGTGTATTATGTTGGCAAAACAACTTTAGAACCCAATTATCCCTACTTTATGTCTCTAGGAATCTAGGAATTTTCAAATTACCAAGGTTGCTCACAAAACTTTTTTTTTATTATTTTTAAGAATTTTTTCTCGCAAACCCCTTTGTATGCATGACAAGAAAAACAAAAGAAGAAAAAGATCCTATGTTAATGGGAATAAGACTGCGTTCTGTAAACATAGGCACCCAATAAAAACTTTAAATGATCTTATTTCAGTGGGAATAAGATTTTGTTCTGTAAACATAAGCATTGGGTTATTAAAGCAAAAGAAAAAACAAACAGTTTTCCCCCGTATATCACGGTGAGCACCAAAGAAAACTAAAAAGGAAAGGTGGAAAGATACAAACCACCACTCCTAATTTAAGTACTCTTCTTTTGCCATAGCTTTTTACCCTCCTTACCCTTAGCCGATTTATTGTTTCTGGACTTAATTCAAAAAATCATTTGAGAGCATAATTAGTAAATTGCATATTTCCTTCACATTTCTTTAAACAAAGGTTATCATAGTTTCGATCTAATCTCGTTTACAAATGATTGCAATTTTGTTTGCTATTTGGTTAATTAAGAAGTCTTTTGGATAGGACATTTCTTTCTACTTAAATCATTTGCATAATTTAGGACTTAACTTTTATTACTCCGAATTTTTATTTTTCAGTCTCTTATGATTAAAATAAAACGATAGCTAAAAATTAGAACTTATGTTAATCCCGTATAGATCTCTCTTACTTTTGCTCTGGAATAGCAAAAGCTTAAGTATGGGGGTATTTGATAAGTAATAAAATATACGTATTTTAGTATGATTATTAGTATAATTTTAATTAATATTGTAAATTTTCTATGTAAATTAATAAATAAATTGCTTGTTTTATTATTTTCCTTACTAACTTAGTTTTATTTTTGTTTTTGCAGATTTTGGTAATTTTTGTCAAGTCACACCCCAAGTCACGCCCGTGACCTAAGGGCGTGTAATCTACGTTCGACGAAATTCAAGCTAAGTTCGACGAATGTCTAACAGCATTCGACGAAAGTTCTACAAGCTGCGGTCGACGAACTCCCTCTGCCCCTGCGTTCGACGAACGTCGAACTGCGATCGATGAAAGTTCAACAAGCTGCGTTAGACTAAAGCGCCATCCCCAGTGTTCGACGAATCCCCAAAGTCACGCCCATGCTGCTGATAGATTGCCGCCCACTATCACACCCGTGACACTGCAGGGTCACGCCCGTGTGCAGCCAAGTTTGACCGCAGACCTTCCAGAAGACGGCGGATGCGACCCCTATAGCACTCGCAAATGTCACGCCCTAAGTCACGGCCGTGACATCCAAGTCACGCCCGTGACCTAGGGCATGTAAAAATAAAATTTTGCCTATAAATAGAGGGGCTCGGCTGAAGCATTTCCGATCCAAATTCTGAGTGCTTGTTAGTGTTTTTGAGTTCTTTTGAGTGATTGTGAGTTTTCTTTATGCAATTAAGTTCATGTTCGTTTGTAATTTTCGCCTTTTAGAAATAAAATGTTATTTTCTCATTTGGATTATCTTCTTTTTCATTTATGTTAGTGTGTGTGTGTGTATGAGAATAGTTTTATAGCTTTCATAACCTAGTTATTGCTTTCATAATTTAGGTTTATTGCTTTTATAAAAGTAGTTTATCGCTTTCTTTTAAACGCTTTATTTATCGCTTTCTTTTAAACGCTTTCTTTCGATTCAGTCTTTTATTATAAGTAGAGTGCGTGAGTTTATGAGATAGTATTTTCCTTTTTCGTAACTTAGTTTTATTTCAGTCTTTATATAACTGCTATATGCCACCCCCGTCTTGAATAAGAGGCTAATTTACTTTAACACTTATTTAAGTCGGTTGGGACGGATATTATTTCTGCATCTTTATAAGTCTTTTCATTTCTATACCACCCCCTTCTTGAATAAGAGGTTAAGAACTTTTTAGCGCTTGTTTAAGACGGTTGGGACGGATACTATTACTGCTTTTATATAAGTCTTTTTATTTCTCCTTTTTTATCCGCTTAAGTAATTAAACATGTATTTTCTTAATTGTGCCGTCTCCATTCCGATGAGTGGCTAATTCCCTTTAGCGCACGATGTCGAAGAGCATTGGGACACAAAAATAGTTTTTCGAAAAATAAAACATCTCTTTCTAAAATAATTAACGCTTAAGGTTTACCCGAGAATAACGTTGAGTGGAGCCACATAATCGATGTATGGTTTTCATTTCCGTCTGATCGCTCATGGATAAAGAGAAGTGCGCTCTACCCTCGAGAGAGGATGAGGTAAGTCTCCCGAATTGGAAGTAAAAACCCAATAGCGGGGTTCACAACATAAGGTGAGTATTAAGAAGATTCGATGGTCGAAAATTCATAATCTCAGGTGGGCGTACCCTCGAGAGAGGAGCGTTCATAATTATGGAACCTCCACAGCCAAGCCATTGTAATGTTTTAAAAAGTCATCTCTTTTACTTCTAAAAAAGACTATTTTCATCTCAAGGTAATTCGACATCGGGCGCTATTATTATCATCGTTTAGAACTCTAGTTATATGTTTATTATCGTTTTCTTTTAAAAACCCAACTAAAAACTTATTCCGATAAAATAATAGTTCGTTCCTCAAAGTAGGTTAATCAACACGATCCGCGGAAATATACGACCTCGATACTTTCTAAAAACAAAATATCCTGTATTACTCACGATAAGGTATAGTTGCCTTTATTATATGATTAGTTCGGATTGAAATTTAAACAAAAATTGTTCAAACCAAATTAGTGCAAAACTCTCCTTTTCTATTTTAAAAATCAATAGAATTCGGCGTTGTAGCCGAGGCGTAATCGTCAATATTTCGAAAGCAAAAAAAGACCGTTACTTCTATCTTTCGATAGGATAACGTTTAATTTCTCAAAGTAGAAGTATTTGCGAGACTCTTTGGAAACACCCGTCGAAATCTAATCTCGTCAAATAAAGGTTAACCAAAACAAAGAAACAAGAAGCAATCCCGAATTAAATCATCAACGACCATCCGGAATTTGTGACATGAACTGAGGAGCAGGTGTCGCGCATTACTTCCACTACGAGACAGGTGCTTGATGATGGGAGTGTTTAGCTTTCGCATAGAGTTGTTAAGAGAGAGTTACTTTATTGTATTTCATTTGGTTATGCATCAGGCATAAGCCCTTACTCTCTTTTATTTATTGTACTCATTGATGGACTTGTATACTATTTAGACATATATATGTGTGTGTGATTGTGGACTTGGTTTATTTTACCTAGTTTTCTTCTTATCTCTTATTGGCCTAGTTGATCGTTCTTGCCGGCAGGATCGATGTCTTGCTGAGGTGGATAACTCGTGTGTTGGCTTTATCGTAAGGTGGTGGTTCTGGGCATAAGATCCAGGAACTCTCCTGGTGCAGGAGAGGGATCTTATAACTGGTATTACTTGAACAAACGATCCAATGAGAAAGAAGCCCGCAAAACCCTGGGACACCCCCGCTCGAGTTAGTTTGAGGACAAACTAGCAGTGTAAGCAGTGGTATGCCCATGTGTAAAAAACACACAAAATAGTCCATTAATCAATGAGTTAGGCCAACCCAACTAGGACATCATACTAGTTTGACGCACCAAGATAATTTCATAGCGTTACTCATCCAAAACCAACCTCGGGTATAAATTGATTAAGGCATGATGACGCCCAAAGTGACTAAGGGAAGAATCTAATGGGGAAGTAGTTTCTTACGGCTTACACTTTGATATCCCGAATTCTCCTACCAAGTGATATTATCACTTCTTACCCAATGGATAGGACCGCCTCAAGAGATTGGTGCATGAAACCCATTAGAGAAACGACAGGAGACTCATAAACTTAATCTCCAAACCGACAACTGGGTTACATCGAAATAATCATCGTGAAAAATACCAGAAGTCGGATAAGGATTTGTGTTTATAAGATGCCCATCTTGGGTCTACATATATAGTAACCTTGAGAAGGGGGTGAAATTTGGTAACCCTGAGGATCTTAAAGTACATGGAACATCAATAGGTCTCAGGATGAGACTCCAAGTCTAGGGTCGGATACCCTAAGGATTGAATGCATATCTAGGACGAATATATTCTAATGATACCAAAGAAACTTAGCCCAAAATGCATGGGGGCTAATCCTTTTGTTTATTGGATTAGTTTGGTACCAACTTGGATTTCCTAGACCTTACTTATGGAAAATGGTGTGCATATAGCACCCATATTGAACTTAGTGAATCTTGGAGTTCTACAACTCCAATTAGGATGAAATTTTGGTCATGCATGAGTCATGCCCAAATACATACACTGCCCAAAAATGGGAATTTTTTGGAAAGACCTTTTCTATAGCTTTTATGATACTTTCATAGAAAATGTATGGTATAAATTTCAGGCTATATGAAGTCAAATCACCCCAAATCCCCTTGGTAAGGTTATTATGTGTATATTAGTCTATGGTAAAAATTTTGACTCAATTGGATCCTTACATATGAGTAGACCTATGTTTAAATGATCGATAGAAAAACCTTTACATAGGCCACACCAAAAGGTTGTATTACCCTAATAAAATAGACCTTTTGCTCTCCAATTTTGAGGTCCTTAGAGGCCATAAAAATGAAAAGTAGGCTGAGATAACTGTTGTAGGCATTGTGTATACTATCTGTAGAAAGTGAGATCACACCATTTGAAGCCCTACAACTGTCAGTATGTCAGATTTAGTAAGGCTGGTCTTAGTGAAGGACATACCTTAAAATGTGAATAACTTTGAGATAGTAAATGATATGAGGCTGATAATTTAACCATGTGTGTATACACCCTAGATCTACTATATGCCCAAAGATCAGAATTGTTGGGGCACATTTCTCTTAGGTTTTAGTAGAAATCTAAAAAACTATATATGATGTATTGTATGAGTGATTTGGACTAAAATCACACCAAATCTCCTTTGGGAGGGTGGTCATACATATAATAGACCATGGTTAAAATTTTAGGTTAACTAGACCTCTGAAAGTTAGTTTACTTTACAAGCAAGTGCAGGGAATTGGTGTGCTTATGGCATGACCATGTAACACTAGGTTTACTTGAGAGTTTAAGGGTTTTCCTTTGGTCAACTTTTATGAAGTTTAAACCATGCACTTAGGATCATAATACAATACTCTATTGTGAAAATCATTAACCTTGGGGTTAGTTTCCCTAGGAAAGTTGACTTCACATGTTTTGGTCACGTAGACCCCAAGTGAGTAAATATAGGGTTGAAGCTCACTTAAACGTTGTAAAATTTTGTATATAGACTTTTCATATCAGTAGAGAGCTCTGCAAATTTTGTTAGAATTAATCCTCGAGTAAATAACAAGCTTCCTTCACAAAGCGGTGTTTGGACCCATAGCTTAAAAAATTAATTCCTTGAATTATTGATATTGAAATGTTATGAAATTTTGTACAAGGTCCTTTTATATCAGTATGAAGCTATGGAAATTTTATTTGATTCAATCTCTGAGTAAACTTCACACTTCATTCACAATGTGCAATTTGGAGTTATAATTTAGAAAATTCATATCTGGAATAATTGACACTGGAATATTCTAGAAATCTGGACATAACCTTGTGATAATATTATACACCTCTGATAATTATCCTGGAATTTATGTCCATATATATTTGGTACTTCCCTCACAATGTAGTGTTTAGGGTTATAACTTAAGAAACTCATAACTTGAATTATTGATACAGAATGGCCATAGAAACTTATGCATGGACTTTTGATAACAATATGAACTTCTGGAAATTTTGATAGAATTTATGGTTACACATTTTTGATACTTCCTTCACAAGTAGAATGTGAGCTTATAATTTGAGAAATTCATACAAAGAATTATTGTTACTGGATTGTTATGGAATTTTGTACATAGACTTTTTTATATTAGAAGGAAGCTCTGAGAATTTTCTTAGCAGTAATCATTGAGTAGAAGACTTGCTTCCTTCACAAAGTAGAATTTGAGCATATAATTTGAGAAATTCATACAATGAATTATTGTTGATGGGTGGTTATCAAATTTTGTATATATACTTTTTATATCAGTAGGAAGATCTGGAAATTTTGTTAGAATTAATTACTGGGAAGACCTCGTACTTCCTTCACAAAGTGGAACCTTGGGATATAAATTGAAAGATGGATATGTTGAAATATGGATGATGGGATATTATAACAATTACCAGATAGTCTTGTGATATTGTTATAGACCTTCTTGAGACTTTTCATCTTCATTGAGCATGGAACCCCGTAGACCCAAACTTGAATTTCAGGGACAGAATTATTTTTTTATTTATTGGGATTTGTAACATCCCCATTCATTATAGACCCCTTGGGTTAGGGTTAGGGTTGGAGTTGTGAGTAGAGTTCATGGTATGACCCTAGGTCAACCTAAACTTAGGAAAAATTCCTATAAGCACCCCAAAAGTGCACAAGTCAACCTAGGCTAATCTACTTCAAATTTGACTCACCAGCTCAAATTGGACTTACCAATAGTTCCCTAACCCTGAAAGAGACCCAAGTGACCCAAAAGCCCCATCATTGGGTCACCATGTTTGGTTAATTTGACCAAATCTGCTTTAGGTCAAAATAGGTTAACGTAGGCAAATTCAACACAAATGGGTCAATTAGACTTGATATGATCAAATTGACCCCATAAATAGATGGTAAACCTCTAAATGAGTGTTATGGACCCAAAATCCCCATAATGGGGTCACCAATTGGTCCAATTTGACAAAAGTCAAACTTAGGTCAACATAAGCCAATCTTTCATCAATAGGTTCAATTGACCCCCAAAACATGAAATTGACTTCACCCCTAGTCTTATAACATCATGGGGGACCCAATTGACCCAAAAGGACCATCATGAAATCATCAATTTGGCCAAATTGACCAAAGTCAACATTTCCCTAATTTTGGTCAAAATCACACATATTGGCTAAATTGGCCCAAAGGGCACCACCATGGCCCAATCAACATTGAGTGGTGTCAAGGGACTCAAGTCTAACACATTGGACCAGTCAACTCACCAATTGACTAAGTCAACCCCAAAAGTCAACATAGGTCAAAATTGGGCTAAAATGGGCATTTGAATTAATTAAGCCAAGCTATATGAGCTAAGGCCACAATAGGAGGCCCACCCTGCAGCCCATAAGTATAATGACTTTAATTGCCCTTTTAAAATGACATGCAAAGCGATGCAAGAGACTAATTTGGGAAAACCCCCAATTTCCATAAGAAACAAAGAGGGAATTGTGGAATGAAGGCCACTTGTCCCCATTACTCTTCCCAAACCCCTCTCTGAGCTCAGGGATTAATTCCCTATAGTTCTCTTGCCTGCAAGGAGCCCTATGAGTGGCAGAATTGGGAGGTGGAGCTTGGCCGAAAACCTCCAAAATGGCACAACCATATATCTCCCTCCCCAACCCAAATTAATGCCACCATTAGCTTTAGAAGGGGGAATGGAGTCGGACTGGAGCTTTACAGAAGAGAAAATGATGGAGAATAGGGATTGGGAGCAAGCTCACCGGAGAAGAGAGGATTCATGGCCAACCATCGCCGCCGCCACCGCCAAGCCCCACTAAGGTCCGGTTTCTCCTCCCCTTGTGCTAGATTCTCAGATCCTTAAGTGGAGATATCGTGCTTAATTGAGCCCGATCCAGTGAGCTGAAAACTTCAATGTTCCACGAAAATGAACTCATCGAGTACGGCGGAAAACACCACCTCCGGCAGCCAAACCACTGCCAATCGGTAGCCCCCACCTCAACGGAGGTGGTGGTGGGGTGGCCGGCCAGGGAGGTGGGTTAGTGGCCGGGAAAAGGGAGATCAAGGGGCTACAACATGGTGATCCCAGCCATCGGCTAGAGGAAGTAGACGACCCGTGACCCCTTGGATCTGCTTTTAGATCTTTGCTGAATCAAATGAATGTATTGGTGAGCGGTGTACGAAGTCTGAGTGCAAGTGGATTTTGTGAATATATCTTTCAAAACACCTTGCATGCATGCAAAATTTGAAACATAGATGAGACATAAAGTAACACATCACCCTTCCAATAATTAGAATTTTCGGAGAACATTTCCCTAAAGTTTTGTTCATAATATGATAAATCAAATAAGTGAAATTTATGGAGTTGTGTTACTCCGAATGACCCCAAATTTCGGTGCAATGTTTAATAGGTCATTACTAGACTCTGGTTAAAATTTGAGAGCAATGGGACCTCTGCATTGTTGGGTTTTTCTAGAACCATACATCACATGTAGCCGCAGCGGAAATGAACAGAAACAACCCAAAAGACTTGGATCGGCCATGAATATTGAATCAAGAAGTAGAACAAAACAACTAGGCAAAAATACCTTAGTGGGGTTGGATCAAATCCAACCTAGATGCTCCAAGAAGAAGATTCCTGTCATCGGCTATGCGAGAGTCTTCACGTAGAATAATGTCTACGTCTCTACAGAGATCCACACGAGCAAGGAGAAGGACGACTGCACCTTGTACTTCCACGAACTGCTAGGTTCGCTCCAGGAAGAACACACACGGCGACGATCGCCGGAGGGGAGATCTGCGGAGGCGAACGAGCGACGGAACTCCTTCCGTCTAGGGTTCGGGCGAGAGCGGAACACTTCCGTCGGCTAAACCTTTCGTAAGTAATAAGAACCCTAAAAGAAGTTCTATTTATACCCAAATGATAAACAGCTTCTAGAGGAATCGCTATCCGCAGACCACACAGCAGAATTGGGGGTTCTGTTATAATTCGTCGGGATTCCACGGAACAGCATTCGTCGAGATTACACGGGACAATCCGACGAATTCCGACGAATCCAATCAGACGACAACAATTGCCGAGTGAAGGGTCTCTGTGACAATTCGTCGAGATTACACGGGACAATCCGACGAATTCCGACGAATCCAATCAGACGGCAACAATTGCCGAGTGAAGGGTCTCTGTGACAATTCGTCGAGTGTTCACGGGACAATCCGACGAATCCCGACGAATCCGACGAATCCCGACGAATTCTATCCGTGTAAACCTGACGAATTCAGACAGCAACATTTGCTGGACTTCCCCCATTCTATATATATGGTGATTGGTAACTTTTACCAACACAGTCAATCTACCAACTTCTCCACATGCTCTTATGTGCGACCCTGCAGGCTCATATCGCGTTGGCAGTGAGATTACATGTTTGACCACTTCTAGATCACAATGGTAACTCCAACAGTCTCCCACTTGATCTTGAAAGTATCAAACCAAAAACCTCACAAACAATGAGCGGCATCTAGCAATGCATCATTGCTCCCCAAGCAATAAGAGTTCATAACTCATAAGCCTTTATGACCAATGTTCCAGCGTTGTCTTTGTCCCTTTGTCCTTTACATCCGGAAAGAACTAGAGGCATGGACCGTGTCACCCTCATAATAGCTCAATCCAAGTTTCTTGATCTAGAACGGACTTCCAGAGAATGGTGAGCTCAATATCACATATTGACTCAACCAAGCATGGCCATGCATTTCTCAGTCCAATTCCATCAAGGGGCCCATGGATGCAACTCCTGTTATATAGGAGGACAAATCCCATATCTGCTCACACCCAAACACCCAAATGATTCGTAACGTACCCAACGACCACCCTTATCATCAACCTTCTTCAAGGAAGACTTTAGATGACATCAAAGCACGCTCTTCCTCACTCGATGAATGTTGTGACTTCAGGTCAAAGGACCACAACACCATTGTCAAATGAGACCTACTTGTGACACTTTTAAGTAACAATCCACAAAGTAGTCTCAGGTTAGGTCTGTCCAGTACAACTTGTTCACTAACAAGTACCCACGTGATGACTTGATATCACAATATCATGACCTGTGAGAACCGGTCATCAGTCAACACACATGCTAGTCTTAATGTATCATCATCACCCTTAGCTTCTACGATGATACCTCGACCAGGGACCTTTTAAGAATGAAGCTTCGAAATCATAGGCTCTCACATTCAAGTCACGTACTTGATGTCCTATGGAAGCGAACATTCTAAGGGCATTTATCACGAATTTTATTCTATCATATAGAAACAGTATATCGTAATAAAAGAACTTGCCATTAATTGTAAAAAGAAATAATTGGTACACAATTCATCATATGAATAAATAACAAACAGCCAACAGAATATTTATTTTACATGCAACCCACAAGGCTCCCACTAGAGTTGATCACTCAGGTATCGTATACTCATTGATCTAGTATGACCATCATGCTTTCTCTGCGCGAGAGGCTTTGTTAGTGGATCTGCAATATTCTCCTCAGTCGGCACTCTGCAAATGTTCACATCTCCTCGTTCGACAATCTCACGAATAAGATGGAACCGCCGAAGTATGTGCTTGGAGCGCTGATGGGATCTAGGTTCCTTAGATTGTGCAATTGCACCATTGTTATCTTAGTAGAGAACTACGGGACCAACAATGCTAGGAAACTACATCTAGCTCGCCGATGAATTTCCTAATCCATACAGCCTCCTTCGCCGCATTAGCTGCAGCGATATACTCGGCCTCAGTTGTAGAATCAGCAACTGTCTCTTGCTTGGAACTCTTCCAGCTCACAGCTCCTCCATTCAGGAAAAACACAAACCCTGACTGAGACTTCGAATCATCCCTATCAGTTTGGAAGCTGGCATCCGTGTAACCACTTACAACGAGCTCTTCCTCTCCACCATACACCAAGAATACATCCTTAGTCCTTCTCAAGTACTTCAGGATATTCTTTACGGCTATCCAGTGACATTCACCGGGATCAGACTGATACCTGCTAGTCATGCTCAAAGCAAAAGAGACATCGGGTCGAGTACATAACATTGCATACATGATTGACCCAATTGTCGAAGCATATGGAATCAACTTCATGCGGTCCTTATCTTCACAAGATTTTGGACACTGGTCCTTAGAGAGATTCACACCATGAGACATGGGCAAAAATCCTTTCTTGGACTCAAGAATGTTGAACCGCTTCAACACCTTCTCAATGTACGTACTCTGGGTCAAACCCAGCAACTTCTTCGATCTATCTCTATAGATCTTAATACCGAGTATGTAAGTCGCTTCACCCAAGTCCTTCATAGAAAAGCAGTTCCCTAGGTTGTTCTTAACAACTTTCAGGGTAGGTATGTCATTCCCGATCAGTAGTATGTCATCTACATACAATATCAGGAAGACAACAATGCTCCCACTGATTCGCTTGTAAACACACGGTTCATCCTCGTTCTTGACAAAACCAAACTCTTTGATCTTCTCATCAAAACGAAGATTCCAACTTCTAGAGGCCTGTTTCAATCCATAGATGGACCTATTCAGCTTGCATATTTTAGTGGCTTCATTTGGGGATACAAAACCCTCGGGTTGTGTCATGTACACTTCCTCAAGGAGGTTTCCATTTAGGAAAGCCGTTTTGACATCCATCTGCCAGATCTCGTAGTCATAATACGCAGCAATATCAAGCAATATCCTAATGGACTTTACCATGGCAACAGGGGAAAAGGTCTCATCATAGTCAAGACCATGAATTTTCTTGAAACCCTTAGCCACCAGTCGCCCTTTGAATGTCTGTACATTCCCATCCATGTCGGTCTTCTTCTTGAAGACCCACTTGCACCCTATGGGTCGTACCCCTTCAGGTGGTTCCACCAAGTTCCAAACTTGGTTTGTATACATGGAGTCCATTTCGGATTTCATAGCCTCAAGCCATTTGTCGGAGTTCGGTCCATTCATAGCCTCTTGGTAGGTCGTTGGTTCATCATCATGATCCATAAGCAACACATTACCTATTTGAGACACGAGAAATCCATATCTCTCAGGCTCAAATCTTGGTCTACCAGATCTACGTAGGACTTGTGTTTCGTGAGCAGGTTCTCTAGCTACAACATCTTGTAGTCCTGGCTCAGAATCCAACTCTGGTTCATTCACTACTTGTGGTTCTTGAAGTTCTTCAAGTTCTACCTTTTGCGTCTTTCTTGATAAGAACTCTTTCTCCAAGAAGATACCCGTCCTTGCGACAAACACTTTGCCCTCAGACGGTAGGTAAAAGTAATATCCTTTCGTTTCCTTAGGATATCCCACCAGATAACATTTATCTGATTTGGGTTCTAGCTTGTCAGGCATTTGACGTCGTACGTATGCCTCACAGCCCCAAATTTTAATGAATGACATACTAAGACGCTTCCCAGTCCATATCTCATATGGTGTCTTTAGAACCGTTTTCGTCGGAGCGCGATTCAGTGTCATTGCAGCAGTCTCTAAAGCAAAACCCCAAAAGGAAACAGACAAGTCTGCATGACTCATCATCGACCGTACCATGTCTAACAGAGTACGATTTCTCCTCTCAGACACACCATTATGCTGCGGTGTCCTAGGTGGAGTGAGCTGTGATACAATACCACACTCTTTCAGATGATCACGGAACTCATGACTTAGGTATTCGCCACCTCGATCAGATCGGAGTGCTTTAACCTTTTTACCCAATTGGTTCTCCACTTCATTCTTAAACTCTTTGAACTTTTCAAAAGTTTCGGATTTGCACTTCATAAGATACACGTATCCGTATCTACTGAAATCATCAGTAAATGTAACGAAGTAGAAATACCCACCTCTAGCCATAGAACTCATGGGTCCGCATACATCACTATGTACTATACCCAAAAGATCCTCAGCCCTCTCAGTATAACCAGTGAAAGGGGCTTTAGTCATTTTGCCTAACAAACAAGACTCGCATCGCTCAAATGATTCATAATCAAATGAGTCCAATAGTCCATCTTTATGGAGCTTGGATATGCGCTTCTCGTTTATATGGCCCAAACGACAATGCCAGAGATATGTAGGATTTGAGTCATTTGCTCTTAGTCTTTTATTATTATCTACATTATAGATCGGATGGTCCAGGTTCAAAACATAAAGACCATTAAACAATTGAGCTACAACATAACAAACATCATTCTTAAATATAGAACAACAATTGTTCTTAATTATAAAAGAAAATCCAATCATGTCTAAGCATGAAATGGATATAATGTTTCTAGTTATGGCCGGAACATAATAACAATTATTAAGTTCTATTACAAGCCCACTGGGCAAAGAAAGACGGTAAACCCCTACCGCTACAGCAGCAACTCTTGCTCCATTGCCGACGCGCAGGTCCACCTCTCCTTTACTCAGCAATCTCCTCCTTCCTAGTTCCTGCACATTTGTACAAATGTGAGAACCACATCCGGTATCCAATACCCAAGATGAAGGAGCAGAAAGGTTTATCTCTATAACATAAATATCCGAAGCGGAAGTCATACCTCCCTTCATTTTCTGCAGACCCTCAATGTACGAAGGACAATTCCTCCTCCAATGACCAGCCTTGCCACAGTGGTGGCATTTCCCTTCCTTCACGGTGCTCTTCCTTTTCAGCGCAGAAGATTTGGGCTCAAGATGTGACTTAGGTCCCACCTTCGTCTTCTTGAAGCCCTTGGCCTTACCCTTGCCTTTATGTACCATCAATATGGGACTAGCAGGCTTGGCCTTCTTCATGTTTATTTCGGCAGTTCGCAACATGCCTAGGAGCTCGGGCAGTGTCTTGTCTATTTCATTCATGTTGTAGTTCAAGACGAACTGCTCATAACTATCCGGCAACGATTGCAGGATAAGATCTGTGGCCAACTCTTGACCCAGAGGAAAACCCAGTCTCTCCAGGTTCTCTATATACCCAATCATCTTGAGTACGTGAGTACCAACTGAGTCTCGAGCTCCCATTTTGCACTGAAATAAGGCCTTCGTGACATCGAACCTCTCTTGACGAGCTTGCCCTTGAAACATTTTCTTTAGGTGCTCGTTAATCTCCTTGCACCCCATGTTCTCGTGTTGCTTCTGAAGCTCAGAGTTCATGGTGGCAAGCATAAGGCACTCGACGTCTAAGGCGTCATCGGTATACTTCTTATAAGCATCCTTATCAACACGGGACGAGTTCCCGGTCGGCACCTCGGGGGCTTCTTCTTCCAAGACGTAGAGCTTTCGCTCTTGCCTGAGAACAATTCTCAGGTTCCTATACCAGTCCATGTAATTCGTCCCACTAAGCTTGTCCTTCTCAAGGATAGCTCTCAGGGACAAGGTGGAATGTGAACCACTTGCCATGGAATTCCACAAGAATTAATGCAGAATTTAATCAGTACCAAAATTTCTAAATACAACTTATTTTAATTTGGACTTCAATTAAATACTCCCACTATTTTTATTCAAATTGATAACCCTCACTATCAATTCGGAGAGTCCATGCGAGCTACTCTCTTAGTGGACAAGATCCGTATTTCACCAACACCACGAGTCCGCTTTGGCGTTCCTCTCATAATGCGGTTATTTAGGTAGGCACCGCTTGCCAATTGCATCCACATGCAATTCTTGTATGGCTGGTGAATAACTCCTTATTCGCATCCATCATATGGTGCATGCCAACCCTATGCCTCTAGGCACTCAACCTTTGAGGTCACCTAGTTAAGTTAGACCCGATGTCGACAGTGGGATATCACAATTATCCGCTCGCACCCTTACCAAGATAGATTAATGCACCTTGCTTTGGCAAGCCCACACTTCATCGATCGAGGAAGGAAGAGTGTCATCCATCGGAAGGCATCCGAACACTTAATATTTGATGAAGGGGTTTTAATTTTTAATAATAGGTTAACACTTAACCATGATCAACATTTGATCAATGTGCACATCCACAGAAAAACAAACTTTCTAAAATCCACATACATCCCTTATGTGCACAACATAAGACTATCAACCTTTGATAGACGAAAGGGCTAAATCTGGACATTTAGAACTCTTCCAAATCTTCAGATTTACATGCATTGGACAAAGGCAAAGACAACTCGACTTAAAGCAGTAGACAAGCTCGTCTCTCATTGTTGGATTCACAATCCAAAACAGAACAAGGGTTCATTAACCACTTGAGGGACGGTTACTGCTAAGGAGACAACAATTTCTAACAATTAGAAATTACCACGAAATCCCAGACGTTCCTGGCGGGGTTCCAAGGGGCCGCGCCCCTGGCGGGGTCTTAGGGGCAAAGCCCCTAACGGGGTCCAAGGGGCAGCGCTCCTGGCGGTGGTAACGGTGCTAAACTTCTGAAAAAACACCACCAGAAACCACAAAATCACATCAAATGTGATATTCCAAGAAGAAATCTTGACATTTAGAACGCTTCCAAATACCTAGATTTGCACGTACTGGAATAGCCAAACTTCTGAAAAAACATTCATGACCAGAACCTGGCTCTGATACCACTGTTGGGTTTTTCTAGAACCATACATCACATGTAGGCGCAGCGGAAATGAACAGAAACAACCCAAAAGACTTGGATCGGCCATGAATATTGAATCAAGAAGTAGAACAAAACAACTAGGCAAAAATACCTTAGTGGGGTTGGATCAAATCCAACCTAGATGCTCCAAGAAGAAGATTCCTGTCGTCGGCTATGCGAGAGTCTTCACGTAGAATAATGTCTACGTCTCTACAGAGATCCACACGAGCAAGGAGAAGGACAACTGCACCTTGTACTTCCACGAACTGCTAGGTTCGCTCCAGGAAGAACACACACGGCGACGATCGCCGGAGGGGAGATCTGCGGAGGCGAACGAGCGACGGAACTCCTTCCGTCTAGGGTTCGGGCGAGAGCGGAACACTTCCGTCGGCTAAACCTTTCGTAAGTAATAAGAACCCTAAAAGAAGTTCTATTTATACCCAAAGGATAAACAACTTCTAGAGGTATCGCTATCCGCAGACCACACAGCAGAATTGGGGGTTCTGTTACAATTCGTCGGGATTCCACGGAACAGCATTCGTCGAGATTACACGGGACAATCCGACGAATTCCGACGAATCCAATCAGACGGCAACAATTGCCGAGTGAAGGGTCTTTGTGACAATTCGTCGAGATTACACGGGACAATCCGACGAATTCCGACGAATCCAATCAGACGGCAACAATTGCCGAGTGAAGGGTCTCTGTGACAATTCGTCGAGTGTTCACGGGACAATCCGACAAATCCCGACGAATCCGACGAATCCCGACGAATTCTATCCGTGTAAACCCGACGAATTCAGACAGCAACATTTGCTGGACTTCCCCCATTCTATATATATGGTGATTGGTAACTTTTACCAACACAGTCAATCTACCAACTTCTCCACATGCTCTTATGTGCGACCCTGCAGGCTCATATCGCGTTGGCAGTGAGATTACATGTTTGACCACTTCTAGATCACAATGGTAACTCCAACATGCATGTGGGGTAATTCCACTTGCATGTCTTTGCCTAAAATATGTTATGGTGTGCCAATAGCCAAAAGGGATATTTAGTGTATTTAGCATATATGGCTTAGTGTTAGCTTCTGAAACTTTGGCCACACCCTCCTTATGACATAATACATTACCTCAGGAAAAATTTAAGAATTTTGGGATCAAAAATCCTACGTATTTGATAAAATTGAATTGTGTCACATTTATATATTAGTGAAATATTTATGGCTAATACCTTGTGGAAAATTTTGAAACTCTGAAGAATCACTTGTTATACCATCTAGAATCTTTGAAAATTTTTGTAGAAATTTTTAGAGATTATTTCTTTAGAAATTATCAAAAGTATCGTAGGTCTCATTTCTGAATAACTAAATATTTACTGAGGAAAAAGTTTGAGAAATTTTTGAAACTCTGGAAAATCATTAGGAATCCAATTATGAACCTCTGGAATTTTTGGTAGAAATTTTGGATGCATTATACATGGTAAAATTCCACATATTCAGTTTGTCACACTTTTTAATTTATGATATATCTAGGGTGAAATGTTTCTGTAAAATTATGAAATTTTGGATAGGATATTTTTAGGTTATTACAGTACTATAGTAATTTTCTCAGAATTTTTAGAAGACATAAATTAGCACTTGCTGTGTAAAGTCACATATTCACACCTTTTATTTTATATGGGAATTATGGTTATAAATTCTCAGAAAAATTATGGAACTTTGGAATTCATGTTATTTTGTCATCTAGCACCATTGGAAATTTTATTAGCATGATTGAAATTACTGACATGTTAGTTCTTTTGTAATTTGGAATATGTCAAATGATTAAAGAATTTTAAATAGAGATCAAATTAATATGAAATATGTCAGAACTCTGGAAAATCATTAATTTATCCATTATGAACCTATGGTATGAATTATAGCTCATTTGGACATGATATGGTCAAGATTGCATCATAGGAATCAAATCTAGTTCAATCTCATTTTTGTCTACGAATAGTAAAAACCTAATGTGATGATTTGATCAGCAAGATCACTTGGAAATTCAGTAAAAATTGGATTATAACAGTAACAAATCATTTATATCAGCCTCTAGAAGTTATAGAATTTATGGAGTACATTAGTACTACAGTTTAGAGAATTAATCAGATTTATGTCGCACAATACATAAGGTGCAATTATTACCTTATGAGATCATGTTAATTAGACAGCATGGTAAAGTGTTCATGTTATATCATTAGAGTGTGATTAAGGATAATTAGGAATCACAGAAGACCTACACCATTTAGAGGATGAGAGATCTTAAGTGTTAAGGATCATTCAAGAGAATGTTTCCTTAAGAATATAGTGAAGGATAAGTTATAAAGCTCCTAAGTTATAAAAAGTAATAAGGAGAGTGGGTCTTTAGGAAAAGGGGTAACCACCAATAATTGTATTGTCCTGGAAAGGGGAATTTGAGATTCAGCCCATCGCATTCCCTAGTACCGTTGAGAGCGCTTCACCGGGTATACCTCGGGAAGTCCAGGATTCATCATAAACTTCTAAGTATAACAATAATTAGACAAGATTAGTCTAACTAAATAAATAAGAGATATGATAAACTCCATCCCGAGTTAAGGGATGGGAAGTTGTATATCAGGATGGGTTAGTCCTATGAGCCAGAGGCTTAGGAAGTTGTATATCTGGATGGGTTAGTCCAACGAGCTGGAGGATCGGGAAGTTGTATATTAGGATGGGTTAGTCCTGCGAGCTGGAGGCTCGGGAAGTTGTTTATCAGGACGGGTTGATCCTGCGAGCTGGAGGCTCGGGTTTTGATAACTTGCATGTGCATAGAAATAAATTAGTGGTGGGTCTTCGGTACTGGACTGGTCGTCATACCGATGACAGTACATTGACTTAGGAGGGTGTGAGAGTTTGAGGGGCCAGTAGGTTGTTTACACTGCGGTCTGGAGCACGATCCTCGAAAACGCACACCCGACCTTAAAGACTGGTGGCTTCCAACAGAGAGTACGCAAGACTCTAGAGTGCACCTAGGACGTGTATAGAGGCGTACAAAGGGTCTAGGCCTGGTAGTGTGTATACCCGCCTAGGAAGTGGAGCCGCCCGCTCCACTGCTGCCGTAGCCACAACAGTGGTACCAAAGAGTGATGCTACCTCCAAAAATTGGCAACTAAAGGTCTGTGATCACAAAGTCGTGTGTGTGAGTTGTACTTGTATGAATCATATCATAGCTTGCATATCATAACATACACAAACCATAAAATATTAATTGCAGATCCTTATCATATAAATTATTATGGGCTCTTTTATATGATAAGTTATAATTCTGAAAATCTTAACTTATAAGTTTGTATGGGTATTCATATAAGTTAAGATACTCATGTGATGGTAGAGTAATATAGTTATACTTGTTTACCTTACTTGCGTCGCACTACTTTACTTACTGCTATACTTATTGCCTTGTTTATTACTTTGCTTACTGCTCATACATACTGCTAGCTTAGAATTCTTCTTGTTTTACTTCATATACTTGTTAGCTAGTTCCATATCACATGCTTGTTGTTTCTATTACCCCTTGTTGCCCGCCGCTTCATCCTCCCGCACGGTGCCTAGGACTCGCGGGGGGGGGGGGGGGGGAGGACAAAACTGGCATAGTCTTTATGACTAACGGTCGGTTGTGATCGTAGGAGCCCAAGAGGATGTAGCACCAACATGACCAGCCGGACGAGGTGACAGGAACTAAGGAGCAGGTGCCGCACATTACTTCCACTACGAGATAGGTGCTTGATGATGAGAGTGTTTAGCTTCTGTATAGAGTTGTTGAGAGAGAGAGTTACTTTATTGTATTTCATTTGGTTATGTATCAGGCATAAGCCCTTACTCTCTTTCATTTATTGTACTCATTGATGACCTTGTATACTATTTTGACATATATGAAAATGCATAGTGTACCTCTGAGAATCCTCTAGAAGGGGGTGAATAGAGATTTAAAATTATTTCTAACCTAACTGTGCAAACACAATAAAAACCTAAGTGTTAGGCTCCAACAAATACTTAACCAAAATAAATAATGCTGAAATATAAAGCAGGAAAACAATAAAGTAATCTAAGCTATCTAAGCTAGAAGTGTTAAATTTTTTGATTTGAATCGTTTAGGAGTAAGCAGGAGTTGCATCAACTGAGTTATAGCCAAACAACCACAAGGCCACACATCAACACAAGAAACTTTATTGAATCACAAACTTCATTTATAGTGCGAGGTATACATTGCGAGACATGATTCATAAGAATCACGGAGAAGAGAAGAACAAAACACACCAAAAAAAATCTGGCGGCCAGACAAGCTGAGACCGCACAGACCGCTCGACTCCAGAGATTGCCCGGCTTGACCTGAGACCGTGCGAACAGAAATCAGACAGACCGCCTGCACTGCAAGACCGCCACCTCAAACTGCATGAACTGGAGCTTTATTGAACGAAGAACAGACCGCAACTCAGATCGCTTAACCGCTGAAGGTCACCTAATCGCTGAGCTAGCTGCGAACAGCACAAGAACAAACATAAACCAGTTCCCAGATAGACCGCTGTCGAACTGTTTATTCAAGCCGCTAGGAATCACCAAGGAAGGAGACCGTAACCTGCTGACCGCAAACCTGCGAACACAACAAACAGTCAACTCGCTTCCGAGACCGCCCGACCTCAAAAGTTGAGACCGCACGAATTAACCCTGGCTCAGTTCTTACAGTTCTCGTTATGAATGACGGGCCATGCACCCCTATTTATAGGCGGGTAGACAGATGTCGTCACTGCACAGGAGAGGTACAATCACCACCCGTCAGATCGCCAGCGGTCTCACAAGGCAGACCGCGCAATCATACTACTTGGACATCCATCCGACCAAGACCGCAGATCAGCAGGTAGATCGCGCACAAGTCGAGCGAACACGAGATCGCGCACAGACCGCGCGGGCACAAGAACGCTCCCCCCTTAGACCACCAGGAGCAACCAGGAACCATCTGGCCGACTTCAGACAAGTTGCCATATCGCCAGATCAAGCTGCCCGGACAGGCGGTCACATAAGAACAGACCGCTCGGTCTTCCAACAGAAGACAGACCAACCAAGCAGAACAACTCGGGAACAGACCGCATCAATCCAGAACAGACCGGCCAATCAGCATTCCTCCAGAACAGACCAGCAAAGCCAGACCGGCAGATCACAACACAGACCGCGCGGTCTTGACTGTCACCCAAAATCAGACCGCCCGGTCACCTCCACATCACATCAATAATTTCAACACTCCCCCTTGAAGTGGGAAGTGGAGACTAGCCCGAGTAAACTCCGAAACCGAGTAAACGGTCCCTTCGCCAGCGGCTTTGTGAAGATGTCTGCAACATTGTCCGCACTCCGAACATGCTCGACCATAAGAGATCCTCCCAACACCTTTTCACGAATGAAATGGTGCTCAATCTCAATATGCTTGGTCCTCGCGTGACAAACTAGATTATTAACCAGCTTGAGAGCACTCTCATTGTCCCCGCGTAGCATAGTGGACCTCGAACCTCCTCATGAACGTCCTCCACCAACCTCCTGAGCCAAACGGCTTCCTGAGCTGCCAAGGCCGAAGCCTTGTATTCCGCTTTTGTGGTAGATACGGACACCGAGTCCTGCTTTTTGCTGCACCAAGAGATAGTTGTGGGGCCCATCATAAAGACATAACTAGACGTTGATCTCCGATCATCCACGTCTCCCCCGTAGTCAGCATCCATGTATCCATGCAACTCCAAGCTTGACCCTCTCCTAAATAGGAGACCCAAATCAGAGGTCGACTTCACATATTTCAGAATTCCTTTTGCCGCCAAAAGATGAGGCTTCCGTGGCTCCGCCATGTACCGACTCACTTTGCCAACTGCATAAGCAATATCAGGCCTCGTGATGGTAAAGTAGATCAAGCTCCCAACCAGAGCTCGAAACACCAATGGATCAGATAGAACTCTTCCCTCATCCTTCCGAAGTTTATGATGCTGTTCCAGAGGTATAGAGCTACTATTCCCTTCTTCCATGCCGAATCATTGAACGATCCGCTCCGCATATCCAGCCTGAGAAACGAGCACTCCGCTCTCCCGCCTCTGAACCTCGAGTCCAAGGAAATGGTGAAGCTCACCCAGATCCTTCATCTCGAAACTGATAACAAGCTCAGCTCTCAGCCTTGCTACCGCCTCCTTCGAGTTCCCGGTGACAATCATGTCATCCACATACAGCAGAACAATAACTCAAAGTGCCCCCTCCTTCTTGACGAACAAGCTAGAATTAGAGTCTGAAGTAAAGAACCCGCAGAATAGAAGATACTCCGCGATCTTCCCATACCACGCCCGAGGCGCTTGCTTCAACCCATACAGGGCCTTCTTCAGTTTGCAGACGTAGTCCGGACGATCCTCCGAGATGAAGCCCGGCGGCTGGATCATGAAGATATCCTTGTCAATCTCTCCGTATAAGAAATCATTCTTCACATCGAGCTGCCAAATCTCCCATCCATAAGATGCCGCCAAAGCAATAACAAATCGGACCGAAGTCATCTTTGCCACTGGACTAAATGTCTCGTCATAATCTTCACCATACTACTGTGAGAACCCGCGAGCTACAAGGCGAGCCTTGTATCGCTCGATCGTACCGTCAGCTTTCTTCTTGAGCTTATAAACCCATTTGCATGTCACAGGGGTAATGCTCTTGGGCCTGGGCACTAGAGACCAAGTCTCATTCTTCTTGAGAGCATCCATCTCTTCTTGCATAGCCATATCCCACTACTTCACGCCTTTGGCTTTCTCAAAGCTCGACGGCTCCCTCTCATCCAATGGACCAGCGAAGAAACATGAGACGAAGCTCACCATGTTTCCTCCTGTATATCGATCTGGTGGCTTGATAGTCCTCTTCGACCTCCTAAGAGGTTGCTCCTGACTAACCACCTCCTCAGCTGATTCTTCTATGCAAGCTCCTCTTCCAGACGAACTTGGAGCATCGCTCCCCCTGCTTCCAGAACCTGAAGCCTCCATCTCAGAGCTTGACACAGCTGGAGCTCCTGGTGAAACAGGCAACTCCACTTGAAGATTTCCTGAAGCCTTCCCTTCTTCATCAACCCTGCTCTCTGGTAGTTCAACTCCTGAACTCCCCTTATAGGAAGTCACTTCATCGAACACCACATCCCGAGATACCACTGATCTCCGTGTCTCAGGATCCATGCATCTCCATCCTTTCTTCCGCTCATCATACCCAACAAAGACTAGCTTCCTTGCTTTCGCATCTAGCTTTGTCCGAAGAGCATCAGGAATATGCACATAACAGGTTGACCCGAACACCCGAAGGTGTGCAACACTCGGCTTCTCCTTGATCATCAGTTCGTGAGGGGTCTTCATGTTGATAGGACTTAAAGGCATCTCGTTGATGACGTAAGCCGCACAAGACATTCCCTCCACCCAAAAGGACTTTGGGATACTCTTGGCATGAATCCAACATTTGCAGGTTTCCGTCGGATGACGGATCTTCCTCTCTGCAACGTCATTTTGCTGTGGAGTATGGGCACAAATGAGCTCTCTTCGAATGTCGTGTTTCCTGCAAAAACTTGAGAACTCACCAGAGGTGAACTCCCCACCATTGTCAGTTCTCAATTTTTCACCCGCAGGCCTAACCGACCTTCCACCAGCTCCTTGAACTCCATGAACTTCGCAAAGGCTTCTAACTTTGCGAAGTTGCACTCCAAGGCTTGGGGTGGCAGTCGGTCCCATCAAATCACCGTGAATGCACTCCAACGGCGCATTGCATCTTGTTTGCGATTTATCAAATGGAAGTCGATGAGACTTACCAAACTAACATCCCGCACAAACATGACCGTCTCCATAAGAGGACAAGCTAGGCAAGCCCTTGACAAGGCCCTTTACCGCCATAGCCTTCAATTTGTCCATGCCAACATGCCCCAACCTTTCATGCCAGATAGCCGCGCTATCGTTGGTCTTCATCTTATCAACATAGGTACTTGTCGATAACACAAACAAGTCCTTCACCCGCTTTCCAACATGGATAACATCTCCCCTTATCTCCGATTGAGTTTTAAGAAACTTCACTTCTGTTGGGCCAAACGGAACGTGATAACCGGCATCGACCGCATTGGTCACAGAGAAGAGATTCTTCTTCATACCAGGCACGTGATAAACACTCCTCAATGTGAGTGGACCCTTATCACTGCTCAGGAAGACAACAACTTCTTGTTCTACTGCATGAACAGAATTATCAGCCGTAATGATAGCATCGTTACCTGAGTATGGCGCCAAAGAAGAGAACTTTGATTCATCCCCGGTGAGATGATGTCCACACTCTGAATCAACAATCCAATCCTCTTCGAAGTTGATGGCAGCCAAGGCCTTAACGGGCATCGCCGTCATATTAGCTGCAAAGGCTCCTCCCCATCCAGCTTCATCAGACTTTGGCTTCTCCTTCTCTGCTACATGTCCTGACTGAAGATTAACCCGGCAATCCTTCTTGAAGTGGGCGGTCTTATTGCACCTGAAGCACCTTGGTCCCTCTCCCTTCTTCTTACCATCAGACTTAGAAGCATAACCTCTATCCTGCTGTCCTGAAGTAGAGTGTCCATCCTGACCTGCATTCTTCTTCTCCCACTTCTTCTTCTTTCCAGAGAACAACACATCACTATCTCCCCCAGAGATAGAAGTCCCCGCCATCTGTTTTGCCAAACTATCCTGCGAAGCAAGTAAGTTCTCCAGCTCCAACATAGATGGTTGATTTGCCCAACCTTGAACTGAAGTCACAAAGGCAAGATACTCCTTCCGCAACCCGCGGATGATATGCCTCTTCAGTTTTGCCTCCGAGATGGGCTCATCAGGGTCTAGTGCAGAAATCTCTATTGTGAGGTTCTTCATCTTGAGAAAGAAGGTAGAAATAGAAAGATCACCTTGAGAGGCCTTCGCCAACTCATTTTCAAGAAACTGTAGCTGAGCTACATTCTTCTTATTAAACAACCCGTCCAAAGACGTCCAAATCTCAGCAGCAGATTTACATCCAATGATGTGATCAAATAGCTCCGGTGAGATAGCCCTCTTGAGAGTGAACTCTGCCTTAACATTAGTCCTCCTACAAAGTCTCACCTCTGCCATATTATCTCCTGCTAGAAACACCTCTTGTGTGTCTTCTCCTCCAACTATCTCCCATAGATCCTCGCCAAGTAAGTAACTCTCCATACACGACCTCCATTTCTTGTAGTTAGTCGATGTTAGGAGTTCAATACCAAGCCCTCTTGCGTATCTACCTTCCATGGCAACCTATGTGGTCTCTTCTTCACAAAGACGATGGCAACTCAAGTTGATCACTGCTTATCCACTCCAACAACCTCGCTTTGATACCATGTTAAAATTTTTGATTTGAATCGTGTAGGAGTAAGCAGGAGTTGCATCAACTGAGTTATAGCCAAACAACCACAATGCCACACAGCAACACAAGAAACTTTATTGAATCACAAACTTCATTTACAGTGCGAGGTATACATGGCGAGACATGATTCATAAGAATCACTAAGAAGAGAAGAACAAAACACACCAAAAAAAATCTAGCGGCTAGACAAGCTGAGACTGCACAGACCGCTCGACTCTAGAGATCGCCCGGCTTGACCTGAGACCGCACGAACAGAAATCAGACAGACCGCCTACACTGCAAGACCGCCACCTCAGACCGCACGAACTGGAGCTTTATTGAACGAAGAACTGAAGCTGTCGCCAGACCGCAACTCAGATCGCCTAACCGTTGAAGGTCGCCTGATCGCTGAGCTCGCTGCGAACAGCACAAGAACAAACATAAACCAGTTCGCAGACAGACCGCTGCCGAACTGTTTATTCAATCCACTGGGAATCAACAAGGAAGGAGACCGCAACCTGCTGACTGCAAACCTGCGAACACAACAAATAGTCAATTCGCTTCTGAGACCGCCCGACCTCAAAAGTTGAGACCGCACGAATTAACCCAGGCTCAGTTCTTACAGTTCTCGTTATGAATGACGGGCCATGCACCCCTATTTATAGGCGGGTAGATGGATGTCGTCACCGCACAGGAGAGGTACATTCACCACCTGTCAGATCGCCAGCGGTCTCACAAGGCAGACCGCGCGATCACACTACTTGGACATCCATCCGACCAAGACCGCAGATCAGCAGGCAGATCGCGCACAAGTCGTGCGAACACGAAACCGCGCACAGACTGCGCGGGCACAAGAACGCTCCTCCCTTAGACCACCAGGAGCAAACCAGGAACCATCTGGCCCACTTCAGACAAGTTGCCAGATCGCCAGATCAAGCTGCCCGGACAGGCGGTCACAAAAGAACAGACCGCCCGGTCTTCCAATAGAAGACAGGCCAACCAAGCAGAACAACTCGGGAACAGACCGCAACAATCAAGAACAGACCGGTTGAGCCAGACCGGCAGATCACAACACAGACGCGCGATCTCGACGGTCACCAAAAATCAGGATGCCCGGTCACCTCCACTTCACTTAAATAATTTCAACAAGAAGGGAAAACACAGAAAATAAGCAATCCAGATGACACAAAGATTTTTATAGAAGTTTCCCAAAATATGGGTAGTCCTCCCTTCTACCACCTGGTAGGATTGCACAAACTGTGCCTGAGTCTTTTGACAAGGAGACTCTCAGAACCACTGATCTTTTGACAAGGAGATCATGAACCACCCGATCTTTTGATAAGGAGATCTTGAACCACCAAATCTTTTGATAAGGAGATCTTGAACCACTGAATCTTTTGGAAGAGGGATTCTCAAAACTTTTTAACAGGGAATGAGAAGGAGAAAGAAAGAAGGGGAGGAGAGTACGAATTCTGTTTTCAGAATTCTTATGAAGGTTGTATGAAGAACAACTTCTTTGATCTTTCACCTAATCTACTCTTGATTAACTCCTGCTTATGATAGTGTTGTATTGCAGGAGCTATGGATGTCAGATCCTTTTTGTTTCCACTGATTGAGATCTTTGCTGTTATATGATTGTAATGAAGAGCAGCATTTAGATCCTCTGTTCTATGAGATGGAGAGTTGTAGTTGTTTCTTCTCTATGCGTGCTCTATTAGGGTTCCAGAGGAAGAAGAAGAGGAAGCCCAATAGAACAATATTTTTTTATTGTGATGAGTGCTCTATCCTTCTCTTTCTTCTCTTGTCTTTTATTATACACCCCCAGATTTTGAATTTGTTTCTCTTTCTAGTAAGACCTGAAAAGGTATTATGCTTTGGACAATCTCTTTATTCCCTTCTTTAATTCTCGACCCGTTCACCAACATTAAGCATGTTTCCAAGAAAGCTTTTTGTCCTCTTTTAGTTCTTCTTTCTATTTGAGGCAATTAATAAGTCGTTGGAGAACGGTCTTTAGTGAGGGGGACCATGAGAGAGGGTCCAAAATGACAGCTGAAAAGGTTTCCCTTTTCAGACTGTATTCGACGTAGCATCGAGTTCTCTTCCTCTCTTATCGACGCACCTTCGAGTTCTTGTAGGAGCAGCTTCGAATTCATTCTTGTTCTGACCGAACTCTGCTAGTCGACGTTGCGTCGATACCCTATCGACGTAACCATCGAGTGGGCTTCATTATCTGCGTCGAGTTGAAGTCGATGTTGTGTCGACTATAGGTTGCTTCGACAAATACTTCCTTCTGCGCTGAGTTGAAGTAGAAGTTGCGTCGACTTCTCAAAGTACTTCGATAGGTCCATGATCTCTATGTCGATATCTATTCGATGTAGCGTCGACTTGAATTACTTTGACAGAAGGATGAACCACTTGGACATCTAGTCAGAGTAGCGTCGACAATAACTTGATGTTGCGTCGAATTCTATTTGACGCAAATGTTAACTTTTTCCAAATTTTGCTTCTCTTGATTTGGTCTTGACACCCTAGGTTGAGTGTGACACCCTAAGACATCTAATACCATATTACCCTCACTATACAATGGGTAGTTCACTCCTAAGAGATAAAATCACTTTTAGATAATTTATTAAGTTAAATCAAAGGGGGTTTTCCCAACAATCTCCCCCTATTTATCTTAACAAATTTTACAGTTTGTTTAAAGTGATTTTACACAGTTTTTGCATAACCAATACTACATGACAACATAAATATTAAATGAACAAGCTAGATGAGCTGATAAATAGAGAAGATATCTAATTAATGATTCAACAGAGGTTTATCATAGATTACCCAAAAAGAGTATCACTTCTTTTCTCTGAGTAAGAAGGACAATCCTCATATACTCTCATGTATTTCCTTTCCACATATCTGAAATTTGCAAGGGTGGCTTTTTCTATATTCTTCTGTATCCTTCCATGACCTTTGAAGAGCTTCTCCAAGTCCACTTCAGTGTTAGGATGAACATCCTTGAGTGTGAAACCCAGACCAAAGACTTTGGCTGTCATCAGATTTATGACGTATAGATTTAGATCATCTGATTCAGGGCCTTTCTCTGATTTTGATTCAGCAGCCAATGCTTGTGATTCACCAACTATTGCTTGTTCCTTCCCAGAAGTTGAGGCTTTTGTAAACATGATCTTCCTTTTCTCTATCTCCTCCTTATGTGACTTTTCTCTTTTCTTTCTCTTCTGGGGAAGCTGTACTGCTTCCTTTGGATTGCACCCAATACCTCCTCTGTGGAGTTGCCCTATTTCTCCTAGCATTTTGGCTTGGGGATTCTTTGTAGTATACATTGAATGATCAAACATAGTAGATTTTATTGGAATTGCTCTGGCCAGCTCCTCCTTTTCAACAATATCTTTTCTTCTTTTCAGAATGCCAATGAACCTATTTTTCTTACCTTCAAGCTCGTTTTGGGCAGTCTCATATTCATACATTTCTCTATCAGCAATCTCCTCAAAGGATTTGTCAAGTTCTAGATTGGTGTAAGTCTTCATTATGTTCTCAGGAATTTCAACCCTTGCATGCTTTTTGTAATAAGATTTACCTTTTCTGTACTCCTTCCTCTGTTCTTTTGTGTACCTCTCCCAAACAGGCAATCTTCCACTTCCTCTTCCTCTTCCTCTTCAACTTCCTCCACCTCTATATGGAGGTCTTCCCCTGAAAACAAGTGTTGGAGGAATGGATTGGTGAATTGGAGCAGGTGAAACCTGAGCTGAAGATGGAAATTGAAATGGAGGTATTGGTTGAGCAAGAGCTGGACCAGGTGAAATAGGATCTTGACCAGCCATCTTGACTGGAGAGAGTGTTGTGGATGAATCTTCAGAGGACACTCTGAAAGAAAGAGGATCAGGGATAGATGTGAGAGGACCCAGCGCCACCAACTCTACCAAAAGCCCGGACTGTTTGGTGAAGGCGCAACTGTTCTTTATATCAACGGAAAGGCACTACGGGTCAAGTGAAGGAACGTTGGACCCAACAATCCCCCCCCCCCCCCCCCCCAGCGTCCAACACACTGGGACCCACACAGGTAGAGAGATTTCAGGAATTATCAGCGCCCCCCCGGTCTCGAACCCGCAACCTCCTCTGATAGCAATTGAGAGGACCCAGCGCCACCAACTCTACCAAAAGCCCGGACTGTTTGGTGAAGGCGCAACTGTTCTTTATATCAACGAAAAGGCGCTATGGGTCAAGTGAAGGAACGTTGGACCCAACAAGATGGTACAGTGTCTTCATGAAATTCTTGTAGAGACTTGAGGTAGGCCTGATTATCTGAAATTAGAGGGATCTCCCCCTGAGTTGATGACTCCCCCTGAGCAAAGGGCAGGATTCTTAGATAGGATGACTCAACCTGAATGGCTGCATCTGGAAGCTGTAGTTTAGATGATACAGTTGGATCTCCTTCAGTGATGAAGGAGAGAGGGATTGATGTTGTGTACACAGAATCTTGGAGAGGTTGCTGCCTACTGGTACAATTCCCCCCCCCCCCCCCCCCCCTCTTTATATCATTGAAAAGAATATAAAGCCTTCAGCAGGCATGGCTTCCGATGGCACTTCCTTATCAAAAGCCATGAGTCAAGATGTAATGTCTTACAACCTTTTGTGTTGGCGATATAGTTTGCGATAATAATCCTTTGAGAAGTCAAGATAAAGTGAACCGAACATGGATAACGCAGTCTCGAGGGCAAGATTGACAACCTCAATAATATCTTGATGAATTGATGGAGATGTCATTGGGATGCTGCGAGAACCTGCACTGAAACAAGGAGAGGAGACGAAAAGAGGGAATAAGGAAGAGAACGGGAGGGAGAGAATTCGAATAGCACAATGGAATGAAATGAAAAGGTTGCTTTGAGTAGATGAGTCGTCGCAACTTAGGGTTTTATTCAAAGCACCGTTGAGAAGAGCGAAATTCAGCGCGCTAAAATATGTCAATATGCGCGATATATCAAATCGACGTAGCGTCGAGTTGATGTCGACGTGGCTTCGAAATATAGTCATTGATGATATTGTCGACGTAAGCGTCGATAAGCATTCGACGTTACGTCGAGTGGTATTCGAAGGATCCATCCCAGAGAGCTCTCGAAGATGGCGTCGAGTAGAAGTCGACAGTACGTCAATTTGAATTCGACGCAGCTTCGATGAAACAGTTATGATTTTCTTTAAGGTTTTTGCTATTTTTCCCAGCAATAATTTTCCATAGAAAATAGATCATTATGCATAATACAAGGGGACCTACAAAGCTCCATCAAGCATCCCCAGTGCATTGATGAAGAACTTATGCTTACTTTCATCAAGAGGCTTAGTGAAGATGTCAGGCCTTTGAGTGTTAGTAGATATGTATTGAAGGTTGATCTTACCCTTCTCTACATTGTCTCTGAGAAAGTGGTGCCTTATCTCTGTGTGCTTAGTTCTGCTGTGGAGAACATGATTGGAAGCAATTGAAATTGCACTAGAGCTGTCACAATAGATTGTTGAATTGGTAAGGGAAAAGTTGTAGTCTAACAACTGATTTTGCATCCACAAAATTTGTGAACAACAGCTTCCTGCAACTATATACTCAGCTTCAGCTGTAGAAGTGGAGACTATGGTTTTCTTCTTGCTAAACCATGACATCAGTCTAGCACCCAGAAACTGACATGTTCCTGAAGTGCTTTTTCTATCAAGCTTGCATCCAGCATAGTCTGCATTTGAATATCCAATCAATTCAAATCCAGATTTAGCAGGATACCATAAGCCAAGCTCAGGAGTACCCTTCAAAAATTTGAGAATTCTTTTGACAGAACTCATGTGGGATTCCTTTGGGTCAACCTGAAATCTTGCACAAATACAGGTAACAAACATTATATCAGGTCTGCTAGCTGTTAGGTAGAGAAGAGAGCCAATGGATGCTCTGTAAGTTTTCTGATCAAATAACTTACCTTGTTCATCTCTATCTAAAACAGCATTAGTAGCCTTGGGGCTTTTCATAACAGATGCATTCTCCATCCCAAACCTTTTAATGAGTTCTCTAGTATATTTGGATTGGGATATAAAAATGCCATCTGGATTTTATCGAACTTGGAGACCAAGGAAATAGGATAATTCCCCCACGCTACTCATCTCAAATCTTGACTGCATTAGGTAAGAAAACCTTTTGCATAAAGATTGATTTGTGGATCCAAATATAATATCATCTACATATATTTGCACAACTAGTAGCTGATTCTTATATGCTCTTGTGAAAAGGGTTTTATCCACCTTTCCTCTTTCAAAGTTGTGTTCCAGGAGAAAGGTGGATAAGGTCTCATACCAAGCTCTTGGAGCTTGCTTTAGACCATATAGTGCTTTATCTAATCTATATACAGAAGAGGGAAAAGTTAGATTGACAAAACCAGGTGTCTGCTCCATATACACCTCTTCTTGTAGTTTCCCATTGAGAAATGCACTCTTGACATCCATCTTGTATACCTTGATCTTCATGTGGGCAGCATATGCCAGGAACATTCTGATTGCCTCTAGCCTTGCTACTAGGACAAATGTCTGGTTAAAGTCAATGCCTTCCTCTTGCCCGTACCCTTAGGCCACAAGTCTAGCCTTGTTTCTGATTATGACCCCAGTTAAGTCCATTTTATTTTTAAACACCCACTTGGTGTCAATCACTAGGTAATTCTTTGGTCTTTCAACCAAAGTCCAGACCTTGTTTCTTTCAAACTGGGTCAGTTTATCTTGCATAGCAGATATCCAGTGAGGGTCACTATCTGCTTCTTCAAACTTATTTGGTTCATATTGTGACAGGAAGCACTGCAACATTGTCTCACTTGTGAGTTAGTTCCTTGTCTTTACTCCTGCTGTCAAGTCTCCTATTACTTGAGTTGGAGGATGATCTTTTTGAGTCATCCTGGATCTTGTTGGATGATCTAGGAGATTCTCTTCTTCCTGAGCTACCACCTACTTAGTGACAGTGGGAGCTTCATCCTCATTTACTTGAATGATGTATATGGCTGGTAACTCAGGTTCTGCAGTTTCCTCTTCATCTGCTGCAGAATCTTCACTTGAGTCAGTGTCAGTCTCCTGTTGTCCTTTTTCTTGACATACAGGTGGATGGTTTACTAAGCTTATCCTTTCAACTTGTTCTGCCAGCTGGTCTTCTTCCTATAGAATAGGACTGGTGGAAGTTTCCTTCCCCTTGTTAAACATGTTAGTTTCATCAAAGACCACATGCACAGACTCCTCAATTTTGAGAGAGCTTTTATTGTAGCACATATAGGCCTTGCTTGATGATGAATATCCCATCATCAGCCTTCTTGTCAAATTTGGCAAGATGGCTCTTCCCATTGTTGAGGATAAAACAAGCACACCCAAAGATTCTAAAGTAAGTGAAAATGGGTGTCTTTCCCTTCAATAACTCATAGGGAGTCTTTAATTTAGTCTTGTGAATGAGACTTCCATTTAGAACATAGTTGGTTGTATTCACTACCTCAGCCCAAAAGGACTTTGGCAAGTTGGATTCAGCTAATAGTGTCCTACCAGATTCAATTAGAGTTCTATTTTTCCTTTCAGCCACCCCATTTTGTTTGGGGTTCTAGGAGCTGAAAAGCATTGTCTGATCCCTTCATCCTCACAGAATCTAAACATTAACTGATTTTCAAACTCAGCTCCATGATCACTTCTTATCACAACAACATGATGTTGGAACATGGTCTTCCGCATCTCCTAGGTTTGAGAATAACAAATCCTATGTGTATTTGATCTTGTGGGTTTAAGTGTGCATGATAACAAGTTCATATGACTCAAGGATAACATAAGAAGGTTGCGCCAAAATTTGAAGCCAAAATTCCAACATGCCCGCTAGCACTGGCGCTAGCGCTAGCGCCTGATTGCGCGAAAGTGCGATTTTTCTTCGCGGGTGGGAAGATGCATATATAGAAGGAGATAGCGCCTGGCGGTAGCGCTAGCGCAGGAGCTATCGCAGAGCACAAGAGGAATCGAAGATTTTTTGCCACGGATCGAGGATTCTCCCGCGCAGAATAATGCCTAATCAGGGACAGCGCCCACGGTACCGATAGCGCTAGCGTCAAGGCTATAAAATGAACCCCTTGGCTCCGTCTTCTTCATCCTCTAGAGATCCAGGATTCCAGAGCTTCGTGCCACATCATAGAGAGGAAGGTTCAGAGAGATACTCCCACAAATCCATGATGGCTTAAGGAGATCCGTGGAGAAGATTTCAACACGCGTCATCATCGTGACGAAAGACCGCATCAAATACGATCATACTTTGCGTCTTCGTCTACTTCTCCAAGAGATCCACATAGAGGGAGTTTTTATATTATTGTCTTTTCATTTCATATCTTTTCTGTAATCGTTTAGTGAAATTTGCCTCGTGTTGGCGACTAGGTCTGGGTAGGACTTAGAGCTGAAATTCGCCTCGTGTTGGCGACTAGGTCTCGGGTGTAGGTCTAGGGGGTGCTCGAGGCCATATCCGGGGAAGGGTTGGCTAGAGCGGCTTGAGGCCGTATCCGGGGAAGGATCGGCTAAAGTCAACCGGTTCGTGGGGATACGAGTCGGTATAGAAAACAAAAAGAGTCTTTCTATTAGCTTTGATTTCTAGCTTCGATAAGAGATCAAGTTTTGTAATCATGTTTCTCAAGTTAATAAAATCATGTCTTTACTTTTACTTCACTTGATATGTCTTGATCTTCTTTAGTTTAATAATCAAAGCTTTTTCAAAGTTATTCAAAATATATCTAAAGTTTTTTAAAACCCTTATTCACCCCCCTCTAATGGCGCCTACCGATCCAACAAGTGGTATCAGAGCGGTTTTATTCCAAATCGGCTTAACAACCGGGAATAATGGCGTCTCATGATCTCGCTTCAACTAGTGGGGGAAATTTTTGTGAAGAGGAAAAATCACTTGCACCACCATTATTTGAAGGGACAAATTATAAAGGATGGAAAATTTTAATTGAAAATTTCATTAAAACTTTAGACATCGAAGTTTGGAATTTAGCAATAGCAAGACCTGCAAATGAATCAAATAAAAAAGAACTTCAATTAAATGCAAAAGCTAAACACTATTTATTTTGCGGTCTATCAAATAAAATTTTCAAATTAATATATTGCTTTTCTAGTGCATACAAAGTATGGCAATTTCCTGAAGAAACTTATGATTCTCCATCTACAGGTATGGAATAATCACAAGAACCGGAGAATATGCAAGCGTGCACAAATCTTCAAGAATGCCCTTCTCATGACGAATCAATGGAGCACACATCAAATGAAAGAGAAGAAGAAATCCTACTTTTGGAAGAGGAGTGCCAAGAAAAAGACAAAGAAACAATATGTTCAAATCCTCCCTCATCCAAAAGCAATGTAAGGAAATCAAATTTCATCTTTTGTACTTCTATCTCTTCATTACAATTGCTACAAAATACAAAGCACAAAATTAAGAAATTAAAAAAGGCTAATAAACTTTTGCGCTTAGAAAATAAAAATTTAAAGGCAAAAATTAATGAAGACTCAAATTCTAAAGACTCCTTTGTTGAAAACATAACACCTTGTAAAAATTTTAATAATTTAAAAGAAAAATGCAAGGAACTTGAAAAGGAAGTTATTTGTATAAAAGAACAAAATGAAAGATTTTGTGTAGAAAATTCTTCCTTGAAAAATGATTGTGCTAAGTGCAAAGATTTTAAAATTCAAATTCGAGAGATGGATGAAACATTTGATGAATATAGAAACAACTATCAATATCATATTGAGTCTATTGTATCCACTCTTAAAAATAGCACAATAGCCTATAACAAAGCAAGACATAATCTTAAGGTTAAGAATTATGAATTGGAAACTAAAGTCAACTTGCTTAAGGAAATAATAATGAAAAATTCTCAACACATAAATCAACAATTTCAAACAAATTCCAAAAGCAAGTTAAATATGAAATTTCATAATATGTCTAAGCCCAACAAAGGAAATAAAAAATATCAAATGCTTGAAAATAAAATTCCAAATCATTATCATTTACAAAATAACCACTCTCCCAACATAAACTTAAAGATAAACAAATTTCCTATAAAGAATGTTTTGCAAAATCATCATGGAAATTTGATAAATAAGAATAATATTAAACCAATGTTTGAATGGCGGCCAAAAGTTAAAGATGAAACACAAACTCAAATCAAAAGGGTCCATTCAATCATATCTCCCCAAAAGAAAATACGATGTATTTGGGTACCCAAAGGAACCGTCACTGCCAGTCCTCTTTGGATACCTAAATTTCTCATTCATTAGTTTCCCATCATTTGCATGAAGTAGAAACCAACTAAAAATGAAATATCATTATTCTACTTCATGATTTGCTTAAACTTCTTTTTGTTTATTTTCTTTTAAACCATCATGATATGATCACTTTATATATCTTGTGATATGACTTTCATAAATTAAACCATAATTCATAAATGAATCAAATTGAATAAAAGTCATATCATTTTTCTAAGTGATCTACTTATCCTTTTTATTGTTTTTTCCATTACCTTTTAAATGTCTTGAATTATCATTATTAATTGAATATTGAAATTATTATCAAGACTAATGAAATTATTTTAGAAAGTGGATTTAAATGGTTTAATAAAGGGCTTAGGCTAAAAATTAAAATGCACAATGTGTTGATTATTATCTATCGTGTGTGTTGAATATGATAGCCCTTATATTAAAGAAAATTATCAAAAAAAAAAATCGAAAACAAAAATATTCTTCACAAAATGCATGATTAGTCCTTTGTATAACAATGCATTCAAACTCTTCATCCTAGCATCACTTTTTGGTCTATGCTTATGCTTGGTATAATATTTTCAATGTTATTCAAATTTCATGATAACTATGTGATTTAAAATCATAATAGAATACTAAAATTCCATCAAACACATAGTTTATGGATTAATCATTAGAAAATATATCTTAAAATTATACATTATCATGCAAAACCAAAGATCAATGAACTCAACTACTAAATGCAATTATATTATAAATTCCAAAATGTTATTTATGTGATCTTTGTCTTTGACATGATTACTTGATCATCATTTCTCTAGACCTACAAATCAAACATGCTCATCACCAAATCATATTTTCATAAGTCTAGAAGAAGTAGAATTCACATACATCATGATGATCTATCTTATATCTCATGCAAAATTATTTTGATAAAGTCATATAAAAAATCGCTAGTGTTTCATGCAATTTGCACTATCTAAACATCTCCTAAAATTCTGACATTTCAGCATGAAACTACTATTGGGACACCTAATCAAGATCACCAATCAAAAATTTTAAAAACATAAAAAATCATTCACCATTTCCTGCGCTAGCGCTACCGCACGCGCTAGCGTCCATATTCACTTTTCTGTGATTTTAAAATTTTGAAAAATTTCTAAAAATATATTAATCTATATGTACTATTTAGTTTTGCACTTCTGATTATATTTTATTTTTGAAAAATCAAAATACAAAAATATAAAATCCAAAATACAAAAATTATGTTTTGTTTTTTTGTGTCATTTGCTTAAATTCTATTTTGCTTACAAAAATCAAATACAAAAATATAAAACTTAAAAAAAACTATCAAAAACTGTATGGATTTTTCTGAAAATCAAGTATGATTTAATCTATTATTTAGAACTTCTATAATGTTACAATTTATTCTTTCAAATTACTTTGAACATTGTTTTCATCATGCTTTGATATATTTATTAACATGTGCATCAATTTTATTTTAAAAGGGTGTGTAGAATCAAGCTTAGCATGCCTCTAAGTATGAGTAAATGTTGTATGTTTGATAATGATACTTATTCACTCACTTATTTTGGCATTGTCTACATATGGTTTAATCTAAGAATACTTGTGTATGTTATGTATTAGTACAATGAATTAAAATTGCACAAGTGGCTTACCTACACTCCTTTATTTGCACTTTTAAAAGCTAAGAAAAGTGGTTATGTCTTTCATAAATTCTATTGGTTTGCAAAACAAGTGTATTCGGAGAACTTTGTACAAAACAAAAATTATAAAATAAATGACAAAGATAACTCCACCAAGCACTACTTGAACCTCCTGATAAGTCTTAATAAGCGTTGTGAGGTTGAGCACCTTGGAAAGAATAGTAAAGTGTCTTATGCAAACCATATCTTTCTTTCAAAATAAAAACCACTTACTCTTATGTACACCAGATCACTAGTCTCAATATTAAAATAAAATATGTGATCCCCCAAGCACTACTTTGCACCCTGATAAGTCTTAATGAGCATTGTGTGTGCAAAGCACCTTGGTAGTTGTACATTTTGTTTGTGCATTAAAGTGTGTGGAAGTAAAATTATTTGTGTTTTATTGTGCTCTTACTTCACATATTTCTTGTATTTTTGATTAAAACATTTGTTTACTCTACTCAAAAACACACTTATGTGCACATCATTATCTTCCATAACACTTCTTCTCTTGAGTATTGGATCCTAATGCTAATTCTATACTACTCTTTACTTATGAAATGCACTAGATAACCTAGCATGCTTTCTACAATGTTTGGTATGTTTTGAAATTGTGAATTAAAATAACATTGTAGTACTTCTTTTTGATAACATTTTTTCTTGCTTGGTTACTTTATTGACAACTTGAATTGAAAAATGATTTACAAAAACATCTTCTTTTTGAAATGTAACTCATATATTTTTTATGGATCATCATTACAATAAGATGTTTTCTTGTATTTTTATCAGTCTTCCGCATCATCACCATATAACTTTTACCTTGCGCTTTCATGCTCATATCAAGTCTTAAATCTCAATTTTTCTAAAAACAAGTGGTAGACTTGCTTGGTAAAATTTATATTGGTTGTTAAAACTCTGATTTATTTCTATATAAACTTTTAAGCTAAACACTTCTCTAACAAAGTGAAATATTGCTTATAAAAACATCCTCTTATTATTGAATTTCAAATCAAATTTATTTTTGTGTTTCTAATTGCTAAAAGGATGTTGTTTTCTTTATTCCAAAATGCTAAGTCTTCCGCCATAACTCTGATTCATTAACGGATTTCAAAATAACTATGTGAGTATTTTCACAAAATTCAAATAAAATTATAAACCCATATGCTATGAACCTATCACTAAATTTAGAAGCTTAATGTTTCCAATAATTATTATCCGTGACTTCATATCTTACCGTAGCGGGGGCGTAGGGTTGTAGACATTAGATAACCTTATCTCTAGTCATGTCTTGTCCTTAACCGGGGAGGGTTCCAGTGGGGCCTTGCGAGGCACTGGGGGGAAAGAGTGCTAGGTTGAGTTTTATCTAGTGTTTGCATATGGGACTAAAACCCCAACCTACGGCTTGTTTGCAGCTCCTCATGCCCATCCGTCACTTAGTACGGGGCTAGGGTGTGGACATATTGTCTGGGTAGATTTGTTACTTGGATATCATTACTTTTTTTGTTTAAAACTATTATATAAAGGGGAAATCATCACTTTTGTTTAGGCTAAAAACTCTGATCTATTTCTCTAAAAATTGTTCTAAAACTCCTTATCATTTCCTTCTCACTAAGAAGCTCGATCATGCCTTTATCTTATTATCAAAACTTTTATGTGGTGCCTCCTAACCAACTTTTGCTAATAGCAAAAGAGGGAGAACTAACATGATAAATACAAATTCGCTATCAAAATAGAAAACTAACATGCTTAATTAAGATGATAGCACACACTTTAGGGGAGCATTCACATAGGGGGAGCATGTATTAAGGGGGAGCAATTCTAAATGCTAAAATCGATAATTATCCTAAGTCATTACTTTCACACACACACAAGTATAGTCTCATCATGCTTATTTATTAATGCTCTGATTTATCATTAATGGATTTGTTATTATCAAAAGGGGGAGTTTGTTGGAACATGGTCTTCCGCATCTCCTAGGTTTGAGAATAACAAATCCTATGTGTATTTGATCTTGTGGGTTTAAGTGTGCAGGATAACAAGTTCATATGACTCAAGGATAACATAAGAAGGCTGCGCCAAAATTTGAAGCCAAAATTCCAGCATGCCCGCTAGCACCGGCGCTAGCGCCTGATTGCGCGAAAGTGCGATTTTTCTTCGCGGGTGGGAAGATGCATATATAGAAGGAGATAGCGCCTGGCGGTAGCGCTAGCGCAGGCGCTATCGCGGATCACAAGAGGAATCAGGGATTTTTTGCCACGGATCGAGGATTCTCCAGCGCAGAATAATGCCTAATTAGGGATAGCGCCGACGGTAGCGATAGCGCTAGCGCTAGCATCAAGGATATAAAATGAACCCCTTGGCTCCGTCTTCTTCATCCTCTAGAGATCCAAGATTCCAGAGCTTCGTGCCACATCATAGAGAGGAAGGTTCAGAGAGATACTCCCACAAATCCATGATGGCTTAAGGAGATCCGTGGAGAAGATTTCAACACGCGTCATCATCGTGACGAAAGACCGCATCAACTACGATCATACTCTGCGTCTTCGTCTACTTCTCCAAGAGATCCACATAGAGGGAGTTTTTATATTATTGTCTTTTCATTTCATATCTTTTCTATAATCGTTTAGTGAAATTTGCCTCGTGTTGGCGACTAGGTCTGGGTAGGACTTAGGGCTGAAATTCGCCTCGTGTTGGCGACTAGGTCTCGGGTGTAGGTCTAGGGGGTGCTCGAGGCCATATCCGGGGAAGGGTTGGCTAGAGCGGCTTGAGGCCGTATCCGGGGAAGGATCGACTAAAGCCAACCGGTTCGTGGGGATACGAGTCGGTATAGAAAACAAAAAGAGTCTTTCTATTAGCTTTGATTTCTAGCTTCGATAAGAGATCAAGTTTTGTAATCATGCTTCTCAAGTTAATAAAATCATGTCTTTACTTTTACTTCACTTGATATGTCTTGATCTTCTTTAGTTTAATAATCAAAGCTTTTTCAAAGTTATTCAAAATATATCTAAAGTTTTTTAAAACCCTTATTCACCCCCCTCTAAGGGCGCTCACCGATCCAACACATGGTTGTTGAATTTAGATTAAATCTGTCTAATGAATCTTGAGAGGATCTTGAAAGTGTCTGACTTTGCTTTTAGGAAGAACACCCAGCTGAATCTAGTGAAATCATCCACAATGACTAGTGTGTAAGACTTACCTACTATGCTTTGAGTGGAGATAGGACCAAACAGATCCAAGTGCACTAGGAAAAGGGTTCTAGGGGGATCATTCTTAACAATTGGTTTGAATGATGCTTTGATCTACTTTCCTAGCTGGCAGGCTCTACAGGGATGGTCCTTATTGAATTTACCAGTTGGTAAACCCCTAACTAGGTTAAGTTTGGAGAGTTTGGAAATAGTCTTAAAGTTTAGGTAACTAAGTCTCCTATGCCACATCTCACTATTTTCTACTTGGGAATTGAATAAGCAGATCTCAAACTTTGTGTATTCAAAATCTACAACATCGACCATACCCTTTTTGAGACCATTCAATACAATTTGATCAGTCTTAGAGCTGACTATATGACACTGAGATTTGGTGAACACAACTTTGTATTCACCATCACATAACTGGCTAATTCTAATAAGATTATGTTGAAGTCCTTCAACATAAGCTACTTTAGAAAAGGAGATTTCTCCAACTCTGAGCAAACCATATCCTTTGGTTTGAACAGAGTGGGAGTTCCCAAGGATTACCTTGGGCCCTTCCTTGGCCTTGAAATTTTCCAGCAAATCTTTTGCTCTAGTCATATGCATGGAGAATCCACTGTCCAGATACCACTGCTGGTTTGTGGTTGAATAGCCTTCCCTCTGCACATTGAATTTAAACATTAGTAAAGACCCTCTCATGCTTGGGTCTCTTTCTTCTATCATTATATGGAGATATGAAAGAATGAGATGGTCTTCCATTTTTCTCCCTTAGGTGAAGAAGTGCTGCATTGTTATGCCAGCAATGTTTGGCAATATGTCCTTGTTTGGAGCAGCAAAAACATCTTGGAATAGAAGCAAAAGAAGGCTTTGATGTTTGGTGATTTTGTGCAAAAAATATGCGTCGAGAAGAAATCGACGCAGTTTTAGAGTTGCATTAGACGCATTCTTAAAATTGCGTCGAGTTCTATTCGACGTATGATTCATATCATTCAGTGTTTGTGAATATGAATTTATAATTTTCTTAAGCAAATTGATTTCTGATCTTAATTTATCATTCTTGATCATTAAATCATGTCTAGCTTTATTGTAGGCATTTGTGCTATTTTTAAGAGTGGAAATGACAGAGTCAAACTGAGCTTGGTAATCATTTCTATACTCCTCAAAAGTTTCATCCATCTCTTATATTTCAATTTTATAACTTCTGCATGTAGCACACTCATTCTTCAAATCTAAATTTTCTAAGGGTTGTTTGCCTAGAATTCTTGGTTCATCGCTAGTGTCTACCCTATTAAATGTGGTGAGTTTATTAGGGTTATTTTTCTCATGTTCTTTACATGATTCTGAAACATTATTAGGTCTAGACCTAAAAGATGCTACTAGTTTATCACAGGCATGTTTGCCAGTGAGTGATTGTGAGTCCTGATCAAGATGATCAAATATATTAGAGAGATTTTGTGAGATATCTTTGTCTTTTGGCTCCTTCCATTGAGGGAGTCTTCAAAGGCTTTTGCCTTTGAGAGTTCTTTCCTTAGGTCTGAATTTTCATTGTCTAAGGAAATTATTTCCTTTTCTTTCATAAGCAGTTCACAATTCAGATCATAGTTAACTGAGAATAAATGATCTTTACTAAGAGCTTCAAATTCAGATTTGATTATTTCAAGTTCCTTTTGTTTGTTAATGTAATCTCGGCAAAATTCTTTAAAGCATCCTTTAAAATATTTTGAAGAAAAGTCAAAGTCTTCAAAGTTGCTTGCCTCAGTTTCATTAGTGGAATCTTCCAAAGCCATTAAGCAGGCTTCTTCTGGTCCACCATTTTCATCATCATCAGATGAGGAGGAGCTTGATTCTGAATCTGAATCACTCCAAGTCTCAGCTATGAAGCCTCTCTCTCCTTTCTTATCCTTTCTCATGAAGAATTTCTTCCTGTGCTCCTTCCTCTACTTGTTTTCTTATTCTTTTCTTCCTCAGGACATTCAATAGAAACATGTCCTGGCTTTCTGCATGAAAAACAAATAATCTCCTGTTTAGGAGTTTTATCATACCTTGGCTTGCTTGAGCTCCTCTCTCTTCTTCTGGAATCATCTGTCCTGACCCACTTCTTGAATCTCTTAGCCAAGAGATTAAACATTTCTTCTTTAGTGGTGAAGGACTCTGCTTCTGCACTTTTTAATGCAAGAGTCCTCTCTTTAGAAGTTGGTGTCCTTTCTTGGGCTTCTGACTCAGCCCTACTTTTCAGTAGAAGCTCATAGGACTTGAGCTTTCCTAGGAGAGCATCAATTGATATCTCTCTGAGGCATCTAGAATCTCTGATAGCCTAGATTCTAGAGTCCCATGTGCTTGGGAAGCACATGAGGAGCTTGTCATTAATCTTTGTCAGAGAGATTTCCTTGTCAAGCCCTCTCAGCTCATTTATGATGAGGCTGAATCTGTCATACATTTCTGTAATGCTTTCATCAACCTTTTTCTTGTAATTCTCATATTAAGATATGAGAAGAGCCTTTTTGTCTTTTCTCTCATCAGAGCTTCCTTCAACTAGTCTGGTGAGAGATTCTCAGATCTCTTTTGCAGAGTTGCAATCAAAAATTTTCTGGAATATGTCATCTGACATAGTTGAGACCAGTATGTTCATGGCCTTGACATCACATGCCTTGAACTTCTTCTCATCATCAGTCCATTCTGCTCAGGAGACTGAGGTTTGTATGACCTTTCCAGTGGAGTCTTTCCTTATTAATACTAGAGGACCTGTGAGGATGACATTGAAAATTTCCTCATCAATAGAATTCATATATAGTTTTATTCTGGCCTTCCAGAGTGTAAACTTATTCAGATTACACACTAGAGGTCTTGTAGAAGCATAATCCTTAGAACTCATTTTCTTTACAAAATATATTTGAAATAAAGAAAAAGTTTATGAGGTCTTTTTGATCAAGGTGTTAACCTTTTAATGATCAACCTCGCTTTGATACCAATTGAAAGTGCACAGTGTGCCTCTGAGAATCCTCTAGAGGGGGGGGGGGGGGGGGGGGGGGGTTAATAGAGATTTAAAATTATTTCTAACATAGCTGTGCAAACACAATAAAAACCTAAGTGTTATACTCCAACAAATACTTAATCAGAGTTAAAATGTTGAAATATAAAGCATGAAAACAGTAAAGTAATATAAGCTATATAAGCTAGAAGGGACAACACAGAAAATAAGCAATCCAGAAGACACAGATTTTATAGAGGTTCCCCAAAATGTGGGTAGTCCTCTCTTCTACCACCTGGTAGGATTGCACCAACTGTTCCTCAATCTTTTGACATGGAGACTCTCAGAACCATTGATCTTTTGACAAGGAGATCATGAACCACCAGATCTTTTGATAAGGAGATCTTGAACCACCAGATCTTTTGATAAGGAGATCTTGAACCACTGAATCCTTTGGAAGAGGGATTCTCAAAAATCTTTTAGAGGGAATGAGAAGGAGAAAGAAAGAAGGGGAGGAGAGTATGAATTATGTTTTCAGAATTCTTATGAAGGTTGTATGAAGAACAACTTCTTCGATCTTTCACTGGATCTTCTCTTGATTAACTCCTGCTTATGATAGTGTTGTATTGCAGGAGCTATGGATGTCAGATCCTCTGTTCTATGAGATGGAGAGTAGTAGTTGTTTCTTCTCTATGTGTGCTCTATTAGAGTTCCTGAGGAAGAAGAAGAAGAGGAAGCCCAATAGAACAATATTTTTCGATTGTTATGAGTGCTCTATCCTTCTCTTTCTTCTCTTATCTTTTATTGTACACCCCCTGATTTTGAATTTGTTTCTCTTTCTAGTAAGACCTGAAAACGTATTCTGCTCTGGACAATCTCTTTCTTCCATTCTTTAATTCCCGACCCGTTCACCAACATTAAGCATGTTTCCAAGAAAGCTTTTTGTCCTCTTTTAGTTCTTCTTTCTATTTGAGGCAATTAATGAGCCATTGGAGAACGGCCTTGAGGGAGGTGGGCCACGAGAGAGGGTCCAAAATGACAGATGAAAAGGTTTCCCTTTTTAGATTATATTCGACATAGCGTTGAGTTCTCTTCCTCTCTTATCGACGCACCTTCGAGTTCTTGTAGGAGCAGCTTCGAATTCATTATTTCTCTGATTGAACTCTTCTAGTCGATGTTGTGTCGATACCCTATCGACGTAACCATCGAGTTGAAGGTATGGCTCTGAGCTTCATTATCTGCATCGAGATGAAGTCGACATTGCGTCAACTTTAGGTTGCTTCGACAGATACTTCCTTTTGCGCTGAGTTGAAGTAGAAGCTGCGTCGACTTCTCAAAGTACTTTGATATGTCAATGATCTCTACGTCGATATCTATTCGATGTAGCGTCGACTTGAATTACTTCGACAGAAGGGTGAACCACCTGGACTTCTAGTCAGAGTAGCGTCGATAATAACTTGATGTTGCGTCGAATTTTATTCGATGCAAATGTTAACTTTGCCCCTAATTTTGCTTCTCTTGATTTGGTCTTGACACCCAAGGTTGAGTGTGACACCCTAAGACATCTAATGACTAGATTACCCTCGCTACACAATGCGTAATTCAATCCTAAGAGATAAAACCACTTTTAGGTAATTTGTTAAGTTAAATCAATGGGGGTTTTCCCAACAATATATATATATGTATGATTATGAACTTGGTTTATTTTTCCTAGTTTTCTTCTTATCTCTTGTTGGCCTGGTTGATCGTTCTTGTCGGCAGGATTGTCGTCTTGCGGAGGTGGCTAACTCGTGTGTTCGCGTCATTGTAAGGCGGCAATTCTAGGCATAAGATCCGGGAACTCTCCTAGTGTGGGAGAGGGATCTTACAGGTGGAGCCCCTGGAAGATATTTTGGGAAAACATCTGCATACTTCGATATGATCGGGACATCACACAAATTGGTCTTTGGCTCAAAAGTCTCCAATAAAGTGAATAACAACTCTGCGCCTTTCCGAACTGCCTTGACTACTTGGAGAGCAGACATGAACATCTTGCTCGATCCTCACAAACCAATAAATGTAGTCTTGTGTTCAGTATTCTGCCCTAGTGTGACCTCCTTTAGATTGCAATCAATGCATGCACACTTCTTCGAAAGCCAGTCCATGCCAAAGATCACATCAAACTCGGATATCGGCAGCATCGACGCTTCCAAGTCAAACTCATGAGTTCCTATTCGCACCTGAACACTACAAGCTCTGTCTGCATGCATTCAACACCCATTTGGCAGTACGACATCCAGTCTATCCTTTGACACGAATTAAGGCACTCCAATACGTAGTATGAAGTCCTCAGATAGAAAAGAGTGGGATGCTCCAGTGTCGAATAAAGGTCTCAACGGACAGTTTCGAATTAGGACAAAACCTAATACGTACAAATAGGGTATACAGGAAATCACACACAAGGTATAAAAGACAAAGCAATAAATGACATATACTAAATCATACCTGTCACGACATCGCTCTGCTTAATGGCCTCTTGCTGGCCAAGATTATATATCCACAGTTGAACTGGATTGTAGTGGGATACAGACGACTCTGCTTCCCTCCATTTCTCCACCGCATAAGCCGCAACTGCCTTTTTTCCGCCGCAACAATCCCGAGCAAAGTGGCCCACCTTACCACAATTATAACATGTAACTGGACCTCGTCCAGTCGATGCACCTGAAACAGAAGAGGAAGTCAGTTCCGAAAACCTGGACTTCTTTTTTAATCGTCGAGACCCAGACTTTACGGAGGTTGGTACTTTAAACTCCGTCGTTGGCACCGCTCAGTTCTTGTTCGCTTGGATCCGCTTCATGTCCTTCTCAAGGGATCTGGTTGTATTGACCAATGTTAGAAAGCCCTGCGTCATCGGGCCTGACAGAAGCACCCACAAGTCATCACGCAGACCATTATAAAACCGGTTGGTCTTTCTCTCTTCATCATTAAAGGAAGAGCACAAACACCTTCCCAGTCGCGTAAACTCGTGGAGGTACTCATCAAAATTCTATCCCCTTGAGTCAACCTGTGAAACTGGTTCTCCATTTCGATGCGTTGAGCAGAAGGGAGATACCTTGCCAAGAACACTCTGGAGAACTCTTCCATCGAGATGTCTGTCAGTTGCCTGCCGACATACTGATGCCTTTCCAAACCTTCCCACCACAACATAGCCTCTCCATCCAAAAGATAGGTAATGAGGGTTACCTTCTTCATTTCCTCCGTCTCTGTAGTTGTTATGGTTCTCTTTACCCGAGACAGCCAATCCTCAACTTGTGTTGGCATTCCTACCCCTTCAAACATAGGAGGGTGGAAACTATGAAACTGCTTCAAGTGAAGGTTGATCGCTCTTGGCGCCTTAACCGGTACTGCCGGCACTGGTCTTTCCCCAACAGGCTCAACTGCGACAACCGACTTCGGGGCCACCCCAAGGGCAGGAGGCTATACAAGCCATCCTGGTTGTGCATTGATCAAGGAGACCACTGCATCAACAAGCCTTTGTATTGTTTCATCAGAAGGAGGAGGCATAGGCATTACAGCAGATGCACTACTCTCGGCAATACGTCGGGGTTGGGGCTGCCCCGCACCACTTTTAGTCCCATATAATCATGTTGGACACAATTTTATTACTAGTAGCACAACAAAATAGCAAGTAAAGAACAGGCAGGTTCCACAATCGTGCTAAAAATATATATAATGCATTCCTAAGTGGACATTCTGGTTATTTAAATGAGTTAAACGGTGATGCACACACGTGCCCACCAACCCTTAAAGGAATTTGACCCCGAATTTCCACGGAAGGGAACGAGACCCGTAGTTGACACCAAATTGTAACACCCCACCCGTTGCACAGTATATAACAGTAGGTCCGACTGGGACCCCATGCCATATAAGGTGAACAAGCAAGAGGGTTACGTATTTAGTTACCCAACCAACAACATCTAGGAGTTACATATAAGCGGAAGCATAAGTTTATTATCTTGAACCAAAATACACATGTCCACAGTAAAGAACAGGAATGACTGATATATATATATAAGAGTTTGGCACTAAGGACATACAACCAAAAGTGTTTCTCTTGTTTACATGATTTCCAAACATCCGCACGCAAGCCGACAATACACACTACTAGAAAAATGATTTTTAGCTACACTTTTTTTTTGCCAGGGTTCAAAAACCATGGCTAATACATTAGTTTTAGCCAGGGTTATAAAACTGTGGCTAATACTTAAGTATTAGCCATGACAAGCAAAAAGCGTGGCTAATATTTAAGTATTAGTCACGGAAAGCAAAAAGTGTGGCTAATACTCAAAGTATGGGTGTAAGTCGGAACCAACCAAGCCGCATAACCAAACCGAACCAAACCAAACCGCACGGTTCGGTTCGATTTTAGTAGCCCGTGATTCGGTCACCGTTACATTTTTTGAAAAATCATGTGGTTCGGTTCGGTTCACGGTTCGGAATGTCAAACCGAACTGAGTTGAACCGAACCGCACCATATTAGCTTTAATAATATTTTAATGTATTAGAAATATAAGTCGTTACAAATTTTAATTTATTAAGTTTTAATTTTTTAATCAGTCATGTTATTAAAGCTAATAAGTCCAAGAAACATAGTAACATACGATCATTTTAAGTTTTAATTTTTTCTCTTCAGTCACTATTAAGTTTTATGACTTCACGCCTCACGGGTTCACCAGTACTCCACCGTTCACTTTTCACTTCTCGTTTCTAGGTCACGATTCACGACCTCGTGAATTCAGGAGCCTTTGGGAGCTTGAATTTGATCTTAATCATCCTTCTTGCATGAATCATATAAGATTTTTTTTAATTATCACTTGTCAGCACTTAGTTAGATGACTAATTATTAATGAGAAAATTTCTTTTATTTTTATTATTAAACCACTAAAACCGAACCAAACCAAACCATTCGGTTCGGTTCGGTTTCAAAGGTATGTGCGGTTCGGCGCGGTTCCAGATTTTTGGAACCACATGTGGGTGGTTTGGTTAGCGGTTTTAATCAAAAACCGAACCAAACCGAACCGTTACAGCCCTAACTCAAAGTATAGCCACGACAAGAAAAATGTGTGGCCAATACTAGTATTAGCCACGGCGGGTCAGCGGGCACCTGTATTTGCCATTTAACGCCTCTTGCCTGCCCTAGATTACTCAGTCGCCCGGCCTGCCTCCCGTCATTGTTCTTCTCAGTGGCCTCCACCGATCGTCGTCTCTGCTTCTACACATTCCTGATCGTCATCTCCGCTTCTACACATTCCTGGTCGTCATCTCCGCTTCTACGCATGCTCGATCATCGTCACTGCTTCTATACGGAGGGTAAGCTAGGGTTATGCGTGTTCATGGTCTTCTTCCCCATATCGCACTGTCGGCTCGACAAAAATCTCTGTCATCTCCAAATCGCACAGTCAATATTTTAAACCATCTTTGATCCGCCTTCTCCAAAATGCATCGGTGAGGGAATCCACAGCAGCTTTCTCTTCTCTACGTTATCCCTGGAGCTAGGGCATCGTTGACTCCAGGACCCACGACATCATCAAGATCGGTCATTTTTATCCACAGTTTTAATATCTTTGTATGTATCTACTTCTTCCCCAATTTTCTTCTTCTTCTTCTAGCTAGGATGAATTTGAGTTTTTTTACCATGTTTAAACTTAGTGATGTCAAACTTAGGAAATATTAGTAGTACATTATGAGCAGTACACTATTGCAAAGATTTTGCTCTGGATGGTTTAAATATGTAAGAAAAGGCATGGTATGGAAACAAATTACCAAAATGATTTGTGACTAACTCACCACTCATCACTCAATAATTCTGTAAATGGAGGACCTCAGTGCTTCAAGCTGAGAAATTAAAGTAACAACACATGCACATGGGAGGCTAACATCTTGGACAATTTTCAGCAAATATAGCTTCCCATAAACTCCTAGCTAATGCGCCAACATAGCCAGTGTAGCACTCAGCATTCAGTTGGAGATTCACATATGTCATAGACTTGTTAGGCACTGTATTACTGGAGGGATTGCATTTGAAGTACATTTCATGCAAGTATCGTTAAATTAGATCTATGATATTTTTTTCTTGCATTTTGCATGGAAACATAATTTCTTTTTGGGTTATTTGCAATATCACAGCTTGAAAGAGTTTGTTTTGTTGATATATTGTTGCAAAATGTTGAGCTTCATGTGGTCATATGGAGGAATAGTGTATTGTGCTCATACACATTGTGCTAGGGAACAAATGTGAGCCTACTTTTATTCAACATCTGTTAGTTGGTTTTCACATCGTGCAATAGAGAAGTTATTGTTAAACATTGTTTTCATGTTTTGCAATAGAGAAGTCATTGTTATTATTTCTCTCTGTAGCCATATTGCCTATAATGAACATTTGTTGTTGCGGGTATATGTTTGTGTGGTTATCTTGAGAACATGAAGCTTATGGAATCAAAATTTATTATTTTTCACATCTCTCTCTTATTCCACCACCTCCTATAATTGATTTGGGATTGGAGAGGAGGCAAATTATATTCAAGGATGAATATAGGTTCATATATATGAGTACATCTTTTTTCAGATATGCCAGCCTTAGAGATGTTAGTATTTCCTTCCATATTATTTCTATGGATTCTGCCCCTCTTGCCTTGAATAAATGTGAGTGTATGGGTTCCTATTTTATCAAAGTTTGTGGATGGTTTGGATTGATTTCTAAACAATCTATTACTAGATTTTTTTTTCAATTATGTCCTTATAGCTTGTGTCTCCTTTAGATGTTAATGATGAATAAACATAGAGGTTCTCCTCTAATTTTCTGGTGACCAAGTGGGGAGAGGAGCACATGCATGTAATCTTAGTTTACTTTGTGAGCCAATAATCTTTGATTTCTGTTTTCTTGAACATGGGGTTGTTCATAATTTTGCACAATCTTGCTCTTCCATAGATGCCATCCATCGAGTATGATACTTATTTTTCAAGGGCAAACATGCTCTTCCTAAAAAATGAATGTTCAATTTTCCTACGATTTTTACACTGAAATTTAGTTTGTGCGCCCAAAATGGCATCCATTAGTTATTTTGTTAATCAAATATCTTCAGGATTGATTGTTCGCAACTTCCCTAATGTGCATGCTCGAATTTAATTTTGATGCTTGGCTAATATGTGCAAATATGAGGACAAATTAAGTCAATTAACATATGACCATACCGATGAATTTGAATTGGTGCTTGATTTGAGTAGAAAGCAAAGGAGATTAGAAAGAAGCAGAAGGAATAAAAGACGATTGATCCCAATAAGCTGAAGAAGCCTGCCTCGTCCTTCATTCTCTTCAGGAGGGAGGCGAGGAAGAATTTATCCGAAGAACGACAAGGGATCACCAATTTCACAATGAACTCCATAGTTTCAATGAAATGGAAGGTCTGCATTTAAAACTTGCATTCCAAATAATTTGGAAACAATACCTTGTAATTTTTTTGCTTGCATATCCTCTCTATTACAGGAGTTGAGTAGTGCTGAGAAGCAGGTTTGGATTGAGAAAGCAGCAAAAGTGACGGTTGCATACAAAGGAGAAATGGAGGACTACAAGAAAATGGTGATCAAACTATTGTTGGCTTGTGATATTTTTTTAGTGATATTATTTATTTAGCTCTCCTATTAGTTATATAATTTGTTTAGCTCTCTTATATTGTTGGCACAGTTTAATGCTTTTAGTGCGATGAATCTATTTATTAATTAAGAGTCTTATATTATGCTCATCTTTATAACTTACATGAAAGAAGGTAGTGCATTTCAGGCTCTTTAAATTCATCATAAAATGCTTCATAATTAAAACTAAACCTGAGTACTCATCTCTAACTACATGAAAACTTGCACTTTTGTTTCAATAAAATAAGGATCGGACTTAATCTAAGTTTTAAATAGTCTATCAAATTTTACACTTTCCTATATGATATGGTACTCCTTAATATCTTGAACCCATCAGAGAACAACCCTTAGTTGTAGGTTAACTGGTTAACTAGTAAGAAGAGAGCATAAATATCATAGACCAGTGCTAAGATATAAGTTGAATAAATAATGAAGATAACAACCCACTAATAACAAAAGTTTGGATGAATTTCATAATGAGCTGAATCATGAAACGTTTCAACAGGATTCTGAGGCTCTCTTCTCCAATGTTTCACTTAAATCCACATGTTTGTGATATATCTTATAGTTACACTGTTGGATCTATATATTGTTGACCTTACTACATTGTTTGATGATTTTTTCTTCAATTTCTTCTTTTCGCCGATGTTTGGTAGTGGTACCACGGTGGGTGCCGCCCATGACCTTTGATGATTCCTTTGACTGTTGTTGTGTGTGAAGCAGCTTTTTATTTATTTATTTATAAAAAAGTTGTCATGTGGTAACGATTTCATTCTAAAACCCAATTTTCAATTTTTTAGTTCTTATTTTATAATAATTTTGCAATCTTCATCGTTCTTTTAACTCAATAGGACAGCTTACTCAGATGCTAATTTGCCTCCTAAAGGCTCACGAGAATTCATGCAACTCTTATGTTGTATGTTTTCCTTATATTATTCTCCTAAAAATATTTGTTTGGTGATGGCCATGGTTTTATCTCTTTTTCTAGGTTTTACTTTCAAATATGGTGTACTCTGATGATGATGATGAATCACCGGCGATGCCGAGGTATCCTTAAGTTTGCTTAATGGCACCTTTCAGTCTTTTTTGTATTTCTTATATTTTGATTGAACGTTCAAATTATTTGGTGATGAATTACTTCCAACTTTAATGCCTTTGATTCAGGTACATTTAAAAAACCATCCAAGTTAGTGCTAGCATCAGCTAAATTCTTTTAGCATATTATGTTGACTATTTGTTTTTCTTTCTAATGTCAAGATGATGCTACTTTTACATATTCCTCGTTATCATCTTGATAATGCTTATCATTTATAGCACTAGTTGCCCATATTCCTCATCAATAATCTTACCTCACTTAAAAGAGAAGAAAAAAGGTCCATGTGTAGGAGACTTTTTGATAATCTATCTTGTATTTCTTTGTGAATTCTTGCTGAATAAAGTTAGTATCTAGAGTAAGAGGATAAAATAAGTTTTTCTCCCAACATGCATCAAAATACTCTTTCCTACATGCAGTTGGAAAGGAGGTTGTTTATTTTATCCTCTAATATGGATAATCTGGGAAGCCCCACAAACCCTTTCTCTTTGTTAGTCTAATAGCAAGAGGAATTGGGTTGTATTGGTCTTGATTAGAAATGATTCAATTCATGTTCTAAGAAGTATTGAAAATAGGGAAAACATGAGTATTTGCATAATACTTTTATAATTGTGAGTATAGACAAACTCCAACATCATAAAATATGTATTTGGAACTATAAATTCTTTTTAATTTATTTAGATTTCTCTAACATTAAATATGGATAAAAGTTGGATTGATTTGCAAAATAGAGATTCCAGTCCATCTCATCAACTCTCAACCATTCACCTAGGTTTCATTCCCTGGATTTCGAGGATGTAAGGTATCGCCTCTATTCAAGCCAACGTATTATATGACCACTCTTCTTGAACTTCTTGAATTTTAGGGTTCCAACTTATTCTATGTGCCAGCTCCCAAATGAGCAATTAGCTCCAATTTTTGTGCATGATTTTCAAAATTCTCTTGAGAGTTATTCATGGCAAGACCTAAGTCATATCCAATTCTCAGGGTTTATTTTTAGATAAAAAAGAATAAAATCACCATATTTACTTAAAGGGGGGTAATGCTCCCGAGCTTAAGAATGGAGATGATTGAAGCTAATTTACTGATTTTTGTTGTTTTAAAATCCACTTGCAGGAATCTTTTGGAACAAAGCCTCACAAGAGATATCCAGTTGTATTGAGGACTGTTGTTTTAACTATGGTAATGATTAGTAGCGTTTATATATGCTCAATTTCTTTAAAGCAAAATGGGTTCATGATCTATCCCAACATTATGAGAATTAAGGTCATGAATGAACCTTGTCAGTATCCTGATATCCCTGCATCTGGACTGCCTTATATTCACTACCCAGAACCGACGACTTATGCTAGGTAACTATTTGTATTTATCTATGTAAATTGTAAAATATGTCCAAATTTGTTAACATTTTACCTTGCTCAACTGACAGAGATGAGTGTTATTGTATGGCAGTTCGATATTTCGACATTTTATCAATGCAAAGGTCTGGTAGTGGTTGGTTTGAAATGTTGTTGAACAACCACATCAATATCAGCTCAAATAGAGAGATTTTTTTGTAAAAGAAAGGCGAAGCAATATTTATACTATCGTAGCCACCTTAGATAAGGTGTACAATTTGGATTGATATAGCAGTGCTTCTTAAAATGAATGCACTGGTGCTGTTGGTTTCAAATGGATGCTTAATCAGGTATTTACTTGAAAGATATGATTTTCAGCATGTTTTGAAAATTTATCTTTGTTACTGTAAATAGCTTTATTTTTTCACGTGCATTCTATAAGAATCAGTTTTAGATTGCTTTGCATGCATTTCATATACCAAAGAAATGAGATATCTCTAGAAACAGTAAGAAGGGTCCAGTGATTTTCTGTTGAGATTCCATATGATCTACTTATTAAATTATATTGCACCTGAATGATTTTCATAGCTAGGCACACGTGAATCTGTTATTTTTTCACGTGCATTCTATAAGAATCAGTTTTAGATTGCTTTGCATGCATTTCATATACCAAAGAAATGAGATATCTCTAGAAACAGTAAGAAGGGTCCAGTGATTTTCTGTTGAGATTCCATATGATCTACTTATTAAATTATATTGCACCTGAATGATTTTCATAGCTAGGCACACGTGAATCTGACATTTCATCACTAGATTGCCGTAAAAAGTAAGTTTTAGCACCCATTTCTCTGATTTCTATCCATACCATTGGGCTTATGAGATAGTTTTGACACACTTTTCTCTGATTTTTGTTTTCTTCTAGCTCTGAATCATTGCTGTGAGACTAGAAAATTTCAATTTGGTAGCCATATGACTGTAAAATTTATGATTCATAGTTCATTATTTAATGAGTTGCATCTTCAGAAGTCCATCCAGCTCCTTAAAACACATCATACTCTTATTGTAAGATAAAAATTATGTCATAAATGTGCTAATTTTCATTTCATAAATGTCAGATCATTTGGACAGACATGATTTTGTTCAGAGTTTGAATTTTATTTATCCGAATTTTGTGTTCATATTTTGGCAGCACCCTGTCTCTGTTGTGAACTGATAATTTGATGGCAAGTCCTTACATATTGTCTCCCAGGATGGAACCAAGGGTTCTAGAATTGAAAAGGGTTTATACCACCCCGAGGGCATTAATTGATGTCTTAGAGTTGCTTGTGGGAGACTCTGTTACTGATGGATAACTAGGCTTATAATGGATGCGGTTAGTTCCTATGGAGTTCATGTTTAAGGGTGCGCCAGTTTACATTCAGCCTCATTGTCAGATTGATTTTTCCCTGTTTACATCAACTTACATACATACCTGTATCTAAATGTCTATATCTTTATGATATATGTTGTTCTGCTACAGGTTCTGTCCAAAGTTCTGTATCTTCATAATCTTTGATGATTAAGGAGGCTCAGCATCTACAAGTGACTGCTCTGGATTCCTGGTCGCCACACCTACTAACGCCACTCCAACTTCGATCCCGGAAACGGAATCCTGAAACAGGAATTTTTTACGAGAACAGATATATAATTGTTTTCATGTTGTAGATAGTATTAGTTACTGTGTATTTTTGGTTGTATAATTAGCAGAGAGAGTATCTTGGATGGAATTGTTCATTTATTGACTTCTATTTTCTTCCCAAGTATGAATGTGCTTATTGCCATTTAATTTATGTGCGATTAATTAATGTTATAGTTGTAGATATACCTATGTATCTATAGATGCGAATTTGCCTGTGAGATGCGGAGAGAAATTAAGATTTATGCTCTAGTTTTTTTTTTAAAATACATAATTTTGTATTTGCCATGGTTTAAAACTGTGGCAGATACTTTTTTTAAAACATTAAATTTGCTTTTAGCCACAGCTAAATACTGTGGCTATTAGTCAGATTATTTGCCACGGCAGGAAGCCGTGGAAAATAGTCTATTTTTTACATTACGGAAACCTTTTTGATAGGGCCTAAAACCGTGGCAAAAGCTCAAGGTATTAGCCACGACAATTTTTTGGAGGCTAATACAATTTGTCACGGCCAATCCGTGGCTAAAAACCTTTCTCCACGCGACCTTTAGCCACGAAATTTTTCTGTGGCTAGACCGTGACAAAAGATCTTTAGCCACAATTTTAGACCTTTTGCCAGGGCAAATTGCCCTGGCCAAAAATCTTTTTTCTTGTATTGTACATGAAGGAAAAACACGTAAAACACTTCGGCCTTCGAGGGACAGCAAAGCGCAGTAGCTGGGGTTCCAACCCGCTATTTTCCACTCGTCTCGCCAGGACCTGTAAGACAATCCACCAAGCAGTGGGAAAACAAGTAACCGGTCAGCTTTAGCTGACCAAGATTATAACGACCCCACCCCATGATCGGGGAGACAACACTCCTTCCTTGCAGGCAAGCAATAGCAGCATATATTTCACATGTGCGTCTAAGCACCGCATAGAAACAGTCACCACACACGTCGGCTCAGGGTTGCACGTATTGTGGACTCAAGGCACGACATCCACAAGTCCTTTTTCAACTTGGATGGTCAAATTGAGATAAGTCGTACACATGAAGTTCCAGCATCTACCATAAGACGACATACTGAGGGGCTCCCTCACCACCGACCACTATGGGCGGGATCAGATCCAGCTAGGCCTGGATCAATCATCGTGAACACAGGATGCGTGTAAGCTTTCACCTCAGCTCGACAACGAGACAACCACACTGGGTCATCAGAACAGCCTCAGGGCTATTTCCACATGCACCACGTGATATTCCGTATCACTGGCACTAGCGCCGACAGTAGCACTAGCGCGGGCGCTAGCCAACAGAACTCATTTCTGCCAGCTCTTTCGGGTATTTCCTGGAGGTAGCCTCCAGGTCTCCCAGCAGCACATCACATCACTCAGAACCTGAAAACAAGCATACATACTCGGAGTCTTCTCCGGAGTGCAACATAGCATATCAACATCACCAATCCATACCAACCTATCCATATGAGCTTCACACAGTATGCTTATGTCCGTACAGGGATCCTGACTCTATATGCAATTTTCTATGGGGATACTCCATATCGACCCATCAGAAGAGCCTATCCACTAATTAGTGGATATCTTCCAGCTACTATGCGAATCAAAGGACTAGCATGTCCAGAGAATAAGGAAGAGAATCGTTTCCCTTGCTTCTCGTTTCGGTGCCATCGGACCAGGATGCCTTTCCATGGAGTTGAAGACGGCACAAGCACACAAGAAGCCTTCTACCTCGGACTTGCCTAGCCAACCGGACTTCCTTCCTCTGAGTTCTGTTTCCTAGCCTTGGGAGAGAGATAGGATTAGAGGGAACTTAAGAGAAAACAACGGCCTGAAGGCTATATATATTAAACCGCTATCGCCGATGCTAGCCACTAGCGTCTGGCGCTAGCCCAGAGGCGGTATGGCTTAACCGCTTAAGGATTCGTCGAGAAATGCTACCGCTAGCGCTAGCGCTAGCGCTACCATCGGAGCTATCTTTCGTCGACGAATTCACTTGTGTTCAACACAATTTGTCGAAATACGTTCGTCGGGAAACAATCATCGAGAAAGCTACCGCTAGCGCTACCGCTAGTGCTACCGCCGACGCTAGCACTCGATGATGCGTCTTGATGCTTTCGACGATACACATATGTCCCTTCGTCGATATGCTACCAATTAGATGATAAGAGCTACCGTCGGCGCTAGCCCTAGCGCTCGACGCTAGCTTCTTCGCTTAGCACACTTTAAATTCTTTGTACCTGAACATTGGGGGTCTTACAGATTCCTCGAAGTGTCTGCGGTCGCATCTCAGAGAGCACGTTCTTCCCTTAGTAGAAGTCTCGAGAGAACACCCCTGGAGTATTCGTGGGCTTCTTCCAAGGGATATTTGCCAAAAGTCCCGCACCCTCCATCCATCAACGTCGACCTTCCAGAGGAGTCACGGCCGGTACCCTCCAGAGCCTGCCTAGATCTGTTTCGGCAAGCATGCATGCGTGGTTACGACATGTCATGCCCGCACACCCTCTTTATTCTCTTCCGCAACCGGTGCTTCAGTTTCCTCGAGCGACAGAGCATTTAATACAACATTAAATGCCTCCTTCCAGACATCCCACCCTCTAGTATTAATAGAGGGTCGGGGGTGCTTGACCATGGAGGGAACTGGAGACAGAATCTACCCTTCACAAGTGCCTATCACTCGGCTGCCTTCATTTTCTAGCACTCTTGTAATAGCTTGGAATAGATCCTTGTGAAATATAAACACCCTGTAGCATGATAGGCATTCGCCGCTGCGGGCCAATCCGGTGTCCGCCGCTGCTAGAACCATCTGCTTTTCTATGCTCTATTTGCCTCGTTCTGTGAGTTAGTAAGCGGTTGTTTGCGTCCCTCAATCTCATTCTCCCAGTCCCCCAAAGTGTTCGCTGAGTGTGGAGGTTGGGTGATAATTTTTTCCCCAATAATCCAAACATGCGACCTTCATATCTAGTAACTGGTGAAACTGCCCGGCGCACGGATGCAAGCAGCAGAGTTCGCCTGAGGACTCCTAAGGAAAATGCAGGAGGGTAATCCTCAGGACGAGCAGAAACCCACAGACACTCATGAGACAATCATGGGTGAGCCCGTGTGGTTAATGTCCCGGATAGAGGGATCCCATGGAGCCCGTCCAGGAAGTTCATCAAGTTAAAGTCCCTGGTGGGGACGGAGACAGGACCATCGCCATAAATATAGAGCTCAAGGAAGAAGACAAGGCATTTCTTATTCAATGCCTTTTGGATAACATATATATCTTTGCATGGTCAACCTCAAACATGTCAGGGATAGGTCTTGACGTTGCCTGTCATCGTCTATATATTAGCCCCATCTTCATACCTATGAAGCAGATGAAGCGAGTGGAAGCAACAACCCTCTCTGAGCCTAATTGGGAAGAAGTTTCCAAACTACTCAAAGCAAATTTCGTCAAGGAAATATAATACCCAGAGTGGGTCTCCAATGTTGTGATGGCCCGCAAGGCCAACAACAAGTGGGTAATGTGTGTTTATTTTATAAGACTCCATAAAGCATGCCCTAAAGACTGTCATCTCTTACCCCGAATAGACTCTCTTGTCGATTCTGCCGTAGGATTCTCAGTGATGAGTTTTCTGGATGCCTTCTCAGGATACCATTAGATCCAAATGCATGTACCCAATATCCCCCATACATCTTCCATCACAAATGATGGATGCCACTATTATCACGTCATGCCTTTTGGGTTGAAGAATGTAGGTGCTACATACCACAGGATGATGTATCACGTGTTCAAGCATCAAAAAGGCCATAACTTGGACGTTTATTTTGACGACCTCCTCATAAAAAGTCACAAGTTGATAAGTCACATTGAAGATTTGACGGCGATGTTCGCTACTCTTCATAAGTATAATATTAGGTTGAATCCACTCAGTTGCATCTTCAGGGCTAGCAAAGGGAAGTTCCTCGGTCTTCTTCTCACCTGATGAGTACTTTCTATACTCATCTTCTAGTATATTTTTAATATTATTTTAATATGAATTTATATAATTTATATGAATTATCCCATTTAAATTGTTTCTTTTCATTTATATGCACTAACTTAAGCTTATTTTATGTTTTTTAGGTTTTCTGGATACTTTGAGCAAACATTTCAAGTACACGCCAAAGGTCACGGATGTGACCAAGGGTGTGACAGCCTAAGATGTGTTCCAGACCTACTGCCGCCATCCTGTGTAACACCCCCATCCGTTCGGGAACATAAAGCAGAAGGTCCGGCCGGGCCCCATGCCATATACTACTAAACGAACGGGAACGTCACTTAATTGAAACCAAACAACACTAAACAACGAAGCCTAACTCAGAGCATTCTATGCGGAAGTAAAAGAGACAATAAGAAACCCCAAAACCCGAACCCGGGTATGTCCACTTCTAATAGCTAGGAATAAAATGTTTACAACTTAATATTAGGCACGACGGCCTTACAATTTACCCACATCGGCACGCAGGCCGGCCATACATGAAAATCAAAAGGAAACATCCAAAGCCTTCGAGGGCCGCAGCAGTACCAGGGCTTCAGCCCGCAAATAGCCCGCTAAGCTCCGCTCGGTCCAGCACCTGTACAACAAGCCCACCAAAGCGGTGGCAAAACAGGCAACGGTCAGCTAAAGCTGACCAAATATAACGACCCCACCCCTTCGAGGGGGTGGCGGTTCTAAGCATCCCTGCAAGACAACTCAGCAGCATATATACATATTTAAGAGTGCGACTACCAAAGCCCACACAAAACATACGTATGCAATCAACACAAACGCGGGAACTGCCTCCACGTCTCGTGCTCTCAGGCACTCTTTGGTGTACTCCGCCTTCCACCACCATCCTCCCCGGATGGTCTTGCCCTTCGAGGCGTTAGCCGGTGGCCCGAATACCAGGGCACTCCCGAGCGTCAATTGTGAACAAGGCGTAGTCCGAAGACTCTCTCCCATCGCCTCCCTACAACTCCCAGAGACTTACTGTTCGGGAGCTCCGATGGTGCGGTTTCAGGTTCGCCAATGCCCGGTGTTCACCCTCTCGTGGTACAACCCGAAGAGCGGGTATGGCGTTCCCTCAGCCCAGGTATTCTCATTCAGCCGGCTCCACGGGCCGCTAAGACATCCACCAGGACACCCTTACGGGTCGGGCCGACAAGCCTCAGGTCCTCTCAACAGGTGGGCTCCACAATACACCAGAACTCAGTTCTGGAAAGCTGTCGCCCAGGCGACAGTCAGTGTCGCCTGGCGACAGTGCACAAAACACCAATTGGCTTCTAGCTGTGGGTGTTTCCCAGGGCACACCCCCAGGCATTGCTGCACATGCAGTAACACTCCCCCAGCCTCAGCAAGCACAAAAGTCACCAGACCCAAGTCTGAGAGCTGTCGCCCGGCGACATCCAATGTCGCCTGGCGACAGTGAGCAGAACTTCACTTCTGCTTCCAAACCTCGGGTGCTCCCCGGGGCACACCCCCGGGCGTTGCTGCGCAAGCAGTAGCACTCTCTATTCCTACGTAGCAGGATATCAACACGGGGTTTTTCCCCCGGCACGCACAACATCAAAAAGCAACACCAATCCGGACGAACCGTCCCGGATGGGCTTCACACAGCGCGCCTACGTCCGTTGCACGCACGGACTCTATATGAATGCAAGTTTTGACGGGGATAGCACGAATCGACCCGTCGGAGGCCACGACCTCACCCTTTTGGGTAGGGGCCTCAAGAATGCAAAGGATGGACTAGAACATGTCCTATTAGGGTTAGGGAAGATCGTTACCCTGCGGTGTCGCTTCTGGACCATGGCTTGATTTTTGGTACGGATGAAAAGGAGCGCCTTGCCCTCCTCTACGCGTAGCCACGAACGATGAAGGAACCCGGCGAGTGTAGCTCCACCAAACCCAAGCTTTAGGCTAGGGTTTCCTATTCCTCTTTCTTCTCCAACTCCTCTCACTCTCTCTCTCCAAATAACCCTTAAGGAATAATGGGAAAGAGGGGGATTTTCGGCCACTTAAGCCCTCTCCCGAGCCACCTAGCCAAAACCAGCCCCCCCAAAGTCCATGGGCAATCAATGCCCATCAAATCGGCCAAAAAAAAGTCCAAGTTGGAGCTGTCGCCGGCGACAGTGGCTGTCGCCCAGGCGATAGCAACAATGAACCGACATTGACCAGTCAACCCGTCCGACAGCTCACGGCAGAACCTTCTCCATAGGGCGCTGTCGCCCAGGCGACAGTCACTGTCGCCTGGCGACAGCACAGGATTTCAGAAGTGTGCAATTCTGGATTGGGGTCTTACAACCCTCCCTACCTTATAAAAATTTCGACCCGAAATTTGTAACAATATGCACATATATAAATATATCCACAGAATGTCTTTACACAAAGGGGGGAAAAAGATAAAGAGGTAAATGTCACCGAAACAGCTCGGGGAACTCCTCCATCATGGTCTGCTCGCGCTCCCACGAGAGCTCCTCGCGACCGCAGTTGTCCCAACGGACCTTTACCATACGGATCGCCCTGTTCCGCAACTGACGCACCTCAGCATCCTCGATGCTAACGGGCCTGACCGCCGTCTGAAGCCCACTATCCACGGGCACCTGATCCGCCGCGACTACCTGCGTAGGCTCTTGCACTGCTTTCCGCAGTACGGAGATGTGGAATACATCGTGTAGCCCGCTCAGTTCCGCCGATAATGCAAGCCTATAAGCCGCCTCGCCGACACGCTCGATGACCTCAAACGGTCCAAGGTATCGCGGACTCAGCTTTTTCAAGCGCCGAATCCTAGACACACCCTTGAACGGCTTGATCTTCAAGTAGACCCAATCGCCAACGGCGAACTGGACGTCGCGGTGCTTCGCATTATAGTACTTCGCCTGCCTATCCTGCGCAACCAATAGCCTCTCCCGGATCATACGTACCGTCGAAGTCGCCTCTTCGACGTCTTTCCTCTTGAAGAGCTTCGTCTCGCCCGTTTCTGCCCAAGCCAAGGGAGTGCGGCACTTCCTGCCATAGAGGGCCTCGAAAGGCGCCATCTGAATACTCGCCTGAAAGCTGTTGTTGTACGCGAACTCAACAAGGAAGAGGTGATCTTCCCACCCCTTACCAAAATCCAGGACGCACATCCGAAGCATGTCTTCCATCGTCCTGTTGGTACGCTCAGTCTGGCCATCCGTCTGAGGATGAAAGGCCGTGCTAAACTGCAGCTTCGTACCCAATAGGCGGTTGACTAGCCTCCAGTCGTTCGAAGTAAAGCGCCCATCGCGATCACTGACGATGCTACGGGGCACACCGTGCAATCGTACAATAGTATCAACGTACAACTTTGCCAATTTCTCCACCGAGTCATCCCTCCGATTGGGGATAAAGTGCGCCACCTTCGTAAGCCGGTCTACGACTACCCAGATGGCATCGTTCCCGCTCTGCGATCTCGGCAGCCCATGCACGAAATCCATGGAGATGTCGTCGAATTTCCACTCCGGGACCGGTAAAGACTTCAAAAACCCACCGGGCTTCTGACATTCCGCCTTCACGAGGGCCACTTGGCCACGTAATGAGCGATGTCCCTCTTCATACCCGGCCACCAGAAAAGGACTTTCATGTCCTTATACATCTTTGTGCTCCCCGGATGAACTGAATACCTGGTACGATGCGCCTCGTACATCAACTCATCTCGCAGCTCACCCGCCTTGGGGACGCACAAACGGTCGCCCCGCCACAGCAACCCGTCAAGCATCTGGAACTGGGCATCCGGCCCACCACCAGCATCCTCCGCGTAGCGCTTTAAACTCGGATCGAGTTCTAAAGCCTGGCGGACTCTAACAGCAAGGTCGTACTGCACCTCAGTCCAGCTCAAACAAGCATCGGCACTGCCCCGCTTCTCCACGCAAGAAATATCCAAGGCCTCCAGGTCACGTATCAGGTGCTCATCATGCATCTGAATCCAGTTGGCCTGCGCTGGGGCCCTGCGACTGAGTGCGTCTGCGACAACATTCCCCTTCCCAGGGGTGTAGTGGATCTTAAATGTGTAGTCCCCCAGGAACTCCATCCACCGCTGCTGCCGCATATTTAGCTCCTTCTGCGACATGAGGTACTTCAAGCTCTTATGGTCCGTGAAGATGTCGATCTTCAGGCCATACACGTAATGCCGCCACAGCTTCAGGGCAAAAATCACGGCCGCCAACTCCAAGTCGTGGACCGGGTAATTCCGCTCGTGCACCTTCAGCTGGCGAGAGCCATACGCTATCACCTGGCCATGCTGCTGCAGAACGCAGCCAAGGCCGCTCCCCGAAGCGTCGGTGTAGATCTCGTAACCCTCCGTGCCGGAAGGCAAACATAAGATCGGAGCCGTGGTAAGCCGCCGCTTCAACTCCTCGAAAGCCTGCGCACACGCAGGCGTCCAGATAAACTCCTGCATCTTCCGTGTCAGTGTCGTAAGAGGCAGCGCGATCCGCGAGAAGTTCTCCACGAAGCGCCTGTAGTAGCCGGCCAGCCCGAGGAAGCTACGGACCTCCGCTACTGAAGAAAGAACAGGCCACTCCTTGATAGCCGCAACCTTCACCGGATCAACCGCCACACCCTCTCCGCTGACCACATGGCCCAAGAATGCCACGGAAGATAGCCAGAACTCGCACTTCGAGAACTTGGCATACAGCTGGTTCCTCCTCAGAACCTCCAGGACTACTCGCAGGTGTTCACCGTGCTCCACCTCGGACTGAGAGTAGACTAGTATGTCATCAAGGAAGACGACAACAAAACGGTCGAGGTACTCTCGGAAAGTCCGGTGCATCAAGTCCATAAACACCGAAGGCGCATTAGACAGCCCAAACGGCATCACGGTGAACTCATACTGCCCGTACCGGGTACTAAAAGCAGTCTTCGGGATATCACACTCCCTGATCCGCACCTGATAATAGCCGGACCTCAAGTCCAGCTTCGAGTAAACTGTTGACCCAACGAGCTGGTCGAACAAATCATCTATCCTCGGAAGGGGATACTTGTTCTTCTCCGTCAGCTTGTTCAGCTCTCGGTAGTCGATACAAAGCCGCAGGCTACCGTCCTTCTTTTTGACAAAGAGGACCGGTGCACTCCAAGGTGAAGAACTCGGACGCACGTAGCCCTGCTCAAGCAGCTCCTTCAGCTGCAGCTTCAACTCCGCTAACTCCTTCGGCGCCATACGATACGGCGAGCGGGCCACAGGCTTAGCGCCTGGCACCAACTCAATCGTAAAATCTATCTCCCGCTGCGGGGGAGCACCGGGGAGCTCGCTCGGGAACACATCAGGAAACTCTGACACTATCGGAACATCCACAAGGTTGGGCCTCGGCGCTGAAGCCTCCACCAGAGCACAGAATAACTCTGCTCCCTGACGCACCGCCTTGGACACCTGGAGAGCAGACATCAGCATCTTGCTCGACCCACGCATGCCCGCGAAGACAGTCTCACAAACGGTACTCCGCCCAAACCTCACCTCCTTTGTGGTGCAATCGATGCACGCACGCTGTTCCGACAGCCAATCCATACCGAAGATCACATCGAACTCGACCAGGGGGAGTAGCGATGCTCTCAGGTCATACTCTTGACTTCCTACTAGAACCTTCACGCAGCAGCTCCTCTCCACCCGCATCGAATATCCATTCGGCAGTAGGACATCCAGTCCATCTGCAGAAGCAATCGACGGCGCACCAATACGTTGGACAAAGTCCGACGATAAGAAGGAGTGCGAAGCTCCAGTATCGAAAAGCGCTCTTGCAGGAACGCCTAACACATGCACGTAGCCTACGCCGCCAAACATGATTAACATAAAAATAAAACAGGTATATAAAACAGTAAGAACTGAATCCTAAATGTACCTGTGACAACGTCCTTGGCTTTGATAGCCTCTTGCTGTCCAAGGTTGAAGACCCTGGGTTGCGGAGGAGCCGCGCGGGAGGCAGTAGACTCAGCTGCCTTCCCTTTTTCAGAATAAGGTGGCCCAGGCTTCCTCTCTGGCCTTGGAAGCCCGCTGCGGCATTCCCGAGAGTAGTGGCCAAGCTTGCCACAAGTGAAGCAAGTAACAGGGCCACGTCCAGACGACGCGCCCGAAGTAGGAGGGGCTGGTCCAGACGACCGAGCCTTCTTCCAACGATTCCACTTCTGCAACTTTGCCCCACTCGGCGCCTTGCCCTCCGGCACCGCCATGACCACAGCTACCTTGCTCTTCTCCCTGAGCATGTCCTGCTCAAGAGCTCGGGCTGAACCCACAAGGGTCATGAAACCCTGTGCCAACGGCCCTGTCAGAAGGTGCCGCAACTCGGTACGTAAGCCCCCGTAAAACCTGTTCACCCTCCTCACCTCGTCGTCAAAAGAGCTTCCAGCATAACGCCCGAGGCGGGTGAACTCATATAGATAGTCATCAACTAGCCTATCTCCCTGAGTGAGAGCCAGAAACTGGTTCTCCATTGCGATCTGCTGTGCTTGGGGCACATACCTTGCCAGGAAGATTCCTGAGAACTCTTTCATCGGCACATCAACCAGTCGCCTTCCCGCGAACTGGCGCTTCTCAACCTGATCCCACCAACGCCTGGCCTCATTCGCCAACATGAATGTAGCAAATGTTACCTTCTGTGCCTCATCCGACTGTGTCGCTGACAGAATTCGCTCGATGTGCGACAACCAGTCCTCGGCCTCAGCTGGGGATTCAACCCCGGTAAACGGAGGAGGTCGGAATCCCATGAAATGCTTCAACTGCTGCTCAGGAGCACGCCCCACGCAGGCTTGCTCCACTCTGAGTGGCTCTGGGGCCACTTCCTGCACCGGCTGTTGGCCTTGCCTTCCGGGCTGGGCATTTAACGCAGCTAGGACGGCCTCTGTGACTTGCCGAATCAACTCAGCAGGTGGAGGTGTAGGAGCCTCAGCAGACCCACTACTCTCAAACCCGTCACGGGGACGCGACGGTCCCGCAGCACTTCGAGTGTCCTGCACAAGTGTATCACACAGTTAGGCGACAACACAGTCGCAACTAACAACAAAAGGAACATTCAGGTTCCAAAATCATGCAATTTTGTTGGTTTGTTGTTACATTTTATTCCTAAGTGGACATTTTTTTTTTGTTTTTTTTTTTGGGTTTAAAGTACGTCTCAACGGTGACGCACACACGTGCTCACCACCCCTTAAAAGAATTCGTCCGCGAATTCGTTAGAAGGATACGGAACCCTAGAAGCTGATACCAATTTGTAACACCCCCATCCGTTCGGGAACATAAAGCAGAAGGTCCGGCCGGGCCCCACGCCATATACTACTAAACGAACGGGAACGTCACTTAATTGAAACCAAACAACACTAAACAACGAAGCCTAACTCAGAGCATTCTATGCGGAAGTAAAAGAGACAATAAGAAACCCCAAAACCCGAACCCGGGTATGTCCACTTCTAATAGCTAGGAATAAAATGTTTACAACTTAATATTAGGCACGACGGCCTTACAATTTACCCACATCGGCACGCAGGCCGGCCATACATGAAAATCAAAAGGAAACATCCAAAGCCTTCGAGGGCCGCAGCAGTACCAGGGCTTCAGCCCGCAAATAGCCCGCTAAGCTCCGCTCGGTCCAGCACCTGTACAACAAGCCCACCAAAGCGGTGGCAAAACAGGCAACGGTCAGCTAAAGCTGACCAAATATAACGACCCCACCCCTTCGAGGGGGTGGCGGTTCTAAGCATCCCTGCAAGACAACTCAGCAGCATATATACATATTTAAGAGTGCGACTACCAAAGCCCACACAAAACATACGTATGCAATCAACACAAACGCGGGAACTGCCTCCACGTCTCGTGCTCTCAGGCACTCTTTGGTGTACTCCGCCTTCCACCACCATCCTCCCCGGATGGTCTTGCCCTTCGAGGCGTTAGCCGGTGGCCCGAATACCAGGGCACTCCCGAGCGTCAATTGTGAACAAGGCGTAGTCCGAAGACTCTCTCCCATCGCCTCCCTACAACTCCCAGAGACTTACTGTTCGGGAGCTCCGATGGTGCGGTTTCAGGTTCGCCAATGCCCGGTGTTCACCCTCTCGTGGTACAACCCGAAGAGCGGGTATGGCGTTCCCTCAGCCCAGGTATTCTCATTCAGCCGGCTCCACGGGCCGCTAAGACATCCACCAGGACACCCTTACGGGTCGGGCCGACAAGCCTCAGGTCCTCTCAACAGGTGGGCTCCACAATACACCAGAACTCAGTTCTGGAAAGCTGTCGCCCAGGCGACAGTCAGTGTCGCCTGGCGACAGTGCACAAAACACCAATTGGCTTCTAGCTGTGGGTGTTTCCCAGGGCACACCCCCAGGCATTGCTGCACATGCAGTAACACTCCCCCAGCCTCAGCAAGCACAAAAGTCACCAGACCCAAGTCTGAGAGCTGTCGCCCGGCGACATCCAATGTCGCCTGGCGACAGTGAGCAGAACTTCACTTCTGCTTCCAAACCTCGGGTGCTCCCCGGGGCACACCCCCGGGCGTTGCTGCGCAAGCAGTAGCACTCTCTATTCCTACGTAGCAGGATATCAACACGGGGTTTTTCCCCCGGCACGCACAACATCAAAAAGCAACACCAATCCGGACGAACCGTCCCGGATGGGCTTCACACAGCGCGCCTACGTCCGTTGCACGCACGGACTCTATATGAATGCAAGTTTTGACGGGGATAGCACGAATCGACCCGTCGGAGGCCACGACCTCACCCTTTTGGGTAGGGGCCTCAAGAATGCAAAGGATGGACTAGAACATGTCCGATTAGGGTTAGGGAAGATCGTTACCCTGCGGTGTCGCTTCTGGACCATGGCTTGATTTTTGGTACGGATGAAAAGGAGCGCCTTGCCCTCCTCTACGCGTAGCCACGAACGATGAAGGAACCCGGCGAGTGTAGCTCCACCAAACCCAAGCTTTAGGCTAGGGTTTCCTATTCCTCTTTCTTCTCCAACTCCTCTCACTCTCTCTCTCCAAATAACCCTTAAGGAATAATGGGAAAGAGGGGGATTTTCGGCCACTTAAGCCCTCTCCCGAGCCACCTAGCCAAAACCAGCCCCCCCAAAGTCCATGGGCAATCAATGCCCATCAAATCGGCCAAAAAAAAGTCCAAGTTGGAGCTGTCGCCGGCGACAGTGGCTGTCGCCCAGGCGATAGCAACAATGAACCGACATTGACCAGTCAACCCGTCCGACAGCTCACGGCAGAACCTTCTCCATAGGGCGCTGTCGCCCAGGCGACAGTCACTGTCGCCTGGCGACAGCACAGGATTTCAGAAGTGTGCAATTCTGGATTGGGGTCTTACATCCTGGGCTCATTACGAGAAAATTCGCCAAGTACACGCCTTAGGTCACGGGTGTGACCTAGGGCGTGTCAAGTTAAACTATGGTTCCAGCTCTGCAGGGCGTGATCCACAACCATGATGTCCATTTTGCCAAGTACATGCCTGTGGCCCTCAAGTCACACCCATGTCCGATCACGCTGCACACACCTAGCCCAGATCACACCCTGAGGATGTTTCGCCAATGTCACGCCCGTGTAATTCCAATTTCACGGGAATGTAACCCCTTTGCCACCAGAGTCACGCGCATGACTGAGGGTGTGACACGCACATAATGACAGAATAACTTCAAAAGGCACCCTCTCCACTGACACTTCGCTCCCGACCCTTACACGCCCTTGGTGACGGGCGTGACTGAGGGCATGTAACCTTAACTTTTTGCCTATTTAAAGACAACTTCTTCAGAACTCAAGGGACAAATTTTGGGAGTTCTTTTCTTCATTTCTTGTACTATTTTCCTGTTTTTAGCATTCTTGTACTTTAATTTTCTCTTTGTACTTGCAATTTCAATTCCATTAGCTTGTAATTTTCTGTTTGCAAAAATCAATAAAAGTTGTTGTTTCTCTTCTTTGTTTACCCGGAAGCCCGCATCCGAGTGGCATTTCTCACAGACCGGGCGGTCTGAGGATGCAAGTCGCCCGGTTCAGATTCAACAAGGTCCAACGGCACTAGCCAACACAAACTGGGCGGTCTGGTAGAATTCAGGTCGCCTTTGAAGATTGAAGATTACCAAGGCTCAAGTCCAGAAGGCAAGCAGCGGTCTCAAGTAGGAGACCTCCCGGGTTGCGCCATGAAGACTACCAAGGCTCAAGTCCAGAAGGCAATCCGCGGTCTCAAGTAGGAGACCGCCCAGATTGCGCCATGAAGATTACCAAGGCTCAAGTCCAGAAGGAAAGCCGCGGTCTCAAGTAGGAGACCGCCCGGATTGCGCCATGAAAATTACCAAGGCTTAAGTCCAGAAGGCAAGCCGCGGTCTCAAGTAGGAGACTGCCCGGATTGCGCCATGAAGATTACCAAGGCTCAAGTCCAGAAGGCAACCCGCGATCTCAAGTAGGAGACCACCCGGGTTGCGCCATGAAGACTACCAAGGCTCAAGTCCAGAAGGCAAGCCGCGGTCTCAAGTCGGAGACCGCCTGGGTTGCATCATCGCCTTGGTCGCATCATCTTCAGTCCCCGGCCAAGACAGATCGGAAGCGCAAGCCGCCAAGCCGCGTAGCTTCTTTGTTTTCTCCTTTCAATATCCCGTCACCACCTGCCCGATTCTCCTGTACCCGGGAAGGCGGTTATTTTATCCCTGCCCATTCGGGCAGGCCCCTGTGCCTATAAATAGGGGGCGACAATGTTCCCAAGACACACACACTCGAATCCAGGAGCTCGCTTGTTTGAGCTGCGGTCTCGAGTTTCCCATCTTGCGACCTGTCTGACCGTCCGGCTTCTGCTTTCCTACATCTGTAACCTGTTGTAACCACTTCTTTTCAATCAAATGAAAGCCCATCACAGGAGTGGCATTCACCGTGATGGGCGAAGTCTGGTCTTGACCCATGCCAGCGGTCTCATTCTCTCTAACTAAAAAGTAACCGACAGCCCGCAGCCTCCGATTTCCTTCGGAGGTTCAATTTCGAATTCAACAGAAACACGCAACCTTTAGATCGCGGATTTTCGGTGAAATCCTTGCCACAATTTCAGACCGCCAGTTCCCTCCGGGAGACCGCTCCGACCACAGTGAAGATTCCCTATGGGAGGCTTTGGAGCAATCAAACGAGAAGCCGAGCTGGCTCAGAAAGCGACTGACCAGCGTCTTGACGCGATCAGCCAGGCTTTAGCGTTGTTAACCGAACGGTTAGTTCCGCAGCAGGCCGCGGTTAACCAGCCAGTGACTCCGGTCCCTCCGCCTCCTCCTCCTTAACCGCTTCCACAAGTTGCCAACTTCCAACCACTGCAAGAAGGTTTTGCGGCCAGGCAAAACTTCTACCAAGAGGCCGCGCACAGCATGCCGGCCTGAGTTCTAGATTTCCAGGGGGCGGCTTCTCATGCTGCCCGCCTTTCCTACCCGCCTGAGGTCGCTGCACATCATTCCTACCCGCCAGAAGCCGCTGCTCGCTCCTCCTACCAGGCGGCTTGTCCGCGAGTAGCCGCAGCTCAGGCGGCTTATTATTCTGCTCCCCTGTTGTATGAAGATGTTGAAGATAATTCTCCCTTCGTGGATGAAGTCCGAGAGGAGCCAGCCCCAAACAATTTCTGGGAGCCGCGTCTGCCGGTGTACAATGGGGAAACTGATCCAACCATTCACCTTCAGGCCTTTGATTCGGCTATTGCTCTTAGGACCCTCTCGGATGCAACCAAATGTAAACTCCTTGTGACCTCCTTCGAAGGACAAGCAAGGGAGTGGTTTTATTGGTTGCACCCTAGGTCGATTAGTTGCTTTGCTAAGCTGTGAAGAGAGTTTCTGCTCAGGTTTTCCACTTCGAGAAAAAGGAAAAGTGGCCCGGCGGCCCTTTTCGATATCAGGCAACGGGAAGACGAAACGTGAGCCCGTTTCGTGGACCGTTTTCAGAAGGAAATCATGGAAGTTCAGAACGTAGACCCGGAACTGTACATGGTAGCCCTTATTCATGGCTTGAGGGAAGGCCCCCTAAAATTTGAGGCAAACATAAGGAAGCCAAGAACTTATCAAGAGATGATAAGTTTGGCTAACATGTTCATCAGAGGAGAAAAAAGCAATCCTGGCTATGTCGCGAAATTGGTGAGCGACAAAGAACAGTCTAATCCATCCTTCAATCATCCACCAAACCAACCTCACTTTGAGACCCGTTCCCAGAGGGGAAGAAATTACAAAAACAAGCGACCCTTCGTCGGCCATCAACGGTTTCAGGAACAGAAACCGTCGTTGGCCATCGCACTCGCTCCATCCGCTCCTCTTCCACAAATAATGCCAGTATACCTGCCACAGTATGCTGCACAGGCATCTTCAGCTTCTCCATCCACCTAGTATGATGACTCGCAAGAGTCATTTACTCCTCTGAATGTTACCATGGACGAAGTCGACCAAATCCTCCAGAAGAGGCCGTACTTCAAAAGGCCTGCTCCCCTGAAATCGGATGTTCGCAACCGAAATCCAAATATTTAATGTGAATATCACAAGGAGGGAGGGCATCTGAGCGAAAATTGTCGGGCCCTCCGCTTATTGATCGAAAGGCTCTTGGGAGAGGGAAAACTCTGAGGCCTAGTCCGGAAGGAAACAACTATTGAACCAACCACTAAAAAGAAGAAGGAAACAGTGGAGGTAACTTGGGAATGCGCCGACGTCGAGGACGCCGGCTGTTACAGAGATATTCACCTGTCAACTGAATGCATAGAGGTCAATAATGTGGGCCCCCTGGGGGATATCTATTGCATTCATGGAGGGGCTGGGGCAGAATCATCTCGTAAATCGAGCATTGCGAGAGTCCTGAAGCAAGAAGTGGCGGCGACCACAACTTCTGCCTCGGAAAGCACCATCATCACTTTTGGTCAAGATGACCTTCCTCCAAATGCCAATCCATATGACGATGTCATAGTGATCAAAGCCGTTATTAAAAATTATTCTGTTCATAAGATCCTGATCGACACGGGCAGCTCAGTTAATCTCCTCTTTCGTCCAACCTTCGATGCCCTGAAGACTGGGAAGCCTTTGCTTTCCACCGATGGGCCCCTGTACGGCTTCTCCGGAGAGAAGAAGGAGGTTGAAGGTTCTGTAAAGCTCCTGGTTTCTCTGGGAGGAGTCGTGAAGCTGATTAACTTCGTGGTCGTGGATGCCCCAAGCAACTACTGCGCCATCTTCGGAAGGCCTATTCTTAATGCATACCGGGTAGTAGTGTCCACGTTCCACCTTGCTCTTAAATTTGCTGCCGAGGGGAGGCAGTATCAGGTCAGAAGCAACCCAAAGGTGGCTCCGGAATGTTACGTGCTAACCGTCAACGTGATCACCAACATTCCACTTCCCGAGGCCACCGCTGAAGTTCTTGAAATAGCTGAATCTTCAAAGGATGCTGAGGAGAGGAAAGATCGAGAAGGGGCTCACCTGGAACCTGCCCAGGCAACCCAAGAAGTCCCCATTGCTGAGGGGGAAGACAAGAAGCTTAGCATTAATGCGGAGCTGCAAGAAGAGGAGAAAGTGCAGCTTATCGCCTGTCTTTTGGAGAACCTGGATATCTTCGCCTGGTCAGCGGAGGATATGCCAGGAGTGGATCCGGACGTGGCTTGCCATCATCTGAACATATCTCTTGAGTTCAAGCCAGTCTAGCAGAAGAAGAGAGAAGTGGAAACCAAGCTGGCGTTGCCCATCAGAGAGGAGGTTGCCAAACTCCTAAAAGCGGGCTTTATTTCTGAAATTTAGTATCCCACGTGGATGTCAAATGTTGTAATGGTTAAAAAATCCGGTGGGAAGTGGCGCATGTGCGTGGACTTTACCAAACTTAATAAAGCATGCACCAAAGATTGCTACCCTCTGCCTCGGATAGATGTCTTGGTAGATTCCGCGGTCGGGTATAGTTTTATGAGCTTTCTCGATGCTTTCTCTGGGTACCGTCAAATTAAAATGCACAAACCTGATATCCCGCATACCTCATTTATCACGAACGATGGGTGTTACTGCTATCTCGTAACGCCCTTCGGCCTTAAAAATGTGGGTGCAACATATCAAAGAATGATGGATACCATTTTTAAACATAAAAAAGGTAGGAACCTCGAAGTTTACGTTGACGATCTCCTTCTGAAAAGTAAAACATTTTCATTACACTTGAAAGACCTCGTAGAGACGTTCGCTACTCTACGGAGGTTCAAATTAAAATTGAACCCGTTGAAATATGTGTTCGGAGCAAACAAGGGAAAGTTTCTCGGGCATCTCTTAACTCCTGATAGCCTTGCACCGAACCCAGATAAGGTGAAGGCATCCTTGATATGACTCCTCCTCGTAATACTAAGGAAGTCCAGCAACTTGGAGGAAGGTTGGCGGGGCTGAGCAGGTTTATTTCCAAATCAGGAGATAAAAGTGCTCCATTCTGTAAAATTCTCCGGGGAGGATCAAAGTTTGAATGGAGCGAGGAGTGCAACAGGGCTTTTGAGCAGTTAAAAGTACAATTAACTTCAACTCCGCTACTTCAAAGCCCCGTGAAGGCTAAATATTGTTCTTATATTTGGGGGTCGGCCCAGATGCAGTAAGTTCTGTCCTCGTCCGGGAGGAAAAGAAGAGGTAGTTTCCAATATACTATGTCAGCCATATTCTCAAAGATGCGAAACCAGATATTCAATCTTGGAAAAGCTAGCCTTGGCTTTGGTTATGTCATCACGAAGGCTTCATCCTTATTTTCAAGCTCATCCTGTCCAAGTAATCACAGATCATCCTCTAAGAAGTATTCTTGAAAAGCCAGATCATTCAGGGAGGCTGGCCAAATGGTCTATCGAACTGAGTGAGTTTGAAATATCCTACATTCCCAGAACGACAATCAAAGCGCAGGTCTTGGCAGATTTCTTGGTAGATACGACGGAATCCAGTCCTGATCAAGTTGAAAAATCTCCTTTGGCTTGGACCGTCTATCTGGATGGGGCTTCTGGTAAAAGCTCCGTGGGAGCCGGAGTGGTTTTAGTTAGCCCGAATGGCATTCAACTTGAACAGGCAATCAAGTTCTTCTTTCCGGTTACAAACAATCAGGCAGAATACGAGGCACTTCTGGCTGGGTTGAGGCTTGCAAAAGAACTGGGCATAGAACACTTACATGTTAAAACTGATTCGCTTGTAATAGCTTCTCAGGTTCTAGGGAATTTCGAGACAAGAGAACCAATTCTGAGGAAGTATCTACTGCTAGCTAAGAAGGAGATCAGAAGATTTAAATCATTTATCATTGAACATATTCCCAGGGCACAAAACAGAGAGGTAGATGAGTTGTCAAAGTTCGGTCTTCCATCAGGGGGAGTGACCTTTGAACTTTTTCATCTAGCAACAGATGAAGGGGAGTTATGCAAATTGATCAGAATCCTTCCTGGAAGGATCCTTTTGAGCTATTCTTATCAAAGGGAGAATTCCATCATTCCATCAAAGACAAAAAGAGACTCAGGAGAAAAGCGGCCTATTATTACTTGATAGCGGGAGTCTTGTATAGGAAAACTCTGATTTCTCCCTCAGCACGGTGTGTTTCTGAGGACGAAATTCCAACCATACTTCAGGAGGTTCATTCCGGGGAATGTGGTAGCCATTCAGGGGCAAAGACTTTGGAGAAAAGAATCTTGAGGTAGGGGTATTTCTGTCCAACCATGAGAAAAGATGCCGAAGCATTTGCTAAGCGATATGTTCAGTGTCAAAAGATTTCCACTCTTCAACATCTGCCTGCTCAATCACTTAGATCAATAACTGCACCCTGGCCCTTCGCAGTTTGGGGGATGGATCTCATCAGACCCTTCCCAATGGCTAGCGGTCAGCGTCATTTTATCATTGTGATGATTGATTACTTCAGTAAGTGGATTGAGGCGAAAGCATTGGCGAAAAATACAACACAAGTCATCAAAAACTTCATATGGGGTGAAATAGTTTGCCGACATGGAATCCCGCTAGCAATTGTCACTAGCAATGGTCCGCAGTTTAACAATTCAGAGATGATAACCTTCTGTGATCAGGTTGGGATTGATCTTCGGTTCTCCTCTGTGCATCACCCATGGACTAATGGTCAGGTGGAAGCAGCAAATAGGCAAATCCAACAGCTTCTAATGAATAGAGTCTTAAATCAGAGGGGAAATTGGGCAGTGCAACTTCCTTCCATCCCTTGGACTCTTCGTACTACTCCGTCTTCGGCTACGGGGGAGACACCATTCAAATTATCTCATGGCTCGGAGGCAGTCATTCCAATAGAATTTGAGGTGGTCACCCCCAGAGTGGTGTATGCAAAGGGGGGAGGAGAGGCATGGATAGAGGATAATGATCAAGCCATCAAATATAGTTTGGATTTGATTGAAGAGCTTCAGGATGAGGCAACAATCAGATAGGAGGAAGTAAAAAGGAGGATGGCCAAGTACTTTGACAGAAACGTCTAGGGTGAAGCATTTTGCAGTTGGTGATGTTGTACTAAAAAAGGTTGATGCCGCAGCTAGGACGGGCAACGTCGGAAAATTGAATCCCAACTGGGCAGGGCCCTTCATCGTAAAAGAGGTACTAAAGAGCGGGGCTTACCGCCTTCAGACAAGCGAAGGAGAAGATATCTCACGCACCTAAAGTGGTGACGATCTTAAATGGTTCTATCCTTAAAATGTCTTCTTTATTTTCTTGCATTTTTTGGATATTTCAATGAAAAGCCCCATACTGACACTTCTCCATGTCGAGTGATTCTTTTTTATATATATCACCCTCACTGAACCGCGGAGACATCGCCAAGATCTGCTCGAACCCCCTCGGATTGTAGTCATTAGCATAAAACCACGAAGATCATGTGTAGCAGGGAGTTTTCGCACACGTGTAGTGGTAGCTTGCCAATTCCCGCGCGGTGGTCTTTAGAACCTTGGATCCCAGCTGATATCTGACACACTCCTGCATCAAGGGAGGTCTAGGTGAATGTTAGCTCTATCATGCCCCGAGAGGGATATAGTTACAGCTTTGATGATCTTTCTGAGGAAAGCAATGTCGGTATAGCCCCCGCGGCATAACCACACCTGCCCAACTTATCATCTTAGTCTGTGACCATCGAATACTCCTAGGTACTCTCAAGTGATGCCTAAGCAGGGCCCACAACTGAGTTGATCTCTCTGAGGAAAGCAATGTTCGCCGCCTAGGCCCACCTGCCCAATTGATCAACTCGGCTTGTAACCCTAGGCAATAGAGCAGTTGAGTCACTTACATCCCTTATGACCACTTGAGGAAAGCAATGTTCGCCGCCTAGGCCCACCTGCCCACTTGGTCATCTGGGTCTGTACTTATCTTTTTCTTTATTTCTACAGCTCTTATGACCACTTGAGGAAAGCAATGTTCGCCGCCTAGGCCCACCTGCCCACTTGGTCATCTGAGTCTGTAGCTATAGCTATTTTTATTGCACTACAGGATGCTATCTCATCTCGTATGGTTCTTCTGGACTATTTGAGGAAAAAACATGATTTCTGCAAATATATCGCAGACCAGGCGGTTTGATTTGCAAACCGCGCGGTTCAAAATAAGCAGGTATCATAAATAGTAGGCGGTTTGATCATTAAACCGATCGGTTTAAAGTCAGCGGGTACAACATAATATGCTGGGCGGCTTTGAATCTGTAAACCAGTCGGCTCAATAATATCGAGCGGCTTAAAACCAGTCAGCCTTATAATGGGGTATCATAAAACACCGTAAGGCAGGTTTCGGGATATAAAGTATACCCGTGACCGGTCGGTTTCTTCATTCGATCTAAGACTCTATTATCTTATGAGTATCAGTTCTATCCGCGCGGTTAAAAAAGAGTTCTTCACAGGGAAGTAATTATGATTTTTGTGGGACGGAAATCATTATGAGTGTCAAGACACTAACCGCCCGAATTATACATAAAACTGCACGGGCTTATCAGTTAATGTTTCTATTCACAAGGATGGGACTTGAAGAAATCTGAGTTATAGTTCTCCCGAATTGAATATTAACCGCATGGTCTGTCGGTTGTCTTCCTATGACTTTATATTCTTTATCTTGCGAAGCAATTGTATGAAGCCATATAATAAATCACGCGGCTTAATATCAAATATATGGGGTCGTCCGATCGCACAGGACGCATTCAAATCGTATAAACCATAATCAGGATTCTATAGCGGCTTAAAGTTATATTCGGTCTCTGGTTATCTCGAGGCATTCATGACAAGATAAGGCAGAGCTTGAATTTCTATCCGCTCGATTATATATTGAAACCGCGTCGACTATTCGTCAAGATGCCATGGTTGATACTTTTTCAGGATATATCGAATTCACTTAATCTTGATCGAAGAAACAGGCCGCCCGAACAGGCTTTATAGTGTTCAAGAGGCTATCTAATTGAAATTCTTAAGTTTATGTTCTGACCGATTGGGTTGTTCTCAAACCGCACGACATGGTTGAAATAGAAGACCACGACAATCACAAGTAAGTCGCAAAAGACGAATAGCCAAAACAGGTAAAAACTTTCCATTTCATTATCAGAATATCCTTACATCGTTTGGTAACCGGCCGGTTAACAAAAACAAGTCGCCGGTTATACAATAAAAAGCAAAGTGCAAAAAATTTAAACTATAACTACTCGTCCGGTTTGAGCCTTTTTGATGCAGGAGAGCTTGAGTCCTCGCTGCCTTCAATTGAAACATCGGGAGAATATCCTTCGCTACCCAACGAAGACGAGTTGTTCAGTTCACCCGATCTACGTGCGGCTTCTTCCTCGGAATCACTGGATTCTGAACCCGAACCGCTCTCATCCTTCTTTTTAGCCGCAGCAGGAGAGCTTGAGTCCTCGTCGTCACTCTCCTCCTCCGAACTGGTCCCATCGACCTTATTCTTCCCTTTAGCTCTTCGCCTAACCTTATCTAGTGTCTTTTGCAAGATCGGGTAAGCATCCGAGAAGGTGAAATTCTCGAAGCCGGGCGCAAATCCCCCGAGTTCTCTCAGGCGGTTGAAGGCATTGTCAATTCCCTCGGCAACATGGGGGAAGAGTTCTTCCTGGTAAACCGGATCGGTCTCACCATACTTTTTCTGCAAAAAGGAATAAAGGTAAGACCGCACGGTTTGATGAAAGAGAAAGTCGGCTAACCAGGTGATGACTTACCATCTCTGCCTCCTTTAGTCGCTCGACTTCTTTCTTCAGTTCGGCATTCGCCTTCTCAAGATGATCATTTGCTCTGATCAATCTCTTAAAGGTCATACCCATGAAGTGATTTGTGATAAAGCTTTCAGCACCGACCCGCGCGGCCTGCCGAGCGAGCTCTTCTTCAGGAATCTTCCTTAACCGCCTGAAGTTGCGCCGACCATACACGGCAATACTAGCGGCTTCAGCATGCCGTCCAGATTTGTCATTGGCCCAGTGGGGGAGTACAGTAGAGACTTGGACGCCGTCGCCGTCCGGGTGCCAGGACAAGACCACGCGGCCTTTTAAATCCTTCACCTTGCTGAAGGAGCGAAGGGAAGAGAAGTCGCCAGAGGAGGCCGAATCCTCGCCGTCAGACATCAGCGACTTGTTTTTCCCCTGCCTCTGCCTCTTCTCCCTCTGAGTGAGGACCAGTCCAGCCGGACTGACCGGCTTGTTTCTGGGGACAATAGCTTCAGCTGCAAAAGAGAAGTAAAATAATCAGAACAAGAGGACGCACGGTCAATATCAGAGCAAGAAGCGGGTCGAAGGAGACTTACTGTCCTCAGGTCGGACATTCCCCAGCTCAGCGAGCAGTGGAACGTAGTGACTTACATTAAGCCGCTCGTGCTCAAGGAGGGTGTAGGTGTCCATCTCAATCTTATTGACGGCGATTTGTTGAAAGGCTTCCTCTGGCCGAACCTGCGGGTTGGGGTTCAACAGGCCAAGTCGACCTTCGAATATCAGATACCTTTCTGACCATGCCGTGACCTTGTTTGCGAGGTTGACCATCTTCAACCCCCGACAGCCGAAGTACAAATGGCCTTTAAACACATTCGACTCGGAGTCCGGAATGGCCCGCACCGAGAAGATTTTTCTAAAAAGGTCCATCGAGAAGCGGACTCTCTCAGACCGCAGGTAAGATATGAAGCTACATATGCCGGCCATCGAATTAGGGGAAATTTGACCGGGAACAACTCCGTAATGGTCAAAGACCATGGCGAGTTCGAGGGATATCGGAAATTTGAAGCCGCAATCGAAGTGGTCGATTTGGATGGCAATCTGATTCGGTGCAGAAGAATTTATTCACTCGTCACGGAGTGGAAGTCGCGCGAGTAGCGGACTCCCTACCATGTGCTTCTCCACAAATTCATCTAGCTCCGCTTTGGTCAGCCGATATTCTTCGTGGTCGGCCGAGTGGAACGCTAAAGCTGGTTCAGATCGGGTAGCGGACGCCTTCGCAGGTCGCTTCGGCTGGCGCTTTGCTCCCATTTCGAAATTTTGTTGAAAGTGTCCTCGGAAGGGTCGCTACTTATAGAGTAAGTGATCTGCATTTAGCAAAGGTCAAATCGTGACTAGCCTAATCAACCCGCGCGGGCATAATTTCGTACATAAAGCCAGTTCATTAGCAGTAAACCATAAGATGTGAAATCAAAGCAAACGGTTTAAAGAACAGCAGAAGCAAGCCGCGCGGCTTATAAAGCAAATTCACAGACATCTATCAATACACTAAGGAAATAAGAACATTCAAATCACAGACCGCACGATCTGAGGAGCAGACCGGATACCATAAAATTAAATCTAAGCTTTCAAGTTTGTCCAAAGGACCGAATAGAATAATATTACAGTCATTGTTTATAAACCGCTCACTAATGGAGGGCATCGTTTGGATCGTCTTCTCGATGAAGTCGGGCAACGTGATCACCGACTTGGAGAACGGTACTATGCATCTGGTTAATACTGTGATGAAGATGATGAATAATGTTGTGAAGCCGCGCAGCATCCCGCTCTACTCGCGCGGCCGGAATCATGCGAGCAGGCGGGACCGCTGCGGTCTCCCTAACATTAGCAACGGAATCAGCTATCTCGAACGCTGGAAGAGCTGAACTCAACCCAACAGCTGGGCGGTCTGATCCGCGACACCCTTCATCAACCGTATTAAGAGGTCGCCGACTTCCGCCGATTTCCCGAGTCAGATGCAGGTACTTATCTCTATAGTACGCACAATCATCCTCAAGTTTGCGGATCTCTTTATTTCCTCTGTCGAGTCGCGCAGTCAATGCGGCAACCTGGTCCTGCTGCGCCTTTTCCCTCTCTCGTCGTTCTTTCCGCTCGGCCTCCATCGTGGCCCGACTTTCTTTCCGCTCAGCCTCCATCGCAGCTTGCATCACGGCCTTTTCATCCTGGGCAGTTTTCTCCTGCTCTTCGAGAGCCTTCAACTGCTTTTTGAGGGTTTCAAAATTTTCTTGGAGAGCGGTCACCTCCTCCTCCATCCGGGTGTCCAGGTTTTTTGAGGAACTTAGAAAGGATGAAGTCCGTGGGGGAAGATAAGTCACCAGTTCGCCCGGCTTTGGGATGGACTCCGTGTCGTCTGCAGACAAGAAAGCCACGATTAAGAAAGATCGAACGAACACAACCTTATAAAAGGGGCATAACTAGACCGCTCGTTTCAAACGCTTCTCGCTTACAAGCCGCGATGGTGGGATTAAGGTTCGACTGAACAGGTCGCTTAGCTTGCTCCAGATCCATCCTTCGGTGCTGCTCTCTCCACGACCTATCATTCTGCTTTCACTTAGCAGCCGAGAATTTGGCAGCGGAGGGAAAGAAGCTCGGCGGTGGATTCAGTATCAAGTCATTTGACTTTTTTCGAGACCGCGTTTGGAAAAAATGAACCGGACGGTAACCCGCGACTCCTTTACCTTGCATAAGAAGATTAAGCAATGGAGGCGGCGGCTGGTTCAGTTGATCTCTCCCTTTCTCCGCCTTCGCCTTTATAAACCACAGCCCAGTAATCACAGAATCCTCGGAAGCCGGGGCGGCCTTCTCAATCCGTGTCGTATCTTCAGCCGGGGCGGCTTTTTTAATTCTGATGCCATCCTCTCCGGGGAGATCAGCCGCGTTCAGGTCGGCAGAATTCCCCAGCAGTTCGTCCTGCTTCTTGAGGGAATCAAAGTCCCTCACAATATCGCTCACAGTCATGCTGTGAGCATCAGCAGAAACTTGGTCGCTCGGCTTGGGCGAAGGGGTTTTCAGTCCCTCGGAGGCCTCTTTTTCGTGCGCTTTGTGTTGAAGGCTGCCTGCTCCCGGTTTCCTGGAAGCTGATCTATTCTTGGCCTTTAGGCTCTTGGCCTTCCTCAAGAGCCTGTCCGTTGTTGTCTCAGCCCTCTTCCTCTTCTTAGCCGACTCCTGGCCGGCTTGTTGTGAGGAGATCGGACTGTCCTCAATGTTCACTACCGGGTTCTGCTGACCGGTCGACTTAGGGGAGTCAACCGCTTCTCCTCCCTCATCGCTCATCATCAAATGATATACTCCAGAGGGAGAAATCTCTATGTTGAATGAATCGGCCCCGTCGACCTTCGGGATGAAGACCTCAGAGTTTGTCTTATCTGGAGGGGAGGCCGAATCGGTTGCCTTATTAGAAGGGGCAGGCGGATCAGTTGGGGGCGGGTTCGAACAACCCGCTTCATTTTTAGTCAACAAATCGACTGTCAGCACAGGGGGTAGGTCGGTCGGCTTGCCCGTAGAAGCAACGGTTACTGTTCTGTCAACTTTTTCGGCTTGAGGAGTCTTCTTCCTCTTCTTCTTTTTATCCTTCGGGCGGTCTCCCCCGCGGTCTTTACTTGGCTTCTGGCGGCTTTTGAACTGGGCCATAAGGTCAACCATTCTGATCACGTTATCTACCCGAAAGGTTCTAACCGCATGTGGCGAGTAGCGACCCATGAAAATACTTCAATTATGCAGAAAAAGAAGCTTCCAGAACATTTTTAACTCACAAGGCAATATCGGCACGGTCTCCGGCTAGAACTGATATTTTCGAAATCTCTTCGGGATTTGAAAATATGCGGGGATTATCTTTACCCGGAAGCCCGCATCTGAGTGGCATTTCTCACAGACCGGGCGGTCTGAGGATGCAAGTCGCCCAGTTCAGATTCAACAAGGTCCAACAGCACTAGCCAACACAAATTGGGCGGTCTGGTAGAATTCAGGTTGCCTTCGAAGATTGAAGTTACCAAGGCTCAAGTCCAGAAGGCAAGCCGCGGTCTCAAGTAGGAGACCGCCCGGGTTGCACCATGAAGACTACCAAGGCTCAAGTCCAGAAGGCAAGCCGCGGTCTCAAGTAGGAGACCGCCCAGATTGCGCCATGAAGATTACCAAAGCTCAAGTCCAGAAGGCAAGCCACGGTCTCAAGTAGGAGACCGACCGGATTGCGCCATGATGATTACTAAGGCTCAAGTCCAGAAGACAAGCCGCGGTCTCAAGTAAGAGACCGCCCGGATTGCGCCATGAAGATTACCAAGGCTCAAGTACAGAAGGCAAGCCGCGGTCTCAAGTAGGAGACCGCCTGGGTTGCGCCATGAAGACTACCAAGGCTCAAGTCCAGAAGGCAAGCCGCGGTCTCAAGTCGGAGACCGCCCGGGTTGCATCATCGCCTTGGTCGCATCATCTTCATTCCCCGGCCAAGACAGATCGGAAGCGCAAGCCGCCAAGCCGCGCGGCTTCTTTCTTTTCTCCTTTCTGTATCCCGTCACCGCCTGCCTGATTCTCATGTACCCGGGTAGGTGGTTATTTTATCCCTGCCTGTTCGGGCAGGCCCCCGAGCCTATAAATATGGGGCGGCAACGTTCCCAAGACACGCACACTCGAATCCAGGAGCTCGCTTGTTTGGGCTGCGGTCTCGAGTTTCCCATCTTACAACCTGTCTGACCGGTCGGCTTCTGCTTTCCTGCATCTGTAACCCATTATAACCGCTTCTTTTCAATCAAAGGAAAGCCCGTCACAGGAGTGGCATTCGCCGTGACGGGCGAAGTCTGGCCTTGACCGCTGCCAGCGGTCTCATTCTCTCTAACTAATAAGTAACCGACAACCCGCAACCTCCGATTTCCTTCGGAGGTGCAATTTCAGATTCAACATTCTTGTTCTATTCTTATTTTCATCATGAACTCTTCTTCTTTTTTTTTTATTCCTCTATCTCCATGAGTAGCTAAATTCTTATTAGTACTTGATCGAGATGATCCAAGGAATAATATACGTCATGAATTAATTTAGATGTTCTTTTTCTCTTCTTTAGAATGCTTAAGATTTATCATTGATTTTAATATAGTGAGATTACGTTGTCGATATATAATTCTCATTCTTGTTCTCGTATTTTAATTAGCCGAACAACTCATAATTGATCATTCAAAAATAAAGATAGTTGCATGCAACCCTCGAGAGAAGATGACATAAATCTCCCGGATTGGAGTTCAATCCAATAGCCTGTTCACCATGATAAAGCGAGTTTTAGGGGTTTCGATTTTAGAACAAAAGTTCGGTTGAAACCTAAACTCAATTGAATGTATCCTCGACAGATGTGCATTTAGAATTCGGGAACCTCCACGGTCAAAGCATTTTTCTTAAGAGAATTAGAATTCTTATTTCCTCTATTTTATTTTCATTCCGAGGTGATTCAAGATTGAGTTCCAGTCTTCCAAATCATTGTGTTAATCGTTATTTTAAATTACATTGCTTTTTCTTGCAAAACAACCATCCCAAAGTTCTAGTGATAATATAATAGAGTTTTTCTCGAAGAAAAAGTATTCAACTCGCTCGAATTTTTATACGACCTTGATATTTTAAATATCCTATACTATATTCGATAAGGTATGCTTGCCTTTATCAATATAGGATTGGAGAACATCATTTCATTCTCTTTTTATCTCCAATCGGCTGCGATAATATTCACATCATCACCCCTCAAGGTTTAGAGCCCAATCCAGATAAGGTGATGGCCATTCTTAAGATGCAACCTTCGAAGAGCCCGAAAGTAGTCCATCAGCTAGCAGGGAGGATTGCAGGGCTCAACCGCTTCATCTCTCGCTCAGGAGATGAGTGCGCCCCTTTCTTCAAAACTCTCAGAGTAGGAGAAAAGTTCGAATGGGCCGAAGAATGTGGTCAAGAATTCGAAGAGTTGAAGCATCAGTTGATAACAACTCCTCTTCTACAGAGCCTTCGCTAGTCAGAAGATTTGTTTATGTACCTCGGGGTTGGCACCCAAGCCATCACGTCATTGCTAGTTCGAGATGAAGGAAAAGATTGTTTCAAATTCACTACGTCAGTCAAGTATTAAAAAGCGTCGAGACGCACTATCCCATCTTAGAAAAGCTTGTCTTGGCCTTAGTAATATCAGCTTGAAGGCTTTGCCCTTATTTTCAGGCCCACTCCATCAAGGTTGTTACTGACCATCCATTAAGAGACATCCTTGAGAAGCCATAACACTCATGGAGACTAGCAAAATGGGCCATAGAGCTCAGCGAATTTGATATATCCAACATCCCAAGGATCTCCATCAAGGCTCAAGTATTGACAGACTTTCTCACCGACTTTATTTATGATGATGCCGCTAAGCAGGAAATCCTGTCTCCACTGTGTTAGAAGATGTTTATAGACAAAGCTTCTGGGAAGAACCCCGTTGGAGCAGGAATCATCCTGATCAGCCCAGTGATGTCATAATCAAATGAGCAATTAAGCTCCACTTTCCAACAACCAACAACCAAGCAGACTATAAAGCATTGATAGCAGGGCTGAGTTTGGCTCGGGAAATTGAGATAGATGACCTAGAAGTAAGGACAGACTCTCTGGTAATTGCATCGTAGATAAATGGTACTGTCAAAACTAGAGATGCCCTCCTCTAGATGTACATAGTTCTGGTTAAGCAGCAAATTAGACGTTTATGTACCTTCAGTATCTAGCATATACCAAGTGAAAAGAACATCGAGGCTGATGAGTTGGCAAAGTATGGTCTCCTAGTGGGTGGAACTCTCACAGAATTGTTCAATCCATCAATAGAGGAGGCAGATGCCATGGAAATTGAACAACGTCCATCTTTGATAGATCCATTTGTTCATTACTTCACCACAGGAGAAGTCCATCCTTTAGTAAGCGACAAGAGAAGGTTTAAGCTCAAAGCGGCCCACTATTTCTTGATCAACGGGATTGTCCACTGAAGGACTTTCCTATCACCTTTGGAAAGGTTTGTGACCGAAGAGGAAATTCCTCGAATCCTACATGAAGTGCATGCAGGAGACTGCGACTGTCACTCAGGATCCAGGACCCTTGTGAAAAGGATCCTTCGCCAAGGCTATTTCTGGCCAACCCTCAAGAAAGATTGCAGAGTTTATGCAAAGAAGTGTGTCAAGTGCCAAAAGTTTGCCCTCCTTCAAACTCGGATGGCGCAGCCGTTGAGGAGCATCTCTGTCCCATGGCCATTTGCTATTTGGGGATGGACTTGGTGGGTACTTTCCCCATGGACAGCGGGTAACGATGCTTAGTCCTAGCAAAGATCGATTACTCAGTAAGTGGATAGAGGCAAAGGTGTTAGACAAGACGACAACCCAGGTAGTCAAGAATTTTATATGAGGAGAGATGTTTGCTGGCAAGGGATACCCATTGACATTATTATAGACAATGACCCTCAGTTCGCAAGTTCAGAACTCAGTTTTCTATAAGCATGTTAGAATAGAACTTTGGTTCTCATCAGTTCATCTCCCACGCAATAATGAGAAGGTAGAAGCATCCAACAAGCCAATCCTGAATTTACTAAAGAAGAAAGTGGAAAACCTCCATTGCAGTTGGGCAGAGTAGCTTCCAGTAGTGTGGTAGACTCTTAGGACCATTCCTTCGTCGGCCACTGGGGTAACACCTTTTAAGCTAGTGCACAGATCTGACGTGATCATCCCCATGGAGCTCGATGTCATGAGTCCCAGAGTCCTCCTCTCGAAGCAAGGTGGAGAGCATGGACAGAAAGCAACGATGAGGAGATGAGATGTAGTCTCAATCTAATCAAAGTGCTCAAAGATCAGTCTAATATCAGGCATGTAGAGGCCAAGCGGAGGATGGCCAAGCACATCGAGAAGCACGTCAGAATCAAGCAATTCACCATGGGATACCACGTAATGAAAAATGTGGATGCAGCAGGACGATCAGCCTTAGTCGGGAAGCTCAACCCCAATTTGGTGGGCCCTTTTATCGTTAAGGAAGTCCTCAAGAGCTGTGCATGCCGTTTGTAATCCCATGAGGGGGAGGAGGTACCTAACACTCAAAGCGGCGATAAATTAAAAGATATTACTCTTAGAGAAGTACTGATGTCGCGACATCTCCACCACCAGAGGATGATAGACCGGAACTGGATGTGCTGCAACATAAAGATTTCAGGCGTCATGACGACCCAATGGCCGCTAACGGAAAGCAACGTGTTGGAACCTTAGTTTTGATTTGAGTTAGGATCCACCTTTAGTGTCTAAGTATATATCATAATATATCTTACAACTTAGATTAAATATCCTATTAAATTAAAAGCCTGAAAATAATATATATATATATAAATAATATACTAAGAAATATATATATATAATAATAGGCTAATTATTATAAGAGAAAATATTATAAGAGAAATTAATATAAAATAATATAAGAGAAATAAAATATTTCATATAGTTAGCTGCGTTTGACATTCGTCGAACGGCGCTCGACATTCGTCGAACGGCGATCGGCGAATAGATCTTATTACAGCAGCGCTCGACAGATTATAGCAAGGAAAGTTGCGGTCGACGAACGTGGAACAGAGGTCGACGAATGACGAACGACGGTCGACGAAATCCAACAGATATTCAGAAACAATAATATTAATAATGAGGTCGACGAATCAAATGTTTGAGCTCGACGAAAGTGGAGCTCAGCTCGACGAAATTTATGCAGAATTTCATTTCTTATTATATTATGTTGTCAGACTTTATTAAAGTAATATTTATATATTGTTATATATATATTGTTGATCTGACCTTACAGCGTGCAAACATTAAATAATATAGCCGTTGGCAGCAAAGCATTAATTGCTATAGCCGTTGCAGCAAGCAAAAGAAGGAAAGAGGACAGCTCGAGGATCTGCTAAATGAAAGAGATAATATATTCTTTCCTCTTCTGTCGGCAAGAATTAAAATCAGACAGATTACATATATATATATTGCTGTACAAATTTCAGATAGACAAGAACATATACATATCATATTGTTGTACAGGAAAAAGAGAGAAGAAGAAGAAGAAGAGAAACAGAGGAGCAAAAAGAAGAAGCTGATCAATATATTATATCTTCTTTTTGCCTAATCCCTTTCTTGCAGATCATATACAACCTGAGACATCAAACACTATCATTTGCTCAGGGATCTAAAACTGCAAGAAGAAGAAGAACAGAGGATTTGGAACCAAGAGAAGGAGCCTCCACAAGCTGTCATCAAACTACATCAGACAGGGGGAGCTCTCTTCAACATATTCATCAAGTGTCTTCTTAGAAAAAGAAGAACAACATTTGTTTTCTGTTTTCTTTATTTATTTCTCCCATCTTGTAAAGGGTTAAAACTCCCTTCAAAAGTTTACTCCCGGTGACAGGGCACCTTAGCAAAAACCTGCAGCTTGGTTTATAAGCACCTGATTAAAAGCTTATAGGTGAATTGGGCACCTGATCAAACCTCCATTGGTGTGTGGACACCTGATCAAAAACACCTTTGTGTGAGGGCACCTGATCAACTCTCCTAGTGGATTCCTACCAGTGGGTAGAAGAGTAGATGTACCCAGTTGAGGGGAACTACTATATTTCGTTGTGTCATTTGGATGCTTGTTTATTTTGTGGTTTGCTTGTGGTGTGCTTTGTTTTATTTTCTTATGTGTGCTGTTTATTACTTTGCACTCTAGCTGTTTGTGTTTATTACTCTTACAACAAACTCATATATATATTTATATATATCACCTATTTTGAAAGCAAACTTAAACAACAGTTTTAACAGATAAATAAGATCTAAACTCTCCTTTCAATTGGTATCAAAGCAGGTTGATTTTATCAATCACCCTCATTAGAGGATATCAATTGTCCCTTTCAATTGGTATCAGAGGAAGTTGATTTTTCACACAGGCTAACACCTGAAATCACAAAGATCACCTTAGTTCTATTTAAAAAAAAAAGAGTTTTTCCAAATGGCACTAGCAGATTTTTTAATTTCAGATCCACCTTTATGTAATTTGGATAGTTTTGATTTATGGCAAAGTAGAATTAAATTATTTATGAATGTCATAGATGAAGATATATATAAATCTGTTTTGACAGGAACTATATCTTCAACTTATTCATCTGATGATCAGGAAAGGCTGAAAAGTGTTGATGCCATAGCCATGGAAATATTGGCTAAATCAATGTCTGATGACATTCTTCTTAAAGTGGCTGATTGCACTTCAGCAAAGGCCATCTGGATCTCCCTCTCTAGGATGGTAAATAAATCCATTTCTACATCTTCAACTAACTGAAGAAGAAGAAAAAGAAGAACAAAAGGCCAGAAAATTCTGTATGATGGCCATATATGGTTCAGATTACATATCAAAATCTGAATCTGATGCAGAATTTGATGAAGGAAAGGTAATAAAGGTAACTTCACATTTTATTTCTACCTCTGATTTTACAATTGTTTTCAACTCACCTTGTGCAGGTTTAAAAATTTCTGAAAACAGAATAAGTAAAAAAGCTAATAATAAACAAAGTAATTTCTGATAAAATTAAAGAAAATTTGAAAACATCAGAAAAACAAATTATCTGTTTAGAAAATAAGTTAATTATAGCTGATAACTTTAAACAGAATTTTAAAGAAAAAGAAATTTCTTATGTTCAGCAAAATAAAAATAAACTTTCAAAATTGTACTTTAATGAGATAAAAAGGCCAAAATATTTATCTATAAGGCAAATTTTAAAACTTGTAATATTTTTACTTAAATTAAATTAAACAACAGTTTTTAAGTTTATTTGAATTTTCTATCTTAAAAACAAGTCAGATAACTTCACTATCTTACAGATTTTCTCCAAAATCAGTTTGAGCATTCTACTCAAGTAGTATGGATTAGAAATGATCAGAGCTCTGAGTGTGAGTCTCTTTTGATTAAGGGGATTCTATAGAAAGAAGCTATCAGACTTTGTATTTATGATTTTAAAATTCTTAGAATCTGTTAACAGCCAGCAATTCATTTCATTAAAAATTCCTATTTAAATCAAGATTTAGGAAATTAGAAATTGCTTAGTTATAAAAGAAATTTAAAAATAATCTCTAACCCTTAAGCAGATCAAAACTTTTTATGCTTAGGAATCCTAAACCAAATAGGGGGAGATTGTTAGAACCTAGTTTATTTGGATTAGGATCCCAACTCAAATAGGGGGAGATTGTTGGAACCTTAGTTTTGATTTGAGTTAGGATCCACCTTTAGTGTCTAAGTATATATCATAATATATCTTACAACTTAGATTAAATATCATATTAAATTAAAAGGCTGAAAATAATATATATATATATATAAATAATATACTAAGAAATATATATATAATAATAGGCTAATTATTATAAGAGAAAATATTATAAGAGAAATTAATATAAAATAATATAAGAGAAATAAAATATTTCATATAGTTAGCTGCGTTCGACATTCGTCGAACGGCGCTCGGCATTCGTCGAACGGCGCTCGGCATTCGTCGAACGACGATCGGCGAAGAGATCTTATTACAGCAGCGCTCAACAGATTATAGTAAGGAAATCTGCGGTCGATGAACGTGGAACAGAGGTTGACGAATGACGAACGACGGTCGACGAAATCCAACAGATATTCAGAAACAGTAATATTAATAATGAGGTCGACGAATCAAATGTTTGAGCTCGACGAAAGTGGAGCTCAGCTTGACAAAATTTATGCAGAATTTCATTTCTTATTATATTATGCTGTCAGACTTTATTAAAGTAATATTTATATATTGCTATATATATATTGTTGATCTGACCTTACTGCGTGCAAACATTAAATAATATAGCCGTTGACAGCATAGCATTAATTGCTATAGCCGTTGCAGCAAGCAAAAGAAGGAAAGAGGACAGCTCGAGGATCTGCTAAATGAAAGAGATAATATATTCTTTCCTCTTCTGTCGGCAAGAATTAAAATCAGACAGATTACATATATATATATATATATATATATATATATTGCTGTACAGATTTCAGATAGACAAGAACATATACATATCATATTGCTGTACAGGAAAAAGAGAGAAGAAGAAGAAGAGAAACAGAGCAGCAAAAAGAAGAAGCTGATCAATATATTATATCTTCTTTTTGCCTAATCCCTTTCTTGCAGATCATATACAACCTGAGACATCAAACACTATCATTTGCTCAGGGATCTAAAACTGCAAGAAGAAGAAGAACAGAGGATTTGGAACTAAGAGAAGGAGCCTCCACAAGCTGTCATCAAACTACATCAGACAGGGGGTGCTCTCTTCAACATATTCATCAAGTGTCTTCTTAGAAAAAGAAGAACAACATCTGTTTTCTGTTTTCCTTATTTATTTCTCCCATCTTATAAAGGGTTAAAACTCCCTTCAAAAGTTTACTCCCGGTGACAGGGCACCTTAGCAAAAACCTGCAGATTGGTTTATAAGCACCTGATCAAAAGCTTATAGGTGAATTGGGCACATGATCAAACCTCCATTGGTGTATGGACACCTGATCAAAAACACCTTGGTGTGAGGGCACCTGATCAACTCTCCTAGTGGATTCCTACCAGTTGGTAGAAGAGTAGATGTACCCAGTTGAGGGGAACTACTATATTTCCTTGTGTCATCTGGATGCTTGTTTATTTTGTGGTTTGCTTGTGGTGTGCTTTGTTTTATTTTCTTATGTGTGATGTTTATTACTTTGCACTCTAGCTATTTGTGTTTATTACTCTTACAACAAACTCATATATATATATTTATATATATCACCTATTTTGAAAGCAAACTTAAACAAGAGTTTTAACAGATAAATAAGAACTAAACTCTCCTTTCACAACGTTACAACCTCTGTCCGCGACGCGCAAAGCTTACTTGAAGTCTATCAAAAAGCATATTTTCAATTTCTAATTATTTCTTTTAAACGCGGAACTTATAATCTTTTATTTTTATGTTTTGATATTTTTGGTGTGCTGTTAGACATTTATGGTGTGCTATTAGCCATCCGGATTGATGAGATTATCATCTCAATCTTGGATGGTTGGATCTATTTTGTAACTCCTATACATAGGAGGCTTTAAGAGTTGGAATGAAGATTTGGAAAACCTAAAAACCAGCCCCCCTCCTTAGGAGATTTCGGCCAAGCTTGTGAAAAGCCCCCCCTGTCTCCCCTCTTCTCCATCTCGGCCTCTCCTCTCGTGGAGCATCCGTCGTGGTTTCTTGGTGTGACTCCAAGGAAGAAGGACGGCAACCCCATTCGGTGCGACGCCGTTGGAAATTGTGGAGAGAGTGATTCTCCCACAAGTTATCAATTGTGCTTCATCCAAAAACGGTTGGGTAAAATCTTCCCCTTTAAGCGATTCTTCTTTAGATTTGTGGAGGTTGAACCATCGTGTTCTCCGCGGTTTTAAAATCTTAATCACTTTCAAATCTCTGAATAAATCATTATTGTTCGCGTTTCTTTATTTTCTGGACCGGGTATGTCCAATTTGCTTGAGCGGATCTTGACCTATTGATATAAAAATTTTGGTTCTGCAAAGTGAAATGATTAAAGATTTTCTCCAAAACTATATCCGATAAAGGCAAGAGTACCTTATCGTCTATAGTATAGGATATTTAGAAATACCAAGGTCGTATTCCACGGGGCGCGTTAATTAATTCTACTTCGAGGAAAATTACTATTATCTTATCTAATCAATTTTTTTGAGTTTTGCTTTACTAGCTAAATAGAGACAAATTGCAAGCTAAAAGAAGGGATTAAATGATTGTAAAAGAGATTAGTGCTCAATCAAAAGTCACATTGGATTAAGAATAATCAAGCGAACGGAAAATAAATCTAATTCTGTTTAATTAAACTACTTGACCGTGGAGGTTCCCGAAGCTTGAACATGCATCTCTCGAGGTTAATGCCCAACTAAGTTTAGGAAAAATCAATTGGACTCTCGTCCTATAATTGATTACCTAAAACTTGCTTTACGAAGTGAACCCCACTATTGGATTTGACTCCAATACGGGAGAGTTACGTCATCCTCTCTCGAGGGGTGCATGCAACTCCCTTTAACCTTGAGTGATCGATTCATACTTTGAGCCTCTCGGCTAACTAAGTATGAAAACTTAAGTGAAAACCATACATCGATAATATGGCCTCACTAGTTAAAATTCAAGGGCAATTCAAGTGTTTTATAAAAACGGAAAAAGAGAGCTTTAAGAAATCATAACTTGATTATCTCATCCTCGGATCATTTCGATCGAGCACTAATGAGAATTAGTAAATCGTGGGGGAGGGGAAAGAAAAAGAAAAATAGAATTGAATGAAGGAAAATTATTAAGTAGAAAGAGAGGTGAAGAAAACAATGCCAACTTTTATTGAAATGAAAAACTATTACAACTTTTTAAGCAAGATTGCAAGCTAGAAAAATAAGGATTACAAGCTTAATAAACTAGTGCATGGAAGAAATCTAGTACATTGCATGAGAAGAAAAAGAGAACATGAAAGTTTAAAGAGACATGAACATGAATAGGAAAAACTCACTCTCAGCTCTTGCAGCACCTCCCCCTCTCCAAATTTCTGAACCCTGGACTCAAGGAGAGCCCTGTAATTTATAGGAAAAAATTTCAAGTTACACGCCCCTTGGTCACGGGCGTGACCTAAGGGCGTGTAATACCTGATCTGCATGGCTGGGACAGTGGTGTGGGCTTTGCGTGATGGCGGGAGAAATTCGGACTTTACACGCCCGTATAGCTTGGGTCATGGGCGTGTACTTGGACGGCTTCATTTAATGCGGAGTGGATCTTGATTGCGGCGCGGCGGTGTGCAGGGATCACGTGGGAAAGTCACGGCCGTGACATATGGGTCACGGGCGTGACTCATGTTGACTTCTCGTCGGCGGCTCCACGTCTCGATGGCAGCACGCTGGGAAGATTCTAAATTTACATGCCCCTGGTCACGGGCGTGGCTTTGGGTCACGGGCGTGACCGGGGGCGTGACTTGCTGTGGACTAGCTCAATCAGAGCAACATCGACTCTGGTTTGATCTTCAGGTTACACGCCCTTGGTCACGGGCGTGACCATGGGCGTGACTTGCAAATTTCACCAATTTTCTCCCAAAATTCTGCAAATATTGAAATTAAGCTAAGTTAGAATCAAATTTATAAAAAGAACTACTTATAACCTAAAATTGTCATTAAAAGGAAAAAATCATATTAAATAATTAAAAAAATTTCTATTAAAAACTTATATAAAAACTACTTATCAAATACCCCCATACTTGAGGTATTGCAATTCCAGAGCAAAAGTGCGATACATAATATATAAGACATCCAGAAAATTTTTAATTTCAAACTAAAATTTTATTTAAACCAAAAGTTAAGTTAAAAATAAATTCTAGGAGGAGTTAAGTCCTAAATTATGATGATGATTTGAAAAGAGAGAAAATTGTTTAGGCAAGGACTTTTCAAGATAATTAATTAGCTTACCTAAAATTGTAAAAATTATAAAACTAAATTAAATTAAAATTATAAGAACTCTATCTTAAAAGAAACTTAAGGAAAAGTAACCTACAAAATATTGCTCTCTCCATAACTTAAGTTAAACCTAGATCAAAGATATTGGCTAAGGGGGGTTTACAAAGCTTGGCATAAGAAGAGATTTTTGATTTGAGGTGATGAATTTTATCCTCACACCTCTATTTTTTTGTATATGTTTAGGGAATATTGAATTTTATCATCTTATTCCCATGCATATAATCTTTTAAATTCTCTTCTAATAAACCCAAAATGTATATGTTTAGGAGTAATGAATTTTATCCTCTTACTCCATGCCATATAATCTTTAAATGATTTTGGGTGCATATGTTTAGGGAATAATGATTTTTATCCTCTTATTCCCATGCATATGATCTTTTAAAATACTTTTTTATGCCATCAAAAGGGTAGGGTAGGAAAAATTTCTAGTTTATAAATTAAATTATATTGAGAGCAAATTCTAGTAAATTTAAATTTCCTAAGATCTAAAAAGCTAGAAGAAAATATAATTGAAATCTAAAGAGGTTTAGCAAATTCACTACAAAATGAAGCCATTTAAAAATAAAAAGAGAAGTCATGCTAACAAAAATTCTCTAATCAAACTCAAATCATAAGATGGTTCTTAAAACAAGATTACCTAAAATTTAAAATTAACAAACTATGATAAATAAAATTTTAGCCAATTAAAAACCTAAAAATACTTATAAACATTCTCAACTAGATTTATAAGAAATCACAAAACATCAAGTAGGAGGGGTATAAGAAATTTTTTTGTTCTTTTGTTCTAAATTTTTCGTATTTATTTTTTTTGGGAATTTTTGATATTATCATTTTTTTTTGAATTTTTGAATATTATCTTTTTTTTTTGAATTTTTGAATATTATCTTTTTTTTTTTGAATTTTTGATAATGTAAGAAAGGAAACTAGTTTTAAACCTAACATTTTTTGTTAATTCCTCGACTTCCCGAGGTATACCCCGTGAAGGGTTCTCACGGTACTAGGAGGTGTGATGGGATGATATCCAAACGTCCCTTTCCAAGATTTAAATTTTCAATTTTCTAATTTTTTTTTGAAAATTTCTAATTCAAAAACTATTTACAAAGAACTATTTACACCCCCATACTTAAAGTTAAACATTGTCCCCAATGTTTAAAACTAAGTATAAAGTAAAAGAAAAGAAAAAGAAGCAAATAAAGTGCAAGACAAAACAAAAAGAAATGCAAACTAAAAGAGAAGGAAGAAGGATAAATGACTTCCTTGATTTTTGAAGATGCACGGGGAAACGACGGTTACCTGTAAAATATGTTAAAGAAGAAAAACAAGAGAAAAAAATAAAAAGATAACTTTGGGGTGCCTCCCAAAAGCGCTTTGTTTAAGGTCGCGTAGCTTGACCAAATTGCCGATCATGTTATAGGAGGAAGTAATATCGAATCACTCTTTTCATTAGCTAAACTCTCTCGGAAGATATAACTTAAGGTGGTGCCCGTTAACTTTGAAGGAGCCTTTTTCCGGGTGGGAAATTAGGATTGTCCCATAGGACCAAACCTCTTTAACAATAAAGGGTCCGGACCATCGGGATTTTAATTTTCCCGAAAAAACGCGAAGGCGAGAATTATAAAGGAGGACGAGATCGCCCGACGAAAAAGTTTTCGGAAATTTTATGTGTTTATCGTGATAAAACTTTGTTCGCTCCTTATATAATTTGTTACTCTCGTACGCATTCGCTCGCCACTCGTCTAATTCGTTCATTTGAAATTTTCTTTGTTCGGCTGCTAATGTAGAATCGAGATTTAAAAACTTAAGCGCCCAAAATGCGCGGTGTTCTAGTTCGACCGAAAGGTGGCAAGCCTTTCCATAAACCATTCGATACGGTGTACAACCGATAGCGGTCTTGTACATCGTTCGATAGGCCCATAGCGCATCATCGAGCTTTATTGCCCAATCCTTCCGATTAATAGAAACAGTTTTTTCTAAAATCCGCTTTAATTCTTGATTCACGACTTCGACATGGCAGCTCGTTTGTAGGTGATAAGCAGTGGATAGTTTGTGCGTGACACCATATTTTGCTAGAATTTTTGTAAATTGGCTATTGCAAAAATGGGTTCCCTGATCACTCACTATAGCGTGTGGCGTGCCAAATCGAGAAAATAATTTTTTTAAGAAGTTAACGACGACTCGCTCATCGTTGGTGGGGAGAGCTTGCGCTTCCTCCCACCTCGACATGTAGTCGACCGCAACTAGAATATACTTGTTTGAAAAAGAGGGAGGGAGAGGACCAACACAATTAATACCCCAAAGATCGAAAATTTCACATTCTAAGAAAATATTTTGGGGCATCTCATCCCGGCGAGAGATGTTCCCTGACCGTTGGCAGCTGTCGCAAGTACTCACAAGGGTGTGAGCATCTTTGAAGAGCGTGGGCCAATAAAAGCCCGACTCCAGCGCCTTCCTCGCGGTTTGGTTCGCTTGATAATGACCACCGGTTGGTCCCTCGTGACAATGACATAAAATTTTAAGGCCTTCCTCACTTGAGACGCATCTTCTCACCACCTGGTCTGCGCAAACACGGAATAAAAAGGGGTCCTCCCCAAAATAATTCTTTAAATCAGAAAAGAATTTCTTCTTTTGCTGATTCGAGAATTCTTTTGGCAGGACCCGGGCTACTAAATAGTTAGCCAAATCCGCAAACCAGGGGGTGGAAGATGAATCTACACTTTCGAGAGCGAGGAGGCGCTCTTCGGGAAATTTATCATTAATGTCGACTTCTATTAATGCTTCCGAGGCGGGGTTTCTAATCAGGAAAGATGATCGGCCGCCAAGTTTTTGGCTCCCCTTTTGTCTTGATCTTTAAATCAAACTCCTGCAAGAGGAGGATCCATCGCAAAATACGGGGCTTGGCGTCCGATTTACTTAAAAGATATCTAAGAGCAGAGTGATCTGTCAAGACGATAACTTTGGAAAGCGTGATATACGACCTAAACTTATCAAAAGCAAAAACGATTGTTATAAGTTCCTTCTCGGTAGTGGTGTAGTTTGCTTGTGCCGACGTGAGTGTCTTACTCGCATAATAAATTGGGTGGAAAATACTTACTCACCCGTTGGCCTAACGCGGCGCCTACCGCAATATCACTCGCGTCGCACATAATTTTGAAGGGTAGCGACCAATCCGGCGCAACTAGAATCAGAGAATTTATAAGCTTTTCTTTGATAAGTTTAAAGGCCAAATGGCATTCGTCATTAAAAAGGAAGGAAGACTCTTTCTCGAGGAGATGGGTTAACGGCTTTGTGATTTTGGAAAATTTTTGGATAAAGCACTGATAAAACCCCGCGTGAAATAGGAAACTTCTAATGGATTTTACATTCGTTGGAGGGGGGGGGGGGGGGAGTTTTTCAATTACTTCGATCTTGGCCCTGTCGACCTCGATCCCTTTGCCCAAAATTTTATGGCCAAGGACTAATCCTTCTTTGACCATAAAATGGCATTTCTCCCAATTAAGCGCTAAATTTGTTTCCTCACAACGTTGCAACACACGCTCGAGATTTTTTTTAACAATTTTTAAATGAGTTTCCGAACACGGAGAAGTCGTCCATGAACACTTCCATCACCTCCTCTACTAACTCATCAAATATTGCGAGCATACATCTTTGGAATGTAGATGGCGCATTACAAAGACCAAATGACATCCTTCAATAAGCGAAGGTGCCAAAGGGACAAGTGAAAGTTGTTTTCTCTTGATCATCGGGAGAAATCAGAATTTGGAAATATCCCGACAAACCATCGTGAAAACAGTAGTAGGAGTGACCTGAAAGGCGTTCTAAGATTTGATCGATAAAAGGTAGAGGGAAGCGATCCTTACGGGTGGCATCATTTAGTTTTTGATAATCGATGCACATCCGCCAACCCGTAACAGTACGGGTTGGGATTAATTGGATATTTTTGTTTGCAACTAACGTAACGCCACCTTTCTTCGGTACGACTTGTACCGGGCTAACCCAAGTACTATCCGATATCGGGTAGATGATTCCCGCGTCCAAAAGTTTAATAACTTCGGCCTTAATGACTTCTTTCATATTCGGGTTTAGTCGTCATTGAGGCTGGACCGTGTTGAGGGAAGTATCTTCGAGGAAGATTTTGTGAGTGCAGAAGGAAGGGTTAATAACCTTAATATCCGAAATTTGCCACGCAATTGTGTGGCGGTGCTTGCTTAAGACAATAGTCAACTCAGAAATTTCTTAATTGCTAAGTTCGGATGAAACGATGACGGGTAGCTTGGATTCTTTTTCTAAAAATAAATATTTAAGGTGAGGGGGGAGTTGTTTTAACTCTAACATGGGTGGCTCTTCATAAGAAGTTTTGATTTTTAATTTTTCTAACAAAAATGGTTTTGGTAGTTTGGAGCGAGAGACTTCTTCTTCTAAATAAAAGAGCTCGGCGAGCTCAGATTCGTGACTCGATGTGAAGACTAACTTGGGAAGTGGATAAAATTCATTCTCAAAACATTCTTCTAAATAGAAGCATGAATCATCATTCTCTAAGGTGTTTCGCATCGAGGGATTTATACTAAAAGTAACTTCATCATCTCCAACCCGTAGGAGGAGCTTTCCGTCACTTACGTCTATAATTGCGCTGGAGGTGGCAAGGAAGGGGCGGCCAAGTATGAGGGGTACTTCGGCATCCTCTTCGATGTCAAGAATGACAAAGACAACCGAGAAGATGAACTTATCAACCTTAACGAGCACGTCCTCCACTATCCCTACGGGATATTTTAATGAACGACCCGCTAATTGAATACTCATTCGAGTGGGGTTAGGATTTCCTAGACCTAACTTTTTAAATAACGAAAAAGGCATGAGATTGATGCTTGCTCCAAGATCTGCTAAGGTGTGTTTTACTAACGAATTGCCAAATAGACACGGGATGGAGAACCGTCCCGGGTCATTTGCTTTTTGAGGCAATTTGTCGAGTACAAACGCAGAGCATTCTGCGTTTAAAGAAATATGCGAAGTATCTTCTAACTTTTTCTTATTTAGGCATTTGAGAGATAGCCTCGCAGAATGGTACATTAATATGAATTTGTTATAAAATTTCTAAAAACTTTTTATAATTTTTTTCAGCGCACTCGCTTTTAAACTTAGACGGATACGGAATATTGGAAGTAGAAGTGTGCGGAGCTAACGTAGCAGACAAATTCGAAGATAAAATAAGAGGAGGAGGAGAAGTTACCTTGGGTTCGTCCTATTTTGAAACCACCTCCTTCCCGCTTCGGAGTGTAATCACGTTTGTGCTCTCCCTTGGATTTTGCTCTGTATTCCCCGGTAGTGCTCCTTGCTGATGCTCGGAAATCATCTTTACGAGCTGGCCCACTTGATTATCTAAATTTTTGATCGATCTGGTAAGGTTCCGGATGTTCGTTTCATTTGTAGCAACATATTTTGCAAAAACCTCTTCAAGCGGAGAGAGATTTTGCTGTTGCGGTGGAAAACCGGGTGGATTACAATTTAGAGGTGGAGTTAAGTTAAGAAGTTGATTAGGGGGGGGGGGGGGGGTTGATTTAGATTCATAGGACGCTGAGTATTTCCTTGGTTGCTCCATAAGAAATTCGGATGGTTCCTATAACCCGCATTGTAAGTGTTGTTGTACGAAACAGTGTTGGGGGTTATAGGAAGGCCGAGGCAGATTTCCCATGTAGTCAACCTGCTCTTCAATTAAAATATTATTTGCCCAAGGAGGAGTGGCGGAGGGAGCAGACATCTCCGCCACTTGCTTTGTTAAGCGCTCAACTTGTAAAGCCAAATTTGCGTTTGCGTCTATTTCAAAAATTCTGGATGGATTGTTAGACCGCGCTCGGGGCATATTCCATTGGTACGCATTCATGGCCATTTCCTCAGAAAGCTCTTGAGCGGCCTCCGGGGTCTTTTTATTTTATGTTCCCCCGGCGGCCGTATTAATCATTTGCTTAGTTTGGAAATTCAAGCCATTATAAAAAATTTGCACTTGTTGCCAAGTGGGAATTGCGTGGTGAGGGCATCTACGCAAAATCTCCTTGAAGCGCTCCCATGTATCATAGAGAGTCTCCGAGTCGATTTGCATAAATGACGCAATATCTGTTAGCATTTTGGCGGTCTTTGCAGGCGGAAAATATTTAGTGAAAAATTTTTCCGCCATATCGGCCCATGTAGTGATGGACTCCCTAAGAAGTGAGCCCAACCACTGCTTGGCCTTAGACCACAAAGAAAAAGGAAAAAGACGTAATCGAATGGCGTCATCGGCGACGCCATTGATTTTAAATGTGTCACAGATTTCGAGAAAATTAGAAATATGACATTTTGGATCTTCGTCCGGATGACCATCGAAGGTCACTGATTGCTGCACCATTTGTATGATGCTGGACTTGATCTCAAAGTTATTGTTCGTCACCGCGGGGCAAACAATACTTGACTATGTGCCTTCCAAATTCGGCCGCGCATAATAGGACTTGGTCCGTTATGCGGCCTCATTAGGATTTGGCGCGTTAGGATTAGGAGGATTAAGATCCATATTCGATGTGTTAGTGTCCCCGATCGACTCTTCGAATTCTAATTGATTATCCTTATCACGAGAACGGCGGCGCCGCCAAAGGGTTCGCTCGATCTCTGGATCAAAAGGAATATTCGAAGCGCTACCTCGGGTCATACACTAAAAAGGAAATAAAGGGAATGAAGAAAAAGAGCGGATAACGAAAAGAAAATAAAGAAAGAGGAAAACTAGACTATTATATATATATTTTTCCTTTTGAAATTTAGAAAAAGCAAAATAAAATAAAAAGAAGCATGATAAAATTAATAGCTATCCTCTTTTCAAAATATCTACGCAAGTCCCCGGCAACGGTGCCAAAAACTTGATATAAAAATTTTGGTTTTGCAAAGTGAAATGATTAAAGATTTTCTCCAAAACTATATTTGATAAAGGCAAGTGTACCTTATCGTCTATAGTATAGGATATTTAGAAATACCAAGGTTGTATTCCACGGGGCGCGTTGATTACTTCTACTTCGAGGAAAATCAGTATTATCTTGTCTAATCGATTTTTTTTGAGTTTTGCTTTACTAGCTAAATAGAGACAAATTGCAAGCTAAAAGAAGGGATTAAACGATGGTAAAAGAGATTAGTGCACAATCAAAGTCACCTTGGATTAAGAATAATCAAGCGAAAGGAAAATAAATCTAATTCCGTTTAATTAAACTACTTGACCGTGGAGGTTCCCGAAGCTCGAACATGCCTCTCTCGAGGTTAATGCCCAACTAAGTTTAGGAAAAATCAACCGGACTCTCGTCCTATAATTGATTACCTAAAACATGCTTTACGAAGTGAACCCCACTATTGGATTTGACTCCAATCCGGGAGATTTATGTCATCATCTCTCGAGGGGTGCTTGCAACTCTCTTTAACCTTGAGTGATCAATTCATACTTTGAGCATCTTGGCTAACTAAGTATGAAAACTTAAGCGAAAACCATACATCGATAATATGGCCTCACTAGTTAAAATTTAAGGGTAATTCAAGTGTTTTATAAAAACGGAAAAAGAGAGCTTTAAGAAATCATAACTAGATTATCTCATCCTCGGATCATTTCGATCGAGCACTAATGATAATTAGTTAATCAGGGTGGAGGGGAAAGAAAAAGAAAAATAGAATTGCATGAAAGAAAATTACTAAGTAGAAAGCGAGGTGAAGAAAACTATGCCAACTTTTATTGAAATGAAAAACTATTACAACTTTTAAGCAAGATTGCAAGCTAGAAAAATAAGGATTACAAGCTTAATAAACTAGTGCATGGAAGAAATCTAGTACATTGCATTCGAAGAAAAAGAGAACATGAAAGTTTAAAGAGACATGAACATGAATAGGAAAAACTCACTCTCAGCTCTAGCAGCACCTCCCCCTCTCCAAATTTCTGAACCCTGGTCTCAAAGAGAGCCCTGGAATTTATTGGAAAAATTTTCAAGTTACACGCCCCTTGGTCACGGGCGTGATCTAGGGGCGTGCAATCACTGATATGCATGGCTGGGACACTGGCGTGGGCTTTGCGTGACGGCGGGAGAAATTCGGACTTTACACGCTCGTGTAACTTGGGTCACGGGCGTGTACTTGGACGGCTTCATTTAATGCGGTGTGTATCATGCTTGCGGCGCGGCGGTGTGTAGGTATCATGCGGGAAAGTCACGGCCGTGACATATGGGTCACGGGCGTGACTCATGTTGACTTCTTGACGGCGGCTCCACGTCTCGACGACAGCACGCTGGGAACATTCTAAATTTACACGCCGCTTGGTCACGGGCGTGGCTTTGTGTCACGGGCATGACCAGGGGTATGACTTGTTGTGGACTAGCTCAATCAGTGCAACATCGACTTTGGATTGATCTTTAGGTTACACGCCCTTGGTCACGGGCGTGACCTTGGGCGTGACTTGTAAATTTCACCAATTTGCTCCCAAAATTCTGCAAATATTGAAATTAAGCTAAGTTAGAATCAAAGTTATAAAAACAACTACTTATAAGCTAAAATTGACATAAAAAGGAAAAAATCATATTAAATAATTACAAAAATTTCTATTAAAAACTTATATAAAAACTACTTATCACCTATAGCCTTGGTCTTGCCCTCAAAAAGGTTTGGCAACCTTTGCGTTAATTTTGGGAATATGTTGACTCCTTTTTTATCGCTGTTTTAGAGTCGACACTCCTCCGAATGGATTGGTGTATGTGTGCAAAAGGAAAACATATTTGTGGGTGATAGATGCTTGTGTAGGTGCGGTCGATCAAGAGTGTGTTGTTAGGCGAGTTAGATTTTACTTGTGTAGATCTCCATATCGGCGTAGGCTGCATCAAGTACTTTCCCTTTTTCTCATTTCAAGTTATAATCTGAGTCCCTTGTTTTTTCTCAAGGCACAATGTAGTCAATCTATGCATCACTAACATTTTTAGGCAAGTGACTTCCAGATTCGCAACCCCTCTCTGTTGGTGCTTGCTACTTTCTCCACCCTAAGACCACTACAATTGACTTCGCAGGAATAATTCACGACTATCATATGTGGTAGGTCAGGAACATGATAGCCGACCGTGCATAAATAGAGGTATTAAACCTACAACAGCGGCCCACATGACCTATTGTTTAGTTCTTCACTCTAGTCTGGGGTGATACCGAAGCTTGCTTAGACCCCCGCGAATGTATCCAGACATCTCTTGTGGAGGTCATAAAGATTCCAAGCCTCTCTACCAGTGCGGGCTACTTTCTCCACCCTAAGACCACTACAATTGCCTTCGCAGGATCAAATCACGACTGACATACATGGCAGGTTAGGAATGTGACATCCGTCCACACATCAATATAGGCATTACTATTGTTATTGGCGCCATTCTGAGGACATCTCCGGGGAACGTGTGCTTCATACCCCCCTTGTAACATCCTACCAGTACAAATAATATAACAATAGGTCCGGCCAGGACCCCACGCCATATTGAACACACTAGCTAGCCGTTAAAAAGATGATAAATAGAAAAGAACTACACTGGAGTATAAACAAAGCGGAAGCTGCAGCTTTCATTAAACATTTATTTCAGAATCTCCACCATCTTAGGAATGTAACAATAAAGTAATGGCCTTAAATCCTTACATTCAACAAATGTAACTAACTCGAAAGCATACTTCGGAACGTAAGCCGACAATACATGGAAAGTAATAAAATAGGCTTGCCTTCAAGGGCCAACGTAGCAATGGGCTTCAGCATGCTATTTTCCACTCCGCTCACCAGTACCTACACCATCCACAAATACGAGGCAAACGAGGGTCAGCTATGAGCTGACCACAAACCGTGTAGATTCCCCCTGACCATTCTAGCCGACTCAGGGGCGGGGCACCGCTAACCTGCAAGCTAGCCATACATGCAACATGTAATATAATAAAGAAAGTGCATCTACTCTACACAAGGGGAGTTTTCAAGCACAATCAATCTTCTAGGTTGAGCATCAAGTAAAGGGGAACCTAGTTATGCGCATGATGTTGGTTGGGTTCACCCGTAGGATCCCCACAACCGCCTAAGCAATTGCATGAGACTAACATAACATTATTCCATCGCAACACACTTGTGGGTACTCTGACCACACATTTCATGCACGCAAGCCATGTTTTCAGTGTACTCTTCCATGAGTACCACCACCAAACTATGCTAAGAGGCTTAGTATTCTCTTGAGCATTTACCAAATGGAGAAAACTCTCCCGAAACTGGTCTATCCCATGATCTTGGTAACACAGATGAGGGTCAACCTTGTGCTGAATTGCATGGTGCGTGTTCGGTTCATCTTTTTCCCATTGCTCAAATCATCGCGATAGAGGGCATGATGCGGGTGCAGCTGTACCTTGACCCATTCACGTTGTAACACCTACAAGTGCTAACAAACAAGAAGCTATGCACCTAATCCATACAAGTGGACCTAGGCTTCGCTATCACAAATCAACGAAGGAGGAACAAGACCACTCCAATCATAATTTGTGGTAAATTTTTGCGTTCAACCACACACAAGCATGGGGCTTTCGTTAGGCTCTCCAAAAGACACTTAAAAGTCAAGTCCCGCTATATGATGACATATTTCATGGATTCATTCTACGACATGCAATCTAGTTTTAATCTAAATGCAACATCTCAATCAAGCATCACCGATCTGGGCTCACGACCATGGGTAGGCTTCACACACAATGCCTAAATCCATATGTCTACCAGATTTCTACATACAATATATGTAGGTGACGGATACAATCGACCCTGAGTTTTTAAGAACTAAAGGGAGTCATACACTTCACGAATTAGTGAAAGCGACAATCCTATGCAACAATAGAAAAGGGATGAAAGGACCAAAACACGTCCTAAGATACGGAGGAAGGATCGTCACCCTTGCCGCTCTTTTTGGCGCTATGGATCCAAAATTTTAGTCGGATGGAAAGAACCGCACCAGGATTCTCTCCATGGATCTGGTAACAGCTCGCGATTCGGAGCTTCGGAGCTCCGTCAATGGTGGAAAGAGTCTCCTTCTTCCTCCTTGGCTCTCCTCTTTCTCATGTTTGGAGAGAGAAAGAACATGTAATAATGAGGATAAAATTCTTCTAGTCATGCCCTAATACTATCTGGAACAGCTCTTAGCCGTCAAATCAAAGCCTTAAAGATTTGACCGCCGCGATCATTATTTTGCAAATCTGTTCCGTCAGCTATCGCCCGGTGGTAGCGCTAGCGCTTGTACTTTGCCTTCAACATACTGTCTCATTCTCTCGATAATACTAGGACTCATATTGACTTCAAGACCTACCTCCAGCGGCAGCGCTACTGCTCCGCGCTAGCGTCCAGTCGATATCCTTTTGACAACACCTTCTCGACGACATAGTGAATCTTCCCGTCGATAAAGCTACTGCCAATGGTAGAAGCTACCACCCGGCATTAGCGTCCCGATGACATGAGCCTTTTGAGATGTTACATCGCTCATCCCATCGATACAAGTCTCATCCCATCAAAACCGTTACCACCCGTGATAGTACCTACCGCTGGGTGTTAGCTTCCTGCTATAGAAATCTTGCCTTCACAGTAGTGTGAAAATTGGGGTGTTACAACTCCACCTTCCTTAAAAGAATTTCATCCCAAAATTACAAATACAGTAAAGTACAAAATTAATTTATACCTAAGAGAAATAGCTCGGGGTACTCTGCAAGCATGGTTTGAGCTTTTTCCCAAGAGAGTTCCTCTCTCCCGCAATTATTCCAATAGACCTTTACCATCTGAATGGATTTGTTCCTCAACTATCTCACTTCAGTGTCTTCGATGCGAATGGGATTGACCTTCTTCGTTAGCCCACTATCTACCGTCACCTCGTCAACCACACCAATATGTGTAGGCTCATTCATAACCTTTCTCAACACTGAAATATGAAATACATCGTGTAATACGCTTAGCTCCGTAGATAGAGCAAGCCGGTAAGTAGCTTCACCAATGTGCTCCAAGATCTCGAACAGTCCTAAGTACCTTGGACTTAGCTTTTTCAAGCATCGAATCCTCGATACTCCTTTGAACGGTTTGATCTTCAAGTAAACCCAGTCACCAACGACGAACTCAATATTTTAGTGTTTTGCATTATGGTACTTTGCTTGCCTATCCTGGGCAATTAGAAACTGCTCTCGTATTGCCCGGATGGATGTATTCGCATCATCACCGCCTTTGCGCTTCAATAAATTCATGTCGCCAGTTTATGCCAAAGCCAAAGGCGTACGACATTTTCTACCATAAAGGTCCTCGAAGGGTGTCATTTTAATACTTACCTGGTAGCTGTTATTGTAGGCAAATTCAATCATATAGAGGTGGTCCTCCCATCTCTTTTCGAAATCTAAGGCGCATATCCATAGCATGTATTCCATTGTCATATGGTCCTCTCGGTCCACCCGTCCATTTGCGAGTGGAAGGTCGTACTAAGCTTTAGCTTGGTACCCAATAGTTGGTGAATCAGCTTCTTATGATTTGATGTGAAACACCCATCTCAATCACTAACAATGATACAAGGAACTCCGTTCAATAGTACGATATTATCAACGTATAGCTTGGCTAGCTTTTCCTTGGAATCATCCTTCCGGTTCATAATGAAGTGCGATACTTTCGTCAAACGATCTACAATCCCCCAAATGGCATCATTTCCATGCTGTAATCTCGGTAATTCATGCACAAAATCCATCGAAATATCGTCGAACTTCCATTCTGAAATCGACAAAGACTTTAGAAACCCACCAGGTCTTCACCAACACGCAAGTATGACACTTGGCCACGTAGAGATCAATGTCTTTCTTCATACCTAGCCACCAAAAGAGTTTCTTCATGTCCATGTACATCTTTGTGCTCCCCGGGTGGATCGAGTACATGGTAAAGTGAGCCTTGTACATCAATTCTTCTCGTAATTTGGCAACTTTTGGGATGCACAATCTAGCATTCTTCTATAAAACACCATCATCGAAGGAGAATTCAGTGTTAGACTCATCCACAGTCTCTGCTTTGTAATGCATCATGCTTTCATCTAGCTTCAAAGCTTGTCGAACTCAGTCGGCATGGTTCTATTGAACCTCCGTCCAGTTCAAGCATGCTGAAGTAAACACTCTCCTATCGACACAATAGATCCCCAAGGATTCTAGATCATGGATCAAACGCCCATCATGCATCAAAATCCAATTTTCTTGCGTGGGAGCCCGCCGACTCAGCGCGTCGCAACAACGTTTCCCTTTCCGGGAGAGTAACGAATATCAAAGGTGTATTCCCCAAGAAACTCCATCCACCTCCTTTGCTGCATAATCAAATCCTTCTGACTTAACAGGTACTTTTGGCTCTTGTGGTTCTTAAAGATTTCAATCTTTACGCCATATAGGTAATGTCTCCATAGCTTAAAAGTGAATACCACGACCACTAACTCTAAGTTGTGGAGCGGGTAGCTCCTCTCGGACTGAGAGTACTCCAGTATGTTGTCGATGATGACAATCATAAATCGGTCCAAATACTCTCAGAAAGTTCTAATCATCAAGTTCATAATATACAGACGGTGCATTTGAGAGACCGTACGACATGACCGTGAACTCGTAGTGCCCGAAATGGGTACTAAACACCATCATTGGAATATCACATTCTGTTATTCTTAGCTTGAAAGTGAGGTTAGATCTTAGATTTACTCTAGAGGGGGGGGGGGGGGGGGGGGGGGTGAATAGAGTATTAAAAAGTTTTTTACTGAATTTTATAGCGGAATTAAAAACATGATACTTATATGTGTATTGAGTGAGTTATAAAAACAAACACAAAGAGAGCACACAGCACAATACAGAAAAATAAACACAACACAGAGGACACAAGGATTTTATAGTAGTTCTCCAATAAACCTGCGTACGTCCACTCTTCTACCACCCTTGGTAGGATTCCACTAGGTTTTTGATCTGGTGCCCTATCACCAATGGGGTTTTGATCAGTGCCCAAAACACCAAGAAGCTTTTGATCAGGTGCTCTAACCAAACCACAAGTTTTTGATCAGGTGCCCTGCCACCAAGGGGTTAACTTTTTAAGGGAGTTATAACCATATACAAGATGAGATAAGAAGGGTTTAGATGTTCTTCTCTATCAATATTCTGAGAGAAGACTCTAGTGGAATGTTGTTGTAAAGCTCCTCTGTCTGATTGAAATTTGTTGACAGCTTGAGGATGGAGCTTTCACTTGAAATAGATTTCTTGTATCTTCCCGATAGATGATGAATCTGAGAGACAAAATGTTTCTCAGATTGTTTGTTGCTCTTTGAAGATCTGAACTTGCAGCAGAGACTGAGAGATTGATCTTGATGATGTTGTCAGTGAATAAGATGGTGCTGCTTGAAAAAGATGAAGATGATCTGTTAGCTTTTTCTTTTTCTTCCTTCTGTCTTTCTCTCGACAGCTTTCTTCTTCCTCTTTCCTGTACAGATATTCTGTAATATGATATTGTATATGTCTGTATATCTTCTTTCTTTTTCTTTTGATAATATGTCTCTAATAGATTTGAAATTCAAATCCCTTGATTTAAGGAATAAAATATTCAGAAGATATATATTTGGTACAGCAAATCTGATACGCTTTATACCTTTTTCCTTTTCCATGAAATGTCCTTTTCAGCTATATGTCAACGACTATGATCTCGAAATAATAAAAGGAAAGATATAATCCTTACTTATCTGATAAAATAAAGCCATTGCTGAAAGATCTGAGTTAAGAGAATGAAATAAAATAGTTTGTCTGAAGTACTGAACTGAAAAAACAAATTTTGTCGAGCGCAGAGCTGAGTTCATCGAACGTAGAATGAAGTTCGTCGAACTGAAGAGATAAACCGCTGAAGAGAAATTTTCGTTGATCTGAACAAATTTTGTCGAACACAATGTTGAGTTCATTGATCTCATTCTGAATATGGCTGGAAGAATTGAATTAGTCGATCTGAATGATATTTCGTCGAACGCAGAGATTTGGCAAATTCGTCGACCGCTGAACTGAATAAAATCGTCGACCGCTGAGACTGAGCAATTTCGTCGACCACTGAGACTGAGCAATTTCGTCGATCGCTGAGACTGAGCAATTTCGTCGACCGCTGAGACTGAAGCTCATCAAACGCTGAGACGAGCTTTCGTCGACCGCTGAGAGCATGCCGTTCGTCGAATGCAGGTTGGAGTTCATCGAACGTAGTGTTGAGTTCGTCGAATGCAGAAACTGAATCTTTCCCTTAGTTCTATCAGCCTAAAACCTTGACCCTTTGGACTATACATTGGGGTCAACTTAGTCCTAATAAACAGATAGTGATCCTAGCCCAAATCAGTAATAGGGTTGTTCCAACAATCTCCCCCTATTTGGGTTAGGACACTATTTGACAAAAATTAAAACAAACAAAACACAGAGTATATATATCTGACAGATTATAAACATTTTAGTAGATATATAAGAAATGTGATACTCTGAGTTTAGAAACATTACATTTGAAAACAGAAATAATAATAACAAACAATCAGAACCTTTTCTCTTCCTGAATTCTTGCTTTCTGACTTTCTGAATTCTGATATTGTCTTTCTCTGAGTTTTGGGTTTGATTAACTGAGCTGTAGCAATAACTGAATATCTGAATCTAATTATCTGTTGCTTCTTCTATATCAAAAGTTGTATCTGAATCTGCATTAAGCTAGAGCAAACACTGCATCTGAAATTGCAACATATGTTGCTTCTTCATTATCATCATCTCCCTCTTTCATAAAACATCTCCCCCTGAGAGCATCTCCCCCTGAGAATGGAGCTTCTTCAGCTTTCTCCCCCTGCCTAGTTCATAGAACATCTCTCCCTGAGCAAAAACTGCATCATATGGATCTTCTTCATAGAACTTCTCCCCCTGCCTAGTTTCAGGAAGGCCTGAAGCTAGGCCCCTAGAAGAAGGGACATATGAGGAGGTAGGGAAGGATGAAATCTTTATATTGCTATTGTTCCTACAAAATAAAATAGAGATCAAGTGCAAATGAACTGGAAAGAGAAGCAGTTTCTGTAGGCATTCAATTAAAATGAAAAAGATTTGATTATAATGAAAGGTTCAGAAACAAAAGCTTCATCAAAACTATGTTCGACGAAAACTAAATTTTTGTTGATCTCGGTTCGACGATCTTGATGACTTCGTCGATCTCCGTTCGACGAAAAACTAGATTTCGTCGATCTCAGTTCGATGAAGAGATGAGATAAGTAGAAAATTTAATTTTTAACAGATTGAATCTCCATTTATTATTCCTAACTGATTTATAAAGAAGATATGTTTCTTTTCATCCAAGGGTTTGGTGAAAATATCAGCCCTTTGCAAATCAGTAGAAATGAATTGTAGGCCAATTTTTTTATCCACATTATCTCTGATAAAGTGGTGCCTAATTTCTATGTGTTTAGTCCTACTATGGAGAACTGGATTTTGTGCTATAGATATTGCACTAGTATTGTCACAAAATATAATTGAATTATTTAGATTGATACCATAGTCTAGGGGCTGATTTTGTATCCACAATATCTGTGAGCAGCAACTGCCTGCAACTATGTATTCAGCTTCAGCTGTTGATGTAGACACAGATGTTTGTTTCTTACAAAACCAAGACACAAGCCTATCACCAAGAAACTGACAATTTCCTGATGTGCTTTTCCCGTCTAATCTGCATCCAGCATAATCAGAATCTGAGAATCCAGTTAATTCAAATTCTGATGCTGTTGGATACCAAAGTCCTAGATTTGGATAACCCTTTATATATCTCAAAATTCTTTTTAATAAAATTAGGTGAGATTCTTTGGGGTTTACTTGGAACCTAGCACAAATACAGGTAGCAAACATTATATCAGGCCTACTAAGTGTTAAATAAAGTAGTGAGCCAACAATTGCTCTATATACTTTCTGATCAACAAGTTTCCCTGATTCATCATTGTCTACAACAACATTTGAGGGCATGAGTGTTTTCATGGTGGAAGCATTAGACATACCAAACCTTTTCACTAATTCCTTAGCATACTTGGATTGTGATATGAATATGCCATTTGGAGTTTGCTTCACTTGAAGACCAAGGAAGTATGATAATTCACCCATACTACACATTTCAAAATTTAGATTGCATCAGGTTAGAAAACCTTTTGCATAGATTTGAATCAGTAGATCCAAATTTGATATCATCTACATATATTTTAACTAGTAAAGTTTGATTTTTATGTATCCTGAAAAATAAGGTTTTATCAACTATGCCTCTACAGAAATTGTTCTCCAAAACAAAATTAGCTAAGGTCTCATACCATGCTCTGGGAGCTTATTTGAGACCATAGAGAGCTTTATTAAGCTTAAATACATAAGAGGAGTGAGTTGGAGAGATGAAACCAGGTGGTTGTTCCATATAGACTTCTTCTTTGATGTCTCAATTCAAGAAAGCACTCTTCACATCCATCTGATAGACTTTGAATTTCTTGAATGCAGCAAAGGCCAGAAAAATCCTGATAGATTCAAGTCTTGCAACAGGAGCAAAGGTCTGATCATAGTCAATTCCTTCTTCCTGTGAATATCCTTCAACTACCAATCTTGCTTTGTTTCTGACTATGTTGCCTTGATCATCTAGCTTGTTCCTGAAGACCCACTTGGTGCCAATAACTGGATGGCCTTTTTGTTTGGAACCAAATCCCATACCTTGTTCCTTTCAAATTGATTGAGCTCCTCTTGCATTGCAAGAATCCAATTTGGATCTTGTTCTGCATCTTTTATGGATTGAGGTTCAATCTGAGATAGGAAATAAGTGTGCATCTGATTTTGGTGTAGTTGATGCATTGTTTGAACACCTGCTGAAATATCTCCAATCACTTGAGATATTGGATGATCTCTAACTGTGATGTGATCAACAGTTGGAGTTGGTTCAGCAATAGTATCCACTTGGGGAATTTGTTCAGCTGTCACTTGATTTGATTTGTCGGCAAGATCTGGATTATCCTCTTCTTCACTGTCTTCAATTATTTCATTTGATGGAAGTAGAGAATCTTCTTTCTGTAGATCTAGTCCATTGAGCTCTTCACATAGAGTTGGTACCTGCAAAATATTTTTGGTAGAGGTGGTGTTCCTCTCCTCAATTAACATGTTAGTTTCAGCAAAAGATACATGCATGGACTCTTCTATCTTAAGAGTAGATTTGTTGTAAACTCTATATGCTTTACTAGAAAGTGAATATCCAAGGAATATGCCTTCAGCATCTTTTGCTTCAAACTTCCTTAGATACTTCTTGTCATTGTTATGCACATAGCATTTACAGCCAAATATCTTAAAATAGTTAACCTTAGGCTTTTTATTCTTGAGTAATTCATAGGGAGTTTTACCCTTATGCTTATGTATCAGGCTTTTGTTCAACACATAATTTGCTGTGTTCACTGCCTCTGCCCAAAAAGAGAGTGGCAAGTTTGCATCAACAAGCAATGTAGTTGCTGATTCAATTAGGGTTCTATTTTTCCTTTCAGCTACCCTATTTTGTTGAGGAGTTCTAGGAGCAGAGAAACATTGCCTGATCCCTTCTTTTCCACAGAATTCTCTTATTAGAAGAGATTCAAACTCAGTGCCATGATCACTTCTGATCAATGCAACTAGAGTAGAGTACTCAATCTTGATGGACCTGAGAAAGTCTGTGAGAACACTGAAGGTGTCAGACTTGTTCCTAAGAAAGAACACCCAAGTGAATCTTGAGAATTCATCTACAATAACTAGAGAGTAATGCTTCCCTCCTAGACTTTGTATTGCAGTAGATCCAAAAAGGTCCAAATGCAGTAAATACAAAATCCTAGGTGAATCACTCTTGGATAAAGATTTAAAACTACTTCTAGTGTTCTTACCTAATTGACAAGCCCTGCAGAGTCCTTCCTTCTTGTATGAACCAGAAGGCAGTCCTCTAACAAGATTGTCCTTAGAAAGCATAGATATAGTTCTAAGGTTAATGTGCCCAAGCCTTTTATGCCGTAATTCATTTGTTTTACTTATAGAATTAAATAAGCAAATATCAGAATTGGCAGAGTCAAAATTGATTAAATAAATATTTCCATGTCTAATACCAGATAACATATTAATGTTTTTATTATTGGTAATAAGACATAAGGAATTATTAAAAGTTACCTGATAACCTTCATCACATAACTGGCTTATGCAGATGAGGTTGTGCTTCAAACCCTTGACATAAGCTACTTCTTTGAAGGTGACTGCTCCAACTTTGATCTGTCCATAGCCTTTGGTTTGTCCACAGTTGGAGTCTCTAAAGATCACTTTGGGTCCAAGCTTTTGCCTTGTAGTTGCTTAAGTTGACCTTGTTTCCTATCATGTGCTTTGAACAACCACTATCCAGATACCAATATTCTTTTATGTTTGGATAGCTGTGTACCTGCAAAAACAGAAAACAGTCTAGTTGTTCTTGACCCAGACGACCTTGGGTCCTTTTGTTTTTCCACAAAAATCTGAAATGAAAGACATTTCAGGCTAATCCTTATAACCTTGTGGATGATATCTCCTTGGAGGAACTATCCATTCAGTGAAAGGATTGAAAGTATGTGAAGAATAAGAATTCTGTTGATATTCTGTATATTTTTTGTTCGACGAACTGGGCTGAGTTCGTCGATCGCCGTTCGACGAAGTGAAGTGCTTTCGTCGAGCGCCGTTCGAATAATGAATATGCTGAAATTCTGGCTTCAGAGTTCGTCGATCTCCGTTCGACGAAGTGAATTCATTTTGTCGAGCTCCATTCGACAAATTCTGCTGAATTCTTTTATTCTTAACATCCTTGCTTGAAATGTTTTCATCTATTTCTACAGCCTCTTTGCCCTTGGTAGAAATAAATTTTATTGGTGTAGAAAGTATGTTTTTCTTAATCAGATGTGGCTCACTTGATGATGCACCCAAGCCTAGTTTGCCACTTAATCTGGCATTTACTGTGCTTGTGATGTCCATCAGTTTGATACTTCTCCCATTTAGGGATTCTTCAATTTTCTTAGCTTCAGAAAACTTGTTCTCAATGAGAATAATAAGTTCTCTGGAGGCATCCAAATCTTTCTTAAGATTAGCATTTTCTTCACTTAGTTGGTTCATTTCAGCGAACTTATTTCTGAGAGACATTATTTCCTTCTCAGATTTGATCAAGTCTAAGCAAAGAACTTTGAATTCATCTTTGAATTCAATTGAATTAAAATCAAAGTTTGAGATTACCTGATCAGCATCATTGTCAGACTCTGATTCATCTGAGTTGTTTGCTGAGGCATTGATAGCCATCATGCAGAAGTTCCTTTCTTCTTCATCATCACTGGAGCTGGATGATGATGCATATTCTGACTCACTGTTTGAGTCATATATTGCCATCAAACATTGGTCCTTGTCATTTGATTTTTCTTCATCTTCAGATGAGCTGGATGCAGAGTGATTCTGTTTCACTCCAAGTTTCAGCTACAAATCCTCTTCCCTTATGTTTGTGTTTGTGGGAGGAAGACTTTCCGGAGTGCCTCTTTTCTTCTTTCTCTTTTCTTTTCTCCTTCTTTTGATTCTCTGGAAACTCAGGCAGAATGTGTCGGTTTCCTGCAGCCAAAACAAATAATTTCTTTAGAACTTGATTTGTCATACCTTGGCTTTTCTCTGGATCTTGAATCCTTCTTTCTGAAATCTTTTCTAGCCATCTTATAGAATCTCTTGGCTAGAGGATTCATGAACTCCATATCTCCTGGAGCTTTTTCTTCCTCTTCAGTAGCTTGGAAAGCTATACTTCTCTCCTTCTTGGATGCTGGAGATGAAGTAGATTGCTCAGCTTCTCTAGATTTGATAAGCTGCTCATAGGATTTGAGTTTGCCTAATAAGCTCTCAGTAAAGATCTCATTAAGGCTTCTGGCTTCCTTGATTGGCCAGATCCAAGAGTCCCATGTGCTAGGGAAGCACATTAGGATCTTATCATTGACCTCAGTGATGGAGATCACTTTGTCCAAGGTCTTCAGATCATTGATTATGAGGCTGAGCCTGTTGTACATATCAGCCACTGTTTCATTTTCTCCTTTTTTGAAGTTCTCATATTGAGAGATAAGGTGAGATCGTCTGTCCTTTCTTTCATCTGTTGATCCTTCAACCATGTTGTTGAGTGAGATCCAGATTTCCCTTGCTGAAGTGCATTCCACAACTCTTTGGGAAATGTCATCAGACATTGTCTGTGCTAGTATGTTCATAGCATTGGCATCAACACTTCTCTGCTTCTTCTGTGCATCTGTCCACTCAGGAGGTGGAACAATATTATTTGTTGTTGTGGTTTCAGCACTTGTTGCTGTTGTAGGTGTTGGAGGTCCTGTCAAAATAACATTAAAAATGTCCTCATCAATAGAATTCAAGTACAATCTGATCCTTGCCTTCCATAATGCAAACTTATTTAGATTGCACATAGGAGGTCTTGTGCTTGAATATTCTTTGTTTTGTGCCATGAGTTTGTAAGAAAAAGAAAACTCTAAAATAAATTTAAGATCTAATTGATCTTTTTGATTCAGGTGTTAGCCTGTAAAGAATCAACAACCCTCTGATACCAATTGAAAGTGAGGTTAGATCTTAGATTTACTCTAGAGGGAGGGGTGAATAGAGTATTAAAAAGTTTTTCACTTAATTTTATAGCAGAATTAAAATAGTAATACTTATATGTGTATTGAGTGAGTTATAAGAACAAACACAAAGAGAGCACCCAGCACAATACAGAAAGATAAACACAACACAAAGGACACAAGGATTTTATAGTAGTTCCCCAATAAACATGGGTACGTCTACTCTTCTACCACCCTTGGTAGGATTCCACTATGTTTTTGATCAGGTGCCCTATCACCAATGGGGTTTTGATCAGGTGTCTAAAACACCCAGGAGCTTTTGATCAGGTGCTCTAACCAAACCACAAGTTTTTGATCAGGTGCCCTGCCACCAAGGGGTTAACTTTTGAAGGGAGTTATAACCCTGTACAAGATGAGATAAGAAGGGTTTAGATGTTCTTCTCTGTCAATATTCTGAGAGAAGACTCTAGTGAAATGTTGTTGTAAAGCTCCTCTGTCTGATTGAAATTTGTTGACAGCATGAGGATGGAGCTTTCACTTGAAATAGATTTCTTGTATCTTCCTGATAGCTGATGAATCTGAGAGACAAAATGTTTCTCAGATTGTTTGTTGCTCTTTGAAGATCTGAACTTGCAGTAGAGACTGAGAGATTGATCTTGATGATGTTCTCAGTGAATAAGATGGTGCTGCTTGAAAATGATGAAGTTGATCTGTTAGCTTTTTCTTTTTCTTCCTTCTGTCATTCTCTCGACAGCTTTTTTCTTCCTCTTTCCTGTACAGATATTCTGTAATATGATATTGTATATGTCTATATATCTTCTTCCTTTTTCTTGTGATAATATATCTCTGATAGATTTGAAATTCAAATTCCTTGATTTAAGGAACAAAATATTCAGAAGATATATATTTGGTACAGAAAATCTGATACGCTTTATACCTTTTTCCTTTTCCATGAAATGTCCTTTTCAGCTATATGTCAACGGCTATGATCTTGAAAAAATAAAAGGAAAGATATAATCCTTACTTATCTGATAAAATAGAGCCGTTGCTGAAAGATCTGAGTTCAGAGAATGAAATAAAATAGTCTGTCTGAAGTACTGAACTGAAATAACAAATTTCGTCAAGCGCGGAGCTGAGTTCGTCGAACGCAGAATGAAGTTCGTCGAACTGAAGAGATAAACTGCTGAAGAGAAATTTTCGTCGATCTGAACAAATTTCGTCGAACACAATGTTGAGTTCATCGATCTCAATCTGAATCTGGCTGGAAGTATTGAATTAGTCGATCTGAATGATATTTCATCGAACACAGAGATTTGGCAAATTCATCGTCCGCTGAACTGAGTAAAATTGTCGACCACTGAGACTGAGCAATTTCGTCGACCGCTGAGACTGAGCAATTTCGTCGACCGCTGAGACTGAGCAATTTCGTCAACCGCTGAGACTGAAGTTCATCAACTGCTGAGATGAGCTTTCGTCGACCGCTGAGAGCATGACATTCGTCGAACGCAGGATGAAGTTCGTCGAACGCAGTGTTGAGTTCGTCGAACGCAGAAACTGAATCTTTCCCTTAGTTCTATCAGCCTAAAACCTTGACCCTTTGGACTATACATTGGGGTCAACTAAGTCCTAATAAACATATAGTGATCCTAGCCCAAATCAGTTATAAGGTTGTTCCAACACAGCTGATAGTAACCGGACCTTAAATCTAGTTTAGAATACACCATCGACCCAACTAGTTGTTCGATCAAGTCATCGATTCTCAGAATCAGATAATGATTCTTATCTATCAGCTTATTTAGTTCTCGATAATTGATGCATAGATGCAAGATCCCATCCTTCTTTTTCACAAAGAGAACTAGTGCACTCCAATTGGATGAACTTGGACGTTCATAGCCTTGCTCTAGCAGTTCTTGCAACTGAACTTTTAGTTCTACCAATTTCTTTGGCATTATTCGGTACAATAAGCATGACACAGACTTGGAACCTTGTGCCAACTCTATACAGAAATTGATCTCCCGCTGAGGCGGAACCCCAGGGAGTTCATTTGGAAACACGTCAGCATACTCCGCCACTACCAGGACATCAATTAACTGGGTTTAGGCTTCGAAGCCTCCAACAAAGTGAAGAACAACTCCGTGCCTTTCCACAGCTCCCCCTATCCGCGCTCATCTATGACCCATTGGACAGCACCACTTCCAATATATTCTTTACCAAGGTAGATGACACTCCGATTCGCATTGCGAAGTCCTTAGACAGAAAGAAGCGCGATGCTCCCGTATCAAAAGAGCTCTCGCCGGATAGTGAAAAATTAGGACAAAGCCTAATTGCACATATATACAAGGTATGCAATTTCACTATCACCGGATACGATGACCACACAGTGGTCACTATCCACACATGGGATATAAATCATATTAAGAGATGATCATCCATACCTGTGGCAACATCGCTTTGTCAAATGACCTCTTGTTAGCCAGATGAGTAGACTCTTGGCTGGGTCGGAGAATTCTGGGAAGTAGAAGATTCCACATCGTTGCCTTTCTCCACATAAGTTGAACTCGCCCATGAGCATAGTCCACTTCTCAGTTTTCTATCTTCGGGTGACCACTTCGACATACTCGGGCTTTGTGTCCCGCCTTTCCTCAAGTGAAATAATTTAAGGGAACCAGTACACTTGTAGCTCCCGACAAAATAGAGGGAGCCTATTCCACGAACCTAGACTTCTTCTTGTTCTTTCTGAACTCAGGCTTTGACTGAGAGGTCAGCACTTAAAACTCTGACTTCCTTGCATTAAGGCCTTTCGCGCGCTGTAACCTCTTCATATGCATTTTCAGAGATCTAGCTGCATTCACTAAGATATGGAAGCCAAGTAACATCAGACCCACAAGTACTAGCCTTAAGTCATCTCGCAGACCTAGAAGCAACTGATGATCCTGTAATTGAAAAACTCTCTCTTTTATACTCTGCAATTTTGCATAAAAGCCCATATTGATTATTCCATAATCAATTTTCCAGTTTGAAAAGTTTGATAGAATTGACATAATATTTTATCATAAATGACTTGCCATTCTTGGAACTTGCAGAATATAGAAGTATTAATATTCTTCATTAAATACTATGCAATGGCTATATTCTGTAGATAATTTATCATTTATTACTCCATGATTAATGCCCAAGATGAGCGACATGCACATTCCCTGCATTTCAATTTTCGAGAAAATCAGTGCATTAAATGCAGCTCTGCATCCGTCAAGACGATAAAATTCCTTCAAGACAATATCGTGTTGATCATCTCAACGATGTGTCATCTTCTCGACGATATGGTCGACATACTTCTTTCTTCAAGACTTTACTTGATATCTCAATGATATTGCTTCTTCTAGACGATATCGTCGAGATGCTTCTTTATATATGACTTAGACTTATTCTTCGAGTTGATAATTTTTCTTCAAGATGATGTCGTCTTGATCCTCTAAATGATATAAGGTCTTCAAACCGATGTTGTCTACATGATCCTTTCTTCATGATTTAAAGAGTTATCTCGACGATATGTCTTTAATCTTCAAGACTATACATCTTCTTCAAGACGACATCATCGAGACATCTGAACTTAGCTTTATCAACGATAAGCTTTCTTCAAAACGATATCGTCGACACTGCTCGATGATATGATTCCTTTCTCAATGATTCATCTGCTGAGTCTTGAGTAGATATTTAACTTAGTGAATTTTCATTACTTTTACTGTCTTGATACTAGTGATGTAGCTTTGATGCATATGTCACAACATGAACTTAAACATAACATAAAAAACAACTTAGCTTATCTGTACTTGCGTTCCTTCTTCAATCCTTGAAGCATTGAGGGCATAATACCCAACAATCTCCCCCTATTTGAAGAAGCCAGAACCTACAAGTATAGCTAGGCCTGACTAACAAATATATTCAGTAACAATTAATCAAGCATTTAATCACTGCATATATTGATTAACTATAGTCCCATGCATTAACAATATATTAGATACAAAATGTAGAACATCGAAATGTGCATGTGATTTCTAGAATCCATCTTCTTCAATCCTTCTGAACAGCTTTTCCTTTCCCAGATGATCCAGCTTTCTTGGATTGCTCAGCTTTAGCCAATTTCTTCTTTTGCCTTTCAAAATAGTTATAAGGTTTAGGGTGATATCTGAGAGGAGCATGGGCAGGCACTGAAGTATTTCTCATCTTGACTTTGTTCCAATAGTCCCTTCTGCCAGCTTCACACTTCTCATATTTGTGCCATTCTTCTGAATTGTAGAATGTACCCCTGGCATGCTTTCCCTGCTGAAATAGAGTCCAAGTATTTAAGATGATATCCCTTGAGCAAGGGCTCCATTTTCTTCAAATTTTGGATTTTCTTTTTTTTTCCTCCATTCTCTTCCTTTTTGCTTCTTGATACTCAGAATCAACAGGATGTCTTTTGCTTTTCCTAGCTTGTCTACTCCCACTGACAGGCTCATCAACAAAGTATCCTTAATAGTTTTTAGGCTCTTGATATTTCTCTGGAGGGACTTCTATCATTTTACTATTAGAGGGTTCTTCAGGGAGACTGCCTTCTGGAATTGGATGTTGATATGCAATCCCATAATCAATAGGCTCAGATACATAGATAATCTTACCTCATTGGCTATCCACATGACATGATGGCTTGACATTATCTCCCCCATTCTAGCATCTGAAAATATGTCTTTAGAGAGAGCTGCCTGGGAGGCTCGAAGTTGTCTGTCAGATTGCCAATAAGATCCATATGAGTGCCTTGAGATGTTCTGGCAGATTGATTGAAATAATTTGAAAGTTGATCTTGGGTGACTTGAAATTGATAAAGTAAGGTTTCACCAACATTGTCCACTAACTCTTGAGAAAACTGAGCAGAAGATGATATTCTTTAAAGTATAGTATTGATTGCATCTTAAAATCATTATAGGTCACATCTTGATTTTGGATGATGGGCTGCTGATTGTCTCTTAGAGTAGATAATCTATCAAGCACAAAATTCAGTTGATGTCCAATTAGATAAGTAGCTTGATTGATATTGGCTATTTTTGTTCCTGTATTAGCCACAACATTGGCAGCAGTGTGATTCACATTTGTGTTTTGATGATTGAGATGTTGGAAGTCTTCTTGCAATACATCTATCCTAGCTGACAGTTCATTCTTGCAACTTGTAACAACATTATTTACATATGCTTCAAACTGTTCTCTTTGTCTATTGAGTAGACCTTCCATTTGGGACAGAATTTCAGTTGATAGGACTGTGGGAACTGTGCTAGTTGGAGGATGTTGCTCATCTTCTATCCTTTGAGTTGAAGACAACACTATGAATTGAGCAGTAGACTCCCCCTCCATTGTTGCAGGGATTTCAGAGGGGTGCTCATATTCTTCTTCTTCAAAATTTATATGCATGTCATCATTGAGAAATTCTTTCAAGGATCTATCAGACTCATCTAGTTCTCCAATAGTTGTATGTCCACCACTTGAACTTTTCTCAGATTTTTCAAATTCTACATTCAAAACAACTTCTTTTTCTTGATTCACTTCCTCTTGAAGTGCTGGAGCACTGTCCATCACAGATATATCTTCTCACAGAGGCTCGCCCTCAATCAGAGTCAGGGGTTCATGAGCAGCTACAGGGACTAAGGCGGGGATTTTTCAAACTTTAGTACTGTGAAGTGAAGACTCACCTATTTCCTTTTTGGTGAACTTCTTCTCCCACCTGCTTACTGTCTTTACATCTATCTTTTTGAGATGGTGGAGAGGGGTAGATTCTAAAACTTTGAGGAGATGAGGGATGCAACTTTTGAGAAACAGAGATAAGATTTTGCCAAGGTTTGGAGATCTTATGTGTTCTTTAATCTTTTCAAACATAATATTCCCCCAGTTAGTCCTCTTGTTCAGGATCACTCTGACCATAACTTCAAACATCCCTTTGGATACTCTATCATGTGATCCTGTTTTACAGAACAACACTTTCCCAATTATGTCTGTGAGTAACTTTCCTTGCCTATTCATAAGCATTCTCTGTAAGCTTCCATAAGGTTTGTTTGCAAAACCACACCATCTCAGTCCTTCAGAGATATCGGCCTCAGTGACATCTTCTTCTTCTTCATCCTCATTAAAGTCAGTGAGTTGTAGTACTTTGGATAAACATAATGCAATTACTTTAAGATGGTGTCCAACCACAATGGTGTGAATAGCTCCTTCAGTTTTACTTAAGTGGGCGTTTTCATAAAACTCAGAGACGGTAGAGTTGTAGAGATGGGTTGGATCAGTTAAGATGTATTCTAATTCAGAAGCATATAGAAGGGTTATTACCATGGCCAAAACCGATTCAGTATTTTCAAAACCATCCTTTAAGAGTTCTCCACCAGATGGAATTTTCTCTTCAGTCTTTTTCGGCGCCATTTCTTTAACAGAGAGTGGTCAGAAGGAAGAAGATAGAAGAGGGATTCTAGGGTTTTATGTGTGTACATAATTTCTATGTTTACACAATGTCTAATATATACAATTATGCATTGGGAAGGCAAAGAGGCGCGTACCTTTTTAAATCCCCCCGTATCGTTTTAAGAATCCCAGAATAGCGGCGCAATAATGACATTGTCGTGTCGTGTGATGTCATATTGTCGGTATGATTGAGTTTTCTCGTCGAGAGTGTCGTCGAGATTTCATTATCCTTGTCTTCAAAATCATTGCAATGTTGTTGTAGAGACTCCATTAATATCGTTGAGACTTAGGTTTTGTCATCGAAACTCCATTAAATGTCATCTTGACCATCAAGACGATATTCTTTGTGTAGGCTATTTTCCTCTAGACGACTTTCAGTTATGCTTTATTCAAGCTTTCTGGTTTTCCTGTCTTCAAAACTAAAGTTGTCAGACTACTTTAGGGTGGACCTTGAGTGAGATCCAGCCCATTATTAAAATATTTCATATCTTTTGACAAAGGATATAAGGAATTCAACATTCCCAATTTATGAACTTAACATCCTCAATTCAATTTTGAATTTATTGAACTTTGGCTCATCAAGGGACTTGGTAAAAATATCAGCTATCTGCCTATTTGTATTGACATACTCAAGGCAAATGTCCTCCTTTTCTACATACTCCCTAATAAAATGATAACTAATTTCAACCTGCTTTGTTCTACTATGTGTCACTCCCAGTGCCTGTTAAAATAGATTCTGAATTCTGAGAATCCTTGATCAGGCACTCATCCTTGTGGAAAGAAACAATATATCCCAAGTCACATAGTTGACTTATGCTAATGAGGTTATGTTGTAACCCTTAAACATAAGCTACTCTTGTGATAGTGATACTACCATTAGTAATCTTACCATAGTCTTTGACTACACCTCTATCAGATCCTCCAAATTTGACTTTGGGTCCATCTTCTACAGGTGTAAACTCCTTCAAGAGGCTTCTAGTTCTAGTCATGTGCCTGGAACACCCACTATCCAAATACCACACAGGAGTCTTGGTGAATTTTGGACATACCTGCAAAATAACTAAACTTCCTTAGGAACCCATGATTTCTGGGGTCCTAGGTGATTGTTAGGAAGGGAACAAAATAGAATATTAACTGCTTTCTTACTAATGCTCATGTGGGGAGAATTCTAGATAGTTGGATTAAACCAATAGTCTAAGGCAAAATGCTCTACTTTACCACATCACCAACTTTCAAATCTATTATATCTAGATTTTCTTGAGGAGCTTGGTCTGATTGGGTTAAGTTGTTGCTTGGCAGCTAAACCTCCCTTTTTGGAAATTGAGGAACTTTCCCCAGCATGAGTGTTTTTGAAAGCCGTCATAGGAGGATTATTTTGGGGTGCATATAGTGCACTCTTCCTAAGGAAAGTTTGTCTTTTGCTGAGCCAAGTGGAAGGAAGCTTAAGACCACTTTCTATCTCCTTACTTTCTTTGCATCCATAGATGCTACCGTGATCATATGAATTTGTGGGTATGATCACCTTTCTAAAGACTATCATTCTTTGAGAATATTTCCCACTGTTTTCACTTTGAGAGTAGCCTAAACCTTTCTTATTTGTTTGTGAAAAGTTATCTATCAAAGGAAGAACATTTTGTGGCTTGGAATAACTTGCCACACACCTCCTTTCCACTAAGATCATATCCTCTAGCTCTTTGATTCTAATGTTCTTATGCTTAATAACTTCAGTCAGAGTGCTAGTCCTCAGTGGAGAGATTGATAATTTGGTCTTATCTTGAGCTAGCTCAGTTAGTTTCTCAAGTAGTTCATCTCTCTTGCCACTCAAGGAGATGATCTTGTTGCTTGTGCTTTATAGAGGGCTTTTGCTTTCTTAAGGGAATCAAGAAAGGCACCAAATTTCTCTATATAATCATTGTCAACTTCTCTTCCTGTTGAAGAGGAGCTGGCATTTAAATCTATGTAAGATATGGTAGGAGAGGCTTTAGGAATTACCTATTTATGATGAATTTCATCACATCATTCTTTATCTGAGAAGGCCATAGCTGCTATATGGCTATCTGATTCTGATGAGGAGCATTAAGTGTCACTGTCACTGAGTGTTCTCACATTCTTTACAACAAATCTTTTCTCTGACTTCCTCCTCTTTGAGTGCTTTCTTTCTTCACTCTTCTCTTATCTCTTGAATGGACATTCAACAATGACATGTCCATGTTTTTTGCAGCTGTAACAAACAATGTTAGAAGAAATATGTTTACTAGATTTGGAGTCATACCTGTCTGATCCGTGTTTCCTCCCAGACTTGTCCTCTCTCCTGGAACTAGAAGGTGAAGCTTCATATCTTAGGTTACCTCTTCTTCTATTTCTCAGCGTTTCTTAAACTGCTTGGTGAACAGTGAGAGATCTTCATCAGAGAGTTCTGAGCTGGAGTTGCTTGAGAACTATTACTCCGAGACATAGACATGCTCCACTATCTTGTGCTTTCTGGAAGCTTCAGATTTAAAGGCCACTACCTTTTCTCTATTGTAATCCTTAGAGTTTTCCTCTTCATCCTTTTTAGTATTCTACTACAGCTCTTATGATAGGAGCTTTCCATATAGCTGTTGAAGCTCCATTGCTCCGAGATTGCCAACTTCCCTTATGTCACACAGCTTCAAGTCCCATTCTTTGTTCAGAGATCTCAGGAATTTGCCATTTAGCTCATAATTAGTAAACTCTCTTTCATAGGTTCTGAGCCCATTGACAATCCTGAAAAACTATTCATAGTAGGTAGCTGTTGTTGGAGTTTCTGAGGTGATCTCAAAGCAATCAACAGTTAGTCTTACTGCCAACGCAATATGAGCTAGGGTTGCACATAAAAGCGTTTGGAGAAATTGGAGAAAGGATTGTGTTGGCCTTACTCATATTGGATATGAGTGGAGGACCAATCCTGTGACTGCTTGGAATTAAGTTGAGAATGTCTCAACGGGAAATCGTTTAAAGGGTTTAAACGAATGGGTTTATACTAGACAAATTCGGCTAAAGGGTTTAACCGAACTGTGTCAAATTCGGCTAATGTGATTAACCGAATTATGTTGTTTTCGACTAATGAGATTCGGCTAATGTGATTAACCGAAATTGTAACAGATTCGACTAAAGGGTTTAGCCGAATCATGTCAGTTCGACGAAATGGTTTCGACGAAATGACCGAATTTGTATAGACGAATTCGTCGAAATGGTTTCGCCGAATCTGAGTCGAATTTGGTTATATTGATTAGTCGAATTCAGCGAATGTAAATCTGGACAGAAATATTCTGTTTTTCCCTCTGGTCTGCGGATAGCCTAATTTATGCGTTTTAGTATAAAAGGGCATGCGATTTTAGGTTTACGGGGACTTAATCTTTTCGCGATTTTGACGAGAAGCCGACCGGAATTGTTCCGCGCGAGGGCATCTCGATCTTCCCTTCCGCTGATCGTCTCTGCCACCGCTGGTTGCCGCCTCCTCTGGATCAGACCTAGCAGTCCGTGGGGACGTTGAGAGCTTCCTTCTCCGACCTAGTTCTTGTGCGACAAGAAGTTAGGGTTCTCCTTTTGCTTGTGTGGACTTCTATAGAGGGATCGATCCATTTTGATTCTTGAAGAACTCAAAGGCAGATTTTTGATTTCTCTTGGAGCACCTTGGTTGAGTATTGACTCAATCCCGCGAAGGTATATAGCATTTGCTTTCTTATTCTCTTGAATCATGAAAACCGCAAGATCCGTTAGCCTCTTTTGGTTTGTTCTTGTTATTATTTCCGCTGCGCATATTCGATATGTCATCCCGTTAGGGGTATAGAAAACCCAACAGTGGTATCAGAGGCAGGTTGCGATCAAGTGCGTGCAAATCTAGAAATTTGGAAGCGTTCTAAATGTATAGATTTCTTCTTGGAACATCACATTTGATGTGGTTTTGTGTGGTTTCTGGTGGTGGGATTTCAAAATTTTGGTCAGGGCTCTGCCCGGCACCCCGCAAGGGCTCTGCCCCTTGACCCCGCTTGCTGATCGGTCAGCGAGACCACCGCCAGGGGCGCGGCCCCTTGGAACCCCGCCAGGAACACATGTGATTGCGTTGCGATTTCATTGTTTCAGAGATTGTTTCTCCTTTGCAGTAACCGTCCCTTGATATGGTTTGTGAAACCAAATGTTTAGATTATTGAATCTGACATGAGAGACGAGCATGTCTACTGCACCAGTGGAGTTGCTTTGCATGTGTTCAATGCATGTAAATCTGAAGATCTAGAATTGTTCTGAGTATTCAGATTTAACCCCCTTTTTTCAAACTGTTGATAATCCTTTTATGTGCACATAGGGGATGCATTTGTTTTGTGTATGTGCATGGTGATTGAATGTTAATCATGATGAAATGTTCATCAATTGAAAAATAAAATCCCTTATCCAATATTAAGTATTCGGATGCCTTCCGATGAATGACACTCTTGCTGCCTCGATCGATGAAGTGTGGGCTTGTCAAAGCAAGGTGCATTAATCTATCTTGGTAAGGGTGCGAGCGGATAATTGTGATATCCCACTGTCGACATCGGGTCTAACTTAACTAGGTGACCTCAAAGGTTGAGTGCCTAGAGGCATAGGGTTGGCATGCTCCATATGATGGATGCGAATAAAGAGTTATTCACCAACCATACAAGAGTTGCATAGTGATGCAATTGACAAATGTTGTCTACCTAAATAACTGCATAATGAGAGGAACGCCAAAGCGGACTCGTTGTGTTGGTGAAATACGGATCTTGTCCACTAAGAGAGTAGCTCGCATAAACTCTCCGAATCGAATTAAAGGGTTGTCGATTTGATTAAAAATAGTGGGAGCTTTTAATAAAAGTCCTTATTAATACAAAATGTATTTTGAAATACAGTACTGAAAGTTTTGCGAATTCATTGTAGAATTTCCATGGCAAGTGGATCTCACTCCACCCTGTCCCTGAGAGCTATTCTTGAGAAGAACAAGCTCAACGGGATGAACTTCCTCGACTGGTACAGGAACCTGAGAATTGTTCTCAGGCAAGAGCGCAAGCTCTATGTCTTGGAAGGTGAAGCCCCCACAGAGCCGACCGGAAATGCTTCGAGAGCAGATAGAGATGCTTACAAGAAGTATCAGGATGATACCTTGGATGTGGAATGCCTTATGCTTGCTACCATGTTCTATGAGCTTCAGAAGCAACACGAGAGCATGTGTGGTTATGAGATAATCAGGCACCTCAAGAAAATGTTCGAGGGGCAAGCCCGGCAAGAGAGGTTTGACATATCCAAGGCATTATTCCAGTGCAAAATGGGAGCTCGAGACTCAGTAGGGACTCACGTACTCAAGATGATTGGGTATATCGAGAACCTTGAAAGACTGGGTTTTCCCTTGGGTCAAGAGTTGGCCACAGATCTGATCCTGCAATCATTACCGGACAGTTATGAGCAGTTCGTCTTAAACTATAACATGAATGAAATAGAAAAGACACTGCCCGAGCTCCTTGGCATGTTGAGAACTGCCGAGAACAATATGAAGAAGGCCAAGCCTGCCAGCCCCATATTGATGGTGCATAAGAGCAAGGGCAAGGCCAAGGGATCTAAGAAGACGAAGATTGGATCTAAGTCTCCTCTTGATCCCAAGTCTTCTGCACTGAAAAGGAAAGGTCTAGCGAAAGAAGGAAAGTGCCACCACTGCGGTAAGGCAGGGCATTGGAGGCGGAACTGTCCCCTCTATATTGAGGATCTACAAAAGAAGAGGTGAAGTGTGACTTCCACTTCAGGTATTTATGTTATAGAGATAAACCTTTCTGCTCCTTCATCTTGGGTATTGGATACCGGATGCGGTTCTCACATTTGTATAAATGTGCAGGAACTGGGAAGGAGAAGAATGCTGGGTAAAGGGGAGGTAGACCTGCGCGTCGGGAATGGAGCAAGAGTTGCTGCTGCCGTCGTCGTTGGTGTCTATTGTCTTTCTTTGCCCACTGGGCTTGTAATAGAATTAGATAACTGTTATTTTGTTTCAGCCATAACTAGAAACATTAATCCATATCATGTCTTGACATGAAAGGCTTTTCATTTATAATTAAGAACAATTGTTGTTCAATTTTTATGAATGATGTTTGTTATGGTGTAGCCCAATTGTTTAATGTTTTATATGTTTTGAACTTTGACCATCCGATCTATAATGTAGAAAATACTAAAAGACTAAAAACAAATTATTCGAATCCTACGTACCTTTGGCATTGTCGTTTAGGCCATATAAACGAGAAACACATATCCAAGCTCCATAAAGATGGACTACTTGACTCATTTGATTATGAATCATTTGAGAGATGCGAGTCATGTTTATTAGGCAAGATGACGAAAGCTCCTTTCACTAGTTGTAATGAGAGGGCTAATGATCTCTTGGGTATAATACATAGTGATGTATGCGGACCCATGAGTTCTATGGCTAGAGGTGGGTTCTACTACTTCGTTACATTTACTGATGATTTCAGTAGATACGGATACATGTTTCTTATGAAGAAAAAATCTGAGACCTTTGAAAAGTTCAAAGTGTTTAAAAAGGAAGTAGAGAACCAACTGGGAAAAAGGATAAAAGCACTCCGATCTGATCGAGGTGGTGAATATCTGAGTCATGTGTTTCGTGATCATCTGAAAGAGTGTGGTATTGTATCACAGCTCACTCCGCCCGGTACACCTCAGCATAATGGTGTTTCTGAGAGGAGGAATCGTACCTTGTTAGACATGGTGCGATCGATGATGAGTCATGCAGATTTGCCCATTTCCTTTTAGGGTTTTGCTTTAGAGACTACTGCTTTCACACTAAATCGAGTTCCAACGAAAACGGTTCTAAAGACACTATATGAGATATGGACTGGGAAGCATCCTAATATGTCATTCATCAAGATTTGGGGCTGTGAGGCATAAGTGCGACGTCAAATGCCTGACAAGCTGGAACCCAAATCAGATAAATGTTATCTAGTGGGGTATCCTAGGGAAACCAAAGGATACTACTCCTACTTACCGTCTGAGGGCAAAGTGTTTGTCGCAAGGACTGATGTCTTTTTGGAGAAAGTGTTCTTATCCAGAAAGACTGCAAAGGTAGAACTTGAAGAAGTTCAAGAGCCACAAACAATGAACGAACCGGAATTGGAACCTTGGAAAGGACTACAAGAAGTTGTAGCTGGAGAGCCTGCTCAAGAAACACAAGTCCTATGTAGATCTGGTAGACCAAGATTTGAGCCTGAGAGATATGGATTTCTCATGACTCAAATAGGTAATTTGTTGCTTATGGATCATGATGATGAACCTGCAACCTACCAAGAGGCTATGAATGGACCAGAGTCCGAGAAGTGGCTTGAGGCCATGAAATCTGAAATGGACTCCATGTACACAAACCAAGTTTGGACCTTGGTGGAACCACCTGAAGGGGTACGACCCATAGGGTGCAAGTGGGTCTTCAAGAAGAAGACCGACATGGATGGGAATGTACAGACATTAAAAGGCCGGCTGGTGGCTAAAGGTTTCAAGCAAATTCATGGTGTTGACGATGATGAGACTTTTTCCCCTGTGGCAATGGTCAAGTCCATCAGAATTCTACTTGCTATTGCCGCGTATTATGACTACGAGATCTGGCAAATGGATGTCAAAACGGCTTTCCTTAATGGAAACCTCCTTGAGGAAGTGTACATGACACAACCCGAGGGTTTTGAATCTCCAAGTGAAGCCACTAAAATATGCAAGTTGAATCAATCCATTTATGGATTGAAACAAGCTTCTCGAAGTTGGAATCTGCATTTTGATGAGAAGATCAAAGAGTTTGGTTTCATCAAGTGAAGCCACTAAAATATGCAAGTTTTGAATCGATCCATTAATGGGAGCATTGTTGTCTTCCTGATATTGTATGTAGATGACATACTGCTGATCGGGAATGACATTCCGACTCTGCAAGTTGTTAAGAATAACCTAGGGAACTGCTTTTCTATGAAAGACTTGGGTGAAGCGACTTACATTCTTGGTATTAAGATCTATAGAGATAGATCGAAGAAGTTGCTAGGTTTGACCCAGAGTACATGCATTGACAAGGTGTTGAAATGGTTCAACATGCTTGAGTCCAAGAAAGGATTCTTACCCATGTCACATGGTGTGAGTCTTTCTAAGGACCAGTGTCCTAAATCTTTGAAAGATAAGGACCGCGTGAAGATGATTCCATATGCTTCGGCAATTGGATCAATCATGTACGCAATGTTATGCACTCGACCCGATGTCTCTTACGCTTTGAGCATGACGAGCAGGTATCAGTCTGATCCTGGTGATGGTCACTGGATAGCTGTCAAGAATATTCTAAAGTACTTGAGAAGGACTAAGGATATGTTCTTGGTGTATGGTGGAGAGGAAGAGCTCGTTGTAAATGGTTACACGGATGCTAGCTTCCAAACTGATAGGGACTATTCAAAGTCTCAATCAGGTTTTGTATTTTACCTTAATGGAGGAGCTGTAAGCTGGAAGAGTTCCAAGCAGGAGACAGTTGCCGATTCAATGACAGAAGCCGAGTATATTGCTGCGGCAAATGTGGCAAAGGAGGCTGTGTGGATTAGGAAATTCATCGGCGAGCTAGATGTAGTTCCTAGCATTGTTGGTCCCGTAGTTCTCTACTGTGACAACAACGGTGCAATTGCCCAAGCTAAGGAACCTAGATCTCATCAGCGCTCCAAGCACATACTTCGGCGGTTCCATCTTATTCGAGAGATTGTCGATCGAGGAGATGTTAACATTTGCAGAGTACCGACTGAAGAAAACACAGCGGATCCACTAACAAAGCCTCTTGCGCAAAAGAAGCATGATGGTCATGTTAGATCAATGGGTATTAGATACCTGAATGATCGTCTTTAGTGGGAGCCTTGTGGATTGTATGTTTGTCGGTTGTTTATTCATTTGATGAATTGTGTTATGTACTGTATGTTTCATTTTACATTTATGGCAAGTTCTTTTATTATGTCAACCGTTTCTATTTGATAGACTAATTAACATAATGAATGCCCTTAGAATGTTTGCTTCCATAAGAATTCAAGTACGTGGCTTGAATGTGAGGGTCTATGTTTAAATGAAGCTTCATTCTTAAATGGTCCCTGGTCGAGGTATCATCCTAGAAATTTAGGGCGAGGATGAGACCATAAGACCAGCATGTGCGTTGACTGATGACCGGTTCTCACAGGTCATGATATTGTGATATCAAGTCATCACATGGGTACTTGTTAAGAACAAGTTGTACTGGGCAGACCCCCCGTGAGACTACTTTGTGGATTGTTATATGAACGTGTCACAAGTAGGTCTCAAGTGACAATGGTGTTTGTGGTCCTTTGACCTGAAGTCATAGCATTCATCAGGTGAGGAAGAGCGTACTTTGATGCCATCTAAAGTCTTCTCTTGAGAAAGGTTGACGATAAGGGTGGTTGTTTGGTATGTTACGATTCATTTGGATGTTTGTGTGTGAGCAGAAATGGGATTTGTCCTCCTATATGACAGGAGTTACATCCATGGGCCCCTTGATGGAATGAGACTGAGAAATGCATGGCCATGCTTGGTTGAGTCAATATATGATATTGAGCTCACCAATTTCAGACAGTCTATTCTAGATCAGGAAATTGGGATTGAACAATTATGAGGGTGACACAGTCCATGCCTCTAGTTCTATCCGGATGTAAAGTACAAAGGGACATGACAACATTGATACATTGGTCATGACAGGCTTGTTGAGTTATGAACTCTTATTGCTTGGGTAGCAATGATGTATTGCTAGATGCCGCTCATTGTTTGTGACACTTTTGTTGATACTTTGTGATCAATTGGGAGACTGTTGGAGTTTCTGAGGTGATCTCAAAGCAATCAACAGTTAGTCTTACTGCCAATGCAATATGAGCCTATAGGGTTGCACATAAAAGCATTTGGAGAAATTGGAGAAAGGATTGTGTTGTCCTTACTCATATTGGATATGAGTGGAGGACCAATCCTGTGACTGCTTGGAATTAAGTTGAGAATGTCTCAACGGGAAATCGTTTAAAGGATTTAAACGAATGGGTTTATACTAGACAAATTCGGCTAAAGGGTTTAACCGAACTGTGTCAAATTCGGCTAATGTGATTAATCGAATTATGTTGTTTTCGACTAATGAGATTTAGCTAATGTGATTAACCGAATTTGTAATAGATTCGACTAAAGGGTTTAGCTGAATCATGTCTGTTCGACGAAATGGTTTCGACGAATTGATATAGCCGAATTTGTATAGACGAATTCATCGAAATGGTTTTGCCGAATCTGAGTCGAATTCGGTTATATTGATTAGTCGAATTCGGCGAATGTAAATATGGACAGAAATAATCTATTTTTCCCTCTGGTCTGCGGATAGCCTGATTTATGCATTTTAGTATAAAAGGGCATGCGATTTTAGGTTTACGAGGACTTAATCTTTTTGCGATTTTGACGAGAAGCCGACCGAAACTGTTCCGCGCGAGGGCATCTCAATTTTCCCGTCCGCCGATCGTCTCCGTCACCGCTGGTCGCCGCCTCCTCTGGATCGGACCTAGCAGTCCGTGGGGACGTTGAGAGCTTCCTTCTCCAACCTAGTTCTTGTGCGACAAGAAGCTAGGGTTCTCCTTTTGCTTGTGTGGACTTCTATAGAGGGATCGATCCATTTCGATTCTTGAAGAACTCAAAGGCAGATTTCGGATTTCTCTTGGAGCACCTTGGTTGAGTATTGACTCTATCCCGCGAAGGTATATTGCATTTGCTTTCTTATTCTCTTGAATCATGAAAACCGCAAGATCCGTTAGCCTCTTTTGGGTTGTTCTTGTTATTATATCCGCTGCGCATATTCGATATGTCATCCTGTTAGGGGTATAGAAAACCCAACATCTATGTCATCCTTCTTGTCTTGCCTGAAGGATTCATATTCCTGATTCAGGAGGGATTTTCTGTCATCCCAAACTTCGTATGTTCCATCCATGTATACAACTAAGGACTCCCACATTTCCTTTGATGTTTTGCAATGGATCAGATTTTGGAATGTGGAGTCATTTATTGCCTTTATAATTATATTTTTTTCTTTCTTGTTCATAGTGACCAAGGCTACTTCATCCTTGGTGAACTAGGACAAGGTCTTGGGAATAGGGGCTGCTGTAGGATCTACATGAATGGTCATGGTAATATAAGGTCCCTCTTCTACAGCCAAGTAGACTCTAGGATCTGATGCTTCCATATACAATCTGATCCTTTGCTTCCAGATGAGAAAATTCTCTTTGGTCCAGATAGGCAACTTCATTGAACTCATCTCCATATGATGTTCACCAGCCATTGATTTATCACAACCCAATAAACTTATAGATCGTGTTCTAAGTTGTTAAGGATTTGAACTCAACCCCCCTCTGATACCAATTGAAAGATATGGGTTTGATTAAAATACACCTAAGGGGGAGGGGGGGGGGGGGGGGGGTAATTAGGTGTTTTCAAAGTTAATTGCTACTTCAAAATCTATCTAATACAACACAGAAGCAACACAGAAAACACATAAGATTTATAGTGGTTCCCTACAAGACAATGTGTCTAGAGTTAGTCCACTGTCCCTCCCACCTATCTAGCAATGAGCTAGACTAGGCAACTTCTCCAACTTCTCAGATCTCTTCTCAATAAGCAGATCTTACAACTCAGGCTCACAAAGAACCCTACCAAACTCAAACTTTACAAGTCTTACAATATCTCAGATCTTCACTAAGATCCTACCAAACTCAAGCTCACAAAGAACCCGACAGAACTCAGGCTAACACAGAACCCTACCAACTCAGATTTGTTATAAGATCCTACAAGCTCAGGCTCACAATGAGCCCTACAGAATAATACAAATGAGATTATTGTTGTAGAAGAGAAGGCTTTAAGATGAAAGCTTTGATTGATCATAATTCTTCTTCTTCTTGCAACTGTAAGCACATAGATCTTGTGAATCACTGAACCTTTCTATAGAATCTTCTCTTGACCTTCACAGCACAACAATGAAGTGTTATTCTTGTTAATGCTTTTCTCTATTCTGTAAGTATGTCTGAGAATAATCGTGAGAGAGAATACTAAGCAACTGATGATCCTGTAATCGAAAAACTCTCTCTTTTATACTCCTCTGCAATTTTGCATAAAAGCCCATATTGATTATTCCATAATCAATTTGCCAGCTTGAAAAGTTTGACAGAATTGACATAATATTTTATCATAAATGACTTGCCCTTCTTGGAACTTGCAGAATATAGAGGTAATAATATTCTTCATTAAATACTGTGCAAAAATATATCATTTATTACTTCTTGATTAATGCCCAAGATGAGCGGCGTGCACATTCCCTGCATTTTAATTTTCGAGAAAATCAGTGCATTAAATGCAGCTTTGCATCTGTCAAGACGATAAAATTCCTTCAAGCTGATATCATGTTGATCATCTCAACGATGTGTGATCTACTCGACGATATCGTCGAAATACTTCTTTCTTCAAGACTTTACATGATGTCTCAAAGATATTTCTTCTTCTAGACGATATCGTCGAGATGCTTCTTTTTATATGACTTAGACTTATTCTTCAAGTTGATAATCTTTCTTCAAGATGATACCGTCTTAATCTTCTAGACGATATAAGGTCATCAAACCGATGTTGTCTACATGATCCTTTCTTCATGATTTAAAGAGTTATCTCAATGACATGTCTTTAATCTCCAAGACTATACATCTTCTTCAAGATGACATCGCCGAGACATCTGAACTTAGCTTTATCAATGATAAGCTTTCTTCAGGACGATATCGTCGAGACTGACTCGATGATATGATTCCTTTCTCAACGATTCATCTGCTGAGTCTTAAGAAGAGATTTTACTTAGTGAATTTTCATTACTTTTATAGTCTTGATACTAGTGATGTAGCTTTGATCCATCTGTCACAACTTGAACTTAAACATAACATCAAAAATAACTCAGCTTATCTGTACTTATGTTCTTTCTTCAAATCTGGAAGCATTGAGGGCATAATACCCAACATTATTGGTGTTAAATTCCTCAGTATTTCGGACAACCACTTAGTAGCTGACAATGCAATTATGGTTCATCTTCTGGCTCGACTGCCACTGTCGGAACTGCGGCCACATCAGGAATGGGAGATTATACTAGCCATCCTGGTTGGGCATTTAGTACTGCCAGGACCGCTTCTGCAATCACTTGAATTGTTTCAGCAGAAGGAGGGGTTGCATATGCATTGGCAGACACATTACTCTCTATGGTGTTATGAGGTCGCGACAGCCTCGCTCCACCCCAAGTTACCTATAATCATGTAACACACAATTTAGTGACTGAAAACCTTACCAAACAGCAATCAAGAAACGCTTAGGTTCCACAAACAAGCATGTTTTTCATTCCTAACTGGACATTTTTATTAGTTTTTTTTAATTTTGGTGAACGCACATCATGTGAACTCCACCCATTAAAAGGAATTCGACCTCGAATTTGCTAAACTACAGATCGACTCCTAAAGTCTGATATTAAATTGTAACACCCTACCAGTACAAACAATATTACAATAGGTATGACCAGGACCTCATGCCATATTGAACATACTAGCTAGACGTTAAAAAGATGATAAACAAAAAAGAACTACACCTGAGTATAAACAAAGAGTAAGTGTAAGCTTTCATTAAACATTAATTTCAGAATGTCCACCATCACAGGATGTCAGAATAAAGTTATGGCCTTAAAGACTTACATTTAACAAATGTAACTAACTCAAAATCATACTTCGGCATGCATGGCAGCAATACATGGAAATCTGTAAAATAGGCTGGCCTTAAAAGGCCAACGCAGCAACGATCCCGCTCGGCTCACCAGCACCTGCGCCATCCATAAATATGCGGTAAATGAGGGTCAGCTATGAGCTGACCACAAACCGTGTAACGATCCCCCCGACCATTCTAGTCGTCTCACGTGCGGGGCACCGCTAACCTGCAAGCAAGTCATGCATGCAACATGTAATATAATAAAGAAAGTGCATCTACTTTACACTGTTGGGGCCTATGTTCCGCATCTCTTGGTTTGAGAATAACAAATACCGTGTTGTATTCGATCTTGTATTTTGTGTGTTTATAGTGTGCAGGTTGTACAGGAACTATAGCTACACATTCTTATGAGTAGTATACTGAATGGAGATGACTCTCTGGAAAGAGAGCTAACGCCCCGCGTTAGTTGTTAACGCCCCGCGTTAACTTCCGTCGAGAAGGAATCCATCGAGAAGAAATGCCGTCGAGAACAAATCCATCGAGATGCCAGAGACAACGCCAGGCGTTAGGTCTTAATGCTGGGCGCTAGCCGTTCGATGAAATGAGATGTCGGTCGACAAAATTGCGTTCGATGAAATGAGATTCCGTTCGATGAAATTGAGTTCGACGAAATTTGATGATGTTCGACGAAATGGGATGCCATTCGATGAAATGGAGTTCGAAGAAATGAGATGTCGTTCGACGAAATAGCGATCGACGGGATGAGATGCAGTTCGACAAAATGGCTTGCCAGCTCTTTTAAAAGGAGAACAAAACTCAATGTCGGCATTGACTCTTAACGCCCGCGTTGAGTCCACGATTCTGCCATGATCCCGACGGTTGCATGATCTCATCCACGACAGTGCACGTTCACTAACGCTGGCGTTAAATCTTAATGCCACGCGTTAGCTCCCGTTCCTATTTAAAGAGCAGCCCCTCTCATTCTAAGAAAGATGATTCCAGAATTCTGATACTTTTGAGAAAGGCTAGTCTACAACAATTAAGAGATCTCCCTTGGGCTATCATGAAGATCTAAAGAGTATTTTTAAGGAGAAGGTCTACAACGCATGTTCCATATGAAGTACGATCATTTCAAGAACGCCAACATCTACACCGCCTTCGTCTTCACCTTCAGAATTTCTTGGGGAGTTTCTCTTTACTTTATCTTATAATCTCTTACTTTTTCTTTATGTAATTTGTGTGGAGAAATCGTTTGGGGAGAACGTCGAATTCCTGGAAGGATTCCGTGGGTAAATTCGCCGCGATTGTTGGCGACTAGGTCCTTGTGCGGCTTAGGGGGTAATTCGTCACCTTGTGCGTGGCGACTAGGTCGAGGGTAGATCTAGGGGATGGCTAGAGGCCTTATCTAGGTATAGATAGGCTATAGCCAACCGGTCCTTGGGAGAAGGACCGGTGAAACAACAAAAAGTGATTTTTACATATTCTCGCCTTGATTTCTAGCGTTATAGAAATCAAACATTTGTGTATTTAATTTATTATGAAATAAAATCATGTCTTATAATGTTCTATTCAATTGATTTTATTTCCTCTTCAAGAATGTTTTATTTTATATTTTCATTAAAATATTAAAATTAACATTTGTGTAATTATCTTTGAAATACAATAATCATTTTCATTATCTCTGATTTTCTGGAACTGTATTTCATTTAAGATTTCATAAGTAAAATCACTGTGACAATCTTTTTGTGCTAAGGAATACTTTCTGGAGAGCTAACGCCCAGCGTTAACACTTAACTCCGGGCGTTAGCAACATTTAACAAAAAGTTTTGTTTCTCTTGTTTAAAAAGGAATATTCAATACAATCTTTTCTGAGATATCAAAATATATTTTCTTATATAATATTCCTAAACTTTGGTCACAAACTTTGAAAAATTTAATTAAGTTTTAAAATTCCATGAAACCCTTATTCACCCCCCCCCCCCCCCCTCTAAGGGCGTCGTATGATCCAACGCGTGGTATTAGAGGGTAGGTTATTCCAATACGGCTTCACAACCGGAAATAATGGTGCTTCATGATCTCGCATCTTCTAGAGGGGATAAGTTGTATGAAAATGAAGAATCATTATCACAACCTTTATTTATGGGTGAAAATTATAATGGGTGGAAAACTCTTATGGAAAAATTTCTTAAAACTTTGGATATTGAAGTTTGGAATATTACAATTAAAATGCCACCAATTATTCTAAGTAAACATGAAATATTTCTAAATGCCAAATCTATGAATAGTCTATATTGTGCTCTAAATCAAAATATTTTCAAACTTATTTATACGCTTCCTACTGCTTTTCAAGTTTGGAAATTTCTTAAGAATACTTATAGTTTTCCTTCCATAGATGATGAACAAGAGGAATTCCTTATGGATCCAAGAGAAGAAATCGACGAGGAATCATGCTTGGAGGAAGATCTATCTAAGAGAGAAACAATATTGAATTCAATTGATGGCAAAACATCAAGCAAAAGAGAAGACGGAAACTATAGCAAGGTAAGAAAATCTTAATCTTCTCTTTTTGTAATAAATTCTATTTCTACATTTCGTGTGCTTAAGTTTGCTAAACGTAAAATTTCAAAGTTGAAACATGCTAATTACAAATTACGTTTAGAATATAAAACATTAAAAGCAAACGCTAAAGTAGAATCTTATATTGATGTTTCAAATTCTCTTTCATGATCTTTAATTAAAAATGCTAAACCTTGTTTTGATTATAATACTTTTAAAGAAGAACTCAAGGTTTTGGAAAAGGGTCTTTTAACTTCAAAAGAGCATAATGAAAAATTGATAAAAGAAAATGATAATTTAAAGAATAAACTAGAATCATTAAAAATGTTTATTCAAAATTTTTCATATAATAAAAAATCTTTTATTTCTAGTTTATCAAATTATCAAAAGTCTAAAAGCTTAACTTCATATTATAAGAGTATCTCTATAAGAAAGAGTGAAAATGAAAATCATCAAAATAAGAACCAATCATTTAAAACATATTATAACCCACTTTTTCAACATTCAATTCTTAAGAAAGACCATCACTCTTATAAACTCTCAAAGAATCTATATAATAAAATTCATTATGATTATCAACATCAATGTATTTTGAAAAATAATTTGAATATACATAAATCCCAAATAAATTATTTTTCAAACAACTATCATCACAAAAAGATGTCAAATAATCATAATATGAATTTAAAAGATAAACAACCAAAGTATGAATGGAGGACCAAAATAAAAAATGAAACACTAACTCCACTTATAAAGGCTCATTCATCACTCTCTCTCCTCAAAAGCCAACACGATGTATTTGGGTACCCAAAAGAACCATCACACTTGGTCCCTTTGGATACCTAAAACTCTCATTTACTAGGAATCATTGTATTGCATGAAGTAGAAATAAATTAAAAATTAAATATGATTATTCTACTTCATGATATGCTTAATTACTTTTTCTTTTGTTTATTTTTTATTTTTGAGCCAACACACTATGATCACTTTATATATTATGAGATATGACTTTCATTTTAAGCTTAATGTTTAACAAATCAAATTGAATTAAATTAAACATAAAGTCATAATTTTTAAGTGATCTATCTTTTCTTTTTCTATGTTTTATCCTTGTTAAATCCATTGCCTATAAATGTCTTATATTATCATTATAAATTGAATGCTAAATTTTGCTAAATGATATTATCAAGACTAATGAAATTACTTTTAAAATTGGATTTAAATGGACTTTTAGGGGTCTTAGGCTAAAATATTAAATGCACAACTTATTGTATATTTGTCTATTTTTCGTTGTTGCACATAATAGCCCCTATATTGAAAATCATAATCGAGAAAAATCAGAATCAAATAATATAAAAAACAATGTGTTTTAAATCAAATATTGTAACTCTATTGCTAATGCCATGCATTATCACTAACGCCGGCGTTAGCCTATTTTCCAAAAATTCTGATTTCTCTATTTATTATTTTCTGAAAAATTATTTTACTATGTTAAGTATCATTATCTCCTACTTTCAAATACCTTGTACTTGTTTTGCCTAATTTCTACAAATTAAAATCAAAAAGAAAATTTACAAAACAATTCAAAATAACCAAATCAATTTTTTTGTCCCTTTATATATATAGTATAATATTCACTTTTCAAGCAGTCACTAGATATTAAAAGGATGAATATGAACTATACGCACACTAACATGATCTAATGATATCCTATGCTAAAATTCACTATAATCATATATCATATTTCATGATCTATCAAGAATTATCTTAAATCAACTATTTCTATCCTTAGGAATTATGAAATATATGATGGCTATTATTATTATAGTTTCATATCTTGTTTCGTGTGTGTGATGTGCATCTCTATTGTTTGCATGTATCTCATTATATTTAGACCTAAGATGAAATCAAATAGAATTGTCTCTTCGTTCTAGGTCTATGAAAATTCAAAACTCTATGTTTGAATACATGCGACACAATTATATATTTGTCCATCTTTACTTAGCTTTGCACCATGTTGTCCTAACTCATCACACTAGCATCATCACTTACCATAGGTAGAAATTAATGTCCATGCTAGTTATATCTTGCAATGCTAAAGTAAATTATATTACTAAAGTCTAAAAAATCATAATTTCCTTTGTAGTTATTTGCATGAATAAAAATTTTTTAAATGGATTTAAAATCAACAATCTTCGATATAAGTGTACTTCCAAAACTAATCATGCAATTATACCATAGTTAATATATTTAAGGCTTACACGCTTAGTATGTCCATAATCAATAAACCTATGACATGTGTCTCACAATAGCGAGGGCGTAGGATTGTCTGCATTAGAGACCTAACCTCTAAGTCATGTCTTGTCCTTAACCGGGGAGGGTTCCAGTAGGGCCTTGCGATGCACTAGGGGAAAGAGTGCTAGGTTGAGCGTCGTATTTTGTATGCATATGGGATTAACACCCCAACCTATGGCATGTGTGCAGCTCCTCATGTCCAACTGTCTCTTAGTACGGGGCTATAGTGTGTAGACATATAGTTAGGGTATATTATTCTTGGGTATACTCATATTATGTTCATTGCATGAAGATTATCTCACTCTTTATACTTAAATCATGCATATTTGTTTTTGTTCTAACATTGCATCTTGTGTTTGCATATTTTATTATTTTGAGCTTTAATGTTTTTACAAAACACAAGTATTTGAAAAATCACCAAAAACATGTTAAAAAGCCTTCAAATCTAATCAATATACTCTGAAATTTCAAATGAAGGAATGTCTCTTTATAGTATAAATGAATTGTGAAAATTGTTTTTCAAAACATCAAAAATTGCAGTTATGTTTCGGCGTTAAGAAGCTAACGCCTCGCGTTAGCTCCTTTGCTCCAAATGTTTTTGTTTGTTTTGAATAATTTCTAGTATTATTTTAATGTTTTGTGCGTGTTTTATTTCTCTGTTTGTAAAAAGTTTTCTATCTTTTTATTTCCTTTAAAAACAAAATTTTATTTCTTTTCAAAAAAATGTATTTTCTCATGCATTATTTTGGGTATATTTCTCTGGCATATAATATCATTTACTGATTGGGCTAAAAAGACTTCTATGTTTTCCAGATAATATATATAAAAAACAAATACAAAATTACAAAACAATTTCAAAGAACAAAAATATGTTTTTCTCTTTATGTGTGTTTATTGTTTTGTGCTTATATACAAAAAAATTATTAAATAATTTATAAAAAAAATATGATTGTTATTCATTGCCATTGTCAAGGATGATTAATTATATCAATTAAAGATTAAATACAATGTTTAATTTAACTTTCAAGTTTCTTAAAAGACATTGTTTTGTATTTATCATGCCTTGAATATTATCTTGTTATGTGCAATGAAATTGATTGTAGATAAACTTGTGTAGAAACGCTTAGCATGCCTCTAAGTATGAGTAATGTATTATGTTTGATAATGATTCATTGACTCACTTATTTTTGATAACCTACATGTGTTTACAATCTTATTCTTACATGATTGTGTTGTGTAATAACATAAATAATTAGAATGCATAAATAGATTACCTACTCAACATTGAATTGGTTATTACAATTCTTTGTCTTTCATGCACTTATTCTTTAAAGAATTATGGTATGTTGGAACCTTAGCTTTTGATTTGAGTTAGGATCCATCCTTTTGTTAATAAGTCATCTAATAATAAATTAAATATGATGCGATCGAATCGGAGAATATACTTAAACATAATAAAAGTTCTCTGCGCTCGACGAATGACTAACGGCGCTCGACAAATAGCCAGACAGCCAGAGCTCGACAAATAGTAAGACAACCAGCGCTCGACAAATCCTCATCAGAACAGCGTTCGACAAATGACTAAAGGCGCTCGACGAATCACGAAATGAGAAGAGCTCGACAAACCTTCAGAAAGGCGCTCGACAAATGCCTTTCAGCGCTCGACAAATTCTAGCCAGAAGCTCAACAAATATTATTTTATTCTGCTCTCTTTCTTTATAATATTTAACTTAGCCGTTGCAGATCAATAAATATTATAGTTATTGCATTTGCTTTAATGAAAAGAAACGACAGGTTATCCTCTCGAGGAGTAAGGCATTGATTGAGACCTCAGCTCTTTCCTTCTTCCCAAGAGAAGATTTCAAATTGAGAGCAAGGGGTCCTCAGATTATAAAGGAGAAGATACAGAAGAAAGAAAAAGCGAGCAGCACACACAGATACAAAGAAAGGAAGATCTATTTTTGTATATCATTTTTCTTTTGCTAACATCTTCTTGCAGATCACATATATCCTGAGACACCAATCACAACCATTTGCTCAGGATCATCTCTGCTTAGGAAGAAAGAAGTGTTTGTACAATCAAGAGAAGAGGACTCCAGAACTGTCATCAACTTACATCAGACAGGGGGAGCTCTTCAACATCCTCATCAAGATCCATTCAACTTCAAATCAGGATCTTCAAGAGTCTTCTTATACAGAGAAGAACAATATAATTTCTGCTTTTATTTTTACTTCCTTTACCCCATCCTGTACAGGGTTATAACTCCCTTCAAAAGTTAATCCCGGTGACAGGGCACCTTAGCAAAAACCTGCAGTTTGGTTAGAGCACCTTATCAACAGCTCACCTGGTGTGAGGGCACCTTATCAACAACCTCATAGTGGATTCCTACCAGTGGGTAGAAGAGTAGATGTACCCAGTTGAGGGGAACTACTATACATCTTGTGTCATCTGATTTTGTTTGTTTTTACTTTACTTTTATTTCTACTGTGCTGTGATTTTTCTTATACACTGTTAGTGCTTGATTCTATTCCTCACCCAGCATACATATATATATATATCAGTACTTTAAAGAAAAACTTAAACAAGATCTTTTAATAAGATAAATAAGAACTAAGACCTCCACTTTCAATTGGTATCAGAGGAGGTTGATTTGTCACACAGGTTAACACCTGAAATCACAAAGATCACTTAGTTCTTAAATCTGTTCTAAAAAGTTTTTCTAAAATGATGCAAGTAAAATTTCTGTTTTCAGATCCACCTATATTTAATTTGGATAACTTTTCCTTATGGCAAGTTAGAATTAAGTTATATATGAATGCCATAGATGAAGAAATTTACAAATCTATCTTGACAGGGCCTGTTTATGTTGGCGCTGATATATCTTCTTCAAAGAAAACTACCGAAATAAAACGTGGCAACAGAGAAACTGATGTCACTGCCCGTGTTTGCAAAATGAAGCCAGATAAATTCAAAGCTGGTACTGATGATGGGCAGACTGATAAACATAAAGGACCTTCCCCATCCTCAGATGCAGATGCCAAAGCCATGCAGATCTTGGCTCAGTCAGTGTCAAAAGACATTCTTCAAAAACTTGAAGACTGCACTTCTGCAAGAGGAATCTGGAACTCCCTCTCTAGGATGGTAAATAAACCTACCTCTATCTCTTCAACTAACTATATTTTTGATGCAGAACCATCAACAAATCTAAGTGAAGAAGAACAAGAAGAAGAACTTAGAGCTAGAGCTTTCTGCATGATGGTCATATATGGAGGCTCATCTCAAACTTCAGATGCAGAAATCGAATCGGAAAAGCTTGAGGTAACTGAGGTAACTCCAACTTATAATTTTACCTCTACTCAAGATAAAACTAATCATAAATTAACATTTACAGACTTAATAAAATATGAAATTAAACCTTTAAAAGAGTTAACAAATATAAATTTTCTAACTCCTGAGAATAATAAACTTCATGAAAATTTGAAATCATCAAAAGAACAAACTATTTTTCTTAAAAACAAATTTTCTATGGCAAGCACAACCAATGGGAGAAATCTCAAAATGCAGGCCAAAAAGTTTGAACAAATTTCTAAAGAGAAAATAATTAATCATGTTCAACAAAAATCTTCAAACTTATATTTTAATGAAATAAAAAGGCTAAAATATTTTAAGAAACTTTCTAATTAATTATTAATAAGTTTCTCACCATTAAACTCCATCCCAACTCAAACAACAAATCTAAAATCTACATGGATTGTTTCCATTATAAAAACAATGTTAAGACAACTTTGTATTCTTACAGACTTCTCCAAGTCAGTTTGAACATTCTACTGTAGCTGCATTGATCAGTAATGATCATAGCACTGAGTGTGAGTTTCTTCTGATAAAGGGACTCTATGAGAACGAAGATGTCTGACAATGTTCTTATAATCTAAAACATTCCTTTAAATTCACTAACAACTGTAGCAACTCATATATTAAAATCCTTCTAGAATAATAAAATTAACCAAGTGAGAGAGAAAATGAAAAGCTCAAAACCCCAAATAAGATTTAATCTCTCTAATTACAAAGGTTGCTGCAATTGAAAATTTTAATTCAGAAACTAAAATCTAGGAAAGCAGAGTTGCTCAAATAATTTCAAAAGGATGAAAAATTATTAAAGCCCAAGTGAGAGAGAAAATGAGAAATTCAGAGAAACCAAGTGAGAGAGAAAAGGAGAATATAAAAATTAAAACTGTCGGCATCCTAAACCAAATAGGGGGAGACCACCAGGTCACTAGTTTTAATTTGATTAAGGATCCCAACTCAAATAGGGGGAGATTGTTGGAACCTTAGCTTTTGATTTGAGTTAGGATCCATCCTTTTGTTAATAAGTCATCTAATAATAAATTAAATATGATGCGATCGAATCAGAGAATATACTTAAACATAATAAAAGTTCTCTGCGCTCGACTAATGACTAACGGCGCTCGACAAATAGCCAGACAGCCAGAGCTCGACAAATAGCAAGACAGCCAGCGCTCGACAAATCCTCATCAGAACAGCGTTCGACAAATGACTAAAGGCGCTCGACGAATCACGAAATGAGAAGAGCTCGACAAACCTTCAGAAAGGCGCTCGACAAATGCTGTTCAGCGCTCGACAAATTTTAGCCAGAAGCTCGACAAATATTATTTTATTCTGCTCTCTTTCTTTATAATATTTAACTTAGCCGTTGCAGATCAATAAATATTATAGCCGTTGCAATTGCTTTAATGAAAAGAAACGGCAGGTTATCCTCTCGAGGAGTAAGGCATTGATTGATACCTCAGCTCTTTCCTTCTTCCCAAGAGAAGATTTCAAATTGAGAGCAAGGGGTCCTCAGATTATAAAGGAGAAGATACAGAAGAAAGAAAAAGCGAGCAGCACACACAGATACAAAGAAAGGAAGATCTATTTTTGTATATCAATTTTCTTTTGCTAACATCTTCTTGCAGATCACATATATCCTGAGACACCAATCACAACCATTTGCTCAGGATCATCTCTGCTTAGGAAGAAAGAAGTGTTTGTACAATCAAGAGAAGAGGACTCCAGAACTGTCATCAACTTACATCAGACAGGGGGAGCTCTTCAACATCCTCATCAAGATCCATTCAACTTCAAATGAGGATCTTCAAGAGTCTTCTTATATAGAGAAAACAATATAATTTGTGCTTTTATTTTTTACTTCCTTTACCCCATCCTGTACAGGGTTATAACTCCCTTCAAAAGTTAATCCCGGTGACAGGGCACCTTAGCAAAAACCTACAGTTTGGTTAGAGCACCTTATCAACAGCTCACCTGGTGTGAGGGAACCTTATCAACAACCTCATAGTGGATTCCTACCAGTGGGTAGAAGAGTAGATGTACCCAGTTGAGGGGAACTACTATACATCTTGTGTCATCTGGTTTTGTTTGTTTTTACTTTACTTTTATTTCTGCTGTGCTGTGATTTTTCTTATACACTGTTAGTGCTTGATTCTATTTCTCACCCAGTATACATATATATATATATATCAGTACTTTAAATAAAAACTTAAACAAGATCTTTTAATAAGATAAATAAGAACTAAGACCTCCACTTTCATTGTATTTGGTTTAAAATGCTATGTTTGCAAATCAAGTGAATTCAGAGTCCTTAGTCACTAAACTAAAAAGCAAATAATAAATGACAAGGATAACTCCACCAATCACTACTCACCCTCTTGATAAGTCTTAATGATCATTGTGAGGTTGAGCACCTTGTCTAAAGAATTGTAAAGTTTCTTGGAGCAAACAATTTATACACCACTTCTCTTAGTACACTGGATCACAAAAATGTAAATAACGCTAAAAAGTATAAAAGTGATCCCCCAAGCACTACTTTGCACCTTGATAAGTCTTAATAAGCATTGTGTGTGCAGAGCACTTTGGTAGTTGTACTCTTTATTTAAGTGCATTGAAATATTGTGGAAGTAATATTATTTGTGTATTTTAATGTTGTGTTATTTCATTATATATGTCATGTGTTTTTGATTGATTCACTTGTATACTTTATCAAAACACTACTTTGTACACATCATTATCTTTCATAAAACTTCTACTCATGAGAATTGGATCCTAATGCTCATCTACTCAATTCTCTACAAACTTAAGTAAATGCACTAGATAATAAAGCATGATCGCTACAATGTTTATGTTTACTTGAAATGCAAATTTTATTACATTGTAGTTTTTGTGTCTTTTCTTGATATTATCAAATCATGCTTGCAATTTTATCTTATTGGAATAGCATCTCTTCAATTTTTAACTCAAACATCAACTTTTCAAATTTAAACTCATTATCCTTTATATGATTTTATCTTCTAAAATGATGTTTATGTTTAAGAGTGCTTATTATATTCTTCTGTTAAGTTTACCACTTATGCTCATTCATGTCTATTATTTTTAACACCGTGGTTTTCTTTTCAATAAGGGGTATCTTAAAATAAGAATGCTTACTTTATCATTTCAGTTATGTTGCTTACTACTTTATGTTACATCATGCTTATATTTTTCTTAACAAGTAGTATTTAACAAACTTTTGATTGCATCCTATTTTTCTTCTCGACATAGAACATATTACTCCTTATTGCACACTCTCACCTAAACCCTCTTTTGATACTACCAAAAGGGGAGAATAAATTACATAAATCTAATATTTATGGGGAGTACATTAAAATGATTTCAAACTCAAAGAAAGTATTTATGTAGGGGGAGTAATCATATAGGAGGTGCATACACTATCATATGCTCGATCATGACAATCCTACAATAAGTGGTTCCTAATCAATCTTAGTAGATATACACTCATCCCTACCCACTTTGCTAAGAACAAAGGGGGAGAAGAAATTGAGAAATCTAGTCAAATAGATATTTATGGGGTGTAAATTATAAGTGAACACTTATGTAGGGGGCGGACTTGATATAGAAAGAGTATGCATTATCACTTTCAAATCTATCATGCTTTTAACCTGTTATTCATGCATATCTTATTACCGCACTTATCTATAAACACAAATGGTCTTAATCTCACTAATTTCTCATACAGATATTTGTTATTATCAAAAGGGGGAGATTGTTGGAGCCTATGTTTTGCATCTCTTGGTTTGAGAATAACAAATATTGTGTTGTATTTGATCTTGTATTCTATGTGTTTATAGTGTGCAGGTTCTACAGGATCTATAGCTACAAATCCCTATGAGTAGTATACTGAATGGAGATGACTCTTTGGAAAGAGATTAATGCCCTGCGTTAGTTGTTAACACCCCGCGTTAACTTTCGTCGAGAAGGGATCCGTCGAGAAGAAATGCCATCGATAACGAATCCGTCGAGAAGCCAGAGACAATGCCAGGCGTTAGGTCTTAACGTTGGGCACTAGCCGATCGACGAAATGAGATGCCGGTTGATGAAATTGCGTTCGACAAAATGAGATTCTGTTCGATGAAATTGAGTTCGACGAAATTTGATGACGTTCGACGAAATGGGATACCATTCGACGAAATGGCATTCAATGAAATGAGATGTCATTCGACGAAATAGCGATCGACGGGATGAGATGCAGTTCGATGAAATGGCATGCCAGCTGTTTAAAAGGAGAACGAAACTCAACACCAGTATTGACTCTTAACGCCCGTGTTGAGTCCACGATTCTGCCACGATCCCGACGGTTGCATGATCTCAGCCATGACAGTGCACATTCACTAACGCCGACGTTAACTCTTAATGTCACGCATTAGCTCCCCTGCCTATTTAAAGAGCATCCCCTCTCATTCTAAGAGAGATGATTCCATAATTCTGATACTTTTGAGAAAGGCTCATCTACAACAATTAAGAGATCTCCCTTGGGCTATTATGAAGATCTAAAGAGGATTTTGAAGGAGAAGGTCTACAACGCATATTCCATATGATGGACGATCATTTCAAGAATGCCAACATCTACACCGCCTTCGTATTCACCTTTAGAATTTCTTGGAGAGTTTCTCTTTACTTTATCTTATAATCTTTTACTTTTCCTTTTGTAATTTGTGTGTAGAAATCGTTCGGGGAGAACGTCGGATTCCTGGAAGGATTACGTGTGTAAATTCGCCGCGGTTGTTGGCGACTAGGTCCTTGTGTGGCTTAGGGGGTAATTTGCCGTCTTGTGCGTGGCGACTAGGTCGAGGGTAGATCTAGGGGTGGCTAGAGGCCTTATCTAGGGATAGATATGCTATAGCCAACCGGTCCTTGGGAGAAGGACCGGTGAAACAACAAAAAGTGATTTTTACATATTCTCGTCTTGATTTCTAGCGTTATAGAAAACAAACATTTGTGTATTCAATTTATTATGAAATAAAATCATGTCTTTTAATGTTCTATTCAATTGATTTTATTTCCTCTTCAAGAATATTTTATTTTATATTTTCATTAAAGTATTAAAATTAACATTTGTGTAATTATCTTTGAAATACAATAATCGTTTTCATTATCTCTGATTTTCTGGAACTGTATTTCATTTAAGATTTCATAAGTAAAATCACTATGACAATCTTTTTGTGCTAAGGAATACTTTCTAGAGAGCTAACACTCAATGTTAACACTTAACGACAGGCGTTAACAACAGTTAACAAAAATTTTTGTTTCTCTTGTTTAAAAAGGAATCTTCAATACAATCTTTTCTGAGATATCAAAATATATTTTCTTATATAATATTCCTAAACTTTGGTCACAAACTTTGATAAATTTAATTAAGTTTTAAAATTCCATAAAACCCTTATTCACCCCCCTCTAAGGGCATTGTAAGATCCAACATACACAAGGTGAGGTTCCGAGAAAAATCAATATTCTTGGTTGTGCATCAAGTAAAGGGGAACCTAGGTATGCACATGATGTTGGTTGGGTTCACCCGAAGGATCCCCACAACCGCCTAAGAAACTGCAGTGGCTAACATAACATCATTCCATCGCAACACACTTGTGGGTACTCATGACCACACATTTCATGCACGCAAGGCATGTTTTTAGTGTACTCTTCCACGAGTACCACCACCAAACTAAGCTAAGAAGCTTAGTATTCACTTGAGCATTTACCGAATGGAAAAAACTCTCCCGAAATTGGTCTCTCCCATGATCTTGACAAAACTGATGAGGGTCAACCTCATGCTAAACTGCATGGTGCGGGTTCGGTTCATCTTTTGCCCATTGCTCAAATCATCACAATAGAGGGAACGATGCAGGTGCAGCTGTAACTTGACCCATTCACGTCATAACACCTACAAGTGCTAACAAACAACAAGCTACACACCTAATCCATACAAGTGGACCTAGGCTTCGCTATCACAATCAACGAAGGAGGAACAAGACCACTCTAATAAGAATTTGTGGTGAAGGTTTGCGTTAAACTACACACAAGCATGGGGATTCCATTAGGCTCTCCAAAAGACACCTAAAACTCAAGTCCCGGAATACGATGACATATTATACATAGTCATTCTCCGATATGCAATCTAGGCTTAGCCTAAATGCAACGTCACAATCAAGCATCACTGATCCGGGCGCATGGCCACGGGTAGGCATCACTTACAATGCCTAAATCCATACGTCTGCCGGATTTCTACATGCAGTATATGTCGGGGACAGACACAATCGATCTGGAGTTCCAAAGAACTAAAGATAGTCCTACACTTCACTAATTAGTGAAAGAGACAACCCTATGCAAGCATAGAAAAGGGTTGAAAGAACCAAAACACGACCTAAGACTGGGAGGAAGATGAAGAAGATCATGTTGGAGATGGAGATCGTGAGATTGATGATGATCGTGATGCTGTCACATTACCATGCAATGACTTACAATGCAGCTCCAATCATTTTGATGCACGCCATCGTTGCGACAACAATTTGGATGCACGCCATCACCGAGACAACAATTTGGATGCACGCCAATGCCGCTACAATCTCCGCTCGCGACCTCACTCATCCACGTGACATCTTAACATGCGTCTCGGCATGTTACATGTTATTATAAGCCTTTTTCCTACAGTTTTTACTTAATTATTTTGTTTTAATGGCCTGGATGAGACCTTTCTTTTGATGAGTGGCTAAGATTCCATGTGCTGAAACAATATATGTTATTTGAGGTTAATGAAGGGCTCATTCTTGAGAACAAAAAAAAGTGAGTTAATTTATCATTTCCCCTTAAGGTTCGGCCCCTCCTGCCGTGTAGAGCAAAGTTGTCGCCGCCCTACTTCCGTCGGGCGTGCGACTCGTCGTCGCTCCCTCCTCAGCTTGGCGTGCGGTTTGCTTCCCTCCACGTGGTGCAACTCCGGCGGCTTGCTTCCCCCCCCCCCCCCCCCCCCCCCCCCCCCCCCCCCCCCCCCCCCCCCCCCCCCCCCCCCCCCCCCCTCCCCGCCGGTGTGACTCCGACAAAGGCATGCTCTACTCATCCCGGTGCTGCAAGAACGTCGGAAGCCCCTCTTCCTCCGCCTGGTTTTCGATGAAGGTGGACATGTGTTCTCTCCCTTTGATGTGACTCCGATGGATCCGTGGCTTGTGATTCACCACAAAGTTTGACAACGGGTTGGGTAACGAATTTCTCTACCTCTCTTTGTGCGATTCCTCTTCACGTAACGATTGGTGGGAGTCTTTTGGCGTGATTTTTCGGTTAGCTTTGGACTAATTGCTGCACGCTGAATCAATTTTGTTGTGATTTTATATCGTTTGGTTTCTTTGGAGGATCCGGTTAATCCTAAACCGAATTTGTTTTGGGACTAACACCGGACTAACTTAAATCATCGCATTTTAGTTGGAGGAAGCTCTTCTTTGTAGTGCATACGAGCACAATAGAGAAATATTGTCGGGTTAATTGCTCTTTAATTTGTGAATGCAAATCATTCAGATCGTGTGGGTCCATTTCGCTTGATCGAGCATTGACACATAGCCCTTGTAAGATCTCAAGAGGTGTAGCGAACCTTCATTTTTTTTTGGCGAGTGTTTTTCTCTTGCTAAGTTCTTTGCGATTGTGTTGTAGCTTGCACATGCCTAGAGTTAATTGTGATAGGTCACTGTAGTGAAAGTCGGTCTTCACAGTTGCATAGAAGAATATAGCATGCATCAATTTGGTAATAGAGATAGGTTGGAAAATTTCTTAACTTGCCACTGTCCGCTCGTTTCACTCTAGGTCTCGCGCATGCACCAAAAATTTATTTTGCTATACAAAAATATTATTAATATTTCATTCTAGTACTCGTCGCATGCCCATTATATATGGTTATGAGTACACCACCACCATCGGTAGAGAGTATCACACCTCGTCGTCAAGTATGGATGACGAGTGACAATCAGTTCACAATCCTACTCTGGTTGATGAGGTTCGCGTGGAGATGAATCAATAACTGGAAGAGCTTCGGGGGATGATGGCCCAACTGCTGGCCAACCGAACCCCTTCTCCACCAAGAGTTTGTAGGCCACCCAATCGTACCCAACACGAGGAGGACAACCACGATGCCCCACCACCGCGTGATCGTCCGCAACCTCGTCGCCCTAAATGAGACGTCGATCTCACCCGCAGTATTAAGATTAACGCCCCCACCTACGACAGTTTAGGGGAAACCCAAATTTTCTTGAACTCGGTTATTTACATGGAGTGCTACTTCGAGTGGCATCACCTGATGGACCCACAAAAGGTTCAAGTTGCTAGGATGAAATTAGCGGGGAGAGCCAAAGTATTTTGGCTAAATGAGGGAGTCGTTTTGGGACCTAGGATGGTGGCCCTCCTGTAAATTAGAACGTTATGAAAAATCTTTTAAAGGATCAGTACATCCCCGCTTATCATCGTACCCAAATGTTTGATGAGCTTTCCAACCTACCCAAGGTGATAATTCCGTAGCCGATTATATGGGCGACCTTAAGGACAAGATGGTCCATTATTAGGTTCAAGAAATGCCCGAGTTACACTTTCGAGATTCCGTAAAAGCCTTAGTTACGACATCTAGAGGAAGCTTCTACATTACGGTCACACCGACCTAAACACCACATTTAACGCTGCACTAGACATCGAGAAGCACCTAGCCTCTAAGCCCAAAGCTAAAAGCAATTCTTACAGGGGCAAAACCACGTATAGTGCCTCCACCTCCACCTATAAGGATAAAAGAAAATTTAAAACCATGGACTCCTCAAACATAGTTATCATGGCTAGGGACACTAATAACCCCTTAAGGGAGCGCAATCATATAGGCAAGATTAGTAAGAATAATGCCACTTGCTATTCTTGCGGGGTAGCCGGCCACTACGTCGTTGAATGCCCAACCAAAAATAGGACCTTGGCCTTAGTTGAACCTACTGGCGACACACCCGAGTATATCTACGAAGCTCCGGATGAGTCTGATCTTGAGGGGGGTACCCAGTGATTTAGAGGATGATTCTCATTTGATGGTACTGCGATGTATACTTACTACTCCCCATTCTTTGGATAATTGGAATAGGACGAACACATTTTCCTTAATATTTAAGAGTGGTGAGAAGTTGTGCAAATTGATTATCGACAGTGGTAGTTGTATGAATGTAGTGTCTGAGAATGCAGTCACATGTATGTCCTTGACTACAGAACCACACCCTTCTCCTTATCAGGTAGCCTAGATTAACAAGATGTCCTTACTGGTCACCATCGATGTTTGGTCCCCATCTCTGTCAAATCCTACACAGAACAGATTTGGTGTGATGTAATTCCTATAGATACTTGTCATGTCTTATTGGTCCTCCCTTGGCTTTATGATCGGGATGTGATTCATCATGAGCAGGCCAACACATATGAATTCCAACATAAGGGCAAGATGGTTATCCTAAATCCTACTCCACCCAAGGAGCCCTCTAGTTCATCCAAAGACACTACCATCCCTGTTGAGAGGAAGCCATTGAGTTTGTTGGGTAGACAGGAATTCACTCACGAGTCGTTTATTGGAGGAGTCATGTACGCTTTAGTCTGCATGTTAGTGAAGGAAGATTCTACACCTTTGGGAGATTTACCGCTTGAGTTGAGGGAGTTGTTGGAGGAGTATAGTGATGTTTACCCAGATGAGTTGCCTTCGGTGTTTCCACCAATGCGTAATATTCAGCACGCTATAGATTTTGTCACGGGCTCATTGTTACAGAACCTCCCTCATTATCGTTTGAACCCTGCTGCCCATCAGGAGTTGCAAACCCAAATTTCAGATCTATTGCAAAAGGGATTCATTAGGCATTGTATTAGTCCGTGTGCGGTTCCATCCTTGCTAGCACCAAAGAAGGGCGGGACTTGGAGGATGTGTGTTGATAGCCATGCTATCAACAAGATCACCATCAAATACCATTTCCCTATTCCCCATTTGGACGTTTTGATGGATATGTCAGTGGGAGACATGATTTTCTCAAAGTTGGATCTTAGGAGTGGCTATCACCAGATTAGGTTTCGATAAGGGGACGAATGGAAGATCGCCTTCAAATTTAAAGATGGGCTATATGAATTGTTAGTCATGCCCTTTCGGTTATCCAACGCACCTAGTACTTTTTCTCGGATGATGACCCATGTCTTTAGGCCGTTTATGGGTATGTTTATCGTAATCTACATTGATGACGTTCTAGTCTTTAGTGCCTCTCCGCCCGATCATGAGTCCCACCTATGCCTCGTGTTTTTCACCCTTCCGCATGAAACTTTATTTCTAAACATTAAGTAGTGTACTTTTAACGTGAGGTCGGTTGAGTTCCTGGGATATATCGTGAGTTCCGATGGCATTCACGTAGATCCTAAGAAAGTCCAAGCCATCCAAGAATGGCCAGAGCCTTCCACCATTCGAGGCATTCATAGTTTCCATGGCCTAACCACTTTTTATCGCCGGTTTATCCGATACTTTAGTAGCATAATGGCTCCAGTCACCGAGTTTCTTAAGAAGGGAGACTTTACTTGGTCTAAGTCTGTGACCCATGCTTTCTAACTAATTAAAAATAAAATGTTGGAAGCTCCTGTTTTACGCCTCCCAGATTTTAGCAAAGTCTTTGAACTCGCTTGCAATGCGTCTGTGTTGGTATCGGTGGTGTGTTAAGCCAAGAGGGCCGCCCTGTAGGATATTTTAGTGAGAAATTATCGGGTCCTAAATTAAATTATTCCAATTATGATAGGGAGTTTTATGAAGTGATCTGATGCCTCCATCATTGGAGACATTATCTCCTCCCCAAGGAGTTTGTCTTGTTATCAGATTATGATGCCTTGAGATTTATAAATTCACAAACCTAAATCATCCCCCGCCATGCGAAGTGGGTCTCATTCTTTCAAGAATACACATTTGTCCTTAAGAACCTTAAGGGTACCCAAAATTGTGTAGCCAACGCCCGTAGTCGTGTCTCTTTATTCTTGACTACGATGACGGTCAAGGTTATAGGATTTGAGCGCATTAAGGATGAATATGCAAGTTTCTCCGACTTTAAGGATATTTACTTGTCCACCCTAGATGAATCACCCACCTTCATTTCAGCATATTATCTTCGTGACGGTTATCTCTTTCGGCACTCTAAGTTATGTATCCCACGTTCATCCCTTCGTGATTTTATAGTATGGGAACTACATAGTGGTGGCCTTGGAGGCCATTTTAGTCATGATAAGACCATCAATTTAGTGGAGGATAAATTCTATTGGCCACGCCTTAAGTCGTTAGTGTGAAATTTTTCGTAGATCTAGGAGTGAGCAGGAATAGTTTAACTCAAAGTTCAAGCCAACAACCAGAAGCACATGAAACAAACACAATCTTTATTGATCAAAGCAAATTCTTCCTTACAGGGCGAGGTATACTTGGCGAGACATGATTTCGCCAGTACACAAAAAAATAGGAGAAAGAACAAAGCTGAAAGATAACCAGCGGTCTGCCTTCCTGAGACCACCTGACCGCGCGACCTGACAGTTCGCTCGACTAGAAGACGAGACCGCCCGAACTGCCTGCCAGCGACTTGAACAACACCAATTGAGAACCCCGCGAACTCCCACTGATTCTCCCGAACTCTAGCAACCCGCACTACAAGCCGCGAGACCGCCCGAACACCTTCAGAAGAGGAGATGACCGCTGCTGCCCGCACAATCCGCAGAAGCTGCACAAAAGAAGTTCAATTAGCAAGATCGACTGGTCACAAGAAAAGAGACCGCAAGAACTAGCCGTAAGTTCTGCTTACACTTGGTGCGATGTGTTTGCTGCTATAGTGGATCCTATTTATAGGCGTGAGACCTGATCCAGTCACCACTCTATGAGATAGAGTCACCGCCCCCTTGATCGCGCGACCAGACCGATCAGACCGCGCGATCAGCAACATATCCTTCTGCTTAGTAAGCTCGCCGACTTCACGAAGAAGTCACGCGATCATGACAACACGCCCGGTCATGAAGCTTACCACCTGTGTTCGCCACCCGACCTCCTCCAAAGACCGCGAACACACAAGACCGACTAGGGCAACATCCCACCAAGTCGATCAATCACCTGTGACCGCATATACCAGCAGATCGCCGAAGGACCAGCCATGCGAACACAAACCGGAGACCGCATATACCAGTAGATCGCCAGGGACTAGCTTATGCGAACTCAGAAGTGGAGACCACGCGACTAAGAGGATCTTAGTTCGTGCGCACCACAAAGAACCCGGACAGCCACCAGACCGGGCTGCCCCCACCATGCGATCACAAGAACCAGATCGCGAGATTACTCCAGCTCGCCACGTGGTCACATGACCAGACCCCGCGGCCTCACCTCGGCACCCATGGAGAGAAGAAACAGCGGTCATGCCGAGAAGCACGCGGCTAGACCAAGGAGGTTAGACCGCCAGAGGAGACCGCAAGACCGTGCGGTCAGACCAGACCGCAACTTCCACTTCAACATTTTCAACACTCCCCTTGAAGTGGGAAGTTGAAAACAACCCCAGTAAACTCCTTAGCTGAGTAAACGGCCCCTTCACCAGCGCCTTTGTGAAGATATCAGCAATGTTGTCCTGACTCCGAACATGCTCGACCGAAAGAGACCCCTCCAGCACCTTCTCACGAATGAAATGATGCTTGATCTCAATATGCTTGGTCCTCGCGTGACAAACTGGATTAGTAACCTGTTTGAGAGCACTCTCATTGTCGCTGCGGAGCAGAGTCGGACCCCGAACCTCCTTATGGACGTCTCCCACCAACCTCCTAAACCAGATGGCTTCTTGAGCTGCCAAGGCCGAAGCCTTGTATTTTGCTTCCGTGGTTGAGACTGACACGGAATCCTGCTTCTTGATGCACCATAATATAGTTGTGGGGCCCGCCATGAAGACGTATCCAGACATCGACTTCCGATCATCCGAATCTCCCCCGTAATTAGCGTCCATGTACCCATGCACCTCGAAGCCCGCATCTCTCCTTTAAAGGAGACCCATATCCGAAGTCGTCTTGACATAATTCAATATATTCTTGGCCGCTAGAAGATGAGGCATCCGTGGTTCTGCCATATACCAGAGCCTGGAACACCAACGGATCTTCCAGAATTCTTCCCTCATCCTTCTGAAGTTTCATGGCCTTCTCCAGAGGTGTAGAGATGCACTTCCCTTCCTTCATGCCGAACCGCTCCATGATTTGCTCTGCATATCCAGCCTGGGACACCAGCACTCCACTCTCCTTCCTCTGCACCTCGAGTCCAAGGAAATGGTGAAGCTCACCCAGATCCTTCATCTCAAACCTGATAGATAGCTCTGCCCGAAGCTGCGCTACCTCCTCCTTCGAATTCTCATCACGATCATATCGTCGACGTAAAGCAGCACGATGACTTGAAGCTCCCCGCTCTTCTTGACGAACAAGCTTGAGTCTGAGTCTGAAGCACCAAACCCGCAGAATAGGAGATATTCTGCAATCTTTCCATACCACGACCTCGGCGCGTGCTTCAACCCATACAGAGCCTTCTTCAGCTTGCAGACATGCTCCGGAAAATCTTCAGATATGAAGCCTAGCGACTGAACCATGAAGATGTCCTTGTCAATCTCGTCGTACAAGAACGCATTCTTTACGTCGAGCTACCAAATCTGCCACCCCCAACACGCCGCCAAGGCAATCACAACCCGAACTGAAGTCATTTTTGCCACCGAACTGAATGTCTCTTCATAGTCCTCACCGTATTGCTGCGAGAATCCCCGAGCCACAAGGCGAGCCTTGTATCGCTCAATACTGCCATCAGCCTTCTTCTTGAGCTTATAGACCCACTTGCATGTCACAGGGGTGATACCCTTGGGCTTGGGCACCAGAGACCAAGTCTCATTCTTCTCAAGAGCACTCATCTCTTCCTGCATAGCTGAATCCCACTGTTCCACGCCTTTGGCCTTTTCAAAGCTCGATGGCTCCCTCTCATCCAAGGGACCAGCAAAGAAACATGAGACAAAGCTCACCATGTTTCCTCCTGTATAGCAATCAGGGGCAATGATAGTTCGCTTCGAACTCCGTAACACCTTCCCCTGACTCACAGTATCCTCAGCTGCTTCTTCCCTAGCTCCCCTTCCAGACGTACTAGGAGCATCGCTCCCCCTGCTTCCTGAACCAGAAGCCTCCGTCTCAGAACTAGATATTGATGGACCACCTGGTGACACGGGTAGCTCCACCTGAAGATTTTCCATAGCTTTCTCCGGCTCCTCCACCCTGCTTTCTGGTAGCTCAACACCAGAGCTCCCCTTGTAATATGTCACCTCGTCGAACACGATGTCGCGAGATACAACAAATCTCCGTGTCTCGGGGTCCATGCACTTCCAGCCCTTCTTCCGATCATCATAACCCACGAAGACTAGCTTCCTTGCTTTCGCATCTAGCTTCGTCCGAAGCGCATCTGGAACGTGCACATAGTAGGTGGAACCAAACACCCGAAGGTGCGACACGCTTGGCTTTTCCTTGAACATCAATTCATGTGGGGTCTTCATATTGATGGGACTGAGAGGCATCCGGTTGATGACGTAGGCAGCACAAGACATTCCCTCCACCCAGAAGGACTTTGGGATACTCTTGGCATGCAGCCAACACTTGCAGGTCTTTGTCAGATGACGGATCTTCCGCTCTGCAACTCCATTTTGTTGTGGAGTATGCGCACAAGTAAGCTCCCTCCGGATGCCTGCCTTCCTGCAAAAAGTAGAGAACTCACCAGAGGTGAACTCCCCTCCGTTGTCAGTCCTCAGCTTCTTAACCCGCAGGCCAAGCCGACCCTCCACAAGCTCCTTGAACTCCACAAACTTGGCAAACGCCTCCGCCTTCTCCTTCAAGAAATATACCCAGACATATCTGGTGTAATCATCGATCAACACCAACATATATCTGCTGCCTCTGAGGCTTGGGGTAGCAGTCGGTCCCATCAAGTCACCGTGGATGCACTCCAACGACACGCAACTCCTTGTCTGCGACTTGTCAAACGGTAGTCGATGAGACTTGCCGAACTGACATCCCGCGCACACATGACCGTCTCCGTAGGAAGATAGACTAGGCAGGCCCTTGACCAGACCTCTCACCATCATAGCCTTCAACTTGTCCATCCCTACATGCCCCAACCTCTCGTGTCATATCACGACACTATCATTCATCCTCATCTTGTCGACATAAGAACTTGTCGATAAAACGAACAAGTCTTTTGTCCTCCTCCCGACATGAACGACCTCAGCCTTCACCGCCTCCACATTCCGAAGAAACCTCACTTCTGTTGGGCCAAACAGAACGTGATACCCAGCGTCTACAGTGTTGGTCACGGAGAAGAGGTTTTTCCTCATTCCGGGCACATGATAGACACTCTTCAAAGTTAGTGGCCCCCTATCACTGCCCAAGGAAACAACCCCCACCTTCTCTACAGCATGCATGGGAAATTATCAGCAGTAATAATGACATCATTACCTGAGTAGGGCTGCGCAGAAGTAAGCTTCGACTAGTCCCCGGTGAGGTGATGACCTCACCCCGAGTCCACGATCCAGTCCTCCTGATAGTTGATAGGAGCCGCAGCTCCAATAGAAGCCGAGAAGGCTCCTCCCCATCCTCCATCAATCTGCCTGGCATCAGCTTCCTCCTTTCCTGCAGCAGCATGCCCCGACTGAAGATTCACCTGGCAATCCTTCCTAATGTGACCAAGCTTCCCGCACCTGAAGCACTTGGGACCTTCTCCATTCTTCTTCCCTTCAGCCTTAGGAGCATAGCCCCTCTCCTGCTGTCCAAAAGTTGAAGGCCCATTGCCTCCTCCAGCGGTCTTCTTCTTATCCCACTTCTTCTTCTTCCCCATGAAGAGAACTTCGCCATCTCCCCAGACACTGACACCCCCGCCATCTGCCTTGCCAGACTCTCCTGCGAAGCAAGTAGATTTTCCAGCTCCAGCAGAGACGGCTGATTTGCCCAACCCTGCACCGACGTCACAAAGGCAACATATTCCTTCCGCAAGCCACGGATGATGTGCCTCTTCAGATTCGCCTCAGAAATTGGCTCATCAGGATCCAGCGCTGAAATCTCGGCGCACAAGTTCTTCATCTTCAAGAAGAAAGTAGAGATAGAAAGGTCACCTTGAGCCGATCTGGCCAGCTCATTCTCCAGGAATTGAAGTCTTGACACATTCTTTTTGTTAAACAGCCCATCCAGGGCTCTCCAGATCTCTGCAGCTGATGCACACCCCAAGATGTGATCAAACAGGTCAGGTGATATTGCCCTTTTCAGGGCGAACTCGGCTTTGGCATTGATCTGCCTCCAGTTCCTCACCTCATGATGGTTATCTCCAACAAGAAAAACTTCCTCCATGCTCTCTCCTCTGTACAACCCCGATATTCACCAGGCGAGGAGGCACGGTTAAAGGAGGCAACAAGATTAAGTAATAAGAGCGGAAGGCCTTAGGGCCAAAGACCTCACGAGAGAGACCTTGGAGAAGTCTCTCTCGGAGGGCTCGCTGAGAGGCGAGCGAGAAGGGTTTGCGAGATAAACACTCGCAGGCAGTTTGAGGAAGTTTTCTGAGTTCGACGAAAGGAGTGCAGCGTTCGACGAACTCTCCCGTGTTCGTCGAGCTCACCCAACTTCGTCGAGCTCGCCCCTGTTCTGCGAAATCATCAGTAGTCGACGAAATGTTCTAGGCTCATTAAAGCCAAAGGGACGGTCTCGCAAGAGGAGTCGCGAGATCCAGACCTCGGCAGATATCTTCAAAGGATTGGGCCAAGCGAGGGCTGACAAACCAGTACTTCGCAGGCCGCTGGCAGAAGAGACCCTATGTTCAGTAAAGAGGTGTTCGGCGAAATGTGTTCAGTGCGCGGCCAAGTTAGTAGGCGATCTCGCCGGAAGGCTCGCGAGTTTAGAGCCTCAGCGTCCAACGAGCTCAATCCTGTGTTCGACGAATGTCGAACGGAGCTCAGCATTCATCGGACGGCGCCTGACGAACGAAATATATTCTATAGCAGCGCTCGACAAATTACAGCAGGGAAGCAGCGGTCGACGAACCGTCCGTCTCAGCGGACAGCGAACAATTTAACGTTCTGCATTCGTCGAGCTCGTTTGTGATCGGTGAAGTGCCCTGCTTTCGACAAAAGGTGTGTTGAGCTCGACGAAGTCAGGAGGCGGTCTCGCAAGAAGGTTCGCGAGACCGGACCTCGGCAGATACCGCCAGAATAGGCCAGCGAGGTCCTCACAGGGTGATCGCCTAGGAGAGGCATCGCGAGCAGGACTCGCGAGAATGCCCGCGAGATCTTCAGCAGTAATGTTCTCGCATTTCCATGCCCATAGGTTGATAGGGACAAATTACCCTTTTACCCTCGGTGGTCTGCCTTTAGCCTCTCCAAACAACGGAGTTTGGCTGTTAGCAGACCTATTTGGGGTGCGGATAGTAAAGTCAAAAGGCGGGATCCTGCTATTTGCAGGCCAGACCAAAAAACCTATAAATAGGACCTCAAGGGCACCTTTGGAGAGGACTTCACTTCAGCTTCTCTCTCCTCAGGCTTTCTTTGGTTAGCATTTCCAGAGCTCTCCAAGGTGCCCGAGTCTCGGCTTTGGCTTGGGAGGGGAAGCGCTCAACGATCTTCCGGGTTAGTGGAGGGACCTCCTCGCTGTGAGTAAGGGCTAGCTGCACCTCATTTCGGTGAGGGCTCCGAGCTCCACAAGAGGCCGAGAAATCGGTTTCAACATTTTGGTGTGGTGAGCGTGGAGTGTGGCTGGTCCAAGAAAGTTCCAAGGAGCAGATATGACAGGAGACGAGGATCAAGGCGTGGAGTTCAACGAGTCACCACAGGTGGTGACGCCGAGGATGTTCGCAGATTTCAGGAAGGAGGTGCTTGACACTTTCGGGCTGACGGTCGCGGCACTGCGGAGTGAGTTCGTGACCCCAGCACCTCAGGCGACCCTTCCCCCCCAACGGTTGGCGAGAATGCCCCGGGGGGGGGGGGGGGGGAGGGCCGGAAAGGAAATCGCCGGAAGTTCAGTTCAATACTTGGAGGGGCGAGTGTTGTTCGCCAGCTCGGCGAGCTTCGTGCCGGCGAGCTCTTTGCCGGCGAGCTCTGTGCCGGCAAGCACGGAGCATGCAAGCGCGCGCCCGGAGGATGTAGAGACTGTGGGAGTGGTCCAGGCGAACACCGTTCTCGCGAGCGCAGTCCCCACGAGCCCGAGTCTGGCGAGAGAGCTCGGGGGGCGTGTGGAGCGAGAAAGGGCGGCAGAAGGGGGAAGTCCCTTCTGCGAGTTGGTACTTTCTGCACCTGTCCCGGCAGGGTTCGGAGAGTGGGACGGGGTGTACTACAACGGCAGAGATGACCCTGTCCAGCACCTCCAGTCTTTTGAGGACTCGGTCTCTATCATGCCAATGTCAGATGCTTTCAAGTGTCGGCTCTTCGTCGTCACCCTTAAAGAAAAGGCCTGGGACTGGTTCCATCAGCTCCCTACAGGGTCGATCTACGCCTTTGAAGATTTGCGCCAAAGTTTTCTGTTGCGGTTCTCGACTTCGAAGAAAAGGAAGAAGGACGCCGAGTCCCTCTTCAAAGTGAAGCAGGAGCTGAAGGAGTCGTTGGCCCGCTACGCAGACCGGTTTCAGGAGGAGGTGTTGATCACTCAGGAGATGCCTGGGTTTGCACTCCAACTCGCCTTCACCATCGGGCTAAGGGAGAGTTTCTTCAAAATGGCTTTGAAGTGGAAAGCCCCCATCTCCTACGAGTAGTTAATGGAGAGGGTGGCGGAAGAGATCGAGAGTGAGGAGGCCAACCCGAAGCTCACCAAGAGGCTAGCAAAGCTCAGTGAGCCAGAGGTCAGGCAGTAGGAAGTAAGGAGAAGGGAAGAGCCCAGGGCCCCGAAAGGGGAGTGGAGACAGCGTGCCGAAGGAATGCAAGGTCAGGGAAGGGGTAACTTCTATGGAGGTCAAGGAAGACCCCACCAGTTAGGATGGAGGCAGGATCTGAGGCAAATGCCTCCCCCACCTCAGCAAGCCATGGCGATCGGGTAGGGAAGAGGAGGAAGAGGAAGAAGAGAAGAGGCTAGAGAAGAAGCAGGAGCAGGGAGAAGGAGGAGGAATAGGATGGTTGAGGGCGAGACAGGGGAGGTGACGTTGTCGTACTGTGACTTCCACGATGAGGAAGGTCACGCGACGGCCACCTGCCCAGAATTCCTGGAAACAAAAAAGGGGCCGAGTGCCCGCGCTGAGATAACAGCAACCGGTAAGGATTGATGAGGTTAGGCCTCAGGAGGAGGAGGAAAGGTGTGAGGACCGGGCCGATTTGGGGTCCCGAGGGGGGATCAGAGTGATTCATGGGGGGGGGGGGGGGGGGGGGGGGGTAGGGATTGAGGCAACCCGGAAGGCGAGCCTCCATACTATCTACCGTCGCAGCGTGGCTTTGATGATAGTGCTAAATCTAGTTAGTTTAATTAGGTTATTCTTAGGTTATCCACTCTTAATTTTTGCTTATTATTGTCTCTATAAATGCAATTTTTGGTCATTTTCCTATTTTTAGTGCTAACTTAAGTTTTCTGAATTTTTAGGTCAAAAATGCAAATTTTCCTAAGTCACGCCCTAGGTCATGCCCGTGACCTGGGGATCACGCCCGTGACCTAGGGCGTGTAAGTTTCTGTTAGCAGTTAAGTTGCTGTCGTCATAATTCAGAAGTTTTGGTCAGACACGCCCAAAGTACACGGGCGTGACACACAAGTCACGCCCGTGACCAGCCCGTGACCAGCTCACCGCGCAATCAGATTCGCCCAGCCGCAAAAATTGGAGGACACGCCTCTGTTACACGGGCGTGCTTTCAGTCACGCTCGTGACTGCCACGTCAGCCAGCCGCCAGCGCCCATGATCGCGTGCCAGCGCCCATGCCTAGCTTGACCACCGAATTGGTCACGCCCAAAGTTACACGGGCGTGCTTCAAGTCACGCCCGTGACTGCCACGTCAGCCAGCCGCCAGCGCCCATGATCGCGTGCCAGCACCCATGACTAGCTGACCACCGAATTAGCCACGCCCCCAAGTCACGAGCGTGACCTGGGGGCGTGACCCATCAAATCACGCCAGAATCGTGCGCCGAACCTGACCCAAGCCACAGAATTGATTAACAGGTCACGTCCCTAGTCACGGACGTGACTAGGGGGCGTGACCGAGGCAGAAAAATTTCTATAAATTGGGAAGGTCTCCAAGCTTTCACCAATCAGTTTTTGGAGAGAGAAAGTTGTGCTACTGCTTTATTTTCAGTAATTTTCATGTTATTTTTGTATTCTCTTTCTCTCTCTCTCTCTTATTTCAATGCACTTCTTTTTCTAGTTTTCTTATGAATGTTGTAATGCCCTTGTAACTTCCTTTCATAATGTATTGCTAATGCTTAGTAGACTTTCCATGCAAATGTATCTTCAGTTGAACTCTATTTTAATAAAAATCGTATGTTTTTGTTCTCTTAATATCTTCCTCATTTCTCTCTCCTACCCCTCCACCATGAGTAACTAAATCCTCATAGTACTCGATCTTGTTGATCTGAGGATGAGTTGATCAAGTTATGATCCTTTAGCCCTCTTTCACTTTCTAAAGTCTTGGGCCTTAGATTTACTCTTAATTAAAATTTAGTGGAGCTATATTATCTATATATAGTCCACACCTTTGCTTTCATTCTTGGCTAGCCGAGAGGCCGATAGTCTGAAGTGAGCGCTTAAGAGTAAAGAGAGTTGCATGCATTTCTCGAGAGAGAATGACGTAAATCTCCTGGATTGGAGTCAAATCCAATAGCGGGGTTCACCACTTAAAGCGAGTTTTAGGTATTCGAATACGGGACGAGAGTTCGGTCGGATTTTCCTAAACTCAGTTGGGCATATCTTCGAGAGAAGCATGTTCAAACTATAGGAACCCCCACAGTCAAGCTACCCTTACTTTATTAAGTTTTAAGTTTGCTTTTGAATTTTGATCAACTTAAGCCGAAGTAAGTCAAGACCGAGTGTTATTTCTTAATCATCGTTTAGCCGTACTTTTATCCAGCTTTTATTTCAACTTAGCAAACAAAACCTTCCAAAAAAATTATTAAGATAAAATAATACATTTGTTTGAGTATAAGTAAACAACGGTTCCCGGATTTTAATACGACACTTGTGTTCCTATACTACAGTTCGATAGGTATACTTGCCTTCTCGGATTGCTAGTTCGGATTTTATTTCGTGCAAGCGGAATTTTAATCACCATGTTTTTGGCGCCGTTGCCGGGGACTCGCTTTTTGTTGATATTTTGAAAGAATGAATCTATTACTTTTATCACCTCTTTTTCTCTCCTCTTTCTTCAAAAAAAAAAAAAATTCAAAAAAAAAGAGACCTTTTCTTTTTCGAATTTCTCAATCTTATTTTCCCTTCTCTCTTTCTAGTTTATGACCTGAGCAAATCCGTCAGAACTTATAGACTTGTACCAAGAACTTGAGCGTACTCTTCGGAGAAAATCGCAAGTTCAAGATCCTACATTCCAAGAACTGGCTGAGGATTCGGAGTCGGTTGTTAATATGGGCGAACCTAACCAAAATGAAGTCCCCAACATGGTTGCGGCCCCTGAATGGACTATGTCCCATTATGCAAGGCCTAACCTGGAAGGGACGAAAACTAGTATAGTACGCCCTGCCGTAGCTAATAATAATTTCGAACTAAAGCCCAGCATAATTCACATGGTGCAGCAATACGTGCAGTTCGACGGATTACAAGACGAAGATTCAAACGCACATATTGCTAGCTTCCTTGAAATCTGTGACACCTTCAAAATAAATGGTGTTACGGATGATGCAATTAGGCTAAGACTCTTCCCATTTTCTTTAAGAACAAAGGCTAAGCAGTGGTTGACGACTCTACCTAGAGGTTCTATCACCACTTGGGCCCAGTTAACTGAAAAATTTCTAACTAAGTATTTTCCACCTGCGAAAACTGCTAAGCTTAGAAATGATATTTCTTCTTTTTGCCAAATAGATTCTGAAACGCTATATGATACCTGGGAAAGGTATAAAGAATTCTTAAGACGTTGCCCTCATCACGCTCTGCCTGTATGGTTACAAGTGCAGACGTTTTATAACGGGCTAAATCAACATACTAAGCAAATGATAGACGCCGCTTCCGGTGGTACCTTAAATAACAAAACCCCGGAAGCTGCTCTTGAGCTATTTGAGGATATGGCCATGAACACCTATCAGTGGAATGTGCCAAGATCCCCCCAAACAAACCTGCAGGTATGTACGAGGTGGATAACGTCTCCCAGCTGGCACTACAAGTGGAAATGCTTAGCAAAAAAGATATCAGAAATGAATGCTCCTTCCGCACCTCAGGTTTGGGAATTCGCAAAAGCCACCTCCAAACAAGCTGATTACGTAGGCAATAGAAATGCTTATAATAATTATTCTGTTGCTTCTAATTTTCATGCACCTGGTTTTCAATTACCGAATAATTATAATCCTGCGCTGCATAATCACCCGAACTTTTCATGGAGTAATCCTGCAAACACAACTCGCCCGCCTCTACAAAATTAATTTACACCACCTCCACCCCCTGTTAACTTTCAAAAACCTCCATCTTTGGAGGAGATGTTTTTCAAAATATATAAGTACGAACAAAGCAACTGTCCGGAACTTAGCCGGATCCGTTAAAAATCTAGAAAACCAAATCGGGCAGCTCGCCAAAATAATATCTGAGCGACCGCCCAGGACTCTTCTCGCTAACACCGAGCCCAACCCGAGAGAGCAAGCGAAAGTTGTAACTCTTCGGAGTGGGAAGCAAATATCCGGTCCGATTAGCGAAGAGCCCGAGGCAAGATCCGCCCCTATTTTAAAAACACCACTCACTCAAACAGATTTTATCACTCCACCTCCTGTTTTCAAAAACAACCCCGCCCCGCCTTATCCTTCTCAACTCAACAAAGAAAAATTATATGATCAATATCATCGCTTCCTGGAAATGTTTAAGCAAATACACATCAATTTGCCCTTCCATGAAGCGATATCACAAATGCCCAAGTACGCAAAGTACTCGAAGGATCTTCTAACTAATAAGAAAAAGCTAGAAAATCTATCGCACGTAACTTTAAACGCTGAGTGTTCTGCCGTCCTAACAAATAAATTACCAAAAAAGGCTAACGATCCGGGTAGTTTTTCTATCCCGTGCCTCTTTGGTGATTTATTTGTAAAGAACGCATTGGCCGACTTAGGTGCGAGCATCAACTTGAAGCCATTATCCTTGTTTAAAAAGTTAGGAGTGGGCACACTTAGCCCCACACGTATGAGTATACAACTAGCAGATAGGACGATAAAATATCCGCTGAGAATTGTGGAGGACGTGCTCGTAAAGGTAGACAAATTCATCTTCCCGGTGGATTTTGTCATTTTGGACATTGAAGAGGATGTTGAGGTTCCCCTAATCCTTGGCCGCCCCTTCCTTGCCACCTCTCGTGCTATCATCAATGTGAGTAATGGTAAGCTCTTCCTCCGAGTTGGAGATGATGAAGTGACCTTCTCCATAACACCCTCTATGAAAAATACCCTAGAAAATGACGATTCGTGTTTTTTCTTAGATGTGTTAAGAGAAGACCCTTCTTTTTGTATTTCTGAAAATTCTTCTTCTTTTTGTTCATCTTCAAGCACCTCAACTGAAATATTACATGAAATGGAAATGGCCATTGCTCCCACCCCCTCAAATTTTCAAAATAAATCAAAAATTTTTGAAGAGATCACTTTTGAAAAAGAAAAATCTTTCAAATCTTCGTACGAGGAACCTCCCACATTAGAACTTAAAGAACTACCCAATCATTTAAGATATGAGTTTTTAGAAAAAGACTCTAAGTTACCAGTAATAGTGTCGGCCCATCTAAGTGAATCTGAAAATGCCAAATTGCTAAAAGTTTTACAAAAGCATCGCCAAGCAATTGCTTGGCAGATTTCTGATATTAAGGGCATAAGTCCGTCTTTCTGCACGCACAAAATTCTAATGGAAGATAATTCACATAATTCTATTCAACCTCAACGCCGATTAAACCCAAACATGAAAGAAGTAGTAAAGGGTGAGGTCGTGAAATTATTAGACGCAGGAATTATCTATCCAATTTCAGATAGCAAATGGGTGAGCCCCGTCCAAGTAGTTCCTAAAAAGGGAGGGATCACGGTAGTGTTAAACAACAATAATGACTAAATGCCAGCACGGACGGTGACTGGGTGGCGTATGTGTATTGATTATCGCAAATTGAATGACGCCACCCGCAAGGACCATTTCCCCTTGCCATCCATCGATCAAATCTTAGAACGATTATCCGGCCATAGCTTTTGTTGTTTCCTCGATGGTCTCTCAGGCTACTTCCAAATTCCCATCTCACCCGAGGACCGGGAGAAAACGACGTTTACTTGTCCTTTCGGCACCTTCGCCTATCAAAGAATGTCGTTTGGCTTATGTAATGCGCCGGCAACATTTCAACAGTGTATGTTGGCCATTTTTGACAAGTACGTAGAAAGTATTATGGAGGTCTTTATGGACGACTTCTCCGTGTTTGGTGATTCCTTCGATTTTTGTTTACAGAATTTAGAAAAGTGTTAGAACGATGTGAGGAGACCAATCTCACCCATAACTGGGAAAAATGCCATTTCATGGTGCGGGAGGGATTGGTTTTAGGTCATAAGATATTAGCAAGAGGAATTGAGGTCGATGAAGCAAAAATAGAAGTGATCGAAAAACTGCCACCGCCAACCAACGTTAAGGCCATAAGAAGCTTTCTAGGACATGCCGGTTTTTACCGGCGATTTATAAAAGATTTTTCGAAAATTACCAAACCCCTCACTCATCTTTTAGAAAAAGTCACTCCATTTATTTTTGATGATACCTGCTTATCTGCTTTTAAATTAATCAAAAATAAGCTAATAAATGCGCCAATTATGATAGCTCCAGTCTGGGACCTTCCATTCGAAATCATGTGCGATGCAAGTAGCTTTGCGGTGGGAGCCATTTTAGGACAACGTATATCTAAAAACTTCCACCCTATTTTCTACGCAAGTAAAATGCTTACATCCGCACAAGAGAACTATACCACAACAGAGAGAATTATTAGCAGTTATTTTTGCGTTCGACAAATTTCGATCTTATATTACGCTTTCAAAAATTATCATTTTTACGGACCACTCGACCCTCAAATATTTACTTTCTAAACCGGATGCCAAACCACGCTTACTTCGCTGGATCTTACTCCTCCAAGAGTTCGACTTGGAAATCCGAGATAAAAAGGGAGCTGAAAATTTGGTCGCGGACCATCTTTCATGATTAGATAACCCGTTTATTGAAAATTTAAATGAACAAACTTTTAATGATTATTTTCCCGACGAGAAGTTATTTTCAATCAACACTACTCCTCCTTGGTTTGCAAACTTCGCCAACTACTTAGTAGCTCGAGTCCTCCCAAAAGAATTCTCCTATCAGCAAAAGAAGAAATTCTTTTCTGACCTGAAGAATTATTTTTGGGAGGACCCATATCTGTTTCGAGTTTGTGCAGACGAAGTAGTAAGGAGATGTGTTTCTTTCGAAGAAGGACAAAATATTTTAAAACACTTACATGAAGGACCGACCGGTGGGCACTATCAAGCCAATCAGACCACTCACAAAGTACTAAGTGCAGGCTTTTATTGGCCTAGCCTTTTTAAAGATGCCCAATCTTTTGTGAGTCGGTGCGATAGCTGCCAACGGTCCGGCAATATCTCTAATAAAAATGAAATGTTGCAAAATTATTTCCTCTAGAGCGAAGTTTTCGACCTTTGGGGAATTGATTTTGTAGGTCCTCTTCCTTCTAGCCATGGGAATAAATACATCTTAGTTGCGGTAGATTACGTATCTCGATGGGCAGAGGCCCAAGCTCTTCCTACCAATGACTCCCGAGTCGTTATTATTTTCTTAAAAAAATTGTTTTCTCGATTTGGTACTCCTAGGGCCATCGTTAGCGATAGGGGATCGCACTTTTGTAATGCACAACTTGCAAAAACACTTTTTAAGTATGGCGTTACACATAAGCTTTCAACTGCATACCACCCCCAAACTAACGGCCAGGTCGAGGTAGTGAATAGAGAAATCAAACGTATTTTAGAAAAGACTGTTTCCATCTCACGTAAGGACTGGTCATATAAATTAGATGATGCTTTATGGGCTTATCGAACAGCATACAAGACCGCCATCGGTTGTACACCGTATTGGTTAGTATATGGGAAATCATGCCATTTACCGGTCGAATTAGAACATCGTGCTTTATGGGCCCTTAAATTTTTAAATTTTTATCCCCACTCCACCGTCGATCTTCGAAAATTCCAACTCAACGAACTCGACGAGTGGCGCTCCAATGCGTATGAAAATAATAAATTATATAAGGAACGAACGAAATTCTTTCACGATAAAATTTAAGGCACCCAAAAAAATTTAAACCAGGCGACCAAGTATTGCTTTATAATTCTCGTCTACGTTTATTTCCTGGAAAGTTAAAATCTAGATGGTCAGGTCCTTTTAATGTAAAGGAAGCTTATCCGTATGGAACTGTTTTGATATCACACTCAGATAAGGGTGATTTCAAGGTTAATGGGCAGCGTCTAAAACTTTATTTTTCTGGTGACAATGTTGACATGGACAGTGAAAAACTTCTTTTGTCTGGACTGTAATAATTTGGACTTACTTTTGAACTATATTATTTTAGTCGAGCTCAAATGACATTAAACAGAGGGCGCTCTTGGGAGGCAACCCAAGGTTTTTAAAATTTGTTGTTTTAATTTTTCTTTGGCCCTGGGCGGCTCCGATACTCTCAACTTCGGCGATCGCCTGCTCCAACGTTGCTGATTTCAAGAAATATTCAAGATGATATTTCATGAAGATCCAAAGCACCAACAAGGGGGAGCGGCATCACACATCCTTTCAAGCCCATAAATCCAGGGAAGTGCCTGTTTCAGTTTTTCAGTTTTAGTTTCTTTTCTTAGTTGCCCCTTCCTTCACTCTCATTTTCCATTGAGGACAATGTTTATCGTAAGCTTGGTGGAGAATGTCTTCTTTTCTTTTCTTTTCTTTTGTTTTGTTTTAGTAGTCTAAATTAGATTTTGGTAAAATCAATAGTACCCATTGCTTTATGTTTTGTTTTTCCCAAAATATTTTATATAGCCTTAGTTAATTTCAAAATTTCTAATCCAACTTTTTAATTATGCTTCACAAGTAAATTGTTGACTCATGTAGTGTTCTAATTCCAGGTAGCATGTTAATGTGAAAAGTTTTTCTAAAATCTTGTACTTTCCTTATCGTTTTCTCTTTTATCTTCTTTACTTTCTTAAAAAATCTTCATCCACTATTTTCCTCTTCATTTTTAGGTATATTTTGCAAGGTTAACCTTTGATTAGTGTAGTAAATGTGAATAATCCTAGACGCTTATTATTCTTATTTTCAGGATAAGTTCATTAGTTTTTATTTAATATCTAGGGCTTACTTTTTGAAATCCTTCAAAACTTATGCTTTAAATAAATTTAGGAGCAATGAAAATGATTTAGGCCATTTTTTTGTTTAAGTTTGAGCCTTCATGCCAACCCTTAAAAAGAAACCCTTTGTTAGCCTCTTTTGAGCCTTTTCCCATGTTTTATTGTCACCTCCACTTATCAAATTTTTCACCAAAGCCAAAATTTCCAAACCTATTTAAATCACACTAACACTTTGCTTTTTATTTAAATTTCTAAATATTGTGATTGGTTTATTGCATGGAGAGCTTCAAAGAAAAGAATTTGCTCAAAAAGAAGATATTTTAAGCATATTTGTATTAGTTATCTTTGCCAAAATTTCAAAAAAAAAATGGCTATGAAAGAGAAAGAAAGAAAATAAGCTATATGCTTATAATGAAGGATTGCCTCTTATCATTCGTATCGAAGTTTTTATAAAACTCATGTTTATGGTTTAGTGTGACTATAGCCACCACTTTTATCTTCGATTTCCATTCCAAATCATATGCCTAAACCAAACATTTCGGTCCTAATATAGTCCTCTTGATTCATGCTCCTAAATTTGATTTAGCTAAGTAAAGAAGAAAAGTAGAATAGTTAAGTTTTGGGTATGAATTTAGATCCTTGTTCTTAGAATGATATAATTATAATTTGTCTCTTAGGGTTTAGTAACAATTCAATGCACTCTCTCACTTGTTACTTCGCTTAATTTTATTTAAAAACTTTTTAGTTAAAATTTTGGATGATTAATTTTTGTTAGTAAAGGGTATAAAAATTAAGCTTAAATAAAGTACTTATTTTAGGTTTCCTTTTCACTATTCTCCCTACTTAGAATTTCGCAAGGTACTCGTGTTTAGCATAATTAAATCTTTTTGATTAGTCACATTTTTATTAGCTAATGCATATTTCTTTGCTTGGGGACAAGCAAAGTGTAAGCTTGGGGGAATTTGATAGTGCTAAATCTAGTTAGTTTAATTAGGTTATTTTTAGGTTATCCACTCTTAATTTTTGCTTATTATTGTCTCTCTAAATGCCCAAAGTTATACGGGCGTGCTTCAAGTCACGCCCGTGACTGCCACGTCAGCCAGCCGCCAGCGCCCATGATCGCGTGCCAGCGCCCATGACTAGCTGACCACCGAATTAGCCACGCCCCCAAGTCACGGGCGTGATCCATCAAATCACGCCAGAATCGTGCGCCGGACTTGACCCAAGCCGCAAAATTGATTAACAGGTCACGCCCCTAGTCACGGGCGTGACTAGGGGGCGTGACTGAGGCAGAAAAATTTCTTTAAATTGGGAAGGTCTCCAAGCTTTCACCAATCAGTTTTTGGAGAGAGAAAGTTGTGCTACTGCTTTATTTTCAGTAATTTTCATGTTATTTTTGTATTCTCTTTCTCTCTCTCTCTTATTTCAATGCACTTCTTTTTCTAGTTTTCTTATGAATGTTGTAATGCCCTTGTAACTTCCTTCCATAATGTATTGCTAATGCTTAGTAGACTTTTCATGCAAATGTATCTTCAGTTGTACTCTATTTTAATAAAAATCGTATGTTTTTGTTCTCTTATATATCTTCCTCATTTCTCTCTCCTACCCCTCCACCATGAGTAACTAAATCCTCATAGTACTCGATCTTGATGATCTGAGGATGAGTTGATCAAGTTATGATCCTTTAGCCCTCTTTCACTTTTAAAGTCTTGGGCCTTAGATTTACTCTTAATTAAAATGTAGTGGAGCTATATTATCTATATATAGTCCCCACCTTTGCTTTCATTCTTGGCTAGCCGAGAGGCCGATAGTCTGAAGTGAGCGCTTAAGAGTAAAGAGAGTTGCATGCATTTATCGAGAGAGAATGACGTAAATCTCCTGGATTGGAGTCAAATCCAATAGCGGGGTTCACCACTTAAAGCGAGTTTTAGGTATTCGAATACGGGACGAGAGTTCGGTCGGATTTTCCTAAACTCAGTTGGGCATATCTTCGAGAGAAGCATGTTCAAACTATAGGAACCCCCACGGTCAAGCTACCCTTACTTTATTAAGTTTTAAGTTTGCTTTTGAATTTTGATCAACTTGAGCCGAAGTAAGTCAAGATCGAGTGCTATTTCTTAATCATCGTTTAGCCGTACTTTTATCCAGCTTTTATTTCAACTTAGCAAACAAAACCTTCCAAAAACATTATTAAGATAAAATAATAGTAATTCATTTGAGTATAAGTAATCAACAGTTCCCGGATTTTAATACGACACTTGTGTTCCTATACTACAGTTCGATAGGTATACTTGCCTTCTCGGATTGCTAGTTCGGATTTTATTTCGTGCAAGCAGAATTTTAATCACCATTCGACATCCCTGGCCCCCCCCCCCCCCCCCCCCCGACAGAGAAGATTTACTTCACCCAGATGGACATGCTGGGTTATGAGGACCCATTCTGCGATGCGTTGGTCATTCAGACAGCGATCGAGAACTTCACCGTTTCCAGAATCCTGGTGGATAACGGGAGTTCGGTCAATGTCATTTTCAAAAAGGCATTTGATGGGATGGAGGTGGAGCCGCGAAGAGTGTTGGCCTCGGATGGTCCGTTGTTCGGATTCTTCGGGGAGAGAAAAGAAGTAGAAAGGGGAGTAGGACTCCACGTGGTCTTGGGGGGGGGGGGGGGCAGTCCAGGAACTACCGCTTTGTAATAGTGGATGCTCCCAGTAGCTATAGCGCCATCTTCGGACGGCCGCTCATCAGCGCATTCCGCTGTGTCCCCTCCACTTTCCACCAGTGCCTAAAGTTTAATGACGGAGGAGTACAAGTACGAATCTGAGGAGATGCGAAGGTAGCGAGGCAATGCTACGTGACGGCGGTCAACACCATTTCTTGGATGGGAGAGGCAGAAAAATAGGACCAGGAGGTGGGTGAGCCGGCAGGGCTTGAAGGAGAGACTCGGAGGGAGGAGATGGAGTAGAGGTCAGGAGAGCCGATGGAGGAAGAAGAGGTAGAGGGTCAGGCCCCGGGAAGGGGGGCAGAAGAGTTGACGGTTGTCGGAGAAAAAGGAAAGGAGGGGGAGGTTGAAGCACTCGCTAGTGGCGAAGAGAAGGAAGGAGATTGGGGAGAGTAGTCACGGTTGGAGGCCGTAGAGGAGGTCATGGAGCTCGAAGTCACCACCCGAGCTGGGGTGGTGGAGAAAGTCAGGATCAGCGGGGAGCTCGGCCTGGAGGAGCGGAAGCAAATTCTAGCCTGCATTCAGGAGAACGTAGATGTCTTCGCTTGGAGCACCGCGGAGATGCCCGGGATTGATGCGGATGTGGCTTGCCACCACCTCAATCTCGACCCCGACACCCGTCCCATCCGTCAAAATAGGAGGGCCATAGCAGACAAGTTGGAAGGACCCATCCGGGAGGAGGTGGGTAAGCTCATTCAGGCAGGGTTTGTATCAGAGATCCAGTATCCAGGCTGGGTCTCTAACGTAGTCTTGGTGAAGAAGGGGGAGGTAAGTGGAGAATGTGTATCGAATTTTCCTTGCTTAATAAATCATGCCCCAAGGATTGCTACCCTCTGCCTAGAATCGATGCGCTAGTTTACTCAGTCATCGGTTTCCCTATAATGTCTTTTCTAGATGCTTTTTTAGGTTATCATCAGATTCGCATGCATCCCCCAGACATCAAGGATGTCTCCTTCATCACGGGGGATGGGTGTTATTGTTATAAGATGATGCCCTTCGGGCTCAAGAATGCAGGTGCTACATACCAGAGAATGATGGAGAGGGTCTTCCGAGAACAAAAGGGGAGAAACTTGGAGGTCTACGTCGATGACCTCATGGTAAAGAGTCGGGACCTTGGATCCCACCTCCGAGACCTTGAAGAGACCTTTAAGGCTCTGCGGAAGTATAAGATGAAACTCAACTCCTTGAAGTGTGTCTTCGGGGCTAGCCGAGGGAAATTCCTAGGTCACCTGCTCACCCCGGCGGGAGTGGAGCCAAACCCGGACAAAGTCAGAGCAATAATGGAGTTGGGATCGCCCAGAAACTCGAAGGAGGTTCAGAGCCTCACTGGAAAGCTGGCCAGGCTCAGCAGGTTCCTCTCCAAGGCGGGAGACAAGTTTGCCCCTTTTTTTAAAGTGTTGAGAGGAAACAAAAGTTCGAATGGACCTCAGAGTGTGAGGAGGCTTTCCAGGCCTTGAAAGAACAACTCACTCAAACACCTCTACTCCAAGGGCCGAGGCCGGGAGAGAACCTATCCCTATACCTAGGGGTAGGGTCTGATGCAGTAAGCTCAGTACTGATCCGGGAAGAAGGGAGAAAACAGTTCCCCATCTACTACGTCAGTCGAGTGCTGAGGAAGGCAGAGCTCCGGTACCCAATTCTGGAAAAGTTGGCCTTCGCATTGGTGGTGGCGGCCAGGAGGCTCCGACCTTACTTTGAAGCACATTTGATCAAGGTAGTGACTGATCACCCACTTTGCAAAGTCATGGAAGGGGTGGAGCACTCGGGAAGATTGGCAAAATGGTTCATGGAGCTAAGTGAGTTCAATGTTACGTTCGTGCCCAGGGCGTCGATCAAGGCCCAAGTGGTGGCAGACTTCATGCCTGACTACACAACCGAAGTAGGGGAGTACGAATCTCCTCCCTCAGTGGCATGGAAGCTGTTGGTGGATGGAGCGTCAGGAAAGCACTCCTATGGAGGGGGAATCATCTTGGTGAGCCCCCAAGGGACCAAGATCGAGCAAGTTTAAACATCCACTTCCTGAGAACCAACAACCAAGCAGAGTACGAGGCGGTAATAGGGGGCCTGCAGTTAGCTCGGGAATTGGGGGTGCAAGATGTGGAGGTCTCGACGGACTCCATGGTGGTAGCATGCCAAGTCAGGGGAGAGTTTGAGGCAAAGGACCCGACCCTCCTGCGGTACTTGGAAAAGGTCAAGGGGGTCATCGGGCATTTCCACACTTTCTCCATCAAGCACGTGCCAAGGGAGGAGAGCACCCCCGCAGATCTCTTAGCCAAGTTCGGTCCCCGAGCAGGAGGAAAGATTTCAGAACTTTTCTGACCCACCATCGAGGAAGGAGAATTGATGGAGGTGGATCAGCGGGTCTCGTAGATGGATCCCTTCGTCACTTTCCTCTCATCAGGGAAGTTCCCTGAAGGAGACATAGACAGGCGATGCTTCAGGTATAAGTCAGCTTACTATTCCTTGCATGCAGGAGGGCTATACAAGAAGACTCTCTCGGGACTCCTGGCCCATTGTGTTTCCGAGGAGGAGGTCCCGAAAATCCTGGAAGAAATTCACTCCGGGGAGTGTGGCAGTCATTCCGGGAGCCGAACCCTGGAGGGGAGGGTGTTGAGGCAAGGCTGTTTCTGGCCCACCCTCAGCAAAGATGCGGCGGAGTTCGCAAGGAGGTGTTCAAAGTGCCAACTCTATGCTCCACTCCAACTCCTCCCAGCCTAGAGACTTCGGATCATCACAGCTCCCTGGCCCTTTGCCATATGGGGGCTGGACCTAGTTGGCCCTTTCTGTTGGAACACGGTCTTCCGCATCTCCTAAGGTTTGAGAATAACAAATCCCATGTGTGTATTTAATCTTGTGTGATCTAAGTGTGCAGGATAACAGGTCAAAATGACTCAAGGTTTACATATGGTTGTTGCCCCCGAATTTGAGCCATCAACTCCAAATTGAACACTAGCGCAGGCGATAGTGGATAGCGCCGGCGCTAGCTCGATGCACAGAAGGCATGCTGGATGTGTTGCCTCGGATTGAAGATCTTGCCGCGCAAAGAGTTTCCTAACCAGGGATAGCGCTGGCGGTAGTGGATAGCGCCGGCGGTAGAGGAGCACACAGAAGGAATAGAGCAAGGGGTTGCCTCGGATGGGAGATTCTGCCGCGCAAAACGTTGCCTAATCCGGGCTAGCACCGGCGGTAGCGCTAGCGCCGGCGGTAGCGCGTGGGTTATAAATTGAGTGCCTTGCTTTCGTATTGATCATCCTCTTTAGATCCTAAACTCCAGAGCCTCGTGCCACAGCAGAGAGAGGAAGATTCAGAGCGATACTCCCACCATTCCATAAAGCCTTAAGGAGATACCGTGGAGAAGATTTCAACACGCGTCATCATCATGACGAAAGGCCGCATCGACTACGATCATACTCTGCGGGCCTTCGTCCACTTCTCCAGGAGATCCACATAGAGGGAGTTTTATATTATTGTTTGTCTTTTTATTTCATTTCTAATTCTTGTAAACGGTTCATTATTTCGCCTCGTGTTGGCGACTAGGTCTGGGTTAGACTTAGGGGGTAATTCGCCTCGTGTTGGCGACTAGGTCTAGGGAGTAGATCTAGGGGGTGCTCGAGGCCTTTCTGGGGATAGATTGGCTAGAGCGGCTTGAGGCCGTATCTGGGGAGAGATCGGCTAAAGCCAACCGGTTCGTGGGGATACGAGTCGGTATAGAAAACAAAAAGAACTTTATAATTCGCCTTTCGATTTCTAGCGTCATAGAAATCAAGTTTTGTAAAACTTATTTAATATTAATAAAGCATGTCTTTTCATTATTGTTTTACTTGATTTCTCATTGTTTCAAATATAGCAATATTCCAAAGATTTTCTAAATATAATCTTAAGTTTTTGAAAACCCTTATTCACCCCTCCCTCTAAGGGCGCCTACCGATCCAACAAGTGGTATCAGAGGGAGGTTATTCCAATCGGCTTAACAACCGGGAATAATGGCGTCTCATGATCTCGCTTCTACTAGTGGGGTAAATTTTTATGAAGAAGAAAAATCTCCTAAACCACCTTTATTCGAAGGGAAAAATTATAAAGGGTGGAAATTATTAATGGAAAAATTTATTAAAACTTTAGACATCGAAGTATGGAACTTAGCAATTATAAGACGTGCGGATGAATCGAATAAAAAGGAACGTCAGCTAAATGTCAAAGCCAAACACTATTTATTTTGTGCACTATCTAATGAAATTTTCAAATTTGTGTATTGCTTTTCTAGTGCTTATAAAATATGGAAATTTCTTGAAGAAATGTATGATCTTCCTCTCGCAGGTATGGAACAAACACAGGAGGAAAAGAACGTACAAGCATCCATTATCATTCAAGAAGATCTCTCTCGGAGCGAAGCCAAGGAGAATATTGAAATAGAAAAGAAGAACAATACACCAAGAGAAAAAGAAGAAGAAATCTTACTTTTGGAAGAGGAGTGCCAAGAAGAAGACAAAGGAACAATATGTTCAAATCCTCCCTCAACCAAAAGCGCTGTAAGAAAGTCAAAATCTTCTTCTTGTGTGATAACTTCCATTTCTAGTTTCAACATACTTAAAACTGCTAAACGTAAGATCAAGAAATTGAAAATCACTATTAAAAATTTACATTTAGAAAATAAGAGATTAAAAGCTAATGTTAATTTAAAATCATATTGTGATGTGATTTCACCATCTTGTTCTTTACTTGAAAACACAAAACCTTGTTTAGATTGTGATATTATTAAGAAAAGACTTAAGGAACTTGAAAAAGAAATTAGCTGTATAAAAGAACAAAATGAAAAATTATGTTTAGAAAATTCATCTTTGATTAATGATTGTGCTAAGTGTAAGGACTACGAAATAGAAATTAAAGAGATGGATGAAACATTTGATGAATATAGGGATAGATATGAAAAACATATTGAATCAATTGTTACAACTCTTAAAAATAGCACAATCAATTATAATAAAGCTAGACATAATTTAAAAACTAAGAATGATGAATTAGAAACTAAAATTATCTTGCTTAAGAAAATCTTAAAGAAAAATTCTCAAACAAATTCCAAAAGCAAGTTGAATACAAATATGAATTTTCATAATATGTCTAAGCTCAACAATGGGAATAAAGAACATCAAAAGATTGTAAATGAAATTCCAAAACACTATCATCATCATCATTTACAATATCAATCTTCTCCCACCGAAAAATTAAACGTTCACAAATTTCCTATGAAAAATACCTTCAATAATCATTACAATCATAATCATCAATATAAAGATTATCATAATGGAAATTTGACATATAAGAATAACATTAAACCAAAGTATGAATGGAGACTCATTATTAAGAATAACGCACTAATATCAAAAGAAAGGGTCCATTCAATCATATCTCCCCAAACGCAAAAACGATATATTTGGGTACCAAAAGGAACCGCTACTCCCGGTCCCCTTTGGATACCTAAATCTCTTATTCATTAGGTATCATCAAATGCATGAAGTAGAAACTTTTCAAAATAAGATATACAAATTTCTACTTCATGATGTGGTTTAATGTCCTTTTTTATCCTTCTTGTTGTTTTTCTTTTTAAGCTATCATGTAATGGTCATCCTATATGTTATTTGAAATATGATTCTATCTTAATGATTTTATCAATCAAATTTTTCAAAAATCAAAATCATATTTTTGTTTTGATGACCTATCTCTCTTTCTTATATTCATTGCCTATATATATCATATAATATTCATAAACTGAACTATAAATTTGCTATAAGATATGATTAGGCTATTAAGCTTTATAGCCCACATCAACCAAAGTAGAGAAATAAAATGATCTAAAAGAAAAGATCAAGATCTAAAAGAAAACTCAATTATCACTATGTTCTCTATTATATGATGACAATTGATATTATAATTACATAACATGGTTGATGTATTATGTATTGTGATTGTTGTAAAGTTTAAACCTTAGAATCATCTTGATATCAACAAGACCAAGTCAAATAGAATCTTCACTTTATTCTAGGTCTATAAGTTGAAACACTATCAAACTTTGGCATAACAATAAACTTATCGTACTAACATTATCACCTAAAGAATATTTATATCTATGTTAGGCTTTATATGTTAGGACATATCCATGGTGCTATTTGTGAACACATCATCTCGTATTTATCAATAAAATCATGCATATATGTTCAATCATATCTTCTTTGTTTGCATATCCTATAAAGCTTAAATGGTTGTGCAAAACTCAAGAATTAAGTTTTAATGACTATGGAACTTTAATGAAGGTGTAACCCATAAACTAAAATCTTAACTTCCGCAACTTTTTGCGATTTTGTCTCATCTTTTCACTTCATTAGATAGCCCTTACATTGCACAAACATAATTAAGAAAAATCAAAAGCAAAATCGAAGAAAAACTAGGCTATATGATCAAAATGAGCACTCTCTGTGAGCTAACGCAGGCGCTAGTACCTAACGCCGGCGATAGCTCGAGTCTCCGATTTTCTGAAATTTTAAAATTCTGAAAAATGCTTAAAAATATATTAATCTATGTGTACTATTCATTTCTGCATTTTTGCTTCTATTATATTTTTGAAAAATCAAATACAAAAATACAAAAGCCAAATTATAAAAATATTATATGTTTTGCCTTTGTGATTTGTCATCTGTTTTTCTTAAAGCAAAAATCAAACACAAAAATATAAAACAAGTATCAAAATTATTCCTTTGAACTTAACTTTTTACTTGTATCTTGCGAAAGGGTGATTTGGGCTATCATCCCATCATATCACCTAGTACCGGGCGAACCTCTCACAAGGTAGTCCTCGGGAAATCCAAGATCAATTTTTATGAGTTCAAACTTTAAGTAAAAACTATTCTTCAAAAATATCAAACAAAATTTGTATGGACTTCATTGAAAATCAAGCATGATATAATCTATTATTTAGAACTTCTATAATGTTGCAATTTATCTTTTTCAAACTACTTTGAACATTGCTTTCATCATGCTTTGATACATCTATTAATATGTGCATCAATTATATTGTAAAAGTTGTGTAGAACTATGCGTAGCATGCCTCTAAGTATGAGTAAATGTTTTATGTTTGATAATGATCTTTACTCACTCACTTATTTTTGGCATTGTCTACATTTGTGTTTAAATCTAAGAATGCTTGTGTATGTTTTGTATTAGTACAATGAATTAAAATTGCACAAGTATCTTACCTACACTCTTTTATTTGCACTTTTCAAAATTAAGAAAAGTGGTTATCTTTCTTATAAATTCCATTGGTTTGCAAAACAAGTGTATTCGGAGAACTTTGCACAAAACAAAAATCATGAAATAATTTGACAAAGTTAACTCCACCAAGCACTACTTGAACCTCCTGATAAGTCTTAATAAGCGTTGTGAGGTTGAGCACCTTGGAAAGAATAGTAAAGTATCTTGTGCAAACCATAACTTTCTTTCAAAATAAAAACCACTTATTCTTAAGTACACCGGATCACAATAAAAACAAGAATAAAATTATGTGATCCCCCAAGCACTACTTTGCACCCTGATAAGTCTTAATGAGCATTGTGTGTGCAAAGCACCTTGGTAGTTGTACATTTTCATTTTGTGCATTGAAGTGAGTGGAAGTAAAATTATTTGTGTTTTATTGTGCTTTTACTTTACATATTACTTGTATTTTTGATTAAAACATGTGTTTACTCTACTCAAAAATACACTTATGTGCACATCATTATCTTCCATAACACTTCTTCTCATGAGTATTGGACCCTAACGCTAATTCTATGTCAATCTTTACTTATGAAATGCACTAGATAACCTAGCATGCTTTCTACAATGTTTGGTTTGTTTTGAAATTGTGAATTGAAATAACATTGTAGTAATCTCTTTGTGAAAACATTATTTCATGCTTGGTTATTATCAAATTTTAAGATTTAATTGAAAATGATTTACAAAAACATCTTCTTTTTGAACTTTAACTCATATCTTGTTATGAATCATCATTGCTTACATTAAGATGTTTCATGTATTTCTACAAGTCTTCCGCATCATTACCATATAATTTCTACCTTGCACTTTCATGCTTATATCAAGTCTAAAATCTCAATTTTTTTCTAGAAACAAGTGGTAGACTTGCTGGGTAGAATTTATATTGGTTGTTCTAACACGTATATCATTTTTATGCTATAAACTCTGATTTATTTCTATGTACACTTTCATGCTAAACACTCCTACAACAAGTAAAATATCGCCTATAAAAACATCCTCTTTTTATTGACTTTCAAATCAATTTTTTTTCTCTAATTGCTATAAGGATGTTGTTTCTTTATTCGAAAATGCTTCAACTCTTATCTTTATAAAGTTTATTTTAAAACTCAAAAACATCTCCTTTTTAAACTCTTATTTAGTATTATGATGTTTTCGTTTAAATCTTCCGCAATGCTCAAACTCTAATGCATTCATGAATTTCAATATTGCTAAGAGTATTTTATTTTCTAATAAAAAATCCATATGCTATGAATATTTCCCATTAGATTTAAATGCTAAATGTTTCCAATAATTATTATCCTGACTTCATTTCTCACCATAGCGGGGGCGTAGGGTTGTAGACATTAGATAACCTTATCTAGTCATGTCTTGTCCTTAACCGGGGAGGGTTCCAGTGGGGCCTTGCGAGGCACTGGGGGGAAAGAGTGCTAGGTTAAGTTCTGTCTAGTGTTTGCATATGGAACTAACACCCCAACCTACGGCATGTGTGCAGCTCCTCATGCCCATCCGTCACTTAGTACGGGGCTAGGGTGTAGACGTATTGTCTGGGTAGATGGATTACTTGGAAATCATTATTATTATTATTTTTTCGCTTAAAACTCTTATTTAAAGGGGAAATCATTATTTTATGCTTAAACTCTGATATTCAAAAGGGGGAGAACTACAAACAAAAGGGATAAAATAAGTCATAACTCTGATCATTTTTCAATGAAATACAAGTCTAAAACTCCTTATCATTTACTTAAAAAGCTCGATCATGCCTATTAACCGTATTATTATAGTTTGAAGTGATATCTCCTTACCCACTTTTGCTAATAACAAAGGGGGAGAACTAACATGATAAAATGCAAAGGTGGAGAAATAACATGATAACATATCTAACATGCTTAATTCAGTTAAGAACATATTAGGAGAGCATTCACTTAGGGGGAGCATATATTTAGGGGGAGCAATACTAAAATGCTATAATCATTATTTATCCTAAGTCATCCTCGTCACACACACACACAAATTTGTTTCTTCATGCTTATTTTGATTAATGCTCTGATTTATCATTAATGGATTTGTTATTATCAAAAGGGGGAGTTTGTTGGAACACGGTCTTCCGCATCTCCTAAGGTTTGAGAATAACAAATCCCATGTGTGTATTTAATCTTGTGTGATCTAAGTGTGCAGGATAACAGGTCAAAATGACTCAAGGTTTACATATGGTTGTTGCCCCCGAATTTGAGCCATCAACTCCAAATTGAACACTAGCGCAGGCGATAGTGGATAGCGCCGGCGCTAGCTCGATGCACAGAAGGCATGCTGGATGTGTTGCCTCGGATTGAAGATCTTGCCGCGCAAAGAGTTTCCTAACCAGGGATAGCGCTGGCGGTAGTGGATAGCGCCGGCGGTAGAGGAGCACACAGAAGGAATAGAGCAAGGGGTTGCCTCGGATGGGAGATTCTGCCGCGCAAAACGTTGCCTAATCCGGGCTAGCGCCGGCGGTAGCGCTAGCGCCGGCGGTAGCGCGTGGGTTATAAATTGAGTGCCTTGCCTTCGTATTGATCATCCTCTTTAGATCCTAAACTCCAGAGCCTCGTGCCACAGCAGAGAGAGGAAGATTCAGAGCGATACTCCCACCATTCCATAAAGCCTTAAGGAGATACCGTGGAGAAGATTTCAACACGCGTCATCATCATGACGAAAGGCCGCATCGACTACGATCATACTCTGCGGGCCTTCGTCCACTTCTCCAGGAGATCCACATAGAGGGAGTTTTATATTATTGTTTGTCTTTTTATTTCATTTCTAATTCTTGTAAACGGTTCGTTATTTCGCCTCGTGTTGGCGACTAGGTCTGGGTTAGACTTAGGGGGTAATTCGCCTCGTGTTGGCGACTAGGTCTAGGGAGTAGATCTAGGGGGTGCTCGAGGCCTTTCTGGGGATAGATTGGCTAGAGCGGCTTGAGGCCGTATCTGGGGAGAGATCGGCTAAAGCCAACCGGTTCGTGGGGATACGAGTCGGTATAGAAAACAAAAAGAACTTTATAATTCGCCTTTCGATTTCTAGCGTCATAGAAATCAAGTTTTGTAAATTTATTTAATATTAATAAAGCACGTCTTTTCATTATTGTTTTACTTGATTTCTCATTGTTTCAAATATAGCAATATTCCAAAGATTTTCTAAATATAATCTTAAGTTTTTGAAAACCCTTATTCACCCCCCCCCCCCCCCTCTAAGGGCGCCTACCGATCCAACACTTTCCCTCAAGCTAGTGGCCAAAGAAGGTTCTTACTGGTCATGATCGATTACTTCTCCAAATGGGTAGAAGTGAAGGCGCTCGCCAAGGTAACATCTCAAGTTGTGAGGAATTTTGTGTGGGGAGAAATAATTTGCAGGCACGGTCTCCCCTAGCTATAGTGATGGACAATGAGCCACAGTTTGCTAGAGAAGATTTGTTAGCTTCTGCACCCAGCTTGGCAACGACCTCAGGTTCGCATCGGTTCACCACCCGAGAAGCAACGGCCAGGTGGAGGCGGCAAACCAAGTAATCGTCAACCTACAAAAGAAGAAGGTGGAGAACCTCTGGGGGAACTGGGTAGAGCAGCTACCATCCGTTCTCCGGGCCCTGAGGACTACCCCTAACACCGCCACTGGAGAGACCCCGTTCAAACATTCTCATGGGTCCGAAGCAGTCGTTCCCATAGAGTTCGAAGTAAAGACCCCCAGGGTGATCGCCGCAGGTGAAGGGAATGAAGAGTGGCTAGTGGCCAATGATGAGGAACAAAGGCTATCCTTGGACCTGGTGCAGGAACTACGGGACCAGGCCACCATAAGGCAGGAGGAAATCAAGCGACGAATGGCCCGATATTTTGACAAGCACATCCGAGTAAAGCACTTTCAGAAAGGAGATCTAGTCTTGAAAAAGGTCGACGCGGCAGGAAGAGGGGCCACGGTAGGTAAGCTCAACCCCAATTGGGAGGGTCCATACATTATAAGCGAAGTGCTCAAATCGGGGGGGGGGGGGGGGTATCACCTCCGAGATGTGGAAGGGGTACCTCTCGGCCGAGCCAGAAGTGGAGACGATTTGAAGCGATTCTACCCTTGAAAGTTTTATTATGATATTTGTTGAATACTTTACTTCTTCACTTGATAGTTATAGCTGTTATGCGAGGGCAGGCAAGGTGATAAGTATTGGTGCTGGAATGCCCCAGATCGATTCCGCTCCCGGGCTCTCACTAGACGGGGGGTTTCAGGTTGATCTCTGGAGAGGCTGGCAAGGTGACAAGTATTGGTGCTGGAATGCCCCAGATCGATTCCGCTCCCGGGCTCTCTCTAGACGGGGGTTTCAGGTTGATCTCTGGAGAGACTGGCAAGGTGACAAGTATTGGTGCTGGAATGCCCCAGATCGATTCCGCTCCCGGGCTCTCACTAGACGGGGGGTTTCAGGTTGATCTCTGGAGAGGCTGGCAAGGTGACAAGTATTGGTGCTGGAATGCCCCAGATCGATTCCGCTCCCGGGCTCTCACTAGACGGGGGGTTTCAGGTTGATCTCTAGAGAGGCTGGCAAGGTGACAAGTATTGGTGCTGGAATGGCCCAGATCGATTCCTCTCCCGGGCTCTCACTAGACGGGGGGTTTCAGGTTGATCTCTGGAGAGGCTGGCAAGGTGATAAGTATTGGTGCTGGAATGCCCCATATCAATTCCGCTCTCGGGCTCTCACTAGACGGGGGGTTTCAGGTTGATCTCTAGAGAGGCTGGCAAGGCGACAAGTATTGGTGTTGGAATGCCCCGGATCGATTCCGCTCCCGGGCTCTCACTAGACAGGGGGGTTTCAGGTTGACCTCTGGAGAGGCTGGCAAGGTGACAAGTATTGGTGCTGGAATGCCCCAGATCGATTCCGCTCCCGGGCTCTCACTAGACGGGGGGTTTCAGGTTGATCTCTGGAGAGGCTGACAAGGTGACAAGTATTGGTGTTGGAATGCCCCAGATCGATTCCGCTCCCGGGCTCTCACTAGACGGGGGGTTTCAGGTTGATCTCTGGAGAGGCTGGCAAGGCAACAAATATCGATGCTGGAATGCATCAGGTCCATTCCGCTCCCGGGCTCTCACTACACGGGAGATGCAAGTTGATCACTGGGGAAGTTGGCAAGGAGATGAGTTCTTCATAAGGTCAGGATGATATGCCTCAGGTTGGCGATCCTTCGGCGCTGACCCGGACCTTCTCGCTCGGCGAGCCTGCTCGCTCGGCGAGAAGAAAGTTTTCGCACGATAGTATCCAAGTGACGAGAATCAACCCTAAGCACTCCGGGGTATCCGGTGCTCGGCAGAGAAGTCGCCAGCACAGGGTAGGAGACGAGCTCTCGCCGAGAAGGAGAGCACCCTGCGAAACTTAGAGGAAGGTGCATACCTAAAGCGTAACAATCCTAAGGCAAACGGCGAAAGGTCGGAGCAGCCAAAAATGTCCTATGCTTATCTATTTGATGACATAATATGCGAGAACAAACATCGCGAGAATAACTTTTGCGAAGACGAATATCGAGGTAAGCGAGAACGGGATATCGACACACAAAAATAACAAAACAGAAAAGGCAAGCACAATGAACAAAGCAAAATCTGCATTTACATTCCACAGTTCGGTTACAATTCGCGGCGATCTCACCGATCAAAAGTTACAAAAACGGGAATGGCGGCGAGATTCAGGAATCACTCGCGAACCCTTCCTCGTCATCGCTGTTCTTCACTGGCGGAAGCGGGATAAAGAGCTCTGGGACGATGTCTTCCAGAGTCATGTCGGCCGCGTCGTCGGCTAGGAGGCCGGCCGCCTTCATCGTCTGGAAGATGTAGCAAGCTGACTCGGTGGACTCCAAGCGGATTTCCTCGTCTCGCGATCACCGCTCTTCTTTCAGACGGCGGGGAGAAGGGGGAACGACGACATGGGCGAGCTCACAATTTTGGGCTTTTAGCCCGGCCACCTCGCCCTCCAATTCCTGGATGCGAGCGTCGACTCTTCCGGCGGCCTCGACATCCTGCAAGAAAGATAAATTTAGGGAACGAAATGGCCGAAGGAAAGGAGGGTGATGAGGTCTAGGTAACTCACCACACTGCCCTCCACGGCGAGCAGCTTTTCCTTCAGCTGTGCGTTCTCGGCAATAAGCCCCTGATAGGCCCTCGCGAGCTCCACATTCTGAAGCTCCAGTTGCAAGCAGCGCCTCCCCATCATGTGGGCGAGCTTGGCAGAGCGCAACTGGGACCTCGCGCTCTCAAAAGCGAGAGTCCTCCCGTCTCATCTTTATAAGCCCCCGCGTCCTCGCGTCCATAGAGGACGAACGAGAAATCGAAGGCGTGACCGTTGACGGTCTCCTTCTCCACACAGGTAGGGAGGATGGTGGAGATGTCCGCCCGGTTCGTCTCTGGCTTCCAGTTCACCAAGAGCTCGCCGGTCTCATCTCGGCGCCTCTGGACGAGACCGAAGTTATAATGGTTGACGGGGATGGGCGGAGCAGAGGTTCTGGCAGCCTCCTGGCTGGGCTCGTCGTCCTCACCTCCTGCGGAGAGTCCGGTGAGGTCGAACTCATCAAAAGCGGCCTCGCCAGGCTCCTTCCCCTTTGAGGAGGCGAGCGAGACCCGACTCTTCTTATCCTTTTTCTTCGGCGGGGATTTTGAGGGAAGGCCATGGCTACTGGAAGCCCTCGATCTCTTGCGAGAGGAGGGCTTAACTATAGTGATGGCATCTCGGCAAGCCTCTGCCCCCATGGTCGCGAGGGCAAGGGTAACGTCGGTCTTCCGATTGCTAGCGTAGGGGGAGATCTCGCTCACCTGAAAAATGTTGGAATTTCAATAAATACAGAGTTACTAGGAATAAAGTTGTAGTTATTAAGCGAGATCTTTACCTTCCCCAGCGAGCACTGGAGGCAGCGAGTCGAGGTTACAACGGAGATAAACAACCTCAAAGTTCTTTTACAGAAGAACTGATAAAGTAGGGCGTCATGTCCTCCGAGAGCAGTGGGCCGGTAGGTGCTCTCGTCGTGCTGGACTGGCGAGATCGGGATATTGCCGAAGTTCCCCTTGATGAAGAGGAACTTCTGGGCCCAAAAGTGGGCCTTGTTGACGGTCTCGTCAACTTTAGGACCCGAACCCACGAAGTAGGCGGTCCCGTCCTTATAGGCGCGGAAGGAGAACAGCTTCAGAAAGACCGGAAGACTGAACTCGATGCGCTCCTCGCGTAGGTAGCAGGCGAAGGTTGTGATCACCGCCATGGCGTTAGGGGTAAGCTGACCTGGAACAACGCCGTAATGCTTGAGCACCTGGCGGGCAGCAAGAAGACCAGGATTAGTTCACATAATGAGCGAGACTTGCCCTGCAGAAAATAAGAAGCGAGCGAGAGCGACTATTACCTGGCGAACTTCCGGCCACAAGGGGAGACGCAAGCCGACCGTGAAATGAGCGGTGGGGATGGCCAGCTTGTCGACAAGTGGTGCGTTGATCGCGTCGTTCTCGCTAGGATGGCGCGCCTCGAATGGAGGGGTGACGTAGTCGGCGACCGCGGTGAGGTACTCCTCGTCTGTCAGGTTACAGTGAAAGAAGCTATGCTCGGCGAAAGCCTTAACAATCTTTCGCCGACCCTCCGACTCGTTAGCGTCGCCTCCCATTTCAATAACCTGTGAGAAAGGAAGTAGAACAAGAACGGGAAGGAGCGAGAGCTCTGAAGCGGAGGAGGAAGAAGGTTGACAGTAAATGCGGTGGTTGACTCAGCTATGACAGCCTATTTATAGCAAACGTAAAAGGGCGGGAAGAAGCCCAAGCGCCGGTGAGCGCGGTTAGCCAAAACATCACATCATGACCGCGGGCGAGAAAGGCCTGCGAGGTTAGTACAAGCAACATCTCTGCGAGAACAGCACAAACAAACACAAAGGCGTAAGGGGGGGGGGGGGGGGGGGGGGGGGGGGGGGCGCCGCGAGATACATTCAGTGAGAACGGAGGCTCCCCGCGAATACAACATAACATGAGAATGAAACGGAAATATTAGCAGCGAGCGAGAACTAATAAAAAGCTAGTAGTAATTATTGTTAGACGTGATAAAGCTAGTATATGTGTTGCAAGCCATTGCGAGATTGTCCAGAATAGCGGCACTCAATAACAAGTAACAATAGTTCGCGATGACGTAAAAGTTAGCGAGAATCATGGGGCAACCATTTCCACCTACCCCCACCTCGTGACCCGGAACGCGGCGGTACCCTAGAATTATAGTAATCCTCGGCCGCGCGGCCCTCCCGGTCAATGAGGAAGGCGTAATCCCTCATCCTCGCTATATGCACCTCCGGCGTCGTGACATTCTCATCGTGATCGCGTTGTCTCGCGGCCCCGAGCCTCGCACACTCTTCCATCAATACAGCATGCCTATCCTCGGCAGCTTCTCTGTCCCGTCTCGCCTGCATGTTGAGGTCCATCAGCATCCGACCATGTTTTCTCAGCAACTCTGGGCTCGTTATTTCATCATCTCAGGATCTCGCGGATCCCCTAAGAAGTCTTCCACTTGGTCAGGAAGGGGGACATCTCGTCGTCGCCCAACTCGGAATCGGTAGGTGGATTTTCAGAATTCTCTGTGAAGTATTACGGAAAGGTTAGATAGCGCGCTTGAGTTCGCGCAGGGCAAGGGGCCGTCAGAATGCTTACCCAGAGGGGGGCGAGAAGTCCCAGGGCGGCCCTGGAAGATGTTACCATAGTGGGGATAGAGATATTTGCCCAGGACATGAGGGTAGGTCGCGCTGTTGGTCGGAGGGATCTTTGGCGGCACAGAGCCGCCGGTCTCCTCGCTCGTCAGGAGTCGGAACCCAGGCCTATCTATAGTTTTGTCGGGAGGAGGCAGAGATGGAGGCCGCAATGCCGGGCGAGCCGAGGACTTCCGGGGCGAGACTGTAAGAAGCAGAGAATGAAGGTCAGATAGTTGACAAAAGAAGAAGTCAATATGCGAGATTAAGGGCATACCCGTGACATTCTTGCCAGCGAGATCCATGTTCGCTGGCGGACTTTTGCGAGACCCACCAGCACATTCGCAAGCGTCCTCGTTCGGCAAAGCATCCTGCAAATAGGCATGAATCACGGGCAAACTTATTGACTTATGCTAGAGGGATATCTCATACCTTCTCGTGGGGACGGTTATCCGGGGAAGAGTCCAGCAGCACGGCGCCATCCCCGGTTCGGCAAGCCGCCTTCTCCTTCTTAGTCTTCGGCGACTGAGCGGGAGGTGGCCGATTTATCCAGGCCGGGACCCTGGTCATGGAGGGTAGCCCGCCGGATATCACAGCCCTCAGGCGAGCCTCAGCTTCTTCGGAAAGCGACATCTCCTGGCAGCTACAGTACGGGGCAAAATGAAGGAGAAGGAAGTGGCGGCGCACGCCACTGAGGACTCGGGACGATATTTATAGCCCTCAGGGTGGGCCCTACCAAAGATTCCTGACAAATCATCAAGGGGATGGCGAATACCAGGGGTTGGATGTTTCTTCGCGAGCCTAAATAGCCTCGCGAAGAGCGGGGATTGTGTACAACCCCGATATTCGCCAGGCGAGGAGGCACGGTTAAAAGAGGCAACAAGATGAAGTAATAAGAGAGGAAGGCCTTAGGGACAAAGACCTCACGAGAGAGACCTTGGAGAAGTCTCTCTCGGAGGGCTCGCTGAGAGGCGAGCGAGAAGGGTCGGCGAGATAAACACTCGCAGGCAGTTTGAGGAAGTTTTCTGAGTTCGACGAAAGGAGTGCAGCGTTCGACGAACTCTCCCGTGTTCGTCGAGCTCACCGGACTTCGTCGAGCTCGACCCTGTTCGGCGAAATCATCATCAGTCGATGAAATGTTCTATGCTCATTAAAGCCAAAGGGACGGTCTCGCAAGAGGAGTCGCGAGATCCAGACCTTGACATATATCTTCAAAGGACTGGGCCAAGCGAGGGCTGACAAACCATTACTTCGCAGGCCGCTGGCAGAAGAGACCCTTTGTTCAATAAAGAGGTGTTCGGCGAAACGTGTTCAGTGCGCGGCGAAGTTAGTAGGCGATCTCGCAGGAAGGCTCGCGAGTTTAGAGCCTCAGCGTCCAGCGAGCTCAATCCTGCGTTTGACGAATGTCGAACGGAGCTCAGCATTCGTCGGACGGCGCCCGACGAACGAAATATATTCTATAGCAGCGCTCGACAAATTATAGTAGGGAAGCAGCGGTCGACGAACCGTCCATCTCAGCGGACAGCGAACAATTTAACGTTCTGCATTCGTCGAGCTCATTTGTGATCGGCGAAGTGCCCTGCGTTCAACGAAAGGTGTGTTGAGCTCGACGAAGTCAGGAGGCGGTCTCGCAGGAAGGTTCGCGAGACCAGACCTCGGCAGATACTACCAGATTAGGCCAGCGAGGTCCTCACAGGGCGATCGCCTAGGAGAGGCATCGCGAGCAGGACTCGCAAGAAGGCCGGCGAGATCTTCAGCAGTAATGTTCTCGCAGTTCCATGCCCATAGGTTGATAGGGCCAAATTACTCTTTTACCCTCGGTGGTCTGCCTTTAGGCTCTCCAACAGCAGAGTTTGGCTGTTAGCAGAACTGTTTGGGGTGCGGATAGTAAAGTCAAAAGGCGGGATCCTGCTATTTGCAGGCCAGACCAGAAAACCTATAAATAGGACCTCAAGGGCACCTTTGGAGAGGACTTCACTTCAGCTTCTCTCTCCTCAGGCTTTCTTTGGTTAGCATTTCCAGAGCTCTCCAAGGTGCCCGAGTCTCGGCTTTTGCTTGGGAGGGGAAGCGCTCAACGATCTTCCGGGTTAGTGGAGGGACCTCCTCGCTGTGACTAAGGTCTTAGTCATTTTTCTAGTCTTCAGTCTACCTTCTCCGAGGGATCAGTAAGGGCTAGCTGCCCCTCATTTCGGTGAGGGCCCCGAGCTCCACAAGAGGCCGAGAAATCAGTTTCAACATCCTCCAACCACCTCCCAGAGGTCCTCACCCAGAAGATAACTCTGCATACAAGACCTCCACTTCTTAAAGTTGGTCGAGTTTAGCATCTCAATTCCAAGACCCCTTGCTTCCATGGCTCTACCACTGGTTCCTTCTTCACAAAGGCGATGGCAACTATGAGTTAATCACTGCTCTATCCACTCCAACCTGGCTCTGATACCATGTGAAATTTTCCGTAGATCTAGGAGTGAGCAGGAATAGTTTAACTCAAAGTTCAAGCCAACAACTAGAAGCACATGAAACAAACACAATCTTTATTGATCAAAGCAAATTCTTCCTTACAGGGCGAGGTATACTTGGCGAGACATGATTTCGCCAGTACACAAAAAAATAGGAGAAAGAACAAAGCTGAAAGATAACCAGCGGTCTGACTTTCCTGAGACCGCCTGACCGCGCGACCTAATAGTTCGCTCGACTAGAAGACGAGACTGCCCGAACTGCCTGCCAGCGACTTGAACAACACCAACTGAGAACCCCGCGAACTCCCACTAATTCTCCCAAACTCCAGCAACCCGCACTACAAGCCGCGAGACCGCCCGAACACCTTCAGAAGAGGAGATGACCGCTACTGCCCGCACAATCCACAGGAGCTGCACAAAAGAAGTTCAATCAGCAAGACCGACCGGTCACAAGAAAAGAGACCGCAAGAACTAGCCGCGAGTTCTGCTTACACTTGGTGCGATGTGTTTGTTGCTACAGTGGCTCCTATTTATAGGCGTGAGACCTGATCCAGTCACCACCCTATGAGATAGAGTCACCACCCCCTTGATCGCGCGACCAGACCGATCAGACCGCGTGATCAGCAATAGATCCTTCTGCTTAGTAAGCTCGCCGACTTCACGAAGAAGTCGCGCAATCATGACAACACGCCCGTTCATGAAGCTTACCACCTGTGTTCGCCACCCTACCTCCTCCAGAGACCGCGAACACACCAGATCGACTAGGGCAACAGCCCGCCAAGTCGATCAATCGCCTGTGACCGCATATACCAGGAGATCGCCGAAGGACCAGCCATGCGAACACAAACCGGAGACCGCATATACTGGCAGATCGCCAGGGACCAGCTTATGCGAACTCAGAAGAGGAGACCGCGCGACTAAGAGGATCTTAGTCCGCGAACCCGGACAGCCACCAGACCGGGCTGCCCCCACCACGCGATCACAAGCACCAAATCGCGAGATTACTCCAGCTCGCCACGCGGACACATGACCAGACCGCGCGGCCTCACCTCGGCACCCATGGAGAGAAGAAACGACGGTCACGCCGAGAAGCCCGCGGCTAGACCAAGGAGGTCAGACCGCCAGAGGAGACCGCAAGACCGTGCGGTCAGACCAGACCGCGCGGTCTCCCCCCAGACCGCCAACTTCACAACTTCCACTTCAACATTTTCAACAGTTAGTCACTAAGATTATTAGTAGTTGCTGCACGTGCCAGTTAGCAAAAAGAAATAAAACAAACATTGGGTTATATACTCCTCTTCAGATCCCATCCATTCTGTGGGAAGATATGAGTATGGCTTTTATTTTAGGCCTCCCTCCCACGATTCAGTGGCATGACTCCATCTTCGTAGTGGTCGACTGTTTCTCCAAAATGGCATACTTTATACCTTGTAGCAGAACTAGTGACGCATATCACATTGCTAAATTATTTTTTAAGGAAGTCGTTAGCCATCAGGGAGTGCCTAAAACAGTCGTGTCAGATCGTGATGTGAAATTTACTAGTTATTTTTGGAAGACCCTTTGGAAGCTTATGGGCACCAAGCTACTCTTTTCTACGGCCTATCATCTACAAACGGATGGACAAACGGAAGTGGTAAATAGGATTTTGGGTTCCCTATTGAGATGTCTTGTGGGTGACCCCAAAGGCTCTTGGGATTTAATTCTCCAGCATGCCCAACTAGTATATAATAATTCTAAGAATTGGTCCACGGTTCTTTCACCTAATGAGATTGTGCACGATTACAAGGCTCCTGTGCCTCTTGACTTAGTCCCATTACCAATAACTTATAAGTCAAGTCTCTTTGCACAAACCTTCTCTCAACACGTTCATGATTTACACAAACAAATTCAAGAGAAGTTGGCACTCAATATGAATCTTACCAATCGAATGCTAACTTACATAGGCCAGTATCACATTTTAATGTTGGCGATTTAGTCTTGGTCAGTTTACTCCAAGAATGGTTACCTTCGGGAAACATTAATAAGTTGGCCCCTAGGCGAGCCGGTCCTTTCAAAATTATCAAATGATTGGGTGACAATGCGGTTATTTTGGAATTGCCGGCTGATTGGGGAATTTCCCCTTCGTTCAATATTTCTGACTTAACGCCTTATGTCTCTCCACTGCCAACAACTTCCCTTCGTCTACTTTTTCTTTTCCTCTATCGTCTCTTGGGTTTGGGAGTGATTTGGGTCAAGTGTCCACGGATTCAACCTTAGTTTCTACGGATGGTGATTATGCTATTTTACCTTCTTCTCATGCTAATCTGTTTCCAAGGTTTCCCAGACCTTTGTTGTGCCTGACAGGGTTCTAGCTGATGATGTTATTTCTACCACTGATGGTGACATTCACCGTTTCCTCATCCATTGGCGTGAACGCCCTACTTCGAATGACTCTTGGGTGACCGAGATTGAGTTGCTGCGCTTGGATGCTGCTCTCCTTCGCTACTATCTCACAGACCACTCATCAGTGATGAGTGCTTTTGAGCGGGGGAGGATTGAAGAATATCATGTTGGAGACGGAGATCGTGAGATTGATGACGATCGTGATGCTGCCGCATTATTATGCAAAGATTTACGACACCGCTCCAATCATTTTGATGCATGCCATTGCCGCGACAACAATTTGGATGCACGGCAATGCCACTACAATCTCCACTCGCGACCATACTCATCCACGTGACATCTTAACATGCGTCTCGGCCCCCCCTTAGGGTTCAGCCCCCCTGCTTGTGTGTAGAGCAAAGTTGTCGCAGCCCCACTTCTGCCTGGTGTGCAAATCGTCGTCGCTCCATCCTCCGCTTGGAGCGCGGTCTATTGGAAATCAAACTTTAACTTTAGTTTTATTGCAGGGTGGAAGGATAACGGAAACAGGAAGACGATTCTACTCATTCATACATAATTTCTCTGATACATTTGCTTGGCTTTTATAGCAGGAGAATACAAAAGGGTTCATTATAAATGAAAAGGCATTTCCAAAGTTATACAGCCCTTTGGAAAGCGTTACATTAAATGCATAATTATCTTAGGTGGCTGAAATGGTTCATTCTCCAACAGCCGGTTCATTCTTCAACACTCCCTCTTGAGCCGGCGTGGGAGCGATTTTTAGGTCTTCCTTCAGCGCCTTGAAGCGAGCTCGATGCAGTGTCTTGGTAAGAATGTCAGCGAGCTGAATTTCGGTAGGACAGTGCTCGTGCTTTGCTTCTTCATTCTCTATCTTCTCTCTAATAAAGTGATATTTGATTGCAATGTGTTTACTGCGGTTGTGAACACCAGATTTTTGGAGAGGGCAATGTTGATATGTTGTCGCATTTGAGGAGAAATGGTTTCCTTTTGATCCCGACCAGTTCATCTATCAGCCTATGTAGCCATACACCTTCACATATGGCAGAGCACGCAGCCATATACTCCGCCTCCGTAGTTGAGAGAGCGACAGTGTGTTGTTTTCTTGATTGCCGGGAGATTGGACTGGAACCGTAGAAAAATATGTACCCCTCTGTGCTCCTTCGATCATCAAGAGAGCCTCCCCAGTCTGAATCATAGTATCCAGTGAGAGTTGGGTTGAGATCTTTGCTGTATAGGATGCCATGGGTCATCGTCCCTTTTATGTATCTGAGAAGTCTTTTCGCAGCCTCCATATGTAAGGTCGTAGGTGAACTTACAAATCGAGAGAGAAGGTTGACAACATGTTCCAAGTCAGGTCTGGAATGTGTTAAGTAAATCAGGGATCCAATTAAACTTCTGTAGGATTCCTCATCTACTTTCTTGTCTCCTTCTTTGAATTTGTTTAACTTAAGACCATTGTACATTGGGGTCTGAGAGGGATTGCAATCTGACATGCTGAATTTCTTGAGAATCTCCTTTGCATATAGTTCTTGAGAAAGGAAATAGCCATCTGGTTGACGTTTTACCTGCATGCCAAGGAAAATTCTTAGTTGCCCAAGGTCGGTCATAGCATACCTGGTTTGCATTTTCTCTTTGAATTGCTTGATGGCGCATTCTGATCCTCCAGTGATTAGAAGACCATCAACGTACAAGCAAACTATGAGCTTCTGATTTCCTGGAGCATGCTTGATGAACAGAGATGGTTCATAATTGCTCGCAGTCAGTCCTTCTTCTGAAAAATAGCCAGAGATGTTAGAGTGCCATGTGCGAGGTGACTGTTTCAAACCGTATAATGCTTTATGGAGCCAATAGACATGATTTTCTTTGTCTTCTCTCAAGTAGCCTTCAGGCTGTTCGACGTATACTTCCTCCATCAATTCCCCGTTAAGAAAGGCTGACTTTACGTCGAGCTGATAAATTGGGTAGTTGTTGTTTGCAGCAATTCCCAGCAGCAGTCCAATTGTGACGATGCGAGCCACTAGGGCAAATGTTTCCTCATAATCTCTTTCAAACCTCTGGCAGTATCCCTTTGCAACAATTCTTGCCTTGTGCTTCACCACATTCCCTTCCTCATCACATTTGAGCTTGTATACCCACTTTAGACCTATTACAGTCTTGTTTTTTAGTTTGGGTACTAGGCTCCATGTGTTATTCTTCTCAATTAGATTCATCTCCTCATTCATTGCTTCTCACCAATTTTTATCTGTTGATGCCTCGCTGAAACTTGAAGAAGTTGAATGAAATAATGCAATATTTGTACTCTCATATATTTCTTGGAGTGATCTAAACTTCTGGGGTGATGATGACTCGGATAGCTCAGAGTCGGATGTTTCCAGTGGAATTTGTGTTTGTGTATCATCCGAGTGGTCTGCTACAACTTGTGACTCCTGGAGAGAGTTCTTCATGGGCTCAACTGAAATCTCAGGACTGTGGCTGATAGTCTCTTCCTTGTCTGATCCCCAATTCCAACTTTGTTCTTCATGAAAGATCACTGATGAGTCCCAATTATATACACATTTATGGACTCATCTGGGCCAATTTTCTAGTCTATGCACTACACTTTAGGCATATTTTCATTCATATTTGTCATTCTATATTAGGTGCACTTCTAGGCCCGTTTTGGTGTTATTTCTTGTTTATCTTCGTTATTAGTTTTAATGCATTGTTAAGTGCCACCTTCAGTGGCTAGATTGGTGCTGTATGCTGGAACAGGAGTCGTGCAGGTGTTCCCGGTACAATTCTGTACAGGAACACTGCGCACGATCACTGGTTCTATTGCGCACGACCACTGGTCGTGCGCCACTGATCGTGCGCACTCAACCCCCAAAATTTGAGTTCTGTCTTGACCAAACGCACGACCATTTACGATAGTGCGCACGACCACTGGTCGTGCGCCACCGGTCATGCGAACATGTTATTTTATAAATTTCTTACATTGCAGGCTCCGCCCAGGCAGGCGCACGATCACAGGATTCTAGTGTGCACGACCACTGGTCGTGCGCCAATGACCGTGCGCACTGTTTATTCCAACGCCTATTTAAAGACCTGCTCGCGAATTAGGTCGGGAGGTTGATTCCAGTCCGCCGTTTTCTCGCTCCAGGGCCCCGATTTCGCCCCTCCATCGCCGCCCACCATCTGGAGTTGCTCTGGGCTTGTTCTTCACGCCAATCTTGAGCCGGAGCTTCCTCTCGGCCTCCTCCTTCATCCTAGCGCTTCAAAGGAAGATCTAGCCGCCATCGCCATCAAGCAAGAGGAAGTTTGCAACCTCTACCGGATCGTGACACGAAGAAGACGGGCTCATTGGAGAGTAGTGACAGCTCTCTCTACCCCGGACGTAGTTGCGGACCGAGCTTGGACGCGGATTGACAACCCGGCGATTCCAACCGTGACTCTACAACGAGACTTCGGATTCGGTCAATTTCTTGCCTTGTTCTTCTCTTATTGATGCGTTTGTAGCTAGATCTCTCATATATTGATGATGAACACTATGAATCGTGCTTGTAATCTTAATTTCATGTCTATGTGAAGTTATATTTTGTTCATATGTGTACGAGGTGCACCACCATCCATCCTCCATCCCGCCGTCTCGTTTGTGTGCCGCACTAGCAATTGCTAGTGGCGTGCTTGTCGACGAGGTGCTTGCTACCCTCATCCGTATGCCTACTCTTCCATCCGCCTAGCGAAGCGTGGCATAGCGGCCCGTGTAATCCACTCGCCCTACGAAGCAGCGCGCTCAAGGCCTGCATAGTTCGACTCCGCTTGCCTACTTGTCCATCCGCCCTTGTGACGCAGCGCGCTCAAGGCCTGCCTAGTCTCCATCCCGCCAAGCGAAGCACTGCATAGCGACATTGCATAGGAGTAGTTGTAGTTGTTTTCTTTTATTTTCCAAAAGCCAAATCACCCCTCTCCCGCATTCCATCCGACCAAAGGACTTCGATCTCAAGTCCCTCCTCAATAGTTAGCTCCACCTTATTGTGTTCCTTGAGAGATTCGATACTCGGGGATTACTCCTCATTTTATATTACTTGAACGATCGGTACACTGCCGTTTCGTATCGCAGTCGAGCTACCGCCTATAGCGGTGTGCGAGATTTGCGCCATCAAGTTTTTGGCGCTGTTGCCGGGGAACACAGTCGTGTGAGTTTTCTGGAGAGGGAGAACCTGAGGGAGAAGCCCTTCCATTTGTAAATCGCATTCCTTTGTTGTATTTCCTTGTATTCTGTTTCCTGTTTTTAATTAGGTTGTGTTAGTAATTTTTGTTAGGTGTGGTATTTCGCACAATAGTGTTTTTCTTTTTGAATTGTTTTATCTTCGCACTATGTGGGCACATCTTAATATCCGTTGCCATTGGTGTGGAGCTACCTCCCACTCTAGTGATGAATGCCCTACGGAGAATGGTGGGCATAATTCTTCTCGCCCAGCATATAGAGCATCGATTTCGTCTGATACTCCATATGGTGTGCGTAAGTCTTATGGCTACTCTGCCGAGCCTTAACCGTCTTACTTCTTTTCGGCTTCAGCACCCGCTGTGCCAAAGAAGCCCGCTAGGCAGTGCTAGTTTTGTCGGAGCACAGATCATGCCCTGAAGGATTGTGCTGCTTTTCTTCGCCAATTGGATGAGGATGACGAGCCGGATATCCGGATCGTCCCGAATCCTAACTCTGGCAGCACACCTTCAACATCCGGTTTTGTGTCTTTGCAACCTTCACATCTTGAAGGGTATGGCGTTGACACAGTCACCAGATGTGTGGCTGATCTGGGCACCGACATTGCTGAGCCTATTCTCCCGGTGCATCCACCACCCCTAGTGGATTCGATTCTTTGTGAGGAATCGGTGCTCGACTTTTATCCGAGCACTATTCTTCCCCCTGTTGTGCATACTACATTCATCTCTGACGACATTGTCGATGATGTGTCACAAGAGGAGGCGGTTGATCTTAGTATTGTGCCTACTCCTATGGAGGAGGACAACCTTCTAGGTGAAGAGGAGTTTTCCTCAGCACCGGTGGAGGAAGTCCAAATCTTAGGCATGGCCACTGTTGATCCCGCCGAACCTTGTAGCACTGATGACAATGCAAACATTATTTTACTTACCCAACCTGATGGGAGTGAGACCGGGACCACTCCCCCGATTTTTGATTATTTATGTTCTTCGTCTTGTTTATTTCTCGATCCCCCCTCTTCATCCAAGCCTGTGCAGGTTGAGTCTTCACAGGTACCCCAGGAGGATTTGGTGCATTGTGCCCAAGTCAATGATGAGAGCATCCTCTTATGTGAGGAGGTTGATTCCCCCTCCATTGAGGAAGCTCCACTCATTGCCTTTTCCTCCTGCCACCTCCCTGTCGACGACACCTTGCTAGGCAAGGATGTGTTTGGTGAGTTGAGTAATATCTCCTCCTCTTCTTACTTTCTTTTCCCTCTACCTGTGATGGGCAGGTTGTAAGACCCCAAATCTGAAAATTCAGGAATCTGGAATCCAGAGCTGTCGCCGGCGACAGTGGCTGTCGCCCGGGCGATAGCGTTCTGTTGAGAAGGTTCTGCCGTGAGCTGTCGGACGGCGTTGACTAGTCAATGTCGGTTCATTGTCGCTGTCGCCAGGGCGACAGTGGCTGTCGCCGGGCGACAGCTCCAAATTAAACTTTGTTGCCGAAATGATGGGCATTGATTGCCCATTGACTTTGGGGGCTGGTTTTGGCTAGGTGGCTCGGTAGGTGGCTTAAGTTGGCCGAAAACCCCCTCTCCCTTCATTATTCCTTAAGGAGTTAATTAGGAGAGAGAGGGAGAGCTTGGAGAAGAAGAAGGAATAGTAAACCCTAGCTTGGAACTTGGGTTTGGTGGAGCTACACTCATCCTATCCCTTCAAAGTTGGTGGCTACACGTAGAGGAGGGCAAGGCGCTCCTTTCCATCCGTGTGGAACGTCGAGCCATGGGCTCAAAGCGGCGTTTAAGGGTAACGAACTTTTCTACCACCTTTTGGACATGCCTTAGTCCATTCCCTTGCATCGTTGAGGCCCCTACCCAAAAGGGTGAGGTCGTGGCCTCCGACGGGTCGATTCGTGTTATCCCCGTCCAAGTTTGCATACATTTAGAGTCCGTGCGTAATACGGACGTAGGCGCGCTGTGTGAAGCCCATCCGTGACGGTCCGTCCGGATTGGTGATGCCTTGTGGTATTGTGCGTGCTCGGGGGAAAACCCCGTGTTGTTATCCTGCTACGTAGGACTAGAGAGTGCTACTGCATGCGCAGCAACGCCCGGGGGTGTGCCCCGGGGAGCACCCGAAGTTAAAATGGCAGAAATGGAGTTCTGTCTAGCTGTCGCTGGCGACAGTGACTGTCGCCTGGGCGACAGCTCCCCAGAATTGGATTCTGATGAATTTGGGTGTTCTGAGGCTAGGGAGTGCCACTGCACGTGCAGCAATGCCTGGGGGTGTGCCCCGGGAAGCATCCACAGCTAGAAGCCAAATTAGGGTTTGTGTACTGTCGCTGGCGACAGTGAATGTCGCCTGGGCGATAGCTTCCCAGACTGAGCTCTGGTGATGTTGTTGTGCCCACCTGTTGAGGGGACCTGAGGCCGGTGTATCCGACCTATGGGGGGGTCCCTGGTGGATGACTTAGCGGCCCGTGGAGCCGGCTAAATGAGAATACCTGGGTTGAGGGGACGCCATACCCGCTTTTCGTGTTGTACAACGAGAGCTGTGAACAACGGGCATTTGGCGAACCTGAAACCGCACCATTGTAGCACATGATTAGTAAGTCTCGGATAGCATGTCGGGAGGCAATGGGACAGAGTCTTCGGACTACGATATGTTCATAATTAGAGTACGGAGGACCCTGGTATTCGGGTCGCCGACTTTAGCCTCGAAGGGCAAAGCCATCAAGAGTGGATGGTGGTGGAAGGCGTAGTACACCAAAGAGTGCCTGAGAGCACGGGACGTGGAGGCCATTCCCACGTCTGTGATGTTGCATATGTACGAGCCGTGGTGGACTTTGCTAGTCGCACTCTTTTATATATATGTATACTGTAGTTGACTGTTTGCAGGGACGGTAAGAACTGCCACCCCCTCGAAGGGGTGGGGTCGTTATATTTGGTCAGCTTTAGCTGACCGTTGCCCTGTTTTGCCACCGTCTTTGGTGGGCTTGTTGTACAGGAGCTGGACCGAGCGGGAACTTGGCGGGCTGAAGCCCCTGCGCTGCTGCGGCCCTTGAAGGCCTTTTGTCCTTTCTTCTGTTTTCATGTATGGCCGGCCTGCGCGCCGATGTTGGCAAACTGTAAGGCCGTCGTGCCTCTTTTGTATGTTGTAAAACATTTTATTCCAAGTTAATAGAAGTGGACATACCCGAGTTCGGGTCTTGTGGTTTATAATTCTGTCTCTCTCTCTTTTATTTCCGCATAGAATGCTCTGAGTTAGGCTTCGTGGTATAGTGTCGTTGTATATCTAATTGAGTGATGTTCCCATTTGTTTATAGTATATGGCGTGGGGCCCCGGCCGGACCTTCTGCTATATGCTTTCGAACGGATGGGGGTGTTACAAATTGGTATCAGATTCTAAGGTTCCGCATCCTTCTAAGGAATTCGTGGGCGAATTCTTTTAAGGTGTGGTGAGCACGTGTGTGCGCTACCGTTGAGACGTAAAATAAACCCAAAAATGTCCACTTAGGAATAAAATGTAACAACAAACCAACAATAATTGCATGATTTTGGAACCTGAGTGTTCCTTTTGTTGTTAGTTGCGACTGTGCTGTCGCCTAACTGTGTGTTGCACTTGTGTAGGGCACTCGAAGTGCAGCGGGACCGTCGCGTCCCCGTGATGTGCATGAGAGTAGTGGGTCTGCTGAGGCCCCTACAGCTCCATCTGCTGAGTTGGTTCGGCTAGTTACTGAAGCCGTTCTAGCTGCGTTGAATGGCCAGCCTGAAAGGCAAGGCCAACCGCCAGTGCAAGAGGTGGCCGCTGAGCCACTACGAGTGGAGCAAGTCCCCGTGAGGCGTGCTCCTGAGCAGCAGCTGAAGCACTTTCTGGGATTCCGACCTCCTCCGTTTACCGGGGTGGAATCCCCAGCTGAGGCCGAAGACTGGTTGTCGCATGTGAAGCGAATTCTGACAGCGACACAGTCGGAGGAAGCGCAGAAGGTGACCTTTGCTTCTTTCTTGCTAGAAAAGGAAGCTAGGCGGTGGTGGGATGAGGTTGAGAGGCGCCAGTTTGCGGGAAGGCAACTGGTTGATGTGCAGATGGAAGAGTTCTCGAGAATCTTCCTCGCAAGATATGTTCCTCAGTCGCAGCAGATCGTGATGGAGAACCAGTTCTTGGCTCTAACTCAGGGTGGTAGGCTGGTTGATGACTACTTGCATGAGTTCACCCGCCTCGGGCGCTATGCTGGAACTTCTTTCGATGATGAGGAGAGAAGGGTGAACAGGTTTTATGGAGGTTTGCGTACTGAGTTGCGGCATCTTCTGACAGGGCCGTTGACGCAGGGTTTCACGACCCTCGTTGGTTCAGCCCGAGCCCTTGAGCAGGACATGCTCAGGGAAAAGGGCAAGGAGGTTGTGGTCGAGGCAGTGCCGGAGGGCAAAGCGCCGAGTGCGTCAAAGATGCGGAAGTTGAGTCGCTGGAAGAAGGCTCGAGTATCTGGGCCAGCTCCCTCTGCTTCGGGCGCGTCGTCTGGACGCGGCCCGCTCACTTGTTTCACTTGTGGCAAGCCTGGCCATTTCTCTCGGGAGTGCCGCAGTGGACTTCCAAGGCCAGAGAAGAAGGCGGGGTCAACTTATTCTGAGAAGGGGAAGGCAGCTGAGTCCACTGCTTCCCGTATGGCTCCCCCGCAGCCTAGAGTTTTTAGTCTCGACCAGCAGGAGGCTATCAAAGCCAAAGACGTCGTGACAGGTACAATTTAAGATACAGTCTTTACTGTTTTATATACCTGTTTTAGTGTTCATGCTAACATGTTTGGCGGCATAGGCTATGTGCATGTTTTTGGCGTTCCTGCAAGAGCGCTTTTCGATACTGGAGCTTCGCACTCCTTCTTATCGTCGGACTTCGTCCAACGTATTGGTGCGCCGTCGATTGCTTCTGCAAATGGACTGGAGGTCCTACTGTCGAATGGATATTCGATGCGTGTGGAGAGGAGCTGCTGTGTAAAGATTCTAGTTGGAAGTCGGGAGTATGACCTGAAGGCATCGTTACTCCCCCTGGTTGAGTTCGATGTTATCTTCGGCATGGACTGGCTGTCGGAACAGCGTGCGTGCATCGATTGCACAACCAAGGAAGTGAGGTTTGGGCAAGGTGCCGACCGTGAGACGGTCTTTGCGGGCATGCGTGGATCGAGCAAGATGCTGATGTCTGCTCTCCAGGTGTCCAAGGCAGTGCGACAGGGAGCAGAGTTATTCTTTGCTCTTGTGGAGGCTTCAACGCCAAGGCCCAGCCTAGCGGATGTTCCGGTAGTAGCAGGGTTCCCCGATGTGTTCCCGAGCGAGCTCCCCGGTGCTCCCCCGCAGAGGGAGATAGATTTCACGATTGAGTTGGTGCCAGGCGCTAAGCCTGTGGCCCGCTCGCCGTATCGTATGGCTCCGAAGGAGTTGGCGGAGTTGAAACTGCAGTTGCAGGAGCTGCTAGAAGTACTTTTATTTTAGCTTATTGGAAATTGTTGTTCATTTTCATTGCACACCACAGCACCCACTTGAGCGCGTACTCATCTGTTTGCTTGCTCTGTTGTGAATTTTAATTCTTCTGCTTATTTGGGAAAGTCTAGGTGATGGCTTAGGACTATGTAGCAGAGTAAAATGTTGACTCTAGTAGTGCTCCTAGTCGAGTGTTCGGTTGCATCGAAATTTGTGTAGACTAGACTTCTCTTTATACTTATGGTTTTATATTTTTTTCTATTAGTGTAAATGTTGTTTACTCTACTCAAATGGTGAATCCGGTGCGAATCAAACGGTAGCATAGGGATGTGTGTAAATGATCGCTAGACTCGTATTGCTCGAGTCGGGAGATAGGAGAATCTTTCTCGGTGGCTAGAACTTGCCCCAAGCAATTCTTGAAGCATTCGCATAGGATAAGTTCTAGTACGTGAGAATGACGTAGGCCATTATTTTGGCCCGGTTGAACTTTTTATTTCATGCCTATCGTCTACCCTTGCTAGCCCCTTCGTGCCTACCCTTTTCTTGATTCAGCTCCACATATATCTCACCAAAGCCTAAACGCCTAACCTAGTCGCACACCCAAATCTGAGCTTTAGTTGTAGTTTTATTTACATTGTGGGGGGTGTTGATTGTGGTGTTTGTTATGTGAATATGTGGATATGCTCATTTGAAAATTTTGCTGAAAAAAAAGACAAGAAAAAGAAAGATAGCAAGAAAATTGAAAAAAAAAAAGAGAAGAAGAAAAAAAATGAGTTTTATTGAAAATCGTCTAGAAGAAATTATGTATTGGGAGTAGGCGGTGCACACACCTATGTTGCAAAAGTCCAAGTCTGGGGGTGTGGTGCACTTGCATTCGATTTTGGTGCGCAGGTAGTAATTTTAAAAGCTCAATTGGATTATGTGTTATAAGCCATTTTGTTTATCATTGTTTACCTCACCGTAACCCAAGCCTCAATTAAAACCTGAAAGTCCTACTGACTCACGCCTTGAACCAATCTAGTGTCATGGGGAGAATGTGACCGGGCAAGCTTATGGTCACCGACACTGATGGATTTCAGTGGAGTTTGTCCCGCATCCCGATCTTGAGCAATGCTCGTCTCAGCGCTTAGTTTACTTTCTCCGTATGCATGACCGAATGATTCACCGTGTTCACCATTTTGAGTAGTTGTAATATGCAATTACTCTTTTAGAAATATATAAGCTGTTTATATAATCAGAAATCTTCTCTACTAATTTTCTTATGCACGTGAGCATGCGACTTCGCATGGTACTCTGTATTGTAATTTTAAGCCATCTACTTTGCTTTCCCCGTTCGCTTAGAATTTGTTTGCTCGGGACGCGCAAACAGGTAAGTCTGGGGGTGTGATGAGTCCCAATTATATACACATTTATGGACTCATCTGGGCCGATTTTCTAGTCTATGCACTACACTTTAGGCATATTTTCGTTCATATTTGTCATTCTATGCTAGGTGCACTTCTAGGCCCGTTTTGGTGTTATTTCTTGTTTATCTTCGTTATTAGTTTTCATGCATTGTTAAGTGCCACCTTCAGTGGCTAGATTGGTGTTGTATGCTGGAACAGGAGTCGTGCAGGTGTTCCCGGTACAATTCTGTACAGGAACACTGCGCACGATCACTGGTTCTATTGCGCACGACCACTGGTCGTGCGCCACTGATCGTGCGCACTCAACCCCCAAAATTTGAGTTCTGTCTTGACCAAACGCACAACCATTTACGATAGTGCGCACGACCACTGGTCGTGCGCCACCGGTCGTGCGAACATGTTATTTTATAAATTTCTTACATTGCAGGCTCCGCCCAGGCAGGCGCACGATCACAGGATTCTAGTGCGCACGACCACTGGTCGTGCGCCAATGACCATGCGCACTATTTATTCCAGCGCCTATTTAAAGACCTGCTCGCGAATTAGGTCGGGAGGCTGATTCCAGTCCACCGTTATCTCGCTCCAGGGCCCCGATTTCGCCCCTCCATCGCCGCCCACCATCTGGAGTTGCTCCAGGCTTGTTCTTCACGCCAATCTTGAGACGGAGCTTCCTCTCGGCCTCCTCCTTCATCCTAGCGCTTCAAAGGAAGATCTAGCCGCCATCGCCATCAAGCAAGAGGAAGTTTGCAACCTCTACCGGATCGTGATACGAAGAAGACGGGCTCATTGGAGAGTAGTGACAGCTCTCTCTGCCCCGGACGTAGTTGCTGACCGAGCTTGGACGCGGATTGACAACCCGGCGATTCCAACCGTGAATCTACAACGAGACTTCAGATTCGGTCGATTTCTTGCCTTGTTCTTCTCTTATTGATGCGTTTGCAGCTAAATCTCTCATGTATTGATGATGAACACTATGAATCGTGCTTGTAATCTTAATTTCATGTCTATGTGAAGTTATATTTTGTTCATATGTGTACGAGGTGCGCCACCATCCATCCTCCATCCCGCCGTCACGTTCGTGTGCCGCACTAGCAATTGCTAGTGGCATGCTTGTCGACGAGGTGCTTGCGACCCTCATCCGTATGCCTACTCTTCCATCCGCCTAGCGAAGCGTGGCATAGCGGCCCGTATAATCCACTCGCCCTACGAAGCAGCGCGCTCAAGGCCTGCATAGTTCGACTCCGCTCGCCTACTCGTCCATCCGCCCTTGCGACGCAGCACGCTCAAGGCCTGCCTAGTCTCCATCCCGCCAAGCGAAGCACTGCAAAGCGGCATTGCATAGGAGTAGTTGTAGTTGTTTTCTTTTATTTTCTAAAAGCCAAATCACCCCTCTCCCGCATTCCATCAGACCAAAGGACTTCGATCTCAAGTCCCTCCTCAATAGTTAGCTCCACCTTACTGTGTTCCTTGAGAGATTCGATACTCGGGGATTACTCCTCGTTTTATATTACTTGAACGATCGGTACACTGCCGTTTTGTGTCGCAGTCGAGCTACCGCCTATAGCGGTGTGCGAGATTTGTGCCATCAATCACATCTCTGGAAACAATTATTTTCTGTGTCGAGGGGTTGAGCAGTCAATATGCTTTGTTTACTTCACTATACCCCACAAAGATGCACTTTTCACTAGAGGGATCAAGTTTGTCTCTCTTGTCCTTGAGTACATGAGCAAATGCAACTCACCTAAAGGTTTTTAAATAACTGAGATTGGGCTTTTTGTTTTTCAGCATTGCATAGGGTGTGGATTTAGTGAGGGCTTTTGTTGGTGTTCTATTCAAGATGTGTACAACAGTATTTGCAGCCTCTCCCCATAAATATTTTGGTAAGGATTTGTGGGTGAGCATGGACCTAGCCATTTCAACTATGGTCCTATTCCTCCTTTCCATGACTCCATTTTGTTGGGGAGTGCCGGGTACAGAGAATTCATGCCTTATACCATGGTTTGAACAAAAATGTTTAAACACATGATAAGTTAATTCCCCTCCGTTATCACTTCTGATTGTTTTTATATGTCTTTCGAACTTCTTTTCTATCTCCCTCTTAAGCTCAACAAAGCATGAAAAAACATCAGATTTATTTTCTAAGAATCTAATCCACATGTACCTTGAATAGTCATCAACTATCAAGAAAAAATACCTCTTGCCACCCAGAGTTGGAGTTGTGGAGGGACCCCACAGGTCACAGTGGAGAAGATCAAGTATCTGTGTGCTTCGATTCTGAGATGAAGGGAAAGGCAGCCTATGAGATTTACTCATTGCACATGACTCACACAGGCTGTGATGAAACTTCAAGTCGGGCACACCTTCAGCAAGCTTGTCTTTTACCAGCATCTTCATATAGTCATAATTCAAATGTCCAAGCCGATGATGCCAAACAGTTAGAGAATCTGAGAGGCAACCCATAGTGGAGAGGGCCTCATGATTTGGAGCTTCTAAGACTAGAGGAAAAACTTTGTTCTTAGACATCGTGGCTGAGGCAATAGTAATGTCCCTTTTATCAACAATGTTGCAGGAATTTGATATGAAGGTAATGATGTACCCTCTGGACATAAGTTGACCGGCGCTAAGAAGATTCTGAGCCAAATCGGGAACAAAATGAACATCTGAGATTTCCTTACCTCTTCCATCAGAGTCTCTCACAAGAATGCTGCCTCATCCTTCTATTTGTTTGGAGTTGCCATCTCCCAGGTAAACCATGGATTTTTCTGTTTCATCAAGATTTGTGAATAGGCTTTTATCATGGGTCATGTGGCTTGAGCAACCCGAATCAATGTACCACAGAGATGACTTTCTTGATTCTATAGGGACATTGCTATGGGTTAAGAATGTCGTCTCTTCTTTATCTTTTTCAGTGAACTTGGCCTCCTCCTTGTTCTTAAACCAACAGTCACGATCATAGTGAGTGGGCTTCTTACACCTCTTGCACTTGTAGTAATATTTTGAGGTTTCATGAGTTGATTTTTACAGAGAGTGCAGTAAGGTTCACCAACAGTATCAGCCCCTCCTTTTTCTTTCTACTTAAAGTTAGAACGATCATGCATACCTTGGTTTTTGTTGCCAGTCTTCTGATGTGGAAATTTGTTTTGATGCTTTGGTTTTTTGTCATTGAGGTTTGCCTTTCCAAGATGCATACTGGATTGGAGAGCTTGCGTCAGACTGGGCATATGCCTTTTTAGACGTTCTTCGTGTGATTGGATTTTGCCAATCAAGGCTCCAACTTGCAATGTGTCAAGATCATTGCTTTCTTCAATTGCCGCTGCAATGTGGTCGTATGTCTTGGGAAGACTTGTAAGAATCTTGAGCACTATCTCCTTTTCTGGTACAGCAGCTCCAAGATTACTTAGTTGATTGGAAAGGTTTGTTAATTTTGGCATGAAATCAAAGATTGATTCATCTTCTTGCATTGACAGTGCGTCAAACTGTCTTTTTATATTCACCCTTCGAATGGAGATCACCTTTTTGTTACCTTGGTATATTTCTTTGAGAGAGTCCCAAGCCTGCTTTGCGGTCTTTGCTCCCATGATCCGTGGGAAAATTGACGAGGTGACTGATTGTTGAATGAGAAGCAGTGCCATGGAGTTTTTTTGTTTTTCTCCCTTGGGTATTCTTGCTTTGTCACCATATTTGGCCTCCTCATCAAGCTGAGGACTGTCCTGGACAATCTCCCATAAGTCCTGTGAATCAAGCATAGTTTCCATCTTTACGGCCCATTGATCGTAGAGATCCCCATTGAATATAAGGGTTGAAAAATGAGGGAAAGAAGAAGAAGAGGGTGATGCGGTATGGGTAGATGATGAGCTCATAGCTTCCTAATGGAATGGTGCAGGAACTACTAAAGCTCTGATACCACTATTGGAAATCAAATTTTAACTTTAGTTTTATTGCAGCGTGGAAGGATAACGGAAACAGGAAGATGATTCTACTCATTCATACATAATTTCTCTGATACATTTGCTTGGCTTTTACAGCAGGAGAATACAAAAGGGTTGATTGTAAATGAAAAGGCATTTCCAAAGTTATACAGCCCTTTGGAAAGCGTTACATTAAATGCATAATTATTTTAGGTGGCTGAAACGGTTCATTCTCCAACAGCCGGTTCATTCTTCAATACGGTTCGCTTCCCTCTACGCGGTGCGACTCCGACGACTTGCTTCCCTCCCCCCCCGTTGGTGCTACTCCGGCAAAGGCCTGCTCTACTCTTCCCAGTGCTGCAAGAATGTTGGCCACCTCTCTTCCTCCGCTTGGTTTTCGAAGAAGGTGGACGATGTTCTCTCCCTCCGGTGCGACTCCGGTGGATCCGTGGCTTGTGATTTACCACAAAGTGTGACTGTGGGTTGGGTAACGAATTTCTCTACCTTTCTTTGTGCGATTCCTCTTCACGTAACGATTGGTGGGAGACTTTTGGCATGATTTTTTGGATAGCTTTGGACTAATCGCTGCACGCTCAATCAATTTCTTTGTGATTTTATATCGTTTGGTTTCTTTGGAGGATCCAGTGAATCCTACGCCGAATTTGTTTTGGGAATAACACCAGACTAATTTAAATCATCACATTTTAGTCGGAAGAAGCTATTCTTTGTAGTGTATGCGAGCGAAATAGAGAAATATTGTCGGGTTAATTGCTCTTTAATTTGTGAATGCAAATCGTTCGGATCGTGTGGGTCAATTTCGCTTGATCGAGCATATTGACACATAGCCCTTGTAAGATCTCAAGAGGCATAGTGAACCTTCATTTTTTCTTGGCGAGTATTTTTCTCTTGCCAAGTTCTTTGCGATTGTGTTGTAGCTTGCACGCGCTTAGAGTTAATTGTGATAGGTCATCGTAGTGAAAGTTGGTCTTCACTGTTGCATAGAAGAAGATAGCCTGCATCAAAAGGATTATTACCTTTGCCGCTCTCTTTGGCTCCATGGATCCAAGATTTCATTCGGATAGAAAGAACCACAACATGATGCTCTCCGTAGATCTGTAAACGGCTCGTGATTCAGAGCTTCGGAGCTCTATCATTGGCGGAAAGAGTCTCCTTCTTCCTCCTTTGCTCTCCTCTTTCTCAAGCATGGAGAGAGAAAAAACTTGTAATAATGAGGATAAAAATTTCTCTAGTCAAGCCCTAATACTATCTGGAACAACTCTTAGCCGTCAGATCAAAGCCTTAAAGACTTGACCGCCATGATCATTATTTTGCAGATCTGTTTCGTCAACTACCACCCGGCGGTAGCGCTACCGCACCGCGCTAGTGCTTGAACTTAGCCTTTAGCATACCGTCTCGTTCTCTCGACGATACTGGGACTCATATCAAATTGAAGACCTACCACTGGCGGTAGCACTACCTCTCCACACTAGTGGCCAGTCGATATCCTTTCGACAACACCTTCTCGACGACATAGTGAAGCTTTCGGTCGATATAGCTACCACCAGCGGTAGAAGCTACAGCCCTGCATTAGCATCCCGATGACACCTTTCATGATGATATAATGCTCACCTCATCGATATAGAGCTCATCTCGCCAATACAGCTACCGCCAATGGTAGTACCTACCGCTGGGCGTTAGCTTCCAACTACAGAAATCTTTCCTTCACAGCAGTGTGAAAACTAGAGTGTTACACCTCTAACGTATCCGTACGTTGCCTGTGGAGGAGAACCCTGCGGAGACATAATGCCAACTGGCAGACGTAACCTTTGGTAATGGGTCCCCATAACTAAAGAAGTGGTCACTTCATCCCCAAAAGTTGTTCTCCATGGAGAGGTCGCGGGCGGTTTCACCGCCACATCATTTTTGTCTAGTAGGTGATAGGCGTTCACATATAGAATGGACCGTGCATGCTTCTTTAAGTGTTCGACCCACCTGACGGAAACCAGGGAGGATACCCAGTCGTGCACGCTATAAGAACCTCGGGTTGAGCCAACACCTCACAACGCCCGCAGACGAAGTGACGCTCACAAGTATCCTTTATAAAGTTATGAAAATCCTAATCAGGTACAGGCGGCGAATAGGCGGGCAACAAATCACGGAGATATCAAAAATCTCACGAGTACCTGACCAAAGCGAGCGTAACACCTATGGACATTCCATTACATAAGCGCAGCGTGAGGAAGACTCAGGTAAAACATGAATTATTTGCCAGAACCGTAAATAAGGTATGCGTGAATTTATAATTATGCATGAAATAAAACAAAACTGCAAGCAACTACATGTGTTCACGAACAAAAAGAAAAATCAAATTTTCATTACTTTAGAATTGTATACAAAATTTATCGGTGAGGTTACAAAAGAGCCCACACGGAGTTCCACACAAAAAAATTATAGCGCTACTCGCTAACTTCCCCAGATTCTGTGGCGGGCGCCTTCCTTTTTCTCTGCCTCCCCTCCCGAGACTCCACAAGGAGACTATAATTTGTTGACCCGTCTCAGGCACTAAGGATTCAATCTCTTCTCCGCCAATAGCTGCACCGATGGAATACGCGACTACCACGACCTCGCCTTTGGAGTCCGGGACATCGCCTCCCCCGCACTTCTCATACAAGCCAGTGTAGTCAATGTCGGCGAACTCATCCGTCAGTATGCCTGAAAAACATCAAGGACATCAGCGACCTCTAAAAGGTATCCATAAAAGTGTATAATTAAGTTCAAGTTTGAAAGTATCTAGTTGCGGCCTAAATCACCTAGAGGGGGGTGAATAGGTGGATTCTATGTCTTTACGCAAAAATAAAATATAACACAGAAATGCACACAATAAAGCACAGCACAGACACACGGATTTTATAGAGGTTCCCCAATGTGGGTAGTCCTCTTTCCCGCCTCGCCTATCTAGCACTTCGAGGCTAGACTCGGCTACTTCACCAATCTCAGATTAAAAATAATCTTACACCTCGGAGTCAAAACTCCTACAACTCGGAGTACACCACTCCTACAACTCGGAGTAAAATAACTCCTACAACTCGATCCTCAAACAAGGATCTACACAACAACTCGGAAGCAAGCTTCCTACAAGATTTAAGATATGGTTCTTACAACAACACAGTAAATTGAAAAACAATCTTCTTAAACTTCTGATGAAGTTCTTCTTCAGATCTTGAGAGATAGATTTCTTCTTCTTAGCAATAAACTTCAGTTCTTTGAAAATGAAGAATGAAGAAATCTTGAAGACGATTTGAAGCTAGATCTGAGAACTTGAATCGACTTGATCAATAGAAGATGAGAGCTAATCAGTAAATCTTGATCTTGACGATTGAACTTTTGAAGACGAATCACGAATCGCTGGCTTTGACGGAGACGAAATGTTTGCGCAAGAATAGTCGGCCGTCAGTCGTAGTTTGCGAGAGATTTTTCACAATTCGCGATTAGGGTTATTTGGAAATAATCCTTAGGTATTTATAGGGTCTTCTTCCAATGGTCATAAGTGCGAATTAGGGATCTAGCTCCACGTGTACTGTACATAGGGAATGCCCTAAAGAATACGCCGTCGAATTGAACCGGAAAATACCTGCAGACCGATTCGACTAAATGGATTAACCGAATGGCATTAACCGAATTTATTCGGTTAAACCATATAGTCGAATTCGACAGTTCTAGGGATTCGACTAAACAGATTCACCGAATTATATTTATCGAATTCGACTATTCTTTTACTTAGAAAAATAAGCCTTTCGGACAAGGATTAGCCGAATTCGGTTATATCCATTCAAACCATATAATCGAGTTCGACTATATGTTCTAAATGATATAATCGAATTTTACTTAAAAGTTATTTTCCTTTCTCAAATGATTCCATCATCAGCTTCAGTCCTTCTTCTCTAGCACTTTGTAAATGAAGTACATCCCAATAGAGAAATTTCACATGAGCCAACACTTTGGTCTATACAATGAGGGATTACATTGCACAGGCCTGTGTTTGACGACTCATTGAAACCTGACATTGGTTTGTACTTAGAGTGGAATAACCTGTCACATCACAGCTAAAGTGCATAATCAAATACAATTACAATTCGTCTTAGTTTGAAGGGGACTTCTTCAAATCAGGGCTATTGTGGATACAATACCCAACAAAGTTTACCTTGAGTTCTGCTCTAAGGCAGATGTTTTCTGCCAAGGAATTCTCCAAAGCACAGCAGGCGGCACGGTAAAAAACCAACGACTTCAGATTCGCCGCAACCGCCCTCTATGGCAGCTCCTCCACCAAAATCTACGGATCTCATGGAAGTCTTCTCTCCCAATGATCACCGTAGAGGCTATCATGGCGTGCGGGGAGACCCTCTGCGCCTCCTTCCATGACGGAAGGTGAGTTCTAAGGATAATTGCATCCTCACACCGCACCATCATCAACCTACCTCTAGGACCCGCAGAGTCATCGGTGCATGGTAGCACGGTCTCGCTACCTACATCATCCACATATGACCGCTCCGATCTCCTCCTAGTGCCCACATAGGTACTCATTCTTACACCGGAGGGTTCGACTTCCTTTCGTTGATGCCTCTTTTAAGTGGCGGTCAGTACTTCACCCTGTGGCGCGTAGGGCTTCTCCAAAGGAACCCGCAAAACAACTGCATAAACAAACATTGTCAGCATCCATATGTACACTAGGCGATTAGTATAATTCAATTTTTTAACTTACATTGGGAGGTGTCCAGGTCCATGATATAGAAAATTCTGGATTTGTTTAGCGAAAGGGTTAAAGATGTTTTCCAAAAATATATGCGATGAAGGCATGCGTACCTTATCGTCTATAGTATAAGATATTTAGAAATACCAAGGTCATATTCCACGGGGCGCGTTGATTACTTCTGCTTCGAGAAAAATCACTATTATCTTATCTAATAGATTTTTTAGTTTTGTTTTACTTAGCTAAAAGAGAAAATTTGCAAACAAAACGAAGGGGTTAAACGATGGTAAAAGAGATTAGTGTTCAATCAAAAGTCACCTTGGAGTAAGAATAATCAAGCGAAAGGAAAATAAATCTAATTCTGTTTAATTAAACTACTTGACCGTGGAGGTTCCTAAAGCTTGAACATGCCCCTCTAGAGGTTAATGCCCAACTAAGTGTAGGAAAAATCGACCGGACTCTCGTCCTATAATTGATTACCTAAAAATTGCTTTATGATGTGTACCCTACTATTGGATTTGACTCCAATCTGGGAGATTTATGCCATCCTCTCTCGAGGGGTGCATGCAACTCTCTTTAGCCTTGAGTAATCGATTCATACTTTGAGCCTCTCGGCTAACTAAGTATGAAAACTTAAGCGAAAACCATACATCAAAAATATGGCCTCACTAGTAACAAATCAAGGGTAATTCAAGTGTTTACAAAAACGGAAAAAGAGAGCTTAGAAAATCATAACTTAATCATCTCATCCTCGGATCATTTCGATCGAGCACTACTGAGAATTAGTTAATCATGGTGGTGGGGAAAGAGAAAGAAAAATAAAATTGCATAAAGGGAAAATTAACTAAGGTAGAAGGAGACAAATAAAGAGAGCAAACTAAATTTTATTGATACCGAAAACGATTACAAGTTGAAGGAAAATTACAACACTAGCAAGGAAAGATTACAAGATCACTAAACTATTGCATTGAAAGAAAATTAGTACATTGCATGAATGGAAAAGAGAGAGAGAACATGTAAGGGAAAACATGAAAGAAACATGAAAAAGCTCACTAACAGCTCTAGCAGCACCTCCCCCTCTCCAAAATTCTGAACCCTGGACTCAAGGAGAGCTCTAGAATTTATAGGAAAAATTTCCAAGTTACACGCCCTCGGTCACGGGTGTGACCAATGGCGTGTAAGCACTATTAACATCAGATCCGACAACGGCGTGGGGCTTGCATGACGGCGCGGCAGAAAAGTGCATTACACGCCCGTGTAATGTTGGTCACAGACGTGTAATCTGGCGGCTTCATTAAATGCAGCGTGGGTCGTGCTTGCGGCGCGGCGGTGTGCAGGGATCACGTGGGAAAATCATGGTCGTGACCTCTGGGTCACGGGCGTGACTTGTGTTGACTTCTCGACAGCACCTCCACGTCTCGACGACAGCTTGCTGGGAAGATTCTAAGTTTACACGCCCTCGATTATGGGCGTGACTTTGGGTCACGGCCGTGACCGAGGGCGTGACTTGCTGTGGACAGGTTCAAACAGCGCGACATCAAATCTGGCTTGATCTTCAGGTTACACGCCCTTGGTCACGGGCGTGACTGAGGGCGTGACTTGTAAATTTCACCAATTTCTCCCAAAATTTTGCAAAAATTAAAATTAAGCTAAGTTAGAATCAAAATTACAAAAGAACTACTTATAACCTAAAATTAACACGAAAAAGAAAAATTCATATTAAATAATTACAAAAAATTCAATTTAAAAGTTATATAAATACTACTTATCAAATACGCCCATACTTGAGGTTTTGCTATTCCAGAGCAAAAGTACGAGACATAATTTATAGGACATCCATAAAATTTTTAATTATAAACTAAAATTTCCTGTAAACCAAAAGTTAAGTTAAGAATAAATTCTAGGAGAAGTTAAGTCCTAAATTATGATGATGATTTGAAAAGAGGAGGAGTATTTAGGCAATGACTTCTCAAGATAATTATTTAGCTAACAAAATTGTAGAAATTATAAAACTAGATTAAATTAAAATTATAAGAACTCTATCATAAAAGAAACTTAAGGAAAAATAACTTACTAAATATTGCTCTCTCCATAGTTTAAACTAAATCTAGATAAATGATAATTACCTAAGGGGGATTTCACAAAATTTGGCATAAGAAGAGATTTTTGAATGGAGGTGATGAATTTTATCCTCTCACTTCTATTTTTTGTATATGTTTAGGATTAATGAATTTTATCCTCTTACTCAATGCCATATAATCTTTTAAATTCTCTTCTCATAAAAACCCAAAATGTATGTTTAGGAGTAATGAATTTTATCCTCTTACTCCATGCCATATAATCTTTTAAATGATTTTGGGTGCTTATGTTTAGGGAATAATGAATTTTATCCTCTTATTCCCATGACATATGATATTTTAAAATTCTTTTTTTAATGCCAACAAAGGGGTAGGGAAGGAAAAATTTCTAGCTTATAATTTAAATAATATTAAGAGCAAATTCTAGTAAATTTAAATTTCCTAAAATCTAAAAGCTATAAGAAAATATAATTGAAATTTAAAGAGGTTTAACAAATTTACTACAAAATGAAGCCATTTAAAAATAGAAAGAAGACACGCTAAAAAAATTCTCTATTCAAGTTAAAATCATAAGATGATTCTTAAAACAAGATTACCTCAAATTTAAAATTAACAAACTATGATAAATAAAATTTTAGCTAATTAAAAACCTAAAAAATGCTTATAAACATTCTCAACTAAATTTCTAAGAAATTACAAAAACAACAAGTAGGAGGGATATAAGAATTTTTGGTTTTTTGTTCTAAGTTTTTCATTTTTTTTTGAATTTTTGATATTATTATTTTTTTTTTGAATTTTTGATATTATCTTTCTTTTTTGAATTTTTGATAATAAAAGAAAGGAAACTAGTTTTAAACCTAACAATTTTTTGTTAACTCATGGACTTCCCGAGGTACCCGGTGAAGGGTTCTCACGGTACTAAGAGGTGTGATGAGATAATATCCCAAACGTCCCTTTCCAAGATTTAAATTTTCGATTTTCTAATTTTTTTGAGTATTTGGATTTTACAAGTGCTTAAATAAAAGAAAACAAAAGGCAATAACAAATTTTTTTTTTGAAGATTTTCTAAATTAAGAACTACATTTTTAAGAATTCTTTACACCCCCATACTTAAAGTTAAATATTGTCCCCAATGTTTAAAACTAAGTATGAAGTAAAAGAAAAAAGAAAATATAAATAATGTGCAAGACAAAACAAAAAGAAATGCAAGATAAAAGAGAAGGAAGAAGAAGGGGAAAGGGCTTCCCTGATTTTGAAGATGCGGGGGGAAACGGCGGTTACCTACAAAAATGTTAAGAACAAAAACAAAAACAACAAAAACAATGAAAATATAACTTTGGGGTGCCTCCCAAAGTGCTTTGTTTAAGGTCGCGTAGCTTGACCCAATTGTCGATCATATTATAGGTGGAAGTAATATCGATTCACTCTTCTCGTTAGCTAACTCTCCCAGAAGATACAACTTAAGGCGGTGCCCGTTAACTTTGAAGGAACCTTTTTCTGGGTGGGAAATTAGAATTGTCCTATAGGACCAAACCTCTTTAACAATAAAGGGTCCGGACCATCGAGATTTTAGCTTTCCCGGAAAGAGTCGAAGACGAGAATTATAATGGAGGACGAGATCGCCCGGCGAAAAAGTTTTAGGAAATTTTATATGTTTATCGTGATAAAACTTTGTTCGCTCCTTATATAATTTATTACTTTAGTACGCATTCGCACGCCACACGTCTAATTCATTCATTTGGAATTTTCTTTGTTAGGCCGCTAACGTAGAATCGAGGTTTAAAATTTTCAGCGCCCAAAATGCGCGGTGCTCCAATTCGACCAGAAGGTGGTAAGCCTTGCCATAAACCATTCGATACGGTGTACAATCGATAGTGGTCTTGTACGTCGTTCAATAGGCACATAGCGCATCATCGAGCTTAAGTGCCCAATCCTTCCGATTTATAGAAAGTTTTTTCTAAAATCTGCTTTAATTATCGATTTACGACTTCGACTTGGCCGCTCGTTTATGGGTGATAAGAAGTGGATAGCTTGTGCATGACTGTTGAATCCAGAACTTGCTCTCGTGTGGATCTCGGACCTCCAAAGATGTGGGGCAGCTAGCACTTATTGATCCCTTGGAAGGAACAGACCGGAGTCTCAGAACTAGACACAGACCCAAAAATGTTGAAACTTGAACTTGGTCTCTTATGGAGCTCGGGCCCCCAAATATGAGGGGCCGCTAGCACTTACTGATCCCTTGGAAGTAACAGACCGGAGTCTCAGAACTAGACACAGACCCTTGGTCGCAGCGAGGAGGTCCCACCACACACCCAAAACATCTTAGAGCGCTTCCCCTCCCAAGCCAAAGCTGAGACTGGCACCTTGGAGAGCCTAAGAGCTTGTGACATCCCAGTGCGCGCTAGGCCCCTATGATGAAAAACAAATCAGCGTTGATTTTCTGTCGTAACGTATTTGGATTTCGAGTTATTTGCTTTGTATTAAAATATGAAAATATAGCTCACATATTGGACTGATTTGGTTGGGCATAATGGTTAGTTCCGTTATACATGTTATTCATGATATAAGCATAAAAATTGTGCACATTGGGGTGCTAACAGAGGGCATTAGTAAAGTGAGTGCGCTAATAACTGAAAACAGTAAAATGAATGAGTGTGCTATTAAAGGTTGCCTCCTCGTCATGGGTGTTAAAATATGGATTTGCTTATAGCTAAAGTTTTGGAAACTATATGTGGGCTTGTCCTATGGCTTAAAAAGTGAGATGTTCTTGCAAGTATGGGCATTAGTTGTGCTGATAGCTATTCTTATTTGGCTGTGCTAATAACACATGTTATGGTGTGCTGATAGCAAATTGTTGGTAAGATGTTTTTTCAATGGCTGTTAAATGAGACGGTGGGGGGGGGGGGGGGGGGATATTAAAGGAGATTTCTGCTTTGGATTTCATTAAAACTGCTGACTCTTCTCTCTCCCACTTCCGTCTCAGTTAGGGTTCGCAAAGCAGCTCCTTCTCCCTTCCCTTCATCTTCCTTCTTCTTCTTATTGTCGAAAGCTTAGAAATTGTTGGAGTATTGCTGGGATCAAAAGTTGCGTGGCTTCGTTTGAGCTGGAGTCTAGTCGGGTTTGCGATTGTCCTAAATCAGCGCCCAGCTTTCTTCTAACTCACTGTAAGCCTTCTACTTTCCCTTAATCACACTTGAATTTCTGTGTTGTTGGGTTGTGAGCTGATTTAGGGAACTTAGTTGATGGAGGATGAGATTTCATAGAATAAGGGGTGTGCAGTTTACTTTCATGGCTGTACCTTGTGAGCCGGCTGTGCAAGAATGATTTTTTGGGGTTTATGGTGGTGGCTGTGCCGAACCCCTGCTGCTCCTCTTTTTACAAGTTGTGGCTGTACTGAGCCCTTGCTGGGGAGGGACTGTTGTTGTGCTGTTGTCCCTTTATTCTATTGCTGCTATAAAATTCCTGCTATGAAATTGCTACCTTTGCTGCTAGTCCTCCTTCCTGTGGGAGTGCTGTTGGGGGATTTAAGCCAAACTTGTAGATAATTTTGGGGAGGAATAGGGCATATAGAGGCCTGCTGGTATGTGTTAACTTTGGAAGTTATGTTGGCATTTCGGGTTGTTATTCACTGTATTAATTCCTAAAACCAAAATACCGACAGCTCATTTTCTTCATCTTGTTACTATGGGTGTTTGGGTTTCTTGGGTTGATATGTTGGGGGATTTATGTATGGCTGGATTATCCTCTTCGTCATGGGAACCTCTTATTCCAGTTAGTTGTTGGTTATGGAATTTTTTGGTGATGTTTACTGATCTAAGAGCTCTATGTTGCTCGGCTGCTGCTCTTTATTTTTGGTTCTTAAAGAGGGAGTTTGTGGTATTTTCTTGTTAGCTGCTGCTGTGTTCCTGTTTGACTGTTGCTGTTTTCTGCATTTTCATTGTGTTGTTTTTCCTGAGGCAGTGCATTAAATGATGTTTTACATTGTGTACAAGTAGGGAGATTCCCCACTTGCATCCTACTGTGTATAGTATCTTTACGTTGAGCAGTCTTGAGTATGTTAGGTCAACCCTAGTAGTCAACATCAACGCTATAGATGAGATGCAACCCCGTTAGAATGTTTGTTAATTTTAAATAATGTCGTAACAAATATCGTGAAGGATGGGAGTCTTTGGGAAGTTATTAATTTGTAAACTTTTCATGTTGTCTGCTATTTCCTTTCTTTTTAGTTTGGATAATGTTGACTGATTACATGTTGTATATTTCTGTGGATCAGGGCCCTTTAATTAGTCTTGGCCAACTGCCACCATGCCGCGGAGGAGACAATCGTGAACGTCGGCCGGAAATCAGGTGACTTCCTCCCCTCTCCCTTGGTGCTAGCCTCTTAGATCACAATAGGAGAGATGAAGGCTCAAGAGAGCTTCTCGTGTGAGGTTTAATGGAGTTTCCTTAGGAAGACCAAGCCGAAACCTCAAAATTAAGGCATCGTTCACCGCGAGGTTCTAGGGATCATTTCTTCTCTTCAAAATGAAGAGATGGGATTTGATTTGGGGCAAACCCATGGTCGTTGTGGGAGAGTGAGGGGAATGATATTTAGGGATTTTAAAAGGGGGTGAAATGATCTTCATGTTTGGGGAAGATGATGGATCTTGCTCTATTAATTAGGTTTATCTTTTATTGTATATTATGTAACAAGGTTGAAAATAGCCCCTTAGATTAGAAGTCCTGGTGTACGTAGATACACAGATTGGTTAGAAGGACTTGGATTAGAAGTCCTGGTGTGCGTAGATACACGGATTGTTTAGAAGGACTTGGATTAGAAGTCCTGGTGTACGTAGATACACGGATTGTTTAGAAGGACTTGGATTAGAAGTCCTGGTGTACGTAGATACACAGATTGGTTAGAAGGAGCACAGTTTGAGATGTATCCCTTGGGGCATTTAGTCTGATACTCTGATACTATTGCAGGAGCTCTCGGAGCTTCTTGTTCTTTTGTATTTATTTGGACTCTTACTTATGTGAATATCTTTTATGGCTTCTTGTTTTTACTTTATTGATGGGTTGGCACTGTTCAATTGATTTGGCCGGCAGGATAGGTGTCTTGTGGGGGAGGCTAGCTCGTGTGCTGGCGCTCCCGCAAGGCGGCTGTCCTGGGCATAAGACTCCCCTCGGCCGTGTTTTGTGTTCTGGGGGGGGGGGGGGGTCTTACAAATGGTATCAGCTTGCAACGATCTTGAGATAAAGAAGTCCATTAAACCACTAAGCCACCCTGTTTGCTAAATCAGTTTGAGGACAAACTGATGCAGCGGAAGCGGTGGTGTGCCCATGTGTGATTCACATTAAATGTGTCCACTTTTTCCTGTAGAAAGTGCCAACCTAAGCCAAACTCGTACCCTTACGTATAGATGCTGGCTCATTCTGAGACAGTAATTGCCATTCCCGTTCCAACAATTAGAGTTGGTCTGGCATAGGATTATGCCAACCTAACTAGGATAACACTTTGGTCGACTTAGAAGGATATGTCGTGACATACCCTCACCTTATACCGATCTCGGGGATGATGTGGCCAAGCAATAAGTGACCGCAAATGATTAAGGGAAGAGTTTAACATGAGTGTAGATGCTAGAGACTCACACCCTGAGATTTCTATCTCAGATATGGATTAATATTATCACCTTACCCAAAATATTAGGGCAATCTCAATGAGATTGGTGTCTGTAATCTATTGTCAGCTTAGTAAGAGACCACCAAGCTTGTCTTTTATACTCTATGTGGATACCTTACACTTCTATTTATGTAGAAGGTTGCATATGGAGAAGTTACGATAAGAATTCGGATCCAGAGAAGGCTCATTTTGGGACGAATGTGTTATATTGGTGGCAGAAGAAACTCAGTCGAAGAGATATGGGGGCTTATCTCTTCGTTTATTGGGCTAGTTATGTACCAGGTAATTGGATGTTATTTGTACATGCTCTCATTACAATGAGATGCAGCTTGGTCGTCGGCGTAAAATTTGAATTTCTACATCACGACTAATATATAAGTGCGTCATCACGGGGATCTATAGGGTAAGAACTCTAAGTCGAGAAAGATATGCCCCTAAGGTTTGTGCCCATACGTGAGATGAATGTACCATATGGGCGGTGGATGAAATTTAGTCCAAAAACGTACGGGGGCTTGTCCCTTTCGTTTATTGGCCTAGCAGATGGGCCAATTGGGATTCTACCAGGAGCCAAAAATCTTTGTGGCCTGCTTCACTTAGCCTTGCTACAATGAGTTTTTCCCATTTAAGTCGTTACAAGCCGTTGATATTGGAATTTGGCACTCCTTGATGAATGAGTTCATCTTAAGCAAGGGGGATGATTGAACACCATGTTTTGGTTTACGGTGAGTTCACCCCCAGAGTAATAGAGGTGAGTACCTTAAGGATGAGCAGGTCTTCACTGTAAATGAAGACTATGCAGAGAAGTAAACGGTAACGTAGCGTTGTAATGTCTCTCAAGGATCAAAGGTCGATCTGACGACTGCATGACAAATTTTGGGGGACGCCTTAAAGTTTGTTAAGTGGGAATTGTATCGATTGCTGATCAAAGAGTTGTGTTTACAAGCGTCCAATTAAAGATAAAGAATACGAAATTGTAGCACCTGTGGTACTAAGGCATTGTTACGTGATTTGTTAAGTCGACAAATTCATACAATTGCATTATAAATACGTGTAGTACCCAGTTGGGACTTTGTTTGGAAAGGGCTGCTATGCTTATATTCTGAATCTTCTTCTTGTTGGTAGTTTCCTGGATCTTAAATTTAGTGGCTGAACTCCAAAAATTTCGTTGACAAAGGTTTTGGATCATTGGGGCTGATTCTCTAGTTTTGTTGGCGAAATTTTGGGGCTGTTTTTTTGGTGTTTCCCTCTTGGTTGTTAGCAATATTTTCTGCAGTATCTTCATGGCTGCTTGCCCTGTCTTGGTTGCGAAATTTTGGGTTCCATATGGGGATGGCTGCTATGCGTTCACAAGTTGGGGGTGTTGATTTCATTTGGGCTGCTATATATATATTCTAGTTGGTCTTTATTTAGGGGCTGACCTTGTAGTTCAGTCTGGAATTATGTTGGGCTGCTTCTTAAGTATTGTTCTAATTGGGGCGTTGCTGTTATATAACTTCATTAGGGCTCATATCTTTATATATATAAGTATGTGTGTGCTGATAGCAAATCTTGGACCTCTCTTGCTATTGAACCATGGGCTCCTACTTTTGGTGGGGCTGTTTGCTGGGTTCATTTTGGGCCCTTCTGATTATGTCTCGGCTAAATCATGTGCTGCCATACTCTGCTCTTGTTATTCTCTGCACTTGTCGTTGTTGGAAATTCGATCGGGGTCCCGGATAGGTATTCATACCAATAATTAGAAGACTGATAGTTGTCGGATCCTAGTTAAACAAAGGACTAATTCTGATCGACTAAAGTTTAGATAGCTTCGTTTCTACATATTATGGCCTGGCTCAGCTCTAGTTGGTTTTAATTCTGAATATATATTTATACACTTGTTAGAAGGTGCGATTGGTTTTGCGGCTAAGTTTCATGGAGCCTTGTTTGCAAATCCTTATCGGTGTGAGGAACCAGATCTTAATTCCCCGGGAATTTCGTTTCTAATTCCTGGCGAGTCGGGAATTAGAACCAGATATTATGGCCTGGCTCAGCTCTAGTTGGTTTTAATTCTGAATATATATTTATACACTTGTTAGAAGGTGCGATTGGTTTTGCGGCTAAGTTTCATGGAGCCTTGTTTGCAAATCCTTATCGGTGTGAGGAACCAGATCTTAATTCCCCGGGAATTTCGTTTCTAATTCCTGGCGAGTCGGGGAATTAGAGGCCAAGCTCCCTGGGAATTTCCCTTGCTAGTTCTCGACGACTTTGCGAGGCTAGCAAATTGTTAAATTTGAAGGATAAGTGGATGGAATTCAGTTTTTTTTTTACTTGTTCCAGTGACCGGCAGCTTTGTACTCATAGTAACAGAAAGTGTCGAATACTATTATTTAATTTTTAAGCCTTTTCCATTAATAGCTGAGCTAGCTTTTCATCTTTTCCGATAATTGTCCAGTGAACTACAGTACAACTGGTAGCACTTATGGTATTTAAATTCTCTTTATACTTTAAAAGCATTTCCACCATTTTAAAGTCACCTATTATAACTGCCTCATGGGTTGGTGTTTGACCAGTAGCACCTTGTACATCTACCTCAGCCCCAATAGATCCAAGAGTTTCGGCTACTTCAGTTTGGTGTAGGTTTGTTGGCTGCCTCTTATGTGCTTATCTCTATTTGGGGGCTGCTTCTTTCCTTGTCATTAGGGGTTGCTGCTATGTTATTCTGTTGGGGTTGTTCTACCTTCTTCTCTTGTTTTATTGAAGTTGTTTGCTTATGATTAGGGGCTGCTATAGGAGCTGTTGTTTTAGCTAGGGCTGCCCTATTGTTTTCTTTCTTTCTTGTGGGGCTGCTGCCGTTTGTTACAAGGGGCTGCTGTGCTGAAACCTGTTGCTGTTTGTTTGTTGGGGACTGCTTCTATCTTCTCCTTGTCCAATTAAGGCTGGTGTTAATTTATTGGGCTGCTTCTTATACCTGTCTAATTGGGTGTTGCTTCTATTACTTGGTTGAATTTGGGGCTGCTGGCTTATAATCTGAATTTTGGGTTGCAGCTGTTTTAATTAGAGGGCTGCTGTTTTTTTTAGAGGGGCTGCTTTATATGGATTTAAAGTGGCTGCTTTATATGGATTTAAAGTGGCTGCTTTATTTGAGTTCATTGGGGGCTTCTCTATATTCCAATGGCTCTTATAGCTTCGTACTTATAGTGTTATATTTGCTATGTGGCAGTTAAACGCCTTGGTTATTCGGCCTTGGGTATAGGAGATTACGATGGTCAAGTTCGGCAATCGTTTAAATGTTGGCTAAATTTCAAAACCATTCATAGCCTCGCTAGTAGTTTAACTGTTGAGCTCTTTATTTGTTTTTGTACTAAACCACACCGCGACTTCAAATGAGTTGGGTTAGTTTTGGTTGGCTTCAGCTTTGGTGGTTTGGAGGTGTTTAGACCCTAAATTCCCCGGAAATTTCTCTTCCTAACTCCCGATGGCTTAGGGAATTAGGTGTTAAATTTCCTGGGAATTTCCCGTGCTAGTTATCAGTGACTCAGCGAGGCTAGCAGTTGATCGAGAAGAGTATGTGGGGGATTCTTGTGGCTTCCTTTCAGCATTTTTGGAACATTAAGACCCTATTCCCCTATCTTAAACATAAGACCTCCCCTAACCTCAACTTAAATTTCGGGGACGAAATTGTTTCTTCGTTTATTGGATTTGTAACATCCCAGTGAGCGCTAGGCCCCTACGATGAAAAACAAATCAGCGTTGATTTTCTGTCGTAACGTATTTGGATTTCGAGTTATTTGCTTTGTATTAAAATATGAAAATATAGCTCACATTTTGGACTAATTTGGTTGGGCATAATGGTTAGTTCCGTTATACATGTTATTCATGATATAAGCATAAAAATTGTGCACATTGCGGTGCTAACAGAGGGCATTAGTAAAGTGAGTGTGCTAATAACTGAAAACAGTAAAATGAATGAGTGTGCTATTAAAGGTTGCCTCCTCGTCATGGGTGTTAAAATACGGATTTGCTTATAGCTAAAGTTTTGGAAACTATATCCTATGGCTTAAAAAGTGATCTGTTCTTGCAAGTATGGGCATTAGTTGTGCTGATAGCTATTTTTATTTGGCTGTGCTAATAACACATGTTATGGTGTGCTGATAGCAAATTGTTGGTAAGATGTTTTTTCAATGGCTGTTAAATGAGGCGGTGGGGGGGGGGGGGATATTAAAGGAGATTTCTGCTTTGGATTTCATTAAAACTGCCGACTCTTCTCTCTCCCACATCCGTCTCATTTAGGGTTCGCAAAGCAGCGCCTTCTCCCTTCCCTTCATCTTCCTTCTTCTTCTTATTGTCGAAAGCTTAGAAATTGTTGGAGTATTGCTGGGATCGAAAGTTGCGTGGCTTCATTTGAGCTGGAGTCTAGTCGGGTTTGCGATTGTCCTAAATCAGTGCCCAGCTTTCTTCTAACTCACTGTAAGCCTTCTACTTTCCCTTAATCACACTTGAATTTCTGTGTTGTTGGGCTGTGTGCTGATTTAGGGAACTTAGTTGATGGAGGATGAGATTTCATAGAATAAGGGGTGTGCAGTTTACTTTCATGGCTGTACCTTGTGAGCCGGCTGTGCAAGAATGATTTTTTGGGGTTTATGGTGGTGGCTGCGCCGAACCCCTGCTGCTCCTCTTTTTACAAGTTATGGCTGTACCGAGCCCTTGCTGGGGAGGGACTGTTGTTGTGCTGCTGTCCCTTTATTCTATTGCTGCTATGAAATTCCTGCTATGAAATTGCTACCTTTGTTGCTAGTCCTCCTTCCTGTGGGAGTGTTGTTGGGGGATTTAAGCCAAACTTGTAGATAATTTTGGGGAGGAATAGGGCATATAGAGGCCTGCTGGTATGTGTTAACTTTGGAAGTTATGCTAGCATTTCAGGTTGCTGTTCACTGTATTAAGTCCTAAAACCAAAATACCTACAGCTCATTTTCTTCATCTTGTTACTATGGGTGTTTGGGTTTCTTGGGTTGATATGTTGGGGGATTTATGTATGGCTGGATTATCCTCTTCGTCATGGGAACCTCTTATTCCAGTTAGTTGTTGGTTATGGAATCTTTTGGTGATGTTTTCTGATCTGAGAGCTCTATGTTGCTCGGCTGCTGCTCTTTATTTTTGGTTCTTAAAGAGGGAGTTTGTGGTATTTTCTTGTTGGTTGCTGCTGTGTTCCTGTTTGACTGTTGTTGTTTTCTGCATTTTCATTGTGCTATTTTTCCTGAGGCAGTGTAGTAAATGATGTTTTACATTGTGTACAAGTAGGGAGATTCCCCACTTGCATCCTACTATGTATAGTATCTTTACGTTGAGCAGTCTTGAGTATGTTAGGTCAATCCTTGGAGTCAACATCAACGCTATAGATGTGATGCAACCCCGTTAGAATGTTTGTTAATTTTAAATAATGTCGTAACAGATATCGTGAAGGATGGGAGTGTTTGGGAAGTTATTAATTTGTAAACTTTTCATGTTGTCTGCTGTTTCCTTTCTTTTTAGTTTGGATAATGTTGACTGATTAGATGTTGTATATTTCTGTGGATCAGGGCCCTTTAATTAGTCTTGGCCAACTGTCGCCATGCCGCGGAGGAGACAACTGCGAACGTCGGCCAGAAATCAGGTGACTTCCTCCCCTCTCCCTTGGTGCTAGCCTCTTAGATAACAATAGGAGAGATGAAGGCTCAAGAGTGCTTCTCGTTTGAGATTTAATGAAGTTTCCTTAGGAAGACCAAGCCGGAACCTCAAAATTAGGGCATCATTCGCGAGGTTCTAGGGATCTTTTCTTCTCTTCAAAAGGATGAGATGGGATTTGATTTGGGGCAAACCCATGGTCGTTGTGGGAGAGTGAGGGGAATGATATTTAGGGATTTTAAAAGGGGGTGAAATGATCTTCATGTTTGGGGAAGATGATGGATCATGCTCTGTTAATTAGGTTTGTCTTTTATTGTATATTATGTAACAAGGTTGAAAATAGCCCCTTGGATTAGAAGTCCTGGTGTACGTAGATACACAGATTGGTTAGAAGGAATTGGATTAGAAGTCCTGGAGTACGTAGATACACGGATTGTTTAGAAGGACTTGGATTAGAAGTCCTGGTGTACGTAGATACACGGATTGTTTAGAAGGACTTGGATTAGAAGTCCTGGTGTACGTAGATACATGGATTGTTTAGAAGGACTTGGATTAGAAGTCCTGGTGTACGTAGATACACAGATTGGTTAGAAGGACTTGGATTAGAAGTCCTAGTGTACGTAGATACATGGATTGTTTAGAAGGACTTGGATTAGAAGTCCCGCTGTACGTAGATACACTGATTGTTTAGAAGGATTTGGATTAGAAGTTCTGGTGTATGTAGATACACGGATTGTTTAGGAGGACTTGGATTAGAAGTCGTAGATACACGGATTATTTAGAAGGACTTGTATTAGAATTCCTGGTGTACGTAGATACACAGATTGGTTAGAAGGACTTGGATTAGAAGTCCTGGTGTACGTAGATACACAGATTGGTTAGAAGGACTTGGATTAGAAGTCTTGGTGTATGTTGATACACAGATTCAAATGTACCCCGCTAGGGAGGATTACTTGTGGCGGGTCTACGGGCTTGCTAGTCGTGACACCGACAGAAGCCGGCAGTAGACTCTAGACCGGTTGGGTTGGACTCTTGGTGCTCACCTACCCAAGTCCCCTTCTGTGTCCTTGGAGGCTCCGCTGTGTGTTCTTAGCGTCGAGCGGTACGCTGGGTCTCTGCTGTGTGTTCTTAGCGTCGAGGCGTACAGAGGCCTAGGACTGGTAGTGTTCATACCCTCCTAGTAGTGGAGGAGCTCGTTCCACTGTCTCCGTCTGGCCACGACGGGAGATGCCTGAGCGGTTAGCTACCACTCAAAAAGCGAGAACTAAAGGTCTATGTCGACATAGCAGCTTTGCATGGGTGAGTCTTCATATCATAATCATTGCATTACATTCATCCTTCATAATCATTGCATTGCACCGCATTGGATCCTCATCATATAAACTTGTATGGGCACCTTTATATGATGAGTTACCTTCATGTTCAGATCCTTAACTTATAAACTTGTATGGGCATCCTTATAAGTTAAGTTCAATTCGGTTTATTGATACTCTGCTCATGCTTTCTTATTACTAGTACTTGCTTACTCCTTTTTGTTACTAGTACTTGCATGTATTTGTACCTGTTAGTTAGAGTTATTGCAAGTACTTGGGTACTTATACAACAGACGTGTATATACAACCATTCCTGTCACCTATTTTGTATATTATTGCTTATATTGCAGCTTTCCGTCCTTTCCTTCCGCCTGGTGCCTTGGAGTCGCCGGGGGAGCGGATGTGAAGCCAGTTAGTCTTTAAGACTAACGGTTGCTACGTCTCTCTTTTTAGGAGCGCACCCTGGAGCAGCGGCACACGATGATGTAGGAGGCCAGACAGGTCAGGTGTGCAGGGTTGGGACTATGGTACCTTGGTTGCCTTTAGTGGCAGATGTGAGCACAGTTTGAGATGTAGCCCTTGGGGCATTTAGTCTGATACTCTGATACTGTTGCAGGAGCTCTCCGAGCTTCTTGTTCTTTTGTATTTATTTGGACTCTTATTTATGTGAATATCTTATATGGCTTCTTGCTTTTACTTGATTGATGGGTTGGCGCTGTTCAGTTGGTTTGGCCGGCAGGATAGACATCTTGTGGGGGAGGCTAGCTCGTGTGCTGGTGCTCCCGCAAGGCGGCTGTCCTGGGCATAAGACTCCCCTCGGCCGTGTTTTGTGTTTTGGGGGGGGGGGGGGGGGGGGGGGGGGTCTTACAGAGCTAAGCCAAGATAACCTAGGGAGAAGGAAGCTCAGAGTACTGAGATTGGAATCCTCTCCAAAGGTGCCCTTCAAGGTCTATATATAGTTTTTTACTTACGGTCTGCTAATAGCGGGATTCCACCTTACGCTTTTGCTATGCGCAACCCAAAAGGGTCTGCCAACAGCCAAACTCCGCTGTTTGGAGAGGCTAACTACAGACCACCAAGGGCTTCCAGGTAAAATCACCCCTAGACCCCTACTGGGCGAGCCACCCACAAGGGCTCCTCTCGCCTAGTCTTCCTCACGCAAACTTCGAGGCTAGGCTCGCCCGCCTTCCTGCGAGCAGCCGGCGATGGCCCAACTCGCCCGCCTTCTTGCGATCAGCCGGTGAGAGCCTGGCTCGCCCGCCTTCCTGCGAGAGGCCTTTGAGAACCTAGCTCGCCCTCCTTCCAAATCTTCTCGCTCGTTGATCCCTTAGTCTCCGCTCACCTCTTTGCGAATACTGGGGTTGTACACAATCCCCGCTTTTCACGAGGCTACCATAGGCTCGCGAAGAAACATCCAGCCCCTGGTGTTCGCCGTCCCCTTGATGACATGGTGAGATTCTTTTGGTGGGCCCCATGCCCAACGCTATAAATACCATTCTTTCTGGCCAGTGCATGAACATTTTCTACCTCTTCTCTCTTTCGCTGCTCGTCGCCATATCCATCGAGATGTCCAATAGGGAAGGCTAAAGCTGCAGAGCTCGCCCCCTGGATTTCCCAGCAACCTACTCCGCCTCTGCCTCAGACCAAAAAGGCAAAGACCGTCCAACGGCCGTCCAGGGAGGACGAGTCATCACCACTATCTCTGCCCCCCTCCCCCGCCACGAGCTCGCCTCGCAGGATCTACTGTCGAAGGTTTGATAATCTAAGTAGTACTCAACTGATTTTGTTTCTTTGCTCACAGAAACCTCCTGCTGGGGAAAATCTCATCGGGCGACCGCCAATGGTGTCTCGCCTCGCATCCCCCGGGAGGACTGACCTTCCCACCCAGAGGTGGGAACCTCCGACCTGCGAGTCTCGTCCTCACGTCCTGGTAAGTTGTTCGCCTCGCTATCTCTTGCGGTCCTTCGCTTGCTGAAGCCGTGTTGTTCCTTTTATGCAGCGACCCCTCTTGCGACCCCGGAGAGGCGAACCCCCACTCCGGTGGGCTCGCCAGCCCCACCTAAATCGAACATCCTCACTCCGGGGTTTGGCGTTCTAGGCCAACGGAGTCCAGGTGGGTCGCAACTTGATGACCCCCGGGTCGCAGACGACTCGACGCACAGCCCGGGTTTGGGGAAATCCATTACCCCTGCCTTCACTGAAGCCTTCAAGGGCCAGCCAAGCTCTTCTCGCCAGCAAGACCGTACCATCATCATTTCGCCAGGTTAAATAATTTCTATTGAATGCATCATTCCCACCCTTATTGCTAATTTCTTCGTCGCAGGTGTTCCCCCGACTCCGCCTGCCGAGTTGGAGCACGGAGAGGAGGTGATATCACCCCCGCCCTCGCCGAACTAGGTCGCGGACTTCCTGGGGGACCCCGGTAATCCCGAACAAATGAAAAGACGGGTCACCAAGCTGTTCCAGAAGTATGGCCTCATGCTGCGAGATCTGTACGACCAGAACCTGATGGAAAGGACAGCCTATGAAGAGAGGTTCTCCGCGATGGAGGATGCGAATGCGTAAGTCCTTGTCGAGATGCGATAGGTAGCTCACGGCGAGGTCACCTCGACAGGGGTGCACCTCACGCGAATCGAATATTAGTTGCGCCTAATGCAGTGCGAGGTCCAGTCGGTTCGCGAGTACCACTACCCAAAGGTTTCACCGCGTTCTGGAGTTCGAGGCGGCGGGAAGTGGATTAACTATTAAGCGATGTTGTTTATTTCCTCTCACTCGCACTGGTTACCTCCCTTAGGGGTTTTGAACAATTCACATATTTGTAATAAGGATATTCTTGCTCGCCCGCGGGCTTTTTCTCTCGCATTTTATTATTTCTATACTCATGCTAACCGTGTTCGAGTATATATTTCATGTCTGTCTCATTTCAGACTCGCAAACTACTGTCTCACCTTCGCGATTTTTACTTCTTTCCCTGTAGCTTGGCTCGCCTATGGCGAGTTAGCGGATGTCGCCAGGACGCAAGCGCATCCGGAGCGGATAAGGTTCAAGAAGCTAAAATGTCACTGCGCGGTTCAACTATCCGCACCCCCTGGCGCTTCAAAATCTTCCCTCTCTTTTCATTCCTATAAATAGCCGCCGGTTTTTACTTTTCAACCACCGCATTAACTGTTCAACCTTCTCCCTCTCTTCAAGACTTTCTCGCAATTCTCGGCTCGCTCTCGCGTTTCAGCCGGCTCACTTCTACTAAAACCATGGTTACTGATGGAGAATCTGAGGGGCGGGCCAAGTGCGTTGGGGCCTACCGCGACCATCCCTTCTTCCGCGCCTCGCTCTCCAATGAGGAGTTACTCACTACGGTGGACAAGTACATCCCCTTGAGATTGGTAGCTCGCCGCCTGGCGAACAACGTCGCCATAAATGAGCCATCCACTGACTAGATCGCCATCCCCATTGATGACTTTAAGAATGGGTTGCGACTATCCATATGGCTGGAAGTGCGCCAGGTACTTCACTCAACCCATGCACTTCTTGCTTGCGTCGCCAAGAGCTTGCTAATCCTTCCTTGATGACTTTTCCAGGGGCTCAAGTATTACAACGCCCTACCGAGCCAGCTGACCCCGAACGCGATCGCCGTCATAGTCACGTTCGTCAGCTATCTGCGCGAGGAGAGAATAGAATTCAACCTGCTCGTCTTCCGCAAGATCTTCTCCTTTTGCGCCTACAAAGATGGAACCACTCACTTCGTGAGCCAACACGTCACTGTCTGCGGCATAGTGAAGAAGAGACATTATTGGCACCAGAAGTATGTCCTTGTCAAAGGACCTTTCGGCAACATACCCTTCTCCCCCGTCCAGCGAGACGAGGTGGCCTACCGCACCCTTGCTTCGCTCGGGGGGGGGGGGGGGGGGGGGGGGGGGGGGGGGGGGGGGGGGGACGACGCAAAGCCCTTACAATACTTTGCGGGAAAAAACTTTGAGGTCCCCTACCTTAGGCAGAAGGTGGACTCGTTGCCTATGGTGCCCCAAGGAGAAGGTTAGACTCGCACTCGCAAACCATCCATACTTTCTTTAATTTTGGCAACTAATTCTCGCCGTTATCGCTTTCGCATGGGAGCGGTAACTTCCTCTCCCCCCCCCCGCATATGAGGGTTGCCACCCTTAACTCCAGCTCGCTTGCTTCCACAGCCGCCGAAGCATGCCGAGCCCAAACCGGCTCTGCTTCTCGAAAGAAGCGACTGCCGCCTGTGAGCCAGGTCATCCCGGCGGCCTCGGCGAAAAAGAAGACGAAGAAGGTCCCCACTGAGTCCGGAGGGATCTTTCCAAGACAGAGGCCCTGCCCCCCCCCCCCCCCCCCCCCCCCCCCCCCCCCCCCCCCCCCCCCCCTCGTCCGCGAGTCCGAAGGCTACAGAGGGGAGCCGCGAGGTCGGGAGGCTTCAGGCGAACCTAAGAAGACGAGCCATAAAACATTTGTCCTCGGTGTGAAGCTCCTGGACGCAGTCGGCGAGCCTCTGCTGGTGTGGAATCCTGATCACAACAGGATCTCTTATTCTTCACTCCTCCCTTCCTAGGTTGAGAGCGACCAGGTTGGGTGTGAGGCGTTCGCCATAGCCTTTAGGCTATATGGCCGCGAGGACGCCGCCAACTTCGGCGCCCTACGGTCCAGGTTGCTGGTCTATGAGGCCATGCAAGCCCAATTTCGAGCCATAGAGCTTACTCACATGGTGGGTCGGCGGTACCTTACCGCGGACAGGGATTCTAAGGAGCTCAAGCGCGAGCTCCAGGAGGCCGCAAGTGAAGTCGCGCGCCTCAAGGGGAAAGAGGCCATTTCTGAGGGTCTCCTCGCCAGCCTCCAATGCGAAATGGTAAGTGATTCCTACAAACTTTCTATCTCGCTCGCCGTATTTCGTTTTGTTTGACCTAACCTTTTCTTTTACAGGATGCTGAAACAGCGAGCAAGCTCCTCTCGCGGAATGCTGACCTAGAGATGGAGAACGGGATCCTGAAAGCTCAAGTCTGCGAGCTGACCAGGGCTGTGCTCCCCCTCCCCCTCTGCGAGTTGGGGCTCGCAACCGAACGCGAGATGAGGAGGAGGAGACTCGCAAGAACTCAATGGGCGTCGCCAACCTTATCTTCGATACCCTCAAGGGGCGATCCTGCTTTCCCTGGATGAGATGGAGCTTACCGCCGAGGACGTCATCCCAGATTTGTTCGCGCCAATTCCAAAGGCCGAAGGTCGCGGGAGTGAGGAGGAGCTGTCTGATGATCTTCCTTGACTTGCTTTTATTTTTTAATCTATACACCCATTTTGGCTGGCTATATCGCCGCTGCTTGTAATGAACCTTTTCCAGAAATGAAAGAATTCTTTTGCTATTGTTAGTAGATTTTGTCCTGCTCGCGCTAATAAGCTTTGATGGGGACCATCCCTTCATTCCCTCTCTTTCCCCTACTGTTGCTGTTGAAGACCACTTCCTATTCTGGGTCGGGACTACTATTGATGATCCGTTGATGCTGAGGACATGGATGAAAGGGACAGATGCTGCTAGGGACACTACGTGGAAGAAGACTTCTGTTGCGGCAAAGTACTTGGAGCCGCCACCTCCGGACGAGAACGAGCCTACACCGTTTGTTGCGACGGATGACCCTCCACCTCTTTATTGGACGAGACTCGATGTTGATTTGGAGCCACCCTCGCTGATGAGGAATGATGATGAAGATGTTAAGGACCCCCCTTGAGCCTTATTCGGCACCCAGACACTCTCTTTTTATTTATTTGCACTTGCTTATATGTTTATTGTCAAGTTTGGGACTTTATTTATTTTGTTCTGCGTTTATCGGATTGTTTTGGGCTGCGCTTAGCCGCTCCTTCTTGTAGGCCTTTAAATAGGCCAATCCTTCTTTATTTTGAGAGGCTGAATGAAATTAAAAAAAAACAAGCTTCCTAAAACCTAATCTCCCGTACTCCTCCTCCTCGCCTCCTTGTGGCCGTCGGTCCCCTCCTTCTCTCCCCTTGAGGTTCGGCCTCTTCATCCTCTCTCTGCCCCTCCTAGGCCGCCGGCCTCTTCCCTTCTCCCTATTCCCGAACCCCTCCTCCACCTGCTCCTCAAGACCCGTCCCCTCCTCCACCCTCCTTGAGAGCTTTCGGTCGACCTCCATCCCGTACCTCCTTGCAATTTTGCGGCCTCCTCCCAGATCCGAGAAGGGCTGAACCAACCCCTCCTCCACCCTCTTGATAGTTCTCGGTCGGCTACCTTCCCGATCCTCCCTTGAATATTTGCGGCCTCCTCCCAGGTCCGAGAGAGGCAAGTTCGGCCAAGGCAAAGAGGCCCCTCTATGGCTTTGTTCGTAGCGGCGGATCGTGAAGGTGAACGTGCACTCCGTCAAGTGATCCTCCTCCGGCGACCACCGCGTGGATAACACTAGGACTTCTACATCCCGGATCTCCTATTCCGGGCGGGGTAACCACTCAACGATTCGTGACATTTTCTTTACAAGCATATGTGTGGTGGATAGGTTCTGTGACGAGTTTTTCGTTCGTTGATTTTCTCGCGGTTATTTTCTCGTGTTAGTGGAACGATCTAGGGTTATTTTCATTCGACGGGGAGTGGCGATCCCCTTTTGATTTTGTTGGAGAAGATCTTCCTATTTTCTGAAATTGTTGTTTTCGGAGGATCTCCTTGGTACAACGCATAGCTTGTTCGGAACGGGTGGGTCCTTTTGCTTGGTCAAACATTGGCTCTTCGCCCTTGGGAGATCTCAAGAGGTTTGGCAACCTTCGTGTGGAAAGTGTTTCTCTTTGCCTAGTCCGGTGCACTTGCACTGTGCGGCCTGCATTTGCATCATTCTTCTTTAGTCTCGTACGGTTAACTATTTACGACACGAACGGGCGTTGTGAACGTAGTGGCCTACATCAATTTGGTATTAAAGCGAGGTTCGTGCCGGTTTCCTAATTGGCACAATCCTCATCGTTTTTTTTGTAGGACACTTGCACCCACATATTTCCAAAAGGAAATCTGAAATCAAAATTGAAAATTTTGATTTTCTGCGGTGTGCGAATAGCGGTCTGAAATCTGACATTTTTGTCGAAAATCAATAAAAAATTTTCTGGACAATCTTCACTCTATTGTCAGCATTAAAATAAAAAAAATATCTTAAGTTACCCTAGTTTTCAGGCGGGAATAAAATTACGTTTCTATAAAATTTTTAGTCAGATTTGCCTTCCCCTAGCCTATGAGCACAACTTTAGGAATGGGGCTGTCCCCGCACTACTCCCATATGGGTTTGGACCCGATGGAGTTCACTAAATTCCGTCATGGGACTCGAGACCCATTCCATGATCCTACAACGACAAGGCTTAGCCGTGATCCGGCACATCAATTTCGTTTAAACTTTAAGCATGGTGAGAAGTGGTGCAGGTTGGTCGTTGATAGCGTCTGTCATACCAACGTTATAACGGAGAACGCGGTGTCTAGGATGTTGGTGACCACCGAGCCACATCCTTGCCCATACCACCTTGTGTGTCCTGATGAGAGTATTATTTTTGTGTCCCAACGATGTTTGGTTCCCCTCACCATTAAAGCATATTCTGAGCGTGTTTGGTGTGATGTCCTTCCTATGAGGGACTTCCATGTATTGTTAGGAAACCCTTGGCTTGCTAGCCATGATATTATATACGATGATCGCGAAGACACCTTAGACTTCATGCATCAAGGTCGGCTTACATCTCTTAGGTCCACTCTGCCTACAAAGCCATCGGTCCCGTCTGGGGACATTTGTAGCCCTACTGAGTCGATACCCCTATGCTTAGCAACGAAAAGAGATGTTGACACCACTAGTCAAAATTAGCCTATAGACGGTATTAGCCACTCAGAAACGAACACTTTATGCCTAACCGTTAAACCCGATGATGGTCTGGTTAGTCCTAGCCTGCCCATAGGCCATATTGTCCCTGTTGATGCTCCCACGATTGGCTTAGTGTCTGAGACTGAGGTTGCCCTGATTAGTCAACCTTTACATGATCCCATTAGTTTTCGGGAGCCTCTTGTTGATCATCCCGAGATCATTCCAGAGGTTGTTGAAAATTCTGAACTAGAGCCAAGTGATTCTGATGATGTTGGTGAGAAAGCCGAAGAGATGGGGCGACCTTTATTAGCTCCTCACACTCTTGATAACGGGATTAGGGCTAGTGAGTTTCCTGTGTCTTCTAGTGGGGAGGACAAGTGGTCCAATCTGTTATCTGTTGGTAGTAGTTGTGTGGGCACATTCTCTGCACTAGTGGACCATATGTTAGTGTTAGCCCCCCCCCCCCCCCGTTGAACCGTCACCCATTTATGGTTGCTTGGGTCCCCCCTACTTCGGCCCCGACCTTGAAGTATGGTATGGAACTCGTTACCACCGCAAGACGAGATGAGTGGTTTCATTGGGTTGTCCTTCCTAGGCTAGTTGACCATCACTTTTGGGATCGTCCTAGGTTTCATGCTCCCGATACCACGCCCTTTGGGAGTGCTAGCATTTTTGAATCTAGTCTTGGGAACGAAGTTATGAACTTTTTAACATTCTTATCTCCCAAAGACCCCGCTGCTATAGTTCGTGCGACTACCCGTCCTACGATGAACTTGGATTTAAAATTATATAATAAATTAGTGGGTGTTCCAAGAAGTCTTAACTCACCCAAACATGATGACTTGGTGTTAGCCGACCCACTTAGGTCCATTCACTCTGTTGTCACCGCTCCCGTTGGAGAATCCCGCATAGAACTAAATTTAGATTTAGGAGACACTTCCCCTGAACGGGTGCCGAATGGCATCATAAAAATCAAAGTCAGTAGGGTACCCAATTACCGCCGAGTAATTATATTCTTGGAGAGTTTTGCTGGTCACGTAAAAATTTTGCTGAGAGGGGCCCAAACCGCATTTTTAACGATCTGAATTGCTTTTCACTTTTCCTAATTCCACTGCATCATGCTTCCTTCTCGTTCCCCTACACTAAAACTTCTGTTGGGTTGAGAGGTGAGTTGGGTAGTTTGTTATTCACTGCATTGGTGTTCTCTGGAGGTATGGATTTTATTGATAGTGCTGCATTTTCTCCTTCATTTTCCCATTCCTTGATCAAGACCCCCGAGACCTCTTTTGTTCTTGACAGGAAGCTTGGAGGAGCACTCTTGCCTGGACCTACACCCGATTGTGCCGACTCACCTGGGGTGAGTCTTTTCGAGCGGGGGAGGATTGATGGGGACCATCCCTTCATTCCCTCTCTTTTCCCTACTGTTGTTGTTGAAGACCCCTTCCTATTCTGGGTCGGGACTACTACTGATGATCCGTTGATGCTGAGGACATGGATGAAAGGGACAGATGCTGCTAGGGACACTACGTGGAAGAAGACTTCTGTTACGGCAAAGTATTTGGAGCCGCCACCTCCAGACGAGAACGAGCCTACACCGTTTGTTGCGACGGATGACCCTCCACCTCTTTATTGGACGAGACTCGATGCTGATTTGGAGCCACCCTCGCCAATGAGGAATGATGATGAAGATGTCAAGGACCCCCCTTGAGCCTTATTCGGTGCCCGGACACTCTCTTTTTATTTATTTGCACTTGCTTATTTGTTTATTGTCAAGTTTGGGACTTTATTTATTTTGGTCTGCGTTTAGCGGATTGTTTTGGGCTGCGCTTAGCCGCTCCTTCTTGTAGGCCTTTAAATAGGCCAATCCTTCTTTATTTTGAGAAGGTTGAATGAAATTAAAAAAAAAACAAGCTTCCTAAAACCTAATCTCCCGTACTCCCCCTCCTCCTCGCCTCCTTGTGGCCGCCGGTCCCCTCCTTCTCTCCCCTTGAGGTTTAGCCTCTTCATCCTCTCTCCCCCTCCTAGGCCGCCGGCCTCTTCCCTTCTCCCTATTCCCGAACCCCTCCTCCACCCGCTCCTCAAGACCCGTCCCCTCCTCCACCCTCCTTGAGAGCTTTCGGCCGACCTCCATCCCGTACCTCCTTGCAGTTTTGCGGCCTCCTCCCAGATCCGAGAAGGGCTGAACCGACCCCTCCTCCACCCTCTTGATAGCTCTCGGTCGGCCACCTTCCCGATCCTCCCTTGAAGATTTGCGGCCTCCTCCCAGGTCCGAGAGAGGCAAGTTCGGCCAAGGCAAAGAGGCCCCTCTAGGGCTTTGTTCGTGGCGGCGGATCGTGAAGGTGAACGTGCACTCTGTCAAGTGATCCTCCTCCGGCGACCACCACGTGGATAACACTAGGACTTCTACATCCCGGATCTCCTATTCCGGGCGGGGTAACCACTCAACGATTTGTGAGATTTTCTTTACAAGCATAGGTGTGGTGGATAGGTTCTGTGACGAGTTTTTCGTTCGTTGATTTTCTCGCGGTTATTTTCTCGTGTTAGTGGAATGATCTAGGGTTATTTTCATTCGACGGGGAGTGGCGATCCCCTTTTGATTTCGTTGGAGAAGATCTTCCTATTTTCTGACATTGTTGTTTTCGGAGGATCTCCTTGGTACAATGCATAGCTTGTTCGGACCGGGTGGGTCCTTTTGCTTGGTCAAACATTGGCTCTTCGCCCTTGGGAGATCTCAAGAGGTTTGGCAACCTTCGTGTGGCAAGTGTTTCTCTTTGCCTAGTCTGGTGCACTTGCACTGTGCGGATTTTATTTGCATCATTCTTCTTTAGTCTCGCGCGGTTAACTAGTTACGATACGAACGGGCGTTGTGAACGTAGTGGCCTACATCAAGCTTAGTCATGCTCGCATTCGCATTTTTTCCTTTGTAATGAATATGGCTGTCACCATTTTATTGAACTTCATTTTGCTCGCTACAATACACCTGCACATAACCCATAGGGCATTCGCGTGGTTTCCCTCGCGTAGCCATTTATTGTATATACTTTCTGCTTGTCTACGCGCTAGGCAAAATGCGGATCACTCCGTGCCTCTGGCTTGCCCACCATGGGTCATCGCGGGCAGGGTCGGCATTACCCTACCTTGCTCGCCATGACCCTTGTGCACGTACTATGTTACTCATTAATTACCATGCCGGTGGCTCCCCAGGCTCGCTTATTTTAGGCGTTTCTTAGAGATTCTCCAAGTGTCTTACGAGCCAGAATCCGACCTGACGAGCCTTGTTGCCACCATGTTCAGCCGCCTCGTTATAACCATTGGACTTAGATATTTTTTCATCCGATATTGCTCATTATCTTCTCGCGAGCGAGCCTCGGGGCTCGCCCAGTCTAAATCTCCCACGACAAGCTTTTTGCGAACGGAGCCCATCAATACAAACCATATCCTTGCCAGCCTCTCCGTGAGATCAACCTGACCCACCAGCTAGTGAGAGCCCAGCAACGGAATCATCTGGGGCATTCCAGTAAAAAACTTACTTGCCAGCCTCTCTGCGAGATCAACCTGACCCACCAGCTAGTGAGAGCCCGACAGCGGAATCATCCGGGGCATTTCAGCACAAAACTTACTTTCCAGCCTCTCCGTGAGATCAACCTGACCCACCGGCTAGTGAGATCCCGACAGCGGAATCATCTGGGGTATTCCAGCACAAAACTTACTTGACAGCCTCTCTGCGAGATCAACCTGACCCACCGGCTAGTGAGAGCCCTGCAGCGGAATCATCCGGGGCATTCCAGCACAAAACTTACTTGCTAGCCTCTCCACGAGATCAACCTGACCCACTGGATAGTGAGAGCCCGACAGCGGAATCATCCGGGGCATTCCAGCACAAAACATACTTGACAGCCTCTCTGCGAGATCAACCTAATCCACCAGCTAGTGAGAGCCCAGCAGCGGAATCATCCGGGGCATTCCAGCACAAAACTTACTTGCCAGCCTCTCCGCGAGATCAACTTGACCCACCCGCTAGTGAGATCCGGCAGTAGAATCATCCGGGGCATTCCAGTACAAAACTTACTTGCCAGCCTTTCTACGAGATCAACCTGGCCCACCGGGAAGCGGAATCATCTGGGGCATTCCAGCACAAAACTTACTTGCCAGCCTCTATGCAAGATCAACCTGACCCACCGGCTAGTGAGAGCCCACCAGCGGAATCATCTGAGGCATTCCAGCACAAAACTTACTTGCCAGCCTCTCCGCGAGATCAACCTGACCCACCGGCTAGTGAGAGCCAAGCAGCGGAATCATCCGGGGCATTCCAGCACAAAACTTACTTGCCAGCCTCTCTGCGAGATCAACCTAACCCACCGGCTAGTGAGAGCCCGGCAGCGGAATCATCCAGGGCATTCCAGCATAAACACCTTGAGGACCCATGCTTGGAAGAAATATTGAAACCAACATATGCTGAGTCAAATATGTAACAAGTCAATATAAAAAGTTTAAGGGTAGAAGCGCTTTAAGTCACCCCCGCTTCGGGCCAGGCTGGCGGTACCCCTTCCACATCTCGGAGGTGGTACCCTCCTGACCTGAGTACCTCATCTACAATGCAAGGCCACTCCCAGTTGGGATTGAGCTTCGCCACCTCGGCTCCCCTTCCGGCCGCATCTACCTTTTTTAAGACCAGGTCACCCTTCTCGAATTGCTTCACCCTGATATGTTTATCGAAGTACCGAGCCATCTGCCGCTTGACTTCCTCCTGCCGGATGGTGGCTAAGTCCCGGAGCTCTTTCACCAGGTTTAAGGATAGCCATTGCTCTCCCTCATTCTCCACTCACCACTCTTTGTCTCCTTCGCCCGCGACGATCAGCCTAGGTGACTTGACATCGAACTCGACCGGGAGGAATACCTCAGATCCATGGGAGAGCTTGAATGGAGTCTCTCTTGTGGCGGTATTTGGAGTGGTTCTCAAGGCCCAGAGGACCGAGGGTAAATGCTCTACCCAGCTGCCCTTGAGGTTCTCGACCTTCTTCTTCAGCAAGTTCACGATCATTTTGTTTGCCGCCTCCACTTGCCCATTGCCTCTCGGGTGGTGCTCCGACACAAATCGATGATCTATGCCGAGCTGGGTGCAGAAGCTGACGAACTCGTCGCTGGCAAACTGCGGCCCATTGTCTGTAACTATGGCCAGCGGAAGCCCGTGCCTGCAAATTATTTCACCCCATATAAAATTTCTCACCACTTGGGACGTTACCTTGGCCAACGCCTTCACCTCCATCCACTTGGAGAAATAATCGATCATCACGAGTAGGAACTTTCTTTGACCACTGATGGCGCAAATCTCGCACACCGCTATAGGCGGTAGCTCGACTGCGGCACGAAACGGCAGTGTACCGATCGTTCAAGTAATATAAAATGGGAATGAATCCCCAAGTATCGATCTCAAAGGAACACAGTAAGGTGGAGTTTATTATCGAGGAAGGACTTGAGATTGAAGTCCTTTATGTAGGATGGGTTGCGGAAATGGGGGATTTGGTTTGTGGAAAATAAAGAGAAAATGCTATAACTACTCCTATGCAATGCCGCTATGCAATGCTTCGCTTGGCGGGATGGAGACTAGGCAGGCCTTGAGCGCGCTGCGTCGCAAGGGCGGATGGACGAGTAGGCAAGCGGAATCGAACTATGCAGGCCTTGAGCGCGCTGCTTCGTAGGGCGAGTGGATTACACGGGCCGCTATGCCACGCTTCGCTAGGCGGATGGACGAGTAGGCAAACGGAGTGAGGGTCGTAAGCACCTCTTCGACAAGCACGCCACTAGCAATTGCTAGTGCGGCACCGAACACGATGGTGGAATGGAAATTAGATGGGGGCGCACCTCAATAAGCACATATGAACTAAATGATTCCAAATAAATGAAATAAACATTAGGCAAAATTGTTCATAGCACACATCATCAAAATATAGAGGAAACTAGTTTATACAATCAACAACATAAGGAAGGAAAAAGAGAGTAAAGGAGTCGACCACATTCGAAGCCTTGCCGAAGATTCACGGTTGGAATCGCTTGGTTGTCAATCCGCGTCCAAGCTCGGTCTTCAACTACGTCTGAGGTAGAGGAGGGTTGTCACTTCCTCCCAATGGCTCGTCTTCTTCGTGTCACGATCCAATCTCCTCCGATACACGATCTCCTTGCTCGATGTTGGCGATCTTTGGGCTAGAAACCTCTCCTTGGAGCTCAAGGATGATGGAGGAGGCCTAGGGGGCGGAGAACCTGCGGAAGGGGCGAAAACGGCGGACTGGATGGAAGAAATGCGGAGCTCTCGACCTAATTCGCGAGCAGGTCAATATATAGGCGCTGGAATAAACAGTGCGCACGGTCATTGGCGCACGACCAGTGGTCGTGCGCACTAGCATCATGTGATCGTGCGCCTGCCTGGACGGAGCCTGCAAGGTAAGAAAATTATAAAATACAATGTTCGCACGACCAGTGGCGCACGACCAGTGGTCGTGCGCGCTATCGTAAGTGGTCGTGCGATAAGGATGACAGAACTCAGATTTCAGGGGGTAAGTGCACACGATCAGTGGCGCACGACCAGTGGTCGTGCGCAATAGAACCAGTGATCGTGCGCTGTGTTCCTGTACAGAATTGTACCGGAAACACCTGCACGACTCCTGTTCCAGCATACAACACCAATCTAGCCACTGAAGGTGGCACTTAACAATGCATGAAAACTAATAACGAAGATAAACAAGAAATAACACCAAAACGGGCCTAGAAGTGCACATAGCTTGGAATAACAAATATGAGCGAAAACATGCCTAAAGTGTAGTGCATAGACTAGAAAATTGGCCCAGATGAGTCCATAAATGTGTATATATTTGGGACTCATCACACCCCCAGACTTACCTGTTTGCGCATCCCGATCAAACAAATTCTAAGCGAACGGGGAAAGAAAAGTAGATGGCTTAAAATTACAATACAGAGTACCATGCGAAGTCGCATGCTCACATGCATAAGAAAAATAGTAGAGAAGATTTCTCATTATACACAAACAGTTTATATATTTCTAAAAGAGTAAAAGCATATTACAACCACTCAAAATGGTGAGCTACGGTGAATCGTCCGGTCATGCATACGGAGAAAGTAAACTAAGTGCTGAGATGAGCATTGCTCAAGATTGGGGTGCCGGACAAACTCCACCGAAATCCATCGGTGTTGGTGACCATAGGCTCGCCCGGTCACATTCTCTCCACGACACTAGATTGGTTCATAGCGTGAGTCGGTAGGACTTTAGGCTAGAGATGGGGCTTGGGTTACGGTGAGGTAAACAAAGATAAACCTGAAGGCTACGCACACCTAACCCAACATGAGCAAAAGATAGAGCTACCCGCACGACGATAATAAACAAATGCACCACACCCCCAGACTTGGACTTTTACAACATAGGTGTGTGCACCGCCCACTCCCAATACCAAAATTTCAAAATTTTCAATTCAACTTTTTCATAACAGTCCCCCTTTTTTTTTCTTTTCTTTCTCTACTTCATTCTTCTTTTTCTTTCTTTTCTTTTTCAGCAAAAATATCAATGAATACACCACAATTTCCACTATAAAAATTACCACATCAACACCCCCCAAAATGTAAATATAACTATAATTAAAGCTCAGATTTGGGTGTGCGACTAGGTTAGGCTTTTAAGCTTTTGGTGAGATAAAAGTGGGGCTGAATCAAGAGGAAGGGGTAGGTACAACGGGGCTAGCAAGGGTAGATGATAGGCATGAAATAAAAAGCTCAACCAGGCCAAAATAATGGCCTACGTCATTCTCACGCACTAGAACTATACTATGCCAATGCTTCAAGAATCGCATGGGGCAAATTCTAGCCACCGAGAAAGATTCTCCTTTCTCCCGACTCAAGCAATACGAGTCTAGCGATCGTTTACACACATCCCTATGCTACCGTTTGATTCCACCGGATTCACCATTTGAGTAGAGTAAACAACATTTACACTAATAGAAAAATATAAAACCATAAGTATAAAGAGAAGTCTAATCTACACAAATTTCTATGCAACCGAGCACTCGACTAGGAGCACTACTGGAGTCAACATTTTACTCTGCTACATAGTCCTAATCCATCACCTAGACTTTCCCAAATAAGCAGAAGAATTAAATTCACAACGGAGCAAGCAAACAGATGAGTACGCGCTCAAGTGGGTGTTGTGGTGTGCAATGAAAATGGACAACAATTTCCAATAAGCTAAAATAAAAGTACTTCTAGCATGCTATGCAATCGTGCACGTGAGCGAGCACAAAACTGCTCTCCCCCAGACTTAAACTAAACAATACACAAAATATATAGCTATGAAATTCAGAAAAGAGCTAGGGGAAGAGAGTACCCAATGCTCAACAATGAGCACACCAGAAGATTGGCGTGTAAGCTAAAATGAGCCGCAGCATCCGCCATCCAGAAAAGATACCTGCAGGGGTCAGCTCCGCAGACACAAAAGAAAATAGAGTACTAAAAAAAATACTGCTAACTAAGCATGATTAGATGAAATAAAAATGCAGAAAAGAAAGATAACTACTGGGGTTATTGTCATCCCAGCACGACTTATTTGGCATTTGTACAGTTCTAGCTAATGGGAGTATGGAAGGAGAAGTGGACAGGTAGCTGGCCTAATATCCGTGTCGGTAGCGGGTACCGATACGGCGACAGAACAGTTACTCCTCTACCCAAATAATAATACCTACATAACGCAGGTAGAGGAAACAGAAAGTAAGAAGAGGAGGATATATCCTCACTCAACTCACCAAACACATCCTTGCCTAGCATGGTGTCGTCAACAGGGAGGTGGCAGGAGGAAAAGGCAATGAGTGGAGTTTCCTCTACGGAGGGGAAATCAACCTCCTCACATAAGAGGATGCTCTCATCATTGACTTGGGCAATATGCACCAAATCCTCCTGGGGTACCTGTGAAGACTCAACCTGCACAGGCTCGGATGAAGAGGGGGGATCGAGAAATAAACAAGACGAAGAACATAAATAATCAAAAATCGGGGGAGTGGTCCCGGTCTCACTCCCATCAGGTTGGGTAAGTAAAAAAATGTTTGCATTGTCATCAATGCTACAAGGTTCGGCGAGATCAACAGTGGCCATGCCTAAGATTTGGATTTCCTCCACCGGTGCTGAGGAAAATTCCTCTTCACCTAGAAGGTTGTCCTCCTCCATAGGAGTAGGCACAATACTAAGATCAACCGCCTCCTCTTGTGACACATCATCGACAATGTCGTCAGAGACGAATGTAGTATGCACAACAGGGGTAAGAATAGTGCTCGGATAAAAGTCGAGCACCGATTCCTCACAAAGAATCGAATCCACTAGGGGTGGTGGATGCACCAGGAGAATAGGCTCAGCAATGTCGGTGCCCAGATCAGCCACACATCTGGTGACTGTGTCAATGCTATACCCTTCGAGATGTGAAGGTGGCAAAGACACAAAACCGGATGTTGAAGGTGTGCCGCCAGAGTTAAGATTCGGGACGATCCGGATATCCGGCTCGTCATCCTCATCCAATTGGCGACGAAAAGCAGAACAATCCTTCAGGGCATGATCTGTGCTCCGACAAAACTGGCACTGCCTAGCGGGCTTCTTTGGCACAGCGGGTGCTGAAGCCGAAAAGAAGTAAGACGGTAAAGGCTCAGCAGAGTAGCCATAAGACTTACGCGCACCATATGGAGTATCAGACGAAGTCGATGCTCTATATGCTGGGCGAGAAGAATTATGCCCACCATTCTCCGTAGGGCATTCATCACTAGAGTGGGAGGTAGCTCCACACCAACGGCAACGTATATTAAGATGTGCCCACATAGTGCGAAGATAAAACGATTCAAAATAAAAATGCTATTGTGCAAAATACTACACCTAACAAAAATTACTAAAGCAACCTAATATAAAACAGGAAACAGAATACGAGGAAATAAAACAAAGGAATGCAATTTACAAATGGAAGGGCTTCTCTCTCAGGTTCTCCCTCTCCAGAAAACTTACATGACTGTGTTCCCCGGCAACGGCGCCAAAAACTTGATGGCGCAAATCTCGCACACCGCTATAGGCGGTAGCTCGACTGCGGCACGAAATGACAGTGTACCGATCGTTCAAGTAATATAAAATGGGAATGAATCCCCAAGTATCGATCTCAAAGGAACACAGTAAGGTGGAGTTTATTATTGAGGAAGGACTTGAGATTGAAGTCCTTTATGTCGGATGGGTTGCGGAAATGGGGGATTTGGTTGGTGGAAAATAAAGAGAAAATGCTATAACTACTCCTATGCAATGCCGCTATGCAATGCTTCGCTTGGCGGGATGGAGACTAGGCAGGCCTTGAGCGCGCTGCGTCGCAAGGGCGGATGGACGAGTAGGCAAGCGGAATCGAACTATGCAGGCCTTGAGCGCGCTGCTTCGTAGGGCGAGTGGATTACACGGGCCGCTATGCCACGCTTCGCTAGGCGGATGGACGAGTAGGCAAACGGAGTGAGGGTCGTAAGCACCTCTTCGACAAGCACGCCACTAGCAATTGCTAGTGCAGCACCGAACACGATGGTGGAATGGAAATTAGATGGGGGCGCACCTCAATAAGCACATAAGAACTAAATGATTCCAAATAAATGAAATAAACATTAGGCAAAATTGTTCATAGCACACATCATCAAAATATAGAGGAAACTAGTTTATACAATCAACAACATAAGGAAGGAAAAAGAGAGTAAAGGAGTCGACCACATCCGAAGCCTTGCCAAAGATTCACGGTTGGAATCGCTGGGTTGTCAATCCGCGTCCAAGCTCGGTCTTCAACTACGTCCGAGGTAGAGGAGGGCTGTCACTTCCTCCCAATGGCTCGTCTTCTTCGTGTCACGATCCAATCTCCTCCGATACACGATCTCCTTGCTCGATGTTGGTAATCTTTGGGCTAGAAACCTCTCCTTGGAGCTCAAGGATGATGGAGGAGGCCTAGGGGTGCGGAGAACCTGCGGAAGGGGCGAAAACGGCGGACTGGACGGAAGAAATGCGGAGCTCTCGACCTAATTCGCGAGCAGGTCAATATGTAAGCGCTGGAATAAACAGTGCGCACGGTCATTGGCGCACGACCAGTGGTCGTGCGCACTAGCATCATGTGATCGTGCGCCTGCCTGGACGGAGCCTGCAAGGTAAGAAAATTATAAAATACAATGTTCGCACGACCAGTGGCGCACGACCAGTGGTCGTGCGCGCTATCGTAAGTGGTCGTGCGATAAGGAAGACAGAACTCAGATTTCAGGGGGTTAGTGCACACGATCAGTGGCGCACGACCAGTGGTCGTGCGCAATAGAACCAGTGATCGTGCGCTGTGTTCCTGTACAGAATTGTACCGGAAACACCTGCACGACTCCTATTCCAGCATACAACACCAATCTAGCCACTGAAGGTGGCACTTAACAATGCATGAAAACAAATAACGAAGATAAACAAGAAATAACACCAAAACGGGCCTAGAAGTGCACATAGCATGGAATAACAAATATGAGCGAAAACATGCCTAAAGTGTAGTGCATAGACTAGAAAATCGGCCCAGATGAGTTCATAAATGTGTATATATTTGGGACTCATCAACCACTCGCTTGGGGGAAAGGACCCACCAGGTCCAACCCCCATATTGCAAAGGTCCAGAGAGTTGTGATGATTCGGAGTCTTTGGGCTGGCAAGAGTTGGAGGGGGGCGAATAACTGACATTTTGAGCACTTCCTTGTGAACTCCGTTGCGTCCTAGCTGAGGGTAGGCCAAAAGTAGCCTTGTCTCAGCACTCTCCCCTCCAAGGTTCGGCTTCCGGAATGGTTGCCACACTCCCCCGAGTGGATCTCCTCCAGGACCCTCGGGACCTCCTCCTCCACCACGCAACAGGCTAGAAGCCCCGAGAGCGTCTTCCGATACAATCCTCCTGCATGCAAAGAGTAGTATGCCGACCTATACCTGAACCGCCGCTTTTCCACATCGTCCTCGTGGAACTTCCCCGACGTCAGGAAGGTGATGAAGGGGTCCATCCATGATGCCCACTGGTCAACCTCCATCAGCACCCTCCTCAATGGATGGTCGGAAGAGGTCTTACACTGTGCCTCCTTACCTGGGACCAAACTTGGCCAGGAGGTCCACCGCGACACTCTCTTCCCTTGGCACATGGCGAATCGAGATGGTGCGGAACTGCTCTATGAGCCCCTTTACCTTTTCCAGGTATCGCTGAAGAGTTGACTCCTTCACCTCGAACTCCCCCCTGACATGGCAAGCTACCAACATGGAGTCTGTCAAAACCTCCACATCTTGCACTCCCAACTCCCTGTCTAGGTGGAGGCCTGCTATCACGACTTTGTACTCGGCTTGATTGTTGGTCAGGAGGAAGTGGATGTTGATTTCCTGCTTGATCCTTGTCCCTTGAGGGCTTACAACCCCCCCCCCCCCCCCCCCCCCCTTCCCCAAAAGAATGCTTCCCTCACGCCCCATCGACCAACATACTCCAGGCCACCGAGTGGGGTAGCTCAGACTCTTCCACCTCGGTCACATAGTCTGCCAAAAAGTCCGCCACCGCTTGGGCTTTTACGGACAATCTGGGTACGTACGATATATTGAACTCGCTCAACTCCATTGACCACTTCGCCAGCCTTCCCGAGTGCTCCACCCCCTCCATGATGTTGCGAAGGGGGTGATCGATCGCCACTTTGATTGAGTGTGCCTGAAAGTAGGGCTGGAGCTTCTTGGCCGACACCACCAGGGCGAAGGCTAGCTCCTCTAAGATGGGGTATTTGAGCTCAGCCTTCCTCAACACTCGACTAACGTAGTAGATCGGGAGTTGCTTCTTTCCTTCCTTCCGGACCAGCACCGAGCTAACCGTCTCAGGCCCTACCCCCAGGTATAGGGATAAATCCCTTCCTTGTCTCGGCCCTTGCAGCAATGGGGCTTAGGTCAACTGTTCCTCCAGCGCCTGAAAAGCCATTTCACACTCAGGGGTCCACTCAAACTTTTGGTTCCTTCGCAGCACCGTGAAGAAGGCCGAGCACTTCTCTCCTGCCCTGGAGAGGAACCTGCTTAGCCCGGCCAACTTCCCTGTGAAACATTGGACCTCTTTCGCGCTCCTTGGAGACCCCAGCTCCATGATTGCCCTTACCTTGTCCGGGTTAGGCTCCACCTCAGCCGGGGTGAGCAAGTGACCTAGGAACTTCCCTCAGTTGGCCCCAAAGACAAACTTCTGGGGGTTGAGCTTCATCTTGAACTTTCTCAAAGTCCCGAAGGTCTCCTCAAGTCACGGAGGTGGGACTCGAGGTCTCGACTTTTTACCCTTAGGTCATCCACATAGACCCTGTCCATCATTCGTTGGTAAGTCACCCCTGCATTCTTTAGCCCGAAAGGCATCATTTTGTAGCAGTAGCACCCATCCCATGTGATGAAGGAGACATCCTTAATGTCGGGGGGGGGGGGGGGGGGGGGGGGCATGCGGATTTGATGGTATCCTGGGAAAGCATCTAGAAAACTCAATAGCGAAAAACCGACGGCTGAGTCAACCAACGCGTCGATTCGAGGCAGAGGATAACAATCCTTAGGGCATGATTTATTTAACAGGGAAAAATTGACACACATTCTCCAGCTTCCATCACCCTTCTTCACCATCACTACATTGGAGACCCAACCTAGATACTGGATATCCGATACAAAGCTGGCCTTGAGAAGCTTGCTCACCTCCTCCCGGATAGGTGCCTCCAGCTTGTCCGCGATGGACCTCTTTTTCTGGCGGATGGGGCGAGTACCGGGGTCGAGGTTGAGGAAATGACATGTCATATCCGCATCGATCCCAGGCATCTCCGCAGTACTCCAGGCGAAGACGTCCGCGTTTTCTTAGAAGCAAGCCAAGATCTTCCTCCGGTCCTCGGGGATGAGCTCCCCACTGACCTTTACCTTCTCGATCGCCCCTGCCCTGGTCACGACCTCCATCTCCACCACCTCGTCCATGACCTCCAGCCTTCACTACTCTGCCTAGTCATTCTCCTTCCTCTTGCCATAAGCAAGCGCTTCGGCTCCTTCTTCCTTCTCTTCCTCCCCGATCACCATCAGTTCCAACGCCCCTCCTTCCTGGTCCTGACCTCCCTCTACTCCCCTTTCTTCCTCTCCTACTTCTTCCAGCCTCGCTGACTACCCCACCTCTCGATCCCATTCCTCCGCTTATGTCATCCAAGAGTTGGTGTTCACGGTAGTCACGTTGCACTGCCTTGCCACCCTCGGGTCACCCCTCACCTGGACGTGGACTCCTCCTGCGTTGAACTTAAGGCATTGATGAAAGGTGGAGGTGATGCAGCGGAACACACTGATGAGTGGCCGTCCAAAGATGGCACTGTAGCTGTTGGGGGCATCCACTATAACAAAGCGACAATACCGGGACTTCCCCCCCCCCCCCCCCCAAGACCATATGGAGCCCCACTCCCCCTTCTACCTCATTTCTCTCCCCTGAGAACCCAAACAATGGGCCATTTTAGGACAACACCCTCCTGGCCTCCACCTGCATCTTGTCGAACGCCTTCTTGATGATGATGTTGACTGAGCTTCCATTATCCATGAGGATCTGGGATACAATGAAGTTCTCGATGGCTGTCTGGATGACCAGCGCATTTCAGAACGGGTCCTCATGGCCTGGCATGACCTTTTGGGTGAACATGATCATTTCTGCTGGGTGCGGGGCATGGGATGTCGAAGCCACGCTCCGACAATAGATGGTATGGAGGCTTGCGTTCCGGGTCGCCTCGATCCCTACCCCTCCATGGATTACTCTGATCCCTCCTCGGGTCCCCACGTCGACCCTGTCCTCACACCTTTCCTCCTCCTCGTCCCGAGGCAAGACCTCCTCAATCCTCACCGGCCGCTGCTCCCGCTGTGCCGGCGCTCTGGCTCCCCTCACCTCCAAGAACTCCGGGCAGGTGGCCATCTTCTGACATTCCTCCTGGTGGAAGTCACAATAGGGCAACGTCACTCCCCTCCCCTCGGCCTCTTCCCTTCTGTTCCTCCTCCTAGGCACGACTCCTCCGGCTCCTACTCCTCTTCCTCTTCCTGCTCTCCCTCACGCGACCTCCATTTCCTGCTGAGGCGGGGGAGGAGGTGTCCTCGGGCCCTGCCTCCACCCTAGATGGTGGGGTCTTCCTTTCCCTTCTTGGAAGTTGCCCCCTCCCTGGTGGAAACCCCTTCCTGGGCCCTGCACCCCCCTCCTTGCTGCCTCAACCCCGACTCCAGGTCTCTTGCCTCTTCTCTCCTTCTTGCCTCTAGGTTGGCAGCCTCCCCCTCTATCTCCTATGTCGCTCTCTCCATCAGCTCTTCAAAGGACAAGGGAGCCCTCCTCTTCAGGTCCATCTCGAAAAACCCCTCCCGCATCCCTAATATGAATGCAAGCTGAACGGTGTATCCCGACAACTCTTGGATGAGGAGGACCTCTGTTGGGAATATTACCCTCAATGTTCCCTTGATTTGAAGAAACATCACACTCAATGCTAAGTACAAGTTGTATTTGATAAACTCTATTTCATCTCATGACTATGCCGGGTTAGCTTACTCCAAGATGGAAAGAAAGTTCAGTGGTTTACTGCCAAAACCGCTAAGACAAGTTCTCAATCTCAGCTGAACCGCTGAGACATGGCCAGGAGCTGCTGAGAAGTTGTCTGGGCCAACTGAGCTACAAATATAGGAAAACCGCTGAGACAACTGTCTGTCTCAGCGGATCCACTGGGACGGGTCAGAAGTAGCCGTTGAGACTGGAAGCTGTCTCAGTCCCAACCGCTGAGACACATTCAAATGTTCTGGCAGGTTTGCTTTTCGCGCAACATGCTGTGAAGTAAGATAGGATGTTCCAATCACCTCCATGCTGTGTCAGGAGGACATCTGATAGCCGTTGAAGTCTGGAGGAGTATAAAAGAATCATTTAGGGCTTTGTAAAAGCACTCTCACTCACTGAAGAAGAAAAAGACTACTGTTCCATTGACGGCAACCCAGAAAGTTTTCTCTCCCTGCTTCCTGAAGTTGTAAAGGAGAGAAAAGATTGCTCTTCCTGTGTGATTGAAGAAGAGCAAGTTGGTCCATACTCATATACTGAAGAGGAGGATCAGAGAAAGCCAAGATTGAAGTTGTTGTTCTCTTGCCAGCTTCAAATATGCACAGAAGAATAAGGCCTAAAAGATTATCTATTGTGTCTTCTGTTGTAATCATTATCTTTATCACATTCTGTAGGAACATTATTTGTTCTGAGTTTGTAGGGCTTTTGCCCGAGCTTCTAGAGCTGAGAGTTTATCTTGAGTGTAGGGTCTCATTGGAGACCTGAGGTAGGACCTCTTGATAGGTCTGAGCTTGTAGGGCAGGTGTGCCTGAGGTAGGGTTGTTGAGCCTGAGGTAGGGTTTGGGAAAACCTGAGAGATCCTGAGGTATCTGTGTTGTAAGCTCTTGGAGCTGAGATTGGAGGTGTTGGCCTTTTCTAACTCATTGTTAGAAAGGTGAAGGGGGAAAGAGGACTACTCAAGACACCCTGTCTTGAGGAACCTCTATTAACACTAGTGTGCTTTCTGTGTGCTTTCTTTCTTGCTAAACACTAACTAAGAAAACAGCTAGACACTAGCTTAAAAATCTAAGAGACCTATTCACCCCCCCCCCCCCCCCCCCCCCCTCTAGGTGATTAAGACTACATCCTTATAAAATATCAAGTGGTATCAGAGGGAGGTTGGTCAAGAAGGGCATAACTGTCTGATGAGATCCTATAAAGGAGTAGTTATAACTGAATCCAATGGCCTCCTCTGGATTGCAGAAGGAGATGGGATCTATGAAGTTGCCCATATGCAACAAAGAAAACTTTGGCATATGGAAGCAAAGGGTTAGGTTGTTTATAGAAGCATCAGATCTACATCACTATAAAGCAAGGGCCTTTCACTTTTCAAACTGCCTCCACCATAGATCCAACCAGGAGAGTGGCCAAGAACTTTAATGACTTGACCAAGGATGAACTTACACTGTTCACAATGGACAAAAGGGCCCAAAACATCATTGTCAATGCAATTGATGACTCCACCTTTTTGAACTTGGTGCACTGTACAACTGCCAAGGAAATGTGGGATACACTAGTGGTGTATATGGAAGGGACAGCTGAAGCGACTCAATCAAGATTATGAAGCTTTCAGGTAGCTGAGCCAGGAAAGCATTTCCATCTGCTATGAAAGGTTCTTTAGGATAGTCAATGAACTAAGAACCTATGAAAGGGTGTTTAGTGACTATGAGCTTAATGACAAGTTCTTAAGATCTCTAACTAGAGACTGGGAAACAAAGATATGTGCCATAAGAGAAGTGGCCAAGCTAGGTGAAACACCCACTCATACACTGTTTGGGAAGCTGCTCTCTTATGAGATGCAGTTGTCTACAAGGAAGGAAGAGAACACTTCCTCAAGGGCTCATGCAAGGGAGAGATCTGTTGCTCTCAAGGCTGATAGCTCCAAGAATAGCAAAGCTAGGATGGTGTCTCCTCCAAGGAGGAGTGCTGAATCTGAGAAATCTGAGAACAACACCTCAGACAGCTCTTCTTCTGATGAGGAGTTTGTTGCCTTCTCAAGGCAGTTCAAAAAGATGATGATGAGGAAGCAGTGGAAGAACAAGCCCTCTTCCTCCTCACATTCCAAGAAGGATCACAGAAGATCTGAAAGACAGCTCACCAAGGGTGACAGGTATGAATCTAAACTTGGTAAACATGTTTGAAATAATATTATATGCAATTATTGCAGCAAGCCTAGACATGTCATTGATGACTGTCCAGTCAAGAGGAAGGAAAAAGGTGATAAGAAACATCTTCACCAAAAGGAAAGGAAGGGGGAAAAATCCTTCCTAGCAAAGAAAGGAAAGAGCTGGAGAGAATCTGAATCCTCAACTTCAGATTTAGATGATGAAGAGGAAGCCTACATTGGGCTGTTTGCAGCAGAAGGGGATGATGATTTTCCCGCTGCCAAGGTTGGAATAAGGGCCCCTCTATCACATTCAGATAGTGATACTGAGGAGGATGAAGAGGACAAAGTTCAGCTAGGCATCATGGCCATCACTAATGAGGAAGCCAATCAGAACAATTCTGACAGTGAACATGTAATAATTCATTCCATCTCTTCTTTCTGATTATGAGACAAGCCCAGAATCTGAAGCATCTTCATCAATTGGTGGAAGTGATTCAGAATCTGAGGAAGATGTCAATCAATTGATTGACAAGTATGGTGCTCTCTTGGAAGCTCTGAAAAAGAGCAAGAAGCTGGATAAGAGGCAAGCCCAAGAAATTGCTTCCCTTAAGATGGATAAGAAAGAGTGCACTGAGTCACCCACCATGGGGGCTCAAATGTGTAGAGAAATAAGCCATCTGAAGGGGATAACAATTGCTCAATTGAGCACCATCTCCCTAAAGAACAATGTCATCAAGGACCTTGAGGTGAAGCTTCTGAAAGAAAAGAGCCTAGTGGCTCAATTCTCCAAGCCAAAATCTGTGCTTCCAATTATTGACACACATTCTTCTCAATCCAATAGGAGAGGACTATGGTTCAATAAAATGGAAGTAGGATAAGGGAGTGGAGAAAAGAGCAAGGGCAAGGCTAAGCCTCATACCACCTTTCAAAAGGTATTATTTCCTTCTAACAGGTATGACCATGACAGTATGTATGGTCACTGGAAGAATGGAAGCTCCTATAGGAAGGAGAACACTCCTCCCATAGTGGAAGAAAGGGCATGAGAATGAGTGCTATGAAGGCTCCCCATGAAGAAATTCAAATGGTCCAATCTGGACCATTTGTATTTGGTACTTCAATTCCTTCATTCAAGAATAAGGAAGCTAGCCCTTCCAAGTTCTCTCCAGCAATGAAATTGGCTGCTGCTAATTCTGTAGACAAATCCTGCTGCTCAGTGTCTGATGCCATCCATTCTTGTCTGGCTTCCAAGCCAAAGCAAGCTAATGCCATTAAGACAAAGGGTGCCAAGACAGTTCATAAGTTAACATTCAAGCAAATTATTGCTGAAAGAAACATGAAAAATGTGGCTGTCTCCCCTCCTAAACATAAGCACATTAATGCTCTCTCCTCAAGAAATGTTCAGAAGAGGAGATACAATATTCATGAATGTTGGTATTGTGGTAAGTTGGGACACTTTGTCATAGATTGTTGGCACAATCCCAATGTGCCAAGTGCAAAGAAGAGCCTTCCTGCAAAGGGTGCAGCAGGTGTGAGATCAGCTTTTCATGCTAACAAGGACCTAGGACACAAAATTATTTGGGCTCCTAAGGGTAACTAAACTCCTTCTTGCAGGTGAGTTCAAGTATCAATCTTAAACAAATATGGTACTTAGACAGTGGGTGCTCAAGGCACATGACAGGTACCAGGAGTCTTCTACAGGATTACACAGTTGTGAAGAATGGACCTAGAGTCATCTTTGGTGGATCTGAAAGAGGAATCACCAAAGGATATGGTATGATCTCCAATGGCATAGTTTCAATCACAAGGGTATCTTATGTTGAAGGTTTGCAACACAACCTTGTAAGCATAAGTCAACTATGTGATTTAGGGTATGTCATTAAATTCCACAATGACAAGTGCTTGATCAAAAAGTCTAATGACTTAGAGACCATTCTCTCAGGCACTAGGAGTGGGATTGTTTATTGTTTAGATTTTATATGCAATAATTCCCTATCATTTGTTCATCTTGTGGCTAATGAAAGTGAGTCACTTTGTGTTTAATGACACAAGAGACTTGCCCACATTAACTACAAGACAATGTATAGACTATTTTCTAAAAACCTTGTTAGGAATAGTCCAAACATAAAATGTATTAAAAGTGGTCCCTGTCATGCTTGCCAAATGGGCAAGCAAATAAGGGTCACCTTTAAAAGTATTGGCTCCAAAGACATTGAAAGATGTCTATATCTATTGCACATGGACTTTTTTGGTCCTTTGCCAATTCAGAGCCTAGGTGGGAAGTTGTATACTTTGGTGATTGTTGATGATCACTCTAAATATACATGGGTATTCTTCCTTAAGATGAAATCAGATACTTTAAATGTCTTTATAAACCATGTCAAGGCAATTCAGAATGACTTACAATGTACTGTGGTCAGGACTAGGACTGACCATGGCACAGAGTTTCAATCTGAAGTCATGACAAGGTTTTGTAAAGAATTTGGTATCACCCAAGTGTTTCCTCCCCAAGAACTCCACAGCAAATAAGGGTCACCTTGATAGAAGCTGGAAGAACACTTCTTAGTGACTCCTCACTCCCAGAATACTTCTGGGCTGAGGCAGTCAATACTGCATGTTATGTTCTTAATAGAGTTTCCATCAATAAGGTTCATGGAATTACCCCCTATGAGATTCTGAAAGGCAAACAACCAACAATTTCATACTTTAGAATCTTTGGTTCAAAATGATACATTTTAAACAATAGAAAATCTCAATTAACAAAGTTTTCAGAAAAATGCAATGCGGGGGGTTCTTATTGGCTATAGCTCACACAGTAGAGTTTATAGAGTTTATAACAAAAAAACTCATGTTGTAGAAGAGTCTATGCATGTGGTATTTGATGAGACCAGCCTAATCTATAAGGGTTGCTGGTCTAGTTCTTTTGTTTTGACAGGAAATGAAAAGGACATGGAAAAGATATCTGTGCAAGACATACCCAGCAGTAGCAAAGCATATACAAATGCTGCAATTCTAGAAGATGAAGAGGTGCATTGTGCTGAAGATACTGCTGAACCAGTAGAAGAAATACAACAAGCTGAGGATAGGTTGCCTGCAGCTACAAGACACCTAAGTGATCATCCAAGATACCAAATCATTGGAGATCAGAACCAAGGTGTACTAACAAGAAGCAGGGCTCATAAGGAGGCCCTATTCTTGAGCTGCTTATCATAAATGGAGCCCAAGAAGTTTGAAGAAGCCAACCAAGACACTTTTTAGATTCAAGAAATGTTAGAAGAACTTCTTCAATTCAAAAGATGCAAGGTATGTAAGCTGGTGCCAAAACCTCAAGGACACAACATTATTGGCACCAAATGAATTTACAGGAATAAGGTGGATGAAAATGGGGTAATCATCAAAAACAAGGCTAGATTGGTATCCAAGGGCTATAAACAAGAAGATGAAATAGACTTCGATCAAACCTTTGCCCATGTTGCAAGGTTAGAAGTAATTTGGCTATTCCTTGCCTATGCTGCCCACAAGGGGTTCAAAGTATATAAAATGGATGTCAAATCAGCCTTCCTCAATGGTGACTTGAAGGAAGAGGTATATATTGAATAACCATTAGGTTTTGTGCATCCAACCCTCTCTAATCATGTATATTTACTTAGGAAAGCTCTTTATGGAAAACCTAGGGCTTGGTATAAGACATTGTCTAGCTTTCTCATCAAGAACAAGTTCTTGAGGGGAAAGATAGATAGTATATTGTTTCTTAAGGAAAAAGGGGCAAGTGTCTCCTAGTCCAAATATATGTTGATGACATAATATTTGGGTCTACTGATGACAACCTCTGCAAAAAGTTTGTCAATCTTATGCAGGGGGAGTTTGAGATGAGCAGTATTTGAGAGCTCAAGTACTTCTTAGGCCTCCAAGTGAAATAGTCTAATGATGGGATATTCATCACTCAGACCAAGTACACTAGGGAGCTTATAAAGAAATTTGGAATGGAATCTGCTTCCACCATGAAAACTCCCATAGGGTCCAACATTTCCCTGGACAAGGATGAGAAGGGCAAGGCCTTTGATGAATCCATGTATAAGTGTATTATTGGATCCCTGTTGTATCTAACTGCTAGTAGACCAGACATTATGTATGTTATATGTGTTTGTGCTAGGTACCATGCATGCCCTAAGGAATCTCACTATTCAGCTGCAAAGAGGATTTTGAGATACCTTAAAGGCAGCCTACATCTTGGTCTTTGGTACCCTAAGAACAATGACTTTGAACTAACTGGATTTTCAGATGCAGATTTTGCAGGATGCAAAGAAGACATGAAAAGCACAAGTGGTACTTGTCAATACCTAGGAAGGAGGTTGATATCCTGGAGCAGCAAAAAGCAGACAAGTGTGGCAATATCCATAGCTGAGTCTGAATATATTGCTGCAGGAAGTTGTTGTGCACAACTATTGTGGATACACCATCAGTTAAAAGATTACAACCTCAAGGTAAGTGAGTCTCCTCTTTATTGTGACTCATCCAGTGCTATCTCTATTGCTAAGAATCCTGTCTCTCATAGAAGGACTAAGCACATAGAGATGAGATATCATTCTATAAAAGAACATGTTGAATGTAAAGATATTTTCCCTGAATTTGTCCCCACTGACAATCAAGTTGCTGATATTTTTACAATGCCATTGGATGAGGCAAAATTTAATGCTTTCAAGATTGATCTTGGAAAGTTAAACATTGAATAGTGTCAAATGTTTCCTTTTTTCAATAATCTATGATATTATGCTTGATTATGTTATGATTCAAAAATGTTATCACATCAATTCCTAGTGACATGATTAGGTCATAACACATTCAGATCTCAAAAGGTTTCATGATTAGATAGTAAGGTCAGCTAAAACAGAAATGATTGTTTCAGCTGAGCCGCTGAGACAGCTGGGAAAAATCTCAGCTGAGCTGCTTAGACGGCTAAACTGTCCCAGCGGTTGACAGTGCTCTGTCCCAGCGGTTTAGGTCATTGTCTCAGCGGTTCCACTAAGACGGGCTGGTCCCTTTATAGTTTGTCTAAATGCAACCCCAACAGACCTAATTTTCCTTACAATTATAAATTCATTTAACTCTAATTATTAGGGTTAATCAAAACACACATACCAACCATATTAATAGACAATTGTCAATTAATGAAAGCTACACAACCTTTCCCTCCTAGCCACCAAGATGAATCGTCTTCTCTTCCATCCCAGCGCATTCTTCTACAACTACAATGGCACCCAAGAGTTCTAAGGACCTTCTGGAGGGATATGAAATAGTCAGGAATGGGTTTGCCCATGCTCCAGAATAGATCAATGGAGTGATTCAACTCCTGGAAGACCAAGGTCTGGAGTTTCTTCTTTCTGAACCAAGTATCATTCTCAGAACTAAAGTTCTGGAATGGTTTGGCAATGCAAAGTTATCCACTTCCAAGTCATCCCTCAAATCAAAGATAGGAGAAGAAAGAGTAAAGATAACTTCTGCAAAAATAGAGAAAGCCTTACAACTTCCCTACTGCAGTCCAAATGAGGAGGAAGAAATCTCTGAGAAATATAAGAAAAAGGCTTTGAAATGGGCTGAATACAATGATGCCAAGTCTGGATCATTGAAAAGAAAATTCTTTAACCAAAGGGGCAAACTCTTATCAGACATTGTGGGAAAAGCTATTCTTTGCAAACCTCAGTCTCAAGAAATAAAATCACAATATATGTTTGACCTAATGACTTGGATCATACTAAAAAGGAAAACCTCTTGGGGAGAAGTCATATTTCGAAGAATCAAGGAATGTTTGCAGGCACCCAATTTGGGTAGAATCATTTCCCTGTACCTACTCCAAACTTATCCTAAGAAGTTTGGAAAATCCAAAGGATCAAACCTCCACTAGCTTAAGAGGATGGATATCAAGACCTTAGACAGGTTCACAAGGGTACTCCCCATGAGCCAGCCCACTGAGGCAAAAGAAAAGGAGAGAAAGGCATCCAAATCAGCAAAGAAGCCTAGAATGATCCTATCAAGCTCTGAGTCAGATCACCCAGATAAAAATGAAGATGCTGGTGCTGATCTTGGATCACACAGTATTCCTGACAAGGATGACTTGTCCCCTGATACTGTCCAACCAAAGGACCTGGACATAGATAGCACTCCTGGTAATTAATTTTTAAATTCCACACTACTCATAATGTTATTTAACCATAGCCAATCAACTAGTTAGTCACTAATGACACTTAACTAATATGGACAATAACTCCTCAAGCCCAGATGAATGCTCTATCTGAGTGGGAGCAACACCAAGAACCATCCTCCTTGGATGTTACTCATATCAATGATAATGATGAGGCTGAAGCTCAAAAGATTAATGAGAACAAAGTACCATCACCTCAGGATTTGCAAGGTCAGATTGACAAATTTATTTTCAATCTTGAAGAGAGAATTAGGATTAATCCTGATAATGAACCAGCTCTCTGGGACTACTATAGGACATTCTGATGCCCCATCTGAGGGGGAGAAGCCAACAGAGCCATCAGCTGGTCAAGATGATGTTCTTGGTAAGACTAATAAACCCATCCTTAGTATTGCTAAGTCATTACATATAACTCCAAATACATGTCCCATAATTCCTGGACTCATTAGATCAAGATGATCTATCTGAGGGGGAGGAGCCAACTTACTCTAATGATGATAATGCTGATGCAAATAATGACATTGATGATCCAGCATCAGCTGCTGATCTAGAGGCTGATCAAGGCAAAAGGAATGCTCCAGTACAAAATTCAGAACAGGTGCTACCTGCAGCACAAAAGCAGATCATACCTCCACAAGAATCAGTCCCTCCTCTTAGTCCTCCACAAAGAAACAAAGAACAAATGATTGATGATCAGCAAACCTCCACTTCTCAAAGTCCAATGAAAGCATTCTAAATGCTATTCAACTTATGTTAGAGACTCATCTAACATCTATGAAGCAGTATGTAGACCAGTGAGCTTCCACATTTAAAGCTTACATTGATCAGTCCATTCTAAATGTAAAGTCTGAAGTAATGGCTGAGGTTAAGGAAATTAAGGAAGACACTGCCATCCTGAACAAACAAATGACCAAGTGGTTTGATCTAGCAGAGAAATCAGTGGTCTCTCAAAATACCATTCTCAGATCAATGGACAAACACCTTCAACTCTCTGAACAGGATATGACTTATGTCAAGAATTATGTTAGCAAGACAGATGAAGTGATTGAAACATACTCAAATCAGATCCAAGAATATGTATACTTCACTTCTCTGCAGTTGAATGGTGAGGATGACAGAAACAAAGATGAGCTCAAGGCTGACATTGAGAGGAACAAGGATGAGCTGAAAGCTGATATGGAAAACATTTTCCAAACAATCTCTGGCACATTAACTGCTGATCAGCATGAGATAAGTCAAAGAATATTTGAAGAAGCCAGAAAGGGGGAGGAGAACAATGCTGTAACAAATTCTGAGCTAGCCCTCAAGGTTCTGCAAGGAACTAGGCTTGCATTAAACCTTCCCCTCCTGGATAGGCAAAGGGCAGAGGATTGGGACTTCTCTAAACAGGAAGAAATTGCCCATAATACAAGACTGGCAAAGAGAAGAGAAAGAGAACACACAATGCTTGCTGAAGAGTTCATGGCCAAGCAAAGGGATGAATAATCTAAGGATCCAGATTTTGAGTATTGGAGTGAAGACTCCAAAAGTATAATATTAAATGCCTGGCTAAGCCATGGTCAAATCTGCAAAGATATTGATAATTTCTATCCATCTGAAGAATGGATAAAACACTTAGAAAGAAACACTAAAAGAGATAGGATATTCAAAGCTAATCTGGTAAGAAAGGACAACCCAAGAAGGATGCCTTCAAAGTATATTCCTAAGCCATTCTTATATTTCAAACGGCAAGAAAATAGGAGGAAGATAGCTAAAATTGAAGCAGCAAATGCTAAGAAGGATACTGCCACCACTGCTGCATGGAACAAAGAAGTTGATGCTAACATTTCTGAGTGCTCATCTTCTTCTAAGAAAAGAAAAATTTTAATGAATGTTTTTAAGGGTTATGAATTTCTAAATGAATATTGAACAATGTCTCATTACTTAGTCTGAAATGCAAATGAATGAATTGTTGAATTGATTACATTGTGTTGTAAGCTAATCTGAGCCATAGCTTAATTCTACTCTATGTCATTGTTCATGTTAATCTGTGATGCATTGTCATGATTATCTAATCATATTGTTGGATTGATAAACTCTATGGTACTATGCCTCTCATTAATATTATCTGTTATGATATTATATTTGATGCCATAATGATGTTTACATGTGTATATGATAGCTAAAATTTAGGATATAAATAATTTTCTCCAAATTCTGCGAACTATAGGCAAGAGCACCTATCGTTCATAGCATAGGATATTCAAAACAAATAAATATCAAGTGTCGTATGCCACGGGTCTGTTGATTACTTCTACTCACGCAAATTATTATTATTTTATCGGCAGTAAAATAGAGTTTTGAAAATAATTAAAAGAAAAGAAACATTTGATCGGGAATCATTCTTAAGTGAAATGTTTTGTAAATCTAGAATTCAAAAGAAATCGATTTAGACAAACTTGACCGTGGAGGTTCCCAAAATATGATAGAACCTCTCTCGAGAGAACTACCACCTAACCTTAGGTTGATCGATTAAGACCCCTCGGCCAGTCGAACCCCCTAAGCTTGCTTTATGCTGTGAGCCCCACTATTGGATTTGACTCCAATCCGGAAGATTTGCGTCACCCTCTCTCGAGGAATGCATACAACTCTTTTTATCGATGAGCGATCTACCCGTATTTACGGATCTCTCGATACACTAAAATACGGATCAAACTTGATTATCATACCCTAGAAATATGAAACCAAAAATTGCAAATCAACGGCAAATCTTAGTTTTCCAAAACTAAACTATGAATAAGAGATTTTGAAAAGATAAAAGCTTAAGAATTCATCCGACCAAATGCTATGAAAATTAACTAAACATAATTGAGAAGAAAGATATTTTTATTTCTAAGTAAAGAAAAGTACAATTGCATGTAAAGTAAATCTAAGCTAGGAATTAAAAAAGACAAGACATAAAATAAAGTTACACTAAGAAAAATGCAGAAAAACTATACTAGAAACGATCCAAACTAAGCATGGACTGGATCCCCATCACTTTGGCAGCAGCTGGCTTTTATAGGCAGAAAATTGCTGAGTCACGCCCGTGACCAAGGGCGTGTAAGCTGCGTAATTGCGTCTTGAAAGCCCGGGAACGTTGGGGAAGAAAAACCGCCAAAATTAATCATCTCGACGGGTCACGGCCTCGGTCACCCCCGTGACCTAGGGCGTGACTTGACCGAATCTGGAAACGGCGAGAAACGGCGCGATCTGGAGTTATTTTGGCAGTTGCGGGAATGGTCACACCCTAGGTCATGGCCGTGACATGTAGTCACGCCCGTGACAGAGGGCGTGTAGGCTGGAAATGATGTGGCGGCGTGTTCTGGCAGCTGGAAGATGGCTGGGTTGAGTCATGGCCGTGACTTGATGTCACGCCCTTGGTCATGGCCGTGACCGAGGGCGTGTAATACTAAATTGGGCTGGCGGCATGATCAGGCAGCTGGAAGATGGCTGGGTTGAGTCATGGCCGTGACTTGAAGTCACGCCCTTGGTCATGGCCGTGACCGAGGGCGTGTATTGAAGATTTTTGCAGACTTGTTCCATTCTTTCCCCTGAACATGGCTGTGAGCTTGAATTTGTTATTAGAAGCCCCAGATTACCTGAAAACACAAAATAAAGCGAATTAGATATATATTAAACTAAAATTATATAAAAACTAATTAATTACTACTAAAATACTATATAAAAATAACTATAAATAATGCACTATCAAATACCCCCATACTTAAGCTTTTGCTATTCCAGAGCAAAAACTAATTTATAAGTATGAGAAGAATTTATAGGACATTTCCAAAAAGATTTACTTCTAATTATGCACTTCAAATCTCATAAAACTCATGTCAAAATAAGTTAAGAAATTAAAATTCAGATTTATAAGAAATAATTAATAATTCATAAATTGAAATGAGTAGAATAAATTTTAGTTTTGAAATTCTCTAACTAAATCTTCATAAACAAAATTGCAATTAAGCAAAATATTCCAAGATTAAAATTATAGGAACTTTACAATCATGAGAAACTTTTAGAAAACTACAAAATATTAACTATGCTCTCTCAATAATATCTTGGATAAACAAGTGAACTTGGCTAAATGGGGTAAAATTGGCATTGAAGAAGTTACTTTGTATATGAGAAATGATGAATTTTATCCTCTCATTTCCATCTTTTTTTTAATTTCTTCTTCTTTTTATATCCCAAATGTATATGTTTAGGAGTGATGAATTTTATCCTCTCAACTCCATGTCATATAATCTTTTACTGATTTGGGTGCATATGTTTAGGAATGATGAATTTTATCCTCTCATTACATGACATATGATCTTTTCAAATTTTTTTATGCCAAACAATGGGTTTAACAAGAAAGGTAGGGGAAGGGCTATGGTTTAAAGACTAAACAAATTCCAAAGATACATTTTAAGAGCATAGAAAATAATTTGAGCAATCTACAAGAAACTATGAGTTCAAGTTAATATAAGTAAAATCTAGAGATATTTAACACAATTACTACAAAATTGAATTATGATATTTTAAAGAGAGAAAGTAAAACTAAGAAATATTCTAAACAAATCAAAATAATGAAAAACTCATTAAATCAAATTCATCTAAAATTTAAATCTAACATATTTTGAAGAGAAATATATGATTTAAAAATTCATAAAAAGAAAACTCCTTAAAAAGCCTATAAAGACAACTCATAATTAAAATTAATTTTGCATAAATGAAGTTTGGAGAAATTTAATAATACAAAATATATTTTATTAGATTTTTTTGGATTTTTGTATATTAAAATAAAATGTTTTTTTTAATATTCTTGGACTTCCCAAGGGCTACCCAATGACGGGCTCGCAAGGTACTAGGCGGTTTTGTGGGATGAAAACCCACACGGCCCTTTCGCAAGAAATTAAATTTTTAATTTTTTAATTTTTTTTGTAATTTTAATTTGCAAATAAGAAAAATAAGACACAAAGACATAAAAATTTAAAACAAAACATTTTTTTTTGAATTTTGTAAATTTTTTCATAACAAACACAAAAATAAGGAAAGAAAAATATTTTGTTTTTTTTTTTATTTTGAAAAAGACTTTCTAAATTTTTTTTCTTGGATTTTGAGAAAAACTAAAAATAAGAGAATACACCCCCATACTTAAAAATAAACATTGTCCCCAATGTTTATAAGCCAAGTAGGAGGGAAAAGTAAATAAAATGCATAAAAAGTAAATTGCAAGAAAAATAATGATAAGCAAGGGGTGCCTCCCAAGAGCGCTTTCTTTTTCCCGTCTTTAAGCTAGACGGTTATTGTTAGGAAAATGGAAAATAAAATTTAAAATGCACAGGCAACTCCCTTAATTCACGCTTAGGTGAATGTGCCGAAATCGGTCGCCCGGCTACTCCTCCGCTATACTCTTGATTCTTCCGTTGTCCGTTAGCGTGAAATTGTGAATCCAAATTACCTATACATACCTTAGGTAATTTGGAATGTTGGAGATGAGCGGCAAATGGATCGGTGAACACGTTTGGTTGCAACGGCTCATCCTCTACATGAAAATCGTTAGAATCAAAAGAATCAAAATTTAGCGAGTCAGAAAATTTTTCACAAGGAGGAGTTTCTTGTGAAAATACATGATTAAGCTCCGGTTGTTCATTTTCAAAAATAAAATTTGTATCCAAAAATTTATTTGAAATTCCAAGTGGACTAAATTCATGGGACACAATATTTTCATGAATTTCACTTTCAAAGTGAATAATTGGCGAGAGAGAAAATTCATGAAAAATAGGAGGAGATTCGGGCGGAGGAGGAGAAGAAACATGTTCTTCATCAATTTCGTCCGGTGTCTCCATGACTCTTTTAAATTCATGGTAAAGAAGTTCTTCTTGAGCTTGGGTATAAATATTTAAATTTTGACAAATAGAATCTGGAGAATACCCAAGAGTAGAAGAAAAAGAATTTTGTGGGGTAAAAGAGGAGGAAAGAAAATCTTGATTGGCTGAATTTCCTTCATCGCACCGAAAACTATCCGGGTGATCTTGCCACCATGAATAATTAATATCGGAGCAAGAAGAAATATTATTAGAATCGGAAAAATCATTCGCATGAAAACTAGATGAATTATTTTCATCAAAGTTTGAATAATTATTTTCATAAATAAACTCAAAATTATTTCCATAAGAAAAATTTTGAGGGTAAAAATTAATATAACAATCCTCACTTCGATGTGGTGCTCCACAAAAATTACAAATAATTTGGCTCTTTCGTGCGGCTTCCAAAAGATTGACTTTATTTTGAAGCTCGGCAACTTTGGCGGCCAATTGAGATAACATTTTTGAAGAAAGATAATTGAACAACCGTCACTTAATAGAATGAAATTTGAAGATAAATCAAAAGGAGAAATGGGGGCGGAGAAAGAGATTGATAAAAGTAATAAAATTCACGCTTTCAAAATATCAACAAAAATATTTCCCCGGCAACGGCGCCAAAAACTTGATAGCTAAAATTTAGGATATAAATAATTTTCTCCAAATTCTGCGAACTATAGGCAAGAGCACCTATCGTTCATAGCATAGGATATTCAAAACAAATAAATATCAAGTGTCGTATTCCACGGGTCTGTTGATTACTTCTACTCACGCAAATTATTATTATTTTATCGGCAGTAAAATAGAGTTTTGAAAATAATTAAAAGAAAAGAAACATTTGATCGGGAATCATTCTTAAGTGAAATGTTTTATAAATCTAGAATTCAAAAGAAATCGATTTAGACAAACTTGACCGTGGAGGTTCCCAAAATATGATAGAACCTCTCTCGAGAGAACTACCACCTAACCTTAGGTTGATCGATTAAGACCCCTCGGCCAGTCGAACCCCCTAAGCTTGCTTTATGCTGTGAGCCCCACTATTGGATTTGACTCCAATCCGGAAGATTTGCGTCACCCTCTCTCGAGGAATGCATACAACTCTTTTTATCGATGAGCGATCTACCCGTATTTACGGATCTCTCGATACACTAAAATACGGATCAAACTTGATTATCATACCCTAGAAATATGAAACCAAAAATTGCAAATCAACGGTAAATCTTAGTTTTCCAAAACTAAACTATGAATAAGAGATTTTGAAAAGATAAAAGCTTAAGAATTCATCCGACCAAATGCTATGAAAATTAACTAAACATAATTGAGAAGAAAGATATTTTTATTTCTAAGTAAAGAAAAGTACAATTGCATGTAAAGTAAATCTAAGCTAGGAATTAAAAAAGACAAGACATAAAATAAAGTTACACTAAGAAAAATGCAGAAAAACTATACTAGAAACGATCCAAACTAAGCATGGACTGGATCCCCATCACTTTGGCAGCAGCTGGCTTTTATAGGCAGAAAATTGCTGAGTCACGCCCTTGGTCACGCCCGTGACCAAGGGCGTGTAAGCTGCGTAATTGCGTCTTGAAAGCCCGGGAACATTGGGGAAGAAAACCCGCCAAAATTAATCATCTCGACGGGTCACGGCCTCGGTCACCCCCGTGACCTAGGGCGTGACTTGACCGAATCTGGAAACGGCGAGAAACGGCGCGATCTGGAGTTATTTTGGCAGTTGCGGGAATGGTCACCCCCTAGGTCATGGCCGTGACATGTTGTCACGCCCGTGACAGAGGGCGTGTAGGCTGGAAATGATGTGGCGGCGTGTTCTGGCAGCTGGAAGATGGCTGGGTTGAGTCATGGCCGTGACTTGATGTCATGCCCTTGGTCATGGCCGTGACCGAGGGCGTGTAATACTAAATTGGGCTGGCGGCATGATCAGGCAGCTGGAAGATGGCTGGGTTGAGTCATGGCCGTGACTTGAAGTCACGCCCTTGGTCATGGCCGTGACCGAGGGCGTGTACTGAAGATTTTTGCAGACTTGTTCCATTCTTTCCCCTGAACATGGCTGTGAGCTTGAATTTGTTATTAGCAGCCCCAGATTACCTGAAAACACAAAATAAAGCGAATTAGATATATATTAAACTAAAATTATATAAAAACTAATTAATTACTACTAAAATACTATATAAAAATAACTATAAATAATGCACTATCAGTATATTATGTTGAATGCCAAGTAGTGAAGATACATGATAGATAATTATTTTGATATGTACTTTAGCATTGAGGGTGTTCTGCCTTCTTCAAATAGGGGGAGATTGTTGGGAATAGTACCCTCAATGTTCCCTTGATTTGAAGAAGCATCACACTCAATGCTAAGTACAAGTTGTATTTGATAAACCCTATTTCATATCATGGCTATGCAGGGTTAGCTTACTCCAAGATGGAAAGAAAGTTCAGTGGTTTACAACCAAAACCGCTGAGACAAGTTCTCAGTCTCAGCTGAACCACTGAGACATGGCCAGGAGCCACTGAGAAGGTGTCTGGGCCAGCTGAGCTGCAGATAGAGGAAAACTATTGAGACAACTGTCTATTTCATTGGATCCGCTGGGACGGGTTAGAAGTAGTCGTTGAGACTGGAAGCTGTCTCAGCCAAACCGCTGAGACAGATTCAAATGTTCTAGCGGGTTTGCTTTTGGCGCAACACGCTATAACGTAAGATAGGATGTTCCAATCACCTCCATGCTGTGTCAGGAGGACATATGATAGCCGTTGAAGTCTGGAGGAGTATAAAAGAATCATTTAGGGCTTTGTAAGAACACTCTCCTTCACTGAAGAAGAAAAAAACTACTGTTCCATTGACGGCAGCCCAAAAAGTTTTCTCTCCCAGCTTCCTGAAGCTATAAAGGAGAGAAAAGATTGATCTTCCTATGTGATTGAAGAAGAGCAAGTTGGTCCATACTCATCTACTGAAGAGGAGGATCAGAGAAAGCCAAGATTGAAGCTTTTGTTCTCTTGCCAGCTTCAAATCTACAACAGAAGAACAAGGCCTAAAAGATTATCTATTGTGTCTTCTGTTGTAAGCATAATCTTTATCACTTTCTGTAGGAACATTATATGTTCTGAGTTTGTAGGGCTTTTGCCTGAGCTTGTAGAGCTGAGAGTTCAGCTTGAGTGTAGGGTTTTAGTGGAGACCTGAGGTAGAACCTCTTGATTGGTCTGAGCTTGTAAGGCAGCTGTGCCTGAGGTAGGGTTGTTGAGCCTGATGTAGGGTTTGTGAAAACTTGAGAGATCCTAAGGGATCTGTGTTGTAAGCTCTTGGAGCTGAGATTGGAGGTGTTGGCCTTGTCTAACTCATTGTTAGAAAGGTCAAGGGGGGAAGAGGACTACTCAAGACACCCTGTCTTGAGGAACCTCTATAAACACTAGTGTGCTTTCTATCTTGCTAAACACTAACTTAGAAAACAGCTAGACACTAGCTTAAAAATCAAAGAGACCTATTCACCCCCCTCTAGGTGAATAAGACTACATCCTTATAAACTATCAACCTCCTCCTGGAACCGATCCATGTAGTGCGCTTGTGATTCTCCTTGTCTTTGCTTGATGTTGAAAAGCGCCTCGTGGTCTTTCTTCCTCTTCTTCGAGGTCGAGAAGCACAACAGGAAGCCACGACGCAGGTCCTCGAAAGCATAGATCGACCCCGAGGGCAACTGGTGGAACCAGTCCCTCGCTTTCTCCTTTAGAGTGGTGGCGAATAGGCGGCACTTGAAGGCGTCCGACATAGGTCTAATAGAGACCATGTCCTTGAACCACTGCATGTGTTGAATGGGGTCGTCCTTGCCAGTATACAACATCATGGCCGACTCCCTGAACCCCTCAGGGAGTGGTGCCGAGAGCACCAACTCACAGAATGGGCTTCCCCCCATCGCCCCCTAACCTCCTCCACTCGCCCCGCGAGCTCCCCGAGCTACCCGGCTCCTACTGACCTCATGCTCACCGAGGGTCCTAAAAGTGAGGTATTAGATCTTATATTTACTCTAGAGGGGGGGGGGGGGGGTGAATAGAGTATTAAAATGTTTTAACTTATTTTATAGCGGAATTAAAATACTGATATATATATGTGTATAGCAGAGTGAGTATAAAAACAAAACACAAATCACAGCACATGCAGGAAGAAAAACACAATCACAGAAGACACAAGGATCTATAGTTGTTCCCCAATAAAACTGGGTACATCTACTCTTCTACCACCCTTGGTAGGAATCCACTAGGTTTTTGATCAGGTGCCCTATATGAGATTTTTGATCAGGTGCCCAAACACCACTGAGCTTTTGATCAGGTGCTCAAACCAAATCACAGGTTTTGATCAGGTGCCCTGCCACCAAAGGTTTAGCTTTTGAAGGGAGTTAGAACCCTATACAAGATGGGATAAAAGGGTAAACAAAAAGGTTTGTGAGATTCTTCTCTGTCAACAAGCTGAGAGAAGACTAGTGGATTGTTGTGTTGTAAAGCTCCCCCTATCTGATAGAAATTCTTGACAGTTGAAGGATGGAGCTTTCTCTTGAATATGAATATCTTCCTTGATAGCAGATGAATCTGAGAGACAATGTTTCTCAGATTGTTGTTGCTCTTTGAAGATTAGAATCAACAGCTGAAAACTGAGAGAAGATTGTTGTTGTTCTCAGAGAATGAACATGCTGCTGTTGAGGATGAACTCTGTAATTCTTTTTGACATTTTTTGAAGTTCTCTCTCGACTGATTCTTTCACTGGTACTTCCCTACTTACTGATCTTTCTTTTCCTTAGAGAATATATGACTGATTTGAATATCAAATCCTCTGGTTAAGGAATAAAATATTCAGAAAAGATATTTCTTGGAACTGCAATCTGATTCAGCAATAATAATTAATTTCTTTTCCTTTTCCATAAGAATATCCTTTTCCAAAATGGCTACTTTCTCGAAAGAAGAGAATGGAAAGGAATAATAAAAGGAAGGAATTGAATCTTGACTTATCTGATAAATGAATAAGTCCAAATCATAGAATAGATCCGTTGCTGATTAGTCGATCTGGGTTCAGAGAAAATAGATAACTGATCCTTCAGAAATTTGTCAAGCTGGAGATGATTCGTCAAGCTGAAAGCTGAGTTCGTCGAACTGAATCTGGAGTTCGTCGAACTGAATTAATTCTTCAAACAAAATATGGAGTTCGTCGAACTGAATCTGGAGTTCGTCAAACTGAGAGATAATCTGCTGAACTGGCTGGAAGACTGAATTCGTCGAGCTGAAGAGCAAGTTCGTCGAACTGAAGCATGACGTTCATTGAACGCAGAATGGATTTCGTCGAACGCAGATTGAAGTTCGTCGAACACAGAAACTTGGAATTTTTCCTAAGTTCTAGCTACTCAGACACACTTAGACCTTGACCCTTAGACTATACAATGGGGTCAACTTGAGTCCTAGTCACAGATAGTGATCCTAGCCCAAATCAGTAACAGGGTTGTTCCAACAATCTCCCCCTATTTGGGTTAGGATACTATTTGACAAATTAAAACAAACAAATAGCAAACACAGAGCATATATATATATATATATATATATATATATATATATATATATATCTGACAGAATTTTAAATCATTTCAGCAGATAGAGAATATATAGAACTCTGAGTTTAGGAAGGTTTACACTGAAAACAGAAATAAGCAAAACCAAATTAATTGAAGCTTTACTCTGTCACTTTGAAGTGGGCTTGAAGATGATTTTCCTGTTAGGATTTTCTGATTCTCTTTTACTCATATAAAGATCATTAGCTCCTAGCAGTGTTTGAGATGATGCATGAGGAACCACTGTTGTTGGGTGCAACCTTAAATAATCTTCAGCATTGAATAGGTGTCTTGAATTATACCTTTCAAATTCTTGTCTACTGAAATCAGACATTGTAGAGTACTGAGAGAAATCCTTGCCTTCTGCTTTGGCTTTGTTGATCTGAGCTGTATACGGAACTATAGATTTTGAATAATTTTGGAACATAAGTTGGAGGTGACTTCACCAAATCAACTTTATCTGTTACTTCAACTATAACTGGAATCTGAACTTGAACTGGAACTGAAAAGTTCTCGATAATTTTCTTTAGCAAAGCAGAATCTATTGGAATGGAGCTTCTTCTATATCAAAAACTGTATCTGAATCAACATTATCTGGAGCAATAACTGCATCTGAAACTGCATCTAATGGAGCTTCTTCATCAAGCATCTCCCCCTGCCTAGTTTTAGGGAGACCTGAAGCTAGGCCCCTAGAAGAAGGGACATAAGAGGAGTGACTTCATGTTGATGTCAAAACCTGCATCGTATTTCATCGACGAGATTATTGCTTGAGAGATTGACATTGTACCTGCAAAAGAAAGAGATCAAGTGCAAGAGAACTAGAAGGAGAAGCAGGTTCTGTAGGCGCAAAGTCAAAAAGAAATCAAAGTTTGATTATAAGGAAAGAGATCGGAGAAGGCGCAAAAATTTGTGGAACTGAGGTCGGCTAAACCTAATAAAATCAGAAGTCGAAGAGTCTTAGGCTTCATCAAACTGCGTTCGACGAAAAGTAAATTTTCGTCGATCTCAGTTCGACGATCGACTAGATTTCATCGATCTCCGTTCGACGAAATGATGGGATAAGTAGAAAATTTAATTTTTAATTGATTGAATCTCTATCTATCATTCCTAGCTGATTTAAAAAGAAGATGTGCTTCTTTTCATCCAAGGGTTTGGTGAAAATATCAGCTCTTTGTAAGTCAGTAGAAATAAATTGTAGGCAAATTTTATTTTTATCCACATTATCTCTAATAAAGTGGTGCCTAATTTCTATGTGGTTAGTCCTACTATGGAGTACTGGATTTTGTGCTATAGATATTACACTAGTATTGTCACAAAATATAATGGACTTATTTAAGTTGATACCATAATCTAGAAGTTGATTTTGTATCCACAAAATCTGTGAGCAACAACTACCAGCAGCAATATATTATGCTTCAGTTGTTGATGTAGACACAGATGTCTGTTCCTTACAAAACTAAGACACTAGCTTATCACCAAGAAACTGGCAAGTTCCTAATGTGCTTTTCCTGTCTACTCTGCATCCAGCATAATCAGAATCTGAGAATCCAGTTAATTCAAATTCTGATGCAGTTGGATACCAGAGTCCTAGATTTGTACAACCCTTTATATATCTCAAAATTTTTTTTAGTAAAATAAGGTAAGATTCTTTGGGGTTAACTTGGAACCTAACACAAATACATGTAGCAAACATTATGTCTGGTCTACTAGCTGTTAAGTAAAGTAAAGAGCCAACAATTGTTGAAAATGTTGAAGTGTGAAGTTGGCGGTTTGGGAGGTGACCGCGCGGTCTGGTCTAACCGCATGGTCTTGCGGTCTCCTTCTGCGGTCTGGTCTAGCCGCAGCTTATTCGGCCTGACCGCCAGTCTCTCTGTCCAAGGATACCGAGGTGAGGCCGTGCGGTCTGGTCTGTGTGACCGCGTGGCGAGCTGTTTTCAGTAAGGTGAGGCCGCGTGGTCTAGTTCTTATGATCGCGTGGCGAGCTATTCTCTGTACTGTGCAGGTTAAGCTATTGACCACACAGGGTTGTTGTTTTGGTATCCGGCAGTCCGGTCTAGTGACTGACCGGGTTCTTGTTGGTGCGCGCGGACTAAGGCCCTCTTAGTCGTGCGGTCTCCTCTTTGTGTTCGCAGTCTCTGGAGGAGGTTTCGTGTATGCGAACACTGGTGGTGGGCGTCATGACCGTGAGGGATGTCATGATCGCGCGGCTTCATGGAGGTGTGGCGATATCCTGGTCCGGGTTGAAGTCGGCGAGCTCACTAAGTGCAGAGCGATCTGCTGACCACGTGGGTTGACCGGTCTTGGTCGCACGGTCAGGGCGGTGACTCTATCTCATAGGGTGGTGACTAGATCTGGTCCCACGCCTATAAATAGGAGTCACTGTTGCAGCAAAATTATCGTACCAAGTGTAAGCTGAGCTCGTGCCTAGAACTTGCGGTCTCGTTTTTGTGACTGCCCGGTTTGCTGATTGAATTTCCTTTGTGCAGCTTCTTCGGATTGTGCGGACAGTAGCGGTCACTTCTTCTTCTAAAGTGTCTGGGCGGTCTTGTGGCTTGTAGTGTGGGTTTCTGGAGTTCGGGAGAATCAGTGGAGTTCGGAAGGTCGCGAAGTTTTTCGGTTGGTGTTGTTCAAGTCGTCGGCAGGCTGTTCGGGCGGACTCCTTTCCTAGTCGCGCGAACACCCTGGTCGCGCGGTCATGCGGTCTCAGTATTCAGACCGCTAGTTATCTCTCTTCAGCACAGTATTTTCCTTTTGGTTTTGTGTACTGGAGAAATCATGTCTCGCCATGTATACCTCGCTCTGTAATGAAGATTTCTGCTTTTATTAATAAAGATCGCTTTGTTTCATGTGCTTTTGGTTGTTGGCTGTAACTTTAAGTTGTACGATTCCTGCTCACTCCTAGATCTACGGAAAATTTTACATGGTATCAGAGTTAGGTTGGATTGCATAGAGCAGTGAACAACTTAAAGTTGTCATCGCTTTTGTGAAGAAGGAACCAGTGGTAGAGCCATGGAGGCAGGTTTTGCAAGAGGTCTTGGAATTGAGATGCTCACGTCGACAAACTTTAAGAAGTGGAAATTGTGCATGCAGAGTTATCTTCTGGGCGAGGACCTCTGGGAGGTTGTTGGAGGAGATAGTACGGAGGAAGTTGTCCCAGTTGGGGATAATGGTCATGAGGTGAGGAATTGGAGGAGGATTAATGTGAAAGCAGAATTCACTCTGAAGAGGGCAATATCACATGACCTATTCGATCACATCTTAGGGTGTGGATCAGCTGCCGAGATCTGGAGAGCCCTGGATGTGCTGTTTAACAGGAAGAATGTAGCGAGGCTATAGTTCCTAGAAAATGAGCTGGCTAGGTCGGCTCAGGGAGATCTTTTTATCTCTACGTTCTTCCTGAAGATGAAGAACCTGTGCGCTGAGATTTCAGCACTGGATCCTAATGAGCCAATTTCTGAGGCGAAGCTGAAGAGGCACATCATCCGCGGCTTGCGGAAGGAGTATGTTCCTTTGTGACATCGACGCAAGGTTGGGCAAATCAGCCATCTCTGCTGGAGCTGGAGAATCTGCTTGCGTCGTAGGAGAGCCTGGCAAGGCAGATGGCGGGGGTGTCAGTGTCTGGGGGAGAAAGTGAGGTTCTCTTCACAGGGAAGAAGAAGAAATGGGATAAGAAGAAGAAGACCGCTGGAGGCAATGGGCCTTCAACTTCTGGACAGTAGGAGAGGGGCTATGCTCCCAAGGCTGAAGGGAAGAAGAAGGGAGAAGGACCCAAATGCTTTAGATGCGGAAAGCTTGGTCACATCAGGAAGGATTACCAGATGAATCTTCAGCCAGGGCATGTTGCTGCAGGGAAGGAGGAAGCTGAGGCTACGCAAAATGATGGAGGATGGGGAGGAGCCTTCTCGGCTTCTGTCGGAGCTGCGGCTCCTATCAACTATCAGGAGGACTGGATCGTGGACTCGGGGTGTGGTCATCACCTCACCGGGGACGAGTCGAAGCTTTCTTTAGCGCAGCCTTACTCAGGTAATGATGCCATCATAACTGCTGATAATACTGTGCATACTGATGAGAAGGTGGGGGTTGTTTCCTTGGGCAGTGATAGGGGGCCACTAACGTTGAAGAGTGTCTATCATGTGCCCGGAATGAGGAAAAACCTCTTCTCCGTGACCAACAGTGTAGACGCTGGGTATCACGTTCTGTTCGTCCCAACAGAAGTGAGGTTTCTACGAAACGTTGAGGCAGTAAAGGATGATGTTGTTCATATCGGGAGAAGGGCAAAAGACTTGTTCGTTTTATCGACAAGTTCTTACATTGACAAGATGAGGACAAATGATAGTGTCGTTATATGGCACGAGAGGTTGGGGCATGTAGGGATGGATAAGCTGAAGGCTATGGCGATTAAAGGTCTAGCCAAGGGCATGCCTAGTCTATCTTCCTATGGTGATGGTCATGTTTGTGCGGGATTCAGTTCGGCAAGTCTCATCGATGGCCGTTTGATAAGTCACAGACAAGGAGTAGTGTGCCGTTGGAGTGTATCCACTGTGACTTGATGGGACCGACTGCTACCCCAAGCCTCGGAGGCAGCAGGTATATGCTGGTGTTGATCGACGATTACACCAGATATGTCTGGGTTTATTTCCTAAAGGAGAAGCCGGAGGCGTTTGCCAAGTTTGTGGAGTACAAGGAGCTAGTGGAGGGTCGACAAGGTCTGCGGATAAAGAAGCTGAGAACTGATAACGGGGGGGGGGGGGGGGGGGGGGGGGGGGGGGAGTTCACCTCTGGTGAGTTCTCTAGTTTTTGCAGGAAGGCGGGCATCCGGAGGGAGCTTACTTGTGCATATACTCCACAACAAAACGGAGTTGCAGAGCGGAAGATCGGTCATCTGACAGAGACCTGCAAGTGTTGGCTGCATGCCAAGAGTATCCCAAGGTCCTTCTGGGCGGAGGGAATGTCTTGTGCCGCCTACGTCATCAACAGGATGCCTCTCAGTCCCATCAACATGTTGACCCCGCATGAGATGATGTTCAAGGAAAAGCCAAGTATGGCACACCTTCGGGTGTTTGGTTCCACCTGCTATGTGCACATTCCAAATGCGCTTCGGATGAAGCTAGATGCAAAAGCAAGGAAGGTAGTCTTCGTGGGATATGATGATCAGAAGAAGGTCTAGAAGTGCATGGACCCGGAGACGCGGAGATTTGTTGTATCTCGCGATGTCGTGTTTGACGAGGTGACATCGCACAAGGGAAGTTCTGGTGTTGTGTTACCAGAAAGCAGGGTGGAGGAGCCGGAGAGAGCTATGGAAAATCTTCAGGTGGAGCTACCTTTGTCACCATGTGGTCCATCCATTTTTAGTTCTGATATGGAGGCTTCTGGATTAGGAAGCAGGGGGAGCGATGCTCCTAGTATATCTGGAAGGGGATCTAGGGAAGAAGCAGCTGAGGATAATGCGAGTCAGGAGAAGGTGCTGAGGAGATCGAAAAGAACGATCATTGCCCCTGATCGCTATACAGGAGGAAACATGTTGAGCTTTGTCTCATGTTTCTTTGCTGGCCCCCTGGATGAGCGGGAGCCGTCGAGCTTTGAGAAGGCCAAAGGCGTGAAACAGTGGGATTCAGCTATGGAAGAAGAGATGGCAGCTCTTGAGAAGAATGAGACCTGGTCTCTGGTGCCCAGGCCCAAGGGCATTACCCATGTGACATGCAAGTGGGTCTATAAGCTCAAGAAGAAGGCAGACGGCAATATCGAGCGATACAAGGCTCGTCTTGTGGCTCGTGGATTCTCGCAGCAATACGGTGAAGATTATGAAGAGACATTTAGTCCGGTGGCGAAGATGACTTCAGTTCGGTTCGTTATTGCCTTGGCGGCGTTTTGGGGATGGGAGATTTGGTAACTCAACGTAAAGAATGTTTTCTTGTACGACGAGATCGACAAGGATATCTTCATGATCCAGCCGCCAGGTTTCGTATTTGAAGATTTTCCAGACTATGTATGTAAGCTGAAGAAGGCCCTGTATGGGTTGAAGCAAGCGTCGAGGGCATGGTACGGGAAGATTGCAGAATATCTTTTATTTTGTGGATTCGGTGCTTCAGACTCTAACTCAAGCATGTTTGTCAAGAAGAACGGGGAGCTTCAAGTCATCGTGCTGCTTTACGTCGACGATATGATCGTGATGGGGAATTCGAAGGAGGAGGTAGCAAAGCTTCGGGCTGAGCTATCTATCAGATTTGAGATGAAGCACTTGGGTGAACTCCACCATTTCCTTGGACTCGAAGTGCAGAGGAAGGAAAGTGGAGTGCTGGTGTCCCAGGCTGGATATGAGGAGTGAATCGTGGAGCGATTCGGCATGAAGGAAGGGAAATGCATTTCTACACCTCTGGAGAAGGCCACGAAACTTCGGAAGGATGAGGGGAGGATTCTGGAAGATCCGACTGTGTTCGGAGCTCTGGTTGGGAGCTTGATTTATCTGACGATCACTAGGCTGGATATTGCGTATGCAGTTGGCAGGGTGAGCCGTTATATGGCGGAACCACGGATGCCTCATCTACTAGCGGCCAAGAATATTTTGAAGTATGTCGAGGCGACTTCGGAAATGGGTCTCCTATACATGAGGGATGCGGGCTTCAAGGTGCATGGGTACATGGATGCTGATTATGGGGGAGATTCGGATGATCGGAAGTCGACGTCTGGATTCGTCTCCATGGCGGGCCCTACGGCTATATCATGGTGCAGCAAGAAGCAAGATTCCGTGTCTGTCTCTACCACGGAAGCGGAATACAAGGCTTCGGCCATGGTAGCTCAAGAAGCCATCTGGCTTAGGAGGTTGGTGGGAGACGTCCATAAGGAGGTTTGGGGTCCGACACTGCTCCACGGCGACAATGAGAGTGCACCCAAACTGGTTACTAATCCAGTGTGTCACTCGAGGATCAAGCATATCGAGATCGAGCATCATTTCATTCATGAGAAGGTGCTGGAGGGGTCTCTTTCGGTCGAGCATGTTCGGAGTCAGGACAACGTTGCTGACATATTCACAAAGGCGCTGGCGAAGGGGTCGTTCACTCGGCTGAGGAGTTTACTTGGGCTGTTTTCAACTTCCCACTTCAAGGGGGAGTGTTGAAAATGTTGAAGTGTGAAGTTGGCGGTCTGGGAGGTGACCGCGCGGTCTGGTCTAACTGCACGGTCTTGCGCTCTCCTTCTGCGGTCTGGTCTAGCCGCAGCTTATTCGGCCTGACTGCCATTCTCTCTGTCCAAGGTTGTCGAGGTAAGGTCGCACGGTCTGGTCTGTGTGACCGTGTGGCGAGCTATTTTCAGTAAGGTGAGGTCACGCGGTCTGGTTCTTGTGACCGCGTGGTGAGCTATTCTCTGTACTGTGCGTGTTAAGCTGTTGACCGCACAAGCTTGTTGTTCTGGTATCCGGCAGTCCGGTCTGGTAACTGTCCGGGTTCTTGTTGGTGCGTGCAGACTAAGGCTCTCTTAGTCGCGCGGTCTCCTCTTTGTGTTCGCGGTCTCTAGAGGAGGTCTCGTGTATGCGAACACTGGAGGTGGGCGTCATGATCGTGAGGGATGTCATGATCATGTGGCTTCATGGAGGAGTGGCGATCTCCTGGTCCGGGTTGATGTCGGCGAGCTCACTAAGCGCAGAGCGATCTGCTGACCGTGCGGGTTGACCGGTCTTGTTCGCGCGGTCATGGCGGTGACTCTATCTCATAGGGTGGTGACTAGATCTGGTCCCACGCCTATAAATAGGAGTCAATGTTGCAGCAAAATTATCGCACCAAGTGTAAGCTGAGCTCGTGCCTAGAACTTGCGGTCTCGTTTTTGTGACCGCCCAGTTTGCTGATTGAATTTCCTTTGTGCAGCTTCTGCAGATTGTGCGGACAGCAGCGGTCACCTCTTCTTCTAAAGTGTCCGGGCAGTTTTGCGACTTGTAGTGTGGGTTGCGAGAGTTCGGGAGAATCAGTGGAGTTCGGAAGGTCGCGATGTTTTTTGGTTGGTGTTGTTCAATTCGTCGGCAGTCTGTTCGGGCGGTCTCCTTTCCTAGTCACGCGAACACCCTGGTCGCGCGGTCAGGCGGTCTCAGTGTTCAGACCGCTAGTTATCTCTCTTCAGCACTGTATTTTCCTTTTGGTTTTGTGTACTGGCGAAATAATGTCTCTCCATGTATACCTCGCTCTTTAATGAAGATTTCTGCTATTATTAATAAAGATTGCTTTGTTTCATGTGCTTCTGGTTGTTGGCTGTAACTTTAAGTTGTACGATTCCTGCTCACTCTTAGATCTACGGAAAATTTCACAACAATTGCTCTCTATACTTTTTGATCAACAGGTTTCCCTCATTCATCATTGTCTACAACAACATTGGAGGGCATGGGTGTTTTTATGGTAGAAGCATCATACATGCCAAATCTTTTCACTAATTCCTTAGCATACTTGGATTGTGATATGAATATGCCATTTGGAGTTTGCTTCACTTGAAGACCAAGGAAGTAAGATAACTCACCCATACTACTCATTTCACATTTAGATTGCACTAGGTCAGAAAACCTTTTGCATAACTTTGAATCACTAGAGCCAAAAATAATATCTACATAAATTTGAACTACTAGAGTTTGATTTTTATGTATCCTAAAAAATAAAGTTTTATCAACAATGCCTCTACGGAACTTGTTCTCTAAAAGAAAATTAGCTAGGGTCTCATACCATGCTCTGGGAGATTGCTTGAGAACATATAGAGCTTTATTAAGATTAAAGTCATAAGAAGAGTGAGTTGGAGAGATAAAACCTGGTGGTTGTTCCACATAAACTTCTTCTTTGATATCTCCATTTAAGAATGAACTCTTCACATCCATCTGATAAACTTTAAATTTCTTGAAAGCAGCAAAGGCAAGAAATATCCTGATAGCTTCAAGTCTAGCAACAGGAGTAAAGGTTTGATCATAATCAATTCCTTCTTCCTGAGAGTATCCGTGGGCTACCAATCTTGCTTTATTTCTGATTATCATGCCTTGATCATCAAGCTTGTTCTTGAAGACCCATTTGGTGCCAATGACTGGATGGCCCTTTGGTCTTGGAACCAAATCCCAAACCTTGTTCCTCTCAAATTGATTGAATTCCTCTTGCATTGCAAGAATCCAATTTGTATCTTGTTCTGCATCTTTTATGGATTGAGGTTCAATCTGTGATAGGAAACAAGTATGCATCTGATTTTGGTTGAGTTGATTCCTTGTTTGAACACCTACTGAGATATCTCCAATAACTTGAGATATTGGATGATCTCTAACTGTGATGTGATCAACAGTTGGAGTGGGTTCAGCAAGTGTTTCCTCTTGAGGGATTTGTTCAGCTGTCACTTGATTTGAATTATCAGCAAGATCATCTGGAATTTCTTCTTCTTCACTGTCTTCAGTAGTTTGAGTGGAAGTAGAGAATCTTTACTCTGTAGATTTAATCCATTGAGCTCTTCACATGGAGCTGGTACCTGCAAAGTATCCTTGGTAGAGGTGGTGTTCCTCTCCTCAATTAACATATTAGTTTCATCAAAAGATACATGCATGGACTCTTCTATCTTAAGAGTTGATTTGTTGTAAACTCTGTATGCTTTACTAGAAATAGAATAGCCAAGGAATATACCTTCGGCAGCTTTTGCTTCAAATTTCCTTAGATACTTCTTATCATTGTTATGCACATAGCATTTACAGCCAAAAATCTTAAAATAGTTAACCTTAGGCTTTTTATTATTAAGTAATTCATAGGGTGTTTTACCCTTAAGTTTATGTATCAGACTTCTGTTCAACACATAATTTGTTGTGTTCACTGCCTCTGCCCAAAAAGAGAGTGGCAAGTGAGCATCATCAAGTAATGTAGTTGCTGATTCAATCAATGTTCTATTTTTCCTTTCAGCTACCCCATTTTGTTGAGGAGTTCTAGGAGCAGAGAAACATTGCCTGATCCCTTCTTTTCCACAGAATTCTCTCATCAGAAGAGATTCAAACTCAGTGCCATGTTCACTTCCGATCAATGCAGCTAGAGTAGAGTACTCAATCTTGATGGACCTGAGAAAGTCTGTCAGAACACTGAAGGTGTCAGACTTGTTCCTAACAATGAACACCCAAGTGAATCTTGAGAAGTCATCTACAATAACTAAAGAGTAATGCTTCCCTCCTAGACTCTGTATTGCAGTGGTTCTAAAGAGATCCAAATGTAGTAAGTACAGAATCCTAGGTGAATCACTCTTGGGTAAATATTTAAACCTACTCTTGGTCTGCTTTCCTAGTTGACAAGCCATGCAGAGTCCTTCCTTCTTGTATGAACCAGAAGGCAGTCCTCTAACAAGATTGTCCTTAGAGAGCTTAGAGATTGTTCTAAGGTTAATATGTCATAGCCTTTTATGTCATAATTCATTTGTTTTACTTATTAAATTAAATAAACAAATATCTAAATTGGCAGAGTCAAAATTGACTAAATAAATATTTTCATATCTAATACCAGATAACACATTAATGTTTTTATTATTGGTAATAAGACATAAGGAATGGTTAAAAGTTACCTGATAACCTTCATCACATAACTGGCTTATGTTGATGAGTTTATGCTTGAGACCCTTGACATATGCTACCTCTTTGAAGGTAACTGCTCCAACTTTGATTTTTTCATATCCTTTGGTTTGTCCACAGTTGGAGTCTCCAAAAATCACTTTGGGTCCAAGATTTTCCTTGTAGTTGCTTAGGTTGGCCTTGTTTCCTGTCATATGCTTAGAGCACCCACTATCCAAATACCATTGTTCCTTTATGTTTGGATAGCCTTGTACCTGTAATACAGAAAACATTCTAGTTGTTCTTGACCCAGACTACCTTGGGTCCTTTTGTTTTACCACAAAAATCTGAAATGTAAGAAATCTCAGGCTGATTCTTATAGCCTTGTGGATGATATTTCCTAGGAGGAATAATCCACTAAGTAAAGGGATTCTTAGTATATTTAGAATGAGAATTCTTCAGATACGCAGTATGTTTTTCGTTCGACGAATTTTGATGAGTGCGTCGATCGCCGTTCGACCAATTGAAGTAATTTCGTTGAGCGCCATTCGATGGATAAATATACTGAAATTCTGTGTTCAGCTTTCGTCGATCTACCTTCGATGAATTCATGTGATTTCGTCGATCGCCGTTCGACAAATTCTTTTGAATTCATTTATTCTTAACATCCCTGCTTGAAATTTTCTTACCTACAACTATTGCCTCTTTGCTCTTGGCAGAGATGAACTTTACTGGTGTAGATAAAATGTTTTTCTTAAGAAGATGTGGCTCACTTGATGATGCACCCAAGCCCAGTCTGCCATTGAGTCTGGCATTCATTGTGCTTGTGATATCCATCAGTTTGATGCTTCTCCCATTGAGGGATTCTTCAAACTTCTTAGCGTCAGATAATTTGTTCTCAATGAGAACAATATGTTCTTTGGAGGCAGCCAATTCTTTCTTAAGATTGACATTATCTTCAGTCAGTTGATTCATTTCAACCAACTTATTTCTAAGGGAAATTATTTCCTTCTCAGATTTAATTAAATCAAAACAAAGAGTTTTAAATTCATTTTTGAAATTATTTGAATTAAAGTCAAAGGTAGAGATTACCTGATCACTGTCTTTATCATATTCTGATTCATCTGAATTGTTTCATGAGGCATTGATAGCCATCATGCAGAAATTTCTTTCATCATCCTCATCATCACTAGAGCTGGATGATGATGCATGTTCTGACTCACTGCTTGAGTCATAGACAACCATCAATCATTGATCCTTTTCATTTGTATCATTTTCATCTTCAGATCCTTCAACCATGTTGTTGAGAGAGATCCAGATATCCCTGGCTAAGGTGCAGTCCACAACCTTCCGGAAAATATCATCAGACATTGTTTATGCCAATATGTTCATTGCTTTGGCATCTGCATTTCTTTGCTTCTTTTGAGCATCTGTCCACTCAGGAGGTGGAACAACATTAGAGTTAGTTGTTGTCTCAGTACTTGTTGATGCTAAAGGAGTAGGGGGTCCTGTCAAAATGGAATTGAAAATATCCTCATCAATAGAATTCATATATAACTTGATCATTGCCTTCCATAATTCAAACTTATTGGGATTGCACATAAGAGGTCTTATGCTTGAGTAATTTTTGTTCTGTGCCATGAGTTTTTAGAAAAATAAAACTCTAGAAAAACTTAAGATCTAATTGATCTTTTGATTCAGGTGTTGGCCTATGTAATCAATCAACCAAGCTATGATACCAATTGAATGTGAGGTATTAGATCTTAGATTTACTCTAGAGGGGGGTGAATAGAGTATTAAAAAGTTTTAACTTATTTTATATGGGAATTAAAATATTGATATATGTATGTGTATAGCAGAGTGGGTATAAAAACAAAACACAAATTACAGCACAGGCAGAAAGAAAAACACAATCACAGAAGACACAAGGATCTATAGTAGTTCCCCAATCATACTGGGTACATCTACATTTCTACCACCCTTGGTAGGAATCCACTAGGTTTTTGATCAGGTGCCCTATCACCAATGGGATTTTTGATCAGGTGCCCAAACACCACTGAGCTTTTGATCAGGTGCTCAAACCAAATCACAGGTTTTTGATCAGGTGCCCTGCTACCAAAGGTTTAACTTTTGAAGGGAGTTAGAACCCTGTACAGGATGGGATAAAAGGGTAAACAAAAAGGTTTATGAGATTCTTCTCTGTCAACAAGCTGAGAGAAGACTAGTGGATTGTTGTGTTGTAAAGCTCCCCTTGTCTGATAGAAATTCTTGACAGTTGAAGGATGGATCTTTCTCTTGATTATGAATATCTTTCTTGATTGTAGATGAATCTGAGAGACAATGTTTCTCAGATTGTTGTTGCTCTTTGAAGATTAGAATCAGCAGCTGAAAACTGAGTGAATATTGTTGTTGTTCTCAGAGATTGAACATGCTGCTGTTGAGGATGAACTCTGTAATTCTTTTTGACATTTTTTGAAGTTCTCTCTCGACTGATTCTTTCACTGGTACTTCCCTACTTACTGATCTTTCTTTTCCTTAGAGAATATATGACTGATTTGAATATCAAATCCTCTTGTTAAGGAATAAAATATTCAGAAGAGATATTTCTTGGAACTGCAATCTGATTCAGCAATAATAATTAATTCATTTTCCTTTTCCATAAGAATATCCTTTTCCAATATATCAAACGGCTACTTTCTCGAAAGAAGAGAATGGAAAGGAATAATAAATGGAAGGAATTGAATCTTGACTTACCTGATAAATGAATAAGTCCAAATCATAGAATAGATCCATTGCTGATTAGTCAATCTGGGTTCAGAGAAAATAGATAACTGGTCCTTCAAATATTTGTCAAGCTGGAGAAGATTCGTCGAGCAGAAAGCTGAGTTCGTCGAACTAAAAGATGAGTTCGTCGAACTGAATTAATTCGTCGAACACAATCTGGAGTTCATCGACCTTAATCTGGAGTTCGTTGAACTGAGAGATAATCTGCTGAACTGGCTGGAAGATTGAATTCGTCGAGCTGAAGAGCAAGTTCGTCGAACTGAAGCATGACGTTCGTCGAACTGAAGCATGACGTTCGTCGAACGCAGAACGGATTTCGTCGAACGCAGATTGAAGTTCGTCGAACATAGAAACTTGGAATTTTTCCTAAGTTTAGGCTACTCAGACACACTTAGACCATGACCCTTAGACTATACAATGGGGTCAACTTGAGCCCTAGTCACAGATAGTGATCCTAGCCCAAATCAGTAACATGGTTATTCCAACAGGTCCACTCGTCGGGACTCCACTGGCCGGGATCCCACCTGCCTGGACGACACTCGGCAGGACTCCGCTCGCACTCGCTGGACTGGGGAAAAGTTCCCACTGACAATCAAGTTGCTGATATTTTTATAATGTCATTGGATGAGGCAAAATTTAATGCTTTCAAGATTGATCTTGGAAAGTTAAATATTGAATAGTGTCAAATGTTTCCTTTTTTCAATAATCTATGATATTATGCTTGATTATGTTATGATTCAAAAATGTTATCACATCAATTCCTAGTGACATGATTAGGTCATAACACATTCAGATCTCAAAAGGTTTCATGATTAGATAGTAAGGTCAGCTAAAACAGAAATGATTGTTTCAGCTGAGCCGCTGAGACAGCTGGGAAAAATCTCAGCTGAGCCGCTTGGACGGCTAAACTGTCCCAGCGGTTGACAGTGCTCTGTCCCAGCGGTTTAGGTCACTGTCTCAGCGGTTCCGCTGAGACGGGCTGGTACCTTTATAGTTTGTCTAAATGCAACCCCAACAGACCTAATTCTCCTTACAATTATAAATTCATTTAACTCTAATTATTAGGGTTAATCAAAACACACATACCAGCCATATTAATAGACAATTATCAATTAATGAATGCTACACAACCTTTCCCTCCTAGCCACCAAGATGAATCGTCTTCTCTTCCGTCCCAGCGCATTCTTCTACAACTACAATGGCACCCAAGAGTTCTAAGGACCTTCTGGAGAGATATGAAATAGTCAGGAATGGGTTTGCCCATGCTCCAGAAGAGATCAATGGAGTGATTCAACTCCTGGAAGACCAAGGTCTGGAGTTTCTTCTTTCTGAACCAAGTATCATTCTCAAAACTAAAGTTCTGGAATGGTTTGGCAATGCAAAGTTATCCACTTCCAAGTCATCCCTCAAATCAAAGATAGGAGAAGAAAGAGTAAAGATAACTTCTGCAAAAATAGAGAAAGCCTTACAACTTCCCTCTTGCAGTTCAAATGAGGAGGAAGAAATCTCTGAGAAAGATAAGAAAAAGGCTTTGAAATGGGCTGAATACAATGATGCCAAGACTGGATCATTGAAAAGAAAATTCTTCAACCAAAGGGGCAAACTCTTATCAGACATTGTGGGAAAAGCTATTCTTTGCAAACCTCAGTCTCATGAAACAATCTCACAATATATGTTTGGCCTAATGACTAGGATCATACTAAAAAGGAAAAACTCTTGGGGAGAAGTCATATTTCAAAGAATCAAGGAATGTTTGCAGGCACCCAATTTGGGTAGAATCCTTTCCCTGTACCTACTCCAAACTTATCCTAAGAAGTTTAGAAAATTCAAAGGATCAAACCTCCACTAGCTTAAGAGCATGGATATCAAGACCTTAGACAGGTTCACAAGGGTACTCCCCATGAGCCAGCCCACTGAGGCAAAAGAAAAGGAGAGAAAGGCATCCAAATCAGCAAAGAAGCCTAGAATGATCCTATCAAGCTCTGAGTCAGATCACTCAGATAAAAATGAAGATGCTGGTGCTGATCTTGGATCACACAGTATTCCTGACAAGGATGACTTGTCCCCTGATACTGTCCAACCAAAGGACCTGGACATAGATAGCACTCCTGGTAATTAATTTTTAAATTCCACACTACTCATAATGTTATTTAACCATAGCCAATCAACTAGTTAGTCACTAATGACACTTAACTAATATGGACAATAACTCCTCAAGCCCAGATGAATGCTATATCTAAGTGGGAGCAACACCAAGAACCATCCTCCTTGGATGTTACTCATATCAATGATAATGATGAGGCTGAAGCTCAAAAGATTAATGAGAACAAAGTACCATCACCTCAGGATTTGCAAGGTCAGATTGACAAATTTATTTTCAATCTTGAAGAGAGAATTAGGATTAATCCTGATAATGAACCAGCTCTCTGGGACTACTATAGGACATTCTGATGCCCCATCTGAGGGGGAGAAGCCAACAGAGCCATCAGCTGGTCAAGATGATGTTCTTGGTAAGACTAATAAACCCATCCTTAGTATTGCTAAGTCATTACATATAAATCCAAATACATGTCCCATAATTCCTGGACTCATTAGATCAAGATGATCTATCTGAGGGGGAGGAGCCAACTTACTCTAATGATGATAATGCTGATGCAAATAATGACATTGATGATCCAGCATCAGCTGCTGATCTAGAGGCTGATCAAGGCAAAAGGAATGCTCCAGTCCAAAATTCAGAACAGGTGCTACCTGCAGCACAAAAGCAGATCATACCTCCACAAGAATCAATCCCTCCTCTTAGTCCTCCACAAAGAAACAAAGAACAAATGATTGATGATCAGCAAACCTCCACTTCCTCAAAGTCCAATGAAAGCATTCTAAATGCTATTCAACTTATATTAGAGACTCATCTAACATCTATGAAGCAGTATGTAGACCAGTGAGCTTCCACATTTAAAGCTTACATTGATCAGTCCATTCTAAATGTAAAGTCTGAAGTAATGGCTGAGGTTAAGGAAATTAAGGAAGACACTGCCATCCTGAACAAACAAATGACCAAGTGGTTTGATCTAGCAGAGAAATCAGTGGTCTCTCAAAATACCATTCTCAGATCAATGGACAAACACCTTCAACTCTCTGAACAGGATATGACTTATGTCAAGAATTATGTTAGCAAGACAGATGAAGTGATTGAAAAATCCTCAAATCAGGTCCAAGAATATGTATACTTCACTGCTGTGCAGTTGAATGGTGAGGCTGACAGAAACAAAGATGAGCTCAAGGCTGACATTGAGAGGAACAAGGATGAGCTGAAAGCTGATATGGAAAACATTTTCCAAACAATCTCTGGCACATTAACTGCTGATCAGCATGAGATAAGTCAAAGAATATTTGAAGAAGCCGGAAAGGGGGAGGAGAATAATGCTGTAACAATTTCTGAGCTAGCCCTCAAGGTTCTGCAAGGAACTAGGCTTGCATTAAACCTTCCCCTCCTGGATAGGCAAAGGGCAGAGGATTGGGACTTCTCTAAACAGGAAGAAATTGCCCAGAATACAAGACTGGCAAAGAGAAGAGAAAGAGAACACACAATTCTTGCTGAAGAGTTCATGGCCAAGCAAAGGGATGAATAATCTAAGGATCCAGATTTTGAGTATTGGAGTGAAGACTCCAAAAGTATAATATTAAATGTCTGGCTAAGCCATGGTCAAATCTGCAAAGATATTGATAATTTCTATCCTTCTGAAGAATGGATAAAGCACTTAGAAAGAAACACTAAAAGAGATAGGATGTTCAAAGCTAATCTGGTAAGAAAGGACAACCCAAGAAGGATGCCTTCAAAGTATATTCCTAAGCCATTCTTATATTTCAAACGGCAAGAAAATAGGAGGAAGATAGCTAAAATTGAAGCAGCAAATGCTAAGAAGGATACTGCCACCACTGCTGCATGGAACAAAGAAGTTGATGCTAACATTTCTGAGTGCTCATCTTCTTCTAAGAAAAGAAAAATTTTAATGAATGTATTTAAGGGTTATGAATTTCTAAATGAATATTGAACAATGTCTCATTACTTAGTCTGAAATGCAAATGAATGAATTGTTGAATTAATTACTTTGTGTTGTAAGCTAATCTGAGTCATAGCTTAATTCTACTCTATGTCATTGTTCATGTTAATCTGTGATGCATTGTCATGATTATCTAATCATATTGTTGGATTGATAAACTCTATGGTACTATGCCTCTCATTAATATTATCTGTTATGATATTATATTTGATGCCATAATGATGTTTACATGTGTATATTATGTTGAATGCCAAGTAGTGAAGATACATGATAGATAATTATTTTGATATGTACTTTAGCATTGAGGGTGTTCTGCCTTCTTCAAATAGGGGGAGATTGTTGGGAATATTACCCTCAATGCTCCCTTGATTTGAAGAAGCATCACACTCAATGCTAAGTACAAGTTGTATTTGATAAACCCTATTTCATATCATGTCTATGCAGGGTTAGCTTACTCCAAGATGGAAAGAAAGTTCAGTGGTTTACAACCAAAACCGCTGAGACAAGTTCTCAGTCTCAGCTGAACCGCTGAGACATGGCCAGGAGCCACTGAGAAGGTGTCTGGGCCAGCTGAGCTGCAGATAGAGGAAAACTATTGAGACAACTGTCTATTTCAGCGGATCCGCTGGGACGGGTTAGAAGTAGCCGTTGAGACTAGAAGCTGTCTCAGCCAAACAGCTGAGACAGATTCAAATGTTCTAGTGGGTTTGCTTTTGGCGCAACACGCTATAAAGTAAGATAGGATGTTCCAATCACCTCCATGCTGTGTCAGGAGGACATATGATAGCCGTTGAAGTCTGGAGGAGTATAAAAGAATCATTTAGGGCTTTGTAAAAACACTCTCCTTCACTGAAGAAGAAAAAGACTACTGTTCCATTGACGGCAGCCCAAAAAGTTTTCTCTCCCAGCTTCCTGAAGCTGTAAAGGAGATAAAAGAATGCTCTTCCTGTGTGATTGAAGAAGAGCAAGTTGGTCCATACTCATCTACTGAAGAGGAGGATCAGAGAAAGCCAAGATTGAAGCTTTTGTTCTCTTGCCAGCTTCAAATCTGCAACAGAAGAACAAGGCCTAAAAGATTATCTATTGTGTCTTCTGTTGTAAGCATAATCTTTATCACTTTCTGTAGGAACATTATATGTTCTGAGTTTGTAGGGCTTTTGCCTGAGCTTGTAGAGCTGAGAGTTCAGCTTGAGTGTAGGGTCTTAGTGGAGACCTGAGGTAGAACCTCTTGATTGGTCTGAGCTTGTAAGGCAGCTGTGCCTGAGGTAGGGTTGTTGAGCCTGATGTAGGGTTTGTGAAAACTTGAGAGATCCTAAGGGATCTGTGTTGTAAGCTCTTGGAGCTGAGATTGGAGGTGTTGGCCTTGTCTAACTCATTGTTAGAAAGGTGAAGGGGGAAAGAGGACTACTCAAGACACCCTGTCTTGAGGAACCTCTATAAACACTAATGTGCTTTCTATCTTGCTAAACACTAACTTAGAAAACAGCTAGACACTAGCTTAAAAATCAAAGAGACCTATTCACCCCCCTCTAGGTGATTAAGACTACATCCTTATAAACTATCAACCTCCTCATGGAACCGATCCATGTAGTGCGCTTGTGATTCTCCTTGTCTTTGCTTGATGTTGAAAAGCGCCTCGTGGTCTTTCTTCCTCTTCTTCGAGGTCGAGAAGCACAACAGGAAGCCGCGACGCAGGTCCTCGAAAGCATAGATCGACCCCGAGGGAAACTGGTGGAACCAGTCCCTCGCCTTCTCCTTTAGAGTGGTGGCGAATAGGCGGCACTTGAAGGCGTTCGACATAGGTATAATAGAGACCATGTCCTTGAACCACTGCATGTGTTGAATGGGGTCGTCCTTGCCAGTATACAACATCATGGCCGACTCCCTGAACCCCTCAGGGAGTGGTGCCGAGAGCACCAACTCACAGAATGGGCTTCCCCCCATCGCCCCCGACCCTCCTCCACTCGCCCCGCGAGCTCCCCGAGGTACCCGGCTCCTACTGACCTCATGCTCACCGAGGGTCCTAAAAGTGAGGTATTAGATCTTATATTTACTCTAGAGGGGGGGGGGGGGGGTGAATAGAGTATTAAAATGTTTTAACTTATTTTATAGCGGAATTAAAATACTGATGTATATATGTGTATAGCAGAGTGAGTATAAAAACAAAACACAAATCACAGCACAGGCAGGAAGAAAAACACAATCGCAGAAGACACAAGGATCTATAGTTGTTCCCCAATCAAACTGGGTACATCTACTCTTCTACCACCCTTGGTAGGAATCCACTAGGTTTTTGATCAGGTGCCCTATATGAGATTTTTGATCAGGTGCTCAAACCAAATCACAGGTTTTGATCAGGTGCCCTACCACCAAAGGTTTAGCTTTTGAAGGGAGTTAGAACCCTGTACAAGATGGGATAAAAGGGTAAACAAAAAGGTTTGTGAGATTCTTCTCTGTCAACAAGCTGAGAGAAGACTAGTGGATTGTTGTGTTGTAAAGCTCCCCCTATCTGATAGAAATTCTTGACAGTTGAAGGATGGAGCTTTCTCTTGAATATGAATATCTTCCTTGATAGCAGATGAATCTGAGAGACAATGTTTCTCAGATTGTTGTTGCTCTTTGAAGATTAGAATCAACAGCTGAAAACTGAGAGAAGATTGTTGTTGTTCTCAGAGAATGAACATACTGCTGTTGAGGATGAACTCTGTAATTCTTTTTGACATTTTTTGAAGTTCTCTCTCGACTGATTCTTTCACTGGTACTTCCCTACTTACTGATCTTTCTTTTCCTTAGAGAATATATGACTGATTTTAATATCAAATCCTATGGTTAAGGAATAAAATATTCAGAAAAGATATTTCTTGGAACTGCAATTTGATTCAGCAATAATAATTAATTTCCTTTCCTTTTCCATAAAAATATCCTTTTCCAAAATGGCTACTTTCTCGAAAGAAGAGAATGGAAAGGAATAATAAAAGGAAGGAATTGAATCTTGACTTATCTGATAAATGAATAAGTTCAAATCATAGCATAGATCTGTTGCTGATTAGTCGATCTGGGTTCAGAGAAAATAGATAACTGATCCTTCAGAAATTTGTCAAGCTGGAGAAGATTCGTCAAGCTGAAAGCTGAGTTCGTCGAACTGAATCTGGAGTTCGTCGAACTGAATTAATTCTTCAAACAAAATATGGAGTTTGTCGAACTGAATCTGGAGTTCGTCAAACTGAGAGATAATCTGCTGAACTGGATGGAAGACTGAATTCGTCGAGCTGAAGAGCAAGTTCGTCGAACTGAAGCATGACGTTCGTCGAACGCAGAACGGATTTCGTCGAACGTAGATTGAAGTTCGTCGAACACAGAAACTTGGAATTTTTCCTAAGTTTAAGCTACTCAGACACACTTAGACCATGACCCATAGACTATATAATGGGGTCAACTTAAGCCCTAGTCACAGATAGTGATCCTAGCCCAAATCAGTAACATGGTTGTTCCAACAGGTCCACTCGTCGGGACTCCACTGGCCGGGATCCCACCTGCCTGGACGACACTCGCCAGGACTCCGCTCGCACTCGCTGGACTGGGGAAAAGTTCCCACCCTGTGAGATCTCGCTCCAGCTCCTGGGACATCGCCTCCTTTCCCGCCATCTTCCCTAGGGCATTCTCGCCGACTCCAGCTGGAGGGGCCACCTAGGGCGCAGAGGTTGTGAGACCCCCAAGTGCTGTGGCGAGAGCACACTGAAAAGCCCCGAGCAGGTCCCTTCTAAGGTCTAATAGCATCTCTACCATCGCTTGCACGCTGGGTGGTGGAGAACCACCAAAGCCCGCCTCTCGCTCATCGTCTCCCGCCATGTCTCTTCCTTGGAACTTTCTTGCACTATCTGCACTCCACGCTCACCACACCAAAAATGTTGAAACCAAAACTTGATCTCTTGTAGAGCTCGGGCACCCAAATATGAGGGGCAGCTAGCACTTACTGATCCCTTGGAAGGAACAGACCGGAGTCTCAGAACTAGACACCGAACCTTGGTCGCAGCGAGGAGGACCCACCACACACTCGGAAGATATTAGAGCGCTTCCCCTCCCAAGCCAAAGCTGAGACTGGGCACCTTGGAGAGCCTGAGAGCTAAGTCAAGATAACCTAGGGAGAAGGAAGCTCAGAGAACTGAGATTGGAATCCTGTCCAAAGGTGACCTTCAAGGTCTATATATAGTTTTTTACTTACGGTCTGCTAATAGCGGGATTCCGCCTTACACTTTTGCTATGCGCAACCCAAAAGGGTCTGCCAACAGCCAAACTCTGTTGTTTGGAGAGGCTAACTGCAGACCACCAAGGGCTTCTAGGTAAAATCACCCCTAGACTGTGAAATTTTTCGAATCTTTATGGAGTGAGCAGGAATCATACAACTTAGAGTTCACAAGCCAAACAACCAGAAGCACATGAAGGAAATATAGTCTTTATTGATAAGCAAAATCTTCATTACAGGGAGAGGTATGCTTGGCGAGACATGATTTCGCCAACACACAAAACAGAAGAAGAAAATACACAACTTGAAAATAAGATAACTGAGACCGCTCCAGACCGCGCGGTCTCCTTGCCGATCTCTGCAAGCCGCCTAACCGCACAACACTGTCGGTTACAGAACACCACCTCAGACCGCTGAGTAGACCGCACCCTCTTTACGAACTCCACTGATTCTCCCAAACTCCAGCAACCCACACTGCAAGCCGCAGACCGCCCGAACACTTTCAGAGGAAGAGGTGATCGCTGCAGACTGCACTATCCGCAGAAGCTGCACAAGAAAATTCAATCAGAGACCGCCCAGTCAGAAAACACAGACCGCAGGAAAAGGAACAACTCAGCTTACACTTGGTGTGTCTTAATTTGCTGCTACAGTGGCTCCTTTTTATAGGCGCGGGACCTGATCCAGTCACCGCCCTATGAGATAGGATCACCACCCCCAGACCGCGCGACCAGACCGGTCAATCCGCGCGATCAGCAACAGTCCTTTCTGCTTCATTTGATGAGCTCGCCGGCTTCACTCCAGACCGCGGGAGATCGCTACTCCCTTAGTCAAATCACGACTCCATAAGGAGATCGCCAGACCGCCAAGAAGCTGCCCACCACCAGTGTTTGCCCAAGACCGCAAACACTGCATGTTTGCCATAAGACCGCAAACACCTGTTCGCATGCCGACCTCCTCCTGAGACCGAGAACAGAGACCTGTTCACATACCAGCCTCCTCCTGAGACCGCGAACAGAGACCGCATGAGTAAGAGCCTTAGTCCGCGAATACCACCAGAAAACCTGCACAGTCACCAGACCGGAATTCTGGAAACCTGGACCAACCTGTGAGGTCACGCCAGACCAGCACAGTCCTGAAGAAGCCAGCCCGCCATGCGGTCACAGACAGACCGCACGACCTGAAGATGCCAACCCGCCATGCGGTCACAGATAGACCGCGCGGCCTCACCTTCAGCCGCCTTGGACAGATACCAGCGGTCATGCCAGGAGACTACAGCTAGGCAAGACAAGCCAGACCGCAGAACAGATCGCCAGCTCGTGCGGTCTCACCAGACTGCGCGTGCCTCCTCCCAGACCGCCCAGATCCAAAAGCTCCACAAACTTCCACTTCAACATTTTCAACACTCCCCCTTGAAGTGGGAAGTTGAAAACAGCCCCAGTAAGCTCCTTAGCCGTGTGAGTGGCCCCTTTGCCAGCGCCTTTGTGAAGATGTCAGCAATGTTGTCCTAACTCTGAACATGCTCGACCAAAAGAGACCCCTTCAGCGCCTTCTCGTGAATGAAATGATGATCGATCTCGATATGCTTAGTCCTCGCATGACAAACTGCATTGGTTACCAGTTTGAGAGTACTCTCATTGTCACCGCGGAGCAGAGTCGGCTCCTGAACCTCCTTATGGACGTCTCTAACCAACCTCCTAAGCCAGATGGCTTCCTGAGCTGCCAAGGCCGAAGCCTTGTATTCTGCTTCCGTGGTTGAGACCGACACGGAATCCTGCTTCTTGCTGCACCATGATATAGCCGTGGGGCCCGCCATGAAGATGTATCCAGACGTCGACTTCCGATCATCCGAATCTCCCCTGTAATTAGTGTCCATGTACCCATGCACCTCGAAGCCCGCATCCCTCCTGTAAAGGAGACCCATATCCGAGGTCGCCTTGACATACTTCAGTATATTCTTGGCCGCTAGCAGATGAGGAATCCGTGGCTCCATCATGTACTGACTCACTCTGCCAACTGCATAAGCAATATCCGGCCTAGTGATCGTCAGATAGATCAAGCTCCCGACTAGAGCTCGGAACACCAACGGATCTTGCAGAATCCTTCCCCCATCCTTTTGAAGCTTCATAGCCTTCTCCAGAGGTGTGGAGATGCACTTCCCTTCCTTCATGCCAAACCGCTCAATGATCCGCTCCGCATATCCAGCCTGGGACACCAGCACTCCACTCTCCTTCTTCTGCACCTCGAGTCCAAGGAAATGGTGAAGCTCACCCAGATCCTTCATCTCAAACCTGATAGATAGCTCTGCCCGAAGTTGCGCTACCTCCTCCTTCGAATTCCCCATCATGATCATATCATCGACGTAAAGCAGCACGATGACTTGAAGCTCCCCACTCTTCTAGACGAACAAGCTTGAGTCTGAGTCTGAAGCACCAAACCCGCAGAATAAGAGATACTCTGCAATCTTTCCATACCACGCCCTCGGCGCTTGCTTCAACCCATACAGGGCTTTCTTCAGCTTATAGACATGCTCCGGAAAATCTTCAGAAATGAAGCCTGGTGGCTGGACCATGAAGATGTCCTTGTCAATCTCGTCGTACAAGAACGCATTCTTTACGTCAAGCTGCCAAATCTTCCACCCCCAACAAGTCGCCAAGGCAATCACAACCCGAACTGAAGTCATTTTTGCCACCGGACTGAATGTCTCCTCATAATCTTCACCGTATTGCTACGAGAATCCCCGAGCCACAAGGCGAGCCTTTTACCGCTCGATACCGCCGTCAGTTTTCTTCTTCAGCTTGTAGACCCACTTGCATGTGACAGGAGTGGTGCCCATGGGCCTGGGCACCAGAGACCAGGTCTCATTCTTCTCGAGAGCTGCCATCTCTTCTTGCATCGCAATGTCCCACTCCTTCACGCCTTTGGCCTTCTTAAAGCTCGACGTCTCCCTCTCATCCAAGGGACCAGCAAAGAAACAAGAGACAAAGCTCACAATGTTTCCTCCTATATAGAGATCAGGGGCAATGATAGTTCGCTTCGATCTTCGCAGCGCATTCCCCTGACTCGCAGTATCTTCAGCTGCTTCTTCCCTAGCTCCTCTCCCAGACGTACTCGGAGCATCACTCCCCCTGCTTCCTGAACCAGAAGCCTCCGCCTCAGGACTAGATATTGATGGACCACCTGGTGACACAGGTAACTCCACCTGAAGATTTTCTACAGCCTTCTCTGGCTCCTCCAACCTGCTCTCTGGTAGCTCCACACCAGAATTTCCCTTGTATGACGTCACCTCATCGAACACGACGTCGCGAGATACAACAAATCTCTGCGTCTCTAGGTCCATGCACTTCCAGCCCTTCTTCCGGTCATCATACCCCACGAAGACTAGCTTCCTTGCTTTCGCATCTAGCTTCGTCCGAAGCGCATCTGGAACGTGCACATAGTAGGTAGAACCAAACACTCGAAGGTGTGTCACACTTGGCTTTTCGTTGAACATCAGTTCATGCTGGGTCTTCATATTGATGGGACTCAGAGGCATCCTGTTGATAACGTAGGCAGCACAAGACATTCTCTCCGCCCAGAAGGACTTTGGGATACTCTTGGCATACAGCCAACACTTGCAGGTCTCCGTCAGATGACTGATCTTCCGCTCTGCAACTCCGTTTTGTTATGGAGTATGTGCACAAGTAAGCTCCCTCCGGATGCCCTCCTTCCTGCAAAAAGTAGAGAACTCACCAGAGGTGAACTCCCCTCCATTGTCAGTCCTCAGCTTCTTAACCCGCAGTCCAAGCTGACCCTCCACGAGCTCCTTAAACTCCACAAACTTGGCAAACGCCTCCGCCTTCTCCTTCAAGAAATATACCCAGACATATCTCGTGTAATCATCGATCAACACTAGCATATATTTGCTGCCTCCGAGGCTTGGGGTAGCAGTCGGTCCCATCAAGTCACCGTGGATGCACTCCAACGGCACACTATTCCTTGTCTGCGACTTGTCAAATGGTAGTCGATGAGACTTGCCGAACTGACATCCCGCGCACACATGACCGTCTCCGTAGGAAGATAGACTAGGCAGGCCCTTGACCAGACCTTTCATCGTCATAGCCTTCAACTTATCCATCCCTACATGCCCCAACATCTCGTGCCATATAACAGCACCATCATTCGTCCGCATCTTGTCAACATAAGAACTTGTTGATAAAACGAATAAGTCTTTAGCTCCCCTCCCCACATGAACTACCTCAGCCTTCAACGCCTCCACATTCCGAAGAAACCTCACTTCTGTTGGGCCGAACAGAACGTGATACCCAGCGTCTACAGTGTTGGTCATGGAGAAGAGGTTTTTCCTCATTCTGGGCACATGATAGACACTCCTCAACGTAAGCAGACCTCTATCACTGCCCAAGGAAACAACCCCCACCTTCTCTACAGCATGCACGGTATTATCAGCAGTAATAATGGCATCATTACCTGAATAAGGCTGTGCTGAAGAAAACTTTGACTCGTCCCCGGTGAGGAGATGACCACACCCCGAGTCCACGATCCAGTCCTCCTGATAGTTGATAGGAGCCTCATCTCCAACAGAAGCCGAGAAGGCTCCTCCCCATCCTCCATCAACCTGCCTGGCTTTAGCTTCTCCCTTTCCTGCAGCAGCATGCCCCGACTGAAGATTCACCCGGCAATCCTTCCTGATGTGACCAACCTTTCCGCACCTGAAACACTTGGGACCTTCTCCCTTCTTCTTCCCTTCAGCCTTAGGAGCATAGCCCCTCTCCTGCTGTCCAGAAGTTGAAGGCCCATTGCCTCCTCCAGCGGTCTTCTTCTTATCCCACTTCTTCTTATTTCCTGTGAAGAGAACTTCGCCATCTCCCCCAGACACGAACACCCCCGGCATCTGCCTTGCTAGACTCTCCTACGAAGCAAGCAGATTTTCCAGCTCCAGCAGAGATGACTGATTTGCCCAACCCTGCACCGACGTCACAAAGGCAACATATTCCTTCCGCAAACCACGGATGATGTGCCTCTTCAGCTTCACCTCAGAAATTTGTTCATCAGGATCCAGTGCTGAAATCTCGGCGCATAAGTTCTTCATCTTCAAGAAGAACGTAGAGATAGAAAGGTCACCTTGAGCCGATCTGGCCAGGTCATTCTCCAGTAATTGAAGTCTTGCCACATTCTTCTTGTTAAACAGCACATCCAGGGCTCTCCAGATCTCCGCAGCTGATGCACACCCCAAGATGTGATCAAACAGATCAGGTGATATTGCCCTCTTCAGGGCGAACTCTGCTTTGGCATTGATCCGCCTCCAGTTCCTCACCTCATGATGGTTATATCCAACCAGAAAGACTTCCTCCGTGCTCTCTCCTCCAACTACCTCCCAGAGGTCCTCACCCAGAAGATAGCTTTGCATACAACACCTCCACTTCTTAAAGTTGGTCGAGTTGAGCATCTCAATTCCAAGACCCCTCGCTTCCATGGCTCTACCACTGGTTCCTTCTTCACAAAGGCGATGGTTACTCTAAGTTGTTCACTGCTCTATCCACTCCAACCTGGCTTTGATACCATGTGAAATTTTTCGAATCTTTATGGAGTGAGAAGGAATCATACAACTTAGAGTTCACAAGCCAAACAACCAGAAGCACATGAAGGAAATATAGTCTTTATTGATAAGAAAAATCTTCATTACAGGGAGAGGTATGCTTGGCGAGACATGATTTCGCCAGCACACAAAATAGAAGAAGAAAATACAGAACTTGAAAGGAAGATAACTGAGACCGCTCCAGACCGCGCGGTCTCCTTGACGATCTCTGCAAGTCGCCTAACTGCACAACACTGCCGGTTACAGAACACCACCTCAGACCGCTGAGCAGACCGCACCCTCCTTACGAACTCCACTGATTCTCCCGAACTCCAGCAACCCACACTGCAAGCCGCAGACCGCCCGAACACTTTTAGAGGAAGAGGTGATCGCTGCAGACCGCACTATCCGCAGAAGCTGCACAAGAAAATTCAATCAGCAGACCGCCTGGTCAGAAAACACAGAGCGCAAGAATAGGAACAACTCAGCTTACACTTGGTGTGTCTTAATTTGCTGCTACAGTGGCTCATATTTATAGGCGCGGGACCTGATCCAGTCACCGCCCTATGAGATAGGATCACCACCCCCAGACCGCGCAACCAGACCGGTCAATCTACGCGATCAGCAACAGTCCTTTCTGCTTCATTTGATGAGCTCGCCGACTTCACTCCAGACCGTGGGAGATCGATACTCCCTTAGTCAAATCGCGACTCCATAAGGAGATCGTCAGACCGCCAAGAAGCAGCCCACCACCAGTGTTTGCCTGAGACCACAAACACTGCCTGTTCGCCACAAGACCGCGAACACCTGTTCGCATGCCGACCTCCTCCTGATACCGAGAATAGAGACCTGTTCGCATACCAGCCTCCTCCTGAGACCGCGAACAGAGACCGCGCGACTAAGAGCCTTAGTCCGCGAATACCACCAGAAAACCCGGACAGCCACCAGACCGGAATTCTGGAAACCTGGACCAACCTGTGCGGTCACGCCAGACTGGCATAGTCCTGAAGAAGCTAGCCCGCCATGCGGTCACAGACAGACCGCGCGACCTGAATACGCCAACACGCCACGTGGTCACAGACGGACCGCGCGGCCTCACCTTCAGCTGCCTTGGACAGATACAAGCGCTCATGCCAGGAGACTACGGCTAGGCAAGACAAGTCATACCGCAGAACAGATCGCCAGGTCGTGCGGTCTCACCAGACTGCGCGACCTCCTCCCAGACCGCCCAGATCCAAAAGCTCTACAAACTTCCACTTCAATATTTACAACAACCCCTACTGGGCGAGCCGCCCACAAGGGCGCCTCTGGTCTGGTCTTCCTCATGCGAACTGCGAGGTCAGGCTCGCCCGCCTTCCTGCGAGCGGCCAGCGAGGGACCGGCTCGCCCGCCTTCCTCCGAGTAGCCGGCTAGAGCCTAGCTCGCTTACCTTCTTGCGACCGGCCTTTGAGAACCTCGCTCGCCCTCCTTCCTACTCTTCTCGCCCGTTGATCCCTTAGTCTCCGCTCACCTCTTGGCGAATACCAGGGTTGTACAATGACACCATATTTTGCTAAATTTTTTGTGAATTGGCTATTGCAAAAATGGGTGCCCGATCACTAACTATAGCGTGCGGCGTACCAAATTGAGAATATAATTTTTTTTTAGAAGTTAACGATGACTCGCGCATCATTGGTGGGGAGAGCTTACGCTTCCGCCCATCTCAACACGTAGTCGACTGCAACCAGAATATACTTGTTTAAAAAAGAGGGAGGGAGAGGACCAACGAAATCAATACCCCAAAGATCGAAAATTTCGCATTCTAAGAAAATATTTTGGGCATCTCATCCCGGCGGGAAATGTTCCCCGTCCGCTGGCAGCTGTCGCAAGTATTCACAAGGATGTGAGCATCTTTAAAGAGTGTGGGCCAATAAAAGCCCGCCTCCAGCGCCTTCCTTGCGGTTCGCTTCGCTTGATAATGACCACAGGTTGGTCCCTTGTGACAATGCCGTAAAATTTTTAGACCTTCCTCACTCTAGACGCATCTTCTCACTACCTGGTCTGCGCAAACACAGAATAAAAAGGGGTCCTCCCAAAAATAATTCTTTAAATCAGAAAAGATTTTCTTCTTTTGCTGACTCGAAAATTCTTTTGGTAGGACCCGGGCTACTAGATTGTTAGCCAAATCCGCAAACCAGGGGGTGGAAGATGATTTTATATTTTCGAGAGCAAGGAGGCGCTCTTCAGGGAATTTATCATTAATGTCGGCTTCTATTAATGCTTCTAAGGCAGGGTTTTCTAAACGGGAAAGGTGATTGGCCGCCATGTTTTCAGCCCCCCTTTTGTCCCGGATCTCTAAACCGAATTCCTGCAAGAGGAGGATCCATCGCAAAAGATGAGGCTTGGCATCCAATTTACTAAGGAGATATCTAAGAGCGGAGTGATCTGTGAAGACGATAAATTTGGAGAGAGTGATGTACGACCTAAACTTATTAAAAGCACATACGATGGCTAGAAGCTCCTTCTCGGTAGTGGTGTAGTTTGCTTGTGCCGACGTGAGTGTCTTGCTAGCATAACAAATTGGGTGGAAATGCTTACTCACCCGTTGACCTAATACGACGCCTACTGCAATATCACTCGCGTCGCACATAATTTCGAAGGGTAGCGACCAATCCGGCGCAACTAGAATCGGAGAATTTATAAGTTTTTCTTTTATAAGTTTAAAGACCAAATGGCATTCGTTGTTAACAGGAATGAAGAATTTTTCTCGAGAATAACGACTTTGTGATTTTGGAAAATTTTTGGATAAAGCGCCGATAAAACCCTGCGTGACCTAGGAAACTTCTAATAGCTTTTACATTCGTTGGAGGGGGGAGTTTTTCAATTACTTCGATCTTGGCCCTATCGACCTCGATCCTCTTGCCCGATAATTTATGGCCAAGGACTAATCCTTCTTTGACCATAAAATGTCATTTCTCCCAATTGAGGGCTAAATTTGTTTCCTCACAACGTTGTAACACGCGCTCGAGATTTTTAAACAATTTTGAAATGAGTTTCCGAAAACGGAAAAGTCATCCATAAAGACTTCCATTACTTCCTCTACTAACTCGTCGAATATCGCCAGCATACATCTTTGGAATGTAGTCGGCGCGTTACAAAGAACAAATGTCATCCTTCGATAAGCGAAGGTGCCAAAGGGACAAGTGAATGATGTTTTCTCTTTATTGTCGGGCGAAATAGGGATTTGAAAATATCCCTACAAACCATCGAGAAAATAGTAGTAGGAGTGACCTAAAAGGTGCTGTAAAATTTGATCGATAAAAGGTAACCGGATGTGATCCTTACGGGTGGCATCATTTAGTTTTCGATAATCGATGCACATCTGCCAACCCGTAATGGTACAGGTTGGGATCAATTCATTATTTTCATTCGCTACAACTGTTACGCCGCCTTTCTTCGGCATAACTTGTACTGGCTAAGCCAAGTACTATCCGATATCGGGTAGATGATTCCCGTGTCTAGAAGTTTGATAACTTCAGCCTTAATGACTTCTTTCATATTCGGGTTTAGTCGTCCTTGAGGCTGGACCGCGTTGCAGGAATTATCTTTGAGGAAGATTTTCTGAGTGCAGAAGGAAGTGTTAATACCCTTGAAATCTGATATTTGCCACGCAATTGCGTGGCGGTGCTTGCTTAAGACTATAGTCAATTCAGAAATGTCTGAATCACTAAGTTCGGATGAAACGATAACGGGTAGCTTAGACTCTTTTGTTAAAAATAGATATTCCAGGTGAGGAGGGAGTTGTTTCAATTCTAAAACTGGTGGCTCTTCATAAGAGGTTTTGATTTTTAATTTTTCTAAAAATAATGGTTCGGGTGGTGTGGAGCGAGAGACTTCTTCTTCTAAACAAAAGAGCTCGACGAGCTCGGAATCGTGACTCAATTTGGAGACTAAATCGGGAAGTCAATAAAATTCATTCTCAATACATTCTTCTAAATAGAAGCATGAATCGTCTTTCTCTAAGGTGTTTCGCATCCAGGGATTTATACTAAAAGTAACTTCATCATCTCCAACCCGTAGGAGGAGCTTTCTGTTACTTACGTTGATAATTGCGCAGGAGGTGGCAAGGAAGGGGCGGCCGAGTATGAGGGGTACTTCGGCATCCTCTTCGATGTCAAGAATGACAAAGTCCACCGGGAAGATGAACTTGTCAACCTTAACGAGCACATCCTCCACCATCCCTACCGGATATTTTAATGAACGATGCGCTAATTGAATACTCATTCGAGTGGGGCTAGGATTTCCTAGACCTAACTTTTTGAATTGCGAAAAAGGCTTGAGATTGATGCTTGCTCCAAGATCAGCTAAGGCGTGTTTTACTAACGAATTGCCGAATAGACACGGGATGGAGAACCGTCCCGGGTCATTTGCTTTTTGAGGCAATTTGTTGAGTATAACCGCGGAGCATTCTGCGTTTAAGGAAATATACGAAATATATTTTTGGACCGGTCTACGGCAAGGAGTTGTTCGGAGGACGCTTCTGGTGAAAACTAGATAAGTTTTATGGTTTACCTTCTTTCCCCCTCATTGAGTATGTGGTATGATTTTTCTACATCGTATTAATTCTCTTTTACTCCAGATTTGTCTGGCGTAAGTCGCGTTTATGAAGGTTCTCACCACTTGATTTTTGTTGGCCATTTCTTTTTGCCCAAGTCCGACCTATGTGTGTGTGTGATAAGATATCCACTTGTTCTTCCCACCCGTCGAGTCGAGGTATTGAGGTTTTGACTTATTAATGTTAAATCAACCGTGTAACCTTGCCAAAGTTCATGCTACGCTTCGTCGACCGAGTTCCGCTCGTCAAATTAGTCCTTTTGTATTCATTGTATAAGTCTTTAAAATCCGATGATTTAGTCTTTGAATCCGTCAAAGAGGTTGATCACTCTCCGAGTGGGCCTCAATTTAGTCAGGTTTGTGCGGCGAGTTTGTTCGACGAATCTAGCTGGTTGTTTGTCGAGGCACGATTGCCTTGGCGAGTTCAGTGCTTTAAGACTAGTGGTATCTAGTCTGGTCAGTCGTTCTATTCTCTAGTTATAGGAAATTGATTTGGGGTTGTGGGTTTTAAATGATTAACCCACCTCCACAATACCCTGCAGGATTTTACCCCGGGTTTGTTGGTTTACTGCTGGTGTGCTGGCGGAGGTATCTCCCAACGCAGTTACTGGATACTTCTAGTTTGTTTGATCTATTTTGAGTGCTAAGAAGAGATCTTATCCGCATCCGTTCTCCTAGCCCTCTTCGGATAGCGTTTCTATCCAGTGTGTGTGAGCTTATCTTCCCCTTTGACCTTTTTTATCATTTGTATTCTATGTTTCGGGACGAAACTTTCTTTTTTGTGGGGTGACTGTAACGCCCCTGAATTTTCAGGAATTATTTTATCCTTCTTTGATGTCATTATAACGTAAGGGCATTACGATAGTGCGGAGTTAGCGGTGCGCCGTCATTTGAGCGTTTCCTCATTCGTGCGGTCAAGTTGACCAAATTTTGGAGTGTGCCGGAGTTGGAAGATTTTGTGTTAGAAAATTAAATTAATTAATTTTAGAAAGGTTCGTCGGAGTTTTGTTGCGATCCGGGCGATATTTGAGCCCTAATGATTTTCCAAAGATTTGTATAATTATCGTTCGCCGTAAACTTCAAAAAATTTTATCTTGGGATTTGCTCATCGGATTTTGTTTTCGACTTCTCTGTTGGATTCGTAGTGCTGACTTTTGTCTTCGGTGTGAATTTCATGGGAATCTGCGACCATTGGTTCGGCCTTTCTTTCCTTATTATTATTATTATTATTATTATTATTATTATTATTATTATTATTATTATTATTATTATTATGATATTGATTGATGTCATCCAGTATCTATCTATATATATATATTATATATTATATATAAATATCCTTCTTCAGCTTCTTCTTCCTCCCTGATTGTCGAGCCAGAAGTTTCGAGAGAGAGAAAGAGGGAGAGGGTCGGGTTGTCCTGAGCTTTCCGACCGCCCCCGACGGAGCACCGGTGCTCGAAATCTTCGTCGGAGCATAGATTTGGAAAGCTCTCATCGTGCTCTTCGCGTGCGTGGTAAGTTTTATCTGTTTCGTAGGTTTTTGGCGCTAGGGTTAGCGGCCCTAACCCACTTTTTGTCCAAATCTTCGTAGATTCTTCGTGCTTAGGCCGTGTTTGAGTCGATCCTTGCCATGGAGGGCTTGAGAGGTCGTATTTCGGTGGTTCGAGATATAGTCAAGTAATGGTTTGTTTTTCCTTTTTTCCCTTGGCATGTTTCTCCAATTTACTTCTCTTTTCTTATCTTTGTATCTTGGTAATTAGTGATGATTGGGTTACTTACTCTAATTGAAGTGTTGGGGTTGAGATTTGTGCTGGTAGTCCAGGGTTGGGCTTTGATATAAGTAGGTTAGGTTTGTTTAGAAAAAAGAAAAGAAGAAGAGTGTGTGCTAAGTCAAAATCGATGTGACCTCCCGTCGATCGACGGGAGCTCCCATCGATCGGCGAGATCATCCCGTCGATCTTTGGCCTTAGTTGGGGAAAATGTTCTTCCCTGTGCTTTAATTGGAAATCGAGGAGGCTCCCATCGATCGACAGAGCTTCCTGTCGATTTTCCCCTTTTCCCACTTTTTCCCCTTTTTTCTCCCTTGTTGGAGCCTTTTTCATTGTTTTGTTTCTCTTCCCCTTTAATGCAATTGCAGTTTTGTCTGTGGTCTTTCTTGTTGTTCTGATAGATTCTTCCAAAAAAGTTATTTTCTGTGTATTCTTAGAAATCATGTTTCTTCCTGAGTGTTTTGATTACTGTTTGTACCATAGACTTGTTCAGAAATTCTCTCTGTATATTTCCAGAAATTTCTCTCTTTCTATCCAGATTTATTAGACTTTCTGTCCAGAACTCCAAGGTTTTCTGTGTAATCTGCCATTAATTTCTGATTATTCAAACCCTTCCAGACTCAGTTTTATGTGAAGGGGATTAACTTTCTCAGTGAGGGGTAATGCTTCTTACTCACAATCTTTAGTAATCTGGCTGACTGTAAAGGATCCCTTAGTGGTTATGGGCTGCAAATAACACTCCTTCTCCTTGAAGACCCTTTTTCCTGAAGCTTAGTTATGCTTGGCTCTCTTGTTAGCTGTGTTCTTTGAGTAGTAGTAGTCCTCTTTGGCTTGTTTGTTGTGTGACTGAAAGTCCTTCATTTCAGTCCTCTCCTTCTTTCTTGTTTGCCTAACTTGTTGAGTTTAGGTTAGTGCCTGTTGTTTTTCCCTTTTGGATCTTGTTTGGGTTAGTACTCGACTGGATCATCTTCATCCAGTTTCTTTAGGCTCCAATTAGCATTTTGAGCCTCCCAGCCATTTCTATTGTGACTAATAGGATTGTTTCCTCATGTAATCCAAGGTAATTTTCCCTTGTCTTGTGCATGATATATGGTTGATCATGTGGTTATTGTCTGAATGGTTAAGATAAGTGCAATTATGAAATTTTATTCCTTCATGATTCATGTATAACCCTCCGTGAATGCCAAACCAAATATGTTGCTGATAAGTATAAATTGGAATGATTTCTTTTATTTATATACTGGAGAGTGGGTGGATGTATGAGGCCCCCACCATAGTGGCTTCTTTTATATACTGGAGTGTGGGTGGTATTTCAGGCCCCCACCACAGTGGCCTTATATACTAGAGTGTGGGTGGTATTTCAGGTCCCCACCACAGTGGCCTTATATACTAGAGTGTGGGTGGTATTTCAGCCCCCCACCACAGTGACCTTATATACTGGAGTGTGGGTGGTATTTCAGACCCCACCACATTGGCCTTGTATACTAGAGTGTGGGTGGTATTTCAGGCCCCCACCACAATGGTCTTATATACTGGAGTGTGGGTGGTATTTCAGGCCCCCACCATAGTGGCTTCTTTTTATACTTTTGGTCTGCGAAGTCCCTTATTCAACAACTTTCTTTACTTGATACCCCGTTTATAGGCTTGTTTTTCTGTAAACTTGTGTATTTGTTCAAGCTGATTATGCTAAATATATGCTTACTCTTGGCTAGTATTTTATTCCTGTTGCGTAATAGCTTTCATTCGTATGATTGCTGTTACTTGTTCCCTTTTGGGCTGATGCATTATTTTCTTTTTAGTGCCCAGGTTCAGGTTCTGGTCTGTAGCTATGGCAAGCGGTAGAGTTGCGGTTTGTTGCAGTTGTCCATTTCCTCCTCACTATTGTGAGGTGGTTGTTTCTTTGCTTTAGCTTTAGTTTTCCATTGTTAGATTACTTGCTAGCTTTCTGCTGTTACTGGCTGGTTATTTCTCATACTTGCTCTCTGGGAAGTTTTATGTTAGGTTGCATGAGTTATTTTATGTATAGCAAATGACATTCTTGCATATCATGATTTTATGTAAGTGTCACCTACTTTGAAGATCGTAGAAAAAATCCTTCTTTACTTATACTAAATCTAGAGATGTGCATATCATTGCTGGAATGTTTGATCTTCATGCTCATGTAGGATAAAATGTACCTATTTTTCGTTGCATACGTATAGTTTTCTACTCGTGGACTAGTTGATCCACTGGACCGAGGGACACAGTCTTAAGCTAAAATAATGTAAATTCTCTTTTTAACTCAAACAGATTGTCTTTTATAAATTTTCATGAGTAGTGGCTTCCTGAGCGTCTGTAGTTGTCCTCTGCATGACATGACATCATAACGCATATTTTCCCCTTACTCTGATAATATTTATTAAATTTGTGGGAAAATGCGGGTTGTGACAATATTGAACTTTCATTTTATCCAGATCTGTCTTTTGCTTTCTAACTTGACTATTTCTTTTGCAGTGATTTCGATGGTTCCCTAGAACCGGCCATGGAAGCTCGCAATATATGTTCGTACTGCTTGCAAGAAGATGAAACTGCGGGAGAATAAGAAAGCAAAGGCAGGAGAGACTGGAGAGGCAGGAGTGAGTGCGATCTCTTCATCCTCCCACAGGAGGTCGGCGCGGTCCCTTTCTGGGAGCGAGTTTCCCTTTATTGGCAATGGGGAGGCTCTGAAGGATAGTAAAGGCGGCCAAATCTTGGTATGGCGTTACAAAGGTAGAATTATGGAGATTAACACAAGCCTACCCATCTAGAAAGAGATATATGATCGCTTCACCTCCCATGCTTTCCTTCTTAGATCAATACTCTATGAGCAGGAGAATGATTGCAAAATGAGGGATATGCCTACGAGCCAAATTCCATTCTTGTCCACCCATGCTATGCTAAGGTGTGCAATCCTTAACCACAAGACTGGATATGAACTTATATATGCTATCGATCAGATAAAGGAGCAACATAAGAATATTAATAAGTTGGAGAAGCAACTTGACGTTAGCGTGGTTGGCACTTGTCACACTCACACTCTACCCATCCACTTAGACTAATCACCGCTCTTATTGTGCAGGATGCTTACAATCTTCAAAACCCAGCATTCCAGAAGGTGATCTTTAAAGATAGTAGGGGTCTGTGGAAAGTACGATTGGGGTTATTAATGATAGAGGAGGATTTAAACTGGAGTTTACAAATATGGACTATGCCTTTTGGTACCCTTGGTATGCGAACTTGATGGACTCTGAATCTTCTAGCAAGAGCTCAGAGGAATCAAATGTAACATCCGGCCTCAACAATGCGCCGTTGCTGAGAAATAGTGGCGCGGAGAGGCTTTGGGGTGCTTGGGCTGCAGCTCAATTGGTGATGATGAGTGGTTTGAAAACTCCTTATCAAGGAGGTTGCGGGTTCAAGACCCGACCTCAACAATGCGCCGTTGCTGAGAAATAGTGGCGCGGATGAGGTGCTTGGGCTGCAGCCCGGTAGCGTGCCTACGTGGCCCCTAAGGGAGAGGGCCGGGGCATTACATCAAAACCTGACGTGGATAATGCAGAAGGCATTGATGACAATCCTTCTCTGAGCATTGTTGAGGAAGAAGTGAAGAGTGGGGAGACCCCGGAGTCTGAGCATTCTTCTGGGACTAGTTCGTCCAGCTTGTCAAAGGCATTGTGTCTACCTGAACAAAAAATGCAAAAAAAGACAAGGGGAAAGCCCTGCTGCGAGAATAGTTACTAGTGTATTCTTTATGCAATATTATGTTTTTGAAATTAAGGTGTCCACATCCCCTTTTTGTAAGTGCGAACACTACACTTGTAAAAAATTTTGAAGTTAATGAAAAGGATATTTCGTTACCATGGCTTTCCTTTTACAAACTTACCATCTATGTTCAAATGTGTTTCTCACGTCTTAATTTGGCTCCGGATTCGGATTGATGTGATCATCGCGGTCTTCATATAGTGTTTGCACATATAAATGATATATTGTACAAATCATAATAGCACGAAGGCCGAATTACGATTTATCTGGTAGAGCTTTCGTGGACGGATGTAATGAGATTGTATAGAGCAAAAAAACTTGGTTGATTTATTTATGGGACTGACCAAGATAAGCTCGAGTGAGAATATTTTTTGTGTCCGCGTCATATCAGGTACCGTAGTATGAGGACCAAATGAAAATAAAATTAATAGGGCTTGTCTATGCAGATACTTTGAGGTCGCACAAAGCGAAATACTTTTATTAAGACAGCAATGGGGCTGAGTAAGACCAGCTTGAGAAAGCAAAAACCTATGTTCGCGACACCTAACATATTATAATATGATAACACTGTTTAAGCAGGCGATTTGATATCACATAGTTGCAGTCGAATTCATTTGAGAATAAGAATAGGGTGAGTGGTCGCAGTCACTATGGGATCTTCTGTGAACACTGCTTCCCAAAATTTTGAGAGGAAGATCCTCAGCTATAGCCATAGGCTGGTAGTCTTCTAATATATAATTTTGTCAGGATAAGGCCATAGGCTGGCAGTCCTCTCGTAGAATTATCGGGATAAGAGCATAAACTAACAGTCCTCTCATATAGAATTTTTGCGGGACAGGGCCATAGGCTGGTAGTCCTCTAATATAAAATTGTCGGGACAAGGCCATAGGCGGACTGTCCTCTCATATAGAATTTTGTCGGGACAAGGACATATGCTGGCTATCCATTGTTTGTTAGAGTTATAGAGTTTGGACAAGGCCATGGACTGGCTGATGACGTCGCTCCGGTTCCAATCGACGACGCGCCGCATGGTTATGGTCTCTGCCCCAACAAGAGGAAATCTTATCGCGACATGGTCCGCCAAGTTGAGCATTTTCTAGTTCGTTATTTTATAAACTGTTGTGCTTCATTTTTATTTAATTGTGCGCGTCCGATCGACCAAAATGTTAGGCGGCCACGTACGTTTTATCTCTCTTTCATTTCATGCATTTATCTTAAGTCAAAACATTTGAGTGGCTAGGATGAGATCTAGGAAATGTGTGGAGTAGGAGTGCTCTATGTTGGGAGTATAAATACTCCTCTATTTTTATTTTAACCAAATGAAAAAAGTTTGAGACAAAAAAAAACCTTGCGGTTCCTTGTGGCTGGCTGCGACGGCGTGCCCTACGCTCGGTGAAATCGGCGACCCCGATCTCCCCTCCGCCTGGTGCGACGCCGACAACTCCCTCCTCCGCCTGGGGTGACGCCGGCGACCCCTCCTCCAGTCGATGTGATGCCGGCCTTCTTCCACCTCCACTCGATGCGACCCCGACGCCTCCACCCTCCGTCCAAGACCGGCCAGAGGAGTAGTATCTCCTGTTCGTGTTGCGGATTCTACTTCACCCGGCGCCTCCGTCCATCTCGCGAGATCTCTCACGTGGGGTATGGTCTTCTCTACTCTCGTCTTGTGAGATTCATCTACCTTGTGGTTGTTCTTGTTGTGGTGAACGAATTGGTGTGTGATCGGACAACTTGAAAACAAATTGGAGCAAGTTTCGCTCGTCGCCGCGTCCCCGTTCAATTGATTGGAAAGGAAATGCGCGTGGTTGAATCTTTTCCCATTGGGATTTCTCCGAACCCGGAAGAATCTCCGCGCTCAAATGCTGCGCCCGCGAAGTCGCCGCGAAAGCATTGATAATAGCTTGTATTAGTGATTTTTTGTAGGAGGTTCACTTGAGTGCATGCTAAGTGTTTACCGCAATATCTTCTTGTGCGTGTGTTGGAAAGTTGTGTGCGACCTTCTAGGGGTTGTGTGGTTTAAGTTGTGAATGTCTTGGAATTTTTATTTCCATTACTGTTTGCGCATCGATCGGATCGGGTGGGTCCCTTTCGCTTGATTGAACATTGACTTCATAGCCCTTGGGAGATCTAAAGAGGCTTAGCGAACCTTCGCCTAATAATTAATTTTAATAATCTTCTTTCGTAGTCGTGCACAACCGGTAGTGCTGCATCACTGGCAGTCCTCTCATTATTGAAGTTCCACCGAACAATTCCAAGGGCTGGCAGTCCTTTTATAAGTTCTATAGGACAAGGCTAAAGGCTGATAGTACTTTATGTTGGATCTTGAGGCGCCCTTAGGGGGGGGGGGGGGTGAAAAAGGGTTTTAAAAACATATGTTATATTTTGAAATATTAGAAAAGATAAGAGATTAATTTAAAGAAGAAATCAAGTAATATAAATGAGAGACATGATTTTATTAACTTGAGATATAATGTAACGCCCCGGGTTTTCTCTTATAATTATTTTAAGCGGACATGTGGGGATGATAGTGGTGTAAATGTTAAATTTATCGTTTCGTAGTGTTAATGCGAGGGGGCGTTACCTTTTCGGAACCATCGCCGTCGTCGTCCGGCGAGTTAATCCTAAATTGAGTCTTATACGCAGGCATATATATAAATATTCATGTATAAAGGTTAGTGCGGGTAGGTGTATACAAATATATATATATATAGATATATGTGTACCTATATGAAGTTTTTTCTTTTATACATGTATGGACAAACATATAATTATGTATTCATATAGGAGGGTTTGCATGTAGGTAGGTATATACGTATAATTATACGTATGTATAAGCAAAAAAATAAAATAAAATAAAGAGGTTTTATATAAAGGAGTACATTATATATATATTTCATGTGTTCCAAGAGGAATTTTAAGATTCAGAAAAGAAAAATCGCTTAGGTTAAATTCGAGAAACCTATAGGAGCTTTACCCAATAATATTGAAGCCAACCCTAAGGAGCATCGGATGGGGAAGAGGGAAATCGCGCAGGAGCGTGGCCGTCGCGATGGAGCAGAGGAAAATCGCGTGGAACTCGCGATCCGAGAAGAATGCTGCCCCTACGTTTGTGGTGAACCGCGGAAAATTTCAGCGGCTGAGGGTAAGAACAAAACAGCGGACCGCAGCAAACAGTGGTTTGGAGATAAGTAGTCCCAAACGCTGCTTATGTGAAAAACGGCGGTGCGTTCCATCCGCACAACACTCCAACCGCCGAACCAAACGCTACCTTAGTGGCGAGCTTTTCCCGATGTCTTCAGCTTTTTCTTTTTCATTTCTCCCCTTCCTCAGATGGCTTCAATCTTTTTCGAGAGGGAGTTAGTGGCGAGCTAGGGTTTACGCCGGAGTCGCCGGGCATCAGTGGCGTAGGCCGTCGGAGGGGATTTAGAGGTTGTCGGGGCTTGATTTCGTCGCCGGAGCGGGGTTGCGGAGAGTTCCCGTTGGGTTCGGCAGTGATTGTGAAGTCTCCCGGTCGTGGTTTTCAATTCGACGAGTGGCGTCGGCTCCCGATTCAGGCAAGAAAACCACCTACTCTTCTTCCCCCTTATGATTCGTCTTTTTTTTTGTGCTGGTTATACCTTGGCGGTTGCATAGTCATTTCATTTTTTTTTCTGTTTCTTGTTGAGGGGGGGGGGGGGGGGGGGGGGGGGGGGCTGCTGTTATAAAACCTGATTGAGGGGGCTGCTATTAGAAAAACCTGATTGAGGGGGCTGCTGTTATAAAATCTGTTTGGGGTTGTTTCTTATATATTAGTCTAATTTGGGGGCTGCTGTTATATTTTGAGTTCGGGCTGCCTATGTTCTGATTTGTGGAGGGGGATGCTGATATATAATTTAATATGGGGTGCTGTTATGCATTCTGTTTGGGGTTGATATATATATATAATCTCCTTGTTGTGGGGGGGGGGGGGGGGGGGCTGCTATTCATACATTTCTCCTCTCCTTGTCGAGGGGGCTGCTATATATATATGATTCTCCTTTTCTTGTTGAGGGGGCTGCTATATATGATCTAATTGATTTTGGGGGCTGCTATCTATATAATCCAGTTGGGATTTTATTTAGGTGCTGATGTATATATATAAACTAATCGGGATTTCAATTGGGGGCTGCTATATATATATATATATATGATCTGATTGGTTTTGGGGGCTGTTTTCTATATAATCCAGTTGGGATTTTATTTAGGGGCTGCTATAAATATATATATAATCTAATCGGGATTTCAATTGGGGGCTGCTATATATATATGATCTAATTGGTTTTGGGGGCTGCTTTACATAAATTCAGTTGGGGCTGCTGTCTTTAGCTCTATTTGGATTATTTTTGGGTTGCTTTACAAAATTTCAGTTTGGGGGCTATTATATATATTCCAGGTTGGACCATTTCTTTTCTTTTCTTTTGAGAGGGGCTGTTATGTTTAACTCCAGTGGGCTTTGGCGGCGGCTATATATATGTATAGTTCTATTAGCTATATATTGTTCTATTCAGAATTTTTTTATAGGGGCTGCCATATATAATTCTATTCTCGATATTAAGTTCAATCGTTGTTATATATGACTGGTGGGCCACCTTCAGGTTGCAAGTCTCGACAATTCAAGTCGCGTAATCGATTCATAGTTCAAGCTTATTCTTGTTATACGACATTCAATTGCTTTGGTTATATGGGCTTGGTTATAAGAGGATATGGATGTCATGTTCGGCAATTATATTCAAATGTTGGTTAAATTATAAAGCCACTCATAGTCCCGCACTAGTAGCCTAGCTGTTGAGATCTCTATTTGCCGTTTCCCTTCTCTTTCAACCCTTCTTCCTGGTTTTGCTTCTCTTCCCCTTTAATGATTGTTTCTCCCCCTTTTCTGCAAGCGAAGTTCTGTTTGTGGTCTTCCTGGTTGTTCTGATAGATTCTCTCAGAAAAGTTGTTTTCTGTGTATTCTCGGAAATCAAGTTTCTTCTTGTGCATTTTGATTCCTCTTTATACCATGGACTTGTTTAGATGTTCTCTCTGTGTAGTTCTAGAATTCTCTAGCCTTTTCGTCCAGAATTTATTAGAACTGCTGTCCTGAACTTATTAGTCTTTCTATCCAGAGTCTCTGTCCAGAACTCTCAAGTCTTATGTGTAGTCGACTTTCTTGTGTTTTTCCCGTCAAGTTTATCGACCTTTCCCGCCGACTTTGACATAAAGTCCTCCAGTCAATTTTGATTAAGATTTTCTTGTCGACTTTGGTAAAGTCTTTCCTATCGACTTTTGTTAAGTCTTTCTCGTCGACTTTTGTTAAGTCTTTCTCGTCGACTTTTGTTAAGTCTTTCTCGTCGACTTTGATATAAGTTTTTTCCCGTCAACTTTTGTTAAGTTTCCCTGTCAACTTTTGACAAGTTTTTCTGTCGATTTCATCGCTTATTCTGAATTATTTCCTCATATATTTATATGTTCTTTCGCCGGGTGTTCCCGGGTATCTTAAGCAGTGTTATCAAGCATTTTAGTCTTTTCGTTGAGACTTTTTAGATGAAGCTATGTTTTATTCTTTGAGTTGTACTGTAATTGATTGGTGACCGATTATGGTATTATTTTGTGCCTTATTCGTCGTACTATTATGGGAAGTTCGTTGGGAGTCAAGTTTGGACTCACCAAGTGTTTTCAAATGAATCGTTGAGTAGTGTTTATTTCTTTGTGACCCTATTCTTAGGGTGTTATGGTGCTGATATTTCGGGTTACGTCCCGTGTCCTAATTGAAACTTAATTTAATTACTTAGAACCTTTGTCTTAAGCCTTGTGCGGTGGGTAGTTTTGGGTGGTAGTGGATAGAGTACCACCACCCGGTTTTGATTTTTTGGGTGACAGTGGATAGAGTACCACCACCCGGTTTTGGCTTTTTGGGTGCCAGTGGATAGAGTACCACCACCCGGTTTTGGATTTTTGGGTGGCAGTGGATAGAGTACCACCACCCAGTTTTGGCTTTTTGGGTGCCAGTGGATAGAGTACCACCACCCATTTTTGGCTTTTTGGGTGGCAGTGGATAGAGTACCACCACCTGGTTTTGGCTTTTGGGATGGCAGAGGATAAAGGACCGCCACATGTTTTATTTGAGCTGATCAGTCTCAAGTTCTTATAAACATATATGCTGATATATGCGTATTATGATAGTATGTGTATAACCACCACCTCTGAGCCGCAATGTCGGACACGTGGTTGGCTTTGATTGCTTTGGCTATTACCTTCTGGTGCAGGCTTTTCCTCTTACCGAGTGCACTCATTTGAACTGGCTCGAGTTGTTGTAAGATGATTGATGTTTATCTGCTTAATTCTCATTTCTACAATCTTTTATTTCTGATTGCTGCTAATCTTGGTTTTCTTGCACCCTTTGGGCTGAGGCATTCTTTTCTTATGAATGTCTCAGGTTCAGGTCTTTAGCTGCCGCAGGAGTTAGAGCGGTGTCGTTCAGTTTTCATGTCGAGGCCCTTCCTCTCTTCTAGGTAAGGGGCAGTTCTGTAGTTGTTGCTCTCTTTTGGATGTTTTCCTTCTTTTCTATGGGCTCGTGTCAGTTGTTGACGCCCATAGCTCTAGTTTTCTTATGCTAGTTTACATGCTAGTTGTTTTGCTGTTACTTTCAGGTTGTTTACCTACTTGCTCTCTGGGAAGCTTTATGCTAGGATGCATTAGTTACTTTATTGGTATAAAAATATCATTTTTGCATATCATGATTTTAAATAAATGTCACATACTTTGAAGATCGTAGAAAATCTTTTCTTACTATACTAAACATAGATTTATGCATATCATTTCTGGGATGTTGACCTTCATGCTCATGTAGGCTAAAATGAACCTATTTTTCGCTGCGTATGTATATTTTTCTACTTGTGGACTAGATGATCCACCGGACCGAGGGACACGGTCTTAAGCTAAAATGTAAATTTTCTTTTTATCTCAAACATATATATCTCTTTTATAAATTTATCGTAAGGAGTGTTTGCCTGAGTGTCTGTAGTCGTCCCCTGCAGGACGTGGCATTACGATGCGTATTTTTCCCTTGCTCTGATAATATGTATTAAATTCCTGGGAAAATGCGGGTTGTGACATATAAGATTACAAAACTTGATTTCTTATGATGCTAGAAATCGTAGGCGATATAAAATCTCTTTTGGTTTTCTATACCGACTCGTATCCCCACGAACCGGTTGGCTTCAACCGATCTATCCCCAGATGCGACCTCAAGCCGCTTTAGCCTTCCTATCCCCAGAAAGGCCTTGAGCACCCCCTAGATCTACTCCCTAAACCTAGTCGCCAACGTGAGGCGAATTCCTCCCTAAGTCCTACCCAGACCTAGTCGCAAACACGAGGTGAATTCACAAACCAATTACAACGATAAAATAAAAAATACAAACACAAAGGACAAATATGAAACTCCCTATGAGGTAATCTGAAGGAGACGCCGAAGAATCGCTGAAGATTGTTGAAGTCCAAGCGTGCGTTCTTCGCATTGAGTTAGCGTGTTGATCCAAGCCTCCTTTGATTCCTCCTTTTGAAATTTAGTGGGAGATGTGTTGGTCTGGAAATACGGCCCTCTCAGAGTTTGTGAAGTGCTGGAATAGGGCTCTTGGCAATCAGTACTTAGAGAAGATGAAATCATCCAATTTATAGAACTTGAGCTAACGTCGGCGTTAAGTCCTAACGTCGGGCGTTGACCATGTATAGTAATGTTTTGATGGCTCAGATCTTCAGAAGAGGAAGGATATTCTGCACTTTAGGAATTGTTTATTTTAGGCAACCCTAACATTGGTGTTGACGCTAACGCTGGCGTTAGGTCAGATCATTCCTAAAGTGCTCCTTCAATCACGGCTGCATTCCTCCTTCCAAAATCACCGTGATGGAATCAAGAGTCAACGCCCAGCATTAAGTCCTAACGCCTGGCGTTAGAGCCATCCCGTCGATCGGCAGACCATCTCATCGATCGGCAGACCTTCCCATCGAAAGACAATGCTCGGCGTTAAGGTCTAACGCCTGACGTTATACAAATTTCATTCTTTTCTTCTTGTGGATAGTTCGAGACTAATATTACAGCAATCTGGTGTCATATCTGTTCCAACCTGCATGCTAAAAACACAATGACAAACATGATCAAATGCAAGTAGGATTTGTTATTCTCAAATCATAGGGATGCAGAAAACCAAGTTCCAACAATCTCGCCCTTTTGATAATAACAAATCCAATAGAGATAAATCATATTCATATATAAGATGTGTTTCTAGAAGGATATATGACACAACAATCATAGAGATAATAATAAGAGTTATAGTTCATTTAACATTGTGCTCCCCCTACTTAAGTGCTCCCCCTTAGTGTATGCACCCATAGAGTAGATTCATGCTCCCCCTTAATCTAGTGAATCCTACTCCTTGTGATTTATCATTTTATGCTCCCCCTTTTGTTATTAGCAAAAGTGGGTGGAGTGTAATAAAAAAAAGAGGGCAAAAAGTAGAACATAACTAAGAGAGGAAGTATGAGTTTTGTTTTAACAGAAGGTAAGTCGTGATCGAGCTAAGGGAGAGAGTGGCACAACAGAAAAAATATATGATAAGCGTGAAAGAACAACATTCCATGATTTTACTAAAGGAATTCTACCACTTGCTTTTCAAATAAATTTTAAGTAGAATATTACTTGTTGAATGCAATATTGTTTGACAAGTACAAGTGAAAGACAAATCCTTAGAAATAAGCATGTGAACATATGGTAAAAACCACATAGTCATATAGGAATGCGGAAAGGTAAAACAATATTATTAAGATTTATATTTTTGTAATAGTTTGACCATTTCAACAATATATCTAGACTCTTCACATTTGAGCATTGGAACTTAAAAAATTTTCATAACAAATAGGCAATCATGAATCAACATATTCAAAAAGATAATAACTATAATGTAACCAATTCGTATTTCAAGTAAAGAAAACATTGTAGAAATCATGCATTGCAATCTAGTGCTTTTACTAAAGTTTTTAGAGAATTATGTAATTTTTCATTAGGATCCAATTCTCATGAGTAGAAGCTTTATGAAAAACAATGATGTCTGCATAAGGTGTTTTGATAAAAGTATACAAGTGAAATAATCAAAACACATGACATGTGTAATGAAATTGTAACAACAATATTAAGATTGCAATCATATAATTACTTTCACACGTCAATGTTAGAATGAAATTTCAAAGCACATAAAAGGAGTACAACTACCAAGGTGCTTCACCCACACAATGCTCATTAAGACTTATCAGGGAGCGAAGTATTGCTTGGGGGATCACATACGCATTTTTATAAAAAAATTTATTTTAGTAATCCGGTGTACAAATAGAAGTGATAAAAAGGAGTATGTTTGCACAAGACACTTTACAATTCTTTCCAAGGTGCTCAACCTCACAATGCTCATTAAGACTTATCAGGAGGGTGAGTAGTGCTTGGTGGAGTTATCTTTGGCTTTTTATTTCAGATTTTTATTTTGGTTCAAAGGTCTCCGAATTCACTTGTTGTTGCAAACATTAATATTATTGAAATAATACTTCTATGTGTGCAAGAAATTTATTTCTGAAAGATGGTGTAGGTAATTTAGATATACAACTTAATGTGTTAAAACAATTACACTACACAATCATGCAAGACTAAGATTATGAGCACATGTAGATTACCAAAATAGTGATTGTATAAATCATTGATTAACATAAAACATTACTCATACTTAGAGGCATGCTAGGCAATCATACACAATTATCAATAGACTATTTCCATGCACATAATTAGATTGGGGTCAAGGCATGATAAAAACAATGTTTAGAAAATTTGAAATTATAATTAGACATTGAAGAAAATCCTTGTGAGTTTGCCAAAATCAATTGTGACCATTGGAAACAAAATAACAAAGATGTTTGCTCTTGTGAAGCTTTATAGTCAAACCATAATTTTGGAAAGAGTTAAAGCAAAACAAATAACAAAAACAGATTTTTGATCATTTTGAATTATTATTATTTTTTTATATTTTGGAATAAATACAACAAAATTAATAACAAAATAATTTGAAATCAGACAAAATGTACTGAGAAAATTTAGTAGAAAAATACCAGAAATATACTAGTGAAAGCAGAATTTTGATCTGAAAAAAACTAACGCCTGGCGTTAACTAGTTAACGCCGAAATAGTACTCGACTTTTTGAGATTTTTGAAAAAATTTCTTCGGAATAGGGAGTATGTACATAGACCTTCTTAGGGTAGAAATTTCAGAGACAGTTGAAATGTTTAGAAGGCTTATTGAAGCATATTTTGGTGGTTTTAAACATATTTTTATCTTTTATATTTTAAAATTTTTTAATTTTTCTACAAATGAAGGGGTAAATATGGTGTAATAATATATATAATGGTACACAGATAGATAAGCAGCAAAGATATTTGCAATTATGTAAGAAAAGAGGCTAACTCCCGACATTAGAGTCAACGCCCGCGTTGAGTCTGCTTTATATAAAAAACCTTAAATCCGAGTTCTTTTCTTTCTCACCATTTCAGCCCTTTCCTCTCCAGTTTTTGCCAAGAACCCTCTTCAGATCTAGGTAAAGTTGATGTTTTTCTCCTTATATTTTGTGATTAACTTATTTTTTCTACCCCTCAATTGAAATCCTTTTAAGTATTGAAGTGTTTTGTTATGGTATATGATAGATCTATGATTTTGGGATCTAGGGTTTCAGGTTTTTTTTTGAGGTGTATAATGGGGTTTCTTGAGATTCATTTCAAAGATGAGTTTTTGCTTTACCTTTTTAGTTGTTATGAGTTTTATTGGTGTTTTTCGAGTTATTCCTTCCTTTTTATGAAATTTTTGAGTTATAAGTGTTACTAAAGGTTGGCATTGTGTACTGGAAGTGATAAGACGTTTTTAGAGCATGCGCCTGACGTTAGCAGTAACGCATGGCGTTGAATCAAAAATGTTCATTTGCTGATTTTATTTTTGGTGTCCTAAAGCGCAAGTTATGGCTTCTTCCAATGGACATGGAGTTCGTGCCAGAAAGTCATCAGCCCGTCCACCATAAGAGTCTTATCAATCTTATGTGGGGATTGAAAAGACGACTGTTGGAGTTGGCATGGTGTTGCAAATAGACCTCCCACGTCATGCTCATATTCAGAACCTCCTAGCAACATCAGGAGTGTTATTAGTTATTACTGACGACTACTTTTCAATAGATTTTGTTCGAGAGTTTTAGAACAATTTGGTTGATCCTTCAGAAACAGAACTATATGGAGGTGTGATGTCTCTGATTCAGTTTTGGAATGTCTAGATTACACATGAAGACTTAAGGAATCATTTTGGGTTCATACAGAGTGGGAATCGTCTGGATGTGGTGGAGAAGAATATGACAGAGCGAGACTGGACACAGGTGAATTCTATTTTGCATGGGAAGGAGACAAGAGAGCAGATTACAGATGTTTCTTCACTTAGGGAAGACGCATTCATAATTCAAGATATTTTGCGACACACTGTAATGTTGAAGTCCGGAGATACAAAGAAGATCACTGCACAGCTGAGTATAGTGACTTATCACATTATGCAGGAAGAAGGTTTTGATGTGGCAGATCTCATACTTTCCCAGATTCGTTATACTTTTAAGTTAAAAGATCCAAGGACGTCTCGTCTCAACACACTTCCCTTAGGAGGAATCATACAAAGGGTGGTGATGGAGAAATATGCGTATATAGTTAAAACCAACTATATTAATGATCTTGTCCCAGAGTTGTATTCTACTTCTACCATTCGAGTTCATAGGTCACGAGATATACCATCATCTTCACTACTACCTTTACGACGAGGAGTATCATTCCGTGAGACACAACGGGAGCATCAGGAGGCGTTTGAGGAATTCAAAGAGAATGCGACACGAAGAATGTCACGGATAGAGAAAATGGTGCGATATATGATCAAGTCCCTTAAGTTGAAACCGTCATCGGCAGAGGAGAGGGATTGGGACGTTCCCGTGGAGGATCCGCCACGCCACTCGACTCTCCGTACTCGAAGGTCAAGAGATCAAGGAGGTACAAGTACTGAGGGGACAGATTCTATTAGTGAGAGTAGAGAGTTTTAGAAATGGAAAGGTCACCTTGAGCCGATCTGGCCAGCTCATTCTCTAAGAATTGGAGTCTTGCCACATTCTTCTTGTTAAACAGCCCATCCAGGGCTCTCCAGATCTCTGCAGCTGATGCACACCCGAAGATGTGATCAAACAGATCAGGTGATATTGCCCTCTTCAGGGCGAACTCTGCTTTGGCATTGATCCACCTCCAGTTCCTCACCTCATGATGGTTATCTCCAACCAGAAAGACTTCCTCCGTGCTTTCTCCTCCAACTACCTCCCAGAGGTCCTCACCCAGAAGATTATTTTGCATACAAGACCTCCCCTTCTTAAAGTTGGTCGAGTTGAGCATCTCAATTCCAAGACCCCTCGCTTCCATGTCTCTACCACTGGTTCCTTCTTCACAAAGGCGATGGCTACTCTAAGTTGTTCACTGCTCTATCCACTCCAACCTTGATCTGATACCATGTGAAATTTTTCGAATCTTTATGAAGTGAGCAGGAAACATACAACTTAGAGTTCACAAGCCAAACAACCAGAAGCATATGAAGGAAATATAGTCTTTATTGATAAGCAAAATCTTCGTTACAGGGAGAGGTATGCTTGGTGAGATATGATTTCGCCAGCACACAAAATAGAAGAAGAAAATACACAACTTGAAAGAAAGATAATTGAGACCACTCCAAACCGCGCGGTCTCCTTGCCGATCTCTACAAGCCGCCTAACCGCACAACACTGCCCTTTATAGATCACCACCACAGATCGCTGAGCAGACCGCACCCTCCTTATGAACTCCACTAATTCTTCCAAATTTAGCAACCCACACTGCAAGCCGCAGACCGCCCGAACACTTTCAGAGGAAGAGGTGATCGCTGCAGACCGCACTATCCGCAGAAGCTGCACAAGAAAATTCAATCAGCAGACCGCCCGGTCAGAAAGAAACAGACCGCAGGAAATGGAACAACTCAGCTTACACTTGGTGTGTCTTGATTTGCTGCTACCGTGGTTCCTATTTATAGGCGCGGGACCTGATCCAGTCACCGCCCTATGAGATAGGATCACCACCCAAAGACCGCGCGACCAGACCGGTCAACCCGTGCGATCAGCAACAGTCCTTTCTGCTTCATTTGATGAGCTCGCCGACTTTAAACCAGACCGCGGGAGATCGCCACTCCCTTAGTCAAATCGCGACTCCACAGGGAGATCGCCAGACCGCCAAGAAGCCGCCCACCACCAGTGTCAAACACTGCCTATTCGTCACAAGACCGCGAACACATGTTCGCAAGCCGACCTCCTCCTGAGATCGAGAACAGAGACCTGTTCGCATACCAGTCTCCTTATGAGACCGCGAACAGAGACCACGCGACTAAAAGCCTTAGTCTGTGAATACCGCCAGAAAACCCAGACAGCCACAACCACCTGACCGGCTGCCAGCACCACACGGTCATAAGCGCCATACTGCTCGACCTGAAGACGCCAACCCGCCACGCGGTCACAGACAGACCGCGCGGCCTCACCTTCAGCCACCTTGGACAGATACCAACGGTCATGCCAGGAGACTACGGCTAGGCAAGACAAGCCAGACCGCAGAACAGATCGCCAGGTCGTGCAGTCTCACCAGACCGCGCGACCTCCTCCCAGACCACCCAGGTCCAAAAGCTCCACAACTTCCACTTCAATATTTTCAACAATTATCTCATTTGGACAAGTATTTAAATATCTTATTGATTATGTGATTATTGTAGACATGTTCTCTTTATTATTTATGATGTGTGGTTGTCCTGGATGAATGATAAGCCAGCAGGATCCGCGTAGTGTGGTGGTGACCATCCCGTGAGTTGGTTCCACCACAAGACGGCGGTTCTGGGCGGTAAGACCCGGAATGAATGCAAAAAAAGGAGGGTCTTACAATATAGAGGTGGTATAGGATACACTAGTGAGGCCAACAGTGTCAAGCAATCCAATGATCAAGCCATATTCAATAAGGTTATTTTGCATTTCAATGTAAATGACAATGATATGTCATTTGGATCTCTGACCAATGAATGCTCTACAAGTGGAACAAAGCCATAAACCTCAAGGAATAGAACAGACATAAGTCTGAGTGTCTTTAAGTCTTCTCATAAAGAGATTTAGATGAAACATCAAGGATCAATTGTATTTGGATCTACAACAATAGCATCCAAAAGTAAGGGGAAGTCTGCTGCTCAGAAGCCTATCCCTAAGAAGAATAATCAGGTGACTGCGCAGCATATGTTTCATCATGCACACATCCACCATATTCATCAAAGAAGTGATGGGCATGCATCAGGTGCACTTCTATTCATCAGCATCAGCATCCTACTCAAAAGATGACACAGAAGAGGAGGTATAACCATTTTGAATACTAGTGTTGTGGCAAAGTTGGCCACTTTGCCATAAACTATTGGTTCAATCCAACAGTGCCTAGGGTAAAGAGCTTAAGGCTTGCCAGCAGTCTTTTTGTGAATTATCCTATATTTATGACTAAGTACCAAGGACCCCAAACCTATTTGGGCTCCTAAGGTAAAATAATCTATTTTTCAGGAAAGTCTAAAGGCCAACCAAAATATTATCTGGCACTTGGACAAAGAATATTCTAGGAAAATAACTAGAACCGAGGGACATCTTCAAGATAGTCCTAAACATCCCATGCATGTATTGAGGGGGAGAGTCCATCATTGCTTTACCTCTCCTGTAAACTTTAAGGGGAGCAAGTCTAAAGTTCACTACTATAGAAGTCAGCTTTGAAAGAAATCAAACTATAAACGAGATGTATTCAATTAAGGGGGACTCAGAATAAGCTCTCAGACCAAGAAGCAGTTGAGGGGGAGACTTATGAAGATGTTTGGAAGTACTAGCATCTATTGAGGGAGAGACTCATCTAGAGTTATCTGCCCTAGTTGGTCAAACTGAAGGAGGCATTCTTTAATCAAGCTCATAGAGGCACAACAGTAGTTGAAAAGTCAGAAAGAGGGAGAAGAAGTTGAAATGTCGGAAAAGGGGGGGGGGGGGGGAGAAGTTGAAAAATCAAAAAGGGGGAGAAGAAGTTGAAAAGTCAGAAAGGGGGAGAAGATAATAATGTGAGGTACTCTGAAATACCCACATCTAAAGCACATGATCCTTATCTGTAATATTTGTATTGTGTGTTGATTATTATTAGTTGAGGTTCTGACTTCTTCAAATAGGGGGATATTTTTGGGAACTTTGCCCTCAATGTTCATGCTTTGAAGAAGTTGTCAACTCAAAGATAAACACAATTTGTATTTGATGAATTTGTTTTAGAATATTGCTTTCAGGTACTAGACAGTGCACGTCTAGCATAGGGCTAGAGTTAGTGTCATCAGACATAGTTTTGCCAATGTAATCCCTCATTGTGTCAAACACCATGTCGACCTATGATCTAAACTATATTAGACTTATCATTATCTCATTATCATCAGGAATATAGGTCTAACAAGTGAGCTAAAGAAAAGGATCTTAAGTGAGAAGATCAGAAATTAACTAAGTGAAATATCATCTTGGAGAGTCTAAATTTCGTCGAGTAAAAGTCTTGATATCGACTTGAAGACCATAAGCTCCAAAACGAAATCATCATGTAAACTCTCAACTACTCATATATCGTCTAATCTAGAAGAATAAGAAGAATAAGAAGAAGGTCAATCTCTAAATATTGTCTTGGTAGTATAGTTTCCAAGATGATATCTTCTTGACAATGCTCATTTGCTCTCATATTATTTTGGTCCAACACTGCCCGGGCACCCTGTCGAGGCGCCGTCGAGGGGCCTAGCCACAGCATCGTCCTCGGTCCCAAGGCGAGTAAGCTTAAATTCTGGCCCCCTTCTCAAACGTCTAAGCACTTGTCCGGGATAGGTCAGCCTACTCGCCCCACTTCTGGTGGGAAGTCCTTGATGATGGGTCCCCTACCAGGAGGGACATGCGTGGTCTTCTGCCTATCTTCCTCTACTGAAAGACTCTAGGAGGATCTGCCTCAGCTTTAAGGGGAAGAGAACGCCCATACAAGTACTCTCCCCACTTGCCTCATTACCACTTTTCTCTTTCTCCTCCTGTCCTCCCCGCCTGACTTCTTCTTTCAGATAGTCACAGGTCCTCTTCCGGCCACCTGCCATCTATGGACTTGTTGTTGGGGTCGCCACTGCCCGCGGCATCCACACTTTTGAGGGAGCTGCTCGCGAACCCGCCTTGATTCAACGAGGGGTCGTGGGCTCATCTCGTTGTTGTCCTCTGAGCCCACAACTCTCTTCTGATGGCCATGCCGCCCGCTGAGGTGAATGAGGAGCTGGTTGATCTTGGAGACCGCCTAGCTAAAGAGGAGGAGTTCCAATAGCAGATACAGGGCGAGGACGGGATGTTTGGCTGGGTAACTTACTTATAGGCAAGGTTGTATGAGTTGGATACATGCCAGAAAGCCACCGAGGACAACCTCCACCGGTCCGCGCAAGTGGTGGGCATCATGGGTGAAGCCTCCCTTTTAGAAGAACACATCAGGCGAGGTGAGGGCCATATTAGACAAAGCGAGAAGAGTTTGGAGAGGGCTCGTGAAGATCTGCGAGTGGCTCGCGACATCACTTGGAGAGCTCACCACCCTCAGCGCATGCTTCACTTGGGCTGCGGTCTGGTGCACCGCGGTTGAGTACCTTAGGTCATCCTCGTCTTTTGAATTTTTGATGCTTGATATGTAATCGCACTCCCGACCTCTCGGGTCCTTATAATGTGCAGGCAATACTTTATAATTGTCTCCTTTGTACTCGCGCTATGCGCTTAGAGAAATTTTATTATATATTTTTTGTTCTCGCGCTATGCGCTTCTTCCAGTTATCTGGTGTATTATCTTTACTTGCACATCATTGAGCCTGATACTCGCTACGCATTTACAGGAAAACTCTGTCTTGTCCCCTGATGAGGTGCCTGTCTTAGGTGGAAGCCTTCCAGGTCCTGGAGGAGATTCACGCAGGTGAATGCGGAAGTCACTCGGGAAGCCGAACCTTGGAGAAGAGGGTGTTGAGAGCAGGATACTTCTGGCCTACCATCAGAAAAAACACAGATGAATTCACAAGGAGGTGTACGAAGTGCTGATATATATTTTGCGGTTTTTAAATTAAGCGAAGGTTAAAGATTTTTCTCCAAACTATATCCGATAAAGGCAAGTATACCTTATCATCTATAGTATAGGATATTAAGAAATACCAAGGTCGTATTCCACAGGGCGCGTTGATTACTTCTACTTTGAGTAAAGTCGCTATTATCTTATCTAATGATATTTTGGGGTTTTGGTTACTTAGCTAGAAAAAGAGAAATTGCAAGCTAACTTAAGGGTTTAGATGATGATAAAAGAGGCTAGTACTCAATCAAAAGTCACCTTGGAGTGAGAATAGACAAGTGGAAAGAGAATAAATCTAATTCCGTTTAACTTGAACTACTTGACCGTGGAGGTTCCCGAAGCTCGAACATGCCTCTCTCGAGGTTAATGCCCAACTAAGTTTAGGAAAAATCAACCGGACTCTCGTCCTATAATCGATTACCTAAAACTTGCTTTACGAAGTGAACCCCGCTATTGGATTTGACTCCAATCCGGGAGATTTACGTCATCCTCTCTCGAGGGGTGCGTGCAACTCTCTTTACCCTTGAGTGATCGATTCATACTTTGAGCCTCTCGGCTAACTAAGTATGAAAACATAAGCGAAAACCATATATCAAAAATATGGCCTCACTAATTAAAAATCAAGGGTAATTCAAGTGTTAATAAAAACGGAAAAAGAAAACTTTAGAAAATCATAACTTGTCTAACTCATCCTCGGATCATTTTGATCTAGTACTAATGAGGATTAGTTAATCATGGTGGAGGGGAAAGAGGAAGAAAAATAAAAATGCATAATAAGAAAATTTAACTAAGTAAGGAGGAGACAAAATAAAGAGAACAACTAATTTTTATTTAAATGAAAACTATTACAAGTCTTAAGAGAAGAGATTGCAAGCTAGGAAAAACAAGTTACAAGCTTAAACTATACTATTGCATTGAAAGGAAGCTAGTACATTGCATGAGAAAAGGAAGAGAGCATGAAAGTAAAGACACATGAACATGAACATGAAAGTGGAAGAATACTCAAGATTGGCTCCAACAGCACCTCCCCCACTCCAAAATTCTGAACTCTGGACTCAAGGAGAGCCTCTGAATTTATAGGAAAAAATTTCAGATTACACGCCCTCGGTCACGGGCGTGACTACACTATTCACATCGGATCCGACAGCGGCGTGGGCTTTCTGGACGGCGCGGCGAAAAGTGACATGTCACGGGCGTGACATGTTGGGTCACGGCCGTGACTTTGGACGGCTGCATTAAATGCGGCGTGGGCTGGATTCGGCGCGGCGGCAGAGCAGGGATCACGCTGGAAAGTCACGGCCGTGACATGTGGGTCACGGGCGTGACTTAGGTTGACTTCTCGACAGCAGCTCCTCATCTCGACGGCGGCTCCACGTGGAAGATTCTAAGTTTACACGCCCTTGGTCACGGGCGTGACTTTGGGTCACGGGCGTGACCTGGGGCGTGACTTGGTGTGGGCTAGCTCAGACAGCGCGGCATCATTCTGGACTGATCTTTAGGTTACACGCCCTTGGTCACGGGCGTGACCGAGGGCGTGACATGCCATTTTTCCTGATTTGTCCCAAAATTCTGCAAATATTGAAATTAAGCTAAGTTAGAATCAAAATTACAAAAAGAACTACTTATAACCTAAAATTGTCATAAAAAGGAAAATTCAAATTAAATATTTACAAAATTTTCTATTAAAAAGTTATAAAAATATTACTTATCAAGTGCCAACTCTATGCTCCACTTCAGTTGCATCCAGCCCAACGTCTCCGATCGATCACCACCTCCTGGCCCTTCACCATTTGGGGAATGTACCGGGTAGGGTCGTTCCCCTCGGCAAGTGGGCAAATGAAGTATCTCCTGGTGTTAATTGATTACTTCTCCAAGTGGATGACGGTGAAGGACCTGGCAAGGCAACCTCCCCGATAGAAAAGAATTTCATTTGGGGAGAGATCATATGTATGCAAGCCTACCTCTCGCCATCGTCGCTGATAATGATCCGTAGTTTGCCAACCTCGAGCTCACAAACTTATGCAGCCAACTTGGCATCGACCTTCGCTTCGCCTGAGTTCATCATCCAAGGAGTAATGGTCAGGTCGAGGAGGACAACAAAGTCATCGTCAACCTACTCAAGAAATAAGTGGAGAACCTGAAGGTAAACTGGGTGGAGCAGCTCCCCTAGCCATTTTGGCTTTGAGGAGGACCCCCACCACGATAACCAGCGAAATACCCTTCAAGTTATCTTAAGGATCGAAGGACCTCATCCCGGTAGAGTTTGAGGTTAGAAGCCCTAGGGTGGTGGCAGCAGAAGATGGAGACGAAGGATGGAGGCTCGAGAACGAAGATGCGCAGCGACTTGTATTGGACTTCGTGGAGGAACTTCGCGACCAGGCCACGTTCTGTCGGGAGGAGATCAAGCGGAGAATGGCAAAGCACTTCGACAAGCATGTTTGAATCAAGCAATCCGACAAAGGGGACTTGGTTCTGGTGGACACTGCAGGGAGGTCTACAGCAGTAGGTAAACTCCACCCAAATAGGGAGGGCCCCTACATTATCTCCGAGGTGCTAAAAATAGTCGGGTATCGCCTGCTGAATGCTGAGGGAGAACTTTTGGGAAACACTTGGAGTGGAGACGACTTAAAGCGTTTCTACTCCTAAGAGCAATATAATATCTGGTTCGTCTTTTATGCTCAAATAAAGTAATAACGCTTTCTGTTGCAAATGTGTAGCGCTTCATTGTCCAGACAACAGGTACCGAATTGTGAGATCCTTCTAAGTCCTCGAGCAGAGTGTTTTCGTAGACCAAGTCATTGCACTGGGCTCCTCCCCTGCGGGCTGGCTACATGACCCTAGAGTGAGTTCTAAGTCCTCGAGCAGAGAGTTGTCGTAGACCAGGACGTTGCACTGGGCTCGTCCCCTGCAAGCTGGCTACTTGCCCCCTCGATTGAGTTCTAAGTCCTCGGACAGAGTGTTGTCGTAGATCTGGCCATTGCACTGGGCTCCTCCCCTGTAGGTTGGCTACTTGCCCCCTTGAGTGAGTTCTAAGTCCTCGAGCAGAGAGTTGTCATAGACCAAGCTGTTGCACTGGGCTCCTCCCCTACATGCTGGCTACTTGCCCCCACGAGTGAGTTCTAAGTCCTCGAGCAGAGAGTTGTCGTAGACCGGGCCATTTCATAGGGCTCCTCCCCTGCAGGCTGTCTACTTTCCCCCTCGAGTGAGTTCTAAGTCCTTGAGCAAAGTGTTGTCATAGAGTAGGCTGTTGCACTGGGATACTCCCCTGTAGGCTGGCTACTTGTCCCCTCAAGTGAGTTCTAAGTCCTCGAGCAGTGAGTTGTCATATACCAGGTCGTTGCACTGGGCTCCTCCCTTGCAGGTTGGCTTCTTGTCCCCTCGAGTGAGTTCTATGTCCTCGAGCAGAGAGTTGTCATAGACCAGGATGTTGCACTGGCTACACCCCTGCAGGTTGGCTACTTTCCCCCTCAAATGAGTTCTAAGCCCTCGAGCAGAGAGTTGTTGTAGACCAGGCCATTGCACTAGGCTCCTCCACTGTAGGCTAGCTACTTGCCCCCTCGAGTGAGTTATAAGTCCTCGAGCAGTAAGTTATCATAGACCGGGTCGTTGCACTGGGCTGCTCCACTACTGGCTGGCTACTTGCCCCCTCGAGTGAGTTTGAAGTCCTCGAGCAGAGAGTTGTTGTAGACTAGGCCATTGCACTGGGCTCCTCCCCTGCGGGCTGGCTACTTGCCCCCTCGAGTGAGTTCTATGTCCTCGTGCAGATGGTTGTCGTAGACCAGGCTGTTGCACTGGGCTCCTCCATTACAAGTTTGCTACTTGGCCCCTAAAGTGTGTTCTAAGTCCTCGAGTAGAGAGTTTTCGTAGACCAAGCTATTGTACTGGGCTCCTCCCCTGCAGGCTGGCTACTTGCCCCCTCGAGTGAGTTCTATGTCCTCGAGCAGAGTGTCTTCTTAGACCAGGCCGTTGCACTGGGCTCCTCCCCTGCAGGCTGGCTACTTGCCCCCTCGAGTGAGTTTTATGTCCTCGAGCAGAGTGTTTCCATAGAGCAGGTTATTGCACTGGTCTCCTCCCTGCAGGCTGGCTACTTTCCCCATCGAGTGAGTTCTATGTCCTCGAGCATAGTGTCATCGTAGACTAGGCCGTTGCACTGGGCTCCTCCCATGCATGATGGATACTTTTCCCCTCGAGTGAGTTCTATTTCCTCGAGCATAGTGTTGTCGTAGACCAGGCCATTGCACTGGGCTCCTCCCCTGCATGTTGGCTACTTTCCCTCTCAAGTGAGCCCCAAATTCTACAAGTACTAACCCCAAGGTAATTTCATGTTGAGGTAAGGAGAGGTGAGGCGAGTACCCCAAAAATCTCATAGAACCGCGAGCATCGAAACCACTCATCTACTCGCCCACCACCTCGCGAAAAATTATAGCGTGAGTGCGCGACCACCCAGCGGAGCGAGGCCTCTGCTAATTATCTCACACTCTTGGCAAGTAAGAGGGACTCAGATGCTAAACTTACAGGAAGAATGCTCCTATGCGAATCGCAGCTAGGGGCGAGTACGCCATATGGGCGAGCACGATAGAGAAATGAAAAACGAATTCATCTCAATAATAAACAACACAATCACAAAGTAAACAAAGGCGAAGGCGCCTATTCAATAAAATGAAGGTAGCGAGTACTCCGAAAATGTTCATAAATAAAGAAAAATTTATCATTACAACGCTTCATAAAACAGACAACCTAGTCTCCTTATTGGTCCTCCTCTTCTGATTTGTCGGAGGAGTCGCCGCTTGAGGTTCCTGATGTGGCATTGCTCACCGACTCGCGATACAGCTATGGTAGGAGGACCTCGAGATCAATCTGGGCTCCCTCTGTGGTGAGGAGGAACCGTCGCCGAACCTCTCCCACGTGAACGCCGTCGTTTTGATGGATAGCGTCCTGCGTGTCTCAACGACCTAGGCTTGGGTGAAATAGAGAAGTGGGGGAACTATCGATGACTCCTCTTCGGTAGGGTGGCTGCACTCCGCTACCTCAGACTCCGCCTCAGCGAGGCGAGTCCCCAGATAGCTAACTTCACATTGCGCTGTGGCCAGCTACTCCTCCAGCTCAGACACCCACGTCACTAGTGCGACTGTGGTTTTCTGAAATAAAAATGTTAGATGACAGAGATGGCAAGAGAGTAGGATGGTGGCGAGTGAGAACCCATACCTCAGTAGGGGAGCATCCTTTGCCTTGAGTGCGGCCATCTCCTCTTCCACTCGAGCCAGCCTCTCCCCTGCTCCTCGTAGGCCCGACCCAAGTTGCGGAGCCGCCTATTCGCCTGAAGTCCTCGCCGCGCGGTCTGGTGAACCAGCTCGGCAGTACGGAGGACAGAGAGGCTGTTGAGATTTTCCAGCTCGCTGATGGGAGCCTCCGCAAGGACCTCAACATCCTTACGCCTATATAACCCAAAGAGCAGGTTGTACGCGCAGTCGCTGACCTCCTCGAAATCCTCCCAGGAGGGGAGGAGCAAGCTCACAGAGACCCTGTTCAACGCAGGGTCCCATATTAGCAGGGGGTTGCCTTTGGAGTCCTTGCTCCTCATCCCCAACCTAAAATTCGTATGGGTCGAGGAGTCTGGAGGCAGGCTCGCCGGAGGGTGAGAGGTGGAGATCCCCGCCTTTTGCTTCACATGCCTCATCTCGCTTATCGATGCGGCTTCAGGGTTGACTCAGCGCTTGCCATTATCAACTGCTGAAGGCATACTGCTGTTCACCGTGACCACAACCCCTATGAGGACTCCCTCGAGGTGGAGCTTGCTCGACCGCTGTCATGAGGCATCGCAAGGTGGGTGAGTAGGGATGATGCTTGCACCTGTATGAGAAGAGAGGACAGTTAGTGGAAACTCCTACCAAGAATAGAAAACAAGAACAGCACGGCAAGTATAATCCAATGCTTACCCGCTCCCGGTGTACAACCCTGTATTTGTCAAGTAGGGCCCCAGGCTTGAGATAGGCAAAAGAGCAAGCAAGGAGGGCATTCACCCAGGTCAAGAAAGGGCAAAAGGGGTTCCGAGCGGGCGCAGCCTCTCTCGTAGTTGCGCGGAGGTAACAGCAACCGGTTGAGTGAGGGGCGGGACCCTACTCGCCTAGAGGACCAAGGTCCTTGCGAGTGGCGCCCTCAAGGGCCACTCGTCCCGCGGGTGTCGGAGGTCTGGCACGCCGGAGGTTAGGCGAGAGTGCCTTCATGGACCACTCGCCCAGAGGGCTTTAGGGGGGATATTACCTAGATACCCTTCGTGAGCTGCCAATAGACCTTCAAAACAGCGGAGTTAGGATGTTAGCAGACCAGTTTGGGGTGCGATTAGTAAAGCTGAAAGGCAGATTCAGGCTATTTGTAGACCAGACTAGAAAATCTATAAATAGACCCTTAAGAGCACCTTGGAGGAGATCTAATCTTTAGGCTCTCTCCTCCTAGGCAAGTTTTGGTTGCCTGTTAGTGCCCTCCAAGGTGCCTGGTTGAGCATTGGTTTAGGAGGGGAAGCTCTCTAAGATCTTTTGGATGTGTGGCGGGACCTCCTCGCTACAGCCTTGGGTATGTTCATAGTTCATCATCCACAGTCAAGAGTGTAAGGTAGGCATAGGTAGGTGCGGGCTACACCCCCCAATGGGTCCAAACTCAAGAGACCGATTGCCTGTTTCAACATTTTTGGTGCGATGAGCATGGACCATAGCCTGTGCAAGAAAATCTCAAGCTGATCTCCATGGTTGGAGAAGGAGGAGAAGGTTCTGACCCGGGCCACTTGCAACCTCCTGCGAGTGGGGTGATAGTGGGAATGTTCGAAGACTTCAAGCACGAGGTCCTGCAGGCCTTGCAACTGGCTTTCACCATGAGAGGAGAGTGCGAGACACCCGCACTTCCTATAGTCCCGCCCCAGCAGATAGGCAAGAACGCTCCTGGCCAGCGGCTCGAGAAGGAGATGGCGGCGGAAGCGAGTGCGCGAGATCTCCCAGGGTGGTAGCTGTTCAGTGGCCCAGCGGGTGCGGAGGTCTATGAGTTGGCTCCGTGAGAGAGGACCACTCGCCGAGCAGGGGAGGGGAGTCCCTTTTGTGAGCTAATCCTCTTGGCCCCGGTTCCCGAGGGGTTCAGAGGGCCGGAGATGTCTTACTATATCGGCAAGGATGACCCAATCCTGCACCTGCAGTGGTTTGGGGACATGGTCTGAATCCTACCTATGTTGGATGCCATCCAGTGTCGGCTCTTTGCCACCACCCTGATGGAGAAGGCAAGAGACTGGTTCCACCAGCTCCCCGTGGGTTCCATTTACGCGTTTGAGGATCTGCGTCGGAGCTTCCGGATGTGCTTCTCAACATCAATGAAGAGGAAGAAGGATGCAGAGGCACTCTTGAAAATTTATGCAAGGGTCAGGGGAGTCGCTGGACCATTATGTGGATAGGTTCTAGGAATATGCCATACTCGTCCAGGAGGTGCCCGATATCACCCTGCAGTTGGCCTTCAGAGTGGGGCTGTGGGAGGGGTTCTTCAAGATGAACCTAAAGCGAAAGGCCCCCTGTCCTTCGAGGAATTGATGGAGAGGGCGGCAGAAGAATCGAAGGGAAGGCTGCTAATCCGGAGTTTACAAAGAGGCTAGAAAAGCTCAGTGAGCTGGAGGTCAAGCAGCAGGAGGTTCGGAGAAGGGAAGAGCCAAGGGCCCTAGAGTTGGGGTGGAGGCAGCAGGGAGGAGGCAACTTCTAGGGGGCCACGGAAGACCTCATCATCTCGGGTGGAGGCAGGGTTTGAGGCTGTTTCCTCCACCACCTCAGCAAGCTATGACGATCAGTCGAGGAGAAAGAGGATGAGGAGGAGGAGTAGGAGCGGAAACGAGAGTGAGAAGAAAGAATCGTGGCGTGGAGGCTGAGGGAAGGGGGTGTCGTTTCCATATTGTGACTTCCACCAGGAGGAAGGTCACGCGACGACCACTTGCCCGGAGTTCCTGGAGATGAGAGAGGCCAGAATGTCGGCGCAGTGGGAGCAACGGCCGGTGAGGATCGAGGAGGTCCTACCCTGAGAGGAAGAAGAAGAAACGTGCGAAGACTGGGTTGATGTGGGAACCCGAGGGGGGATCGGAGTGATCCATGGGGGTGTGGGGATCGAGGTGACCCAAAAGGCGAGCCACCATATCATGTACCATCGGAGCGTGTCTTCGACGTCTCAAGCCCCGCCCCTAGATAAAAAGATCACCTTCTCTCAGAAGGATATGTCGGGTCTTGAGGACCCATTCTGCGATGCGTTGGTTATCCAGATAGCCACGAGAACTTCATCATCTCTCGGATCCTCAAGGATAATGGGAGCTCGGTTAACGTCATCTTCAAGAAGGCATTTGATGAGATGAAGGTGGAGACCAGAAGGGTGTTGGCCTCAGATGACCCGTTGTTCGGATTCTTGGGGGAAATAAAGGAAGTGGAAGGAGGAGTGGGGCTCCACGTTGTCTTAGTGGTGTATTCCCGTAACTGCCAGTTCGTAATTGTGGATGATCTGAGCAGCTACAACGCCATCTTTGGACGACCCCTCATCAGTTCATTTTGATGCGTCCCCTCCACTTTCCACCAGTGCCTCAAGCTCAACATTGGAGGAATCCAGGTCCAATTGAGGGGTGACCTGAAGGTAGCGAGGCAATGTTACATTACCACAGTCAACACCACCAGGCAAGCAGAGGCGGAAGAGATGGATAGGGAGATGGAATGGAAAGATGAGGTGGAAGGGATACCCCTCATCCAAGCTCGGAGTGGGGGTAACTTAAAGCATTTCTACCCTTAAACTACTTTGTATGTTACTCTGATTATAAGTTGATGTTGTTCTTTTCTGTTATATGTCTGTATAATATGCTTAAATGCTGGAATGCCCCAGATCGATTCTGCTGATGGGCTCTCATTAGACGGTGGGTCAGGTTGATCTTTAGAGAGGCTGGCTAGGGAAAGTATGAGCTGGAATTCCCCAGATCGATTCTATTGTCGCGCTCTCATTAGATGGTGGATCAGGTTGATCTCTAGAGAGGCTGGCTAGGGAAAGTATGAGCTAGAATGACCCATATCGATTCTGTTGTCGGGATCTCATTAGATGGTGGGTCAGGTTGTTATCTGGAGAGGCTTTCTAGGGAATGTACGGGATGGAATGCCCCAGATTGATTCCAAAGTTGGGCTCTTATTAGACGGTGGGTCAGGTTGATCTCTAGAGAGGCTGACTAGGGAAAATATGAGTTGGAATGCCCCAGATCGATTCTGTTGTCGGGCTCTCATTAGACGGTGGGTCAGGTTGATCTCTGGAGAGGTTGGCTAGGGAAAGTATGAGTTGGATGCCCCAGATCAATTTCGCTGTCGGGCTCTCATTAGACATTGGGTCAGGTTGATCTCTATAGAGGCTAGCTAGGGAATGTATGGGAAGGAATCCCGAGATCAATTCTGCTGCCGGGCTCTCATTAGACGGTGGGTTGATCTCTCGAGAGGATGGCTAGGGAAAGTATGAGCTGGAATGCCCCAGATCAATTCCGCTGTTGGGCTCTCATTAGACGGTGGGTTAGGTTTATCTCTGGAGAGGTTGGCTAGGGAATGTATGGGATGGAATGCCCCAGATCAATTCTGCTGCCGGGATCTCATTAGATGGTGGGTCAGGATGATCTCTAAAGAGGCTATCTAGGGAAAGTATGAGCGGGAATGCCCCAGATCGATTCCGCTGCAGGGCTCTCATTAGACGGTGGGTCAAGTTGATCTCTGGAGAGGCTGGCTAGGGAAAGAATGAGTTGAAATGCCCCAGATCGATTCCGCTGTTGGGCTAGCTCTTATTGGAGGGTGGGTCAGGTTGGTCTCTAGAGAGGCTGGCTAGGGAATATATGGGCTGGAATGCCCCAGATCGATTCCACTGTTGGGCTCTCATTAGACGGTGGGTCAGGTTTATCTCTAGAGAGGCTGGCTAGGGAAAATATGAGTTGGAATGCCCCAAATCGATTCCGCTCCTGTGCTCTCATTAGATGGTGGGTCAGGTTGATCTCTGGAGAGGCTGGCTAGGGAAAGTATGGGATGGAATGCCACAGATCGATTTTGTTGTCTGGCTCTCATTAGATGGTGGGTCATGTTGATCTTTGGAGAGGCTGGCTAGGAAAAGTATGAGCTAGAATGCCCCAGATTAATTCCGTTGTCGGGCTCTCATTAGACGGTGGGTCAGGTTAATCTCTAGAGAGGCTGGCTAGGGAATGTATGAGCTGGAATGCGCCAGATTGATTCCGTTGTCGGGCTCTCATTAGATGGTTGGTCAGGTTGATCTCTGGAGAGGCTGGCTAGGGAATGTATGGGCTGGAATGCCACAGATCGATTTCGCTGTCGAGCTATTATTAGATGGTGGGTCAGGTTGATCTCTGGAGAGTCTGGCTAGGGAAACTATGAGTTGGAATTCCCCAAATCGATTCCATTGCTGGTCTCTCATTAGACGGTGGGTGAAGTTGAGCTCTGGAGAGGCTGGCTAGGGAAAGTTTGGGCTGGAATGCCCCTGACCGATTCTGCTGTCGGGCTCTCATTAGACAGTGAGTCAGGTTGATCTCTGGATTGGATGGCTAGGGAAAATATGAGTTGGAATGCCCCAGATCGATTCCACTGCTGGGCTCTCATTAGACGGTGGGTTAGGTTGATCTCTGGAGAGGCTGGCTAGGGAAAGTATGAGCTAGAATGCCCCAAATCGATTCCGCTATCGGGCTCTCATTAGATGGTGGGTCAGGTTGATCTCTAAAGAGGCTGGCTAGGGAAAAGTGGTACTGTACTCAGGGTAACAAGCTCTCAAAAAGACGACATGGCCAGGCCCTCACCCAGCTGGAGGGGCAACAGACTCACCCGGTGGCAGGAAGGTAAGAAAAATATGAGAAGGAAAAATATCAAGGGTCAAGTAGGCGAGTGGCCCCAGCAGAGGAGGCACTCACCCGAAAAGGCACTCATTCGACAATTATGCCAGTGGTCCCGACAAAGGAGGTTTCCTCTCAGTAAGTACACCCAAGGTAACTCCTCGCCTAAAGGGGAGTATAAGGGTCACTCGGGGTGAGTTATGCTCTCGATAAGGTTGCTATCTCAGCAGAACCGTCGCGGCCACCTACGTCCTAAGAAATTGATAAACGCACACCCTAGGCGAGAGTGCGAGTGGTGGTGTGCGAGTGTAAGAGAGAAGTTAATGTAAACACAACACTTGGGAGAGTGTGAGTGGTGGTGTGCGAGTAGGTGCTAGCAGTTGATAAGTACATATCAATTGGCAAAAGCAAGCGAAAGCGCGCGAACGTGAAAACAAATAATGAGCCTATCATGGGAAGATGTGCGAGAGGTTAGCGAATGATAGCAAGGAAAACAAAAAAGGACTCAGTTAAATAGACAAACCACATTTCATTTAATTCTCCAAAAAGTGTTTACAAAAGGGGGGTCTCGCCCCATACATGTTGCAATCAAAAAGAGAAAGAAACAAAAAGAAAGTAAGACTTCAGGGCTGGTCGTCGAATTTCTCGCTGGAGGGGTCGATGATTTCGTTAGTGGAGGGGATGGCGTCATCCTCTCGCTGAAGATCAGCTTCACCTTCCAGCACCGGCACCGGCACCGGATCAAAGAGTTTGGGCAGAAGATCATGAGCGTTGAGCCTCTCGCTTCCTTCATTCAGCAGCGCGGCATCTCGCAGCCTCTCGACTGCATGCCTCGCTGCTCCAAGGGCCATCTCCTACATCATCACCTCGATTTCATAATTGGTATATCGATGTCGATCGCACGGCTCTCTGGGAGGCGGCGAGGCAGCTACTTCTTGCAGGCGCTTAACCTCAGCCCACAACTCCCTGTTCTGCGCATCCAACCATTCCACTCGCACTTTTAAGATGTCCATGTTCGCAGTGCTATGCAAGAAGAAAGAGACAGAAAAAGTTAGCTTGGGGTAAGAAGGCGAAAAGGAGAGGTGCAAGAGCGCAAGTATTGTCGGTATCACTTACGACATGAATAGGAAGTTCGGCGAGAAGCTTCTGGGCGGCATCCAGATGCCCACGCAGGGTCCGCGCCTTCGCAAAACCCACGGCTCGCATCTTCTCCACCTCAGCTAGGTTCTGCGTGAGAGTGATGCTGCGGTGCGAAGACATATGCGCCATCTCCAAGGCGCGCAGCTGAGCACGTGCATTTTTGTGCGTAAAGGTCCAGGTGGACTCAGAGTTATAGATGACAACATCCTCCCGACATAAAGCACAAAGGAGAGGGCATACGCCTCGCCGTTGGAGGTGTCCCGCTCCTCCCAGGAGGGCAGGAGTGGGGAGATGGAGATCTTATAGGTCGTCTCGTCCCAAAGCACCCGTCTCGTCCATATATTTCACGCCCAGTCCATAATTGCAGACCTCGGACAGCTAACCAAGTGGGTACAGCGCAGACAGCTAGTTATGGCCAGCTAGCCGATGCTAAGTGGATATTCCAAAAAAAATTTAAATTAGCTAACTATAGCTAAGTAACATTTGCGAAAAAATAAAAAATAGCTAACTATAGCTAAGTGCAAATTATATTTTTTTGTAAAATAGCTAATTATAGTTAGCTGTAGCTAGCTGAAAATATGATCCTATTAAATTCCAGGCAACCGTACAAGTGTACCAAAATAAGTGTACGCGTCTATCAATTTAATGCGATATTTTTAGGCGATTGTTAACCGCACAGCATTTTCGGCTATCCGCACTCTAAAAGAGGTATTTTTTCCCTTCGCTCGTTAAGATAATCACAGTTTGAGGATTTTTTTTCCCGCACCGCAAAATCCCCCGACTCCCCTCCCGTCCGGAAACCCTATTCCCGCACCCTGCTACCGCGCCTCCCTCCGCCCTCGACGGCGCTCCCCCTCGACGGCGACCCGTTATCAGATCTCATGCATAATTGCGATGCTCCTTTGAAGAGGGTCTCGTAGAAGTTCCGGCCGGCGTGCATGAGGTCCCAGCCAGCGTGTTGGAGGTCCCGACCGTCATTTTCATGACGGTGCCCACCGTCTCAACCACAGTCGGGGCACCCGTCCCATGGGTCTCGACGGCCACCCCCTTTCCCTTAGCAGTGGAGGGCTTGGACCGCTTAGTGGAAGAAGCATCGGGGGCCGCGCCAGGCTTCTGCCTTTGACCGCTAGATTTGGGGGGAGGAGGATTCCCGCGGCAGGCCTCAACGGCAGATTTTGCGAGACCCAAGGTCTCGCCCAGGACTTCCATGATCCCGTGCGGCGGATGGAGAGGGAGATCTCGCAGACCTGCATTGTAAAGGTTAAGTAAAAGGAGCAGACGGAAGGGTGAGCGGAAGCTAAGTCCAATACCATTTCATCTTACCTTCTCCCAGCGGGACGGGCGGAAGTGAGTCGATGTGCTTCCGTAGGTAAATAACATCCATGTCGTGCTCCTGGATGTAAAGGCTTGGCCTCATAGCCTCCCAGCGTTGGAGGCCAGAAAGTCGACTCGTCCTCCTGTGCAGGTGAGAGTGGGACGTTGTCGAAGTTCCCCGTGACGAAAATGAATCGTCGAACTCAGTCATGGTGTTTGTTGACTGTGCTGGTGATGCTGAGGGGGGACTGGCCAGAGAAGAAGATCACCCCACCTTTCGACTGGAAGTTGAAGAGTTTACGGAACACTGGGAGTGAGAACTCTATCACCTCCTCTCGCAGGTAACATATGAATTCTACCAGCAATGCGTTGGAGTTAGGATTGAGTTGCGTGGGGACGACACTGAAACAACGAAGAGTTTGGCGCACCTCTGGCCACAGTGGAAGGCAGAACCCCACCTCAAAGTGCTCGAGGGGAATGGCGAGGGTGTCTGGCGAGAACTGGTTTATGCGGTCACGGTTCCCCAAGCGGCGTGCGGAAAACCCAGGCGGAACATAGTCGGCGATGGCCAGGGTAAATTCTTCTTCTGAGAGGCCGCATGTCTCAAAGTCGCGGTTGACGAAACGTTGAGCACACTTGGCCCTACCGTCGGTCTCTTTCGCCATCGCAGACTATGAAAGAGAGGTCTCGCAAGAATCCTAGAGAGAAGGGTGAGTGGTCTAGCGGGAGCAAGAGAAGAGAGATGAAATTGTAATAAAGGCGGTAGGTAAGCCGTCTATTTATATAAAATGCTGGAAAATATTGAAATTCTCTAGGCACGTGGTGCGGATAGCGATCGCGCTACCCCGATGCCTCAGAATATGGTCCAACCCGCCTACACTCCAAGTCACCGACGGGAGGCGAATGTTATGCATGAGACTCTTCAAGCGAAAGCAAGAAGTTCTGTAAGAATGCATTCGACAAGGTAACAATACATCATACATCCAGACAGAAATTGTTTGCGAGACACAGCAGGTCTCGACTTGTTCAGTGCACAAAAGGAGACAAAAGAAATTAATTACAAAGGTGTGAGAGAGTACAGGGACTGAGAGTCGAAAGGCTCAGTACTGAACCCATTGCCATCGACTCCGACCTCGCCTCCCGGACCTTGGAGGCACTCGCGGGTAGTGATACGCACTCAACGTTGTGAGCTCTTGACTGACCAAGCGCATCTGATCCCTAGCCCACGCGATGTGCCTCCCAGGAGAGATCTCCGCACCCCCCTGACGTTCCATCTCGCCGACAAGGTGCTGGTAGTACCGCTCAAGAATGCCCAGCCTACGCTCAAAAGTGGTCAGTTGCGCATTGATCTGGATGGCATGGTATTGCAGTATCCAGGTGAGCTTGCCGAAAACCTCTGTCGTCCTCGCCTTCATCGTCTCGGGGTCAGAAGGATCTCCCAAGAAATCTAAAATATCTTCAGGAGAGGGTGGGTGCGAGAACATCCCTTCCTCCTCATACTGGGGGTCCATCGGCGAGTCCTCTCGATATTCTGCGAGAGCGAGCTTTGGATAAGTTTTGGTCAGTAATAACGGAGTATGGAATCACAGCGAGTGAGATAACTAACCTGGCATGGGTTCCTTGTCGGGGCCCTAGCGGGAGGGGGTATGTTGCCCTGCGAATGACTGGCCAGGGGGATATAGTGATTATTCCTTCCCTAGGTGGAGAGGTTCCGGGTTAGCAGCTGAAGTGGTGGATGCACCAGCATCCGGGCGGTTGCCCGCTGAGACCCTCTCGGTCGGGCGCTCCTCCTCTAGCACGACGAGTGTTGTTGTCTCGCGAGATGAGGAGTCACGTGGTGTTGAAGTAGGTTCATACGGCGTTGGTTCCCGCGACATTGGTTCTTGTGGTGTCTTTTTCCTGCGAAGGAGGAAGCCCTGTGGTCCCAAAAGTGGAGGCTGCGGGAGGCGAAATAGGTAAGATAGCAAAAAGATGGGTTGAGCGAGAAAGCGGTGTCAATTTACCAGATTCAGGAAGGGTCCTAGTAGGGTTGACCGGAGGACAGGATTCTAGAGTTAGCGGAACGTCATCAGCAGGGGGAGGGAGCGTGTCAGCACCCGCATGGTTGGTCTCGGGGGCACCTCCCATCAACGGTTTCTCCATCGAGTGAACTTAACACTTGAGATATCACACTGGTCGGCATAGAGGCAAGGCGGGAAAGAAATAAAATTACCTTTGGTGCATTAGGAGAGTCGCGAGAAGGGGGCGGGGTCGCCGATGCGTATTCATTGGTCATTGGGCCCCTCCTAACATTCTTGGCCCTCTTCAGCTGGTTAGGGGAGGTGGGATCTCTCTTAGACGAGAGCCAAGGAGCATATCTAGTAGTAAGAGAGGAGTCCCTCTTTCGCGCTGCGGCGAGATGATCGATCATCGCCTGGGAAAGAGGTTGTAGCAGCGACTTCATGGAAGTTATGGGTTGCGAAAGCTCGGGGGAGAAGAAGAGAGGAATGAAATGTGTTGTATAAGCATTATGACCTGGGATATATATAGCTAAGTGGAGGGCCCCACCAAAAGATTCCCTCCATGTCAGCATGAGTGGACTTTATTTCCGAGCGAGTGCCTCACTCGCAAAGAGCGGGGATTTTGGACAACCCCCTATTTATCTAGTAGGGCCCCAGGCTCGAGATTGGCAAAAGAGCAAGCAAGGAGGGAATTCTCCCAGGTCAAGAAAGGGCAAAAGGGGTTCCGAGCGAGCGCAGCCTCTCTCGCAGGGCACTCGCGAGAGTAGCATGGAGGTAACAGCAATCGGGCGAGTTAGGGGTAGGACCCTACTCTCCCAGAGGACCAAGGGCCTTGCGAGTAGTGCCCTCAAGGGCCACTCGCCCTGCGGGTGCCGGGAGGTCTGGCACACGGGAGGTTAGGCGAGAGGTGCCTTCATGGACCACTCGCCTAGAGGGCTTTATGGGGAAATTACCTAGATACCCTTCGTAGGCTGCCAAAAGCCCTTCAGAACAGCAGAGTTAGTCTGCTAGCAGACCAGTTTGGGGTGCGATTAGTAAAACTAAAAGGAGGATTCAGGCTATTTGCAGACCAGACTAGAAAATCTATAAATTGACCCTTAAGGGCACCTTGGAGGAGATCCGGTTTTTTAGGCTCTCTCCTCTTAGGAAAGTTTTGGTTGGCTGTTAATGCCCTCCATGGTGCCCGACTGAGCATTGGTTTGGGAGGGGAAGCTCTCTAAGATCTTACGGATGTGTGGCGGGACCTCCTCGCTACAGCCTTAGGTCTGTTCATAGTTCTTCATCCACAGTCAAGAGTGCAAGTGAGGGATAAGTAGGTGCGGGCTACACCCCCAGTGGGTCCGAACTCAAGAGTCTGGTTGCCAGTTTCAACACCTGGATTCACAAAAGTGAGTTGGTCCACGCCTCGCCACAGGAAGAAGACGTCCATGACCTTCTCCTTCATGAAAAGGTAAAGGTCCAACGCATCCCCTTCCAGGCGAGGCAGTCTGAACTCCATTTCTGTCTTCTAGACTGGAGCGAAGGGGATGTTCCGGAAGTCTCCCCGCACTAAGAAAAACTTATCGGTCCAATGGTGGACCTTGTTAAGCATTTCGGCAACCTTGACACACACACTGGTGAAGAACAGGGTGTCGTCGCTGGTCGCCTTCAGGGTCAGGACTTTGCGGAAGGTAGAGAGATTGAACTTGATCTTCTCCTCGCGCAGGTAGTAGGCATAGGTGACCAGGACGCTGATCGCATTAGGGTTGACCTGTGTGGAGATCATCCCGAAGTTGCGAAGGACTTGACGGACCTCTGTCCACTAGGGCAATCTTAGCCCCACCTGGAAGTGGGCCAGGGCGAAGGCGAGCTCTCTGCTATAGAGTAAATTGAGAAACTCGTCGAGTTATGGCCGCCTAGCAGTATAGCCAGGTGGCAGGTACCGCTTCTTGACATTGCTCAGCTCCTCGCCGAGGGTCTGTGTGCTGGGAAATTTGTGCGCCCAGAAATTGCGGGCGCAGATGGTGCGCTCGTTCTTGGAGGGCTCTTTCACCTTGGTTGGCAATGAGTAGGGTGTGGGTGTTCTGCGGGAAGGATTTGAGAAGGGGAGGGTGTTTGAACGAGATGTGAAAGCGTACCCTCCCACTCCAGTAAGCCCTCTATTTATAGACCCCATCCCCTAACCTAGTCGCACGTGAGTAGATCGATCGGCGTCACGAGTGCATTTAAGAGAGTATCCAGCGCAATGGCATGCAAGTAAAGATAAAATACCAGATAACTAGAAGAAGCGCATAGCGCGAGAACAAAAAATATATAATAAAATTTCTCTAAGCGCATAGCACGAGTACAAAAGAGACAATTACAAAAGTATCGCCTGCACATTACAAGAACCCGAGGGGTCGCGAGTGTGATTTCATATCAAGCATCAAAAATTCAAAAGACAGGGATGACCTAAGGGACTCAACCGCGGCGCACCAGACCACGGCCCAGGCGACGCGTGCGCTGAGGGTGGCGAGCTCTCCAAGTGATGACGCGAGCCGCTCGCAGATCTTCGCGAGCCCTCTCAAATTCTCCTTGCTTTGTCTGATATGTTCCTCACCTCGCCGGATGTGTTCTTCTAAAAGGGAGGCTTCGCCCATGGTGCCCGCCACATGCGCGAACCGGTGGAGGTCATCCTCGGTGACTTTCTAGCGAGTCTCCATCTCATACAACCTCGCCTCTAAGTCGGTTACCTGGCCAAATAGCCCATCCTCTACCTGCATCTGCTGTTGGAACTCCTCCCCTTCAGCGAGGAATTCTCCAAGATCAACCAGCAACTCATTCACCTCGACGGGTGGCATGGCCATCAGAAGAGAGTCGTGGGCTCCGAGGACAGCAATGAGATGGGCCCACGACCCCTCGTTGAATCCAGGCGGGTCTGCGAGCAACTCCCTCAAGGTCGTGGATGTCACGGGCGGTGGTGACCCCAGCAGCGAGACCGTAGACGGCATGTGGCCGGAAGAGGACCCGTGACTATCTGAAAGAAGAAGCCAGGCGGTGAGGATAGGTGGTGAAAGATAAAAGAGGTAATGAGGCAAGAGGGATGAGTACCTGCAGGGGCATTATCTTCCCCCTGAATCCGAGGCGGATCTGCCTTGAGTCATTCGGTAGAGGAGGGTAGGCGGAAGACCATGCCTGTCCCTCTAGGCAGGGGATCCATCATCAAGGACTTCACCCCCGGAAGTGGTGCAAGTAGGCTGACCTACCCCAGACAAGTGCTGAGACGTTTGAGAAGGGGAGGAAGAAGTCGAGCTTTCTCGCCCTGGGAACAAGGACGATTTCATGGATAGGCCCCTCGATGGTGCCTCGATAGGGTGCCCAGGCGGCGGTGGATGGCTAGAGGATGCTGCAGAAAGCAAGGAGTTATGTTTGGCCTGATTGAGATAGGAGAGTAGACATTATTCTTACCTTGTACAACTATGGGGCGAGTAGGAGGGAGTAGCAGTGCACCCGCATCAGCAGTGAGCTGTCTGTCATCCCCGAGCCCTCTGGTCGTGATCTCGATCCTGCCCTCTTCTTGTCGAAGGGACAAGTCGACGTTGGGCTCTTCGTGGATATGCGAGGCAGCGGTCCTCCTGGGTGATGGCCCACACCTCACAGTGGACTCAGGGTCTGTTGAAGACTTCTCGCCGGGGGGGGAGGATTTGTAACACCCTGCCAGTACGAAAGGTATAACAGCAGGTCCGGCCGGGACCCCACGCCATACAAACCACACTAGCTAGGAGTTAAAAGGTGATAACCAGAAAAGTAACAACTAAACGAGAGTACAAAACGTAAGCGGAAGCATTAATTAAACCATTCAAAAAGAACTGTCCACTATCATAGGAGTGTAACTTGAATAAGAGTTACGGCCTTAAGGCCTTACATTCACCCAATGCACAAAACTCCAAAAGCATACATCGGCACGCAGGCCGGCCATACATGAAAAACAGGAAAAGGGCTGGCCTTCGAGGGCCAACACTGCAAAGGGCCATCGCCCGCTATTTCCCGCTAGGCTCACCTGCACCTGCATAAGAACATTCCACCAAGCGGTGGCAAACAAAGTAACGGTCAGCACAGCTGACCAAATTATAACGACCCCACCCCTTTCCCGGGGTGGCGGAGATTCTACCCTGCAAGCAAGCCATACTAGCACAAGTACTAAAATAAAGAAAGTGCAACTACACAAGGTGAGGTTTCAAGCACATTCAATCTTCTAGGTTGAGCATCAAAAAGGAGGGAACCTAGGTATGCACATGATGTTGGTTGGGTTCACCCGAAGGTTCCCCGCAACCGCCTAAACAACCGCATGAGGCTAACAACATCAATTCCACAAACACTCCACCGTAAGGGCCATCGCCTTATGTGGGGAAAAGAGCTTTTGGCCGGTCTAGGTAAACCACCTTCCACGACCTCTCCCATGATCACACGGCTACATGAGGTAGGGACCTCTTACCGATCTGCATGGAAACGGGTTCGGTTTAGCATTGCCCGTGCTCTAATCGTCGCGATCTATCACACGATGCGGGTACGGCTTCGCCTCGGCCCGTAAGGGTTTAGCACCTTCAAGTGCTACACAAATATAAGCTACGCACCTAATCCCTTCACAAGGATCTAGGCTTCACAAATACTCAAAAAGGGGAGGTATAATACGCTCCGCATCAATTTCGCGGTGAAGGTTTGCCTTCATCCAATCTCAAAGCATGGGGCTTTCATTAGGATCTTCACAAGACACCTACACTTAAATCCCGCACTACTATAGATGATTTCACGGAGTCATTCTCCGGCACGCATTCTAGGCTTAACCTAAATGCAACGTCGCAATCCAAGCATCACCGATTCGGGCTCACGGCCACGAATAGGCTTCACACAAAATGCCTAAATCCGCACGACTACCGGATTTTCTACATGCAATATGTCGGGGACGGACACAATCGACCAGGAGTTCCGGAGAACTTGAGGGAATCCTACACTTCACCCATTTGGTGAAAGGGATCCCTCATGAAAGCATAGAGAAATGAAGGAGAGGACAAAAGACAAGTCCAAACAACGGGAGAAGAAATCGTTACCCTAGGAGCGCTCTTTTTCGCCATAGATCCGAGATTCTACACGGAGAGAAACGACCGCACCGGGCTGCACTCTCCAAATCTGGAAACGACTCGCGAAACGGAGCTCCGGAGCTCCGTCAATGGCGAGATCTACCTTCTTCTTCCTTGGCTCCTCCTTCTTTCTCTAGGGTTTGGAGAGAGAATGGCTTAGAGAATATGAGGTTTAACCCCCTCTCATCAGCCCTAAAGGTCTCCCGCAACTAAACCTAGCCGTTGGATCAATTTCCAAAAGATTTGGACGGTCCGATCTTCTTCTCCGCTCAAAATCACGGAATAGAATAAATAGGGCGCACGATCACAGGCGCACGGTCAGTGGTCGTGCGCGAAGAGGGAAATGGTCGTGCGCACTGTCCGAGACAGAACTCGATTTTCTTCTGAATTAACGCACGATCGCTGGCGCACGATCACCGGTCGTGCGCGATGAGGACAATGGTCGTGCGCATAAGCCGAGACAGAACTCCGATTCTTTGCGGGTTACGCACGATCACTGGTCGTGCGCGAAGAGGACAATGGTCGTGCGCATTGACCTGATCTGGAATTTTGAGCCTATCCCGAGCGCAACACTACCATTCTGCCTACCTCGCTGAACCACGATCTTTGGGGTGTTACAACTCCACCCCCCTTAAAAGAATTTCGTCCCAAAATTTCGAAACAGTAATAGCAGGAAATTACAGTTTTTAAAGAAAATTTACCTGAGAGAAATAGCTCGGGGTACTCCGCAAGCATCGCTTGCTCTCTCTCCCAAGTTAGCTCCTCTCGGCCGCAATTATCCCACCGGACCTTTACCATCCGAATGGACTTGTTCCACAACTGCTTTACCTCGGTATCCTCGATGCGTAAGGGTTTGACTTTCGTCGACAACCCACTATCCACCGACACTTTGCCAACCGCAACGATATGAGTAGGCTCTTGCACTACCTTCCTCAGAACTGAAATGTGAAACACGTCATGCAGACCGCTCAGCTCTGCAGATTGTGCAAGCCGATAAGCCGCATCACCAACACGTTCCACGATCTCAAACGGTCCTAAGTACCTTGGACTGAGCTTTTTCAAGCGTCGGATCCTTGATACCCCTTTGAACGGTTTGATCTTCAGGTAAACCCAGTCACCGACGGCGAACTCTAGGTTCCTATGCTTGGCGTTGTAATATTTTGCTTGCCTATCATGGGCAATCAATAGCCTTTCTCGAATAGTTCGGATCGTCGAAGTTGCTTCCTCAACATCCTTTCGCTTTAATAGCTTTGTATCGCCTGTTTCTGCCCAAGACAACGGCGTACAACACTTCTTACCATAGAGGGCCTCGAAAGGAGCCATCTTTATACTGGCTTGGTAGCTATTATTGTAGGCGAATTCGATCATATAGAGATGATCTTCCCACTTCTTTCCAAAATCTAGAGCGCACATTCGGAGCATATCCTCCATAGTCCTGTTGGTCCTCTCGGTCTGTCCATCCGTTTGCGGGTGGAAGGCCGTGCTAAATTTCAATTTAGTGCCCAACAGTTCATGGATAAGCCTCCAATCTTTCGATGTGAAACGCCCGTCACGATCGCTGACGATGCTACGAGGGACACCGTGCAGCCACACAATACTATCGACATAGAGCTTCGCTAGCTTTTCTACAGAATCATCCTTCCGGTTCGGAATAAAATGCGATACTTTTGTCAGTCTGTCCACGATCACCCAGATGGCGTCGTTTCCATGCTGCGATCTCGGCAATCCGTGCACGAAATCCATCGAAATATCGTCAAACTTCCATTCCGGAATCGGCAAGGACTTCAAAAATCCACCGGGGCGTTGACATTCCACCTTCACCAACGCGCAGGTGTTGCACTTGGCCACGTAGAGGGCAATGTCCTTCTTCATACCCGGCCACCAGAAAAGTTTCTTCAAGTCCATGTACATTTTCATTCTCCCCGGGTGGATAGAGTACTTGGTATGATGAGCCTCGTACATCAATTCCTCCCGTAGAGTACCAACGTTTGGGACGCACAATCTGCCATTCTTCCACATAAGGCCATCTTCGAAAGAGAAATCAGCGTTTAACCCGTCAACGGTTTCCGCTTTGTAGCGTTTCATGCTCTCATCCAGCTCCAATGCCTGTCGAACTCGGTCGGCAAGGTGGTATTGAACCTCCGTCCAGTTCAAGCATGCTGAAGTAGACGCTCTTCGATCAACGCAAAAGATCTCCATTTCTTCCAGCTCATGGATTAGACGCTCATCGTGCATCAAAATCCAATTTGCTCGAGCGGGAGCCCGACGACTCAACGCGTCCGCAACTACATTTCCCTTTCCAGGAGTATATTTGATGTCGAAGGTGTAGTCCCCAAGGAACTCCAACCACCTCCTCTGTCGCATATTCAACTCCCTTTGATCTAGCAAGTACTTGAGGCTCTTGTGGTCGGTAAAGATGTCGATCTTCACGCCATACAAATAATGCCTCCAAAGCTTAAGAGCAAATACCACGGCCGCTAGCTCCAAATCATGGACCGGGTAATTCCTCTCATGAACCTTCAACTGCCGGGAGCCGTAGGCAATTACCTTACCGAACTGCACTAGGACACAACCCAAACCACTCCCTGAGGCGTCGCTGTAAATTTCGTAGCCTTCCGTACCACATGGCGAGCATAGAATGGGCGCCGTGGTCAGACGGCTCTTCAGTTCTTCAAAAGCTCGTGCGCACTCGGGCGACCAAATGAACTTATGATCTTTCCTAGTCAATTTAGTGAGAGGAAGTGCAATCCTCGAGAAGTTTTCCACAAAGCGCCTATAATAGCCGGCAAGTCCTAAGAAACTTCGGACTTCCGCTACGTTTTTCAACAAAGGCCAGGCTCGAATCGCTTCTATCTTCGACAGATCAACCGCAATTCCATCTCCACTAACGACGTGACCAAGGAATGCTACTGACGGTAGCCAAAACTCGCACTTGGAGAACTTGGCATATAGCTGACTCTTCCTCAAGGTGCCCAGAACTGCATGCAGATGCCCTACATGCTCCTCTTCCGATTGAGAGTATACCAAAATGTCGTCGATGAAGACGATCACAAATTGATCCAAATACTCACGGAATGTCCTATTCATTAAGTCCATGAATACCGACGGTGCATTAGACAGACCGAACGGCATCACCGTGAACTCATAGTGCCCAAAGCGGGTACTGAACGCTGTCTTTGGAATGTCACATTCCCTAATCCGCAGTTGCTAATAGCCGGACCTTAGGTCCAGTTTGGAGTATACCGTCGACCCAACCAGCTGGTCGAATAGATCGTCGATTCTTGGAATCGGATATCGGTTCTTCTCGGTCAACTTGTTTAGCTCTCGATAATCGATACATAGACGCAAGCTCCCGTCCTTCTTTTTCACAAAGAGGACCGGTGCACTCCAAGGCGAAGAACTTGGACGTACGTAGCCTTGCTCTAGCAGCTCTTGCAATTGAACTTTCAGCTCAACCAATTCCTTTGGCGCTATCCGGTACGGTGAGCGGGCCACAGGTTTGGCACCTGGCACCAACTCGATACAGAAATCGATCTCTCGCTGAGGCGGAGCCCCAGGGAGTTCGTTAGGAAACACGTCGGCGTACTCCGCTACAACTGGGACATCACATAACCTGGGCTTTGGCTCCGAAGCCTCCAACAAGGTGAAGAACAACTCGGCGCCTTTTCTCACCGCCTTAACCACTTGGAGAGCAGACATCAGCGTCTTGCTCGCTCCTCGCATACCGGCAAACGTGGTTTCTCCATCGGCGTTCCTTCCCAGAGTGATCTCCTTAGAATTGCAATCTATGCATGCACGCTGCTCCGAGAGCCAGTCCATGCCGAAGATCACGTCGAATTCAGCTAACGGTAATAACGATGCTTCCAAATCGAAATCTTGATTTCCGATCCGCACCTTCACACGGCTCTTCCTATCCGCAGACATGCGAGATCCATTGGGTAGCACTACTTCTAATCTATCCTCTACGAAGGTAGATGGCACTCCGATTCGCACCACGAAGTCCTCAGACAGAAAAGAGTGCGATGCACCCGTATCAAATAGAGCTCGCCGGATAGTTGAGAATTAGGACAAAGCCTAATTGCACACAAAAAAAACATACAGTTGCACAACAGTATAATCACAAATAGCTATGTAAAAGCTAATTTTTTAATTCATACCTGTGACAACATCAGCTTGTCGTATGGCTTCTTGCTGGCCAAGCGAGTAGACTCTCGGCTGAGTCGGGGTAATGTGCTGGGAAGCCGAAGACTCCGCAGCTTTACCCTTTTCCGCAGCTCGAGCATAGTCCAAAGCTCGATTCTCTGTCTTCGGGGGACCACTTCGACACACTGCGGCCTTATGTCCCACCTTCCCGCAGGTGAAACACGTGATAGGGCTCCGCACCGTCGTTGCTCCCGAAACATTTGAGCGGGTTTGCTCCGCCGGTTTGAACTTCCTTTTGTTCTTTCTGAATTCTGACTTAGACTGAGAGACCGGCACATGAAACTCAGGTTTCTTTGCCACGGCTTTTGCTTGTACCCTCTTCATGTCCAACTCTAGGGATCTGGCAGTTTGGACCATCACCTGGAAACCTAACGTCATTGGGCCTGCCAGGAGCAGCCTCAACTCGTCTCGAAGACCTTCATAGAACTTGTTCATCTTTGTCTCTTCATCTTCCATCATAGGCCCCGCATAACGACCCAGTTTAGTGAACTCGTGCAAGTACTCATCCACTGAGCTGTCGCCTTGAGTTAACTTCAGAAACTGGTTCTGCAACGCAATGCGTTGGGCAGAAGGAATATACCTTTGAAGAAAAAACTTTGAGAACTCCGCTATCGTGATCTCGGTAATCTCCCTGCCTCCGAACTTGTGCACTTCCTGTTCAGCCCACCAACGCTCTGCCTCTCCGTTAAGGAGGAAGGTGGCTAAAGTGACCATCATAACTTCTTCTGTTGCTGTCGCCCTTAGAATCTTCCTAACCGTTGACAGCCAGTCCTCCGCCTCCGTTGGGGATCCGGTCCCCGAGAAAGTTGGAGAATGGAAGCTTAGAAAGTGTTGCAGCTGTTGATCACGCGCTCGCGCAACAACTACACGCTCTACCGGACGCTCCACCCTTTGCACCGCCGCAGGTTCCACTGCAGCCACTGGCACAGGGGCCTCAACCGTTAGTTCCACCACAGGTTCCACTACAGGTTCGATCACCGGGGCCGCATCTGTATTAGGCGTAGCAGGCTGTGCAAGCCTTTGCGGTTGAGCATTGATCATCGCGAAGACAGCTTCTGCGATTAACCTGATCATCTCAGCAGGAGGAGTGGTCGCTGGCACTTCAGCCGACCCACTACTTTCAGCGGTGTTACGGGGTTGAGACGGCCCCGCACCACTTCTAGTCGCCTATAATCGTGTAAGACACAATTTAGTGACTGAAAACATAGCAAACAACAATCATGGAACGCTCAGGTTCAGCAAACAAGTATGTTTTCCCATTCCTAAGTGGACATTCTTATTAGTTTTTGTCGTTTTAGGTGAATGCACATCCCGTGCACACCACCCCTTAAAAGGAATTCGTCCCGAATTCGCTAAACTACGGATCGACGCCTTAAGTCCGATACCAAATTGTAACACCCTGCCAGTACGAAAGGTATAACAGCAGGTCCGGCCGGGACCCCACGCCATACAAACCACACTAGCTAGGAGTTAAAAGGTGATAACCAGAAAAGTAACAACTAAACGAGAGTACAAAACGTAAGCGGAAGCATTAATTAAACCATTCAAAAAGAACTGTCCACTATCATAGGAGTGTAACTTGAATAAGAGTTACGGCCTTAAGGCCTTACATTCACCCAATGCACAAAACTCCAAAAGCATACATCGGCACGCAGGCCGGCCATACATGAAAAATAGGAAAAGGGCTGGCCTTCGAGGGCCAACACTGCAAAGGGCCATCGCCCGCTATTTCCCGCTAGGCTCACCTGCACCTGCATAAGAACATTCCACCAAGCGGTGGCAAACAAAGTAACGGTCATCACAGCTGACCAAATTATAACGACCCCACCCCTTTCCCGGGGTGGCGGAGATTCTACCCTGCAAGCAAGCCATACTAGCACAAGTACTAAAATAAAGAAAGTGCAACTACACAAGGTGAGGTTTCAAGCACATTCAATCTTCTAGGTTGAGCATCAAAAAGGAGGGAACCTAGGTATGCACATGATGTTGGTTGGGTTCACCCGAAGGTTCCCCGCAACCGCCTAAACAACCGCATGAGGCTAACAACATCAATTCCACAAACACTCCACCATAAGGGCCATCGCCTTATGTGGGGAAAAGAGCTTTTGGCCGGTCTAGGTAAACCACCTTCCACGACCTCTCCCATGATCACACGGCTACATGAGGTAGGGACCTCTTACCGATCTGCATGGAAACGGGTTCGGTTTAGCTTTGCCCGTGCTCTAATCGTCGCGATCTATCGCACGACGCGGGTACGGCTTCGCCTCGGCCCGTAAGGGTTTAGCACCTTCAAGTGCTACACAAATATAAGCTACGCACCTAATCCCTTCACAAGGATCTAGGCTTCACAAATACTCAAAAAGGGGAGGTATAATACGCTCCGCATCAATTTCGCGGTGAAGGTTTGCCTTCATCCAATCTCAAAGCATGGGGCTTTCGTTAGGATCTTCACAAGACACCTACACTTAAATCCCGCACTACTATAGATGATTTCACGGAGTCATTCTCCGGCACGCATTCTAGGCTTAACCTAAATGCAACGTCGCAATCCAAGCATCACCGATTCGGGCTCACGACCACGAATAGGCTTCACACAAAATGCCTAAATCCGCATGACTACCGGATTTTCTACATGCAATATGTCGGGGACGGACACAATCGACCCGGAGTTCCGGAGAACTTGAGGGAATCCTACACTTCACCCATTTGGTGAAAGGGATCCCTCATGCAAGCATAGAGAAATGAAGGAGAGGACAAAAGACAAGTCCAAACAACGGGAGAAGAAATCGTTACCCTAGGAGCGCTCTTTTTCGCCATAGATCCGAGATTCTACACGGAGAGAAACGACCGCACCGGGCTGCACTCTCCAAATCTGGAAACGGCTCGCGAAACGGAGCTCCGGAGCTCCGTCAATGGCGAGATCTACCTTCTTCTTCCTTGGCTCCTCCTTCTTTCTCTAGGGTTTGGAGAGAGAATGGCTTAGAGAATATGAGGTTTAACCCCCTCTCATCAGCCCTAAAGGTCTCCCGCAACTAAACCTAGCCGTTGGATCAATTTCCAAAAGATTTGGACGGTCCGATCTTCTTCTCCGCTCAAAATCGCGGAACAGAATAAACAGGGCGCACGATCACAGGCGCACGGTCAGTGGTCGTGCGCGAAGAGGGAAATGGTCGTGCGCACTGTCCGAGACAGAACTCGATTTTCTTCTGAATTAACGCACGATCGCTGGCGCACGATCACCGGTCGTGCGCGATGAGGACAATGGTCGTGCGCATAAGCCGAGACAGAACTCCGATTCTTTGCGGGTTACGCACGATCATTGGCGCACGATCACTGGTCGTGCGCGAAGAGGACAATGGTCGTGCGCATTGACCTGATCTGGAATTTTGAGCCTATCCCGAGCGCAACACTACCATTCCGCCTACCTCGCTGAACCACGATCTTTGGGGTGTTACAGGATTGACCCTCTTCCTCTTAAGCTTCTTCTTCCTCGCATAGCTGGAAGGCAAGGGGTCAGGAACTCGCCAATGAAGTCGAGGACTGCGGCCGCCTCAGGCTCGTCATCAGCAAGCGCCCGGTTGCCGACCGCGGAAGAACCTCCTCCAGAGGCCATCTCAGCATAAAGGATCAAAGATATACCCCATCTATTTATAGAGGGAGGCCCAGTCAGCATGCGATCTCACCAAATAAGGGGTCTTCTTTCCGACCTCTGGCTAGCTCACAAAGAGCAAGGATTGTGTACAACCCGTATTCAGCGAGTAGGACGACCAGTATTGGGCGAGTAGGCCAACCAGTGTTCAGCGTGTAGGCCGACCAATATTCAAAGAGTAGGACAACCTGTGTTCGGTGAATAGACCCAATAGCGTTCTGATTCGCCCAGGGTGGGGTGAGGCGAGTACGCCCCCATAGTTCTTCTCGATGCCATAGTTCTTCTCGACGATATAATCTCTACTCGATGTTATGAGTGTGATTTCTCTAAGCAATATGAACAGCCTGTCTTGACGATAAAACCCCTTCTTGCCTAGGGCGAGGCAAGTTTGACCTAGCCTCAGGCGAGCTCGCTTCAAGAGTGCTCATCCCCGGCATGTAGGATTTGGCCTGGTCGCCCCAGCCGCACTCGCTCAAGGAGGGAGCGATGCGATTTTGGGCCAACCTGACTCATCAATCCTCCCTCACTTCCCAAAGACCAAGGGGCTGCGATTAGAATTTACAAAAATGCATGAGAAGTTGTTTGCGTACCATTTTGGTCTACCTATAGCAATTTGGTTAAGGCGGAGGGAGCAATCCGCAGGTCTTTTGGACTATTTGCCCTCAGAAAGATTCACCTATAAAAAGGACCCATTATGTCTTAGATCATTACAAATCCCCCCCCCCCCCCCACAAGAGAGCCTGAGCTTTCTTCTTTGTCCTTGTGATGTCTGAGATAAGCTCAGCCTTTGGGTTTTGGGAGGGGAAATCAAGTCAGATTTCTGGGTTAGTGCGGGGCCTCCTAGCTGCAGCCAGTGGGACCATTTTAGGCAACTACCTACCACTCGGTTAGGGCCAGTTCTCGGCTAAAAATACTTAAACCTAGGGATCTGACGAAGAGAGAAGCAACTCAAGCTACTCCCCACGTCTCGAACATAGTTGGACCTGTATCCGGGTTCCAACAACACTAGAAGTTTACAAAAAGTCCTCATCACCTATTCACCCCCCCCCCCCCTCCTTAGGTGAAGATCAGATTATCCCATAAACTTACTAGTTGTATCATAGGTCGATTGTTCAAAATGAGCTTAATAGATTGAACAAGATCCTCATCAGGGAAGACAGTCTACTCATTATGACTTCTAGAGAGAACTTCAAAGAACTCAGTTCAATGAAGCTGACCATATGCAGAAAAGAAAACTTTGGAATCTGGAAGGAAAGGGTTAGGTTGTTCATGGAAGCTTCTGATCCTAAAATATTTATAACTGTTGAAGAAGGTCTTATCATCCCTATGAAAGCTTTAGCTATAGATCTAGTCATGCAAGTCCCAAAGAAATATTCTGAAATGACCAGAGATGAAGTTGTTCAAGCCAAAATGGAAAAAAATGGGCAAGAACATAATAGTGAGTGTTATAGATGACTCTACATTCCAGAATCTTATTCACTGTAGGACTGCCAAAGAAATGTGGGACTCCCTGATAGTGCCCATCGAAGGAGGTAATCAGAAGCTTACACCTCATCTCATCTAAGAGAGGTCTCAGAATGACTACTGACTCGAAGGCCTGAAGATGAGAGATTGGATCCTACTCTCCTGAGAACATTGAGAAATGAGGCTCCCTGAAGCTGTTGGGAACAGGCTCCCAATAAACTCTATCTTTAAAGGGAGAAGGCTCCTCCGCTTCAACAATAATGGAAGGAAATGAAGGATAACCAGCAGCAGCAGACGGAGGATAAACATAGTCCTCCTGAAAGTTCAATACTCGAGTTGGATTTCCTTGAGCTTCTTCTTGGAAGAAGTTCTGGCGAACGACCATGAACTCTTGATTCTGAGGTCAAAGAGGAGAGGCAGGATGAGCAAATCTTGGAGGGGGAGAACCTCCACTATGGGATCTGCAGGAACCAGAGGAGTCACGGTCACTACGACTTGAGATATTAGTCATTGGGTGAGCATGATCAGAGCTTGGTTGAGGGTTTCAAACTACTGAGCGGTCTCACGGCGAGACCGCTCAAGCGCTTCCCAGATGTCTGGATCTCCAAGGCTAAAATGGGTTGGGTGCTGAGCGAACTCGCAGTCAGACATGTATATCTGCATATTTCACTAATAACTCAAAATCTGAAGATCGCGTGCTCATTCTGTTGGTGCGAGAATTGCACCCCCATGATGACACACTAGGGGGAGTTAAAGGGAAGGGGACTGAGAGTTGTCGGTTACTTTATAATTAGGGGATGTCAAAAAGAGAAGGACCGCCATGCATCAAGACCAGACTTACCCGTCGTGGTAAAAAGCCTCTCTTGCGGCGGGCACTTAGATTGATTAATGATGCGGTTACAAAAGGAATAAAAGTGTTCTGGGTGAAGAGGTGACCACTGAGACACTAGATTTAAGACTGCGGCCACAGGAGGCTAGCTTGAGGGTTTGAATTTGCCCCTCATAAGTATTATTCACCCATATTTATAGACTTGAGGGCCTTCCCAAATGGGCAGGGCTAAGATTACCAGCTGCCCGGGGTAGAGGAGAATCGGGCAGTGGTGATAGGATATAGGGCTTGCGAATAAAGAAGAACCAATCTAACAGCGCGGTCCGGCGGTTAGTATTGAGTCTGGATCTGCTCTCCCGGGATCTCTGCGGCTCGGTGGCTAGTGCGGTTAGAGCAATGCTTAACCACGCAGACTGCTTTTTAGAAAAAACTGGTCGCGGGATTTCGGACAAATAATGTATATAATATTGCTTTCAATGATCTTTCTCAATCAACGATGAAATGTTTAATTTCCAAGAATGAAGAATTAAAACTTTGGCATAGGGGACTTGGTCATTTTAGAACCAAATAAATCTTGAAATTATCAAAAGATAAATTAATAAGAGGACTAATTACACTTAATGGTAATTAATCTTCACTTTGTACACTATGCCAAAAGGATAATTTTATAAATCTTCTTTCAAAAGCAAAAATAAAATTTCTACTACAAGACCACTCCAATTAATTCATATGGATCTCTTTGGTCCGGTTATCACTTCTAGACTAGGTGGTAGAAAATATACGTTTGTACTAATTGATGATTTTTCTAGATTTTGTTGGACTATACTTCTCACTTCAAATCTGATGCATTTCTTGAATTTTCTAAAATATGCAAACGTATTCAAAATGAACTTGATTTAAAAATAAATTACATACGCTCAGATCATGAACGTGAATGTAAAAATGAAAAAAGTTCTTAATTTTTTGATAAAATAGGTATTAAGCATGAATTTTTCGCTCCCCGCACACCACAGCAATATGGTGTAGTATAAAGGAAAAAATAGAATCCTCCAAAAACTAGCACACACTAAGCTTTTTGAATATGTGTTACCTAGAAACTTTTGGGTTGAAGTCGTAGGAACATATGTTATGTAATCAATCGAGTTATGCTTCGCCCAATTATGAAACAAACTCTTTATAAACATTATTTCCAAATGAAGCCTAATGTATCTTATATTTAGGTAATTCGGTGTAAATGCTTTCCATTAAATTTTGGAACATGCGTTTTGCATCTCTCGTGTTTGGAAATGACAAACCCCAAACTATATTTGATCATTGATATTTTGGGTATAGTGTGCAGGTTTGCTGGTATCGTTGATTTGGGAGAGCAGGAAAAACCTCTGGCGTTAGAGTTAATGTCGGGCGCTAGCTATGTCGACTAGAAGACTGCTTATGTCGACTGGAAGACTAATTATGTCACTAGACTGCTTATGTCAAATGGAAGACTGCTTATGTTGCTACGATAGGCGTTAGCAATACGGTTGGGCGCTAGCTATGTCGACTAGATTGCTTATGTCGATTGGAAGGAAAAATCGATGAGACAGCTTATGTCGACTAGAAGGAAAAATCGACGGGATCGGTCAGATCGAATACCGCCATACGTTACTGATAATATGACGTGCTACCTCGATTTATACATCAGTGATCTATGTGCTCTATGTAGGAAATTAATGGTAGCATACTTAAACGCCATGTAAATTGTGTTTCTTTCCCTTTGGAGATATGGAAGAGTACTAGGTTTCCAATCTGTTTTTAGAGAAAGGAGCCACCGTCCGAGGAGAAAGGAGGACTCTCACCCTTTCAAGCAAGAATGAAAAGGATCTTCAGAGAGCGCGAACAAGAACGAGAATCTGAAGACGATCGAGCGCACAAGGTGAATTGAATCAAAAGCGTTGATCGCTCACTGCCTCCGGAGATCATCTTTGAGGGAGCAACCTCTTCTTTCTAGATCTATCTTTATATCTTTGTATTACCCTTCGTTTATTTTTATTGTATCGGGTGGAGAAATTGTCCGGGGAGGATGTCTGATTCTAGGGAGGATTCCATGAAAAATTGTTTGTGAAGGGCGTCTAGACCGGGGAGGTCTAACAAGGGCTCGAAGACCTTCGGGAGAAGGGAGATAGACGGCTCGAAGACCTTCTAGGGGAGAATGGAGAGAGCCAATTGGTCCTCGAGGAGAGGGTCGGTATAGAAAACCCAAGATAGTGTTATTCATCGCTTTTGATCTCCGGCATCATGGAGATCACAATCTTGTAACCTAACTTCTTATGAAATAAAATCATACTTGTCTTTGTCGTATGATAGTGATTTTATTTCTACTCTAAAATGTTTTTAATATAATATTTTCTTAAAGCATTAAACAAAAAATATATTACACGGTTCTTTTGTGTTCTATCACTCTCAGAATTCAATCTTTGTAAGATAGCGCCAGGCGGTAGAACTTACCACCGACGGTAGTAAACAGAGATTGAGAACTCTTCTATAATATCATCTACGAAAGGTTAAAATAATGTTTTCCTATTTAATATTTTGAAACTACTTAATTAATAAGAATATTTTTATTTAGAATTAAATTCTTAAAAACCCTTATTCACCCCTCCCCCCTCTAAGGGAGCAGATACAATAAGTGGTATCAGAGGTAGGTAATCCCAAACCGGTCTCACAACCGGGAATACTGGCGCTTCATGATCCCGCATCCACTAGAGGGGATAAATTTTATATTAATGAAAAATCATTTGCACCACCTTTATTTGAGGGTATAAATTATAAAGGGTGGAAAATTCTTATGAAAAAATTTCTTAATTCTTTAGATATTGAAATTTGGAATAACACCATTACAAAGCCCCCAGGTGTCTTAAATAAGAATGAATGTTCATTAAATGCTAAAGCTATGAATAGTTTATTTTATGGGCTTGATCAAAATATTTTCAAACTCATTTATACTTTACATAATGCTTATGAGATTTGGAAATGTTTTAATAAAACTTATAATCTTCCTTCTACAGATAATGAACCCGAGCAAGTTCTTATGGATCCAAGAGAAGAAAAAAATGAAGACTTGTGCTTGGAGGAAGACCTATCAAAGGAAGAGGAATGTAAGTGCACAATATCATGCTCGGATGGCGACATGACAAGTACATCATAAGAAAATTTCAAAGGAATGATATGTTCAAATATTGCCTCATCGGAGAACTTTGTAAGCAGAACAAATTCTCTTTTTACTACAACTACTGTTTCTGCATGTCGCATGCTTGAAATTGCTAAACGTAAGATTACTAAGTTGAAATATATAAATTATAAATTACATTTAAAAAATAAAAGGTTAAAAGCAAAACATAATGTAGAACTAAATTTTGATGTGTCTAGTTCTTCTTCTTGCTCTTTACTTAAGATTGCTACACCTTGTATTGATTGTGATGAATTAAATGAAATTCAAGGTCCTTGAAAAAGAGTTTCTCATTGCACATGAGAATAGTAAAAATTTGATAAATGAAAATGATTCTCCAATTATTAAACTAAATTCATTAAAATCTTTTGTGCGAACATTTTTAAATAAAAAAAAAATCTCATTAACAATTTTAAACCAAGACATTACAAGTGTTACTCCCCAGTATGAAAGTTTGTCTAAAAGAAAGAGTGGAAATGAAATACAACAAATAAATAAAAATGAATCATCCAAAGTCTATTATGAATCTATTCATAAGAAAAATTTCCACTCTCATATAGTTCCAAAGAATCATATTTCTAAGATCCATTGTAGATATCAAAATCGATCTATTTTGAAAAAAAAATTCAACAAACATAAAATTCTAACGCGTTGTTTTTCAAAAAACTATCACCCCATGGAAACTCAACATAATTACTATAAAAATAATATTTATCCAAGGTATGAATGGAGACCTACACTTAAAAATGACACATTGACTTCACTTCAAAGGACTCATTCATCCTTATCTCCCAACAAATCATTACGCAATATTTGTGTACCCAAAAGAACCATCACACTTGGTCCGCTTTGGCTACCTAAATCACTTATTCATTAGTATCCAATAAAATGTTTGAAGTAGAAACAAACCATAAATGTAACAAACAAAATTCTACTTCACAATGTGCTAAATCTTAAAAAAATGTTTCCTTCCTTTTTGCCTTATGCAACCTTATGTGTTTTATCTTTATTTCTTTTGAGCCTAAAATCTCATAAATTGAACATTTCATACATTGAAAAGATTACAACTATTGCACATTCACTTTGCCTTAAAAACCTATGCTTATAAATGATTTTTTTTGAACTAAAAGCTAAAATCTACAAGTTTATAAATTGACAATTCAAAAGTTGCTTTCAACTTTAAAAAGCAATATGGATTATATGATATGTGCAAAATTGGTTATTTAAAAATTGGATTTTATGGGTCTTAGGCTAAAATTTAAAATGCACAACTTTTTGATTATTTTCCTAATTTCTTTGCTGCATGTGATAGCACCTATAATGAAAAATCATTATCAAGAGAAAATAGAATTGAAAAATCACAAAAACCATGCTTTTTAGATGAAAAATCGAATCTCTATCTGCTACCACCAGGCGCTAAGTCTTACCGCAGGCAGTAGCTATTTATTCTGAAAATTCCAAATTTTCTCTAAATTACACTTTCTGAACATTATTTTACTGCGTTAATTATCATTCTCTTCTATTTTCAAAAAACCTTATTTATGTTTTGGTTAGCTTCAAAGAAAATTTGCAAAATCAATCTAAATGACCAATAACATATTCACAATTAAGCCTTCACTATAAATAATTAAAATGAATATGAACAATCTATCATATGATGAAGTAAAAGATAATTTATTTATCTCATGTTTAAATTTTCAAATCATCATAGAAAATTATCTTAAAAATCAATGATCATATAAAATTCTCAAAATGAATACATTTGGAATAGATACCATTGATTTCATAATTTGCTTTATGTATGAATTATGTCTTACGTGCATGTATCTCATTCTTGTCTAGACTTTAGAATCAACATTATACTTATTAAAAATAAATCACAAAGCTTAATCACGTCACGCTAGGTCTATGAACATTTAGATTGAAACTTCATACTGAATATATGCAAATCATTTATATATTTGTTAAACTTTACATAGCATTGCACCTTGTTACCCTAACACATCACTCTAGCATCATCTCTTATTATAGGTAAAAATCAATGTCTATGCTAGTTATATCATGACATGCTCCGCTAAAGTAAATAGAATAATAAAATTTGAAAATCATGAAATCCATGTAATTGATTGCATGATTAAAGATTATAAATGGATTTAAAATCAACAATCTACATTACAATAATAAATCCCAAAAATAATCATGCAATAGCACTATAGTTCATATATTGATATTTAGGGTTCAATTGTTTAGTATGTACAGGATCAGTCACCCTTCTTATATGTCTCACATTAGCAGGGGAGTAGGTTTGTATGCATCTGAAGACATAAACTCTAAGTCATGTATTGTCCTCAACTGGGGAGGGTTCCAGTAGGGCCTTATGAGGTGATAGGGGGAAAGAGTGCTAAGTTGAGAGATCTCTTTTGTGTGCATACGGGATTAACACCCCAACCTATGGCATGTGTGCAACTCCTCATGCCCATCTATCACTTAGTACGAGGCTAGCGTGTAGACATATAGTCAGCGTAGTTTAAATCTTAGGATATACGTATATCAAATTTTTTTGCATGAACATTATTTTACACTATGATCATTTAAATCATGCATATTTGGTTTGTTCAAATATATTATCTTGTTTTTTGCTTATTACATCTTTTTGAACTTCCATGATATTGAAAAACACAAGAAATTTGAAAAATAGCCTTTTGACACCTTAGGCAAAAATCATAAATCTATAACTTTTTCAATATTTTTCAAAACTCTTTGCGTTAATTGGTGTTCCCTAACTTAAGAAAAATGTATCAAAGAAATCAAAATGAAAATTTATCAAACACCGTGATTTTTTAAGCATTAAAATTCATTTTTTCTTTCTTTTCTCTAGCATATAAGATCAATTTTCTGATAGGCCCTTAAACGACTACTGTGTTTTTTCCAGAAAACTATTTATTTTTTAAAATATTGTAAAAAACAAATATAAAATTACAAAACAAGTTCAAAAATGCACAAATATGTTTTTCTTGCTAATTCTCTATTTTGAATTTTTATAAAAATCATAAATTATAAAAACTGCTTAGGGGTCAAGGATGATTAAGTATATCAATTAAAGATTAAATACAAAGTATAATTTAATTTTCAAGTTTCCTATAACATTGTTCTGTTTATGTCATGCCTTGAGTATTATCTAATTATATGCAATGAAATTGATTGTAGAAAATATGTGTAGGAATGTTTAGCATGCCTCTAAGTATGAGTGATGTTTAATATATGATAATGATTCATTCACTCATTTTTGATAACCTACATGTGATTTTAATCTTAGTCTTTCATGATTGCATAGTTTAATATCATGATAATTAAAATGCATGAATAAATTACCTACACAATATTGAATTATTTATTGCAATTCTTTGTCTTTTCATGCACCTTTTAATTGAGAAATGTGGTTTAAAATTAAAATTCAAGGTTTGCAAAATAGGTGAATTCTAAGTCCTTAGTCAACAAAATAAAAAACAAATAAAATATTTGACAAGGATACTTCACCAAGCACTACTCACCCTCCTGATAAGTCTTAATGAGCATTGTGAGGTTGAGCACCTTTGAAAGAATTAGAAAGTTTCTTGTGTAAAATATTTTACTCACCACTTCTCTTAGCACACCAGATCACAAAACTAAATTGAAATTAAAAAGAATAAATATGGTCCCCCAATCACTACTTCATACCCTGATAAGTCTTAATAAGCAATGTGTGTGCAAAGCACCTTAGTTGGTGCACTTTTCATTTATGTGCACTGAAATATTATGGAAGTAAAATTAATTGTGTATTTAATGTTGTGGTCTTTCATTATATATTTTCATGTATTTTGATTAATTCACTTGTATACTTTATCAAACACACTTATACACATCATTATCTTATATAAAACTTCCACTCATTAGAATTGGAACCTAAAACACATCTATTTATTCTCTACAAATGATAGTAAATGCCCTAGATAACAAATCATGACTATTACAATGTTATTTTTACTTGAAATGCAAATTGTATTACATTGTAGTTTTGTATCTTTCACTTAATAGTTTAAATCATGCTTGCATTTATGAAATAGCATCTCTTGTATCAAAAGTCAAAACATCTTATTCTTAAGCCTAAAACTCAATACCTTTTATATGTTATTATTTTCTAAAAGATGTTTATTATTAAGAGTGCTTAATACACTTTGCGTTATGTTTACTACTTGAGCTCGATCATGAATATCTATTTTCCTTCAAGTGGTATTAATTAATAATCCTTGTGTATTGGTCTGTCATAATTTTTTTTATTCCTCTAGATTATCATTTATGCTTTACAATTCTTTGGTTTACCTTTTTTAAGTGCCCCTTTCTGTACATTTTCTTATTTATCGTTTTGCATGTGTACAATTTGTTCTACATGTTTACTCTGTTGCATCTCTCATACATTTACATGCTTTCAAATCATCTGGCCCTTTTTGATAATATCAAAAGGGGAGATAAAGTTCATGAGTTAGTCATCTAGTGGAGATCACTTGAGGGGGAGATATTCTGATATAATGCTCATAGATAGTGGGAGCACATATATAGGGGGAGTCGTGCCAAACTTTGCGCTTACATAATAATTCATATTAGTTTTACCTTTGCATGTTACGTGCATATTTCATATGCCATTATACCTCATGAAATTTATGTTTACATGATTTATATCTCATGAACGGGATTTGGTATTATCAAAAGGGGGAGTTTGTTGGAGCATGTGTTATGCATCTCTCGAGTTTGATAATAACAAATCCCAAAATGTATTTGATCATCGATGTTTTGGTTATAGTGTACATGTTTATAGGTATCGTTGTTTTGGGAAAGCAAGAAAAATCTCTAGCAGTTACCACCAGTGTTAGAGTTAACATCGGGCGGTAGCTATGTCGACTAGAAGACTACTTGTGTTGACTAGAAGACTAATTATGTCGAATAGACTGCTTATGTCGACTAGAAGATTGCTTATGTCGCTATCGCATGCATTAGCAATACTGCCACTAGCTACATCAACTGGACTGCTTATGTCAACTGGAAGGAAAAATTGATGAGACATCTTATGTCGACTAGAAGGAAGAGTTGACGAGACCAGTTGGATTGACTACCGCCACGTGTTACTGATAACATGCCGCGCTTCCTCGATGTACACGTCAGCGATCTTTGTGCTCTGTGCAAAAATTTATGGCAACCATACAAGGAAAGTCTCTACTGCTCGCATTATCACTACCACTCTGCAGTAACGCTTGTTTACAAGGAATGTGCAGCCACCTTCCTTACTTGCAGATGACCAGCTATGCACGCACCAAATTAATCATGGCTATTGTGCTGTGCTAGCACTGCCGCTCTGCGCTGCCAGATTATCAGAAGGAAATCACAGCAGCCTTCCTTACCTTCAGTCGAATAGATGGGAAAAATGCATACACGAAGCATACCGCCCATGGTATCACTATCACATGCGGTAGCATACTTAAACGCCATATAAAAGCATGTTACTTTCTCTTTGGAGATATGGATGAGTACAAGGTTTCCAATTCGTTTCTTGAGCAAGGAACCACTGTCCAAGGAGAAAGGAGAAGGACTTTCACCCTCTCAAACAAGAATGGAAAGGATCTTCGAAGAGCGCAGACAAGAACGAGAATCTAAAGACGATCGAGTGCACAAGGAATGTTGAATCAAAAGCATTGATCGCTCACCGCCTCCGGAGATCATCTTTGAGGGAGCAACCTCTTCTTTCTAGATCTATCTTTATATCTTTGTATTTCTCTTCGTTTATTTTTATTATATCGGGTGGATAAAGTTTCCAGCGACGACGTTGGATTCCATGGAGGATTCTATGGAAAATTGTTCGTAAAGGGCGTCTAGACCGGGGAGGTCTAGCAAGGGCTCGAAGACCTTCACGGAGAAGGGAGAGAGCTGGCTCAAAGACCTTCTAGGGGAGAAGGGAGAGAGCCAACCGATCCTCGATGGGAGGGTCGATATAGAAAACCCAAGATAGTGTTATTCATCGCTTTCGATCTCCGGCGTCATGGAGATTACAATCTTGTAACCTAACTTTTTATGAAATAAAATCATACTTTTCTTTGTCTTATGATCGTGATTTTATTTCTACTCTAAAATGTTTTTAATATAATATTTTCTCAAAAAATTAAACAAAAAATATGTTGCAAGGTTCTTTTGTGTTTTATCTATCTTAAAATTCAATCTCTGTGAGATTGCACCAGGCGGTAGAACTTACCGTCGGCGGTAGTAAACATGGATTGAACTTTGTATCTCTCTAAAAGAACTCTTATATAATATTATCTCTGAAAGGTTAAAATAAATTTTCATATTTAATATTGTGAAACTACTTAATTAACGAGAATATTTTTATTTAGAATTAATTTCTTAAAAACCCGTATTCACCCCACCCCACCCCCCTCTAAGGGCGCTAGTAGATCCAACATTAAACACTAAAGATAACTTAGGCAAATTTGATGAAAATGTGATGAAGGTATTTTCATTGGTTATTCTTTAACTAGTATGGCTTATATAGTGTATAACAAAAGAATGAAACTTGTTGAGGAATCAAAACTTGTTAGATTTGATGAATTTGTCTCTTGTGTAGATATGATTGACAATACAGGAAATGAAGAGTAGCCTACTTCCATTGTGTAGCATGGGAATGATGAGCCACTCAATGTTGAGGCGGAGAAAGAAGAATAACATGAGGAGTACGTGTCGCTGAGTGTGCTAAATTTACAAAAAAAATCATCCACAGGAGCTTATCATTGGAGAACCTTCGAAAGGGGTAACAACTCGCTCTTCCTTACATGAATCTTTGTCAAATCTTTGCTTTATATCTAAAATAGAACCTAAGAATGTTTTCACCGCTTTAAATGATGAATCTTTGTTTTTTTCAATGAATAACAAACTAAATCAATTTGAAAGAAATAGGGTTTGGAAACTGGTTGAGAGGCCATCTAATCATCCGACAGTATAAGTAAAATAGATTTTTAAATATAAATTAGATGGTGACTCTAGAATAACTAGGAATAAAGCTAGAATAGTAGCACAAGGATATTCATAAATTGTGGGGGTAGATTTTGAAGAAATCTTTGCACCCATTGCTCACTTAGAATCTATTCATATCTTGCTTGCATTTGCGAATTTTAAACAATTTTAAATGGATGTAAATAGTGCATTTTAAAGGGGATAATTAATGAATAAGTTTATGTTGAACAACCCCCCGACTTTATAAATGATAAATTTCCAAATCATCTCTATAAACTAGAAAATAGATTTATGGACTAAAAATATTCAGTAGCCACATGCTTGGTACGATAGGTTGACTTCATTTTTGTTAAAGCATGGTTATTTTATGGGTAGTGTTGACACCACAATCTTTATTAAGCTTTAAATGATGATTTTATTATATTCAAATTTATGTAGATGATTTTATTTTTGGAGCCACTAATCAAGAGTTGTGTAATGAAGTAGTTAAAGTAATGCAAAATGAATTTGAGATGAGCTTAGTATGTGAACTCGCAGATTTTCTTGGTTTGAGAATCACTCGGCATAATGATGGTATCTTCATTTGCTAAAGTAAATGTTGAAACCAATAACTTGGTCTCTGTGGAGTTCAGGCCCTCAACAAGTTGGGGGGTGACCTCACACTTACATCTCCCAAGGGAGAGCTCTAGGTTAAGAGGCTAAGGAACCAGAAATGAGACCAAGGGCTTAGCGAGGAGGTCCCACCACACACCCGGAAGATCTAGGGCGCTTCCCCTCCCAAGCCAATGCTAAGATTGGGCACCTTTGAAGGCTCTCCTCACCCACTAAAGAGACTTGGGGAGAGAGATAGCCAAAAGAGATCCCCTCTCTAAATGGTGCCCCCTTGGTTCTATTTATAGATTTCTGGAGTTGGTCTGCCAATAGCCAGAATCTGGCCTATGAGATTACGAAAATGCCCTCATGTTTGGTCTGCCAATAGCCAAATCCTGCCATTCCGATGCGCTAAACACAGACCCTCCCCCCCTCCACCTCTTGGGGCTGGGTGAGAGGGGGCAGGCTACCCCCTTACTGAGGCGGGGGCGAGAGGGGGGGCAGGCCGCCCCTCCTCCTCTCGCCCGCGCTAGGGGCGGCCTGCCCCCTCTCTCCCCCACCCAAGCAAGGGGGAGGAGGGGAGGAGGGGCGACCTGCCCCCCTCTCGCCCCCACCCCAACAAGGGGGGGCGAGGGGAGGAGGGGCGTCCTGCCCCCCCTCTCGTCCCCACCCCAACAAGGGGGGCGAGGGGAGGAGGGGCGGCCTGCCCCCTCTCGCCCCCACCCCAACAAGGGGGGCGAGGGGAGGAGGGGCGGCCTTCCCCCTATCGCCCCCACCCCAACAAGGGGGGCGAGGCGAGGAGGGGCGGCCTGCCCCCCTCTCGCCCCACCCCAATAAGGGGGGCGAGGGGAGGAGGGGCGGCCTACCCCCCTCTCGCCCCCACCCCAGCAAGGGGGCGAGGGGAGGAGAGGCGGCCTGCCCCTCTCTCGCCCCCACCCCAGGAGAGGGCGAGGGGAGGAGGGGTGGTCTGCCCCCTCTCGCCCCCACCCCAGCCAGGGGGGCGAGACGGTGTGGGGCGGCCTACCCCCCTCTCGCCCCCACCCCAACAGGTGGGCGAGATGGTGAGGGGCGGCCTGCCCCCCCTCTCGCCCCCACCCAAGCCAGGGGGCGAGATGGTGAGGGACGGCCTGCCCCTCTCTCGCCCCCACACCAGCAAGGGGGGCGAGGGGAGGAGGGGCGGCCTGCCCCCCTCTTGCACCCACCCCAGAAGGGGGGCGAGGGGAGGAGGGGCGGCCTGCCCCCCTCTCGCTCCCACCCAAGCCAGGGGGACGAGATGGTGAGGGGGGGGGGGCCTGCCCCCTCTCGCCCCAACCCCAGCAAGGGTCGAGGGGAGGAGGGGCGGCCTGCCCCCCTCTCGCCCCCACCCCAGTAGGGGCCGAGATGGTGAGGGATGGCCTGCCCCCCTCTTACCCCCACCCCAGCCAGGGGGTGAGATGGTGAGGGCGGCCTGCTCCCTCTCACCCCCACCCCAGCAAATGGGGGCGAGGGGAGGAGGGGCGGCCTGCCCCCTCTCGTCCCCACCCCAGCAGGGGGGCGAGATGGTGAGGGGTGGCCTGCCCCCTCTTTCCCCCACCCTGCAAGGGGGGCGAGATGGTGAGGGGCGGCCTACCCCCCTTTCGTCCCCACCCCAACAAGGGGGAGAGATGGTGAGGTGCTGCCTACCCCCCACTCACCCCCACCCCAGCAAGGGGGGCGAGGGGAGGAGGAGCAGCCTACTCCCATCTCGCCCCCACCCCAGCAGGGGGCGAGGGGAGGAGGGGCGGTCTGCCCCCCTCTCGCCCCCACCCCAATAAGGGGGCGAGTGGAGGAGGGGTGGCCTGCCCCCCTCTCGTCCCCACCCCAGCCAGGGGGGCGAGATGGTGAGGGGTGGCCTGCCCACCTCTCGCCCCCACCCCAGCAAGAGGGCGAGGGGAGGAGGGGCGGCCTGCACCCTTCTCGCCCCCACCCCCGCAGGGGGGCGAGATGGTGAGGGACGGCCTGCCCCCCTCTCGTCCCCACCCCAGCCAGGGGGAGAGATGGTGAGGAGCGACCTGCCCCCCCCCCCCCCCCCCCCCCCTCTCACCCCCACCCCAGCAAGGGGGGCGAGGGGAGGAGGGGCGGCCTGCCCCCCTCTCGCCCCCACCCCAGCAGGGGGCGAGATGGTGAGGGGCGTCTTGCCCCCCTCTCGCCTCCACCCCAGAACGGGGGGCAAGATGGTGAGGGGAGGCCAGCCCCCCTCTCGCCCCCACCCCAGCAAAGTGTACGAGATGGTGAGGGGCGGCCAGCCCCCCTCTTGCCCCCACCCGAGCAAGGGGGAGAGGGGAGGAGGGGCGGCCTGCCCCCCTCTCCCCCCCCCCCCCCCCTCCAGCAGGGGGGCGAGGGGAGGAGGGGCGGCCTGCCCCCTCTCGCCCCCACCCAGCAAGGGGGGCGAGGGGAGGAGGGGAGGAGGGGCGGCCTGCCCCCCTCTCACCCCCACCCCAACAAGGGGGGCGATGGGAGGAGGGGCGGCCTACCCCCCCCCCCCCCCCCCCCCCGCCCTCTCGCCCCTGCCCCAGCAAGGGGGGTGAGGGGAGGAGGGGCGACCTGCCCCCTCTTGCCCCTGTCCCAGCAGGGGGGCGAGAGGAGGAAGGGCGTCCTGCCCCCCTCTCGCCCCCACCCTAGTAAGGGGGTAGCCTGCCCCCTCTCGCCTAGCCCCAAGAGGGGGGGGGGGAGGGTTTGCGTTTAGCGCCTCGGAATGGCGGGATTTGGCTATTGGCAGGCCAAATTTGAGGGCATTTTCGTAATCTCATAGGCCAGATTCTGGCTATTTGCAGACCAACTCTAGACATCTATAAATAGGACCAAGGGGGCACCATTTGGAGGGGGAATCGCTTTTGGCTATCTCTCTCCCCAAGTCTCTTTAGTGGCTGAGGAGAACCTCCAAAGGTGCCCAAGCTTAGCATTGACTTGGGAGGGGAAGCGCTCTAGGATCTTTTGGGTGTGTGGAGGGACCTCCTCGCTAAGCCCTTGGTCTCATTTCTGGTCCTTAGCCTCTTTTCCTAGAGCTCTCCCTTGGTAGAAGTAAGTGTGAGGTCACCCCCCAACTTGTTGAGGGCCCAAACTCCACAGAGACCAAGTTATTGGTTTCAACAGTAAATATATTCATGATATGCTTACAAGATTTGGATTTTAAAACCTTAAGCAAGTTAATACACCAATTAGCACATATCTAAAATTAGGAAAAGATGAAGGTGGAATTTCAATTGATCAAACACTCTATCGTGGAATGATTGGATCACTATTATATTTGAGTGCCTCTAGACCAAATATCATGTTTGTCATATGTTTATGTGTTATCTTTCTTCAATCCAAAAGAATCTCATTTAAATATGGTTAAATGTATTTTTAGATATCTAATAGCCACAACTAAATTAGGATTGTGGTATCCTCATAATGACCCATTTATATTGCATGGTTTTTCTTATTCTGATTATGTGGGATGTTCTTTAGATCGTAAAAGCACCACTGGCGCATGTCATTTCTTAGGTCCATCACATGTAACCATAGTTGAGTTGAAAACAGAATTCAGTTTCCCTCTCCACCACCAAGGCCAAGTATATCGTACTACGTAAATATTCCGCACAAACGTTATGGATGACTCAAACACTAGAAGACTTTGGAATTCATCTAAATAACTTCGAACTAAAATGTGATGATAAAAGCGTTATTGATCTAACCAACAATCTGGTTCACCGCCCTAGATCCAAACATATTGATGTTATGCACCACTCCATTCTCAATCACAGAAAAAAGGAACATGTTAGAGTAAGCATTATTGGAACTGATTCACAACTTGCGGAATTAGGGGTTTTGGATATCTTAAGCTAATTTTTTTATATCCGCAACTTTTTCATTATTTTTCCAAACTCTTTGTTGTAGTTGGTGCCCATTATCATGAAAAATGATAGTCAAGAAAAATTGGAATGAAAATTATCAAAAACCATGCTTTTTACAAGAAAAATTTCAACTTTGTTTGATACCGTCGGGTTGTACCTATTACCGTCGGTGGTAGCCTCTGAATTTCTTTTAGTGCATTATTTTTCCATATTCATATTTTGCTAGCATAGAAGATTATTATTCTGACTTACTCGACATGTCCTTCTGTGATTTTCAGCAAAATTGCTTCATTAGTTTATTATTTCTTTAATTTTCTTAAAACCCAAAACAAAATAGAGAATTATAAAACCAATCAATATCACAAAAATATGTTTTTTACTTTCTGATTTCTATTGTATTTCTATTTATTTATAAAAACAAAAAACTGCTTATTTTCATTTGCTATAAGTCAAGGATGAATAGTTATATCATTTAAAGATTCCATTCCATGTATGATTTAATTTCTAAACTTCTTAAACATTGTCTTGAATATTCATGTTTTGCATACTATCTTTTACTGTACAAGGAAAATGATTGTTGAAAATATGTGTATGAGTGATTAGTATGCCTCTAAGTATGAGTGATGTTGTATGTCAGATAATGATTTATTTCTCACACGCTTTTTGATTCATATATATGCAAATAATCTTGTTCATGCATGAGTATGTAGTGTAATAATATAACTAATTGAATGCACGAATAAATTACCTGCACACCATTGAATTGACTTCTTGCAATTCATGGGCATCCATGCACTTATTACTTAGAGAAGTATGGTTACAAAATGAAATTAAATGTTTGCTAAACTAGTGAATTCGGAGTCCTTGGTCACAAAATTAAAAATCATAAATAATAAATGACAAGGAATCTCCACCAAACACTACTTATCCTCCTGATAAGCCATAATAAGCATTGTGAGATTGAGCACATTGGATAGAATTGTAAAGTATCTTATGCAAACAATATAAAAAAACACCACATAGTTTTACATGTTTTTAGTACACTAGATCACCAATCAAAGTTAGAATAATATTATGTGATCCCCCAGGCACTACTTCACTCCTTGATAAGTCTTAATAAATATTGTGTGTGAAGCACCTTTGTAGTTGTACTATTTATTATTGTGCATAGAATTTAATGGAAGTACTTTTACTTTGTATTTTTGATGATTTGTATTTATCCCATAACATATCTCATAGGTCTTGATTATTGCACTTGTATACTTTATCAAAACACTGTTTGTACACATCATTGTCTTACATAAATCGTCCATGTATGAGAATTGGATCCTAATGAACAAATACACTATTCTCTACAAACATTACTTAGTACTACTAGATAGCTAAGCATGATCTCTACAATGTTTTTTAATATTTGAAATGCAAATCACTTTACATTGTAGCTTGCTATCTTTTTTTTGATATTTCAATCATGTTTGATATATTTCAACATAATCAATAGAATGACATCTCATGACATCTCTTGTGCTATCGCTTATATATATATACATATATATATATATATACATATATATACATATATACATATATATACATATATATATACATATATATATACATATATATACATATATATACATATATATACATATATATACATATATATATATATGTTCAAGAAAAGCACAAAACATAAAGAGTTTTGTGCTTTTCTGGTTCAAGATAATACTTTATATATATATATATATATATATATATATATATATATATATCATTTTCTCAACAATGAAATCTTCACATTAGTATTTCCCTGGCTTTAGAATTCATGATTATCCTTTCAATTCACCTTTTTAAGAGAAGCTTCTACTTCTTATTGTCTATCTCATATATACAATATTCATTCTTTTCATGACTTTCCGTTGTGTTTTACTCTCATGCTCAATCATGATTATATTTTTGAATATTCAACAAGTGGTGTGCATTTTTTTGACAAAAAGTGGAATCATATTTCATCACTTAATAGGGAAAACTAAACCTTCATGACTACACTCACCTTAACCCATTTTGATAATACTAAATGGGGAAAATTAATTGAGAAATCTAATACTCTATGGGGAGTACAATATAACACCAATATGTGTAAAGAAAGCAACTATATAAGGGAGAATTCACATAGGGGGAGTATATATTTCTAGAAAATGACTAACATTATTATGTACTCAACTACATCACTAAGAACCTATGCAATTAGAATTATCACTTACCGCTCTATTTTATAAACATACATCTATTCTAAAATGAATGATTTCTCATTAAAGGATTTGTTGTTAACAAAAGGGAGAGCTTGTTGGAACATGCGGTCAGCATCAAGCTTGTCTTGTGTTTATAGTGTGTAGGAAATCCAGGTACAATACCATATTGAATGTCTACATGCAATGTGATACAAAAATGGAAATGATGCTCGGAAATTAGTCCTTCCGTGTGGAGGCAGCACCTACCAATGGCGGTAGTGATCATGACTATGGGATAGCTAGCACCACACTTTCAAATGAAATTATTGGCAAGAGAAGCGAAGCTAAAATATAAATAAGCTAACGCGCTGCAATAACTAAAAGGCAATCCCAGCGATCATCTGCTAATTGATGAGCCAAAATGGAGCAAGAGATCAATCATACGGTCGAAGCATATATTGGGCTAACACAGCGCAATAACCCAATCGTGGTGCGGTAGATGTTGCCTAAAATAAGAAACATGCATACCATTCTTGGATGTCTAGCGCACAGATCTGATACCATTACGGGTTACCGTGTAGCGGTAGCACCTATCGTATGTTCTAGCTCATAGTTTTATTTATACGGTTGCTCTGGTATTTCATTTACACAACAATGAGCATGGAAGCTATAACTCTGAACCACTTCATGTGAGCCTTCATCCCAGAAAACCAGAGCACTCCATACATCAAACTTGAAGATCCAAATGAGAACTTGAAGGCAGATTCAATCAACTCTTATTCTACATGAAGAATGAATGCAATGACAACTCTGATATCTAGTGTACCTTCGTCATCGCCTTCAGAGTTTCTTCATCGGGAGTTTTTATGAAGATATTTTATTTCTCAACTTGTATTTTCTATTTTCTTTGGTGATTATTTTTGTATCGGTAGTGCAATTCGCTCGTGTGTGTGACTGGCTCCATGTGCAGCTTAGGCAGGAACCACGTAAGTTGGCGAGTAATTTTAGGGAATAGGTCTATGGGTGGTTTGAGCCCTATCTAGGGAGAGATATGATAGGTCCAAAGAGTCCTTAGGAGAAGGGTCAATATAAAAAACAAAAAGATTTATATATTCACCGCCTTGATTTCTAGCGTCATGGAAATCATCTTTTTGTAACAAATTATTAGTGAAATGAATTCATGAAGTTTTTTTTATTACTTTGATGGTTTCATGTTTCATTCCCTAAAATGATTAAGATAAATATTTTGATAAAAGATTTTATGTAAAAATGAAATTTAATAAACACTCTTATCCCCCCCCCCCCTCTAAGGGCGGTTGATGAGGCTGAACTATATCCGCAAACGACAATGGCAAGTGTACTGTATCGAAAGTAGTATAGGTTTATAAAACCAAGGTCGTATTAGACTCGAGGTAGTTGAATATTCTTACTTTGGAAAATCTCTATTAATTTATCAATTAAAACTTTAATTGGTTTTGCAAAGGAGAAATTAAAATAATGACTATACGATGTGTTAAAATACTAGCACTCGATCTTCGAATCACTGCAGAATAATAAAAGAAGAAATAAGAACTTTAATTCTCTTAAGAAAATTACTTCAACCGTGAAGGTTCCCGAATTCTAAACGCACCTCTCTCGAGGATACGTTCAGATGAGTTTAGGTTGATCAACCGAACTCTCGTTCTATAATTGAAACCCTTAAAACTTGTTTTAACGTGGTGAACCCCTCTATTGGATTTGACTCCAATCCGGGAGATTTATGTCATCATTTCTCAAGGGTTGCAATCAACTCTCTTTATCCTTATGTGATCAATTTGAATTATGAGTCTCTCGACTACTAAATTACGAAAACATGAATGAGAATTATATATCGAAAATACAATCTCACTTCAATAAAATTAAGGATAAATCTTAAGCATTTCAAAGCAGAGAAGATGAAGATCTAATTAATTCATTGCGAATATCATTCCTTGAATCATCTCAATCGAGTACTAATAGAAATTTAGCTACTCATTGAGATTAAGGAATTAACAAAAATAAAAGAGTACATGATAAAATAAGAGGGGAATGAGAGATTAAAAGAACAAATTTTATTGATTTGCAAATGAAAATTACAAACTAAGGAATTGAAGTACTATTACAAGAAGAAAGAGAAGTACAAGAAAGCTTGAAATGAGAAAACAATACAAGAAAAGTAAGACTTTTGCCCCCAAAAATTCATCCTTGAAGTTCTGGATATGCTCCCTTTAAATAGGTGAAAAGTTGGTGTTACACGCCCTTGGTCACGCCCGTGACCAAGGGAGTATAAGGGGCGTGATCAATGTTGGTGCGGAGAGGGCGCCTTGTGGCTTCAATGCGGGCGTTACATGTGTGTCACACCCTAGGTCATGCCCATGACCTAGGGGGTGCAATCTTTAAATCTGGCTGCTGGCGGGAAGCATCAGTGGGAAGGAGCACGGGACGAGTCACGCCCGTGACTGGATGTTACACCCTCGGTCACGCTCGTGACTGGGGGCGTGTAATTTTAATTGATGTGGCAGGCTGATTCTGGATGTGGGAGGCAGGTCATGGTCATGACCTTGGTCACACCCTTGGTCACGCCCGTGACCTGGGGCAGGTAATTGGCAAATCTTCACGGAATGTCCCCGGGTTGGCAGCAGCAGGTCTGGAACACTTCTTAGGCTGTCACGCCCTTGGTAACGCCCGTGGCCTTTGGCGTGTACTTTGGAATTTTTCTCAAAAGGGCCCAGAAATCCTGAAAAACATAAAATGAGCTTAAGTCAGCTCATAGAAGTGAAAAGAAACAAATTAAAAGAGATCATTCTTATAAATTACATAAATTCATATTAAAATACTATTAAAATTATACTAAAAGATGAGTATAAAAGGTACTCATCAAACACACCCATACTTGAGTTTTTCTATTCCAGAGCAAAAGAATGCGGAAAGAATTACAAGACATCGATATTATTTCTAATTAACTAAATTTTTATTAAACCAGGAGTAAGTTAAAAGCAAATTCTAGGAATTCAAGAATTAAGTCATAAGTTATGGTGATAAACTAAAAAGAGAAATCTGTTTAGCTAACTACTTCTCAAGATAACTATTTAGCAACCAAAATTATAGAAATTTTAAAACAAAATTTGATTGAAATTATAGGCCCTTTAACATAAAAGAAGCTTAAGGAGAAGACACCTACTAAAATATTGCTTTCTTAATAATTTTATTTAGGACTAGAATCAATAGAATTGGCTAGGAATGAGTTTTAACAAAATGGCAAAATGAAGAGTTCTTGGATTGGAGGTGGTGAAACCTCACTCAGGATTCAATTTTGTATATGTTTAGGAAAATGATGAATTTTATCCTCTCATTTTCCATGTCAAATAATCTTTTAAAATTTCTCTTCAATCAAAACCCAAAATGTATATGCTTAGATGTAATGAATTTTATCCTCTTACATCATGACATATAGTCTTTTAAATGATTTTAGGTGCATATGTTTAGGGAATAATATATTTTATCCTCTTATTCCCATGACATATGATCTTTTACTACACTTTTTTAATTGCCAACAAAGGGTGGGGGTAAAAAAATACTTTTAGTTTATAAGTTAAACTATTTTGAGAGCAACTTTTTTAGTGGAATGAAATTTCCTAAGATCTTAAAGTTAGTAGAGAATATAATAAAAATCTAGAGATGTTTAGCCAATTTACCATAAAGTTAAGCTATATAAAATTAACAGGAGAGGTAGTGCCAAATAAATTCTCTAATCGAATTAAAAATGTACAACCCCGTGTTCGCCCAAGAGGGAAAACCCAAAAATGTGCGAATCAGATTGAGGGGTCGCGAGAACCAGGTAGCGCGAGCCAGTCCAATCTCGCCAGGGGAGAATGCGAGATAGGCCCTCGGAGGTTATCACCAGAGGGAAGGCGAGCGGAACTTTCACAGACAGACCTCCTAAGGTGTGCGAGTAGCGCTCACGAGGAGCCTCGCGGGAGGTCTCGCAGGTAGGATTCTCGCAGGCCACTTATCTAGGGGCTAAGGAAGGGAAATTACCCCTCTGCCCCTGGTGGCTTGCAGTTAGCCCCTCCAAACAGTGGGGTTTGGCTGTTAACAGACCAAATTGGGGTGTGCTTAGTAAAACCGTAAGGCGGAATTCTGCTTTTGGCAGACCAGACCTAAAAAATTATAAATAGGCCCTGAAGGGCACCTTTGGAGAGGATTCCAATCAGAGTATTCCGAACTTCCTTCTCCCTAGGTTTCCTTGGCATAGCTCTCTAGCTCTCCAAGGTGCCCAGTCTCAGCTTTGGTTTGGGAGGGGAATCGCTCAAAGATCTTCTGAGTTTGTGGTGGAACCTCCTCGTTGTGACCAAGGTCTAAGTCTAGTTCTGAATCTCCCGTCCGCTCCTTCCGAGGGATTAGTAAGGGCTAGTTGCCCCTCAACTTGTTAAGGGCCCGAGCTTCACAAGAGACCAAGAAATTGGTTTCAACAAAAATATAAAGTATTTCTTGAAACTAAATTACTTCAAATTTAGATTTAATAAATTCTGATAAAACAAAATATTAGCTAAATTAAAATTGTAAGAAAACTTATAATCAAACCTCAAACTAGATTTCTAGAAAAATAAAAATAACAAGTAAGGATTAATAAATAATTTTCAAAAATTCCTGTACTTCCCAAGGTCTACACGGTGAAGGGCTCGCAAGGTACTAGGAGATACGATGGCATGATAGCTCAAACCTCCCTTTCCAAAAATTTAGATTTTTATAAAAAAAATTCTTTTTTTTTACAAACAGAAATAAATACCAGAAAGCTACGCTACACTCCCATACTTAAAATTTAACATTATCCCCAATTATTAAAACTAAGTAGGAAGGATCATCAAGGTAATAATATAAAAATGCAGTAAATGAAAGGAGGGTAGAAGAGGGCTTCCCTGGTTGGTAGATTGGGTTGCTAGAACAAAAACTTGAAAAAGAAGTTAAACAACCAAAGCAAAAACAAGAAAAAGGATAACGTTGGGGTGCCTCCCAAAAGCACTTTGTTTACCGTCTTGTAGCTTGACTAAGTGGCGATTTGCTTAAATATTTTGGAAGTGAATTGTTTCTATGTCTTTGGACGTTGCGTCGTCGGGGTGATATAATTTTAAACGATGTCTGTTGACCTTGAAAGTGCCTTTTTCCGGGTGCTCTATTAGCACGGTCCCATATGGCCAAACTTATTTTACTCTGAAGAGACTGGACCATCGGGATTTTAATTTGCCCGGAAAAAGTTTAAGTCTAGAATTATAAAGAAGGACTAAGTCTCCCGCTGAAAACAAATTTGGATTTTTAATTTTTTTATCATGAAAAACTTAGTGCGCTCCTTATAAAATTTATTATTTTCATAGGCGTTTGCACGTCATTCATCCAATTCATTTAATTGAAATTTCCTATGGTCGGAGGCTAAGTTTAAATCCAAATTTAAAAAATTTAGCGCCCAAAAAGCGTGATGTTCTAATTCTACCGGTAAATGGCAAGCTTTTCCATAGACTAATCGATACAGTGTACATTCGATGGCGGTGTTGTACGTTGCTGATAAACCCATAGTGCATCGTCTAATTTTAGCGACCAATCCTTCCTATTAACGGACACAAATTTTTCTAATATTCTTTTTAATTCACGATTCACTACCTCCACTTGGCCATTTGCTTGTGGGTGATAGGTCATAGAAATCTTGTGTGTAACTTCATACTTTGCTAAAATTTTAAAAACTTGGTGTTACAGAAATGTGTGCCCCATATCATTAATTAGTGCTCGGGGTGTGCCAAATCATGAAAATAATTTTTTAAAAATTTTAAGATGACCCTCGGGTCGTTGGTGGGAAGGTCTTGTGCTTTCGCCCACCTTGACACGTAATCGGCCGCAACAATAATATATTTATTTTTAAATGACGAAGGTAACAGACCTACAAAATCAATCCCCCATAAATCGAATATTTCACACTCTAAAAATATATATTAGGGCATTTCATCCCGTTTAGAAATGTTACCTGACCGTTGGCACCGATCACAATTACTCACAAAAGTGTGAGCATCTTTGAATAAGGTGGGTCAGTAGAAGCCCACCTCTAACACCTTTCTTGTGGTCCGGTTTGCTTGATAGTGACCACCGGTTGGTCTTTCGTGGCAGTGCCGCAAAATTTGGATGCCATCCACGCCCCTTACCACTTGATCCGCGCAGACACGAAATAAAAAGGGGTCCTCCCAAAAATAATTTTTCAAGTCCGAAAAGAATTTCTTCTTTTGTTGACTTGAGAAATCTTTTAGTAGGACCCGGGCCACTATATAGTTGGCAAAATCCACGTACCAAGGGGTGGAAGAAGTCGATACCTTTTCGATAGTGAGGAGGCACTCTTCAGGGAATTTATCAATGATTTCAGCCTCCACCAGTGCTCCTGTAGATGGATTCTCCAACCGTGAGAGGTGGTCGACCGCTACATTCTCCGCTCCCCTGTTTTCCTGGATCTCCATATCAAATTCTTGTAGTACGAGGATCCACCTTAGTAGTCGGGGCTTTGCCTCTCCTTTATTTAATAAATACCGGAGAGCGGAGTGATCTGCAAAGACAATAACCTTCAAAACGTTATATATGATTGAAATTTATCAAACACAAGAATTATAGCTAAAAATTCCTTTTCCGTTGTTGTATAATTTGCTTGCGCGGATGTTAGCATTTTGCTTGCGTAATAAAATGGGTGAAAATATTTATTCATCCATTGGCCCAATACATCCCCTACAGCAAAATTGCTCGCATCACACATGATTTCAAACGGTAAAGACCAATTTGGCGCGATTAAAATTGGCGAATTGATAAGTTCATCTTTAATTTTGTTAAACGCCTTTACACAATCTTCATCAAAAATAAACGTGGATTCTTTTTCTAGTAATTGCATTAGCGGTTTTGTTATTTTTGAAAAATCGCGAATGAAACGCCTATAGAAGCCCGTGTGTCTAGAAAACTACTAATAGATTTAATGGTGGGCGGAGGGATTTTTTCTATGACTTTGATCTTGGCCCAATCGACCTCGGTCCCCTTACTAGAAATTTTATATCCGAGGACTAGCCCCTCTCGGGCGATAAAGTGGCACTTCTCCCATTTGAGTGCCAAATCTGTGTCTTCGCAGCGTTGAAGAACACGATCAAGATTATTTAAACAATTTGTAAAAGAATCGCCAAAGACGAAAAAATCATCAATGAAAACTTCCATGACGTCTTCTACTAATTCATTAAAAATTGTCAGCATACACTTTTGAAATATAGCCGGCGCATTACAAAGACCAAACGACATTCTTCGATAAGCGAAGGTGCTAAATGGACAGGTAAAAGTTTTTTTCTCTTGGTCTTCGGGCGCAATTGGGATTTGAAAATATCCCGAAAGACCATCAAGAAAACAATAGTGCGAATGACCAGATAGACGTTCTAATATTTAGTCAATGAAGGGCAATGGAAAGTGATCCTTGTGGGTAGCATCATTTAATTTTCTATAAGCGATGCATACACGCCAACCTGTAACAGTACAGGTTGGGATCAACTCATTTTTTTTGTTTGTAACTACCGTTATTCCGCCCTTTTTGGGCACAACTTACACCGGGCTAACCCAAGTGCAATCAAAAATTGGATAAATAATTTCCGTGTCTAATAATTTTATAATTTCGGCCTTAACGACGTCCTTCATATTTGGGTTAAGGCATCGTTGAGGCTGAATAGTATCGCGGGGATTATTTTTGAGATTTATTTTATGCGTGCAGAATGAGGTGTTGGAACACGGTCTTCCGCATCTCCTAAGGTTTGAGAATAACAAATCCCATGTGTGTATTTAATCTTGTGTGATCTAAGTGTGCAGGATAACAGGTCAAAATGACTCAAGGTTTACATATGGTTGTTGCCCCCGAATTTGAGCCATCAACTCCAAATTGAACACTAGCGCAGGCGATAGTGGATAGCGCCGGCGCTAGCTCGATGCACAGAAGGCATGCTGGAAGTGTTGCCTCGGATTGAAGATCTTGCCGCGCAAAGAGTTTCCTAACCAGGGATAGCGCTGGCGGTAGTGGATAGCGCCGGCGGTAGCGGAGCACACAGAAGGAATAGAGCAAGGGGTTGCCACGGATGGGAGATTCTGCCGCGCAAAACATTGCCTAATCCGGGCTAGCGCCGGCGGTAGCGCTAGCGCCGACGGTAGCGCGTGGGCTATAAATTGAGTGCCTTGCCTTCGTATTGATGATCCTCTTCAGATCCTAAACTCCAGAGCCTCGTGCCACAGCAGAGAGAGGAAGTTGTAGAGAGATACTCCCACAAATCTGAAAAGCTGAAGGAGATCCGTGGAGAAGATTTCAACACGCGTCATCATCATGACGAAAGGCCGCATCGACGATCATACTCTGCGGGCCTTCGTCCACTTCTCCAGGAGATCCACATAGAGGGAGTTTTATATTATTGTTTGTCTTTCATTTCTAATTCTTGTAAACGGTTCATTAATTCGCCTCGTGTTGGCGACTAGGTCTGGGTTAGACTTAGGGGGTAATTCGCCTCGTGTTGGCGACTAGGTCTAGGGAGTAGATCTAGGGGGTGCTCGAGGCCTTTCTGGGGATAGATTGGCTAGAGCGGCTTGAGGCCGTATCTGGGGAGAGATCGGCTAAAGCCAACCGGTTCGTGGGGATACGAGTCGGTATAGAAAACAAAAAGAGCTTTATAATTCGCCTTTCGATTTCTAGCGTCATAGAAATCAAGTTTTGTAAAACTTATTTAATATTAATAAAGCATGTCTTTTTCATTATTGTTTTACTTGATTTCTCATTGTTTCAAATATTGCAATATACCAAAGTTTTTCTAAATATTTACTTAAGTTTTGAAAACCCTTATTCACCCCCCCCCCCCCTCTAAGGGCGCCGACCGATCCAACAAGTGGTATCAGAGCGAGGTTATTCCAATCGGCTTAACAACCGGGAATAATGGCGTCTCATGATCTCGCTTCTACTAATGGGGGAGATTTTTGTGAAGAGGAAAAATCACTTGCACCACCTTTATTCGAAGGGAAAAATTATAAAGGGTGGAAATTATTAATTGAAAAATTAATTATAACTTTAGATATCGAAGTATGGAACTTAGCAATTATTAGACGTGCGGATGAATCGAATAAAAAAGAACGTCAGCTAAACGCCAAAGCCAAACACTATTTATTTTGTGCACTATCTAATGAAATTTTCAAATTTGTGTATTGCTTTTCTAGTGCTTATAAAGTATGGAAATTTCTTGAAGAAATGTATGATCTTCCTCTCGCAGGTGTAGAACAAACACAGGAGGAGAAGGACATACAAGCATCCACCGTTATTCAAGAAGATCTCTCTCATAGCAAAACCATGGAGATCATGGAAATCAACTTAGATAAAGAGAGCAATACATTAAGAGAAAGAGAAGATGAAAATGCATCAATGGAAGTGGAGTGCCAAAAGGATGTCAAAGGAGCTATTTGTTCAAATCCTGCCTCTTCTGATTGCACTGTAAGGAAATCAAATTCTCTTATTGTGTGTAATTCTATTTCTACTTTACAATTGCTACAAATTACTAAGCGCAAAATTAAGAAATTGAAAAATGCAAATTGCAAATTGCGCTTAGAAAATAAAAATTTAAAGGCAAAAGTTAGAGTAGTATCAAAATCTGGTTTATCTAGCTTGATTCCTGTCACTTCAATTGAAAATACAAAACCTTGTAATGATATTAAAGAAAAATTTAAGAAACTTGAAAAAGAAATTATTTTTATAAGAGAACAAAATGAAAAATTATGTTTAGAAAATTCATCTTTAAAAAGTAGTTGTGCTAAGTGTAAGGACTATGAAACTGAAATAAAAGAGATGGATGAAACATTTGATGAGTATAGGGATGAATATGAAAAACATATTGACTCAATTGTTACCACTCTTAAAAATAGCACAATCGCATATAATAAAGCAAGACATAATTTCAAACTCAAAAATGATGAATTAAAATCAAAAATCAATTTGCTTATGGAAATTATGAATAAAAATTCAAAACACACAAGTTCACAATATCAAGCAATATCCAAAAGCAAGTTGAATACAAATATGAATTTTCATAATATGTCTAAGCTCAACAATGGAAATAAAGAACATCAAAAGATTGTAAATGAAATTCCAAAACACTATCATCATCATCATTTACAATATCAATCTTCTTCCACCGAAAAATTAAACGTTTACAAATTTCCTATGAAACATACCTTCAATAATCCTTACAATCATAAACATCAATATAAAGATTATCATAATGGAAATTTGACATATAAGAATAACATTAAACCAAAGTATGAATGGAGACCCATTATTAAGAATAACGCACTAATGTCAAAAGAAAGAGTCCATTCAATCATATCTCCCCAAAAGCAAACACGATATATTTGGGTACCAAAAGGAACCGCTACTCCCGGTCCCCTTTGGATACCTAAATCTCTTATTAATTAATATCTCAACATTTGCATGAAGTAGAAATCAATTAAAATGAAATATACAAACTTCTACTTCATGATGAGCTTTAATGTCTCTTCTATTTTTTTCTTTCTTTTTAAGCTATCATGTAATGGTCATCCTATATGATTCTATCTTTTAAAAACTTAATGATTTTATCAATCAAATTTTTCAAAAGTCAAAATCATATTTTTGTTTTGATGACCTATCTCTCTTTCTTATATTCATTGCCTATATATATCATATAATATTCATAAATTGAACTATAAATTTGCTATAAGATATGATTAGGCTATTAAGCTTTATAGCCCACATCAACCAAAGTAGAGAAATAAAATGATCACTATGTTCTCTATTATATGATGACAATTGATATTATAATTACATAACATGGTTGATGTATTATGTATTGTGATTGTTGTAAAGTTTAAACCTTAGAATCATCTTGATATCAACAAGACCAAGTCAAATAGAATCTTCACTTTATTCTAGGTCTATAAGTTGAAACACTATCAAACTTTGGCATAACAATAAACTTATCGTACTAACATTATCACCTAAAGAATATTTATATCTATGTTAGGCTTTATATGTTAGGACATATCCATGGTGCTATTTGCGAACACATCATCTCGTATTTATCAATAAAATCATGCATATATGTTCAATCATATCTTCTTTGTTTGCATATCCTATAAAGCTTAAATGGTTGTGCAAAACTCAAGAATTAAGTGTTAATAACTATGGAACTTTAATGAAGGTGTAACCCATAAACTAAAATTTTAACTTCCGCAACTTTTTGCGATTTTTTCTCATCTTTTCACTTCATTAGATAGCTCTTACATTGCACAAACATAATTAAGAAAAATCAGAAGCAAAATCGAAGAAAAACTAGGCTATATGATCAAAATGAGCACTCTCTGTGAGCTAACGCATGCGCTAGTACCTAACGCTGGCGATAGCTCGAGTCTCCGATTTTCTGAAATTTTAAAATTTTGAAAAATGCTTAAAAATATATTAATCTATGTGTACTATTCATTTCTGCATTTTTGCTTCTATTATATTTTTGAAAAATCAAATACAAAAATACAAAAGCCAAATTATAAAAATATTATATGTTTTGCCTTTGTGATTTGTCATCTGTTTTTCTTAAAGCAAAAATCAAACACAAAAATATAAAACAAGTATCAAAACTATTCCTTTGAACTTAACTTTTTACTTGTATCTTGCGAAAGGGTGATTTGGGCTATCATCCCATCATATCACCTAGTACCGGGCGAACCTCTCACAAGGTAGTCCTCGGGAAATCCAAGATCAATTTTTATGAGTTCAAACTTTAAGTAAAAACTATTCTTCAAAAATATCAAACAAAATTTGTATGGACTTCATTGAAAATCAAGCATGATATAATCTATTATTTAGAACTTCTATAATGTTGCAATTTATCTTTTTCAAACTACTTTGAACATTGCTTTCATCATGCTTTGATACATCTATTAATATGTGCATCAATTATATTGTAAAGTTGTGTAGAACTATGCGTAGCATGCCTCTAAGTATGAGTAAATGTTTTATGTTTGATAATGATCTTTACTCACTCACTTATTTTTGGCATTGTCTACATTTGTGTTTAAATCTAAGAATGCTTGTGTATGTTTTGTATTAGTACAATGAATTAAAATTGCACAAGTATCTTACCTACACTCCTTTATTTGCACTTTTAAAAATTAAGAAAAGTGGTTATCTTTCTTATAAATTCCATTGGTTTGCAATACAAGTGTATTCGGAGAACTTTGCACAAAACAAAAATCATGAAATAATTTGACAAAGTTCACTCCACCAAGCACTACTTGAACCTCCTGATAAGTCTTAATAAGCATTGTGAGGTTGAGCACCTTGGACAGAATAGTAAAGTATCTTGTGCAAACCATAACTTTCTTTCAAAATAAAAACCACTTATTCTTAAGTACACCGGATCACAATAAAAACAAGAATAAAATTATGTGATCCCCCAAGCACTACTTTGCACCCTGATAAGTCTTAATGAGCATTGTGTGTGCAAAGCACCTTGGTAGTTGTACATTTTCATTTTGTGCATTGAAGTGAGTGGAAGTAAAATTAGTTGTGTTTTATTGTGCTTTTACTTTACATATTACTTGTATTTTTGATTAAAACATGTGTTTACTCTTCTCAAAAATACACTTATGTGCACATCATTATCTTCCATAACACTTCTTCTCATGAGTATTGGATCCTAACGCTAATTCTATGTTAATCTTTACTTATGAAATGCACTAGATAACCTAGCATGCTTTCTACAATGTTTGGTTTGTTTTGAAATTGTGAATTGAAATAACATTGTAGTAATCTCTTTGTGAAAACATTATTTCATGCTTGGTTGTTATCAAATTTTAAGATTTAATTGAAAATGATTTACAAAAACATCTTCTTTTTGAACTTTAACTCATATCTTGTTATGAATCATCATTGCTTACATTAAGATGTTTCATGTATTTCTACAAGTCTTCCGCATCATTACCATATAATTTCTACCTTGCACTTTCATGCTTATATCAAGTCTAAAATCTCAATTTTTTTCTAAAAACAAGTGGTAGACTTGCTGGGTAGAATTTATATTGGTTGTTCTAACATGTATATCATTTTTATGCTATAAACTCTGATTTATTTCTATGTACACTTTCATGCTAAACACTCCTACAACAAGTAAAATATCGCCTATAAAAACATCCTCTTTTTATTGACTTTCAAATCAATATTTTCTTCTCTAATTGCTATAAGGATGTTGTTTCTTTATTCGAAAATGCTTCAACTCTTATCTTTATAAAGTTTATTTTAAAACTCAAAAACATCTCCTTTTTAAACTCTTATTTAGTATTATGATGTTTTTCCGCAATGCTCAAACTCTAATGCATTCATGAATTTCATTATTGCTAAGAGTATTTTATTTTCTAATAAAAATCCATATGCTATGAATATTTCCCATTAGATTTAAATGCTAAATGTTTCCAATAATTATTATCCTGACTTCATTTCTCACCATAGCGGGGGCGTAGGGTTGTAGACATTAGATAACCTTATCTAGTCATGTCTTGTCCTTAACCGGGGAGGGTTCCAGTGGGGCCTTGCGAGGCACTAGGGGGAAAGAGTGCTAGGTTAAGTTTTGTCTAGTATTTGCATATGGGACTAACACCCCAACCTACGGCATGTTTGCAGCTCCTCATGCCCATCCGTCACTTAGTACGGGGCTAGGGTGTAGACGTATTGTCTGGGTAGATGGATTACTTGGAAATCATTATTATTTTGTTTCGCTTAAAACTCTTATTTAAAGGGAAAATCATTATTTTATGCTTAAACTCTGATATACAAAAGGGGGAGAACTACAAACAAAAGGGATCAAATAAGTCATAACTCTGATCATTTACAATGAAAGACAAGTCTAAAACTCCTTATAATTTACTTAAAAAGCTCGATCATGCCTTCTCTTTTATGTACTCATTTTTAGTGCTTTGTTTCCCTACCCACTTTTGCTAATAACAAAGGGGGAGAACTAACATGATAAAATTCAAAGGGGGAGAACTAATATGATAAATATAACCCGCTATCATAAACCCAACATGACAAATTCAGATGATAGCTTTCATATTAGGAGAGCATTCACTTAGGGGGAGCATGTATTTAGGGGGAGCAATACTAAAATGCTATAATCATTATTTATCCTAAGTCATCCTTGTCACACACACACAAATTTGTTTCTTCATGCTTATTTAGATTAATGCTCTGATTTATCATTAATGGATTTGTTATTATCAAAAGGGGGAGTTTGTTGGAACACGGTCTTCCGCATCTCCTAAGGTTTGAGAATAACAAATCCCATGTGTGTATTTAATCTTGTGTGATCTAAGTGTGCAGGATAACAGGTCAAAATGACTCAAGGTTTACATATGGTTGTTGCCCCCGAATTTGAGCCATCAACTCCAAATTGAATACTAGCGCAGGCGATAGTGGATAGCGCCGGCGCTAGCTCGATGCACAGAAGGCATGCTGGAAGTGTTGCCTCAGATTGAAGATCTTGCCGCGCAAAGAGTTTCCTAACCAGGGATAGCGCTGGCGGTAGTGGATAGCGCCGGCGGTAGCGGAGCACACAGAAGGAATAGAGCAAGGGGTTGCCACGGATGGGAGATTCTGCCGCGCAAAACGTTGCCTAATCCGGGCTAGCGTCGGCGGTAGCGCTAGCGCCGGCGGTAGCGCGTGGGCTATAAATTGAGTGCCTTGCCTTCGTATTGATGATCCTCTTCAGATCCTAAACTCCAGAGCCTCGTGCCACAGCAGAGAGAGGAAGTTGTAGAGAGATACTCCCACAAATCTGAAAAGCTGAAGGAGATCCGTGGAGAAGATTTCAACACGCCTCATCATCATGATGAAAGGCCGCATCGACTACGATCATACTCTGCGGGCCTTCGTCCACTTCTCCAGGAGATCCACATAGAGGGAGTTTTATATTATTGTTTGTCTTTCATTTCTAATTCTTGTAAACGGTTCGTTAATTCGCCTCGTGTTGGCGACTAGGTCTGGGTTAGACTTAGGGGGTAATTCGCCTCGTGTTGGCGACTAGGTCTAGGGAGTAGATCTAGGGGGTGCTCGAGGCCTTTCTGGGGATAGATTGGCTAGAGCGGCTTGAGGCCGTATCTGGGGAGAGATCGGCTAAAGCCAACCGGTTCGTGGGGATACGAGTCGGTATAGAAAACAAAAAGAGCTTTATAATTCGCCTTTCGATTTCTAGCGTCATAGAAATCAAGTTTTGTAAAACTTATTTAATATTAATAAAGCATGTCTTTTTCATTATTGTTTTACTTGATTTCTCATTGTTTCAAATATTGCAATATACCAAAGTTTTTCTAAATATTTACTTAAGTTTTGAAAACCCTTATTCACCCCCCCCCCCTCTAAGGGCGCCGACCGATCCAACATGAGGGATTTATTCCCTTAATATCAGATATTTGTCACGCAATTGCGTGACTGTGATTATTTAAAATTTTAATTAATTCGGAAATTTCCGAATCATTAAGTGCGGATGATATGATTACGGGCAATTTTGAGTCTTTTTCTAGAAAAATATATTTTAGATGATCCGGAAGTTGTTTTAATTCAAGGCTCGGCGGCTCATCATAAGATGTTTTAATTTTAAAATTATCGAGATTTATTTGTTCAATAATGAGCTGTCGAGGCATTTCTTTTAAACAAAACAAAGTTTCTAATTCCAGGATTTCAAAAAGTGGAGAAGTTATTTCAACAAAAGACAATAATTATTCTTCAAAATTTGATTCTAAAGTAAAACAAAAATCATTGTTGGGAAGCGCATTTCTCATTGATTGATTTACATTAAAAGTAACTTCTTTATCCCCAACTCATAGGAGATGTTTCCCGTTACTTACATCGATAATTTCCCGAGCGGTAGCTAGGAAGGGTCGGCCGAGTATGAGGGGTACTTCAGCATCCTCTTCGATAACGAGGATGACAAAGTCTACCAAAAAGATAAACCTATAACTTTCACTAGCACATCCTCTATGACCCCGATTGGGTATTTAATGGACCGATCCGCTAGCTGGATGCTTATATTAGTTGGGCTTGGGGTGCCCAAACCAAGCTTCTTAAATAAGGATAACGGCATGCGATTTATGCTAGCTCCTAGATTGGCCAAGGAGTGTTTAATTAATAAATTACCGAACAAACACGGGATGGAGAACCATCCCGAATTATTTAATTTTTCCGGCAATTTATTTAAAACAATCGCCGAACATTTTGTGTTATGAGACATGCGCAAAATATCTTCAAGTCTCTTTTTATTTGACAACAAATCCTTGAGATATTTCGCATATTTAGGCATTTGAGAGAGTGCCTCGCAGAATGGAACCTTGATTTGAATTTGTTTTAAATATTTATGAATTTTTTATACTACTCCTCGTTGCGCTCATTTTGAAATTTAGAAGGATAAGGAATTGAAGAAGCTTGAATATTGCGCGGAGCTAAATCAGAAGAATTTAAATGCGGAGGTGGAGTTGAAACGTTTACCTCTGGCTCAACAAATTTTGAAGATTTTACCTCCTTTTCGCTACGGAGGGTTATTGCGTTGGCGCTCTCCTGTGGACTGGGCTCGGTATTGCCTGGTAGAGCTCCTTGCTAGTGTTCGGAGAACATCTTGGCAAGCTGTCCAATCTGGTTTTCTAAATTTTTAATAGATCCGGTAAGATTCCGGATATTGGACTCATTGGAGGCAACATATTTAGTGAAAACCTCTTCTATTGCAGAGGGCTTCAGGGGTGGGGGAGCCAATACGGGAGGATTCATTTGTGGCGGTCTTTGAGCATTATTGGGGTTGCTCCATGAAAACATTGGATGATTCCTTAAACCTGGATTATTAGAATTATTAAATGTAATGTTATTATTTGGGTTATTAGGAGGACGATAAGAGTTCCCCATATAATCTACGTGCTCTTGAATGAAATAATTATTATTATCATTATTATTATTAATAGCCCAATTGGTGGCGGAGGGAGCAGACATCTCCGCCACTTGCTTAGTTAATCTTTCTACTTGTAACGCTAAACTAGTGGTTGCCTCGACTTTATAGAGTCCAGTCGGCTTGTTAGGGCGTGTTCGTGGCACATTCCACTGATATGCGTTCATGGTCATCTCCTCAAAAAGCTCTTGAGCAGCCTCGGGGGTTTTGTTATTAAGAGTTCCCCCAGCTTTCGCATCAATCATTTGCCTCGTTTGGAGATTCAAACCATTGTAGATTGTTTGAACTTGTTGCCACATGTGAAGGGCATGATGAGGACATCTCCGCAAGAGTTCCTTGAAGTGCTCCCATTTGTCGTATAGAGACTTCGAGTCTATTTGCGTAAATGAGAGAATGTCTGTTCGTAATTTAGCGGATTTTACCGGAGGAAAATATTTTGTTAAAAATTTCTCCGTCATCTTGGCCCATGTAGTGATGGAACCTCTAGGAAGAGAACCCAACCACTGCTTGGCCTTACTACACAAAGAAAAAGGAAATAAACGCAAACAAATGGCGTCATCGGTGACGCCATTTATTTTAAAAGTATCGAAAATTTCTAAATTTTTTATAAAAAGTAAATTAGGATATTCATCTGGTAAGTCATCAAATATGATGGTTTGATGTACCATTTGAATGATACTCATTTTAATTTCAAAATTATTATTCGTCACCGTCGGGAAAATAATACTAGATTGTGTTCCCTCCTAATTTGGCCTCGCATAATAGGACATAGTCCGTAGTGGGGTCTCGTTATGGTCAGGATCTTCCATTATACCTTCGTTAGTTTCTCCGATTGACTCTTCGCGAATTATTGGTAGATCACTAAATCAGAGATGTCGCCGCAAGGTGCGCTCAATTTCCGGATCAAAACACAATTCAAGTTTACATGAAGAGTTTCCTCGGGCCATAAACTAAAAGAAAAGAAAAAGAGAAAAGAGAATTAGAGGTGAAAAGAATAAGAAAAAATGAAGAAGGAAAAATTAAAATTATTATAATATTTTTATAATATTATAGTTAAATAGATATATAATAATATTTTTTTCAAGAAGCTAGTTAAGTTAGTCCCGGACTTCCCGAGGTCTACCCTGTAAAGGGTTCGCATGGTACAAGGAGATGCGATGGGATGATAGCTCAAACCTCCCTTTCTGAGAATTTAAATTGCGCCTTTTAAGATTTTTTTTTTAATTTTAAGAAAAGGGGGAAGAGAAAGGGAGCGATAAAATTAATAGATATTTTTTTTCGAAATATCAACCTAATCTCCCCGGCAAAGGCACCAAAAACTTGATGAGGCTGAACTATATCCGCAAACGACAATGGCAAGTGTGTCGTATCGAAAGTAGTATAGGTTTATAAAACCAAGGTCGTATTAGACTCGGGGTAGTTGAATATTCTTACTTCGGAAAATCTCTATTATTTTATCAATTAAAACTTGGATTGATTTTGCAAAGGAGAAATTAAAATAATGACTAAATGATGAGTTAAAATTCTAGCACTCGATCTTCGAATCACCACAGAATAATAAAAGAAGAAATAAAAACTCTAATTCTCTTAAGAAAATTACTTCGACCATGGAGGTTCTCAAATTCTAAACGCACCTCTCTCGAGGATACGTTCAGCTGAGTTTAGGTTGATCAACCGAACTCTCATTCTATAATTGAAATCCTTAAAACCCGCTTTAACGTGGTGGACCCCTCTATTGGATTTGACTCCAATCCGGGAGATTTATGTCATCCTTTCTCAAGGGTTGCAATCAACTCTCTTTATCCTTAAGTGATCAATTCGAATTATGAGTCTCTCGACTACTAAATTACGAAAACATGAAAGAGAATTATATATCGAAAATATAATCTCACTTCAATAAAATTAAGGATAAATCTTAAGCATTTCAAAGCAGAGAAGAAGAAGATCTAATTAATTCATTGTGAATATCATTCCTTGGATTATCTCGATCGAGTACTAATAGAAATTTAGCTACTCATTGAGATTAAGGAATTAACAAAAATAAAAGAGTACATGATAAAATAAGAGGGGAATGAGAGATTAAGAGAACTAATTTTATTGATTTGCAAATGAAAATTACAAACTAAGGAATTGAAAGTACTATTACAAGAAGAAAGAGAAGTACAAGAAAGCTTGAAATGAGAAAACAATACAAGAAAAATAAGACTTTTTCCCCCAAAAATTCGTCCGTGAAGTTCTGGAGAAGCTCCCTTTAAATAGGTGAAAAGTTGGTGTTACACGCCTTTGGCTACGCCCATGACCAAGGGCGTGTAAGTGGTGTGATCCATGCTGGTGTGGAGAGGGCGCCTTCCGGCTTCAATGCGGGTGTTACATGCGTGTCACGCCCTAGATCACACCTGTGACCTAGGGCGTGTAATCTTTAAATCTGGCTATTAGCGGGAAGAATCGGCGGCACACATCACGCCAGTGACTAGATGTCACGCCCTCGGTCACGCCCGTGACCCAGGGCGTGTAATTTTAATTGATGTGGCAGGCTGATTCTGGTTGCGGGAGGTGGGTCATGGCCGTGACCTTGGTCACGCCCTTGGTCACGCCCGTGACCTTGGGCATGTACTTTGGAATTTTTCTCAAAAGAGCCCAGAAATACAGAAAAACATAAAATGAGCTTAAGTCAGCTCATATAAGTGAAAAGAAACAAATTAAAATATATAATTCATATAAATTACATAAATTCGTATTAAAATACTTTTAAAATTATACTAAAAGATGAGTATAAAAGGTGCTCATCAGCGGTTGACGATCCAAAAAGAACATCTATTGACTTATTAGTATCAAAACTGATAAAAGTGTCCGGAAGGTATAAGATGGAAAATCCAAAAGACGGAGTATTCACGATATCAACTTATGGAGATATGTCTGTCGTAACCACGATAGGCTTCGGTGTGGCCACCTCCTCCTTCGTCGACTTCTTGGAAACTATTGGATCTGGAGGCGCCCTTAGAGAGGTGGTGAATAAGGGTTTTAGAAAACTTTAGGATTTAAAGAAAAACTTTTGTGATTTTCTAAGAAGTAAATTGAATCAAAAGTAAAGAGCTAGAAATAAGAAATGAAATCAATTTTATTGAACATGAAAAGACATGATTATCATTTATAAAATTGATTACAAAATCTGATTTCTATGACGCTAGAAATCAAGGCGAATATGAAAGACTCTTTTGGTTTTCTATATCGACTCTTCTCATTAAGAACCGGTTGGCTTTAGCCGATCTCTCCCCAGATACATCCTCAAGCCGCTCTAGCCTTTCTATCCCCAGAAAGGCCTCGAGCACCCCCTAGATCTACTCCCTAGACCTAGTCGCCAACAACTGCAGTGAATTCCCCCTAAGCCGCGCATGGACCTAGTCGCCAACAACCACGGCGAATTCACAAAACAATCATAAAGAAAGAGGTACAACAAAATATAAAAGACAAGTTAAACTCCCTATGAAGAATTATAGAGACGGCAAAGACCTGCTAAATATCGTCGAAGTCGAAGTGTGCATTCTTCGCGTTGGGTTAACGTTGATCCGATCCTCCTTTGAATTCCTCTTGAATTTATGTGGGAGATGGTGGTCTGGAAATACGGCCCTCATAGAGTTTTTGAAGTGCTGGAATAGGGCTACTTGGGATCAATAGTTGAAGAGAACGAATGCCACCTATTTATAGGACTGGAAGCTAATGCCGGCGTTAAGGCTAACACCAAGCATTGACTCTGTATAGAAATAATTTGATGGCTCGGATCTTCAAAATAGGAAGGAGATTCTGCATCTTTGGAAACATTCATTTTAGGCAACCTTAGCGCTGGGGTTGAGGCTAACGTCTGGCATTAAGCCAAATTATTCCCAAAATGCTCATGCAATCACGACAGCTTCCCTCCATGCCATTTTCATCTTGGTGGGAATGAAAGTTAACACCGGCGTTAAGTCCTAATGCCTGGCGTTAGACCACAATCATCATTTCAGCTTGTGAGCAAATCCAGACCAACAATGCAGTATCCTAGTGTCAATTTTGTTCAAACCTGCATGCTAAAAACACAATGGCAAACTAGATAAAATACAAGTAGGATTTGTTATTCTTAAATCAAAGGGATGCGGAGAACCGTGTTCCAACAGAACCTTCACCAACCTCTCACGAGCCGCTCTTCTTCGCAATTGTCTTTTTTACCATGAGGCGAGACCGCCTCTTGAAGTCATCATCGAACATCGATATCAGCATTTTTTGGCTAGTCCCAAACATCGTGAACTGGAAAGTTCTAACCGCAAGTGGTGAAAAGATCCTCATTGCATGGAAATGTATTAGAAACCTATAGACCCCTATGCCATATTTATTGATTTTTCCAGTATTAAAGGCATGTCGCGGTCTCCATGGCTAAAGCGGATATTTCCTAATTTTCAAAAACTTGAAAATCTGCATGGATCATGTTTACCCGAGATTCTGCGACCTCGCAAGGTACTCATCATGCACATGCCTGTCGGTCAGGGCGATCGCCATTTATTTTGACCGACCAAACCGCCCACGGCAAATTAGCAACTTTCCTCAGGAAGACTGAGATCAACAACTAGGTTGACTGTCGGACCGCATGGTCAGCTCCTTTATATTTATCTAATGCTTTTCACACACCATGTAAACTCTCATCTATGCCCGGTTCTCCTGTACCCCAAGCAGCTCATAATTTTGGGACAAGCCGGTTCGTGCAATCCACCACTAGTACAAATACGGGTGAACAGTACCTAGAAGGGACGCTGATTCAAATCCTCAAGCCTAGTCACTCTGGTTGCGGCCTTGAGTTTTGTCTCTTCTCAGACACTTAGTCACCGACTAAGGTTATCTCACTCTTGAAACCGCTCTTTTTTATCTATAAGATTGTCCGCAATAAGTGGTATTTACCATTGCGGGCAAGCCTGGCCTATCCAATTTGCGACCTCTGTTCCTCTTTCTTCTGTCAAACCTTATCAGCCATAAATTAACTGACAACTCGCGATTTTCCCTTGTTCCCAATAGCATGAGTTCGTGGAGGTGCCTTTTATGTAGCAATATGTCCTATGAATAATGGAGAAATTATTAAAGACATGTTGTCACTATTCATCAGACCTCTAAGTTAAATACTCTAGGTTATTAATCCTAAGTGATGAGTAACATGGCTCTGATACCACTTGTTGGATCATCATGCGCCCTTAGAGGGGTGAATAAGGGTATTTTAAAAATTCTTTACAAATAGATTTCAATAACAAAAATATTCATTCAACTCATATTGAAATTCAGAACTAATAATTTCATAAAGAGAAGTACATGATTTTATTTCAATAAGAACGACTACAAAATTTTGATTTCTATAACGCTAGAAATTGAGGCGGCGTGTAGAAATTAACTTTTGCTTTTCTATACTGACTCTCCCCAAGAGCTGATTGGTCTTATCCTATCTCTCCCTATATAGGCCTCAAGCCTCCCTTTGACCTAATCCTTAATTCTAGTAGCCTAACTCACAAGGAAAATTCCTCCCTAAGTCGCACATGGACCTAGTCACCACCACACTTGCGAATTTGTCTCTTTAAGCCACAAATGGACCTAGTTGCCACCACACGGGCAAATTTCTCCACCTACACAAAAAGAGTCACAAAAAGAAAAGAGATAACAAGATGTATAAGAAATAAAATTTCTGTAGTAAAACTCTATATTGGAGATCTGAAGACGATGACTAAGGCACGAGAGAGATTGTTGTTGTTGTCGCGTTCGTGCTTTGTGTATAATAAGTATTGATGTACTCCGCCTTCAGGTTCTCCTTTTTTATCTTTTATGGGAGAATTTCTTATAGTATATTTTATGCTCATTAGGCTCAGTTTCATGTTTATTTGCTCCATTTTCATTGATATATTATCAATGAATTACAAAGCACACACATAGCTCAATTATAGTTGATTTTGGTGTGAAGAGCATGCTAGATCTTCATCGGGGAGAGCGAGTCGCCTTTCGATATATCTTTACCATTGCACATGGTAAATTCTGCACGCACCGGTTGCCTATCGCCTCAGAATTTTCATCTGGCACGCACTTAGGAACCACCTAGCAAATTTAATCAATTTTGCTCAGAATGCATGATCGTGCGCCTATCCTTATCGCACTGCTAGTGCGGCCATGCGAGTTCAATCCCCTTGTTTGATCGAAAAATCAGAGCTCTGTGCGTGCCCGTGCGATTCCTTCTCGCACGGTCCAGGCCGACCATGTGAGTGTTAATCGGATGGGTGGTGTGCATTTAACGCATATCGCAAGGTTGAAGGTGTCATACAATATTCCTTTTCGCACGGTCCAGGCCAACCGTGCGAGTTCATTTCCTAAGATTGCCCAGTTTTTATGCTTTCTATGTGCACCCGTGTGATTTCTTCTCGCATAAGCTACTTTGACTGTGTGAACTCAAGAACATATGGGCTTTGTATTTCTTCAAACTAGTATTATCTGCGTCGAATTCAGCGCCAAAATGTGTTATTTAACTCTTTGCTCTCACACGATTGACCCATACGACCATGCATCATGTCGTGCGAGAGCAATTTTCTGCTGACTTCCTATATAAGCTGCTGTGCAGGAATTAGTCCACAACTTTGGCCAAAACCCTAAGGGATTGAGCTCCAGGCCATGTTTTTCATCTTCCAAGCTAGGGATTCTGTCCCTAAGTGATTCTCCATCATCCGGAGCACTCAACGTGGTGATTCTCCCCTCCATCTTCTCTGCCAAGCAAGGAAAAGCTAGAGATTGACGTGAATGACGTAGACCCTTGAAAAGACGGGAAGCTTAGGAAGTGGTGACAGCCTTCCTTGACTCCGGACGCAACCGATGAATGTGTGAAGGACACAAATTGACAACCCGGTGGTTTCCTCCCATCTCTACGACAAAGACTCAATGGTCATTTGTATCTCTTCCCTTTTGCTCCGCCGCTCTAGGACTTGTGGTAGGAAATCACTCTATACATTGATGATGAACTAGTTTTAACTGTTATTCATTTTTATAAAGCTTTCTATAAAATTTTATGTTGTTCATGCTGGTGTGTGGAATCACTATGCTTGGATGAGTTGTGAAAACTGATTTTGTGATTGAGCATTTTACTAGAATTTGACGAGGTGTTGTGGACCCTCACCCACTCTCTCTTGATCAAAGCGGTGAAGGCGACCCGCACTTGTTCTTGTGATTGCGACGCGATTCCTTTGACCTGCATTTCTTTTCATGCTTTTCTAATTTCTGCTAAAAACAACAAACCCCCAAATCATCGTATTTGATATTTCTTTACTTCATAATTAGATTTTCTCAACTAGCGAATCATTTCCCCACGGTACTCCTTGAGAGATCGATACTTAGGGACTCACTCCCACTTTATATTAATTGAACGACCGGTGCACTTGTCGAGGTCACATTAAGTTTTTGACGTCATTGTCGGGGAGTAAGTCTATGATGTTTTTCTTGTCTGAGAAAAGTAGTTGTGAAGTTTGTCTATTATTTAATTTCTTTTTGTTTTACAAGTTTGTATCAGGAAATCTTGCTTAGGTATTCTTCCATGAGGTTTAATTTCTTGCAAAGATTGGAAAAATTTTAGAGTATAAATCCAACTCACGTCATCATGTATGTGTGGGTATGTTCAATGTAAATGGTGCGGGTCACAAAATCATTATAGTGAAAATTTTTATGTGAGAAATCCTAGTTATAGTTCGTATGACCCCTCCTATGGAGAGTTAACATTGTATCGTATGGCTATTCATATAATATGCCTACTTACTATAACCATGCGTTTTCACAACAGGCATATGAGCAATACTCTAACCCACCTCCCTAATGGTCAAAAGCAAATCAAAGAGAATGTCTGTTTTATCATAGCACTGATTATAGAGTGAAGGATTGCGTTGTGTTTCAACACCAGTCGGAGGAGGACGACGAACCGGATATTTGAAGGGTATCATCCTTTTCTCATGTCATGTCTCCTTTAGTTTCTGATGATTTATTGAGTGTACCCTCCTGTCTATATGGGACCGCTACGGATATTCCCATTAGAGTTGCTACTGACTCATGCTTCGACAATGTAGATCCCCTGTCCCCTAAATAATCTCCACAATTCCTTGGTTTTTCTGAAATACGACATGTTTTTTTTATTTAACGGCTCTGCCATTATTTCATCTACTGACCTGGATGCTTTCATGCCGGCATGTTTCGTTCTGGACGCTGATACGCCATCCATGAGCCTACCACTGGTGACGGATGAGAATATTGCACATGAATCAGTTCCCACTTCAGCTGTGGCGGAACCTGAGTTTAAAATTGTTGAATCTATTGAGTTTGTCTCTCCAATTTATTTGCAGGAAGCATCTTCACTTAATTTTAATGATCCCGTCAAAGCTATTAGGCAGATTGAGAGTACAGAGCCCGAATTCGTGTCGAGTTGCACTAAGGAGGACAGCTTCAAAATAGTGAGGTTCCCACCTCACCATTGGTGGAAGAGATCCAACTCGCCTATGAAGCTCTCATGCTCTCGAAATCTGCTTGTTTTGATGATTTGACCACCGACAGTGATCAGCAGAGAACACCTATTAGGAGTGAGACCGGGACCACTCCCAAGATGATCCTTTTTTTTTCTTTATCTATTTTATTTGCTAATCCACTTTTCTCATCTAAACCTGTGCAGTAGAAACTCATGCTGACACATCAAGAGGATGTTGGGTTTGTAGCCCATGTTGAAGAAAATGAGCTTCTCTCTTATGGAGAGGTCAATTTATCTTCCTCGAAGGAAACACGAGTCATCATCCACTTTCTCTGGTCTATACATGTGAGCAACATCATCCAGCCAAGCAACGATTTTATGATTTATGGGATTAACGAGGAGTCACTCTCCTCATATATTTTATATCCATTACCTATGAAATGCAGGTATGATTATTCAGGTAAGGGAATATATGTTTTGTCTCCATATTGGTATTTGTTATCCACACAGACACTCGAACAACTATCTGTTTAATTTTCTTACCATAAGCCTTTTAGTTAGCAACTTCATCAATTAATGAATAAGTCGTGTTGGGGACTATAAACTCAGTAGTTATCTTAGAAGTAGGATTTATTTTCCCGCAATATAGGCTATTTAAATTTTGATTGAAATGATTGCGAATTTTTTAATATTTCTTGCCTGCTTGTTTTTTCTTATTTTTATCTAGTTCACCCCTGCAGTTTCTTTGTTTTGCTGGAGATCACCCCGTATGTTTTGTACGCATTAGACTTGCGACATCTTGCAATTGGTGGCACGTCCATTTGGAGCTAATTCTTCACAAACTTGGACACAAACTCTAGTCGCGTAAGGAATCACTTCCTCTTAAATTTTCAATTCAAATTTAAAATTGCAGCACTCATGCATTACATGTAATTTCATATAACCTTCTTGTTTATCATTTTTATACCCACACCTCAAACCAATGTCTTCACGCTTATGTATCCAGCTAGTGTCGTGGAGAGGGTGTGGAAGTGCAAGCATATGACCATCGACATTGATAAATTTCTTTGGAGGATGCCCCGATCTAGGTCTCTCTACTAAACTTTCTATGCACGCGGGCATGAGACTTCTCCTTTTACTCCATAAGATCATATTCCTTTTGTCTGGCATTCGATCTTTTTGACTCCTATGGTGAGTTGTTTTCTCGGGACTAGCAAACAGGTAAGCCTGAGGGTATTTGATGAGAGATTTTCTTATAGTATATTTTATGCTCATTAGGCTCAGTTTTCATATTTAGACGCTCCATTTTAATTGAAATTATGATCAATTATCATTGAATCATAAAGCACACACGGAGCGCACTTATAGCTGATTTTGGTGTGCAAAGCATGCTTGATCATCATCGGGGAGAGCAAGCCGCCTTCCACAATATCTTTATCATTGCGCATAGTGAATTATGAATGTGTTTGCGGCCTATCGCCTCAGCATTTTCATCTGGCACGCACTTAGGAACCACTTAGCAAATTTAATCAATTCTGCTTAAAATGCACGGTCGTCGCCTATCCTTGTTGCACGGCAACTGCGGTCATGTGTGTTCAAGCCCCTTATTTGATCGGAAAATCAGAGCCCTGTGTTTGCCTGTATGATTCCTTCTCGCACGGTCGGCATTGATCGTGTGGTGTGTTAATCGCACGGGTGGTGTGCATTTAACGCATATCTCACGGTTGAACTGGTCGTGCGATATTCCTTCTCGCATGGTCCAGGCCGACCGTGTGAGTTCATTTCCTGAGATTGCCCAGTTTTATACTTTCTGTGCGCACCAGAGCAATTTCTTCTCGCACAGGCTACTTTGATTGTGCGAGCTCAAGAATGCGTTGGCGCCATATTTCATTAAACTAGTATTATCCATAGCGAATTTGGCGTCAAATTTTGTTATTTAATTCTTTGGTCTCGCACGGTTGACCCGCACGACCGTGTACCAGACCGTGCGAGAGAAATTTTCTGTTGACTTTCTATATAAGCTGTTGTCACGACCCGTATAATAGCAAATATTAAAGTGCGCTACGGGTGGGTCGTGATGTCACAGACATGGGGGAATGAATCTTCATGTCTGTTATGCGGAAGCTGAGATACTAATAATTAGTCTTAGAATAATTACTTTAGAATAAAATAGATTGTTTTTATGCGGAAGCTTTAAAATATGGCAGTGAGATTATTAGATGCACATGTATTTTTAATAAAACTCATGATACAAGTTCAGATATAGATTTTTATACAATGACCAATCCAGTGAAATGAACATGCAAATCATGTCAAATTCTTATACATATATGAATTAGCCTAGCAGTTGTCCATGATAACAGAGAAAATGGTTGATCATAATTATTACATAAAGAAAATTTCTGATAGTTAAATGTAATGAAACATAAACATAGAACCTGCAAGGCAAGAAGATAAACTTCCAGAAGCTGGAGCTTGATGTAGATGGAGGTCAAGAAGCAGGCGGCGCAGTCACGGATGCTAAGGCAAATTCCAAAATAAGAAAAAAAGCCTCAAAACATTGAAATGAACAAGAGAAAAATAAAATAAAGTACGAGCAGAAGAAATAGAAATATTTATGCACTAGTTTTCATGAAGCAAGGCTAACAAGAATGACAAGTAAATGAGCCAAGCAGAAATATCTAGAACTATTAGACTACTCCAGAGTGTAGCAGGTGTTCGTTCATGTAAAGACATAAGATATAACAAATGAAAGGCGTATGTTTCTTTAGTTGATGCACAGGATTCATGATTCAAAAGGATTCAAATTGTGATTCAAGATTTACCAGAGATTCAAAGTTGTTGGTCGTGATCTCTAAGGGGTGGCTGTGAACCCTCACCCTTAAGCCAGGGAGTTCATGCTCGCTATGACCGATCCTTTGCTCCTATTAGGGATTCAAGAGGGAACCCAAGTCAAGGAGTTGTTTCAATTAAACACCACCTTTCATTTTTTGCTTATGTTATTAATGAATTAAATGATTCATAACTTTTAGTGATTCTAGCATATCAAGATTTGTTATCAATTACTAATTCAGATATACAAGAGTAGAATTTACAAACATGAAAACGGGGGAAACAAGTCATGGAACTGTAATTACACAAGTCTTAGAGCCAGTCAAACATAAGAAACAAGATTTGATGACACAGAGGAAACTAGATATAGAGTTTTGAAACTTGCGGGTTCAAGCATTCATGAGTGATAAGATTACTCTGCATCATTTTCTAGGATGCCAAATATTCATTCAGATTAATCCATTCCAAGACACGATTATCTTTTAAGTAAACATGTGTATGATTCAAACATTTTACATAAACGCAAATTCATTTATTCGCTAGCAAGAAACCTTAATATTTGTCGTTATACCAATTAATGTTCATGCACAAAAAGAACTATTAGTCTTCCACTTATCCATCAAATGAGGCGCAATTCATCTAAGTGAAATCCAATTAAAATCATCATTCACATTAACAACTCATGCTATTCCAAACGCGTGAAACCTAAAACTACTAACAAGTCAATTTAGGCATTCAAGATCTAAGCTTATTTGACGAAACATGTATTCAAAAGTGAAGTCATAAAATCATAAAAACAACCGAAATAATTAAACACAATGTTTGCAAGAGAGAGGGATCTCTACTTGCCTTACGGTGCGGCTGAAACTGATGGCGGCGGCTAAGCGACACAAGAAAAAATTAGAAACCCTATTTCGAACCTGTTCAAGAACGACGAAAGCGGTACTGAAGAAATTCACTACGCTAACACAAACAATTATTTTACTAACTCTAAAGCACGATAGGGTTTAGGAATTACCTCCATCAAATGTGAGGGGAGAGGAGATTACCACGTGGAAACTGGGATTTGGAGGCGCTTAGGTTAGGAAAACCCTAAATCGGAGAGGGCTTTGGACAGATCCCACTAATTAGGGCGATGAATGGCGTCCAGGAGCATGAAAACCTAGAGATTGGACGATTATAAGATCTGCAAAAATCTAAAATGCAATTTATACGCAACTTGGAGCACAAATTTGTAAAATAATTCAAGCAATAATCTAAAAGGAGGATGGAAAAGCGAGATCCTTACCCAAGAAAGTTGAATCCGGCCTCAAGGAGGCTAGGGAAGGAAAACCCTAGTTGTTCCCCTCGCAATCACCGGCCAAAATGACGGGGAAGAGGGGAGGAGGGGTTGTCGACACTTGGAAGAGAGGAAAAAGGGTTGTCGGCCTCAAGAAATAGAGATGCCAACCCCTTGGAGGAGGATAGCTGTTGCGGCCAACCCTTTGGAGGAGAAGAGTAGTTGCGGCCTTGAGAAAGGGAGGCTGGAGGCAAGGCTACTGTAGGCCATGAGCGCAGAGGAGGGAGAAGAAGAGGTCGGCGCATGCGAGGGCAGCAGCTGGAGCTGCGATCAAAAGCAGAAGGAGCCACGTGCGGAAGACAGGGAGCGGGAGATGAGTGCGGGAAACCTAAAGAACTGGGAGAATTAAAATAACCATGGTGGGGGCGGGGGGCTTGGCTGCAGCTAGCAAAATAAAAAAACTTTACATAAATAAAACCTCTCTTCTTTTCTTATTTCTTTTTTAGTTGTTACATTCTCCCCTACTTAGGAAGTTTCGTCCCAAAACTTTTGAGGATTTTCTGGACGGGGTCTCTTATGGTGAAGATTCATATGTCATTCATTCCAATAGGATTTTTCAAACCAAGACATGGAAGCTAACTATGAACATAACCAAATGAGAAGAGAACAAGTTCATAGGCTAACTAAGATCAAGCAAATAGATGTGGATACATGCCATGCATGCCAGATTCATGTTCTCAAGCATACTCCACAATCATAGCGGGTTCGGCCGGATACAAAGGATTGACTTCGGGGATCACAAAGATTTCTTCAAATAACTAGAAATTGAGCAGTAGGACTCAATAATTTGAGAGAAGAAATAAATCTTTGCACGAAAGGAAGATAGAACACCAAAAGGAAAAAGAAGCTGAATGGTGATTGAGTGATGACAACAGTGAGTCACACTAGCGATGGAAGAGCACAAAACAACGCCGAAGTAATTCAGCAGAGCAATTTATAAGAAGACTCTCATTTCTCGCTGACACTTAGGAGCTAACTAGAAGGGGATAGACAAGCGGAACATAAGCACTGATTATGAATATCGGGGTCTTGAAACTAGAGATTCTAACACATTCCATACCGTCAGGTACATAAATCATGTAATAATTATAATATTTTCATTGAACAACTCTAGGTAATGATCATAAAAATGCAACAATATGATTATGTGTGATGTCAAGCAAATACTAAATTCATGTGTGTACAATCATTATTGTTGTTCTTAGATTCACACTTGTGCAATGATTTATGATATGAATGCAAATGAATGGATACACATGCCATGTTAAGTGCCAATTTCAATTAACATGTAATGCATGTTATGATCTAATGTCATCGCACTTGAAAGTATTTAACTGTCCATATCCATTTAATATTCACAAGTGATGTATATCCTAGTGGAAATTCATATGCACAAAAATGTTAAATTTGCCCATAACCCCTTATCATTCGTGTGCATACTACTCATGCTATGCGTGTAGTGTGTGTGTGTGTTTCAGTCGCGAACAACATATAATGAAATGGTGAGTGAAGGAATGATGCATGCATACATATACTTATAATAAGATTCAAAATAGGTGAAAGATCATAAAATACTTTATCTTTAGAAGCTAACCTCCCTCTGATATCAACTCTCACGACCTATCTAATAGCAAATATCAGAGTGTGCTACTGGTGGGTCGTGATGCCACAGACATGGGGGAAAGAATCTCCATGTCTGTTAGGAGGAAGCTGAGATACTGATAATTAGTTTTAGAATAATTACTTTAGAATAAAATAGATTGTTTTTATGCGAAAGCTTTAAAATATGATAGTGAGAATATTTGATGCACATGTATTTTTAATAAAACTCAAGATAGAAGTTCAGATATAGATTTTCATACAATGACAAATCTAGAGAAATGAACATGCAAATCATGTCAAATTCATATAAATATATTAATTAGCCTAGCAGTTGTCCATGATAATAGAGAAAATGGTTGATCGTAATTATTACATAAAGGAAATATCTAACAGTTAAATGAAATGAAACATAAACATAGAACCTGAAACGATAAGAAGATAAACATCCAGAAGCTGGAGCTTGACGCAGATCGAGCTCAAGAAGCAAGCGGTGTAGTCACGAATGCTAAGGTAAATTCCAAAACAAGAAGGAAAAAGCTTCCGAGCATTGAAATGAACAGGAGCAAAGTAAAATAAAGTACGAGTGGGAGTAATAGAAATATTTGTGTACTAGTTTTCATGAAGCAAGGCTAACAAGATAGGCAAGTAAAACAGTCAAGCAGAAATATCTAGAACTATTAGACTACTCCAAAGTGTAGCAGGTGTTCGTTCATGTAAAGACATAAGCTATAACAAATGAAAAGTGTATGTGTCTTTAGTTGATGCACAAGATTCATGATTCAGAAGGATTCAAATTCAGATTTAAGATTTACCAGAGATTCAGAGTTATTGCCCATGATTTCTAAGGGGTGGCTCTTGCGAGCCCTCGCCCTTGATCCAGGGAGCTCACTATGACTGTTCCTTTGCTCCTGTAAGGGATTGAAGAGGGAACCCAAGTCAAGGAGTTGCATCAATTAAACACCGCCCTTCAATATTTGCTTATGTTATTAATGAATTAAATGATTCATAAATTTTAGTAATTCTAGCATATCAAGATATGTTACCAATTACTTATTCAGATATACATGAGTAAAATTTACAAACATGAAACGGGGGGAAACAAGTCATGGAACAATAATTACACAAGTTTTAGAGTCAGTCAAACATAAGAAACAAGATTCGATGACACAGAAGAAACTAGATAGAGATTTTTGAAACTTGCAGGTTCAAGTATTCACGAGTGATAAGATTACTCCAAATCATTTTCTACGATACCAAGTATTCATTAAGATTATTCAATTCCAAGACACGGTTATCTTTTAAGTAAACATGTGTATGATTCGAACATTTTACATAAAATGCAATTCATTTATTCGCTAGCAAGAAACCTTAACATTTATCTTTATACCAATTAATGCTCATGCTCAAAAAGAACTACTAGTCTTCCAATTATCCATCAAATGAGATGCAATTCATCTAAGTGAAAATCCAATTAAAATCATCATTCACATTCATAACTCGTGTTATTCCAAATGCGTGAAACCTCAAACAACTAACAAGTCAATTTAGGCGTTCAAGATCTAAGCTTATTTTGACGAAACATGTATTCAATAGTGAAGTCATAAAATCATAAGAACAGAGAAATAATTAAACTCAATATTTGCAAGAGAGAGGGATCTTTACATTACTTAAGGTGCGGCTGAAACTTATGGCGGCGGCTAAGCGGCGCAAGCAAAAATCAGAAACCCTATTTTGAACCTGTTTAAGAACGACGAAAACGGTATTGAAGAAATTCACTACATTAACACAAACAATTATTTTACAAAATCTAAAGCACAAGAGGGTTTGGGAATTACCTCCCTCAAATGTGAGTGTAGAGGAGATTACCACGCTGAAACGGGGATTTGGAGGCGCTTAGGTTAGGGAAACCCTAAATCTAAGAGGGCTTTAGATAGATCCCGCCAATTAGGGCGACGAATGGCGTCAGGGAGCATGAAAACCCAGAGATTGGGCAGTTATAAGATGTGCAAAATCTTAAATGCAATTTATTCGCAACTTGGAGCACAAATTTGCAAAATAATTCAAGCAATAATCTGAAAGAATGAGGGAAAAGCGAGATCCTTACCCAAGGAAGTCGAACCTAGCTTCAAGGAGGCGAAGGAAGGAAACCCCTAGTTGTTCCCCTCGCATTCATAGGCCAAAATGCAGGGAAGAGGGGAGGAGGGGCTGTTGACACTTGGAAGAGAGGAAAAAGGGTTGTCGCCTCAAGAAAGGGAGATGTTGGCCCCTTGGAGGAGGAGAGCTGCTGCGGCCGACCCTTTGGAGGAGAAGAGCTATTGCGGCCTTGAGGAAGGGAGGTTATAGGCAGGGCTACTGTCAGCAATGAGCGCAGAGGAGTGGGAGGAAGAGGTCAGCGCAAGTGGGGGCATCAGCTGGAGCGGCGATCGGAAGTGGAAGGCGCCGCGTGCGGAAGACAGGGAGCGGGAGACAGGTGCGGGAAATGTAAAGGACCGAGAGAATTAAAATAACTGTGAGGGAGGATGGGTTGCGGGTAGCAAAATACTTAAATAAAACCTCTCTTCTTTTCTTATTTATTTTCTTTTGAGTTGTTACAGTTGTTGCGTAGGAATCAATCTGCATCTTTTCGCGTTGACTTCCCAGGAGGTTACCCATCCCGTGTTCTTTCTACAAGATGAGCATAGATTCTATAGACTTTAATAGAGAACTTTCAGAAGGAGGAATAGAAACATTCTGAGATCTTGGGGCTCTAAAACTTCCAGCATCTGTAGAGAAATGACTTGAATAACCTCCCCCTGGAGATGGGTGATCCTTGATCAAAGGTTTCTCTTGAGCATGAGGGAAGTTCTTAGTCTCTCTGACATCCTCAGAAGGCATTACCTCATCCTCCCTGATTTCTTTAGAATCAACTTCAGCCCTGAGGTCCTCTTGGGGAGAGTGAACTGATTTCTCCCCCTCAGTCTCTTCAGCGACTTCCTTCTCCACATGAACTTTCTCAGGCACTAGGACTCCACCAAATGTTGATCCTTTCTCACAAGAAACTTGAACAATTGGGACTTCACTTGCAATTTCATTCTCATCAGGAACATCCTTCTGGGCTTCAGGCATTAGAGTGTAGTTAACATGTGGTACATGGGGCTGAACTTCAGAAAGATTTTGTTGAGCTTCGGAGTCTTACACATGAAGATTCTCCCCCTCAACAACTGCAGCAGAATTCCTAGGAGTATCACGGGGTGAAGACTGAATTCTTGGTTCATTTTCAAATTCTTCCTCTTCTTCATCATCTCTCCTAGCACCATGTCTTGGGATTCTTCTCTCCCACTTACTGAAAACTATAGAATCTATTTCCTTGAGATGATGTATAGGCATACTAGAGGGCATATCAAATTGATTTTTGTCAAACTGATTCAAATACAAAGTGAGAATCCTTCCAAAACTAGGTGCCATTAGACTTGATTTGATTCTGTCAAACAAAATAATTCCCCAATCAATTCTTTTCCTGCAGATGACTGCTGCCAGAAGCTTGAACATATCACTAGATACGTAGTCGTGAGAGCCAGTCTTGCACAACAAAACTTTTCCAATGATATCAGTCAGAAGCGTTCCATCTCCATTCATTTTCAACTGGCGAATAGAAGTAGATCCTCTTGCTAAATCACAGAAGGACAATGCCCTGCTGAAGTCTCGGTCTTCCATAATATCTTCTTCATCAATCACAGGCAGTCGCAGAAATTTGTTGAGTAGACTAGGCTTCAAACGGACCACTGAATTCCTGACATTACTCTATCATCATGCCTTCATGACATTATTCTATCATCGTGCCTTCATGACGAAGCTTAGCGTTGTTGTAGAATTCCAAAACTTCTATGTCCAATACATGACATTGATGTTCCAGAAGGAACAAAAGACTGGGGACTTCTAGCATGAGGATGATATTCCTGAATTCGTTTGAGGCACTTGTGAAACCTGTGCGAACAAACTCCCCTCCTACATACAAATTCACAAAACTTCTGTGCGCCATGGAGGTCGAGAAGACGAATCATTGGTAGGAAGAGAGAGTTCGCCGACTAGACTTCCGTAAGGTCTCGATGAAATGCATGATTTGTCGTGAAGCCATTATTCTATTTATATAGTATTAAAATTTTGAAGAAATAGAGGCACGTACCTTATTGGAGAAATGACTCTTGAGATCCAATATAATAATTAGAAAAGATTTCTGAGTGAAGGAAATTTGTCGACATGATATGGAAAGTCTCGACTAATTCGTCGAAATGATTCGACTAAATAAGCTGATTCGTCAAAATGACTCGGAAGACTTGTCTGATTTGTTGAAATAATTTGAGGAGACTCGACGAATTTGTCGAAATGACACGAGTAATTTCAATTGACTTCCTTAAGTGCTTTAGAAGTCTGAATTTCTGTACTTGGGCAGATTTCCTGAGCTTTTCATGAATCCTTGTTAAGCATACCAAGTTCCTCTTTGAAGAAAGTAAACTTGGCCTCATCCAGTGGCATCGTGAAAATATCTGCAACTTGCTTATATGTTGGGACATAGCTGAGATTAATGCCCTTGTTCTCCACATGCTCCCGGATGAAATGATAGCGTATCTCGATGTGTTTTATCCGACTGTAAGAAATTGGATTATTTGCAATTGTTATGGCATCAGATGAGTCGCAAAACATCGGATTCTCCTTCATCTTCAAATTATAATCTTTTAATTGATTCCCGATCCACAAAAGTTATACACAGCAACTGCCTGCGGAGATGTATTATGATTCAGTAGTTGAGATTACCACACAATTCTACTTCTTACTGCTCCAAGAAATAAGTCTCCTTCCAAGGAATTGGCAAGTCCCGAAAGTGCTTTTCCAATCATCCCTGCTTTCTTCAAAATTAGCATCTAAAACTCCTGTTGGGAATATTGCCCTCAATGTTCCCTAGATTTGAAGAGGCATCACACTCAATGCTAAGTACATATTGTATTTGATAAGCCCTCTTTTACATCATGTCTATGCAGGGTTAGGTCATTCCAAACACTGGAATTATTCTCTATTTGTACTGTCTAAATAGTTAAGACAACAACATGGTCTCAGCTGAACCACTGAGATGCTGCCAGAGCCGCTGACAAGGAGTCTATCTTAGCTGAGCTGTATTTAGACAAAAATCGCTGAGAAGACTATCTATCTCAGCGAATCCGCTGAGACACAGACTGATTCTGCTGCTGAGACTGGAGCCTGTCTCATCCCATCCGCTGAGACAGATTCATATTTGAATAAAAGCCTGGTGGGATCTGCTTTTGGCGCAAGTGGCTGGAAAGCAAGGATAATGTTTTCTATTTCTGTCCATGTTGTGACAGGGCACTCTTCAGAGCCGTTGCAGAATGGAGTAGGTATAAAAGAAGATGATAGGTCATTGTAGAAGGTGTGGAAAAAGATCTGAAAGAAATAGCTGTTACTGTGTTATTGAAGAAAAACGGCTTCCATAGATATCTCATCCTGCTTACTAAAGCTACAAGCAGACTACTGGGATAAGTTAGTTCTTATTGTTGATTCAATCCAGAAGAACAAGTGGATCTTTCTTCATCTACTGAAGAAGAAGATCAGAAGGAACAAGGCTTGAATCTACTATGATTCAGCCCCTTTTCAAGACAACATATGATGTGCATCAACAATAGAAGACCTGAGCTGAAGGTTATATCTTTATTGTCCTATGTTGTAAAAGCAAACAAATCAACTCTGTAAGAACTTATTAGTTCTGAGTATGTATGGCCTTGTGCCAGAGTGTGTAAGGCTTTGTGCCTGAGGTTGTAGAGCTGTATTCCCATCTTGAGGTGTAGGATTTCTGAGGAGATCTGAGGTATGGCTTCTTGATAGGCCTGAGGTAAGAAATCAGGAGTATTTTTGAGTTGTAGGAGTTGATTTACTCTGAGTGTTAGGGTTGTGAGCCTGAGGTAGGTTTTTGGAGGAAACCTGAGAGATCATGTGGGATCGGAGTTGTAAGCTCTTGGAGATGAGTTTTGGAGGAGTTTTCCTTGGCTAACACACTGTTAGAAAGGTGTAGAGGAAAAGGGGACTACCCATAGACACATTGTCTTGGGGAACCATTATAAACAGCTGTGTGTTTTCTGTGATTTGCTTTTAACTTTAATTAATCACTAAACAACTATTAGTTGTAACTTGATAATTTCAAAGGAACCTATTCACCCCCCCCCCGCCCTTGATGAGTCCCATTTATATAAACTTTTATGTACTCATCCAGGCTGCTTTTCACTTTCGTGCACGTCATTTTTGAGTTATTAGTGCATCTATTTATCTTATGCTCAGTTACGCGCACTTACGTGCTTCGTGCTCTTTTTAGCCCCATTTTGGTGTGCGTTTGCGCTCCTTGTTATTGGGGGGTAAGCACATGGTTCTCCCCAATCCTTTTTCTATGTTAGATTGGTGTTGGAGGTGTATTCCCAGCCGGATTGCTATGCTTGCATGTGGTTGGATCATTCCTTTTTATCCAGAAATCATGATTGTGTATAACGCACGGTCGTGCGTTTTCTTGACGCACGGACGGCTGCGGTCGTGCGCCTTCATCTGGGTAGAAAACCGGTGATCCGACTTTGTTCGTGCGTTTTTACGCACGGACAGTCGCCCGTGCGTGAGTAAAATGCACGATCACCTGTTTCGACTGATTTTTAGCCAATCTGAATTTGTTCGTGTGTTTTTATGCACGGGCGGGTTCGCCCGTGCGTGAGTAAAATGCACGGGCGCTCCTGCTTCTTCCTCAAGCCATTTTATTCGTTAAATAATGCACAGGCAACGCACGGTCGTGCGTTCGACTGTGCGTGACTAAATTTCTGACCGTTTAGTTTTTAAAGCAGAAAATCTGCTGCAATCAGGAGACCCGCGGGAAAAGCTCTAGAAGCCTTCCATTTTTGCCCAGTTCGCTACTCCGCCACCGTTCGACCTAGGAGGAGCTCCGGCAACCATAGTCTTGCAAATCTTCTGCCGAAGCTCCCCCCTTGGCCTCCTCCATCATCTTTGAGCTCAAGAACGCCATCGACGGAAAGTCTCTGCTGCATTCAAGGTGTCGAACAAGAGTTACCTCGAGCTAGACCATGAAGAAGATGGGTAATAGTAGAGGAAGGTGACAGCTCCTCCGGACCCCAGACGCAACTGAAGACCGAGCACGGACGTGGCTTGACAACCCTACGATTCCGGCCGAGAATCTTCAGCATAGTCTTCGAGCTTCGGTTTTCTCTTTTCCCCTATGCTTTGCTTCAGAGTTTCCCTTGTATGTGCTTGTTATTGTGGATGATGTTCATAAACTCTATGTTTTAGTTAATATGATTTCATGTTTTTGAGATCTTGGTGGTTTATGAGATTTGAGGAGCATCGTAGTCCACCATCCACTCCACCGCTTTGTAGTGCTCCGCACTAGCAATGGCTAGCTGCGTGTTCAGCGATGAGGTGCCTACGACCCTCATCCGCTAACCTTCTCGTCCACCCGCTCACCAAAGCACAACATCGCAGCCTGCACTCCATCCCGAGAAGCGAAGCGGAGCTCTAGGCCCGCATTTTCTTTCTTTGTTGCTAACTTAGGAAAACCACTATCAAAACCCTTTTTTGTTAAGTATTTAAGAATCTATATAAGCGCCTCCCTAACAAGGATTCATACAACCCAACTGGAAGCCCTCTGAGAACGATATTCGTGGAGTCTCTCCCAATTTTATTACTTGTACGACCGGTGCACTTGCCGTAATCGCATCAAGTTTTTGGCGCCGTTGCCGGGGACTGCGAGCGTTTTATGAATTTATCTTCCAGGAGGCTACTATACAGATTCTTAGTTGTTTTTTTATCTCTTTTTCTGTTTTCTTTGTGTGTAAGCTAGTTTATGTAGGGGCAAGGCCCTGAAGAGTTCTTGGACTACGACCCTGAAATTGAGAGGATGCTGCACTCACGTCATCGTGCTGCTGCGGCCATGGATCTCAATATCAACAGGAATGAGATTAACCCCGGGGGTGAGGATGCACCCGCTGTAGGTCATGCTGATGAGGAGAACGAGGTGGCACGGGCGAGGCCTAGAACGATGCGGGATTATACCACTCCCACTGTGGGGAGTGTGTACCCCAGCTTTGGCCCAGCTATCACAAACAATCAGTTCGAGATCAAGTCGGCGATCCTGAATATTATCCGCAACAATGCCAAGTTTTTTGGGATGGCAAGTGAAGACCCCCATCTTCACTTGGCAGAATTCTCAGAGATCTGTGGAACGTTCTGGTACGGCATAATAGCGGATGACACGGTGAAGTTAAGATTATTCCCGTTCTCCCTACGAGACAAGGCGAAGGCATGGCTGAATACAATTCTGTCGGGCACAGCTACCACCTGGGATGCGCTGCAAGGAAAATTCCTCTCCAAGTTCCACCCAGTTGATAAAATAGTAAGCATGAGAAGGGAGATCGCAACCTTCCGGCAAAACAATCAGGAAACCCTGGCGGAAGCGTGGGAAAGGTTCATGGACCTTCTGCGGAAATGCCCCCATCATGAGTTTCAACCATGGAATTTGGTGGAGAACTTCTATTTTGCAATCGAGCCTAACTATAGGGCTCTGATTGATGTTGCTGCTGGTGGAACCATTCTGAACCACACTCCTGAAGAAGCACTGTGGATTCTGCAAGACACCGCGACTCATAGCTCATTTTGGACTGCAGGGCGAAGCACCCCAAGGAATGCAAGAGGACTTTTTGAAGTATGCACCTCTGGAGCACCAGCTGAGAGCATCACATTGCTAAAGAAACCTACCTCTTCATCTGCTCCAGTGATGGCCATTTCTTATCTTGGGTGCGGGAATCCCAGACATCATGTGTATGAATGTCCCTCAGGTGAAGTCTCTTCCGAGCTCTCTAATTTCAATTTAGAAGAGAGTGTTAATTTTGTTCAAAATCAAAACAACAATGCACCTTTCTCTAACACGTATAATCCGGGTGTGAGAAATCACCCAAATTTTTCCTAAAATCAAAACACTGCAGGCCAACGATGGCAACCGGGCCAGCATCAATATGATGCTCAAGCGTCCGGAAGCCAACCGAGGCCGCCTCATCCGGGTTATACCCAAGGTGCTGCAATGCAAAGAAAAAGTACCTTGGAATAGATGATGGAAAAGTTGGTAGAAATGGCCCAAACAAACATGGCCAATCAATCGGCCTCGATGAGAAACTTGGAAATGCAAGTTGCCCAATTGGCTCAAGTGCTTTCCGAGCGTACTCAAGGTGCTCTTCCTAGCACAATGGAGAAGAATCCCCGTGAGCAAGGAAAGAGCATGGCCGAGGCGGGTGAAGGGCATGAGGGCGAGTTAACCGTGAAATGTAAAATTAACAGCATTGAAACCACCACTTTATATGACACCGGATCATCGCGCAACATGCTTGCATTGCAAGACGTTGGAAATCTAAATTTAAAAATCAACAACGATGATCGGAAGTCACTTACCCTGGCTAATGGAATGGTGGTGGAGACGGAAGGAGAAGTTAGAGATGTAGAGGTTGTCATAGATGGAATGTCGGTTATCGCAAACTTCCAAGTCTTGGGCCCCATGGAAAATAATTCCATTCCTATCATGGGTGCCCCATTCTTGAAGGAGAGTGGTGCCAACATTCACATTCCTAGTGGATGTGTAACCTTGTCACCCAAGGTGACACATCCCACTCACCCATCCATGACAACCAACAACATCACATTTTTACCTGTTATGACTAATAAATCTACGAATGAGTTGATTTTAGATGGAGAAAAGCAAGGGGAAGAAATGAATGCTAAGGAAAAGGAGATGAGATGTGAAGAAGAAGCTAAGAACAAGAGCGGCGAGGCTGCAAAGTCTGAAGCCACAACAGCCGGCATGGCTAAAAACATTTCGATTAACTCTACTAAGGCTAATAATGAATGTAAACGTTTAAAACAGGTTAGCTGGGCAGATCTATCACCCGTACGGGGTGGGGAAATGACGCCCCTGGCTACTCCAAAACTGCAGAACAATGAATTGGATCGAGCTCCTATTTCTCGATGGCGCTCTCCCACGGTGGAGAGATTAAAGCAGGTCGGAATACTACAAGCAGCGCGCTTTCCAGCCCTCCGGCACGAGAAGGAAGAGGTTAGGGGCAGGGTAGAGAAATCTCGCTTGAGCCCTAAAGCCTTCACCTCCTTCCCATCTCGTGTGGTTGGTGAGAATCATCACAAAACAGCCTACAGCTGAGTCATGATAAAGTCTCAGGGATTTATGTTTCAGCGACTTTTGTTTTGCCTATCGTATCTCTTTGTCTGTGGTTGTGTGTTTCTATTTCTGTGGTATTCTGAACTATTTCTAAGAACTATGCTTGAACTCTATTTGGCTATTATTGCTTAATACAGGTATTTGGTCCACCTTAAGGACGGTAAACAAAAGGGCTTATGGGAGACGACCCAATTTTGTTGTATTACTTTTGTTTCTGCGTGTGTGGAGATGTCATTTTGCAGGTATGTCGACATATATGGCGGACACATTGTAGCTGAATTCAAGATTAACGCCAATCTTCCGGTATGCTAATTTCTGAGCATGGGGTAACCTCTCCTCCCAATTCTGTTATGAATCTAGCATTATAATCTGTGATGATTAGATTTAAGTCTGGAGGAGAGTAGTTTTCATTACCCACTTGCACGTGCACATAAGCACAACATACTAGAAGTTACAATATTTTTGTTTTTTTTAATTATTTTATTTTCATTCTCATAGCACACCACTACACCCACTTGAGCGCGCACTTAACCATAGGCGCGTAACGAGTCAAACTCGTTTTCTTTTGTTGGATTGGGAAAATTGTTGTGCTGGCTTAGGGTTGTAAGATGGAGTAAAATGTTGAATCCCGTAGTGCTCTAGTCGAGTACTCGCGTCTTGCATAGATTTGTGTAGAATAAATTTTTTTTATGCTTATAGTTTTGTAATTTTTCTATTTGCGTAATAATTGTTTATTCTACTCAAAAGTGGTGAATCCGGTGTGAATCTGACGGTAGCGTTGGAATGTGTGTAGACGGTTGTTAGGTTTGTATTGCTCGAGTCGAGAGGAAGAATTATCTTTCTCGGTGGCTAAGAACTTGCCCCAAGCGACTCTCGAAGCATTGGTATAAGTTAGTTCAGTGCGTGAGCATGATGTAGGCCATCATTTTGGCCAGGTTGAGCTTTTGTGCCGATCCTATCTTGATCCTCGCTAACCCCTTTTGTGCCTACCCCATCTTTTGATTCAGCTCCACCTTTGTTTCACCAAAGCCTGCATGCTAATCCTAGTCGCACACCCAAATCTGAGCTTTAGTCTTATTTTATTTTCTTTATTGGGGTGTTGTTGTAGTGATGTCTTTTTTGTGGAAATTGTGGTTGTTGCCATTGAAAAAAAATTCTGCTGGAAAAAGGGAAAGAAAGAATAATAAGAATGAAAAAGAAAAAGAAAAAGGGGATGAGATTGTTTTGACAAAAGGGCTAAATTGAAAATCTGTAATTATTGAGTGTTGGGAGTAGGCGGTGCACACACCCATGTTGCAAAGTCTAAGTCTGGGGGTGTGGTGCACCTGCGTGTTCATTGTGTTGCGTGGATAGTTTATTCTGCGCGAGCTCAATTGGGTTTAGGTGCTTTAAGCCTTCAAGTTTATCTTTGTATACCCTACCTTAACCCAAGCCTCATTTCCAACCTAAAAGTCCTATTGATTTGCGCGTGAACCGAACTAGTATCGTGGAGAGAGTGTGACCGGGTGAGCTTATGGCCACCGACATTGATGGATTTCAATGGAGGATGTTCCGAGCACCGATCTTGGGTAATACTAGCCTCAGCAATCAGTTTACTTTCTTCCTATGCGAGACCGGACGATTCACCGTGATTCAACTTTTGAGTAGAAATAATATATATGTATGCGATTAGATTATTACAAATTGTTTGTATAACTAAACATTTCTTCTACTGTATTTCTATGCGCGCGAGCATGCGACTTCGCATGGTACTCCGCTTCTACAATTGTTAAGCCAGCTAATCAATTTTTCCGTCCACCTAAGGAATGATTTCCTCGAGATGAGCAAATGGTTAAGTCTGGGGGTGTGATGAGTCCCATTTATATACACTTTTATGGACTCATCCGGGCTGCTTTTCACTCTCGTGCACGTCATTTTAGAGCTATTAGTGCATCTATTTATCTTATGCTCAATTACGCGCACTTACGTGCTTCGTGCTCTTTTTAGGCCCGTTTTGGTGTGTGTTTGCGCTCCTTGTTATTGGGGGTAAGCACATGGTGCTCCTCAATCCTTTTTCTATGTTAGATTGGTGTTGGAGGTGTATTCCCAGCTGGATTGTTATGCTTGCAGGTGGTTGGATCATTCTCTTTTATCCAGAAATCATGATTGTGTATAACGCACGGTCGTGCGTTTTCTTGACGCACGGACGGCTGCGGTCGTGCGCCTACATCTGGGTAGAAAGCTGGTGATCCGACTTTGTTCGTCCGTTTTTACGCACGGGCAGTCGCCCGTGCGCGAGTAAAATGCACGATCGCCTGTTTCGACTGATTTTTAGCCAATCTAAATTTGTTCATGCATTTTTTATGCACGGGCGGGTTCGCCCGTGCGTGAGTAAAACGCACGGGCACTGCTGCTTCTTCCTCAAGCCATTTTATTCGTTAAATAACTCACGGGCAACACACGGTCGTGCATTCGACAGTGCGTGACTAAATTTCTGACCGTTTAGTATTTAAAGCAGAAAATCTGCTGCAATCAGGAGACCCGCAGGAAAAGCTCCAGAAGCCCGCCATTTTTGCCCAGTTCGCCTCTCCACCACCGTTCGACCTAGGAGGAGCTCCAGCAACCATAGTCTTGCAAATCTTCCGCAGAAGCTCCCTCCTTGGCCTCCTCCATCATCTTTGAGCTCAAGAACACCATAGACGGAAAGTCTCCGCTGCATTCAAGGTGTCAAACAAGAGTTACCTCGAGCTAGACCACGAAGAAGACGGGTAATAGTAGAGGAAGGTGAAAGCTCCTCCAGACCCCGGAAGCAACTGAAGACCGAGCACAGAGGAGGCTTGACAACCCTACGATTCCGGTCGAGAATCTTCATCATAGTCTTTGAGCTTCGGTTTTCTCGTTTCCCTTACGCTTGGCTTCAGAGTTTCCCTTGTATGTGCTTGTTATTGTGGATGATGTTCATAAACTCTATGTTTTAGTTAATATGATTTCATGTTCTTGAGATCTTGTATGGTTTATGAGATTTGAGGAGCGTCGTAGTCCACCATCCACTCCACCGCTTTGTAGTGCTCCGCACTAGCAATTGCTAGCTGCGTGTTCAGCGACGAGGTGTATACGACCCTCATCTGCTAGCCTTCTCGTCCACCCGCTCACCAAAGCACAACATCGCGGCCTGCACTCCATCCCGACAAGCGAAGTGTAGCTCTAGGCCCGCATTTTCTTTCTCTGTTGCTAACTTAGGAAAACCACCATCAAAACCTTTTTTTTGTTAAGTATTTAAGAATCTATATAAGCGCCTCCCTAACAAGGATTCATACAACCCAACTAGCAGTCCTCTGAGAATGATATTCGGGGAGTCTCTCCCAATTTTATTACTTGTACGACCGGTGCACTTGCCGTAATCGCATCACTCCTCTAGGTGAGTTAGACTACTACCAAGTAGACTATCAAGTGGTGTCAGAGCTAGGTTGGTCAATAAGGACTTAACAATCTGACCTGATCTTACAAGGAGTAGTCTATTCTGAATCCAATGGCTTCCACTGGAGGTCAGAAGGAGATGGGATCCATGAAGTTGCTCATATGTAGAAAGGAGACCTTCGGCATATGGAAGCAAAGGGTAAGGCTGTTTATGGAAGCCTCTGACCCTAGGATATACATTCTGTAAAGGAGGTCCCTTTGTCTTTATGAAGGCCTCCATTATAGATCCAACAAGGCAAGTGGCCTAGACCTATGCTCAAATGACTAAGGATGAGATTGCACTTGCTACTATGGATAAAAGAGCACAAAACATCGTAGTAAATGCAATTGATGATTCCACCTTCTAGAACATGGCGCACTATGAGACAGCCAAGGACATGTGGGATACACTTATAGTGTATATGGAAGGTACTGATGAAGTGAGGGATGATAGGAAATCCCTCCTTAACCAGGAATATGAAGCCTTTAGGAAACACAGCCTGGAATGCATAGCTGATTGCTATGAAAGATTCTTCATGGTGGTGAATGAGCTGAGGACCTATGGAAGGGTCTTCATCCATTATGAGATAAATGATAAATTCCTAAGATCTCTAACTAGAGATTGGGATACAAAAATCTGTGCCATCGGGGAAGGGACAAAGTTGGGTGAGACTCCTCCCCCACACACTGTTTGGGAAGCTGCTCTCATATGAGATGCAACTGTGTGCAAGATTGGAGGAGGACACCTCTACCAGGTCTCATGCAAAGGAAGAATCTGTAGCTCTCAAAGCTGAAAGCTCTAAGAAGAGCAAAGAAAGAATGCCTTTACCACCAAGAAGTGTTGTTGACTCAGAAAACTCTAAGCCCAGTACATCTGACAGTAACTCAACAGATGAGGAATTTGCTGCCTTCTTCGGGCACTTCAAGAAGATGATGAGGAGGAAGAAGTGGAAGAACAGACCTTCCTCCTCCTCAATACCAAGAAGGAACAGAGCAAATCAGGGAGGCTACACCCCAAGGGTGACAGGTATGAATCTAAACATGTCAAAAATATTTCAAATAATGTTATATGTTATTGCTGCAGCAAGCCTGGACATGTCATAGCTGACTGTCCAGTCAAGAGAGAAGAAAGAGGGGATAATAAACCTCATCACCATAAGGGAAGGAAAGGTGAAAAAATCTTTTTGGCAAAGAACGAGAAGAGCTGGAGTGAATCTGAATCTTCATCTTCAGATTCTGAAGAAGAAGAAGAAGACGAGGAAGCCTATATAAGGCTATTTGCAGCTGATGAGGATGAAGATTATCTAGCTGCTAAGGTTGGCATCAGGGCCCCCTTATCACATTCAGATAGTGACATTGAGGTGGATGAAGATGACAAAGAATGTTATGGCTTAATGGACATATCAGATGATGAAAATAGTCAGGATCATCCTGATCAGGTATAAACTCCTGTCATTCTCTCTTCTGATTATGAGTCAATTCAAGAATCTGAACCATGCTCATCTAATGATGAAAGTGGTTCAGAATCTGAAGTGGATATCAATCAATTGATTGACAAGTATGCTGCACTTTTGGAAGCTCTGAAAAAGAGCAAGAAGCAAGCCAAGAAGCAATCTCTAGAAATTGCTTCGCTTCAGCAGGAAAAGCCTGAATGCACTGAGCAGCTACCCAAATGGCTCAGATGAGTAGGGAAATTAGTCAGCTGAAGGGAATAACAATATTCCAATTAAGCACCATAAGCCAAAAGAACAAGGTCATTAAGGACCTTGAGGAGAAGCTTCTCAAAGAGAAAAGCTTAGTGGCTCAATTCTCTAAACCCAAATCTATACTGCCCATCATTGACACCTTCTCCTCTCAAACTAATAGGAGAGGGCTGAGTTTCAATAAAGTGGCAGTATGTGCTGAGAATGGAGGAAAGGGCCAGGCTAAAGTTAAGCTTCATACCACCTTTCAAAAGGTGTTGCTTCCCTCTAACAGGTATGACCAGGACAACATGTATGGTCACTGGAAGAATGGAATGTCCTATAGGAAGGAGAATACTCCTAACTATAGTAGGAGAAAGGGCACAGGAATGAGTGCTTTGAAAGCTCCCCATGAGGAAATTCAAATGGCCATCCTGGACCACTTATGTTTGGTACTTCAACCCCCACATTCAAGGATAAAGAAGCTGGTTCTTCTAAATTCCATTTAGCAAAACACATGGCTGCTGTCAGGCCTATAATCAAGTCAAACAGCATTGTATCTGATGTCATCAACTCTTGCTTAGCTGCCAAACTAAGACCAGCTGATGTCATTCTGATAAAGTCTGTTAAGACAAATTATAGACAATCAACAAGCTAAGTAATTGCTAACAGGAATAGGAAGAATGGTGCTACCTTCTCCTCTAAACATAAGAATCTTCATGCACCTTCCACCTCAAAATGTGTTTAGAAAAGAAGGTACAACATCCATGAATGTTGGTGTTGTGGTAAAGTGGGACACTTTGCCATTGATTATTGGCACAACACTAGTGTGCCTAATGCAAAGAGGAGCTTTCCTGCAAAAGCTGTAGTAGGTGTGAGTATGTCTTTTTATGCTAACAAGATCCTAGGACCCAAAATCAATTGGGCTCCTAAGGAAAAATAAAGTACATTTTGCAGGAGAGTTCAAGTACCAGTCTAAGGGAAATATGGTACTTGGACAGTGGGTGCTCAAGGCACATGACAGGAACTAGGAGTCTTCTACAGGATTACACTCCTGTGAAGAATGGACGTAAAGTAATCTTTGGAGGTTCTGATAAAGAAGTCACTAAAGGATATGAAATGATTACCAATGGCATAGTTTCAATAATAAGGGTAGCTTATGTTGAAGGGTTACATCACAACCTTGTAAGCATAAGTCAACTGTGTGACTTGGGCTTTGTCATTGAATTACACAATGACAAATGCTTGATCAAAAATTCAATTGACTTAGAGGTCATTCTCTCAAGCACTAGGAGTGGGAATGTTTATTGCTTAGACTTTATTTGCAATATTTCTTTATCTCATGTATGTCTTGTTGCTAATGAGAGTGAATCTCTTTGTGTTCAATGGCACAAGAGACTTGCCCACATTAACTACAAGACAATGTATAGACTATTTTCTAAAAACCTTGTTAGCAATAGTCCAAATTTGAAATGTGTTAAAAGTGGTCCTTGTCATGCATTACAAATGGGTAAGCAAACTAGGGTCACCTTTAAAAGAATTGGCTCCAAAGTCACTAAAAGATGTCTATATCTGTTGCATATGGACTTGTTTGGTCCTTTGCCCATTCTAAGCTTAGGTGGGAAGTTGTATACTTCAGTGATTGTTGATGATTACTCAAAATATACATGAGTATTCTTCCTTAAGAAGAAATCTGATACTTTAGATATCTTCATAAACCATGTCATGGCAATTCATAATGAACTACAATGTAGTGTGGTCAAAACAAGAACTAACCATGGTACAGAATTTCAATCTGGGGACATGACATAGTTTTGTCAAGAATTTGGTATCACCCAAGAGTTTTTCTCCCCAAGGACTCCACAACAAAATGGAGTGGCTGAGAGGAGTAATAGGACCTTGATAGAAGTTGGGAGAACATTGCATAGTGACTCCTCACTCCTAGAATACTTCTGGGCTAAGGAAGACAATACTGCCTGTTATGTTGTAAATAAAGCTTCCATCAATAAGGTTATTCCCCCTATGAGATTCTGAAAGGCAAACAACCAATAATTTCATATTTTAGAATCTTTGGTTGCAAATGTTATATTTTAAATAATGGAAAATCTCAACTAACAAAGTTTTCTGAAAAATGCAATGTTTGTGTTCTTGTTGGATATAGCTCACATAGTAGAGCTTATAGAGTATTCAACAAGAAGACTCATGTTGTTGAGGAATCTATGCATGTTATCTTTGATGAGACCAGCCTACTTTATAAGGGTTGGTCTAGTTCTCCTATTTTAACAGGAAATGATAAGAAGATGCAAGAGATATCTATCCAAGACATACCCAACACTAATAGATTTAATTCAGAGGTTGATGTACCTGAAGATGAAGATCATCAGGCTGCTGAAGAACCTGTTGCTCCAGAAGAAGAGCTGCTGAATGATGTTAGATTGCATGCAGCAACCAGGCATCTGAGGGATCATCCAAGGAACCTGATAATTGGAGATAAGAACCAAAGGGTGATCACTAGAAGTAGGGCTCCCAATGAAACTCTATTCCTGAGCTTTCTATCTCAGATTGAGCCAAGAAGTTTGAGGAAGCTAATGAAGATACCTTATGGATTTAAGCAATGCAAGAAGAGATACTACAATTCAAGAGGTGCAAAGTATGGAAGTTGGTGCCAAAACATCAAGGACACGACATAATTGGCACCAAATGGATACAGAAACAAACTAGATGAGAATGGTATCATCATCAAAAATAAGGCTAGACTGGTAGCCAAGGGATATAGGCAAGAATAAGGTATAGACTTTGACCAAACCTTTGCCTCAGCTGCAAGGTTAGAGGAAATAAGATTATTCCATGCCTATGCTGCCTACAAGGGGTTCAAGGTATACCAGATGGATGTCAAGTTAGCCTTTCTAAATGGAGATTTGAAAGAAGAGGTATGTATGGAACAACCATCAGGTTTTCTACATCCAACTCTTACCTCTCATGTTTATTTTCTTAGGAAAGCTTTATATGGTCTAAAGCAAGCCCCTAGGGCCTGGTATGAGACATTGTCTAGTTTTATCATCAAGAACAAGTTCTTGAGGGGAAAGATAGATAGTACATTGTTTCTTAGGGAAACAAAGGGCAAGTGTGTCCTAGTCCAAATTTATGTTGATGACATAATTTTTGGGTCTATTGATGACAACCTTTGCAAAAGGTTTGCCAACCTATGCAGGGGGAGTTTGAGATGAGAAGTATGGGAGAGCTCAAGTATTTTTTAGGCCTCTAAGGGAAACAGTCTAATGAAGGGATATTCATCTCTCAGACCAAGTACACTAGGGAGCTTATCAAGAAGTTTGGGATGGAATCTGCTTCTACCATGAAAACTCCCTTGGGGTCAAATATTTCCCTGGACAAGGATGAGAAGGGAAAACCCTTTGATGAATCCATGTACAGGTGTATAATTGGATCTCTGTTGTATCTGACTGCTAGTAGACCATACATTATGTATGAAACATGTGTGTGTGTGTGTGTGTGCTAGGTATCATTCCTGTCCTAAAGAATCTCACTACTCAGCGGCAAAGAGAATTTTGAGATACCTTAAAGGCAGCCAACATCTTGGCCTTTGGTACCCATGGAACAATGATTTTGAACTAACTGGCTTTTCAGATGCTGATATTGCAGGATGCAAAGAAGATATGAAAAGTACAAGTGGAACTTATCAATTCCTAGGCAGGAGGTTGATCTCTTGGAGTAGCAAGAAGCAGACTAGTGTGGCAATATCCACAGCTGAGTCTGAGTACATTACTACAGGAGCTGTTGTGCACAATTACTGTGGATACAACACCAGCTTGAGGACTACAATCCCAAGGTAATTAACTCTCCACTGTTTTGTGACTCATCCAATGATATTTCTATTGCTAAGAATCATGTCTCTCATAGCAGGACTAAGCATATAGAAATAATGTATCACTTTACCAGAGAACATGTAGAATGTAAATATCTGCCTTGAACATGCCCCCACTGACAATCAAGTTGCAGATATATTTACAAAGCCATTGGATGAGGCTAAGTTTAATGCATTCAAAGTTGAGCTAGGAATGATGAATATTGAATAGGCTTCAACATTTCATATTGTCTATCATGCTTGTCATTTTATTTCATAAGCTGTGCTAGAAGATGGTAATGCTTCAAAACACTTAGTGACATGATTAAGGAGACAGACAATCCTAATTAAAAGGGTTCACTGCTAGACAGTGAGGTCAGCTGAGAAAGTCTCAGCTGAACCGCTGAGACAGCTAAGTCATCTCAGCGGTTAAGTTTACCTTATTCCAGCGGTCAAGCTTGTCGTCTCAGCGGATCCTCTGAGATGGGTTTGCTTATTAAAAACAACCAATTATTAAGTTACTCATCATCACTCCTTAAGAACAACTTGTAATACACCTATAAATAAACCTAAGCTGATTAAATCACTTTCACACCCTAAACCCTACCTAGCCGTCGAGATGACCCTTCCTTTCCCCCTAACTCAGCGACTCGTTTTCTTCAAAAATGGCGCCAAGGATTTCAAAGGATCTTCTGGAAGGTTATGAGAGAATTAGAAATGGTTTTCAACATGCTCAACCAGAAATTATATAAGTGATTCAACTCTTAGAAGATCAAGTATTGGAATATTTACTGTCAAAACCCACAGTAATTCTCAGAACTAAAGTTCTAGAACTGTATAGCAATGCAAGGCTATCATCTTCCAAGTACTCTGTAAAGTCCAAGATTGGAGCATAAAGATCAAGAACTCTTCAAGGAAGCTGGAGAAAGCACTTCAACTGCCCTCATGCAATCATGATGAGGAAGACATTGTCTCTAAAAAGGACAGAGAGAAAGCCCTCAAATGGTGTGAATATAGTGATGCCAAGACTGGCTCACTAAAAAGGAAAGATTTTAACCAAAAATGGAAGTTGCTGTCTGACATTGTGGGCAAAGCAATTCTTTGCAAACTGGGTCTCATGACACAATTTCAAAGTACATGTTTGAGCTGATGACAAGAGTGTTCTTGAAGAAAAATACCTCATGGGCTACTGTGGTCTACCAAAGGATCAAAGAATGTCTGCAAGCTCCCAACATGGGCAGAGTCCTTTCTGTCTACCTTCTGAACTCATATCCAGATGAATTTGTTAGCTCAAAAGGATCAAACCTTCAATATCTTAAGAGAATGGACAAAAGAACACTGGGCAGGTTCTCAAGGGTGCTCCCAATGAGTCAGCCCTCTGAGGTGAAGAAGAGGAAAAGAAAGTCAGTTAAAGGACAAACTAAGGCTAGAATGGTATGTTCTGACTCAGATTCAGATGATGTAGAGAATGTCCCTGCTGATGATGATCAAGGATCTGACAGCAGTCAAGACAAAGAAATTCATGAAGAGCATGATAATGAGAAAATTGAGGATGATGTTACTGCTGAAGTGAAATCTGATGGCAATGAAGGAGATCATACTGCAGATCAAATTGATGCTCCTAATTCTCAAGAAGTCCAAGCTGTTATCAATGCACACACTGTGCCTGCTGATTCTGCAAGAAATGATAAGGAGCAATCAGATTCTCCTAGTGATTTGTAATATAAGATTGACAAAATTATCCTTAATCTTGAAAGAAGGATAAGTCTAATTCCTTATAACTCCCCAAATTTCTTGGATTCAACTGATTTAGAAAGGATGGATGCCCTATCTGAGGGGGGCAGCAGAAGAGCTTATCAGATGATGAAGATGTCAATAATGACAATGATGAAGATGTCAACAATGACAATGATGAAAAGATTGATGATGATAGAATTAATGTTGATCACACAGATCAATCTGCAAAGGCTACTGATAAGAATGATAAGGCTGAGGGGGAGCATATCCCTGCTCTAGATGAGATAGTTTCATCCACCCCTGCAAAGGAGCCATCCACTCTAAATGAGTGTGATAGTCAAGACCTAAAAGAGAAAAGCATACCCCCAGTTGCAGCTGAACAACAACAATCCACAATTGCTGAAGTGCAACCCTCCACCTCCACAACCTCCAATGAACTTATACTAAGTTCTATCATGACACTTATATGGTCATATGACCTTAATAAAGGAATATATTGATAAGTTTGCCTCTTCAGTTAAGAGTGAGGTAATGACTGAAATACAAGTCATAAAAGAAGAAACATCCTACCTCAATAGACAAATAATGATTTGATCTTGCTGAAAAGTCAGTGGTATCTAGCTCAGAATACTATTCTAAGATCAATGGACAAGAGTCTGCAACTCTCAGAGAAAGACACGAGCTATGTCAAGAATTATGTGAGCAAAACTGATGAGGTAATAGAGAAGGCCTCAACCCATATTGAAGAGTATGTGTGGTCTACTGCAACCACAATGATTGGAGAGGCTGAAAAGACAAAGGATGAACTAAAATTTGATTTAGAGAATGCCTTCCAAACCCTATCTGGGTCTGTAGCAGCTGCTTCCCAAAATATAGAATAGAAAGTATTTGAAGAAGCTAGAAAGGGGGAGGAGACCAATGCTGAGACAAACTCTAAGCTGGCCCTCAAGGTTCTGCAAGGAACTAGGATTGCACTGAACCTTCCTCTACTGGATAATCTAAGAAAAGAAGACTTTGACTTTCAGGCTCAAGACAAAATAGCTCAAGATGCTCAATTAGTTGTAAGAAGGAAGAGAAAAGGTGTCTTGCTTGCTGAAGAATTCATGGCCAAGAACAGAAGTGAGTAGCCCAAAGACCCTGACTAGAGTATTGGAGTGATGACTCCAAAAGCATAATTCTGAATGCTTGGCTGAACCATGATCAGATCTGCAAAAATATTGATAGAATATATCCTGCAGAGGAATGGATCAAACATCTGGAGAGGAATTCCCTAATGGAAAGGGTCTTCAAAGACATTCTAGTAAGAAATAGCAACCCAAAGAGAATGCCTTCCAGATATATCCCCAAGCCATATCTTTATTTCAAAAGGCAAGAGAACAAGAGGAAGATAACTGAGATGAAAGTTACTGCTCTAAAACAGGAGGCTGCTGATGAAGGTGTTGAATGCTCAAAAGCTGCAAAGAAAAGAAAAACATGAACTCATGCATTTAGAATTTCATATGAATCAAATGTGAACTGAAAGATGTATTGACATTTCATCATTAATGAAATTAATTCTTATGTTGAAATGAAATCTTGTGTTAATATGCCAATTATAGTCAAGCATAAAATTTGCTCTATATTTAATGCTTAATATCTACTGTGGTACCTATATTATGTTAACAATGTAATTGTTATGTTGTCATGACTGTTAATTCATAATGTGTCATGATATCTACTATGGTGCCTATATTCTGTTCACAATGTTATTGTTATGTTGTCATGACTGTTAATTCTGATATTTCACAATGTGTCATGAAATCTACTGTAGTGTCTATATTCTGTTAACAATTATTTTATTATGTTGTCATGACTTTTAATTCTGATCTTTCATAATTTGTCATGATATGATTTTTGTGGTTATGTATCTTAGCATTGGTGTATGTTCTGCCTTCTTCAAATAGGGGGAGATTTTTGGGAATATTGCCCTCAATGTTCCCTAGATTTGAAGAGGCATCACACTCAATGCTAAGTACATATTGTATTTGATAAGCCCTCTTTTACATCATGTATATGCAGAGTTAGGTCATTCCAAATAATGGAATTATTCTCTGTTTGTACTGTCTAAACAGATGAGTCATCAACATGGTCTGTCTAAACAGATGAGTCATCAACATGGTCTCAGCTGAACCGTTAAGACGCAGCCAAAGCCGCTAAAAAGGAGTCTATCTCAGATGAGCTGCATTTAGACAAAAACCACTGAGAAGACTATCTATCTCAGCGGATCCGCTGAGACATAGACTGATTCTTCTGCTGAGACTAGAGCCTATCTCAGCCCATCCGCTGAGACAGATTCATATTTGAATAAAAGCCTGGTGGGATCTGCTTTTGGCGCAAGTGGCTGGAATGCAAGGATAATGTTTTCTATTTCTGTCCATGCTGTGACAAGGCACTCTTCAGAGCCGTTGCATAATGGAGGAGGTATAAAAGAAGATGTTAGGTCATTGTGGAAGGTGTGGAAAAAGATCTACAAGAAATAGTTGCTACTGAGCTATTGAAGGATAACGGCTTCCACATATATCTCATCCTGCTTCCTAATGCTACAAGCAGACTACTGAGATAAGTTAGTTCTTGTTGATTCAATCCAGAAGAACAAGTGGATCTTTCTTCATCTACTAAAGAAGAAGATCAGAAGGAACAAGGCTTGAAGCTACTTCCATTCAGCCCTGTTTCAAGACAGCATCTGTTGTGCATCAATAATAGAAGACCTGAGCTGAAGGTTATATCTTTACTGTCCTTTGTTGTAAAAGAAAATAATATCAACTCTATAAGAACTTATTAGTTCTGAGTGTGTAGGGCCTTGTGCCTGAGTGTGTAAGGCTTTGTGCCTGAGGTTGTAGAGTTGTACTCCCAGCTTGAGGTGTAGGATTTCCGAGTATATCTGAGATAGGGCTTCTTGATAGGCCTGAGGTAGGAAATCAGGAGGATTTCTGATTTGTAGGAGTTGGAGTACTCTAGGTGGTAGGGATGTGAGCTTGAGGTAGGGTTTTGGAGGAAACCTGAGAGATCCTATGGGATCTGAGTTATAAGCTCTTGGAGGTGAGTTTTGGAGGAGTTTGCCTTGTCTAACACATTATTAGAAAGGTGTAGAGGGAAAGTGGACTATCCATAGACACACTATCTTGGGGAACCACTATAAACAGTTGTGTTATCTGTGATTTGCTTTTAACTTTAATTAATCACTAAACAACTGCTAGCTATAACTAGATAATTTCAAAGGAACCTATTCACCCCCCCTCCCCTCTAGGTGAGTTAGACTACTACCAAGTAAATTATCAACTCCAATTAGCTCAAAGTCATTACTTATTGGGTATCATAAGCCAAGAATCAGTGTGCCTTTAAGGTATCTCGAAATCCTCATTACAACGGCATAATAAGATTCCTTAGAGTTCACCTGATATCTAGCACATACACATGTTGAAAACATAATGTCTGGTCTACTGGCAGTAAGGTAGAGCAAGGATCTGATTATGCTCTGTACTTGGTTTCATCAAAAGGTTTCCCATTCTTATCCTTATCCAGAGTCATAGTTGAACCCATTGGAGTCATCATAGTGGTTGCATTCTCCATTCTGAATTTCTTAATTAACTCCTTGGTGAACTTTGTCTGCGAGATGAAAATTCCATCTTTAGATTGTTTCACCTGAAGTCCTAAGAAATACTTCAGCTCACCCATACTGCTCATTTCAAATTTCTCTTGCATCAAGTTAGACAACTTTTTGCAGAGGTGGTCATCTGTAGATCTAAAGATAATGTCATTGACAAAGATTTGCACTAGCAGAATCTTGCATTTACTTCCCTAAGAAATAATGTCTTATCTATCTTTCCACTTGTAAACTTGTTCTCAAGAAGAAAGCTAGAAAGCATCTCATAACAGGCTCAGGGAGCCTGTTCAGACCATATAAAGCTTTGTGCAAAAAGTAAACATAGTCAGGGAAAGATGAATCAACAAAACCTGGGGTTGTTTAACGTATACTTCTTCCATTAAATTACCTTTAAGTAAGGCTGACTTCATGTCCATTTGATAGACTTTGAACTCTTTGTGAGCAGCAAACGCTAGGAACAACCTGATTGCTTTGAGTCTGGCCACCGGAGCATAATTCTGATCGATGTCAATTCCATCTTCTTGTTGGTAACCATGAACTACAAGTCTGGCTTTGTTCTGTAAGATAACTCCATTCTCGTTCAGCTTGTTTTTGAAGACCCATTTTGTCCCTATAACATTTTGACCATTGGGCCTTGGTACTAGCTTCCACACCTTGCACCTTTTAAACTGATTAAGCTCCTCTTACATTGCAATGATCCATGAGGCATCCTTGTTTGCTTCTTCAAATTTCTTCGGCTCAAGCTGAGATGGAAAACTTAAGTGCAAAACTTCGTTAGTTGTACCTCTTCTTGTTCCGATTCCTTCACTAGGATCTCCAATTATCAGATCAGCGGTGTGATCTCTTGAGTGTCTGATCACGATATTCCTTGCAGCCACACTAGAAGTTTCTGCTACTTCTGGAGCGCATTCTTCATCTTGATGCTCTTATTCTTCTTCCATCAAGTTTGGAGAGTTGATGTTGATGGAGCTTGGAACATCTTCTTTGACTGCTTCTTCTAATCTCAACCCTTTTAGCTGAGCGCCTGCATCTTCAACAAAGATACTAGATGGGCTGCAATGGAGCATGCTCGTCTCATCAAATATAATATTAATTGATTCTTCTACAATCAGAGTTTTCTTATTGACAATCCTATATGCCTTACTATGATAACTATTTCCTATGAAAATACACTTAAAACACTTTTCACTATTTTTTTTGTAATATTTCCCATTATTAAGTATAAAGCATTTGCTTCCAAAGATCCTAAAATAGGACACAGTCAGTTTCTGCCCTTCAGAAGTTCATAAGGTGTCTTACGTGGTCCTTGTGGATTAAGGCTCTATTTTGCACGTGACATGCATTATTGACAACTTCAGCCCAGAGGTACTCTGGTAATGAAGAGTCATTCAATATTATTATGCATGCCTCAATGAGTGTTCTGTTCTTTCTCTCAGCGACTCCATTTTACTGGGGATTGCGAGGAGAGGAATACTCATGAAAGATACATTGGCTTGCATAAATCATTGTCGTGGCACCAGATTCAAATTATGTTCCGTGGTCACTTCTGATTTTGACCACAGAGCAGTTCAATTTGTTCTATAATTGCCTGAAAAAGGTAGTGAAAGAATCAAAGGTGTCTGACTTGTGAAAAGAATACCTATGCAAAATGTGAGTAGTCATCAACAATAACCAAGGTGTAAGATTTACCTCCAAAAGTATGAACAGCCATGAGACCGGATAAGTCCATACGAAGTATATATAAACATCTGGAAGAATCTTTAGTAGCAATGCTTTTAAAGGTGGCCCTTGTCTGCTTACCCATCGGGCATGCATGACACGCCCTGTCTTTAACGCACCTAATATCGGGAGCATCATGCACTAAGTTGTGAGAAAATAACATATTTATCATTTTGAAATTAATATGTGTTAATCTCTTGTGTCATTGATCAAAAATAGATGCACTATCTTTTGCCAAAAAACACACTGGTGTAGAAGATTCTAAACATAGAAAATCAAGACAAAATATATTTCCACCCCGAGTGCCTATTAAAATAGTTTCTTACTTATCATACGACTTTATTAGGCACTTGTCCTTGTAGAACTCTACCATAAAACCTTTGTTACATAATTGACTTATGCTAATGAGATTATGTTGTAATTCTTTGACATAAGCCATGTTTGTGAACGAAACAATACCATTAGTAATCATATTGTAGCCTTTAGTGATTCCTTTGTCGAATCCGCCAAAAAAAACTTTTGGACCGTCTTTGATTGAGTAATAATCTTGTAGTAGGCTTCTTGTTCCGTTCATATTCCTGGAACATCCAGTGTCCAAATACCTGATAGGATTTTTGTTGGCCTTTGGACATACCTGCATTCACAGATTTAAATACCCTTAGGAACCCAAACAGATTTGGGTCCTTGGTTCCTTGTTAGACAAACACCACTAGGGATGTTAACATTGCGAGGGGTCATTCTTGCATTAGTAACTCGTGGAGTCCTATAGTTAAAAGAATTGAACCAGCAATCTATGGCAAAATGACTGATCTTGTCACAACACCAACAGTCAAACCTGGTGTACCTTCTTTTCTTCTTCTGCTTTACCTTTTGAACAGGAGGTATATCAAGAGCTACTGACTTAGAAGTGGAAGCCTCATGAGTACAACATACACATGGCCCCTTTGTCTCATGTGGCTTTGTACCAACATATTTAACCTTTAGTGCTTTCTTAGCACTCGGTCCATGAACGAATAGACCATAATTCTTTAGGACAATCTCTTCATGAGGTGCCTTGAGAGCACTCATTCCAAAATCTCTGGGACTGCTCCATCCTTGATAATTCTTGTTAGGAGCAGCGTACGTTGGTCTAGCAAGATGGCAGTAGGAAGTTTCATGATCATATTGATTCGTTGCAAAAACTACTTTTTGAAAGAAGGTTGACATTGAGGAGCCTTCCCTTTGCCCTTAGTAGCATTATGTCCAATGTCACCCTTCATTGAAGCAGAAAATCCGTCAATGATAGGAAGGATAGTCTTTGGCTTTGAGAAGCTTTCTACAAGCTTCCTTTCAGCCATTAACTTTTCTTCCAATCATGGATGGCTTTCTCTTTCATACTTACTAATTCAGTAGAGTATTCCAATTCCTCTTTTAAAGATTGAATTTCTTCGCTGAGAGCCTCTTTTTTTTGCTTACATCTTCAGGTCTTATCGCACAGAACTGTCATCTTGCGGTGACACCTTCACTCAGGAAGGACCCCACCGCTAGACGCTGATCCTACCGGCTAATCGTTCATCCAGGCCAACCATACAGCATAGCTTCTTTGCCTCTCTCTTGTCAAAGATAAAACACTGTAAGCACCGACATTCAATATTGCCTTCACGGATGATTAACTCTCTACTCTGACCAGGGTAGATGTGAAGAATGGCTTTCGGAAGATGGTTGCTCACCGGTTCTCTCCCCGCAGCTGCTCAGAGTCCATGTCCAGGCGTAGCCACTGTGTCATGCTCCTCCCTCCGGTTGCGGGCCTGCTCCTTCTGGTGCTCCTCTTTGTTATTCCACAATCGGACGTTTGTCTATAAGACTAAGTGGATTCCTCATCCCCTCCACCCGCGACTCGTAGGAACTGTGCGGGAGGAGGAAGTAGAGGACAATAATGGGTAATCTGTCAAGTAGGTGACAATGCCTATTTTGCACAATTATGAACAAAGAATAGTCTATTTCTAGTAATTCTACAAATAATTCCATATGTAATAGTGCAACAATCCAGAAAGTTCTAAAATGGCAGTATAGTACAACGAGCAACCACAACAATTATAGCACAAAAAGTAAGTAAAGTAGAATTTATATAAGGAGAGCAGCTACAAAAGTAACCTTATATTATAAGAATGCTTATACAAACTTATAAGATATGGGATCTAGTACTAAGGTGAATTCATCGTATAAAAGAGCCCATACTAATTTATACAGTGAGGTTTTGTTTTATGCAATGATGATATGCCATATTGTGCAATTCAATGATGCAACTCACCCACTCAACTCTATACATACAGACCTTGAAGTTCCCTCTATTCGAGTATGTCAACTCAGGTACCCCGTTGAGGCAAACAGGGGCAGTGGATCGATCATGTCCACTTCTAGGCTTCTACTCACACCTCCCGGCCTAGACCTTACGTATGCCCCAAAGAACACACAGTGTATTCGTGTACTATGTAATAAGTAGCCACCTCTTAATTTATATTTCAATGAGCCTCCGCTCATCGGACTGTCCAGTCCTTTTGAAGACACCGAGCCTACCGCTCGCAGGGCCAACCTACCGCTCGCAGGGCCAACCGACCCTTGTACTATTATATCCCATATTTGAGATGAAAGTTATCTACTATAGTTCCCTTACTTACTTATGCTCCGTTTGGTTGGGTTGTTGCTGATGGAAAGTTGCTGATGAAAAGCTGCTGATAGGAAAAGTGCTATTTTTGGAAAACAGAGTTTTGTTAAAAAATTGTATGGGTGAAATGGAGTTTGCAAAACAGAGTTTTGAAAAAGTTATTTGAAATAATACAGAGTTTTGAGTGGATTTTTTTCCATAAAATGATAACTTGAGTATTTTTAAACATGGCATACAAATGTAATAATTATATTATCAATGTATTACTTCATAGTTTTGGATCTAAGAGTGTATATTTATCTATAAATTATTTAATATACCTTGTTTTTTATAATTAAGAGTCAAATATTAATATATCCAAACAAATTCAAATAATAAACCCACTAAATTTTTCCTGTGGGTAATTAATTAAAATAATTTCTCTAAACAATACACACAGCAGCAGAAGAGTATTTATTTTAAAGGGGAAGAAAAACAAAGCAAACCTCCTTCCCTCCTTCATCCGCTCCCCTCCCACATGAGGATTAATGCAATACCATCATTTTGCCAGCTCTCATCGTCATTTTAAACCAAAACCATTCATTCCATTAATGTTATTAATGCTTTCTTCCTGTTTTTCTTCTTCATTCTCCCAAAACAGGGGAAATTGCAGAAGCTATAGTAAAACTAGAGATTTCTTGAATGACAGCGGGACTTCAAATCAATGGAACATCGAAATAAAATGTTGATCGGGTAAGTGGCAGAAGGTTCGTCGATGATGGCATAGAGCCGCTTATGTTTCTTCCAGGACCTCGTTGGATGCCGCAACGACTCCAGTGGAACAGACAGCATCGTGAGTGAAAACTTGAGTTTCTACGGTAGAAACCCCTAGAGAGAGAGAGAAGGACCGGACTACGTGAGCTGGTAGGCAATGCAAGGTCACCTTCGCCTCTTCCGCGCGCGCATCTGGATGTAGGAAAAGCAATTTTTTACTGCGGTTGAAAATAGACCTACAAGAAGCTTTTTTTTAAATGGATTTTCTATAAACCTCTCCCTCAAACGCTGCTTATTGATGAAACTATGTTACGGCCCAGCTGCACCGGAGCAAATAAGCCCAACCAAACGCTACCTTATTCTTGTATATCGTTTAGTTGTACTTAGAGGTTTAGGGTGAACCTTGGACTTCCCGAGGTCTACCTGATGAAGGGCTCGCAACGGTACTAGGAAGTTTGATGGGTGACATCCCAAACTTCCCTTTCTCAAGGCATTTAATCTTATTGGTCACTACCCCTTCTTTTATCGTATACCTCTCATGTTATGTTGTCTTTATAAGGATGTTTTCAATCACACGGACAGGGAAGCGACGACGCTCAATTGAAAACCGATCCTTGTCTTAGTAGTGGATAGTCTCTCCCTGACATCTCTGTATCTTTATCTATAAGTTCCATGACCTGATGTTAATCAGGATCCTAGTTACTGGTGGACCTCCTCCCCTGACACATAGTTTAGCGTATCAAAATCCCATCTTGATAATTTTACTAATTGCACCCCGACCTCTACTTCTAGTTTATGCCACTAATGGTTAACTCATCAATCAATTATGCCCATTCAAATACCAGAGGGTTAATATCTCTAAGGGTGTTGACCAGAAGGGAGGGGTCTAAATCTAACATTTAAGTTTTTACTATTTGCAGACCGGTTTGCCTTTAAGCGAATCCACATATCTTAAAAGGTTGACTATATGAATCCTAACTAAGTATGAGCCCAATTTAGTTCCAGAAGTTGTAGGGATATCCACATTCAGATTCCTAATTTTTGTTTCTCGTAATAGACATAATTGGGCCTATTTAATTAATTCTTATAAATTCTGTGAGACTAGATTTTGAACATGATATGCCCTTTGTCATAGGCAAATAATTCCAATTAAAATTCCAGATATTCATATTGAGATAATAAGTCCAAATACTAATTTCTACCATAATCCAGCATCAACATTTCAACATATCTATTTTTCAATTTATAACATAAGGTTCCACTTTGTGAAAGAAGTATGATGATTGCTCAGTAATTAAATCTATCAAAATTTTCAGATGTTCATATTGAGGTCACAAGTCTATATACTAATTTCTAGAATATCCTAGCATCAACATTCCAAGATATCTATTTTTCAATTTATAACACACGGTTCCACTTTGTGAAGGAAATATGATGATTGCTCAGTAATTAAATCTAACAAAATTTCCAGATGTTCATATTGAGATCACAAGTCTATATACTAATTTCTAAAATATTACAGCATCAACATTCCAAGATATCTATTTTTCAATTTATAACACAAGGTTCCACTTTGTGAAGGAATTATGATAATTGTTCAGTATTTAAACCTAACAAAATTTCCAGATGTTCATGATGATCTCACCAACCCAAATACCTAATCTCATGCAACTATGAGTTCATTATCTTACCTAAAGGTGGGGTAAGGTAAATTGGGGGTAATTGAATAATCACTAAGTAATGGGTTATAACACATTTAAAAATTCTAACTAAATTTCACAAGGTGTAATCTCACTCCTCTATGTGAAACCCAAAGTCTCTTGACTTTTCAGAAGGTTTTGACCCTAGTATGATCATTTGAGATCTTTGTGACAAAATCATATAAATCCCAACTTCCTAGGTGGATCAACCCAAAAGTTCATTATTTTTCTCTAAGGTGTATCATCTCATAACCATAAGTGTATGTCTTGAGTTTCATAAAAAATGACCAAGGGAATACCCTTCAACTCCCAAAATATTGTTGCATAAGTATCTTCAAGAACACCTTTTTAACACCTAGACCAACTGGCGTGAAGCGTAAGCGATCACATGTTCGTGCTGCATTAAGATTGCACCCATTCCCTGGTACAATGCATCTATGTACACTTGAAATCCTTCCTTCCCAGATGGGAGTGCAAGGATCGGAGCGGAGATTAGTCAACTCTTTAGTTCTTGGAAAGCTGCTTTACACTGCGGAGTCCACACGAACGGTGCGTCTTTCTTTGTCAATGACATAAGAGGAAGGGCAATCCGGGAGAATCTCTCCACAAACTTCCGATAGTATCCGGCAAGTCCCAAGAAACTCCATATGTCTGACGCAGTTTTTAGTTGAGCCCAGTCTCACACTGCCTGAACCTTCGCCAGATCCACCGCCAATCCTGCCCCACTGATGATATGCCCTAGGAAGGCTACTTCTTTAATCCAGAAATGGCACTTGCTAATTTTAGCATATAACTTATGTAAGACCCCTTTTTTCAAAAACCCGGGTCTTATGCCCAGAACCGCCTCTTTGCGGTGGCACCATCACTCGGGAAGGTCGCCACTACAAAACGCTGATTCTGCCGGCCATAACGATCACAAAAGAAGAAAAGTATACATTTGATTAACTAGAAATCAAGTCCACATCACATGAATATAATATCTCAGAATAAAAGATGTCCACATGAAATAACTGAACAAAAGATTGTAATAGAAGGGCTCCTGCCCGATACATCAATTCCTCACTTCAATTTTACTCGTGGATGCATAATCTACTAAAACTAATAAGAAACTCAGGAATCCTGTCATCGGTGCTCCCGTGCTAGACTGCCCCGACTCCATCTGCACCAGCCTCTGGTGCTGCAGCATCTCCTTGGTCCCCTAAAATGATAAGATCCACTGACCGTTAGTCAAAAGACTAAGCCAATCCCCCACCCCTCCCTCGGTGACTCCTAGGCACTGAGCGGGAAGGATGAAGCGGAGGACGTCAAGGGGTATAATCAAAAGCAGGTGACAATGAGTCTATCTACGGAAGGGTCTATCGCTAAGCAATATTTAGTACAATGAGTAAAGCAGTAGGAGGTAAAATAGTAACAAGTAAGCAGTAGTAAAGAAAGGCAATAAGGAAAAAAGTAATAAAGTAACCTTAATTTATAGGAATGCCCACACAAACCTATAGACCAAGGGGTTGTTTAGCAGGGTCTATCATATAAAAGTCCCATAACCAATTTATACGATAGGGGTAGAGGTTGAAATGCAATGTTTATGCCATGTCATGCAAGGTTATGCAGTTTAAGGTTATGTTCATACAAGTGCAACTCACACACTACGACTCAATGCGCACAGACCTTTAGTTCTCCCTTTTTGGAGCTAGCAAAACTCCCAGGATACTTCCGTAGTGGCAAACGGAAGTGGTGGGTTGGGCCTTGCCCACTTCTAGGTTGGTATCTGCACTACCTAACCTAGACCTATCGTACGCCTCAACGCTAAAAGCACAACAGCGGAGCTCCTGCGTACTCTTACTGGCTAGTTCACCAGACTTTTATTTTGTAAAGTGTTAATAACACTTACCGAGCCAAAGTATCGATGTCGGTGCGATGACTGTCAACACTAATGGACCACCACCTTTATGCACATACAATTATGAGTCCTACTATATCCTGAGCCATATGCTCCCCGGACTAACCTGTCCGACACAATAACCTTCTGATCCACCGGCTCGCCGGACCAACCTGTTCGTACTCACAAGCATTACTGAGTCACAAGCTCACCGGACTAACTAGTCCACTGCTTCGACCACGAGCCTACCACTCGTAAAACCTAACCAACTAACCTCCTGGAACCACGGGGTGTCGGTGTGTGTATTATTAAGTTAGTCTTGTACAACATCTTCTCCTACAATTTATGGTTAAACTTGGACTTCCCGAGGATTACCCTATAAGGGGCTCGCTACGGTACTAGGAACTATAATGGGATGACACCCCAATGCTCCCTTTCCAATGCATTTAATGTTATCGGTAACTACCCATAAGTATACCCTTCTTATCATTACTTTTGGATTAACCCTAAGCATTTTATAACATCCTAAAGGAAAGACCATCTTTCGTCGGTCCCGGACATAACCTTACCCCTTAGCTTACCGGGTACACTCAGCATATAGACTCCTAGTGGTGACCCCACATCTTCTCAACCAGATTAGGTACATTATACATCCTCCATTCCCATCTAATGATCATCAGTTAAGCTAACTCTATAATTTCTACTATACGCAGACCAATATGAACTACATGAGTTGTAAGAGAGGAGGTAATCCATATATTCATCCGCATGACGCAAGATTATTACTGGAAGTCTATCTTGATGTTATAAGACTAAATCCAGAGAATCATATTTTTCCTTATTTAATTGGTCTTTATTATAATTTCTCCAACATTGGTCAAGTATGAATTTGAACATGAAGTATAGGATCTTCTTATGGTATGGCCTCCACAAAATTATGGAAAATCTATGATATCAAAATAACTATAAATACATAATATCACAATTTTACAGTAAGGTTTTGACCTCTAATTATAATATTAAATAATTCTCCAATATTGTGAGTTAAAGAAGGAACCACCAAAAATACATGTCCAAAAATTATGGAAAAATTACCAGACCTATATAATGATCAGATAAGTTTACTGACCAAGTTTCAGAATTTATCAGAACTATTTAGTCTCATAAATAAATATTTCAAGTAAACCCATACTAGGGAAAATTGTGAAGTAACCCACTGATAAATAATTCCAAAAATTATACAAAAAGTCACAGAGCTTTCTAATGCCCTAAAATGTACTATCACCATGTTTCATAATTTTTCAGAGGATATTTGGCCCTCATTTATTTAGGCAATTGTTAACCGCACCCCAGTTTTGGCTATCCGCAACTCATTTTTATGAAGTATTACGCATTTTTTTGGAAATACGCTTTGTACAAGCATTTTTACGAAAAGTGTTCAACACGAAAGTTGTAGATCTCGACGATATCTACAACTTTTGTGTTGAACACTTTTCCTAAAAATGCTTGTACAAGGCGTATTTCCAAAAAAATGCATAATACTTCATAAAAATGGGTTGCGGATAGCCAAAACTGGGGTGCGGTTAACAATTGCCTTTATTTATCATATTCTTAAGACAAAATAGATGACTTGTGAATGAAGTATTAATTAAATCAATTCAAAAATTACACAAATATTACAAGAGGTCTATACTATGATTTTATGTACCCTACCAAACTTTCATCAATATCCAAGATAAATTGAGCAAGTAATTTTCTCTTATAAGGAAGTTCCCTAAAAAGGTTATAACCTAATTCAGAGGGAACAAGTGATCCTAAAATCCTCAAAAAATTACCTAGGGCATATTTATACCCTATGAACTTATCTACCAAGTTTCATAACCATTCAAGGAAATATGCCTCTATGTCCTTCACAAGGCTTAAAATGCAACCCTAAGGTTAGAACTAGGGTTCTAGGGCATGTCCACCCCACATCACCCCAAATTACTCATGGGGGTCTCTTATGTGATCCTAAACCAGTGGCCCAAGTTTCACATCACTTTGATGAGATTTGACCACCTAATTCCATCAAGTGCACTTTTGACCTAGTTTGACCAAACTTGGGTTAACTAATTACCCAACCAAATCAGTCCCAATTGGGCTGAAATTTTTACCAGGGTCATATAATAACCCTAAAGAGCACCGACAAAAATTTGGAGGGGATTGGAGGTCAGTAGACCCTGTAATTAAATAATATATGAATTATTTAATTTTTACAAAAACATTAGAAAAATGTTTTCCAAAAATTCCCATATTTGGATATATTAAAGGTGTTGGTACAAATATCCTATGTTTCAATTTTCAAGTCAATATCATTTCCCTATCAAACGTTATTCAAGAAATAGTGGTTGTCCTACCCTAGGGACCAGTCCCACCAAAATGGCCCTACAGGGAGCTACTGTACACGTTTTGTGCTAAAACAAATTTTAAAATAAATTACACATTAGGGGCTACAACTTTGATGTTGGCCACTTTTTCATTAGAGGGGACTAGGTATTTTCTATAATTAATAAAAGGTACAATAAAATATGTGACATAATGCAATATTAATATAACATATTCATTTGATCTTTGCACAGATCTTGGCGCAGATCGTGCGGCTCCTGGTCATCTTCTACCTTCAGCCAAGGGTCCTGATTGCCCACGCCTGGGCCTCCTTCTACCCCATTTTCCCGGCCATCTGGGCACCGCCCCAGCCAGCCAATGCCACCACCACCTCCGTTGAGGTGGTGGTCGGCGATTAGGGGTGGTTGGCCGGCCGGAGGTGGCCGGAATGGGGAGTTCTAGTGGGGGAAAGAGGGCTCAAAATGAGCCCTTTTGGGAGCTTGATTTGAGCCTGATTTGTCTCAAATCAAGCCCCAAACCAGATGAGGATCTAGCACTAGGGGATGGGGAGGATCGGACCTGTGTGGTGGCCTGAGATCGTGGATTCCGGCGGGTTGCCATGGCCAGAGCTCGAGCTTTTGGTGTCATGCCTCCTCTGGTCTTCAATTCATGATTCCTCTTAGAATGTTGGGGGTTTTCTTCCTCTCACTCCTCTAAAGGTGTTTATTGGAACAACTCTATCACTAATTTGGGCAAGGATCACTATCTGCTGACTAGGATCAAGTTGACCCCAATGTATAGTCAATGGGTCAAGAGTTTAGGTTGTTAGAACTCAAGAAATCATTCAGGTTCTGCGTTCCACGAACGGCTTGCTCTCTGCATTTGACAATGCATTCTGTGTTCGACGAACGACATGCTCTCTACGTTCGACGAACGGCTTGCTTCTATCTCAATGGATCAGCGTCTCAGCGGTTCAGCGGTCGACGAACAGATTCTGTCTCAGCGGTCGACGAACAGACCCCGTCTCAGCGATCGACAAAATTTGCTCAGCGGCTCAGCGATCGACGAAATTATCCAGGCTCAGCGGTCGGCGAATTCCTCAGTTCGACGAACTCTGTGTTCGACGAATATCTTCAGATCGACGAACAAAGCTCTGAGGTCGACGAAATTTGTTGAGATCGACGAAAATTTCTCTACAACATATTTATTTCAGACAGATTATATTATTCATTATCTGAACTCAGATCGTCTACAGCAACGGCTCTATTCTTCCAGATAAGCAAGATAAGCAAGGTTAATATATTACCTTTTATTATTCCTAGATTATAGCCGTTGACATTTCTCGGAAAAGGACATTTCATGGAAAAAGAAAAGAGATATACGGCGTGTCAGATTTATGGTTTCTAGATATACTTATTCCTTAATTTAAGGGATTTGATTTTCAAATATTATCAAAATAAAAGGGAAGAAGATATACAACATTATCTTTTACAGAGTTTTCACGACAAGCATACAGAACATATCAGAATAGCTGTATATAGAAAAAGAAAGAAGAAGGTTACAGAAGAAAAAGAAGAGCATAAGCTTTACAGATCTTCATCTTCTTCCTCAAGCAGCACCTACTCAATCTCACTGAGAACATCATCAACACCATCTCTCAGTCTTTGTTGCTAGATCAGATCTTCAAAAGAGCAACAAAAAATCTGAAGAACTTATTCTTCCAGATTAATCAGCTACAGGAAGATCATTTGATTCAAGAGAAAGCTCCAGCCGATTAACTGTCAAACAATTTCATATCAGACCGAGGAGCTTTACAATATCAACATCCACTAGAGTCTTCTCTCAGATTGTGGATAGAGAAGAACATTCTAACCCTTTCTATTCCCTCTTGTATAGGGTTATAACTCCCTTCAAAAGTTAACCCATTGGTGGCAGGGCACCTGATCAAAAACCTGTGGTTTGGTTAGATCACCTAATCAAAAGCTCCCTTGGTGTGTGGACACCTAAACAAAAACCCTTGGTGATAGGGAACCTGATCAAAAACCTAGTGGATCCTACCAAGTGTGGTAGAAGAGTAGACATACCCAGGTTTATTGGGGAACTACTATAAAAATCCTTGTGTCGTTTGTGTGCTTGTGATTTTTTGTGTTGTTGTGTTGTGTGCCTTCTTTGTGTTTGTTTTTATTACTCACTCAATATACACATATATGTATATCACTAATTTAATTCCGCTATAAAATTAAGGGAAAAGTTTTTAATACTCTATTCACCCCCCCCCCCCTGAAGTAATATTAAGATCTAACCTCGCTGCGGTCGATCGGCCGCACCTCGGCAAGGATGCGCGCATTCGCGTCCTCCATCGCAGCAAACTTCTCTTCATACGCGAGCCGATCCAGCCGATTTTGTTCGTATAACTCCCGCAGCATGGAAGTATGTTTCTGAAATATCTCAGTGACCCGCCTCTTCATTTGCTCAGGATTGTCGGGGTCCCCCAGAAAATCCGCGACCTGACCCGACGAGGTGTGTGGCGACATCTCCACCTCTCCATGCTCTGATTTAGTGGGTGGGGTCGAAGGATCACCTGCGAGGTAGGGATCAGCGAGGAGGATGAAAAAAAAGGCACCCGACAGGGATGGCCTAACCTGGTGGGGGAATAAGGGTATTGGGCCGCTGGCGAGAAGTGCTCGGCTGGCCCTTAAAAGCTTCTACGAAGGCGGGGTAACAGCTTTCCCCAGACCGGGGTGGAACGTGGCTTCGACAGCGAGTCCGGGCTCGGCAAGTAATGTCCCTCCATGGCTCCTTTGTCACAGAAGTCCGAACCCTGTGGTGATGATGGTCTGGTTCGGTGGGGCCGACGGGTCCGCTGGAGGAGGAATCCGCTCCTCCAAGTTCGCGAGAGGAGACACTGCATAAGGAATAAGGGAGACTTAGCGAGTAAGAAATATACAATGAAGGGCGAGGCGAACTACTCACCTGGCCGCTAAGGCGGGGCCTGCATATCAGAAGTCCCCACGACCCGGGATCCAGGGTCGATCCTCCCAGGGGTGGGAAGGCGAGTCTCCGTAGTTGTTTTCTCCAGGGTATTCCCTGCTGGAGAAGTGTTCTGCGAGCGAAGAAACGATGTCAGGTAAGAAAGACATTAAATTAGCAAACTTGGCGTTATTACCTGCGAGACGAGCTCGTCGTGGGAGGATGGAGACAGAGGAGAAGACTCATCCTCGTTGGGCGAGCGCCGGATGGTCTTTGCCATTTTTGTGAGGGGCTGAGGCGAAGCACATTGCGGCGAGGCCCAGGAAGCGAGCGCGGTCGCCTTGGCCTTCTGGGCCGCTTGCGAGGCCCTAAGGCGGGCCAACATCTCTTCCTTCTTGGACATTGCACTGAGTCTCATGGTGAGGGCGAAAAGAGAGAAAGAGGAAGAAAAAGTTTGAACACAAGCTGGGAGGAATGGTATTTATAGCAACAGGCCTGAGCCCCACCAAAAGATACATGCCACATCATCAAGAGGCTGGCAAATTCCAGGGGTTGGATGTTTCTTCGTGAGCCTAAGTAGCCTCGCGAAGAGCGGGGATTGTGTACAACCCCAATATTCGCCAGGAGATGAGCATAGATTGAGAGGTCAGTAGGCGAGAGAAGTAACAAGGAAGGCGAGCTAGAGACCACCAAAGGGCTCGCTCGCATGAGGCAGGCGAGTGATGAGTCCAGTTTATATAGTGATTTTCGGACTCATCTGGGTTGTTTTTCTTGCCATTGCACTTCACTTATTGCTCATTTATGCTTCTATTGATCACATTTCATATGTCCACTCTTAGTGCACATTTGTGCCCATTTTGGTGTGATTCCTTGTATTCCAGTGGTCCTGGATGTTTTCATGCAGGTTCAAGGGTCGTGCGATGCTCGGAGTTTGATTGGGGGCAATTTCTAACTAAAAAGCCACTGATCGCGCATTTTCCTTCGCGCATGATCAGGCGCACAACCATTGGTCGTGCGTTAATTACCCTTACCAAACAGAGAAGTTCGCACGTTCATTGGCCTTCTTCTCGCACGACCGCTGGTCGTGCGCCACTGATCGTGCGCTATTTTTTGTCATTCTGGATTTTGCTATAGGTTGTTCCCGCACGCTCACAGGCATTTCTTCGCGCACGACCACTGGTCGTGTGCCACTGACCGTGCGCGTTCAAAATTCTGCTTTCTATAAATACGCATTTTCACGAATCCTTTCCGGGAAATCTGTATTTTAGGTCATTTCCAGCGCCGTTTTCTCGTTCCAGAGCGCCATTTTCGCCGCTCCATCACCGCCCACCTTCGGGAGGAGCTCCGTCTGCCATTCTCTTGCAAATCTCAAGCCGGAGCATCCTCTAGGCCTCCTCTATTGATTGTGCACCTCCAAAGCTCCATATTGAGGGATTTCCTGCTCCATATATGAAGTTCTCCGGTGAGATCGTGGCTAAAGAAGATTGACGGAGAAGACGGGTACAATAGAAGAAGGTGACAACTCTTCCGGACCCCGGACGATAGTTGGAGCACGAGCCCGGACGAGGATTGACAACCCTAGATTCCGACCGTGAACCTCCGATGAGTCTCCGTGCTTTGGTTGTAATCTCAACCCCCTTTATACTGTAGTATTGTTTTCCTTTATCATTTGGTTGTATGAAAAGTGTTTGCTAAACCTTGTTATGATATTTAGTATTTCATGTCTATGTGAAATTGATATGTGTGGTTTATGCAAGTGAGGAGCGCACCATTCCATCCTCCACCCCGCCGTCACGTTTATGTGTCGCACTAGCAATTGCTAGTGGCGTGCTTGTAGACGAGGTGCTTGCGACCCTCATTCCGTAAGACTACTCGTCCATCCGCCAAGCTAAGTGGTGCTAACGGCCCGTGTAATCCACCTCGACTCCGCCGGTGCGAACCATTCCATCTGCTTGCCTTCTCATCCATCCGCCTAGTGAAACGTGGCATAGCGGCCCTTGTAATCCATTCGCCTAACGAAGTAGTGCGCTCAAGGCCTGCACAGTTCGATTCGCTTGCCTACTCATCCATCCTACCTTGCGAAGCAGCGCGCTCATGGACTGCCTAGTCTCCATCCCGCCTAGCGAAGCATTGCATAGCGGCATTGCATAGGAGTAGTTATAGTTGTTTTTCTTTATTTTCCACAAACCAAATCACCCACTTTCGCACTCATCCGACTAAAGGACTTCAATCTCAAGTCCTGCCTCAATAGTAAACTCCACCTTACTGTGTTCCTTGAGAGATTCGATACTTGGGGATTTACTTCCTCATATTATTACTTGACAACGACCGGTTCACTGCCGTTTCGTGTCGCAGTCTTACTACGGCCTATAGCGGTGTGCTAAGATTTGCGCATCAGCGAGCAAGCCCCTTGGCAGCTGCTCGCACAAGGCTAGAGGGACTCTCGCCGTCAGCTCGCAAGAAGGCATGCGAGTCAGGCTTGCGAGAGGAATCCTCGGGTGCGGCTCGCCCAACAAGGGTCCAGATATGTTTCTACCCAAAAGCCCCTGGTGGTATGGAGTTAGCCCCTCCAAACAGCGGAGTTTGGCTGTTGGCAGACCATTTTGGGTTGTGTATAATAAGAATGTAGGGCAGGATTCCGCTATTAGCAGACCAAGAACAAAAAACTATAAATAGACCTTGAAGGGACCTTGGGATAGGATTCCGATCTCAGACTCTGAGCTTCTTTCTCCCTAGGTTACTTTGGTTTAGCTCTCTAGCTCTCAAAGGTGCCCAGTCCCAGCTTTGGCTTGGGAGGGGAAGCGCTCAATGATCTTCCGGGTTTGTGGTGGGACCTCCTCGCTGCGACTACGGTCTAAGTCTAGTTCTGAATCTACAGTCTGCTCCTTCCGAGGGGTCAGTAAGGGCTAGCTGCCCCTCAACTTGTTGAGGGCCCGAGCTTCACAAGAAACCAAGAAATTGGTTTCAACGCCACTACACCATCTAGTATGCCGAGTGCACCTCCAAATCTTATGGCTTGAGAATCCACTACCACATCTGACAGCATCTTGTAGAAATCTGCGGGTGACATATTGACATTCAGGAAATACAAAGAAATGTGGCTACTAACAGAAGGGTCTTCCTGAAATCTCGAACTCCCTGAATCACCACCAACACCCTAGTGCATGGAAATAAAAACACAAGTCAATTCATTGATCATAATATGCAACAAACAAAGGAACATTCACATTTCCAACAAACATTGTTATGTGTATATCTCTTCCTAATAGTCTAGCTTCCCTTAAGCCGCTCTTTTTCTTTGAAGAACTCCGAAACCTAGCTTTGATACAAAATTGTAAGACCTCACCTGTAATTATCCAATGATATGGGTCCATCCAGTCCCCACTACATAGAATTACCACAAGCGGGCTATTAAAATATAGTATAAATTAAAACATCTAATCATCCATGAAATCATTTATATGTCTACAACAGAAAATCCACTATGCATAAATAATTATCAACAAACTAGAGAATGTCCACAACTAGCATAAGAATGTCTTTGGCTTTATGCCCTACATAGTTTTCAAATAAAACTATTTTTGCCTACAGAAAATGGCACATGCACCTAAAACCCTTGGTACGCTTGTCGTCTTATGAAGTCTCTAGACAGTGTAACAAAAGAAAAGCAGGAAAACTGGTACTACTCCATGAAGTGACTCTAGCGTCCTTTCACATCCATACTGCACCATGCAACCATACATAAGAGATAAAGTAATGTGGGTCAACTATGAGCTAACCACAACTATGTAATAACACCCCTCCTTCTGGACATCCTAGCGAACCCCGTGGAACCACATCAACCTGCAAGTCAACATATCGCTATATATAAATTATAAAGTAGTAAAAGCAGTGCAGTAAATATGTACAATATTTAAGCAATCTACAAGCCAAGAAAGCCTACATTAATGTGTTTAAGCATCACACATGTAACACCCAAAACCTATTTTTGAGAAAGGGGTTGAGATTTGTAGAGCACAAGGACTTCATGTGCATTTCAGGGGCTATTTGGGGGCTTTTCGTATAATTTATAGCTTGGTAGTGTATTTTTGTACACCCACGAGCAAACACACAATCATGTGTAAAATTGCATGATGGGACCCGTTTTGAGGGGGTGCTATGTCATTTTTTGATTAACTTGCGCACGATCGTACGCTCTAAAATGCATGATCATGCGATCGACGATGTAACTATTTTATGACTCGATTATTGGGCCATTTGTTGGTCTGATCGAAGATCTAACCACTGGGGTTTCTTCATGATGAAATTAGGTTGTGGAATGAGAGATTTAGACCTCATTTCATCTATTTTATTCTATCTATTTAGTAGAGGAGGAAGGCTAGGAGGAGGAAGAAGAAGGAGATCCATCCATTGGAGGAGCTCTAGAGCTCCAAATTATGAGCCGATTTTGGATTCGCGGAGAGGAGTCTGTTGCGGTTATTTCCACCCATCTCAATCTTCTTTCAATTGTGCCAAAGTGAGCTCGAAGGGTAATGATCCTTCTCTCTAGTCTTAGGACATATATGCTCATTGTCATCTTGATTTTCTTGCATAGGAAGAGTTTCCTCCACTAATTAGTGGAGAGTATGACCTCCATTGGTTTGTTAGAACCCCAAGTTGGTGTCCATCCTCTACATGAATGCATGTAGAAATCTGGTAGTCATTGCAGATTTAGGCATTGTGTGAAGTCTACCCGTGGACGTAGACCCAGATCGGTGATGCTTGATTTGACGTTGCATTTTGTTTAAGCCTAGTTTGCATGCTGGAGAATGACTCTGTGAAATGCATCATTATGTTCTGGGGTTTGGGATTTATGGATCTCTTGGAGTACCTATCGAAATCCCCATTGTTGTGATGTGGTAGAACATAAACCATCACCACAAGGCATAACAGAGTTGACTTGGACCTCCTATGTCGGTAGTGCGTGTGAAGCCTATACCTTCATATGTGGTTTAGGTGTGTATCATATTGACTTTGTAGCATTAGTGTATCTTGAACGCTCACAAACATGATGATTTTGTAGCATTTGTGTATCTTAAATGCATAGGGACCGAGGTAAAGCCGCACCCACATCGTGTTAGTGTCACGGTGACATGAGCATGGGCAAAAGTTGAACCAAACCCGCACCATATAGCTCGGCATGAGGGATTCCCCCAGGAATATTGATTGATCATGGGAAAGGTTGCGTCAGGCGAGATCGCCCGGCCCGACAAAATCTCAAACGATAACTAAGTTCGCATAACTTAGATTGGAGGTAGTACTCGTGAGAAAGAACTCCTATTGTATGCCTTGAGTGCATGCACTCATGTGGTCGTGAGTACCCACCAATGTGATATTGTATAATGATGTTATGTTAGTCTAATGCATGGTTGCTTAGGCTGTTATGGTGAACCCAACCAACGTCATTTGCATTCTTAGGTTTCCCTTATTTTTAAGCTCAACCTCGAATATTGATTGTGCTTGAAACCTCATCTTAGATAGAGTAGTTGCACTTTCTTTATTTTGCTACATGTTGCATATTGCGTCTTGTTTGCAGGTGAGCGGTACCCCATCTCAGAGTTGGCTAGGATGGCTGGGGATGAGATCATTATGCAGTTTGCGGTCAGCTCATAGCTGACCCCCATTTACCTTCAATTTTTGTTTGGTGCAGATGCCGCAGAGCAGAGTGGAAAGTAGCGGGTTGAAGCCCTAAGCTGAGTTGGCCATAGAAGGTCAAACTCCTTTTTCTACTTTCCTTCATTAGTCAGTATGTGTGTCGATGTTCGTATTGGCATGTTGATGTTTTCATATAGTATGATGTAACACTGTTTTGAAACATACGTTAGAAAATATGAGCATTTATGTTTGGTTATTTTTAAAATCAAAGCTTCTGCTAGCATTGTTTACCTTACTCTAAGTAGAATGTTTTCTATTTATTATTTATCAATTCCTAGCTTATGTATTCAATACGTCGTGGGGTCCAAGATAGACCTATGTTATATTTTTTGCACAGACAGGGTGTTACAATACGTGTTTCTACTTTCTAGGTTGACATTTTATCAAGTATACCTAATTCATAACATGAAAGCTTCTAACATATTTTACTCATTTTCATCTCAATTAGTATTTTCAATTGGTGACAACGTATGATGCAGACCCAAACCTGTGTGACAAAAACCTCATACGCAGACCCATAACCAAGGTTTTTCATCGTGATTTGGTATGGTAGCAACACATAGTCCAGACCCAAACCCTCATCGACGACAACCCCATGTGCAGACCCACAATAAAATTCCTCTCCCTTTTGTATTTAGTAAAGTGTGGCGGCAATGCACAATGCAGACCCACGACCATATTTTGCATCAACCTCAAAAGCAAACCCCTCAACCAATACCCCCAAAATAGATAGCATTTTCAAGTTAATTTGTTTATAGTGTTGTCTGGGAGATATCACCAGTTGTTGTAGCAATACCGCCTGGATGCACCACTTATACCCAAGAATCCACAACATATCACTTCATCAATTTTCTGGTATAACATACAATCATGAACAAGTTTGTCATTATCATTTACAATTCCTGGAAACACCTAACACATACTATCTGGGAGTTATCGACGGCGGTAGCACTACCGCCTAACGGTACCTCCCAGGAATCTTAAACACTGGAGCTAAACATCTTTATGTATGTTTGTCAAAGTAATACACACATCTCAAGGCTCCCATAGTATAATACACTACCTAGAAGCAATCGCACAGGTTATCTAGGAGTTATTGTCGATGGTAGCACTACGACCCGACAAAATCTCTCAGAAACCACGAGTCTTCAGTTTTCAACCATCTCAAGGCTTTCCTACCTCATGTACATGCATCCTAATGGCACTATGGTATCACGTATCTCTCTAACAAACTTCCCCACAAATGATTCTATATAAACAACAACAAAACAGGTCGCACACTATGATTTTGGCTTCACCCACATGATAAAATCAACGAGAAAACACAGGAAGATTCAAGGAAGATAAATATGCATCCTATTGACCATAAGTAAAGGGTTGTTACCCTTGAAGCGTGCTTCAGAGTCATGGATCTTGGAGAAAAAGGATTGATGATGACCACAACGATGCTAGCGATCCTTCTTCGGCGATGGCTTATCAATTAGAGTAGGAGAGCTCCGACAATCATCCTCCTTCCTTACGATCGGCCTCCCATCTCCTTCTCTCTCGCTCGACCTAGCCGAATAAATGAACGGATGCCTTTAAGTTTAGGGATTTTAATCCTATGTTGAACCCTTGGGTGCGCCAATCGTAGCCCTGTGATCAATCTTTAAGAAGATTAAATGGTCGTGATCACAAGATTAAAACAGCTCGATCCATTTGGAATCTATCATGCGGCGCTAGCACTACCGCACAGTGGTAGCTCCCAATCTTACTAGTTCTATAAAACGAATGATACCTCAAGGCAGTAGCACTACCGCAGGCGGTATCTCTCAGATTCTTGAACTCCAGAACCCCCAAGTTTCTTGTAGCTCCATGTAGCCTATCGCCCGATAGTAACACTACTGTGGGGTGTGATAGTGCCCAAGTGCTACACTTTGATCTTTGAAGGATTGGGGTGTTACACCCAATCCTAACAATCATTCTAGTCGGAAGTTGAGGGGAGCAAAATATGTTCCATATACTTCATGACATAGACTCCATAATCTACAATGTTACTCTGTTGGAGAATAGTTTTTCCTAATATCACCTTCCACTTGGTGAAATCGACATTCGCCCTTTTGTCGGTTGCTTTCTGTAGAACTTTGATCTATAACAATAACAAAAAATCACTCATTATTTATGAATATGCTTTGATGAAAATTACTCATAACAATATGTTGCGTCATTTTTACACTCACCTGGTCTTTAGCCACCTCTTTTCATTTTAGATTCGAAAGGGAGTCATGAATAACTCATGACTTTTTCTCGAAGAAACCCACCAATAGAACCAATGGACATGCCTACAAACTGGCAAAAATATAACTGGCGTTCGATCAAGATTATCTTTAGTCACATGGGAAACATATGACTTGACGGAAGTTGAGTCAACATCGTCACTTGGATTTTGGTTGTGGAACTACAAAAAAGATGAATTGTCAGCTTGATTTGATTTAATTATTCTATAAGTGTCAAAAATTGGATGTCGTGATAGAGAACATACCAATAGGTTTGGACTAACGTAGAGAAATGACTGGCAAAATTTGTCGTCCGACTCTCCACAAAGTTTCAAGATTTTGACAAACACATCGACATGAAAATCAGCCATGTAGTCGACTCCAAGTAGATCTTCCATGGAATCATGAAAAACCATAATGTTCTATCCCTTGAATGCAACATGGTTGTTGAAACCGATTTCTCGGTCTCTTGTGAAGCTCGGGCCCTCAACAAGTTGAGGGACAGCTAGCCCTTACTAATCCCTCGAAAGGAGCATACCGGGGACTCAGAAGCAGGCTAAGACCTTAGTCACAGCGAGGAGGTCCCACCACAAACCCGGAAGATCGTTAAGCGCTTCCCCTCCCAAGCCAAAGCTGAGACTTGGGCACCTTGGAGAGCTAGAGAGCTGAACCAAAGTAACTGAGGGAAGAAGAAGCTTAGAGAACTGAGATTGGAATCCTCTCCCAAGGTGCCCCTTCAAGGTCTATTTATTGTTTTCCTGCTCATGTTCTATCAATAGCGGGATTCCGCCTTTTGGTTTCACTAAACGCACCCCAATTTGCTCTGCTAACAGCCAAACTCCGCTGTTTGGAGGGGCTACTTGCAGACCACCAGGGGAAGGAGGGTAATTTCACTCCCTGTCAAGCTGAGCTGCAGGTGGGGGAAAAACCGCTAAGATAACCCAGTCCCAGCGGATCTGCTGAGACGGGACAGAAGTGACCGCTGAGACGGCCGATCCTTTCAGCCTAACCGCTGAGACAGATTCGAAGGTGTCGTTCATCGAGCACGGGACGAATTTTGTCGAACCCTGAGCCGAGTTTGCCGAATGCGGACGGGAGATCCGCCTTCCTTGGAGCGATCGGCGACTACCCGACTCGCCCGCCCTCTTGCGAGCTGACCTTGAGGCTTGGGCTCGCAGGTACATGGCTCGCGCGCCTTCCTGCGAGTGACCCTTGAAGTTTTGGCTCTCCCTTTTGTCACCTCTTCCACCTGTTGGATCTGAAACCCTACTCTCAGGAGAGCGGCCCGTGAAGATCCAGCTCGCTCCTCTCCCGGCGACACCCTCTGAGGCCTGATCTCGCGCTTCCTCCTGCGAGCTCTCCCACTGAGACTGGGCCGGGAGCCGCTGAAAAAGTGCTTGAGCCCGCTGAGACACTCGCTTGTCTCAGCGGGTCCGCTGGGACTGGGCAGAAATAGCTGCTGAGACGGCTGGCCTTCCTAGTCCAGCCGCTGAGATGACTTCATCGACCTGGAGCATGACGCTCATCGAACGCAGAACAGCTTTCGTCGAACTCAAATTGAAGTTCGTCGATCTTAATGGGAGCTCGTCGAACTGAATGGCGAGTTCATCGATTGTGAAGATCTGGCTCGACCGTCCTCCTATGAGCGGCTCACGATAACCCGGCTCACCCTCTTCGGCTCGCCCGCTTCCTTGCGGGTCTACGGTTGATTTCCTGCATCTTTTCCTACCTCCTGGCGAATATCGGGGTTGTACACAATCCCCTCTCTTCGCGAGGCTCTCCGGGCTCTCGAATAATCATCCAACCTCGGATAATCGCCAGCCTTTCGACTACGTGGTGCAAATTTTTTTGTGGGGCCCATGCCCACCACTATAAATACCCCCCTTCCCGGCCGGCGTTCAAACTTTTTAATCCTTCTCTCCCATTTCTTACTCGCCGCGAGCCCCAACGCGATGTCTAAGAAAGATGAAATACTGGCTCGCTTGAAGGCCACGCAAGCAGCCCAAAAAGGGAAGGCCGCCGCTATCGCCTCTTGGGCTTCTCCGCAGCGTACCCCGCCTCCGCCCTCCATCAAAACGGGGAAGGTTGTTCGACGCTCATCCGGTGAGGATGGGTCCTCATTTTCGTCTCCCTCCTCTCATGAAGGGCTCGCCTCGCAGGTACTACTATCGAGTTTGCCGATTTAATGTCAAGCTCTTTTAACCTTGCTCTCTTACTCGCAGAGCGCTTCCCTGGGAGGGAATACCCTGGGGAAGACAATCGTGGAGACCCACATTTCTCCCACCTGCGGGGTTGGTACTCTTCTCACAGATGAGAGAGTCGTCGACCTGCGGAACTCGCCCTCGCGACGAGGTGAGTGGTTTGCCTCGCCTTCTCCCATGCTTCTTTACTCGCTGAATCTCCCTTATTCCTCATGCAGCTTCCCCTCTCGCGAACCTGGAGGGACGAGTTCCTCCTCCTGCGGACCCGCCGGCCCCGCTAAATCAGACTATCATCACTCCTGGATTCGGCGTTATGGGACAAAGGAGCCCTGGAGGGACACTACTGGACGAGTCTGGAATCGCCACCAGAACCATGCTCTCCCCCGGTCTGGGGAAAGCCATTACCCCCGCCTTCGCCAAAGCGTTCAAGGGCCAACTAGGTACATCTCGCCAGCGGCCCAGTACCCAAATTCTCTCACCAGGTTAGATCACCCTTGCCGAATGCCATTTTCTGCTCTCTCTCTCTCTCTCGCTGATTTCTACCTCGCAGGTGATCCCCTGACCCCGGTCACCGAGTCGGAGCCCGGAGCATTGGAGATGTCTCCACCCCCCTCGCCGAGTCAGGTCGCAGATTTTCTGGGGGACCCCAGTGATCCAGAGCAAATGAAGAGGCGAGTCACCGAGATATTCCAGAAGCATACCTCTCTGTTGCGGGATCTACATGAACAAAATCGGTAGGATCGGCTCGCGTTTGAGAAAAGATTCGCCGCGATGGAGGACGCGAACGCGCGCATCCTCGCTGAGGCGCGGCCGACCGACCATGGAGAGGTGACCTCCCCCGGGGTGTACATTGCTCAGATTGAAGATTACGCGCGGCTGACGGCCCAAGCGGGCCAGTCACTTCACGAGTATCACTACCCGCGAATCCCCCCTCACTCTGGTGTGCGGGGTCGCGGTTGCTGGAAATGGTTGCATTATTAATGACTTTTTCTTTGCGGTGGGCATTTTATTTTTCCTCCCCCTCCCCCTCGTAGGGAGGGGTCGCAAACAATTCCATGGTCTGTAATAATGATATTTTTGACTCGCTTGCGAGCCTACACTTTCCATTTTTACTATTATTTTTTCTTTCGCTATGTCTGGCTCGCTTACTGACGCGCGAATCTCGCACACTGCTATAGGCGGTAGCAAGACTGTGGCACGAAACGGCAGTGTACCGATCATTCAAGTAATATAAAATGGGAGTGATCCCCAAGTATCGAATCTCGAAGGAACACAGTAAGGTGGAGTTAACTTTCGAGGAAGGACTTGAGATTGAAGTCCTTTATGTCGGATGGATACGAAAGGGGGTGATTTGGTTTGTGGAAATAAAGTAAAAGAGCTACAACTACTCCTATGCAATGCCTCTATGCAATGCTTCACCAGGCGGAAAGGAAAACTACGTAGGCCTTGAACGCACTACTTCGCTAGGCGGATGGACGAGTAGGCAAGCGGATGAGGTGGATAAGTGAGGAATCGAAGTGTGCAGGCCTTGAGCGCACTACTTCTTTAGGAGAATGGATTACACAGGCCGCTATGCCACGCTTCACTAGGCGGATGGACGAGAAGGCAAGCGGATGGAATGGTTCGCGCCGGCGGAGTCGAGGTGGATTACACGGGCCGTTAGCACCGCTTAGCTTGGCGGATGGACTAGTAGTCTTACGGAATGAGGGTCGCAAGCACCTCGTCGACAAGCACGCCACTAGCAATTGCTAGTGCGTCACACGAACGTGATGGCGGGATGGAGGATGGAATGGGGCGCTCCTCACTTGCATAAACCACACATATCAATTTCACATAGACATGAAATACTAAATATCATAACAAGGTTTAGCAAACATTATTCATACACCCAAATGATAAAGGAAAACAATACTACAGTATAAAGGGGGTTGAGATTACAACCAAAGCATGGAGACTCATTGGAGATTCACGGCCGGAATCTAGGGTTGTCAATCCTCGTCCGGTCTAGGGCTCCAACTGTCGTCCGGGTCCGGAAGAGCTGTCACCTTCTTCTATTGTACCCGTCTTCTCCGTCAATCTTCTTTAGCCATGATCTCACCGGAGAACTTCATATATGCAGCAGGAAATCCCTCAAAATGGAGCTTTGGAGGTGCACGATCAATGGAGGAGGCCTAGAGGATGCTCCGGCTTGATATTTGCAAGAGAATGGCGGCCGGAGCTCCTCCCGAAGGTGGGTGGTGATGGAGCGGCGAAAATGGAGCTCTGGAGCAAGAAAACGGCGCTAGAAATGACCTAAAATACGGATCCTCCGAAAGAATTTGTGAAAATGCGTATTTATAGAAAGTAGAATTTTGAACGCGCACAGTTAGTGGCACACGACCAGTGGTCGTGCGCCGAGAAATTCCTGTGAGCGTGCGGGAACAACCTGTAGCAAAATCCAGAATGACAAAAAATAGCGCACGATCAGTGGCGCATGACCAGTGGTCGTGCGAGAAGAAGGCCAATGAACGTGCGAACTTCTATGTTTGGTAAGGGCAATTAACGCACGACCAGTGGTCGTGCGCCTGATCGTGCGCAAAGGAAAATGCACGATCAGTGGCTTTTTAGGCAGAAATTGCCCCCAATCAAACTCCGAGCATCGCACGACCCTTGAACCTGCATGAAAACATCCAGGACCACTGGAATACAGGAATCACACCAAAATGGGCATAAATGTGCACTAAGAGTGGAAATATGAAATGTGATCAATATAAGCATAAATGAGCAATAAGTGAAGTGCAATGGCAAGAAAAACAACCCAGATGAGTCCGGAAATCACTATATAAACTGGACTCATCACACCCCCAGACTTACCTGTTTGCGCGTCCCGAGCAAACAAATCCGGCGGGATAAGAAAATGGTAGATAGCGTAGAGAATTGCAAAGAAATAGTAAGATGTGAAGTATCATACCCATGCAAATAGAAATTCAGTAAAAGAAGATTCTAACTATACTAACTAATTTACAATAGTATAAATGCGTAAATAGATATTTATTTGTACTCATATCGTGAATCATGAAGAATTTGTGCGGTCGTGCCCGGTGTGAAAGTAAACAAGCCACTCAGGAGGGTGTTGCAAAAGACCGGAATTCAAGGATAACTCCGCTGAAATCCATCAACTTCGTGAGCCAAAAGCTTGCCCGGTCACACTCTCTCCACGATGCTAGCAAACTCAAAAGGTGAATCTGTAGGGCTTTCGGGTTTTTTCGAGGCTTAGGTTACGGAATGATATACAAAGATAAACTGAAAGTCTACGCAACCCAAATGAGCAACATTAATATGCTTACCCTGAACAAGCCCAAAACAGCGCTAGTGTACCACACCACCAGACTTAGCTTGAAAACCGGGTGTGTACACAGCCTACTCCAAACAAATACCAGCTGAATTTTTCTATTACGCCCAAGGGGATTTCATTTCATTTCTATTCTTTTCCTCAGATTTTTCTTTTCATTTTCTTTCTTTTTATTTTATCCCTCAATTGGTTTACAAGAATGCATTCAGCACACAATATAATTTTTTTATATCACAAACATTCCATACAACACACCCAAAGAAATATAATTTCAGTTAACTCACTACTTGGTTGCGACGATAGGATAAGCTTCAGGTTTTGGTGATTGAAAGAAGAGCTGGAACAAAGGAGGGGTAGGCAAAAATTTGGCTTGCAAAGGTAAACGCATAGGTCATGGAAATCAAGGCCCAAACTAGCCAACTAGATGGCCTACTTAACGCTCAACTTAGTGAGTTGCTCTCACCCATGCTTCAAGAGTCGCTTGGGGCAAGTTCTTAGCCCACAAGAAAGATAAAACTTCCTTCCGACTCGAGCAACGCACAACTAGTGCTCGCTTACACACAACACCGTGCTACCGCAAATTTCAGTCACATTCACCAAATGAGTAAATTAAATTTAAAACTACGCAAAAACACTAATTGTAAATTAAAAGTATAGAGACAATCTAATTCTACTCAAATTTCTATGCAAACAAGGAATATGCGACTAAAGCACTATAAGAGTCAACATCGCACTCCGATTTGCAATTCCTAAGCTAACATCCTATTTCGCATTCCAAACCAAGATAGCGTGTGCAGAAGAACACAAACAAGTGAGTGTGCACTTGTGCGGGTGTAGTGGTGTATATGAAACAATAATTATAAAATTGGACTGAAATATACTTCTAGTATGCAGTGTCATGTGCATGTGCCTGGGCACACAGAACCACTCTCCCCCGGACTTAAACTAGACAATACACACAATATATATCTATGAAAAAAGCTAGGGGAAGAGAGTACCCAATGCTCAAAAATGAGCATACCAGAAGATTGGCATTTAAATCTTGACCTAGCTGCAGCATCCATCTAGAAGAATACCTGCAGGGGTCAGTTCCGCAAAAACAAATGAAAAAGACAAACTAAAATAAACTACAGCTAACTAAACATGATTAGAAGAAAAATAAAAATGCAGGAAAAGTAAGATAACTACTGGGGTTATTGTCCTCCCAGCACGACTTATTCAAATTTAAAGCAGTTCTAGCTAATGGGTCTATGAAAAAGGAAATGTATAGGTAACTGTTCTAATATGCGTGTCGATAGCGGGTACCGATACGGCGGATAGAACAGTTACTCCCCTACCTAAATAAAAATACCTGCTGAACACAGGTAGCGGGAATAGGAAGTAAGAAGAGGAGGAGAGATGGTCCTCACTCATCTTACCACAAAATAAATCTTTGCCTAGCAAGGTGTCATCTGCAAGGAGGCAGCAGGAGGAGAAGGCAATGAATGAGGCTTCCTCTATGGAGGAGGGATCAACCTCCTCACAAGAGAGGATACAGTCATCATTGACTTGAGCAAAATGCTCCAAGTCCTCCTGAAGTACCTGTGAAGACTCAACCCACACAGGCTCAGATGAAGAAGAGGGGTCAAGGAATAAAGAAGAGGAAGAACATAAATAAAAATCAATTGGGGAGTGGTCCCGGTCTCACTCCCAGTAGGAGCCAAGGATAGATCGCTATCATCATCGTAAGTATCATAGCGAGGGGAACCCAAGAACTCAAGAACCTCGGTGGTGAGTTAGACCTCCTCGTCCCATGAGGAAGTGCAAACCTCCTCATCAGAGAGACTATCCTCCTCATCCCACCGAGGTGCACCATCGTGTTTAAAGTATTCATTCTCCCCTTCGGGGAAAACTCATCCCACTTTGGAGCATCCTCCAGAGTCAGAAGCATCACCCCACTCCTTCACTTCGATAGGATCATAAAGAATGTGTGTAGAAAAATCTTGCAAAGAAACTGGAGGAACAAAAAGATTTGGTTCCTCTGCAAAAAGATCTGCTAAAGCCTCCCCGATGGAGAGAATACTTTCCTCATCCCACTCAGGTGCATCTAGGAGCTCCCATTCCTCTCCTTGTTGGCCAACAGATGAGTGATCATCATCACTAGGAGTGAATCCATACACAGGGAGTGAGGAGTCCATGCACGAAATAAGATCGGGGGTAGAGGGAACGATTGCCTCCATGGGTAAAGAATGAGTGATAGGGACAATGTTGTCATGAGTGGAGGAGCAGCGGCCAGGATTGAAAAGACTCGGACAGTCCTTCAATTCATGACCCTCTCCTCGACACAACAAACAAACAAAGTTCCTACACTGCCTAGCATTTAACTCCTTCATTTGGTCTAAATAATAAACCATCTTGTCATAAGTGCTAGGAGAAATATCCCATGATGACATTTTCAAAAATTAAAAGCAGATATAATGAAACTAAAATTCTTCGCAAGAAAATCTACACAAACTAATAAAATTCCTTGGATTAAACTTGCCTAAACTTTAAAACAGGAGAGAAAGAAATAATAACAAACAATATATAATTAAAAAGCAAACAAAAATAATAAGGCGGATATACACACTGGAAGAACTACTATCTCTTGTCTCCCTCTACAGCAAACTCACACGACTGTGTTCCCCGACAACGACGCCAAAAACTTGACGCGCGAATCTCGCACACCGCTATAGGCGGTAGCAAGACTGCGGCACGAAACGGCAGTGTACCGATCGTTCAAGTAATATAAAATGGGAGTGATCCCCAAGTATCGAATCTCGAAGGAACACAGTAAGGTGGAGTTAACTTTCAAGGAAGGACTTGAGATTGAAGTCCTTTATGTCGGATGGATGCGAAAGGGGGTGATTTGGTTTGTGGAAAATAAAGTAAAAGAGCTACAACTACTCCTATGCAATGCCGCTATAGAATGCTTCACCGAGCGGGATGGAAAACTATGTAGGCCTTGAACGCACTACTTCGCTAGGCGGATGGACGAGTAGGCAAGCGGATGAGGTGGATAAGTGCGGAATCGAACTGTGCAGGCCTTGAGCGCACTGCTTCATTAGGCGAATGGATTACACGGGCCGCTATGCCACGCTTCACTAGGCGGATGGACAAGAAGGCAAGCGGGTGGAATGGTTCGCACCGGCGGAGTCGAGGTAGATTACACGGGCCGTTAGCAACGCTTAGCTTGGCGGATGGATGAGTAGTCTTACGGAATGAGGTTGCAAGCACCTTGTCGACAAGCACGCCACTAGTAATTACTAGCACGGCACACGAATGTGACGGCGGGATGGAGGATAGAATGGGGCGCTCCTCACTTGCATAAACCACACATATCAATTTCACATAGACATGAAATACTAAATATCATAACAAGGTTTAGCAAACATTATTCATACACCCAAATGATAAAGGAAAATAATACAACAGTATAAAGGGGGTTGAGATTACAACCAAAGCACGGAGTCTCATCGGAGGTTCACGACTGGAATCTAGGGTTGTCAATCCTCGTCCGGGCTCGGGCTCCAACTGCCGTCCGGGGTCCGGAAGAGCTGTCACCTTCTTCTATTGTGCCCGTCTTCTCCGTCAATCTTCTTTAGCCATGATCTCACTGGAGAACTTCATATATGCAGCAGGAAATCCCTCAATATGGATCTTTGGAGGTGCACGATCAATAGAGGAGGCCTAGAGGATGCTCCAGCTTGAGATTTGCAAGAGAATGGCGGTCGGAGCTCCTCCCGAAGGTGGGCGGTGATGGAGCGGCAAAAATGGCGCTCTGGAGCGAGAAAATGGCGCTCGAAATGACCTAAAATACGGATTTCCCGGAAAGGATTCGTGAAAACGCGTATTTATAGAAAGCAGAATTTTGAACGCGCACGACTAGTGGTCGTGCGCGAAGAAATGCCTGTGAGCGTGCGGGAACAACCTGTAGCAAAATCCAGAATGACAAAAAATAGCGCACGATCAGTGGCGCATGACCAGTGGTCGTGCGAGAAGAAGGCCAATGAACGTGCGAACTTCTCTGTTTGGTAAGGGCAATTAACGCACGACCAGTGGTCGTGCGCCTGATCGTGTGCAAAGGAAAACGCACGATCAGTGGCTTTTTAGGTAGAAATTGCCCCCAATCAAACTCTGAGCATCGCACGACCCTTGAACCTGCATGAAAACATCCAGGACCACTGGAATACAAGGAATCACACCAAAATGGGCATAAATGTGCACTCAGAGTGGAAATATGAAATGTGATCAATAGAAGCATAAATGAGCAATAAGTGAAGTGCAATGGCAAGAAAAACAACCCAGATGAGTCCGGAAATCACTATATAAACTGGACTCATCACTTACTCATTGATCACCTATGTCGCTTAGTACGCTTTTATCACTCGCTCTCGCATTTCATTATATTTCGTTATCCAGCGCTGGCTCGCCGACGACTAATGGGAGGAAGTTTGGCAAGGTGTTGACTCGCTGGGAGCGAATAGGACCCCTGGAGGCAGAAGAGTACCGCGCGAATTCGCTATCTGCAGACACCGGCGCTTCGACTTCTTCCCGCCTTTTTTATTTCTATAAATAGTCGTTCTCTTTACTTTTCAACCACCACATTTACTGTTCTTCCTTCGCGTTCCTCTTCTAACTCTCTCGCAAGTCTAGCTCGCGCTCGCCACTTTTGTGATTCGCAGCTTTCCAACACCATGGTCGCAGATTCCGGGTTCGTGGCTCGCTGCCGAACTGAGCGAGACACCATCAGCGACCCGCACCCCGATGAGCTCGCTATCCCCATCGCTCACTTTGAGAATGGGCTGCGACTCCCCCTTTGGACGAAAGTGCGCCAAGTATGTTTGTTCTTTTACCCTAGTATTCCTGGCTCGCTTCGCGAATGACGCTCTAACCCCTGTTGATTTTTCTAGGTACTCAAATACTTTGGCATTCTGTCGAGCCAGCTGACGCCGAACGCGATCGCCGTGGTGGTCGCGTTCGCCAGTTACCTTCGGGTGGAGAAGATCGAGTGTAGCATGCTCGTCTTCCGCAAGGTGTTTTCTTTTTGCGCGTACAAAGATGGGACAGCTCATTTTGCGAGCTAGCATGTCACCATCTGCGAAACGGTGAACAAGTCCCACTACTGGATGTAAAAATACGTCCTAGTGAAGGGCCCCTTCGGCAATATCTCCTACACCCCGACCCAGCGAGACGAGGCCACTTACCGTCCTCCTGCCTCACTAGGGGGTTATGACGCGAATCTGTACCAATATCTTAAGGGGAAGAATTTTGAGGTCGCCTTCCTCCGAGAGTGGGTGGACCTGCTGCCGCCTGTCCCCCAAGGAGAAGGTTTGACTCGCGCTCGCAAATCTCCTCACCCCCCTTTCCTTCGATTAGCTAACGTTCTTAGTTATCTTTGCAGGGGAGCATGATATTCCGCTCAACCCCCCGCACGCGCCTTCTTCCTCCCTCTCCACTGACCCGCTCGCGAGCGTGGCTGCTGAGGCTTTTCGCGACCTCCCGAGCTCTTCGGCGGGAAGGAAACGTTCTCGTCCTCCGCGCCGGCCCGCCTCGCAGGGGTTGCCGAAGAAAACCAAGAAGCCCCCCCCCCCCCCCCCCCCCGCCCTAAAGGGGAAGGATGTCATGGATCTCTCCGAACCAGACACCCCCTGTCTCCTTCAGCGAATCAAGAGCCCGCCAAGGAGGGCGGCGAACCAGAAGAGACGGTCGGCAAGCCTAGGCCGACGAGCCATACGAATTTTGTGCTCGGCGCGAAGCTTCCGGACGCAGTTGGCGAGCCGCTGCTCGCATGGGATTCTGAGCAGAATAAGATCGTCTGCTCCTCCCTCCTCCCTTCCTGGGTGGAGGGTGATAAAGTTGGAGGCGAGGCGTTCGCCCTCGCCTTCGGGCTATATGGCCGCGAGGACGCCTCCCTATTCAAGTCCTTCACACAGAAAGAGCTTGTATATGAGGCCATGCGAGCCCAGTTTTGGGCGACGAAGCTTACCCACATGGTGGGCCGCCGCTACTTCACTGCGGATAAGGAGATCAGAGAGCTCAACGTTGAGCTCCGGAAGTCCGCGGACGAGATCGCGGAGCTTAAGGGAAAGGAGGCCTTGTTCGAGGGCCTCCTCGCCAGCCTTCAGGGTGGCCTGGTAAGCAATACTCATGAAAGACCTTTTCTGTCTCGCTTCGATTTGCCCTTGCTAACTTCTTTTCTGCAGGATGCCAAGTCCGTCAGCCAACTAAACGCGAGGATCGCCGAACTGGAAATGGAGAACACTTGCCTTAAGGCCCAGGTTCGCAACCTAACCATGGCGGTGCTCCCCCCTCCTCCTTCGCGGGTGGAGCTCGCGGTCAGTCGTGAAACGAAAAGGAGGCTGCCCGCAAAAAACCAATAGAGATCGCCGAACTCATCTTCGACACCCTTAAGGGGCAGATCTGATCGTTCCGGACGCCATGGAGCTCACCGCGGAGGAAGTCGTCCCCAATCTGTTTGCGCCGATCTCTGAGGTGGAAGATCGCGGGAGTGATTAAAGAACTACCTGGCGAGCCGCCTCAACTTTTTTACTGTTTATAATGTAAAAATTTTCTTTTTGCCGGCGAGCTCGCCGTTGGACTGTAACCCATTTTTGAGGAATGAAAAAGAAACATTTTGTCTATCTTTCCGATGTCATTTTCTTATTTCTTATTCGCATGTGCTCTTTCATTCGTACTCGCACGATTCTGATTTCCTTACGCTCGCGCCCTTAAAGATTTCATTTGATGCTCGCGTTCGCGCCTCCTTAATTAACAATTCTCCCATTGCCGTGTTGTATCTAGGTCGCTCTTACCCCATTCTCTTCTGCGGCGATGATAAGGCTATCACGCTGTAGAACATTATCCTTGATTGGGATGTACCCTGTGGGGGAACATTGCAAGCGGGGCCAGCATTACCCTGCCTCGCTCGCGCTCGCTTCTTGCGAGCTTTCATCGTTACCCATGGGCCACCGCGATGACGGGCCCTTTCTGGTTCGCCGTTTTTACGCACGCCACCAAAATTTACAAGTAACTTTGCGAACAGTAAGCTCAGTCGCTCTGCCGCGATCTGTTCTCTTACGCGAACGGGCCCCGGGTCTCGCCTCGCCCGGGCCTTGAAGTTGCTTGCGAGCCAAGTCTCTTACCATGAGTAACCTACTTGCCTGCCTCCCCGGAGATCAACCTGACCCACCGTCTATGAGAGCCCGGCAGCGGAATCGATCTGGGGCATTCCAGCTCCAAACCACTTGAAACCTTGCCAGCCTCTCCAGAGATCAACCTGACCCACCATCTATGAGAGCCCGGTAGCGGAATCGATCTGGGGCATTCCAGCACCAAAGAACTTGAAATCTTGCCAGCCTCTCCAGAGATCAACCTGACCCACCGTCTATGAGAGCCCGGCAGCGAAATCGATCTGGGGCATTCCAGCACCAAAGAACTTGTTACCTTGCCAGCCTCTCCAGAGATCAACCTGACCCACCGTCTATGAGAGTCCATCAGCGGAATCGATCTGGGGCATTCCAGCACCAAACCACTTGGAACCTTGACAGCCTCTCCAGAGATCAACCTGACCCACCGTCTATGAGAGTCCGGCCGCAGAATCGATCTGGGGCACTCCAGCATCAAACCACTTGGAACCTTGCCAACCTCTCCAGAGATCAACCTGACCCACCGTCTATGAGAGCCCGGCAGCGGAATCGATCTGGGGCATTCCAGCACCAAAGAACTTGTTACCTTGCCAGCCTCTCCAAAGATCAACCTGACCCACCGTCTATGAGAGCCCGACAGCGGAATCGATCTGGGGCATTCCAGCACCAAAGAACTTGAAACCTTTCCAGCCTCTCCATAGATCAACTTGACCCACTGTCTATGAGAGCCCGGCAGCGGAATCGATCTGGGGCATTCCAGCACCAAAGAACTTGTTACCTTGCCAGCCTCTCCAGAGATCAACCTGACCCACCGTCTATGAGAGCCCGGCAGCGGAATCGATCTGGGGCATTCCAGCACCAAACCACTTGGAACCTTGCCAGCCTCTCTAGAGATCAACCTGACCCACCGTCTTTGAGAGCCCGGCAGCGGAATCGATCTGGGGCACTCCAACATCAAACCACTTGAAACCTTGCGACCCTCTCCAGAGATCAACCTGACCCACCGTCTATGAGAGCCCGACAGTGGAATCGATCTGGTGCATTCCAGCACCAAACCACTTGGAACCTATCAGAGAATTACTCCAAAATACATGTATTGAGTAGGAAATATTCAAAAGTCAGTTACAAAAATTGCTAATGATAAAATCTCTTCAAATCATCCCCACTCCTGGCTCGGCCGAGAGATACCCCTTCCACATCCTAAAGATGGTACCCTCCTGACTTGAGCACTTTACTTACAATGTAAGGCCCCTCCCAATTGGGCTCTAGCTTACCAACCGCGGCTCCTCTTCCGGACGCGTCAAACTTCTTTAGTACTAAATCTCCTTTTTTGAAGTGCCTTATCTTGATGTGCTGGTCGAAGTATCTGGCCATCCTCCTCTTGACTTCCTCCTGTCGGACAGTAGCGAGGTCTCGGAGCTCTTCTACCAGGTCCAGGGACAACCTTTGCTCTGCATCATTTTCTATTAACCATTCTCCATCTCCTTCGCCCGCGGTGATCACCCTGGGGGTTTTGACTTTGAACTCTATCGGGAGAACGGCCTCGGACCCGTGGGATAGTTTGAAGGGGGTCTCCCCTGTGGTCGTGCTTGGAGTAGTTCTCAAAGCCCATAGGACCGAAGGTAGCTGCTCCACCCAATTGCCTCTGAGATTCTCTACCTTCTTCTTTAGTAGGTTGACGATTATCTTGTTCGCCGCCTCCACCTGGCCGTTGCTCCTTAGGTGGTGGACCGACGCGAACCTGAGGTCTATGTTGAGTTGGGTACAAAAACTAACAAACTCCTCGCTGGAGAATTGGGCTCCGTTATCCGTCACGATGGCTAGGGGGAGCCCATGCCTGCAAATTTTTTCACCCCAAACGAAATTTCTCACTACCTAGGATGTTACCTTGGCCAGCGCTTTCACCTCGACCCATTTGGAAAAGTAATCTATCATCACCAGTAGGAATTTCCTTTGGCTGCTTTCCTTGGGGAAGGGTCCCACCAAATCCAATCCCCATATAACGAAGGGCCACGGAGCTGTGATGATCCAAAGCCTTTGGGTTGGGAGGAGTTGGAGTGGAGCATAGAGATGGCACTTTGAACACTTCCTTGCGAATTCTGTTGTATCCTTGCTTAGGGTAAGCCAGAAGTAGCCTTGCCTCAGCACTATCCCCTCCAAAGTCCGGCTCCCAGAGTGACTGCCACACTCCCCCGAGTGGATTTCCTCGAGGACTCTCGGGACCTCCTCCTCAGACACGCAATGAGCCAGGAGCCCCGAGAGTGTTTTGCGGTATAGCAGCCCTGCATGTAAGGAGTAATATGTCGATTTGTACCTAAGTCTCCGCTTGTCAACATCTCCTTCGGGGAACTTTCCTGATGCCAGGAAGGTGATGAAGGGATCCATCCACGATGTTCGCTGATCCACCTCCATCAGCTCCCCCTCTTCAATGGAAGGCTGGAAGAGTTCCGACACTGTCCCTCCTGCCCGGGGGACAAACTTGGCCAAGAGGTCTGCTTGGGTGCTCTCCTCTCTTGGGACGTGCTTGATGGAGAAAGTGCGAAATTGACCGACGACCCCCTTGACCTTCTCCAGGTACCGTTGGAGAGTCGGCTCTTTGACCTCAAACTCCCCCTTGATTTGGCAAGCCACTACCATGGAGTCCGTCGAGCCTCCACGTCCTGCACTCCCAACTCCCGAGCTAAGCGGAGGCCTGCTATCACGGCCTCATACTCTGCCTGGTTGTTGGTGAGGGGGAAATGAATGTTGCTGGCTTGCTCGATCCTGGTTCCCTGGGGACTTACCAATACCACCCCTCCTCCGAAGGAGTGCTTTCCTGTCGCGCCATCCACTAGCATCTTCTAGGCCACTGGGTGGGGCAGTTCAGACTCTTCTAACTCAGTCACATAATCAACCATGAAATTCGCCACCGCTTGTGCCTTTACGGATACCCTGGGCATGTAGGAGATATCGAATTCACTTAGCTCTACTGACCACTTGGCCAATCTCCCGGAGTGCTCCACCCCCTCCATGATGCTGCGAAGGGGATGGTCGGTCACTACTTTGATTGAGTGTGCCTGGAAGTAGGGCCGGAGCTTCCTAGCCGACACCACCAAGGCAAACGCTAACTTTTCCAAGATGGGGTATCTGAGCTCGGCCTTCCTCAATACCCTGCTAACATAGTAGATGGGGAGTTGTTTCTTCCCCTCTTCTCGAACCAACACCGAGCTGACTGCTTCTGATCCTACCCCCAAGTACACATATAGGTCTTCCCCTTGCCTCAGTCCTTGCAACAGTAGGGCCTGGGTCAGTTGTTCCTTTAGTGTTTGAAAGGCCTTTTCACACTCGGGGGTCCACTCGAACTTCTGATTACCCCCTCAATGTCCTGAAGCAAGAAGAACATTTTTCTCCCGCCTTGGAGAGGAACCTACTCAACCCGGCTAGCTTCCCTGTCAGACGTTGAACCTCCTTCGCGTTCCTTGGAGATCCCAACTCGAGGATCGCCCTCACCTTGTCCGGGTTAGGCTCAACCCCGAGGGGGTGAGCAAATGACCCAAGAATTTCCCTCGGCTGGCCCCAAAGACACACTTTAAGGGGTTAAGCATCATCTTAAATTTTCTCAAAGTCCCAAAGGTTTCTTCGAGGTCCCTGAGGTGGGACTCAAGGTCCCGACTTTTGATCATCAGGTCGTCTACGTAGACCTCCAGGTTCCTACCCTTCTGCTCGCAAAACACTCTATCCATCATTTGCTGATATGTTGCCTCTGCGTTCTTTAAGCCGAACGGCATCATTTTATAACAATATCACCCCTCCCCGGTGATGAAGGATACATCCTTGATGTCGGGAGGGTGTATGCAAATTTGGTGATAACCTGAAAAAGCATCTAAAAAGACATCAAAGAGAAACCGACAGCGGAATCAACCAGCGCGTCGATTCTAGGCAAGGGGTAGCAATCCTTGGGGCATGATTTATTAAGTAAGAAAAATCAACGCACATTGGAGACCCATCCTGGGTACTGGATCTCCGATACAAAGCCGGCCTTGATGAGCTTGTTCACCTCCTCCCGGATGGGTGCCTCCAGCTTGTCAGCAGTGGACCTCTTCTTTTGGCGAATGGGGCGAGTGCCGGGATCGAGGTTGAGGCGATGGCACGCCACATCCGCATCGATCTCCGGAATCTCCGCAGCACTCCATGGGAAGACATCCACGTTGTCTTGGACGCAAGCCGAGACCTTCTTCCGGTCCTCCGGGCATAGCTCCCCTCTGATCCTGATCTTCTCGATTGTTCCGGCCTTGGTGGTCACTTCCACCTCTACCACTTCCTCCACAGCTTCCAACCTAGACCGCTCCCCCCAGGCACTGTCCTCCTCTCCGCCACCAGCGAGCCCCCTGGCTCCTTCCCCATCTCTTCCTCTCCCACTACCATCAACTCTTCCGCCCCCTCTTCTGCCCCTCCTCTCGGGGCCTCTTCTTCTTCTTTCTCTCCCTCTTTCCCCTCCTCCTCCCTGAGCCCCTCAACGACCCCTTCCCGGGCATGAACTACTCCTTCCTCCGTCGTTCCTCCCAACCTCTTCTCTTCCTCGGCCTCGACCACCTCCTCCATCACCTTATCCCACTCCTCGGCTTCTTCCATACAAGACATGGTGTTGACGGCGGTCACATAGCACTGCCGCGCCACCTTGGGGTCTCCCCGGACCCGAATCTGGATTCCTCCGATGCTGAACTTGAGACACTGGTGGAAGGTGGTTGGTATGCATCGGAACGCGCTGATGAGAGGCCTTCCAAAGATGGCTTTGTAGCTGCTAGGGGCATCCACTATCACAAAGCGGCAATTCCGGGACTGCCCCCCAAGGTCACACGGAGTCCCACTCCGCCTTCCACTACCTTCCTTTCCCCCGAAAACCCAAACAGAGGGCCATCCAAAGCCAATACCCTTCTGGCCTCCACCTTCATCTCATCGAACGACCTCTTGAAGACGACGTTTACCGAGCTCCCGTTATCCACGAGAATTCAGGACACCGTGAAGTTCTCAATGGAGGTTTGGATGACCAAAGTGTCGCAGAAAGGGTCCTCATGACCCGGCATGTCCTTCTGAGAGAAAGTGATTTTTTCGGCTGGGGGTGGAGCCGTGGATGTCGAAGCCACGCTCTGATGGTAGATGGTATGGAGGCTTGCCTTGCGGGTTGCCTCTACCCCCACTCCCCCGTGGATCACCCTGATCCCTCCTCAGGTCCCCAAATCGACCTTGTCCTCACACCTCTCCTCCTCGTCCTCCCGAGGCAGGACTTCCTCGATCCTCACTTGCTGCTGCTGCCGCGGCACCGACACTCTAGCTCTCTTTGTTTCTAGGAATTCGGGGAAGGTGGCCGTTGCGTGACCTTCCTCATCATGGAATTCATAGTACGGCAATGCCGCCTCTCCCCACTCGGCCTCTGCCGCCCTATTTCCTCTTCTCCTCCCTGCTCCCGCTTACACTCCTTCTCTCCTTCCTCTTCCTCCTCTTTCTTGTCTGATCACCATAGCCTGCTGAGGCGGAGGAGGCATCTGCCTCGGACCCTATATCCATCCTAACTGTTGGGGTCTTCCTTGCCCCCCATAGAAGTTACCCCCTCCTGGGGCGTAGCCTCTTCCCTGACCTTGCATCCCCCTGCCATGCTGCCTCCATCCTCCCTCCGGGGCTCGGAGCTCTTCCCTTCTTTGCGCCTCCTGCTGCTTGACCTCCGGCTAAGTGAGCTTTGCTAGCCTCTTGGTGAGCTCCGAATTGGCCTCCTCACTCTCGACCTCCTCCGCCACTCTCTCCATCAACTCTTCATAAGAGACGGTCCTCTTCAGATCCATCTTGAATAAACTATCCTTCAGCCCCAATGTGAAGGCGAGCTGAAGAGCAAACCCGGGCATCTCCTGGGTGAGCAGAACTTCCTCCTAAAACCGATCTGTAAAATGAGCCAACGACTCATTGGGCTCCTGCTTCACCTTGAAGAGGGACTCGGCGTCCTTCTTCCTCTTCTTCGAAGTTGAAAACCGCAACAAGAAACTTCTACGCAAATCCTCGAATGCGTAGATCGATCTGACGGGAAGTTCGTGGAACCACTCCCGAGCTTTCTCCTTCAGGGTGACGGCGAAGAGCCGGCACTTGAAGGCGTCTGACATCATCCTGATAGAGACCGAGTCCTCAAACGACTGCAGGTGCTGGACTGGGTCGTCCCGACCATGGTAGTATACACCTATCCCACTCCCCGAACCATTCCGGAATAGGTGCGGAAAGCACCAACTCGCAGAAGGGGCTTCCCCTACCTGCTGTCTTCTCCAGCTCCACTCGCCCCACAAGCTCCCTCACCTGGCTTGAGCTCGCCTGCGCCACACCCGCCTGTGCCGTGCTCGCATGTGCCATACTCGCCTGCGCTGCACTCGCCTGTGCCGCACTCACCTGCGATGAGCTCGCCGGCACCGAGCTCGCCGGACTAGCGAACAGCACTCGCCCCTCCAGGTCCAGCACTGACCCTCCGGCCACCTCCTTTCCAGCCATTCCTCCCGGGGCACCCTCACCAATTGTTGCCGAAGGATGGGACGTTTGAACCGCTGGGGTCACGAACTCGCTTTATAACACTGCGACCGTGATCCCGAGGGTGTCGAGGACTTCTCGCCTGAAATCCGAGAACATCTTCTGCATCGCCGCCGGGGGCGACCCGCAGAGCTCCTCGCCCTGCTCTTCATCTCCTGGCATGTTCCTTTCTCGAAATCTTCTTGGACCAGCCACGCTCCACGCTCACCACACCAAAATGTTGAAACCAATTTCTCGGTCTCTTGTGAAGCTCGGGCCCTCAACAAGTTGAGGGGCAGCTAGCCCTTACTAATCCCTCGAAAGGAGCAGACCGGGGACTCAGAAGCAGACTAAGACCTTAGTCACAGCGAGGAGGTCCCACCACAAACCTGGAAGATCGTTGAGCGCTTCCCCTCCCAAGCCAAAGCTGAGACTTGGGCACCTTGGAGAGCTAGAGAGCTGAACCAAAGTAACCGTGGGAAGAAGAAGCTCAGAGAACTGAGATTGGAATCCTCTCCCAAGGTGCCCCATCAAGGTCTATTTATAGTTTTCCTGCTCATGGTCTACCAATAGCGGGATTCTGCCTTTTGGTTTCACTAAACACACCCCAATTTAGTCTGCTAACATCCAAACTCTGCTGTTTGGAGGGGCTACTTCCAGACCACCAGGGGCAGGGGTAATTTCACTCCCTGTCAAGCTGAGCTGCAGGTGGGGGAAAAATGGCTGAGACAACCCGATCCCAGCGGATCGGCTGAGACGGGACAGAAGTGACCGCTGAGACGACCGATCCTTTCAGCCTAACCGCTGAGATAGATTTGAAGGTGCCGTTTTTCGAGCGCGGGACGAATTTCGTCGAACCCTGAGCCGAGTTTGTTGAATGCAGATGGGAGCTCCGCCTTCCTTGGAGAGATCGGCGACTGCCTGGCTCGCCCTCCCTCTTGTGAGCTGACCTTGAGGCTTGGTCTCGCAGGGACATGGCTCGCGCGCCTTCCTGCGAGTGACCATTGAATTTCTGGCTCGCCTTTTGTCACCTCTTCCACCTGTTGGATCTGAAACCCTACTCTCGGCCGAGCGGCCCATGAAGATCCAGCTCGCTCCTCTCCCAGGGACACCCTCTGAAGACGGATCTCGCGCCTCCTCCTGCGAGCTCTCCCGCTGAGACTGGGTCGGGAGCCACTGAAAAAGTGCTTGAGCGCGCTGAGACACTCGCTAGTCTCAGCGGGTCCACTGGGACTGGGCAGAAATAGCTACTGAGATGGCTGGCCTTGTGAAAATTTACGTAGATCTAGGAGTGAGCAGGAATAGTATAACTCAAAGTTCAAGCCAACAACCAGAAGCACATGAAAAATAACTTCAATCTTTATTGATGCTAGCAAAAAACTTCATTACAAGGCGAGATATACATGGCGAGACATGATTTCGCCAGTACACAAAAAAAATAGGACAAAATACACTACTGAAAGATATCCAGTGGTCTGAAATCCTGAGACTGCCTGACCTGCGACTTGCGAGTTCGCGCGACTAGGAAAGGAGACCGCCCGAACTGCCTCCTTCGACTTGAACAACACCAACTGAGAACCCCGTGACCTGTCACTGATCCTCTCGAACTCCAGTAACCGGCACTGCAAGCCGCAAGACCGCCCGAACACCTTCAGAAGAGGAGGTGACCGCTGCTACCCGCACAATCCGCAGAAGCTGCACAAAAGAAGTTCAATCAGCAAAACCAACCAGTCACAAGAAATGAGACCGCAAGAACTAGCTGCGAGCTCTGCTTACACTTGGTGCGTTATAATTTGCTGCTACAGTGGCTCCTTTTTATAGGCGTGAGACCTGATCCAGTCATCACCCTATGAGATAGGGTCACCACCCTTGATCGCGCGACCAGACCGGTCAACCCGCGCGATCAGCAAAAGAACCTCCTGCTTAGTGTGCTCGCCGAATTCAACAGAAGCCGCGCAATCATGACAACACGCCCGGTCATGACGCTCACCACCTGTGTTCGCCACCCGACCTCCTCCAGAGACCGCGAACACACTAGGCCGACTAGGAAAACAGCCCGCCAAATTGACCAAACACCTATGACCGCATATACCAGCAGATCACCGAAGGGCCAGCTATGCGAACACAAACCGGCGATCGCGTGACAAAGAAGACCTTAGTCTGCGCGCACCATAAAGAAACTAGACAGCCACTAGACCGGGCTGCCCCCACCATGCGATCACAAGCACCAGATCGCACGGTTACACCGAACAGAAGACAGCTCGCCATGCGGTCACACGACCAGACCGCGCGGCCTCACCTCGGCATCCTTGGACAGAAGAACGGCGGTCACGCTGAATAGCCCGCGGCTAGACCAGAGGGGTCAGACCGCAAGAACGTGGGGTCAGACCAGACCGCGTTGTCTCCCCCCAGACCGCCAACTCCACAAACTTCCACTTCAACATTTTCAACACTCCCCCTTGAAGTGGGAAGTTGAAAACAGCCCAAGTAAACTCCTTAGCTGAGTGAACGGCCCCTTCGCCAGCGCTTTTGTGAATATGTCAGCAATGTTGTCCTAACTCCGAACATGCTCGACCGAAAGAGACCCCTCCAGCACCTTCTCACGAATGAAATGATGCTCGATCTCTATATGCTTGGTCCTCGTATGACAAACTGGATTAGTAACCAGTTTGAGAGCACTCTCATTGTCGCCGCGGAGCAGAGTCGGACCCCGAACCTCCTTATGGATGTCCCCTACCAACCTCCTAAGCCAGATGGCTTCTTGAGCTGCCAAGGTCGAAGCCTTGTATTCTGCTTCCGGGGTTGAGACAGACACGGAATCCTGCTTCTTGTTGCACCATGATATAGCCGTGGGGCCCGCCATGAACTTCCGATCATCCAAATCTCCCCCGTAATCAGCATCCATGTACCCATGCACCTCGAAGCCTGCATCTCTCCTGTAAAGGAGACCCATATCCAAAGTTGCCTTGACATACTTCAATATATTCTTGGCCACTAGTAGATTAGGCATCCGTGGTTCCGCCATATAACGGCTCACCCTGCCAACTGCATACGCAATATCCAGCCTGGTAATCGTCAAATAAATCAAGCTCCCAACCAGAGCCCGGAACACCAGCGGATCTTCCAGAATCCTCCCCTCATCCTCGCGAAGTTTTATGGCCTTCTCTAGAGGTGTGGAAATGCACTTCCCTTCCGTCATGTCGAACCGCTCCACGATTCGCTCTGCATATCCAGCCTGGGACACCAGCACTCCACTTTCCTTCCTTTGCACTTCGAGTCCAAGGAAATGGTGAAGCTCACCTAAGTCCTTCATCTTGAACCTGATGGATAGCTCGGCCCGAAGATTTGCTACCTCCTCCTTCAAATTCCCCGTCACGATCATATCGTCGACATAAAGCAACACGATGACTTGAAGCTCCCCGCTCTTCTTGACGAACAAGCTTGAGTCTGAATCTGAAGCACCAAACCCACATAATAGGAGATATTCTGCTATCTTTCCATACCACGCCCTCGGTGCTTGCTTCAACCCATACAGGGCCTTCTTCAACATACAGACATATTCAGGAAAATCTTCAGACGCGAAGCCTGGCGGCTGGACCATGAAGATGTCCTTGTCAATCTCGCCATACAAGACTGCATTCTTTACGTCGAGCTACCAAATCTCCCACCCCCCAACATGCCGCCAAGGCAATCACAACCCGAACTGAAGTCATTTTTGCCAACGGACTGAATGTCTCTTCATAGTCTTCACTGTATTGCTGCGAGAACCCCCGAGCCACAAGGCGAGCCTTGTATCGCTCGATACTACCGTCAGCCTTCTTCTTGAGCTTATAGACCCACTTGCATGTCACAGGGGTGATACCCTTGGGCCTGCGCACCAGAGACCAAGTCTCATTCTTCTCAAGAGCACTCATCTCTTCCTGCATAGCTGAATCCCACTGTTCCACGCCTTTGGCCTTCTCGAAGCTCACTGGTTCCCGCTCATCCATGGGTCCAGCAAAGAAATATGAGACAAAGCTCACCATGTTTCCTCCTGTATAGCGATCAGGGGCAATGATCGTTCGCTTTGATCTCCTCAACGCCTTCTCCTGACTCGCGGTATCTTCAGCTGCTTCTTCCCTAGCTCCCCTTCCAGACGTACTCGGAGCATCGCTCCCCCTGCTTCCTGATCCAGAAGCCTCCGCCTCAGAACTAGATATTGATGGACCACCTGGTGACACAGGCAACTCCACCTGAAGATTTTCCACAGCTTTCTCCGGCTCCTCCACCCTTCTTTCTGGTAGCTCAACACCAGAGCTTCCCTTGTAGGACGTCACCTTGTCGAACACGACGTCGTGAGATACAACAAATCTTCGCATCTCCGGGTCCATGCACTTCCAGCCCTTCTTCCGATCATCATAACCCACGAAGACTAGCTTCCTTGCTTTTGCATCTAGCTTCATCCGAAGCGCATCTAGAATGTGCATATAGCAGGTGGAACCAAATACCCGAAGGTGCGCCACGCTTGGCTTTTCCTTGAACATCATCTCATGCGGGGTCAACATGTTGATGGGACTGAGAGGCATCCTATTGATGACATAAGCAGCACAAGACATTCCCTCCGCCCAGAAGGACTTTGGGATACTCTTGGCATGTAGCCAACACTTGCAGGTCTCCGTCAAATGATGGATCTTCCGCTCTGCAACTCCGTTTTGTTGTAGAGTATGTGCACAAGTAAGCTCCCTCTGGATGCCCGCCTTCCTGCAAAAACTAGAGAACTCACCAGAGGTGAACTCCCCTCCGTTGTCAGTTCTCAACTTCTTAACTCGCAAACCTAGCCGACCCTCCACGAGCTCCTTGAACTCCACAAACTTGGCAAACGCCTCCGCCTTCTCCTTCAGGAAATAAACCCAGACATATCTGGTGTGATCATCGATCAACACCAGCATATACCTGCTGCCTCTGAGGCTTGGGGTAGCAGTCGATCCCATCAAGTCACCATGGATGCACTCCAACGGCACACTACTCCTTGTTTGTGACTTATCAAACGGTAGTCGATGAGACTTGCCGAACTGACATCCTGCGCAAATATGACCATCTCCGTAGGAGGATAGACTAGGCAGGACCTTGACAAGACCTTTCACCGCCATAGCCTTCAGCTTATCCATTCCTACATGCCCCAACCTCTCGTTCCATATCACGGCACTATCATTCATCTTCATCTTGTCGACATAAGAACTTGTCGATAGAACGAACAAGTCTTTCGCCCTTCTCCCCACATGAACGACCTCCACTTTCACCGTTTCAACATTTCGAAGAAACCTCACTTCTGTTGGGCCAAACAGAATATGATACCCAGCGTCTACAGCGTTGGTCACGGAGAAGAGTTTTTTCCTCATTCCGGGCACATGATAGACACTCTTCAAAGTTAGTGGCCCTCTATCACTGCCCAAGGAAATAACCCCCACATTCTCGACACTATGCACGGTATTATTGTTGGGTTTTTCTAGAGCCATACATCGTATGTAGGCGCAGCGGAAATAAACAGAAACAACCCAAAAAGACTTGGATCGGCCATGAATATTGAATCAAGAAGTTAATGAAAACTAGGTATAAAATTACCTTTGCGGGATTGGATCGAATCCAACCTAGATGCTCCAAGAAGAAGATTCCTGTTGGCGGCAAGGAGAGTTCTCACGTAGAATTATGTCTACATCTCTACAGCAGTCCACACGAGCCGGGAGAACGCCAAGTCACGTCGCACGCAACTCGGAAGGAAGAACAGCTGCACCTTGCACTTCCACGGATTGCTAGATCTGCTTCAGGAAGAACAATGTCGGCGACAATCGACGGAGAGGAGGTCGGCGGAGGCGAACGAGCGACGGAACTCCTTCCGTCTAGGGTTCGGGCGAGAGCGGAACACTTCCGTCGGCTAAACCTTTCGTGAGTCCTGAGAACCCTCAAAGAAGGTCTATTTATACTCAAAGTATAAACAGGCTTCTAGAAGAATCGCTATCCGAAGACCACACATCAGAATTGGGGTTTCTGTTACGATTCGTCGGGATTCCACGGAACAGCATTCGTCGAGATTTCACGGGACAATCCGACGAATCCGACGAATCCGATCAGACGGCAACATTTGCCAAAAAATGATCTCTGTAACAATTCGTCGAGTGTTCACGGGACAATCCGACGAATCCGACGAATCAGATCAGATGGCAACATTTGCCGAGAAGATGATCTCTGTAACAATTCGTCGAGTGTTCACGGGACAATCCGACGAATCCGACGAATTCTATCCGTGTAAACCCGACGAATTCAGACAGCAACATTTGATGGACTTTCCCCATTCTATATGGTGATTGGCAACCTTTACCAACACAGTCAATCTCCCAACTTCTCCACATGCTCTTATGTGCGACCCTGCAGGCTCATATCGCGTTGGCAGTGAGATTACATGTTTGACCACTTCTAGATCACAATGGTAACTCCAACAGTCTCCCACTTGATCTTGAAAGTATCAAACCAAAAACCTCACAAACAATGAGCGGCATCTAGCAATGCATCATTGCTCCCCAAGCAATAAGAGTTCATAACTCATAAGCCTTTATGACCAATGTTCCAGCGTTGTCTTTGTCCCTTTGTCCCTTACATCCGGAAAGAACTAGAGGCATGGACCGTGTCACCCTCATAATTGCTCAATCCAAGTTTCTTGATCTAGAACGGACTTCCAGAGAATGGTGAGCTCAATATCACATATTGACTCAACCAAGCATGGTCATGCATTTCTCAGTCCAATTCCATCAAGGGGCCCGTGGATGCAACTCCTGTTATATAGGAGGACAAATCCCATATCTGCTCACACCCAAACACCCAAATGATTCGTAACGTACCCAACGACACCCTTATCATCAACCTTCTTCAAGGAAGACTTTAGATGACATCAAAGCACGCTCTTCCTCACTCGATGAATGCTGTGACTTCAGGTCAAAGGACCACAACACCATTGTCAAATGAGACCTACTTGTGACACTTTTAAGTAACAATCCACAAAGTAGTCTCAGGTTGGGTCTGTCCAGTACAACTTGTTCACTAACAAGTACCCACGTGATGACTTGATATCACAATATCATGACCTGTGAGAACCGGTCATCAGTCAACACACATGCTAGTCTTAATGTATCATCATCACCCTTAGCTTGTACGATGATACCTCGACCAGGGACCTTTTAAGAATGAAGCTTCGAAATCATAGGCTCTCACATTCAAGTCACGTACTTGATGTCCTATGGAAGCGAACATTCTAAGGGTATTTATCACGAATTTTATTCTATCATATAGAAACAGTATATCGTAATAAAAGAACTTGCCATTAATTGTAACAGGAATAATAATTGGTACACAATTCATCATATAAATAAATATTAAACAGCCAACAGAATATTTATTTTACATGCAACCCACAAGACTCCCACTAGAGTTGATCACTCAGGTATCGTATACCCATTGATCTAGTATGACCATCATGCTTTCTCTGTGCGAGAGGCTTTGTCAGTGGATCTGCAATATTCTCCTCAGTCGGCACTCTGCAAATGTTCACATCTCCTCGTTCGACAATCTCACGAATAAGATGGAACCGCCGAAGTATGTGCTTGGAGCGCTGATGGGATCTAAGTTCCTTAGATTGTGCAATTGCACCATTGTTATCACAGTAGAGAACTACGGGACCAACAATGCTAGGAACTACATCTAGCTCGCCGATGAATTTCCTAATCCATAATGCCTCCTTCGCTGTATTAGCCGCAGCGATATACTCGGCCTCAGTTGTAGAATCAGCAACTGTCTCTTGCTTGGAACTCTTCCAGCTCACAGCTCCTCCATTCAGGCAAAACACAAACCCTGACTGAGACTTCGAATCATCCCTATCAGTTTGGAAGCTGGCATCCGTGTAACCACTTACAACGAGCTCTTCCTTTCCACCATACACCAAGAATACATCCTTAGTCCTTCTCAAGTACTTCAGGATATTCTTTACGGCTATCCAGTGACATTCACCGGGATCAGACTGATACCTGCTAGTCATGCTCAAAGCAAAAGAGACATCGGGTCGAGTACATAACATTGCATACATGATTGACCCAATTGCCGAAGCATATGGAATCAACTTCATGCGGTCCTTATCTTCACAAGATTTTGGACACTGGTCCTTAGAGAGATTTACACAATGAGACATGGGCAAAAATCCTTTCTTGGACTCAAGCATGTTGAACCGCTTCAACACCTTCTCAATGTACGTACTCTGGGTCAAACCCATCAACTTCTTCGATCTATCTCTATAGATCTTAATACCGAGTATGTAAGTCGCTTCACCCAAGTCCTTCATAGAAAAGCAGTTCCCTAGGTTGTTCTTAACAACTTTCAGGGTGGGTATGTCATTCCCGATCAACAGTATGTCATCTACATACAATATCAGGAAGACAACAATGCTCCCACTGATTCGCTTGTAAACACACGGCTCATCCTCGTTCTTGACAAAACCAAACTCTTTGATCTTCTCATCAAAACGAAGATTCCAACTTCTAGAGGCCTATTTCAGTCCATAGATGGACCTATTCAGCTTGCATATTTTAGTGGCTTCATTTGGGGATACAAAACCCTCGGGTTGTGTCATGTACACTTCCTCAAGGAGGTTTCCATTTAGGAAAGTCGTTTTGACATCCATCTGGCAGATCTCGTAGTCATAATACGCAGCAATAGCAAGCAATATCCTAATGGACTTTACCATGGCAACAGGGGAAAAGGTCTCATCATAGTCAACACCATGAATTTGCTTGAAACCCTTAGCCACCAGTCGCCCTTTGAATGTCTGTACATTCCCATCCATGTCGGTCTTCTTCTTGAAGACCCACTTGCACCCTATGGGTCGTACCCCTTCAGGTGGTTCCACCAAGTTCCAAACTTGGTTTGTATACATGGAGTCCATTTCGGATTTCATAGCCTCAAGCCATTTGTCGGAGTCCGGTCCATTCATAGCCTCTTGGTAGGTCGCTGGTTCATCATCATGATCCATAAGCAACACATTACCTATTTGAGACACGAGAAATCCATATCTCTCAGGCTCAAATCTTGGTCTGCCAGATCTACGTAGGACTTGTGTTTCGTGAGCAGGTTCTCTAGCTACAACATCTTGTAGTCCTGGCTCAGAATCCAACTCTGGTTCATTCACTACTTGTGGTTCTTGAACTTCTTCAAGTTCTACCTTTTGCGTCTTTCTTGATAAGAACTCTTTCTCCAAGAAGACGCCCGTCCTTGCGACAAACACTTTGCCCTCAGACGGTAGGTAAAAGTAATATCCTTTCGTTTCCTTAGGATATCCCACTAGATAACACTTATCTGATTTGGGTTCCAGCTTGTCAGACATTTGACGTCGTACGTATGCCTCACAGCCCCAAATTTTAATGAATGACATACTAGGACGCTTCCCAGTCCATATCTCATATGGTGTCTTTAGAACTGTTTTCGTCGGAGCGCGATTCAGTGTCATTGCAGCAGTCTCTAAAGCAAAACCCCAAAAGGAAACAGGCAAGTCTGCATGACTCATCATCGACCGTACCATGTCTAACAGAGTACGATTTCTCCTCTCAGACACACCATTATGCTGCGGTGTACTAGGTGGAGTGAGCTATGATACAATACCACACTCTTTCAGATGATCACAGAACTCATGACTCAGGTATTCGCCACCTCGATCAGATCGGAGTGCTTTAACCTTTTTACCCAATTGGTTCTCCACTTCATTCTTAAACTCTTTGAACTTTTCAAAAGTTTCGGATTTGCACTTCATAAGATACATGTATCCGTATCTACTGAAATCATCAGTAAATGTAACGAAGTAGAAATACCCACCTCTAGCCATAGAACTCATGGGTCCGCATACATCACTATGTACTATACCCAAAAGATCCTCAGCCCTCTCAGTATAACCAGTGAAAGGGGCTTTAGTCATCTTGCCTAATAAACAAGACTCGCATCGCTCAAATGATTCATAATCAAATGAGTCCAATAGTCCATCTTTATGGAGCTTGGATATGCGCTTCTCGTTTATATGGCCCAAACGACAATGCCAGAGATATGTAGGATTTGAGTCATTTGTTCTTAGTCTTCTATTATTATCTACATTATAGATCGGATGGTCCAGGTTCAAAACATAAAGACCATTAAACAATTGAGCTACAGCATAACAAACATCATTCTTAAATATAGAACAACAATTGTTCTTAATTATAAAAGAAAATCCAATCATGTCCAAGCATGAAATGGATATAATGTTTCTAGTTATGGCCGGAACATAATAACAATTATTAAGTTCTATTACAAGCCCACTGGGCAAAGAAAGACGGTAAACCCCTACGGCTACAGCAGCAACTCTTGCTCCATTGCCGACGCGCAGGTCCACCTCTCCTTTACTCAGCAATCTCCTCCTTCCTAGTTCCTGCACATTTGTACAAATGTGAGAACCACATCCGGTATCCAATACCCAAGATGAAGGAGCAGAAAGGTTTATCTCTATAACATAAATATCTGAAGCGGAAGTCATACCTCCCTTCATTTTCTGCAGACCCTCAATGTACGAAGGACAATTCCTCCTCCAATGACCAGCCTTGCCACAGTGGTGGCATTTCCCTTCCTTCACGGTGCTCTTCCTTTTCAGCGCAGAAGATTTGGGCTCAAGATGTGACTTAGGTCCCACCTTCGTCTTCTTGAAGCCCTTGGCCTTACCCTTGCCTTTATCTACCATCAATATGGGACTAGCAGGCTTGGCCTTCTTCATGTTTATTTCGGCAGTTCGCAACATGCCTAGGAGCCCGGGCAGTGTCTTGTCTATTTCATTCATGTTGTAGTTCAAGACGAACTGCTCATAACTATCCGGCAACGATTGCAGGATAAGATCTGTGGCCAACTCTTGACCCAGAGGAAAACCCAGTCTCTCCAGCTTCTCTATATACCCAATCATCTTGAGTACGTGAGTACCAACTGAGTCTCGAGCTCCCATTTTGCACTGAAATAAGGCCTTCGTGACATCGAACCTCTCTTGACGAGCTTGCCCTTGAAAAATTTTCTTTAGGTGCTCGTCAATCTCCTTGCACCCCATGTTCTCGTGTTGCTTCTGAAGCTCAGAGTTCATGGTGGCAAGCATAAGGCACTCGACGTCTAAGGCGTCATCGGTATACTTCTTATAAGCATCCTTATCAACACGGGACGAGTTCCCGGTTGGCACCTCGGGGGCCTCTTCTTCCAAGACGTAGAGCTTTCGCTCTTGCCTGAGAACAATTCTCAGGTTCCTATACCAGTCCATATAATTCGTCCCACTAAGCTTGTCCTTCTCAAGGATAGCTCTTAGGGACAAGGTGGAATGTGAACCACTTGCCATGGAATTCTACAAGAATTCATGCAGAATTTAATCAGTACCTTAATTTCAAAATACAATTTATTTTAATTTGGACTTCAATTAAATACTCCCACTATTTTATTCAAATTGATAACCCTCACTATCAATTCGGAGAGTCCATGCGAGCTACTCTCTTAGTGGACAAGATCCGTATTCACCAACACCACGAGTCCGCTTTGGCGTTCCTCTCATAATGCGGTTATTTAGGTAGGCAACGCTTGCCAATTGCATCCTCATGCAATTCTTGTATGGCTGGTGAATAACTCCTTATTCGCATCCATCATATGGTGCAAGCCAACCCTATGCCTCTAGGCACTCAACCTTTGAGGTCACCTAGTTAAGTTAGACCCGATGTCGACAGCGGGATATCACAATTATCCGCTCGCACCCTTACCAAGATAGATTAATGCACCTTGCTTTGGCAAGCCCACACTTCATCGATCGAGGCAGGAAGAGTGTCATCCATCGGAAGGCATCCGAATACTTAATATTTGATGAAGGGATTTTAATAGTTAATAATAGGTTAACACTTAACCATGATCAACATTTGATCAATGTGCACATCCACAGAAAAACAAACTTTCTAAAATCCACATGCATCCCTTATGTGCACAACATAAGACTATCAACCTTTGATAGACGAAAGGGCTAAATCTGGACATTTAGAACTCTTCCAAATCTTCAGATTTACATGCATTGGACAAAGGCAAAGACAACTCGACTTAAAGCAGTAGACAAGCTCGTCTCTCATTGTTGGATTCAAAATCCAAAACAGAACAAGGGTTCATTAACCACTTGAGGGACGGTTACTGCTAAGGAGACAACAATTTCTAACAATTAGAAATTACCATGAAATCCCAGACGTTCCTGGCGGGGTTCCAAGACCCCCTTTTAAAAATCATCAACATTTGATGTTCCAGGAAGAAATCTTGACATTTAGAACGCTTCCAAATACCTAGATTTGCACGTACTGGAATAGCCAAACTTCTGAAACAACATTCATGACCACAACCTCGCTTTGATACCACTGTTGGGTTTTTCTAGAGCCATACATCGTATGTAGGCACAGCGAAAATAAACAGAAACAACCCAAAAAGACTTGGATCGGCCATGAATATTGAATCAAGAAGTTAATGAAAACTAGGTATAAAATTACCTTTGCGGGATTGGATCGAATCCAACCTAGATGCTCCAAGAAGAAGATTCCTGTTGGCGGCAAGGAGAGTTCTCACGTAGAATTATGTCTACGTCTCTACAGCAGTCCACACGAGCCGGGAGAACGCCAAGTCACGTCGCACGCAACTCGGAAGGAAGAATAGCTGCACCTTGCACTTCCACGGATTGCTAGATCCGCTTCAGGAAGAACAATGCCGGCGACAATCGACGGAGAGGTGGTCGGCGGAGGCGAACGAGCGACGGAACTCCTTCCGTCTAGGGTTCGGGCGAGAGCGGAACACTTCCGTCGGCTAAACCTTTCGTGAGTCCTGAGAACCCTAAAAGAAGGTCTATTTATACTCAAAGTATAAACAGGCTTCTAGAAGAATCGCTATCCGCAGACCACACATCAGAATTGGGGTTTCTGTTATGATTCGTCGGGATTCCACGGAACAGCATTCGTCGAGATTTCACGGGACAATCCGACGAATCCGACGAATCCGATCAGACGGCAACATTTGCCGAAAAATTATCTCTGTAACAATTCGTCGAGTGTTCACGGGACAATCCGACGAATCTGACGAATCAGATCAGACGGCAACATTTGTCGAGAAGATGATCTCTGTAACAATTCGTCGAGTGTTCATGGGACAATCCGACGAATCTGACGAATTCGATGAATTCTATCCGTGTAAACCCGACGAATTCAGACAGCAACATTTGCTGGACTTTCCCCATTCTATATGGTGATTGGCAACCTTTACCAACACAGTCAATCTCCCAACTTCTCCACATGCTCTTATGTGCGACCCTGCAGGCTCATATCGCGTTGGCAGTGAGATTACATGTTTGACCACTTCTAGATCACAATGGTAACTCCAACAATTATCAGCAGTTATAATGGCATCATTACCTGAGTAGGGCTGCGCTGAAGTAAGCTTCGACTCGTCCCCGGTGAGGTGATGACCATACCCCGAGTCCACGATCCAGTCCTCCTGATAGTTGATAGGAGCCGCAGCTCCAACAGAAGCCGAGAAGGCTCCTCCCCATCCTCCATCAATCTGTCTGGCTTCAGCTTCCTCCTTTCCTGCAGCAGCATGCCCTGGCTGAATATTCACCCGGCAATCCTTCCTGATGTGACCAAGCTTCCAGCACCTGAAGCACTTGGGACCTTCTCCCTTCTTCTTCCCATCAGCCTTGGGAGCATAGCCCCTCTCCTGCTGTCCAGAAGTTGAAGGCCCATTGCCTCCTCCAGCGGTTTTTTTCTTCTTATCCCACTTCTTCTTCTTCCCCGTGAAAAGAACCTCGCCTTCTCCCCCAGACACTAACACCCCCGCCATCTGCCTTGCCAGACTCTCCTGCGACGCAAGAAGATTTTCCAGCTCCAGCAGAGACGGCTGATTTGCCCAACCCTGCACCGATGTCACAAAGGCCACATACTCCTTCTGCAAGCCACGGATGGTGTGCCTCTTCAGCTTTGCCTCAGAAATTGGCTCATCAGGATGCAGTGCTGAAATCTCAGCGCACAGGTTCTTCATATTCAAGAAGAACGTAGAGATAGAAAGATCACCTTGAGCTGATCTGGCCAGCTCATTTTCTAGTAATTGAAGTCTTGCCACATTCTTCTTGTTAAACAACCCATCCAGGTCTCTCCATATCTCAGCAGCTGATCCACACCCCAAGATGTGATCGAACAGATCAGGTGATATTGCCCTTTTGAGGGTGAACTCTGCTTTGGCATTAATCCGCCTCCAGTTCCTCACCTCATGACCGTTATCCCCAACCAGGATAACTTCCTCCGTACTCTCTCCTCCAACCAACTCCCAGAGTTCCTCACCCAGAAGATAACTCGGCATACACGACTTCCACTTCTTAAAGTTAGTCGATGTAAGCATCTCAATTCCAAGACCCCTTGCTTTCATGGCTCTACCACTGGTTCCTTCTTCACAAAGGCGATGGCAACTTTTAGTTATTCACTGCTCTATCCACTCCAACCTAGCTCTGATACCATGTGAAATTTTTCGTAGATCTAGGAGTGAGCAGGAATTGTATAACTCAAAGTTCAAGCCAACAACCAGAAGCACATGAAAAACAACTTCAATCTTTATTGATGCTAGCAGAAAACTTCATTACAAGGCGAGGTATACATGACGAGACATGATTTCGCCAGTACACAAAAAAACAGGAGAAAATACACTGCTGAAAGATAACCAGCGGTCTGAAATCCTGAGACCGCCTGACCTGCGACTTGCGAGTTCGCGCAACTAGGAAAGGAGACCACCCGAACTGCCTCCTTCGACTTGAACAACACCAACTGAGAACCCCACGACCTGTCACTGATCCTCCCGAACTCCAGTAACCCGCACTGCAAGCCGTGAGACCGCCCAAACACCTCAGAAGAGGAGGTGACCGCTGCTACCCGCACAATCCGCAGAAGCTGCACAAAAGAAGTTCAATCAGCAAAACTGACCGGTCACAAGAAATGAGACCACAAGAACTAGCCGCGAGCTCTACTTACACTTGGTGTGATATAATTTGCTGCTACAGTGGCTCCTATTTATAGGCATGAGACCTGATCCAATCACCACCCTATGAGATAGGGTCACCACCCTTGATCGCGCGACCAGACCGGTCAACCCGCGTGATCAGCAAAAGAACCTCCTGCTTAGTGAGCTCGCCGACTTCAACAGAAGCCGCGGGATCATGACAACACGCCCGGTCATGACGCTCACCACCTATGTTCGCCACTCGACCTCCTCCAGAGACCGCGAACACACTAGGCCGACTAGGATAACAGCCCGCCAAATCGACCAAACACTTGTGACCGCATATACCAGCAGATCGCCAAAGTACCAGCTATGCGAACACAACCCGGAGATTGCGCGACTAAGAAGGCCTTAGTCCGCACGCACCACAAAGAAACCGGACAGCCACCAGACCGGGCTGCCCCCACCATGCGATCACAAGCACCAGATCGCGCGGTTACACCGGACAGAAGACATCTCGCCACGTGGTCACACGACCAGACCGCGCGGCCTCACCTCGGCATCCTTGGACAGAAGAACGGCGGTCACGCCGAATAGCCCGCGGCTAGACCAGAGAGGTCAGACCGCCAGAGGAGAATGCAAGACCGTGTGGTCAGACCAGACCGCGCGGTCTCCCCCCAGACCGCCAACTCCACAAACTTCCACTTTAACATTTTCAATAGGCCTTCCCAGTCCAGCCACTGAGACAACTTCGTCGACCTGGAGCATGACGCTCGTCGAACACAGAACAGCTTTCGTCGAACTCAAATTGAAGTTCGTCGATCTTAATAGGAGCTCGTCGAACTGAACGGCGAGTCCGTCGATTGTGAAGATCTGGCTCGCCCGTCCTCCTATGAGCGGCTCGCGATAACCCGGCTCGCCCGCTTCCTTGCGGGTCTACGGCTGATTTCCCGCATCTTTTCCTACCTCTTTGCGAATATCGGGGTTCTACAATGGTTTAAGAAGTTTATTATGAAATATTGTAACTCAGTACAATGCAACACCGTATGAACAATAACATAAACCATATAATCTATGAAGAGGCATCATTTTCTTATCTTACCTACTCAGCATGGAGCCATGCTGGAGTGGATGATATCGCTTTGATCTTAAGTCAGTTGCATCTTCCCGGTATAGTCTTACAGATAGATATCATCCACTTTCTCCTTCTCAACAGAGGTCTTCAAATCCTTATAAGGCGGGTCATTTATTGTAATGACTGATGGCGCAAATCTCACACATCGCTATAGGCGGTAGCTCGACTGCGGCACGAAACGGCAGTGTACCGATCGTTCAAGTAATATAAAATGGGAATGAATCCCCAAGTATCGATCTCAAAGGAACACAGTAAGGTAGAGTTAACGTTCGAGGAAGGACTTGAGATTGAAGTCCTAAAGGTCGGATGGAATGCAGGAGAGTTGGTTTGGCTTTTGGAAAATAAAATAAAACAACTATAACTACTCCTATGCAATGCCGCTATGCAATGCTTCGCTTGGCGGAATGGAGACTAGGCAGGCCTTGAGCGCGCTGCGTCGCAAGGGCGGATGGACGAGTAGGCAAGCGGAATCGAACTATGCAGGCCTTGAGCGCGCTGCTTCGTTAGGCGGGATGGAATACATGGGCCGCGATGCCACGCTTCGGTAGGCGGATGGACGAGTAGGCTAACGGAATGAGGGTCGCAAGCACCTCTTCGACAAGCACGCCACTAGCAATTGCTAGTGCGGCACCGAACGTGACGGCAGAATGGAAATTAGATGGGGGCGCACCTCATACACATATGAACAAAATATAACTTCACATAGACATGAAATTAAGATTACAAGCACGATTCATAGTGTTCATCATCAAGATATAGAAGAATCTAACCTAAACAATCATCAACATAAAGAAGGAAAAAGAGAGTAAAGGAGTCGACCACATCTGAAGCCTTGCCGAAGATTCACGGTTGGAATCACTGGGTTGTCAATCCGTGTCCAAGCTCGGTCTTCAACTGCGTCCGAGGTAGAGGAGGGTTGTCACTTCCTCCCAATGACTCGTCTTCTTTGTGTCACGATCCAATCTACTCCGATACACGATCTCCTTGCTCGACGTTGGCGATCTTTGGGCTAGAAACCTCTCCTTGGAGCTCAAGGATGATGGAGGAGGCCTAGGGGGCGGAGAACCTGCGGAAGGGGCGAAAACGGCGGACTCGGGCGGAGGAAAATCGGGATGCCGACCTAATTCGCGAGCAGGGCATATTTATAGGCGCTGGAATAAACAGTGTGCACGGTCATTGGCGCACGACCAGTGGTCATGCGCACTAGAATCCTGTGATCGTGCGCCTGCCTGGACGGAGCCTGCAAGGTAAGAAAATTATAAAATACAATGTTCGCACGACCAATGGCGCACGACCAGTGGTCGTGCGCACTATCGTAAGTGGTCGTGCGATAAGGAAGACAGAACTCAGATTTCAGGGGGTAAGTGCACACGATCAGTGGCGCACGACCAGTGGTCGTGCGCAATAGAACCAGTGATCGTGCGTTGTGTTCCTGTACAGAATTGTACCAGAAACACCTGCACGACTCCTGCTCCAGCATACAACACTAATCAAACCACTGAAAGTGACACTTAACCATGCATGAAAACTAATAATGAAGATAAACAAGAAATAACACCAAAACGGGCCTAGAAGTGCACATAGCATGGAATAACAAATATGAGCGAAAACATGCCTAAAGTGTAGTTCATAGACTAGAAAAATCGGCCCAGATGAGTCTATAAATGTGTATATATTTGGGACTCATCACACCCCCAGACTTAACTGTTTGCGCGTCCCGAGCAAACCATCTCTCGCGGACAGGAAAAACATAAGCTGGCGAAGAAACTATCAAGCGGAGTACCATGCGAAGTCGCATGCTCATGTGCGTAGAAATACAGTAGACAAAATTTCTAATTATACATATTAGTTTATAATTTTCTAGGAGCGTATTTATATATTACGTTTACTCAAAAAGTGAATCACGGTGAATCAAAAGGTCGTACATAGGAAGAAAGTAAACTGAACGCTGAGGCGAGCATTGCCAAAGATCGGGGCTCGGGGCAACTCCATTGAAATCCATCAATGTCGGTGACCATAAGCTTGCCCGTTCGCACTCTCTCCACGGCACTGGTTTGACTCAAATGCGTGAATCAATAGGACTTAAGGTTTAAGATGAGGCTTGGGTTTAGGTGAGGACAAACAAAGATAAGAACGACGGCTCAAGCGCTAAACCCAAATAAGCTTATGCAGAAATTATTCTCGTTCACCACACAAACACGCGGGTACATCACACCCCCAGACTTGGACTTAACAACATGGGTGTGTGCACCGCCTACTCCCAAACTTATATTTTTACACAGATTTTTCATTAAAGCTCTTTTTTTTTTCTTTTCACTTCTTTTCTTTCTCTCATTTTCTTCTTTTCTTTTCTTATCATTTTCAGCAACTAATCAATAAAACACATCCACATCTTCTCAAACATATCACCAAATCAACAACCCAACTCATGAAAATAATAAATAGCTAAAGCTCAGATTTGGGTGTGCGACTAGGATTGGCTTTTGGGCTTTGGCGAAATAAAAGTGGGGCTGAATCAAAGGAAGGGTAGGCACAACTGGGCTAACGAGGATATAGCGATAGGAACAGGAACAAAGCTCAATCGGGCCAAAATGATGGCCTATATCACATTCACGCAATTGACTAACCATATACCCATGCTTCAAGAATTGCTTGGGGCAAGTTCTAGCCACCGAGAGAGATAATCCTTTCTCCCGACTCGAGCAATACGATGCTAACGAACGTCTACACACATCCCTATGCTACCGTTTGATTCACATCGGATTCACCAATTTTTGAGTGTAGTAAACAATATTTACGCTAATAGAAAAATATAAACTAAAAACATAAAAAGAAATTGAATCTACACAAATTTCTAAACGAGACACGAGCACTCGACTAGGAGCACTACAGGAGTCAACATTTTACTCCGCCTCATAATCCTAAGCCAGCACAATGATTTTCCAAATCACACAAAAAGACAAATTCAACTCGCGACGTGCCAACGGCTAAGCGCGCTCAAGTGGGTGCTGTGGTGTGCAATGAAAATAAACAAAACATTTTAAATGAAATCTTCTAGTATGCAGTGCAATAGTGCATGTGAGCGGGTAAACAAAACTACTCTCCCCCAGACTTAAACTAAACAATCCGCATAATATATGACAGGAAAATCAAAATAGGGCTAGGGGAAGAGAGTACCCAATGCTCAGAAATGAGCACACCAGAAGATTGGCGTGTAAGCTAAAATGAGTCGCAGCATCTGCCATCCAGAAAAGATACCTGCAGGGGTCAGCTCCGCAGAAACAAAAGAAAAAGACAAACTAAAATAAACTACAGCTAACTAAACATGATTAGAAGAAATAAAAATGCAGGAAAAGTAAGATAACTACTGGGGTTATTGTCCTCCCAGCACGACTTATTCAAATTTAAAGCAGTTCTAGCTAATGGGTCTATGAAAAAGGAAATGTACAGGTAACTGTTCTAATCTGCGTGTCGGTAGCGGACACCGATACGGAGATAGAGCAGTTACTCCCCTACCTAAATAAAAATACCTGCTCGTCACAGGTAGCGGGAATAGGAAGTAAGAAGAGGAGGAGGCCTGGTCCTCACTGATCTCACCAAAACTATCCTTGCCCAGCAAGGTATCGTCCACAGCAGGTCCGCAGGAGGAGAAGGCAACGAATGAGGCTTCCTTAATGGAGGAGGGATCAACCTCCTCGCATAAAAGGACACACTCATCATTGACTTGAGCAAAAAGCTCCAAGTCCTCCTGAAGTACCTGTGAAGATTCAACCTGCACAGGCTCGGGTGAAGAGGGGGGATCGAGAAATAAACAAGACGAAGAACATAAATAATCAAAAATCGGGGGAGTGGTCCCGGTCTCACTCCCATCAGATTGGGAAAGTAAAATAATGTTGGCATTGTCATCAATACCGCAAGGTTCAGCGGGCTCGACAGTGGTCATGCCCAAGATTTGGACTTCCTCCACCGGTGTTGAGGAAAACTCCTCTTCACCTAGAAGGTTGTCCTCCTCCATAGGAGCAGGCATAACACATAGATCGCCAGCCTCATCCTGCGACACATCCTCAACAATGTCGTCAGAGACGAGTATAGTATGCACAACAGGGGGAGAAATAGTGCTCGGATAAAAGTCGAGCACCGATTCCTCACAAAGAATCGAATCCACTAGGGGTGGTGGATGCACTGGGAGAATAGGCTCAGCAATGTCGGTGCATAGATCAATCGCACATCCGGTGACCGTATCCATGCTATTCCCTTCAAGATGTGAAGGTGACAAAGATACATAACCGGATGTTGAAGGTGTGCCGCCAGAGTTAGGAGTTGGGACGATCCAGATATCCGGCTCGTCATCCTCGTCCAATTGGCGAAGATACTCGGCACAGTCCTTCAAGACATGATCAGTGCTCCGACAAAACCGGCACTGCCTAGCAGGCTTGTTTGGCACAGCGGGGGCTGAAGCCGAAAAGAGGTATGACGGTAAAGGCTCGGCAGAGTAGCCATAAGACTTACGCGCACCATATGGAGTGCCAGACGAAGTCGGTGCTCCATATGCTGGGCTATAAGAATTATGCCTACTATTCTCCGTAGGGCATTCATCACTAGAGTGGGAGGTATCTCGACACCAACGGCAACGGATATTAAGATGTGCCCACATAGTGTGAAGATAAAACGATTCAAAATAAAAATGCTATTGTGCAAAATACCACACCTAACAATAATTACTAAAGCAACCTATTTAAAACAGGAAAAATGGAACAAAAAGAAATAAAACAAAGAAATGCAATTTACAAATGGAAGGGCTTCTCTCTCAGGTTCTCCCTCTCCAGAAAACTCACACGACTGTGTTCCCCAGCAACGGCGCCAAAAACTTGATGGCGCAAATCTCACACACCGCTATAAGCGGTAGCTCGACTGCGGCACGAAATGGCAGTGTACCGATCGTTCAAGTAATATAAAATGGGAATGAATCCCCAAGTATCGATCTCAAAGGAACACAGTAAGGTGGAGTTAACGTTCGAGGAAGGACTTGAGATTGAAGTCATAAAGGTCGGATGGAATGCGGGAGAGTTGGTTTGGCTTTTGGAAAATAAAATAAAACAACTACAACTACTCCTATGCAATGCCGCTATGCAATGCTTCGCTTGGCGGAATGGAGACTAGGAAGGCCTTGAGCGCGCTGCGTCGCAAGGGCGGATGGACGAGTAGGCAAGCGAAATCGAACTATGAAGGCCTTGAGCGCGCTGCTTCGTTAGGCGGGATGGAATACACGGGCCGCGATGCCACGCTTCGGTAGGCGGATGGACGAGTAGGCTAACGGAATGAGGGTCGCAAGCACCTCTTCGACAAGCACGCCACTAGCAATTGCTAGTGCGGCACCGAACGTGACGGCGGAATGGAAATTAGATGGGGGCGCACCTCATACACCTATGAACAAAATATAACTTCACATAGACATGAAATTAAGATTAAAAGCACGATTCATAGTGTTCATCATCAAGATATAGAAGAATCTAACCTAAACAATCATCAACATAAAGAAGGAAAAAGAAAGTAAAGGAGTCGACCACATCCGAAGCCTTGCCGAAGATTCACGGTTGGAATCGCTGGGTTGTCAATCCGCGTCCAAGCTCGGTCTTCAACTGCGTCCGAGGTAGAGGAGGCCTGTCACTTCCTCCCAATGGCTCGTCTTCTTCGTGTCACGATCCAATCTACTCCGATACACGATCTCCTTGCTCGACGTTGGCGATCTTTGGGCTAGAAACCTCTCCTTGGAGCTCAAGGATGATGGAGGAGGCCTAGGGGGGCGGAGAACCTGCGGAAGTTGCGAAAACGGCGAACTCGGGCGGAGGAAAATCGGGATGCCGACCTAATTCGCGAGCAGGGCATATTTATAGGCGCTGGAATAAACAGTGCGCACGGTCATTGGCGCACGACCAGTGGTCGTGCGTACTAGAATCCTGTGATCGTGCGCCTGCCTGGACGGAGCCTGCAAGGTAAGAAAATTATAAAATACAATGTTCGCACGACCAATGGCGCACGACCAATGGTCGTGCGCACTATCATAAGTGGTCGTGCGATAAGGAAGACAGAACTCAGATTTCAGGGGGTAAGTGCACACGATCAGTGGCGCACGACCAGTGGTCGTGCGCAATAGAACCAGTGATCGTGCGGTGTGTTTCTGTACAGAATTGTACCGGAAACACCTGCACGACTCCTGCTCCAGCATACAACACTAATCAAACCACTGAAAGTGACACTTAACATGCATGAAAACTAATATTGAAGATAAACAAGAAATAACACCAAAACGGACCTAGAAGTGCACATAGCATGGAATAACAAATATGAGCGAAAACATGCCTAAAGTGTAGTGCATAGACTAGAAAAATCGGCCCAGATGAGTCCATAAATGTGTATATATTTGGGACTCATCAATGACCTCTAGAGAAACACATGCAGGAGATGGCGAGGTAGGCATGCTTGTAGATGGTTGCGATCCATGGATGCACTCGTTAAAATGCGCACTTAGTGCAGCTATTGTATTATCTATATTACTAATATATGATATTATATCATCAAAGCGAGCATTCATTCTTTGCTTTAATGTTGTTAATAACTCTACAAAAGAAGAGGGTATGGGAACTACAGTAGTAAAGGAGCTGTGGACACTGGTGGAGGAGATTAGGGTCGTGTTGTGCTCCTGGGTAGTATCATCTTCTTCTTCCAGAGAGGAATTGAGTTCAAAAACTTTCGCTTCGCCTTCTATGGGGAATGTAACTCACCGACTTTAGAGCATATCACCAATTCCTCATGATTCAAGTCCTCCATTCACTCTATCACCTACACAAGCAAATATACTATAAACATAAAGACATGACATCAAGATGATCATAATGAACTTTAAAATTAACAATAAAAGACATAAACCTACCTATCAAACATGAGAGCTATGGTGTGCAACAACTCTTTCAGATTGAAAGATGCTTTATTCAACCATCGTAATAATCTTGGTCTGTTATCTCGATGTATAGATAGCTGATAGTATGTTTTAAGAAGCAAATTTACAAGCACATTCAAAGTGGATTTAGATACCAATATTTAAAAAAAACCTAGATATCGTATATCAGCATATGTAACATTTGTTGGGTCTGTAGGCGCCCTTAGAGGGGGGTGAATAAGGGTTTTAAAAACTTTAAACTTTAATAGAAAACTTTTATTATTTTGATCGAAGTTAAATCAAAAGTAAAGAGATAATGAAATTAGAAATGAAATCAATTTTATTAAACAAGAGAAGACATGATTAACATTTATAAAATTGATTACAAAATCTGATTTCAATGACGCTAGAAATCGAAGTGAATAATATGAAAACCATTTTTGTTTTCTATACCTACTCGTATCCCCACGAACCGGTTGGCTTTAGCCGATCTCTCCCCATATACGGCCTCAAGACGCTATAGCCAATCTATCACCAGAAAGGCCTCGAGCACCCCTAGATCTACTCCCTAGACCCAGTCGCCAACACGAGGCGAATTACTCCCTAAGTCCAACCTAGACCTAGTCGTCGTGTGGTGAATTCACGAACCGATTATAAAGATGAAATAAAGGACAAAATACAAATATAAAACTCCCTATGATGTAATCTGAAGGAGACGCCGAAGAATCGCTGAAGATCGTAGAAGTCCAAGCGTGCGTTCTTCGCGTTGAGTTAGCGAGTTGATCCAAGCCTCATTTGATTCCTCCTTTTGAAATATGAGTGGGAGATGTGTTTCTCTGGAAATACGGCCCTCACAAAGTTTCTGAAGTGCTGGAATAGGGCTCTTTACAATCAGTAGTCGGAGAAGACAAAATCTTCTGATTTATAGACTTTGAGATAACGCCGGCGTTAAGTCCTAACGCCTGGCATTGAGTATGTATAGCAATATATTAATGTCTCGGATCTTCAGAAGAGGAAGGAGATTCTACACTTTAGGAATGTTTTATTTTAGGCAATATCAACGATGGCGTTAAGGCTAGCGGCGCATTGGGCACATCATTCCAAATGTTCCTCCTGAAATCACGACTGCTTTCTCCTTGCCAGATTTGTCGACCGGATAGCGCCCGGCGTTAAGAGCTAGCGCCTGGCGTTGAGATTCTTTCTTTCATCAGCTGGCACCCCAATTCGTCGAGCAGATAATTTCGTCGAACTCAATTCGTCGATCAGGCTTCATCTTTCGTCGAACGAAATTTCGTCGAACGGAGAATCGTCGAACGCAAGATCGTCGAACGCAGATTCAATTTCGTCGAACCCAGCTTCCGTTCTCAGCGGCTTGATTTCGTCGATCGCAGCAGCAAGTTCATTGAACGGGCTTCATCATTCATCGACCGGAAATTCGTCGAACGCAAGATCGTCGAACGCAAGATCTATTTCGTCGAACCCAGCTTCCGTTCTCAGCGGCTTGATTTCGTCGATCGCAGCATCTAGTTCGTCGAACGCCGTTGTATGCATTTCGTCGAACGCCAATTTCATCTAGCGCTAACGCCCAGCGTTACGATTAACGCCTGGCGTTGAGTAACTTTCAATCCTTCAGTTTGTGGTTAGTGCTAGACCATTATTACAGCTACCTAGTGTCAAAACTGTCCATACCTATATGCTAAAAACACAATGGCAACAAGATCAAATACAAGTAGGATTTGTTATTCTCAAATCAAAGGGATGCGGAAAACCATGTTCCAACAATCTCCCCCTTTTGATAATAACAAATCCAATTAGAGATAAATCAGATTCATAGATAAAGCATTTGTGTTTTTTAAAAGGATATATGACACAAGCAATTTATAAGATAATGATTTGAATTATAGTTTCATTGAACATAGTGCTCCCCCTACAAAGATGCTCCCCCTTAGTGTATACTCCCATAAACTAGATACATGCTCCCCCTTAATCTAGTGAATCCTACTCCATTAATCAATATGATTTAGCATTTTAGTCTCCCCCTTTGTTATTAGAAAAAGAGGGTGGAGTGAAACAAAACTAGAATAACGAAGACAAAAATTGGGACATAACTAAGAGAGGATTAAGAGTTTTGTGTAAACATAAAGTAAGTCATGATCGAGCTAAGGGAGAGAGTAGCACAGCGGAAAAATATATGATAAGTGTGAAAGAACATCAATCAAAGATTATACCAAAGGAATGTAATCACTTGCTGTATAAGAGTTTTAAGCAGAAGAAAAGGTAATGATTTCCATGTAACCAATCTACCCAGACAATATGTCTACACCCTAGCCCCATACTAAGTGACGGATGGGCATAAGGAGCTGCAAACATGCCGTAGGTTGGGGTGTTTGTCCCATATGCAAACACTAGACTAAAATTCACCCTAGCACTCTTTCCCCCCAGTGCCTCGCAAGGCCCCACTGGAACCCTCCACGGTTAAGGATAAGACATGACTTAGAGGTCAGGTAATCTAATGTCTACAACCCTACGCCCCCACTATGGTGAGATATGAAGTCATGGATAATAATTATTGGAAACATTTAAGCGTTTTAACTCTAATGAGAGGTACATAGCCTATGGAATTATATTTTTATTTGAATTTATTACGCACACAACTCACATAGCTATTTTGAAGTCCATTAATAAATCATAGTTATTTAAGACTTGATATAAGCATGAGAGCACATGATATACGGATACATGATTAAATAGAGAAATGCGGAAAAACAAAAATAAAACAAATAAGAGTAGTATTTTTGGTATAGTTTGACCATTCCAACAATATGTCTAGACTCTTCACATTTGAGCATTTTAACTTTGAAAATTTTCATAACTAATAGGCAAGCATGATTTAACATATTCAAAAAGATAATAACTACAATGTAACCAATTCGTATTTCAACTAAGGAAAAACATTGTAGAAATCATGCATTGCAATCTAGTGCTTTTACTTGAGTTTTTAGAGAATTATTTAATGTTTGCATTAGGATTCAATTCTCATGAGTGGAAGCTTTATGAAAAACAATGATGAGTGCATAAGGTGTTTTGATAAAAGTATACAAGTGAAATAATCAAAACACATGACATATATAGTGAAATAGTAACAACAACAATAAGATTGTAATCATATAATTACTTTCACACATCACATCTTGAATAAAATTTCAAAGCACATAACATACGTACACCTACCAAGGTGCTTCGCCCACACAATGCTCATTAAGACTTATCAGGGAGCGAAGTAGTGCTTGGGGGATCACATAAGCAATTTTATTGTTTTTTATTTTTAGTGATCCGGTGTACAAATAGAAGTGATAGAAAGAAATATGTTTGCACAAGACACTTTACAATTCTTTCCAAGGTGCTCAACCTCACAATGCTCATTAAGACTTATCAGGAGGGTGAGTAGTGCTTGGTGGAGTTATCTTTGGCGTTTTATTTTGTATTTTTATTAAGGGCCAAAAGGTCTCCGAATTCACTTGTTGTTGCAAACATTGATATTATTGAAATAACACTTCTATATCGTGCATGAAATTTATTTTTGAGAGACGGTGTAGGTAATTTAGACATACAACTTTAATATGTTAAAACTATTACACTACACAATCATGCAAGACTAGGATTATGAGCACATGTAGATTACCAAAATAGTGAGTGTATAATTCATTGATTAACATAAAACTTTACTCATACTTAGAGGCATGCTAGGCAATCATACACAATTATCTATAGACTATTTCATTGCACATAATCAGATTAAGGTCAAGGCATGACAAAAACAATGTTTAGAAAATTTGAAATTAAAATTGGACATTGAAGAGAATCTTAATGTGTATGCCTAATTAATTTTGACCATTTGAAACAAAATGACTAAGATATATGCTCTTGTGAAGACATATAGTCAAACCATAATTATGTAAGAATTTAAAACAACAAAAATGACAAAAGCATATTTTTGATCATTTTGAATTATTTAAATTTTTTGTATTTTAGAATAAAATTAACACATTAAGAACAACATAATTTTGAAATCAAGAAAAATAAACTGAGAGAATTCATTAGAAAAATATCAGAAATATTGAAGGAAAATCAGAATTCCAATTTGGACAAAATAGCTAACGCCTGGCGTTAACTAGTTAACGCCGAAACAGTACTCGATTTTTGAGAATTTTTGAAAAAATTTCTTTTGGCCTAGATAGTATATATATAGACCTTCTTAGGGTAGAAATTTCAGAGAAATTGGAAATGATTAGAAGGCTATATAAGCATGTTTTTTTTATCAAAAATGGTTTTTAAGTTTTTATTTGGTTTTCATATATTTGTGTTTTACAAGATCATTAAAGGTCAAAATGATAAAATATGCATGTTCGATCAAACCAAGAATGCATGAATAATATTATCATAAAGAGTGTATGCAAAAACATATGATATAGGTATGTCATAGATTATAATACCCTAATTATATGTCTACACGCAAGCCCCGCTATGGTGAGACACATAATGTGGGAGAACGATCATCGACATCCTAAGCATTTTGTTCTTATTATATTTGATCTTATTATGGAATCAGTTTATAAACTATGGCTTTTATGCGTGATTAATTTCTTATTATATTTGATATTAAAGCAACATAGTTTATTATGAGTTTTAGCTTTCAATTGTTCCCTTCTTTTTTGATTGATTCATTAAGGCATTATTTGATAACTAGCATGAATGATAATCTTTATAATGCTAGATATGATGAGTTTGAATGTAGTGTTATCCCATAAGGTAATTGATACAATGTTGCATGTATGTAACAATAGAGATTCAAGTTTTAGACATAGAATAAAGTGATGATTCTAATTTATTTATTCATATAGATATAGAGTTGATTCTATGGTCTAAAAATAAGTGTGATACATGCAAAACATAATAGATTCATATAATAATCATGATCACAGACTATATGTTTGGAAGGAATGAAATCTTTTGTAGTTATATTGATGTTTGACTTAAAAGATCATATGATTTTGCATGATTATTATATATGATCATTAATATTAATTCATATTGATTAAGTACTCGTAATTAATTATTCCTGATAATGTACATGAGGTATTATTTAAAGAAAATTCATATTCAACCTTTTCAAATTATTAAATAGAAACGTTGTAAGGTGAATAGTGAATATGAGAAAATACGTTTATTTTGAAGGGTTTTGTAAATTTTCTCTTTGGTTTTTGAATATAAAACAAATACATATATTTTTATTGATTTTTCAGAATTTTAAAATTATAGAAAATCAGATACTTGAGCTAGCACCGGCGTTAAATCCTAGCGCCTGCATTAGCTCACAGAGAGTGCTTATTTTAATCATATGGCCTAGATTTTCTTCGATTTTGCTTCCAATTTTTCTTAATTATGTTTGTGCAATGTAAGGTCTGTTTAATGAAGTGATGAGACAAGAAGAAATCGCAAAAAGTTGCGGAAGTTAAAATTTTGTACATAGGTTTCATATTCATTAAAGCTCCATACTCATTAGACCTTAATTCTTGAGTTTTGCACAACATATGCATGAGTGAAATGATCATAAATAAGTGACATAATATTCATGCAATTTTTCAATTCCGATTTGACATGATTATGATTAAACATACTAGTGGTAGTCAAAACTGACGCAAATATATTAAATACCTAAGCAAAACTTGCGCATTATATAAATTTAGCCTAATACCCCTAAAACACCTTTTGAATCCATTTTGACACTTATTTCAATTAGTCTTAATAATATCATATAACAAATTTAGTTTTTCAAATTTTATAAGACTTTTAGGAAATGGATTTAGAAGGATAAAAAGGACAAGTAGATCACTTGAGAAATGATATGACCTTTTTATTCAACTTTATTTAATTTGATTTATTTATGAATTTTGGTTTAATATGTGAGAGTCATATCACAAGTTATATAAAGTGATCATATCAAGATGGTTCAACAAAAGAAAATAAACAAAAGTAAGAAAAAGGTTAGGCATATCATGAAGTAGAATAATGATATTTCATTTTTTTAGTTGATTTCTACTTCATGCAAATGATTGGGTACTAATGAATAAGAGATTTAGGTATCCAAAGAGGACCAAGAGGGATGGTTCCTTTGGGTACCCAAATATAGCGTGTTGACTTTTGGGGAGACAAGGATGGATGGACCCTTTCTTTTGACATTAGTGCGTCATTCTTAAGTATGGTTCTCCATTCAAATCTTGGTTTAACATTATTTTTAGTTTTCAAATTTCCATGATGATTTAGCAAAACATTATTTTTAGTTTTCAAATTTCCATAATCATTTACTTGAATATTTGGATCAAAAAGGTTTTTGAATTTATAATTTGAAGGAAATTTGTTTGCATTTAATTTTAGGTTGGGAGAAACATGATATTGTAAATTATGGTGATTTTGATTTTGATTTACAAATCCTTTATGTTCCTTACTCCCATTTTTAAACTTAGTAGGATGTTCATATTCATATTCAACTTGTTTTTAGATATAGGTTGATATTGTGAATTTGTATTTACCATTTTCATAACCAAGTTTGAAAGTATCTAGTTGCGACCTTAATCACATAGAGGGGGGTGAATAGGTGGTTTCTATGTCTTTTTGCGGAATTAAAAAATATAAGAAATAAAGCGCCCAGAAAACCAATGAGCACAGTACACACAAGGATTTATAGTGGTTCCCCGTACTTGGGTAGTTCGCTTTGCACCTCACCTATCTAGCACAACCGGCTAGACTAGGCTACTTCACTATCTCGGATTATCAATAATCCTACAACTCGGAGTCAAACTCCTACAATCTCGGAGAACAAACTCTCCTACAAAAACTCAGAGCAAAACAACTCCTACAAGAACTCAGAGCAAAACAACTCCTACAAGAACTCGGAGCAAAACAACTTCTACAAAAACTCGGAGCAAACCAACTCCTACAAAAACTCAGAGCAAAACAACTCCTACAAAAATTCGGAGCAAACCAACTCCTACAAAAATTATAAAATGGGTGTTACAAAATTCTTGGATTAACAAATCCAATTTCTAAGAATTTCCAAGAAATTCTTTATCTTCTTCAGATTTGATAAAATAGATCTTCTACTTCTTCTTCTTTGAGTATAGAAATCCTGAATGAAATTGAGGAAGAAGAAAACTCTTTTCTCTTGAAACCCTTGATCTGAGAACTTATCTACTCAACAAGATTGAGAGAATAGATGATGCAATCCAAGAGCAGTGATCTTGTTGAATAGAGACTTGATGATGAATTAAGCACACAAACTATCGGCCACCAGAGATCTGAACTTTTGAGTGAGTGAGAGAAGATGATGGCTGAAATTCGAAAATCCTTATTTTTGAGTTGCAATTCACGATTAGTTGTGTTCAGGAAATAAACAGAATATATATATCTGTATCTTTCTCCAACGGCTATAAAGAATGAATAAGGAATATTAATTCTGTCAACGGCTGAATATTGAAATAAAGGAAAAATATAATCTCCAACGGCTCTCTACAATAATTAATGAAGATTAATTCTTTAACAACAAGATTTAAGGAAGATCTCTTTCCATGGTTATGAAAATAAATCTCTAACGGCTATTCTGCTAGATTTAAGGAATAGAATTCCATGAATACTTCACGCGGAGGAAGCATATATGGAAAGCAGTCAATAAGGAGGCCAATGATTTGAATTTCGAAACAGCGCAGACCAAAATTCAGATTCTGTCAAAATTTCGTCGAACGAAATTGCGATCGACGAAAAACCTTCCTTTCGTCGAACGGAGATCGGCGAATGTGATCGACGAAATATATATAAGCAACACTCGACGAAATTTTCAGCCAACAGCGCTCAATGAAATTTTGTGTTCGACGAAATATATATAAGCAGCGCTCGACGAAATCTTCAGCCAACGGCGCTCGACGAAATTTTGTGTTCGACGAAATATATATAAGCAGCGCTCGACGAAATCTTCAGCCAACGGCGCTTGATGAAATTTTGTGTTCGACGAAATATTGTGTTCGATGAATTCTTTCAGTTAGCCAAACTGAGCTCGACGAAATTTTCCCAATTCGTCGAACTAAAAATTCTTAAGCAAAATTTTCTTTCTTCCAATTTTAGCAGCAACTATTCTTAGCTCTTCCTTTGTGTTTGAATATGAAGTACATCGCAATAGAGAGATTCCACATGAGTCAACACTTTGGTCCATACAATGAGGAATTACATTGCATAGGCCTGTGTTTAGTGACTCATTGAAACCTGACATTGGTTTGTACTTAACCATTTAGAACCTGCAAACACATAACTGAAAATACCATCAAATACAACTCAATTCAACTTAGTTCAAAGTAACACTTCTTCAAATCAAGGTAATTGTGGCTACAATACCCAACAAAGTTGATTTTTGATTTTAATTCATCATTCTTCAATTTTAAATTGAGTCTAGCTTTATTGTAAGCGATTGTGTTATTTTTAAGAGTGGAAACAATTGAATCAATATGATTTTGATAGTTATTTCTATATTCATCAAATGTTTCATCCATCTCTTTAATTTCAATTTTATTGTCCTTACACTTAGCACAATCATTTTTCAAGGATGAATTTTCTAGACATAATCTTTCATTTTGTTCTTTATAAAAAGAAGTTCCTTTTCAAGTTCCTTGTGTTTTTCTTTTAATTCATTATATTCTACACAAGGTGTAGTGTTGTCAACTAAGGAACCATGGATAAAACTAGATAAATTTGAATTTGATTGTTCATTAATTTTTTCCTTTAAATTTTTATTTTCTAAGCGCAAATGTTTATTAGCATCTTTTAATTTCTTAATTTTGCGCTTTGTAGTTTGAAGCAATTGTAATGAAGAGATAGAAGTACAAAAAATGGGATTTGATTTCCTTACGTTGCTTTCGGGAGAGGCATGATTTGAACACATAGTTTCTTTGACATCTTTATGGCACTCCTCTTCCGAAGATAGTATTTCTTCTTCTCTTTCATTTGATGTGCACTTCATGGATCCGTCACGAGAGGAGCATTCTTGAAGACTTGTGCAAGCTTGCATATTCTCCGGTTCTTGCGATTGTTCCATACCTGTAGAAGGAGAATCATACATTTCTTCAAGAAATTTCCATACTTTGTATGCACTAGAAAAGCAATATATTACTTTGAAAATATCTTGGGATGAAGCATAGAAAATACTATTTAAAGCTTTTGCATTTAGATGACGTTCCTGTTTATTTGATTCATTCGCTGGTCGAACTATTGCTATATCCCATGCATTGATATCTAAATTTTTAATAAAATTTTCCATTAATAATTTCCACCCTTTATAATTTCTCCCTTTGAATAAAGGTGGTTTAAGAGATTTTTCTTCTTCATAAGAATTTATCCCACTAGCAGAAGCGAGATCATGAGACGCCATTATTCCCGGTTGTTAAGCCGATTTGGAATAACCTGGCTCTGATACCACTTGTTGGATCTGTAGGCGCCCTTAGATGGGGGGTGAATAAGGGTTTTAAAAACTTTAAACTTTAATAGAAAACTTTTGTTATTTTGATCGAAGTTAAATCAAAAGTAAAGAGATAATGAAATTAGAAATGAAATCAATTTTATTAAACAAGAGAAGACATGATTAACATTTATAAAATTGATTACAAAATCTGATTTCAATGACGCTCGAAATTGAAGCGAATAATATGAAAACCCTTTTGTTTTATATACCGACTCGTATCCCCACGAACCGGTTGGCTTTAGCCGATCTCTCCCCAGATACGGCCTCAAGCCGCTCTAGCCAATCTATCACCAGAAAGGCCTCGAGCACCCCCTAGATCTACTCCGTAGACCCAGTCGCCAACACGAGGCGAATTACTCCCTAAATCCAACCTAGACCTAGTCGTCGTGTGGCGAATTCACGAACCGATTACAAAGATGAAATAAAGGACAAAATACAAAATACAAATATAAAACTCCTTATGAGGTAATCTGAAGGAGACGCCGAAGAATCGCTGAAGATCATAGAAGTCCAAGCGTGCGTTCTTCACGTTGAGTTAGCGTGTTGATCCAAGCCTCATTTGATTCCTCCTTTTGAAATATGAGTGGGAGATGTGTTTCTCTGGAAATACGGCCCTCACAAAGTTTCTGAAGTGCTAGAATAGGGCTCTTTACAATCAGTAGTCGGAGAAGACAAAATCCTCCGATTTATAGACTTTGAGCTAACGCCAGCGTTAAGTCCTAACGCCTGGCGTTGAGTATGTATAGCAATATATTAATGTCTCGGATCTTAAGAAGAGGAAGGAGATTCTGCACTTTAGGAATGTTTTATTTTAGGCAATATCAATGTTGGCGTTAAGGCTAACGCGGCGCGTTGGGCACATCATTCCAAATGTTCCTCCTGAAATCACGGCTGCTTTCTCCTTGCCAGATTCGTCGACCGGATAGCGCCCAGCGTTAAGAGCTAGCGTCTGGCGTTGAGATTCTTTCTTTCATCAGTTGGCACCCCAATTCGTCGAGCAGATAATTTCATCGAACTCAATTCGTCGATCAGGCTTCATCTTTCATCGAACGAAATTTCATCGAACGGAGAATCGTCGAACGCAAGATCGTCGAACGCAGATTCAATTTCGTCGAACCCAGATTCCATTCTCAGCGGCTTGATTTCGTCGATCGCAGCAGCAAGTTCATCGAACGGGCTTCATCATTCGTCGACCGGAAATTTGTCGAACGCAAGATCGTCGAACGCAAGATCTATTCCGTCGAACCCAGCTTCCGTTCTCAGCGGCTTGATTTCGTCGATCGCGGCATCTAGTTCGTCGAACGAAAATTTCGTCGAGCACATTTGTCGAACGTTGTGGTATGCATTTCGTTGAATGCCGATTTCATCTAGCGCTAACGCCCAGCGTTACGATTAACGCCTGGCGTTGAGTAACTTTCAATCCTTAAGTTTGTGGCTAGTGCTAGACCATTGTTGCCGCTACCTGGTGTCAAAACTGTCCATACCTATATGCTAAAAACACAATGGCAACAAGATCAAATACAAGTAGGATTTGTTATTCTCAAATCAAAGGGATGCGGAAAACCATGTTCCAACAACATTTACAATCAAAGTATGAGTGCATCCATAAACATATCCTACCAATTCCTAAGGTTAAGGTTGATTTGTCCAACATGAATTAATATGAGGGAGCTTCCCAACAACACTCTTCAGTACCTACTCTTCACAATGCTCAATAAAAATGAATGTATGGCCTTAGGCCAATTATGTCTCCTGAACTCCACAGATTCGCACAATTCCACCAAGAACTGTGGAATGCGCTCACCATTAGAAGGGAAAAAGTTAGACAACATATGCAAAAAAAATGAATTCCATCTTCACATTGCCGCTCTTCCTAGCCATTTAAAGCAAGGGATTCTATAGCTCTATATTTATATGACTGTTGTAGGGTTTGGGTTGAAATACAAGTTCTTTCCCATGAGTTGGCAGGCCTAGGATAATGACAACATCACTGGGGGTAAATGACAGATCTCTTGACCCAACATAGAATATGTCTCTTGCAATATCATATCATTTAAGTAGCACATAGATCAGACGTAAGTTCCGCAGGACTCTCCACGCATGAAAAATGGACCAAACCCTGCTATCATTCAATATCTGTTGTTCGACTTCCTCCAAATCATCGACAATGTTGCATTTGGCTCAAAATTGGAAAAATAACATTTGAAGCTAAAAAAATGAAGTCTGAAACTTTTCTCTCTCCATTTAGCCATTTAAGAATGAACCTCATGCTTATATTCTTCATAAACTGCACTAACAATTCCACCCATACTAATCTTGATTTAATCAAAAATTATCTCTGGGGAGATCACTATTGATCTCCGCGGAGCCTACCACTACTGAAGTCCAAGTAAGCTTAAAGATGATCTCCATGGACATTATTGCTCTCCTAGAAGCTTAAAGATTATGTCCATGGAGATCCAAAATGATCTCCATAAGAATAACCGTGATTGTTGAAGCCAGGAAAATCCCGGCTCCAAAATTCGGATCAATGCAGTCGGAGGCTACTCGCCCAGCAGTCCAACGAGAATACTAGACTTGCAACGACGAAAAGGGCTCGGACAAAGAACAACAGGACCCTGGGTGCTGCGGCAGGGAGGTCCCACCACGTACCCAGAAGCTCAGAAGAGACTTCCCCTTCAAAACCAAAAATGGCCGAGCAGGGTACGAGGAAGGCACCGACTTGGCTAGTACCGGGAGTAACGGCCAAGGGTGGCGGGTCCAAGAATTTGGAAATGGGGTTCCAAAAGCTCAAGTTCAGGTGCCAATCCAAGTACCCCTGGGGTCCTATTTATAGGAAAACCAAAGGGAGAGGGGGGTCTTATTTATACCCCACCCAACTCGGCAACTCAGCGACATTGAGGCGACCTCGCCTGAAGAGGGGTGAGTATCGCCTATGGTCGCCCACCTTTTGGCGAGTATCAGGGCTACTCGCGCGAGTCCACCCATACTAGCCCAGGCCTTCTTCTGCTCTTGCTGGATGAGCTGTCTTATGTCTTGGACTGCTTGCCTCTGTGTTGACCCTTTTGTCCTTGACCCCTGCCTATGTGGCTTTGAGTGGGCCCACCCTCAGAGAATGAGGGTTATACACAATCCCCACTCTTTGCGAGTAACGTAGTTGCTCGGAAATAATCATCCAACCTTCATTCGACGATTTATCCTTCTAGAGAGTATTGATCTATAGTCGGCATCTTGCTGGCCAACGCCCTGGCCCTATATATAGAGGGGGAGGGGTCTCTGATGGCAAGGCTTTTCTAATCTCGCTTCAAGATGTCGCACAATCATGCTAAGGAAGCTGCTGCTGACCTGGCCGACCTTATGGGTTTGTTGTCGCCTATTCGGACAACTGCTCGCGTGGATGCCGAGCTCGAAGACTTCCTCGCCTCTAAGAAGAGGAAGCGTCTTGACAAAAAGAAAAAGAAGAGATAGAAGAAGTGGAGGATGGCTGCTTCGGAGGATGTCGTCGATCCTCTAGTTGATCAACGCCAGTAGTTGCTCGACGACTTAGGTCTTACTCATGAGAGCAACTCGCCTGTTACCGATCCTCCTGTACCAGATGTCTCCCCGGAGGCGAGTACGGCCGGGGCCTCAACTCAGGATCAACTTGGTGTCGCTCCTACGCGAGGTGAGAGATACCTACTCGTAACCTCTTGGTTTATCTTGCTAATTTATCTATACTGGTGAGGTTCTGGCGCTCTTTCTGATACTCATAGATTCGCCGACCACTAATGCTCAGGAGGAGCCTTTGGTCGTACCCCCTTTGTGATCATCTCTGATGATCTCGCCTGATGCTGGAGAAGGGTCGCGTGGTAGTCGCTCGGTCCGGATCCTTCACAGCTCTCTGCTGGAAAAGCGACCTTCAAGCGAGCAGAGGGCTCCTTTGGCGAGCAATGTGCCTCTGCCGCCACCACCTCCATAACAATTGGAGCTGGCGAGCAGTTCGCAACTGCCCTCTGGTGGGCTTCCGCCACCTCCTTTGTTCCCTCCTCTTGCCAACATCAAGGGCGATCAGCGCCCCTTATCTTCCACTGCTCCCTTAACCCATCTGAGAGAGTCCTCGCTGTTGGATCGTGAGGCACCCTTAGAGGGGGGTGAATAAGGGTTTTAGAAAACTTTTAACTTTTATAAAGAACTTTTGATATTTTGGTAGAAGTAAGTTAAATCAAAAGTAAAGAGATAATGAAATTAGAAATGAGATCAATTTTATTAAGCAAGAAAAGACCTGATTATCATTTATAAAATTGATTACAAAATCTGATTTCTATGACGCTAGAAATCAAAGGAGAAATCTGAAATATTCTTTTCGTTTTCTATATCGAGTTGTATCCCTACGAACTGGTTAGCTTTAGCCGATCTCTCCCCAGATACGGCCTTAAGACACTCTAGCCAACCTATCCCCAGAAAGGCCTTGAGTACCCCCTAGATCTACTCCCTAGACCTAGTCGCCAACACGAGGTGAATTACTCCCTAAGTCCTACCCAGACCTAGTCGCCAACATGAGGCGAATTTCTGAACCTATTACAACGATAAAAATAAAAGACAAATATAAAACTCCCTATGAGGTAATCTGAAGGAGACGCAGAAGAATCGCTGAAGATCATTGAAGTCCAAGTGTGTGTTCTTTCCGTTGAGTTAGCGTGTTGATCCAAGCTTCCTTCGATTCCTCCTTTTGAATTTGTGTGGGAGATGATGATCTGGAAAAATACGGCCCTAAAGGAGTTTCTGAAGTGCTGGAATAGGGCTCTTAGCAATCAGCAGCTGGAGAAGACAAAATCCACCTTTTTATAGGACTGAAAGCTAACGTCGGCATTAAGAGTTAAAGCGGGGCGTTGACTCATTATAGAAATAACTTGATGGCTCGGATCTTCAAAACAGGAAGGAGATTATGCATCTTTGGAAACTTTCATTTTAGACAACCTTAACAGTGGCGTTGACTCTAACGTCGGGCATTGATTCAAAAACATTCCCAAAATGCTCCTTCAATCACGGCTGCTTCCCTCCATTCATTTTGCATCTTGGCAGGAACAAAAGTTAACGTCGGCGTTAAGAGTTAACGTCGGGCGTTGAGTCAAATCATTCTTAAATTGCTCCTTCAATCACGGCTGCATTCCTCCTTGCCATAATCATCGATCGTTAACGTCGGTGTTAATTCCTAACGCTTGGCGCTGAGCTTCTTTCTCTTTTTATTCAGTCGGCAAGCCATCCCGTCGATCGGCAGCCCATCCCGTCGATCGGCAAACCATCCCGTTGATCGCTAATGCCCAGCGTTAAGACCTAACGCCTGGCATTAAACATTTTTCAATCCTTCTGCTTGTGGATAGTGCCAGGCCAGTATTGCAGCAACCTGGTGTCATATCTGTCCAAACCTGCATGCTAAAAACACAATGGCAAACAAGATCAAATACAAGTAGGATTTGTTATTCTCAAATCAAAGGGATGCGGAAAACCATGTTCCAACACTCGCGCGGAGGTGGGGTTGGGGATCTTTAGGGTTCTTCGCCCCAAGGGGGAGGGTGACCAGTGGATGGTCGCGGTCGGGGGGATGCGCCTCGCGGCAGGGAGCAAACCGGCAGGACTCACCCCAGTCGGCGAGGTGCTGGGCATCATAGCACCTCCCCTCACCGAGGAAGGAGTTCTCCTTCTCGGCGATCTCGCAATCCTCTTCGCGGCTCGAGGAATGATGCTCGCCATCCTGGTAATCTTGACTGTCTGCTTTTGCTGAATCTTGTTGCGATTTACCTTTGATGCTCGCCACTAAGGTCTTCTGCTTCTTTGTCTTTTTTACAGCTCGCGCTCAGACTCCTATGGGAGCTTTGATAGATGCAGTTGGGTTGCCTTCTCGCGAGTACCAGGAGAGGGCTACTCGCGCTATCTTGGATCTGGAGGCGAAGATAGAGCGTCTGGCGATCAGCGAGCCTCATCATCGCTTGATTGATATGGAGTCACGGGTTGAGAGCTTGACGGTCGTCGAGCCTCATCGTCGATTGACCGAACTTGAGGCACGAGTATCATGGCTAGAAGAATTTGATACTCGGCTAACTGGCATGGAATCTCTCCTGCAAATTTCCAATGACTTGGAGCGCCGGGTCGCCAGGTTGGAGCATCGTCAACAGCTTCATCACGATGAGCTTGTTGGGATGCGCGTGAGCATGGGCTCGGTTGGCCGCTTGGAGAGGATTGAAGATCAACTTCGGCAGGGCGAGTACGCGATGACTCTGGCCTTCGAGCACTTCAAGCGAGCTCGCAGTATGGGTTGGGTCGGGCGACATCCGCAACCTCCTGAAGCCCAGGCAAACCTCCAGGGCACTCCTTAGCTTCTTTCCTTTTCTTTCTTTGTTGTAGTCGCTAGGTCTCCTTTTGGCGAATGCCTGTAATTTAAACAATTTATGTATGTAATTCCATTTGGCAAGTATTTAGATCTCGCCTTTTATTCTTTGCTTTGTTTGCTGGTTTGCTTGCTGTGATGTCTGGATTCTTCTATCTTCTTTTTTGCGGCCTTCTTGCGAGTTGTAGCTGAACGTAGCGTCTATTTGGCGAGCTCCCTTGTATTCTAATGCAGGTACTCGCGCATTGAGTATTGATGATTTGACACGCGCCGCTGATTTTGATGACTTTCCTTGATGTTCGCCACCCTGCACTCGTACTCACAGTGGCGTACGTGACAATCCAAGTATCCTTGACTACTATAAATAGGGTGGGTGGGTATGTATTTATTACGCTTTCTGATGATTTTCTAGCATTCCTAGCGAGTATCTCCCGTTTGCTCTCCTTCTCGCCTTTTTTTATACTCGCTCCTTCTTCTCTCTTTCTTCCAGAATGGCTGACGAGGCGGCTATTCGGCGTGCGAGTCATGCCAAGAACTTTGAGGCGACTTCCTTCAAGAAGTCGATTACTCGCCCGAAGGATTTGAAGGAATTCTCGGCCAAGTACCTGTCGCCGGGGTATGTTGCTAGGCTTCCTCGCGAGGACGAGCACCTTCTTGGCGACCGAGTTGATGTTTCCCATCCGCCACTTTGAGGTCGGCTTGCGACTACCATTGTGGATGGAGTTTTGCCAAATCCTCCGCTACTTTGGGATAGTCCCTGCCCTGATCAACCCGAACGGAGTGGCGATGATCATCGGGTTCCTATGCTTTCTGCGAGAACAGAAGATCGCCTTTGAACTCTCTGTCTTCCGACGAGTATTCCACTTCAACGCTACTGGCGAGGGCGTTTTCTTCTTGTGCATATATGTATGCACATTGTCTGGTACGGCGAACAAGAATCATTGCTGGGGCGAGCGGTTAGTCGTCATCAAAGGCGACTTTCAAATCATCCCTACCTCTTCCTTCCAGCCGGCGGTGAGCACCTTTCTGACCCCTTACCTGGAGGAGACGAGGGAGAAGCTACTCGACAGCTTCCGGGGTCGTCGCCTGGATGTGCTCTTCTGGACGTGGCGAGTAGATGAGCTCATTGAGGTGTTCCTGGGCGAAGGTACTCTTCTGAGCGAGTATTGGGCCTACTCGCCCCTTTGTCTTCAACTGGCGACTAATACCTTGTGTCATGTCTTGTCGTAGCTACTCGCTCCTTACCGAGCGAGCTTCTTCCGTTGGTGCCAAAGGCAGGGGCTTCTACCCCAATCAACTTGTCGCCAAGTGGTGATGAGCAGGAGGTCGCCGGCGATGATGCTGGGCCTTCTAGGAAGCGGAAATCCAAGGCTAAGTCCAGGGAGCCTGCGACGAGGAAGAAGGAGGTCGCGAAAAGGGGCCTGAGGGCAAAGGCGAATGCTTTGGAGTCTGGTGAGCCTCATAGTCATCCACTTTTTAATGAAGGTGGCCGCAGCAAGGACGCCTATGGTCGCCATCTAGTGTCCTGGGCTGAGCGCGCCCACGAGGTGACTTTGAGCACCAATCTTCCTACCTGGTCGGAAGATTGGGAGGATAGCGGCGAGGCATTCGACGTCATGTTCGCCCTGTATGGTCGCGCAGATGCCGAGGCCCTGCAAGATGTATCGGTCGAGTGTCTGGCGCACCAGAGCTCACGAGCTTACCTGCGAGCTGCCTGTTGGAGTTTCTGAGATGATCTAAAAGCAATCAACAGTTAGTCTTACTGCCAACGCAATATGAGCCTATATGGTCGCACATAAAAGCGTTTGGAGAAGTTGGAGAAAGGATTGTGTTGGCCTTACTCATATTGGATATGAGTGGAGGACCAATCTTGTGACTGCTTGGAATTAACTTGAGAATATCTCAACGGGAAATCGTTTAAAGGGTTTAAACGAATGGATTTATGCTAGACAAATTCGGCTAAAGGGTTTAACCGAACTGTGTCAAATTCGGCTAAAGCGTTTAACCGAATTATGTTGATTCGACTAATGAAATTCGGCGATATTGATTCGGCTAAAGTGTTTAGCCGAACTGTAACAAATTTGACTAAAGGGTTTAGCCGAAATGTGTTAGTTCGACGAAATGGTTTCGACGGAATCATATAACCGAATTCATATAGTCGAATCGGCTATAGCATATAGTCGAATTCGATTATTGTATATAATCGAATTTGGTTATACTATTTAGTCGAATTGTCGAATTCGGCGAATGTATAAATCATGACAGAACAGTTCTGTTTTTCCTGGGTCTGCGGATAGCCTGTTTTATGTTGTTTGGTATAAAAGGGCATACGTTTTAGGTTTAAGACCCCTAACCTTTGATCTTAGAAGAGAACAACCGTTCGGAAAAGTTCCGCAAGAGGGCTTCTCGTTCTTCCCGTCCGCTGAGATCCGTCGCTGACGGTCGCCGCCTCCCCTGTCTCGGACCTAGCAGTCCGTGGGGACGCTGAGAGCTTCCTACTCCGGCCCATTCCTTGTTCGACAAGGCTTTGGGGTTCTCTATCGTTCGTGTGGATCGCAGTAGAGGAGCCGATACACTTCGGTACTTAGAACTCAGATTAAATCTCCCGGATTCCTTCTTGGAGCACCTTGGTTGAGTATTGACTCAATCCCGCGAAGGTATATTGTTTTTGCTTTCCTAATCTCTTGATTCATGAGGTCCGCAAGATCCTTTCTCTTTGGGTTGTTCTACTTTTCTTCCGCTGCGCACATTTGATGTGTTCATATCATTATGAATGGTATTTAGAAAAACCCAACAGTGGTATCAGAGCCAGGTTGCGATCAAGTGCGTGCAAATTTAGAAATTTGGAAGATTTCTAAATGTATAGATTTCTTCTTGGAACATCATTTTTTATGTGTTTTTGTGTGGTTTCTGGTGGTGAGATTTCAAAATTTTTGTCGGGGCTCTGCCCCGCACCCCGCAAGGGCTCTGCCACTTGACCCCGCTCGCTAATCGGTCAGTGAGACCACTGCCAGGGGCGCGGCCCCTTGGAACCCCGCCAGGAATGTATGTGATTGCGTTGCGATTTCATTGTTTCAGAGATTGTTTCTCCTTTGCAGTAATCGTCCCTCGATATGGTTTGTGAAACCAAATGTCGTGGATTTTGAATCTGACATTGAGAGACGAGCTTGTCTATTGCATAAGTGGAGTTGCTTTGCTTGTGTTCAATGCATGTAAATCTGGAGATTTAGAAGTGTTCTAAGTATTCAGATTTAGCCCCTTTTATCAAATTGTTGATAATCCTTTTATGTGCACATAGGTGATGCATTTGTTTTGCATTTGTAGTTTTTCTATTTTGTGCATGTGCATGGTGATTAAATGTTAATCATGATGAAATGTTCATCAATTGAAAAATAAAATCCCTTATCCAATATTAAGTATACAGATGCCTTCCGATGGATGACACTCTTCCTGCCTCGATCGATGAAGTGTGGGCTTGTCAAAGCAAGGTGCATTAATCTATCTTGGTTAGGGTGCGAGCGGATAATTGTGATATCCCACTGTCGACATCGGGTCTATCTTAACTAGGTGACCTCAAAGGTTGAGTGCCTAGAGGCATAGGGTTGGCATGCTCCATATGATGGATGCGAATAAAGAGTTATTCACCAACCATACAAGAGTTGCATAGTGATGCAATTGACAAATGTTGTCTACCTAAATAACCGCATTATGAGAGGAACGCCAAAGCGGACTCATTATGTTGGTGAAATACGGATCTTGTCCAATAAGAGAGTAGCTCGCATAAACTCTCCGAATTGAAATTAAGGGTTGTCGATTTGATTAAAAATAGTGGGAGCTTTTAATAAAAGTCCTTATTAATATAAAATGTATTTCGAAATACAGTACTAAAAGTTTTGTGAATTCATTGTAGAATTTCCATGGCAAGTGGATCTCACTCCACCCTATCCCTGAGAGCTATTCTTGAGAAGGACAAGCTCAACGGGATGAACTTCCTCGACTGGTATAGGAACCTGAGAATTGTTCTCAGGCAAGAGCGCAAGCTCTATGTCTTGGAAGGTGAAGCCCCCACAGAGCTGACCGGAAATGCTCCGAGAGCAGATAAAGATGCTTACAAGAAGTATCAGGATGATACCTTGGATGTGGAATGCCTCATGCTTGCTACCATGTCCTCTGAGCTTCAGAAGCAACACGAGAGCATGTGTGGTTATGAGATAATCGGGCACCTCAAGAAAATGTTCGAGGGGCAAGCCCGACAAGAGAGGTTTGACATATCCAAGGCATTATTTCAGTGCAAAATGGGAGCTCGAGACTCAGTTGGGACTCACATACTCAAAATGATTGGGTATATAGAGAACCTTGAAAGACTGGGTTTTCCCTTGGGCCAAGAGTTGTCCACAGATCTGATCCTACAATCGTTGCCGGACAGTTATGAGCAGTTCGTCTTGAACTATAACATGAATAAAATAGACAAGACACTGCCCGAGCTCCTAGGCATGTTGCGAACTGCTGAAAATAATATGAAGAAGGCCAAGCCTGCTAGCCACATAATGATGGTGCATAAAAGCAAGGGTAGGACTAAGGGATTCAAGAAGACGAAGATTGGATCTAAGTCTCATCTTGATCCCAAATCTTCTGCACTGAAAAGGAAAGGTCTGGCGAAGGAAGGAAAGTGCCACCACTGCGGTAAGGTTGGGCATTGGAGGCGGAACTGTCCCCTCTATATTGAAGATCTGCAAAAGAAGAAGGGAAGTGTGACTTCCACTTCAGGTATTTATGTTATAGAAATAAACCTTTCTGCTCCTTCATCTTGGGTATTGGATACCGGATGCGGCTCTCACATTTGTACAAATGTGCAGGAACTGAGAAGGAGAAGAATGCTGGGTAAAGGGGAGGTAGACCTGGGCGTCGAGAATGGAGCAAGCGTTGCTGCCATCGCCGTTGGTGTCTATTGTCTTTCTTTGCCCACTGGGCTTGTAATAGAATTAGATAACTGTTATTTTGTTCCAGCCATAACTAGAAACATTATATCCATATCATGTCTTGACATGAAAGGCTTTTCGTTTATAATTAAGAACAATTGTTGTTCGATTTTTATGAATGATGTTTGTTATGGTGTAGCCCAATTGTTTAATGGTTTATATGTTTTGAACTTAGACTATCCGATCTATAATGTAGAAAATACTAAAAGACTAAAAACAAATGACTCGAATCCTACGTACCTTTGGCATTGTCGTTTAGGCCATATAAACGAGAAACGCATGTCCAAGCTCCATAAAGATGGACTACTGGACTTATTTGATTATGAAACATTTGAGAGATGCGAGTCATGTTTATTGGGCAAGATGACGAAAGCTCCTTTCACTAGTTGTAATAAGAGGGTTGATGATCTCTTGGGTATAATACATAGTGATGTATGCGGACCCATGAGTTCTATGTAGAGGTGGGTTCTACTACTTCGTTACATTTACTGATGATTTCAGAAGATACGGATACGTGTTTCTTATGAAGAACAAATCCGAGACCTTTGAAAAGTTCAAAGTGTTTAAGAATGAAGTAGAAAACCAACTGGGAAAAAGGATAAAAACACTCTGATCTGATAGAGGTGGCGAATATCTGAGTCATGAGTTTTGTGATCATCTGAAAGAGTGTGGTATTGTATCACATCTCACTCCGCCCGGAACACCTCAACATAAAGGTGTTTCTGAGAGGAGGAATCATACCTTGTTAGACATGGTGTGATCGATGATGAGTCATGCAGATTTGCCCGTTTCCTTTTGGGGTTTTGCTTTAGAGACTGCTTCTTTCACACTAAATCGAGTTCCAACAAAAACGGTTCTAAAGACACAATATGAGATATGGACTGGGAAGCGTCCTAGTATGTCGTTCATCAAGATTTGGGGCTGTGAGGCATACGTGCGACGTCAAATGCCTGACAAGCTGGAACCCAAATTGGATAAATGTTATCTAGTGGGGTATCCTAGGGAAACCAAAGGATACTACTTCTACTTGCCGTCTGAGGGCAAAGTGTTTGTCGCAAGGACTGGTGTCTTTTTGGAGAAAGAGTTCTTATCCAGAAAGACTACAAAGGTAGAACTTGAAGAAGTTCAAGAGCCACAAACAATGAACAAACCGGAATTAGAACCTGAGCAAGGACTACAAGAAGTTGTAGCTGGAGAGCCTGCTCAAGAAACACAAGTCCTACGTAGATCTGGTAGACCAAGATTTGAGCCTGAGAGATATGGATTTCTCATGACTCAAATAGGTAATGTGTTGCTTATGGATCATGATGATGAGCCTGCAACCTACCAAGAGGCTATGAATGAACCAGACTCCGAGAATGAGGATGAGTCATGTGTTTACAAGAGGATTAGTGGGAGCATTGTCGTTTTCCTGATATTGTATGTAGATGACATACTACTGATCAGGAATGACATTTCAACCCTGCAAGCTATTAAGAACACGCTAGGGGACTGCTTTTCTATGAAGGACTTGGGTGAAGCAACTTACATACTTGTTATTAAGATCTATAGAGATAGATCGAAGAAGTTGATGGGTTTGACCCAGAGTACATACATTGAGAAGGTGTTGAAACGGTTCAACATGCTTGAGTCCAAGAAGGGATTCTTACCCATGTCTGATGGTGTGAATCACTCTAAGGACTAGTGTCCTAAATCTTTGGATGATAAGGATCGCATGAAATTGATTCCATATGCTTCGGCAATTGGATCAATCATGTATGCAATGTTGTGTACTCGAACTGATGTCTCTTATGCTTTAAGCATGACGAGCAGGTATCAGTCTGATCTTGGTGATGGTCACTGGATAGCTGTCAAGAATATCCTTAAGTACTTGAGAAGTACTAAGTATATGTTCTTGGTGTATGGTGGAGAGGAAGAGCTCGTTGTAAATGGTTACACGGATGCTAGCTTCCAAACTGATATGGACGATTCAAATTCCCAATCAGGTTTTGTATTTTGCCTTAATAGAGGAGTTGTAAGCTGGAAGAGTTCCAAGCAAGAGACAGTTGCCGATTCTACGACAGAAGCTGAGTATATTGCTGTCGCAAATGCGGCAAAGGAGGCTGTGTGGATTAGGAAATTCATCGGCGAGCTAGATGTAGTTCCTAGCATTGTTGGTTCCGTAGTTCTCTACTGTGACAACAATGGTGCAATTGCCCAAGCTAAGGAACCTAGATCTCATCAGCGCTCCAAGCACATACTTCGGCGGTTCCATCTTATTTGAGAGATTGTCGATCAAGGAGATGTGAGCATTTGTAGAGTACCGACTAAAGAAAACACAGCAGATCCACTGACAGAGCCTCTTGCGCAAAAGAAGCATGATGGTCATGTTAGATCAATGGGTCTTAGATACCTGAATGATCGTCTTTAGTGGGAGCCTTGTGGATTGTATGTTTGTTGGTTGTTTATTCATTTGATGAATTGTAATGTATACTGTGTTTTTCATTTTACATTTATGGCGAGTTCTTTTATTATGTCAACTGTTTCTATATGATAGACTAATTAACATAATGAATGCCCTTAGAATGTTTGCTTCCATAGGAATTCAAGTACGTGACTTGAATGTGAGGGCCTATGTTTAAATGAAGCTTCATTCTTAAATGGTCCCTGGTCGAGGTATCATCCTAGAAATTAGGGCGAGGATAAGACCATAAGGCTAGCATGTGCGTTGACTGATGACCGGTTCTCACAGGTCATGATATTGTGACATCAAGTCATCACATGGGTACTTGTTGAGAACAAGTTGTACTGGACAGACCCCCATGAGACTACTTTGTGGATTGTTATATGAATGTGTCACAAGTAGGTCTCATCTGACAATGGTGTTTGTAGTTCTTTGACCTGAGGTCACAGCATTCATCAAGTGAGGAAGAGCATACTTTGATGCCATCTAAAGTCTTCCTTGAGAAAGGTTGATGATAAGGGTGGTTATTGGGTATGTTACGATTCATTTGGGTGTTTGTGTGTGGACAGATATGGCATTTGTCCTCCTTTATGACAGGAGTTACATCCATGGGCCCCCTTGATGGAATGAGACCGAGAAATGCATGGCCATGCTGGGTTGATCCAATATATGATATTGAGCTTACCACTTTCTTAAGGTCTATTCTAGATCAGGAAACTAGGATTGAACGATTATGAGGGTGACACGGTCCATGCCTCTAGTTCTATCCGGATGTAAGGGACAAAGGAACAAGACAATGCTGATACATTGGTTAAGACAGGCTTATTGAGTTATGAACTCTTATTGCTTGGGTAGCAATGATGTATTGCTAGATGCCACTCATTATTTGTGAGACTTTTGTTGATACTTTGTGATCAAGTGGGAGACTGTTGGAGTTTCTGAGATGATCTCAAAGCAATCAACAGTTAGTCTTACTGCCAACGCAATATGAGCCTATAGGGTCGCACATAAAAGCGTTTGGAGAAGTTGGAGAAAGGATTGTGTTGGCCTTACTCATATTGGATATGAGTGGAGGACCAATCATGTGACTACTTGGAATTAACTTGAGAATGTCTCAACGGGAAATCGTTTAAAGGGTTTAAACGAATGGATTTATGCTAGACAAATTCGGCTAAAGGGTTTAACCGAACTGTGTCAAATTCGGCTAAAGTGTTTAACCGAATTATGTTGATTCGACTAATGAAATTCGGCGATATTGATTCGGCTAAAGTGTTTAGCCGAACTGTAACAAATTTGACTAAAGGATTTAGCTGAAATGTGTTAGTTCGACGAAATGGTTTCGACGGAATCATATGTAACATCCCATTTCGCGCTAGGCCCCTCGGAGACGTTTTGACTCGCCTTGGGTCGGTTTTGGGCAAGGGAGGATTCTGTTCGACGAACGTCGAAGGACAGCTTCGTTCGATGCACGTCGAAGGGCAGTTCCGTTCGACGAAAGTCGAAGGGGAGCAGCGTTCAGCAAATTATAGGCTCCCTGCGTTTGACGAATTATATTTAAGCTGCGATCGACGAAGTGTAGCAGCGCCGTTCGACGAAATTTCGTTGAACGGCGTTCGACAAAATATATTTATTCAGCGGTCGACGAAATATGTTGAAGCGCCGTTCGACGAATTATCTTGGAAGTTCTGTTCGATGAACGTCGAAGGGTAGGCGTTCGTCGTTCGATGAATCAGTAGTCGTTCAACACCGACGAATCCTTACCTGTTCGTCATTCGACGAATTTGTTGTTCGTCGTTCGACGAACCTGTAGCTGTTCGTCGTTCGACGAATTTGCTTAAATTCGTCGAACGTCGATCTGTATTTATTAAATTCTGCGCGTTCTTCTTTCCGTCACCCGATAAAGCTTGAATGCTTATTTATTTGAGGCTAACAATGGAATTAAAAGTCAATAGATGGCTAACACAAGTCTTGGAAGAGGAGATTGCATTTAATGCTCATTAATGTTCTACTCTCTCCTCTCTCTCAATAAAAGAGTTGCTGGTCAGATTACCCAATGGATCTTCTTCTTCTTCTTCATCTCCTTCCCTCCCACCTGATGGTTTTAACTTAAGGGTTTATCCATGGAGCTCTGAAGGAGCAAAGCTTGGAGAAGGATTTGAGCTTGGCCAACTGCCGCCATACCGCCGAGGAGGCAACCGCGATCCATGGCCGTAAAATCAGGTGACTTCCTCCCCTCTCCTCTGGTGCTAGCCTCTTAGATCACAATAGGAGAGATGAAGGCTCAAGAGAGCTTCTCGTGTGAGCTTAAATGGAGTTTCCTTAGGAAGACCAAGTCGGAACCTCAAATTTAGGGCACCGTTCGCCGTGAGGTTCTTGGAATCATTTCTTCTCTTCAAGAGGAAGAGATGGGATTTGATTTGGTGCAAACCCATGGTCGCTTAGGGACAGTGAGGGGAGTGATTATTTAGGGATTTTAAAGGTGAATGTTGGAGAAAGAAAACCGCCTCTACTTCTTCCCCCTTCATTCTTTTGTTTGAGATGGTTTATGAATTGTTAATCTAGGTTGGATTGCGTGGGCTGTTGCATATAATTCTACCGGATTTAATTATTTTGGGGGCTGCTATATATAATTTCAGTTTGGATTTGTTGGGGGCTGCTATATATAATTCCAGTTTGGATTTGTTGGTGGCTGCTTTGCATCATTCCTGTTTGGATTATTTCATTTGGGGCTGGTTTGTAGCATTTTGTTTGGGGCTGCATATATATAATTTAATTTGGGGTGATGTTATGCCTTCTGTTTGGGGTTGCCTTATTGCTGTTATACCCGATCCCAGGCTGTTGTTTATGTTTGACTTGGGGCTGCTGTTATGAAATTAATTTGGGGGTTGTTTCTTATTAGTTTAATTTGAGGGGGCTGCTTCTTAAGTATTGTTCAATGGGGGATGCTATATTATGTTGTATGAAATATGGATACATATGTTCTAAGATCTCACAATCCAGTTTCGGTAAACAGCGACACACACGTAAGTTTATGATGTTGTATGGATTTCTCTCAAATTACTTATCGGGTGCTCCTGAAATTTGGTGGACTTGTGCCTAATGGTATTGAGACCACCCCCGATCAGAATTATGAATTTTGGATATATATTTACGGTAATATGGCTAGTCTCTTTTTATAAATTTATTGTGTCGTAAATAACTTTGGTAAATATAAATGAGGCTTAAAATTGGTTGAAATGTTCAAGGTGAAGATTATGTGATATCATAGCAATTTCATAGGATATGGTGTGAAATAAGCCTTGATTAAATGTCCTGTTATAAACTATTTTGATGAATGAATCATGGTGATGTGTATTTAAATATAAATGAGGCTTAAAATTGGTTGAAATGTTCAAGGTGAAGATTATGTGATATCCTAGAAATTTCATAGGATATGGTTTGAAATAAGCCTTGATTAAATGTCCTGTTATAAACTATTTTGATGAATGAATCATGGTGATGTGTATTTGAATAAGTTTTGGGAGGATACTTGTTGTGATTTGGCCAATCATAGTTCATTCTCACATTGCACCGTAAATAATAATTGGGAATGCCGATGGGGCTAATATTTGGTGGGAATGACCATAACAAGCTAGCGAAATTACGGTGTAAGTTTCAGCAAGGCTCGATTTGATATGGGTTCTTAATTAAATATATTGTCGTAAAATATTACGCTGCTGAACTCTGTTAGAGACTGAAAATGAATAACCAATAAGGACTTGTATTAGAAGTCCTGGTGTACGTAGATACACTGATTGTATAGAAGGACTTGGATTAGAAGTCTTGGTGTACGCAGATACACGGATTGTATAGAAGGACTTGGAATAGAAGTCCTGGTGTACGTAGATACACGGATGGTATAGAAGGACTTGTATTAGAAGTCCTGGTGCACATAGATACACGGATTGTATAGAAGAACTTGGATTAGAAGTCCTGGTGTACGTAGATACATGGATGGTATAGAAGGACTTGGATTAGACGTCCTGGTGTATGTTGATACACGGATACAAATGGACCCCGCTGGGGATAATTACTTGTGGCGGGTCTACGGGCTTGCTAGTCGTGACACCGACCGAAGCCGGCGGTTAGACTCTAGAACGGTTGGGTTGGACTCTTGGTGCTCACCTACCCAATTCCCCTTCTGTGTCCTTGAAGGCTCCGTTGTGTGTTCTTAGCGTCGAGTAGTACAGAGGCCTAGGACTGGTAGTGTTCATACCCTCCTAGTAGTGAAGGAGCTCGTTCCACTGTCTCCGTCTGGCCACGATGGGAGATGCCTGAGCGGTTAGCTACCCCTCAAAAAGCGAGAACTAAAGGTCTATGTCGACATAGCAACTTTGCATGGGTGAGTCATCATATCATAATCATTGCATTGCATTCATCCTTCATAATCATTGCATTGCACCGCATTGGATCCTCATCATATAAACTTATATGAGAACCTTTATATGATGAGTTACCTTCATGTTCAGATCCTTAATTTGTAAGCTTGTATGGGCATCCTTATAAGTTAAGTTCAATTCGGTTTATTGATACTCTGCTTATGCTTTCCTATTACTAGTACTTGCTTATATAACCACTGTTATTTATGAACCTGTTAGTTAGAGTTATTGCAAGTACTTGGGTACTTATACAACCAAAATATATGAACAACCATTCCTGTCACCTGCTTTGTATATTATTGCTTATATTACAGCTTTTCTTCCTTTCATACCACCCGGTGCCTTGGAGTCGCCGGGGGAGCGGATGGGAAGCCACTTAGTCTTTATGACTAACGGTTGCTACATCCCTCTTTTTAGGAGCGCACCCTGGAGCAGCAGCGCACGGTGCTGGAGGAGGATAGTCAGGTCAGAACGACAGGGCCGGTGACTGCGATACCTTCGCTACCGTCGATGACAGATGTGAGCACAGTTTGAGATGTAGCCCTTGGGGCATTTAGCTTGATACTCTGATACTTTTGCAGGAGCTCTCGGAGCTTCTTGTTCTTTTGTACTTATTTGGACTCTTACTTAGGTGAATATCTTATATGGCTTCTTGCTTTTACATTATTGATGGGTTGGCGCTGTTCAGTTGGTTTGGCCAGCAGGATAGGCGTCTTGTGGGGGAGGCTAGCTCATGTGCTGGCACTTCCGCAATGCGGCTATCCTGGGCATAAGACTCCCCTCAGCCGTTTCCTGTGTTCCGGGGGGTCTCACAAATGGTATCAGCTTGCAACGATCCTGAGATAAAGAAGTCCATTAACCCACTAGGCCACACCTGCTAGCTAAATCAGTTTGAGGACAAACTGATGCAGCCGAAGCGGTGGTGTGCCCATGTGTGATTCACATTAAGTATGTCCTCTTTTTCCTATAGAAAGTGCCAACCTAAGCCAAACTCGTACCCTTACGTATAGATGCTGGCTCATTCTGAGACAGTAATTTGTATTCCCATTCCAACAGTCAGAGTTGGTTTGGCATAGGATTGATGCCAACCTAACTAGGATACAATTTTTGGTCAACTTAGCAGGATATGTCGTGACATACCCTAACCTTATACTGATCTTGGGGATGATTGGACCAAGCAATAAGTGACCTTGATTGACAAAGGGAAGAGTTTAACGTGAGTGTAGATGCTAGAGACTCATACCCTGAGATTTCTATCCTAGATATGAAGTAATATTATCACCTTACCCAAAATATTAGGGCAATCTCAATGAGATTGGTGCCTAAAATCTATCATCAGCTTAATAAGAGGCCACCAAGCATGTCTTTTATATTGTATGTGGATACCTCTCACTTCTATTTATGTAGAAGGTTTCATATGGAGAAGTTACGATAAGAATTCGGATTCGGAGAAGGCTCATTTTGGGATGAATGTGTTATATTGGTGGTAGAAGAAACTCAGTCGAAGAGATATGGGGGCTTATCTCTTCGTTTATTGGGCTAGTTATGTACCGTCTTGGATCCCTTGAGGAGTCAGAATCTTTGTAATTTTTGACATTGGAAGTTTTGATCCTTGAGAGTTAATTCACCTTAAGAAAAGCAGGCTGCTAAGGCCATGTTTGGGTTGATAGGAATTTTATTAGCGGAATAAGAGAGGAAAAGCATTTTTGAAGATGATCATTTTCTTTATATTGTCCTAAGATTATGTGGATAAGTAACGAGGAGAGTAGTAAATCTACACTTTGGGGATATGCAGCTATGTTGTAATAACGTTATAGCTGGGAAGTTAATGAAATTTTGTGCATGCATTGCGGGTATGATAATACACTACCCCTGAGTTTGGAAATTCTTGGTGAACATTCCCTTAGTGTTGTAATTACTTGACATTGGGAAATTAATAAGAGTTAGGCGGTGGAGTCAACAAGATTAATACGACTTGATTGATGTTCTAAAATTCTAAAAGGTTTTATAAAATAAACATGCATGCCATGGATGATCGTTGGCATGAATGGTAGGGTGCTTGTAATGGATTTGATTTAGTTTATCACATTGTGAAGTTAGCCCTACTTTTGGTAGTCTGCAGATCTCGTGTCGAAGGGAAATAATCCCGAGCCGTGCACCTTGGTTCATGTTAAGTTCAAACATATATAAATGTACCGGGTAATTGGATGTTATTTGCACATGCTCTCATTACAATGAGATGCAGCTTGGTCGTCGCCGTGAAATTTGAATTTTTAAATCACGGCTGATATATAAGTGTGTCGATTTGGGGATCTATAGGGTAAGAAATCTAAGTCGAGGAAGATATGCCCCTAAGGTTGTGCACATATGTGATATGAATGTATCATATGGGCGGTGGAAGAAATTTAGTCCGAAAATGTACGGGGGCTTGTCCCTTCGTTTATTGGTCTATTTACGAACTGACTTCGTTTTTTCCCTTAGATCCTGTTTATCTAAATAGTACCTGAACGATGATGATTGGATTCGTGATAACCTCTCAATACGGGTGAGAGCGTCAAGGGTGTTGAGACCGCCGTGAATTGAACACGTGAATTGAATATTGAGGATAAGTTGAATTTACTTATTTAAGAAGATATGAATATGTCTCTATACGTACAGGTAGGTGCACGTGTAACTGTATTGCCTCGACAAGGTAGTCCTCTAAAGGCTCTGTACCGAAACCCAACCATTGGATAAGGTTTATGTTCACGGTTTAGGAGTCCTTAAATGAAATGAATTAAATCACGAGATAAAAGTAGCACAAATTTTTGAATCCGGAGCAAATCGAAGTAGAACCGGGAGTAGACAAAAGTAACAATTGACTCAAGGTCATTTGTTATTAGAAGGGAATGATGTGATTATAACCCATGCGAGGTGTAGAGTCAGGGATTCACCTTACTTTGATGCCATCCCCATTTAACGCAAATTTTTGGGTGCACAAAAGTGATGATATTGAAAGTGCTACACGTTATGTGTATAATGATGCTTGGGATTGGAAGAATCAATTTATTTTTGCAAATATAAAGCACATGACTCCTTTGGTGGAGGACTCTAAATTTTATCTGGAAGCACGAGTAGTTACCTCATGTGTATCGGGGTCACCGATCTTAAGGGGTTTAAATCAAAGGTGCAATGAAAGTTGGCTTATTAAAGTAAGGAAACACTTCTCCTTCCCCCTCTTCCTCCTTCTCTCCCTTCCATTTGGGTTACATTTCAGGAAATTTCTTTTCCCATTATTGGCTATTGGGCTTGTTGCTCCAGGAAATTTGTTATTTTGGAACTTCCTTGTTTGTTAGCAATTATTTTTCTCTTATTTTAGCAAATGTTTATGCTAGCTGTTGGGGGTTAAACTTCAGAAATTTTGTTTATAACACCTTACTCATTCTCGGAAATCTCTTCCTTGGTTTGTGTTAGCAGTTATTTGGTATTTCCTTGGTTTCATGCCTAGCAGCGATCTTGGCTTCCCTTGATTTATATGCTATAATTTCTGTCCAGAATATGTGCCCTGCTCTGCTCGTTTTTCTTCCAGGATTATATACACGCATCCGCCCCATTTCCTTCCAGATTATAAGCTTCACATTGCCTACATGTTTTAGTATTTGGGATTTATTTGGAAATTCAGGGCTAGTGGCTGCTTGATTTCTCCTTCCAGGTTTGATAAATTTATTTTGTTAGCAGATCTTCTTTATTTATCTTAGACTCCTGATGACAGGATCTGTTTGGGGGTTATGTTAGCAGATTTCTTGGGGGTTTATGTTGGTGGTATTAGTTAATTTCAGGTTATATCTATTTAGGTGCTAGCAAAATTTTGGAATTGTGTTTTGCTATTGAATCCTGGACTCCTGCTTTGGTGGGGTTGCTTGCTTGGTTCATTTTAGCATTTCTGATTATGTTCCCAGCTAAATCCTGCACTTGTCATACTCTGCTCTGGTCTTTTTCTGCACTTGTTATTCTCTGCACTTGTCGTTTGTTGGAAATTTGGTTCGTATTCCGGATAGGTATTCGTACAAATGACTAGAAAATGGATAGTTTGCCGGATCCTAAGCATAAATAAATGGTTAATTCTGAATGGCTAAAATCTAGAAGGCTGTGTTTCTGAATATTATTGCCTGGCCCAGCTCTGGATAGATCTAATTCTGATTATATATATACTGGGTAAGAAGTATGGATGTTTTGGTGGCTAATTTTCATGAAATCTTGTTTGCTAATTCTCAACGGTTTGAGGAAGCAGATCCTAAATTCCCTGGGCTTGTATGTTTCTTCAGAACTCTAAATCTTCTTTATATATATACGTGTATATATATATCTTTCATTTGTTTCTCCCCCCCCCTAACCTTAACTTAAATTTCGGGGCTGAAATTATTTCTTCGTTTATTTGATTTGTAACATCCCATTTCGCGCTAGGCCCCTCGGAGACGTTTTGACTCGCCTTGGGTCGGTTTTGGGCAAGGGAGGATTCCGTTCGACGAACGTCGAAGGATAGCTTCGTTCGACGAACGTCGAAGGGCAGTTCCGTTCGACGAAAGTCTAAGGGGAGCAGCGTTCGGCGAATTATAGGCTCCCTACGTTCGACGAATTATATTTAAGCTGCGATCGACGAAGTGTAGCAGCATCGTTCGACGAAATATCGTCGAACGGCGTTCGACGAAATATATTTATTCAGTGGTCGACGAAATATGTTGAAGCGTTGTTATCTTGGAAGTTCCGTTTGATGAACGTCGAAGGGTAGGCATTCGTCGTTCGACGAATCAGTAACCGTTCAGCGCCGACAAATCCTTACCTGTTCGTTGTTCGATGAATTTGATGTTCGTCGTTCGACGAACCTGTAGCTGTTCGTCGTTCGACGAATTTGCTTAAATTCGTCGAACGTCGGTCTGTATTTATTAAATTCTACGCGTTCTTCTTTCCGTCACCCGATAAAGCTTGAATGCTTATTTATTTGAGGCTAACAGTGGAATTAAAAGTCAATAGATGGCTGACACAAATCTTGGAAGAGGAGATTGCATTTAATGCTCATTAATGTTCTACTCTCTCTTCTCAATCATAACAAAAGAGCTGCTGGTCAAATTACCCGATGGATCTTCTTCTTCTTATTCATCTCCTTCCCTCCCACCTGATGGTTTTAACTTAAGGGTTTTATCCATGGAGCTCTGAAGGAGCAAAGCTTGGAGAAGGATTTGAGCTTGGCCAACTGCCGCCATGCCGCCGAGGAGGCAACCGCGATCCATGGTCATAAAATCAGGTGACTTCCTCCCCTCTCCTCTGGTGCTAGCCTCTTAGATCACAATAGGAGAGATGAAGGCTCAAGAGAGCTTCTCGTGTGAGCTTAAATGGAGTTTCCTTAGGAAGACCAAGTCGGAACCTCAAATTTAGGGCACCGTTCGCCGCGAGGTTCTTGGAATCATTTCTTCTCTTCAAGAGGAAGAGATGGGATTTGATTTGGTGCAAACCCATTGTCGTTGAGGGAGATTGGGGGAGTGATTATTTAGGGATTTTAAAGGTGAATGCTGGAGCAAGAAAACCGCCTCTCCTTCTTCCCCCTTCATTCTTTTGTTTGAGATGGTTTATGAATTGTTAATCTAGGTTGGATTGCGTGGGCTGTTGCATATAGTTCTACCGGATTTAATTATTTTGGGGGCTGCTATATATAATTCCAGTTTGGATTTGTTGGGGGCTGCTATATATAATTCCAGTTTGGATTTGTTGGGGGCTGCTTTGCATCATTCCTGTTTGGATTATTTCATTTGGGGCTGCTTTGTAGCATTTTGTTTGGGGCTGCATATATATAATTTAATTTGGGGTGCTGTTATGCCTTCTGTTTGGGGCTGCCTTATTGCTGTTATACCCGATCCCAGGTTGCTGTTTATGTTTGACTTGGGGATGCTGTTATGAAATTAATTTGGGGGCTGTTTCTTATTAGTTTAATTTGAGGGGGCTGCTTCTTAAGTATTGTTCAATGGGGGATGCTATATTATGTTATATGAAATATGGATACATATGTTCTAAGATCTCATAATCCAGTTTCGGTAAACAGCGACACACACGTAAGTTTATAATGTTGTATGGATTTCTCTCAAATTACTTATCAGATGCTCCTGAAATTTGGTGGACATGTGCCTAATGGTATTGAGACCACCCCCGATCAGAATTATGAATTTTGGATATATATTTACGATAATATGGCTAGTCTCTTTTTATAAATTTATTGTGTCGTAAATAACTTTGGTAAATATAAATGAGGCTTAAAATTGGTTGAAATGTTCAAGGTGAAGATTATGTGATATCATAGAAATTTCATAGGATATGGTGTGAAATAAGCCTTAATTAAATGTACTGTTATAAACTATTTTGATGAATGAATCATGGTAATGTGTATTTAAATATAAATGAGGCTTAAAATTGGTTGAAATAATCAAGGTGAAGATTATGTGATATCCTAGAAATTTCATAGGATATGGTTTGAAATAAGCCTTGATTAAATGTCCTGTTATAAACTATTTTGATGAATGAATCTTGGTGATGTGTATTTGAATAAGTTTTGGGAGGATACTTCTTGTGATTTTGCCAATCATAGTTCATTCTCACATTGCACCGTAAATAATAATTGGGAATGCCGATGGGGCTAATATTTGGTGGGAATGACCATAACAAGCTAGCGGAATTACTGTGTAAGTTTCAGCAAGGCTCGATTTGATATGGGTTCTTAATTAAATATATTGTCGTAAAATATTACGATGCTGAACTCTGTTAGAGACTGAAAATGAATAACCAAGAAGGACTTGTATTAGAAGTCCTGGTGTACGTAGATACACGGATTGTATAGAAGGACTTGAATTAGAAGTCCTGGTGTACGCAGATACACGTATTGTATAGAAGGACTTGGATTAGAAGTCCTGGTGTACGTAGATACACGGATGGTATAGAAGGACTTGTATTAGAAGTCCTGGTGTACGTAGATACACGGATTGTATAGAAGGACTTGGATTAGAAGTCCTGGTGTACGTAGATACACTGATGGTATAGAAGGACTTGGATAAGAAGTCCTGGTGTATGTTGATACACGGATACAAATGGACCCCGCTGGGGAGAATTACTTGTGGCGGGTCTACGGGCTTGCTAGTCATGACACCGATAGAAGCCGGCGGTTAGACTCTAGACCGGTTGGGTTGGACTCTTGGTGCTCACCTACCCAAGTCCCCTTCTGTGTCCTTGAAGGCTCCGCTGTGTGTTCTTAGCGTTGAGCAGTACGCAGGGTCTCTGCTGTGTGTTCTTAGCGTCGAGGCGTACAGAGGCCTAGGAATGGTAGTGTTCATCCCCTCCTAGTAGTGGAGGAGCTCGTTCCACTGTCTCCGTCTGGCCAAGACGGGAGATGCCTGAGAGGTTAGCTACCCCTCAAAAAGCGAGAACTAAAGGTCTATGTCGACATAGCAACTTTGCATGGGTGAGTCATCATTTCATAATCATTGCATTGCATTCATCCTTCATAATCATTGCATTGCACCGCATTGGATCCTCATCATATAAACTTGTATGGGCACCTTTATATGATGAGTTACCTTCATGTTCAGATCCTTAACTTATAAGCTTGTATGGGCATCCTTATAAGTTAAGTTCAATTCGGTTTATTGATACTCTGCTCATGCTTTCTTGTTACTAGTACTTGCTTATATAATCAATGTTATTTATGAACCTGTTAGTTAGAGTTATTGCAAGTACTTGGGTACTTATACAACTGGCATATATGAACAACCATTCCTGTCACCTGCTTTGTATATTATTGCTTATATTGTAGCTTTTCTTCCTTTCATACCACCCGGTGCCTTGGAGTCGTCGGGGGAGCGGATGGGAAGCCACTTAGTCTTTATGACTAACGGTTGCTACGTCCCTCCTTTTAGGAGCGCGTCCTGGAGCAGCAGCGCGCGGTGCTGGAGGAGGATAGTCAGGTCAGGACGGCAGGGCCGGTGACTGCGATACCTTTGCTACCGTCGGTGACAGATGTGAGCACAGTTTGAGATGTAGCCCTTGTGGCATCTAGCTTGATACTCTGATACTTTTGCAGGAGCTCTCGGAGCTTCTTGTTCTTTTGTACTTATTTGGACTCTTACTTAGTTGAATATCTTATATGGCTTCTTGCTTTTACATTATTGATGGGTTGGCACTGTTCAGTTGGTTTGGCCGGCAGGATAGGCGTTATGTGGGGGAGGCTAGCTCGTGTGCTGGCGCTTCCGCAAGGCGGCTGTCCTGGGCATAAGACTCCTCTCGGCCGCGTCCTGTGTTCCGGGTGGTCTTACATCATATAACCAAATTCATATAGTCGAATCGGCTATAGCATATAGTTGAATTCGGTTATTATATATAATCGAATTCGGTTATACTGTTTAGTCGAATTGTCGAATTCGGCGAATGTATAAATCATGACAGAACAGTTCTGTTTTTCCTGGGTCTGCGGATAGCCTGTTTTATGCTGTTTGGTATAAAAGGGCATACGGTTTTAGGTTTAATACCCCGAACCTTTGATCTTAGAAGAGAACAGCCGTCCGAAAAAGTTCCACAAGAGGGCTTCTCGTTCTTCCCGTCCGTTGAGATCCCCCGCTGACGGTCGTCGCCTCCCCTGTCTCGGACCCAGCAGTCCGTGGGGACGCTGAGAGCTTCCTACTCCGACCCATTCCTTGTTCGACAAGGTTGTGGGGTTCTCTATTGTTCGTGTGGATCGTTGTAGAGGAGCTGATACACTTCGGTTCTTGGAACTCAGATTTAGTCTACCGGATTCCTTCTTGGAGCACCTTGGTTGAGTATTGACTCAATCCCGCGAAGGTATATTGTTTTTGCTTTCCTAATCTTTTGATTCATGAGATCCGCAAGATCCTTTCTCTTTGGGTTGTTCTAGTTTTCTTCCGCTGGGCACATTTGATGTGTTCATATCATTATGAATGGTATTTAGAAAAACCCAACACTGCCGAGCTCTCCTATGTATTCAATATTGTGCAGTTCTACATCAACATTTTTAGTGTAAAATGAATCTTAGCTCATGAGCTTTAAGAATTTTTTCTAGAGCAACTTTAGATACAATTTCTAGAGCAACTTGAAACACAATCTCTAGAACAACTCCAGAAGCAATCTGCCCTAGCAGATTTGCTTCTCAACTTTAGGAATATAAAATTTATCAACATTTACATCAACAAAAAGTTTATTAGCCCTTGCATCAGTATTTACAATTTCTTCTTAAAAACTACATCCTCAGTCTATTCGTCTGTTAGAACTACATCATCCTCAACCTTATATTCTTATACGATTGCTTTCTTAGAAATCATATCTACATATTCCATTGTTTCCAAAACTTGATCAACAAAAGAATCAAAATTTGGTTTTTGGCACTTTTCTGTAGTAGTCAAAGCTTCTATCTGTATTGGGATAAGACTGCCTACTGGGAAAGCTGGTATTCCTCTCAATCTTTTTACCTTCAGCTATAACCGAAACAAAAAATTTCACGTGATAGGAGTGTGAGTGGAGGGTTGAGATACCAATGCAATGGAAGTAGATAAATTAGAAATTTTATTTTGGATAGAATCAAATATGGAGTTGAATTACATAGATAGAAAATCTATCTTAGCTAATAAAGAATCAAATAAGGATTGAATAATGGGAGCTAACATATCAAACTTCAGTTGAAGAGAATCTGACACTAATATGAAGGTAGAAGAAATAGTGAATGCAGTGGGAGAAATGAGATGTGAAATATGTGGTGAAGGCAGTGGTGATGGTGGAGAAATAGATGTAGTGTCAAAGGTGGAATGGATGGGAGATGAATGTGGAAATGGATATAAGGGAGGCATCAACCTAATGAGGAGATGGTGGAAGTGGTGAGGTAGGTTGTTGAGAAGACTCAGAGGATGGTAGAAGAGATATTTCAGTGGTGGTGGCAGTGATATCAAGCCCGACCTGCAAATAACCATCAACCAAGATCCAATGGCCAACAACCCGTCTTCAACCTCTAGCCAAGGGACAGGATTGTCCTGTCCTGGGCCACTATCGGGGGCCATTTCCCGGCCACGTTAGCACTCTCCCGACCGACTGCCACCACCACCACCACCTGCGCTGATGTGGTGGGTGTCATTGGATGGTGGTTTGCCGGCCGGCTGTGGCCGGAACAAGGATTTATAGGAGGGACTAATCAGCTCAAAATTGAGCTAATTTCTTCCTTGATTCAAGCTCGATTGAGCTCAAATCAAGCCTACAAGTTTCTAGATCTAGCATAGAGAGAGGGAGAAAGGAAACTTGCTTGGTTTGTCATTGTTTGCCTGGTGATTCTTTGGGAAGCCATGTTCGGAATGTGCTTGAGGTCATAAGTCAATCCTGCTCTCTAGTGGCTGATTCCTCTCCAAACCACTAGTCTCTTGCTTCGTGGGAAGTTCTGAAGCTAGTGGTGTGCTCAGAATGGAGTGGGGGGCTTAAACAAAATGTGCCATTAAGGCACCTCTCAGCCCACATATAGGAGCTGAATTCTCTACCACTTGGCAGCTGGCCGGCCTGGAAACTATTGGGAATCATTCTGTAAGCTAAGAGAGATCATTGGGAGAGGAAATTGAGTGCCATTTGGCACTCAATCCTGGTTTCCTCCTTGGATTCCATGTGTGGTGGCCGACCACCTCTTCCCTTTGGATTTGGATCCAATCTGTTGGGAAAAAGCCCTTGGATTTAACTTAACAAATTATCTAAAGTGATTTTAACTCTTAGGTTTTAATTACCCATTGTATAGTGAGGGTAATTTGATCATTAGATGTCATAGGATATCACACACAACTTGGAGTGTAAAGACCAGAGAAAGACAAGCACAAACTTGGTTGAGTTAACAATTGCGTCGAATGGTATTCGACGCAACTTCGACTTCATATCGTTGTAACTTAGACTAGAAGTCCAAGCAACTCAACCTCTCTGTCGGAGCAGATCAAGTCAATGCTACGTCGAAAGGATATCGACGTAGATAAAGGAGCATGTTGAAGGTGTCTTTAAAGTCGACGCAGCTTTGACTTCAACTCAACGCAGAATGAAGAATCTGTCGAAGCCATCTGAAGTCGACGCAACGTCGACTACAATTCGATGCAGATGATAAAGTTCAGAGCCAAGCCTTCAACTCGACGGCTACGTCGATATGTATTTGACGTAATGTCGATATCTGAGTTCAACCAGAGCTTGAAGGAATTTGAAGCTGCTTTTACAAGAACTCGAAGGTGCGTCGATAAGAGAGAAAGAGAAATCGACGCAACGTCGAATACAGTCTGAAAAGAAAACCTTTTCAGTTGTCATTTTGGAACCCTCTCTCAAGGCCCACAGTACTGAAGACCGTTCTACAAATGCTCATTCATTGCCTAGAATAGAAAGGAGCAATAAAGAAGACAACAAAAGCTTTCTTGGAAAGGATCAAGATAGTTGGCAAATGGGTCGTGAACAAATGAGGAAAGGAAGAGAAATTGCCTAGGCCAATACCTTTTCAGCACACTCTAAAAGAGGAAAGAAATTAAAATTAAAAGTGGACAATAAATAAGAAGATTAGAGAGAAGAAATCAGGGCATTCATTACAATTTTCTGTTGTTGTCGATTAGGGCTTCCTCCTTCTTCTTCCTCCTAGAACCCTAAGAGACATTGAATCAAGAACTGCTCTCTCTCTCTCAGATCAGATAAACAAAGGGCTGCTTCTCATCAATATTATATAACAACTAGATTTCAATAGAAGAAAGCAGATAGGATCTTAAGCTCATAACCCCTGCAAATCAGCTCTATCAAAAGCAGGGGTTCATTATTTGTAGATCCAGAAAAGAGAAAACTGAAGCAGAAGGCTTTATCAGAATTCTGATAGCAGAATTCTTCTCACTTCTTCTTCCTCCATTTTCCCCCTTCTTTTCACCTGTAAAAGAGTTTTTAGAATCCCTCTTTCAAAAGATTCAGTGGTTCAAGATCTCTTTATCAAAAGATCTGTGGTTCAAGATCTCCATATCAAAAGATCTGTGGTTCAAGATCTCTTTATCAAAAGATCTGTGGTTCCAGATCTCCTTATCAAAAGATCATTGCTTCTAAGAGTCTCCTTATCAAAAGACTGAGGCATAGGTGGTGCATTCCTACCAGTTGGTAGAAGAGAGGAGTACCCATATTTTGGGGAACCTCTATAAAATTTCTTGTGTCTGTGCTGTGCTTTTCTATGCTGTCCCATTTACTTTCTCAGCATTTACTTTCAGCAATATTTATTCTGCCTGTGTTTTGTTTGTGAGCTTAATTCCTTAATAAGTTTTATTGACTGCACTGTTAGGATAGAAATAATTTTAAATCTATATTCACCCCCCTCTAGAGGATTCTTAGAGGCACGCTGTGCACTTACAATTGGTATCAGAGGGAGGTTGACCATTAAAAGGTTAACACCTTGATCAAAAATACCTCCTACTCTTATTTCTTTACTACAAAAAATATTTTATAAAAAAAATGTGTTCTAAGGATTATGCCTCAACAAGACCACTAATATGTAATCTGAATAAGTTTACACTCTGGAAGGCCAGAATAAAACTTTACATGAATTCTATTGATGAAGACATCTTTGATGTCATTATTTTAGGTCCACCAACTCCATGCAAGAAAGATGTCAGTGGGACTTCAACTCAGGAACCTATGCCCAGGGAAAAGTGGTCTCCATAATGTCAGATGACATTTTCCAAAAAGTTGTTGATTGTCAATCAGCTAAAGAAATCTGGGAGTCACTTTCCAGACTTGTAGAAGGAAGTGTTGATGAAAGAAAGGACAAGAAGTCCCTTCTCATATCCCAGTATGAGAACTTTCAGATGAAAGCTGAAGAAACAGTTGCTGATATGTATGACAGATTCAGCATTTTCATTAATGAGCTCAGAGGATTGGACAAGGAAATATCCTTGACTAAAATTAATGATAAAATCCTCATGTGCTTCCCTAGCTCATGAGATTCAAAGATCTGGACAATCAGAGAGTCCAAATGCCACAGGGAAATCTCAACTGAGGCTTTGCTAGGAAAGCTTAAGTCATATGAGATGCTTCTGAAGAACAGGGCTGAATCAGAGGAAAGGGAGACAACTCCAGCTCCTGTCCAAAGGAACCTTGCTTTGAAAGCTACTAAAGGAGAGCCATCCACTCCTGAAGATGAGATGTTCAGTCTTCTGGCAAGGAGATTCAAAAAATGGGTCAAGACAGAAGACTCAAGGAGAAGAGAGAGGAACTTAAAGCCCAGATATAATAAGACTCCAAGGAAGGAGATTATCTGCTTCACCTACAACAAACTAGGACACATAGCTCCTGAGTGCCCACAAGAACAAAGGGACAGGAGCAATAACAAGGATGAAAAGAAGAAGAAGAAGTCTTTCAAAGGGAAGGATAAGAAGAAATCCAAGGGTTTCATTGTTGAAACCTGGAGTGACTCTGAAGCAGAGTTAAGCTCCTCATCATCTAAAAGTGATGATGAAGCAGAAGCAGCCTGCATGATGGCACTGGGTATGTCATCAGATGATGAAGAAGAATAGGTATCCATGTTTGATGATTTTGATTTTAGTTATGATGATTTTATTACCTGTTTTAAAGAATTCTGTAATGATTTTATTAAAATTCAAAAAGAATTAGAAGCAGATAGGGAAGAATTAGAAAACTGTAAGAAGGATGATCTATATGTAAGAAATGAAAACCTAGTAGAAGAAATGGATAATAAAGAATTAGAATTAATTGAAATTAGAAAAGAAAATCTAAAGTTAAAGGAAGAGCTAGAAAAGGCAAAAGCCTTTGACGACTCACTCAATGGGAGGAGTCAAAAGCTCAGAGACATCACAGAAAATCTCTCCATGAGATTTAATCACCTAGGGCTAGGAGCAGAGCCATCCACTAGCACAGAAATCCCTAGGAAACCTGCCTGGAAAAATCTAGTTAGCTTCATTAGACCTAGTGACTATAAATCCTGTGAGGACAGTGCAAAAACTAAAAATCAGGAAACTAGTAAACCAAAGAAAACAACTCAAAGTAATGAAGCAAATTTCAACAAAGAAAAGATATTCCAAGGGATGAGTAATGCAGAGAAATTAACCAATCAAAAGGCTAAAGTCAAACCTAGGGTAATAAAATATTCTGTTGATCTTTTATATTTAGATACATTCTATACTCATTTTAAGTTTCAAAATAATAAGCATGGGTTTGGAAAACCCATTCCTTATCATCCAAAAGGATATCATGAAGGACCCTTCTATTCTTTCATTGAACCCTACAATGGTAAAAGCAAAGGGCCCAAGGTAACCTAGGTTCCTTCTAATGTTTGAATTGATTGTGGAGGATTAGGTAGGGTCCCACTCAATAGAGAATGTAGTGGGAAGAAAGATGTGGGTCATGAAGAAAGAACTAAATGAAACCAAGGGAGTGATTTCTTCTTTAAAACCCCCTTGATTATCCTTATAGTTCATAAAATTAATATCATAAACTCTATTTTCAATAAATATAATTGTTGGGAAAAACATCAAAAAATTTCTAAGAAAATAGATCTGTTCACTCAGAGGTGCGTCGAATAGAAGTCGACGTACTGTCAACTTCTACTCGACGTCAGCGTCAAGAAGCACTCAGAGTGGATAATTCGAATAGAATTCGACGTAGCGTCAAGTTCATATCGACGCATGCATCGACTTAATTACCACTGATCAAATTTATGGGCGCATCGATTATAAATTGAGGCAACGTCGACACGTCTACGTCGATTTAAGAATTGTTGAGCAACCTTAAAGTCGCATCGAATGGTAATTGACGCAACGTCGATATAACAACGCGCACAGAGTTGCTTCTAGAAGAAATCTCGACATATTTTTTCGTGCCAAATACTAATTATTATCGACGGTGCTTCAACTTAAACCCTATATTGCGATGAATCATCTCTTTTTAAGCAACTTCAGCGTTGAATCATTTACACTTTCGAATTTCCCTCTCCTTGCTCTCTTGCTCTCTTGTTCTCCAGTTCTCTCGTGTTTTTCTCTCTCATTTTCTTTGTTCTTTGCAGGTACACAATCACAGAGATAATGACCCCTCACAAGGTCAATTCCAGCTTTGACGTAGATGTAGACTCGTTCAATGCTGCCTCAAAGAACTTCAAGGCCATTCTGGGCCTGTTTCACTCTGCAGGATTGACAAAGCTGATATCTACAAGGTGCAAAATCCTTGATGCCGAGCTAACTGAACTGAAGGAGAATGTTCAAGTAAGGGAAGATGGATCATTGAAAGGAAAAATCTCAGGAATAGAGATCAACATTACAGAGGAGAAGCTGTCACAAACTTTTGATCATCCAGTCAGAAGTGAATCTGATGAGATGTCAGGGGAAGAACTTAACAAAGCCTTACAAATTATGAAATTCAAAAAGGAGAAGGCCATAAATCTAAAGAAGAATGATGTTGGAGAAGAATACAAATTTTTGGCTGACATAGTAGACAAGGTGTTGCTAGCAAAATATCTGCACATGATGCAATCCTAAGACAGCAACTGCAGATAATGGGTGTTCTGGTCTTAAGCAAGAAGATCAACTGGGGAAAGTGTCTCTTGAAGCTAATAGGTCATAAATATTCAAAAAGAAAATGCTTACATGAGGATAATGAGCCAAGTGCTGCTGCATCATTATCCAAATGTGTGCAAGTCCAAGGTGTTGGATCTTACGACGCCCTTAGAGGGGGGGGTGAATAAGGGTTTTATGGAATTTTAAAACAATTAAATTTATCAAAGTTTGTGACCAAAGTTTAGGAATATTTTATAAGAAATATATTTTGATATCTCAGAAAAGATTGTATTGAAGATTCCTTTTTAAACAAGAGAAACAAAACTTCTTGTTAACTGTTGCTAACGCCCAGCGTTAAGTGTTAACGCTGGGCGTTAGCTCTCCAGAAAATATTCCTTAGCACAAAAAGATTGTCATAGTGATTTTACTTATGAAATCTTAAATGAAATACAATTCCAGAAAATCAGAGATAATGAAAATGATTATTGTATTTCAAAGATAATTGCACAAATGTTAATTTTAATACTTTAATGAAAATATAAATTAAAACATTCTTGAAGAGGAAATAAAATCAATTGAATAGAACATTAAGAGACATGATTTTATTTCATAATAAATTGAATACACAAATGTTTGATTTCTATAACGCTAGAAATCAAGGCGAGAATATATAAAAAAACACTTTTTGTTGTTTCACCGGTCCTTCTCCCAAGGACCGGTTGGCTATAGCCTATCTATCCCTAGATAAGGCCTCTAGCCACCCCCTAGATCTACCCTCGACCTAGTCGCTACGCACAAGGTGGCGAATTACCCCCTAAGCCGCACAAGGACCTAGTCGCCAACAACCGTGGCGAATTACCCACGGAATCCTTCCCGGAATCCGACGTTCTCCCCGAATGATTTCTCCTCACCAAAATACAAAGAGAATTAAATAAAAGATTACAAGATAAAGTAAAGAGAAACTCCCGAAGAAATTTAGAAGGTGAAGATGAAGGCGGTGTAGATGTTGGTGTTCTTGAAATGATCGTCCTTCGTATGGAATATGCGTTGTAGACCTTCTCCTTCAAAATCCTCTTTAGATCTTCATGATAGCCCAAGGGAGATCTCTCAAATGTTGTACACGAGCCTCTCCTAAAATTATTAGAATTCTGGAATCATCACAACTAGAATGAGAGGAGTTGTACTTTAAATAGGCACGGGAGCTAACGTCTGGCGTTAAGAGTTAACACCAGCGTTAGTGAACGTGCACTATCGTGGCTGAGATCGTGCAACCGTCGGGATCGTAGCAGATTCGTGGACTCAACGCGGGCGTTAAGAGTCAACGCTGGAGTTTTCTTGTGCTTCTCGACCGACTTGTTCTCGACGATATTTCTTCTCGAGGGATTCCTTCACAATGACATTTCTTCTCTACGGATTCCTTCTCGATGGAAGTTACGCGGGGCTTTAACAACTAACGTGGGGCGTTAGATCTCTTTCCAGAGAGTCATCTCCATTCAGTATACTACTCATAGGGATGTGTAGCTATAGTTCATGTACAACCTGCACACTATAAACACACAAAATACAAGATCAAATACAACACGGTGTTTGTTATTCTCAAACCAAGAGATGCGGAACATAGGCTCCAACAATCTCCCCCTTTTGATAATAACAAATACATGTATGAGAAATTATTGAGATTAAGACCATTTGTGTTTATAGATAAGTGCGGTAATAAGATATACATGAATAACAGGTTAAAAGTGTGATAGATTTGAAAGCGATGATGCATACTCTTTCTATATGAAGTCCTCCCCCTACATAAGTGTTCACTTATAATTTGCAACCCCTAAATATCTATTTGACTAGATTTCTCAATTTCTTCTCCCCCTTTGTTATTAGCAAAAGTGGGTAGGGATGAGTGTATATATCAACTAAGATTGATTAGGAACCATTTATTGAAGGATTGTCAAAATCGAGCATATGATAGTGTATGCACCTCCTATATGATTACTCCCCCTACAAAGATACTTTCTTTGAGTTTGAAATCATTATAATGTACTCCACCCTAAATATGATATTTATGTAATTTATTCTCCCCCTTTTGGTAGTATCAAAGAAGGTTTAGGTGAGAGTGTGCAATAAGGAGTAATATGTTCTATGTCGAGAAGAAAATAGGATGCAATCACAAGCTTGTTAAGTACTACTGTTAAGAAAAATATAAGCATGATAGAACATATAGTAGTAAGCAACATAGCTGACATGATAAAGTAAGCATTCTATTTTAAGATACCTCTTGTTGAAAAGAATACCACAGTGTTAAAAATAATAGACATGAATGAGCATAAATGGTAAACTTAGCAGAAGAATATAATAAGCACTCTTAAACATAAACATCATTTTATAAGATAAAATCATATAAAGGATAATGAGTTTTAAATTTGAAAAGTTGAAGTTTGAGTTAAAGATTGAAGAGATGCGATTCCATTAAGATAAAATTGCAAGCATGATTTCATAATATCAAGAAAAGATACAAAAACTACAATGTAATAAAATTTGCATTTCAAGTAAACATAAACATTGTAGCAATCATGCTTTGTTATCTAGTGCATTTACTTAAGTTTGTAGAGAATAGTGTAGATGAGCATTAGGATCCAATTCTCATGAGTAGAAGTTTTATGAAAGATAATGATGTGTACAAAATAGTGTTTTGATAAAGCATATATATGAATCAATCAAAAAACAAATGACATATATAATGAAATAACACAACATTAAAATACACAAATACTATTACTTCCATAATATTTCAATGCACATGAATAAAGAGTACAACTAACAAGGTGATCTGCACACACAATGCTTATTAAGACTTATTAGGGTGCAAAGTAGTGCTTGGGGAATCACTTTTATACTTTTTAGCTTTATTTTCATTTTTGTGATCCGGTGTACTAAGAGAAGTGGTGTATAAATTGTTTGCTACAAGAAACTTTACAATTATTTAGCCAAGGTGCTCAACCTCACAATGCTCATTAAGACTTATCAGGAGGGTGAGTAGTGCTTGGTGGAGTTTTCCTTGTCATTTATTATTTGTTTTTTTTTAGTGACTAAGGACTCTGAATTCACTTGATTTGCAAATATAGCATTTGAAACCACATTTCTCTAACGAATAAGTGCATGAAAGACAAAGAATTGTAATAACCAATTCAATGTTTTGTAGGTAATCTATTTATGCATTTTAATTGTTTATGTTATTACACTACACAATCATGCAAGTATAAGATTGTAAACACATGTTGATTATCAAAAATAAGTGAGTGAATAAATCATTATCAAACATAATACATTACTCATACTTAGAGACATGCTAAGCGTTTCTACACATGTTTATCTACAATCAATTTCATTGCACATAACAAGATAATTTTCAAGGCATGACAAATACAAAACAATGTTTTTTTTAAGAAACTTGAAAGTTAAATTAAGCATTGTATTTAATCTTTAATTGATATAATTAATCATCCTTGACAATGGCAATGAATAACAATCAATGTTTTTTATAAAAAATTTTAATAATTTTTTGTATATAAGCACAAAACAATAAACACACATAAAGAGAAAAACATATTTTTGTTCTTTGAAATTGTTTTGTAATTTTGTATTTGTTTTTTTATATATATTATCTAGAAAACATAGAAGTCGTTAATAGCCCTTTCAGTAAATGATATTCTATGACAAAGAGATACACCCAAAATAATGCATAAGAAAATACTTTTTTTTTAAGAAATAAAATTTTGTTTTTAAAGGAAATAAAAAGATAGAAAACTTTTTACAAACAGAGAAATAAAACACACACAAAACATTAAAATAATACCAGAAATTATTCAAAACAAACAAAAAAATTTGGAGCAAAGGAGCTAACGTCAGGCGTTAGCTTCTTAACGCCGAGACAGAACTGCAAATTTTGATGTTTTGAAAACATTTTTCACAATTCATTTGTATTATAAAGAAATCTTCCTTCAGTTGAAATTTCAGAGTATATTAATTAGATTTGAAGGCTCTTTTAACATGTTTTTGGTGATTTTTCAAATACTTGTGTTTTGTAAAAACATTAAAGCTCAAAATAATAAAATATGTAAACATAAGATGCAATGTTAGAACAAAAACAAATATGCATGATTTAAGTATAAAGAGTGAGATAATATGCATGCAATGAATATAATATGAGTATACCCAAGAATAATATACCATAACTATATGTCTACACATTATAGCCCCGCACTTAGAGATGGATGGACATGAGGAGCTACACACATGCCGTAGGTTGGGGTGTTAATCCCATATGCATACAAAATATGATGCTCAACCTAGCACTCTTTCACCTCAGTGCCTCGCAAGGCCCTACTGGAACCCTCCCCGGTTAAGGACAAGACATGACTTAGAGGTTAGGTCTCTAATGCACACAATCCTACGCCCTCGCTATTGTGAGACACATGTTTTAGGTTTAATGATTATGGACATACTAAGCGTGTAAGTCTTAAATATATAAACTATGGAATAATTGTATGATTAGTATTAGATTTACACTTATATCGAAGATTGTTGATTTTAAATCCATTTAGAAAAAATTTATTCATGCAAATAACTACAAAGGAAATTATGATTTTCATATTTTAGTAATATAATTTACTTTAGCATTGCAAGATATAACTAGCATGGACATTGATTTCTAAATATGGTAAGTGATGATGCTAGTATGATGAGTTAGGACAACATGGTGCAAAGCTATGTAAAGATGAATAAATATATAATTGAGTTGCATGTATTCAAACATAGAGTTTTGAATTTTTATAGACCTAGAATGAAGTGACAATTCTATTTGATTTCATTTTGTTTATATTAAGTTAATTCTTAGGTCTAAAGATAATGAGATACATGCAAATAATAGAGATGCACATCACACACACAAAACAAGATATGAAACTATAATACCAATCGCAATCATATATTTCATAATTCCTAAGGTTGATAGAATTAGAAGATTTAAGATAGGACTTGATAGATCATGAATTATGATATATGAATATAGTGAATTTTAGCATAGGATATCAATAGATCATGGTGGTGATTGTATGGTTCATATTCATCCTTTTAATATGTAGTGACTGCTTGTAAAGTGAATATTATACTACATATATATAAAGGGACACAAAATTGTTTTCGTTAATTTGAAATGTTTTGTAAATTTTCTTTTTGATTTTAATTTGTAGAAACTAGACAAAACAAATACAAGGTATTTGAAAGTAGAAGATAATGATACTTAACATAGTGAAATAATTTTTCAGAAAAATAATAATTAGAGAAATCATAAGTTTTAGGAAAATTTGCTACCGCCAGCGTTAGGGATAACGCCTGGCATTAGCAACACATGGTTTTTATTTTATTTGATTCCGATTTTTCTTGATTATGATTTTCAATATATGGGCTATTACATATAGCAACAAAAAATAGACAAATATGCAATAAGTTGTGCATTTAATATTTTAGCCTAAGACCCCTAAAAGTCCATTTAAATCCAATTTTGAAAGTAATATCATTAGTCTTGATAATAACATTTAGCAAATTTAGCATTCAATTTATAATGATAATATAAGACATTTATAGGCAATGGATTTAGAAAAGATAGATCACTTAAAAAATTATGACTTTATGTTCAATTTAATTCAATTTGATTTGTTAAACATTAGGCTTAAAATGAAAGTCATATCTCATGATATATAAAGTGATCATAGTGTGTTGGCTCAAAAATAAAAAATAAACAAAAGAAAAAAGCAATTAAGCATATCATGAAGTAGAGTGATGATATTTCATTTTTAATTTATTTCTACTTCATGCAATACAATGATTCCTAGTGAATGAGATATTTAGGTATCCAAAGGGGACCAAGTGTGATGGTTCCTTTGGGTACCCAAATACAACGTGTTGGCTTTGGGGGAGATAGTGTTGAATAGGCCTTTACAAGTGGAGTTAATGTTTCGTTTTTAATTTTGGGCCTCCATTCATACTTTGGTTGTTTATGTTTTAAATTCATATTATGATTATTTGACATCTTTTTGGGATGATAGTTGTTTGAAAAATATTTCATTTGGGATTTATGTTTATTCAAATTATTTTTCAAAATACATTGATGTTGATAATCATAATGAATTTTATTATATTGATTCTTTGAGAGTTTATAAGAGTGATGATCTTTCTTAAGAATTGAATGTTGAAAAAGTGGGTTACAATATGTTTTAAATGATTGATTCTTATTTTGATGATTTTCATTTTCACTCTTTCTTATAAACATACTCTTATAATATGAAGTTAAGCTTTTAGACTTTTGATAATTTGATAAACTAGAAATAAAAGATTTTTTATTATATGAAAAATTTTGAATAAACATTTTTAATGATTCTAGTTTATCCTTTAAATTATCATCTTCTTTTATCAATTTTTCATTATGCTCTTTTGAATTTAAAAGACCCTTTTTTAAAACCTTGAGTTCTTCTTTAAAAGAATTATAATCAAAACAGGGTTTAGCATTTTCAATTAAAGAGCATGAACAAGATTTTAACACATCAATACTTGATTCTACTTTAGCATTTGCTTTTAAAGTTTTATTTTCTAAACGTAGTTTAAAATTAGCATTTTTCAAATTTTTAATTCTACGTTTAGCAATATTAAGCATATGTAGTGTAGAAATAGAATTTCTTACAAATAGAGAGGACTTAGAATTTCTTACATTACTATAGGATGAGGCAAGATTTGAACCAAGGGTTCCTTTGACATCTTCTTCACATTCCACTTCCATAGTTGAATTTTCGTCTTCTCTTTTGCTTGATGTGTTGCCATCAATTGAGTCCAATATTGTGACGTTGTCTTCTTCTCTTGGATCAATAAGGAATTCCTCATATTCATCATCTGTGGAAGGAAGACTATAAGAATTCTCAAGAAATTTCCAAACTTAATAAGCATTAGGAAGTGTATAAATAAGTTTGAAAATATTTTGATCTAATGCACAATATAGACTATTCATTGATTTGGCATTTAAAAACATTTCATTTTTATTTAAAATATTTGGGGGCATTTTAATTGTAATATTCCAAACTTCAATATCCGAAGTTTTAAGAAATTTTTCCATAAGTGTTTTCCACCCATTATAATTTTCACCCATAAATAATGGTGGACATAATGATTTTTCATTTTTCATAAAAAGTATCCCCTCTAGAAGATACGAGATCATAAAGCGCCATTATTCCCAATTGTGAAGCCGTATTGGAATAACCTACGCTCTGATACCACGTGTTGGAACTTACGGCGCCCTTAGAGGGGGGGGGTGAATAAGGGTTTTATGGAATTATAAAACTTAATTAAATTTATCAAAGTTTGTGACCAAAGTTTAGGAATATTTTATAAGAAAATATATTTTGATATCTCAGAAAAGATTGTATTGAAGATTCCTTTTTTAAACAAGAGAAACAAAACTTCTTGTTAACTATTGCTAACGCCTGACGTTAAGTGTTAACGCTGGGCGTTAGCTCTCCAGAAAATATTCCTTAGCACAAAAAAATTGTCACAGTGATTTTACTTATGAAATCTTAAATGAAATATAATTCCAGAAAATCAGAGATAATGAAAACGGTTATTGTATTTCAAAGATAATTGCACAAATATTAATTTTAATACTTTAATGAAAATATAAATTAAAACATTCTTGAAGATGAAATAATATCAATTGAATAGAACATTAAAAGTCATGATTTTATTTCATAATAAATTGAATACACAAATGTTTGATTTCTATAACGCTAGAAATCAAGGCGAGAATATATAAAAATCACTTTTTGTTGTTTCACTGGTCCTTCTCCCAAGGACCGGTTGGCTATAGCCTATCTATCCCCAAATGAGGCATCTAGCCACCCCCTAGATCTACCCTCGACCTAGTCGTCATGCACAAGGCGGCGAATTACCCCCTAAGCCGCACAAGGACCTAGTCGCCAACAACCGCGGCGAATTACCCACGGAATCCTTCCCGGAATCCGACGTTCTCCCTGAACGATTTCTCCTCACCAAAATACAAAGAGAATAAAATAAAAGATTACAAGATAAAGTAAAGAGAAACTCCCCAAGAAATTCTGAAGGTGAAGATGAAGGCGGTGTAGATGTTGGCATTCTTAAAACGATCGTCCTTCGTATGGAATATGCGTTGTAGACCTTCTCCTTCCAAATCCTCTTTAGATCTTCATGATAGCCCAAGGGAGATCTCTCAAATGTTGTACACTAACCTCTCTTAAAATTATTAGAATTCTGGAATCATCACAACTAAAATGAGAGGAGTTGTACTTTAAATAGGCACGGAAGCTAACGCCTGGCGTTAAGAGTTAACGCCAGCGTTAGTGAACGTGCACTATCGTGAATGAGATCGTGCAACCGTCAGGATCGTGGTAGATTTGTGGACTCAATGCGGGTATTAAGAGTCAATGCTGGCGTTGTCTCTAGCTTCTCGACGGACTCGTTCTCGACGACATTTCTTCTCGACGGATTCCTTCTCGACGACATTTCTTCTCTACGGATTCCTTCTCGATGGAAGTTAATGTGGGGCATTAACAACTAACGCGGGGCGTTAGCTCTCTTTCCAGAGAGTCATCTGCATTCAGTATACTACTCATAGGGATGTGTAGTTATAGTTCCAGTACAACCTGCACACTATAAACACACAAAATACAAGATCAAATACAACACGGTATTTGTTATTCTCAAACCAAGAGATGCGGAACATAGGCTCCAACACAAGGGAGTGCCAATTCCACCAGGCAAAAGAATTAATATAGGAATCTTCTCAAAGTGGACCAGGCAAATTTTGAAGCCTGGTCAAACTCCATCTTCACCTTCTCCCTCTCCAACTCCACAGGATACTGTCCTAGATCTCCCAAGGGATGATATTCCAGCACAACCTTCTTCTCAACAACAACAACAACAACAGCAAAACCTCCAATCCATCCCATCTACTACAGTCCCAGAGCCAACACCCCAATCTCCTATCCACCAACATCCATCCATCCTACTCCCAGACAGTCAATTTGCTCCTCCACCCCCACCATCATATCATATTCCTCCAGAAACCTACCAAGCCCTTTCTCCACCTCCATCTCCACCCGCTATTACCTCCCATCCTACACTTTCATTTGACATGGGACAAGCAATATCTAAGGATATAGGGATGGCTTCAAGCACCTTTGCAGACCTAATGGCCAGCCAAGCCAGAAGATTTGACAAGAAGTACTCACAGATGGAGTATGAACTACTAGACTCAAAGAGGTCTCTACAGAGAATCAAAGACTTCATGTCCTCCTCCCTAATAACAAAGGAGTTCTTAACCTCTCTTGCCAGCAAGGTCAAGAAGGGGTAGAATATTCAGGAGGAGGAAAGGCCTGTTCCAGATCCCAGTGGCTATGATAAGTGGAATGATGTTGCAGCTCCTGATAAAGTGACCATCTTCCAAGGTCCAAATATCCAGTGGAGCCAGCTTCAGAACATCAAGAGGAGCAAGGAAAAGAAAAAGAGCCATAGAATCAAGTGGAAACTGCTGCAGATATTCAGGGGGAGCTCCCATCTACTCAAGGGGAGCCTATCCCAGTTGTTCAAAGGAATCTGGAAGAAGAAATGATTGTTGTAGGTACAACAGTGGATCAGGGGGAGCCTCAAGATGAAAATCTACTGGATAAGGTGGCAATGATTGCCAAGGCAGCTGTTGATATTGCTGAGTTGATTGTACTAATTCAGAGGGAGCTTCCCAAAGACAATGTTGTTGAAGAAGCAGTAATGTCCCCTGAAGATGATGAGCCTCTGCAGATTGCCCCAAGGAAGATTCCAAAAGTTTTCTCAAGAAAAAGAAAAACTCCTGAGAAGGAGAAATGAAGCGCGGGTATTATGTAATCATTATACTCCCTAGAAACAAACAGATATGGAGATCAATATAATTTCTTGACAAATGAATGAAATAGCTTGTGACTTCAGTCTGTCATATTCTATTGGATTTAACTTCTTGTTTGTATTTCTATTTACATAAAAGATTGTGTACAATCTGATGGCGCGGCCCCTCCGACACTCCTTGATGATAACCCGGTTGTCGAGGCGCTGCGACACAAAGATCTGAGGCGCCATGATGATGCTGAAGGAAGTCCGCGTTACAATCTCCGCCCGCGGCGTGCCAAAGCCACCGTGAAAAATTAAAGTTTTATTTATGCACATTTATTTATGCACTTTTATTTTATATTTATGAATATAAAATTATTTCATGTTTGATGTAAATTTTATATTCATAAAAGTTTGTCATTTTATTTTGGGACATTTTATTTTTATTATGGTGTGTATTTAACCATACGGATGAATGAGATTACATCTCCATCATGGATGGTTAAGGTTTTGTTGTAACTCCTATATAAGGAGGCCTTTATGATGAGATTAGAAAAATTGAAGAAAAAAAACCCTATTTCCCTCATTGGAAATTTCGGCCACAAGGAGGACTCCTTTAGCCGCCGCCCCTTGGTGTGAAGCCTCCCTTGCGATCTCCATCCCGTTCGGTGCGACTCCGGTGTGGCTTCCTCGGTGCGACTCCAAGGAAGAAGGTTGCAACCCCATTCGGTGTGACGTCGGTGGATCCATGGAGAGAGTGAATCTCCCACCTTATCTTGTGTGTGTTCATCTTCTTGGTTGGGTAATCTCTTTATCATATTGTGATTTCTTTCTGTGAGATTTGTGGAGGTTTATTCGAACCGTCTTTTCCGTGATTTTTAAAACACATCACTTGCAAGTTCTGATTTCGATTCATTGTTATTGAATCTCTTGTGATCCGGATTGGGAAGATCCATTGTGGGAGCAAACTCGGCCTAGCCTTGACTTGTTCCCCAAGATTTGGCACATTTAGTGTTAACAAGGGAATTAATCTCAACTAAAGTTTCGATCGCTACTAATCGTTTGCCGCCGCTCCGAAATAAATTATTTGCTGCGTTTGAAATGGTTCAAGTTGAAAGAATAGATGCTTGTGTAGGTGCGGTGAGTTGTGTGCTTGTTGGAGAGGTAGGTCTTAAGGACGTTGTATCGAGTCCGGCTATCGGTGAGTTGTATGCTTGTTGGAGAGGTAGGTCCTAAGGACGTTGTATCGAGACCGGCTTAATTTTATCAATCGGATTTTGGAGCCAACCGACCCCTTTTCATTCGCTTTTGGTCAGAGCCCTCCTATGTTGTTTTTAATTTCTGTGATGATGGTTTTCCGTTAGCGTAAACGAACGCGTGTCCCATCTTCCACTACATTAATTTGGTATCAGAGGTAGGTTGTTTCAACTCCCATGTTGCAAACATCCTCTCTGCGTTCCTTGTTGGTCGTTCTGATCCTTAGAAAATAAAATAAAAAATCGGTGGTCTGCGAATAGCGGGCTAAATTTGTCATTTTTCAGCGAAATTCTGGAAAAAAAAAATTAACGATCTACGTATTATCCATGTCAGGAATCTATAAAAATATCCTATCTTCAATATAGCTACAGCCCTTGGGAAAATCATCTTTCCAAACTTTTCCTGAACCTGAATGCGCACTAGGCTAGGAACGGAGTACACGACACCGACTACGTCTAGCATGGCTGCGAATCAGCATGATGATCCCAACACCGAGGCCATAGCAGGTCTACGTACCGAAATGACTGAGCTTAGGACGATGTTGGCACAAATCCTTCTGAATCAAGGAGGACCACCACCACCACCCGTTAATGTTGGGCAGCCAGACCGGCACCAACAGGTTCATGATTCGGATTCCGATGGGAACTCTCCTCGAGTGCCCCCTCGAGAGAATCGCACCGAGCGCGCCTTCGACATCACTAGGGCTGTTAAGATTGACGCCCCCACTTACGATGGTTTGGGAGACCCCCGGGTCTTCCTTACTTGGGTAGTGGATGTGGAATGTTACTTTGATTGGCACAACCTGACGGACCCTCAAAAGGTCCAAGTTGACAGGATGAAGTTAACATGTCGTGCGAAGACTTATTGGCTGAATGAGGAGCGAAGATTAGGAGCCGGGCAGGGAGTCCCACCTATAGGTTGGCCTATAATGAAGAATTTACTGACCGATCAGTACGTCCCTGCGTACCACCGAACCCAAATGTTTGATGAGCTTGCCACCCTGCGGCAAGGCTCGAATTTGGTAGCCGAATATATGGGAGAACTGAAGGACCGCATGGTACGTTGCGATCTTAGAGAGATTCAGGAAGTCACGTTATCTAGGTTCCGTAAGGGGCTTCATCCTGATATCCAAAGGAAACTCCTGCGCTATGGGCATACGGACTTAAACACGACCTTCAATGCCGCCCTGGACATTGAAAAACACCTAGCCTCTAAGGCTCACTCCCGATACTCTCATGCGAAGAATAAGTCCACCATTGGGGCTTCTTCTTCCACATATCCTGATAAGGGAAGGTTTAGGGCCACTGAGTCAAAGTCTGTTGTGATCACCGCTAGAAACACTAAGAACCCCGCGAGTGAGCGTATTCCTATTGGGAAGGTTAGCAAGTCTAACACCACATGTTATTCTTGCGGAGTTCAGGGTCATTACGCCTTTGAATGCCCAACGAAGACAAAACCCATAGCCTTACTTGAATCGTCTACTGACCCTGCTGATTACGTGTACGAGGCTGCTGAGGAGAGTGACCCGGAAGGGGTCCCAAGCGATTTAGAGGATGAACACCCCCTTATGGTGATGCATTGCATCTTGACCACTCCTCGTCCCGTGGATGACTGGAAGAGGACGAGTATATTTTCCCTGATCTTTAAGAGTGGCGAGAAACTTTGCAAACTAGTTATTAATGGCGGTAGTTGCGTGAATGCTGTTTCTGAGAACGTCGTTAAGCGTATGTCCTTAACTGCTGAACTGCATCCAACCCCATATCAGGTTGCTTGGATCAGTAAGGTTACTATTAAGGTTACCCAGCGCTGCTTAGTCCCCCTGTCATTCAAATCCTACACGGATGAGGTTTGGTGCGACATCCTGCCAATGGACGTTTGTCATGTGTTGTTAGGCCGCCCATGGCTCTACGATCGTGATGTGATGCACTATGGTCGCGCCAACACATATGAGTTCAAGTTCAACGGCAAGACCGTCACCTTGAGACCGACTGTGCCGAAAGAACCAGTAGTGTTGGCTAAGGATACCTCTGTCCCGGTAGAAAGGAAAGCGTTGAGTTTAGTTGGAAGGAAGGAATTTGGGAAGGACTCCTTCCTTGAGGGTATGATGTACGCTCTCATTCTCATGAGTGCAAAGACTGATAGTGGCATAATGGATGATTTACCCTGAGAGCTACGGGTATTGTTGGAAGAGTTTAAGGACGTTTACCCGTACGAGCTGCCTTCGTCCTTGCCACCACTTAGAGATATACAACATGCCATAGATCTTATCCCCGGATCGTCCCTACCCAACCAACCCCACTATAGGCTTAATCCCGCTGCCCATAAAGAGTTACAAACCCAGATTGAGGACTTACTGAGTAAGGGATTCATTAGGACGAGTATGAGCCCATGTGCTGTCCCAGCCCTTCTTGCCCCTAAGAAGGATGGCACTTGGCGCATGTGTGTTGATAGCCGAGCTCTCAACAAAATTACTATAAAATATAGGTTTCCAATTCCGCGACTAGATGATCTCTTGGATGTCCTATCAGGTGCCACTATTTTCTCGAAGTTAGACTTACGAAGTGGTTACCATCAGATTAGGATTCGGGAAGGGGATGAGTGGAAGACAGCGTTCAAATCTAAGGAAGGGTTGTATGAGTGGTTGGTGATGCCCTTTGGGTTATCCATTGCCCCTAGCACCTTCTCTCGGATGATGATGCACGTTTTTAGGCCGTATATGGGGAAGTTTGTTGTAGTATATTTCGACGACATCCTAGTCTTTAGCACCTCCCCCGCCGAACATCTCTCCCACATCAAAGTGATCCTCTCCACCTTAAGAAAGGAAACCTTATTTCTAAACCTTAAGAAGTGCACATTTTATGTTCCGGAGGTCGAGTTCTTGGATTACATCGTTAGTTCTGAAGGTGTTCGTGTTGACCCAGGAAAGGTCCAAGTGATTAGAGACTGGCCCGAGCCCACTAGCTTACGAGAGGTACGAAGTTTCCAAGGGTTAGCCACGTTCTACCATCGTTTCATACGCGATTTTAGTAGTATCATGGCGCCCATTACTGATTGTATGAAGAAGGGCGAATTCACATGGACGAAATCCGCCACGTTTGCATTCCGTCGTATAAAAGAGCTTATGACCGAAGCACCGGTGTTGCGTCTCCCTGACTTCACCAAGGTCTTCGAGCTTACTTGTGATGCATCTGGCGCAGGAATTGGAGGCGTCTTGAGTCAAGAGAGTCACCCGATTAGTTATTTTAGTGAGAAATTAGCGGGCGCTAAGTTAAATTATTCCAATTACGATAGGGAGTTTTATGCGGTCATTAGATGTTTACATCATTGGAGGCACTATCTCCTTTCTAAGGAATTTGTGATCCTCTCTGATCATGAAGCATTACGATTCATCAACGGTCAGCACAAAATCAGTCCACGCCACGCTAAATGGGTATCCTTCTTGCAAGAGTACACATTTAATCTTAAGCACCTTAAGGGGTCCGAAAATCGAGTTGCTGACGCACTCAGTCGCCTCACCCTCTTGCTTTCCACCATGCAAGTCCACATGGTTGGGTTCAAGCGCATAAGGGATGAATACGCCACATGCCCTGATTTTCAGGAGCCATGTCTATCCTCCCAGGATAGCTCTCCCACGACCATTTCGGCCTTTTCCCTTAGGGACGGTTATCTGTTCAAACACGGGAAATTGTGTATCCCTCGCTCCTCTTTGCGACTCCACGTCATTTGGGAGCTACACAGTGGTGGATTGAGTGGGCACTTCGGAAGAGACAAAACGATTACGCTCGTAGAGGAGAAATTCTATTGGCCCAAGATGAAGGCAATGGTTGGGAGGGTAGTGAGCAGTTGTCGTACGTGTCAAGTTTCTAAGGGTACTAAGTCCAACGTCGGTTTGTACACCCCTCTACCTATCCCATCCATACCATGGGAAGACGTGAGCATGGACTTCGTATTAGGCCTTCCCCCCACCCTTCGACGTCACGACTCTATTTTCGTCGTTGTGGATAGGTTCTCCAAAATGGCATACTTCCTCCCATGTAGTAAGACCGACGACGCTTCTCACATGGCGAAGCTGTATTTTAAGGACGTCGTTAGTCACCGCGGAGTCCCAAAGACTATTGTCTCGGATAGGGACGTAAAGTTCACTAGCTACTTTTGGAAAACCTTGTGGATTCTTCTAGGAACCAAATTACTATTCTCCGCGGCTTATCACCCGCAAACTGATGGGCAGACGGAGGTAGTCAATCGAAGCCTAGGAAACCTTCTTAGATGTCTAGTGAGCGATCATAAAGCCACGTGGGATCTTCTTCTCCCCCACGCCCAGCTGGCATATAATAATTCCAAAAATCGGTCCACCGGTCTGTCTCCAAACGAGATTGTTCACGGGTACAAGGCCCCTGTGCCTCTTGACTTAGTTCCATTGCCCCCAACGTACAAGACAAGTCAGTTCGCACAATCCTTCGCCCAACATATTCATGGCTTACATGCACGTATACGAGCTACCTTGATCGATCAATACGAGTTTAATCGAACGCACGCTAATTTACATAGGAGTGTGTCACACTTTCAAGTCGGCGATTTGGTTTTAGTACAGTTAGTTCCCGAACGAATGCCAACTGGCACCGTTAAAAGGTTAGCACCAAAGCGTGCCGGCCCTTTTCGGATTATAAAGAATCTAGGTGACAACGCTTTCGTGTTAGATTTGCCGGCTGATTGGGGTATATCCCTTATTTTTAATGTCTCGGATTTGACGTCGTTTGTCTCGCCTCCGCATGAGTTGGATTCTTTGTCGTCTTCTCCCTCCACTAAAAATTCTAATGGGTTGGGGAGTGGTAGTTCGGATGATCTCTCCTATTCGGTCCCCGCAGGTATAACATCGGATGGTACGTTGTCTTCCTTTATTCCTACTGCTGACATGTTTCTCAGGTTCCCCAAGACATTTCTCACTCCAGATGTGATCCTCGCTGCTGAGCCACTTGCTACTCCGGATGGTGCTACCTACCTCTTCCTCATCCGATTGCGTGACCACCCTCCCTCAGACGACTCATGGGTACTCGCGACAGAGCTTCAACGTTTGGACGCCGAGCTTCTCTGCCGCTATCTCTCAGACCACGCATTGGAGATACGTGATTTTGAGTGGGGGAGGATTGATGGCGCGGCCCCTCCGACACTCCTTGATGATGACCCGATTGTCGAGGCGCTGCGACACAAAGATCTGAGGCGCCATGATGATGCTGAAGGAAGTCCGCGTTACAATCTCCGCCCGCGGCGTGCCAAAGCCACCGTGAAAAATTAAAGTTTTATTTATGCACTTTTATTTATGCACTTTTATTTTATATTTATGAATATAAAATTATTTCATGTTTGATGATAATTTTATATTCATAAAAGTTTGTCATTTTATTTTGGGACATTTTATTTTTATCATGGTGTGTGTTTAACCATACGGATGGATGAGATTACATCTCCATCATGGATGGTTAAGGTTTTGTTGTAACTCGTATATAAGGAGGCCTTTATGATGAGATTAGAAGCATTGAAGAAAAAAAAAACCATATTTCCCTCATTGGAAATTTCGGCCACAAGGAGGACTCCTCTAGCCGCCGCCCCTTGGTGTGAAGCCTCCCTTACGATCTCCATCCCGTTCAGTGCGACTCCGGCGTGGCTTCCTCAGTGCGACTCCAAGGAAGAAGGTTGCAACCCCATTCGGTGTGACGCCGGTGGATCCGTGGAGAGAGTGAATCTCCCACCTTATCCTGTGTGTGTTCATCTTCTTGGTTGGGTAATCTCTTTATTATATTGTGATTTCTTTCTGTGAGATTTGTGGAGGTTTATTCGAACCATCTTTTCCGTGATTTTTAAAACGCATCACTTGCAAGTTTTGATTTCGATTTGTTGTTATTGAATCTCTTGTGATCCGGATTGGGAAGATTCGTTGCGGGAGCAAACTCGGCCTAGCCTTGACTTGTTCCCCAAGATTTGGCACATTTAGTGTTAACAAGGGAATTAATCTCAACTAAAGTTTCGGCCGCTACTAATCATTTGCCGCTGCTCCGAAATAAATTATTTGTTGCGTTTGAAACGGCTCAAGTTGAAAGAATAGATGCTTGTGTAGGTGCGGTGAGTTGTGTGCTTGTTGGAGAGGTAGGTCTTAAGGACGTTGTATCGAGTCCGGCTTAATTTTATCAATCGGATTTTGGAGCCAACCGACCCCTTTTCGTTCGCTTTTGGTCGGAGCCCTCCTATGTTGTTTTTAATTTCTGTGATGATGGCTTTCCATTAGCGTAAATGAACGCGTGTCCCGTCTTCCACTACATCACAATCACTTTAACCAAAACTGTAAAATTTGTTACGATAAATAGGGGGGATTGTTTGGAAAAACCCCTTAGATTTAACTTAACAAATTATCTAAAGTGATTTTAACTCTTAGGTTTTAATTACCCATTGTATAGTGAGGGTAATTTGATCATTTTATGTCTTAAGATATCACACACAACTTGGAGTGTAAAGACCAGATCAAGACAAGCACAAACTTGGTTGAGTTAACAATTGCGTCGAATGGTATTCGAAGCAACTTTGACTTCATATCGACATAACTTATACTAAAATTCCAAGCAACTCAACCTCTCTGTCGAAGCAGATCAATTCGACACTACGTCGAAAGGATATCGACATAAATAAAGGAGCATGTTGAAGCTGTCTTTAAAGTCGGCGCAGCTTTGACTTCAACTCATCGCAGAAGGAAGGATCTGTCGAAGCCATCTGAAGTCGACGCAACGTCGACTACAATTTGACGCAGATGATAAAGTTCAGAGTCAAGTCTTCAACTCGATGGCTACATCGATATGTATTCGAAGTAACGTTGATATCTGAGTTCAACCAGAGCTTGAAGGAATTTGAAGCTGCTTTTACAAGAAATCGAAGGTGCGTCGATAAGAGAGAAAGAGAAATCGACGCAACGTCGAATACAGTCTGAAAAAGAAAACCTTTTCTGCTGTCATTTTGGAACTCTCTCTCAAGGCCCATAGTACTGAAGACCGTTCTACAATGGCTCATTTATTGCCTAGAATAGAAAGGAGCAATAAGGAAGACAACAAAAGCTTTCTTGGAAAGGATCAAGACAGTTGGCAGATAGGTCGTGAACAAATGGGGAAAGGAAGAGAAATTATCCAAGCCAATACCTTTTCAGCACACTCTAAAAGAGGAAAGAAATTCAAATTAAAAAGTGGACAATAAATAAGAAGATTAGAGAGAAGAAATCATGGCATTCATTATAATTTTCTGCTGTTGTCGCTTAGGGCTTCCTCCTTCTTCTTCTTCCTCCTGGAACCCTAAAAGACAGTGAATAAGGAACTGCTCTCTCTCAGATCAGATAAACAAAGAGCTGCTTCTCATCAATATTATACATCATCCAGATTTCAATAGAAGAAAGCAGATCAGATCTTAAGCTCATAACCCCTGTAGATCATCTCTATCAAAAGCAGGGGTTCATCATTTGCTGATCCAGAAAAGAGAAAACTGAAGCAGAAGGCTTCATCAGAAATCTGATAGCAGAATTCTTCTCACTTCTTCTTCCTCCTTTTCCCCTTCTTTTCACCTGTAAAAGAGTTTTTAGAATCCCTCTTTCAAAGGATTCAATGGTTCAAGATCTCCTTATCAAAAGATCTGTGTTTCAAGATCTCCTTATGAAAAGATTTGTGGTTCAAGATCTCCTTATCAAAAGATCTATGGTTCAAGATCTCCTTATCAAAAGATCTTGGGTTCTAAGAGTCTCCTTATCAAAAGACTCAGGCGCATGTGGTGCATTCCTACCAGGTGGTATAAGAGAGGAGTACCCACATTTTGGGGAACCTCTATAAAATTCCTTGTGTCTGTGCTGTGCTTTTCTGTGTTGTCCCATTTACTTTCTCAGCATTTACTTTCAGTAATATTTATTCTGCCTGTGTTTTGTTTGTGAGCTTAATTCCTTAATAAGTTTTATTGACTGCATTGTTAGGATAGAAATAATTTTAAATCTCTATTCACCCCCCTCTAGAGGATTCTCAGAGGCACACTGTGCACTTACACAATCTCAGCCCTTGATATCCCCTCCTCCTTCAATTTCTGGAATTAATTCTGATTTAATTTATGTGGGCTTAATATTGGGCTTAGTTCTTGGGTTAAACCCAATTGAAATTGGTTGGGCTAACTTGACCCAAAATGATCAATTTTGGGTTTATTGGGCGAGGGTTGACCCTAGGTCAACCTAGCCAATGTGGCTGACCCACATTGACTTTATTGGGTTAATGTACACCAATTAGGGTGAAATGTGGCTAGATTAGGTCAATTTGGGTCCATTTGACCTATTTGGCCCAATTTGAGCTACGTGAGCCCAAAGTTGGTTTTGTACTAAACCAAGGGTTTGACCTGACCCAATGAGTTATTTGTGACCCCTAATATCCCTAAGGGATTAGGAAGAGTTGGGTGAGGTCAATTGGGTCATTAGATGGCTATGGGACTCTAAATTAAGGAGATTTGACTAAATTAGGGTTTGATTGACTTTGGTTAATTTGACCAATTGGGTTGACCCTATTAGGTCTTAAGTGACCCAAGGGACTCCCTAAGGGTTAAGAGTGTTATGGTGGGTCACATTGGCCATTTGAAAGCTAAATGACCCTATTTAGAGAGGTTTGACCCATTTAGGATTAGGGTTGACTTTGGTTAACTTGGCCAACTTGGTTGACCCCAATGGGTTCATAGTGACCTATTGGTCTCCTTGAAGATTATGAGGGTCAAGGTGAGATTATATTGACATATTGAAGCTCATTTGGTTAACCCTAGGCTAGGCGACCTAAAATGGCTAAATGTAGACCAAGGTGTTTTGATCTTGTCACTTAGACTTCTAAGGCCATTTGGGTAAACTTAGTCTTATGTCATGACACTTGTCATGACAAAATCCTCTTGAGGGCATAGTTGTTCTAGGGATGTTAAATTCTAATACATATGGAAAAAATTTCTTCCTCGAAATTAAGTTTGGTCCTACGGGGTTCTCACTTGTGGTAAACGAAAGTAAAACTTCGACGGGTTAGGGTATACCTGATGCAAAGAGTCCCGGGTAATATTGTTGCATGTGGTCCAGGGGCTCCCATGTATGCTCCTCCTGCCCATGATTCGATCACAGGACCTTGACCAACGAGACCTTCTTCCACCGCAGAACTCGAACGTCGGTGTCATTGATCCGAATCGGCTCTAAGCGGACTGAATGGTCGGATGTTACCGAGCCTGATGTATAAGTAATTTGCTGATTTGGCTGAAGTAGAGCCCTCCTGACTGAAGAGATGTGAAAGACGTCGTGCGGGTTCGCCAACTCTAATCGGTAAGCTAGGGGGCCAATCCGCTCCAAGATCCAATAATGACCCATATATCTAAGGTTGAGCTTCTTTAGTCTCTACACTCGCGTGACACCATGCACCGAACATATCTTCAAGTAAACTCTGTCTCCCACCTAGAACTCTACCTTACGATGTCGCACATTATAATACTTGGTCTATCTGCTCCGGGCCTCTAGCATCCACTCACGTATTAGTCATACCTGAGCATATGTATCCTCCTCATATTCTGTTCCCAGCACCTTCGGATCCTCATCATGGACTCAAGATAGTGGAGTCCTGCACCTTTGTCTGTATAATGCTTCATAGGGTGCTATGTCGGTACAAGATTGATGGTTATTGTTATAAGAAAACTCGATAAGCGACATCAATCCCACCCACGACTCCCACTGTCCAGGATGCAGAGTCGTAGCAAATCCTCCATCGTCCTGATGGTCCATCTGGCCATCCGTCTAAGGATGGAAAGCGGTGATGATGGTCAACCGAGATCCCATATAATCCTGGACTACTCTCCATTGCTTAGATGTGAACCAGTCATTCTGATCTAACATGATCGATCTGGGAACTCCATGGTATCGTACGAACTGCTCCACAAATAGCCGCACCAAGGTACAGACCAGAGCATCTTTCCTAACGGGAATAAACCCGGCGACCTTCGTTAGCCTGTCCACGATCACCCATACAAAATCATGCCTGGAGCGGGAGCGAGGTAACCCGCATATGAAGTCCATAGAGATGTCCTCGAACTTCCAATCCGGCACTGGTAGTGGATATAATAATCCTCCTGGTCCCTTGTGAAAGTGGAGGTTAGATCTTAAATTAACTCTAGAGGGGGGTGAATAGAGTTTAAAACTTTTCCCTTAGTTTTATAGCGGAATTGAAAATACTGATATAAGTATATGTGTATAGAGTGAGTGATAAATAAAAACTGAAATAAAGTGAATAATGAAAATAGCACACAGCACAACACAGAAAAGAAATCAAACACAGAGGACGCAAGGAGCTATAGTAGTTCCCCACTAAACTTGGGTACGTCTACTCTTCTACCACCCTTGGTAGGAATCCACTAGGATTTTTGATCAGGTGCCCTCACACCAATGAGCTTTTGATAAGGTGCCCAAAAACCAACTAGATTTTTTGATCAGGTGTCTTTCCACCAATGGGGTAAACTTTTGAAGGGAGTTTTAACCCTGTACAGAATGGGATAGAGAGGGGTTTAGATGTTCTTCTCTGTCAAGATGTATAGAGAAGACTCTAGTGGATTTGATGTAGAAAAGAACTCCTCTGTCTGATTGAAGATGTTTGACAGTATATTTTGCTGGAGCTTTTCTTTGAAAAACTTGATCCTCCTATAGCTGATTAATCTGAGAGAGATATTTCTTCAGATTATAGTTGTTCTGTTGAAGATCTGTAGTTGCAGCAAAAGACTGAGAGAAGAATTTAAGTTCTCAGTTGAAAGAGGTTGTTGCTGTTGAGGAAGAAGAAGATGATGTTCTTTTTGTTCTTCTTTTTCTTCTCTTCCTAAAGCTTTCTCCTTTCTTGATTCTTATTTTGCAGCAGGAAATCTGAGAGAAGTGTTGAAGATGTTCTCAGAAAACGTGTGCTGCTGAAGGAGGAAGAAGATGAAGATCTGTATTCTGAAATTGCTTGAGGAGGAAGAAGAAGTTATTTTCATTTTCTTTTCTTCCTGTATATTTCTTTCTCTCTTTTTCTCTGTGTATTTTTTCTGTACAGCAAAACTATAATCTGATCTGTATTGATGTTGTCGTGAAAGCTGTAGAATTATTCTGTAATATCTTCTTTCCTTTTCTTTTTCAAATCTCTCACAGAATTAAATGCAAATCCCTTATATTAAGGAATATATAATTCTGAAGAGTTGTTTTGGAAACACAAATCTGTTGCGCCATTTAATTCTTTCCTTTTCCATGAATATGTCCTTTTCTGAGGAAATGTCAACGGCTATAAACTTGAATAATAAAGGAAATATATTTTACTTACTTGATCTGATAGAAAGAGCCGTTGCTGTCGTCGATCTGAGTTCAGAGAATGAATAAATATAATATTCTGAAATAAATCTGCACTTAAATAATAATTCTTCGATCTGAATAAAATTTGTCGAATGCAGATTCGTCGACCTCAAGATTTTCATCGAACACAACATTTACTTCGTCGACCTCAGATAAATCTTGCTGGAATAATTAATTTTGTTGATCTGACGGTGTTCGTCGAACGCAGACTGGAGTTCATCGAACGGAAGGATTCATTAACCACTGAGCCTGGATAATTTCGTCGACCGCTGAGCTTGAGAAAAAGCGTCGAGCGCTGAGCTTGAGCAAAAGCGTCAAGCACTGAGCTGGAAAAAGCGTCGAGCGTTGAGCTGGGAAAAAGCGTCAAGCGCTGCACTTAGACAAATTCTTCGACCGCTGAGATGGGTTCGTCGACCGCTGAGAACAAGTCTGTTCGTCGAATGCAGATAGCTTGCCGATCGTCGAACGCAGATAGCCATTCGTCGAACGCAGATAGTCGTTCGTTGAACGCAGAATATGAATGAAATTTCTAGTTCTAACAGCCTAAACTCTTGACCCATAAACTATACATTGCGGTCAACTTGTCCTTAGTTAACATATAGTGATCCTAGCCCAAATTAGAAATAGGGTTGTTCCAACAATCTCCCCCTATTTGGGTTATGACACTATTTGACAAAAATTGAAAATAAACAAATACTAAAACAGCAAAAACAACAGAGCATGAATATATCTGATATATTTTAAATATTTTATCAGATATAAAATAAATAGTACTCTGGGTTTTTGAAACATTACAACAAAAATAAAACTGATAGAAATGCAATCAGAACCTTGATTTTTCTGAATTCTGAAATTCTGATTGAAATTCTGATCTGAACTGAACTGTATCTGCTATGTAAATCAGCTTTCTGAAATTGTTCTGAACTGAATATATTATCTGCTATGAATTCTGATCTTAATCTGATTTCTGAATTTCTGATTAGCTGAGCTGTAGCAATAACTGATACTGAATTTGCTAAAACAAAATTCTTCTTCTGAGTTGTACTGTATTTGCATCTGAACTTGATTATGAGTTGTATCTGAATTTTTCTGAAACAGAAATTTGCAATCAGCAAACTGATGTAAGCTTTATCAAGCTTCTTCATACAGCAACTCCCCCTGAGAGTGTCTCCCCCTGAGACTGGAGGTTCTTCAACTTTCTCCCCTTGCCTAGTTTATAGAACAACTCCCCCTAAGCAAAACAGTGCATCAAATGGAGCTTGTTCATACAAACTTCTCCCCCTGCCTAGTTTCAGGAAAGGCCTGAAGCTAGGCCCCTTAAAGAAGGGACATTTAATGGAGGTAGGGAAGGATGCAAGATTTAAATTGTTGTTGTTCCTGCACAATAAAATAGAGATCAAGTGCAAGGGGAACTAGAAAGAGAAACAATTCTGTAGGCATTTATATATAATAAAATATTTGATAAATGATAACAGGCTGAAATAAAAACAATCTTCAAATCAATGAAGAGATGGGTAAGTAAAAAACTTAATTTTTTTTAACAGATTAAATCTCCATCTATCATACCTAGCTGATTTATAAAGAAGATATGCTTCTTTTCATCCAAGGGCTTGGTGAACATATCAGCTCTTTGCAAATCAGTAGAGATGAAATGTAGGCAGATTTTGTTTTTATCCACATTATCCCTAAGGAAGTGGTGCCTAATCTCTATGTGTTTAGTCCTACTATGGAGAACTGGATTTTGTGTTATAGATATTGCACTAGTATTGTCACAAAATATAATTGAATTATTTAAGTTGACACCATAGTCTAGGAGCTGATTTTGTATCCACAATATCTGTGAGTAGCAGCTGCCTGCAGCTATATATTCAACTTTAGCTGTTGATGTAGACACAGATGTTTGTTTCTTATAAAACCAAGACACAAGCCTATCACCAAGAAACTGACAAGTTCCTGATGTGCTTTTCGTGTCTACTCTGCATCCAGCATAATCTGAATCTGAGAATCCAGTTAATTCAAATTCAGATGATGTTGGATACCAAAGTCCTAGATTAGGGCAACCCTTTATATATCTCAAAATTCTTTTTAGTAAAATTAGATGAGATTCTTTGGGGTTAACTTGGAATCTAGCACAAATACATGTAGCAAACATTATATCAGGCCTACTAGCTGTTAAATAAAGTAATGAGCCAACAATTGCCCTATATACTTTCTGATCAACAGGTTTCCATGATTCATCAGAATTAACAACAGCATTTGAGGGTATGGGTGTTTTCATGGTGGAAGAATCAGACATACCAAATCTTTTCACTAATTCCTTAGCATACTTAGATTGGGATATGAAGATTCAATTTGGAGTCTGCTTCACTTGAAGACCAAGGAAGTATGATAACTCACCCATACTACTCATTTTAAATTTAGATTGCATTAGATTAGAAAATCTTTTGCACAAATTTGAATCAGTAGAGCCAAATATGATATCATCTACATATATTTGAACTAGCAATGTTTGATTTTTATGTATCCTGAAAAATAAGGTTTTGTCTACATAATTTATTCTCTAAAAGAAAACTAGCTAAAGTCTCATACCATGCTCTAGGAGCTTGTTTAAGACCATAAAGAGCTTTCTTAAGCTTAAATACAAAAAAGAATGAGTTGGAGAGATGAAACCTGGTGGTTGTTCCACAAAGACTTCTTCTTTGATTTCTCCATTCAGAAATGCACTTTTTACATCCATTTGATAAACCTTGAATTTCTTGTATGCAGCAAATGCAAGGAAAATTCGGATTGCTTCTAACCTTGCAACTGGTGCAAAAGTTTGATCATAGTCTATTCCTTCTTCTTGTGAGTATCCTTGAGCTACTAGTCTAGCTTTGTTTCTCACAATATTTCCATCTGCATCTAGCTTATTCCTGTAGACCCATTTGGTTCCAATAACTGGATAATTCTTGGGTCTAGGAAACAATTCCCAAACTTTGTTTGTCTCAAACTGATTGAGCTCCTCTTGCATAGCAATGATCCAGTTGGGATCTTGTTCTGCATCTTGTAGGGATTGAGGTTCAATCTGAGAGAGAAAACAAGTATGCATCATATTCTGATTTACTTGTTGTCTTGTTTGCACACCTGCTGAAATATCACCAATTATTTGAGATATTGGGTGATCTCTAACTGTGATGTGATCAACAGTTGGAGTGGGTTCAGTAATGATTTCCACTTGGGGAATTTGTTCAGCTGCTATATCCTGTGGAGGATGATCTGTTGTTATCTGTACTGAACTTTCAGCAAAATCTGGGTGATTTTCCTCTTCACTTTCTTCAGCATTCTGCTGTTCAGGATTTAGAAATCCTTCTTTATGTAGAGCTAATTGATCTAGCTGCTCACATAGTGTAGGTACCTGTAGATTTTCTATGGTAGAAGAATTCTTCTCCTTGTAAAACATGTTAGTTTCATCAAAAGAGACATGCATAGATTCTTCTATTTAAGAGAAGATTTATTATAAATCCTATATGCTTTGCTGATTAGTGAATAGCCTAAGAAAATTCCTTCATCAGATTTTGGTTCAAATTTCCTAAGGTATTTCTTATCATTATTATGAACAAAACATTTACAACCAAATGCTCTAAAATAGCTAACTTTAGGTTTCTTCCCTTTAAGTAATTCATAAGGAGTCTTACCCTTAAGTTTGTGTATCAAACTTCTATTCAATACATAGTTTGTTGTGCTAACAGCCTCTGCCCAAAAAGATAGGGGCAAATTAGCATCTGCAAGCAATATTCTTGCTGATTCAATTAGAGTTCTATTTTTCCTTTCAACTACCCCATTTTGTTGAGGAGTTCTAGGAGCTGAGAAGCAATGCCTGATACCTTCCTTCTCACAGAATTCTTGCATGAGAAGAGACTCAAACTCAATGCCATGATCACTTCTGATCAATGCAATATGAGTAGAGTACTCAATCTTTATGCTCTTAAGAAAGTCTGTAAGAACTTTAAAGTTATCTGACTTTTTTCTCAAAAAGAACACCCAAGTGAATTTGGAGAAGTCATCTACAATAACTAGAGTGTAGACTTCCCCCCTAAACTCTTTGTTTCTATAGGTCCAAAACGGTCCATATGTAGCAAATATAAGATTCTAGGTGAATCACTTTTAGATAATGATTTAAAACTATTTTTAGTTTGCTTACCTAGTTGACATGCCCTACAAAGACCTTCTTTCTTGTATGAACCTAAGGGTAAACCTCTAACAAGATTGTCCTTAAATAATTTAGCAATGGTCCTAAGGTTTACATGTCCTAATCTCTTATGCCAAAGTTCACTAGGTTTGCTTAATTCATTAAATAAACAAATTTCTGATGTAGATGAATTGAAATTTACTAAATATATATTACCATGCCTAATACCTGATAAAACAATAACATTATCAGAAGATTTAATAAGGCATTTCAATTTATTGAAGGTTACCTGATATCCTTCATCACATAATTGACTTATGCTGATGAGGTTGTGCTTCAGTCCCTTGACATAAGCTACCTCTTTGAAGGTGACTTCTCCAACTTTGACTTTTCCATAGCCTTTGGTCTGTCCATGGTTGGAGTCTCCAAATATTACTTTTGGTCCAAGCTTTGCCTTGTAGTTATTCAGGCTGGCCTTGTTTCCTGTCATATGTTTTGAACAGCCACTGACCAAATACCATTTTTCATTTATTCTTGGACAGCTGTGTACCTGCAAAAACAAGAAAACAATCTATTTGTTCTTGACCCAGATTACCTTGGGTCTTTTTGTATTTCCACAGAAAACTAAAATAAAAGACATTTCAGGTTGGTCCTTGTAACCTTGTGGATGATATCTCCTTGGAGGTATTATCCATTCAGTGAAAGGATTGATAAAATGTGAAGAATGAGAATTGTTCAGATTTGCTGTATAGTTTCTGTTTGACGAACTGGGTTGAGTTCGTCGAGCGTCGTTCGACGAATGACTGATATTTCGTCGAGCTCCGTTCATATAATTACTATATAGAAAATCTGTATTCAGAGTTCGTCGAGCTCCGTTCGACGAAGTGAATGCATTTCGTCGAGCTCCGTTCGACGAATTCTGCTGAATTCTGTTATTCTCGACAGTCTTACTTGAAATGTTTTTATTTACTCCAACAACCTCTTTGCTCTTAGCAGAGATGAATTTTATAGGTGTAGAGAGTATGTTCTTCTTAATTAGAGGTGGCTCACTTGATGAAGCACCCAAGCCTAGTTTGCTATTAAGTCTAGCATTTACTGTGCTTGTGATGTCCATCAGTTTGATGCTTCTCCCATTTAGGGATTCTTCAAACTTTTTGGCTTCAGACAACTTGCTCTTAATGAGAACAATATGTTCCCTGGAGGCAGCAAAATCTTTCTTAAGATTTATATTTTCTTCACTTATTTGATTCATTTCAGCTAGCTTAAGTCTGAGTAAGATTATTTCTTTCTTAGATTTTAGTAAGTCTAAGCAAAGAACCTTGAATTAAGCTTTGAATTCAACTGAAGTAAAATCAAAGTTAGATATTACCTGATCTACATCATCTTCTGCTTCTGATTCTGATTTTTCCTCATCAGAATTGTTGGATGTGGCATTGATTGCCATCATGCAGAAGTTCTTCTCTTCTTGATTATCTTCATCATCATTGGATGAAGAAGCATCTGCTGACTCACTGCTTGAGTCATAAATTGCCATCAGGCACTGGTCATTTTCTTTTGTTTCTTCTTCATCATCTGAAGAACTGGATGAATTTTCTGAATCTGTTTCACTCCAGGTTTCTGCTACAAATCCTCTTCCCTTCTTCTTGTGTTTGTGGGAGGAAGATTTACTAGAGTGTCTTCTTTCTTCCTTTTCCTTTCTCTTTTCTTTCTTCTGATTTTCTGGACAATCTGGCAGAATATGTCCAGGTTTCCTGCAACCATAACAAATAATTTCTTTAGAAGTTGACTTGTCATACCTTGGCTTTTCATGGCTCCTGGATGACTTTTTCCTGAAGTCTTTTCTTGCCATCTTGTAGAATCTTTGGGCAAGTAGGCTCATGAACTCCTCATCCCTTGGAGATTTTCCTTCTTCATCAGTTGCTTTGAAAGCTATGCTCTTTTCTTTCTTTGTTGCTGGAGATGAAGTGGATGATTCAGCTTCCCTGGATTTGATGGGCTGCTCATAGGATTTAAGCTTGCCCAACAAACAATCAGTGGTGATCTCATTGAGGCTTCTGGCTTCCTTGATAGGCCAGATTTTAGAGTCCCATGTGCTGGGGAAGCACATAAGAATCTTATCATTGATCTCAGTGATAGAGATCACTTTATCCAAGGTCTTCAGCTCATTTATGATGAGGCTGAGCCTATTGTACATGTCAGCTACTGTTTCATTTTCTCCTTTCTTAAAATTCTCATACTGAGAAATAAGATGTGATCTCCTGTCTTTCCTTTCATCAGCAGATCCCTCAACCATGTTGTTGAGAGAAATCCATATTTCCCTTACTGATGTGCATTCTACCACTCTCTGAAAAATGTCATCAGACATAGTTTGAGCCAGAATGTTCATGGCTTTTGCATCAGCACTTCTTTGCTTTTTCTGTGCTTTTGTCCATTCAGGAGGTGGGACAGCATTGTTGGCAGTTGTTGTTCCAGTACTTGTTGTTGCTGTAGGTGTTGGAGGTCCTGTCAAAATCACATTAAAAATTTCTTCATCAATTGAGTTCATATATAACCTAATCCTTGCTTTCCACAGTGCAAACTTACTGAGATTGCATATAGGAGGTCTTGTGCTAGAATACTCTTTGTTTTGTGCCATGAGTTTTTAACAGAAAACAAATCAAATAAAAACTCTAAAATAATTTAAGATCTAATTGATCTTTGTGATCCAGGTGTTAGCCTGTAAATAAGATCAACCTACCTCTGATACCAATTGAAAGTGGAGGTTAGATCTTAAATTAACTCTAGAGGGGGGGTGAATAGAGTTTGAAACTTTTCCCTTAGTTTTATAGCGGAATTGAAAATACTGATATAAGTATATGTGTATAGAGTGAGTGATAAATAAAAACTGAAATAAAGTGAATAATGAAAATAGCACACAGCACAACACAGAAAAGAAATCAAACACAGAGGACACAAGGAGCTATAGTAGTTCCCCACTAAACTTGGGTACGTCTACTCTTCTACCACCCTTGGTAGGAATCCACTAGGATTTTTGATCAGGTGCCCTCACACCAATGAGCTTTTGATAAGGTGCCCAAAAACCAACTAGATTTTTTGATCAGGTGTCTTGCCACCAATGGGGTAAACTTTTGAAGGGAGTTTTAACCCTGTACAGAATGGGATAGAAAGGGGTTTAGATGTTCTTCTTTGTCAAGATGTATAGAGAAGACTCTAGTGGATTTGATGTAGAAAAGAACTCCTCTATCTGATTGAAGATATTTGACAGTATATTTTGCTGGAGCTTTTCTTTGAAAAACTTGATCCTCCTATAGCTGATTAATCTGAGAGAGATATTTCTTCAGATTATAGTTGTTCTGTTGAAGATCTGTATTTGCAGCAAAAGACTGAGAGAAGAATTTAAGTTCTCAGTTGAAAGAGGTTGATGTTGTTGAGGAAGAAGAAGATGATGTTCTTTTTGTTCTTCTTTTTCTTCTCTTCCTGAAGCTTTTTCCTTTCTTGATTCTTATTTTGCAGCAGGAAATCTGAGAGAAGTGTTGAAGATGTTCTCAGAAAAAGTGTGTTGATGAAGGAGGAAGAAGATGAAGATCTGTATTCTGAAATTGCTTGAGGAGGAAGAAGAAGTTATTTTCAATTTCTTTTCTTCCTGTATATTTCTTTCTCTCTTTTTCTCTGTGTATTTTTTTTGTACAGCAAAACTGTAATCTGATCTGTATTGATGTTGTCGTGAAAGCTGTAAAACTATTCTGTAATATCTTCTTTCCTTTTCTTTTTCAAATCTCTGACAGAATTAAATGCAAATCCCTCATATTAAGGAATATATTATTCTGAAGAGTTGTTTTGGAAACACAAATCTGCTGCGCCGTTTAATTCCTTCCTTTTCCATGAACATGTCCTTTTCCGAGGAAATGTCAACGGCTATAAACTTGAATAATAAAGGAAATATATTTTCCTTACTTCATCTGATAGAAAGAGTCGTTGCTGTCGTCGATCTCAGTTCATAGAATGAATAAATATAATATTCTGAAATAAATATGCACTTAAATAATAATTCTTCGATCTGAATAAAATTCGTCGAACGCAGATTCGTCGACCTCAAAATTTTTGTCGAACACAACATTTACTTCATCGACCTCAGATAAATCTTGCTGGAATAATTAATTTTGTTGATCTGACGGTGTTCGTCGAACGCAGACTAGAGTTCATCGAACAGAAGAATTCGTCGACCGCTGAGCCTGGATAATTTCGTCGACCGCTGAGCTTGAGAAAAAGCATCGAGCGCTGAGCTTGAGCAAAAGCGTCGAGCGCTGAGCTGGGAAAAAGCGTCGAGCGCTGAGCTGGGAAAATGCGTCGAGCGCTACACTTAGACAAATTCTTCGACCGTTGAGACGGGTTCATAGACCGCTGAGAACAAGTCTGTTCGTCGAACGCAGAGAGCTTGCCGATCGTCGAACGCAGATAGCCATTCGTCGAACGCAGATAGTCGTTCGTCGAACACAGAATCTGAATGAAATTTCTAGTTCTAACAGCCTAAACTATCGACCCATAAACTATACATTGGGGTCAACTTGTCCTTAGTTAACATATAATGATCCTAGCCCAAATCAGAAATAGGGTTGTTCCAACACCTTGGACTCAGCTTTCACCCGCTGGCAGGTTTTGTAGTGTGTCACAAAGTGTGCAATCTCTGTCTTCATGTCAGGCCATTACATTATTCTCCTCAGGTCCGGTGTCATCTTGGAGATGCCCGGGTGCATGAAATATCTGCTACAATTTGCTTCCTCGATGATGTCCTCCTGGATCCTATCTCCTGCTGGTATATATATTCAGCCTCGGAAGTGAATGAGATCATCACGCAAAGAAAAGTCTCCTGAAGAGCCTGTCTCCGGGGCCTAAAACACCGACTCCAATGCTGTGTCCTGCCTCTGCCCAAACCTGATGCGGTCCCGTATGTCATAAACCATGCTCATCGAAGCCAAATACTCCGCATAAACCTCAGGGTCAATCTTGGGCACCAGAGTGATCTGCATGTCCTTCAGCACCTGCACCAGCTCCATGGCCATCATTCGGGGCTTCGGATCAGATATGCTTGCTCTCTTGCTAAGTGTGTCTGCCACGGAGTTCGCCTTTCCAGGGTGATAGTGCATTGTGTACTGATAGTCACGGAGGAACTCCATCCATCGCCTCTGTCAGAGGTTCAAATCCTTTTGGGTGTCTACGTATTTTAGATTCTTGTGATCAAAGAAAATTTTGCAATGGACCCCGTACAAGTAGTGCCTCCAGATTTTCAACGCAAATATCACCCCTCCCAGCTCGAGGTCGTGCACCGGGTAATTCCCCTCGTGCTTCTTCAGTTGGCAGGAAGCATAAGCAATGACATGGCCATGCTGCATTAGGACCCATCCCCTGGTATGATGCATCGGTGTAGACCTGAAATCCTTCCTTCCCAGATGGAAGTGCAAGGATCGCGGCAGTAGTAAGTGTGTCCTTCTGCTCCTAGAAGGCTACTTTGCACCGTGGTGTCCACACAAATGGTACATCCTTCTTCATCAGATATGTAAGTGGGAGGGAAATCCTGGAGAATCCTTCCATGAACTTCCGGCAATAGCCGACAAGTCCTATGAAACTCTGTACATCAAAAGCTGCCTTCAGCTGAGGCCAATCCTGCACCGTCTGAATCTTCGCCGGGTCCACTGATAATCCTGCTCCGCTGATAACGTGGCCTAGAAATTCAACCTCCTTCAACTAGAACTGTCACTAGGAGAACTTCGCATAAAGCTGATGCTTCATTAGCTTCCCCAATACTAGTGCTAGATGGCGGGAATGCTCCTCCTCGGTCCTCAAATAAATCAAGATATCGTCAATGAATATAATAATGAAGACATCCAAGTAGGCCTCAAATACGTGGTTCATCAAACTCATGAATGCAGAAGAGGCATTCGTGAGTCCGAATGGCATCACCGTGAACTCGTACATGCCATACCTAGAACTGAAAGACATCTTCGGGATGTCCTCCTCCTGAATCCGCAGCTGATAATATCCCGATCTCAAATCTAGTTTTGAAAACCAGTGCGCTCCTTCTAACTAATCAAACAACTCATCAATCCTAGGAAAGGGATAAGTGTTCCGCACTGTCAGTCGGTTGAGCTCCCTGTAGTCGATGCACAACCGGAGAGTCCCATCCTTCTTATTTACGAACAACACCAGGGCTCGCCATGGTGATGAGCTCGGTCGAACAAACCCAGAGTCTACTAACTCCTGCAACTGGGTATGAAACTCCGCCAGCTCCTTTGTGGCCATCCGGTAGGGTGTTCTAGATACTGGTCTCGCTCCCGGTACTAAATGGATCTGGAAGTCGTCATGAAGATCCGTGTTAAGATGGAATCTACTATGAAAAAGAGGGGCTGCCTGAAGTCGTCATGGAGGCCCATGTTGAATCTCTTGGCGCACCGACCTCATCTAGCTGGTAAGAATCAGCAAAGAGGGCAAGATAGGAGAACTCCCACTAGTACTCTAGAACTGACCGGTTCCCCTGCTTTAGCTGCAGGAACCGTTCCTCCAACTCATCTCTCGCAGTCTGAAGTACAAAATGTTCTAGCAGTGCCTCCTTGAACTCCTTCAATGTAATATCAGAATACTCATACCCTACATAGGTGGTGTCCATGACGGACTTCCACCACCTCTTCACCTGTGACTCCAGGGTAGAAACAACTAAGGATACTGCCATGTCGACTGGGCTGCGTATCCTAGCTAGCATCTCGTGGATGGTGTCCAACCACTCCTCGGTCCATACTGTAGACTCTATCCTGGTGAAAAAGGGTGGGGAGAGGCCTCGGAAGTCGACCCGGGATTCAGCTCCTGGGTCGGGGCCTCCTGCCTGAAATCCTGAAGGATGGTTGTCAATGTCTACCCCAACTCTAATTGCTGAAATGGAGTGGGAGCCGACGGGGGAGGAATGACATCCTAGACTGGAGGAACTACAACCCGTGGGGAAGGGTTTAGCAGAGGCTACATAAGAAAACAATATTATGTCAGAAGGTTGGCCAAAAATATCTCATCATTAGTGGACAATTTAGTGTGATTTCTCTTATGGGCACACTATTGCTTCTGCTGCTAGTTTGTCTGCAAACTAAGCTCGAGCGGGGTGGCCCATGGTTTATGGAATTCTTTTACTTGGATTGAAAGTCAACTAATCTAATACCGGTTTGTAAGACCCCCCCCCCCCCATTTTTTGCACTCTTTCTGGGTCTTACGCCCAGAACCGCCTCCTTGTGGTGACTCCATCACACGGGGTGGTTGACACCACATGCCACCGATTCTGCAGGCAATTCAACATTCACAGGCCAACCATTCATCACAGAGTAATTATAAGCAATTATAAATATAACACCAATCCACATCACATCATTGCATAAATATATCATGAGTCCACATATGAGATACATCAAAATGAATAAGCAGTAGAGTGCTAAATGGTAAATAAGGGCTTATGCCCTGCACGTCAAAACCTCACTACAGAGTCTCTTGCAGAAGTAAAACTAATCTACTGGTAAGTAGAAGGATGGAAAATAGAATTCGGGAGATAATATCTAGTCACACTCACCGGGGCTGCTCCTGCTGCTGAAACTCCAAGTCCTAGCTGGGTCACCGCATCACGCTCTGTCCTCTGGGTGTGCTGGTACTGCTACTCCTGGCACTCATGTTTGTTATGTCACATCCAACCGTTAGTCAAAAAGACTAAGTGATTTCCCCACCCCTCCCCCGGTGGCTTCTAAGCGCTGGGCGGGATGATGGATAAACGGGGTCAACAAATCAGAATAATCAAAGGCAGGTGACAGTGGCCCTAACTAGCAGGTAATATATAGTAATGCCTATAGTAGGTGACTATTTTACAGTTCTATAAAAGCAGGTAAAAATAGCAGTATAGTAAGAAATGAAAGACATTTAATAACCAACACAGGAAAAGTAACCTTAACTTATATGAAAGCACATACGAACTTATAAGTTAAGGAATCATTTTGCATAGACTCATCGTATGAAAGAGCCCATACTAATTTATACGATGAGGGTTTATGAAGTATGCTATGATGCATATGATATGCAATGCAATGCAATGTTTATACTATTATTTCACACACATGAAACTCACAAACACGACTTTGTATGTATAGACCTTTAGTTCCCACTTTTTGGACTTAACTAATCTCTCGAGCACCTCCCGTCGTGGTCATACGGTGGCAGAGGAGCGAATGTCTCCTCACCTAGGTGGTTATAACACACTACCCTACATAGACCCTAACGTACGCTATGGCACCTGTCCTCGGTACTCATGAGCTTCTGCGTACTCTTGCTGGATCCATAGGAACCAGACCTTTTTTAGGCTAAGTGTAGGGTTATTATGAAATGTGACCTTTTGGTCGCGCAGTAAAACAACCTGACCCTCTGAATGCCTACCACTTGCCGAGTCATTGTACTTCCGTCGGTGCGTTGACTAGGCTAGTACTGAAGACCCAACACATTCTATGCACATGCACTTATGTATCATCTCTTTCATCTGAGCCTCCAACTCGTTGAACTAAGCAACCTCTTCTACTTATTCACCGAGTCTATTACTCACAGGACCAACCCGTCCTTCATGAACATTGAGCCTACAACTCCAAGGGCTGACATGCCCTTCAATTCTAAGAACTACTTTTCAACAAAATGTGCGTGTACATAGGACTCGTTCATTTTCCTTATTCAATCTAATCTTTCATACTCTTTAGTTCAACTTAAGAGTTTAGGGTGAATCTTGGACTTCCCGAGGTCTACCCGGTGAAGGGCTCATTTAAATTGAACCTCAACGTTTGATGACAAATTTGTTAAGAATAGAACGAGGGATGAGATGACATGAGTTACGAGCAATAATGTAGTATGTTCAGATTCTAGAATTTGAACCTCGATAATGGTCAAGTGATGATGAGTGGAGGAGTAGTCATTGAAGAAATAGGGGACAACATTGAGGTTCAATTGGAACCTCAAAGTTTGTTGGTAACTCATGTCATATCATCGTATAAAAGAGCCCATACTAATTTATACGATGAGGGTTTATGAAGTATGTTATGATGTGTATGATATGCAATGCAATGCAATGTTTATGCTATTATTTCACACACATGCAAATCACACACACGACTTTGTACGTATAGACCTTTAGTTCCCACTTTTTGGAGGTAGCTAATCTCTCGGGCACCTCCTATCGTGGTCATACGGTGGCAGAGGAGCAGGCGTCTCCTCACCTAGGTGGGTATAACACACTACCAAACATAGACCCTAACATACGCTAAGGCACCTGTCCTTGGTACTCATGAGCTCCTGCGTACTCTTGTTGGATCCATCGGAACCAGACCTTTTATAGGCTAAGTGTAGGTTTATTATAAAATGTAACCTTTCGGTCGCACAGTAAAACAACTTGACCCTCTGAACGCCTACCACTTGCCGAGTCATTGTACTTCCATCGGTGTGTCGACTAGGCTAGTACTGAAGACCCAACACATTCTATGCACATGCACTTATGTGTCATCTCTTTCATCTAAGCCTCCAACTCGTCGAACTAACCAGCCTCTTCTACTTATTCACCGAGTCAATTACTCACAGGACCAACCCATCCTTCATGAACACTGAGCCTACAGCTCCAAGGGCTGACATGCCCTTCAGCTCTAAGAACTACTTTTCAACAAAATGTGTGTGTACATAGGACTCGTTCATTTTCCTTATTCAATCCAATCTTTCATTCTCTTTAGTTCAACTTAAGAGTTTAGGGTGAATCTTGGACTTCCCGAGGTCTACCCGATGAAGGGCTCGCAGTGGTACTGGGCGGTATGATGGGATTACATCTCAGACCTCCCTTTCTCAAGATATTTATTATTATTAGTGGCTACCCATACCAATCACTCTCTCTGATTGCTTTAGAGCCCTAAGATGGATTATAGTTAATTAGGGGAGTGTCGATCTTCAATTGAACCTCAACGTTGTCCCCTATTTCTTGAATGACTACTCCACTCATCATCACTTGACCATTATCGAGGTTCCAATTCCAGAAGCTTAACATACTACATTATTGATGGTAACTCATGTCATCTCATCCCTCGTTCTATTCTTAACGAATTCGTCATCAAACATTTTTACTAACCGCACCCCAATCCAAAATTTGAGAGTTGATCCAAGATGAATTGACATAATAACAATCATATGTTGTACATGATAGTTCCATGGTTGCTGGGTTTGTGTATGATGATCAAAAAGAGTCCAAATCACAAAATGCAGTTTTACTGCATACCAACTTTTATTCTAGGTGTAATCTAAGGCCCTCATAAAGTGTATATGATTCTCATGTTCAAAGGACTCTAAAATTAATTCATGAAGTTCTACATGTCAAATAATGTCATCATAATCAGTTTTGTTCATTTTCCATTAAATGGTCTAATTATTTAATGTTTCATAATTATTTATTGACTTCCAATTTCAACATGAGGTATTGTTTTCTTGTTGTAATCTATGCTACAAAATTTTTCAGAGGTTCACCTAGGTCAAATATCAACATATCCAAAATTTGGTAAATTTTCTAATTTATCTACTACCAATAATGAGTAACACAAAAATTGGGGCCTAGACAATCTTTACAAAGTATCACCATGTTTTATTCAACTAAAAATTATAGGAAAGCTTCCAAGGAATCATAAATGATCCAAAATGAACTCCAACAGAATTTCATAATTTTTCAGACAGAAATAATCACATAATCAAATTTTACTAAATGTAGCCATAAACACATTATCATTAATATTAAATATTCCACTCATCAAATAAATACCCAAAAATTCTCCAGTGGTTATTATTTGTCATATGTATATTCTAACAGAGATTCATATTTTTCCAACATATATTTCCACTAGTAATAATTAATTATTCAAATTCATGAATATTCCACATAATGAAGGAGCTACTAATTATCATTATCCAAAAATTGAAATAAAATCCTAGTGGTTTAATTTGATCTAAAAAGTATACAAACAATTTTTCATATTTTTCACAAGTATTTTGTCACACTTATTTTATTTGTAACTCATAGTGACAGATTAAATTAATGACATTTAGGGGAATAATTGAACTCCTAAAATTCCAGAAAAATTTCCAGGAATGTAATTTGACCAAAGTGTCCATTTGCCAGAGTTTGGTAATTTTCCCTAATCATTTTGGTCTCAAATGTTTCATTAAAGTGTAAGTGAGACTATTTGATTTAAATATAAATACTTGGGAAAATCATTTCCAAATTCTCAGAGATGATACACATTACTATTTCACATACATGTATAATTTTTTCACAAACATGCATCAAGGGATTCAAGAAGAATCACAAAGACAAGTAGAATGTGTTATATGCACATCACCCCTTTCATAGACTATCATGCATGTCATGTTTACCCAATATGCACTAACCCAAATGGTCTATAATTTTTACCAGTGTCAAATTTTGACCTAACCAAGCACCTGCCAAAAATTTGGATGGGTTTGAGGTCATTTACTCACATAATTAATACATCCATGACTAATTAAATAATTTTCAAAGCTTTAGAAACATAGTTTCCAAAAATTACCATTTTTGGTTAGGGGGTGCACTGGTTCATAACACCTGCATGATTGAAATTTCAACTCATTTGGGTGAGGGGTTTAATGGTGGCACTCAAAATAGTGTCTAGGGTCACATATGTACACCCTACACAAAAATGAATGATGAGGGAGTTGTAGTGTTCCAAATGGTGTGATTCAAAATCCTATAGAAACTAGACACCAAGTGCTACAATATTTGTCTATGGCCACTTTTCTTAAAACATCCTCTAAGTGACCTAAAATCGAGCATGAACATACTGAAATAAGAGTGGCAGAGCATTAAAATAAACATTTCATTATATCAAGCCCGGCCTGCAAATAGCCATCAACCAAGATCTAATGGCCAGCAACTCGTCTTTAAAAAGCTCTAGCCAAGGTACGATATTGTCTCGTCCTAGGCCACTTTCGGTGGCCATTTTGGGGCCACCTAAGCACTCTTTTGGTCGGCTTGCAACACCACCACCTGTGCCGATGTGGTGGCTATCATTGGGTGGTGGTTTGTTGGCCGGTGGTGGCCGGAACTTGGATTTAGGCGAGGGACTAATCAGCTCACAACTGAGCCAATTTATCCCTTGATTCAAGCTCGATTGAGCTCGAATCAAGCCTACAAGCTTCAACATCTAGCAGAGAGGGGGAGCAAGGAAACCGGCATGGTGTGTCGTTGTTTGCCTGATGATTCTTTGGGAAGCCATGTCAGGGAATGTGCTTGAGCTCCTAAGTCAATTCTGCTCTCCAGTGGCCGATTCCTCTCCAAACCACAGGGCTCTTACTGCTTGGGAAGTTCTGAAGCTAGTGGTGTGCTCAGAATGGAGTGGGGAGGCTTAAATGAAATGTGCCATTAAGGCACCTCTCAGCCCACCTATAGGAGCTGAATTCTCTACCACTTGGCAGTTGGCCGGCCTGGGAACTGTTAGGAATCATTCCTTAAGCTCAGAGAGAGCATTGGGAGAGGAAGCTGAGTGCCATTTGACACTCAATCCTGGTTTCCTCCTTGGATTCCATGTGTGGTGCCGACCACCTCTCCCCTTTGGATTTTGATCAAATTTCATCCCTTTTATCTTACCTCCTCCTTCAATTTCTGGAATTAATTTTGATTTAACTTATGTGGGCTTAATATTGGTCTTAGTTCTTGGGTTAAACCCCATTGAAATTGGTTGGGCTAACTTGACCCAAAATGATCAATTTTGGGTTTATTGGGCTAGGGTTGACCCTAGGTCAACCTAGCCAATATGGCTGACCCACATTGAATTTATTGGGTTCATGGACACCAATTAAGGTGAAATGTGGCTAGGTTAGGTCAATTTGGGTCCATTTGACCTATTTGGCCCAATTTGAGGTAAGTGAGCCCAAAGTTGGTTTTGACCTAAACCAGCGGTTTGACCTGACCTAATGGGTTATTTGTGACCCCTTAAGCTACCTAAGGGATTACAAAGAGTTGATTGAGGTCAATTGGGTCATTAGATGGCTATGGGACTCTAAATTAAGGAGATTTGACCAAATTAGGGTTTGGTTGACTTTGGTCAATTTGAACAATTGGGTTGACCCCATTGGGTCTTAAGTGACCCTAGGGACTCCCTAAGGGGTTGGGAGTGTTATGGTGGGGTCACATTGACCATTTGAAATCTAATTGACCCTATTTAGAGAGGTTGGACTCATTTTGGATTAAGGTTGACTTTGGTAAACTTGGCCAATTTAGTTGACCCCAATGGGTCCATAGTGAACAATTGGTATCCTTGAAGGATTGTGAGGGTCAAAGTGAGGTTATATTGACATATTAAAGCTCATTTGGTTAACCCTAGTCCAGGTGACCTAAAATTGTTAAATGCAGACCAATGTGTTTTGATCTTGTCACTTAGACTTCTAAGGCCATTTTGGGTAAACCTAGCTTTATGTCATGACACTTATCATGAAAAAATCCTCTTGGGGGCCTAATTGTTCTAGGGATGTTATACCGAGCCCCTTACTGAATGGCCCCAAGATAACTAGCCGAGTTTAGGAAACATCTAGAAGAGTTGATGAATGATGGATTTGTCAGTCCCAGTTCATCGCCATGAGGAGCCCCGGTCCTTTTTGTCAAGAAAAAGGATGAGACTTTACGACTTTGTATTGACTATCGGGAACTCAACCGACTAACGGTACAAAATACCTACCCCCTTCCTCGAATAGATGAACTCTTCGACCAACTTCAAGGAGCCTGCATCTTCTCAAAACTAGACTTAAGATCCGACTGCTACCAATTACGGATCCAGGATGACGATATCAAAAAGACGAACTTTAGCTTGAGGTATGGGCTATATGAATTTACAGTAATGTTATTTGGCATCACTAATGCCCCCTCAGCATTCATGACGTTAATGAACCAAGTCTTCGGACCCTACCTAGACATATTTGTCATCATCTATATAGATGACATTTTGGTGTACTCCAAAACCGAGAAAGACCATGCCCAACACCTAAGGTTGGTCTTAGAAAAGCTAAAGGAGCAGCACCTATTCGCTAAATTTAGTAAATACGAATTTTGGCCAAAAGAGGTTGGATTTCTTGGCCATGTAATTACTGGAGCAGGAATATCGGTAGACCCCGTCAAGATTCAAGCTTTACAGGACTGGCCTACGTTAAAAACCATCGCAGACATTCGTAGTTTTCTAAAATTAGCGGGATATTACCGCAAATTCGTATAAGGATTCTCAAGGAGTTCCCTCCCCCTTACAGCTCTCACCAAAAAGGACCCCCCCCCCCCCCCCCCCCCCCGTTCAAATGGATGCCTCAATATGAAGGTCAAGTGTTCCATAAGGGATCAAATCAAGGAAGGCCATAAGGAAGATCAGAATCTAGACTTTATCATTCAAGCCATGTCAGAAGGCCCAATAGAGGACCACTCTATGAAGGATGGTTTACTCCACTTCTGAAACCGCTTGTATATTCCCGCAGTAAGAGAGATCAGAGAGGAGATTCTGCAAGAAACACACTGCACCAAATACTCAGTACATCAGGGAATCACCAAGATGTATGGTGACCTCCGCAAAACACTATATTGGCTAGGGACGAAGAAGGACGTTACTAGGTTTGTAACGCACTGCAAAACCCGTCAACTAGTAAAAGACGAGTGCAGAAGTCTTGGAGGCCTACTACTACCCCTTCTTGTAAGTATATGGCATGGTCTAATCACGTAGAGGGGGGTGAATAGGTGTTTTAACATGTTTTAGTCTTTTAGACATTTGATACTAATTTAACTTGAAAGAATACAACCAAATAACACACCAATGAATGCACACAAAGATTTTTAGTGGTTCCCCAGTGTGGGTACTCCACTATCCCCCTGCACCTATCTAGCAGCATGCTAAAGTCAGCCAACTCCTCCAAAATATTAGATCTCCCCCACAGATCCTTCAACTCAGGCACAACAGGCCCTACAACTCATGTCTACTTAAGATCCTACCTCATGTTTCTGGAACCCTACAACTCAAGCATAACAGGGCCTATAATTCAGATCCACTTAGGATACTACCTCAGGTTCCTGGAACCCTACAACTCAGGCACAATAGGCCTTACAACTCAGATCTACAGCAGATCCTACCTCAGACTTTCAGCAAAATGCTACAACTCTGGCTTTTTCGCAAGCCATACACTCAGGCTGTCAGCACATCCCTACAACTCAGATCTCAAAGAGATCCTACAAGACTGGATTAGAAGAAGATTTACAAATTTAGACTCTAAAATATAGAGCTTTGAATGGCTTGAGTCTTCTTAGGCCTTTCTGAATAGAAAGCCTTCTTTGGCAGCAACACTTGATCAATCAACAGAAAATCATTTTGTACCAGGATCAATGCTGAGCTTTCTTGTATGAAGAAGTTTTCTTTCTCTCAAGAATGAGAGCTTTCTTATTGAAGCTTTTCTTCTTCATCTTCTTATTTCTTTCTTTGAAAAGACTTGATGTTACTGTTCTATTACTTTTTAGCCGTCAAGCTTTTCAAAGAATACTATGGCACAAGAATTTCAAGTAATTAGGGTTTACTAACCCTCTCTTATTGTATAACCCCATGTTCACCGAAGGGTAAATTGAGACTCGGGCATATGCGAAGCGAGCGAGGACTCGCCGCCTCGCGATGAGCGGGTCGCGAGGGCGGGGCGAGCCAGTCTCGCCTCCTTGCAAGGAGCGGAGTGCGAGGGCGAGGCTAGTGGGTGCTCGCTGCTTTGGGGTGCACTTAGCATCGGCTAGGCGAGCGGGGCTCACCGCTCTACGAAAGCGACTCAGGCTAGTAGAGGGAGGCGAGCGCAATCTTCGTTCATCAAGCACTCGCCCGCTCAGGAGTGCGGATGCACGGGCTGCCAGGCAAATGAGGGGTGAAACCCCACTCGCCTTGGAGGCTAGGGATCTGGCAAGTGGTGCCTTCACGAACCACTCACATAATAAGATCTCGCGAACCCGGTGTGCAGGAAGTCTGCCGAGTGGTGCCTTCAAGGACTACACGCCCAGTGGGGTCTATAGGTGAATTTACCTAGATTCCCTTTGGGGCTGCCAATAGCTCTTCAGAACAGCGGAGTGTGGCTGTTAGTACACCAGTTTGGAGTGCGTTTGGCAAAACCAAAAGGCGAAGTTACACTACTAGCAGACCAACAGAGAAAAACTATATATAGACCCTAAATGGCACCTTTGGAGAGATCCCAGCTTTTGGCTTCTTCCTCCTTAGGACATCTTTGTTTAGCTCCTCAGGCTCTCCAAGGTGCCTAGCTTCAGCTTTGCCTTGGGAGGTGAAGCGCTCTAAGATCTTCCAGGTGTGTTGTGGGACCTCCTTGCTGCAGCCAAGGGTCGATGTTTAGTTCTAAATCTTCGGCCAGGTTCCTCTGTGGGATCAGTAAGTGCTAGCTGCCCCGTATTAGGGGTCCAAACTCCTCTTTGGGTCGATTGGCGGTTTCAACATTTATGGTGCGGTGAGCGTGGAAAGCAACTAGTACAAGAAAGTCCCAAGGGGGTAACATGGCTGGAGAGGATGAGCAAGGTGTCAGGTATGGCAGCTCGCCACCATCCGGCTTGCCGACGACGGTAGGGATGTTGACATACTTCCAAAGGGAGGTAATAGAGGTGATCAACCTCGCTTCGCCGCTGCGCGAGGTGAGTTCTCAACCCCTGCGGCCCAGGTCATCCCACCGCTAGGAACAGGTGAGAGTGTCCCGGGGCACAGGCCCAGCAAAGAGCAGGTCGGCGAGGCGTCAGGCCGAGATCTCGGGGTGAGAGCTATTCCCCAGCCCGGCGAACACGAGCTAGGTCGGGGAGCTCGCGGGGCGAGTGGGGCAGGCGAGATAGGCGAGTGGTGGAAGCCCATTATATGAGCTGGAGCTTTCTGCACCAGCCCCGAAGGGGTTCAGGGAGCCGGACATGGTCTACTACACCAGAGATATAGGTATATGTTAAATTGGTATAAATTTAATGTTTTTTTCTGTTATGTCCATATGATGTGGATGAATGCTGGAGTGCCCCAGATCGATTCCGCTGCAGGGCTCTCATTAGTCGGTGTGTCAGGTTGATCTCTGTAGAGGCTGTTAAGGTAAAGATGAGCTGGAGTGTCTCAGATCGATTCCACAGTCGGGCTCTCATTAGCCGGTGGGTCAGGTTGATCTCTGGAGAGGCTGGCAAGGTAAAGGTGAGCTGGAGTGCCCCAGATCGATTCCGCTGCCTGGCTCTCATTAGTCGGTGGGTCAGGCTGATCTCTAGAGAGGCTGGCAAGGTAAAGGTGAGCTGGAGTGCCCCAGATAGATTCCATTGTCGGGCTCTCATTAGTCGATGGGTCAGGTTGATCTCTGGAGAGGCTGGCAAGGTAAAGGTGAGCTGGAGTGCCCCAGATCGATTTCGCTGCTGGGCACTCATTAGGCAGTGGGTAGGTTGATCTCTAGAGAGGCTGGCAAGGTATTTGTGAGCTAGAGTGCCCCAGATCGATTCCGCTGCTGGGCTCTCATTAGCCGGTGGGTCAGGTTGATCTCTGGAGAGGCAGGCAATATAAAGGTGAGCTAGAGTGCCCCAGATGGATTCCGCTGTCGGTCACTCATTAGCTAGTGGGTCAAGTTAATCTCTGAAGAGGTTGGCAAGGTAAAGATGAGCTGGAGTGCCCCCAGAGGGATTCCGCTGTCGGGCTCTCATTAGTCAGTGGGTCAGGCTGATCTATGGAGAGGCTGGCAAGGTAAAGTTGAGTTGGAGTGCCCCAGATCCATTCCACTACCGAGATCTCATTAGACGGTTGGTCAGGCTGATCTCTGGAGAGGCTGGCAAGGTAAATGTGAGCTAGAGTGCCCCAGATCGATTCTGATGTAGGGCTCTCATTAGCCGTTGGGTTAGGTTGATCTCTGGATTGGCTGGCGAGGTAAAGTTGAGTTGGAGTGACCCAGATCGATTCCGCCGCTGGGCTCTCATTAGCCGGTGGGTCAGGTTGATCTCTAGAGAGGCTGGCAAGGTAAAGGCGAGCTGGAGTGCCCCAGATTGATTTTGCTGCCAGGCTCTCATTAGCTGGTGGGTCAGGTTGATCTCTGGAGAGGCTGGCATGGTAAAGATAAGTTGGAGTGCCCTAGATCGATTTCGTTGTTGGGCTCTCATTAGACGGTGGGTCTAGTTGATCTCTAGAGAGGTTGGCAAGGTAAATTTGAGCTGGAGTGCCACTGATCGATTCCTCTGCCGGTCACTCATTTTCAAATGGGTCAGGTTGATCTCTGGAGAGGCTAGCAAGGTAAAGTTGATCTGGAGTGCCCCAGATCGATTCCGCTGCAGGAATGTCATTAGTCGGCGGGTCAGGTTGGTCTCTGGAGAGGCTAGAAAGGTAAAGGTGAGCTGGAGTGCCCCAGTTCAATTCGGTTGTCGGGCTCTCATTAGATGGTGGGTCAGGTTGATCTCTAAAGAGGCTGGCAAGGTAAAGATGAGCTGGAGTGCTCCAGATCAATTATGTTGCCAGGCTCTCATTAGCGGGTGTGTCAGGTTGATCTCTAGAGAGGTTGGCAAGTGAAAGGTGTGACATAACCTGGGAATACCGCTGCCTGGCTCCCATTAGCCGGCAGGGTAAACGAGCTATATAGGGGGAGAGACAAAACAGAGCTCGCCTAGCGAGATGTCGACAAAACAAATCAGCTATACAAGGCCTCCAGTGGGGGAGGACCTCGCTCGCGGAAACCTAAGCAAGGGAAGATGGTATTATACCTAGATGAGCGAGTCAGGGGCTCGTAGGTACAGAGATGATATGCAAGATCGAAATGAATCGGTCATGGTAAATGACACGCACGAGACAGCGGGGGGAGCCTCGCTCGCGATATCCGAGGGTGAGCGAGCCGGGTCTGACGCAAGAGCGAGATGCGTCAGACGACCGAGGAAATCATCGTCATAGGGGTACGCGATGCGATGAAAGAGCAGCGACACTTGTGAGCTGCCGGATGGGGGTAAGTGAATGTGTGCTTAACGAATACCTACGTGTGAAAGGCGCGCAAGTGCCGTGAGGAAGGTGTGAGAGTGCTGCTTGAAAGGCTCTCAAGTACATTGCGGTGAGGCGAAAATATAAGATAGACAGGAAAAAAAGAGAGCTAAGTAAAACTTCTTTTTTCATCAAAAAGCTCTATTACAAAGTTCGCGGCGATCTCGCCGGCCAAAAATCAATATATGAAAATGCAATAGAATCTATACGCCCTAAGAGTGGTCCTCAGATCGCTCGCTCTTGCTGTCATCAGACTCTGGCAGCAGTAAGAACAACTCCGGAACCACCCCCTCGAAGGTCAGCCGCGCCACCTCACTAGAAAGAAGGCCTGCCCCCTACAAGGTGTGGAAGATATGCTTCGCCATAGCGATCGCGTTCTTCTGCATCATGTCCTCTTGCTCTTGCTCTGAGTACGTCTAATTCTTACCGCTGCTAGGAGGCGGAGGAAGGATGACCAGGGTCAGCTCGTTGTTTTGGTCCTTCAGCCTGAGGTTCTCTTTCTCCAATTCCGAGGTGCGGGCGAGAAGCTGATTGGCGGTCTCGGCATCCTGCGAGAGAAAAGGCACGCCAGTCAAAATAAGGAGCAAAGAAGGGGGGAGGGGGAGAATTCTTCAACAACTTACCATCCCGCCCTGAAGGATGGCGAGGAGGCTATCTGAAATGTTCTGCTTCTCCTTGAAGCTCTTGATCTTGTCCATGGCGGCCTTTAGCTCGCTCTCAAGCTCTTCGGAGTGTCGTTCCAGCCGGAAACATTGCCGACCCGTCATGTGTGCGAGCTCAAGGGTACGGAGCTGGGCTCGCGCGCTCTCGTGAGCGAGCGCCCAGGTCGTCAGCTAGTCAAATTCAGCGGCATCCTCCCGGCCGTACAACCGAAGGAGAAGGCGAAGGCATGACCTCCGGTTGTCTCCTGCTCCACCCAGGAGGGGAGGAGGGTTGACACAGATTCCCTGTTGGCCTCCGGATCCCAGCATAGCAGGGGCTCGCCGGCCTCATCCCGGTGCTTCGCGCCGAGATCAAAGTTTTGATGGCTCACTGGTGCGGGCAAGCCCGACGTACCGACGACTTCTAAAGCAACCTCGCTGGTCTCTTTATCAGCAAGTAGGCTCGACAAATGGTCTGCTCCTAGCAGGTTCCAAAGGATCTCTTTGTTCCTTAGCCAGAGTTGAGGCTTTCTTCTTTTTAGGCGCCGGTGGCAAGGAAGGCGTCCCGCGGCTCGTGGGTGCGTGTCGCTTCTTGCCAGAGGGCACGTAAGTGTTGGGAGTATCCCGACAAGCGAGTGTGGTCGTGGTGGCAAGCGTGAGGTCAGGGAGGATAGTCCCGACCCTCGCATGAGGGGGTGGAGTGGAAGGTCCCGCTCCCCTGCGAATGATATAACAGACAGGGGTTAGCTAACGAAAGAAAAACATAATATAAAGTAGGGAATGAACTCGAGTCGAACCTGCTGCGGGCAGCACGAGGAGTGGCGAGTCGACATTTCATCAAAGATAGATGTCCTCGAAGTTCTTCGCCGCCAAGAACTTGAAGAGCTCGGCTTCATGATCGTCGAGCGTAGGAGGACGGTAGGTCGCCTTGTCATGTTGGACGGGTGAGAAGGGGATGTTGCCAAAGGGCCCCTTCACAAAAATGAACTTTTGGAGCCAGTGATGGATCTTGTTGACCGTCTCGCAAACCTTGGCGTGCTGGTTCGCGAAGTAGGCGGTCCCATCTTTATAACTGGCGAACCCATGACCACAAGGTTAGGAGCCTTACGTGAACGTGAGAAGAAGTATCACAACGCAAATAAATACCTGGCGAACTTATGACCATAAGGATAGCCGCAGGCTGACATCAAAGTGAGCTGCGGGAATAGCGAGCTCGTCTGGAAAAATGTCCTTGATAGCCTCGGTATTTGCTGGCTGGCGAGCGGAGTACCCAAGCGAGATGTAGTTGGTGACCACGACGTGGTATTCGCCCTTGGTGAGCGAGCAGTTGAAGAAGGAGTGATCTGAAAAGGTCCAATCGCACTTGGCTCGGCCCTCAACATCACCACCATCATCACCCATTTTGAAAGTCATTGGAGAGCTGAAGAAACAAGCGCGAGCGCGAGAAGGGAGGTGTGAGGTCTCGAGAACAAAGGAAGCAGATGGCTAAAGCGATAAATGTGGAAGTTGGGCATGGCGACAAGACCTATTTATAGAAAAATAGAAACCGCGGGAAGGAATCAAAGCGTCAAAGGTGCAGTTAGCAAAATCTCATTGAGATATGCCTCGATCCTCAAGCCGGCCCCCTCCATCGGCCTCAGCCTCGCAACCCCGAGCTCGGCGGCACACGAGGATAATGGTAGGTGCGGACGGCACGGAGCTCCTGCTACATCAAGCTCACCTGGTCCTCCGCTCGCGAGATAAGCACTCCCGGAGAGGTGACCTCGCCGCGAGCTTCTGGCCGCAGCTCAGCAAGAAATCACGCGTAGTCATCCTCGAGGGAAGTGATCCATTCCTCGGAGGACGTACTGTCCTCCCGCGCTTGGTTGTACATGTCCCGCAACATGAGGTCGAACTTTTGGAGCACCTCGGTGGTCCGCCTCTTCAGCACCTCGAGGTCTCGGGGATCACCCAGGAAGTCAGAAATCTTGTCCGGCGAAGGCACATGCGATATCTCTTCTTCTCCATAGTCAGAATCAGCGATGGAGATCTCGCGGGCACCTGTAAAATAAAAGTCAAATAGGCGAAAGCAAGGTAAAAATAAACGCTAGTGTCGACCAACTTGGCGAGGCCGTGGTCACTTTGCCGGGGCGCTGGTGGGAGGAGCTCGGCAGTCCCTCAAAGGCCTCGGTGTAGGTAAGCGTGACGGATTTCCCCAGGCCAGGGGGTGTGACGCATTGCTGGCGATGCAGAAGGTGGCAGGTAGCGAGCCGCCAGGGCTCTTTTGGCCTAGGAGTCCAAATCTTGGGGTAGGGATGGTCGTGCCTAGTGAAGCCGGCAAATCTGTTGGAGTTGTGCGCTTCCCGGGTGTCGCAAGGAGGGTCTCTGCAAGACGCGACAACGCAGGAAAGTCAATGGACAAGGGGATCCAGTTAGCAGGGAGGAAGGCATGCAGCTCACCAGGTCGCGGCGAGGAGTCGTGCATGGTGGAGAGGTCTGTATCTATGGCCGCCAAACCAGCCCTCCCAAGGGATGGAGGGAGAGCACCCGTCAGGACCTCGCCCGCGATAACTCCCTCGAGAAGCGCATCCTGCGAGAGAGAGAATGATGTTATCATATTTTCATGAGAAATCAAGACCTATCAGCTTGAATAATTGCTGTGCGAGCCCGGTGTCGGGTGACAGATCCGGGAATGAGGACCCATCTTCCCCCCGGCGTTACCTGACTGTCTTCGCATTTTGGAGCTTTGGGAGAGCCACAGGGGCCCGCTGGCCGATCCAAGGTGCGAGCTTGACAGTGAATGATCGTCTGGTCACCCGCGACACATCCAGGCGAGCTTGGGCTTCTTCAAAGAGAGGAATTTTGGTAGCTACAGTAGTAGCCGACTAAATAAGGCGAAGGGGTCGAGGGGTTACCCATCACCTATGATTGGTGGTATTTATAGCGCTGGGTATGGGGCCCACCAAAAGATTCCTGCCAGGTCAGCAACTGGTCGACGAACACCAAAGGTTGGATGTTTCTTTACGAGCTTAGGATAATCTCGCAAAGAGCAGGGATTGTGTGCAACCCCGTGTTCGATGAGGGGTAAATTAAGACTCGGGCATAGGCAAAGCGAGCGAGGACTCGCCGCCTCGCGACGAATGGGTCGCGAGGGTGGGGCGATCCAATCTCGCCTCCTTGTGAGGAGCGGAGTGCGAGGGCGAGGCTAGTGGGCGCTCACCGCTTCAGGGTGTGCTTAGCCATTGCTAGGCGAGCGGGGCTCGCTGCTTTGTGTAAGCGACTCAGGCTAGTAGAGGGAGCTGAGTGCAATCTTTGTGCATCAAGCACTCACCCGCCCAGGAGTGCGGATGCACGGTGTAACACCCCAAAATTCATATAATTGCTTTCCATGAAGACCCTAAGAGCATTAGAGGAGTCCCATGGGGTTTTGGGGATGTTTGGGGGTGTTTAGGAAGCTTTTTAGAGAAGCTGATTTTTGACATGGCTTGCGACACGGCCATGTGCAAGGTCGTGTCCGTGAATTTTAAGCGTCAAACTTTGGCAGAGAAGGTCACGGCTAGGCACACGGCTGTGTCCCTAATCGTGTAGATCCACACGGCCATAGACATGGCCGTGTGCAGGGGTGTGTCTAGCTCCAGTCTTTCCTGTGTGTTCACACGGTCTGGCACACGGCCGTGTGCCAAGCCGTGTACGGGTTTTTCCAGCCCGTTTTAAGTTTAAATCGGAGCCATCCGTTGAGTTGTGAGGAGATCTGATGGTGGGAAATATTTCCTGATGGCATAAGGTCGGGAAATGAGGGTTTAGAACCTCATTTCACCCACCCCACTCTCTCTCTTACCTTTGAAAACCTAGAGAGAAGGAGGAGACATTTTCCCCCATTGAAGGAGCTCCAAAGCTCGGATTCGCAAACCGAGACCGGATTTGCGGGGAGGAGTCCGATGCCATCGTTTCCCACCGAACAAGTTTTGTTCCATGACGCTGAAGCGTACTCCAAGGGTAACGATTCTTTCTCCCGGTCTTAGGACATGTTCTTTGTCCTCTCTTTCTTTTTCTATGCTTGCATGAGGACTCCCTTTCACCAAATGGGTGAAGTGTAGGATTTCCTCTAGTTCTTCGGAACTCCGGGTCGATTGTATCCGTCCCAGGCATATTGCATTTAGAAATCCGGTAGTCGTGCGGATTTAGGCATTGTGTGTGAAGCCTATTCGTGGCCGTGAGCCCGAATCGGTGATGCTTGAATTGCGACGTTGCATTTAGGTTAGGCCTAGAATGCGTGCCGGAGAATGACTCTGTGAGATTATCTATAGTATTGCGGGACTTGAGATTAGGCGTCGTGTGAAGATCCTAACGAAAGCCCCTTGCTTGGAGAGTGGTTGAATGCAAACCTTCACCACAAAATTGAAGTGGGTCGTTGTATACCTCCTTCGTTGGTTGTTCTAGTGAAGCCTAAGTCCATTTGGTTGGTTTAGGTGCGTAACTTATTGTGATTGGGAACACCCGTCGGTGTTTCCTTGCGAACGGGCCGAGGTAAAGCTACACCTGCATCGTTGTTGTTAACGCGATGATTTGAGCAACGGGCACAAGCTTGAACCGAACCCGCACCATGCGTATCGGCGAGAGGGGGAAACCTCGGGATGCCGTGTGATCATGGGATAGACCTATTTGGGAGGGTTCCTCCAATAGGTAAATGCTCAAGCGTTCACTAAGCTCTTTAGTTTAGCTGGTTACGTGTGGTCGTGAGAACCCGCGGTTGGTTTTGGATTGATGTTATGATTAGCCTCATGCGTTGCTTAGGCGGTTGTGGGGAACCTTCGTGTGAACCCAACCAACATCATGTGCATTCCCAGGATCAACTCTATTAGTTGCTACACCTAGAAGATTGATTGTGCTTGAAACCTCACCTTGTGTAGTTTGCACCTTCCTTAGTACTACTTGCTGCTTGTACGACTTGTTGCAGGGAAGAAGCTCCGCCACCCCGAGAAAGGGGTGGGGTCATTATAATTTGGTCAGCTGTGCTGACCGTTGCTTTGTTTGCCACCTCTTGGTGGAATCTTCTTATGCAGGTGCAGATGAGCCTAGCGGGAAATAGCGGGCGGTGGCCCTTTTTGCTGTGTTGGCCCTCGAAGGCCAGCCTCTTTTCTGCTTTTCATGTATTGCCGGCCTGCGTGCCGAAGTATGTTTAGGGAGTTTTATACATTTTGGAATGTAAGGCCTTAAGGCCGTAACTCTACACTTTATTGTTTCATTCCTGTGATAGTGGACTATTATGAAAGAAATGTTAAATCTTTATGCTTCCGCTTATGTTTAGTATACTCTGGTGTAGTTCTTTTCTGCATATCTCTTTTTAACGCCTAGCTAGTGTGGTTAGTATAGCGTGGGGTCCCGGCCGGACCTACTGTTATATTATTTGTACTGGCAGGGTGTTACAATTTGGTATCGGACTTAGGGCGTCGATCCGTAGTTTAGCGAATTCGGGATGAATTCCTTTTAAGGGGTGGTGTGCACGGGATGTGCATTCACCTAAAACGACAAAAACTAATAAGAATGTCCACTTAGGAATGGAAAAACATACTTGTTTGTGGAACCTGTGCGTTCCATGATTGTTGTTTGATATGTTTTTGGTCACTAAATTGTGTATTGCACGATTATAGGTGACTAGGAGTGCTGCGGGGTAGTCTCGACCCCGTAACACCGCTGAAAGTAGTGTGTCGGTTGAGGTGCCAGCGACCACTCCTCCTGCTGAGATGATCAGGTTAATCGCAGAAGCTGTCTTCGCGATGATCAATGCTCAACCTCAAAGGCTTGCACAGCCTGCTATGCCTACTCCGGATGCGGCCCCGGTGATCAAACCTGCAGTGGAACCTGCGGTGGAACCGAGGATGGAGATCCCTGTGCCAGTGGCTGCAGTGGAACCTGTGGTGGTGCCAAGGGTGGAGCGTTGTGTAGAGCGTGTAGCTGTTGCGCGAGTGTGTGATCAACAATTGCAGCACTTTCTAAGCTTCCACCCTCCAACTTTCTCGGGGACCGGATCCCCAACGGAGGCAGAGGACTGGCTGTCAACGGTTAGAAAAACTCTAAAGGCGACAGCAACGGAAGAAGCTATGATGGTCACCCTAGCCACCTTTCTCCTTAACGGAGAAGCAGAGCTTTGGTGGGCCGAGCAGGAAGCGTATAAGTTTGAAGGTAAGGATATTACCAAGATCACTTTGGCGGAGTTCTCAAAGTCGTTTCTTCAGAGATATATTCCCTCTTCCCAACGCATTGCGTTGCAGAACCAGTTCTTGAAGTTAACTCAAGGTGATAGCTCGGTGGACGAGTACTTGCACGAGTTCACTAGATTGGGCCGCTATGCGGGGTTTTTGGTGGAAGATGAGGAAATGAAGACGAACAAGTTTTATGAAGGTCTTCGGGATGAGTTGAGGCTGCTCCTTGCAGGCCCAATGACGTTTGGCTTCCATATGATGGTGCAAAGCGCCAGATCTCTGGAGTTGGACATGAAGAGAGTGCAAGCAAAGGGCGTGGCAAAGAAACCTGAATTTCATGCGCCGACCTCTCAATCCAAATATGAGTTCAGGAGGAACAAAAGGAAGTTCAAGTCTGCGGAACCAACTCGCTCAACTGTGTCGGGAGCTACGACTGCACGTGGTCCAATTACATGTTTCACTTGCGGAAAGGTGGGACACAAAGCAAACATGTGTCGCAGTGGTCCCCCGAGGCCAGAGAACCGAGTGATGGACTATGCTCGTGCTGCGGGTCATGCGGAAAAGGGCAAAGCTGCGGAGTCTGCTGCTTCCCAGCATATTCCGACCCAGCTGAGAGTTTACTCGCTTGGCCAGCAAGAAGCCATACGACAAACTGATGTCGTCACAGGTATGAATTAAATGTTAGCTTTTACATAGCTATGTGTGATTGATACTATTGTGCGACTTTATGTTTGATTTGTGTGCAATTAGGTTTCGTCCTAATTTTCAACTATCCAGCGAGAGCTCTATGTGATACGGGAGCATCGCACTCTTTTCTATCTACGGGCTTCGTGGTGCGAATCGGAGTGCCGTCAACCTTAGCAAAAGATAGATTGGAGGTAGTGCTACCTAACGGGTCTCGCATGAGTGCGGATAGGAAGAGTCGTGTGAAGGTGCGGATCGGAAATCAAGATTTCGACTTGGAAGCGTCGTTATTACCGTTAGCTGAATTTGATGTGATCTTCGGCATGGACTGGCTCTCGGAGCAGCGAGCATGCATAGATTGCAATTCAAAGGAGATCACTCTGGGAAAGAACACCGAAGATGAAACCACGTTCGCAGGTATGCGAGGAGCGAGCAAGACACTGATGTCTGCTCTCCAGGTGGTTAAGGCGGTGAGAAAGGGCGCGGAATTGTTCTTCACTCTGTTGGAGGCTTCGGAGCCAAAGCCCAGGTTATGTGATGTCCCAGTTGTAGCAGAGTACGCCGATGTGTTTCCTAACGAACTCCCTGGGGCTCCGCCACAGCGGGAGATTGATTTCTGTATTGAGTTGGTGCCAGGTGCCAAACCTGTGGCCCGCTCACTGTACCGGATAGCTCCAAAGGAATTGGCAGAGATGAAGGTTCAATTGCAAGAGCTGCTAGAGCAAGGCTATGTACGTCCAAGTTCATCGCCTTGGAGTGCACCGGTCCTCTTTGTGAAAAAGAAGGACGGGAGCTTGCGTCTATGTATTGACTATCGGAGCTGAACAAGTTGACCGAGAAAAACCGATACTCGATTCCAAGAATCGATGATTTATTCGACCAACTAGTTGGGTCGACGGTATACACTAAGCTAGACTTAAGGTCCGGCTATTACCAACTGCGTATAAGGGAATGTGACATTTCAAAGACAGCGTTCAGTACCCGCTTTGGGCACTATGAGTTCACCGTTATGCCATTCTGTTGGGGAAATGATTTATCTTAACCCCTAGAACTGAACATAAATTCTAAGTATGAAAAATTGGGCTAAGTAAATATGCGTCGAATAATATTCGACGCAACGTCGAAATATAGTCGACGTTTCTCTCAGGAAGAGTCGAAGTAACTCTTAGAAGAATTCGACGTAATACTAGTCGACGTACCTCTGACTTCCAGTCGACGCATGTGATAAAGTCGACGCATCCTAGTCGACGCACCTTCCTTATTCTCCTCTTGACATCCAGCCAGGATGAAATCGATGTTTACGTCGAATAGTAATCGACGCACGTCGATATCTATAAGTAATTCAAAAATACGCCAGATCTCTTTCCTTCTTTCTGTAGATCTGATTTTTATGGAATAATATTATTCTTTTATAGCCGTTCTGAATCAGCCTTTCCTTCAATTTGATTCTTGGCTTATTTGATTCAGATTATTATGGATATTATTTGAAATCAGAATGAATTCTTTTCCTTCTATAGAAATATTAATTATGGAAACTCTTACCTCTTTCTAATTCTTTGTCTGCTAATTGATTATTCTCCTTTAGCATTATATTTCAAACAGAGCTATAAATAAGAAGGAGGTCGGCAAAGAATACAACTAGTTATCCACTTCATCCATTTTCAAATAGAGGAAGAGCTCCCAAGTGAAAAGAGAGAATTGAGATATAGTGCTGCAGAAAAGATCAAGCTTCCTTCTCCTTCTCATTCTGAAGCCATACTGCTGCAGACTCAGAAAGCTCTCACAAAAGAGAGAAAAGTTCACAATCTCCTTCTCACTATAGAAGAGAGATCCTATTCACTATACTTGTGCTTCTAATCTTCTTGCTAGGAAGAAGATTCCTTCTTACATATATTGTTTCTTGTTCTTTTACTTGTTCTACTTCTTCTTTTCTTTCTTACTTCATCTTCAAACTGTGTAAAAGAGTTTTTAGAATCTCTCTTCAAAAAATTCAGTTGTAGTGGTTCTAAGAGTCTCCTTATCAAAAGACTCAGTCTGGTTCTAAGAGTCTCCTTATCAAAAGACTCAGTGCAAGTTAGTGAATTCCTACCAAAGGGGGTAGAAGAGTGGACTACCCAAAGTTTGGGGAACCATTATATTTTCTTGTGTTGTGTTGTGATTTTCTACTTGTTATTTGTCTTCTTTACTTGCTTAATTCTTTTTGGTGTGTGGGAAGTTTAAATCTGTGATTCTTACACATATATATATATATATATATATATATATTTGCACAAAGTATTTTTAATCTCTATTCACCCCCCCCCCCCCCTCTAGAGAATTCTAGTGAGGATAACTATGCACTTTCAATTGGTATCAGAGGGAGGTTGATCTAAAAAGGTTAACTCCTTGATCAAAAAGATCCTACCTCTTTTATATATATATATATATTTCTGAAAAATATTTCTTTTCACATGGCACAAATCAAAGATTATGCTTCCACCAGACCACCAATGTGCAATCTTGAAAAGTTTGCAGTTTGGAAAACAAGAATTAGGATTTATATGAATTCTATTGATGAAGAATTATTTAATGTTATCTTGACAGGTCCTCCCAAGCCTTATAGAAGAGACTCAAGTGGTGAAGTGACTCAAACACTTGTCCCAAAGGCTGAGTGGACAGCTGAAGAAAAGAAGGCAGGAACATGTGATGCAAAGGTTGTGAACATTCTGGTCTCAACCCTCTCAGATGAAATCTTTCAAAAGGTTGTTGAATGTGAATCAGCCAAAGAAATCTGGGAAGCTCTTACAAAGATGGTAGAAGGGAGTGCTGATGAAAGAAAAGATAGAAAGGCTCTATTGATCTCCCAATATGAGAACTTTCAAAAGAAGCAGGAAGAAAGCATATCTGAGATGTATGACAGATTCAGTTTGATCATCTATCAATTAAGAAGCCTGGATAGAGAGATCTCTCTCACAGAGATCAATGACAAACTGTTAATGAGTCTCCCAAGTTCTTGGGACTCAAGAATATGGGCAATAAGAGATACAAGAGGACAAAGGGAAATCTCAACAGATGCTCTCTTAGGAAAACTCAAATCCTATGAACAACTGCTGAAAACCAGTGAAGAGAAGGAAAGAAGAGGAAGCACTTCATCCTCCTCAAAAGATAGAAACATTGCTTTGAAAGCAACAGAAGAAGAGACCCCTGTCACTGAAGAAGAATTGTTCAGCCTCCTAGCCAGAAGATTTAAGAAATGGGTCAAGACAGATGGGTCTAGAAGGAGAGAATCAAAATCAAGGTATGATAAAACTCCTACTAAAGAAATCATTTGTTATTCCTACAGGAAACCTGGACACATAGCACCAGAATGTCCAGAAAATACTGAGAAAAAGAAAGACCTGAAAAAGAAAGATCTTAAGAAAAAGGGGAAGAAGAAAGAAAGAGGCTTCATTGCAGAAGATTGGAGTGAAACAGATTCTGAGGACAGCACCTCATCCAAAAGTGACAATGAAGAATCTAAGCAAGAAGACCTATGCCTAATGGCTTTTGAAAGCTCAAAGGAAGAACATGATGCCAAATCATGGAGTGAGACAGAATCAGAAGGAAGCATCTTTTCTGAAGATGGTAAAGAAAATAGCCTTATTCTCATAGAGGAATCTGAGGATAAGGATGAGGTAAGCATTTTTGATGACATAGATTTTCTGTGTGATGACTTCAAAAATGATTTTAAAGAATTATGTTTAGATCAACTAAAAGCTAAACAAGAAATTAATAATCTAAAAGAACAAATTAATGTCATTAGAAACCAGAGAAATATAGAAGAAACTTGTTCTGAAAATCATGAGTTAAGGGCTAATATCATAGAAAAAGAAATAGAGAGGGCTAAAATAGAAAACCAGCTTCTTAAGAATAACGTATCCCAAGCAAAAGCTTTTGAAGAATCAATAAAAATGAGAAGCCAAACACTTAAAGAAATTACAGATAAACAAACAAAAAGACATAAAAATCTTGGGCTAGGAGCTGATCCCTCAGCCAGTCCAATTCCATCCAACAAACCTGCTTGGATGAGCCCTGTAAAATTCACTAAACACACTGAAACAATAAACCAAGAAAAAGACTCACAAAATAAGGAAGAAGACTCCTTCAATGAGATACACCATTTTGATGAACAATCATACTATACAGATGAAGTCTCTCAAACTACTTCTAAGAAGGCAACTAAGACAAAAGAAATAACTCATAAAGAAATAAAATCAGAAAAAGGGAAAAATAAAATTTGTGAAGATGCAATTGCGTCGACTTCATATCGACGCATCAATAAAAGTACGTCGAATTCTACTCAACGCAATCTCTCAGACGCTTCGACCTCCAATCGACGCATGAATAAAACTGCATCGACTTACAATCGACGCAACTTCTTCCATGCATCGATTCCAGATCAACGCAATCTAGAGAAAGCGCCGAATGTAATTCGACGCAACTCTCATCATACGTCGAATGGATATCGACGTATAAATCCTCAGAGCAACTTAAATACAGGACATTGCTATTCTTCAAAAACTTTCCATCTTCTTAACCCCCATTCAGGACCCTTCTATCCTAATCAAAAATCCTTTCATAATCAAAATTACTATCCTGAATATAACTTTTATCCTAACCAAAACTTTTATCCTAATCAAAATGTTTATTCTAATCAACACCACTATTCCTCTCTAAACTCAAATTCTCATAATCTTAAGATAATCAAGTGCTATATATGTAACAAAACTGGCCACATTGCCAAACAGTGTTGGCACAATCAATCAAACTATCTGTAAAAATTTAGCCCAAGGCTGACTTAGAAAACTTTAGGAATAGGAAGAAATAATTTCTCAAGGAAAACCCAGACCTTGTCAAATAAAGTCACGTCGACTTCTAATCGACGCACCGTCGATAACTCAGTTCAATAAATGAAATCGACGCTTGCGTCGACTCCAATCGGCGCATACGTTGATAGGAAACCCTATCATCCCAATCCAGACTATATTGACGCTCACGTCGAATTACACTCGACGCAACGTCGACTTCTTGAAAATGAGCGACAATGTATTTTCGGTCACATCCACTGTTGTACCGAATAAGCCTCGAATTGTGCCTCTTTTAGACGTTTCACCTGACTTAAATAGACTCTTCAGTTAGAAACCTTCGCGACTTCTGCATCCTTCATCCTTCTTGCTCTTCAGTCCAAACCATTTCTTCCTCTCTCTCACTAACCTAAAAATGGCTCCCAAGACCAACTCTGGCTTCGACATTGACCTCGAATCCTTCCAAGCCGCAGCCGAAAACTACAAGAGCATCATAGCTCTGTTCTCTGAAGCTGGATTAGACAAGCTCATCTCCACTAGATGCAAGCTTCTAGAGACAGAACTCACAGAGCTCATGACTCATGTTCAGATTTCTGAACAAGGAGAAATCCAAGGAACAGTCCATGAGACACCTGTCTCAATCTCTGCAGAACACATTAGGACCACCTTTGATCTTCCATCAGGTACATTCTATCTTTGTTTAAACTCAAATAGAGAAAGAAAATAAGTTTCTAAAGAAGTAGCTAAATAAGACTCCTTCATCACACCCTTATTAGGTGATGAACCTGTGGAACTGACCCCTGAAGAAATTAAGAATCTGCTAATCACCATGAAGTTTTCAAAAGATAGACCAATCCACCTAAAGAAGATTGACTTTTCTGATGAATATAGATTACTAGCAGATATAGTAGGAAAAATCCTACTATGCAAGATCTCTGCCCATGATGCAGTACCCAAACAGCAACTGAACATCATGGGGGCCCTGGTGCTGAAGAAAAAGATAGACTGGGCCAGCCTCCTGCTCAAACTGATAGGCTACAAATACTCCCACAAAGAAAATGCCTATATGAGAATCATGAGTCAAGTACTCTTCCATTCCTTCCTTGACCTATGTAGGTCAAAAGGAATCCCTATCCCTCCAGGAAAAAGGATGTCAATAGCCCTATTCTCTAAATGGACTAGGCAAATCCCTAAGCTTGGTTCCATCCCTGAAAAGACTCCCTCTCCTCCTAACTCTCCTGCTCATCCTTCTTCACCTCCTCCTCCTCCTCCTCAAACAAACATCCCCTCTCTACCACCATCATCCACTCCAATAGTCTCTACCACCCTCACAACTCCTACTCTACCTACCTCTTCTCAAACACCTGCTCAAACAGCAGTTTCTCCATCTCTTCCTCCTCTCACTTTCTCATCCTCTCTACCTCCTTTATCACCCATACCTCATGTATCAACTAACTTCTCTCCAGCTTCATCACCTCCACTATTATCTCCTCCTCCATCACAACATGAACCATCTGGATCCACTGAAGCTCTCCTCACTCAGTGCATTGCATCAACAGCTCAAAAATTCCAGGCAATGCTGGATGAGCATTGCTCCCTCCTTCACTCCTCCATAATGCACATGCATACCCAAATAGATGGGGTAAGTGCCTCTGTGCAAAGTCTAAATACATCTGTCTCTTCATCTAGGGTCACCAAATCTTTCTTAACCTCCTTAGCTAAGAGGGTCAAGAAGGGGGAGAAGTTAGATGAAGAGCAGCTCTCCAGTCATAATTCTCCCTCTCACAAGTCTCTTCCTAAAACCATTGGGAATGAAGTTGTACCTGAGCTACATATTGAAGAACAACTAACAGAGGTACTCCATATAGCAAGAGAAGCTACACAACAAGTGATTCTATTACAACGGGAGGCCTATAGGGTAGAAAATGAAGTTGAAAAAGAAACTGAGGCTGAAGGGGATAAAGAAAATGAAGCTGATGCTGGAAATGAGAAAGAGCCAGATACTGTGATAACTGAAGTAGGAGCTCAGGAGCCAGATATAGTTAAAACTGGAGCTGGAGATGAAAGAGTAGCTGGAGAAGAAGAGAAAGGCTCAAAGGAAGTTCCATCCCAGGGGGAGCAAATTGTTGAGTCTCAGGGGGAGCTAAGGGAATCAACTGCTACTGAGAAGGAGCAACCCACAAAAGTATTTACTAGAAAAAGGAAAACTCCTCCTACTCCTCCTGAGTGATGTTTTGAAAAAATGATGATATACTATATGCTTGAATACTGATTGGTTTGAACATAAAGTTGGTTTATATATAATCTTATTCTATTTTCTTCTGAATGATTAAACATATTCCTCTTCTCTATATAAATGCTTTGCTTTGTTGAATAAATACTGACACAATTTCTCTCTAAATAGGGTTAAGACAAATAGGGGGAGATTGTTGGGGAAATGATTTATCTTAACCCCTAGAACTGAACATAAATTCTAAGTATGAAAAATTGGGCTAAGTAAATATGCGTCGAATAGTATTCGACGCAACGTCGAAATATAGTCGACGTTTCTCTCAGGAAGAGTCGAAGTAACTCTTAGAAGAATTCGACGTAATACAAGTCGACGTACCTCTGACTTCCAGTCGACGCATGTGATAAAGTCGACGCACCTTCCTTATTCTCCTCTTGACATCCAGCCAGGATGAAATCGACGTTTACGTCGAATAGTAATCGACGCACGTCGATATCTATAAGTAATTCAAAAATACGCCAGATCTCTTTCCTTCTTTCTGTAGATCTGATTTTTATGGAATAATATTATTTTTTTTATAGCCGTTCTGAATCAGCCTTTCCTTCTATTTGATTCTTGGCTTATTTGATTCAGATTATTATGGATATTATTTGAAATCAGAATGAATTCTTTTCCTTCTACAGAAATATTAATTATGGAAACTCTTACCTTTTTCTAATTCTTTGTCTGCCAATTGATTATTCTCCTTTAGCATTATATTTCAAACAGAGCTATAAATAAGAAGGAGGTCGGCAAAGAATACAGCTAGTGATCCATTTCATCCATTTTCAAATAGAGGAAGAGCTCCCAAGTGAAAAGAGAGAATTGAGATATAGTGCTGCAGAAAAGATCAAGCTTCCTTCTCCTTCTCATTCTGAAGCCATGCTGCTGCAAACTCAGAAAGCTCTCACAAAAGAGAGAAAAGTTCACAATCTCCTTCTCACTATAGAAGAGAGATCCTATTCACTATACTTGTGCTTCTAATCTTCTTGCGAGGAAGAAGATTCCTTCTTACATATATTGTTTCTTGTTCTTTTACTTGTTCTACTTCTTCTTTTCTTTCTTACTTCATCTTCAAACTGTGTAAAAGAGTTTTTAGAATCTCTCTTCAAAAAATTCAATTGTAGTGGTTCTAAGAGTCTCCTTATCAAAAGACTCAATCTGGTTCTAAGAGTCTCCTTATCAAAAGACTCAGTGCAAGTTAGTGAATTCCTACCAAAGGGGGTAGAAGAGTGGACTACCCAAAGTTTGGGGAACCACTATATTTTCTTGTGTTGTGCTGTGATTTTCTACTTATTATTTGTCCTCTTTACTTGCTTAATTCTTGTTGGTGTGTGGGAAGTTTAAATCTGTGATTCTTACATATATATATATATATATATATATATATATATATATATATTTGCACAAAGTATTTTTAATCTCTATTCACCCCCCCCCCCCCCCTCTAGAGAATTCTAGTGAGGATAACTGTGCACTTTCACATTCGGTCTATCTAATGCACCGTTGGTATTTATGGACGTAATGAATAGAACGTTCTGAGAGTATTTGAATCAATTTGTGATCGTCTTCATCGACGACATTTTGGTATACGCTCAGTCGGAGGAGGAGCATGCAGAGCATCTGCATGCAGTTTTGAGCACCCTGAGGAGGAGTCAATTATATGCCAAGTTCTCCAAGTGCGAGTTTCGGCTATCGTCAGTAGCATTCTTGGGTCATGTTGTTAGTGGGGATGGAATTGCGGTTGATCCGTCGAAAATAGAAGCGATCCGAGCGTGGCCTGTGTTGAAAAACATAGCGGAAGTCCGAAGTTTCTTAGGACTTGCCAGCTATTATAGGCACTTTGTGGAGAACTTCTCGAGGGTCGCACTCCCTCTCACTAAACTGACTAGGAAAGATCACAAGTTTGACTGGTCGCCCGAGTGCGCTTGAGCTTTTGAAGAACTGAAGAGCTGTCTGACCACAGCGCCCATTCTATGCTCGTCATGTGGTACGGAAGGCTACGAAATTTATAGTGACGCCTCGGGGAGTGGTTTGGGTTGCGTCCTAGTGCAGTTCGGAAAGGTAATTGCCTACGGCTCCTGACAACTGAAGGTTCATGAAAGGAACTACCCGGTCCATGATTTGGAGCTAGCGGTCGTGGTTTTCGCCCTCAAGATTTGGAGGCATTACTTGTATGGCGTGAAGATCGATATCTTTACTGACCACAAGAGCCTCAAGTACCTGCTGGATCAAAGGGAGATGAATATGCGTCAGAGGAGGTGGATGGAGTTCCTTGGGGACTACACCTTCGACATCAAATATACTCCTGGTAAGGGAAATGTAGTTGCGGACGCGTTGAGTCGTCGGGCTCCTGCTCAAGCAAATTGGATTTTGATGCACGATGAGCGTCTAATCCGCGAGCTAGAAGTTATGGAGATCTTTTGCGTCGATAGAAGAGCGTCTTCTTCAACATGCTTGAACTGGATGGAGGTTCAATACGACCTCGCCGACCGAGTTCGACAAGCATTGGAGCTGGATGAGAGCATGAAACGCTATAAAGCGGAGACCGTTGATGGGTCAAACGCTGATTTCTCTTTTGAAGATGGCCTTATGTGGAAGAATGGCAGATTGTGCGTCCCAAATGTTGGTACTTTACGGGCATAGTTGATGTACGAGGCTAATCATACCAAGTACTCGATCCACCCTAGGAGCACAAAAATGTACATGGATATGAAGAAACTCTTCTGGTGGCCGGGTATAAAGAAAGACATTGCCCTCTACGTGGCCAAGTGTCATACTTGTGCGTTGGTGAAGGTGGAATGTCAACGTCCCGGTGGATTTCTGAAGTTATTGCCGATTCCGGAATGGAAGTTCGATGATATTTCGATGGATTTCGTGCACGGATTGCCGAGATCGCAACATGGAAACGACGCCAACTGGGTGATCGTGGACCGATTGACGAAGATATCACACTTTATTTCGAACCGGAAGGATGATTCTGTGGAGAAGCTGGCAAAGTTGTACGTCGATAACATCGTACGGTTGCACGGGATTCCCTGTAGCATCGTCAGTGATCGCGATGGGCGGTTCACATCAAATGATTGGAGGCTGATTCATCAATTATTGGGTACCAAGCTGAAGTTTAGCACGACCTTCCACCCGCAAACGGATGGACAGACCAAAAGGACCAATAGGACGATGGAGGACATGCTGAGGATGTGCGCCCTGGACTTCGGAAAGAGATGTGAGGACCATCTCTATATGATTGAGTTTGCTTACAACAACAGCTACCAAGCAAGTATAAAGATGGCCCCTTTCGAGGCTCTTTATGGTAGGAAATGTCGCACACCGTTATCTTGGGCTGAAACGGGCGACACTAAGTTGTTAAAACGCAAGGATGTGGAGGAGGCAAATACATCGATTCAGGCTATTCGGGAGCGATTGCTCATTGCCCAAGATCAGCAGGCAAAATACTACAATGCAAATCATCGGAATGTCGAGTTCGCCGTTGGCGACTGGGTTTATCTCAAGATCAAACCGTTCAAAGGAGCATCGAGGATCCGACGCTTGAAAAAGCTAAGTCTGAGGTACTTAGGACCGTTCGAGATCTTGGAGCGCATTGGTGAAGCTGCCTACCGGCTTGCTCTATCTTCGGAGCTGAGTGGGTTGCATGATGTATTCCACATCTCTGTGTTGCGGAAGGCTGTTAAGGAGCCAAATCTTGTTGCTGCGGTCAGCGAAGTGTCGGTAGATGGTGGGCTAGTGACGAAAGTCAAACCCATTTGCATTGAAGACACTGAAGTGAAGCAGTTGCGGAACAAGTCCTTTCGGATGGTGAAAGTCCGTTGGAATAATTGCGAGCGAGAGGAACTCTCATGGGAAAGAGAGGAGGAAATGCATGCGGAGTACCCCGAGCTATTTCTCTCAGGTACGACTTATGTTTGATTGCTTTCATATTAGAAATTTCGGGACGAAATTCTTTTAAGGGGTGGAGAGTTGTAACACCCCAAAATTCATATAATTGCTTTCCATGAAGACCCTAAGAGCATTAGAGGAGTCCCATGGGGTTTTGGGGATGTTTGGGGGTGTTTAGGAAGCTTTTTAGAGAAGCTGATTTTTGACATGGCTTGCGGCACGACCATGTGCAAGGCCGTGTCCGTGAATTTTAAGCGTCAAACTTTGGCAGAGAAGGTCACGGCTAGGCACACGGTTGTGTCCCTAACCGTGTAGATCCACACGACCATAGACATGGCCGTGTGCAGGGGTGTGTCAAGCTCCAGTCTTTCCTGTATGTTCACACGGTCTGGCACACGGCCGTGTGCCAAGCCATGTACGGGTTTTTCCAGCCCATTTTAAGTTTAAATCTGAGCCATCCGTTGAGTTGTGAGGAGATCTGATGGTGGGAAATATTTCCTGATGGCTTAAGGTCGGGAAATGAGGGTTTAGAACCTCATTTCACCCACCCCACTCTCTCTCTTACCTTTGAAAACCTAGAGAGAAGGAGGAGCCATTTTCCCCCCATTGAAGGAGCTCCAAAGCTCAGATTCGCAAACCGAGACCGGATTTGCGGAGAGGAGTCCGATGCCATCGTTTCCCACCGAACAAGTTTTGTTCCACGGCGCCGAAGCGTACTCCAAGGGTAACGATTCTTTCTCCCGGTCTTAGGATGTGTTCTTTGTCCTCTCTTTCTTTTTCTATGCTTGCATGAGGACTCCCTTTCACCAAATGGGTGAAGTGTAGGATTTCCTCTAATTCTTCGAAACTCCGGGTCGATTGTGTCCATCCCCGGCATATTGCATTTAGAAATCCGGTAGTCGTGCGGATTTAGGCATTGTGTGTGAAGCTTATTCGTGGTCGTGAGCCCGAATCGATGATGCTTGATTTGCGACGTTGCATTTAGGTTAGGCCTAGAATGCGTGCCAGAGAATGACTCCGTGAGATTATCTATAGTATTGCGGGACTTGAGATTAGGCGTCGTGTGAAGATCCTAACGAAAGCCCCTTGCTTGGAGAGTGGTGGAATGCAAACCTTCACCACGAAATTGAAGTGAGTCGTTGTATACCTCCTTCGTTGGTTGTTCTAGTGAAGCCTAAGTCCACTTGATTGGTTTAGGTGCGTAACTTATTGTGATTGGGAACACCCGTCGGTGTTTCCTTGCGAACGGGCCGAGGTAAAGCTACACTCGCATCGTTGTTGTTAACGCGATGATTTGAGCAACGGGCACAAGCTTGAACCGAACCCGCACCATGCGTATCGGCGAGAGGGGGAAACCTCGGGACGCCGTGTGATCATGGGATAGACCTGTTTGGGAGGGTTCCTCCAATAGGTAAATGCTCAAGCGTTCACTAAGCTCTTTAGTTTAGCTGGTTACGTGTGGTCGTGAGAACCCACGGTTGGTTTTTGATTGATGTTATGATTAGCCTCATGCGTTGCTTAGGCGGTTGTGGGGAACCTTCGGGTGAACCCAACCAACATCATGTGCATTCCCAGGATCAACTCTATTTGTTGCTATTATCACTGTCACGGTTTCGATTCGGTTCCGGTTCTACTAAAACTGTGAACCGAATCGCTAAGGTAACAGTTCTTCAAATTAGAACCAAAACCGTATTTGGTTTGACCGGTTCCGGTTCTGGTTCCGGTTCAAGCATAATTTTTGGAACCGTCGTGTTAACGGTTCCGGTTACGGTTCAACAAGAACCAAACCAAACCGGCCACTAACGGTTCGGTCCGGTTCTATACGGTTCGGTCCGGTTCCAACTAGAACCAAAACCAAACTTGGCGGAATGAATGAGGGAGGTTAAAAATAAAAAACTGGAGGGGAAAAATATACCCGTTCATTTTTTTTTTGTAAGAGGGACTTCAAAGTCTGAGGCCCGGGCGTAGAAATTTCGCATTACACCAAGGAGGAGTACTTTTGTATAATATATAGTAAGTCGGGTTGAAAGTTAAAAACTGAAACCGCAAAAACACAAAATTGCCCCAGACCGCACCGATTTTAAAAATTCAAAGATCACGATCGTGTAATGCTGATGCAATGTTTATGTTGCTGAAGATCACGACTCAACATAGGGTAGAGAACTTTAAATTATTGTTCTTGAAATTTTATTTTACAATTAAAATTTTATTTGAAGAATATATTAGTTAATTCAATTTGACTAATTTATCAGCTACAATTAGATTTATCTTTCATGATTACCATTAAATAATAGTTGTATATTCTCGATATTTTCAAAACAAAATATTTCAGAAAAATATGTGAGTAAAATTGAAAATACATTATATGACTGTACAAAAACCGAAAGTACACCGCAAAAACCGACTCCAAATCGCACCAATATCAAACCACACAACACGGTTTTGGTGCGGTGCGATTTTGTTCAGTCCAAAACCGACCCCCTTTTATGCGATTACGGTTTGAGTTCAAGCCGCACCAGTTTCACTCATAATAGTAAGTATAGATATTATATATATATTATAAAAAAAATAACAATATTATAATAATATTAATAAACGGGTTGCGGTTCGGTTCTGCTTCGGTCCGGTTCGGATCGGTTATAAAAATCTTGAAACCGCTTGAGACTTGTATATTGCGGTTCCGGTTCCGGTTCCGGTCCGGATAATAAAATGAAAGAACCGCACCCGGACAAATGTTGTTCGCGGTTCCAAAATTAAAACCGGAACCCAAATAATTCGCGAACGGTTCGGTCCGGTTCTTTGCGGTTCTGGTTCGATTTACGGTTTTCAGTTTTAAATGACAGCTTTAGTTGCTACACCTAGAAGATTGATTGTGCTTGAAACCTCACCTTGTGTAGTTTGCACCTTCCTTAGTACTACTTGCTGCTTGTACGACTTGTTGCAGGGAAGAAGCTCCGCCACCCCGAGAAAGGGGTGGGGTCGTTATAATTTGGTCAGCTGTGCTGACCGTTGCTTTGTTTGCCACCTCTTGGTGGAATCTTCTTATGCAGGTGCAGGTGAGCCTAGCGGGAAATAGCGGGCGGTGGCCCTTTTTGCTGTGTTGGCCCACGAAGGCCAGACTCTTTTCTGCTTTTCATGTATTGCCGGCCTGCATGCCAAAGTATGTTTAGGGAGTTTTGTACATTTTGGAATGTAAGGCCTTAAGGCCGTAACTCTACACTTTATTGTTTCATTCCTGTGATAGTGGACTATTCTGAAAGAAATGTTAAATCTTTATGCTTCCGCTTATGTTTAGTATACTCTGGTGTAGTTCTTTTCTGCATATCTCCTTTTAACGCCTAGCTAGTGTGGTTAGTATAGCGTGGGGTCCCGGCCGGACCTACTGTTATATTATTTGTACTGGCAGGGTGTTACACACGGGCCGCCAAGCGAATGAGGGGTGGAACCCCACTCATCTGGGAGGCCAGGGATCTGGAGAGTGGCGCCTTCACAGACCACTCACATAGTAAGATCTCGCGAACCCGATGCGCGGGAAGTCTGGCGAGTGGTGCCTTCATGGACTACTCACCCAATGGGGTCTAGAGGTGAATTTACCTAGTTACCTTTTGAGGGCTGTCAATAGCCCTTCAGAACAACGGAGTTTGGCTGTTAGCAGACCAGTTTGGGGTGTATTTAGCAACACCAAAAGGCGGAGTTATGCTATTAGCAGATCAACAGAGAAAAACTATATATAGACCCTGAAGGGCACCTTTGGAGAGATCCCAGCTTTTGGCTCCTTCCTCCTTATGACATCTTTGGTTAGCTCCTCAGGCTCTCCAAGGTGCCCAGCTTCAGCTTTGGCTTGAGAGGTGAAGCGCTCTAGGATCTTCCGGGTGTGTGGTGGGACCTCCACGCTGCAGCCAAGGGTCAATGTTTAGTTCTAAATCTTCGGTCAGGTTCCTATGCAGGATCAGTAAGTGCTAGCTGTCGCCTCTTAGGAGCCGAACTCCTCATTGGGCCGGTTAACAGTTTCAACATTTATGCTTTTATAGCTCCGAGCCATCAAACGGTCAAAACCTTAGAATATCGATGTCAGAGCACTTTTCAGAAGTAATCGATTTGACATTTGACATTGTCATCTTCATCAATTTGAATTTCCGTCTTCTGAGCTTGACAAGACCATATCTTCGTGTGAAGATAGCTGACACGGCGATAAAAGACTAGCCAGGAAGCGCCCAGCTTTATAGCCAGGAAGCGCCCAGCTTTAAAGCTGGGCAGCACCTGTTGAAAATGTTGAAGTGGAAGTTTGTGAAGTTGGCGGTCTGGGGGGTAGACCGCGCGGTCCGGTCTGACCACTCGATCTTGCAGTCTCCTATGGCGGTCTGACCTCTCTGTTCTAGCCGTGGGTTTCTCGGCATGACCGCCGTTCTTCTGTCCAAGGGTGCCGAGGTGAGGCCGCGCGGTCTGGTCATGTGACCGCGTGGCGAGTTGTCTTCCGCTTGGGTTAACCGCGCGGTCTAGTGCTTGTGACCGCGTGGTGAGGGCAGCCCGGTCTGGTGGCTATCCGGGTTTGTTGGAACCTTAGGTTTGATTTGAGTTAGGATCAACATCTAATCTCTAAGTTCATCTATCTGATAACTTAAACTTCAATTAAATATAATGCGATCGAATCAGAGAAAATTAAATAAACAAAAATATTTATTCTCTGCTTTCATCGAACAGAGCTCGACATTTGTCGAACGACGTTAGACGAATCTGTCATTTCATTAGCCACTCACCAGACAGCCAGTCTCAGCGGTCAACAAATTATTCTCTGAACGCCGCTCGACAAAAAGTGGAAGAGCTCGACAAAGCCCCAGAAAGGCGCTCGACGAATCACAAAAAGTGGAAGAGCTCGACAAAGCCCCAGAAAGGCGCTCGACGAATCACGAAATGTGAAGAGCTCGACAAAACCTTCAGGAAGGCGCTCGACAAATGCCATTCAGCGCTCGACAAATTCTAGCCAGAAGCTTGATGAGTCCCAATTATATACACATTTATGGACTCATCTGAGCCAATTTTCTAGTCTATGCACTTCACTTTAGACATGTTTTCGCTTATATTTGATTCTCCATGCTAAGTGCACCTTTAGGCCGTTTTTGGTGTTATTTCATGTTATTCTCCTTTAGTAGTTGCTATGCATTGTTAAGTGCCACTTTCAGTGGCTGGATTCGTGGTTGTGCTGGAACAGGTGTCGTGCAGGTGTTTCCGGTAAAATTCTGTACAGGAACACGGCGCACGATCACTGGTTCTATTGCGCACGACCACTGGTCGTGCGCCGCTGATCGTGCGCACTTACCCCCTGAAATCTGAGTTCTGTCTTCCTTATCGCACGACCACTTACGATAGTGCGCACAACCACTGGTCGTGCGCCATTGGTCGTGCGAACATGTATTTTATAAATTTCTTTCATTTCAGGCTCCGCCCAGGCAGCGCGCACGATCGCAGAACTCCAGTGCGCACGACCACTGGTCGTGCGCCAATGACCGTGCGCAGTATTCATTCCAGCGCCTATATATATGCCTGTTCCGCTTTTAGGGCGGGATTGAGCCGCCGGGAGCGCGAGTGGCAGTCCGTACGCCTGTGATTTCCATTCCTGGATACCTCCACTTCATCTCCTACGCAAGGGGAAGTCCTCTCCAAGCATTCCTCCATTGTCCGGGAGCATTCTCCGCCATCCGCAAGTCCTCAAGCAGCTGTTTTCCCACTCCAGTCCGGTGAGAAGAAAAGGTATCCTGAGGTAGAAGACGACGGAACCACGTAGAGAGATCGTGACAGTTTCTCTACACCGGAAGCACAGTCCGCCCGAGTCCGGAGGTAGCTTGACAAACTACCATTCCGGCCGTGAACGGCCGCTAGTCCTCTTCCATTGGTTATCTCTTTCCTCTCTCCTTCGTTGTAATCCTTGAATCTTTTAAACTTGAATATCATGATGTTTGGTTTAAATGAAATGAATGTTTCTTCTCTTTTCATAATTACTTGCTCGTGAATCGTTTCACCTCCACTCATCCACTCACTCACTCACGCACTCAAGGTGTTCGATCCGCGTTAGCAAGAGCTAACGGCGTTTGTGAAGAGGTGTTTGCGACCCTCGCCTTCCCGCACTAAAGCACGCTCCGTCCGCCTCACGAAGCACGGCATCGCGGCCGTTGCATCCATTTCGCCTTGCGAAGCGGTGCTTTCGACCCACATTTCTTTCATTGTTGTTCAGAGTAGGAAAACCCAACCAAAACCCTCCTTTGTGTGTTTGTTTACACTGGTGTAACAATAGTCACACAACGCGATTCGTTCACCCAACCTGCATTCCTCAAGAGACCGACACTCGGGGATCCTATTCCCAAACTTTATTACTTGCACGACCGGTGCACTTGCCGAAATTATCGCATCATGTTTTTGGCGCCGTTGCTGGGGAATGTTCAGGCGTGTAACGTCTTGAGTTGTGAACTTCTGTTACAAGAGCAGTTATTTTTGATTTTCTTTGCTTTGTTCTCTTTTTGTTGTGGTTGTGCATGCAGAGACAAGCCGCAGAGGAACTTGTACCCTTTGATCCTGAAATCGAACGGACCGCTCGCGCACGAAGGCGCGCAGCAGCCGTACAGGCGGCAATGGGTGACCACATAAACCCAGACAATGCTGAACCAAGAGTGCCCGACGAGGGGCAGCACCAACCTGGAGATGAGCAAGAGGTAGTGAGACCTCGACCCAGAACGATGAGAGAATATACCACTCCGACAGCTGGGAGTGTGTATCCCGGGTTCGGTCCCAATATTATGAACAACCAGTTTGAGATCAAACCTGCGATCTTGAACATCATCCGGAACAATGCTCAGTTCTCCGGGATGGCCAGTGAAGATCCGCACCTGCACCTGGCTGAGTTTTCTGATATCTGCGGAACTTTCCGCTACGCTAGGATTCCTGATGATACAGTCAAGCTGCGACTGTTCCCATTCTCGCTTCGCGACAAGGCCAAGGTGTGGCTTCATTCTATTCCTCCAGGGACCGCTGCGACTTGGGATGCTCTCACATCCAAGTTCCTGGCCAAATTTCACCCCGTCGATAAAATTGTGAGCCTGCGGCGGGAGATCGCCACCTTTCGCCAAGCCGATCAAGAGACCCTTGCCGAGGCGTGGGAGCGTCTTAACGAACTTCTCCGCCGTTGTCCGAACCACGAGCTCCAACCGTAGAATGTGGTAGAAACATTTTACTTTGTGATCGAGCCCAACTACAGGGCAATGATCGATGCTGCTGCGGGTGGTACTCTAATGAACCACACTCCAGAGGAGGCTCTTCGAATTTTGCGAGACACCGCCTCCCACAGCATATTTTGGACTGCCGGGAGAAATGCTCCAAGAAGCGGTCGTGGTCTCTTTATGGTCGACTCACTTCCACCTACATCCGCACCGGCTGCTGTTATTACGTGTGAAGGATGTGGAGGCGGCGGGCACCACGCTTATGAATGCTCGGGTAAGGATCTATCAGGTGACTTCTCGCATTTTTCTTTAAATGAATCTGTCAATTTTGTTGGTAATCAATCTAGGGGGGCACCTTCTAATAACACTTATCATCCGGGAGTGAGAAGTCACCCAAACTTCTCATGGAACCCCAACGCACCTGGCCAACGATGGGCACCGGGGCAGCATCAAAACGATGCCTACGCCTCCGGGAGCCAACCGAGGCCACCACACCCGGATTATAACCAAGGCCCCCCAGCCCAAAAAAAGAGTAACCTGGAGGAGATGATGGAAAAATGTATTCAAACGGCTACCTCAAATATGGTGAACCAAACCGCATCCATGCGGAACTTGGAAACGCAGCTGGGCCAATTGGCCCAAGTGCTAACCGAGCGGTCGCATGGGACCCTTCCTAGCAACACTGAAAAGAACCCAATAGATCAAGGGAAGAGTCTCGGCGATGTGGTAGAGGCTGATCCAAGTGAGTTAGTGATTTCTTGTTCCATCAATAATATTGAAACGAAAGCTTTGTGCGATTCCGGCTCCTCCCGCAACGTCATTGCGTTGCACGACATTGCTAAATTGCAACTTGAGATGAACACGGAGGATCGGAAATCCCTTATGCTTGCTAATGGGACCATTATACAATCTGAGGGGGAAGTGAAAAATGTAGAAGTGATAGTTGAGGGGACGATTGTGGTTGCTGATTTTCAGGTGTTGGGACCCCAGGAAAATCACTCTATCCCTATCTTGGGCGTGCCGTTCTTGAAAGAGAGCGGTGCCACCCTTGATTTCGCAACGGGGTGTGTCTTCCTACCCAATAAGGTGTCGCAGCCCACTTGCCCCAAAGCTATAACTGAAACATCCACTCCTCCCCCTCTCTTTATTTTTGATGAATCTCTGAGTTGTGCAGGAAATGAAGAAGATAAAGAACCAATTGAAGGAGAAAAGGAGGAGCACCAGTCCAGTGAGGAAGAAGAAGTAGATCTTCGGAGAGAATTTGATTCTGAGACGGAGGAAGATTGCATTTCGAAAAATATTGACTTGAATTTAGTTCGGGACACTATCCCATTATCTTCTTGTTTTGATTCTTGTAATAAACAATTTAAGCGCTCCATCTCTTGGGCTGATCCGGTAGTCACCGCGACGCTGGAAGTGACGCCACCCACCACCAAGGTGGAAAAATCTGAAAACTTTCAACGTTGGCAGTCCCCGACTGTCACTAAACTTAAACAGGAGAAACTTCTGCACGACGCTCGCGCTGCCGCTTTCTGTGGCAAGAGGGCGAAGGTTAGGGGAACACTGGGTGACACCAGTGTTGGCCCTAAAGCCTTCACCTCCCGCCGACGAGCTACGGGAGACGCGCACCATAAGAGCGCCTATAGCTGATTTGTGTTGTCTGAATTTGTGAAACTGCTTCTGTGAACTTCTCCTTTAATTTCTGCACTCTTTAAACAATCATAATACAGGTATTTGGTCCAGCTTGAGGACATAAAACAAAAGCGCTGCTGGGAGACAACCCAGATTTCCTGATTTTATTTTTTATCTAACATGTTTAGTTCAGTTTTTATATTTTTTTTTGCTGTTTTTAGTTTTGTGCTTGCAGGTGTGTTGTGTTCTTTGGTGCGGATGCTGCGGACTGCTCTTGATCTTAAACGCCAATCGTCTGGTATGTTCATTTCTGAGCATTGGGTAACACTTCTTCCCCCCCCCCCCTAGCTTCCAATTCCTGTGATGTAATGTTTAGACTAAGTCTGGGGGAGAGTATGTTGTCATCCACTGTGCACGAGTTGCACTGCATACTAGAAGTTTGTTTATTATTTATCTTTATCATCATCATTGTTTTCATGCTTCTTGCACCACTTCACCCACATGAGTGTGCGCTTACCTATTTGTTTTGTTTCCAAATGAACTGTTTTGGTTGGAATGTGAATTGGGGTGTTAGCTTAGGAATTACTATTTGGAGTGCGATGTTGACTTGAGCAGTGTTCTAGTCGCATCCGCATGCTATGGTAGAATTTGAGCAGAACTAGATTGTCTCTATGCATCTAATTTATGTTTAATATTTTTGCGTAAATTTAGATTTGTTATACTCAAAAGGTGAATGTGAACGAAATTGACGATAAACCGGTGTTGTGTGTGTACGAGCACTAGTCGTGTGTTGCTCGAGTCGGGAGGAGGGTTTACCTTTCTCGTGGGCTAAGAACTTGCCCCAAGCGACTCTCGAAGCATGGGCGAGAGCGACTCGTCGAGTTAAACGTGATGTAGGCCACCTTTTGGCCAGTTTGAGCCTTGTCGTTCCATGTCCTTTTTGCTCACCTTTGCAAGCCAAAATTGTGCCTACCACTCTTTTGTTCAGCTCCTCTTCATCCACCAAATCCTGAAGCTTATCCTACGCCCGCAACCAAATTGCTGTTTAACTGCGCTCATAATTTTCAATTTGTTGTGATGTTTGGAACTTGTGCGTTGTGAAGAAAAACATGTTTTATTTTGCTGAATTTGGACCAACCGGAGGATAAGTAAAAGAAGAAAAGTATGTTGTTAAAAGAAAAAAAATCTAAAAAAAAGAAATATGTCGTAAAGAAATCCTTCCGAGCTAAATAGAAAATCTGTCGGTAATTGTGTAGTAGGCCGTGGGCACACCTAGTTTTCGTGATAAGTCTGGGGGTGTGTCACACGAGCATTGTTTTTGGTTTTGTGTGGTGCAGCGTTCCGTTAGCTCACTTGGGTTGCGTAGCCATCGTGTTTAAATTTGAACATCATACCGCAACCTAAGCCCTAATATAATCCTAAAAGCCCTATTGATTTGACTTGTGAGTTTGCTAACGCCGTGGAGAGAGTGTGACCGGGCGAGCATATGATTCACGACGTTGATGGATTTCAGTGGAGTTATTCCTAAACCCCGACCTTGTGCAACACCCGCCTTAGTGTCTTGCTACTTTCACACCGGGCATGATCGTTCGAATTCTTCATAATTCACCAACTGAGCATAACTAAATCTCTACTTACGCTTTAAGACTTATGTAAATTAGTTAGCATAGTTAGAATCTCTTTTTACTAGAATTTCTACTCGCATGCGTATGTTACTTCGCACCGTACTCCTTTGTGTAATTCTCTATGTTAACTGCCGTTTTCACACTCCGCCGGATTCGTTTGCTCGGGACGCGCAAACAGGTAAGTCTGGGGGTGTGATGAGTCCCAATTATATACACATTTATGGACTCATCTGAGCCGATTTTCTAGTCTATGCACTTCACTTTAGACATGTTTTCGCTTATATTTGATTCTCCATGCTAAGTGCACCTTTAGGCCGTTTTTGATGTTATTTCATGTTATTCTCCTTTAGTAGTTGCTATGCATTGTTAAGTGCCACTTTCAGTGGCTGGATTCGTGGTTGTGCTGGAACAGGTGTCGTGCAGGTGTTTCCGGTAAAATTCTGTACAAGAACACGGCGCACGATCACTGGTTCTATTGCGCACGACCACTGGTCGTGCGCCGCTGATCGTGCGCACTTACCCCCTGAAATCTGAGTTCTGTCTTCCTTATCGCACGACCACTTACGATAGTGCGCACAACCACTGGTCGTGCGCCATTGGTCGTGCGAACATGTATTTTATAAATTTCTTTCATTTCAGGCTCCGCCCAGGCAGCGCGCACGATCGCAGAACTCCAGTGCGCACGACCACTGGTCGTGCGCCAATGACCGTGTGCAGTATTCATTCCAGCGCCTATATATATGCCTGTTCCGCTTTTAGGGCGGGATTGAGCCGCCGGGAGTGCGAGTGGCAGTCTGTATGCCGGCGATTTCCATTCCTGGATACCTCCACTTCATCTCCTACGCAAGGGGAAGTCCTCTCCAACCATTCCAAGCATTCCTCCATTGTCCGGGAGCATTCTCCACCATCCGCAAGTCCTCAAGCAGCTGTTTTCCCACTCCAGTCCGGTGAGAAGAAAAGGAATCCTGAGGTAGAAGACGACGGAACCACGTAGAGAGATCGTGATAGTTTCTCTACATCGGAAGCACAGTCCGCCCGAGTCCGGAGGTAGCTTGACAAACTACCATTCCGGTCGTGAACGGCCGCTAGTCCTCTTCCATTGGTTATCTCTTTCCTCTCTCCTTCGTTGTAATCCTTGAATCTTTTAAACTTGAATATCATGATGTTTGGTTTAAATGAAATGAATGTTTCTTCTCTTTTCATCATTACTTGCTCGTGAATCGTTTCACCTCCACTCATCCACTCACTCACTCACGCACTCAAGGTGTTCGATCCGCGTTAGCAAGAGCTAACGGCGTTTGTGAAGAGGTGTTTGCGACCCTCGCCTTCCCGCACTAGAGCACGCTCTGTCCGCCTCACGAAGCACGGCATCGCGGCTGTTGCATCCATCTCGCCTTGCGAAGCAGTGCTTTCGACCCGCATTTCTTTCATTGTTGTTCAGAGTAGGAAAACCCAACCAAAACCCTCCATTGTGTGTTTGTTTACGCTGGTGTAACAATAGTCACACAACGCGATTCGTTCACCCAACCTGCATTCCTCAAGAGACCGACACTCGGGGATCCTATTCCCAAACTTTATTACTTGCGCGACCGGTGCACTTGCCAAAATTATCGCATCAAAGCTCGACAAGTATTATTTTATTATGCTCTCTTTCTTTATAATATTTAACTTAGCCGTTGCAGATCAATAAATATTATAGCCGTTGCAGATCAGCTTTAATGAAGAGTAACGGCAGGATATCTTCCCGAAGAGTCAAATCAATGATAGAGACTTTAGCTCTCTCTTCTTCCCGAGAAGAGAATTCAAATTAAGAGCAAGGGTCCTCAGATTATAAAGGGAACTTATAGAAGAGTACAAAGCAGGACAACACACGTAGAGTAGCACACACAGATACAAAGAAAGGAAGATCTATTCTTGTATATCATTTTTCTTAAGCTAACATCTTCTTGCAGATCACATATATCCTGAGACACCAATCACAACCATTTGCTCAGGATCATCTCTGCCTAGGAAGAAAGAAGTGTTTAATCAAGAGAAGAGGACTCCAGAACTGTCATCAACTCTCATAAGACAGGGGGAGCTCTTCAAACATCTTCATCAAGATCCATTCGACTTTAAACCAGGATCTACAAGAGTCTTCTTATACAGAGAAGAACAATATAATTTCTTCTTTTATTCTTACTTCCTTTACCCCATCCTGTACAGGGTTATAACTCCCTTCAAAAGTTAACTCCCGGTGACAGGGCACCTTAGCAAAAACCTGCAGTTTGGTTAGAGCACCTTATCAACAGCTCACCTGGTGTGAGGGCACCTTATCAACAACCTCATAGTGGATTCCTACCAGTGGGTAGAAGAGTAGATGTACCCAGTTGAGGGGACTACTATACATCTTGTGTCATCTGGATTGTGCTTCTTGTTTGCTTGTTTATTTCCGTTTTTATTTGTGCTGTTATTTATATGCACTCTAACTGTTTGATTTTATTGCTCATACAGAAATCAGCAAACTCACTTATATATATATATATATATCATTACTTTGAAAGTAAAAATTAAGCAAGATCTTTTAATAAGATAAATAAGAACTAAACCTCAACTTTCAATTGGTATCAAAGCAGGTTGATTTGTCACACAGGTTAACACCTGAAATCACAAAAATCACCTAGTTCTTATATTTTTTTGTTTTGTTTTTCAAAAATGACACAAGATCTTTTTTCTTCAGATCCACTTATTTGTAATCTAGATAGATCTACTTTATGGCAAGATAGAATTAAGAAATATACAAATGCCACAGATGAAGAAACTTACAAATTTATTTTGACAGGACCTCCCCTCATATCATCAAAGGCATTTACACCTGCATTACCTAGGTCCATGGGTCTCAAGTCTCCTTCGAGAGCAATGAAAGGGCCTGTTTATGTTGGCGCTGATATATCTTCTTCAAAGAAAACTGCCGAAATACAACGTGAACCTCCTTCCGTCTCTTCAACTAACTATATTTTTGATGCAGAACCATCAACAAATCTAAGTGAAGAAGAACAGGAAGAAGAACTTAGAGCTAGAGCTTTCTGCATGATGGCCATATATGGAGGCTCATCTCAAATTCCAGATGCAGAAATCGAATCGGAAAAACTTAAGGTAACTGAGGTAACTCCAACTTATAATTTTACCTCTACTCAAGATAAAACTAATCATAAATTAACATTTACTGAATTAATAAAATATGAAAATAAACCTTTAAAAGAGTTAACAAATATAAATTTTCTAACTCCTGAGAATAATAAACTTCAAGAAAATTTGAAATCTTCAGAAAAACAGACTATTTCTCTTAAAAAAAAAATTTATATGGCAAGCACAACTAATGGGAGAAATCTCAAAATGCAGGCCAAAAAGTTTGAACAACTTTCTAAAGAGAAATTAATTAATCATGATCAACAAAAAACTTCAAACTTATATTTTAATGAAATAAAAAGGCTAATATACTTTAAGAAACTTTCTAATTAATTATTAATAAGTTTCTCACCATTAAACTCCATCCTAACTCAAACAGCAAATCTAAAATTTACATGGATTGTTTCCATTATAAAAACAATATTAAGACAACTTTGTATTCTTATAGACTTCTCCAAGTCAGTTTGAACATTCTACTGTAGTTGCATTGATCAGTAATGATCATAGCACTGAGTGTGAGTTTCTTCTGATAAAAGGGACTCTATGAGAACGAAGATGTCTGACAATGTTCTTATAATCTAAAACATTCCTTAAAATTCATTAACAGCTGTAGCAACACATATATTAAAATCCTTCTAGAATAATAAAATTAACCAAGTGAGAGAGAAAATGTGAAGCTCAAAGCCCCAAAATAAAACTTAATCTCTCTAATTACAAAGGTTGCTGCAATTGAAAATTTTAATTCAGATCTTAAGAAATTAAAATCTAGGAAAGCAGAGTTGCTCAAATAATTTTAAAAGGATGAAAAAATTATTAAAGCCCAAGTGAAAGAGAAAATGAGAAATTCAGAGAAACCAAGTGAGAGAGAAAAGGAGAATATAAAAATTAAAACTGTCGGCATCCTAAACCAAATAGGGGAGACCACCAGGCCACTAGTTTTAATTTGATTTAGGATCCCAACTCAAATAGGGGGAGATTGTTGGAACCTTGGGTTTGATTTGAGTTAGGATCAACATCTAATCTCTAAGTTCATCTATCTGATAACTTAAACTTCAATTAAATATAATGCGATCGAATCGGAGAAAATTAAATAAACAAAAATATTTATTCTCTGCTTTCGTCGAACGGAGCTCGACATTTGTCGAACGACGTTAGACGAATCTGTCATTTCATTAACCACTCACCAGACAGCCAGTCTCAGCGGTCAACAAATTATTCTATGAACGCCGCTTAACAAAAGTGGAAGAGCTCGACAAAGCCCCAGAAAGGCGCTCGACGAATCACAAAAAGTGGAAGAGCTCGACAAAGCCCCAGAAAGGCGCTCGACGAATCACAAAATGTGAAGAGCTCGACAAAACCTTCAGAAAGGCGCTCGACAAATGCCGTTCAGCGCTCGACAAATTCTAGCCAGAAGCTCGACAAATATTATTTTATTATGCTCTCTTTCTTTATAATATTTAACTTAGCCGTTGCAGATCAATAAATATTATAGCCGTTGCAGATCAGTTTAATGAAGAGTAACGGCAGGATATCTACCCGAAGAGTCAAATCAATGATAGAGACTTTAGCTCTTCTCTTCTTCCCGAGAAGAGAATTCAAATTAAGAGCAAGGGTCCTCAGATTATAAAGGGAACTTACAGAAGAGTACAAAGCAGGACAACACACGTAGAGTAGCACACACAGATACAAAGAAAGGAAGATCTATTCTTGTATATCATTTTTCTTAAGCTAACATCTTCTTGCAGATCACATATATCCTGAGACACCAATCACAACCATTTGCTCAGGATCATCTCTGCCTAGGAAGAAAGAAGTGTTTGTACAATCAAGAGAAGAGGACTCCAGAACTGTTATCAACTCTCATAAGACAGGGGGAGCTCTTCAAACATCTTCATCAAGATCCATTCGACTTCAAACCAGGATCTACAAGAGTCTTCTTATACAGAGAAGAACAATATAATTTCTGCTTTTATTCTTACTTCCTTTACCCCATCATGTACAGGGTTATAACTCCCTTCAAAAGTTAACTCCCGATGACAGTGCACCTTAGCAAAAACCTGCAGTTTGGTTAGAGCACCTTATCAACAGCTCACCTGGTGTGAGGGCACCTTATCAACAACCTCATAGTGGATTCCTACCAGTGGGTAGAAGAGTAGATGTACCCAATTGAGGGGAACTACTATACATCTTGTGTCATCTGGATTGTGCTTCTTGTTTGCTTGTTTATTTCTGTTTTTATTTGTGCTGTTATTTATATGCACTCTAACTGTTTGATTTTATTGCTCATACAGAAATCAGCAAACTCACTTATATATATATATATATATCATTACTTTGAAAGTAAAAATTAAGCAAGATCTTTTAATAAGATAAATAAGAACTAAACCTCAACTTTCAGGGTTCTTTGCGGTGCGCGTGGACTAAGATCTTCTTAGTTGCGCGGTCTCCGGGTTGTGTTCGCATGGCTGGTCCTTCGGCGATCAGCTGGCATATGCGGTCACAGGTGTTTGGTCGACTTAGCGGGCCGTTGCCCTAGTCGGTCTGGTGTGTTTGCGGTCTCTGGAGGAGGTCGGGTGGCGAATATAGGTGGTGACCATCATGACCGGGCGAGTTGTCATGATCGTGCGGCTTCTGTTGAAGTCGGCAAGCTCACTAAGCAGGAGGATCTTTTGCTGATCGCACGGGTTGACCAGTCTGCTCACGCGGTCAAGGGGTGGTGATCCTATATCATAGGGTGGTGACTGGATCAGGTCTCACGCCTATAAATAGGAGCCACTGTTGGAGCTTGCTTTCCGCATCTCTTGGTTTGAGAATAACAAATACCATGATGTATTTGATCTAGTATTTTGTGTGTTTATAGTGACCAGGTTGTACAGGTTCAATGAGGAGACAAGTCCTCGTTCATGGGCATGATCCGAGAACGACAAGTCTCAGGTTGGATGAGTTTTGTGTGCTGATCTTAAAATGGCCATAACTTTCAATCCAGGAAGAGTTACAGAATGTGCCACCCCATTTCGGAGATGAGAATGACTCAATCTACAGGCTGGAGCTAAATTTAAATATGGGAAATTTCACTGTCGGAAAATTCCGACAGTGGATGTCGCCCAGGCGACAGCCGATGTCGCCCAGGCGACAGCCGATGTCGCCCAGGCGACAGCCGATGTCGCCCAGGCGACAGCCGATGTCGCCCAGGCGACAGCAGAGAAGTTACAACTACTTCCCTCCACGGCAGCACGACGAAAGACAGTTTTGAGCTGTCGGAAATGCGACATCGATGTCGCCCAGGCGACAGCTCGACGGTTACAGCAACTGCCCGCACGACGCCACTCCAGCGGCAGTTTAACGCTGTCGGAAAATTCCGACAGTCACTGTCGGAATTCCGACAGTGATTTTCTATAAATTGACACCTTGTGTTCGTGCATAACAACCATTCAGAATTTCAAGTCCCTTCCTGAGTGCATTCCATCCAGAGAGCTCCAGAACCTCATGAACTCCCATTTATGCTAAGAAGGTTTGAAATTGAAGACGAGATCGGACGCGCTTCTACATCAAGGATCATCTCGAGGCTTCAACCTTCCTTTCAGAGATCTGAATTTCTAGGGAGTTCTTATTTTATCTTGTATTTTCATTTATATACATTTTACTTTGTATTGGTAGGGAAAATCGCTTCCTTGTGCGGAGCGTCTAAGTCCTTGCGTGGCTTAGGGGAAAATCGCTTCCTTGTGCGGAGCGTCCAAGTCCTTGCGTGGCTTGGTGGGAAATCGTGGCCTTGTGTGCTACGTCTAGATCTTGGGAAGATCTAGAGGATAGGCTTGGGCTTGGTCTAGGGAGAGACAAGTGATAGCCTTCCGATCCTTGGGAGAAGGATTGGTAAACAAAAAGAAATTTACATTTGTACGCCTCCGATTTCTAGCGATATAGAAATCAAATTTATGTAAACACTTTTTCGTATAATATAATCATGTCTCTTTTGTGTTTACTTGATTTGTATCATTTGGCGTAATCTCTATTATATTGTGTTCTAAGTTTTCAATTCTAAATCTAAATTGTTTATTTCAATCTCCTTCATTATAAAACAATTTAGTAATTATCTTGAAAATTATAGAAAGAATTTTATTCTCTTATTCACCCCCCCCCCTCTAAGGGCGCCGTAAGATCCAACAATTGGTATCAGAGGGAGGTTATTCCAAATCGGCTTAACAACCGGGAATAATGGCGTCTCTTGATCATGATCTCGCTTCTACTAGTGGGGAAAATTTTAATATAAATGAAAAAATATTATCGCCACCTTTATTTATGGGCAAAAATTTTAAAGGGTGGAAAATATTAATGAAAAATTTTGTTAAGGCCTTAGATGAAAAAGTTTGGAATATTACTATTGAAAAGCCATCTAGCGTACTAACTAGAAATGAAATTGTTTTAAATGCCAAATCTATGAATAGTCTATATTGTGCATTAGATCAAAATATTTTCAAACTTATTTATATATTTCCTACTGCTTATGAAGTTTGGAAATTTCTTGAGAATACTTATAGTCTTCCTTCTACAGATGATGAACAAGAGGAATTCCTTATGGACCCAAGAGAAGAAATCGATGAGGACTTATGCTTGGAGGAAGAAGAACACAACGTTACAATATTGGACTCATTTGTTGGCAACACATCAAGCAAAAGAGAAGACGGAAACAATTGCAAGGTAAGAAAATCAAAAACTTCTCTTTTTGTAACGAATTCTATTTCTACATCTCGTACGCTTAAAATTGCTAAACGTAAAATTTTAAAATTAAAAATTGCTAATTCCAAATTACGTTTAGAAAATAAATCTTTAAAAGCAAACGATAACGTAAAATCAAATATTGATGTGTTAAATTCTCTTTCATGCTCTTTAGTTGAAATTCCTATTCCTTGTCTTAATTGCAATTTATTAAAAGAAAAATTCAAGGAAATTGAAAAAGAGCTCTTAATTTCTAAAAAGCATAATGAAAAATTGATAATTGAAAATGATGTTTTATCTTGTAAGTTAATACAATTAAAATCTTTTGTTGAAAAATTCCAAATGTCATGTAATGATTTTCATCATAAGATTTTGAATAACAAGGATAAATTAACTTACAAAATCATTTCTAAAAAGGACCATTTTCATACATCAAATCAAAAGGAGTTTAGTTTAAAAAAGAATTATGATCCTCATAAATTCTTAAGAGTCACTATTATAAGTCTCAATATATTTTCAATCATGACTCAAATTTAAAAACTCCTTTTCATGAAAATCAAAATATAAAATATTATCCTTCATATTATAAGAGTATGTCTATAAGAAAGAGTGGAAATGAAAATCATCAAAATAATAATCAATCTTGTAAAACATATTGTAACCCACTCTTTCAACAATCATTTCTAAAGAAAGACAATCACTCTTATAAAATTTCAAACAATCCATATAATGAAAATCATTATGATTATCAACATCAATCTATTTTGAAAAATAATTTGAATAAACATGAATCACAAATGAATTATTTTTCAAATAAATATAATCATATAAAGATATCATATAATCATAATATGGGTTTAAGTGATAAACAACCAAAGTATGAATGGAGGCCCAAAATTAAAAACGAAACACTAACTCCACTTGTAAAGGCCCATTCATCACTATCTTCCCAAAAGCCTACACGATGTATTTGGGTACCCAAAGGAACCATCCCACATGGTCAACTTTGGATACCTAAATCTCTTATTTATTAGTATCCTATCATTTGCATGAAGTAGAATCAATTAAATATGAGATATCATTACTCTACTTCATGATATGCATAATTGTTTTTTCGTTTATTTAGTTTCTTATTTTTGAGCCAACACGCTTAGGTCGCTTAGATATATTATGAAATATGACTTTTACACTTTAAGCCTAATGTTTATCAAATCAAAATTGAATTAAATTAAACATAAAGTCATAATTTTTAAGTGATCTATCTTTTCTTTTTGTTTTATCCTTTTTAAACCCTTTGCCTATAAATGTCTTATATTATCATTATAAATTGAATGCTAAATTTTCTAAATGATATTATCAAGACTAATGAAATTACTTTCAAAATTGGATTTAAATGAATTTTTAGGGGTCTTAGGCTAAAAAATTAAATGCGCAATAATTGCATATTTGTCTATTTTTCGTTGATGCATATAATAGCCCTATATTGAAAATCATAATCGAGAAAAATCAGAATCAAATAATATAAAAAACAATGTGTTTTAAATCAAATATAGTAACTCTGTTGCTAACGCTAGGCATTATCACTAACGCTGGCGGTAACATATTTTCCTAAAAAATTTGATTTTCTCTACAAAATTATTTTTACCATCATTATTGTCAAATACCTTGTATTTGTTGTCTAATTTCTAAAAATAAAATCAAAAAGAAAATTTACAAAAATGATGAATATGATTTCACAATCACCACCATGATCTATTAATATCCTATGCTAAAATTCACTATAATCATATATCATAATTCATGATCCATCAAGACCTATCTTAAATCAACTAATTCTATCAACCTTAGGAATTATGAAATATATGATTGCAATTGGTATTAAAGTTTCATATCTTGTTTTGTGTGCGTGATGTGCATCTTTATTGTTTGCATGAATCTCATTATCTTTAGACCTATGAATTAACTTGATATCAACAAGATGAAATCAAATAGAATTGTCACTTCTTTCTAGGTCTATGAAAATTCAAAACTCTATATTTGAATACATGCAACTCAATCTTATATTTGTCCATCTTTACTTAGCTTTGCACCATGTTGTCCTAATTCATCACACTAGCATTATCACGTACCATAGATAGAAATCAATGCTCATGCTAGTTATATCTTGCAATGCTAAAGTAAATTATATCATTAAAATATGAAAATCTTATTTTCCTTTGTAGTTATTTGCATGAATAAAACTTGGTATCTTGATTCTAAATGGATTTAAAATCAACAATCTTCGATAAAATTGTAAATCCAAAACTAATCATGAAATTATAACACAGTTAATATATTTAAGGCTTACACGCTTAGTATGTCTATAATCAATAAACCTATGACATGTGTCTCACAATAGCGAGGGCGTAGGATTGTGTGCATTAGAGACCTAACCTCTAAGTCATGTCTTGTCCTTAACCGGGGAGGGTTCCAGTGGGGCCTTGAGAGGCACTGGGGGGAAAGAGTGCTAGGTTGAGCGTCGTCTTTTGTATGCATATGGGATTAACACCCCAACCTACGGCATGTGTGCAGCTCCTCATGCCCATCCGTCACTTAGTACGGGGCTAGAGTGTAGTCATGTAGTTAAGGTATCTTGATCTTAGATATACGTATATTATATTCATTGCATGAACATTATCTCACTCTTTATACATAAATCATGCATATCTTTTTATTCTAACATTGCATCATGTGTTTGCATATTTTAATATTTCGAGCTTTAATGATTTTACCAAACACAAGTATTTGAAAAATCACCAAATACATGTTAAAAGAGCCTTCAAATCTAATCAGTATACTCTGAAATTTCAACTGAAGGAAGGTCTCTTTATAATACAAATGAATTGAGAAAAATATTTTTCAAAACATCAAGAAATGCAGTTCTGTTTTGGCGTTAAGAAGTTAATGCCTGGCGTTAGCTCCTTTGCTCCAAAATGTTTTTTTGTTTTGAATTATTTCTGGTATTATTTTAATATTTTGTGTGTTTGTAAAAAGTTTTCTATCTTTTTATTCCTTTTAAAACAAAATTTTATTTCTTTTAAAATATATATATATATATGTATTTTCTCATACGTTAGTTTTGTTTATTTCTCTGGCATAGAATATCATTTACTGAAAGGGCTATTAAAGACTTCTATGATTTCCAGAGAATATATATAAAAAAAACAAATACAAAATTACAAAACAATTTCAAAGAACAAAAATATGTTTTTCTTTATGTGTGTTTATTGTTTTGTCCATATATAAAAAAAATTCAAAAATTTATAAAAACAAAAATGATTGTTATTCATTGCCATTGTCAAGGATGGATGATTAATTATATCAATTAAAGATTAAATACAATGTTTAATTTAACTTTCAAGTTTCTTAAAAACATTGTTTTGTATTTGTCATGCCTTGAAAATTATCTTGTTATGTGCAATGAAATTGATTGTAGATAAACATGTGTAGAAATGTTTAGCATGCCTCTAAGTATGAGTAATGTATTATGTTTGATAATGATTCATTCACTCACTTATTTTTGATAACCTACATGTGTTTACAATCTTATTCTTACATGATTGTGTAGTGTAATAACATAAATAATTAAAATGCCTAAATAGATTACCTACACATCATTGAATATGTTATTACAATTCTTTGTCTTTCATGCACTTATTCTTTAGAGAAATGTGGTTTAAAATGCTATGTTTGTAAAACAAGTGAATTCGGAGTCCTTAGTCACTAAACTAAAAATCAAATAATAAATGACAAGGAAAACTCCACCAAGCACTACTCACCCTCCTGATAAGTCTTAATGAGCATTGTGAGGTTGAGCACCTTGGCTAAGAATTGTAAAGTGTCTTGTAGCAAACAATTTATACATCACTTCTCTTTTGTACACCGGATCACAAAAAAATTGAAAATAAAGCTAATAAGTATAAAAGTGATCCCCCAAGCACTACTTTGCACCCTGATAAGTCTTAATAAGCATTGTGTGTGCAGAGCACCTTGGTAATTGTACTATTTATTCATGTGCATTGAAATAGTGTGGAAGTAATATTATTTGTGTATTTTAATGTTGTGTTATTTCATTATATATGTCATGTGTTTTTGATTGATTCACTTGTATACTTTATCAAAACACTACTTTGTACACATCATTATCTTTCATAAAACTTCTACTCATGAGAATTGGATCCTAATGCTCATCTACTCAAATCTCTACAAACTTAAGTAAATGCACTAGATAACAAAGCATGACCGCTACAATGTTTATGTTTACTTGAAATGAAATTTTTATTACATTGTAATTTGTGTATCTTTTCTTGATATTATGAAATCATGCTTGCAATTTTTTTTTATCTTAATGGAATAGCATCTCTTCAATCTTTAACTCAAACATCAATTTTTCAAATTTAAAACTCATTATCTTTTATATGGTTTTATCTTCTAAAATGATGTTTATGTTTAAGAGTGCTTATTATTTTTAACACTGTGTTTTCCTTTAAGCAAGTGGTATCTTAAAATAGAATGCTTACTTTATCATGTTAGCTATGTTGCTTACTACTTTATGTTACATCATGCCTATATTTTTCTCAACAAGTAGTATTTAACAAGCTTTTGATTGCATCCTATTTTTCTTCTCGACATAAAATCTATTACTCTTATATACTCCCATATTTCTTATTTCTTCATAATTATTCATTCTTTATTTCAAAATAACTTTTGATAATATCAAAAAAAGGGGAGAAATATAAATTCAAGAAATCTCTTACTAATCTCAATTTTTCAGAATGCACCATTGCAATTAATTATAATATTTAGGGGGAGCATACATTTAGGGGGAGAATACAATTTAGGGGGAGTATATTAAAAAGTTTTCATGGAAAGCATCTATGTAGAGGGAGTGATATTGCTCGATCATGACAACCCACTTTTGGTAATAACAAAAGGGGGAGAATAAAATGAGAAATCTAGTGACATAGATATTTAGGGGGAGTAAAATCTATCACGCAGTAAACCTTTTATTCATGCATATCTTTTATCGCACTTATCTATAAACTCACTAATTTCTCATATGGGTATTTGTTATTATCAAAAGGGGGAGATTGTTGGAGCTTTCTTTCCGCATCTCTTGGTTTGAGAATAACAAATACCATGATGTATTTGATCTAGTATTTTGTGTGTTTATAGTGACTAGGTTGTACAGGTTCAATGAGGAGACAAGTCCTCGTTCATGGGCATGATCCGAGAACGACAAGTCTCAGGTTGGATGAGTTTTGTGTGTTGATCTTAAAATGGCCATAACTTTCAATCCAGGAAGAGTTACAGAATGTGCCACCCCATTTCGGAGATGAGAACGACTCAACCTACAGGCTGGAGCTAAATTTAAATATGGGAAATTTCACTGTCGGAAAATTCCGACAGTGGATGTCGCCCAGGCGACAGCCGATGTCGCCCAGGCGACAGCCGATGTCGCCCAGGCGACAGCAGAGAAGTTACAACTACTTCCCTCCACGGCAGCACGACGAAAGGCAGTTTTGAGCTGTCGGAAATCCGACATCGATGTCGCCCAGGCGACAGCTCGACGGTTACAGCAACTGCCCGCACGACGCCACTCCAGCGGCAGTTTAACGCTGTCGGAAAATTCCGACAGTCACTGTCGGAATTCCGACAGCGATTTTCTATAAATTGACACCTTGTGTTCGTGCATAACAACCATTCAGAATTTCAAGTCCCTTCCTGAGTGCATTCCATCCAGAGAGCTCCAGAACCTCATGAACTCTCATTTATGCTGAGAAGGTTTGAAATTGAAGACGAGATCGGACGCGCTTCTACATCAAGGATCATCTCGAGGCTTCAACCTTCCTTTCAGAGATCTGAATTTCTAGGGAGTTCTTATTTTATCTTGTATTTTCATTTATATACATTTTACTTTGTATTGGTAGGGAAAATCGCTTCCTTGTGCGGAGCGTCTAAGTCCTTGCGTGGCTTAGGGGAAAATCGCTTCCTTGTGCGGAGCGTCCAAGTCCTTGCGTGGCTTGGTGGAAAATCGTGGCCTTGTGTGCTACGTCTAGATCTTGGGAAGATCTAGAGGATAGGCTTGGGCTTGGTCTAGGGAGAGACAAGTGATAGCCTTCCGATCCTTGGGAGAAGGATTGGTAAACAAAAAGAAATTTACATTTGTACGCCTCCGATTTCTAGCGATATAGAAATCAAATTTATGTAAACACTTTTTCGTATAATATAATCATGTCTCTTTTGTGTTTACTTGATTTGTATCATTTGGCGTAATCTCTATTATATTGTGTTCTAAGTTTTCAATTCTAAATCTAAATTGTTTATTTCAATCTCCTTCATTATAAAACAATTTAGTAATTATCTTGAAAATTATAGAAAGAATTTTATTCCCTTATTCACCCCCCCCCCCCTCTAAGGGCGCAGTAAGATCCAACAGCCACTGTAGCAGCAAACATATCGCACCAAGTGTAAGCAGAACTCGCGGCTAGTTCGTGCGGTCTCATTTCTTATGACCAGTCGGTCTTGCTGATTGAACTTCTTTTGTGCAGCTTCTGCGGACTGTGTGGGCAGCAGCGGTCATCTCCTTTTCGGAAGGTGTTCGGGCGGTCTCGCGGCTTGTAGTGCGGGTTGCTGGAGTTCGGGAGAATCAGTGGCAGATCGCGGGGTTCTCAGTTGGTGTTGTTCAAGTCATTGGCAGGCAGTTCGGGCGGTCTCGTCTTCTAGTCGAGCGAACTGTCAGGTCGTGCGGTCAAGCGGTCTCAGTTTGTCAGACCGCTGGTTTTTCCTTTCTGCTGTTTTTTCTTCTCCTATTTTTTGTGTACTGGCAAAATGTATACCTCGCCCTGTAATGAAGAATTTGCTTATCAATAAAGATTGCGTTTGCTTCATGTGCTTCTGGTTGATTGGCTTGATCTTTTAGTTATACAATTCCTGCTCACTCCTAGATCTACGGAAAATTTCACATGGTATCAGAGCCAGGTTGGAGTGGATAGAGCAGTGAATAACTAAAAGTTGTCATCGCCTTTGTGAAGAAGGAACCAGTGGTAGAGCCATGGAAGCAAGCGGTCTTGGAATTGAGATGCTTACTTCAGGAGGACTGGATCGTGGACTCGGGGTGTGGTCATCACCTCACCGGGGACGAGTCGAAGCTTTCTTCAGCTCAGCCGTACTCAGGTAATGATGCCATTATTACTGTTGATAATACTATGCATGTTATCGAGAAAGTGGGGGTTGTTTCCTTGGGCAGTGATAGAGGGTCACTGACCTTGAAGAGTGTCTATCATGTTCCCGGAATGAGGAAAAACCTCTTCTCCGTGACCAACGTTGTAGACACTGGGTATCACGTTCTGTTTGGCCCAACAGAAGTGAGGTTTCTTCGAAATGTTGAAGCGGTGAAAGCGGAGGTTGTTCATGTGGGTAGAAGGGCAAAAGACTTGTTCGTTTTATCGACAAGTTCTTATGTCGACAAGATGAAGACGAATGATAGTGTCGTCATATGGCACGAGAGGTTGGGGCATGTAGGGATGGACAAGTTGAAGGCTATGGCGGTGAATGGTCTGGTCAAGGGCCTGCCTAGTCTATCTTCCTACAAAGACGGTCATGTGTGCGCGGGATGTCAGTTCGGCAAGTCTCATCGACTACCGTTTGACAAGTCGCAGACAAGGAGTTGTGTGCCGTTGGAGTGCATCCACGGTGACTTGATGGGACCGACTGCTACCCCAAGCCTCGGAGTCAGCAGATATATGTTGGTGCTGATCGATGATTACACCAGATATGTCTGGGTATTTTTCTTGAAGGAGAAGGCAGAGGCATTTGCCAAGTTTGTGGAGTTCAAGGAGCTCGTGGAGGGTCGGCTTGGACTGCGGGTTAAAAAGCTGAGGCCTGATAACGGAGGGGAGTTCACCTCTGGTGAGTTCTCTACTTTTTGCAGGAAGGCAGGCATCCGGAGGGAGCTTACTTGTGCACATAATCCACAGCAAAACAGAGTTGCAGAGCGAAAGATCCGTCATCTGACAGAGACTTGCAAGTGTTGGCTGCATGCCAAGAGTATCCCAAAGTCCTTCTGGGCGGAGGGAATGTCTTGTGCTGCCTACGTCATCAACAGGATGCCTCTTAGTCCCATCAATATGAAGACCCCGCATGAATTGATGTTCAAGGAAAAGCCAAGTGTGGCACACCTTCGGGTGTTTGGTTCCACTTGTTATGTGCACGTTCTAGATGCGCTTCGGACGAAGCTAGATGCGAAAGCAAGGAAGCTAATCTTCGTGGGATATGATGATCGGAAGAAGGGCTGGAAGTGCATGGACCCAGAGATGCGGAGATTTGTTGTATCTCGCGATGTTGTGTTCGACGAGGTGACGTCTTACAAGGGAAGTTCTGGTGTTGAGCTACCAGTAAGCAGGGTGGAGGAGCCAGAGAAAGCTGTGGAAAATCTTCAGGAGGAGCTACCTGTGTCACCAGGTGGTCCATCTACTTCTAGTTCTGAGACGGAGGCTTCTGGATCAGGAAGCAGGGGGAGCGATGCTCCTAGTACGTCTGGAAGGGGAGCTAGAGAAGAAGCAGCTGAAGATACTGCGAGTCAGGGGAAGGCGTTGCGGAGATCGAAGCGAACTATCATTGCCCCTGATCGCTATACAGGAGGAAACATGGTGAGCTTGTCTCGTGTTTCTTTGCTGGTCCCTTGGATGAGAGGGAACCGTCGAGCTTTGAAAAGGCCAAAGGCGTGGAACAGTGGGATTCAGCTATGCAGGAAGAGATGAGTGCTCTTGAGAAGAATGAGACTTGGTCTCTGGTGCCCAAGCCCAAGGGTATCACCCCTGTGACATGCAAGTGGGTCTACAAGCTTAAGAAGAAGGCTGACGGCAGTATCGAGCGATACAAGGCTTGCCTTGTGGCTCGGGGATTCTCGCAGTAATACGGTGAAGATTATGAGGAGACATTCAGTCCGGTGGCAAAAATGACTTCAGTTCGGGTTGTGATTGCCTTGGCAGCTTGTTGGGGGTGGGAGATTTGGCAGCTCGGCGTAAAGAATGAATTCTTGTACGGCGAGATTGACAAGGACATCTTCATGGTCCAGCCGCCAGGCTTAGTATCTGAAGATTTTCCGGAGCATGTCTGCAAGTTGAAGAAGGCCCTGTATGGGTTGAAGCAAGCGCCTAGGGCGTGGTATGGAAAGATTGCAGAATATCTCCTATTCTGCGGGTTTGGTGCTTCAGACTCAGACTCAAGCTTGTTCGTCAAGAAGAGCGGGGAGCTTCAAGTCATCGTGCTGCTTTACGTCGACGATATGATCGTGACAGGGAATTCAAAGAAGGAAGTAGCAAGGCTTCGGGCTGAGCTATCTATCCGGTTCGAGATGAAGTACTTAGGTGAGCTTTACCATTTCCTTGGACTCGAAGTGCAGAGGAAGGAAAGTGGAGTGCTGGTGTCCTAGGCTGGAAATGCGGAGCGAATCGTGGAGCGGTTCGTCATGAAGGAAGGGAAGTGCATTTCCACACCTCTAGAGAAGGCCATGAAACTTCGGAAGGATGAGGGGAGGATTTTGGAAGATCCGCTGGTGTTCCGAGCTCTGGTTGGGAGCTTGATTTATCTGACGATCTCTAGGCCGGATATTGCATATGCAGTTGGCAGGGTGAGTCGGTATATGGCGGAACCACGGATGCCTCATCTTCTAGCGGCCAAGAATATATTGAAGTATTTCAAGGTGACTTCGGATATGGGTCTCCTTTACAGGAGGGATGCGGGCCTCGAGGTGCATGGGTACATGGATGCTGATTATGGGGGAGATTCGGATGATCGAAAGTCGACGTTTGGATACGTCTTCATGGCGGGCCCCACGGCTATATCATGGTGCAGTAAGAAGCAGGATTCCGTATCGGTCTCAACCACAGAAGCGGAATACAAGGCTTCGGCCTTGGCAGCTCAAGAAGCCATCTGGCTTAGGAGGTTGGTGGGAGATGTCCATAAGGAGGCTCGGGGTCCGACTCTGCTCCGCGGCGACAATGAGATTGCTCTCAAACTAGTTACTAATCCAGTTTGTCACGCAAGGACCAAGCATATCGAGATCGAGCATCATTTCATTCGTGAGAAGGTGTTGGAGGGGTCTCTTTCGGTCGAGCATGTTCGGAGTCAGGACAACATTGCTGACATATTCACAAAGGCGTTGTCGAAGGGGCCGTTTACTCGGCTAAGGAGTTTACTTGGGCTGTTTTCAACTTCCCACTTCAAGGGGGAGTGTTGAAAATGTTGAAGTGGAAGTTTGTGAAGTTGGCGGTCTGGGGAATAGACCGCGCGGTCTGGTCTGACCACTCGGTCTTGCGGTCTCCTCTGGCGGTCTGACCTCTCTGGTCTATCCGCGGGTTTCTCGGCATGACCGCCGTTCTTCTATCCAAGGGTGCTGAGGTAAGGCCGCGCGGTCTGGTCGTGTGACCGCGTGGCGAGCTGTCTTCCGCTCGGGTTAACCGCGCGGTCTGGTGCTTGTGACCACGTGGTGGGGGTAACCCGGTCTAGTTGCTGTCTGGGTTCTTTGCGGTGCGCGTGGACTAAGATCTTCTTAGTCGCGCGGTCTCCGGGTTGTGTTCGCATGGCTGGTCCTTCGGCGATCAGCTGGCATATGTGGTCACAGGTGTTTGGTCGACTTAGCAGGCTGTTGCCCTAGTCGGTATGGTGTGTTCGCAGTCTCTGGAGGAGGTCGAGTGGCGAACACAGGTGGTGAGCGTCATGACCGAGCGAGTTGTCATGATCGCGCGGCTTTGTTGAAGTCGGCGAGCTCACTAAGCAGGAGGATCTTTTGCTGATCGCGCGGGTTGACCGGTCTGGTCGTGTTGAAATTATTGAAGTGGAGTGGAAGGTGGCCGGCGGTCTGAAATTTTGGAGACTGCAGAGACCGCATGGCTTTTGTTGGTATTCTGCTGGTCTGGCTATGCCGGGTTGATTCTGGCGATCTGCCGGTTGGCCGGTTTGTTCCTGGTTGTTGCGGTCTCTCTCCGAGTTGTTCTGCTTGGTCGGTCTTGCTTCTTTGTTAGAATACCGGGCGGTCTGTTCTTATGTAACCGCCTGACCGGGCGTCTTGTGCTGGTCGATCTGGCGACTTATCTGAAGTCGGCCAGATGGTTCTTGGTTTGCTCCTGGTGGTCTAAGAGATGAGTACACTTATGTACGCGCGGCTTGTGCGCGGTCTCGTGTTCACGTGACTTGTGCGCGATCTGTCTGCTGATCTGCAGTCTTGGATGGAAGGTTGTCCAAGTGGTCTGATCGCGCGGTTTACTTTGTGAGACCGCTGGCGATCTGACGGGTGGTGATTGTATCTCTCCTGTGCGGTGACGACATCCGTCTACCCGCCTATAAATAGGGGTGCTTGGCCCATCATTTATAACGAGAACTGTAAGAACTAGAGCCTGGGTTAATTCGTGTGGTCTCAACTTTGAGGTCGGGCGGTTTCGGAAGCGAGTTGACTGTTTGTTGTGTTCGCAGGTTTGCGGTCAGCAAGTTGCGGTCTCCTTCCTTGGTGATTCCTAGCGGCTTGAATAAACAGTTCAGCAGCGGTCTGTCTGCGAACTGGTTTATGGTGTTCTTGTGCTGTTCGCATCGAGCTCAGCGGTCAGGCGACCTTTAGCGGTTAGGCGATCTGTGTTGCGGTCTGGAGACAGCTTCTGTTATTCGTTCAATTCAATAAGCTCCAGTTCGTGCGGTCTGAGGTGGCGGTCTCGCAGTGCAGGCGGTCTGTCTGTTTTCTGTTCGCGCGGTCTCAGGTCAAGCCGGGCGATATCTAGAGTTGTGCGGTTTGTGCGGTCTCTACTTTATCAAGCCGCCAGTTTTACTTTTTGGTGTTTTGTTCTTATCTCCTCCGTGATTCTTATGAATCATGTCTCGCCATGTATACCTCGCACTGTAATCAAGTATTGTGATTCAATAAAGTTTTGTGTTGTTGTGTGGCATATTGTGGTTGTTTGGCTATAACTCAGTTGATGCAACTCCTGTTTACTCCTAAACGATTCAAATTCAAAAAAATTTAACATGGTATCAGAGGTAGGTTGTTGGAGTGGATAAGCAGTGATCAACTTGAGTTGCTATCGTCTTTGTGAAGAAGAGACCACATAGATTGCCATGGAAGGTGGATACGTAAGAGGGCTTGGTATTGAACTCCTCACATCGACTAACTACAAAAAGTGGAGGTTGTGTATGGAGAGTTACTTACTTGGCGAGGATCTATGGGAGATAGTTGGAGGAGAAGACACACAAGAAGTGTTTCTAGCAGGAGATAATATGACAGAGGTGAGACTTTGGAGGAGGACTAATGCAAAGGCAGAGTTCACACTCAAGAGGGCTATCTCACCAGAGCTGTTTGATCACATCATTGGATGTAAATCTGCTGCTGAGATTTGGACGACTTTGGACGAGCTGTTTAATAAGAAGAATGTAGCTCGGCTATAGTTTCTTAAAAATGAGTTGGCAAAGGCCTCTCAAGGTGATCTTTCTATTTCTACCTTCTTTCTCAAGATGAAGAACCTCACAACAGAGATTTCTGCATTGGACCCTGATGAGCCCATCTCGGAGGCAAAATTGAAGAGGCATATCATCCGCGGGTTGTGGAAGGAGTATCTTGCCTTTGTGACTTCAGTTCAGGGTTGGGCAAATCAGCCATCTCTGTTGGAGCTGGAGAACTTACTTGCTTCGCAGGAAAGTTTGGCAAGACAGATGGCGGGGACTTCTATCTCAGGGGGAGATAGTGATGTGTTGTTCTCTGGAAAGAAGAAGAAGAAGTGGGAGAAGAAGAAGCCAGGTCAGGATGGACCCTCTACTTCAGGTCAGCAGGATAGAGGTTATGCTTCTAAGTCTGATGGGAAGAAGAAGGGAGAGGGACCAAGGTGCTTCAGGTGTAATAAGACCGGCCACTTCAAGAAGGATTGCCGGGTTAATCTTCAGTCGGGACATGTAGCGGAGAAGGAGAAGCCAAAGTCTGTTGAAGCTGGATGGGGAGGAGCCTTTGCGGCTAATATGACGGCGATGCCCGTTAAGGCCTTGGCTGCCATCAACTTCGAAGAGGATTAGATCGTGGATTCAGGGTGTGGGCATCACCTCACCGGGGATGAATCAAAATTCTATCCTCTGGCGCCTTACTCAGGTAACGATGCTATCATTACGGCTGATAATTCTGTTCATGCAGTAGAACAAGAACGTGTTGTATCTCTGAGCAGTGATAAGGGTCCACTCACATTGAGGAGTGTTTATCACGTGTCTGGTATGAAGAAGAATCTCTTCTCTGTGACCAATGCGGTCAATGCCGGTTATCACGTTCTGTTTGGCCCAACAGAAGTGAAGTTTCTTAAAACTCAACCGGAGATAAAGGGAGATGTTATCATGTTGGAAAGCGGGTTAAGGACTTGTTCGTTTTATCGACAAGTACCTATGTTGATAAGATGAAGACCAACGATAACGCGGCTATCTGGCATGAAAGGTTGGGGCATGTTGGCATGGACAAATTGAAGGCTATGGCGGTAAGGGGCCTTGTCAAGGGCTTGCCTAGCTTGTCCTCTTATGGAGACGGTCATGTTTGTGCGGGATGTCAGTTTGGTAAGTCTCATCGACTTCCATTTGATAAATCACAAACAAGATGCAAAGCGCCGTTGGAGTGCATTCACCGTGATTTGATGGGACCGACTGCCACCCCAAGCCTTGGAGGCAACAGATATATGTTGGTGTTGATTGACGATTACACCAGATATGTCTGGGTGTATTTTCTGAAAGAGAAGTCGGAAGCCTTTCGAAGTTCGTGGAGTTCAAGGAGCTGGTGGAAGGTCGGTTAGGCCCGCGGGTGAAAAAATTGAGAACTGACAATGGTGGGGAGTTCACCTCTGGTGAGTTCTCAAGTTTTTGCAGGAAGCACGGCGTCCGGAGAGAGCTCACTTGTACCCATACTCCATAGCAAAATTGCATTGCGGAGAGGAAGATCCGTCATCTGACGGAAACCTGCAAATGCTGGCTTCATGCCAAGAGTATCACAAAGTCCTTTTGGGCGGAGGGAATGTCTTGTGCGACATACGTCATCAACAGGATGCCTCTAAGTCCTATCAACATGAATACCCCTCACGAATTGGTGTTCAAGGATAAGCCAAGTGTTGCACACCTTCGGGTGTTCGGGTCAACCAGTTATGTGCATATTCCTGATGCTCTTCGGACAAAGCTAGATGCGAAAGCAAGGAAGCTAGTCTTTGTTGGGTATGATGAGCGGAAGAAAGGAAGGAGATGCATGGATCCTGAGACACGGAGATCTGTGGTATCTCGGGATGTGGTGTTCGATGAGGTGACTTCTACAAGGGGAGTTCCGGAGTTGAATTACCGGAGAGCAGGGTTGATGAAGGGAAAGCTGCGGGAAGTCCTCAAGTGGAGTTGCCTGTTTCACCAGGAGCTCCAATTGTGTCAAGCTCTGAGATGGAGGCTTCATGTTCTGGAAGCAGGGGGAGCGATGCTCCAAGTTCGTCTGAAAGAGGAGCTAGCACAAAAGAAGCAGCTGAGGAGATGGTTAGTCAGGAGCAACCTCTTAGGAGGTCGAAGAGGACTATCAAGACACTAGATCGATACACAGGAGGAAACATGGTGAGCTTTGTCTCATGTTTCTTCGCTGGTCCCTTGGATGAGAGGGAGCCGTCTAGCTTTGAGAAAGCCAAAGGCGTGAAGTAGTGGGACATTGCTATGCAAGAGGAGATGGATGCTCTCAAGAATAATGAGACTTGGTCTCTAGTGCCCAGACCCAAGAGCATTACCCCTGTGACATGCAAATGGGTTTATAAGCTCAAGAATAAAGCTGACGGCATGATCGAGTGATACAAGGCTCGCCTTGTGGCTCGCGGGTTCTCACAGCAGTATGGAGAAGATTATGATGAGACGTTCAGTCCAGTGGCAAAGATGACCTCAGTTAGATTTGTTATTGCTTTGGCGGCATCTAGTGGATGGGAGATTTGGCAGCTCGATGTGAAGAATGCTTTCTTATACGGAGAGATTGACAAGGATATCTTCATGATCCAGCCGCCGGGTTTCATCTCGGAGGATCGTCCGGACTACGTCTGCAAACTGAAGAAGGCCCTGTATGGGTTGAAGCAAGCGCCTCGAGCGTGGTATGGGAAGATCGCGGAGTATCTTCTATTCTGCGGGTTCTTTGCTTCAGACTCTGATTCTAGCTTGTTCGTCAAGAAGGAGGGGGCGCTTCGGGTTATTGTTCTGCTGTATGTGGATGACATGATTGTCACCGGGAACTCAAAGGAGGCAGTAGCCAGGCTGAGAGCTGAGCTTGCTATCAGGTTTGAGATGAAGGATCTGGGTGAGCTTCACCATTTCCTTGGACTCGAGGTCCAGAGGCGGGAGAGCAGAGTGCTCATTTCTCAGGCTGGATATGCAGAGCGGATCGTTCAACGATTCGGCATAGAGGAAGGGAAGAGCAGCTCTATACCTCTGGAACAACATCATAAACTTCGGAAGGATGAGGGGAGAGTTCTATCTGATCCGCTGGTGTTCCGAGCTCTGGTTGGGAGCTTGATTTACTTGACCATCACGAGGCCAGATATTGCTTATGCAGTTGGCAAAGTGAGTCGGTACATGGCGCAGCCACGAAAGCCTCATCTTCTGGTGGCAAAAGGAATTCTGAAATATGTGAAGTCGACCTCTGATTTGGGTCTCCTATATAGGAGAGGGTCAAGCTTGGAGTTGCATGGATGCATGGGTGCTGAGTACGGGGGAGACGTGGATGATCGAAGATCAACGTCTAGTTTTGTCTTTATGACGGGCCCCACAACTATTTCTTGGTGCAGCAATAAGCAGGACTCGGTGTCCGTATCTACCACAGAAGCGGAATACAAGGCTTCGACCTAGGCAGCTCAGGAAGCCATTTGGCTCAGGAGGTTGGTGGAGGACGTTCATGAGGAGGTTCGAGGTCCCACTATGCTACGCGGGGACAATGAGAGTGCTCTCAAGCTGGTTAATAATCCAGTCTGTCACGCAAGGACCAAGCATATTGAAATTGAATACCATTTCATTCGTGAAAAGGTGTTGGGAGGATCTTTTATGGTCGAGCATGTTTGGAGTGCGGACAATGTTGCAGACATCTTCACAAAGCCGCTGGCGAAGGGACCGTTTACTCGGATGCGGAGTTTACTCGGGCTAGTTTCCACTTCCCACTTCAAGGGGGAGTGTTGAAATTATTGAAGTGGAGTGGAAGGTGGCCGGCGGTCTGAAATTTTGGAGACCGCAGAGACCGCGCGGCTTGTGTTGGTATTCTACCGGTCTGGCTCTGCCGGGTTGATTCTGGCGATCTGTTGGTTGGCCGGTTTGTTCCTGGTTGTTGCGGTCTCTCTCCGAGTTGTTCTGCTTGGTCGGTCTTGCTTCTTTGTTAGAAGACCGGGCGGTCTATTCTTATGTAACCGCCTGACCGGGCGGCTTGTGCTGGTCGATCTGGCGACTTGTCTGAAGTCGGTCAGATGGTTCTTGGTTTGCTCCTGGTGGTCTAAGAGAGGAGTACACTTGTGTCCGCGCGGCTTGTGCGCGGTCTCGTGTTCGCGCGACTTGTGCGCGATCTGTCTGCTGATCTGCGGTCTTGGACGGAAGGTTGTCCAAGTGGTCTAATCGCGCGGTTTACTTTGTGAGACCGCTGGCGATCTGACGGGTGGTGATTGTATCTCTCCTGTGCGGTGACGACATCCGTCTACCCGCCTATAAATAGGGGTGCTTGGCCTGTCATTTATAACGAGAACTGTAAGAACTAGAGCCTGAGTTAATTCGTGCGGTCTCAACTTTGAGGTCGGGCGGTTTCGGAAGCGAGTTGACTGTTTGTTTTGTTCGCAGGTTTGCGGTAAGCAGGTTGCGGTCTCCTTCTTTGGTGATTCCCAGCGGCTTGAATAAACAGTTCGGCAGCGGTCTGTCTGCGAACTGGTTTATGGTGTTCTTGTGCTGTTCGCATCGAGCTTAGCGGTCAGACGACCTTCAGTAGTTAGGCGATCTGAGTTGCGGTCTGGCGACAGGTTCTGTTCTTCGTTCAATTCAATAAGCTCCAGTTCATGCGGTCTGAGGTGGCGGTCTCGCAGTGCAGGCGGTCTGTCTGTTTTCTGTTCGCGCGGTCTCAGGTCAAGCCGGGCGATCTCTGGAGTTGTGCGGTTTGTGCGGTCTCTGCTTTGTCAAGCCGCCAGTTTTACTTTTTGGTGTTTTGTTCTTCTCTCCTCCGTGATTCTTATGAATCATGTCTCATCATGTATACCTCGCACTGTAATCAAGTATTGTGATTCAATAAAGTTTTGTGTTGCAGTGTGGCATATTGTGGTTGTTTGGCTATAACTCAGTTGATGCAACTCCTGCTTACTCCTAAACGATTCAAATTCAAAAAATTTTAACAGGTCGCGCGGTCAAGGGGTTGTGATCCTATCTCATAGGGTGGTGACTGGATCAGCTCTCACGCCTATAAATAGGAGTCACTGTAGCAGCAAACATATCGCACCAAGTGTAAGCAGAACTCGCGGCTAGTTCTTGCGGTCTCATTTCTTATGACCGGTCGGTCTTGCTGATTGGACTTCTTTTGTGCAGCTTCTGCGGATTGTGCGGGCAACATCGGTCATCTCCTTTTCAGAAGGTGTTCGGGCGGTCTCGCGGCTTGCAGTGCGGGTTGCTGGAGTTCGGGAGAATCCGTAGCAGATCGTGGGGTTCTCAGTTGGTGTTGTTCAAGTCATTGGCAGGCAGTTTGGGCGGTCTCGTCTTCTAGTCGAGCGAACTGTCTGGTCGCGCGGTCAGGCGGTCTCAGTTTGTCAGACCGCTGGTTTTTCCTTTCTGCTGTTTTTTGTGTACTGGCGATATCATTTCTTGTCATGTATACCTCGCCATGTAATGAAGAATTTGCTTATCAATAAAGATTGCGTTTGCTTCATGTGCTTCTGGTTGATTGACTTGAACTTTTAGTTATACAATTCCTGCTCACTCCTAGATCTACGGAAAATTTCACAGCACCCAGCTGAGTGTTCCCATCCGACACCCGACAAAGCCTGGTGCCCGGGCTTGCCTGGACCCAGCCCGGGCAGGGCACCAGGCCGGGCTCTGGTCAAATAAGGGGGTCTGGTGAGCCCCTTTAGGCCTGGCCCGGGCCTAACCGGGTCCGGGCTTTACTGGGCTCATACCCAGGCAGACTCGGGCCGGGCAAATGGACCCGGGCCAAATTAGCACGCCTACCTACTATGACTATTTAATGAAGCCTCCAAAACCCTAAATGTGCCCACTCTCCTCCCTCACGTTGCTTTTACTGTTCATGAACCCAACCCCCTACATTCGCGAACTGCTCCGACGCCCACCCTCCCTCATTATGCCGCCCACTAGGTTGATTTCTGGCCGACCAAGAGGGATTTTCCTCCCTTTTCCACCATTAAGACTCCCTCCTTGCCCTCCGGTGAGTTTTTTTTTTAATTTTTTGGATGGTGGATTCTGGATATTCCTTGATGAAGAACTATTGAATGCAACTATAATTTTTGAACATTTCTCATGGTATATTTCTACATTTTTGCACATGTTGAATTTATTTTCTAGTTATAAACTCTAGATCTAAAATTATTATTTTCTCAAAGTTGAACTTTGTACATTTGGATATATTTGATAAATATTTAATTCCTAAGCTTATTCCGAGGGCAATATCAAAAATTATGAAACTAAGATCTTTATATAGGACTTGATGCCAATGAAGTAGTACCCAAATGGGGCCTTGGATTTTGAAACACCCACTTGTCCCAAGCAGGAAAAGTGAAACGCCCAGTGAATTTTGGCATCACCTTAAGTCCTGTCCAAGCTAAGAGGGCTCAGGATCTGGCCAAGGCCGTGCAGCTCACCGACCTGGTTAGACATCCATGTATATCTTAATGTATTCTTATAGTGTCTCATTTCTTAAGCTCCACATAGTTGATGCTTTGGAACAACCAATTCCCGATGACCAGTTTGATACTATTTGGTCGATGGTAAGTGGTGAACACATGCCTGGTAAAGAAATGCTAACATATATACATCTTCAGGACTTACATATTTCAAGATTGTTATAGAAATTTTATCTATAATTGCTAATTTGAGGAATAGATTGTGTGACCCATAAAAAAATTTTAGTTACAAAAGAATTGATAATAAAAACATAAATGCCTAAAACAATTTCCTTGTTCATGATATAATCTATAAAAGTAGTTTTACTGATTTTTAATTGTGAATGAAAATTGGGTGCGGTGCTATTAAATCTTCCTCCTAAATTTATAGATTGTCTTTTCAAGTTAAAGAGAGATGAAACAAATAGTAGAAGAACTAAGGATGAAGAACTCTTTAACTACACACATAGAAATAAATAGTAACTTGAAGAACTATGGATGAATTTTTTAACTACACATATCTAGCATAATTTTTTTTTCTTTGTATGCAATTTTGAGAGATTTTTGAAGATTTCTATCATGAATAGTTGGGGATTTTTAATCATTTGGATGAATTAAATCGTAAAGTACCAGTCAGTTAATATAAATAATTACGATTATTATTGAGTTGATGTTTGCTAATTGTTATTTTCTTTTTTATTTAGGTTTTTTGGGAGACGATTTTAACAAAAGTCGACTATTTGATATTATAGATCATATCGATGTTAGAGTGCGAAAATATATTTAAGTATATTTTTTGAACTTTTTATTATTTTGGAAAATATGTTTAATATATATGCCTACTTTTATATTTTGGAAAATATGTCTAATACTTATATTTAAGTAATAGTATTGTGATGTACAATTATAATTATGCGAAGAATGAGTTAAAAATAGCCAAATATAATATACAATTATAAAAAAAAAGAAAAAAAAAAAAGTTCCGAACCAAAAGCTTCGCTACCTCCGGACTAACAATGGCCTTTAAATCGGCCGCGGCGGCAGGACTTCAGAAATTTCCTCCTAAAACGCATTCGACCTTTTCCGGGCCGATCTCCTCTGTTTTCTGGCACCTAAAACCCCTCCTGGCCACCAGATGATGCTTCGCCGCTTGCCGCCGAGGATTTTAAGCTCTCTATTACACCAACCACGGCAACTTTCTCTCGCGTCTGTCGCCATTTATCCCAGGGAGGATAACTCCAGCGGCGATCCTTTGGCTCCACTCGAATACCTGGAGGGATTTCCTCTGCCGGATCCCAAGTTCGCGGAGACAATTCTTGCGATCCCTCGGCCGAAATCGGGGAAGAATATCTCTTCAAAGGAGAGAAAGGTGGATAGAGTCCCGAGCATTGTTTTCGAGCAAGAGAAGGGGGAAGAGGGTGGGAACAAAAGGCTCATATCCGTGAAGACTAAGCAGATCCGGAAGCTCGTGGACCACCTCGTCAGGTCATTTTTTCTGTCCCGACTCTTCGATCTTGAGATCCGCTCGTCCTTCGTTGACGAAACTGAAGTCATTGAGAAGGTCCGGGTGTTACCGCGCAAGGTGCGTAGATGCAGCGATTTTGTTTTTTTGTTGTTGAAGTTTTCTGTCTGTTTCACATACAAGGATGTAAATGTGCTAGCTTGAAACGAACTCCGCGGTTGTACCTGAATTTATCTGAAAAATTGCGATGGTCTCTAAAATGGAAGTATCATAAGCTTATTGAATGAAAGGAAGTAGTCTTCTAGGGTTTAGGGGTAAACGATTAAATTGCCGAATTTTTTTAGGTGCCGATCAATTTGTTTATGGATTTGATAATTTCTAATGTATTGATTGAGCAAAAGGAAGGGAAAGTCCCACTGGTGCGACAAGTCATTCCAGCCCCTCCTCTCTCAATCCTTCTTCTCCAATGGCAAGCTCCTCTCGTCAATACTCTCGGCACCCTCAAAACAAGGGTGGTCTCCTGTGCAGTTATTCCCACTGGTGCGACAAGTCATGGACGTCCCTGCAGAAGACTGTGAGTAGGGGCGGTTAGATATATAAGTAACCGCGCATACCTTGCTATTCTGACTTGGCTTTTCTCGCTGGTGCTGGAGTGGATCCCGACGGAGTTCCTCACGAAAAAGGCGACAACTGCATCGCTACGGGTGGTCACCCTGAACCACTTTGTGAGGTGCGGACTTGAGTAAGCATTGGTTGTGAATGCTCGTTTGCAAACGAACTAGAGGTACGAGAAACATATTTTGAGATGGCTTTGATATTAAAATTTTGAGATGGCTTTGATATTAAAATAATATAACCGATAACCCGGTGCGAACATATGATGAGAGACCGCCCGTTATAATAATGAATATCCTGTGAAGCCTTATAATTATAATGAATGAGGACCGCACTGTCACTATATGCGTAACCGGCTACTTACCTGGTTATTACACTTAAAACCGTTGGGCTTAGAGAGAGGCCAGAGAGCGCACGTTCTCTATATGAGTAACCGCACATTATGATGATCAATAGATTGAAAATTCTAGAGGATAATCCCAAATATCTAGAAACTCGTGCGGGTATCATAGTTGCGCCACACCCGTTAATATTGTTACTGTCGTGCATATATTGCTGCCAGAAGATTATCTGGGCTGCGTGTGACCTCCGTCGAGTGATCGTACCGTATAACTATTATTGCCGCTTATTTTTGGCGTCATGGACTTTGGGACGAGTCATATGTACTTCATGTGACCTCTATGCGAGTGTCCACACCCATATAACATCATATATATACAGATATCGAATTCCTTGAGTGCTGAGGTGAATACCCGCTGAGTGCGGCCAGAGTACTGGTATCCTCCCCGTGTATAGGCGGCTTTATTTACTTAGAAAGAAAAGATGGAATACGGGTATTCCTCGGAACGGAAGACACCCTGCCAACCTCCGCCAACTTGACTTAAATAATCAGAAGTCAGAGGCTAGGGAGGAACGGTCGGTCATAAGGTAACAATGTAGCTTTTCTACGCTAGCGTCATCCGATTGGGCAATAAGTGTCCGGAGACAGAGCTCGTTCCTTAGAAAGGATGTCTAGGGGGCTTAAGTCATCCACTACTCGACCTAAGGAGTCTATCGCCAGAGGCTAAGGTGACCAGTTGGGCATAAGACATCCATGGAGCTTTCCTCCGCAAGAGTCATCCAGTTGGGCTATAGGTGTCCGGAGACAGAGCTCGTTTCTCAAAAAGGACGTCGATGAGGCTTAATGCATTCATTACTCGGAGCTCGTTCTCAGAAAGGTGCCAGAGCGATAACGATACCTCTGTTGATGCACGACATGTTATAACAATCACTCAAATCACCATGGCCTCCCACATATGCCAGTCACGAGAGTATCTAATGGAGCAATTGCAGTGGTCTTACGACAGTGATAGAGGAGACAAGCTTATGTCGGCAGAGTGGGTCGGAGACTTAAAGACCTGCGCAAGAAGTTGGATCCGGAGATCGTAATTCAAGGCGGTTCATGTACGGTCCGAGACTGTCCGAAGGGAGTGGTTGCTTGCTTAGAGCCCTCTGCATGAATTGATTCGGGGATCGCACATAAGGGGGAAACTGGTAAGCGATATCTTGATAAATAGGGCCTCTTGTGATCAGTCATTTAAATGTGATCCAGAGACCTCACATCAAGAGAAACAGATTAGTAAGCGGTAAAACAAGTACTTATGCATTAAGTGTTTGTAAGAAACAACTAAAAGGGAAAGTGTAGGAATGATAAAAGTACTAATAGAAGGCCTTGTTGTTTCGGCCCCTGCGGGCTGTCGCTTTCTCTGGGTTCCTTTAGACGTAAGGTAATCCTCTTCAGCTGTCATGTCGACTCGAGAGGGGATAAACACGTCGATCATATTGACCGAGGTGATGTAGCACTCTCTAGCAGCCCTGGGGTCGCTGCGGACTCTAAACTGCCTCCCCTCTAGAGGGAACTTCAAAGCTTGATGAAAGGTGGAGACCACAGCCTGGTACTCGTTCAGGAGAGGTATCCCGAAAATAGCGTTGTAGCTGCTGGAAGCGTCGATCACCAAGAATGTTTCTAGTCTTGTGATCCCGCACATTGTGACCGAGAGCTCAATACTTCCTTCGACCCTATTTTCTTTCTCTCGAGAAGCCATACAGGGGGCCGTCACACGCTTTCAATGACTTGTTGGTGTTCATTGCCTCAAATGCTGGCTTGAAAAGAACATTGACCGAACTACCGATGTCAACCAGTATCCTAGACACCAAGTAGTTATCTAACACCGCCTTGATCATGATAACGTCATTGAAAGGATTCACCGTCTTAGGGAGGTCTTCTTTCCCGAAGGAAACCTCCCCTCTTGAGGGTGCTCCTAGAGAGGTGGAAGCGACCTCTCGCTGGTGAAGGCGTTTGATGCTAGCCTTCTTGGAGGATTCGAGGCCAGCCCCTCCGTGAATGCAGTTTATCTGGCTGAGTTGGCCAAAATTTTCCACTTCCACGCATCCGGAGCCTCCTATGCTCCCGAGGATGCCGAGTTCTTCTTGCTCCACACACTCGTAGCGGTGGGCTTGATCCCCTACTACCTCCTTCCTCTTCCTGGAGGTGAACCCGTCGTTGGTCTTGTCTTCCAGGAGCTCTTTGAGCTTACCCTCTTTGAGCAGTTTCTCGATCAAATCTCGGAGGGCTTTGCAGTTCTCTGTGTTGTGCCCTACGTCGCAGTGGTAATTGCAATAAAGATCTTGGTTCCCGAACCCCACCTTAAGAGTCTGCAACCTCTTGAAACCTGGTTGCCTTTGGAGGATCTCCACCATCTCCTCCATGGGAAAATCGTTATCAATATACTCCTCTTGGGCATCACCCCATTGCTGGTCGGGAGTTGGTGATGTTGCTGGTATTGGAGGAGGAGGTCGTCTCTTAACTTGCTGAGGGAAAGGAGACGTCACCGACCTCATCTGTTGGAAGTGCTGACGAGGTTGATAGGGAAAGCTGTGCCGGGGATACCTTGCGCGCTGTGCTACGGGCGGTTGGAACTCCTAACGAAGTCGAGGCGGTTGTTGGGGGGGGGGGGACAGGAGGTCAGGAGGTGGAGCCTCCAACTCGTTGCTGGGCGAGCTCGGAGAGAGAGGAGACGATCCCCTGGTTCGTTGTTTCCCCCTCGATAAAAATGTTGACAACTTCTATGAGCTCCCCGTAGGTCTTTGGCCTCCTCCTGCTGACCTTGAACTTGAAGAGGCCCTCCAACAGGCCGAAGGTGAAGGCCACCTGATAGAGAGATGGATCCACATCGTGGATCTCCAGAATTTCTTCCTGAAACCAATCCACATACTGGCCCAGGGTTTCAGTGGCACCTTGTCTGATCTGGAAGAGCACATCCGCGGCCGCTCTTCTTCTTCTTTGAGATCACAAACCTCAACATGACCTCCCTTCTCATCTCCTTGAAAGAGTTGATGGCGAGAGGAGGCAATTTGTAAAACCACTCTCCTGCCTTTCCATTGAAGGTGGTGGCAAGCAGCTTGCAACGGATCCCATCGGAGAGGGTCCGAAGCGAAGTCGCGGAGTCGAAAGCTTGGAGATGGTTCGTCGGGCCTTCTCTCCCGAAAAACCTAGAGAGTCTCGACTCTCTGAATCCGGCCGGAACATGATCGTGCCAGACGTGGTCGGAAAAGGGTAAGGCGGTCTCATGTTCCTCCGAGGAGTCATGATCCTCCTTGAAGCTCAGGGCTCTTCCTGGGTTGGCAGCTGCTACTTCCCTGAAGAAGTCCCTTCGCTGGGCTGCGAACTCTCCTTCGCGCAGTGGCATCAGGAGCGGTCCCAGGAGGGGGCGGTCTCGCATTAGGGTCCGCGGGCTCCTGATGGAGGGGTGTCTCCTTGTTGGCGAGCTGGGAGACCATCTCGAACAGCAAGTTGAACTTCTGTTCGAATTCCTCCCTGGTTACCGCCCAACTCCTCCTGGGTGGGAGCTCTCGGGCGAACTCGGCAGCGGTTGACCTCTCCCAACCATTGCGGCGTTTTCTTTAGTCACTTTGATCTGAAGGTCGCGTCTTCGTTCTGTTGGAGCCAAAAGTATCCCTAACCTCCACGCTCAGCTGCGAACTGCCAAAGACAGGGGAATTCAGGAACTGCAAGTGACCAACTACTAACTGCAAAGAGTCAGAGAGGGGAAAAAGGGGGGGGGGGGGAGAAGATTACAAGATTACAACCACAACAACAACAGAACCCATATAGTCCCCAATCGTTGGGGGGTATGGGCAAGATTACAAGATTACAACCAATAACAAAAATTGAGACGTCAGAGAGAGATGGGAGATTGAGACCGCACCAACAGGGAGGCTTGGGCTCAATTTCATCGTCCCTTTCTGGGTACCTTGGCCCCTGTTTATACTAATTGGGGCCTGCCCGAACGGGCAGATACCAAAATTACGGGGTGCTCGGGGTACAGGAGAACCAGACAGGGAAGAGAGAGAATGAGAGTGGGCGGTCACTAAGGATAGTAACCGCCCGAGCTTGGCTTGAAGAAACTGACGGTGCGGTTACTAGATTGTGGTGCGGTTACTAGATTGTAACCGCACAAATTGATGGCCCGAGGGGGGACGGATGGCGCGGTCACTACGTGTAACCGCCCATGCTGCTTGATGCCCAAAGGCTCTTGCTCTGGCTAGTGTTGAATGGCTCTGGCCATGACCGCAGGATTCCGGGTTAACATGAGGTTTTGGATAAAACTTTAATTTTAAGAATATATTTTCCTTTTTCTAGTGTTGAGACATATTTAGGCAAGAAACTTGTATGTTCTCCACTATACCTGAAACATTAGACCATAAAGCCAGATTCTTATTTTGTTTTCTTGAGATAGTATTGGTAAACATTATTTTGGTGGCCATTTAGGCTCTTTTTAAGACAACTGTAGTGTTTAAGTGGTGACCATGTGAAATTGTGGTAGTAAAGACAATGGTGACTGTTTACATACGTTTGGAACTTCCATGACAATGTTTTTGACCCAAATTCTATTTTTGTGGGGTAGTACGGCCTTTAACACCAGACACTATTTCGATGATTATGGTGGCCGTTTGTTTGGTAAACATTTGTGAAGGAAACTACCTAGACATTATTTGTGTTATTCACCTTTGCCTTTACAACTGCTATCACACTCACAGCACTCTCCCAAATAGAGCCCTAATTTTGAGCTTGTGATCTTTCTACTTTATCAGCTTCATCTCCATTCTGGCACTGATGCTGTTCTTAATGTCACATTCATGAGAGCTCCTTCAACTGCATCGTTGAAAGTTGACGTTCCTCTAGTTTTTAGAGGAGAAGATATTTGCCCAGGACTGAGAAAAGGTACATTTTTACAGTTCTTCTAAATTAATATTATAAAACTAATATATTCTGTGCTGAAAAGGTAATATGTTGGCATTTATTTATTACGGATCTTCTTACATAGAACTGTATATATTCGCTGCTAAATGTTTAAGTTTTTTTTTTAATTTTGCTTTAATTTGATAGATGTTCTTGTCTTCAATAGTGTTATGAAGTTGCTAGGGAAGAAGGAGAGGTCTAGAGGGGGAGGCTAAGGAGAAGAGAAATTAGGGTTAGGGGGGAAGCAGATAATACCTGAAGATAGTCTTTGATACCCACCAAGTAGGATCCCCGGGCCTATTAATACCCGTGAAGGGAGGGGGCCGGCCGGCCCCCTCACGTGGGGGCTGAACCGGGTTGGTTCAGCCCCCCTTCGGCCCTTTTAATGAGTGGGGGCTGAACCGGATGGTTCAGCCCCGTTGTCGTGCACGTGCTCCTTTGGTCGCCGAGAGTATTTATGCCCCGCGAATCGTATCGCCTGCGGGGGCATAACATTCCCCTCCCCATCAAAAACCAACTTGTCCTCAAGGTGGAAGTTTGGAAACCTCTCACGGAGCTCCAGCAAGTCGACCCAAGAATTATGAACCTCCGCCATATGCTGCCATTTGACGAGCACCTCTGGCTGGTACTCCGTGCCCCGTTTTTTCCACTTGGTCAACAGGATGGCCTCCGGTGAAGGCCGCAATTCACCGATACTGGTGGCCTCTGGGAGGATAGGACTGACTTGAACTGAATCCCCGATCTTCCTTTTTAGCACGGACACATGAAATGTCGGGTGAATGCGAGAGCCCTCTGGTAGTGCCAGGGTGTAGGCCACTGGACCCACGCGACGTAGAATGCGGAACGGCCCGTAGAACCTTGGTGCAAGCTTCTGATTGGCCCGCCGAGAGACTGATAACTGTCGATACAGTTGGAGCTTGAGGAAGACCTCGTCGCCCACCGCAAATTCCCGCTCAGTGCGGTGTCTGTCTGCCCGGACCTTCATGCGCTCCTGTGCGGCCCGTAAGTTGTCCCGACGTAGCGATAAGGTCCGATCCCGATCCAGTAACGTCCGCTCGACGACGTGAAGAGCGGTGCTGTTTGACTCATAAGAACGCAACGTGGGGGGTGGTCTGTCGTACACCACCTCAAAAGGAGTGAGCTTGCTGGCCGTATGGAAGGACGTGATGTAGCAGTACTCCGCCCAATGTAACCAACGGGTCCACGTGCGCGGTTCATCCATCACGAAGCACCGTAAGTAGGTCGCAACCCCCCTGTTGAGAACTTCTGTCTGCCCGTCGGTCTGGGGGTGGTTGACCGTGCTCATGCGCAGTGTGGTGCCCTGTAGCCGAAAAAGTTCCTTCCAGAATTTGCTCACAAACACTAGATCTCTGTCGGATATGATGGCCCGGGAAATTCCGTGGAGCCGCACGATCTCCCGGGCAAACAACTCAGCAACTGTCTCCCCCGTGTAAGGATGGCTCAAAGCTAGGAAATGTCCGTACTTGGAGAGCTTGTCAACCACCACAAGGATGACAGACTTACCCTGAGACTTGGGCAGGCCGTCGATGAAGTCCATGGAGACAGTCTCCCAAATCTGGTGTGGAATCTCTAGCGGGGTAAGCAGTCCTGCGGGTGATGTTGTCTCGTACTTCTGCCGCTGGCAAACCTCGCACTCCCGCATAAACTGTTGGATATTCCGTCGCATGCCCTTCCAAAACAAATTAGCTCGGACCCGCTGAAGTGTCCGGAGAATTCCGGCATGGCCGCCTGTCGGGGACGCGTGAAACTCCTGCATCATGATAGTACGCCACGCCAACATGGCGGGAATGACTAGCCGACCCTGGTAATAGAGCTGCTCTCCTTGTAGGTGGTAGCCGGCCTCCGTAGTATTTTCCTGCTGAAGCGCCTCCACAATGGCTCAGAGCTCTTGGTCCCGGTGTACCTCTGCCTGTATCTCATCTAATGACTCGATCACCGGTCCCGAAACATGGAACAAAGAGCTCTCCGGTATGCGTGATAGTGCGTCGGCCACCACATTGTCCTTCCCTTGTTTGTAGGCGATCTCATAATCGTATCCCAGCAATTTTGTCAACCGCTTTTGCTGCAGTGGATGACATGCTTATCACAGGACTGGAGCTGAGATTGACCTCATTGTCTACCTCTATGTGGATGACATGCTTATCACAGGAAGTTGCGACAATTCAATCAACAACTTCAAAATGAAAATGAGAGAGGTATGAAATGACTGATCTTGGTCTATTAAAGATCTTTCTTGGATTGCAGGTGAAGCAGACCTCCTGAACACTTCTTCATCTCACAAGAATATTACGCAACAAAGTTATTGAAGAAGTATAAAATGGGAGAATGCAATCCCTGCTTAACCCCCATGAGCACTAGTGAGAAACTCAGTAAGACAAAAGAAGGAGATGAGAGAATTGATGGACTTTACAGGAACGTAATTGGGTCACTGATTTACCTCACTAACATCAGACCAAACATTAAGCATGCAACGAATATGGTGTCAAGGTTTGTTAATGCACCTAATAAACAACATCTAAATGCAGCAAAGCGAATTCTTTGTTATATTCAAGGAATGAAGCAGCTCGGCCTTCACTTCACCTAGGATCTCAACCCATAGCTCACTGGCTACATTGACTCAGACTGGGGAGGCTCGCTGGACGACAGGAGAAGCACCAGAGGCTACATCTTCTATGGATCAAATCCAATCGCTTGGAGCTCACGGAAGCAGCGGACGGTAACACTATCCACAACGGAAGCCGAATACATGACACTAAGCTCAGCCATTTGTGAAGGTATATGGCTCAAGAGGATGTTAGAAGAAATATCAGAATAAAAGATAGAACAGATACTCCATAAGAGAGATAACACATCGGCAATCGCTCTATCCAAGGATCCTGTTTTCCACAACAACAACAAACACATCGAGATCAAACACATCGAGATCCTGTTCGCCACGACATGAAGTTCCTTTGTCATCTTCTAGGCCTTCCTCCTTCATAGATGAATTTTCATCTTCTTTTTCTCTTGATGTGCACTCCATTGATCCATCATGAAAGACGCTTTCTTCTGTGCAAGCTTGTATGTTCTCCAATTCTTGGGTTAGTTCCATACCTGTGAGAGGAAGACCATACATTTCTTTAAGAAATTTCCAAACTTTGTATGCACTAGAAAAACAATATATCAATTTGAAAATATCTTTAGATAAAGCACAAAAAATACTATTCAAAGCCTTTGCATTTAGGTGACATTTTTTTTATTTGATTCATCTGCTGGTCTTACTATTGCTATATTCCACGCTTCGATATCTAAAGTATTAATAAACTTTTTCATTAAAAATTTTCACCCACTATAATTTCTCCCTTCAAATAAAGGTGGTGCAATAGATTTTTCTTTATCATAAAAATTTTCCCCATTAGTAGAAGCGAGATCATGAGATGCCATTATTCCCGGTTGTTAAGCCGATTTGAAATAACCCTGCTCTGATACCACTTGTTGGATCTGTAGGCACTCTTAGAGGGGGGTGAATAAGTGTTTTAAAAAACTTAATATATTTTGTAGAGACTTGAAAACTAAGTAGATCAAAATAGTGATTTTGAATAAATATCTAAATTATTTTATAATGAAAGAGAGGATAATAAACAATTTAGAGAAATGAAGAACAAGTCAATTTTATTACACAAACAGAGACATGATTACTATTAATAAAAATGATTACAAAAATAGATTTTTATAACGCTAGAAATCGGAGGCGACTAGTAAAATCCCTTTTTGTTTTCTATCCCGACTCGTATCCCCACGAACCGGTGGCTTTAGTCTATCCTCCCCCGGATACGGCCTCAAGCCGCTCTAGCCAATCCTCCCCCGAATACGGCCTCGAGCACCCCCTAGACCTACACTAGATCTAGTCGCAAACACAAGATGAATTCCTCTCTAAGTTCTACCTAGACCTAGTCGCCAACACGAGGCGAATTCACTATACGATTACAAGAGTAAAGAGATGCAAGCAATAATAATAATATGAAAGACTCCCTATGTGGATCTCTTAAAGAAGTAGACGAAGACCCGCAGAGTATGATCGTAGTCGATGCGGTCTTTCGTCACTATGATGAAGCGTGTTGAAATCTTCTCCACTGATCTCCTTAAGCCTTTATGGATTTGTGGGAGTATCTCTCTGAAACTTCCTCTATATGCTGTGGCTCAAAGCTCTGGAATTTAGGGTTGTGAGAGGATATGAAGACGGAGCCAATGAGTCCTTTTTATAGAGTTGGAGCTACCGCCTGCGCTATCCCTACCGCCGACGCTATCTCAGATTAGACAATATTCTGCGTGTGAGAATCTTTCATTTTTAGAAGCGCCTGCCGACTTCCCAAAGTGTTTTGAGCTACCGCCGACGCTAGCTGCTTTCTATATATGCATCCTCCTTCCCGCCAGCTTGAATTTCACTTTCGCGCTTTTAGGAGCTACCGCCGGCGCTAGCGCTATCGCCGACTCTAGCAGCTACCGCGGGAGCTACTGCCCGCTCTAGCGACCATGTTTGAGTTTTGGCTCCAAACTCGGCGCTTCTTTCATATGTTGCCGTTACGTCATATGACATTGTTTCCTGCACACTTAAAACACATATGATTAAATACACATGATTTTTTATTCTCAAAGCTAGGAGATGCGGAATACCATGTTCCAACAACATCATCCCTATGGATGTCGCCCACATTCTTTTAGGGAGACTCTGGCTCTGCGACCGTAATGTCACGTGTTTCGGTCGCTCGAACACGTATGTATTCTACGACAAGGGTCGTAAGATCACGTTGACACTGACCCAACCCAAGGAGTCCACGGGGAAGGTCATACCCTCTACTAGTACAAGTTCATCTAGGCCGCTGTACGCCTGTACATCCTGCGTCGCAGCGAGTTTATGAGAGAGAGAGTGTCAGCGCTGGTATCTTTTACGTAGTGGAAACCATCATGTCTTCTGAGAGCCCTACAGAGATTCCTGAGCCACCACCTGAGGTCCAACGACTTCTGGATGATTATGATGATCTTATCCCAGATGAGCTCCCTGATGAGTTACCTCCATTAGCATGCCATACATTTGACACCGGGAGCTTCACTCATGAACTTACCACATTATCAGATGAGTTGAGCCCAAAAGACAGGTTGATGAGTTGTTGAGGAAGCAATTCATACGGGAGAGTCTGAGCCCCTGCACCGTCCTTGCCCTTCTCACCCCGAAGAAGGACGGGAGTTGGCGAACGTGTTCGATAGTAGAGCCATTAATAAGATTACTATTAAGTATCGTTTTTCCATCACCCGGTTGAACGATTTACTTTACGATGGCTGGTGCCTAGTTATTTTCAAAGATCGATCTTCGCAGCGGGTACCATCAAATTAGAGTTCGCGAGGGAGATGAGTTGAAGATGGTTTTTAAGACCAAAGACGATCTCTATGAGTGGTTGGTCATGCCATTTGGGCTGTCCAATGCCCCCAACATCTTTATGCAGGTCATGACTCAGATCTTCCGGCCCTTCATGGGTAAATTCTTGGTCGTCTACTTTGACGATATTTTGATCTATAACCACTCTTCTGATGATCATCTGAGCCATCTGAGTCTCGTATTTGATACTCTCTGAAAAGAGAAGCTATATGTGAACATGTAGAAGTGCTCCTTCCTAACTGATTCCGTGCGCACTTCCTTGGGTTTATTATATCAGCGTCCGACGTGTCTGTTGACCCGGACAAGGTCCGATCCATTCGTGAGTGACCTATTCCTTCCATTATCACCGAGGCCCGTAGCTTCCATGGAAGGGAGAATTGTCTGAGGTTTTAACACCATTATGCCCCCCTTCACGAGCTGCCTTCGGATGAGAGACTTCTAGTGGACGGCTGCCGTCACTCGAGCTTTTATTGAGATCAAGGAAAAACTGACGACCGCACCTGTTCTGAGATTGCCCGATTTCTCTAAGGTATTTGAGGTAGCCTGCGACGCATCTGGCGTTGGGATTGACAGAGTACTGAGCCAGGAGAGTCATCCAATTTCTTACTTTAGTGAGAAGCTGAATGAGGCCCGACAGAAGTACTCAAATTATGATGGAGAGTTTTACGCAGTAGTACAATCACTTTGTTATTGGAGACACTATCTCCTCCCACAGGAGTTCGTTCTATACTTCGATCACCAGACTCTGTGTTATTTTGATTCGCAACGAATATTGGGGCATAGGCATGCCAAGTGGGGCGAATATTTGCAAGACTTTCATTGTGTTCTCAAACACCATGCAGGTGTTGAGAACAAACCTGCGGACGCACTCAGTCGATTAGCACTACTCCGCACGCTGAGTGCTAGCGCGAGTAGTTTTGATCATTTGTCTAGTGATTACCTTACCTGCTCTGATTTTGGGGAGTTCTATTCAAGGTTTTTGAGAGTTCCTCCTGAGCCCACTGAGGGTTTTGATATTGTTGAGGGATACTTATATCGTGGGTCTCGTCTCTGCATCCTTTGGACATCCTTCCGGGACTTCTTGATTTGGGAAATGCACGCTGGTGGCGCACCTGACCACTATGGCAGTGATAAGACGATTGCTTTAGTTGATGATCGCTTCTATTAGCCCGCTATGAAAAGGGATGCGGCACGTGTTGTGCGACACTGCGACACATGTCAGACAGCGAAGGGTTTGAAATAAAATACTGGACTCTATACTCCTCTTCCGGTCCCACACCAGCCTTGGGTCGATATCAACATGGATTTTGTATTGGGCCTTCCTCGCACTCTGAGAAAACACAATTCTATTTTCGTAGTGGTAGACCGATTTTCGAAGATGGCTTACTTTATTTTCTGCCGCAAGACCGCTGATGCGGCTCATGTGGCGAGCCTTTTCATGAGAGACATTTTTCTGTTATACATATTACCCAATCCATAGTGTTTGACCGCAACGTTCGATTTTTGAGTTATTTTTGGAGAACGTTGTCATAAGACGGGTACGACTTTGAAGTTTTCTACCACTTATCACTCACAGACTGACGTCTAGACTGAGGTCGTTAATATGAGTTTAGGGAATTTGTTACGGTGTCTAGTTGGTGATCACCCGTCGGTTTGGGATTTTGTGTTACCCGTTGCTGAATCTACATACAGTTGTTTCATCAGTAGGTCTACTGCCATAAGTCCATTCCATATAGTGTTAGGTTATGAGCCTAGGAAGTCTATTGACCTTGCCCGTGTTCTCTTAGAGTCACGTCCTAGTGAGTCCGCCGAGTCCTTCATTCATCATATACAAAACTATATGAATTGATCCGGAAGGAAATTGGTAGCAGTAATGTATTATATAAATCACAGACAGATGAACACAAGCATGAGCAGCATTTTCGGGTAGGCGAGCAAGTCATGATCCGACTTCACATGGAGAGGCTCTCAAAAGGAGTCACTAAGAAGCTATAACCGAAACAAATGGGCCCTTATAAGATTATAAAGAAATTAGAACAAATGCTTATGAGGTCAACCTCCCAGCAAATATGGGTATTTATCATGTATTTAATACTGAAGATTTAACACCGTACTTTAAGCTTCTCGACCATAGAGATCCATACCTTGAGCCACTTCCTACATCCTCCCCGTTACAGCGTGACCCTTCCCCTAGCCATCTTGGACAAGCACCTGCGGACTTGCCCGCGCTACCTATTGTCGGGTTTTCTTTGAACAATGCATCAAATGCGCAACGGAATAAACAAACGAGAACAACCCGAAACAGTTATAGGATCTTGCGATTTCATGAATCAAGAAATATGAGAAGCAACATTTGCAATATACCTGAAAAGGGATTGAGTCAATACTCAATCAAGATGCTCCAAGATCTGATCCTGAAGACAAACTTTGAGTTCCAAGCACAGAAATCGATCAACGCCTCTATGGAAATCCACACGAGTGAAGAAGAACCCTAGCTTCTTGTCGCACAAGAACTAGGTTGGAGAAGGAGAGCTCTCTACGTTTCCCTCGGATTGCTAGGTCCGTCAAGAGGCGGCGGCGACGGGGTGCGGAAAAAAGGCCGATCGGAACCCTTCTGTCGGCTTTTAGAACTCTTCCGTCGGCTTTTAGAACTCTTCCGTCTCTCTTCAGAAGTCGCAAAAGAGATACATCATCTAGGGCATAAAATCGTGTTCTATTTATACCCCAGGCGAGAGAGAGGCTATCCGCGCACCCGAGACTAATATTGGAGTAAACAGAATTCGTCGAGTATAGCTAATTCGTCGAGACCATTCGAAGAATTCGTCGAGATCATTCAGTGAATAGATTCGTCGAGAAGATCTGATTCGTCGAGACCATTCGACGAGTTGATTCGACGAAAATATCCAATTTCCCGAGACATTTCGACGAATTGATATATTTCGTCGAGACCATTCGAAGAACTGTTTCGTCAAGTAGATCTTATTCGTCGAGACCATTCGACGAATTGACTCTACGAAAATATCCAATTCGTTGAGACATTTTGACGAATTGATATAGTTCGTTGAGACCATTCGATGAATCCTGTTGACGACTTGAGATAAGTTTCGTTGAGACATTCTCGACGACTCATCTCGAAAACTTGTCAACATACTCCATACAATATTCACAATACCTGTGGAGCATTCAGTCGACTCGACCCAACTCCAATAAGTCGCAGGATTGGTCCTTCACTCATATCCAATATGAGTAAGACCAACAGAATCCTTCCTCCAACTTCTCCAAACACTCTTGTACACTCTTGTGTGTGACCCCATATGCTCATATTGCGTTGACAGTGAGACTAAATGCTTGATCACTTCCAGATCACCTTGGAAACACTAATAATCTCCCACTTGATCTTGAACGTATCAAACAAAAGTCTCACAAACAATGAGCGGCATCTAGCAATGCATCGTTGCTACCCAAGCAATAAGAGTTCATAACTCAACAAGCCTGTCTTGACCAATGTACCAGTGCTGTCTTGTCCCTTTGTCTCTTACATCCGGATAGAACTAGAGACATGAACCGTGTCACCCTCATAATTGTTCAATCCTAATTTCTTAATCTAGAATAGACTATCGAAATTGGTGAGCTCAATATCACATGTTGACTTAACCAAGCATGACCATGCATTTCTCAGTCTCATTCCATCAAGGGGCCCATGGATGTAACTCCTGTCATATAGGAAGACAAATCCCATATCTGTCCACACACAAACACCCAAATGAATCGTAACATACCCAATAACCACCCCTATCATCAACCTTTCTTAAGGAAGACTTTAGATGACATCAAAGTACGCTCTTCCTCACTTGATGAATGCCGTGACTTCAGGTCAAAGAACCACAAACACCATTGTCACTTGAGACCTACTTGTGACACGTTCATATAACAATCCACAAAGTAGTCTCACGGCGGGTCTGTCCAGCACAACTTGTCTTTAACAAGTACCCATGTGATGACTTGATATCACAATATCATGAACTGTGAGAACCGGACATCAGTCAATGCGCATGCTCGTCTTAATGTACCATCATCGCCCTTAACTTCTAAGATGATACTCCGACCAGATACCATTTAAGAATGAAGCTTCTAATTAAACATAGGCCCTCGCATTCAAGTCACACACTTGAATCCTATGGAATCAAACATTCTAAGAGCATCTATTATGCTAATTAATCTATCATATAGAAATAGTTGACATAATAATAAGAACTTTCCATAAATGTAAAATAAAATATAAATTACTCTATTCATCACATGAATAAACAACAACTGACAAATATATAAATTAATCCACAAGTCTCTCACTAGAGATAATCGTTCAGGTATCTAATACACATTGATCTAGTATGACCATCATGCTTTCTCTGTGCAAGAGACTTCGTCGGTAGATCCGCAATATTTCTTCAGTCGGTACTCTGCATATGCTCACATCTCTTCGATCGATAATCTCTCGAATGAGATGGAACCGCCGAAGTATGTGTTTGGAGCGCTGATGAGATCTAGGTTCCTTAGCTTGTGCAATAACACCGTTGTTGTCATAGTAGAGAACTACGAGATCAACAATGCTAGGAACTACATCAAGCTTGTTGATGAATTTTCTAATCCATACAGCCTCCTTTGCTGCAGCAATATACTCGGCCTCAGTCGTATAATCAGCAACTGTCTCTTGCTTGGAACTCTTCCAGCTCACAGCTCCTCCATTCAGGAAAAAGACAAAACCTGATTGAGACTTTGAGTCGTCCCTATCAGTCTGGAAGCTAGTATCCGTGTAACCTTTTACAACGAGCTCTTCCTCTCCACCAAACACCAAGAATACATCCTTTGTCCTTCTCAGGTACTTTAAGATATTCTTGATTGCAATCCGTGACTGTCACTGGGATCAGACTGGTATCTGCTAGTCATGCTCAAAGCAGTAGAGACATCGGTTCGAGTACATAACATTGCATATATGATTGATCAAACTACATAACATTGCATATATGATCTTCCAAAGATTTAGGACAATGGTCCTTAGAGAGACTCACACCATGTGACATGGGTAGGAATCCCTTCTTGGACTCAAGCATGTTGAACTGTTTCAACACATTCTCAATGTATGTACTTTGTGTCAAACCCAACAACTTCTTCGATCCATCTCTATAGATCTTAATACCAAGTATATAAGTCGCTTCACGCAAGTCTTCCATAGAAAAACAGTTCCTTAGGTTGTTCTTAACAACTTGCAGGGTCAAAATATCATTCCCGATCAACAGTATGCCATTTACATACAATATCAGGAAGACAACAATGCTCCCAATAATTCTCTTATAAACACAAGACTCATCTTCGTTCTTGATGAAACTAAACTCTTTGATTTTCTCATCAAAACGTAGATTCCAACTTCGAGAAGTCTGTTTCAATTCATAAATGGATCTCTGCACCTTGCATATTTTAGTGACTTCATTTGGAGATACAAAACCCTCGGGTTGTGTCATATACACTTCCTTATGAAAGGTTTCATTTAGGAAATCCGTTTTGACATCCATTTGCCAGATCTTCAAGATAGATGTCCTAAACGACAATGTCAAAGATAGTTTGGATATGCGTTTCTCATTTATGTGGCCTAAACGACAATGCCAAAGATACAAAGGATTCGGGTCATTAGTTTTTAGTCTTTAAGTATTTTCTATGTTATAGATTGACTCATCTAAGTTCAAAACGTATAAACCATTAAACAGTTGGGATACACCATAACAAACACATTCATAAATATAGAACAACTATTGTTCTTAATAATGAAAGTAAATCCTCTCATGTCTAATCATGACACAGATTTAATGTTTGGAGTTATGGCTGGAACAAAATAACAATTATCTAATTCTATTACAAGCCCTGTGGGCAAAGAAAGATGATATACTCCTACGACAACGACAACAACTCCTGCTCCATTTCCAACGCGCAGGTCTGCCTCTCCTTTACCCAACATTCTTCTCCTTCCCAGTTCCTGAGAACCGCATCCGGTATCCAATACCCAAGATGAAGGAGCAGAAATATTTATTTCTATAACAAAAATACCTGAAGTGGAAGTCACACTTCCTTTCTTCTTTTGCAGATCTTCAAGATAGAGGGGATAGTTCCTCCTCCAATGCCCTGCCTTACCACAATGGTGGCACTTCCCTTCCTTCACCAAGCCTTTGTTCTTCAGTGCTGAAGACTTGAGATCAAGATATGACTTAGGTCCCACCTTAGTCTTCTTGAATCCCTTGGTCTTGCCCTTGCCTTTATGCACCATCAATATGGGGCTAGCAGACTTGACCTTCTTCATATTGATCTCAGCAGTTCTTAACATACCTAGGAGCTCGGGCAGCGTCTTGTCAATTTCATTCATATTGTAATTCAAGACAAACTGCTCGTAACTGTCCGACAACGATTGCAGGATCAGATCAGTGACCAACTTTTGGCTCAAAGGAAACACCACTCTTTAAAGGTTCTCTATATACCCAATCATCTTGAGTACCTGCACCACTCTGCCTGTCCAATTGGCTCCTTGAAGCCAACCGATCTGGCGCATCATAGACGGAAGAGAGAGCACCACCAGCTAAAGGATCAAATGCCTCCTCCATAGAATCCACATCCTCAATTTCTGGATCGTCCCCGTCCATAGAGCTTGGCTGGGCATTTTCACAAACACCACGCACACAATCATCCGACTCCATTAAAGCACCTCCATCCTTCAGCTCCAGAGAACCCCCATTCGCCCTCGATGCAACACCACTCTCCCAAAAAACATCATTAACAACCAGACTCTCCCAAGAAGAGTTAGGTATACCTGCCAGAGGAGGTTCCTGTTCCTTCTTTGTTCCAGAAATAGCATCCGCATCTTGCTTGCAGTCCAATTCCAAGTGTTTCACCGCTCTGATGACTCCACTATCCGTTCCCAGATCCTGCTGCTCCAAAGCTAAAGACCTGACTCTTCGTCTTCCCCAACACAGCCCCGCCAACATTTTCCGCACCGACACCTGGTTTCGTAACAACACCGCTGTTCTCCTCCATTTCTCCAGATCCATCTTCATCTACGCCCTTGTAACATATGTTTGGAACAATCGTTGAAGGAAGCCCAAGATCTGGGATTTCCTTCCTTCGTTTTGAATAAAAAACGGGTAGATCTGAGCCTTCAAGTTTTCCATTCTCCAGATCCGCTTTTTGCGGAAAAAACCCTTGCCCTTTTCCTTCCACCAGATCTTGCCGTGGAAGCCGTCCTCCATCATTACCTTGCCGTGAACCACCCCCCTTTGACGCTTCCGGCAGAGCACCCTCGTACTCGCAGATGAACCTCATCGCTATTGTCCATAGACGAAGACGAAATAGCTTCTTCAGCACGCACCGCGTGTTTTGAAGCGCTGCCATCATTTTCTGCCTTGGAAGGACCGCCGCCAGTCACGTCCCGCCTCCTATTGCCTTTCTTGTCGTTTACGCCACCACAACTAACGCCTCCCCCCTTGTCCAAAGGGGGGAAGACCACCGGCCTTCCCCCATCCGAGAGCTTCTCTCACTAGAGTAGAAGCAAGAGAGAGAAAGGAGAGGAGAGAAATGAGAGAGCCTTCCAAAGTTTTTGGGTTCCCAAAGTGTTTGGGTTCCTTGAAAGATGCTATTGCATTAAAGTTTTAAAAAAGAAGGTACAAGGTAAATGAGAAAAACAACTAAAGAAACAAAACTAAGTAGCAAAGCTAGACCCAAGACCTAAACGGTCTTCTAATACAAGGCTATTGAAGGTACTATCTCCCCCCTCCCCCACCTCCCAATAAAAATCGCCATCTTGTGCCAATCGAGCACAATGATCAGCCACCTTGTTTGCTCCTCGTCTAGTTTGTTGAAACATAACCGCCGCAAAGTCCAGCAAGAAGGAGAGGTCTAGCTCCTCCATAGTAGTAGACCGAGCATCCCTTTTGAAGTTATTTCGGCAGATAGATATTATATTAGCAGCATCGCTTTCAATAATTACTCCTTTAGCTTCCTTTACCGCCGGGATTGTCACCTTTTTAATTGCTCGAATTGCCTCTAGTTCAACTCGTCCCGGGTCCCAATGTGTCCAAGAGAAGCCAGCTGCAACCACTACCTCTCCGTCCGCATTTCTGATTACCACCCCGAGGCCAGCCTGTCTATTTTGGAGGAGAGAGCCATCAACATTTATTTTTAACCATTCAGGCGGTGGGGGGTACCAATTGGTTGGACAGAACAACCCCAAGGGTTGGTTGGTACCCCAACATCCTGATTTATGGCCTAAATCGAATAAAGCCAAGTTCTCCAAAACAGTAGCTGCCAATACAATTGGTTTTCCTAATTCCTTGTGGTGAAGCTTCGCGTTCCTAGCCCTCCAACATTGGTAAATTACGCAACAGAGGAGGCGGACTGCTTCAAGAGTTGCAGGACCGCCATGCTGTGCTGCCTTACGAAGTTCGCACCAACTCCAGCCGAGTGGAATGCGCTTTCCCCATCGTAGGAGTTCTTTCCCGACCGCGGCCACCATTCCACAGCTCCCGGTTAGATGCTCCCTATCTTCCTGAACATTGCAATCCCATGGGCATGTATTTTCCTCCAACAGCCCCCTCCTATGAAGCCAACATTTAGTTGGTAAGGCATCCCTATCCAATCTCCAGCAAAATAGTTTCTCCCTTGGATGTAATCTTATCCTGCGCAGCCATTCCACGTCCGCCGTTGGCTGTTGCATTGATTGGTCATAGGCAAGTGATGTTATCGTTCTTCCACTAAACTGTCTAGAAAGCTCCACTTGATCAGGCCCAGCCCTGCGGTTAATGTTTTCGATTAAGGAGACAAGATCGGGACCAAAGAATTGATCAAGTAATGGTCTATTCCATTGGCCCAGATCGGTAAAAAGATCAGCAACCCGAAAGCCCTCAATTGATTCTGCGTCTACAAATGTTGGCCACCGATTTAAGACATTATCTAGGACCCAACAGTCCTCCAGAACATCCACGCTCCGCCCGTCCCCAATGCACCAGCGGGTAACACCAGAGAGGCTAGATAAACCATGCTGGATAATCTTCCAAGAAGGTGAGTCAGCCCGATTAGCAGAAGCATCCCACAGCCTATCTCTATATTTAGAGAGAATTACCTCCTGAAAAAGAGATGGGGATGGTTGGAGAATATCCCAGGCTAATCTAGCACGAAGAGGACCTTCCCACTGCCGAAGTGAACGCAGCCCAAGGCCTCCCTGTACAACCCTCATTCTCCGAGGGTAGGACCCACCCAAGGCCACGTAGACAGAGGTCAAAGTCAAAGAGTCAATACGGCAGTCAAGCATAGGAGCAGAAGACAGCCTAGGCGAGTAGGGGTGCACTCGTGCGAGTAACCCGGATACTCGCCAAAAGGTGGCGACCATAGGTGATACTCGCCCATTTGCCCGGGGAGATCGCCTCAATATCGCTAGTCGCCGGGCAGGGGCTGGGCTATAAAAACCCCCCTACCCCTTGGTTTTCCTATAAATAGGACCCCAGGGGTACTTGGATTGGCACCTGGACTTGAGCTTTCGAAACCCGGCTCTTGCATTCTGGAACCTGTCGCACTTGGCCGCTACTCCCGGTACTAGCCAAGTCGGTGCCTTCCTTGTACCCTGCTCGGCCATTTTTGGTCTTGGAGGGGAAGTCTCTTCGGAGCTTCTGGGTACGTGGTGGGACCTCCCTGCCGCAGCACCTGGGGTCCAGTTCGTTGTTCTTCTAGCTTCTTCGTCGTCGCCAGCCAGGTCATTTCGTTGGACTGCTGGGCGAGTAGACTCCGGCTGCATCTGTCCGAATTTTGAGGTCAGGATTTTCCTGGCGTCAACACTTTGGTGCGGTGAGCGTGGACCGCGGCCAGAGGAAGAAAGTCTGGTAGAAAAGTGAGATGGTAGCAGCTAGCGACCACGAGGAGGTGGCGGGAAACTCGGCTCGAGGCGGCGAGTTCGTATCGTTGGCTGTCTTCGAAGAATTCGCGCAAAGGATGGAAGGCACCATGCGAGCGGCTCTCCTACCTCGCACGGAAGGAACGGCGACCTCACCTCATCGCCCGGGCCCGTCCGAGGAAGGTGCTCACACTCAGCGAGCAGGGAAGGCGCACGCCGAGGAGTTCGAGCGACTGAAGAAGTCGCAGTTTGGTCTGCAAGCGTCTCAAGGACCTGGCGGAACTCGGTTCCGCGAGGAGGATGAGCAGGCGAGATTCTATCATACTCGCCAGGTGAGCGAGTATGGGGGAGATACTCGGCCAGATGATGATCGTCGCCAGATAGGGGGGAGGAGCCCGTTCTGCGAGGAGATCCTCGCCGCGCCAGTGCCGGAGGGGTTCAGAGATCCCTCGATGAATTACTACTCGGGGAGAGAGGACCCTATCCGTCATATCCAGTGGTTCGAGGATGTCGCTTCCCTTCGGACCATGTCGGACGCCTTCAAGTGTAGGCTGTTCGCGATTTCCCTCCGAGGGAAGGCAAGGGACTGGTTTCACCAGTTTAGGAAGGCTCCATCTACTGCTTTGAAGACCTTTGCCGGGGGCTGAACATGCGGTTCCCCACGGCAAAGAAGTTGAAGAAGGAGGCTACGACCCTTTTTCATCTGACCCAGGGGCCAAAATAAACGCTGGGGGACTACATCGATCGCTTCCAGGAAGAGGTGCTACACATCCAGGAGGTGGATGGTCGCACCCTGCGGTTGGCCCTAACCTTCGGCCTCCGCGAGGGCCTCTTTAAGTTGGAGATCGGTAGGAATCCCCCCTACTCCTACGCCAACCTCATCGAAAGGGCCAACCAGTTCGTCCAGGGTGAAGCTTCCAACCGCGGCTTCCTAGCCAGGCTCACCCGAGTGACCAAGGAAGACGAGGAAGAGGAGGAGGAGGAAAGTCCCCCCGAGAAGAGGAAGAAGGAAGAGCCCAGGAGGGCGGAGAAGCGGAAGCCAGAAGGAAGAGGCAGAGAGGAGAGGAGAGAAAGAGAACCCAAGAGGGAGGAGCCGAGAAGGAACGAGGAGAGGAGGCTCATTGTGGCCCCAGAGCGTCGGGAGGAAGAAAGACGCTACCAAGTCCCCGCTTACCGGCCACCGTGGAAGCCGGCCAGGGGACCCCAACGTCAGGAGCGGGGAAGGAGATCCCCGGAGAGAAGGCGTTACGACAGGCCAGAGGGGCGCCAGGAGAGAAGAAGGGAGGAAGCAATGGCGGTTGCCAGACGCGGCAACCGCCAGGGCCGGAAGAATAAGAAGCAGAGGAGGCCACAGGTAGAGGAGGTTCCTCTCTACTGTGAACTCCACCAGGTGGAAGGGCATGGCACGATGGCCTGCCCGGACTTTTGGGAAGCCAAAAGAAGGCTGGCAGCAGGAGAGGCAGGAGGAGAGCAGCGGAGAATAGAAGCTCCGGTCGAGCAGCCGGCGTTTCAGGACGCCGACCGAAGAAGGAACGAGGACCGAGTCGACCACGGAGGTCGAGGAGAAGTGGCCCCAGGAGGTAGAGGAATAGGGGTGATCCACGGGGGTGCGGGGGTAGGAGCTTCCCGCAAGGGAAGTCTCCATCAAATCTATCGAAGGAGCGTCGCTTCGACCTCGCAGGCACCGCCCCCGTTGGAGGAGATCACCTTCTCCGAAGAAGACATGCTAGGGAATGAGAACCCCTTTCATGACGCCCTCGTAATCCAAGCCGCCGTAGAAGACTTTACCGTTGATCGAATCCTGATCGATAACGGTAGTTCCGTAAACGTCATCTTCAAGAAGACGTTTGACGGACTGGGAGTCGGCGCAGGAAGGGTCCGAAAGCCGGATGGTCCCCTCTTTGGCTTCTCCGGAGAGAAGCAAGAGGTGGAGGGAGGAGTAGATCTCCTCGTAACACTCGGGGGCACCCCTCTCCAGTGCCGTTTCGTCATCGTGGACGCCCCGAGCTGCTACAAAGCCATCTTCGGGAGGCCGCTTCTTAACACCTTCAAGGCCGTCCCATCCTCCTACCACCAGTGCCTCAAATATTGCCAAGGGGACGTCCAGGTGAGGATCAGGAGCGATCCAAGAGCCGCCCGCGAGTGCTACCTCAGCTCGGTTAGCACCATCAGTTGGATGGCTGACGCGGAGGAGTTCGAGAGGGTAACTGGAGGCACGGCCCGGCTGGAGGCGTCCGAGGAGGTGGAGGAGATCGAGGTACTCTCCGCAGCGGGAGTATCGAGGCTGCTGAAGATCGGCGGATCGCTGAAGGTCACCGAGAAGGTGGAGATGGCAACGTGCCTGCAAGATAACGTTGACGTCTTCGCCTGGAGTGCTGCTGAGATTGCCCGGGATCGACCCAGAGGTTGCCTGCCACCACCTCAACCTCGACCCCGCGGTGAAGCCCGTCCGCCAGAAGAAGAGGTCCACCGCCACCGTGTTGGCCAAACTTATCCGTGAAGAGGTGAAGAAGTTGCTGGATGCAGGTTTTGTGTCGGAGATCCAGTACCCAGGCTGGTCTCCAATGTTGTAATGGTTAAGAAGGCTGTAGGCAGCTGGAGAATGTGTGTGGACTTCTCTTTATTGAATAAAAGTTGCCCGAAGGATTGTTATCCCCTGCCTCGAATCGACGCGCTGGTTGATTCAGCCGTCGGTTTTTCTGTGATGAGTTTCCTTGATGCGTTTTCAGGATATCACCAGATCCGGATGCATCCCCCCGATTGCCGCGATGTCTCCTTCACCGATGATGGCTGCTACAGCTACAAGATGATGCCCTTCGGTTTGAAGAATGCGGGAGCCACCTACCAGCGGATGATGGACCACATCTTCAAAGGGCAAAAGGGGAGGAATCTGGAAGTGTACGTGGACGACCTCTTAATCAAAAGCAAGAGTGTCCAGGAACACGTGGCCGATCTGGTGGAGACCTTCGCGACGCTGAGGAAATTCAAGATGCGACTCAATACAGCGAAGTGCGTCTTCGGAGCTGGAAGAGGGAAGTTCCTGGGGCATCTCCTTACCCCTGAGGGAGTAGAGCCTAACCCCGACAAGGTTAGGGCGATCCTGGAGATGCCGTCCCCGAAGACGATGAAGGAGGTCCAAAGGTTGACAGGAAGGCTGGCAGGTCTTAGCCGCTTCCTCTCAAAGGCCGGAGAGAAGTGCTCTCCATTCTTCAAGGCACTCCGCAAAACCGAAAGCTTCGAGTGGTCCGAAGGATGTGAGACGGCGTTCGAAAGATTGAAGGAGCAGTTGACTCAGACACCTCTCCTTCAGAGCCCAAAGGAAGGCGAAGACCTGCTCATCTACCTGGGAGTAGGAGCAGAAGCAGTGAGTTCCGTATTGGTTCGAGAGGAAGGAAGGAAGCAACTACCCATCTACTATGTCAGTCGGGTGTTGAAGAAGGCGGAGTTGAAATATCCGATCCTGGAGAAGCTTGCTTTCACCCTGGTGGTGTCGGCGCGGAAGCTCCGGCCTTACTTTCAAGCTCACTCCATTCGGGTTGTGACTGATCATCCTCTCCGAAATGTCCTAGAGGGAGTGGAACATTCTGGGAGATTAGCGAAATGGTCGGTAGAACTCAGTGAGTTCGACATTTCCTTCTCACCCCGGGTAGCGATCAAGGCCCAGGCAGTGGCAGACTTCCTGGCTGACTTCTCAGTGGAATCGGAGCCAGGAGAAGAAGCTCTCAATCCGATCCCATGGAAGATGTTTGTGGACGGAGCTTCAGGCAAAAGTTCTGTGGGGGTGAGCATCGTGCTCGTCAGCCCACAGGGAACAAGGATCGAGCAAGCCGTCGAGATCCTCTTCCCCGTCACGAACAACCAAGCAGAGTACGAGGCCATAGTGGCAGGTTTGCACCTTGCCAAGGAGTTGGGGATCCGTGATGTTCGGGCTTTCACGGATTCGATGGTGGTCGCGTCACAGATTCGAGGCGAGTTCGAGGTGCGCGACACCATCCTGCAGAAGTACCTAGTAAAGGTGAAAGGGTTGATTGGATGCTTCCAGTCCTTCTTCGTCGAGCATGTGCCGAGAGAGGAGAACTCGGCAGCAGATCGCTTAGCCAAATATGGGCCGAGGGTTGGAGGAACTATTACCGAACTCTTCCGTCCATCCATTGAAGAGGGAGAGATGATGGAGATCAAGCAACGCCCTTCATGGATGGATCCCTTTGTGGCCTTCCTGGTCAGCGGCCAGCTCCCGGCAGGCGAAGGAGATCAAAGAAGATTTCGGTACAAGGCGGCGTACTATTTACTACAAAACGTAGAGCTGTACCGCAAAACCATCTCAGGCCCCCTGGCCAGATGTGTCTCTGAAGACGAAGTACCTCGAGTGTTGGAGGAGATCCACTCGAGAGAGTGCGGAAGCCATTCTGGGACTCACACTTTGGAACAAAGGATCCTAAGGCAAGGTTACTTCTGGCCTACTATCCGGAAGGATGCCGAGACCTTCTCGAAGAAGTGTCAGAAATGCCAGCTCTTCGCCCCTCTTCAGTTGCAGCCAGCCCAGCAGCTCCGATCAATCACCGCCCCATGGCCGTTTGCCATCTGGGGGATGGACTTGATCGGCCCTTTCCCTCAAGCAAGTGACCAGAGGAAGTTCGTTCTCGTCATGATCGACTACTTCTCCAAGTGGATCGAGGCCAAAGCTTTGGCCAAGACCACCTCTCAAGTCGTGAAGAACTTCATCTGGGGAGAGATCGTCTGCAGATTTGGAATCCCTCTCGCCATCGTCACCGACAACGGTCCCCAGTTTGCCAGCTTGGAATTGGAGGACTTTTGCAGACAACTGGGAACTGATCTTCGATTCGCCTCCGTACACCACCCTAGGAGCAATGGCCAAGTGGAGGCCGCCAACAAGCTGATCATCAACCTGCTGAAGAAGAAGGTGGAGAACCTAAGAGGTAATTGGGCGGACCAGCTCCCCTCGGTCCTTTGGGCTCTGAGGACCACTCCTAGCTCAGCCACCGGGGAAACACCGTTCAAGCTCTCTCACGGGTCGGAAGCTCTCATTCCAGTAGAGTTTGAAGTCAGAAGCCCAAGGGTGGTAGCCGCGGAAGACGGAAACGAAGAATGGCGATTGGAAATGAGGAAGCCCAGAAGCTGTCCCTCGACTACATCGAAGAGCTCCGCGACCTGGCCTCATCTAGGCAAGAAGAGATCAAACGCCGAATGGCAAGACATTTTGACAAGAATGTCCGCCTCAAGCACTTCCAAGCAGGTGACCTGGTCCTGAAGAAAGTGGACGCGGCAGGAAGGTCAGCAGCCGTCGGGAAGCTTAACCCGAACTGGGAAGGACCCTTCATCATCCAAGAAGCTCTCCTGATCGGAGGGTACCGCTTGCAGAACCAGGAAGGCGAGCTGCTAGGGAACACCTGGAGCGGCGATGACCTGAAAAGGTTTTATCCCTAAGGGGAATGTACATGCCCCCCTTCTTTTGTAAATTCATTTGTAAATAAAAAATTTACGTCTCCCTGAAATATGGGATGAGGCAGTCCTTCCTATCTCAGAAAAGTCTTTTAAGGAAGAAGGCCAGTATAGTCGATCTCCACGCTAGGTTGGGAAACGAGCCTTCGACTTAACCCTCGTAAAAACTCAGAACGGATGATGGGACAATGCCTCGGGTGTGCGTTCCCTTAAGTCCAAGCCTCTGCAATGACGATCGAGATCAGCTCCCCCTTTGCACGTTGGCCGCGGTTCCCACCGACCGCATTTCTCGTCCGACTGAAGAGATTACCAGAAGAAAAGTCTGGACGCCGACCTCCCGATTCGGCGAAGAGATGATCGATTTAACTAGCTCAGGGGACCCTTGAATAAAGGTGTCGTGCACACTCGAGGGCTAAAAGCCCATAACAAAGCGATACGTTTCCGATTATTTCCTCCAATTGTGTGAGTTAATGTGCTTAAGTGTGCTTAACTCCCCGTTTAATTGTTGAGCAACAGGAAACAAGTTCGGTCGGCATTCAGCATCCAGGTAAGATGGAGGCCTCGGGATAATGCGTTCCTTTGAAACCTCCCCGACTGTCAGTCCCTACTTGACGTCATCCATCGCGGACGTCCAGCATCCAAGTAGGATGGAGGCCTCGGGATGGTGTGTCCCCTTGGACCTCCCCGACTGCCATTCCCTGCTTGACGTCGTCCTGCATCAACATTCACCGCCGCAAGTTGAAATACGAGCCTCCGACTACACCCTCGTAAAAACTCAGAACGGATGATGGGACAGTGCCTCGGTAGTGCGTTCTTTTAATACCAAGCCTCTGCACTGACGGTCGAGATCAGCTCCCCCCTTGCATGTTGGTCGAGTTACCCTCCGACCGCATTTCTCGTCCGACTGAAGAGATTACCAGGGGAGAGTCTGGAAGCCGACATTCCAACTTGGGAAAGGGTAGGACCGATTCGACCGACCGAAGGATGGAAACATTCAGTGCCCAAGTAGGATGGAGACCTCGGGATGTTGTGATCCCTTGGAAGGTGTTCCATCGGAACCTCCCCGACAGTCATTCCCTACTGTGTCGACCTCTTCAGCAGCATCAACCTGAAGGTATAAAATGAGGTTCTAGAAAAGCATATCTCAAGGATCCTTCTTCATATGCAGGTGCGAGTAGGAAGATGCGAGTATGAGGGCGCGAGCATGTATGGCCGAGCATCTACCCAGCGAGTAAGGTATGATCGTCGTCCGCAGCATCCTATCTCGCCTATGCTTAGTCGCCTAGCAAGCACTCAACCTCGTCTCGAGCCTAAGAGCCTACTCGGCATGATCACGAAAAGAAGAAAAGCAAAAGACGACTACAAAAGGCGAGCAAAACAATTGTATTCATTTACTTTCATAAGTACATATACAAAAATGATTGTACAGATTTGCAAAAAGAAGACAGGCGACTATGCATCATCGCCACCATCCTCGCCGTCAGGATCGACATCTTCGCCATCATCATCCTCGTCCTCAGAATCGTCATCTTCGGAATCGGTGGATGAGGATGGAAGATCTCGCATGGGAGAATTGGACTCTTCGGCGAGTAGTGCCGGGATGATGTCCATGACAGTCAGATTCATTGCCTCCGGCTTCAAAAGGCCATCGGCCTTCAGACTGCTTAGGACCACCTTCCCGGTTGCTCGCGCGATCTCCGGACGAATATGCGTCATATCGTCGCCGACTATCCGGATCTGCTTGCCAACCCTGGAGGGACCCGCCGACGAAGGCTGTTGCTCGGCAGGCCGAGTTTCCAACTCGGCGATTCGCACTTGGGCGGCCTCCAAGGTTTGCCGAGTATCCTCCAGCTCCTTCTCCAGCTGGGACACTTTCTTCGCCATTTCCAGCTCGGCGGCCTGTACAGATGAAGACAGCGGTTAACAAACATCCATCGGCACAAAAGGCGACTATCTCAGAGACCAGAAAGGCGATGAGCGAGTACCTCCTTGTCTTTCCACTTGGCGGCCTCCAGCCCCATGGTGATGAGCTTCTTGCTCTGCAACTTGATCATCTGCTCATATTCAAGCAGTTTGCTCGCCGTCGCATGCCCAAGCTCGGCAGCTCGCAGGTTGGCTCGCGAGCTCTGATGGGCGAGATACTCGGCCGAGACGTCTTGCAAGGATTCGGCGTCCGCGCGACCATAAAGGGCGAACGACACGTCGAACGCCTCGCCCGCATCCTCCCAATCCTCCGACCAGGCGGGGAGGTTGGTGCTCAACGTCACTTCATGGGCTCGCTCAGCCCAGGACACCAGAGGGCGACCATAGGCATCCTCGCTGCCCACACCTTCGCCGAAGAGCGGATGGCCGCTGGGCTCGCCAGCCTCCGAAGGATGTGCCCTCGCTTTCATGTCCCTCTTGGCGACCTCCTTCTTCATCACAGTCTCGGCGGACTTCCCCTTGACCTTCCTCTTCTTCGAGGGCCCAGCATCGTCGCCAGCGACCTCCTGATCATCGCCGCCGGGCGACAAATCAACCAAAGCAGGAGCCCCCGCCTTTGGCACCAAGGGAAGAAGCTCGCTCGGTAAGGAGCGAACAGCTGCACCCAGACAAAGAAAAGAGTGTTAGGCGCCGACTGAAGACAAGGGGCGAGCATGACCAAGTACTCGCTTAGACGACTACCTTCACCAGGGAACACCTCGGCGAGCTCATCTACTCGCTTCCTCCAGAGGACGACATCTAGACGGCGACCTCGAAAGCTGTCGAGTAGCTTCTCCCGGCTCTCCTCCAGATAAGGGGCAGCGAAGGCACTCTCTGCCGGCTGGAAGGATGAAGTCGGCACGACGCCAAAGTCGCCCTTGATGACGACTATTCGTTCTGTCCAGCGATGGTTCTTGTTCGCCGTGCCGACCAGCGTGCAGACATGACTGCACAAGAAGACGACGCCTTCGCCAGTGGCGCCGAAGTGGAATACTCGCCGGAAGACGAAGAGATCAAAGGCGATCCCCTGATCGCGCAGGTAGCAGAGGAACCCCACGATCATCGCCACTCCGTTTGGGTTGATTTGCGTCGGGACTATCCCGTGGTAGCGGAGGATCTGGCAAACCTCCGACCACAAGGGTAGTCGCAGACCGACTTCAAAATGGCGGATGGGGAAGACCAGCTCTGTCGCCGAGAAGGAGTTCAGGCGTTCATCCTCGCGAGGAAGCCTGGCGACATACCCCGGCGACAAATATTTTGCAGAGAACTCCTTCAAATCGCTCGGCCGAGTAATCGGCTTCTTGAAAGAAGTCGCCTCGAAGTTCTTCGCATGACTTGCACGGCGAATAGCTGCCTCGTCAGCCATTCGGGAAGGGAAGGATTGAAGAAGCGAGTATCGAAGATGCGAGGAGAGGAGCAATCGGGAGATAGTCGCTGGAAAGAATGGGAAGATCGCCAAAAGCGTAATAAATACGTACCCACCCCCCTATTTATAGTACTCGACGAAGCTTGGCTTGCCGCGTACGCCACCGCGAGCACGAGTCGGGGGTGGCGAGTATCGAGGAAAGTCGCCAAAACCCAGGGTGCACGTCAAATCACCGGTGTCGAACGAGCGAGTACCTGCATCAAATTACTAGGGTACTCGCCACACCAACACAACATTCAACAACTACTCGCAGGAAAGAAAACGAAAAAGAACATCAAGACATCGCAGAAAACAAGAAAGGCAACAAGGGCGATATCCATACTCGCCAAATAGCAAATTACTTAAAAAAATCAACTATTTCAGAATTACAAGCATTTGCCAAAAGGCTACAAGCGACTATAAAAAGAAAGAGGGGCAGGATCCTAGGGGTTCGGCTGAGCGTCAGGAAGCTGCGGTTGTCGCCCAACCCAGCCCATACTGCGAGCTCGCTTGAAATGCTCGAAGGCCACGGACATCGCATCCTCGCCTTGTCGCAGCTGCTCCTCCATCCTCGCCAGGCGACCAACGGAGCCCGTGCTCGCACGCATCCCCACCAGCTCGTCGTGATGCAACTGCTGGCGATGCTCCATCCTGCCAACCCGGCGCTCTAGATCGCCGACAGCCTGAAGGCGAGATTCTACACTAGCCAGGAGAGTATCGAACTCCTCCAGCCGTGATGCTCGCACTTCCAGCTCGGTCAGACGACGCTGAGAGTCGGCAGCCGCCAAGAGCTCCACTCGCGCTTCCACCGCGGTCAGACGCCGATGGGACTCGCTGATCGCCAGACGTTCCAACTTCGCCTCCAAATCCAGGATGGCACGAGTAGTCCTCTCCTGATACTCACGGGAGGGAAGCCCGACCCCGTCAATCAGAGCCCCGATAGGGGTGTGAGCGCGAGCTGCAGAAAAAGACATAAAAGCGAAGCCTTAGTGACGAGTAGCGGGAAGACCCTTCTTTGAAGATATTCGGAAAGACATCGACTCCATTTACCAGGCCGATGAGCATCATTCCGCAAGTCGCGGCGAGGACTCCGAGATGGTCGGCGAGGAGAGCTCCTTCCCCGATGCGGGGACAGACTGCGACGAGCACCATCTCGCCGGTTCGAGTGCGATCCGCCGATGTGCTCCCTGCTGGAAGGCGCATCAACCCGACCGCGACCATCCACTGGTCGCCCTCCCCCTCTGGGAGCGAAGAAACCAGAAGACCCCGCCACCCCGCCTCGGCGCGAGGATTCAGCCGGATGAGCGGTGGGAGCCGAGGAAGACAGAAGGCGGCGATCATCCTGCATATCGGCAGGAGGAGGGAACGGAGGAGGTGGAGGAAGTTGGTCCGCGGGCAGTTGCGGGCTACTCGCCACCTCTGGTTGCTGCAAAGGCGGTGGCGGCGGAAGATGATTACTCGCTGAAGGAGCCCTCTGCTCGCTCATCGGCCTCTTATCCACCACGGAGCTATGAAGGATCCGCACCGATCCGCCCCGGCGAGTTCCTCCCCCAGTCCTGTGCGAGATCATAGGCGATGATCGTAGAGGAATGGCGCTCAAAGGCTCCTCCCGAGCATCGACGAGCGGCGGATCTGCGAGATAGCCTAGAAAACGTCAGACAGACGGGCGACTAAAACTTAAAATGTGGCGAGTAGGTAGCTCTCACTTCGTGCAGGAAGAACTTCAGTTTGATCTTCAGCCGAGATTCCCACAGTGCTCGCCTCAGGAGCTACATTCGACAAAGAAGGATCAGGAACAGGCGAGCCACCCGACTGACCGAGACCCAAGTCGGCGAGTACCTGCTGGGTAGTGCCAACCTGAGAGTCAGCGACATTCTCGGAGGCGTCCGCATTCTTCTTCTTCTTGTTCTTCTTCTCCAGACGCTTCCTCTTCCTGGAAGCGAGAAAGTCTTCAAGCTCGGCGTCGCGAGCAGGCTTCCGCAAAGGCGGTATCAGACTAGCAAGCTCGGCCATGTCCGCAGCAGCTTCTTCGGCAATACTACGCGACATCTTGAAAGCGAGATCAAAAAAGCCTTGCCATCAGAGACCCCTCCCCCTCTATATATAGGGCCAGAGCGTCAAACCAGCGGGATGCCAACTATCAACCAATACTCGCCAGAAAGACAGCTCGTCGAATCAGGGTTGGATGATTCTTTCCAAGCAACTACGTTATTCGCAAAGAGCGGGGATTGTGTACAACCCTCATTCTCCGAGGGTAGGACCCACCCAAGGCCACGTAGACAGAGGTCAAAGTCAAAGAGTCAATACGGCAGTCAAGCATAGGAGCAAAAGACAGCCTAGGCGAGTAGGGGTGCACTCGTGCGAGTAGCCCGGATACTCGCCAAAAGGTGGCGACCATAGGTGATACTCGCCCATTTGCCCGGGGAGATCGCCTCAATATCGCTAGTCGTCGGGCAGGGGCTGGGCTATAAACCCCCCCTACCCCTTGGTTTTCCTATAAATAGGACCCCAGGGGTACTTGGATTGGCACCTGGACTTGAGCTTTCGAAACCCGGCTCTTGCATTCTGGAACCTGTCGCACTTGGCCGCTACTCCCGGTACTAGCCAAGTCGGTGCCTTCCTTGTACCCTGCTCGGCCATTTTTGGTCTTGGAGGGGAAGTCTCTTCGGAGCTTCTGGGTACGTGGTGGGACCTCCCTGCCGCAGCACCTGGGGTCCAGTTCGTTGTTCTTCTAGCTTCTTCGTCGTCGCCAGCCAGGTCATTTCGTTGGACTGCTGGGCGAGTAGCCTCCGGCTGCATCGGTCCGAATTTTGAGGTCAGGATTTTCCTGGCGTCAACACTCCCATTTTCTCCGGCAAGCATATAGAATCCCAACTAATGTAATGCATTCCTTTTTTTGCAGGATTCTTTTGCCATAAAAAGGTCCTTGCCAGTCTCTCAATTGAGTCCAGAATAGCACGAGGGACCAAACTGTGAGTTAGGACGTATGCCGGTGCTGCCAAAAAAGAAAATCGGAGTAACGCGTGAGGCTCTCCATCGAACCATAGCTTTGCTTGCAAGGATCATTGATTTGTTTTTATTAATGCGCTGTCCTGTCCAGCCACAATATTCATTTATAATTTTAGAACAACACCGGGTTGCAGATGGAACTCCGCTGAGGAAGACGAGTACATCATCTGCATATAGAAGATGAGTTAACACTTAACCGCAGGCCCCCTTGAGAAACAGAGAAACCAAGCTCTGCCCCTTGCTGTTGAATTGCCAAGGACAATAGCTCGGAGCATAATATGAAGAGATAAGGAGACAATGGACAACCTTGACGAAAGCCACAGTGCCCCTCAACCCATCTTGTGCGTCGGCCATTCAAGACTAACGTAAACCGCGGCGAGAGGACACATTACAATAGCCAATTTGCAAACACATGAGGAAAGTTCAGAAGATCTGAAACTTTCTGAAGAGTTAGCCAACTCATTGTCATATGCTTGTTCCATATCCACCTTAATTGCCAGCAACCCAACATTAGAAGTGGACGTACGGAGTTTGTTTACAGCCTCTTGGGCAAGTAAACATTGGTGGGAAATACTTCGTCCCGGGATGAAGGCTCCCTGCTCTTTAGAGATTAGTAGTGGAAGAACTCCTTTAAGTCGATCCACCAAAATTTTCGCCGCGATCTTATAAACTGTTTGACACAGGCTAATAGGTCTGAATTTTTCCGGTCGGGCTGCATTAGGAACCTTAGGTAATAGAACAACAACCGTCTCCTTCCACTCTACCGACATCTGTCCTGTGTTGAAGAAATCCTTAATAGCAGCGCAAACATTTGGGCCGACAATGTTCCAGAAGCTTTGGAAAAACGAGGCAGGCAACCCATCTAGACCAGGCGCCCGATTGGGCTTGAGCCCCTTAACCACCATCCAGATTTCCTCATCAGTAACCTCACATGATAGTTCCACCCCAAATCCAGGCACTATTTCAGCTAGGTGATCCATAGAGGGCCATCCAGTTAGGACCGGGGGGTCACACGTCCATTTTTGATCATAGAATTTTAGGAAAGTTTCTTCAATGAAAGTAGGGTCCTCGGAAACCTCAGAGTCTGAAAGTTTCACTTGAGATATTCTATTTTCCCTACGCCTTGTTGTAGCCATAAAGTGAAAATAGCTAGTATTAGCATCGCCTTCTGTGATCCACCGTACTTTTGCTCGCTGACGCCACTAGGTGTTCAGACGCCCAAGAGTAGCAGAAAGTTCCTTAACTTTCCCTAAAAGTTCTTTAGTTAAAGGCTCAGAGAGGCCCTCCGCCAAACACTCTTTTTCCCTCAAGGCTGCAATTTCACTCTCCAAGTGAACTTTAAGCAGGCTTAAATTGTCTAGTTTATGTCTACACCAGAAGAAAAGTGCCCGTAGCTTGCGCTGGCCTCGTCTCTTGAGAATAGAAGAAGAAGATCCATGATCATTCCGGTTCCAGCTCCGCTGAACAACTCCCCGTGCTGCTGGGTAAGATAACCAAGAATCCTCAAAACGTAACCAGATTGACCAATTAACAGCATTGGAATCCCGTAGAGGTAGAAGAAGAGGACAGTGATCAGAGCCAACTCTATTAAGATGTCTTACACGAGTTAGTGGAAGGGCTTCACGAGCAGTGGAATTCAACAATATTCGATCCAGACGTACCAAAATCTTATGAATTCCAGGCATATTGTTGCAGCAAGTAAATTGAGGTCCAGAAAACCCAATTTCTTGCAAGTCCGCTGAGATGAAGGCCCGCTCCATCTCCTGGGCTCCCTCTGAGTAATTGAATGGTCTGCCCCCTTTCTCATCTTCCTAACCCAAAATGCAATTAAAATTGAATGGCCTGGTGATGTTAGCCACTCTTCAAAGTCCCACCAAATTCCTCTTCGAGTATGATGCTCCTTATGTGCATAAACAAACGCCACCACACTTCTGCCTAATCCTGGGAGGGTGGCCCACCCCACAACCCATTGTTGTCCAGCATCTAGAACCTCGAATTGGATTGAATTTGATTTCCACAGGACCAGAATACCCCCGGATTTCCCCACAGCCGGTTGATGATAGAAGTCCCATCCCCTCCCAGCTAATCTGTCAATATCCGAGCGTAATAATTCTTCAACCTTCGTTTCCAATAAACCCACTAACCCAATGTCATGATGAGTAATAAGGTCGCGAAGATAATGACGGGAGCTCTTTTTATGAACCCCCCGACAATTCCACCAAAGGATGCTAGACATTATCAATCGAAGGGGAAACGTCCCCGCCTCTGGGATACCTAGGTTTCCCGATGTTTTTGGAATTAGAAGCATTCCTTCTTTTGTAGGCCTCTAGCCTTGCGGCTTTAGTAAAGAGGTTACTACGCTGCCCCAAAAAACGGCCCCGCTTGACACCAATCTCCACAAGCGACCCGTCCCGACACTTTTGCCCAGTTTTTTGCTTAGGTTTAACAGACATTCTACCTCCCGTCTTGCTTATCTTGATTGGTGCCCATTGTGAGTCCACCAGAGAGGATAAAGTGATAAGTCCATCCATGGTTCCCTGAAGAATCATGTCTGAATTAAGGATCGGTAATTGGGTATCAGAATTAGAATGCGAGCGATCCTTTGGGCCACCATCCCCACCTAACGGACAGTCCTGCATATCCTGGATATCCAAAGATTGTTGCTGGAGTTGTAGATCTGCCCCATCCTGCTCTGACTCCTTCCCAACAACGTCATCCTTTCGATTATCCAGGTGTGCATTTTCCTGAGGTTGAGGATCTTGATTGTGAGGCACATATATGCTAGGAGTGAAAGACCTTGAGTGCTCCTCAGGAAATAGACCACCTGTCCGATTATTTCGATGAAGTCTACGCTTTGCCCTATTAGACATTTTATTCCCCTCCCCATTTCCGGGATGCTCAGTGTTCACTGCCTGATGTCTTCCCACACCTTGACGCCCGCTCGCTCGTTTTCTACGTTCGACCAGAACCCACAGTCCATATTTCTCATTGCCTCCTGCATCCGCTGGTGGGGCTTCAACATCAGTTTTGCTTGCCAAATGGGTCGAAGAGCTCTGCCCAGAGGAAGGAAAAGGAGCCTTCGAAGAGGAGGCCATAAGGCCTGCACCCACTGAGCTCGTATGAGGCCAAGTTTTGGGGGGACGGTCGGTAACAGCCTGGTCCGGTAAAGCTTTCCCACCCACGACATTGTGCTCAGCAGGGCAGTTAACAACCTTATGTCCAATACACCCACAGTGGTAGCAAAACATAGGAAGTCCTTCATAGACAAATTTTTGATAGAATCTTTGAAATTTACTTCCAACCCAAACACCAGTTTGAAGTGGCTTCGCCAGATCTATCTTCACACACACCCGGGCATACTCTATTCGACCTAGAGAGGACGTAACACCATCAATCCACATGGGCTCTCCCACCATCGAAGCAATTCTGCTAACATTTTTCGGGTCCCAGAACATCAATGGCAACTCGGGCAAACGAATCCAAATTGGGGAAGAGAACGCTGGCACTCTGGATGGGTGGAACGAGTGGGTCCAAGCATCGAGGCCCAAAACGTAGCCATTAATGAACCATGGTCCATTTAGCAAAACTTCATCCCTAATCACCGTGGACTCAAATGTGCACATAAAGCATTCTGCGTTCACCACTGTTAAATTGAAAGACCCAAACTTATCCCACCGGCGGCGTAATTCTGTTTGTAAAATATGAGGGGGGAGTTTACGGCCTAGGAGCCTACCGATTTTTGCACTATCAAACTGTGATACGAAATCTTCTGCAACCTCGTCATCCATCCACACCATATTATTATCATCAACATATGTAGATTTATTTTCCTTTAGCTTAAGTGGTTGATGAGGCAGTCTGGCCCAGGCACTCGTGATCCCACCGGAAGGAGCCGAGCGGTGAAATCGAGAGGAACCAAAACCATCACCCCCATGTGCATGCAGGCGGATGTGTTCCTGTTGTTTACCATCCGGACGAGCAATCGGGGCTCGCCCGGACCTGTAAGCCATGTCCGGCGAGCCATTCATCATTCCCAAATTACCATCAACTGGACATTGATCCCTGCATTGCTCGCCGGCCTGACGAGCAGAAAACGCCGCAGACCTGCTCCCTGCCTCATCCACCGCTAGGCCTGCGAGCGGTGCGGTTTGGTGCGGTTTGAGCCCAAACCGAAACCGCACCATAGGGGTGCGGTTTTTGACCGACCGAAACCGTGCGGTGCAGTGTCAATTCGGTGCGGTTTGCGGTCGGTTTTTGCGGTGCGGTTTCGGTTTTTGACAGCTTTTTGTCCGTTCTTGAATTTGGGCAAGACATTTTGTGATTAAGTTGTTGAAAATACTTACAGTCATCTAAAAAACTTGGAATTAATAGCTGTAATAAATTAATAATCTACACATAAGTAAAACCCTAAATATGAAAATACATAACTAATCTAGAATGAACATTGAACAGGAAATACATAAACTGATCTAAAGCTAAATTTGTAACTAATTAATCTACAACTAAACCACTTAAAACAAATCTAAAGCTAAATCTGGAAATACATAAACTGATTAGCTAAATCTGGTAATATTCATTTTGTATACTGCGGTTTATGGTTCGCAAATTGCAATTGCGGACTGCGGATTACGGTTTATGAAATGCTGCGGTTTATGTATGCAGAAAACCGTGAAACCAACCATTAGGTAAACCTCATTGTTTGCCGTTTAACCTGCACAAGAGGGACATTTGGACCTAGGGCAAACCGCTCAAACTGACTCATTTTAGTCTAGAGATGCAGCATGTTGTTTGCCCCAACCAAGCCCAAGCACATTTGGACCAACCAAGTCCAAGTAGTCCCAACATTTTAACTTTTAAAATTTATAAATTTCACGGTGCGGTGCGGTTTGCACGGTTTTTACGAACTGAAAACCACACCGCACCAATAAACCTGCGGTTTTCAGACCCCCAAAACCGCACTGCACAGCACCCGATCAGTGTGGTTTGGAATGGGGTGCGGTGCGGTTTTGCGGTTTGGTGCGGTTTTCGGTTTTCCTGCACAGGCCTATCCACCGCACGCCCCCCAGATTTGAATAAAGCATTATTGAACATAGAGGCAGCACAAACATCCTCTTGCAATTGAGTACCTCCATCCTCCATCTCCAGATTACCCCCGGCCACCCTCGACGCAACACCACTCCCCTTAGACAAGAAAGCATCATTCATCAACAAACTCTCACAGGTTTTGGTAGATATACCTGCACCGCTCTGCCTGTCCAATTGGCCCCTTGAGTCCAGCCGATCTGGCGCATCATAGACTGAAGAGAGAGCACCACCGGCTAAAGGATCAAATGCCTCCTCCATTGAATCCACATCTTCAGATTCTGTGTTGTCCTCGTCCATAGAGCTTGGCTGGTTATTTTCACAAACACCACACACACATTCATCCGACTCCATTAAAGGACCCCCATCCTCCAGCACCAGAGAACCCCCATTCGCCCTCGACGCAACACCACTCTCCCGAAAATCATCATGAACAACCAGACTCTCCCAAGAAGAGTTAGGTATACCTACTAGTGGAGGTTGTAATTTCGTCGTTGATCCAGAAATAGCCCCAGTATCTTGCTTGTTGTCCATCTCCAAGCGTAACACCGCTCTGAAGGCTCCACTATCAGTTCCCAAATCCTGCTGCTCCATAGCGAAGACCTGACTCTTCGTCTTCCCCAACACAGCCCCGCCAACACTTTTCGCACCGTCACCTTGTTTCGTAACAACACCGCTGCTCTCCTTCAAATCTCCAGATCCGTCTGCATCCACGCCCTTGTAACATATTGGTGGAACAATCGTTGTAGGAAGCCCAAGATCTGGGACCTCCTTCCTCAGTATTGAATCAAAAACGGGTAGATCTGAGCCTCCGAGCTTTCCATTCTCCAGATCCGCTTTTTGCAGAACAAACCCTTGCCCTTTTCCTTCCACCAGATCTTGCCGTGGAAGCCGTCCTCCATCATTACCTTGCCGTGAACCACCCCCCTTTGACGCTTCCGGCAGAACACCCTTCCGTACTCGAAGATGAACCTCATCGCTATTGTCCAAGGACGGAGACGAAATGGCTTCTACAGAACGCACCGCGTGTTTTGAAGCGCTGTCATCCCTTTCCGCCTTGGAAGTACCGCCGCCGGTCACATCCCGCCTCCTATAGCCTTTCTTGTCGTTTACGCCACCACAACTAGCGCCTCCCCCCTTGTCCAAAGGGGGGGAAGACCACCGGCCTTCCCCCATCCGAGAGCTTCTCTCACTATAGTGGAAACAAGAGAGAGAGAGAGGAGAGGAGAGAAATGAGAGAGCCTTCCAAAGTTTTTGTGTTCCTTGAAATTTTGCATTCGCATTAAAAGGAAAAAGAGAACCAAAAAGAAACTAAAAAGGCGCCATGCTCTCCCGATCTTTCTGAACAATCTCAAGAAATTCGAGGAGAAGCCAACACAATCAGTCCAATGGAAAGCAGAAAGTAAAGCACGATTAGCACAAAAGTCGGCCGCTCGGTTAGCCGTCCGGGGGACAGACCGGAATAAAACCTGCGGGAGTTTTTGTGTTCCTTGAAAAGTGCATATGCATATAAAGGGAAAATAAAAGGCAAGTACAACGACTAGAAACTAAAGCATGCCATCCACATCAGATTGGACAAGATCAGCCAATTCCGAGGGGAGGGCGAGAGCAGAAACAAAAACACACTCGCCCCGAAGGGCAAATCTGGCACAAAAGTCAGCAACCCGGTTGGCTTCCCGCGCCACATGCTGAAACCGCAGCTGGGTGAACCCGCAGAGGAAGAAAAAGTCCTCGTCACCGTCCGGCGTCGCGCTCCACCCGCCACGGCGAAGGCTAGACATAGGCAGGATTGACATAGTAAGGATTGACAGACTGAGAGCTCTTTCTTGATTCTATGGGTGGTGGTGCATGACCGTTCTTAGTTGGTGGAGCGATTTGTCTGGTTAATTCCGTTAACGAACGAGACCTCAGCCTGCTAACTAGCTATGCGGAGTTCAACCTGCGCGACCAGCTTCTTAGAGGGACTATGACCGCTCAGGCCACGGAAGTTTGAGGCAATAACAGGTCTGTGATGCCCTTAGATGTTCTGGCCTGCACGCGCGCTACACTGATGTATTCAACGAGTATATAGCCTTGGCCGATAGGTTCGGGTAATCTTTCGAAAATTTCATCGTGATGGGGATAGATCATTGCAATTGTTGGTCTTCAACGAGGAATTCCTAGTAAGCGTGAGTCATCAGCTCGCGTTGACTACGTCCCTGCCCTTTGTACACACCGCCCGTCGCTCCTACCGATTGAATGGTCCGGTGAAGTGTTCGGATCGCTGTGACGTGGGTGGTTCGCCGCCTGCGATGTTGCGAGAAGTCCATTGAACCTTATCATTTAGAGGAAGGAGAAGTCGTAACAAAGTTTCTGTAGGTGAACCTGCAGAAGAATCATTATCGAGACCCTAAAGAGACCGAGCAATTTGACAACTTGTGAACTTCTTCAGCAGCTCACTTACGTTGCTGCACACCCGTCCATCTGTTGCATGAACAACCCGATGGGAACATGTTGTAGGCGGAGGGGAGATCAATTCGGCGCAGCTTTGTGCCAAGGTAAATATGCAGCATGAGCAGAGTTTCAACCACATATCCTCAAAGCGATTTGTTTTGTGGAGTTGTTTGCTCCTAAAGAGTTGTAGGGCTCTCGACAATGGATATCTTGGCTCTCGCATCGATGAAGAGCGCAGCGAAATGCGATACGTGGTGCGAATTGCAGAATCCCGTGAACCATCGAGTTTTTGAACGCAAGTTGCGCCTGAGGCCAGCCGGCCAAGGGCACGTCCGCCTGAGCGTCAATCATTGAATCGCTCCATAAGACCTTCAATGCAATGCAATGGTCTTATATAGGATACGGAGAATGGCCCATCATGCGTTGATGTGTGGCAGGCTGAAGAGCGGTGATGATTTTCTCTTGGCAACGATCGATTAATGGGTGGGATGGAAGCCCCAGTTGATCCTCATCATCGTCAGGTTGCTTTGAGAAAGATGTGCATATCCCGGGCGATCCCAACTCATTTGTTTGGAAGAAAATTGGATTAAAGGATTTTAAGATACAATCGATGAACATTTTATGGTGATTAACATTTAATCACTGTGCACATTCACAAAATCTAAAATTACAACATTCAAAATCCAAATACATCACAGATGTGCACAAAATAAAATCATCAACACTTTGATAAAATGGTTAAATCTGAACATTCAGAACCCTTCTAAATCTCCAGATTTACATGCATTGGACCTATGAATAATAACTCCACTTATGCAGTAGACAAGCTGGTCTCTCAATGTCAGATTCAAAATCCAAGACATTTGATTTCACAAATCATTTTGAGGGACGGTTACTGCAAAAGGAGAAACAATTTCTGAAACAATGAAATCGCAATGCAATCACATGCGTTCCTGGCGGGGTCTTAGGGACAGAGCCCTTGCGGGGTGCGGGGCAGAGCCCCGACCAATTTTTGAAGACACCACTAAAAACCTTGCAAAAATACATCAAAATTGATGCCCCAGGAAGAAATCTAGACATTTAGAACACTTCTAAATTTCTAGATTTACACGCACGAGATCACAACCTAGCTCTGATATCACTGTTGGGTTTTCTTTGAACAATTCATCAAATGCGCAGCGGAATAAACAAACAAGAACAACCCGAAACAGTTATAGGATCTTGCGATTTCATGAATCAAGAAATATGAGAAGCAACATTTGCAATATACCTGAAAAGGGATTGAGTCAATACTCAATCAAGATGCTCCAAGATCTGATCCCGAAGACAAACTTTGAGTTCCAAGCACAGAAATCGATCGGCGCCTCTATGGAAATCCACACGAGTGAAGAAGAACCTTATCTTCTTGTCGCACAAGAACTAGGTTGGAGAAGGAGAGCCCTCTACGTTTCCCTCAGACTGCTAGGTCCGTCAAGAGGAAAGGCGGCCGCGGCGGTGACGGGGTGCGGAAAAAAGGCCGGTCGGAACTCTTCTGTCGGCTTTCGGAACACTTCCGTCTCTCTTCAGAAGTCGCAAAAGAGATAGATCATCTAGGGCATAAAATCGTGTTCTATTTATACCCAGGCGAGAGAGAGGCTATCCGCACACTCGAGACTAATATTGGAGTAAACAGAATTCATCGAGTATAGCTAATTCGTCGAGACCATTCGACGAATTCGTCGAGATAATTCGGTGAATAGATTCGTCGAGAAGATCTGATTCGTCGAGACCATTCAGCGAGTTGATTCAACGAAGATATCCAATTTGTCGAGACATTTCGACGAATTGATATATTTCGTCGAGACCATTCGAAGAACTGTTTCGTCAAGTAGATCTTATTCGTTGAGACCATTCGACGAATTGACTCGACGAAAATATCCATTTCGTTGAGACATTTTGACGAATTGATATAGTTCGTCGAGACCATTCGATGAACCCTTTCGACGACTTGAGATAAGTTTCGTTGAGACATTCTCGACGACTCATCTCGAAAATTTGTCAACATACTCCATACAATATTCACAATACCTATGGAGCATTCAGTCGACTCGACCCAACTCTAATAAGTCGCAGGATTGGTCCTTCACTCATATTGGAAGGCCAACACAATCATTCCTCCAACTTCTCCAAACACTCTTGTGTGTGACCCCATAAGCTCATATCGCGTTGGCAGTGAGACTAAATGCTTGATCACTTCCAGATCACCTTGGAAACACTAACATCTATGATTTCACCGGTTCTTCTGGATCCACCAGCATGAGAGGTGAGAGGTCAGCGCATTGCTGCTATTGTGGCGCATGAGTGCATTTCCACCGTAGAATGTCCTTCTTGCCGTTACTTGGTGCACTGGAGTGGACGCCCAATGTTTGATGACACTCGGATATTCGCGACGGAGCTTGATAGGTTTTCCCCTGATCGTCGACGTCAGTTCAATCATCTCTATTCATTGGAGTTGAATGCTTTTTCAGTCGGGGGGAGTTGATGGAGATCGGCACTGGACTACGGGTTACCAGTCGGCGGTGCTCACATTCGTATATTCACGTAGGAGGCGCTGATCGGATTGGCGATCCGAGACCGCGAGCGTGTCCGGATCGTTGTTTTATTATTTATATGTATTTTATTTTATTTTTTTGAACGTGTATTTAGTGTTTTAGGACATCGGGCGTAACAACCAATCATATCCGTTCACGTACGGTGCCCAACTGCCCCTCCTGTTATAAATAGGGGCGGATGCTTCATTTATTATCATTGTTTATTTTGTGAGCAAATCCAGAATCAGCAATCATTCGTGGTGCGACGCCGCGAGACTCGGGGTGCGACAACGCGAGACTCGGGGTGCGACGTTCCCGGTTTCCTTTTCAATTCCCCTTTTCTTTTCACTGTTATCTTCCCATTCCCGTGCTATAGCCCATGATCCACTGTAATAACTGCCCCTGTTCATCTTAAAACGCATGACTCCCACTCGGTTCCCCTCCTCTGTCCGCCAGTCTTTCCCCCTTTCCTCACGATTTCGTCGGATCGACGCTTCCTCCTCCATGGACGGACAGAGTGACGCCTCCTGTCCACGTCGCCAGCCCCAAACAACGGTGTCCAACTTCACCTTCCGCAACTCCCGTCGTCTCCACCTCCTACAAGCAGTCCCAGTTCCGTGCATTTACTATTCTTCTTCCTCCCACACGATTCCACCGCCAGCAAGCATTCCCTGTCTCGTGCATTTAATAGTTCTTCTTCCTCCCACACGATTCCACCTCTAGCAAGCCGCCTCCTTCTCGTGCAGACACTGCTCTCCTTCTTCCCAACCCCTTTCTCTGTCGTGGAATCTCCAACAAAGCGACTTACCCTTATATCTCCCCCTAACCTCCAGCGATACCTTCCATCAGCAAGACCCACTCGTCTCCAATTCATCCGCAAGCCCTAAGGGTGCAACTCGGGTCGGTTCGGATCGGTTCCACCCAAAACCAAGAATCGACCCATGGAGGTTCGGTTCCGATTTTTGGGAACCGGAACCGATCCATGTACCCAAGATATAGAACCGAATCCGAACCGCAAAGCTCGGTTCGGTTCCGGTTCGGTTCTACTCATGCTTCATAATTTTTTCGCATACATACATGTAAGCATTTCTACTGATTAAACAAAAAAAATTATAAAATCAAATACTCCATCTTAAAGAAATTGTTCAAATGTTATATAATTGCATATAAATTCAATCATTACAAAAGTATTCACAAACTAGTGAATCACACTAAATAATAATTTAATTGAATCAAATTTTATTTTGATAACTCTAGATATTCATAGGTGTAGTTTTAATAATCGGTTCTGGATCGGTTCTCGGGGACCCGAGTAGAAGAACCGAGAACCGAACTACTCGGTTCTAAGTTTTGTGGATCTGGAACCGAACCAAGACCCATGAGAACGAATCCGAACCGCTCGGTTCGGTCCGGTTTTCGGTTCTTCGGTTATTTTTGCACACCCCTAGCAAGCCCTACCTTCCCCTCTCCAACCATCCCCCCTCAGTCTTTTTATTGGGCCTGAAATTGATGATACCATTTCGGCCATTGCCGTCATTTTGTGGAACCACGTCTGCCGCCACCACCGAATTTCGTTGCTATGTAATTATTATTGTGTTGTGTTATTTATTTCTTTATTGAATATTGGAAAAATATGTTATGTTTGCCTCAGAGTTAATCTTGTTACATTGTTGTTGCATTTTCTTAATTTTACAAGCTCGCATTTGTGAAAAGTGTAGTAGAAAGCAACTTCTAGCGAAATCAAATACGACTTTTGCTTAAGCACTTGAAGTTGGCGTTCATATTGTAATTTGTTTGCTAAGCTTTTATAATTATCACCCCTAAAATTTGCTTCCGGGTTAATAGTGTTAAAATCCATTTGCATCTCATTTAGGTTGCATTTATTTGAGTCCATCTTGCATCACAATCACTTAAGGTGACATTAGCGTCGACACTTCCAAGTCACACGGCCTACCCAGCGTCAGAAAGCTAATGTAAATTTCCTAACATGGCTTGTGCGACCGAGTTGGACAATGGTAGAGGACATCAATGACGAAGGATTATAGTGGCTGTGGCCAGTGGTTGGTGTGGCAGGAGATGGCAGATATAGAGAGAAGCTGTTGGAGAAGATGTGTTAAACTGTCTAAATATATGAGGTTAATAGTTCACCGAGAATTATTTGTGAGCAAATTTCGATTTCTATTTTTGAATTTTGAATTCAATGCAACATTAGTGAGAGCTCACATACGAGGAAACTGGGAAGAGGGAGGATCGAATTCGATGCTACGTGGGAGGTATTTTTGACCTCATGAGGTCCCTGAAGCAGGAAATTAAAAAATTGCACCTATTGAATTTTTTGCAGCACTTTTTCGGTGTCAGGGGAAGTTGGGAGTGGCCACGTGGCACATGGTTTTATACCTAGATTGAAGGTGTAGTTGCCCAGTGGACTTTCGAGAAATGTTTTAAGATATAGTGACACATGACGAATCTATAAGTGGCGAACATGCGATGCCCTAACCCTAAATGCAATGCAAGCGAGCATGCGACAAATGCAATGGACCTACGACCAACCCTTGAATGACGTGAACGCATGTACACATTCTATGGACTAAAATTACCAACTGATGTATGGTAGGTTAAGTTTGTGTAAATACTAACATGCAACCCTAGGTGTCGTGCCGGGAAAACAACTCTCCAAACCTAAGTGGATAAATCACTAGCGGGTAGTAAAATTAAATCACACGCAAATAATTAAAGCAAGACGAAATAATTCTCCTTAGGCCTAGAGAAAAGTTCCTCCGCGTGGAGTGTCAAAGCGAGAGCGTGTAGTGAGTAATTCCTGGAAATTACAAGAAGACCTAGAGAAAAATTCCACAATACTATAGATCCACAAGAGTATAGAGGTTCGCAACATCATACAATAATAAAGAGAATAGAGACTCATACAAATAAAAACACTCACTAAGTTAGGGGATGTTACTGTGGGATGGAGATTCGGTGTGTCGGGTTGGAGTAGCTACTGCTCGGAGGTGGAGATGCGGCTGGAAGACCGAGGGGGGGGGGGGGGGAGGGGTGATTTTGGGGAGGTGGTGGTTGGTGGTCACTGGTGGTGGTCACTGGCAGGAGCAGGGGCTATGATTGACCGTTAATATAACGAACCCGATATCACAAAATACTTATTGAAAAATACAATATAATAAATGAAAATTTATGTTTATGAAAATCCGGACGCAACCATTGAGTTGGATTGTCGATCCAGACAAGTCCTCAAGTTCTCCTATCAGAATACATTGATGTGGGCCCCTTCTTGCGATGAGCCACGTGTGGTGGGTGATCCTTATCATATACTATTGCTATACTATGTTTTGTTTATCCCCAGATAACAATTTGTCTGGCACTGTCTTATGCATTCTACTACAATAACCTAGTAAAGAGTAGCCCAAGCCTTCGACATCCTCACACATGCTTACACCAGGACTAATCACAGTAGTCGTCACCAAAGCCCGATTCCCTTCAACCCTACTTATGACTAATTACACACAAGGTGAGTTTTCATTGCGCTAGATTAAACTAAATCTAGTTGTCTCAAAAAGACGACTTTACCACAACATAGTTTGTACAAAGATTAAAAAGAAAATGAATGATTAGCAAGAGCTCAAGAGAGTGACTCCCATAAATCCGTGTCTTCAGAAGAATGTGCTTTGTCTTCATTGGAAGATGGTCCAGCTGTTTGAGTTGTGATAAGATTCGAGTCCTTTCTACGAGATCACAATGATCTCTTTGAATCTAGAATCTCCAAAGGAAGCAGATGAGAGACTCGGAGATTCTTGTACTTCTTTCACAGTTTCACTTCATCAATTGAGATTTGAGAACAATGATGGGTGCGATTTAGGATAAGGGATAATTAGGGATTCAAGTTCTCCTTAGAGTGGGCGACCTTTACTCGTAGTTAGAAAGTTAAGTCTAGAGTTTTGAAATACAGTGTGTTTATAGGGTTTTTAGAACTCTTCTCGAATTAGATAGCGGATCACACGAATCGATACCACTGATTCTTTCAGGAAACAAATTTTTATTTGGAATGAATTAGAAGCCTGTTTGGCCCGATTGGGGAATCGAAGTTTGGATTGGGGAATCAGAGAACTAATTCCTCCAATTGTAGATTCAGATGATTGGAACAAATCAGTGTCTGATTGCATGAATTACCTCGACTGATTTCTTCTGGATTGAATCAAAGCCTAATTCCTGAATCATCTGGTTCGATTCACTTCGGATTGAACCGGAAGACCGATTAGAGAAATGTTTGGCCTGATTCCCTCTGGAATGAACCGAAGGTCGAATTGAATGAATCAGCTTGACTGATTCCCACTGAATGAATCAGAGGTCCAATTGCATGAATCAGTACACCCAATTCCTCCAATTCCTTACGTTTATTGACCGATTATTTAAAATGTTGAGCACTATTAGGAATCTGCTTCCTTGAATTGACAATTCGATTCCCCCAGATCTGAAATTCCTGCATGCTCAAAGGCAACATACAAAGAGTCAAATGATAACAACATTTGTTACTAATCAAATGCGAAGATGGTTAGATTTATATCTCAACAGGAATGAGGCTTTAGTACAATGGTGTTTGCAACATTATTATAAATATTCAAAGTTGCAGATGTCGGATGTCGGGGACATGCCAGTTTGAATTTTCATGTCGGTTTTTTATATATCGGGGATATTTCATATATCGTGTTTTAATATTTAATTAATTATATATATAATTATATGTTATTTTTTATTTTATACATGTCACAATTCTAACTCTTTTGCAACCTATTGAATTTCTAAATATTAAAAGCTATATGAAACATTTAACATACAATACTTTAATAATAGAAAATTTGTAAAATTAATAATTGTAAGAAGTTTGCAACTATATATTGTTTCTATGACATCAAAATTATAAAAATTAAATTCCAAACATACCATATTCTTCAATCTTCATCGCTTACGTACTCACTCTCTCTTCACCGCCCGAGAGAGCGAAATCACCAACGAAAGAGTCGAGAGCCCGAGAGAGAACAACCAGCGAGGACGCAAATATCAGCGAAAAGAGCCAGCCGAGAGAGTAAGAGCACCAAAGAGAACAACCAGCGAGGATGAAGCTACCAGAGGAAAGAGCCAGCCAAGAGAGTGAGAGCACCAGCGAGAGAGTCGAGAGCTCGAGAGAGAACAACTAGTGAGGAAAACCAGTGAGCGCGAGAGTCGAGAGAGAGCACCAATGGAGAGTGCGAGGGAGTCGAGGCAGAGCTAAGGAAGGAGGGGGCCGAGGGAGAGCTCGAAATAGAATGAGTCGAGCGAGAATGAGTCGAGACGACTTAGGAGAGCCGTAAACCTAATAAATAAGTAATAAGTTTTAATTTTTTTTAAACGCACCGCTATATCGCGCATTTTTTGGGCGATATATCGGTAACTGGCGATATATCGGCCCCTTTTTTTCAAAACTTCATCCCCAAATTCATAACGGAAACGTGACGTTTTAGATCCCAAACATTTATGTCGGCCGACTTGTCGGACATGTCGGCCAACATCTACAACACATTGCATCAAAAAGTTCTCAGTACAAGATTATCTTCTAATACATAACACATCATATCATTCAAATCAAAGCATACATGAGGGCAAAATAAACATACCACATAATACACAAGATTTTAATTCTGTTCATCAAGCACTTCACTACTTAGAATCAACCAATTTTACTTGAAATAGTATACTATGCTTTATTTATCCCCAGATAACAATCCGTATGAGGATGACACTATTTTACGTATTCTACTACAATAACCAAGTAAAGATCAAGCCAAGCCTTCAACTTCATACATGCATGCCCCAGGACTAATCACCCTAGTTATCACCGAAGGATGAATTCCCTTCAACCCTAATTATTACAAATTACACACAAGGTGAATTTTCATTGCCCCGGATTAAACTAAATCTAGTTGTCTCACATGGATGATTTTACAGCAACATAGTCTGTACAAAGAAAAAAAAGATTAGCAAGAGCTTAAGAAAGTGACTCCCCTAAATCAATATCTTCACAATAGTGAGCTTTGTCTTCATTGCAAGATGGCTCAGATGCTTGAGTAGTGATAAGACTAGAGTCTTTTCTTTGAATCTAGAATTTCCAAAGGTAACAAATGAAGAATGACATTTAGGACAAGGGATACTTAGGGATTCAAGTCCTCCTTTGGCTTCAATAAGTTCTCCTTAGAATGGGCGACCTTTTCTCTTCTGCAGAAAGTTAAATTTAGAGTTCCAAAATATAATGTATTTATAGGATTTTATGTTATGAACTTGCTAGGAAAAGTAGGGAAACTAGAGAAGAACTAGGGCAAAAGTAAGCTAGGGTTACAAGGAAGAAGGAAACCTGAAATACTAATTCATTTGATGATCTCTCCAAAGGGGGTCCGGTTATATATAGCACCCGGACCCAAGGGGCCGACCGACCCCCATAGGGGCTGAACCGGTGCGGTTCAGCCCCAATGCTCCTTATTTAATATTGGCGGGCTGAACCAGATGGTTCAGCCCGGTCTTCCTCCGCCTTCTCCTTTGGTCGACGTGCACAGTAATATCCCTGAATCTGGTAGTGTCGCCCGACGTAACATTCCCTCCCCCATCAAGGGCCAGCTTGTCCTCAAGCCGGAGGCGGAGAGCGCTCGGCTCCTGGAATAAGTCGGAATACTGATCCACCCTGGCTTGCATCTGAAACGAAACTTCTGTTGGAGTCGTAGGCTCCGCTCTAATCTCCCTGATGATGGTCATCGTACTATCTGGTTCCCCTATTCGTTCCAAGCTGCGGAGTGAGATCTCCTTCACCTGAGACGACTTGAGGCCTTCCAAGCAATACTCCTTCCCGTTCTGGCTGAACTCCATAGCTATCTGGTCCCAATCAAAAGTCACCCGCCTAAGTTGCCGCAGCCAGGGTACGCCCAAGACCATGTCAGAACCCCAGATTGGCAATAAGTAAACATCAATATGTCTAGTGTAACCCTGTATCTGGATCTCCACCCCTTTCTTCACACCCTCGCACAGCAGTGTACTTCCATCCGCTACCCTGACGTGGAAAGCTGCGCCGCGATCTATGTCATACCTCGCCTTCTGGGCCACAGCGGGTTGGATGATGTTGTGAGTGCTCCCGCTGTCCATCAAGATCGTCACCGTCTCACTGCCGACCCTCCCGGCTATGCGTAAGGTCGGAGATGGGGTACCCCCCTCCATGGCTTGGATGGATACTCCAAAGTCTGCTATAGCCAACTCTCCCTCCTCCTCTGTGCTGGGAACACCTTCCGCTTCCTCCCTCAGCATGAATACCTGGACCTTCTGGCATGCGTGCCCTCGGGTGTACTTCTCATCACAGTTGAAGCATAACCCTTTCTCCCTCCTGGTCTGAAGTTCCTGCCACGTTAGTTTTGTCACTGTCGGTCGGCCCTCTGCCGGGGGATCCCCCCGAGGAGGATGTGTAGGAGCTCTCACCGCTGTACGGGTCCTCTGCCGGTTGAATCTCTCCTCCTGTATCCTTGCCAAACTGATTGCATGGCCCAGACTACGTGGCATATAGGCGTGGACCTCATCCCGCAACTCATCCCGCAACCCTGATATAAAGCAACTGAGGAGGGTCTTTTCTTCCCAACTGACCCGATTGACCAGCTTCTTGAACTCTGTGCGGTACTCCATCACGGTGCCTTTCTGACGGAGTTTTTGTAATGTCGCCTCCACATCCTCGTAATCCAAGGGTCCAAAACGGGCCGAGAATCCCTCCACAAAATATGCCCACGGAACATATCCATATCCCCGTATGAACCACTGTACCCACTGGTACGCGTCGTCATCCAGATGGAAGACCGCGAGTTGCACCCACTGGTCTTCGGGAATTTCTTGATAAATAAAAATCAGTTCCGCCTTTTGCACCCATTCCAGTGCATCTCCGCCCCGAAATTTAGGAAAATTCATGCGGGTGCGTTTGGGCTGCATGTAAGGCCGCTGGTTTGCCATCCCGTAACCTCCTTGCCCAGGACCAGTTAGAAAATCGGTTTGCTCGATTCCCTCTGGAATGAACTCCAGTGGAGGTCCAATTGCTTGAATCAGCTTGAATGATTCCCACTAAATGGATCGGGGTCCAATTGCATGGATCAGTGCACCCGATTCCTCGATGTCCTTACGTTTGCTGGCCGATTCCCCGAAGTCCTTACATTTGTGGTCCACTTGCTGTAGGAGGGGAAAGAAGGATGAGAAGAATGAGGGGCAGGAGAAGGGAGGAATAGGAGTGGAATCAACCTCGCTAATATGCCTCTCTCTCTTTTGAAGTATGTTCAGGACATGTTCCATATCTCCCATGATATCCAGGTTTGACTAGAGTAGAGTTGCTATTTGGTTCTCCAGAGAGATGACTTTAGAAGTCATGAATAAAAAGAATGAGTGGACTACAAGAAGCTGGAATGAATTCAGATGATGTGGAGGAAATATCAGAGGGGATAGTAGTAGGAGGGATAAGGGTAGTTGCAGCAAAGGGAGAATGGGGAATAAACTCTTGGGTAGGAGGGGGAAATCATCCAAGAAAGAGGAGGGCATGAAAGGTGCATGGGTGTCAGTAAGAGCAGGAGTGTCAGATGATGCAACAGTGGCAGAGATAGATGGAATAGATGGGTAGGAGGGTGGATCAATAGGTTTTAATGACCTGGGGTGGGTTCTTTGAGATCACCTTCTTCCATAGTTGTAAGATTCTTATAGCAAGAACCTTACCACTATTCATTGCTATCCCAGGAGATGAGAGGAGAGCGGAATGAGCAGTTGAGAGATAGAGAGATGCTCCTACCAAAACTGTGTTCCTTCATTCTCTTCTCCAATATAACAAACGAAATCCTGGCTTAATTCACCTTCTTCTTCAACAGAACAACATCCATATATCTCATAAGGTCTTGGCTGACAATATCATATGCAAACATCTTAGACATAAAACCTTTTCCCTAAATATCTGCCACCAACATAGCCTCCTCTGGAATGTACATAACTTTCAAATTGGAGGGCTTGTTACCTCCATATCTCATGAGCGTCCTGGCTTCATCAACTTCCTCCTGACACTTATTCAAACAATTCCTCATCTGAACTCATTTGCAGATTGAATTTAAAGAAGCTGGGGATATGATGATCTCTACTCCAGTAAATGAGCATGTCATCACATCTCCTACTCTCATTGAATATAAAAAATCTAGGACGTATTACACAAAAATCTTTTAACTCTTCTGCAACATAAACTGTAAGCTGGCATCCAAGCTTGCAGATGTCGGATGTCAGACTCATGTCGGTTTTGATTTTTTATGTCGGATGTCGAATTGCGGGGGATATATCGGGGACATTTCAAAATGTCGGATTTTAATTATATATATATATGTTTTTAATTAGATGGTAATTATTTTTTCTAATTAAGGGCAAACTCAAATTCACATGAGAAGATTAAACTACTAACTAGTGTTTAATAAATTTATAATAAATAAGAAATGTTGCTCGAACCTTCTGATGAATTCATACTACACACAAAAAATATAAATATTTTTGAATAAATTAAAATAAAAGCAACATAAGTGATAAAAACAAATAGAACAAATAATATCAATGTAGACACGAATAATAATAAGAAGACATTCAGTAGCTAATTAGCATAGCATTTCAAAAATTGAAGCATAACATTACAAAAACAGAAGCATAGCATTACAGAAGCAAAAACAGAAGCATAAAATTCATGGTTTCTTTTAGTAGTGTTTTAAAGTTAAATATGGAGTTAGTATGGTTTAGCCTTTGATTTATGACAGTAAACAGTAGGTAGCAACATGAAAAAAGCAAGCAAATAGCAGAAAACAACAGGTAAACAGCAGGTAAACAACATGTGGTAATAGCATCAGGTAGAAAACAGCTAATGTCGCCGCCATAAGCCGACATAAACCGACATGTCGGGCCGACATGTCCAACATGTCGGCCGCCATACTGGAAAACGCCATTTTTCTCATCTGTGTCGCTAACGTTGCAATTTTCCCTCAAAAAGGACATGTCGGCCGACTTGTCGGCCGACATGTCGGACATGTCGGCCGACATCTACAAGCTTGCTGGCATCCTTGATCAATCCAACAATCTCCCGGAACTGGCTGTTAGCACCATCAAAAAGACTTCAAATCAACCTCAAAACCAGAATTAATCTTCTCCATTGCAAATGCGGGTATGGAAGCAAAGAGAGAGAAAGAGAGATGGAGTTTGAATGGGAAGGAAGAGGGAAAGTTCAGTGAGCGCAAGGTGTCATTGAATGACGAAAGAGTTTATATAAAGATATACGATCAAGCCATAATCAGGAAAAAGAAAGTCTCTCATTGGTCAGGACATCCAATCAACAAGACACGATCAGTAAAAGATAACAAAAGAAATGAAGCGCCAAAATGATCTGTATGCGATCATCGATCAGCGGGAGTGGTTAACAACCAACAGCACGATCATCAATCGATAGATAAAAGAACGATCCACGGTTGACGATCGGAAGTTGCGGTCCACAATTGATGATAAAAAGAGTGATCCGTGATTGGCAGTCGACGATCGGGAGAGGGATCCACGATCGACGGTCGGTGGTCGGCGATCGGGAGAGGGATCCACGATCGACGGTCGGCCATCCAGAGTGGAATTCGCGATCGAATGTTGGTGATCGGGAGCGGTCAGTGACCGTTGAGCAGCCGATCAACGATAGGAGAAAATCAGAAAAGTTCAAGTCTAGAAGATTTTCAAGAGCAAATCCAAGTTATATCAAAGGTTTAATTTAGGTTATATGTTTACATTTTAGTTATCATATGAGAAGATACCAATGACATTAAAAAATTATAAGTACTAGAGCATATAAACCAATTGAAAGTAAACCAACAATTGAAAATAAAACACATGACCAAAACAGAAATTATACTAATAAAAAAACAACAAAAATAATATAAGTACTATTTTTCTTAATCAATAGTATCCAGCATCTTGCACCAGTCACGGGTTCGAGTCCTGGAAGCAGCCTCTTGCAAAAATGCATGGTAACATTTTCCTACATTTCACCCTTGTGGTGGGACCCTTCCCCGGACCCTCGTTGCGCGGGGATGCCTTTGTGCACCGGGCTGCCCTTGTAATAGTATCCAACATCCCTAGCTCATTTATGAAATGTGACAACTTTACCTCATCTGGGGGTTTTGTCAGCTCTTTGTTTATCTGCTGGAATAAATTCCATAGATATTTTATCTTTTTCTACATTATCTTTTATGAAGTGATTCTTTATCTCAGTGTGCTTAGTTATATATTTGAAAAATAGAAATAACATTAGTATTATCATAGTAAATAAGGATACTAGAAAGATCATACCCATAGTCTTGTAGTTGATTTTTGATCCAAGCAATTGTGCACATCTGCTCCCTGCAACAATATACTTCGCTTCAACTATACATATGTAGACAATATTCTGCCTCTTACTGCTCCATGATACCAGCCTTGATCTAAGAAATTGACAAGTACTAGATGTACCTTTTCTATCAAATTTGCATGCTGCATAATCTGCATCTGAAAAATCTGTTTGTAGAAAACCCGACTCTCTAGGATACCATACTTTAATCTCGGTGGTTCCTTTAAGATACCTAAGAATTCTTTTGACATGAGGCAAATGAGATTCTTTTGGTGCAACCTGAAATCTGACACATAGACATGTTGCAAACATTATATATGATTTATTAGTTGTCAGATGTAGAAGAGAACCAATGAAACCCTTATAGAATTTAGAGTCTATATGTTTATTATTGACATCATTATCTATAATTGCATTGTTTTCCATGAGAGTTTTAATAGAGGAAGCGGTTCCATTTCAAATTTCATGAGAATCTATCTAAGGTATTTGGACTTAGAAATGAAGATCATTAGATTACTTAACCTGATGTACTATGACACAATTTAATTATCCTGTGTTGCTTATTTCAAATTTGTTTTGTATGAGTTTGACAAATCTCTTATAAAATTTCTTATTTGTGCTACCAAATATAATGTCTTTAACATATATCTGAACTATTAGAAGCTTGCCCTTATGTTTTTAGTGAAAAAAGCTTTATCCACTCGGCATTTAACAAAGAAATTTTCTAGAAGATAAGTGGATACTATCCCGTACCAAGCTCTAGGAGCTTGCTTGAGATCATAAATGACTTTGTCTAATGTATTAACATATTCAAGATGAGTAATTAAAACAAAATCCGGTGGCAGTGCCATATATACTCCTTGAATTTTTCTATTTAGAAATGCACTTTTCACATCTCTTTAAAATACATTTATGTCACGGCGTGTTGCATAGACTAAAGAATAACCTAACTTCAACTCTGACAACTGAGGCAAATGTTTGATCATAACCAATCTCTTCTTCCTATCTATAACTTTAAGCTACCATGCTAGCTTTGTTCCTAATGACTACATTGTCTGGGTTTAGTTTGTCTTTATAAACTCATTTAGTATCAATAATATGATGATTCATTGACCTTTCCACCAATGTTCATACCTGTTGGCTTTTAAATTGCTCACCTCTTCTTGCATAGCAATGGAGTGGAAAGAAACCCTTCTTTACATCATTGCCCTAATCCAGGCTAGACATACATATATAAAGAGACTAATAACACGTGACATATCACGTGGATTACACATGCGCGAATATAAAATAAAGGTATATTCAACTCTCGCCCTCAAGTTGGGAATATATATTGATCATTCCGAACTTGTTAGTATTGTTCTAGAAGTTGTCACTGCTTAACCCCTTAGTGAAAACATCGTCTAGTTGATCATATGAGCTTACAAAAGGAGTGCAGATGTTCCCCTTGTCAAGATGATCTTTAGTGAAATGTCTGTCAACTTCACCATGTTTTGTTCTGTCATGATGTACATGATTGTGCGCGATACATATGGCTGCCTTGTTGTCGCAGTAGACAGTAACTGGTTTGTTCACCTGGAGTCCCATATCTTGAAGAAAAGTTTTCAACCACAATCCCTCACACACTCCTTGTGCCATAGCCCTATATTCTGCTTCAGCACTTGAGCGAGCAACAACATTCTGCTTCTTGCTCTTCCTTGAAATCGGGTTCCCTCCCATAAACGAGCAATATCCAGTAGTAGACTTTCTATCATCTTGAGTACCGGCCCAATCAGCATCGGCAAACACTTCAATCTCCAATGCTTTGTTAGCTTTGAACAGAATTCCTCGTCCTGGTGTCTTCTTGAGGTATCGCGACGGCTTGGCTGGGAAGGGCTCCGGCAGGGGAGGGGGAGGGCTGGCCGGTAGGAGAGAAGGAGGGGAAGGCTGAGGGGGGGGGGGGGTGTGAGTCTAGGGAAGGGGCTGGGCCCCTCCTTTTATAGGGGAGGGGAGGGAGGCTTCCCCTCCCCCTCCCTTTATCCCCACGTGGGGTTAAGGGAGGGATGGGTGGGGGGAGATATTCCCCCCCTCCCCCCCCCCCCCCCCCCCCCCCCCCCCCCCCCCCCCCCCCCCCCCCCCCCCCCCCCCCCCCCCCCCCCCCCCCCTCTTCTTCCCTTGCCCCAATAGGTCTGCCTGTTCATGGGCAGCCCCCTCCCTTGAGGGAGGAGCCTCTCTCTTCTCCCCACCCCCCTTTTCTTTTCTTTTCCCAAAAAAATTCATGCTGGGGGGTTGGCCAAGGTCAACTTAAGGTGGGGTCCTCCATGGTCCCGGGGGTCCATCAAAATTCACCGGGGCCGATTCCGAGTTCATGCGCTTCGTATTTCGTGCGTTGTGCCGAGGCGGTCTACATAATCCAAAATGGGCATATTCTCCGTATGACCTCGGATTGAAATGGAACGAGTTCCATTACACTCGTATCGGTTTTACGAGTCTAACGGAACTGATGGAAGTCAAATCGGAGTACATTTGGTCACTGTACTCCAACGACTTAGTCGCGGCGCACAATAATACCCAAAACGGTCGTTTTCTCCACAACCTCGGATTGGAATGGAATGAGCTCCAGTACACTTGTATCGATTATATGAGTCTAACGGAGCTGACGGAAGTCAGATCGGAGTACATTTGGTCACTGTGCCCCAATGACTTAGTTGCGGTGCACAATAATACCCAAAACAGTCGTTTTCTCCAAACGACCTCGGATTGGAATGGAACGAGCTCCATTACACTCGTATCGATTATATAAGTCTAACGGAGCTGACAGAAGTCAGATTGAAGTACATTTGGTCACTGTACCCCAACGACTTAGTTGCGGCGCACAATAATACCCAAAACAGTCGTTTTCTCCAAACGACCTCGGATTGGAACGGAACGAGCTCCATTACACTCCTATCGATTATACGAGTCTAACGGAACTGACGGAAGTCAAATCGGAGTCCCCTAGTACACAATCCTATATCGTGTCATTTTCTATCGCTCGGGCCTACTTTTATTGGGCTCACTAGGGTCTAGTGACCCAATAAAAGTCGGGATGTTACACCAGTCTCTCGTCTTACTCTTCTTTTTGTTACTTGTTCCATAGCTTCATGGTATGACTAATTAATTTAATTCCTTTGTAATTGATATTATTTTTTATATCTTCATTGTTCTTATACAAGTATTATCTCCATTGATCCGACATCCTCTTTGTCTTCAGTATCTTATTGAAGAAACATGTAAGTCACAAAATTCCTTCTTTCCCTAGGCATTTCCATACTTCGATGAGTATATTGTCTGACCCAACCACCTTTCCATTTTTTATCTTCTTTAGAGCATCATTTACCTCCGATGCTTGAGTTTTACGGTAAAACGTTATGTTCCTATACTCTTCCGATTTACTTAACCCTTCCATGCTCAGTTCATTCTTTTGATTCATTGTAGAGTTGATAAAAGTATCTTTTTCATTGCTCTTTAATAGCCATATTTCTCGTCAAAACCAAATCTGTTTCATCCTTTGTGCATTTAAAATTACTTAAATCCCTCGTCTTCCTCTCTCTAGCTTGAGCAATTTTATATGTCACGCTCTCCATCTTTGGTATCCAGTCGTTTATAAAATTCTTAATGAACTTGACTTCTTGCTTTACTTACTACATGTTTAGCTTCTTTTTTGTCAACTTTATACCTTACCAAGTTTTCATTATTCCTGCAAGCGTAGAGTGTTTTATAACTGGCTCTCTTTGCCCTCACTTTGCTTTGCACTTTCTCTTTCCACCACCATGATTCTTTATTTGGAGGGGCACGACTCTTTGAGTCTCCAAATACATTCTTTCCACTTATCTTTAAATGTGAAAACATTATTTTCCATGAGACACTCAGATCAACATAAGGGTCATCAATTAGTTGTTTCATAATTGTTGTCTTGAAAACAATCTGTTTTTCCGTCTTCAAGTTCCACCACCGAATTTTGGTTACACATTTATCCTTATCTTGAATTATTATATTTAAATTTGCATGTCCAACACCATTATCATGTGTTGTGTTGTTAAACCTTCTCCTGGTATGACTTTTCATTTCATACAAATCATTTTATTCATTTTGTGAGTCATAAAATAATTAATTTGTGACTTATTTGATCCGCTTTTAAACGTAATTAAATGTTCTTCTTTCTTTATGAAGAACGTATTTGTCACAATTAGCTCATGTGTTATGGTAAAGTCTAAAATGGTTCTTCCTTGCTCATTTCTTTCTCCATACCCAAATCCTCCACTCATGACTGTATAATCTATATTTTCCTTCCCTATATGTCCATTTAAATCTCCTCCTATGAAAATCTTCTCTTTGTGAGATTTCTCTTACTAAATCATCTAAGTTTTCCTAAAATTGCACTTTAATAACTTCATTTAATCTTGAGACGCATAAGCACTGATCATATTAATAGTTTCATTTCTTATGACTAATTTAAAAGCTATGATTCTATCACTTTTTCTACTTACCCCAAACAACTTCATTCCTCCAAGTGGTATCCACAATAATACCTACACAATTTTTTGTTTTTTTCCCGTGTACCATAATTTAAAACTTGAACTGTCTAAAAATTTAGCTTTCTCACCCACCCATCTAGTCTTTTGCGGACTTGAGATATTTATCTTTCTCCTAATCATCGTATCCACTACTTCCATCGTTTTTCTTGTTAGTGTACATATATTTCAACTTCCAAACTTAAGTCGGTCACAAATCCTACGATCTACTTTCCCAGGACGTCTAATAAGGGAGGCCTCTTGCCTATTTAACACTACACCCAAGTCCTCTTGAAGGTACACCGGTCATTGCCAAGACGCCGCATTCAGATCATATGCCAATACTTTTGCATATTTAACACTACACCCAAGTCCTAGAGATGTAGCGGTTCTTGTCAAGACGCCTCATTCGGACCATAAAACGCGTTCCTTAGGGGGAACAACATAGCTTTTGCACAATTTCTCAAATGATTCATATTCATAAGGGTGACTAGATTTTGCGCTAGCAGTCTACCTAACATAACTTCACCATTTTTCATTCGGGATTAAGACCGGCGTTGGCACAACCCTCACAATTCCTCAGAGCCCTCCATCCATGCGCAAAAAATCACTTCAATCACGAAAAGTAACTTCGTGCGTGAAAATTGATTTTATCCGCAACAGTACCGGGCTCGCGGTGGCGGGCTTCGCTTTCCCCTGCAGGCGGACTTATTTTAAATTTTGAGCACGGGGACCCCCCGTGCCCTGCCCGACAGTACCCGGCTCGCGATAGCGGGCTTTGCCTGCCCCCGCCAGACGAATTTATTTTAAATTTTTTGTTTAATTATTTTTAATTATTTTATTTTTTGCATTTTAAGTACATATGAACTGGTTGCGTCGCATATGAGCGGGCTGCGCTCGTATATGAGCGGACTGCTCCATCATATGTACATTTACTTTTATTCAAAACATATGCAGATGAGTACTTAAAATGACCGCAAAAAAATATAAATCGATATTCTTATTTTTATTTTGTAAAAAAATGTAAAATTTTACTTAAAAAATTAATTTCTCTCTTTATCTCTCTCTCCCTCTCCCTCTCCCTCTCATGTAGGTAGGTAGGTTTAGGAGCCCTATACAGATTCCCTCTCCCTCTCTCTCCTCTCTTTCTTTTTCTCTCTCCATTGTAAGGTTGAGATGCAAAGTTTGTCTCATTTTGGATGGCTCATATTTATTGCACAACTTCAAACTATTTTCATATAGTAGTTAAGATATATATATATTTCTTAATATATTTATTAGTCGGTTATTTATATGTTTTTTTAATAGAAATTTATAATTCTAAATAAATTTAATAAAAAATTTACTTTATTTTTTTATTAACTATAAATATAGTATTATCAAAATAGAATTTTTATATAATATTAAATGTTTTTTGGCTGCATATTGATTTATATTTGTTAATAATTTTTTATTTAAGATACTCGTTGATCTTACTTTAGGATGCCTTAAATTAATTATTTGTTTATTTATTATATTAATTTTTCTGACTATCTATATATTAAAATAAATTTTTATTTATAAGATATATACAAAAATATGATTTATAAAAATATTTTTGGCATGTCCCTGAAATATGACAATTAAAAACTTAATTCTACTTGTCCGATATTCATTATTTGCAACTTTTCATTGAATATGTGTTTATTTATTTTGAAGTTTTGATTCAAATTGTTTTTGAAAGTGAGGAACATTATGAGAATATTAATATAGATTACTCGGAGGGGCTCTCGTGGAGGAGAGGGGGATAGAGTATTTGAAAGTGTGTTGACTTAATCACATTTATATACATCCACAAATTAATGCATAGTAAATAAGTAAAGGTAGAATTGAAGTTATGGAGCATTCAATTTAGAGAGACAATTTATAGATATTCCCTTAAAATTGGTTACTCTCTTTTTATGGATGTAGGAATCTGTTAAAGCACAAATAAGAGTGCTGAAAAGGTTGGTTGGCTACTATGGTGTAATCGTCTGGTGTTGCTGATTTGCTCGGATGCTACTGAAATTCGGGCGGTTACTCATTGTGTAATCTCCTGAAGTTTTGTATAGTTGTAGTTCGAGCAGTTACAATTGCATATAACCGCCCGAACTCACTTCTCCCAGATTGTTGTATTTAGTCTCACACCGTCTATTGTAAATTCTCTATTCTATATAAAGAGAAGCCCTTCCATACAATATTTAGAATTTTTTAAAATGTTTAAAATAAGACTCGAGTATTTTGATAATGAGATTCTCAGAATTATTCTCAAGTCTTTTAATAAGGAGACTCAAGAACTAAATCCCGAGTCTTTTGATAAAGAGATTGTTAGAACAACTGAAATTTTTGGAGGGATTTTCAAAATTTTGTACAGTTGGTGTTAAATTAAACTTCACACTTTTCCAAAATATGAAACAATCTTCAACAAGTTTAGAATGCTTCTAGAGTTTAACTTTTTGTGGATTCCGTTGTCTGTAATTACTTCTTATTCTTCAGAAGAATGAGAAGAATTAAGAGAGACTTATTCTTTAGAGAGAGAGAGAGAGATGAAGACTTTTGAGAAAATAAGGGAAGAGTAGAATTAATGATTATGGTTATTGTCCCCATTCTTGAGCTTTTATAGATTGATTCAAATGTCTCCTTCAGAAAAGACAGAAAGGATACTTCCATATATGTCTCTTGAAAATAGCATAACCTTAATTTCAGAAATTTTCTTAACCAACTTCCGATCACGAACTGAAAAGGAAAGCTTAACAACTAGAATTCTTTTCCCATCACGATAATCGAAATCCACTCGACTATCATTAATTTTGGAAGCTATGAAATCTTCTATATAATTCTGAAATCAATTATGTGGTAATGTTCTTCATGCGTCGAATGGAAATAGATGCAAGGTCACATTCGTTGACTAACATGTTATATGCACTCCCTCATGCTCTGATAAGTGTCTTCCAATTTGACATTCACCTTTTTCTTATTTAATCATCTAATAGTATTCGATGTTCGACTACTTGTACACGTACTTTCTTTTCGTGTTCTGAATAAGCCAACATATAAGACTTGCACTAAATTAGTTGAACTAGAACACGCCGCATCTTCCTTTCCCTTACTAGTGTCTCTACGCTTTGAGTATAGTTCTACGAAAGCCTTCTTATGCCTGAACTTATGTACAACTTCATTCTTTGTGAGGAATTCCTCAACAAAGACTGAGTTGTATGTCGAATGCAATTTGATGTAAGCTTTCTGAAATCGACGATTCTACATCATCTTCTAAATTTGTCTAAGTTCTTTGACCAGCAGAGCAAAAATAAGAAACAAATCCTTTCTATACATGAATACGACTTAGCTTTAGATCACTTTAAATAATCTGGCATATTAAATTTGGGAGTTTTCTTAATAATCTCTTCCTATTTGTTATTCCAAAATTTACATAAAAGAAAAATGACACGGGAAAAAAGTAAAAGAGCAAATAGGGTCAGAGAATACACAAGACCAAAACCTAGGAGAAATAGAAAAATTATATTCAATCCAAAGCAATCCTTGCATCTGTTTTCATTGGATCAGAGTAAAAGGAGATACAACGAATTGAAAAACAACACTACATGGCTTAAATGAGCTTAGTTCTTCAATTTTTTTGCTAGCTTGCAATCAAAGAAGACATTTAAAGCATCAAGCAACTTCTTTATGTGATTGGCACAAAATTAATGTATCTTTTTCTTTGCTTTATCTAGATTTTATTTCAAAGACTTCATGATTCTTTCCAACTTTCTCAATATTATTATGAACATTGATATACACTTCATTTAGAGTGTTACCCCATATATAAACTTCAACAATCCTTAACTTAATAGTATCCAACTTAGTCTGTAGCATGACAGTATGTTTACCCTGATCAATTTGCTCTTCTTCTTTCCTCAAAGTATCTACAGAATTCTTGGAAATTGTGATCTTAGGTTCAGGACCAAGATGACCAGGAAGAGCACTACTGTAATACCCCATTTTTTTCTTTCAAAAACCCGGGTCTTATGCCCAGAACCGCCGCTTTGCAGTGACACCATCACTTGGGAAGGTCACCACTACAACACGCCGATTCTCCCGGCCATATCGATCACAAAAGAAGAAAAGCTTAAACAAACTTAAGGAAGTTCAAGTCCACATCACATAGAAAATAAAGTCATCAAAAGAGATGACCACATACAGTAACTGAATAAAAGATAACAGAAATAATAAAGGACTCCTGCCCGATACATCAATTCCTCACTACAATTTCACTCGCGGAAGCATAATCTACTAAAGCTACTAAGACACTCACGGATCCTGTCATCGGTGCTCCCGTGCTAGATTGCCCCGCCTCCATCTGCACCGGTCTCTAGTGCTGCAACATCTCTTTGGTCCCCTAAAATGATAAGTTCCACCGACCGTCAATCAAACTTGACTCAGCCAATCCCCCACCACTCTCCCGGTGACTCCTAGACACCGAACGGGTGAAATGAAGCGGAGGACAACAAAGGGTATAATCAAGAGCAGGTGACAGTGAGTCTAACTATGGAAGGGTTTATTGGCAAGCAATATATAATACACTGAGTAAGCAGTAGGAAGGAAAATAGTAGTGAGTAAGCAAGAGTAATAGGTAAGCGGTAGTAAAGAAATGTAACCTTGATTTATAGGAATGCCCACACAAACCTATAGACCAAGGGGTCGTTTTGCAGGGCCTATCGTATAAAAAGTCCCATAACCAATTTATACGATAGGGGTAAGGGTTGAAATGCAATGTTATGTTATTTCATGCAAAGTATGTAGTTTAATGTTATGTTCATACAAGTGAAACTCACACACTATGACTCTATGCGCACAGACCTTTAGTTCCCCCTTTTTGGAGCTAACAAAACTCCCAGGATACTTCCGTAGTGGCAAACAGAAGCGGTGGGTTGGGCCTCGCCCACCTCTATGTTGGTATCTGCACTACCTAACCTAGACCTATCATACGCCTCAACGCTAAGAACACAACAACGGAGCTCCTGCGTACTCTTACTGGCTAATTCACCAGACTTTTCTTAGTAAAGTGTTAACCACACTTACCGAGCCAAAGTATCGACGTCGGTGCGACGACCGTCAACATTAATGACCCACCACCTTATGCACATACAATATGTCCTACTATATCCCGAGCCACAAGGCTCCCCGGGCTAACCTGCCCGTCATCATAACCTTCCGAGCCAACGGCTCGCCGGACCAACCCGTCCGTACCAACAAGCACCACCGAGTCACAATCTCACCAGACTAATTAGTCTGCTGCTACCACCACCGAGCCTAACGCTCGTATGAACAAACAACAAACCTCCCGTAACCACAGGGTGAGGGTGTGTGTGGATTATTAAGTTAATCTTGCTCCACCATTTATTCCTACATTTCAGGGTTAACCATGGGCTTCCCGAGGACTACCCTATAAGTGGCTCACTACGGTACTAAGGGCTACAATGGGATGACACCCCAAAGATCCCTTTCTAAGGTACTTAGTATTATCAGTAACAACCCATAGATACACTCTCCTTAATATTACACTTGAATTACCCTACGTATTTTATGACATTCTAAGGGGAAAAACGATCTTTCGTCGGTCCCAGACACAACCTTCTTCTTACCTAATTGGGTACACCCAACATATAGACCCCTAATGGTGACCACACATCTTCTATACCAGACTAGGTACACCAGCTACCTTCCATTCCCACCTAAGGATCCATAAAATACACAAGTCTTACAGTTTCACTATAAGGCAGACCAAGTGAGTTATATGAGTCACATAAGGGGAGGTACCCCAAATATTCATCCAACTGACTCAAGATTATTACTGAGTGTCTATCATGCTATTCTAAGCCTAAATCCAGAGGATCATATTTTTCCTTATTTAATTGGCCTTTATTTTAATTTTCCTCAATTTTGACCTAGTATGAAATTGAACATGAAGTATACAATCCTCTTATGATATGACCTCCATAAAATTATGGAAAGTCTATGATGTCAAAATAACAGCAAATTCAGAATCTCATAATTTTACAGCAAGGTGTTGAACTCTAATTATAATATTGAACATTTATCCAAAATTAGAAATTTAAGAAGGAACCATCAAAAATACTTGTCCAAAAATTTAGGCAAAATTACCAGAACTTTATATTAATCAGAAAAGTCTACTGACCAAATTTCAGAATTTATCAAGGCAAATTAACCACATAAATAATTATTCCAAGTAACCCTTTCTAGGGAAAATTGTGATGGAACCTACTGTTAAATAATTCCAAAAATTATACAATAAATCAGAGAGCTTCCTATAGTCCTAAAATGTCCTACCACTAAGTTTCATAATTTTCCAGAGGCTATTTGGTCCTTAATTATTTATTACATTCTTAAGACCCAATACATGGCTTGTGAATGAAGTGCTAAATAAATTAATTCATTAATTACCCAAAAATTACCAGAGATCTATTACATGATTATGAGGGTACCACCAAATTTTCATTACCATCCAAGGTCATTTGAGCACATAAATTTCTCTCAGAAGGAGGTTCCCAAAAATGATTATAACCTAAAACAGATGGAATAATAGGTCCTAAAATTCTCTTAAAATTTCCTAGGGAATATTTACACCCCATGAAATTATCTACCAAGTTTCATGGCCATGCAAGAACATATGCCCCTATGTCCTTCACAAGGCTAAAAAGTTCAACCCTAAGGTTTGAACTAGGGTCCTAGGACATATCTAACCCATATCACCCCATTTTACCCATGGGGGTGTATTATATGACCCTAAACCAGTGGCCAAAGTCTCACACCACTTGGATGAGATTTGACCACCTAATTTCATCATGTGCACCCTTAACCTAGTTTGACCTAGTTTGACCAAACTTGGGTTAGTCAATTACCCAACCAAATCAGTCTCAATTGGGCTGAAATTTTTACCAGGGTCATATAATAACCTTAAGGAGCACCCGCCAAATTTTGGAGGGGATTGTGTTAGACATGTGTGTCACATCCCTTTGTTTAAGAATAACAAATCTCTAATTGTATTTGATCTTGCTTGTCGTGTATTTAGAGTGTGCAGGAACTATAGGTGCAATACTCCACAGGTATAAAACAGATTGGAGATGACTCTCTGGAAAGAGAGCTAACGCCCCGCGTTAGTTGTTAACTGTTGGAGTTTCCTAGGTGATCTCAAAGCAATCAACAGTTAGTCTTACTGCCAACGCAATATGAGCCTATAGGGTCGCACATAAAAGCGTTTGGAGAAGTTGGAGAAAGGATTGTGTTGGCCTTACTCATATAGGATATGAGTGAAGGACCAATCCTGTGACTGCTTGGAATCAAGTTGAGAATGTCTCAAAAAGGAAATCGTTTAAAGTGTTTAAACGAATGGATTTACACTAGATAATTCGGCTAATTTATTTAAACGAATTCGCCGAAATGATTTCGCCGAATTCGGCTAAGTCAAATTCGGCTAAACTGTTTAGTTGAATTAATGACAAATTCGGCTAAAGGGTTTCGCCGAATTTATATAGACGAAATTATTTTGTTGAAATCAAATAACCGAATTATATATAGCCGAATTTATATAGACGAATTCGTCGAAATGGTTTCGCCGAATCTGTGTCGAATTCGGTTATATTGTTTAGTCGATTCGATTAATCTGATTAGTCGATTCGGCTAATGTGTAAACCTTGACAGAACTGTTCTTTTTCCCTGGGTCTGCGGATAGCCTGATTTATGCATTTTAGTATAAAAGGGCATGTGTTTTTAGGTTTACACAGACTTAATCTTTTCGCAATTTTAGACGAGAACAACCGACCAGAACTGTTTCGCCCGAGGGCATCTCATTCTTCCCGTCTGCCGATCGTCTTCCGCCGTCGCTAGTCGCCGCCGTCGGTCGCCACCTCCCCTGGATCGGATCTAGCAGTCCGTGGGGACGTTGAGAGCTTCCTTCTCCGACCTAGTTCTTGTACGAAAGGAAGCTAGGGTTCTCCTTTTGCTTGTGCGGACTTCTATAGAGGGATCGATCCATTTCGATTCTTGAAGAAATCAAAGGCAGATATTTGGATTTCTCTTTGGAGCACCTTGGTTGAGTGTTGACTCAATCCCGCAAAAGTACTTTGTATTTCGATTTGATTATTCTCTTGAATCATGAAAACCGCAAGATCCGTTAGTCTCTTTTGGGTTGTTCTTGTTATTATTTCCGCTGCGCATATTCAAAATGTCATCCCGTTAGGGGTATAGAAAACCCAACATTAACGCCCCGCGTTAACTTCCGTTGAGAAGGAATCCGTCGAGAAGAAATGTCGTCGAGAACGAATCCGTTGAGAAGCCAGAGACAACGCCAGGCGTTAGGTCTTAACGCTGGGCGAAATTATGCCTGACGAAACTGCGTTCGACGAAAGGAGATTCCGTTCGACGAACTGAACCTGCGCTCGACGAAATGAACTTGCGTTCGATGGATTTGATGCAGTTCGACGAACTTTGAAGGAGAACGAAACTCAACGCCAGTGTTGACTCTTAACGCCCGCGTTGAATCCACAAACTGCCACGTTCTTGACGGTTGCGCGGTTTCAGCCACGACAGTGCACGTTCACTAACGCCGACGTTAACTCTTAACGCCACGCATTAGCTCCCGTGGTTATTTAAAGACCTGATTTCGTTTTTCTCTTGGGGATTATTGAAGCCTTTATTCCAGAGACCTGAGAGAGCTTCCAGAGAGAATACTTGTGCCAAAACTCCATTGTTGTTATGCTGCCGAAGATGGATCTCCCACAAAAAGCTTAAGGAGAATTATGGAGGAGGACTACGTCACGCTACATCCGAAGGACGATCGCTTCGACGTCGCTCATACTACAACGATCCTTCATCTCCGACTTCAGAAGATCTCATATAGGGAGTTTTTATAGTTGTTATCATTATTTACATTTCATTCCATTTTGTAACCGTATAGATAATTCGCCTTGTGTTGACGACTAGGTCCTTGCGCGGCTTAGGGGGTAATTCGCCGCGTGAGTTAACGACTAGGTCTAGGAGATTAGATCTAGGGGGTGCTCGTGGCCATATCCGGGGAAGGATTGGCTAGAGCGGCTTGAGGCCATATCCGGGGAAGGATAGGCTAAAGCCAACCGGTTTGTGGGGATACAAGTCGGTATACAAAAGGAAAAATTATTTTACTTTGTACGCCTCCGATTTCTAGCGATATTGAAATCAAATTTATGTAAACACCTTTTTTATATAATATAATCATGTCTCCTTTTGTGTTTACTTGATTTCTATCATTTGGCATAAGTTATAAAATTGCAAATTACAATTGTTTCTTCCTTTAAGTTAAATTGTTATTTCGTTCTAATTTACTCTAAACAATTTAGTAAATCGTCTAAAAATTTATAAAGAATTTTATTCCCTAATTCACCCCCCCCCCCCTCTAAGGGCGCCAATCGATCCAACAAGTGGTATCAGAGCTAGGTTATTCCAAACAGTTTAAAAACCAGGAATAATGGCGTCTTATGATCTCGCTTTTCCCGAGGGTCAGGGAATTAGTAGACCTCCACTATTTACCGGGTCAGATTATAATTACTGGAAAAATAGGATGAGATATTTTTTTATGACACTAGATATTGAGGTATGGAATATGGTAGAAGAGGAACACTCTCCTCCTACAATTGAAGCTGGAGAGATAACTTTAGATAAACCAAAAGATAAATGGGATGATAGGGATAAGCTAAAATTCAAAAATAACGCCAAGGCCATGAATGCTTTACTTTGTGCGTTAGATAGAAATGAATTTAATATAATTTCTGCATGTACTACTGCATATGAAATTTGGAATCATTTGGAAGTTACTCATGAAGGTACATCGCAGGTTAAAGATTCAAAGCTTTTCCAACTTTAGTCGGAATATGAAAAATTCCGGATGGATGAAAGTGAAGATGTTGATGCCATGTACACGCGCTTCACCAAGATCGTCAATGCCTCCAAAGTTCTTGGAAATACCTTCTCCAATGGCGACTTGGTCCGAAAGATTCTTCGTTCCCTTCCGCCAAAATTCAACCTGAAGGTGACGACCATTTCAGAATTGCACAATCTAAGAACGCTCCAAGTTGAGATCCTCATTGGGAATCTCAAAACCCATGAGGTAGAACTCAAAATCCAATATGATGAATACAACAAGGAGCCAAAGAAGAAGGCGTTGAAACTAAAATCAAATAAGGAGTGCCAAGAGGATGAGGATGAAGATAAAGAAAGCCTTTTGGTGAAGAACTTCCGAAAGTTCATGCGAAATCCGGAAAGGAGAAACACTTTCCGGAAATTTATCCAAAAGGATGCAAGATGGAAAGGGTCATCCTCAAAGAAGGAAAATGAGAGCGACAATGAAGAAGAGAGACCTCCACCGGAATGCTTTCATTGTAGGAAGACCGGGCACATTCGGAGCCAGTGCCCAAAGTTCTTGAAGGAGAAGAAGTAAAAGCGGCACAAAGGGAAGGAGAAGAGGAAGGTGCTAAAAGCTAGAACATGGGATGACTCCTCCTCCGAAGAATCAAGCGTGTCTTCATCAAGCGAAGATGAGGAAGCAAACATGTGCCTCATGGGACATGGAAACGACGGCGACGACACCACTGTTCTTAGCGACACTGAGGTAACTCCTCCCACTTATGATGAACTCTTTAATGAATTCCTTGAAACTTGCAAAGTTTTTGATAAAAATATGAAAGATAGTATTTTATTGAATCGTGAAAATGAATCTCTTATTAAAGAAAATCAAAAGCTTTCCAAAAAATTAATTGTTTTAGAAAAGAGAAAGGTTTCTTGCCAAGAGTGTGATCACTCCACTAAATTGCAAAAGATATTGAAGAGTCACTTTCTAAAGCCCTCTCTCATGCCAAAACTCTTACAAAAGAGAAGGGGGAATTAGAAAGGAAATTAGAAGCCTCTCTTTTGCAAATCAAAAATAATAAAAAAGGTTTTGAAAATAGGTGTGTCATGCTTGTGAAAGAAAATTCTTCACTTAAAGCACAAGTTCATGATCTCACCATGACCATTAAATTTTTTGGAATAGGCCAAAAATCACTGGAAATGATTTTAAGGAACCAGTGCCATGGTTCTGGAAAATTTGAGCTCGGATATCGAGGTGAGGGCTACCACCCGGCGTTAGCCACTAACGCCGACACTAACACCTCATACAAGAAGCCCGAATTTTCTTTTTCAAAATGTTTTTCTTCTGTAAATCCAATTTCTTCCAGCAAGAAAATATTCCAGAAAAGGGTCTCAACCCTCTTTATTTCGTGTGCAAACTGTTATAGGTTAGGTCACACATCTAGTTCTTGCAGGAAAAAAAAACAAAATACTTTAAAACAAATCTGGGTACCTAAGGCTTCCACTTATTCTATGGGTGGTACCACTTGGGTATCCGGATCTTTACTCTCATCTTCTTTCTAGATGTGTAGGCAGGCTAAGGACAATGAAGACGCGTGGTACTTGGATTCAGGATGCTCCAAGCACATGATGGGCAATAAAGTAAAGTTCCTTAGCCTAGAAAAGAAGAAGGGAGGGATCGTGACGTTTGGTGACAACGGAAAAGGAAGGATCATGGGAATTGGTACAGTTGGTAACAAATCCTTTACTATATCTAATATTCTTTATGTGAAAGGATTAAAACACAATTTAATTTATATTAGCCAATTGTGTGATAAAGGATTAGATGTGTTATTTGAATCTTCCACTAATCTATGCAAAATATCTAATCCTACTACAAAAGATATTTTACTAACTGCACCAAGAATACATAATGTTTATCTAGTTTCTTTTCATGATTTTTCTAAATCATCTATAAAATGCTTTATCACTAAAAATGATGAATTAGAACTTTGACATAGAAGACTAGGGCATGCTAGCACAAAGCTCATTGTAAAACTTGCCAAAAGTAATTTAATTAGAGGATTGCCTAGGTTAAATGGAACTTTACCTTCACTTTGTTCACCATGTCAAAAAGATAAATTTTCTAGATCCTCTTTCAAAAGTAAAAATTTCATTTCTACTACAAGACCATTGCAAATAATTCATATGGATCTTTTTGGTCCCGTTAGCACTGCAAGTCTTGGTGGTAGATTATATACATATGTTTTAATAGATCATTTTTCAAGATATTGTTGGACATTATTTCTCTCTTCCAAATCCGATGCGTTTTGTGAATTTGCAAAATTATGTGCTCGTATTCAAAATGAAAGTGATTTAAAAATTAAATGCATTCGCTCGGATCATGGAGGAGAAATTGAAAATGAAAAATTTACATCCTTTTGTGATATGTTAGGCATTAAACATGAGTTCTCTGCACCACGCACACCACAACAAAATGGTGTTGTAGAAAGAAAGAATAGGACACTTCAAGAACTAGCACGTACTATGTTTTGTGAATATAAATTACCTAAGTCCTTTTGGGCCGAAGCCGTAAATACATCATGTTATGTTATGAATAGAATCATGCTTCGCCCATCTCTTAATCTCACACCATATGAACTCTATTTTCAAAAGAAGCCTAATGTATCTTATTTCAAAGTTTTTGGTTGTAAATGTTTTATTTTGAATACAAAAGATTGCTTGGGAAAGTTTGATGAAAAATGTGATGAAGGAACTTTTCTTGGGTACTCTTCAACTAGTAAAGCTTATAGAATTTTTAATAAAAGAACTTGTAGAGTTGAAAAGTCAATAAATGTAAAATTTGATGAGTTTGTTCCTTGTGTAGAAAAACTTTCCGCAGGCAACGAGGATGATTTCTTACAACCTTTGGAGCATAGTGATGAGGAATCTTCCAAAGAAGAAGAAGAGGAGGCCAAGGAAGATGAATATGTACATCCAAGTGCCTTGAAATTCACAAAGGATCATCCACGGGAATTAATAATTGGTGAACCATCCATCGGGGTAAGAACTCGCTCTTCTCTTCATGAATCATATTCAAATATCTGTTTTGTTTCCGAAATTGAACCAAAAACCGTTTCTACTGCTTTAAATGATGAATTTTGGTTTTTGGCTATGAATGAAGAGTTAGAACAATTTGAGCGACATAATGTTTGGAAATTAGTAGAAAGACCATCTAATCACCCGGTTGTAGGTGTAAAATGGATTTTTAAAAATAAATTAGATGGCGAGTTCTTAATCACTAGGAATAAGGCACGCTTAGTAGCACAAGGATATTCACAAATCGAGGGGATAGATTTTGATGAAACTTTTGCACCTGTTGCTAGGTTGGAATCCATTAGAATTTTTCTAGCATTTGCAAGCTTTAAAAGAATAAAACTATTTCAAATGGATGTAAAAAGTGCTTTTCTCAACGGGTTTGTAAAAGAAGAAGTTTATGTTGAACAACCCCCAATTTTATTAATGAAAAATTTCCCAATCATGTTTATAAACTAGAAAAATCGCTTTATGGTTTAAAACAAGCGTCACGTGCATGGTATGAAAGACTTACATCATTTTTATTTAAGCACAGTTATATTATGGGAATTACTGATAATACTCTCTTCATTAAACATAGTAATGATGATTTAATTATTTTGCAAATATATGTTGATAATATAATCTTTGGATCTACTAATGAAGAGTTGTGTAATGAAGTTACTAAAGTGATGAAAAATGAATTTGAAATGAGTCTAGTAGGAGAACTTTCTTATTTTCTTGGTTTTCAAATATCACGAAGAAATGATGGTATTCTTATATGTCAAACCAAATATGTCTATGATATGCTAAAGCGTTTTGGATTTGAAAACCTTAAACATGCTTCTACACCAATGAGTGCATCACTTAAGTTAGGAAAAGATGAATCAGGAATTTCAATTGATAAAACTTATATAGAGGTATGATAGGATCCCTACTTTATCTTAGTGCAACTAGACCCGATATTATGTTTTGCCGTATGCTTATGTGCTCGATTTCAAGCCAATCCAAAAGAATCTCATTTAAAAGCGGTAAAACGAATTTTTAGATATCTTATTGGGTCATCTAGATTAGGATTATGGTACCCGCACAATATGTCTATGATATGCTAAAGCGTACTCCGATTCGGACTACGCTGGTTGTTCACTTGATAGAAAAAGCACTAGTGGTACTTGTCATTTTCTAGGACCTTCATTAGTTGCATGGTCTAGTAGGAAACAAAATTCGGTTGCACTCTCCACCACGGAGGCCGAATACATTGCATTAGGGAGTTGTTGTGCACAAGCTCTATGGATGAGCCAAACTTTAGAGGACTTTGGTTTTCATCTAAAACTTATAGAATTAAAATGTGACAACAAAAGTGTCATTGATCTAACAAATAATCCGGTACACCACTCTAGATCCAAACATATAGATGTGCTTCATCATTTCATAAGGGATCACATTAAAAAGGAAAATGTTAGGATAAGTTTCATTGACACGGACTCTCAACTTGCTGATATATTTACTAAACCTCTTCCCGATGCAAGGTTTCAAATGTTAAGGTTAGAATTAGGAGTCTTAGACATCTTAGGATGAATAACATGTAAAATGCTAATGTTTTATGCAATTTGAGCAATCAAGACATCTCCAAAAATTACAAAATTTCAGCATAAGACTACTCTAAGGACACTTAATAAATATCAAAAATCAGATTTTTCAAATTCTCAAAAAATCGTGTACTGTTTCCAGCGTTAGCGTTAGCGTTGGTGTTGGAATTTTTTTATTTTTAAATTTCTAAAAATCCTTAAAAATATGTCAATTTATATTTACTAATTTGTTTTTTGAATTTCTGAGATTTATTATCTTTGTTTTAATTTATATTTTAGAAAATCAACTACAAAAATTCAAAATTCAAAATTCAAAAATATACTTTTGTGATTTTTCTGTTTTTATTTCATTAAATTTTTCTTAAAACAACAAAAACTGTATGATCTTTATTGCTAATATTGATCTTTATTCTATTATTTAGAATTACTTACTATGTTAACATTTATTCCTTCAAATTACTATGAACATTGTTTTACCTTTACACTTGGATTCTTAGGGTAATCCAAGTGTAAAGGTAAAAAGAAGGGTATTCTTATGGGTAGAAACCAATAACACTAAGTGTCTTGAGAAAGGGAACCTTGGGGTGTCATCCCATTATAGTTCCTAGTACCGTAGCGAGCCCCTTATAGGGTAATCCTCGGGAAGTCCAAGAATAAACATAAATTGTAGGGTTATGTTGTTATACAAGATTAACTTAATAATACACTCACTCACACTCCGTTATCACGGGTATATTAGTCGGTTTGGTCTTACGAGCGGTAGGCTCGGAGGTTGTAGCGGCATACTAATTAGTCTGGTGAGCTTGTGACTCAGTAAGGTTATTGATGACGGGCAGGTTGGCCCGGGGAGCCTATGGCTCGGAGATAGATAGTAGAACATGTTTGCATGTGCACGAAGGAGGTGGGTCTTCAGTATTGGACGGTCGTTCACACCGACGTCAATACGTTGACTCGGCAAGTGTGGAATTTGCACTAAGCCAGAAAAGTCTAGTGGTCCAGCCAGTAAGAGTACGCAGATGCTCCGCGGTTTTGCGTTGAGGCGTACGATAGGTCTAGTTTAGGAAGTGTGAATACCAACCTAGAGGTGGGCGAGGCCCAACCCACCGCTTCTGTTTGCCACTACAGGAGTATCCTGGGAGTCTAGCTAGCTCCAAAAAGGGGGAACTAAAGGTCTGTGCACATAGAGTCGAAGTGTGTGAGTTGCACTTGTATGAACATAGCATAAACTGCATAACTTTGCATGTCATGGCATAAGCATTGCATTTCAACCCCTACCCATATCGTATAAATTGGTTATGGGACTTTTTATACGATAGGCTCTGCTAAACGACCCCTTGATTTATAGGTTTGTATGTGCATTCCTATAAGTCAATGGTTACTTTTCTATTTTATACTTGTCTTTACTTACCGTACTTTACTTGCTCTTTACTATGCTTTATTTGCTGCTTCAATTATATATATAATCACATGTGTAGTGTAGAACATTTCCTGTAGACTAGATTCGCTGTCATTTGCTTTTGTTTATACCCCTTGTTGTCCTCCGCTTCATCCCTCCCGCACGGTGCCTAGGAGCCATTGGGGGTGGGGTGGGGAACATAAGGCTTAGTCTTTTTGACTAACGGTCGGTGGACCTTATCATTTTAGGGGATCGAGGAGACGCAGCAACACTAGAGGCCGATGCAAATGGAGGCGGGCCAGTCTAGTACAAGAGCTCCAGTTTCAGGATCAGTGAGTGATTAGTAGTTAGCTTCTGCGAGTGATCTTGTAGTGAGGATATGATGTTGAGGGCATGAGCCCTTTATTAATGTAATCTTTTATTCAGTTATACTATGTATCCCTTATGATGTTTTACTTTTCTATGTGATGTGGACTTGCCTCTTTTGTTTAAGTTTCTTTGTTCTTGCTTCTTTGTGATCGATTTGGTCGGCAGCATCGGCGTTTTGTGGTGGCAACCTTCCCGAGCGAGGGTGTCACCGCAAAGCGGCGGTTCTAGGCCTAAGACCCCGGGTTTGAAAAAAAATGGGGTCTTTCAAGTGTTATCAGAGGAAACCTCGATCCGAAGAAAAGAAGTCCACAAACCCTGGGCCACCCCGCGTGAGCTTAGTTTGAGGAAAAACTAGTAGCGGAAGCAGTGGTGTGCTGATGAGTCCCAAATATATACACATTTATGGACTCATCTGGGCCGATTTTCTAGTCTATGCACCTCACTTTAGACATGTTTTCACTCATATTTGATACTCCATGCTGAGTGCACCTCCAGGCCCGTTTTTGGTGTTATTTCATGTTCTTCTTCTTTAGTAGTTTTCATGCGTTGTTAAGTGCCACTTTCAGTGGCTGGATTCGTGGTTGTGCTGGAACAGGAGTCGTGCAGGTGTTCCCGGTACAAATCTGTACAGGAACACTGCGCACGATCACTGGTTCTATTGCGCACGACCACTGGTCGTGCGCAACTGATCGTGCACACTTAACCCCTGAAATCTGAGTTCTGTCTTCCTTATCGCACGACCACTTACGATAGCGCGCACGACCACTGGTCGTGCGCCACTGGTCGTGCGAACATTGTATTTTATAATTTTCTTACCTTACAGGCTCCGTCCAGGCAGGCGCACGATCACAGGATGCTAGTGCGCATGACCAATGGTCGTGCGCCAATGACCGTGCACACTGTTTATTCCAGCACTTATATATTGACCTGCTCGCGAATTAGGTCGGATCACTCCGCATTTCTTCCGTCCAGTCCGCCGTTTTCGCCCCTTCCGCAGGTTCTCCGCCCCCTAGGCCTCCTCCATCATCCTTGAGCTCCAAGGAGAGGTTTCTATCCCAAAGATCGCCAACGTCGAGCAAGGAGATCGTGTATCGGAGTAGATTGGATCGTGACACGAAGAAGACGAGCCATTGGGAGGAAGTGACATCCCTCCTCTACCTCGGACGCAGGTGAAGACCGAGCTTGGACGCGGATTGACAACCCAGCGATTCCAACCGTGAATCTTCGGCAAGGCTTCGGATGTGGTCGACTCCTTTACTCTCTTTTTCCTTCTTTATGTTGATGATTGTTTAGGTTAGATTCTTCTATATCTTGATGATGAACGCTATGAATCGTGCTTGTAATCTTAATTTCATGTCTATGTGATGTTATATTTTGTTCATATGTGTATGAGGTGCGCCCCATCTAATTTCCATTCCGCTGTCGTGTTCTGTGCCGCACTAGCAATTGCTAGTGGCGTGCTTGTCGAAGAGGTGCCTGCGACCCTCATTCCGTTATCCTACTCGCCCATCCGCCTACCGAAGCGTGGCATCGCGACCCGTGTATTCCATCCCGCCTAACGAAGCAGCGCGCTCAAGGCCTGCATAGTTCGATCCGCCTGCCTACTCGTCCATCCGCCCTTACGAAGTAGTGCGCTCAAGGCCTACGTAGTCTTCAATCCCGCCGAGCGAAGCTTTGCATAGCGGCATTGCATAGGAGTAGTTGTAGTTGTTTTCTTTTATTTTCCACAAACCAAATCCCCCATTTCCGCATCCATCCGCTCGAAAGGACTTCAATCTCAAGTCCTTCCTCGATAATAAACTCCACCTTACTGTGTTCCTTTGAGATCGATACTTGGGGATTCATTCCCATTTTATATTACTTGAACGATCGGTACACTGCCGTTTCGTGTCGCAGTCGAGCTACCGCCTATAGCGGTGTGTGAGATTTGCGCCATCAAGTTTTTGGCGCCGTTGCCGGGGAACACAGTCGTGTGAGTTTTCTGGAGAGGGAGAACCTGAGAAAGAAGCCCTTCCATTTGTAAATTGCATTTCTTTGTTTTATTTCTTTTTATTTCATTTTCCTGTTTTAATTAGGTTGCTTTAGTAATTTTTGTTAGGTGTGGTATTTCGCACAACAATGTTCTTCTTTTTGAATCGTATTATCTTCACACTATGTGGGCACATCTCAATATCCGTTGCCGTTGGTGTGGAGCTACCTCCCACTCTAGTGATGAATGCCCTATGGAGAATAGTAGGTATAATTCTTATAGCCCAGCATATGGAGCACCGACTTCGTCTGGTACTCCATATGGTGCGCGTAAGTCTTCTGGCTACTCTGCTGAGCCTTTACCGTCATACTTCTTTTCGGCTTCAGCCCCCGCTGTGCCAAAGAAGCCCGCAAGGCAGTGCCGGTTTTTTCGGAGCACTGATCATGTCTTGAAGGACTGTGCCGAGTATCTTCGCCAATTGGACGAGGATGACGAGCAGGATATCCGGATCGTCCCAACTCCTAACTCTGGCGGCACACCTTCAACATCCGGTTATGTGTCTTTGTCACCTTCACATCTTGAAGGGTATGGCATGGACACGGTCACCGGATGTGCGGCTGATCTATGCACCGACATTGCTGAGCCTATTCTCCATGTGCATCCACCACCTCTAGTGGATTCGATTCGTTGTGAGGAATCGGTGCTCGACTTTTATCCGAGCACTACTCCTCCCCCTGTTGTGCATACTATACTCATCTCCGACGACATTGTTGATGATGTGTCGCAGGATGAGGTGGGTGATCTGAGTGTTGTGCCTACTCCTATGGAGGAGGACAACCTTCTAGGCGAAGAGGAGTTTTCCTCAGCACCGGTGGAGGAAGTCCAAATCCTAAGCCTGGCCACCGTTGATCCCGCCGAATCTTGTAGCATTGATGACAATGCAAACATTATTTTACTTCCCCAACCTGATGGGAGTGAGACCGGGATCACTTCCCCGATTGATGTTTATTTATGTTCTTCGTCTTCTTTATTTCTTGATCCCCGTCCTTCATCTGAGTCTGTGCAGGTTGAATCTTCACAGGTACTTCAGGAGGACTTGGAGCTTTTTGCTCAAGTCAATGATGAGAGCATCCTCTCATGGGAGGAGGTTGATTCCCCCTCCGTAGAGGAAGCTCCACTCATTGCCTTTTCCTCCTGCCACCTCCCTGTTGACGACACCTTGCTAGGCAAGGATGTTTTTGGTGAGAATAGTGAGGAGGACTCCTCCTCCTCTTCTTACTTTCTTTTCCCTCTACCTGTGTCAAGCAGGTATTATTATTTAGGTAGAGGGGTGACTGCCTTATCTCCATATCGGTACCAGCTACCGAAACGGATAATGGAGCAGTTACCTGTGCATTTTCTTTTTCATAGGCCCATTAGCTAGAACCTTCATGTTTTTAAATAAGTCGTGCTGGGATGACAATAACCCCAGTAGTTATCTTTTTTTTTTTGCATTTTTAATTTATCTAATCCTGCGTAGTTAGTTTATTTTATTTCAGCGTTTCTATTTTCCTTTGTTTTTGCGGAGCTGACCCTTGCAGGTATTCTTCTGGTTGGGTGCTGCAGCTTGGTCTAGAGTTAATCGCCAATCTTCTGGTATGCTCACTTGCTGAGCATTGGGTACTCTCTTCCCCTAGCCCTATTTTGATTTTCCTGTCATATATTATGCGGATTGTTTAGTTTAAGTCTGGGGGAGAGTAGTTTTGTGTACCCGCTCGCGTGCACTATTACACTGCATACTAGAATATTTCATTTAAAATGTTTTTTTTTATTTTCATTGCACACCACAACACCCACTTGAGCGCGCTTAGCCGTTGGCACGTTGCGAGTTGAATTTGTCTTTTTGTGTGATTTGGAAAATCATTGTGCTGGCTTAGGATTATGAGGCAGAGTAAAATGTTGACTCCTGTAGTGCTCCTAGTCGAGTGCTCATGTCTCGCTTAGAAATTCGTGTAGATTCAATTTCTTTTTATGCTTTTAGTTTATATTTTTTCTATTAGCGTAAATATTGTTTACTCTACTCAAAATTGGTGAATCCGGTGTGAATCAAACGGTAGCATAAGAATGTGTGTAGACGTTCGTTAGCCTCGTATTGCCCGAGTCGGGAAAAAGGATTATCTTTCTCGGTGGCTAGAACTTGCCCCAAGCGATTCTTGAAGCATGGGTATATTGTTAGTCAATTGCGTGAATGTGATATAGGCCATCATTTTGGCCCGGTTGAGCCTTTGTGCCATTCCTATCATCATTTCCTCGTTAGCCCAGTTGTGCCTACTCCATTCTTTTGGTTTAGCTCCACTATTGTTCACCAAAGCCTAAACTCCAATCCTAGTCGCACACCCAAATTTGAGCTCTAGTATATTACTTTCATGATTGGGTTGTTGATGTAGTGTTATGTTTGTGAAAATGTGGATATGCATCATTGTTTAAATTGCTGAAAATATGTGAAAAGAAAAAGAAAATAAGAAAAAGAAGAGAAGTGAAAAGAAAAGAAAAGGATATGAGTTTAATGAAAAATCTGTGTAAAAATATATTTTTGGGAGTAGGCGGTGCACACACCCATGTTGTTAAGTCCAAGTCTGGGGGTGTGATGTACCCGCGTGTTTGTGTGGTGAACGAGAATAATTTCTGCATAAGCTTATTTGGGTTTAGTGCTTGAGCTGTCATTTTTATCTTTGTTTATCCTCACCTAAACCCAAGCCTCATCTAAAACCTAAAGTCCTATTGATTCACACATTTGAGTCATACCAGTGCCGTGGAGAGAGTGCGAACGTGCAAGCTTATGGTCACCGACATTGATGGATTTCAATGGAGTTGTCCTGAGCCCCGATCTTTGGCAATGCTCGCCTCAGCGTTCAGTTTACTTTCTTCCTATGTACGACCTTATGATTCACCGTGATTCAATTTTTGAGTAAATGTAATTTATAAATACGCTCCTAGGAAATTATAAACTAATATGCATAATTAGGAATTTTATCTATTGTATTTCTACGCGTGTGAGCATGCGACTTCGCATGGTACTCCGCTTGATAATTTCTTTGTCAGCTATGTTTTTCCTGTCCGCGAGAGATGGTTTGCTCGGGACGCGCAAACAGTTAAGTCTGGGGGTGTGATGAGTCCCAAATATATACACATTTATGGACTCATCTGGGCCAATTTTCTAGTCTATGCACCTCACTTTAGACATGTTTTCACTCATATTTGATACTCCATGCTGAGTGCACCTCCAGGCCCGTTTTTGGTGTTATTTCATGTTCTTCTTCTTTAGTAGTTTTCATGCGTTGTTAAGTGCCACTTTCAGTGGCTGGATTCGTGGTTGTGCTGGAACAGGAGTCGTGCAGGTGTTCCCGGTACAAATCTGTACAGGAACACTGCGCACGATCACTGGTTCTATTGCGCACGACCACTGGTCGTGCGCACTTAACCACTGAAATCTGAGTTCTGTCTTCCTTATCGCACGACCACTTACAATAGCGCGCACGACCACTGGTCGTGCGCCACTGGTCGTGCGCCACTGGTCGTGCGAACATTGTATTTTATAATTTACTTACCTTGCAGGCTCCGTCATGGCAGGCGCACGATCACAGGATGCTAGTGCGCACGACCACTGGTCGTGCGCCAATGACCGTGCGCACTGTTTATTCCAGCGCTTATATATTGACCTGTTCGCGAATTAGGTCGGATCACTCCGCATTTCTTCCGTCCAGTCCGCAGTTTTCGCCCCTTCCGCAGGTTCTCCGCCCCCTAGGCCTCCTCCATCATCCTTGAGCTCCAAGGAGAGGTTTATAGCCCAAAGATCGCCAACGTCGAGCAAGGAGATCGTGTATCGGAGTAGATTGGATCGTGACATGAAGAAGACGAGCCATTGGGAGGAAGTGACAGCCCTCCTCTACCTCGGACGCAGTTGAAGACCGAGCTTGGACGCGGATTGACAACCCAGCGATTCCAACCGTGAATTCGGCAAGGCTTCGGATGTGGTCGACTCCTTTACTCTCCTTTTCCTTCTTTATGTTGATGATTGTTTAGGTTAGATTCTTCTATATCTTGATGATGAACGCTATGAATCATGCTTGTAATCTTAATTTCATGTCTATGTGAAGTTATATTTTGTTCATATGTGTATGAGGTGCGCCCCCATCTAATTTCCATTCCGCTGTCGTGTTCGGTGCCTCACTAGCAATTGCTAGTGGCGTGCTTGTCGAAGAGGTGCCTGCGACCCTCATTCCGTTAGCCTACTCGCCCATCCGCCTACCGAAGCGTGGCATCGCGGCCCGTGTATTCCATCCCGCCTAACGAAGCAGCGCGCTCAAGGCCTGCATAGTTCGATCCGCCTGCCTACTCGTCCATCCGCCCTTACGAAGTAGTGCGCTCAAGGCCTACGTAGTCTTCCATCCCGCCGAGCGAAGCTTTGCATAGCGGCATTGCATAGGAGTAGTTGTAGTTGTTTTCTTTTATTTTCCACAAACCAAATCCCCCATTTCCGCATCCATCCGCTCGAAAGGACTTCAATCTCAAGTCCTTCCTCGATAATAAACTCCACCTTACTGTGTTCCTTTGAGATAGATACTTGGGGATTCATTCCCATTTTATATTACTTGAACGATCGGTACACTGCCGTTTCGTGTCGCAGTCGAGCTACCGCCTATAGCGGTGTGTGAGATTTGCGCCATCATGTGCCCATATGGGAAAATCACATGAAAAGTCCACTTTTATCTGAATCTTTTTAGCCAAATCTCTTTACAAGTGTCAAGTTTTCTTTTGTAGCCAGCGGCAAACCCTGCCCCAAGCAGGGAATACCTCCGGCTGCAAAGATCTCTTTAGATAGTCCTTTATTCAACGAGTTAGATTTAAACTCCACTAGGACTCGTGACTTACCATGATAATTTATACCACCCATGCCCTAGTCTGAAATAGACCGTAGGTATAACTTTGAGGATACCCCAAAGAAGCTAGAGAAAGAGAGGTTGGCTCATAATCAGAATGGTATGGGACTCGTAGACTCAACCCTCGTACCGGTGACATGATTACATTGAGACAACCATCACACTAAGCACCGAGGTCCGGATAAGAAATTCAAGATTAAGAAGAGACCTATTTGGGATTAGGTCACATGTTTAAGGTTGTCGTAGAGGGTACCTTGAAGAGTCTGAAGAATGGAGCAAATTAACAAGTTTCAAGATAGAACCCTAAGTCTAAGGTTTTGTGCCCTAAGAATGGTTTGCATACTTGGGACGAATATAACTTGGTGATATTGAAGATACTTAGCCCAAAAATAGATAGAGGCTAATCTTTTGTTTATTGGGGCTTACCTTTTGTTTATTGGGCAAATTAGTTACTGACTTGGGTGTCCCTTAGATCTAATTTAGCAAGTGCTATGTCGGGAACATGATGATTTTGAAGACGATCTTATTCAATGTTACTTGGGCGAAGATAGATTCTATAAAAGCACATTAGGAATGATGATTTGTAGTATTACCAGGACCATGGATAGACATCGTTGATCGAACAACAACTTGGCCTTAGTTGAAGCATAATAAATGTAAAGTTGCTAGGTCTGGTCACTTAGGGATGCAGATGCCCTTCTGGAAGTTGGAAACCGAAATTAGGTCGAGCAAGCTTTAATTATAATTTGAAGTTCTTGTGATTTTGGGCATGAAGTGATTAACACATGACTTGTTAAAAATCACGCCCTATTCTGGTAGAATTTTTTTTTAACTACAATAATAGCCCGTATGTCTTGGGAGCTATGATGATGAATAACTAGAGATCTTAGAGAATGACTTATTGGTTTTAGAATATAGTGTTTAATTTCACTATGGTAAGAACGATTTAAGTTTATCTTACTTAGGACCATTTGAAAGCGATCAAGACTAGCATAAGTTGAAGTGATGGATATTTGGTGAAATAAACGTGATGATATTTCCTTGACGAGTCGAATTGTGAAAAACCCTAGGGTATCAAAATTTTGCTCTTATGAATCAAACTCCACCTAGAAAGTGATCGGGAGTCATCTTACCATTATGGTTGGTTAATATATACTAATAAAGGTTCACAAGTGCACCCCCATTAAAATTTAAGGATGATTGGGGCGTTAGACGATCTGATTAGTTCCATCAATAGTAAGAACTGGAAAAGTTGTAGAGTAGAGATGATTGATTAATCGGACATATCTGAAGGAATAAGAATCTGAACATGTGAAAGAAACTTTAGAGGCATAAGAATCTGCCCAGGTTAGAGTGGAAGTTCGAGGATATAATTATGGATTTCATACACAGGTTACCACACCCCACTCCGGGAACATGTTTATTTGGAACATCGAGGATAGATTGACCAAGGTAGCTAGGTCACCCCGGTCAGGATAGATGATACGACGGTGCGAGTCTTGCGACGCAAGAAGATTTCGTAGGTAAAAGTCATATTGTAAAATTATGGACAGGAGGAGCACACATGGTATCCACTAGAACTGGTGCGGCAGAGATAGTCGGTGTTCTTCGGGCTAGGAATAACTTCAATTCTTAGGGGATGTTACGTTCAATCACTCTCGATGAAAACCCCACAAGCCTAACCTGAATTTCGAGGACGAAATTATTGGGATTTGTAACATCCCCCAAACAGCTAGACCCCTAGGATGGTTGTTTCATGACTAGGGAATGACAAAACCATAGGAAGCTCAAAGTGAGCATAAAAGCTTAGGAAAGAAGAAGAAAACTCAAGTGGTCTGCAAATAGCAATTTTCAGATACCTAGCCTAGGGTTGGAATTTAGGGCCCCACCTTGAACCTTGACACCACCATAGCATTCCTAACCCATTATGGGTCTCCTTGGAGCCCCAGGGACCCATTAGGGTCAGCCTAAGAGGTCAATTTGACCAAAGTCAACCTTGTCTCAAATTAGGTCAAAATAACCTAAATTGCCCAAATTGAATCCAATCCATTTGGGCTAGGCCCAACTAAAGTGGTCCACCATCTAGTGGGCCTGGTAATTACTGAAATTACCACTTAATTTCTGTAATTGGTGATTAGGAGAGAGAAAATGGTGGTTTCCCCCAAATTTGGAGAGAGAAAGAAAGCATTCATGGAGTGAATGCAATTGATCCTTCAATCCCTCCCCAATTGATGAGCATTCACCTCCCCCCTTCAGTTACAAATAAATTCTGGAGTTTTTATGACCGGGGGGATGGATTAAGGGAGAATTAGAAGTAACCGAAATCTTAGGCTTAATGGTCATTAATGGTAGAATCAAGGTGGTGGCTCCTCCTCTCCCCAAATTGATCCCTTTAAAAGCATCAGAGGACTGAGAGGTGTGGTTCCCCCTTTTATTTGTGAGAGATCGAGCAACTTGGTGTAGAAGTTCCATGGAACCTAAAGCTTTGGAACGACCATGGAGGACCACCCAATCAGCAATGAATCAACACACCATACAGGTCTGGTTCTTCATCTCTCTCTCTGTGGATAGATCTCATCAGATTGCTTGCAAGGATTGGGGCCAATTGGTCCCAAATTGGGTAGGCCAAAAGCCCCACATTCAGAGCTTTAAATCGCGCCTCCGTATCCCTGTTCCGGCCACTTCCGGCCAGCCAATCACCGCTAATCGCCGGCCACCACCTCAACGAAGGTGGTGGTGGCATTGGCTGGCCGGGGCGGCGCTTAGGTGGCTGGGAAAACAAGGAGGAAGGCAGCCCAGGTCGGGGCAATCTCAGCCGTCGGCTGGAGGTAGAAGACGACCAGCAGTCGTCGGTTTGCTTCAAGATCTGTGCAAGATCTTATATTAAATGTTTTAAATGTTTACGTTATTTCATTAAATTCGTCGACCAGAGTAGATGAATTCGTCTGACGGAATGCATTCGTCTAACGGAATGCATTCGTCGAACGCATTTTGGAGGTCGTCGATATGATAGGTGAGTTCGACGAACTGGGCACGGAGTTCGTCGAACGGGATTAATTCATCGAACTGAATTAATTCGCCGAACAGAATAGATTTCGTCGAGCGCAATTAGTTTTCGTCGAACACAGATTTGTTCTGCTTTCGTCGAGCGCAGTTAGTTTTCGTCGAACGCAGATTTGTTCTGCTTTCGTCGAGTGCAGTTAGATTTCGTCGAACGTAGAGTCAGTTATTTAATTAAATGTTTATATGGTTTCTGTCACATATTATGCAGTGCTTCATTTTAATTAATAAAAATACCAGATCACCTCTGATGAAAAAGTGCCCAACACCAATATTGTAGCCCTTGGTGTGTAGATTAAGTGAAAATTTGTTTCAGCCCAAAAGGAGTATTGTAGATCCCTGTAGGGCCATTTTGGTGGGACTGGTTCCTAGTGTAGGACATCCACCATTTTTGAATATCATTTTATTGGTCGATGCAATGGCCTTGATATTTAAAACCTAGGCTAGTTACATACACCCACACAACATACTCAAAGATGGGATTTTTAGGAGAACCTTTTTCTAAGATTTTTGAGACAATTTCATAAATAATTTATTAATTAATTATTGGGTCAAATGACCTCCAATGCCCTCCAAATTTTGGTGGGTGCTTCTTAGGGTTATCACATGACCCTGGTAAAAATCTCAGCCCAATTGGGACTGTTTTAGTTTGGAAATTTGTTAACCTAAGTTGGGTCTATTTAGGTCAAAATTAGGGCATGGTCTTTAGCTTGGGATATTGAGGTCAAATCTCCTCACCATGAGGTGAAACCTTGGCCACTGGTTTAGGATCACATAAAACACCCCCATGAGTGAGTTGGGGTGGTGTGGAGGTGGATATGCCCTAGGACCCTAGATTTACCCCTTGGGTGCATATAGCGCTTTGTGAAGGACTAGTGGTCAAAAGCTATAGAATGGTCATGGAACTTGGTGGATAAGTTCATAGGGTGCAAATAGGCCCTAGGTAATTTTATAAGAATTTTAGGAACAATTATTCCCTTGAAATAGGTCATAACCCGTTTAGGGAAATTACTTATAAGAGAAATTTACATGCTTAAATGGTTTTGGATGATGATGAAACTTTGGTAGTGTCTTTATTATCATGATATACACCTCTGGTAATTTTTGTGTATTTAATTGAATGATTTAACCAGTGCTTCATTCACAAGGCATTTAGTTTGTCTTCGGCTTAAGAAAAATAATTTAGGGTCCAATACTCTTTGATAAATTGTGCAAATTGGTGATGGGACATTTCAGAGCATTAGGAAGCTCTGTGAAATTTTATATAATTTTTGGAGACTTAAATGAGTAGACTACTTCACAACTTATCTTATTTGAGGATTTCTTAAAGTATTTATTTATGTGAGAAAATGATTTCCATAAATCCTTAAATTAAGTCAGTAGACTTTTATGATGAATACAAAGGTCTGGTAATTTCCCCTAATTTTGGTGTAAGTATTTTTGGTCGTTGCTTCATAAATCTACAAATTTGGATGTAAGTCGAATATTAGAAATAGAGGACAATTCCTTATTGTAAAAATATGATATGCTGTATTTGCTGATATTTAGTCATCAAAGATTTATCATAATTTTATGGGGGCCATATCATAAGAAGATCTTACACTTCATGTTCATTTTCATACTTGGCAAATGTTTGGAGAAATTAAAATAAATGCTAAATAAATAAGGAAAAATTTGATTATCTGGATTTAGTCTTATAACATCATGATAGACTCCCAATAATAATATTGAGTCAGTTGGATGAATATTTGGAGTACCTCCCATTATGCAACTCATATGACTCTTTTGGTCTGCGTATAGTAAAACTGTAAAACTTGAGTTATTTGTGGATCAGTAGGTGGGAATGGAAGGTAGATAGTGTACCAAGCCTAGTTGAAGAGATTGAAGGTCGCCAAAAAGGGGTTTAGGTGATGAGAGTGTGCTTGGTGAGTTAAGGGTAAAGTTGTGCTCGGGATAGACGAAAGATCGTCTTTCCCGTGGGGAGTCAAAAGATTCTTAGGGTAATCCAAGTGTAAAGGTAAAAATAAGGGTATTCTTATGGGTAGAAACCAATAACACTAAGTGTTTTGAGAAAGGGAACCTTGGGGTGTCATCCCATTATAGTTCCTAGTACCGTGGCGGGCCCCTTACAGGGTAATCCTCGGGAAGTCCAAGAATAAACATAAATTGCAGGGTTATGTTGTTATACAAGATTAACTTAATAATACACTCACTTACACTCCGTTATCACGGGTATATTAGTCGGTTTGATCTTCCGAGCGATAGGCTCGGAGGTTGTAGCGGCAGACTAATTAGTCTGGTGAGCTTGTGACTCAGTAAGGTTATTGATGACGGGCAGGTTGGCCCGGGGAGCCTATGACTCGGAGATAGATAGTAGAACATGTTTGCATGTGCACTAAGGTGGTGGGTCTTCAGTATTGGACGGTCATTCACACCGACATCAATACGTTGACTCGGCAAGTGTGGAATTTGCTCTTAGCCATAATAGTCTGGTGGTCCAGCCAGTAAGAGTACGCAGATGCTCCGCGGTTTTGCGTTGAGGCGTATGATAGGTCTAGGTTAGGTAGTGTGAATACCAACCTAGAGGTTGGCGAGGCCCAACCCACCGCTTCTGTTTGCCACTGCCGGAGTATCCTGGGAGTCTAGCTAGCTCCAAAAAGGGGGAACTAAAGGTCTGTGCACATAGAGTCGAAGTGTGTGAGTTGCACTTGTATGAACATAGCATAAACTGCATAAATTTGCATGTCATGGCATAAGCATTGCATTTCAACCTCTACCCCTATCGTATAAGTTGGTTATGAGACTTTTTATACGATAGACTCTGCTAAATGACCCCTTGGTTTATTGGTTTGTATGAGCATTCCTATAAGTCAATGGTTACTTTTCAATTTTATACTTGTCTTTACTTTCCATACTTTACTTGCTCTTTACTATGCTTTATTTGCTGCTTCAATTATATATATAATCACATGTGTAGTGTAGAACATTTCCTATAGACTAGATCCACTGTCATCTGCTTTTGTTTATACCCCTTGTTGTCCTCCGCTTCATCCCTCTCGCACTGGTGCCTAGGAGTCATTGGGGGTGGGGTGGGGAACATAAGGCTTAGTCTTTTTGACTAACGGTCGGTGGACCTTATCATTTTAGGGGATCGAGGAGACGCAGCAACACCAGAGGCCGGTGCAGACGGAGGCGGGCCAGTCTAGTACAGGAGCTCCAGTTTCAGGATCAGTGAGTGATTAGTAGTTAGCTTTCGCGGGTGATCTTGTAGTGAGGATTTGATGTTCAGGGCATGAGCCCTTTATTAATGTAATCTTTTATTCAGTTATACTATGTGGACATCCCTTATGATGTTTTACTTTTCTATGTGATGTGGACTTGCCTCTTTTGTTTAAGTTTCTTTGTTCTTGCTTCTTTGTGATCGATTTGGTCGGTAGCATCGGCGTTTTGTGGTGGCAACTTTCCTGAGAGAGGGTGTCACTGCAAAGCGGCGGTTCTGGGACTAAGACCCCGGGTTTGAAAAAAAGGGGTCTTACACATATAGGAGCCGAATTCTCCACCACTTGGCAGCTGGACGGCCTGGAAACTGTTGGGAATCATTCCATAATCTCATAGAGAGTATTGGGAGAGGAAATTGAGTGTCATTTGGCACTCAATCCTGGTTTCCTCCTTGGATTCCATGTCTGGTGGCCGACCACCTCTCCTCTTTGGATTTTGATCCAATCTCAGCCCTTGATCTCCCCTCCTCCTTCAATTTCTGGAATTAATTCTGATTTAATTTATGTGGGCTTAATATTGGGCTTAGTTCTTGGGTTAAACCCAATTGAAATTGGTTGGGCTAACTTGACCCAAAATGATCAATTTTGGGTTTATTGGGTTAGGATTGACCCTAGATCAACCAAGCCAATGTGGATGACCCACATTGAATTTATTGGGTTAATGGACACCAATTACAGTGAAATGTGGCTAGATTAGGTCAATTTGGGTTCATTTGACCTATTTGGCCCAATTTGAGCTAAGTTGGTTTTGACCTAAACCAAGGATTTGACCTGACCCAATAAGTTATTTGTGACCCCTAAGCTACCTAAGGGATTAGGAAGAGTTGGATGTGGTCAATTGGGTCATTAGATGGCTATGGGACTCTAAATTAAGGAGATTTGACTAAATTAGGGTTTGATTGACTTTGGTCAATTTGACCAATTGGGTTGACTCCATTGGGTCTTAAGTGACCCAAGGGACTCCCTAAGGGGTTAAGAGTGTTATGGTGGGGTCACATTGGCCATTTGAAAGCTAATTGACCCTATTTAGAGAGGTTTGACCCATTTAGGATTAGGGTTGACTTTGGTCAACTTGGCCAATTTGGTTGACCCCAATGGGTTCATAGTGACCTATTGGTCTCCTTGAAGAATTATGAGGGTCAAGGTGAGGTTATATTGACATATTGAAGCTCATTTGGTTAACCCTAGGCTAGGTGACTTAAAATTGCTAAATGCAGACCAAGGTGTTTTGATCATGTCACTTAGACTTCTATGGCCATTTGGGTAAACCTAGTCTTATGTCATGACACTTGTCATGACAAAATCCTCTTGAGGGCCTAGTTGTTCTAGGGATGTTACAATTCCAATACATGCTTCTTCAACTGGCGGGAAGCATAAGCAATGACATGGCCATGCTGCGTCAGCACGACACCCATCCCCTGGTATGATGCATCAGTGTAGACCTGAAATCCTTCCTTCCCAGATGGAAGTGCAAGGACCGCGGAAGTATAAAGTGTGTCCTTCTGCTCCTGGAAGGATACTTTGCACCGTGGTGTCCACACAAATGGTACGTCCTTCTTCGTCAGATATGTAATTGGGAGGGAAATCCCGGAGAATCCTTCCATGAACTTTTGGCAATAGCGGACAAGTCCTAAGAAACTCCGTACATCAGAAGCTGCCTTCAGCTGAGGCCAATCCTGCACCGCCTGAATCTTCGCCGGGTCCACTGATAATCCTGCTCCGTTGATAACATGGCCTAGAAATGCAACCTCCTTCAACCAGAACTGGCACTTGGAGAACTTCGCATAAAGCTGATCGGTGCTCCATCAGCTTCCCCAATACTAGTGCTAGATGGCGGGCATGCTCCTCCTTGGTCCTCGAATAAATCAAGATATCATCGATGAATATAATAACGAAGATATCCAAGTAGGCCTCAAATACGTAGTTCATCAAACTCATGAATGCAGAAGGGGCATTCGTGAGTCCGAATGGCATCACCGTGAACTCGTACATGCCATATCTAGAACTGAAAGCCGTCTTCGAGATGTCCTCCTCCTGAATCCGCAGCTGATAATATCTCGATCTCAAATCTTGTTTCGAAAACTAGTGCGCTTCTTCTAACTGATCAAATAACTCATCAATCTTGGGCAAGGGATAAGTGTTCCACACTGTCAGCCGGTTGAGCTCCCTGTAATCGATGCACAACCGGAGAGTACCATCTTTCTTATTTACGAACAGCAACGGGGCTCGCCATGGTGATGAGCTCGGCCAGACGAACCCTGAGTCTACTAACTCCTGCAACTGGGTATGAAACTCTGCCAGCTCCTTTGGGGCCATCCGGTAGGTTGCTCTATATACTGGTCTCGCTCCCGGTACTAAATGGATCTGGAAGTCAGTGTTCCTGTGCGGGGGTAGTCCCGACAAATTCTCCAAAAATATGCCGGGAAATCTCAGGCCACTGGGATGTCACCTAGGGAAGCCTCCGCCTCCACCATGTTAAAGCAAATCATATATACCTCATCTCCCTCCAAATGGGCCTTAACAGCATGAACAGATGAGAGTAAAGCACGAGAGATAGGTGTAATACCTTCGAAGACCACCTACGTGTCTCCGCATCTCAGCATAATCCTCCTCATCAGGCAGTCAATTTGGGCATGATGCCAGTAGATCCATGTCATGCCCAAGATCAAGTCAAAATCCGGCAACCTTAGTATCGTGGCCGGGGTCTCGAAGGGTCTTCCTCCAATGACTACCTCTATGTTGCAATTGACGTAGGATACCATCTCAGATCCGCCGGGAAGGCGCAATCTCCTGGTGATTCCTGGGAAATGCTGAATGTCGTCCAGGTCCTCCACAAAGCTCTCAGAGATGAATGAGTGTGACGCCCCCGTGTCAAATAGAGTGTGGATGGGCTTGCTGCAGATAAACACTATGCCTGAAGAGTTGTTGTCAAATTTGGGTAACTAAATTCTCTACTCCTATCGACTCTATATCAATTCTATAGTTTAGGAATTGAAATTGAAATTTACTAGAGTACCTGCAATGACCTCCTCAGGGTTCTTAGGTTGTGCAAGATCCAGGGCATAGACCTGATCCCTAGCTGGTTTGCGATCTCCTCGATGAAATCTTCAACCTCGACCATGTCCTCGGTCGTGGCCTCTGAATTGCTGTGCAGGTGGGGCAGTAGGCGATGGTGGAGGATTTATCCATCTCTGGGGGCAATGGGCCCGCATGTGACCTGGCTGGTGGCATTGGAAACACACCGATGGAGGGTGTGCCCCGTCTGCCTACCTGTATGGCTCTTGGATCTACAGTGGCTGAGGGGCAAGTACAACAGGGGGCCTCTTCTCCGGTCTAAAATCCGGACGAGGCCGTCCTCTGCCTCTCTGGTGACTGATAAATCTACCCCGCTGTTTGGAGTGGCCTCATCCCTTACTCCCACCCCGATCACCATATCATCTACTGGCCTCTTTACTCTACTCTGAACCATGAGGTGGTACGCCTCCAACTTCTTCTCCTTCATGATGATCCGTGCTTAGCTGGAATCTGCTACGAACAAGAGGGCCTGCCCGAGGTCGTCACGGAGGCCCCTGTAGAATCTCTTGGCGTAACCGACCTCATCTAGCTGGTTAGAATCAGCAAAGAGGGCAAGATAGGATAACTCCCGCTGGTACTCTAGAACTGACCGGTTCCCCTGCTTTAGCTGCAAGAACCACTCCTCCAACTCATCTCTCGCAGTCTGAGGTACAAAATGTTCTAGCAGTGCCTCCTTGAACTCCTTCAATGTAATATCAGAAAACTCGTACCCTGCATAGGTGGTGTCCATGACAGACTTCCACCACCTCTTCACCTGTGCCTCTAGGGCAGAAACAACCAAGGATACTGCCATGTCGACTGGGCTGCGTATACCAGCTAGCATCTCATGGATGGTGTCCAACCACTCCCCGGTCCATATTGTAGACTCTTTCATGGTGAAAAAGGGCGGGGAGAGGCCTCGGAAGGAACTCAACAAGTTCGACCCGGGATTCAGCTCCTGGGCCCGGGCCTATTGCCTGAAAGCCTGAAAGATGGTTGTCAATGTCTACCCCAACTCTGACTACTGAAATGGAGTGGGAGCCGACGGGGGAGTAATGACAGCCTGGACAGGAGGAACTGCATCCCGTGGGGAAGGGTTCACCATAGGCTACATAAAAAAACAATATTATGTCAAAAGGTTGGCCAAAAATATCTCATCATTAATGGACAATTTAGTGTGATTTCCCTTATGGGCACACCATTGCTTCCGCTGCTAGTTTGTTCGCAAACTAAGCTCAAGCAGGGTGGCCCAGGATTTGTGGAATTCTTTTACTTGGATCGAAAGTCAACTAATCTGATACCAGTTTGTATGACCCCCCCCCCCCCCACCACTCCCCGGTCCATATTGTAGACTCTTTCATGGTGAAAAAGGGCGGGGAGAGGCCTCGGAAGGAACTCAACCAGTTCGACCCGGGATTCAGCTCCTGGGCCCGGGCCTATTGCCTGAAAGCCTGAAAGATGGTTGTCAATGTCTACCCCAACTCTGACTACTGAAATGGAGTGGGAGCCGACGGGGGAGTAATGACAGCCTGGACAGGAGGAACTGCATCCCGTGGGGAAGGGTTCACCATAGGCTACATAAAAAAACAATATTATGTCAAAAGGTTGGCCAAAAATATCTCATCATTAATGGACAATTTAGTGTGATTTCCCTTATGGGCACACCATTGCTTCCGCTGCTAGTTTGTTCGCAAACTAAGCTCAAGCGGGGTGGCCCAGGATTTGTGGAATTCTTTTACTTGGATCGAAAGTCAACTAATCTGATACCAGTTTGTATGACCCCCCCCCCCCCCCCCCCCCCCTTGCTCACTTTCTAGGTCTTTCGCCCAGAACCGCCGCCTTGCGGTGACTCCATCACACGGGGAGGTCGCCACCACATGACACCGATTCTGCCGGCAATTCAACATTCACAGGCCAACCATTCATCACAGAGTAATTATAAGCAATTATAAATATAACACTAGTCCACATCACATCATAACATAAATATATCTAGAGTCCACAGATGAGATACATCAAAATGAATAAGAATTAGAGCGCTAAATGGTAAATAAGGTCTTATGCCCTGTACATCAAAACCTCACTATAGAGTCTCTCGCAGAAGGAAAACTAATCTACTGGTAAGGAGAAGGATGGAAGATAGAATTCAGGAGATAATATCTAGTCACACTCACTGGGGCTGCTCCTGCTGAAACTCTGAGTCCCAGCTAAGCCACTACATCACGCTCTATCCTCTGGGTGTGCTGGTACTGCTGCTCCTGACGCTCCTATTTGTTATGCCAATCCGAACGTTAGTCAAAAAAACTAATTGATTTCCCCACCCTCCCCCAGTGACTTATAAGCACCGGGCAGGAGGATGGATAAACGGGGACAACAAATCAGAATAATCAAAGGTAGGTGACAGTGGACCTAACTAGCGGGTAATATATATAGTAATGTCTATAGTAGGTGACTACTTTACAGTTCTATATAAGTAGGTAAAAAATAGCAGTATAGTAAGAAATGAAAGATAACTATTTAATAACCAACACATGAAAAGTAACCTTAAATTATATGAAAGCCCATACAAACTTATAAGTTAAGGGGTCATTTTGCATAGACCCATCATATAAAAGAGCCCATACTAATTTATACGATAAAGGTTTATGAAGTATGCTATGATGCGTATGATATGCAATGCAATGTTTATGCGATTTTTTCACACATATACAACTCACACACACGACTCTGTACATATAGACCTTTTTGTTGGATCTGATGGCGCCCTTAGGGGGGGGGGGGTGAATAAGGGGTTTACTATTTTTTGGAATAAACTTACAAACTTTACCAAAACAGAAAAACATTTTTGCTCTGTCGCTAACGCCTGGCGTTAAGAGTCAACGCCGACGTTAACTCTCCAGAAAAAGTATTTTTGCAGAAATATACAAAATGATTTTCTTTATGAAATACAATTCCAGAAAAATTAGATATACTGAAAAAGAATTTTATATTTCACAAAAATGATTACAAGGATAATATTTCAATAACGCTTGAAATTGGAGGCGACAACTTGAAAATCTCTTTTTGTTCCTTCACTGGTCCTTCTCCCAAGGACCAGTTGGCTATAGCCTATCTATCCCCAGATAAGGCCTCTAGCCACCCCTTAGATCTACCCTTGACCTAGTCGCCACGCATATGGCGGCGAATTACCACCTAAGCCACACAAGGACCTAGTCGCCACACACAAGGCGACAAATTACTACCGTTACAAGAAAAATATAAAAGGATAAAGATAAAATTAGAACAAATGACTCCCTAGAATGAAAAGCGCTGAAGGAGATGTTGAAAATACGCCATGACCACGTCGGAGTTGAAGCGAGCATCCTTCTTCAAATTTGTCGTTGGAAATCTCCTTCTCACTCCTGTTCCTCAATGTTGGTGTTGGGAGTTCTCTCTGAATTCTGAATGAAATGCTCTCTCAGATCTCTGGAATGAAGGCTTCAATGCATCTCTACTTGAGCAAACGAAATCAGGTCTTTAAATAGACACGGGAGCTAACGCGTGGCATTAAAAGTTAATGCCAGCGTTAGTGAACGTGCACTGTCGTGGCTGAAATCGTGCAACCGTCAAGATCGTGGCAGTTTGTGGAACGACATCTCATTTCGTCGAACGCCATCAAATTTCGTCGAACGCAATTTCGTCGAACGCCATCAAAGTTCGTCGAACGCAATTTCGTCGAATGCAACTTCGTCGAACGCAAGTTCATTTCGTCGAACGTCATCAAATTCGTCGAACACATTTTCGTCCAGCGCAATTTCGTCGAACGCAGTTTTGTCGACCGACATCACATTTTTTCGAACGGCTAGCCCCCAGCGTTAAGACCTAACGCCTGACGTTGTCTCTGGCTTCTCGACAGATTCGTTCTCGATGACATTTCTTCTTGACGGTTTCCTTCTCAACGGTTGTTAACGTGGGGCATTAACAACTAATGCGAGCATTAGCTCTCTTTTCAGAGAATCGTCATCAATCAGCATCCTGTTCATAGTGTTATATAACAATAGTACCTGCACACTATAAACACAAGCAAGATCAAATACATAGTGTGATTTGTTATTTCTCAAACTAAGAGAAGTGGAACACAAGCTCCAACAATCTCCCCCTTTTGATAATAACAAATCCACCAATAAGAAATAAAATATAATTAAAGTAGTGTTTATAGTAAAAGTTAAGCGTTATAAACATGCATACCCCCCCTACATGAATGCATTTCCTAATGAACTCCCCCTAAATAAAAGATTTCTTTATTTCTTCAATTATTCTCCCCCTTTTGTTATAATCAAAAGAAGGTGGGATAGAGTTATAGCAATATAAAATAATATGCATTTAGTAGAGATAAGAGTAACTTTAATATAAATAGTGAACACAGCGAAAGCAATTTGTAACATCTTGTAGAAATTTTAAGTACAAAATATAATAAGCATTTCACTCAATTAAGTAGATGTTTTGAATTTAGATACACAAGTTGCAAATTCATTTGAAATTTGTAATTTTCAAGTTAGCAAGCAAGATTATTAAATATCATTGAAAGATAGGTTTACAATGTAAAATAATTTGCATTTCAAGTTATCATAGTCATTGTAAAGATCATGCTTTGCTATCTAGTGCATCTACTCATAATTGTAGAGAACAATGTAGGAAAGCTTTAGGTCCAATTCTCATGAGTGGAAGTATTATAAATGATAATGATGTGTTCAATAAGTGTGTTTTGATAAAGTATACTAGTGTAGAAATCAAATCACATGATCTATGTAATGTAAGAACATAACTTAAATTGAACATAAACAACTTTACTTCCACAAATGTCAATGCAGATATAGTTTTTTTTAAAAGAGAAATGGTAAAAAATTTGTTTGCACAAGACACTTTACAATTCTTTCCATGGTGCTCAACCTCACAATGCTCATTAAGACTTATCAGGAGGTTCAAGTAGTGCTTGGTGGAGTTATCCTTGTCTTTATTTGTTTGTTTTTTAGTTTTAGTGATCAAGGACTCCGAATTCACTTGTGTTGCAAACATAGCATTTTTTAATTTTACTTGCCACATTTCTCGAAATACAAGTGCATGGAAAACAAAGAATTCAATAAAGAATTCAATGTTGTGTAGGTAAATTATTTATGAATTTCAAAATAAGTTATATGCTACACAATCATGCAAAAATAAGATTGACAACATATGTAGATTAACCAAAAAGGTGTAAGTGAGAAAATCATTATCAAAAATAATAACTTTACTCAAACTTAGAGGCGTGTAAAAACATTTCTACATATGTAATCTATACTCAAATTCTTTGCACATTTTAAGATATTTTTCAAGGCATGATAAAATCAAAACAATGTTTTTATGAAACTTGAAGGTTTAAATTAAACAGTGTAAAGAATCTTGAAGCAATATATATAATCATCCTTGAAATCAACATTTAAGCATATAAGAAATTTTAATTTTGAAGGAAATACCAACAGTTGAAAACACACAAAAAATTGAGCATAGAAGCTAACGCCAGGCATTAACTTCTTAACGTCGGGACAGGGTACTAAATTTTGACTTTTTGAAAAAAATCATTTTCATGATTCATTGGTAATTGTTGTTTATTGGGTGTCAACTTATCACCTAGAGGGGGGGGGGGGGGGGGGGGGTGAATAGGTTATTCAAATTATTTTATCCCCTTTAGGTGTTCTTGTTTTCTGGTTAATAGATCTATAAATATAAAGCACAACACAGAAAAGCACGCAGTGATCTATAGAGGTTCCTCAAGACAGGGTGTCTTGAGTAGTCCTCTTTCCCTCTGCGCCTACCTAGCAGTGTGCTAGGCTCGGCAAACTCCGCCAAATCTTCATGCCCTCAAGCCTTACAACACGGACCCGCAAGTCCTACAGCCTAAGCCCGCAAGCCCCTACTGCACCCGAGCCCGTAAACTCGACAATCAGGCCCTCAAGCCCTACCTAGCTCAGACCCGCAAGTCTAGCCTCTGCCCTGGCCCGCAAGTGTTGGGAACAGCGCCCTGCAATGTTCCTAATTTGAACAAGTGCTCAGCTCAATGATAAAGGCTAGTTGTATTTGACATTCCATCTAGTTCATGCTTGCAGGAATCGACATTACGTCATGTGCTCTAGTTATTTTACTAAGTACTATATCATCATGAAGAATAGGCGATATCGTCGACAATACGTGCTGGTCGTCGTAATGACGGACAGAGTAGCAGCCGCTGAGAAGTAAAGTATTCGTCGACCGCTGAAACACGGCAAGAACGTCGAACGAAGAATGGCGAACGTCAAATGAAGGATAGCAAGTTCGTCGATCGGAGAATGCTGTTCGTCGAACGGAGAGAAGGCGCAGTATCGTCGACTTCATCAAGGAAGCCATGTCGTCGTGAGGACAAAGTACTCACAACGACACTGTCAGAAGAAGAAGATCGTCGTATATACAGAATATCTCGTATCGCCGAGATACCTGCATCAGAGGCAGAAGCAAGAAGAGTTGGAGGTCTACCAAAGCTCAAGGGATCGACAAAGTCCTGACGTCGAGATACCGTCCATGTCGTTGTAACGATGGAATTATCTTCGAGACAGATTCAAATATCTCTGACGCGCCATCGGCATTTAATGCCGCCGCCTGATTGTCTAATCAGCGCGTGCTCTTATGGAATGGGCGTCTGACATTAAAGGACACCTTTTCATGACCGTTGAGTTGTTGTTCTCGGAACTACAAAAGGGAACAGTGGTTTCCCTAGAAACAACAGTCATCATTCTGAAAGAAAAAGAAGAAAAGGAACGAGAAAAAGAATCCCGTCGCTCTTCAATAGAACAGTATCTTTTGGCGGAGAAGTAGAACAACAAGAAGAAGAACTGAAGAATCAGTCATCATCATCGACTGAGAAGAAGACGATCAACACCAGGCAAAGAAGAAAAGGCTGAAGAAGATCCAGCGCTGAATCTCCAAAACAAGAAGCATCTTCGTCAACCTTAAGAAGTAGATCTCCATCAGGTTAAGTTGTCGATTAACATCAGGCAGAAGAAACAGTTTAAATCTGTAATTTCCTGTAAGGCTTGCGAGCCATTTGTCTAGCTTGAGGGCTGGAGAGCTGTGAGGCTTTAGGGCCAGTGCAGTGGACTTGCAGGTCCAAACCGTCTAGCTTGAGGGCTGGAGAACTGTGTTGCTTGAGGGCCAGGGCAGTGCACTTGCGGGTGAGATCTGTCGAGCTTGAGGGCTCGGGGGCAATAGGGGCTTGCGGGCCTAGGCTGTTGGTACTTGAGCGTCCGTGTTGTAGGGATTGAGGGCTTGAGTGTCGAGTTTGCGGGCTCGGGGGCAGTAGGGGCTTGCGGGCCTAGGCTGTTGGGACTTGCGGGTCCGTGTTGTAAGGCTTGCGGGCCTGAAGTTTTTGGCGGCATTTGCCGAGCCTAGCACACTGCTGGGTAGGCGCAGAGGGAGAGAGGACTACTCAAGACACCTGGTCTTGAGGAACCTCTATAGATCATTGTGTGCTTTCTGTGGTTTGTTCTTTATTTCTTAGATCTATTAACCAGAAAGTAAGTTGAACCTGAAGGAGGATAATTTAATTTGAAAAACCTATTCACCCCCCCCCCCCCCCTCTAGGTGATTAAGTAGACACCCCATAAATAACAAGTGGTATCAGAGGGAGGTTGTTCTAATAAAAGCTTAACATCTTGAACAGATCTGCCCGTGGGTGTCTAAGTATGAAGTCAAGAGTAGCTATCTGTTCCAGGGAGAACTTTGCCATCTGGAAAGTTAGAGCAAAAATATTCATGGAGGCAATGGATCCAAGAATGTTCTTGATTGTTCAAAAAGGTCCCTCCATGACAATGTTAAAAGATGAGACTCTTTTAGTCAGCTTAAACAAAGAAGCAAGAAGCATTCTAGCTAGTGCAGTGGATCTGGCAATACGCCAGAAGCTGAGTCACTGCACAACAACAAAGGACATGTGGGACTCTTTAGAAGTCCTCATGGAAGGGTCAGAGGAAAATGTTGAAGAAGAAACCTCTCATGTAGAGGTATGTATTAGAGCACCACTGACCACTTCAGACAGTGAATCAGAAGATGAATGCTCTGGAGCAGGAGAAAGAATAAGAGCACCCTTGACCCCTACAGATTGTGACTCTGAGGATGAGGAAGTCTGCGGGCAGATGGCTCTATCAGATGAACAAAATCATGATGAATCACATCATGATCAGGTATGCACCACTCACACACCCTTACTACCTGCTTCATTTAAAAAGGCCAAGAGGGCATCTGGTGATTGTTCATCATCTGAAGATGATGCAGGAGACTGCTCATCATGCAATAATAAGAACCATGTTGACCTAATAGAGGAGTTTGATGATCTCTTGGCTGCTCTGAGTGAGAGCAAGAAGCTTGTTAGGAAGCAAGCTAAGGAGCTAGAATCACTCAGACCTAGTAAGGCTGAGATGAATGTGGAAATGGGTATGTCCCACAATGGGGACACCAATTCCTGTGTGCTCCAGAAAATCATAGACAAGCTCTATGATGAAAGAAATCAAAGGGAAGAACTTATCAAGAGACTTGAAAATGATATTCTTAAGGAAAGAAGTTTGGTGGCTCAATTCTCTAAGCCCAAAACGGTTCTGCCCATCATTGACACCTTCTCCTCCTATAAAAATAGGAGGGGATTCGGTTACAATGAAGGGGCAATAGATGTTGGGAATGAAGAAAGGGGCAAAACAAAAGTAAAGCCTCACACCACCTTTCAGAAGGTAGTGCTTCCCTCAAATAGGTATGATCAGGACAGTGTTCATGGTCACTGGATGAATGGAAGTTCCACTAGTCATGAAAATGCTCCTGACTATAGAAAGAGAAAGGGCATGGGGATGAGTGCATTAAGGGCTCCCCATCAGGAAATTCAAATGGCCCATCATGGACCATTTGTATTCGGTGTCCCAGCCCCCACTCTCAAGGATAAAGCAGCAACATTTTCCCAATCTCTTCCAGAGGAGAAGCACACTAGTAGCCCAGTATAATCAAGTCTCACTTGATCATATCTGACGCCATCAACACCATGTCAGCCGCCAAGCTGACATCTGTTGGTGATAAACAAATAAAGTCAAGAAGAGCCAATGATACTAGGGCAGCTAATCAGCTCTTGACTGAGAGAGATTGGAAGAATGATGCTGCCTTCTCTTCTGAACATACGTCAAAATCTGCTCGGAAAAGAAGGTACAACATCCATGAAATTTGGTGCTGTGGCAAAGTGGGACACTTTGCCATTGATTGTTGGCACAACCCTAGTGTGTCTAATGCAAAGGAGAGACCTCCTGGAATGGCTGAAATAAGTAGAATAAATGGCAAAGTGGGAACATCGCCCTGCAATGTTCCTGATTTGAACAAGTGCTTAGCTCAATGATAAAGGCTAGTTGTATTTGACATTCCATCTAGTTCATGCTTGCAGGAATCGACATTACGTCATGTGCTCTAGTTATTTTACTAAGTACTATATCGTCAAGAAGAACAGGCGATATCGTCGACAATACGTGCTGGTCGTCGTAATGACGGACAGAGCAGCAGCCACTGAGAAGCAAAGTATTCATCGACCGCTGAAACACGGCAAGAACGTCGAACGAAGAATGGCGAACATCGAACGAAGGATAGCAAGTTCGTCGATCAGAGAATGTTGTTCGTCGAATGGAGAGAAGGCGCAGTATCATCGACTTCGTCAAGGAAGCCATGTCGTCGTGAGAACAAAGTACTCACAACGACACTGTCAGAAGATGAAGATCGTCGTATATACAGAATGTCTCGTATCGTCGAGATACCTGCATCAGAGGCAGAAGCAAGAAGAGTTGGAGGTCTACCAAAGCTCAAGGGATCGACAAAGTCCTGACGTCGAGATACCGTCCATGTCGTTGTAACGATGGAATTATCTTCGAGACAGATTCAAATATCTCTGACGCGCCATCAGCATTTAATGACGCCGCCTGATTGTCTAATCAGCGCGTGCTCTTATGGAATGGGCGTCCGACATTAAAGGACACCTTTTCATGACCGTTGAGTTGTTGTTCTCGGAACTACAAAAGGGAACAGTGGTTGCCCTAGAAACAACAATCATCATTCTGAAAGAAAAAGAAGAAAAGGAACGAGAAAAAGAATCCCGCCGCTCTTCAATAGAACAGTATCTTTTGGCGGAGAAGTAGAACAACAAGAAGAAGAACTGAAGAATCAGTCATCATCATCGACTGAGAAGAAGCCGATCAACACCAGGCAAAGAAGAAAAGGCTGAAGAAGATCCAACACTGAATCTCCAAAACAAGAAGCATCTTCGTCAACCTTAAGAAGCCGATCTCCATCAGGCTAAATTGCCGATTAACATCAGGCAGAAGAAACAGTTTAAATCTGTAATTTCCTATAAGTCTTGCGGGCCATTTGTCTAGCTTGAGGGCTGGAGAGCTGTGAGGCTTGAGGGCCAGGGCAGTGGACTTGCGGGTCCAAACCGTCTAGCTTGAGGGTTGGAGAACTGTGAGGCTTGAGGGCCAGGGTTGTGCACTTGCGGGTGCGATCTGTCGAGCTTGAGGGCTCGGGGGCAGTAGGGGCTTTCGGGCCTAGGCTGTTGGGACTTGAGGGTCCGTGCTGTAGGGCTTGAGGGCCTGAGTGTTGAGCTTGCGGGCTCGGGGGCAGTAGGGGCTTGCGGGCTTAGGATGTTGGGACTTGCGGATCCATGTTGTAAGGCTTGCGGGCCTGAAGTTTTTGGCGGCGTTTGCCGAGCCTAGCACACTGCTGGGTAGGCGCAGAGGGAGAGAGGACTACTCAAGACACCCGGTCTTGAGGAACCTCTATAGATCATTGTGTGCTTTCTGTGGTTTGTTCTTTATTTCTTAGATCTATTAACCAGAAAGTAAGTTGAACCTGAAGGGGGATAATTTAATTTGAAAAACCTATTCACCCCCCTCTAGGTGATTAAGTAGACACCCCATAAACAATAGCAAGCCTCACAGGTCTCAAGCCCTCAAGCTTGACAATCAGGCCCTCAAGCCCTACCTAGCTCAGACCCGCAAGTCTAGCCTCTGCCCTGGCCCGCAAGCCTCACAGGTCTCCAACCCTCAAGCTAGACGGTGTCGGACCCGCAAGTCCAGTGCTCTGGCCCTCAAGCCTCATAGCTCTCCAGCCCTCAAGCTAGACACTTAGGCCCTCAAGCCTTAAAACAATAAAAAGTTTTACAGTAACGAACACTGTTTCTTCTGCCTGATGAAGATCGGCAACTTAGCCCGATGGAGATCGGATTCTTAAGGTTGAAGAAGATGTTTCTGATTCAGATCTTGAAAGCACAGTTCTTCTTCAATCTCTTTTCTTAGCCAGATGAGGAACGACTTCTTATCAGTCGATGGAGATGACTGATTCTCTGAGAACGCTTGAATCTTGTTCTCTACTTCTTCTTCTTCTTCTTCGCAGAATGTACTGTTGTATTGAGAAGCAACGGAGGGATTCTTCTTTTATTCTTGTCTCTCACTTCCGCTCCTTTTTTAGGGCATCACTGTTCCCTTTTATAGGACGGATGAGCCGCTTAACGGTCACATATAATGTCCTTTACTGTCAGACGCCCATTCCTTAAGAGCACGCGCTGATTGGACAATCAGGTGGCGGCATTAATTGCTGACAGCAAGTCCGCAACATTTGAATCTGTCTCGACGATATTTTCACAGTTACGACGACATGGATAATATCTCGACGATAGGACTTTGTCGATGCCTTAGGCCTTGGTGGATCTTCAAGTCTTCTAGCTTCTGCCTCTGACATTGATGTCTCGACGATATGAGAAATCCTGACATTTCTGCAAATACAACGATATGCTATCTCTGACTGTGCCGTCTTGATCTTCTTTCTTGCAGTCTGTCATCGTAATCACTTTGTTCTCTCGATGACATGAGCGATATCATGTCGACAGTCTATGCTTTAGCAACTGCTTGTCTTCAGCTGTCCTTCTTCAGTCTTCTCGACGTCATGCCTTCTTTATGACGATATCTATTCTTCTTGACGATAAGGATGCGTTGTTGATGTCGACGATACTGCATCTTCTCGACGACATTCCTTCCTTGGATATCTTCATGTCTTCTCTGCGTTCGACGAACTTCATTCTGCGTTCGACGAACAGCATTCTGCGTTCGTCGAACTTCATTCTTTGTTCGACGAACTTCATTCTGCGTTCGACGAACTCGCCAAGTCTTCAGCATTTTCTTCTGTCCCGTCTTTGCGTTCGACGAACTTGATTCATCGTTCGACGAATTCGCCAAGTCTCTGCGTTTGCTTTGCTCATCATCATGACGAGAAGCATACTTTGTCGACGATATTTCCTATTCTTCTCGACGATATAGTACTTAGTGAAATAACTAAAGTACTTGACATATTGTCGATCTCTGCAAGCATGAACTAGATGGGACATTAAATACAACTTGCATATATCATTGAGCTGAGCACTTCTTCAAATCAGGAACACTACTGGGCACTATTCCCAACAATCTCCCCCTATTTGAAGAAGTCATAACCCACTCAATGATAAATGCCACTCAAATAAAAGGTTTAATATTTTAAGCAAGCAAGCATATAATGATGACATTGCAGCTATAATTGAGTGAACACAGAATTTGACAAATATTACTTCTTTTATAAATAGTGCCAAATGTTTTCAAAAGTTTTTACATTTCTACATTTAGCCCCCTAAAGATTTAGCCATCTATATCTCTGGTGCCCTCATATCAGCTTCACCCTTTGCTTTCTTGGCACTGGCTTTCTGTTCCTTTTCAGCTTGTCTGATGAAGTGCTCAAACGTTTTAGGATGATACTTTAGAGGTTCAGGAGTGTCAGCTGGAATTCTTCCTGCTTGCTTATTCCTTCTGTATTCTCTCCTTACTTCTTCTTGATCTTCATGCTTAGCCCATTCTTGAGGACTGTATACATTGTATCTTTCACCTTTATTAGCTTTTATTTGCTCCCATGCTTTTAGAATGATGGGACTCCATCTTTCATAGTCATCCTTTTTCTCCATTTCCTCCCTGTACTTTCTTTTTCTCATTTTTATTTCTTCATCCTCCAGTGCTTCCATTTCCATTTCTTTACCCTTATCAGTATCAGGAATATCTGTATGTTGCTCTTCAGCAGGCTCGTCATAATGTAGAGGAGGGAGATTCATTGCTTCCCTGATGGTGTTTGTGGTCCAGATGGCATTGCTTCCCTGATGGTGTTTGTGGTCCAGATGGCATGATCGCCACTGACCTTTATCATTGATCTCTCCCCCTTTATGACTTCTTCAGATATCCCCCTTTGGAGATTCTCCTCGGAGGCCAATATCTTGTTTTTGAACATGTGGATTCCTGCTTCCAAGTGATTCTTGGTCTCAAGCAGATGACTGTCTAGATCTTTATTATGGTGATCTAGACTTTCTTGAAGGTCAGTTTTGTGTTCAACCATCTTCTTGGTGGATGCAATGTAGGCCTTTTCTATGCTGCCGACAATCAATGTCTGATTAACTCCTAGGTTAGATACACCCTTGTGAGTATGGGCAGTGTATTCTTGCAGATTTTTCACATCATTTCTTAAGCTCTCTGTTACAACTGATAATTCCCTTTTCAGTTCATTGACCGCGGAGGTAACATAACTTTCAATTTTTAATCTTTGCTCTTCCAGGAGCATCTTTATCTGAGACAACAGTGAGAGCTCCACTGGTCTATTCTCTGGAGGTGAACCAGCTTCTTCCTCTTCTTCATTCCCTTCAATTATTGGAGATAGAGATTTCTTATGGGTGAATGGTTTGGCTCATTTTCCTTTTCAGGACTTTGCTGATCTTTGCTAGTCTCATCAGCAGGGTTCTCTTGGTTGTCCTCTTGCATTGCTGGTTTAGAATAACCAGCATCCTTAGCCTCTATGATCTTATTGATCACTTCTTCCCCTTGAGTAGGGAGCTCACTGTTCTTCTCCCCCTCAGTTTCAACACTTCCTTGATCTGTTCCTGATGTTATCCTGGATCCCTGACTTAGAGCAGAGGTCTGGAGGGGGACATTCCTTGTCTCCACAGGTACCTCAGAGTCAGATGGAGGTGAGCTGTTGCCTGACTCACTTCCTTCAGACGAGGTTTCTCCCTTCCTCTTCATATCTTCTGATGTCTTCAACTTCTTGGGAGGCTTAGTCAGAGTTTTCTCCCACCTTTCCAGTATCTTGATATCCATCCTTCTCATGTGATGGATTTTTGCGCCATACTTCTTGTCAAAGCTTTCAGGGTAGGATAGCAGTAGATACAGTGAAAGTATTCTTCCTAGATTTGGAACTTGAAAGTTGTCTTGAATTTTCATGAAAATAATCTGACCCCAGTTGGTCTTCTTTCATAGGATTATCCTTGCCATTGTCTCGAACATGGGCTTGCATATCCTATCATGTAACCCTACCTTGCAGAGGAGGGCTTTTCCCACAATGCCTGCCATCAGCTTTCCTTGTTGATTGAAGATTTTCCTTTCCAGAGACCCATAGGTCTTGCTCGAATGCCTGCACCATGCTAGAGCCTTGTCAAGGTCTTTCTGGGTGATCTTTTCATCTTCCTCCCCCTTGGCAAAGGCCGGCAACTGAAGAGCCCTGTTCAATATCTTGGGATTCACCTTGACCTTTATCCCGTTGATTACGCTCTTCACAAACGTTCCCTTTGAGCCACCCTTGGCATTCGAGTAGAACTCCATCACTTCTCTTTTTAAAATTACTGTCGGCTCAGAGAGGGCGAACTCCAGGCCGATGGCCTCGAGCAGCTTAATGGTGCTCTGGATTTCTTCTGATCCTTCTGAGAATCCATTCCTCACCACTTCACTTCCTTCGTATAGAAAATCTTCCTTCTTTGGCGCCATCTTTTGCTTGAACCAGTAGGATTTCAGCACTATCGACTTTTTCACTCTTAGAAGGCGTGGAGAACACGACGGCTTTTTAGGGCTAATGTTGAGAGTGTCTTAACCTTAAGACATTTGACCTTATTTATAGTGTCCGAGTTGGAAGCCGAAGTGTCATTTGTTAAATGTGTGATTAACTTGAGTTTAACTATAATGATTGGTTAAGCACATGTTTATTTAAGAGTCCGCTGATGATTGGATATCGTCGTGATGCAGATTCGATATCGAGTCATTTCGACGATACCAATCATCATTTCGACGACATGGTTTTGGTTCACTCTTTTGACCAGTGCAATGCTTTTAGCAGTGTCATACATATGTGCTCCTTGAATGATAACTTTTACTTATTTAAGTGAAAATTACTTTTACAAGATGATAAAGATGAGGTTATGTATTAAGCATCAACATAATTACCTTCACCTTAGCTTTTAGGTCTTCTTGAGCAAGTAGCTCCCCCTTGATGGGATGAACACTTATCTTTTACTTTTAGCTCCCCCTTGATCAGTGCACCTTGGCATGTGGTGAGTTTTTCTTAGTCCAGAGTTGAGCCTGGAGCACTTATTGTCCATTAGCCTTGTTTGCTTTTGATTGGCTAAATGGACTTCCCTGCAAAACAGTTTTAATATCCCTTAGGAACCCAAGGTGACTTGGGTCCTAGGTTCTTGTTAGCATAATGGGGGATTCTTCTACTCACCTCAGCCCTTCCAGGAGGTCTCTCCTTTGCACTAGGCACACTAGGGTTGTGTCAACAGTCAATGGCAAAGTGTCCCACTTTTCCACAGCACCAACATTCATGGATGTTGTACCTTCTTTTTTGAACAATTTTTGAAGTGATTGGAGAATCACAATGCTTATGTTCAGTAGAGAAGGCAGCAATATTCTTCCTATCTCTCTCAGCTAAGGGCTGACTGACTGCTCTAGTATAATTATTTCTTCTTGACTTTATCTGTTTGTCAACAACATATGTAAGCTTGGTAGCTGACATAGTGTTGATAGCATCAAAAATGATCAAGTGAGAGTTGATTATACTGGGGCTACCAGTCTGCTTCTTTGCTGGAAGAGATTGGGAAGGTGTTGCTTCCTTACCCTTGAAAGTGGGGGCTGGGGCACCAAACACAAATGGTCCATGATGGGACATTTGGATTTCCTCATGGGGAGCCGTTAATGCACTCATCCCCATGCCCTTTCTCTTCCCATAGTCAGGAACATTTCCATGACTAATGGAGCTTCCATTCAACCAGTGACCATGGACACTGTCCTAATCATACTTATTAGAGGGAAGCACTACCTTCTGAAAGGTGGTATGAGCCTCTGCTTTAGTTTTGCCCCTTTCTCCATCCCCAACATCTATTGTCCCTTCATTGAAACCCAATCCCCTCCTATTTCCATAGGAAGAGAAGGTGTCAATGATGGGTAATACAGTTTTGGGCTTAGAAAATTGAGCCACCAAGCTTCTTTCCTTAAGAAGGTCATTCTCAAGTTTCCTAATGAATTCTTCCCTTTGGTTTCTTTCATCATGAAGCTTGCCTATGATTTTCTTGAGCTCACAGGAGTTGGTGCCCTTATTGTGGGACATACCCATTTCCTTATTCATCCCAGCCTTAATGGGTCTGAGTGATTCTAGCTCCCTAGCTTGCTTCTTAACAAGCTTCTTGCTCATTCTCAGAGCTCCCAAGAGATCACCAAACTGCTCTATTAGGACAGCATGGTTCTTATTGTTGCATGATGAGCAGTCTTCTGCATCATCTTCAGAAGATGGACAATCCTCTGATGCACTCTTGGTTTTCTTAATTGGAGCAGGTAGTAAGGATGTGTGAGTGATGCATACCTGATCATGATGTGATTCATCATGATTTTCTTCATCTGATAGAGCCATCAACCCACAGACTTCCTCATCCTCAGAGTCACAGTCTGTGAGGGTTAAAGGTGCTCGTATTCTTTCTCTGGCTACATAGCATTCTTCATCATCTGATTCATTGTCTGAAGTGGTTAGGGGTGCACTGATGCATACATGTTCAGGACATACATCATCCTGACTTTCTTCCTCTGACTCAGACAAGGCAGTTAGTCCAAAATCAACATTCTCTTCTCTTAATCCTTCCATAAGGACAGTTAGAGAGTTCCACATTTCTTTTGTTGTTGTGCAGTGACTCAGCTTCTGGAGTGTTGGCAGATTTACCGCACCAGCTATAATGCTTCTGGCTTCTTTGTCCAAGTTGGCTAGAAGGATCTCATCTTCTGCAGCCATTCTCTTGAGCACTGGCTTGGGGACATATGGCCCTTCTTGAACGATTTGAAACATTCTGGGATCTACTGCCTCCATGAATATTCTTGCTCTGACTTTCCAAAGGACAAAGATCTCCCTGGAACAAACAACTATCCTTGATTCCATATCTGTGAAAAATGGACACCCATGGGCAGATCTGTTCAAGCTGTTAAGCTTTTCTTTGAACAACCTCCCTGTGATACCACTTGTTGTTTATTGGGTGTCAACTTATCACCTAGAGGGGGGGGGGGGGGGGGGGGGGGGGGGGGGGTTGAATAGGTTTTTGAAATTATTTTATCCCATTTAGGTGTTCTTGTTTTCTGGTTAATAGATCTATAAATTATAAAACACAACACAGAAAAACATACAGTGATCTATAGAGGTTCCTCAAGACAGTGTGTCTTGAGTAGTCCTCTTTCCCTCTGTGCCTACCTAGCAGTGTGCTAGGCTCAGCAAACTCCGCCAAATCTTCATGCCCTTAAGCCTTACAACACGGACCCGCAAGTCCTACAGTCTAAGCCTGCAAGCCCCTACTAGACCCGAGCCCGCAAGCTCGACAATCAGGCCCTCAAGCCCTACCTAGCTCAGACCCGCAAGTCTAGCCTCTTCCCAGGCCCGCAAGCCTCATAGGTCTCAAGCCCTCAAGCTTGAAAATCAGACCCTAAAGCCCTACCTATCTCAGACCCGCAAGTCTAGCCTCTGCCCTGGCCCGCAAGCCTCACAGGTCTCCAACCCTCAAGCTAGACGGTGTCGGACCCGCAAGTTCACTGCCCTGGCCCTCAAGCCTCACAGCTCTCCATCCCTCAAGCTAGACAAACTCGGACCCGAAGTCCACTGCCCTGGCCATCAAGCCTCACAGATCTCCAGCCCTCAAGCTAGACACTTAGGCCCTCAAGCCTTACAACAATAAAAAAGTTTACAGTAACGAACACTATTTCTTCTGCCTGATGAAGATCGGCAACTTATCCTGATGGAGATCGGCTTCTTAAGGTTGAAGAAGATGTTTCTGATTCAGATCTTGAAAGCACAGTTCTTCTTCAATCTCTTTTCTTAGCCAGATGAGGAACATCTTCTTATCAGTCGATGGAGATGACTGATTCTCTAAGAACACTTGAATCTTGTTCTCTACTTCTTCTTCTTCTTCTTCTTCTCCGCAGAATGTACTGTTGTACTGAGAAGCATCGATAGGATTCTTCTTTTATTCTTGTCTCTCACGTCCGCTCCTTTTCTAGGGCATCACTGTTCCCTTTTATAGGACCGATGGGCCGCTTAACGGTCACATATAATGTCCTTTACTGTCATACGCCAATTCCTTAAGAGCACGCGCTGATTGGACAATCAGGCGACGACATTAATTGCTGACAGCATGTCCGCAACATTAGAATCTGTCTCGACGATATTTCCACTAATACGACGACATGGATAATATCTCGACGACAGGACTTTGTCGATGCCCTAGGACTTTGTGGATATTCAAGTCTTCTAGCTTCTGCCTCTGACGCTGATGTCTCGACGATACGCGATATCCTGGCGTTTCTGCATATACAACGATATGCTATCTCTGACTGTGTCGTCGTGATCTTCTTTCTTGCAGTCTGTCATCGTAATCACTTTGTTCTCCAAACGACATGTGCAATATCATGTAGACAGTCTATGCTTTAGCAACTGCTTGTCTTCAGCTGTCCTTCTTCAGTCTTCTCGGCGTCATGCCTTCTTTACGATGATATATGTTCTTCTCGACGACAAGGCTGCTTTGTTGATGTCGACGATACTGCATCTTCTCGACGACATTCCTTCCTTGGATATCTTCATGTCTTCTCTGCGTTCGACGAACTTCATTCTGCGTTCGACGAACAACATTCTGCGTTCGACGAACTTCATTCTTCTATCGCGTCTCTACGTTCGACGAACTTCATTCTGCGTTCGACGAACTCGCCAAGTCTTCAGCGTTTGCTTCTGTCCCGTCTTTGCGTTCGACGAACTTTGTTCTTCATTCGACGAACTTGATTCTTCATTCGACGAACTCGCCAAGTCTCAGCGTTTGCTTTGCTCATCATCATGACGACAATCATACTTTGTCGACGATATCTCCTATTCTTCTCGATGATATAGTACTTAGTGAAATAACTAAAGTACTTGACATATTGTCGATCTCTGCAAGCATGAACTAGATGGGACATTAAATACAACTTGCATTTATCATTGAGCTGAGCACTTCTTCAAATCAGGAACACTGCTGGGCACTGTTCCCAACAGTAATATAAAGATGCCTTCTTACAGTTGAAATTTCAGACATTATGAAGTTGATATGAAGGCTTTGTTAGCGTGTTTTTGGTGGTTTTCCAATAGTTTTTACATTTTTATTGAATTTTAAATTTTTGAAGAACAAAAATGCAAACAAATATAATAAAGTACATAAAATAATTTGATAGCTTTTTATAAGGGTTAAAGTGACATTTCTAAGACACCTAATTCTAACCTAAGCATGTGAAAACGTTCATCGGGTAGAGGTTTGGTAAAAATGTTGGCAAGTTGTGATTCCGTCCCTATATAGCTAATTTTAACATGTTCTTTCTTAATATGATCCCTAATAAAATGATGTCGGACATCTATATGTTTAGATCTAGAATGATGTACGTGATTGTTTATGAGATCTATAGCGCTCTTGTTGTCACACTTTAATTCTATGTTATTTAGATGAACACCAAAGTCTTCTAACATTTGGGTCATCCACATGGCTTGTGCACAACAACTACCTAGTGCGATATATTCGGCCTCGGTGGTGGAGAGGGCAACAGAATTCTGTTTCCTACTCGACCATGATATAAGTGAAGGGCCTATAAAATGACACGTGCCACTAGTGCACTTACGATCTAATGAACATCCCGCATAGTCCGAATCAGAAAAACTGTGTAGAATAAAACAATTATTATGAGGATACCATAAGCCTAATCTAGATGTTCCGATTAGATATCTAAAAATACGTTTAAACGCTTTCAAATGTGATTCTTTTGGGTTAGCTTGAAATCTAGCACATAAGCAAACAGAAAACCTAATATCGGGTCTAGATGCGCTTAAATATAACAATGAGCCTATCATCCCTCTATATAATGTTTGATCAATAGAAATACCGGCTTCATCTTTTCCTAATTTTAGTGAAGCACTCATTGGTGTATTAGCTTTTTTTAGGTTTTCAAATCCAAATCTTTTAAGAATATCATGAACATATTTAGTTTGACAAATAAATATGCCATCTTGTTTTTGTGAGATTTGAAATCCTAGAAAATAAGTGAGTTCGCCTACCAAGCTCATTTCAAATTCATTTTTCATCACTAAAATTACTTCATTACATAACTCTTCATTAGTGGCTCCAAAACTGATATCATCTACATAAATTTGCAATATAATCAAATCATTATCTACATGCTTAATGAAGAGTGTATTATCCGCACTTCCCATTTATAACCGTGCTTTATCAAAAATAATGTCAATCTATCATACCATGTGTAACACCCCCATCCGTTCGAGAGCATATAACAGAGGGTCCGGCCGGGGCCCCACGCCATATACTACAAAACAAACGGGAACGTCACTGAATTGAAATACCAAACGACTCTAAATAACGAACCTAACTCAGAGCATTCTATGCGGAAGCAAAAGAGAGAGACAAGATATATAAACCCCAACACCCGTACCCGGGTATGTCCACTTTTACTAAATAGGAATAAATGTTTTACAACACAAAATTTAGGCACGACGGCCTTACAATTTACCAACATCGGCGCGCAGGCCGACCATACATGAAAAGCAAAAGAACATCAAAAGGCCATCAAGGGCCGCAACAGCACAAGGGCTTCAACCCGCTATGAGCCCGCTATGTTCCCGCTCGGTCCAGCACCTGTACAACAAGCCCACCAAAAACGGTGGCAAAACAGGGCAACGGTCAGCTAAAGCTGACCAAATTATAACGACCCCACCCCTTCGAGGGGGTGGCAGTTCTAACCATCCCTGCAAAACAGCCTCAGCAGCATATATATATAAGAGTGCGACTAGCAAAGCCCACAACAGTTCATACATATGCAACAATCACAAACGTGGGAATGGCCTCCACGTCTCGTGCTCTCAGGCACTCTTTGGTGTACTCCGCCTTCCACCACCATCCACTCTTGATGGCTTTGCCCTTCGAGGCTAAAGTCGGTGGCCCGAATACCAGGTCTCTCCCGTACTTAATTGTGAACATTCCGTAGTCCGAAGACTCTTTCCTAATGCTTCCCGACATGCTGTACGAGCCTTACTAATCAGGTGCTGCCATGGTGCGGTTTCAGGTTCGCCAAATGCCCGTTGTTCACAACTCTCGTTGTACAACACGAAGAGCGGGTATGGCGTCCCCTCAACCCAGGTATTCTCAATTAGCCGGCTCTACGGGCCCCTAAGTCATCCACCAGGACACCCTCACAGGTCGGGCACACAGGCCCTAGGTCCTCTCAACAGGTGGGCACAACAACATCACCAGAACTCAGTCTGGGAGCTATCGCCGGCGTTAACGCTAACGCCAGCGATAGTGAGCAGAAATTCCATTTCTACTCCTAACTTCGGGTGCTTCCCGGGGCACACCCCCAGGCGTTGCTGCGCATGAAGTAGCACCCTCTAGTCCTACGAAGCAGGATATCTACACGGGGTTTTCCTCGGCACGCATAATATCAAAAAGCATCACCAATCCGGACGAACCGTCTTGGATGGGCTTCACACAGCGCGCCTACGTCCATTTCACGCATGGACTCTACATGTATGCAAGATTTGACGGGGATAACACGAATCGACCCGTCGGAGGCCACGACCTCACCCTTTTGGGTAGGGGCCTCAACGATGCACGGAAATGGACTAACACATGTCCAAAAGAGGGTAAAAGAGATCGTTACCCTTAGACGTCGCTTCTGAACCATGGGTTGAACGCCACGGAGACGGTAATCGCTGCCCTACTTCGAATCTAGCCTCGACTCGGCTCCACACACGGCTCTCGCAAGAGATCTCCTCTAGATCCTCGGACAAGCGCCAAAACAGCGAGAGAAAGGGACGAGAGGAGGGGGGTCGACCTCCTCCTTCCTGGAGCAGCACGAGCAAAGGGGGCGTCGACCTCCTCTTGACCGGTGAGAGAAAGAGAGAGGGTGTCGGCCTCCTCTTAACCGGCGAGTGAGAGAGAGAGGGCGTCGGCCTCCTCTTGACCGGCGAGAGAGAGAGAGATCGAGAGAGAGGAGGGGAGATCGGGAGGTGGGTTTTGCGGCTGCTCCAAAAAGAACGAGAAAGAGGGAGGGAGATCGGGAATGAGAGGGAGGGGGGGGGGGGGGGGGTATTAGGGGTTTTATTAAAACCCCAGCCCATCCCTTCTATCCGCACACCAACCCCCTATTCGCACCCCAAACTCCACTATTCGCAGACCACACCCATACCCGCACCCAGAACAATCTCCTTCTCCGCTCAAATTCGCAGAGCAGAATAGACAGGGCGCACGAGCATCGGCGCACGGTCAGTGGTCGTGCGCGAAGCACCTCCACTGATCGTGCGCGCTTACCGCAACAGAACTCTGTCTTCTTGCGAATTAACACACGATCGCTGGAGCACGATCACTGGTCGTGCGCGAAGAGGAACAATGGTCGTGCGCGAAGAGCTGCTATGACATTTCCAGCCTATTCCGAGCGCAACACCACCTCTCCGCCTAACTCGCTGAACTACGACTTCTTGGGGTGTTACAAGTCCACCCCCCTTAAAAGAATTTCGTCCCGAAATTTGTAAAAACAGGCATATATATATATATATCCAAAAAGGTCTTTACATAAAGGGGAAAAAGAGAGATAAACGTCACCGAAACAGCTCGGGGAACTCCTCCATCATGGTCTGCTCACGCTCCCATGAGAGCTCCTCGCAACCGCAGTTGTCCCAATGGACCTTTACCATACGGATCGCCCTGTTCCGCAACTGACGCACCTCAGCATCCTCGATGCTAACGGGCCTGACCGCCGTCTTAAGCCCACTATCCACGGGCACCTGATCCGCCGCGACCACATGCGTAGGCTCTTGTACTGCCTTCCGCATCACGGAGATGTGGAATACTTCGTGTAGCCCGCTCAGTTTCGCCGATAGTGCGAGCCTATAAGCCGCCTCGCCGACGCGCTCGATGATCTAAAACGGTCCAAGGTATCTCGGACTCAGCTTTTTCAAGCGTCGAATCCTGGATACACCCTTGAACGGCCTGATCTTCAAGTAAACCCAATCGCCAACGGCGAACTAGACGTCGCGGTGCTTCGCATTATAGTACTTCGCCTGCCTATCCTGCGCAACCAAAAGCCTCTCCCGGATCATACGCACCGTCGAAGTCGCCTCTTCGACGTCTTTCCTCTTGAAGAGCTTCGTCTCGCCCGTTTCCGCCCAAGCTAAGGGAGTGCGGCACTTCCTGCTATAGAGGGCCTCGAAAGGCGCCATCTGAATACTCGCCTGGTAGCTGTTGTAGTACGCGAACTCAACAAGAAAGAGGTGATCTTCCCACCCCTTGCCGAAATCCAGGACGCACATCCGGAGCATGTACTCCATCGTCCTGTTGGTACGCTCAGTTTGGCCATCCGTCTGAGGATGAAAGGCCGTGCTAAACTGCAGCTTCGTACCCAATAGACGGTTGACTAGCCTCTAGTCGTTCGAAGTAAAGCGTCCATCTCGATCACTGACGATGCTACGGGGCACACCGTGCAATCGTACTATTGTATCAACATACATCTTCGCCAACTTCTCCACCGAGTCATCCCTCCGGTTGGGGATAAAGTGCGCCACCTTCATCAGTCGGTCTACGACTACCCAGATGGCATCGTTCCCGCTCTGCGATCTCGGCAGCCCATGCACGAAATCCATGGAAACGTCATCGAATTTCCACTCTGGAACCGGTAATGACTTCAAAAAGCCACCGGGCTTCTGACATTTCGCCTTCACTAGCGTACAAGTGTGGCACATGGCCACGTAGTGAGCGATGTCCCTCTTCATACCCGACCACCAGAAATGGACCTTCATGTCCTTGTACATCTTCGTGCTCCCCGGATGAACTGAATACCTGTTACGATGCGCCTCGTACATCAACTCATCGCGCAGCTCACCCACCTTGGGGACGCACAAACGGTCGCCTCTCCACAGCAACCCGTCACGCACCTGAAACTGGGCCTCCGACCCACCACCAGCCTCCTCCGCGTAGCGCTTTAAACTCAGATAGAGTTCTAAAGCCTGGCGGACTCTATCTGCGAGGTCGTACTGCACCTCAGTCCAACTCAAACAGGCACCGGCACTGCTCCGCTTCTCCACACAAGAAATACCCAAGGCCTCCAGGTCACGTATCAGGTGCTCATCATGCATCTGAATCCAGTTGGCCTGCGTTGGAGCCCTGCGACTGAGTGCATCTGCGACAACATTCCCCTTCCCGGGAGTGTAGTGGATCTCGAAGGTGTAGTCCCCAAGGAACTCCATCCACCTCTGCTGCCGCATATTCAGCCCCTTCTGCGTCAGAAGGTACTTCAGGCTCTTATGGTCCGTGAAGATGTCGATCTTCAAGCCATACACATAATGCCGCCAAAGCTTCAGGGCAAATATCACGGCCGCCAACTCCAAGTCGTGGACCTGATAGTTCCGCTCGTGCACCTTCAGCTGGCGAGAGCCATACGCTATTACCTTGCCATGCTGCTGCAGAACACAGCCAAGGCCTCTCCCAGAAGCGTCGGTGTAGATCTCATAGCCCTCTGTGCCGCAAGGCAAACATAAGATCGGAGCTGTACGATACGGCGAGCGGGCCATAGGCTTAGCCCCTGGCACCAACTCAATTGTGAAATCTATCTCCCGCTGCGGTGGAGCACCGGGGAGATCACTCGGGAACACATCGGGGAACTCTAAAACTACCGGAACATCCACTAGGCTCAGCCTCGGCGTTGAAGCCTCCACTAGAGCAAAGAATAACTCTGCTCCCTGTCGCACTGCCTTGGACACCTGGAGAGCAGACATCAGCATCTTGCTCGATCCACGCATGCCCGCAAAGACCGGCTCACGATCGGCACACTGCCCAAACCTCACCTCCTTGGTGGTGCAATTGATACACTCACGCTGTTCCGACAGCCAGTCCATGCCGAAGATTACATCGAACTCAACCAGGGGGAGTAACGATGCTTTCAGGTCATACTCCTGACTTCCAACTAGAACTTTCACGCAGCAACTCCTCTCCACACGCATCGAATATCCATTCGGCAGTAGGACCTCCAGTCCATCTGCAGAAGCAATCGACGACGCACCAATACGTTGGACGAAGTCCGACGATAAGAAGGAGTGCGAAGCTCCAGTATCGAAAAGCGCTCTCGCAGGAACGCCTAAAACATTTGCAAATCCTACGCCGCCAAACCAGGTTAGCATGAACACTAAAACAGGTATATAAAACAGTAAGGACTGTATCTTAAATTATACCTGTCACGACGTCCTTGGCTTTGATAGCCTCCTGCTGACCAAGGTTGAAGACTCTGGGCTGCGGGGGAGCCATACGGGAGGCAGTCGACTCAGTCGCCTTCCCCTTCTCAGAATAAGATGGCCCAGTCTTCTTCTCTGACCTTGGAAGCCCACTGCGGCAATCCCAAGAGAAATGGCCAGGCTTGCCACAAGTAAAACAAATAAGAGGGCCACGTCCAGACGACGCGCCCGAAGCAGAGGGAGCTGGCCCAGATAATCGAGCCTTCTTCCAGCGATCCAACCTCCGCAACTTCGCCGCACTCGACGCCTTGCCCTCCGACACTGCCTCGACCACAGCCACCTTGCCCTTCTCCCTGAGCATGTCCTGCTCAAGCGCTCGGGCTGAACCAACGAGGGTCGTGAAACCCTGCATCAACGGCCCTGCCAGAAGGTACCGCAACTCCCTACGCAAACCTCCGTAGAACCTGTTCACCCTTCTCGCTTCGTCATCGAAAGAAGTTCCAGCGTAACGCCCGAGGCGGGTGAACTCGTACAGGTAGTCATCAACCAGTCTATCAACCTGCGTCAGAGCCAGAAACTGGTTCTCCATCGCGATCTGCTGCGACGGAGGCACATACCTAGCCAGGAAGATTCTCGAGAACTCTTCCATCGGCACATCAACCAGTCGCCTTCCCGCAAACTGGCGCCTCTCTACCTCATCCCACCACCGCCTGGCTTCCTTTTTCCAACAAAAAAGTAGCGAAGGTCACTTTCTGCGCTTCATCCGACTGTGTCGCTGTCAGAATTTGCTCCACATGCGACAGCCAGTCCTCGGCCTCAGCTGGGGATTCAACCCCGGTAAATGGAGGAGGTCCCAGGAAGTGCTTCAGTTGTTGCTCAGCAGCACGCCTCACGGGGACCTGCTCCACCCTCAGTGGCTCTGGGGCCACTTCCTGCACCGACGGTTGACCTTGCCTTCCAGGCTGGCCATTCAACGCAGTTAGAACGACTTCTGTAACTAGCCGAACCATCTCAGCAGACGGAGGTGTAGGAGCCTCAGCAGACCCGCTACTCTCAACCACGTCACGGGGACTCGACGGTCCTGCTGCACTTCGAGTGCCCTACACAAGTGCAACACACAGTTAGGCGACAGCACAGTCGCAACTAACAACAAAAGGAACACTCAGGTTCCAAAATCATGCAATAATTGTTGGATTGTTGTTACATTTTATTCCTAAGTGGACATTTTTGGGTTTATTTTACGTCTCGACGGTAGCGCACACACGTGCTCACCACCCCTTAAAAGAATTCGTCCACGAATTCCTTAGAAGGACACGGAACCTTAGAAGCTGATACCAATTTGTAACACCCCCATCCGTTTGGGAGCATATAACATAGGGTCCGGCCGGGGCCCCACGCCATATACTACAAAACAAATGAGAACGTCACTGAATTGAAATACCGAACGACTCTGAACAATGAACCTAACTCAGAGCATTCTATGCGGAAGCAAAAGAGAGAGACAAGATATATAAACCCCAAAACCCGTACCCGGGTATGTCCACTTTTACTAAATAGGAATAAATGTTTTACAACACAAAATTTAGGCACGATGGCCTTACAATTTACCAACATCAGCGCGCAGGACGGCCATACATGAAAAGCAAAAGAACATCAAAAGGCCTTCAAGGGCCGCAGCAGCACAAGGGCTTCAGCCCGCTATGAGCCCGCTATGTTACCGCTCGGTCCAGCACCTGTACAACAAGCCCACCAAAAATGGTGTCAAAACAGGGCAACGGTCAGCTAAAGCTGACCAAATTATAACGACCCCACCCCTTCGAGGGGGTGGCAGTTCTAACCATCCCTGCAAAACAGCCTCAGCAACATATATATATAAGAGTGCGACTAGCAAAGCCCACAACAGTTCATACATATGCAACAATCACAAACGTGGGAATGGCCTCCACGTCTCGTGCTCTCAGGCACTCTTTGGTGTACTCCGCATTCCACCACCATCCACTCTTGATGGCTTTGCCCTTCGAGGCTAAAGTCGGTGGCCCGAATACCAGGGCTCTCCCGTACTTAATTGTGAACATTCCGTAGTCCGAAGACTCTTTCCCAATGCTTCCCGACATGCTGTACGAGCCTTACTAATCAGGTGCTGCCATGGTGCAGTTTCAGGTTCGCCAAATGCCCGTTGTTCACAGCTCTCGTTGTACAACACGAAGAGCGGGTATGGCGTCCCCTCAACCCAGGTACTCTCAATTAGCCGACTCTACGGGCCGCTAAGTCATCCACCAGGACACCCTCACAGGTCGGGCACACAGGCCCCAGGTCCTCTCAACAGGTGGGCACAACAACATCACCAGAACTCAGTCTGGGAGCTATCGTCGGCGTTAACGCTAACGTCAGCGATAGTGAGCAGAAATTCTATTTCTTCTCCTAACTTCGGGTGCTTCCAGGGGCACACCCCCAGGCGTTGCTGCGCATGCAGTAGCACCCTCTAGTCCTACGAAGCAGGATATCTACACGGGGTTTTCCCCGGTACGCATAATATCAAAAAGCATCACCAATCCGGATGAACCGTCTCGGATGGGCTTCACACAGCGCGCCTACGTCCATTTCACGCATGGACTCTACATGTATGCAAGATTTGACGGGGATAACACGAATTGATCCGTCGGAGGCCACGACCTCACCCTTTTGGGTAGGGGCCTCAACGATGCACGGAAATGGATTAACACATGTCCAAAAGAGGGTAGAAGAGATCGTTACCCTTAGATGTCGCTTCTGAACCATGGGTTGAACGCCACGGAGACGGTAATCGCTGCCCTACTTCGGATCTTGCCTCGACTCGTCTCCACACACGGCTCTCACAAGAGATCTCCTCTAGATCCTCGGACAAGGGTCAAAACAGCGAGAGAAAGGGAGGAGAGGAGGGGGGGGGGTCGACCACCTCCTTCTTGGAGCAGCGCGAGCAAAGGGGGCGTCGACCTCCTCTTGACTGGCGAGAGAAAGAGAGAGGGCGTCAACCTCCTCTTAACCGCGAGTGAGAGAGAGAGAGGGCGTCGGCCTCCTCTTGATCGGCGAGAGAGAGAGATCGAGAGAGAGGAGGGGAGATCGGGAGGTGGGTTTTGCGGCTGCTCCAAAAAGAACGAGAAAGAGGTATTAGGGGTTTTATTAAAACCCTAGCCCATCCCTGCTATCCGCACACCAACCCCCTATTCGCACCCCAAACTCCACTATTCGCAGACCACACCCATACCCGCACCCAGAACAATCTCCTTCTCCTCTCAAATTCGCGGAGCAGAATAAACAGGGCGCACGAGCATCGACGCATGGTCAGTGGTCGTGCGCGAAGCACCTCCACTGATCGTGCGCGCTTACCACAACAGAACTCTGTTTTCTTGCGAATTAATGCACGATCGCTGGTGCACGATCACTGGTCGTGCGCGAAGAGGAACAATGGTCGTGCGCGAAGAGCTGCTATGACATTTCCAGCCTATTCCGAGCGCAGCACCACCTCTCCGCCTAACTCGCTGAACTACGACTTCTTGGGGTGTTACACCATGCACGTGGCGCTTGCTTTAATCCATAAAGCGCTTTTTCTAACTTATAGACATGATTAGGAAATGTTTCACTCACAAAACCGGGGGGTTGTTCTACATAAACTTCTTCTTTTATAATCTCGTTCAAAAATGCACTTTTAACATCCATTTGAAACAATTTAAATCTTTTAAAACTCGCAAATGCAAGAAATATTCGAATAGACTCAAGGCGAGCAACAGGTGCAAAAGATTCATCAAAATCTACCCCTTCGATTTGTGAATACCCTTGTGCAACTAGTCTAGCTTTATTCCTTGTAATTTTAGAGTCACCATCTAGTTTGTTCTTGAAAATCCATTTGACTCTTATAACCGGATAATTAGATGGCCTCTCTACTAAATTCCAAACCTTGTTACGTTCAAATTGATTTAATTCATCATTCATAGCTAAAAACCAAAATTCATCATTTAAAGCGGTTGAAATATTTTTTGGTTCTATTTTGGACACAAAACAAAGGTTTGGAAAAGACTCATGTAAAGACGAACTAGTACTTACCCCTTTTGATGGTTCTCCTATCACAAGCTCCTTTGGATGATCCTTAGTAAACTGCAACACGCTTGGAGGAACATATTCTACTATCTCATTTTCTTTCTCCTCTTTTTCTTCTTCTTTTTCTCCAAGTGATTCATAATCCTCATGCTCCAAAGGGGAAATAAGATCGTCTTCATTTCCTGTATGATTAGAATCTACACAAGGAACAAACTCATCAAATCTTACATGTATAGACTCTTCAACTACTTTAGTTCTTTTATTATATATTCTATAAGCCTTGATAGTTGAAGAGTAACCAATGAAAATCCCTCATCGCATTTTTCATCAAATTTTCCTAGTGCATCTTTAGTGTTTAAAATGAAACATTTACAACCAAACACATGAAAATAAGATACATTAGGTTTTCTTTTAAAGTAAAGCTCATAAGGTGTCAACTTTAAAATAGGACGAAGCATGACACGATTAATGATATTACATGAAGTATTAACCGCTTCTGCCCAAAATGATTTAGGCAACCCATATTCACAAAGCATAGTGCGTGCTAGCTCTTGAAGGGTTCTATTTTTCCTCTCCACTACACCATTTTGTTGTGGGGTGCGAGGAGCGGAAAATTCATGTTTAATTCCTAAATCATCACAAAAAGAAGAAAATCTATCATTTTCAAATTCTCCTCCATGATCCGAACGTATGCATTTAATCTTTAAATCAAGTTCATTTTGAATACGAATGCATAGTTTAGTAAATTCAAGGAATGCATCAGATTTGGAAGATAGAAATAATGTCCAACAAAATCTAGAATAATCATCAATTATTACAAAAGTATATTTTCTACCTCCTAGACTAGAAGTGCTAACCGGTCCAAATAAATCCATATGAATTAATTGAAGAGGTCTAGTGGTAGAAGTTACATTTTTGCTTTTAAAAGAATTTTTTGAAAATTTTCCTCTTTGGCAAGGCGTACAAAGTGAAGATAAATTTCCATTAAGCATGGGTAATCCCTTAAGTAATTTATCTTTTGATAATTTCAAAATAAGCTTGGTGCTAGAGTGACCAAGGCGCCTATGCCAAAGCTCTAATTCTTCATTTTTAGAAATAAAGCATTTTAAAGAAGAATTTGAAAGATCATTAAAAGTAATCATATAAACATTATGCATCATAGGTGCGGTGAGTACGACATCATTTGTTTTAGAATTTATAATTTTGCAAAGATTTGTAGATGATTCAAATAATACATTTAAGCCTATATCACATAATTGACTAATTGAAATTAAATTATGTTTTAAGCCATCTACAAATAAAACATTTGAGATTGAAAAAGAATCGTTACCCACCGTGCCGTTGCCCATGATCCTTCCTTTTCCATTGTCACCAAATGTCACCATCCCTCCTTTCTTCATCTCAAGGCTAAGGAACTTTTCTTTGTTTCCCGTCATGTGTTTTGAGCATCCCGAGTCCAAATACCACATGTCCTTTTTGTCCTTAGCCTGCCAACATACCTAAAAAGGAGATGAGAGTAAAGATCTGGATACCCAAGAGGTTCCTCCCATAGAATAGGTGGAAACCTTAGGCACCCAGATTTTCTTTATAGCACTACCGCCCTATTTCTTACAAGAGTTTGAGGTGTGTCCAAATAAATGACATTTGACACACGATATAAAAGGGGATGAGACCCTTTTTGAAGTTTTGGATAAACTCTTGTTGGAAAATGAGGTAACATTTGAATCTTTGAATTTATTAATAACAGAATTAGTGTTTTTGGAATTACAGCTAACGCCAGCGTTAGGAGTTAACGCCTGGCGATATCTTCCAGAGCTATATCCAAGGCCATATTTGGCACTTCCATGGCATTGGTAGGCAAAGATCATGTCGAGAGATCTTTGCCCAACTCCAAACTTCTTAATAGCCAAATTTAAATCATGAATACGAGCTTTGAGAGCGGTGTTTTCCGTTACCAACATAACGCACCGATTCGCAAAACTCTTCTTTCCATCCTCTATTTGAGAAAGAGAGGTTTTTAAAGTTCTTTCCAAATCCCCCTTCTCCTTAGTAAGAAGTTCAATAGTGGAGTGGGATTTAGAAAGAGCTTCTTCAAGTTCTTTCACTCTTGCCAAGGAGTGATTGCACTCTGGGCAAGATACCTTTTCTTTCCCTAATTGTTTAGATAATTTTTTGTTTTCCTTTAACAAAAGTTTATTTTCAGAATTTAGAAGATCAATATCTTATAAACTTTTTTCAAAGAATTTGCAAGTTTGTAAATACTCAATATATAAATCATCATAAGAAGTAGGGAGAGTTACCTCAGTGTCTTTGGACACTGATTTCCCATAAGGCACATATTTGCCTCTTCTTCATCGCTAGTGGATGAGCCACTTGAATCCTCGGAGTAGGAGTCATCCCATGTAGCCGCTTTTAGGACCTTCTTCTTCTCTTTTCCCTTGTGCCCTTTTTCTTTACGCTCTTTCAGATATTTTGGGCACTGGCTCCGAATATGTCCGGTCTTTCTACAATGGTAGCACTCCGGTGGTGGTCGTTCATCATCATCCTCGTCGCTACCTCTCTCTTTGTTTGATGAAGATCCCTTTTTGATGAAATATATCCGGAAGGTGTTTCTCCTTTTCGTATTCTTCATGAACCTTTTGAACTTCTTCACAAAAAGGCTCTCCTCGTCCTCTTCATCATCATCTCCATTTGCCTCCTTATTTGATTTTAAGGCCAAACTCTTCTTCTTTGGCTCTAAGTTGTATTCTTGCTGTTGAATTTTGAGTTCAACCTCATGGGTCTTTAGGTTCCCAATGAGGCTCTCAATTTGGAGCTTCTTCAAATCGTGCGACTCCGAGATAGCAGTCACCTTTGGATTGAATTTTGGAGGGAGAGACCTTAAAATGTTTCTCACCAAGTCGCTGTTGGAGAACACCTTTCCAAGTACTTTTGAGTCGTTAACGATCTTGGTGAACCTTGTGTACATTGAATCTACGTCTTCATCCGCCTCCATCCGGAATTTCTGATACTCGGATTCAAGTTGGAAGAGCTTTGAATCCTTAACCTGCGAAGTACCTTCATGAGTAATTTCTAATAAATTCCTTATATCATAAGCTGTTTTGCAAGCACAAGTTCTATTAAATTCCGTTCTATCCAAAGCACAAAATAACGCATTCATTGCTTTAGCGTTATTCTTACATCTCAACTTATCATTGTCATACCATCTATCTCTAGGTTTTTCCATAGTGACTTCTCCAACAACAAATGTTGGTGGAGAGTAACTTTGTTCTACCATACCCCAAACGTCATTATCTAAAGCAGTTAAAAAAACAATGCATTCTAGTTTTCCAACAATTATAATCAGTTCCGGTAAATAGTGGAGGTCTACTAATCCCTTGACCCTCAGCGAAAGCATGATCATTATGCGCCATTATTCCCGGTTGTGAAACCGTTTTGGAATAACCTTGCTCTGATACCAAGTGTTAGATCTGATGGCGCCCTTAGAGGGGGGGGGGGGGGGGGGGGTGAATAAGGGGTTTACTATTTTTTGGAATAAACTTACAGATTTTACCAAAATAGAAAAACTTTTTTGCTCTGTCGCTAACGCCTGGCGTTAAGAGTCACGCTGGCGTTAACTCTCCAGAAAAAGTATTTTTGCAGAAATATTCAAAATGATTTTCTTTATGAAATACAGTTCCAGAAAAATTAGATATACTGAAAAAGAATTTTATATTTCACAAAAATGATTACAAGGATAATATTTCAATAACGCTTGAAATTGGAGGCGACAACTTGAAAATCTCTTTTTGTTCCTTCACCGATCCTTCTCCCAAGGACCGCTTGGCTATAGCCTATCTATCCCCAGATAAGACCTCTAGCCACCACCTAGATCTACCCTTGACCTAGTCTCCATGCACAAGGCAGTGAATTACCCCCTAAGCCACACAAGGACCTAGTCGCCACACGCAAGGCGGCGAATTACTACCATTACAAGAAAAATATAAAAGGATAAAGATAAAATTAGAACAAATGACTCCCTAGAATGAAGAACGCTGAAGGAGATGTTGAAGATACGCCATGACCACGTCGGAGTTGAAGCGAGCGTCCTTCTTCAAATTTGCCATTGGAAATCTCCTTCTCACTCTTGTTCCTCATTGTTGATGTTGGGAGTTCTCTCTAAATTCTGAATGAAATGCTCTCTCAGATCTCTGGAATGAAGGCATCAATGCATCTCTACTTGAGCAAACAAAATCAGGTCTGTAAATTGACACGGGAGCTAACGCATGGCGTTAAGAGTTAACGCCAGCGTTAGTGAACGTGCACTGTCGTGGCTGAAATTGTGCAACTGTCAAGATCATGGCAGTTTGTGGAATGACATCTCATTTCGTAGAACGCCATCAAATTTCGTCGAACGCAATTTCGTCGAACGCCATCAAAGTTCGTCGAACGCAATTTTGTCGAACGCAACTTCGTCGAACGCAACTTCGTCGAACGCAAGTTCATTTCGTCGAACGTCATCAAATTCGTCGAACGCAATTTCGTCAAGCGCAATTTTGTCGAACGGAATCACCTTTCGTCGAACGCAGTTTCGTCGACCGGCATCACATTTCGTCGAACGGCTAGCGCCCAGCGTTAAGACCTAACGCCTGGCGTTGTCTCTGGCTTCTCGACGGATTCGTTCTCGATGGCATTTCTTCTCGACGGTTTCCTTCTCAACGGTTGTTAACGCGGGGCGTTAACAACTAATGCAAGCGTTAGCTCTCTTTTCATAGAATCGTCATCAATCAGCATCATGTTCATAGGGTTATATAACTATAGCACCTGCACACTATAAACACAAGCAATATCAAATACATAGTGTGATTTGTTATTTCTCAAACTAAGAGAAGTGGAACACAAGCTCCAACACTTTAGTTCCCACATTTTGGAGGTAGCTAATCTCTCAGGCACCTCCCATCATGGTCATACGGTGGCAGAGGAGCGGGCGTCTCCTCACCTAGGTGGGTATAACACACTACCATACATAAGCCCTAATGTACGCTATGGCAGCTGTCCTCGGTACTCATGATCTCCTGCGTACTCTTGCTGGATCCATTGGAACCAGACCTTTTATAGGCTAAGTGTAGGGTTATTAAGAAATGTGACCTTTCGGTCGCAGTAAAACAACCTGGCCCTCTGAACGCCTACCACTTGCCGAGTCATTGTACTTCCGTCGGTGTGTCGACTAGGCTAGTACTGAAGATCCAACACATTCTATGCACGTGCACTTATGTATCATCTCTTTCATCCGAGCCTCCAACTCGCCGAACTAACCAGCCTCTTCTACTTATTCACCGAGTCTATTACTCACAGGACCAACCCGTCCTTCATGAACACTGAGCCTACAGCTCCATGGGCGACATACCATTCAACTCTAAGAACTACTTTCAACAAAATGTGTGTGTACATAGGACTCATTCAATCTAATATTTCATACTCTTCAGTTCAACTTAAGAGTTTAGGGTGAATCTTGGACTTCCCAAGGTCTACCCGGTGAAGGGCTCGCAACGGTACTAGGCGGTATGATGGGATAACATCTCAAACCTCCCTTTCTCAAGATATTTATTATTATTAGTGGCTACCCATACCAACCACTCTCTCTCTGATTGCTTTAGAGCCCTAAGATGGATTATAGTTAATTAGGGGAGTGTCGATCTTCAATTGAACCTCAACATTGTCCCCTATTTCTTGAATGACTACTCCTCCACTCATCATCACTTGACCATTATCGAGGTTCCAATTCCAGAAGCTTAACATACTATATTATTGATGGTAACTCATATCATCTCATCCCTCGTTCTATTCATAACAAATTCGTCATCAAACATTTTTACTAACCGCACCCCAATCCAAAATTTGAGAGTTGATCCAACATGAATTGACATAATAACAATCCTATATTGTACATGATAGTTCCAAGGTTGCTGGGTCTGTGTATGATGATAAAAAAGAGTCCAAATCACAAAATGCAGTTTTACTATCCGCATACCAACTTTTATTCTAGGTGTAATCTAAGGCCCTCATGAAGTGTATATGATTCTCATGTTCAAAGGACTTTAAAATTAATTCATGAAGTTCTACATGTCAAATAATGTCATCATAATCAGTTTTGTTCATTTTCCATTAAATGGCCTAATTATTTATCCTTTCATAATTATTTATTGACTTCCAATTTCAACATGAGGTATTGTTTTCTGGTGGTCATCTATGCTACAAAATTTTCCAGAGGTTCACCTAGGTCAAATATCAACATATCCAGAATTTGGTAATTTTTCTAATTTATCTACTGCCACCTAGACAATCTTTACTAAGTATCGCCATGTTTTACTAAACTAAAATTTATAGGAAAGCTTCCAAGGACTCATAAATGATCCAAAATGAACTCCTATTGAATTTCATAATTTTCCAGACAGAAATAATCACATAATCAAATTTTACTAAGTGTAGCCATAAACATATTATCATTAATATTAAATATTCCACTCATCAAATAAATGCCCAAAAATTCTCCAGTGGTTATTATTTGTCATGTGTGTATTCTAATAGAGGTTCGTATTTTTCCAACATATATTTCCACTAGTAATAATTAATTATTCAAAGTCATGAATATTCCACATGATGAAGGAGCTACTGATTATCATTATCCAAAAATTGAAATAAAAATCCTAGTGGTTTATTTTGATCTAAAAAGTATACGAACAATTTTTCATATTTTTCACAAGTATTTTGTCACACTTATTTTATTTGTAACCCATAGTGACAAATTAAATTAATGACATTTAGGGGGATAATTGAACTCCTAAAATTCCAGAAAAATTTCCAGGAATGTAAAGTGTCCATTTTGCCAGAGTTCGGTAATTTTCCCTAATCATTTTGGTCTCAAATGTTTCATTAAAGTGTAAGTGAGACTATTTTATTTAAATATAAATACTTGGGAAAATTATTTCCAAATTCTCAGAGATGATACACATCACTATTTCACATATAGGTATAATTTTTTCACAAACATGCATCAAAGGATTCAAGAGGAATCACAAAGATAAGTAGAATGTGCTATATGCACATCACCCCTTTCATAGACTATCATGCATGTGAAGTTTACCCAACATGCACTAACCCAAATGGTCTATGATTTTTACCAGGGTCAAATTTTGACCTAACCAAGCACCCACCAAAAATTTGGATGCGTTTGAGGTCATTTACTCACATAATTAATACATGCATGACTAATTAAATATTTTTCAAAGCTTTAGAAACATAGTTTCCAAAAATTACCATTTTTGGTCAAGGGGTGCATTGGTTCATATCACCTGCATGACTGGAATTTCAACTCATTTGAGTGAGGGGTTTAATGGTGGCACTCAAAATAGTGCCTAGGGTCACTTATGTACACCATACACAAAAATGAATGTTAATTAAAATAAACATTTAATTATATCAAGTCTGACCTACAAATAGCCATCAACCAAGATCTAATGGCCAACAACCCGTCTGTAAGCTCTAGCCAAGGTACGGGATTGTCCCGTCCTTGGCCACTTTCGGGGGCCATTTCCCGGCCACCTGATGATGCAGGACGTCGAGGCCCGGACCGCACCCCGTGGCATCACACCAGCTAGCGGACCACGACCAAGTACGCCTGCCAGAAGGACTGCAGCCCACGCACCCCAACCCGTCTCTGTGCCTATTCTCAGCGCGACGGTTTGTTGAGGCTAGGGCTCGATCCACGTACCTCCTTGATAAGAACCTCTCCTAACAGGCCTTATCACCAACTAACCTACAGGGTCCCTGACCGCACCCTGTGGCATCACACCAGCTAGCGGACCACGACCAAGCACGCTGATGCGATAATTTCGGCAAGTGCACCGGTCGCGCAAGTAATAATAATGGGGAAAATCCCCGAGTGTCGGTCTCTCAAGGAACACAGTAAGGTGGAGTTAACGTTCGAGGAAGGACTTGAGATCGAAGTCCTTGAGTCGGATGGAATGCGGGAGATTTCATTTGGCTTTTGGAAAATACAAGAAAATAACTACAACTACTCCTATGCAATGCCGCTATGCAATGCTTCGCTCGGCGGGATGGAGACTACGTAGGCCTTGAACGCACTACGTCGCAAGGGCGAATGGATTACACGGGCCGCTATGCCACGCTTCGCTAGGCGGATGGGCGAGTAGGCTAACGAAATGAGGGTCGCAAGCACCTCTTCGACAAGCACGCCACTAGCAATTGCTAGTGCGGCACCGAACACGACGTCGGAATGGAAATTAGATGGGGGCGCACCTCATACACATATGAACAAAATATAACTTCACATAGACATGAAATTAAGATTACAAGCACGATTCATAGTGTTCATCATCAAGATATAGAAGAATCTAACCTAAACAATCATCAACATAAAGAAGGAAAAAGAGAGTAAAGGAGTCGACCACATCTAAAGCCTTGCCGAAGATTCATGGTTGGAATCGCTGGGTTGTCAATCCGCGTCCAAGCTCGGTCTTCAACTGCGTCCGAGGTAGAGGAGGGTTGTCACTTCCTCCCAATGGCTCGTCTTCTTCGTGTCACGATCCAATCTCCTCCGATACACGATCTCCTTGCTCGATGTTGGCGATCTTTGGGCTAGAAACCTCTCCTTGGAGCTCAAGGATGATGGAGGAGGCCTAGGGGGGCGGAGAACCCGCGGAAGGGGCGAAAACGGCGGACTGGATGGAAGAAATGCGGAACTATATGACCTAAATCGCGAGCAGGAATATTTATAGGCGCTGGAATAAACAGTGCGCACGGTCATTGGCGCATGACCAGTGGTCGTGCGCGCTGGAGTTCTGTGATCGTGCGCCTGCCTGGGCGGAGCCTGCAATGTAAGAAATTTATAAAATATAATGTTCGCACGACCAGTGGCGCACGACCAGTGGTCGTGCGCGCTATCGTAAGTGGTCGTGCGATAAGGAAGACAGAACTCAGATTTCAGGGGGTAAGTGCACACGATCAGTGGCGCACGACCAGTGGTCGTGCGCAATAGAACCAGTGATCGTGCGCTGTGTTCCTGTACAGAATTGTACCGGGAACACCTGCACGACTCCTGTTCCTACAGAAATGCTGATCAGGCCACTGAAAGTGGCACTCAACAATACGATAAGGCTATCAAAAGAAAATAAACATAAAACACACCAAATTAGACCAAGAAGTGCACCTAGCATAGAATGACAAATATGAGCTAAAACAAGGCTAAAGTGCAGTGGAAAGACTAGAAAAAACGGCCCAGATGAGTCCATATATGTGTATATGATCAGGACTCATCACACCCCCAGACTTACCTGTTTGCGCGTCCCGAGCAAACAAATTCCTCAAGCGGCTGAGAAAAATACATAGCTGGCATAGAAATTGTAAAGCGGAGTATCATGCGAAGTCGCATGCTCAAGCGCGTAGAAATATAGTAGACAAAATTTCTAATTGTACATATTAGTTTATACTTTTCTAGGGGCGTATTTATATATTACCTTTACTCAAAAAGTGAATCACGGTGAATCATAAGGCCGTACATAGGAAGAAAGTAAACTGAACGATGAGACAAGCATTGCCAAAGATCGGGGCTCGGGACAACTCCATTGAAATCCATCAATGTCGGTGACCATAAGCTTGCCCGTTCGCACTCTCTCCACGGCACTGGTATGACTCAAATGCGTGAATCAATAGGACTTTAGGTTTTAGATGAGGCTTGGGTTTAGGTGAGGATAAACAAAGATAAAAACGACGGCCCAAGCACTAAACCCAAATAAGCTTATGCAGAAATTATTCTCGTTCACCACACAAACACGCGGGTACATCACACCCCCAGACTTGGACTTAACAACATGGGTGTGTGCACCTCCTACTCCCAAACATATATTTTTACACAGATTTTTCATTAAAGCTCATATCTTTTTTTTCTTTTCTTTTCACTTCTTTTCTTTCTCTCATTTTCTTATTTTCTTTTCTTATCATTTTCAGCAACTTAAACAATGGTGCATATTCGCATTTTCAGAAAACATATCACTACATCAACAACCCAATCATGAAAGTAATAAACTAGAGCTCAAACTTGGGTGTGCGACTAGGATTGGCTTTTGGGCTTTGGTGAAATAAAAGTGGGGCTGAATCAAAGAAGGGGTAGGCACAACTGGGCTAACGAGGATAAAGCGATAGGAGTGGGCACAAAGGCTCAACCGGGCCAAAATGATGGCCTATATCACATTCACGCAATTGACTAACCGTATACCCATGCTTCAAGAATCGCTTGGGGCAAGTTCTAGCCACCGAGAAAGATAATCCTTCCTCCCGACTCGGGCAATATGAGGCTAACGAACGTCTACACACATTCCTGTGCTACCGTTTGATTCACACCGGATTCACCAATTTTGAGTAGAGTAAACAATATTTACGCTAATAGAAAAATATATAAACTAAAAGCATAAAAAGAAATTGAATCTACACGAATTTCTAAACGAGACATGAGCACTCGACTAGGAGCATTACAGGAGTCAACATTTTACTCCGCCTCATAATCCTAAGCCAGCACAATGATTTTCCAAATCACACAAAAAGAAATGAGCTCAGCTCAAGACGTGCCAACAGCTAAGTGCGCGCTCATGTGGGTGATGTGGTGTGCAATGCAATTGAACATAACTAAATATCTGCAATTAAAATACTTCTAGTATGCAAATGAGATGTGCACGCGCAGTGGGTAACATATAGCGGCTCTCCCCCAGACTAAATCTAAGCAATAAACATAAATGATGTAACCATGAAAATTGAAAATGAAGTCTAGGGAAAGAGATTACCCAATGCTCAGAAGTGAGCATACCAGAAGACGCGTGAAAAACTGAAGCAAACCCGCCATTCAGAATTTGCAATAAGTACCTGCAGGGGTGAGCTCCACAAAAATAGAAGAAAGCAGAAATGCTAAAACTGAACAGAAATTAACTAACTACTCTAACTAGGAAAATGAAAATGCAATAAAAGTAAGATAACTACTGGGGTTATTGTCATCCCAGCATGACTTATTCAAAAACTAAAGGTTCTAGCTAATGGGCGTATGAAAAAGGAAATGAACAGGTAACTGCTCCATTATCCATTTCGGTAGCTGGTACCGATACGGAGATAAGGCAGTCACCCCTCTACCTAAATAATAATACCTGCTTGACACAGGTAGAGGGAAAAGAAAGTAAGAAGAGGAGGAGGAGTCCTCCTCACTATTCTCACCAAAAACATCCTTGCCTAGCAAGGTCTCGTCAACAGGGAGGTGGCAGGAGGAAAAGGCAATGAGTGGAGCTTCCTCTACGGAGGGGGAATCAACCTCCTCACATAAGAGGATGCTCTCTGTTGGATCGGTAAGCGCCCTTAGAGGGGGGGGGGGGGGGTGAATAAGGGTTTTAAAAACTTTAGATATATTTTGAATAACTTTGAAAAAGCTTTGATTATTAAACTAAAGAAGATCAAGACATATCAAGTGAAGTAAAAGTAAAGACATGATTTTATTAACTTGAGAAGCATGATTACAAAACTTGATCTCTTATCGAAGCTAGAAATCAAAGCTAATAGAAATAGACTCCTTTTTGTTTTCTATCCCGACTCGCTTCCCCACGAACCGGTGGCCCTAGCCTATCCTCCCCGGATTCGGCTTCAAGCCGCTCTAGCCAACCCTTCCCCGGATGTGGCCTCGAGCACCCCCTAGACCTAGCCTAGATCTAGTCGCCAACACGAGGCGAGTTTCCCCCTAAGTCCTACTCAGACCTAGTCGCCAACACGAGGCGATTTCACTAATCGTTTACAAGAAAAATATAAAAATATAAAAACATCAATAATAATAAAAAAACTCCCTCTAAGAACTTCTGAAGTTGGAGACGTTGGACCGCTGTAGTATAAGCGTTGTTGAAGCGGTCGCCGGTCAGATGAAGCGTGAAGAAGTCCTCCTTCAGAAATTCTTTCTAAGCTTTTGGTGGGAGTATCTCTCTGAACCTTCCTCTATATGTTGTGGCACGAAGCTCTGGAGTTTAGGGTTGTAGAAGAGTAAGGAAGACGGAGCCAAGGGGTCCAATTTATAGCCCAAGCGCTACCGCCGGCGCTAGCGCTACCGCCGGCGCTAGCCCGGATTAAGAAACAATTTGTGCGCCCGAATCTCCAATCCGCGGCAACCCGTTGTTCTATTCCTTCTGTGCGCTCCGCTACCGCCGGCGCTATCCGCTATCGCCCGGCGCTAGCGCCTTCTATAAACGCTGCCGGAATGTCGCAATTCAACGCTAGCGCCCGACGCTATCACTACCGCCGGCGCTAGTGGTCATGATGGAATTTTTGCTTCAAATTCGGGGGCAGACTTCATGTATCCTCCTTGAGTCATGTGGACCTAACTAACCTGCACACTTGAACACACAAGATCAAATACATAGGATTTGTTATTCTCAAACCTAGGAGATGCGGAAGACCGTGTTCCAACAAACTCCCCCTTTTGATAATAACAAATCCATTAATGATAAATCAGAGCATTAAAAGATAAGCATGTTGAAATCCTATTTGTGTGAGTGTGAGAGTGATGACTTAGGATAAATATAGATGATTAGTATTTTTAGAGTTGCTCCCCCTAAATACGTGCTCCCCCTATGTGAATGCTCCCCTAATATGTAAGCTATCATTTTAATTAAGCATTATATTTTGATAGCAGATTAATATTTATCATATTTATCATGTTAGTTCTCCCCCTTTTGTTATTAGCAAAAGCGGGTAAGGAGACACCACTAAGAAGTTGATAATAAGATAAAAGCATGATCGAGCTTGTAGAGAAGGAAATGATAAGGAGTTTTAGAATACTTTTCATTTAAATAGATCAGAGTTCGAGTATCTCAACATTTTCATAAATCAGAGTTTGTAGCATAAACAAAATGTAATGATTTCCAAGTAACTAAACTACCCAGACAATATGTCTACACCCTAGCCCCGTACTAAGTGACGGATGGGCATGAGGAGCTGCAAACATGCCATAGGTTGGGGTGTTAGTCCCATATGCAAACACTAGACAAAACTCAACCTAACACTCTTTCTCCCCAGTGCCTCGCAAGGCCCCACTGGAACCCTCCCCGGTTAAGGACAAGACATGACTAGAGATAAGGTTATCTAATGTCTACAACCCTACGCCCCCGCTATGGTGAGATATGAAGTCATGGATAATAATTATTGGAAACATTTAAGTGTTTTAAATCTAATGACATAGGCTATGGATTTATATTTTTATTTGAATTTATGAAACCACTCACATAGCTATTTTGAAATCCATCAGAGTTTTTAGCGTAATAATATTTTCATAGAAATAAATCAGAGTTTTATAAAAAAAATCCATGTTAAAAGCAACCAATATAAAGTTTACCAAGCAAGTCTACCACTTGTTGCAAGAAAGGAATTTGAAGATTCAAGTGATGATGCATTCAAAATGAAAGACTTTAAATAAGCATGAAAGAGCAAGGTAAAACAATTATATGGTGATGATGCGGAAGACTTATAGAAATGCAAGAAACATCTTATTGTAATCAATGATGATCCATAAAAAGATATATGAGTTAAATTTCAAAAAGAAGATGTTTTTGCAAATCATTTTTCAATTAAAATCTTTAAGTTTGATAATAAAGTAACCAAGCATGAAATGATGTTATCAAAAAGAGATTACTACAATGTTACTTTAATTCACAATTTCAAAACATACCAAACATTGTAGAAAGCATGCTGGGTGATCTAGTGCATTTCATAAGTAAAGAGTAGTATAGAATTAGCATTAGGATCCAATACTCATGAGAAGAAGTGTTATGGAAGATAATGATGTGCACATAAGTGTATTTTGAATAGAGTAAACAAATGTTTTAATCAAAAATACAAGAGATATGTAAAGTAAGGAGCATAATAAAACACAAATAATTTTACTTCCACGCACTTCAATGCACAAATAAAAATGTACAACTACCAAGGTGCTTTGCACACACAATGCTCATTAAGACTTATCATGGTGCAAAGTAGTGCTTGGGGGATCACATAATTTTATTCTTCAATATTGATTTTTTATTGTGATCCCGTGTACTTAAGAATAAGTAGTTTTTGTTTTGAAAGAAAGTTATGGTTTACACAAGATACTTTACTATTCTTTCCAAGGTGCTCAACCTCACAACGCTTATTAAGACTTATCAGGAGGTTCAAGTAGTGCTTGGTGGAGTTATCTTTGTCACTTTATTGTATGATTTTTGTTTTGTACAAAGTTCTCCGAATACACTTGTTTTGCAAACCAATATAATTTATGAAAAAGATAACCACTTTTCTTAACTTTTAAAAGTGCAAATAAAGGTTGTGTAGGTAAGATACTTGTGCAATTTTAATTCATTGTACTATTACAAAACATACACAAGCATTCTTAGATTAAACACATAAGTAGACAATGCCAAAATAAGTGAGTGAATAGCGATCATTATCAAACATAAAACATTTACTCATACTTAGAGACATGCTAAGCGTAGTTCTACACAACTTTTACAATATAATTGATGCACATATTAATAGATGTATCAAAGTATGATGAAAACAATGTTCAAAGTAGTTTGAAAAAATAAATTGCAACATTATAGAAGTTCTAAATAATAGATTAAATCATGCTTGATTTTCTCAATGATGTCCATACAGTATTTTTGATAATTTAAAGTTTGAACTCATAAGATTGATCTTGGACTTCCCGAGGACTACCTTGTGAGAGGTTCGCCCGGTACTAGGTGATATGATGGGATGATAGCCCAAATCACCCTTTCGCAAGATACAAGTAAAAAGTTAAGTTCAAAAATAACAATTTTTGATAATTTTTTGTTTTATATTTTTGTATTTGATTTTTGCTTTTAGAAATAGAATTTAAACAAATGACAAAAAACACAAAGGCAAAACATATAATTTTTTTTGTAATTTGGCTTTTGGATTTTTGTATTTAATTTTTCAAAAATATAATAAAAGCAAAATTGCAGAAATGAATAGTACACATAGATTAATATATTTTTAGGGATTTTTCAAAATTTTAAAAATACAGAAAAACACATTGGTGCACTAGCGCCGGCGTTAGCGCTAGCGCCTGAAACAGTACACGGGTTTTGATGATTTTAATATTTTTGTTTGTTGATCTTGATTAAGTGTCCAAACAGTAGTTTCATGCTGAAATTTCAGATTTTTAGGAAATGTCTATATAGTGCAAATTTCATGAAACATTAGCGATTTTGTATATGACTTTATCAAATAAACTTTGCATGCGATATAAATTATTATATCTCCATTTTAATTTTTCTAAGGCTTGTATTTATCAGTCTAATGTAGTTTGACAATGATAGGAAATGTAAGCACGAGAAGACACGAATGAACAAATCAAATATGCATGATTTTAGTGATTAAAAATAATGTTCATGCATAAGAATATCTTGTATAAGCCCTAGATGAGAATACCCATCCTGTATATCTTGGTAAACACATAAAGCGTAACATAGACACGAATATTCTTTAGGTGGCAATGTTAGAATGATAAGTTTGAGATTAATGTTATATCAAGGTTTGATAGTGTTTCAACTTATAGACCTAGAATGGAGTGACGATTCTATTTGATTTGATATCAAGATGATTCAAAGGTCTAAACTAGAAGTAAATCACAATATACACCAACCATTATAATATCAATTGTCATCAGTTAATATATCAATTATAATTTACATAAATGTGATAGAAATAATTATTTTTAGAAGACTTTTGATATGACTTATGATGTTAGAGAATTTTAGCAAAGGACATCAATAGATCATAGTGGTGCTTGTGAATTCAATATTCATTATGAGGGTAAATTTTTTCAATACATTTCAGTGATTTTCTTTTTAACTAATTAAGAATTTTGAATATATATATGTGATTTATGATAGGTAAACAATAATGATGGTTTAGATCATGTTTGACATTAAGGAGTGAACATAATATAATTTTTTTGTTGCGGACAAAGATAACCATATTGAAAGTTGAGCTTTCATTTAGATCTTGAACTTTCTTGTAGATTATATTATTTCTCTAAACCACTTGTTGGTGAAGGCTAAAAAGCTTAATAGCCCAATGACTTGATTTAATTTTAAAATATCTTATAGCAAATTTAGAATTTGATTTATATGAACAATAAAAGATATTTATAGATAATGAATATGAGAGAGATAGATAGGTCATCAAAATTAGATATGACTTTTGAATTTGATCAATTTGATTTTATAAATATATTAAGCTTTTAGAGATAAGATCATGTTTTCAATATTGTATAGGATGACCATGACATGATAGTTCAAAAGAAAACAAAAAAAATAGAAAAGACATTAAAGCACATCATGAAGTAGAAATTTGTATATTTCAATTTGAAAATATTCTACTTCATGCATTTGGATGATACTAGTAGATGAGAGATTTGGGTATCCAAAGGGAACCAAGTGTAATGGTTCCTTTAGGTACCCAAATATAGCGTGATAATTTTTGGGGAGACGACAATGAACGAATTCTTTCAAGTGGAGTTAAAGTTTCATTTTTTATTTTGGGTCTCCATTCATATTTTGATTTAATATTATGCATCAAATTTCCATATTCATTAAACTTAGGTTTAAAATAATAATCACTTTTGAAATTATATTTCATAGGAAATTTGTGCACATTAGAATTTAATTTGGGAGATATATAATGTGGGTTAGAATTCATTATGTTTGTGTGATTAAACATTCTACTAGGTGCATGTTTAATATGTTTTAATATACTAGTAGAAGTTTTACACATGTTTGTTGATAAACTTGAAATAAGATATTTAAAATTATTTAATCCTTTTTGAAAGAGTGATTTTAAAGATTCTAGTTTATGGGAGAGAATATTATTTTCGTTTATAAATTTTTCGTTATGTTCTTTTGAAATTAAAAGTTCTTTTTCTAAATCCTTGAATTTTTCTTTAATATTATTATAATCAAAATAAGGTGTATAGTTTTCAAATGAAGAGCATGATTGAGATTCAAACACATCCTTTTTGGATTCTTCATTCATATTTGCTTTCAAAGTTTTATTTTCTAAACGTAATCTCTTATTAGCAATTTTTAATTTCTTCATTCTACGTTTAGCAATTTTTTGTATATGGAAATAAGATAAAGAATTAGACTTTCTTACAGCGCAGTCGGAAGAGGAAAGATGTGAACATGACGTTCCTTTGTCGTCTTCTAGGCCTTCCTTCTTTATAGATGAATTTTCATCTTCTCTTGATGAATTGCTCTCTTTGGCTAAGTCAATTTCCATGATTTCCATGGTTTTGCTACAAGAGAGATTTTCTTGAATAATGGTGGATGCTTGTATGTCCTTCTCTTCCTGTGTTTGTTCCTTACCTGCAAGAGGAAGATCATAAGTTATCTCAAGAAAATTCCACATCTCGTATGCAGTATGAAAAGTATGAATGAGTTTGGAAATATTTTGATCTAACGCACAAAAAAAACTATTCATAGATTTTGCATTTAAAACCATTTCATTTTTATTTAATACGCTAGGTGGTTTTTTAATAGTAATATTCCAAACTTTTTCATCTAAAGCTTTAAGAAATTTTTCCATTAATATTTTCCATCTTTAAGATTTCTTCCTTCAAATAGAGGTGGTGCTAGTGATTTTCCTTCTTCATAAAAATTTACCCCACTAGTAGAAGCGAGATCATGAGACGCCATTATTCCTGGTTGTTAATCCAATTGGAATAAAACCGCTCTGATACCACTTGTTGGATCGGTAGGCGCCCTTAGAGGGGGGGGGGGTGAATAAGGGTTTTAAAAACTTTAGATATATTTTGAATAACTTTGAAAAAGCTTTGATTATTAAACTAAAGAAGATCAAGACATATCAAGTGAAGTAAAAGTAAAGACATGATTTTATTAACTTGAGAAGCATGATTACAAAACTTGATCTCTTATCGAAGCTAGAAATCAAAGCTAATAGAAATAGACTCCTTTTTGTTTTCTATCCCGACTCGCTTCCCCACGAACCGGTGGCCCTAGCCTATCCTCCCCGGATTCGGCCTCAAGCTGCTCTAGCCAACCCTTCCCCGGATGTGGCCTCGAGCACCCCCTAGACCTAGCCTAGATCTAGTCGCCAACACGAGGCGAGTTTCCCCCTAAGTCCTACCCAGACCTAGTCGCCAACACGAGGCGATTTCACTAATCGTTTACAAGAAAAATATAAAAATATAAAAACATCAATAATAATAAAAAAAACTCCCTCTAAGAACTTCTGAAGTTGGAGACGTTGGACCGCTGTAGTATAAGCGTTGTTGAAGCGGTCGCCGGTCAGATGAAGCGTGAAGAAGTCCTCCTTCAGAAATTCTTTCTAAGCTTTTGGTGGGAGTATCTCTCTGAACCTTCCTCTATATGTTGTGGCACGAAGCTCTGGAGTTTAGGGTTGTAGAAGAGTAAGGAAGACGGAGCCAAGGGGTCCAATTTATAGCCCAAGCGCTACCGCCGGCACTAGCGCTACCGTCGGCGCTAGCCCGGATTAAGAAACAATTTGTGCGCCCGAATCTCCAATCCGCGGCAACCCGTTGTTCTATTCCTTCTGTGTGCTCCGCTACCGCCGGCGCTATCCGCTATCGCCCGGCGCTAGCGCCTTCTATAAACGCTGCCGGAATGTCGCAATTCAACGCTAGCGCCCGGCGCTATCACTACCGCCGGCGCTAGTGGTCATGATGGAATTTTTGCTTCAAATTTGGGGGCAGACTTCATGTATCCTCCTTGAGTCATGTGGACCTAACTAACCTGCACACTTGAACACACAAGATCAAATACATAGGATTTGTTATTCTCAAACCTAGGAGATGCGGAAGACCGTGTTCCAACACTCTCATCATTGACTTGGGCAATATGCACCAAATCCTCCTGGGGTACCTGTGAAGACTCAACCTGCACAGACTCGGATGAAGAGGGGGGGTCGAGAAATAAACAAGACGAAGAACATAAATAATCAAAAATCGGGGGAGTGGTCCCGGTCTCACTCCCATCAGGTTGGGGAAGTAAAATAATGTTTGCATTGTCATCAATGCTACAAGGTTCGGCGGGATCAACAGTGGCCATGCCTAAGATTTGGACTTCCTCCACCGGTGCTGAGGAAAATTCCTCTTCACCTAGAAGGTTGTCTTCCTCCATAGGAGTAAGCACAATACTAAGATCAACCGCCTCCTCTTGTGACACATCATCGACAATGTCGTCAGAGACGAATGTAGTATGCACAACAGGGGGAAGAATAGTGCTCGGATAAAAGTCGAGCACCGATTCCTCACAAAGAATCGAATCCACTAGAGGTGGTGGATGCACATGGAGAATAGGCTCAGCAGTGTCGGTGCATAGATCAGCCGCACATTCGGTGACCGTGTCCATGCCATACCCTTCAAGATGTGAAGGTGACAAAGACACATAACCGGATGTTGAAGGTGTGCCGCCAGAGTTAGGAGTTGGGACGATCCGGATATCCGGCTCGTCATCCTCATCCAATTGGCGAAGATACTCAGCACAGTCCTTCAAGACATGATCAGTGCTCCGACAAAACTGGCACTGCCTTGCGGGCTTCTTTGGCACAGCGGGGGCTGGAGCCGAAAAGAAGTAAGACGGTAAAGGCTCAGCAGAGTAGCCATAAGACTTACGCGCACCATATGGAGTATCAGACGAAGTCGGTGCTCCATATGCTGGGCTATAAGAATTATGCCTACTATTCTCCGTAGGGCATTCATCACTAGAGTGGGAGGTAGCTCCACACCAACGACAACGAATATTAAGATGTGCCCACATAGTGTGAAGATAATACGATTCAAAATAAAAATGCTATTGTGCAAAATACTACACCTAACAAAAATTACTAAAGCAACCTAATATAAAACAGGAAACAGAATACGAGGAAATAAAACTAAGGAATGCAATTTACAAATGGAAGGGCTTCTCTCTCAGGTTCTCCCTCTCCAGAAAACTCACACGACTGTGTTCCCCGGCAACGGCGCCAAAAACTTGATGCGATAATTTCGGCAAGTGCACCGGTCGCGCAAGTAATAATAATGGGGAAAATCCCCGAGTGTCGGTCTCTCAAGGAACACAGTAAGGTGGAGTTAACGTTCGAGGAAGGACTTGAGATCGAAGTCCTTAAGTCGGATGAAATGTGGGAGATTTGATTTGGCTTTTGGAAAATACAAGAAAACAACTACAACTACTCCTATGCAATGTCGCTATGCAATGCTTCGCTCGGCGGGATGGAGACTACGTATGCCTTGAACGCACTACGTCGCAAGGGCGGATGGATTACACGGGCTGCTATGCCACGCTTCGCTAGGCGGATGGACGAGTAGGCTAACGGAATGAGGGTCGCAAGCACCTCTTCGACAAGCACGCCACTAGCAATTGCTAGTGCGGCACCGAACACGGCGGCGGAATGGAAATTAGATGGGGGCGCACCTCATACACATATGAACAAAATATAACTTCACATAGACATGAAATTAAGATTACAAGCACGATTCATAGTGTTCATCATCAAGATATAGAAGAATCTAACCTAAATAATCATCAACATAAAGAAGGAAAAAGAGAGTAAAGGAGTCGACCACATCCGAAGCCTTGCCGAAGATTCACGGTTGGAATCGCTGGGTTGTCAATCCGCGTCCAAGCTCGGTCTTCAACTGCGTCCGAGGTAGAGGAGGGCTGTCACTTCCTCCCAATGGCTCGTCTTCTTCGTGTCACGGTCCAATCTCCTCCGATACACGATCTCCTTGCTCGATGTTGGCGATCTTTGGGCTAGAAACCTCTCCTTGGAGCTCAAGGATGATGGAGGAGGCCTAGGGGGGCGGAGAACCTGCGGAAGGGGCGAAAACGGCGGACTGGGCGGAAGAAATGCGGAACTATACGACCTAAATCGCGAGCAGGAATATTTATAGGCGCTGGAATAAACAGTGCGCACGGTCATTGGCGCACGACCAGTGGTCGTGCGCGCTGGAGTTCTGTGATCGTGCGCCTGCCTGGGCGGAGCCTGCAATGTAAGAAATTTATAAAATATAATGTTCGCACGACCAGTGGCGCACGACCAGTGGTCGTGCGCGCTATCGTAAGTGGTCGTGCGATAAGGAAGACAGAACTCAGATTTCAGTGGGTAAGTGCACACGATCAGTGGCGCACGACCAGTGGTCGTGCGCAATAGAACCAGTGATCGTGCGCTGTGTTCCTGTACAGAATTGTACCGGGAACACCTGCACGACTCCTGTTCCTACAGAAATGCTGATCAGGCCACTGAAAGTGGCACTCAACAATACGATAAGGCTATCAAAAGAAAATAAACATAAAACACACCAAATTAGACCAAGAAGTGCACCTAGCATAGAATGACAAATATGAGCTAAAACAAGGCTAAAGTGCAGTGGAAAGACTAGAAAAACGGCCCAGATGAGTCCATATATGTGTATATGATCAGGACTCATCACACGCCTGCCAGAAGGACTGCAGTCCAGGCACCCCAAACTGTCTCTGCGTCTGTTCTCAGCGCGATGGGTTATTGAGACCGGGGCTCGATCCCCAGACCTCCTTAATAAGAACCTCTCCTAACAGGCCTGTTAGGAGAGGTTCTTATCAAGGAGGTCTGGGGATCGATCCCCAGCCTCAATAACCCGTCGCGCTGAGAACAGGCGCAGAGATGGTTTGGGGTGCCTGGACTGCAGTCCTTCTGGCAGGCGTGCTTGGCCATGGTCTGCTAGCTGGTGTGATGCCATTGGGTGCGGTCGGGGCCCCTGCATCACCTGAGCACTCTCCTGGCCAGCTGCCACCACCGCCACCACCTGTGCTGATGTGGTGGCTGTCATTGGGTGCTGGTTTGCTGGCTGGCGATGGCCGGAACATAGATTTTGGGGAGGGACTAATCGACTCAAAACAGAGCCAATTTCTCCCTTAATTCAAGCTCGATTGAGCTCGAATCAAGCCTACAAGCTTCAACATCTAGCACAGAGGGAGGGAGCAAGGAAACCTGCATGGTTTATCGTTGTTTGCCTGATGATTCTTTAGGAATCCATGTCCGGGAATGTGCTTGAGCTCCTAAGTCAATTCTGCTCTCCAGTGGCCGATTCCTCTCCAAACCACAGGGCTCTTACTGCTTGGGAAGTTCTGAAGCTAGTGGTATGCTCAGAATGGTGTGGGGGAGGCTTAAACAAAATGTGTCATTAAGTCACTTCTCAGCCCACCTATAGGAGATGAATTATCCACAACTTGACAGCTGGCCTGCCTGGGAACTGCTGGGAATCATTCTTTAAGCTCAGAGAGAGCATTGGGAGAGGAAATTGAGTGTCATTTGACACTCAATCCTGGTTTCCTCCTTGGATTCCATGTGTGGTGGCCAGCCACCTCTCCCCTTTGGATTTTGATCCAATCTCAGCCTTGATCTTACCTCCTCCTTCAATTTCTGGAATTAATTTTGATTTCATTCATGTGGGCTTAATATTTGGCTTAGTTCTTGGGTTAAACCCAATTGAAATTGGTTGGGCTAACTTGACCCAAAATGATCAATTTTGGGTTTATTGGTCTAGGGTTGACCCTAGGTCAACCTAGCCAATGTGGCTGACCAACATTGAATTTATTGGGTTCATGGACACCAATTAAGGTGAAATGTGGCTAGGTTTGGTCAATTTGGATCCATTTGACTTCTTTGGCCCAACTTAAGCTAAGTGAGCCCAAAGTTGGTTTTGACCTAAACCAACGGTTTGACATGACCTAATGGGTTATTTGTGACCCCTTAATCTCCCTAAGGGAATAGAAAGAGTTGAGTGAGGTCAATTGGGTCATTAGATGGCTATGAGACTCTAAATTAAGGAGATTTGACCAAATTAGGGTTTGGTCGACTTTGGTCAATTTGACCAATTGGGTTGACGCCATTGGGTCTTAAGTGACCCAAGGGACTCCCTAATGGGCTGGGAGTGTTATGGTGGGGTCACATTGACCATTTGAAAGCTAATTGACCCTATTTAGAGAGGTTTGACCCATTTAGGATTAAAGTTGACTTTGGTAAACTTGGTCGATTTGGTTGACCCCAATGGGTCCATAGTGACCTATTGGTATCCTTGAAGGATTATGAGGGTCAAGGTGAGGTTATATTGACATATTAAAGCTCATTTGGTTAACCCTAGGCTAGGTGACCTAAAATTGCTAAATGCAAACCAATGTGTTTTGATCTTGTCACTTAGACTTCTAATGCCATTTAGGGTAAACCTAGCTTTATGTCATGACACTTATCATGACAAAATCCTCTTGGGGGGCCTAGTTGTTCTAGGAATGTTACACTGAGCCCCTTACCGAATGGCCCCTAGAGAACTAGCCGAGTTTAGGAAACAACTAGAAGAGTTGATGAAAGATGGATTTGTTCGTCCCAGTTCATCGCCATGGGGAGCCCCAGTCCTTTTTGTCAAGAAAAAAGATGTGACTTTACGACTCTGTATCGACTATCGAGAACTCAACCGACTAATGGTACAAAATACCTACCCCCTTCCCCGAATAGATGAACTCTTCGACCAACTTTAAGGAGCCTGCATCTTATCAAAACTAGACTTAAGATCCGGCTACTACCAATTACGGATCCAGGATGACGATATCGAGAAGGCGACCTTTAGCTCGAGGTACGGGCTATAAGAATTTACAGTAATGCCATTTGGCCTCACTAATGCCCCCTCGACATTCATGACATTAATGAACCAAGTCTTCGGACCCTACCTAGACATCTTTGTCATCGTTTTTATAGATGACATTTTGGTGTCCTCCAAAACCGAGAAAGACCATGCCCAACACCAATGGTTGGTCTTAGAAAAGCTAAAGGAGCAACACCTATTCGCTAAATGTAGTAAATGCACATTTTGACTAAAAGAGGTTGGCTTTCTAGGCCATGTAATTACTGGAGCAGGAATATCGGTAGACCCCGCCAAGATTCAAGCTATACAGGACTGGCCTACGTTAAAAACCACCGCAGACATCCGCAATTTTCTAAAATTAGCGGGATATTACCGCAAATTCGTATAAGGATTCTCAAGGAGTGCCCTCCCCCTTACAACTCTCACCAAAAAGGACACCCCGTTCAAATGGACGCCTCAATGTGAAGCCGCCTTTCAAAATCTAAAAACAAGGCTAACGTCGACGCCCATCCTCACCCTCCCCTTTGGAAGGGAAGGTTTCCAAATATATACAGACACCTCTCTCCAAGGATTGGGAGCAGTCCTAATGCAGAATGAAAATGTAGTCGCTTATGCATCAAGACAGCTTAAAAAGCATGAACAAAGTTACCCGGCATACGACCTGGAGCTCAGAGCCGTCATCTTCTCTCTAAAAATTTGGAGACATACCTTTATGGCTTACACTGCAAGATCTTCTCAGATCATAAAAACCTTCAGTACCTCCACAACCAAAAGGACCTTAACTTACGGCAAAGGCTCTGGTTTGAATTCTTATGCGATTACGAGTATACATTACATTACCACCCAGGTAAAGCTAATACGGTCACATACGCTCTAAGCTGAAGACCACCCGCCTCAAGTACTGAAATTGTAGAAATGAAGCTCGCTCTCATGCTACAATAATTGAACGTTACGTTGGAATTTCCAGCTCACCCAAGGTCAGAGACCGAGTACCTAAACTGGTTGAAGGTCAAGTTCTCCATAATCGAGCAAATCAATGAAGGCCATAAGGAAGATCAGACTCTAGACTCTATCATTCAAGCCATGTCAGAAGGCCCAATAGAGGACCCCTCTATGAAGGATGATTTAATCCACTTCCAAAACCGCTTGTATATTCCCGCAGTAAGAGAGATCAGAGAGGAGATCCTGCATGAAGCACACTGCACCAAATACTCAGTACATCAGGGAATCACCAAGAGGTCTGGTGACCTCCGCAAAACACTATATTGGCCAGGGATGAAGAAGGGCATTAGTAGGTTTGTAACGCACTGCAAAGCCTATCAACTATTAAAAGCCGAGTGCAGAAGTCCTGGAGGCCTACTACTACCCTTGCCTGTAAGTATAGGGTATGGTCTAATCACTTAGAGGGGGTGGCGGGGGGGGGGGGGGGGGGGGGGGGGGATAGGTGTTTTAAAATGTTTTAGTCTTTTAGACATTTAAGACTAATTTAACTTGAAATAATACAACCAAATAGCATACCACAGAAAGCAGAGACGGGTTGGCATTGATTACCGCACCTGGAGAGCTCCCAGATCTTATGCCCAGAACCGACGCCTTACGGTGACACTAACACACGAGTTAGCTGCCTCCGCAAGACGCTGATCCGGCCGGCAAGAACGATTGATAGACCAACAAGAGATAAGAAGAAAATTAAGTAAAACCAAGTCCACAATCACACATATATACATCATAATATGACAAGTCCACCAATGAGTACAACAAGTACACGAGAGAAAAGGGCTTCTGCCCGGTACATGTCCAAAATAAAGAAACAACTCTCTCACTCTACATCTATGCGGAATCTATCGAACTCTTGTCATCACGTGTTTGTAACTGCAGCTGCAACCACCGGTAGAGGCTGCATTACTTCGTCCCGTCCTCCTGACTTGTCTCCAGTATGGGGTCCTGCTGCTCCAACATAGCACTCCTAAAATGATGTGGTCCATCGATCGTTAGTCAAAAGACTAAGCCAAATTTCTCATCCCCTCCCCCGGTGACTCCTAGGCACCGCGCGGGAGGAAGAAGCGGAGGACAACAAAGGGTAACATACAAGCAGGTGACAGTGAATCTAGCTAGCAGTTCTACCATGTATAAAAGAAGTGCTACTATGGAACTGAGCAGTATACAAATGAGCGTCAAAGTGAATATATGTACACAGTTATAAAAGAACTAAGCAGCTAGAAAAGTAAATCAAAGCAGTTATAAAGTAAACTAGATAAAGTAAAGAAACAACTAGAGCAGCTATGAAAATAACCCTAACTAATATGGATGCCCATACAAACATATAAGTCAAGGGATCTGGCACTACGCTAAACCCATTGTATAAAAGAGCCCATACTAATTTATACGATGGGGTCTTGTTATCAATGATGTATGATATGCAATGATGCAACACACGCACACGACTCTATACGTACATACCTTTTTGTAGTTCCCTCTGTTCGAGTGTGCCAACTCAGGTACCCGGTTGAGGAAAACAGGGCAAGGGATCGGGCTTGTCCACTTCTAGGCTTATGTCACACATATTCCAACCTAGACCTTACGTACGCCCTAAGAACACACAAGGTATCCGCATATTATCTGGTAAGCACCACCTCTATCCCGCTTTTTGAGTCTCCACTAAGGTACACCCTGTTGAGTCAAATAGGGGCAGTGGATCGAGTGCTCCACTACTAGGCCAATATGACACCTCCCAGCGTAGACCTCACGTACGCCCCTAAGAACACACAGGGTATCCGCGTACTACTTGGTACAACAAAGCCTCTAAGTGAAACACCGAGCCTACCGCTCGCAGGATTTAACCCATCCTTCTAATATTCTGAGCCAACCGCTCGCAGGACTTAACCCGTCCTTCTAATATTTCGATCCTACCGCTCGCAGGACTTAACCCGTCCTTCTACTATTCTGAGCTTACCGCTCGCAGGACTAACACCGCCCTTCTAATATTCCGAGCCTACCTCTCACAAGACTTAACCCGTCCTTCTACTATACCGAGCCAACTGCTCGTAGGACTTAACCCGTCCTTGCTTGGTCGACAATAATCCGTCCCAAACTTGGGACGGGGATTGTCCTATCCAATTTTCCTATTTAAACTACTCTTGTCTACCTTTTAGATATGCTTAGAAGTTTAGGGTGAATCCCGAACTTCCCGAGGGTTACCCTGTGAAGGGATCACAACGGTACTAGGGGATGCGATGATGGCTGAAGCCCAAATCTCCCTTTCTAGGATATTTACTCTTATTGGTGGCCACCCATTCTTATAGGCCCCACTTGCTCTCTAATTACTCTAAAATCCTAAGATTGATTAACAATTTGACACGTCAGACAAGTTTCAGTGATCAATTGAGCACCGAACCCTGCCTTCCCTAGTGACCGGCTATTTCCTTGCATTATCTCTCAATCACAATTTGTAACTCCTGTTGGGTTACTCCTCTTATCATGTCGTTGTAACCCCGATTTGATGGTTTACTAAACACACCCAACCCCTTCCTTCTAACTATACATCACTAATGGTTAATCCATTAATCACTCCATGACTTCATGATGACCTAGGAGTTAATAAATTCCTGAAAGATGGTCTGAAGTGCTCTATCAGTTTTTACTATTCGCAGACCGACATGCCTTAAAAGTGAAACCCCATGTCCTACAAGTTGGTCTATATGAGTACTAACTAAGTGTGAGGCCATTTTAATTCCAGAGATTTGTATTGATGTCAAGGTTCTATGTACAACATTTCTATAATATTCCAGCAACTATAATTCATTAATTAATTTCTCAAGTCATGATTCAACTACTAATTTGTGAAGGAAGCATGTTATATACTCAAAGATTCATTCTAACAAAATTCCCAGGGCTTCCTACTGATATGAAAGATCTAAGTACAAAATTTCACAATATTTCAGCAACTATATTTCATGGTATGAATTGCTCAAGTTATAAACTCAAATTGTACTTTGTGAATGAAACATGTTATGTACTCAATAATTAATTCTAATAAAATTATCAGAGCTTCCTACTGATATGAAAAGTCTATGTACAATGTTTCACAACATTTCAGCAATTATATTTCATGGTATGAATTTCTTAAGTTATAAACTCAAATTGTACTTTGTGAAGGAAGCATGTAATGTACTCAATAATTCATTCTAATAAAATTCTCAGAGCTTCCTACTGATATGAAAAGTCTATGTACAAGGTTTCACAATATTTCAGAACCTATATTTCATGGTATGAATTTCTCAAGTTATAAACTCAAATTGTACTTTTTGAAGGAAGCGTGTAATGTAGTCAATAATTCATTCTAATAAAATTCTCAGAGCTTCCTACTGATATGAAAAGTCTATGTACAAAGTTTCACAACATTTCAGCAACTATATTTCATGAAATAATTTGTCAAGTTATAAACCCAAATTGTACTTTGTGAAGGAAACATGTAATGTACTGAATAATTCATTCTAATAAAATTCTCAGAGCTTCCTACTGATATGAGAAGTCTATGTACAAGGTTTCACAACATTTCAGCCACTATATTTCATGGTATGAATTTCTCAATTTATAAACTCAAATTATACTTTGTGAAGGAAGCATGTAATGTACTCAATAATTCATTCTAATAAAATTCTCAGAGCTTTCTAGTGATATGGAAAGTCTATGCACAAAGTTTCACAATATTTCAGCAACTATATTTCATGGTATGAATTTCTCAAGTTATAAACTCAAATTGTACTTTGTGAATGAAGCATGTCATGTACTCAATAAATAATTCTAATAAAATTCTCAGAGCTTTCTAATGGTGTGAGAAGTCTAATTATAAAGTTCTATAACAATCCAGCTAGTATATTTCAAATTATGAATTTCTCAAGTTATAAACTCAATTTGCACTTTGTGAAGGAGGCATGTCAGATACTCAATGATAAATTCTAACAAAATTATTAGAGCTTCCTACTGGTATGAAAAGTCTGTATACAAATTTCTATGACAATCCAACAAGTATATTTCATGTTATGAATTTCCCAAGTTATAAACTCAATTTGTATTTTGTGAAGGAAGCATGTAAAATACTTAATGATAAAATTCTAGCAGAATTCTCAGAGCTTCCTACTGGTATGAAAAGTCTATATTCAAATTTCTATAACAATCCAACAAGTATATTTTATGTTACGACTTTGCCAAGTTATAGACTCAATTTGTACTTTGTGAAGGAAGCATGTCAAATACTCAATGCTAAATTCTAACAGAATTCTCTGAGCTTCCTACTGGTATGAAAAGTCTATATACAAATTTCTATGCCAATCCAGCAAGTATATTTCATGTTATGACTTTCCCAAGTTATAAAATCAATTTGTACTTTGTGAAGGAAGAATGTCAAATACTCAATGATAAATTCTAACAGAATTCTCAGAGCTTCCTACTGGTGTGAAAAGTCTATATATAAAATTCTATAACAATCCAGCAAGTATATTTCAGGTTATGAATTTCTAAGTTATAAACTCAAATTGTACTTTGTGAAGGAAGTATGAAGAGTACTCTGAGATTAATTGTAATAAAATTCACATAGCTTCATTCTATTATAAAAGGAACTTGTACAAAATTTCATAACATTTCAGTGAGCTTTGATCCTATAATTACTCACTTGGGGTTTATGTGACCAAATCATATAAAATCAACTTTCCTAGGAAAATTAACCCAAAGGTTGATGATTTTCACTATAGAGTATTGTACTATGGTCCTAAGATGATGGTTTAAATTTCATGAAAGTTGACCAAGGGGATTTTCCTCAATCTTCAATTTAAGGTTTGTTTACCCCTTTAATGAGCACCTTTGAAGGTGGTCCTAACTTGTTTCATGTTGACCTAAATTTGCTTACTTGTAAGGGTCCAAATGACTTATGATTTTAACCAGAGGCTATTATATTCATAACCAACCTCCCAAAGGATGTTTGGAGTGCTTTGAGTCCAAACATCTCATATTATACACCATATGGGGTTTATTAAATTTCTACTAAAATCATAGAATAATGTGCCCCAAAAATTCTGATTTTTGGGCCCATAGTAGATATAGGGTGTACATTCACACATGGTTAAATTTTCAGCCTCATATCAATTACTAAATAGAACTGATTCATATTTTAAGGTTTGTCCTTCACTAAGACCAACCTTACTAAATCTGCCCTACAGAGAGATGTAGGGCTCCAATTGGTGTGATCTCACTTTCTACAGATTGTAGACACAAGGGCCTACAAAAGTTGTCTCTGACTACTTTTCAAGTTAGGTCTTCTAAGGGCCTCAAAATTAGTGTACAAAATATATATTTCACTAGGGCAGAAATCAACATTTAGTGTGACCAAAAATGAAGGTTTCCTATGACTCATTTAACCATGGATCTACCCATGTGCAAGGATCCAATTGAGCCAAAAAATTTACCAATGACTAATATACACATAACCAACCTCTCAAAAGAGATTTGGAGTGATTTGAGTCAAAATACCCTACATTATACGCCATGCATGATTTATTATATTCCTACAAAAACCCTAGAAAAGTGTGCACCAAAAATTCCAGTTTTTGGTTAGGTGATGTATTATATTGTTGGGTTTTCTTCAACCATACATCATATGTAGGCGCAGCGGAAATAAAGAGAACAACCCAAAAGAGTTTGGATCGGGCCATAAACATTGAATCAAGAAGTTAATAAAATTGCTAGGTATGAAATTACCTTTGCGGGATTGGATCAAATCCAACCTAGATGCTCCACGAGTTGAGTTCTGTCGGCAAGAGAGTTTCACGGAATTTTGTCCGCGTCTCTGCAGAAATCCACACGAACCAGGAGAACGCCAAGTCACTTCGCACGCAACTCGGAAGGGAGAACAACTGCACCTTGCACTTCCACGGATTGCTAGATCCGCTTGAGGAAGAACAGCACCGGCGACAATCGTCGGAGATGCGATCTGCGTAGGCGAGCGATGCGGAGCTTCTTCCGTCGACTAGGGTTCGGGAGGCGGAACACTTCCGTCGGCTGAGTTCTTTGCGTGTATTTTAAGAACCCTAAAACAAGTTCTATTTATACCCAAAGCATAAACAGAACTAAAAGAATTGCTATCCGCAGACCACACAGAAGATTGGGGTTTCTGTAACAATTCGTCGGGATTCCACGAATCAGCATTCGTCGAGTTTTCACGGAACAATTCGACGAATTCCGACGAATCATATCCGACGAATCATATCCGTGAAAACCCGACGAATTCTATCTGTGAAAACCCGACGAATTCTGACAACAACATTTGCTGGACCTCCCCATTCTATATGGTGATTGGTAACCTTTACCAACACAGTCAATCTTCCAACTTCTCCACATGCTCTTATGTGCGACCCTGCAGGCTTATATCGCGTTGGCAGTGAGACTACATGTTTGACCACTTCTAGATCATAATGGTAACTCCAACATATATCATCATAGAGGTGTGGCTAAATTTTCAGAGACTAACACCAAGTAAAAAGAGCTAGGGCCACTAATACTCATTTAGGCTATATGCACCGCACACCTTAACCTTGACACATCATGCAAGTGGGTTAGCCCAACATTCAGTGGTCCAAATGGCCTGAAATTTCTACCATAGAATATATTTGGCCTGATCTACCATCCAGAGAAAATTTAAGTGGATTTGGACGATTCTAACCCTAGGTTTAGGCTATACAAGAAAATGAAATGTACAAAATATTATAAAAATTATTTCCAAAAATTCCCAAATTTTGGCAAAGGGTACTTTAGGGCATGACTCATGCATGTCCCAAATTTCAAGTCATTTAGAGTTGTTTGTCTCTAAATTAAATTTTAAGGATCTAGGGGCCCATATGTACATGTCTCACCAAAATGGATGCCCAGGGAGCTACAGTGCTCCAAATCGAGTGAAATCAATTTCTAAAAATAGTAGACTCAAGGGGATATCTTTTCCATGTTGATCACATTTTATGAATTTTCCTTTAAGTATTCTCTACAATTATTTAAAGGTCAGACAATAATTTAAAAAAAAATAGGTAATAACTAAAGGTGGTCTGTGATGCGCAAATCTCGCACACCGTTATAGGCGGTATTAAGACTGCGGCACGAAACGGCAGTGTACCGATCGTTCAAGTAATATAAAATGGGAATGAATCCCCAAGTATCGATCTCAGAGGAACACAGTAAGGTGGAGTTAACGTTCGAGGAAGGACTTGAGATCGAAGTCCTAAAGGTCGGATGGAATGCGGGAGAGTTGGTTTTTCTTTTGGAAAATAAAAGAAAACAACTACAACTACTCCTATGAAATGCCGCTATGCAATGCTTCGCTTGGCGGGATGGAGACTAGGCAGGCCTTGAGCGCGCTGCATCGCAAGGGCGGATGGACGAGTAGGCAAGCGGAATCGAACTATGCAGGCCTTGAGCGCGCTGCTTCGTAGGGCGAGTGGATTACACGGGCTGCTATGCCACGCTTCCCTAGGCGGATGGACAAGAAGGCTTGTGGATGGAATGGTTCGCACCGGCGGAGTCGGAATGGATTACACGGGCCGCTATGCCACGCTTCGCTAGGCGGATGGAAGAGTAGGCATACGGAATGAGGGTCGCAAGCAACTCTTCGACAAGCACGCCACTAGCAATTGCTAGTGCGGCACACGAACGTGACGGCGGGATGGAGGATGGAATGGGGCGCACCTCAAGCAACTCAAACAGTAAAGTATTTCACATAGACATGAAATGTATAAAAATGCAAATAAAGTTAAGTGCTACTTCATCATAATGTTAGATCTAACTACATATACATCAATAAGAGAAGAACAATGCAAGAAATCGACCGAATCCGAAGGCTCGTTGTAGATTCACGGTTGGAATCGCCGGGTTGTCAATACGCGTCCAAGCTCGGTCCGCAACTACGTCCGGGGTAAAGAGAGCTATCACGACTCTCCACTAAGCCCGTCTTCTTCGTCTCATGATCCGGTAAAGGTTGCAAACTTCCTCTTGCTTGATGGTAATGGCGGCTTGATCTTCCTTTGAAGCGCTAGGATGAAGGAGGAGGCCGAGAGGAAGCTCCGGCTCAATATTGGCTTGAAGAACAAGCCCGGAGCACCTCCTGAAGGTGGGCGGCGATGGACGGCGAAAAGGGCGCGAAATTGTAGCTCTGGGAGTGGGAAAAACGATCAATAGAATAGGGCAAGACCTGCGGCTTAAATATAAATTCTGTCAGAAAATGGTCACGCACGGTCGAACGCACGACCATGCGCAGACCGTGCGTTATTAACTCGTAAAATGTGACTTGGGGAAGACGATGCGCCGCCCGTGCGAATTGCTCACGCACGACCAATACCGCCCGTGCGTTCAAACGCACGGGTAAACTCCGAAGCTCTGAAATCAGGAAGACACAGATCGACCGTGCGTTTTACTCATGCACAGGCGAATCCGCCCGTGCGTCAAAACGCACGAGTAAACTCCGACGCTCCGTTTTCTGCCCAGACACAAACGCACGACCGCAACCGACCGTGCGTCAAGGAAATGCACGACCGTGCGATATGCACAGACATTACTTCTGGGGAAAACGGGACGATCCGGTCACCTGCATACAAGATACAATGGCTGGGAATACACGTCCAGCATCAGAAAAACATAGAAGAAGCGAAGGGGAGCACCATGTGCTTACCCCCAACAACAAGGAGCGCAATTGCACACCGGAATGGGCTTAAAAGTGCACCTAGCATGGAATAGTACAAATGAATGAAAACGTGCCTAAAATGTGGTGCAAAGACTAGAAAAACGGCCCAAATGAGTCCGAAAATATGTATATAATTGGGACTCATCACACCCCCAGACTTACCTGTTTGCGCGTCCCGAGCAAACTACTTTCGGCGGACGGGAAAACAAGGGTTAGAGAGGTGATTGTGGCTATGAGCAATATACGAAATCAGATAATCATGTGCATAAAATTCTCGTAGAAGAAATTTCTACTATGCAAAGTAATTTACAAATATCTAAAATAGTAAATAAGAGATTAGTTTACTCAAAAGCTGAACCAAGTGTGATCTGCCAGTCACGTGTAGGGAGAATGCAGAAACGCGCTCAGACGAGTATATCGCAAAATACGGGATACGGAACTAACTCCACCGAAATCCATCGGTGTCGGGAGCCATAAGCTCGCACTTTCGCACTCTCTCCACAGCATTAGGTAAAACTACACACTAGTCAATAGGGCTTTCAGGTAAATATGTGGCTTAGGTTGCGGTATGATATACAATGATAAATTCGGAGGCTAACGCACCTAACACATTTGAGCAATACACTTTGTAAACCCCGGCAACAAATAAAGCTGATGTTTTCATTGCCACCACCCAATATAAAGTAATTCCTCTCAAACAATTCAGAATTTCTGAATTAGAATATAAAGAATTCGGATTTTTTTTTCTTTTGGAGCGCTGATCTTTTCAATTTTTAGCTCACTAATACTTTTTTTATTTTACTTTTTTTTTCTTCAACTTAGCCAAAAACAGCACATCACAATAATTAGTTATACTATAAAGCTCAAAACACGTGCGTATACAGGTTTGATGATCTTGGCTTAAGCGAGAGCAGTGGAGCTAAAATGAAAAGGTGGGATAGGCTCAAAATTGGTTAGCAAGGGTAAATTTATGGTTTTGGCTCAAAGCTCAAACGGTCCAAAGAATGGCCTACATCATGCTAATGCATTAGAACTACCCGGTGCCTATGTTTCGAGAGTCGCTAGGGACAAGTTCTTAGCCACCGAGAAAGATAACTCTTTCTCCCGACTCGAGAAATACGAATCTAGCGTTCGCTACCAACTCACCTACACTACCGGTAGATCGACACAGGTTCATGCTTTGAGTAAAATAAAACTCTAATTACTAGATTAGATAAAAATAAAGATACAAAGCATGAAAATAGAAATAGCTTCTACGCAAAATTCTATGCAAAACATGAGTATTCGATTAGAACACTACTTGAGTCGACATCGTACTCCAAACCACAATTCCTAGCTAACACAATTGACTTCCCGGCTCCATTCCAAAAGGAAATTTGGCACGGTAGCACTCGCAAGTAAGTGCGTGCATAATGGGTGCAGTGGTGTATGCTATAATATGACATAAATAAAAATATACTTCTGGTATGCAAAAACGTGTACACGTGTAGTGAACACTCGGTACACTCCCCCCCCCAGACTTGAATTGGACAATGACATGAATTATGACAATGAGAATAAAGAGATGCTAAGGAAGAGGGTACCTATGCTCAGATATGAGCATACCAGAAGATTGGCGTTAATACTGCGATGGAAGTCCAAGTCTGCCACCAAAAGAAATTGCCACGCACCTGCAGGCAAAAAGGCTCCAAGCAAAAAATATATAACACTAAACTATTAACGGGTTAGCAACAAAAACTTGGGTTGTCTCCCAGCAGCGCTTTTGTTTACCGTCCTTAAGCTGGACTAAATACATGTATTATGCAGTTTTATAGGATTATCTAATCATGAAAGCAAAAGTTAATAAAGTCTACTAATTATTATTACACAACCAGCGGAGAAATCAACTATATGTCGATTTAAAGTGATAACTAGAAATGAAAGAAATTGGTCCGCAGACCCAGCAGTTGGAGCAGAAGGACGGATTTAGCCTCCATCCCCAAATCTCTTTCTTTTTCGCCTTCTTCCCTTCCGACATTAGATCAGGATATGAATATCTTTTGCCTCCATGCAGCCAATCCTTCAAGGGAAACACCATCACAACACTGTATTTCCCCTGCAAGTATTGGTTTTCATCATTACCCAAAAATGGGTCAACATACTTAAAATCCTGCATGGATGGAAGAGAATAAGCATTAAAAATATCAGGAAGAGGAGATAGAGGTGGATCAGCAGTGGAGGGCATTTCAGGTTCAGCTTCCCAAAGATTTACCACTGCTAAATCCCCCTGCGCGTGTTCAAGTAAAGAAGGATGGTCAGGAAACAAAATAGATGAAAGACATAAATAATCTGTAATTATAGGAGTGATCCCGGTTTCACTCCCAGCAGGATCCAAGGATAGATCACTATCATCATAGTAAATATCATAGCAAGGGGAACTTGAGAACTCAGGGGCCTCAGTGGTGGTTTGGACCTCCTCGTCCCATGAAGAAGTGCAAACCTCCTCATCAGAGAGAGTATCCTCCTCGTCCCACCGAGGTGCACCATCGTGTTCAAAGTATTCATTCTCCCTTTCGGGGAAAACAAACTCCTCATCCCACTTTGGAGCATCCTCCGAGTCAGAAGCATCACCCCGCTCCTTTACTTCGATAGGATCATAAAGAATGTGTGTAGAAACATCTTGCAAAGAAACTGGAGGAACAAAAAGATTTGGTTCCTCCGCAAAAAGATCTGCTAATGCCTCCCCGATGGAAAGAATACTTTCCTCATCCCACTCAGGTGCATCTAGGGGCTCCCATTCCTCTCCTTGTTGGCCAACGGATGAGTGATCATCATCACTAGGAGTGAAGCCATACACAGGGAGTGAGGAGTCCATGCACGAAATAGGATCGGGGGTAGAGGGCATGATTGCCTCCATGGATAAAGAATGAGTGATAGGGACAATGTTGTCATGAGTGGAGGAGCGGCGGTCAGGATTGAAAAGACTAGGACAGTCCTTCAATTCATGAACCTCTCCTCGACACAACAAGCAAACAACGTTCCTACACTGCCTAGCATTTAACTCATTCATTTGGTCTATATAATAGACCATCATGTCGTAAGTGCCAGGAGAAATATCCAATGAAGATATTTTTAACAAATAAAGCAGATATAACGAAACTGAAATTCTTTGCAGGGAAATCTACACAAACTAATAAAACTCCTTGAATTGAACTTGCTTAAAACTTTAAAATAGGAATGGAGGATGGAATGGGGCTATAAACACTGGAAGAACTACTATCTCTCGGCTCCCTCTACAACAACTCACACGTCTGTGTTCCCCGGCAACGGCGCCAAAAACTTGATGCGCAAATCTCGCACACCGCTATAGGCGGTAGCAAGACTGCGGCACGAAACGGCAGTGTACCGATCGTTCAAGTAATATAAAATGGGAATGAATCCCCAAGTATCGATCTCAGAGGAACACAGTAAGGTGGAGTTAACGTTCGAGTAAGGACTTGAGATCGAAGTCCTAAAGGTCGGATGGAATGCGGGAGAGTTGGTTTTGCTTTTGGAAAATAAAAGAAAACAACTACAACTACTCCTATGCAATGCCGCTATGCAATGCTTCGCTTGGCGGGATGGAGACTAGGCAGGCCTTGAGCGCGCTGCGTCGCAAGGGCGGATGGACGAGTAGGCAAGCAGAATCGAACTATGCAGGCCTTGAGCGCGCTGCTTCGTAGGGCGAGTGGATTACACGGGCCGCTTTGCCACGCTTCGCTAGGCGGATGGACAAGAAGGCTTGCGGATGGAATGGTTCGCACCGGCGGAGTCGGAATGGATTACACGGGCCGCTATGCCACGCTTCGCTAGGCGGATGGAAGAGTAGGCATACGGAATGAGGGTCGCAAGCACCTCTTCGACAAGCACGCCACTAGCAATTGCTAGTGCGGCACACAAACGTGACGGCGGGATGGAGGATGGAATGGGGCGCACCTCAAGCAACTCAAACAGTAAAGTATTTCACATAGACATGAAATGTATAAAAATGCAAATAAAGTTAAGTGCTACTTCATCATAATGTTAGATCTAACTACATATACATCAATAAGAGAAGAACAATGCAAGAAATCGACCAAATCCGAAGGCTCGTTGTAGATTCACGGTTGGAATCGCCGGGTTGTCAATCCGCGTCCAAGCTCGGTCCACAACTACGTCCGAGATAAAGAGAGCTGTCACGACTCTACACTGAGCCCGTCTTCTTCGTCTCACGATCCGGTAAAGGTTGCAAACTTCCTCTTGCTTGATGGTAATGGCGGCTTGATCTTCCTTTGAAGCGCTAGGATGAAGGAGGAGGCCGAGAGGAAGCTCCGGCTCAAGATTGGCGTGAAGAACAAGCCTGGAGCACCTCCTGAAGGTGGGCGGCGATGGACGGCGAAAAGGGCGCGGAACTGGAGCTCTGGGAGTGGGAAAAACGATCAATAGAATAGGGCAAGACCTGCGGCTTAAATAGAAATTCTGTCAGAAAATGGTCACGCACGGTCGAACGCACGACCGTGCGCAGACCGTGCGTTATTAACTCGTAAAATGTGACTTGGGGAAGACGCTGCGCCGCCCGTGCGAATTGCTCACGCACGACCAATACCGCCCGTGCGTTCAAACGCACGGGTAAACTCCGAAGCTCTGAAATCAGTAAGACACAGATCGACCGTGCGTTTTACTCACGCACGGGCGAATCCGCCCGTGCGTCAAAACGCACGAGTAAACTCCGACGCTCCGTTTTCTGCCCAGACACAAACATACGACCGCAACCGACCCTGCGTCAAGGAAACGCACGACCGTGCGATATGCACAGACATTACTTCTGGGGAAAACGGGACGATCCGGTCACCTGCATACAAGATGCAATGGCTGGGAATACACGTCCAGCATCAGAAAAACATAGAAGAAGCGAAGGGGAGCACCATGTGCTTACCCCCAACAACAAGGAGCGCAATTGCACACCGAAATGGGCTTAAAAGTGCACCTAGCATGGAATAGTACAAATGAATGAAAACGTGCCTAAAATGTGGTGCAAAGACTAGAAAATCGGCCCAAATGAGTCCGAAAATATGTATATAATTGGGACTCATCAGTCTGCGACTATCTGATCATCCCAGATCGAATTATGATGGAGTCGTCTTCCTCCTAAGCCTGCGGTCCCGATTCGTTCTCACAGGGCCAATTTCGGCCCTATTTTCCAGCCAGCTCCAGCCATCTCCAGCAAAAGCCCTAAGCCACCACCACTGGCTGGGGTAGGGCTATCCACAGGCGGTGAGAACGCGGCCAGGGGTGGACGGAATAGGGCCCCCGTTATTTTCATAGTTTGGCCAAGAACAAGGTTTCAAAATGGTGATATCACCATTACACAAGCTATTTCAGGAAATGGAAGATGGAGGCTACTAGCACCAGAGGAGGAGGTGTGGAAAACTTGCCTTATTGAGCTTGAGGTTGAAGAAACCTTGGACTTGCCATGACCGGGCCCCTTCCTTGAGCTCAACCTCCCGATCTCATTTATGCATCAAATCCTTCTCTATAAAGCTCCAGCTCGACTCCTCAGGAGCTTCTGAAGGTGATGGTGTGAGTGATTTGGTCTGGGGGTGGCTAAATCTAAGAGAGCCATTAATGGCCTCTTTCGGCCACCCCCCAATTCCCTCAATTTAAGCCACTTGGCCTCCCATGTGCTGGGAAAAGGGGCTAGAATTACTGAGGGAGCCCAGTTTCAGGCATTGGGGGAAGAATTGAGTGCCAATTGGCACTCAATCCATGCCTCCCCTTTTGTCTCTTCTCCAATTTGGGGGAAAACCCAAATTTACCCACTTGCATGTCAATACCTCCTCAAACTCGAGGGCATGCATGGTCATGTGCCATTGGGCTACAGTATGGGCCTCCTATTTAGGCCTTAGCCCATAGGGCTTGGCTTAATTATATTGATTCAAATGCCCATTTAACCCAATTTTGACCTATGTTGACTTTTGGGATTGACTTGGTCAACTGATGAGTTGACTAGTACAAGGTGTTAGTCTTGAGTCCCTTGACACCACCCAATGTTGATTGAGTCATGGTGATGCCCTAATTTGGCAAATTTAGCCAATAAGTGTGATTTTGACCAAAATTGGGGGAAAGTTGACTTTGGTCAAATTGAGTCAATTGATGACCACTTGATGAGGCTTTTGGGTCCATGGGGTCCCATATAATGTTATAAGGCTAGGGGTGAGGTCAATTTGATCATATGAAGTCTAATTGACCCAATTAAGATGACTTGGTCTATGTTGACCTATTTTGACCTAGAGTTGACTTGGTCAAATTGGCCATAATTGGTGACCCTATGATGGGGCATTTGGGTCACTTGGGCCTATCTTAGGGTTAGGGACCTATTGGTAAGCTGAATTTGAGTTGGTGAATCCAATTTGAAGTAAATTTGCCAAGGTTGACCTCTGCCCTTTTTGAGGTGGTCATAACAATTTTCTTAAGTACAAATTGACCTAGGATTAATATTCCATGATCTATACTCACAATTCTAACCCTAAGCCCACCCAAGGGGTCTAGAAGGAATAGGTATGTTACAATTCCCAATAAACAAAAGAATAATTTCGTCCCCAAAATTCAAGTTCGGGTCTACGGGGTTTCATGCACAATGAAAATGAAGACTCTTCTAAGAGGTTTAAATCATACTTGAGGCGAAGGGTCCTAGGTATTGTTGTTGCATGGAACCCATCAGTTCCGATGTGTGCTCTTCCCGTCCACGATTGGACCAGAATACCTCAAACAAAAGAACCTTCTTCTCTCATAGGACTCGAATGTGATTTCATCGATGCAAATTGGTTCCAAACGGACGGTACGATCAGACACTATCGGGTCTGTTGCGGTAGTGATTTGTTGCTTTGGCCAAAGGAGAGCTATCCTAAGCGAGGAGACATGAAAAACATCATGCAATACTGCCAATTCTGGCGGCAGCTCCAATCCATAAGCCAAGGGGTCGACCCGCTCCAGGATCCTATAAGGCCCCATGTATCTCAGACTGAGCTTCTTTAGTCTCTGTACCAGTGAGACTCCGTGTGCCGGTCATATTTTTAAAAACACACTGTCTCCTACCTAGACTTCTACCTTACGATGCCGCACATCGTAATTTTTACCATGTCCGCTTCGTGCTTCCAACATCCAGCCCTGTATCAGTCGCATCCGGGCATTTGTGCCTTCTATATATCCTGGCCCCAGTGCCTTCGGGTCTTCTTCCCAAATCCATGAAGGCGGAGTCCTACACTCCCTCCCATATATGGCCTCATAGGGAGATCTCATTAAACCCATTAGTTTTCGTGTAATTTCATCGTGTATGCCTTTGAGAGTAAAGTCTGTTCCCCAAAGTCTCTAATCTTTCTAATGGTGATTATGTTGTCTTTTAAATGTACGTGTTCTGGTTAAAAGATCGTATACAATGTATACATCTTAGATATATTGTCCGACAATTTCAAGTCCTCTGGATTTTTCACACTTTTAATGTCATGTTATAACAGATTAATCTTAGTTGTTCAATATCATGAATGAACGTCATTATTTGTCTTCTAGTATGAAGTCTGCATTTACTCCACCTTATTTTAATCAGCAAGTTTCCAATATAATGAATTATTCAAATTGAAATGGCTTTGCTTTTGATTGAGGAAGCCAAATATGAATCACCTTCAAAGGTCTTAATAATGCAGAAATCCCTGCTATAACTCTAACTTGCAAGGACCCGGTTCCAATCCACATATCCCATCAGGTGATTTGTCTGTCCCAAGCAACTACCTCGACCATCCTATGTTTCTAACCACTCGACTAAATTCATATACTTGTTCGCCCAACAGTATTTGCACCGTTTGCCCCGAACATAACACAGATCATCGTCTCTGAATTGAGGAGGTAAATCTAAGATACCACACCTCGCATGAGGTTATTTACATTGGTTCACCTCTTAAGATCACGAGGGTCTATTGCCCGTTCCATTCTTATCTGGTCCATATCCGACTTAAACCTGCACTAAGTCCATAATTCATGTCGGTTCTCTCTTGTGCTTTTCATGAGCTTATTAAATCAAACACTTAACCTACAATAAAGTCTCTAGCGTACGTTACAATAATTGGGTTAAGGCGTTGGAGCGTCTAGGATGTTATACTTGTTAAGGCAATAATCATCACACATTTTAATTGTAGGTAAAACTCTTCCTGTAACCAATGTCGCCTCAAATTTAGGTCTTTTAAAAGTAATTTTCTCAATTTCCCCGTTGGCTTGCAAGTGATTCACACCATGTCTTGTATTAGGGACGACATGATTTCTCCATAGGTTGGGTACTAAGTAGCAATCTACTTCATTGTGCTCCGAATTGAAAATTCTCGAAGTCTTATACTATCTTCATTGATTTCAAGAGTCGCATGCTAATATGTCTAGGCGACCAGATTTACGCCTCGAAGACTTCATTTACTAGTTTCTTCGTTTACTTATCCGTCTAATCCTTAGGGTAACAAGGTGTGAATAACCATTCTTTGGAAGGCTCTATGCTCTTGTTTCGACTGCGAGTTTATAATGGTCTCGTTATAGTATTAATTATTCGCATATCTTAAGATGAAGGGATTCTTCAAGGGTCTCGACTTCCATGGAGGGTTGATCATCGGGCCGATTATGCATACATCAAAATTCCTTCTTCAGCCGAGTAATGTTGCATACCTCATGGCCGCTTATGTTTATGACGAACATTTCCAACAATAAGGTCTAGGGAACTCGAGTTGGTACCGAACTGCCCCTAATAAACAAAAGGATTAGCCCCCATACATTTTGGGCTAAGTTTCTTGAGATAATTATGATACATTCATCCTAGATACGCACTCAATCCTTAGGGCATAAAACTATAGACTTGGAGTTCCATCCTGAGACCTATTGATATTCTACGCATTTTAGGTCATCAAGGTTACCAATTGTTGGGAAAACCCCTTTGATTTAACTTAATAAATTACCTAAAAGTGATTTTATTTCTTAGGATTGAATTACCCAGTGTATAGTGAGGGTAATCTGGTCATTAGATGTCTTAGGATATCACACTCAAATTAGGGGGTCAAGACCAAGTCAAGAGAAGCAAAATTTGGGTGAAGTTAACAATTGCGTCGACTAGAATTCGACGCAACGCCAAGTGATTGTCGACTCTACTCTGACTAGATGTCCAAGTAGTTCACCCCTCTGTCGAAGTAATCCAAGTCGACGTTACGTCGAATAGACGCAGAGGCCATGGAATTGTCGGAGTACTTGAAGAAGTCGACACAGCTTCTACTTCAACTCGGCGCAGAAGGAAGTATATGTCAAAGTAATCTAAAGTCGATGCAACGTCGACTTCATCTCGACGCAGATAAAAAGCGCAGAACCATACCTTCAACTCGACGGGTACGTCGACAGGGTATCAACGCAATGTTGACTAGCAGATTTCAGTCAGAGCAAGGATGAATTCGAAGCTGCTCCTACAAGAACTCGAATGTGCGTCGATAAGAGATGAAGTGAACTCGACGCTACGTTGAATACAGTCTGAAAGGGAAACCTTTTCAGCTGTCATTTTTGACCCTCTCTCATGGCCCACCTCTCAAGGTCGTTCCCCAACGGCTCCTTAATTGCCTCAAATGGAATGAAGAATTAACTGAGGTCAAAGAAAAGCTTTCTTGGAAACAAGCTTAAATGTTGGTGGACGGGTCGAGAAGTAAAGAAGGAAAGAAAGATTTATTGTTCAGACAAATATACCCTTTCAGGACTTACCTGAAAGGGAAACAAATTCAAATTGAACAGGGGGACAATAAAAAGGCAAGAGAAGAAAGAGAAAAACAAGGCATTGATCACAATCGACTGCACTGTTCCATTAGGGTCTTCTTCTTCGGCCCTGTTTTCCGGCCAGCTCCGGTCATATCCGGCAAAAGCCCTAAGCCACCACCAACGGTCGGGGTAGGGCTATCCACTGACGGTGAGCGCGATCGGGGGCGGCCGGAATAAGGCCCCCGCTGTTTTCATTTTTTGGCCAAGAACAAGGTTTCAAAATGGTGATATCACCATTACACAAGCTATTTCAGGAAATGGAAGATGGAGATTACTATTACCAGAGGAGGAGGTGAGGAAAACTTGCCTTATTGAGCTTGAGGTTGAAGAAACCTTGGACTTGCCATGGTCGGCCTCCTTCCTTGAGCTCCACCTCCCGATCTCATTTCTGCATCAAATCCTTCTCTATAAAGCTCCAGCTCGACTCCTTAGGAGCTTCTAAAGGTGATGGTGTGAGTGATTTGGGCTGGGGGTGGGTATATCCAAGAGAGCCATTGATGGCCTCTTTCGGCCACCCCCAATTCCCTCAATTTCAGACACTTGGCCTCCCATGTGCTGAGAAAAGGGGCTAGAGTTACTGAGGGAGCTCAGTGTCAGGCATTGAGGGAAGAATTGAGTGCAAATTGGCACTCAATCCATGCCTCCCCTTTTGTCTCTTCTCCAATTTAGGGGAAAGCCCAAATTTACCCCCTTGAATGTCAATACCTCCTCAAACCGGAAGGCATGCATGGTCATGTGCCATTGGGTTGCAGGATGGGCCTCCTATTGAGGCCTTAGCCCAAAGGGCTTGGCTTAATTGATTCAAATGCCCATTTAACCCAATTTTGACCTATGTTGACTTTTGGGGTTGACTTGTTCAACTGATGAGTTGGCTGGTCCAAGGTGTTAGTCTTGAGTCCCTTGACACCACCCAATGTTGATTGGGTCATGGTGACGCACTAATTGGGCCGATTTAGCCAATAAGTGTGATTTTGACCAAAATTGGGGGAAAGTTGACTTTGGTCAAATTTAGCCAATTGATGACCACTTGATGAGGCTTTTGGGTCCATGGGGTCCCCTATAATGTTATAAGGCTAGGTATGAGGTCAATTTGATCATATGAAGTCTAATTGACCCAATTAAGATGTCTTGGTCTACGTTGACCTATTTTGACCTAGAGTTGACTTGGTCAAATTGGCCAAAATTGGTGACCCTATGATGGGGCTTATGGGTCACTTGGGCCTCTCTTTGGGTTAGGGACCTATTGGTAATCTCAATTTGAGTTGGTGAATCCAATTTGAAGTAAATTGACCAAGATTGACCTCTGCCCTTTTTGGGGTGCTTATAGCAATTTTCTTAAGTACAAATTGACCTAGGATTATTCCATGATCTCTACTCATAATTCCAACCCTAAACCCACCCAAGGGGTCTAGAAGGAATAGGGATGTTACACGATAGCACAGGAAAGTCAATGGTCAAGGGGATCCAATTAGTAGGGAGGAAGGCAGACATCTCACCAGGTCGCGACGAGGAGTCGTGCAGGGTGGATGGGTCCGTATCTATGGCCGCCAAACCGGCCCTCCCACGGGATGGAGGGAGAGCACCCATCAGGACCTCACCCATGAAAACTCCCTCGAGAAGCGCATCCTGCGAGCGATAGAATGATGTTAGCATATTTTCATGGGAAATCAAGACCTATCAGCTTGAATACCAGTTGGGCGAGCCCGGTGACGGCTGACGGATCCGGGAGTGAGGACCCATCTTCCCCCGGGTGTTACCTGACCATCTTCGCTTTTTTGAGCTTTGGGAGAGCCGCAGGGGCCCACCGACCGAACTAAGGCACGAGCTCGACGGTGAATGACCGTCTGGATGCTCGCGATGCATCCAGGCGAGCTTGGGCTTCTTCCGAAAGAGGCATTTTGGTAGCTACACTAGTAAATGACGAAAGAAGGCGAAGGGGTCGAGGGGTTACCCATCGCCTATGATTGGTGTTATTTATAGCGCTGGGGATGGGCCCACCAAAAGATTCCTACCAGGTCAGCAACCGGCCGGCGAACACCAGGGGTTCGATGTTTCTTTATGAGCTTAGGATAATCTCGCAAAGAGCAGGGATTGTGTACAATCCCCTGTTCGCTGAGGGGTAAATTGAGACTCGGGCATAGGCTAAGTGAGCGAGGACTCGCTGCCTCGCGACGAGAGGGTCGCGAGGGCGGGGCGATCCAGTCTCGCTTCCTTGCGAGGAGCAGAGTACGAGGGAGAGGATAGTGGGCGCTCACCGCTTCGGGGTGTGCTTGGCAATGTCTAGCTGGCAGGACTCGCATCTCTGTATATGCGACTTTGGGTAGTAGAGGGCGGCGAGCACAATCTTCATTCATCAAGCACTCACCAGCCCAGGAGTGCAAATGCACGGGCCGCCAAGCGAATGAGGGGTGGAACCCAACTCTCCTGGGAGGCCAGGGATCTGGGGAGTGGTGCCTTCACAGACCACTCGCATAGTAAGATCTCGCGAACCCGGTGCGTGGGATGTCTGGCGAGTGCCACCTTCACGGACTACTCGCCCAGTGGGGTCTAGAGGTGAATTTACCTAGATACCCTTTGGGGGCTGCCAATAGCTTTTCAGAACTGCGGAGTTTGGTTGTTAACAGACCAGTTTGGGGTGCGTTTAGCAAAAACAAAAGGCGAAGTTTCGCTATTAGCAGATCAACAGATAAAAACTATATATAGACCCTAAAGGGTACCTTTGGAGAGATCCCAGCTTTTGTCTTCTTCCTCCTTAGGATATCATTGGTTAGCTCCTCAGGCTCTCCAAGGTGCCCAACTTCAGCTTTAGCTTGGGAGGGGAAGTGCTCTAGGATCGTCCAGGTGTGTGGTGGGACCTCCACGCTGCATCCAAGGGTCGGTGTTTAGTTCTAAATCTTCGGTCAGGTTCCTCTGCGGGATCAGTAACTGCTAGCTGTAAGATCCCTCTCCCGCACCTGGAGAGTTCCCGGATCTTATGCCCAGAACCGCCGCCTTACGGTGGCGCTAACATTCGAGTTAGCCGTCTTCGCAAGACGCCGATCCTGCCAGCAAGAATGATCAAACATGCCAATAAGAGATAAGAAGGAAACTAAGTAAAATAAACCAAGTCCACAATCACACAAATCTGTATATATATATATCCAAATGAATACATGTCCAACAATGAGTACAGTAAATGAAAGAGAGTAAGGGCTTATGCCCGACACATGTCCAAAATAAATTAAAACACTCTCTCACTCTACATCTATGCGAAATCTATCGAACTTTTGTCAGTCTGTCGTTAAGTAGTGGTGCTGCGCAGAAACTGCTCCTCAAATCTTGCCATCACGTCCTGTTGGTCCTACTGCTGCTCCAACTCCTCGGAATCCTACAATCACAACCGACCATTAGTCATAAAGACTAAGCCAGTTTTGTCCCTGCCTCCCCCGCGACTACTAGGCACCATGCGGAAGGACGAAGCGGAGGACAACAAGGGGTAAAAACAAGCAGGTGACAAGTGGCAAGACAAGCAAGGCATATGTACTAAACAAGTAATGAAAATGATTCTAAGCTAGCACAAGTTTGGTATATCAACATTAAATAAAAGCAGTACAAAAATGAGTAGATATTGTAATAAGGAAGAGCAGCTACGAAAATAACCTTAACTTATGGGAATGCCCATACAAACTTATAAGTTAAGGGATTTGGCACTAAGGTAAACTCATCGTATAAAAGAGCTCATACTAATTTATACGATGAGGTCTTGTATATGCAATGATGCTATGTTATGTTGTGCAATGCAATAATGCAACTCACCCACACGACTCTGTACATACAGACCTTTTGTTAGTTCCTTTTGTTCGAGTGTGTCAACTCAGGTACCCGGTTGAGGCAAACAAGGCATTGGATCAGGCATGTCCACTTTTAGGCTTTTGTCACACATTTCCTAGCCTAGACCTCTTATAATGGGCTGAATCCCAAATCCCCCTTTCCAGGATATTTACTCTTATTGGTGGCTACCCATTCTTTTATAACCGTTTCCTCTCTAGTTACTCTTAAATTCTAAGGTGGATTACAAATAGATCGGACAGACGAGTGTCGATGTTCAATTGAACATCAAACCCTACCTTTCTTAGCGACCAATTATTTGTATGTCATCATTCAATACCTACTTAGGGTCCCAATTCATACATCAATCACACTTATACTTGCTGACGGGTCATTCCTCATATCTACTATCATATCATTGTCAATTCCCAAATTAATAGTTTTACTAAACGCACCCAACCCCTTTCTTGTAGTGTATGTCACTAATGGTTAATCCTTTAATCAATGATCGGGGGTTTAACAATTCTATGCCTTCATAATGATCGGGGGTTTAACAATTCTATGTGTGATGATCATATGAGGTCTAAGTCAAATATTCAGTTTTACTATTCGCATACCAATTGTCCTCAAGTGTGATAACCTGACTTAGATGGGAGACTACATAATCCTCTATCTAATATATACTCAAACAAGATTCTAGAAGTTGTACAAATAAACTTCAGATTTTTCATTCTTTTCCTTTAATTAAATTATATTGGGCCTATAATTTAATTCCTTATATTTAAGATATTCATCAATTTACACATGAAGTGTCAATTATCATGACCCAAAGGGTCCAATAAATTTTCCATAGGTTCATATTGCTATCAAAAGTCTATGTACAAATTTCTATAGCTTTCTAGTGTCAATAATTCAAGATATAAATTTCTTAAGTTATAACTCTAAGTTCTACATTGTGAAGGAAGTACTAAATATATATAACCATAAATTCCATAAAAATTTCGAGAGGTTCATAATGTTATCAAAAGTTTATGTCCAGATTCCTATAACATTCCAGTTTCAATAATTCAAGATATGAATTTTTTAAGTTATAACCCCAAACTCTACATTGTGAATGAAGTATGATGGCCTCTCAATAAATAAATCTAACAAAATTTCCAGAAGTTCATATTGCTATCAAAAGTCTATGTACGAATTTTTAAAGCATTCCAGTGTCAATAATTCAAGATATAAATTTCTCAAGTTATAACTCCAAGTTCTACATTGTGAAGGAAGTATGATGCCTTCTCAATAAATAAATCTAGCAAAATTTCCAGAGGTTCATATTACTATTAAAAGTCTATGTACAAAATTTCTATAGCATTCCAGTGTCAATAATTCAAGATATAAATTTCTTAAGTTAAAATTCCAAGTTCAACATTATGAAGGAAGTATGATGACCTCTCAATAAATAAATCTAACAAAATTTCCAGAGGTTCATATTGCCATCAAAAGTCATCTATGTACAAATTTCTAAAGCATTCCAGTGTCAATAATTCAAGAAATGAGTTTTCTAAGTTATAACTTCAAACTCTACATTATGAATGAAGTACTAAATATATATAACCATAAATTCCATAAAAATTTCCAGAGGTTCATAATGTTATCACAAGTTTATGTCCAAATTCCTATAACATTCCAGTGTTAATAATTCAAGATATGAATTTTCTAAGTTATAACTACAAACTCTACATTGTGAATGAAGTATGATGTCATCTCAATAAATAAATCTACTATAATTTCCAGAAGTTCATATTGCAATCAAAAGTCTATGTACAAATTTCTGCAGCATTCCAGTGTCAATAATTCAAGATATGAATTTCTCAAGTTATAACCCATGTTCTACATTTTAAAAGAAGTACCATAAATGTTGAACCATAAATTTCATAAAAATTTCCAGAAATCTCAGGTGGTCTCATAAATCCAAATGTCCAATGTCATGCAGCTTTATGTTCATTAGCTCACCTAAATGTGGGATGGAGTAAATTGGGATAATTGAATAAATAATGAATAATAAACTATATTATATTTCTTTAAAAATTTCACCAAAAATCTACAAAGTGTAATCTCACTCTATTAAGTGAATCCCATAAATTTTTAACTTTTCAAAAAGTTTTGACCATAAAAGTTCTCATTTAAGGTCTATGTGATAATTCACATAAATTCTAAATTTCCTAGGGAAATCAACCCAAAAGTTTATGATTTTCTCCAAGGGATATTACCTCATAACCCTAAGTGTATGTTTTAAGTTTCATGAGAATTGACTAAGGGAATACCTTTAAATTCTCAAACCATTATTGCTTAAGAACCTTATTGATCACCTTTAACACCTAGATTTTTGGCATGTGAATTTTATTCACATACAAGAGTCCAATTGGGCTCAACCTTTAACTAGGGCATATTCATGGTCTTATTATCATGCCACACAAAATTTGGGTTAAGATAAGTTGATTTAATCAAGAAAATCTAATACTACATGGTACTGCTATATGCACACCAATTTTCCTTACACATGCATGTGGAATACACCAACATGCAAAGGTACAAATGACCTTAAATTTTTACCATGGACTAAATTTTATCTAATTAACATGCTACCCAAGATTTGGGTCAATTTGAGTTGATTTACTCATGTAAATCTAGTGCTACATGATAATTCTATATACACACCAATTTCTCTTACACATGCATGTCGAATACACCAACATGCAAAAAGCCAACTGGTCCCAAATTTATACCAGAGGCTTATAGTGACCTACACTACCATCTATCAAAATTTGGGGTCACTTGGTGTTGTCTAGCCATGTGTACTAAAAATACATGATTTATAAAATTATTGTAAAAACTATGGGAAGATATTTCCCAAAAGTTATGATTTTTGGATAAAGGGTAAAAATAGATAATATATATCTATGGTTAAAATTTCAGCCCTATTCACCCATTAATTGGAGAGATATACTCAAAATACTCTCTGTGCTATAAGCACACCATTTCATATGCTAGACAAAACTTGCATGTTGAAAATTTCAACTTGCATAGCTCCAAATGATCCTTAATTTTGTATAGGAACTTGTATTGTCCTCATTGACCTTCCAGAGAAGATTTGATGGATTTTGAGTTCATAAAACTCAAAAATCAACACATGCATTGATTATTATATATTTTCTAAGACTATAGAAAAATGTTGTCCAAAAATTCTCATTTTTGGACAGGAGGTGTACCTAGGTTACATGCATGCATGCATGCACAAAATTTCAACCTCATACCATTAACCATTTAAAAGTTATTTAAATAATATGGGATGTCCCCTCCTAGGGACCAGTCCCACTAAAACTGCCCTACATGGAGCTATAGTGCACCAAATCAAGTGATTCAAAGTTCATTAGGATGGTAAGACAAAGGGATACAAATTTTATGTTGATCACTTAAGATGAATCTGACTGGATCATGCCTAAAAAGTGGCTTGAACATGACAAGGAAGAAAGGCAATGGGCTGTACTTAGCTGATTTGCACAAATCTTTAAGCAGATCAGACTACTCCTGGTCGTCTTCAACCTCTAGCCAATGGCTGTGATTTTCCCGACCTGGAGCTTATATTTTGGCCTCCCTATAGCAACCCAAGCACCTACATGATCAATCAACCCCACCACCTCTTTCCTCTCGGCAAGGGTCATCGATGGGTGGTGGTCCGACGACTTGGGGTGGCCGGAGTGGTGTTTTCCGGTGAGATTTATAAATCTGAAATCACCATGAATTCCCAATGGAATCAAGCACAATTGAGCACGATTCTCTTCCTAATTGATCTAAGAAACTAGCACAGAGGGACGGTTGGAGAAACTGGACCTTAATGGTGCTTGTCGTTGGGTATTCCTCCGACCGGCCATGGATTTTGCTTTCTCCAACGAGCTTGCTCAAAACCTCAATCCTCCACCATTTGCAGTGATCCAAGGATCGATTTTATATGCTATCCCCCTTCTGAAGCAAATGGTGAAGTCTATTTGGGTTGAGGGTGGCTTAATTCATGGCAGCAATTAAGGTGATTTCAGCCAAGCATAGGATGTTCCTCCTTGCTGCCATTTGTCACCTCTCCAACTTCAAAATGACAAAGAATTAACTTAGAGACTCATTTAGGGGCTTGGGAAGAGGAGAGGAGGGACATGTGGCTTCCAATCCATGATTTCCTTCTTTGTCCTCTCTTGAATTTGGGGGAAAGTCCAAATTTCCCCCATGCATGTCACCCCCTTTCAAATTGGGATAATTGAATAAATAATGAATAATGAACTATATTATTTTCAAAAATTCCACCAAAAATCAATAGAGTGTAATCTCACTCTATTAAGTGAATCCCATAAATTTTTAACTTTTCAGAAAGTTTTGACCCTAAAAGTACTCATTTAAGGTCTATGTGACAATTCACATAAATTCTAAATTTCCTAGGGAAATCAACCCAAAAGTTTATGATTGTCCTCAAGGGACATTACCTCATAACCCTAAGTGTATGTTTTAAGTTTCATGAGAATTGACCAAGGAAATACCTTTAAATTCTCAAAACAGTATTGCTTAAGAACCTTATTGATCACCTTTAACACCTAGATTTTTGGCATGTGAATTTTATTCACATACAAGAGTCCAATTGGGCTCAACCTTTAACTAGGGCATATTCATGGTCTTATTATCATGCCACCCAAAATTTGGGTTAAGATAAGTTGATTTAATCAAGAAATTCTAGTACTACATGGTACTGCTATATGCACACCAATTTCCCTTACACATGCATGTGGAATACACCAACATGCAAAGGTCCAAATGGCCTTAAATTTTTACCATGGACTAAATTTGATCTAATAAACATGCTACCCAAGATTTGGGTCAATTTGAGTTGATTTACTCATGTAAATCTAGTGCTACATGATAATTCTATATGCACTCCAATTTCTCTTACACATGCATGTGGAATACACCAACATGCAAAAAGCCAACTGGTCCCAAATTTATACCAGAGGCTTATAGTTACTTACACTACCCTCTATCAAAATTTGGGGTCACTTGGTATTGTCTAGCCATGTGTACTACAAATACATGATTTATAAAATTATTGTAAAAACTATGGGAAGATGTTTCCCAAAAGTTATGATTTTTGGACAAAGGGTTAAAATAGATAATATATATCTATGGTTAAAATTTCAGCCCTATTCATCCATTAATTGGAGAGATATACTCAAAAAACTCTCTGTGTTATAAGCACACCATTTCATATGCTAGACAAAACTTGCATGTTGAAAATTTCAACTTGCATAGCTCCAAATGATCCTTAATTTTGTACAGGGACTTGTATTGTCCTCATTGACCTTCCAAAGAAGATTTGATGGATTTTGAGTTCATAAAACTAAAAAATCAACACATGCATTGATTATTATATATTTTCTAAAACTATAGAAAAATGTCCAAAAATTCTCATTTTTGGACAGGAGGTGTACCTAGGTTACATGCATGCATGCACAAAATTTCAACCTCATACCATTAACCATTTAAATTTTTTTTAAATAATATGGGATGTCCCCTCCTAGGGACCTGTCCCACTAAAACTGCCCTACATGGATCTATCGTGCACCAAATCAAGTGATTCAAAGTTCATTAGGATGGTAAGAAAAAGGGTTACAAATTTTATGTTGATCACTTAAGATGAATCTGACTGGATCATGCCTAAAAATTGGCTTGAACATGACTGGGAAGAAAGGCAGTGGGCTGTACTTAGCTGATTTGCACAAATCTTTAAGCAGATTAGACTGCTCCTGGTCATCTTCAACCTCCAGCCAATGGCTGTGATTTGCCCGACCTTGAGCATATATTTTGGCCTCCCTACAGCAACCCAAGCACCTACATGACCAATCAATCCCACCACCTCTTTCCTCTCGGCAAGGGCCATCGATGGGTGGTTGTCCGACGACTTGGGGTGGCCGGAGTGGTGTTTTCCGGTGAGATTTATAAATCTGAAATCACCATGGATTCCTAATGGAATCAAGCTCAATTGAGCTCGATTCTCTTCCTAATTGATCTAAGAAGCCAGCACAAAGGGAGGGGAGGAGAAACCAGACCTTAATGGTGCTTGTCGTTGGGTATTCCTCCGGCTGGCCATGGATTTTGCTTTCTCCAACGAGCTTGCTCAAAACCTCAATCCTCCACCATTTGCAGTGATCCAAGGATCTATTTCATATGCTTTCCACCTTCTGAAGCTAATGGTGAAGTCTATTTGGGTTGAGGGTGGATTAATTCATGGCAGCAATAAGGTGATTTCGGCCAAGAATAGGATGCTCCTCCTTGCTGCCATTTGTCACCTCTCCAACTCCAAAATGACAAGGAATTAACTGAGAGACTCATTTAGGGGCTTGGGAAGAGGAGAGGAGGGACATGTGGCTTCCAATCCATGATTTCCTCCTTTGTCCTCTCTTGAATTTGGGGGAAAGTCCAAATTGCCCCCATCCATGTCTCCCCCTTTCAAATTCAGAGGGCAAGTGCTGTCAATTTGTCATTGGGCTGCAGAATGGGACTTGGTTCAAGGCCTTAGCCCATTGAAATAGGCTTGGGCATTTTAATTTCTTCTTTAGGACTCAACTTTGACCAAGGTTGACTTTGGGGTTGACTTGGTCAATTTGATGGGTTGACTAGTCCAATTTGTTGGTCTTGAGTCCTTTGACACCACCCAATGTTGATTGGGTCATGGTGATGTCCTAATTGGACAAATCTAGCCAATTGGTGTGATTTTGACCAAAATTAGGGTAAAGTTGACTTGGTCAATTTGGACCAATTGGTGGCCACTTGATGGGGCTTTTGGGTCCATTGGGTCCCCTATGATGTTATAAGACTAGGGGTGAGTTCAATTTCATGTTTGGGGGGGGGGGGGGGGGGGGGTCAATTGGACCTATTGGTGAAGGATTGACCTATGTTGACCTAAAGGGTACTTTGGTCAATTTGGGCCAATTGGTGACTCCATGATAGAGCTTTTAGGTTCATTGCATCCCACTTAGGTTTTATAATATATTGGTGGAGTCAATTTGATCATATGAAGTTTAATTGACCCAATTTGAGATGAATTGGCCTATGTTAACCTATTTTGACCTAGAGTTGATTTGGCCAAATTGGCCAAAATTGGTGACCCTATGATGGGGGTTTTGGGTCATTTGGGCTTCTCTTAGGGTTAGGGACCTATTGGTAAGCTCAATTTGAGTTGGTGAGTCCAATTTGAAGTAAATTGGGCAAAATTGACCTCTGCCCTTTTGGGGTGCTTATAGGAATTTTCCTAAGTCCAAGTTGACCTAGGGATCATTCCATGATCTCTACTCACAATTTCAACCCTAAACCTAACCCAAGGGGTCTAGAAGGAATAGGGATGTTACAAATCCTAATAAACAAAAGAATAATTTTGTCACCGAAATTCAAGTTCGGGTCTACGGGGTTTCACACACAATGAAAATGAAAAATCTTCAAGGAGGTTTAAATCATACTTGAGGCGAAAGGTCCTGGGTATTGCTGCTGCATGGGACCCATCAGTTCCCATGTGTGCTCCTCTCGTCCATGATTGGACCAGAATACCGAGACCAAGGGAACCTTCTTCATTCGTAGGACTCGGACGACGATTTCATTGATACAGATTGGTTCCAAACGAACTATACGGTCTGATGCTATCGGGCCTGTTGCGGTAATGATTTGTTGCTCTAGCCAAAGGAGAGCTATCTGAAGTGAGGAGACATGAAAAACATCGTACAATACTGCCAATTCCGGCGGCAGTTCCAGTCTATAAGCCGGGGGGCCGATCCGCTCCAGGATCCTATAAGGCCCCCGTGATTCTCGGATTGAACTTCTTAGTCTCCATATCCGTGAGTCTCCATGTGTCAGACGTATTTTAAAAAGCACTCTATCTCCTGCCAGGAATTCCACCTTACAATGTCGCGCATCATAATATTTCGCATGTCTGCTCTGCTCTTCCAACATCCTATCCCGTATCAGTCGTATATGGGCATCTGTGTCCTTTATCTATTCTGTCCCCTAGTGCCTTCAGATCCTCACCCCGAATCCTTGAAGGTGGAGTCCTACACTTCCTCCTATATATAACCTCATTGGGAGAATCTCATTAAACCCATTGTTTCTCACGTAATTTCATCATATACGCATTTGGTAATTACAATCTGTTTCCCCTAGTCATGAATCTTCCTAACGGTGATTACAAAGTCTTTTAATCGTATGTGCTCCGGTTCTTGATGCTAACAGATTGAAGGATCTTACATAACGTACACATCTTTGATATATCGTCCGCCAATTTCAAATTCTCTGGGGTTATTATGCCTTAATATCACGTCATTGCAGTGTAATCTTAATTGTTCAAACATCATGAAAATCACTACCTGTCTATGGAGTTCTGTAATTACTCTACCATATGGTGTTACCTTTATTTTAATCTGCAGGTTTCCAACAAAATTGATTATTCAAATTAAAGGTTCTTGACTCCTGATTGAGTGAACCCTATATAAATCACCTTTGAATTCCCTGATATGCAGAAATCCCTGCTATAATTCTAACTTGCAGGGACCTGGTTCTAATCCATATGTCACATGACGCGATCTGTTTGTCCCAATCAACTAGCTTGACAACCCTATGTTTCTAACAATTCAACTAAATTCAGATATTTGTCCGACCAACGGTATTGCACCGTTTGTCCTGACCATATTATTGATCATTATCTCTGAATTGAGAAGGTAAACCAATGGCACCGCTCCTCGCATGTGGTTATTTACATTTGTTTGTCTCTTAAGATCACGAGGACCTATTGCCAGTTTCACACCCATCCAGTCCATATTCGACTTAAATCTGCACTAAGTTCATTATTCATGTCGATTCTCCCTCGCGCCCTTCATGAGTTTATTAATCGAATCCTTAACCGACAATATAATCACCAATGGTGTGTTACAATAATTGAGTTCAGTTGGTAGAGCGTCTAGGAATTTACTATTGAGGCAATAATTATCTCACCATCTTAATTGTAAGTAAAACTCCTCTATAACCAATGTCGTCTCGAATTTAGGTCTTTTAAAAGAATTTTTCTCAATTTTCTTGTGGATTTGCAAAATGATTCACACCGTTTCTTGTATTAGGGAAGGCAGAATTGCTCCTTAGGTTGCGTACTAAGTGTCTATCTACTGCATTATGCTCAAAATTTGAGGATTCTCTCGAAGTCTTACACTATCTTCCTTGATTTCAAGAGTCGCATGCAAATATAACTAGCCGACCAGATTTATATCTTGAAGACTTCATTTACTATTTTCTTCATTTACTTATCTGTATTATCCTTAGAGCAACAATGAGGTGAATAGTCATTCTTGAAAGGCTCTATGCTCTTATTCCGATTGTGAATTCATAACATTCACGTCATAACATTAATAATTCACCCTTCTTATAACGAAGGGATTCTTCAAGGATCTCGACTTCTAGGTGTTGGACAAGTGTGTCACATCCCTTTGTTTGAGAATAACAAATCCCATATTGTATTTGATCTTGCTTGTCATGTGTTTATAGTGTGCAAGAACTATATGTGCAATACTCCACAGGTAGAAAGCAGCTTGGAATCAAATTCTCTGAATGGAGCACTACCGCCAGCGCAAGGGATACCGCAGGCGTTAGCGCTACCGCTGGCGCTAGCACTACTACCTGGCACTAGCTCCAGCTCGTGCCACAACGCCACGCCGCGACGGTTTCGTAATCGCCTTTACACAAACGCTACCGCAGGCGCTAAGAGCTACCGCGGGCGCTAACTCCAAGTTCTATAAAATGAAGCTTTCTCTCTCATTTTGGCTACACATCCCAGAGAGAATTCCTGTGCCAAATTTCACTCAAAGCTAAAGAAGATTTCTGGAGAAGGAAGACATCACGGTGCATCCGAAGAACGATCGCATCAACCTCGCTTATGCTACAACGATCCTTCATCATCAACTTCAGAAAATCTCATAGAGGGAGTTTTCATTTGTGGTATTTCATTATTTTGAATCTTTGTAGTTAAATCGCCTTGTGTTGGCAACTAGGTCCTTGCGCGGCTTAGGTGGAATTTGCCACGTGTGTTGGCAACTAGGTATATGTGATTAGATCTAGGGGGTGAACGAGGCCATATCCGGGGTAGGATTGGATAGAGCGGCTTGAGGCCATATTCGGGGAAGGATAGGCTAAAGTCACTGGTTCGTGGGAATACGAGTCGGTATAGAAAAGGAAAAAGTAATTGAATTTGTACGCCTCCGATTTCTAGCGATATTGAAATCATATGTATGTAAACACTTTTTTATCTAATACAATCATGTCTCTATTTGTGTTTACTTGATTTCCTTCATTTGGCTAAAATTCTAAAATTGCAAATTACATTATTTTTTCTTTTACCTAAATTGTTATTTTGCTCACGTTTACTTTAAAACAATTTAGTAAATTGCTTAATCTTATAAAAAGAATTTTATTCCCTTTTTCACCCCCCCCCCCCCCCTCTAAGGTGCATATCGATCCAACAAGTGGTATTAGATGTAGGTTATTCCAAATTGATTCTTCATGAGTCAGTGCCCAAAGTTTTTGAAGGAGAAAAAGGAAAAGCGGCGCAAAGGGAAGGAAAATAGGAAGGTGCTAAAGGCTAAAACATGGGATGACTCCTCCTCCTCCGAAGAATCAAGCGGGTCTTCATCAAGCGACAATGAGGAAGCAAACATGTGCCTCATGGGACATGAACACGACGACACCAGTGTTCTTAGCGACACTGAGGTAATTCCTCCAACTTATGATGAACTTTTTAATGAATTTCTTGAAACTTGCAAAACTTTTGATAAAAATATGAAAGATAATATTTTATTGAATCGTGAAAATGAATCTCTAATTAAAAAAAATCAAAAGATTTCCAACAAATTAATTGTTTTAGAAAAAAGAAAGGTCTCTTGCCAAGAGTGTGATCACTCCATTAATGGGTGGTACCGTTTTTATACTCTATTTTCAAAATCCTTTTTATTATTCTTAATTTGCAAATCTGGGTACCTAAGGCTTCCACTTATTCTATGGGTGGTACCGTTTGGGTATCCGAATCTTGACTCTCATCTTCTTTCTAGATGTGAAGGCAGGCTAAGGACAATGAAGACGTGTGATACTTGGATTCTGGATGCTCCAAGCACATGACGGGCAATAAAGTAAAGTTCCTTAGCCTAGAAAAGAAGAAAGGAGGTGAAAGTGAGGTTAGATCTTAAAGTTACTCTAGAGGGGGGGGGGGGTGAATAGAGTATTAAAAAGTTTTTCACTTATTTTTATAGCGGAATTAAAATAGTGATATATATATGTGTACTGAGTGAGTTAAAAAATCAAATAAAGAAAACACACAACACAGCACAGTAAAATAAACAAGAATCACAGAGGTTACAAGGATCTATATTAGTTCCCCAATAAACCTGGGTACATCTACTCTTCTACCACCCTTGGTAGGAATCCACTAGGTTTTTGATCAGGTGCCCTATCACCAATGGGGTTTTGATCAGGTGCCCAATACACCAACTGAGCTTTTGATCAGGTGCTCAAACCAAACTACAGGTTTTTGTTCAGGTGCCCTGCCACCAAGGGGTTAACTTTTGAAGGGAGTTAGAACCCTGTACAAGAGGGGATAAAGAGGGTTATGAAGTTCTTATCTGTCAATAATCTTAGAAGACTAGTGGATTTGATGATGTAAAGCTCCCCATGTCTGATAGAAAATAGTTGACAGTTGAGGATGGAGCTTTCTCTTGAATGTAGATCTTCCTTGGATAGCTGATGAATCTGAGAGACAAAGGTTTCTCAGATTGTTTGTTGCTCTTGAAGATTTAAAAACTTGCAGCAAAAATCTGAGAAAAGATCTGTGTTGTTGCTCTCAGAGATTGAGATTGCTGCTGTTTGAGGAAGATGAAGATCTGAAAAGCCTTTTCTTTTCTGTTTTTGCTTTCTGTATTTCTCTCTCGACTGTTTCTTCTTTTCTTCCTCTTTGCAATAATACTGGTACTGCTCTCCTGTAATGATGTGAATCTGTTTCTTCCTTCTTCTTTTTTTGGCAATATATCTCTGATTTGAATTTCAAATCCTCTGAATAAGGAATGGAATAATCAGGATTGATTATTTCTTGGAACTGCAATCTGAATATTTAATTCCTTTTCCTTTTCAATTAATGTATCCTTTTCCGATTAGCCAAACGACAACTTTCTCAAAATTAGAGAATAATAAAAGGAAAGATAATATCCTTGACTTATCTGGAGGAATAGATCTGTTGCTAATTAGTTGATCTGAGATCAGAGAATAGAATAAAAATGATCTGTCTGAAATTCTGAACTGAGGAGAAATTTCGTCGACCTGAGAATTGAGTTCGTCGAACATAGTGTTGAGTTCGACGAACTGAATCTGGAGTTCGTCGATCTGAGAGCTAATTTGCTAAATCTTCCTGGAAGAACTGAGTTCGTCGATCTGAGAATGAATTTCGTCGATCTGAACATCTTGGTACTTATTCTTCGAACGCAGAGCTGAGTTCGTCGAACGCATAATGAAGTTCGTCGAACTGAAGAATAAACTGCTGGACTGGATGGAGAATTGAGTGCGTCGAGCTGGAGAGCAAGTTCGTCGAACGCAGAGAGGAGTTCGTCGAACGCAGAATAGAGTTCGTCGAATGCAGAACCTTGGCAAGTTCGTCGAACTGGAGCACGTCGTTCGTCAAACGCAGGATGGAGTTCGTCGAACGCAGTAAGGAGTTCGTCGAACGCGGAAACTGATTCTTTTCCTTAAGTTTTAACAGCCTAAAACCTTGACCCTTTAGACTATATATTGGGGTCAACTTAGTCCTATTAAACAGATAGTGATCCTAGCCCAAATCAGTAATAGGGTTGTTCCAACAATCTCCCCCTATTTGGGTTAGGACACTATTTGACAAAAATCAAATAATAAAATAAACAACAAAACAACAGAGCATATATATCTGACAGATTTTAAACATTTCGGCAGATATAAAATATGATACTCTGAGTTTTGAAATTTTACATTGAAAACCAATAATAAAAATAAATAATCAGAACCTTTTGCTTTCTGAATTCTGACATTGCCTTCAGCTTTCTGAATTTGATTATCTGAGCTGTATCTGCTATATCAAACAATATTTCTGAATCTGCATTTGCATCTTTTGCTTTGCTTAGAAATCCTTACCTTCAACATTTTTCTTTGTTTATCTGAACTGAATCTTGCTTTCTGAAAATTTTTGGAACTTAAGTTGGAGGTGACTTCACCAAATCAACTTGAACTGGAACTTGAACTGGAACTGAAAAGTTTTATAATCTGAATCTGCATTTTTTCAGCTTTAGCTTTTGTTGATCTGAACTGTAGCAATAACTGAATCTGCTTTGCTACCAATCTGCATTTGAATCTGTCATATCTGAATTTCTGAATCAAAACTGCCGTGAGCTTCTTCATCAAGAACTGATTTTTCTTTTTCATACATCATCTCCCCTTGAAACTTGAGCATCTTCATAAAACATCTCCCCCTATCATAAAGGAGCTTCTTCAAAACATCTCCCCCTATCAAAAGGAGCTTCTTCATGAAACTTCTCCCCCTGCCTAGTTTCAGGAAGGCCTGAAGCTAGGCCCCTAGAAGAAGGGACAGATGAGGATGTAGGGAAGGATGCAATCTTTTTGAAGAAATATTGTTATTGTTCCTGCAAAATAAAATAGAGATCAAGTGCAAAGGAACTGGAAGGAAAAACAATTTCTGTAGGCGCAAAGATAATAGGAAATAAAAGGTTTGATTATATATAGGGATTGGAGAAGACGCAAGATTTCGTAGGCCTGAGGTCGGCTAACCCTAATAAAATCAGAAGTTGAAAAGACTTAGCCTTCATCAAACAGCGTTTGACAAAAAATTAATTTTCGTCGATCTCAGTTCGACGAACGACTTGTCTTCGTTGATCTCTGAAGTTAATAGGTTTCGTCGATCCCCGTTCGACGAAATGATGGGATAAGTAGACAATTTAATTTTTTATTGATTGAATCTCCATCTATCATTCCTAGCTGATTTATAAAGAAGATATGTTTCTTTTCATCCAAGGGTTTGGTGAAAATATCAGCCCTTTGTAAATCAGTAGAAATGAATTGTAGGCAAATTTTATTTTTATCCACATTATCTCTGATAAAGTGGTGCCTAATTTCTATGTGTTTAGTCCTACTATAGAGTACTGGATTTTGTGCTATAAATATTGCACTAGTATTGTCATAAAATATAATTGAATTATTTAAGTTGATACCATAGTCTAGAAGTTGATTTTGTATCCACAGTATCTGTGAGCAGTAACTGCCTGCAGCAATATATTCTGATTTAGCTGTTGATGTAGACACAGATGTCTGTTTCTTACAAAACCAAGACACAAGCCTATCACAAAGAAACAGGCAAGTTCCTGATGTGTTTTTCCTATCTACTCTGCATCCAGCATAATCAGAATCTGAGAATCCAGTTAATTCAAATTCGGATGCTGTTGGATACCAGAGTCCTAGATTTGGACAACCCTTTATATATCTCAAAATTCTATTTAATAAAATTAGGTGAGATTCTTTGGGGTTAACTTGGAACCTAGCACAAATACATGTAGCAAACATTATGTCAGGCCTACTAGCTGTTAATTAAAGTAGTGAGCCAACAATTGCTCTATATACTTTCTGATCAACAGGTTTCCCTGATTCATCATTGTCAATAACAGCATTTGAGGGCATGGATTTTTTCATGGTGGAAACATCAGACATACCAAATTTTTTCACTAATTCCTTAGCATACTTGGATTGTGATATGAATATGCCATTTGGAGTTTGCTTCACTTGAAGACCAAGGAAGTAAGATAACTCACCCATACTACTCATTTCAAATTTAGATTGCATTAGGTTAGAAAATATTTTGCATAGATTTGAATCAGTAGAGCCAAATATGATGTGATCTACATATATTTGAACTAGTAATGTTTGATTTTTATGTATCCAGAAAAATAAGGTTTTATCAACAATGCCTCTACAGAAATTGTTCTCCAAAAGAAAATTAGCTAAGGTCTCATACCATGCTCCGGGAGCTTGCTTGAGACCATAGAGAGCTTTATTAAGCTTAAATACATGAGAGGAGTCAGTTGAAGAGATGAAACCTGGTGGTTGTTCCACATAGACTTCTTATTTGATATCTCCATTCAGAAAAGCACTATTCACATCCATCTGATAAACTTTGAACTTCTTGAATGCAACAAAGGCAAGAAAAATCCTTATAGCTTCAAGTCTAGCAACAGGAGCAAAGGTTTGATCATAATCAATTCCTTCTTCCTGAGAATATCCTTGGGCTACTAATCTTGCTTTATTTCTGATGATTATGCCTTGATCATCTAGCTTGTTCCTGAAGACCCACTTGGTGCCAATGACTGGATGGCCTTTTGGTCTTGGAACCAAATCCCAAACCTTGTTCCTTTCAAATTGGTTGAGCTCCTCTTGCATTGCAAGAATCCAGTTTGGATCTTGTTCTGCATCTTTTATGGATTGAGGTTCAACTTGTGATAGGAAACAAGTGTGCATCTGATTTTGGTGTAGTTGATGCCTTGTTTGAACTCCTGCTGAAATATATCCAATGATTTGGGATATTGGATGATCTCTAACTGTGATGTGATCAACAGTTGGAGTTGGTTCAACAATAATTTCTTCTTGAGGGACTTGTTCAGCCTCATTTGATTTGAATTGACAGCAAGATCTGGATTTCCTCTTCTTCACTGTCTTCAATTGTTTCATTTGATGGAAGTAGAGAATCTTTACTCTGTAGATCTAATCCATTGAGTTCTTCACATAGAACTGGTACCTGCAAAGTATCTTTGGTAGAGGTGGTATTCCTCTCCTCATTTAACATGTTAGTTTCATCAAAAGATACATGCATGGACTATTCTATCTTAAGAGTAGATTTGTTGTAAACTCTATATGCTTTACTAGAAAGTGAATATCCAAGGAATATACCTTCAGTAGATTTTGCTTCAAATTTCTTGAGATACTTCTTATCATTGTTATGCACATAGCATTTACATCCAAATATCTTAAAATAGTTAACCTTAGGCTTTTTATTCTTAAGTAATTCATAGGGAGTTTTACCCTTAAGCTTATGTATCAGGCTTCTGTTCAACACATAATTAGCTGTGTTCACTGCCTCTGCCTAAAAAGAGATTGGCAAGTGAGCATCAGCAAGCAATGTAGTTGCTGATTTAATAAGTGTTCTATTTTTCCTTTCAGCTACCCTATTTTGTTGAGGAGTTCAAGGAGCAGAGAAACATTGTCTGATCCCTTCTTTTCCACAGAATTCTCTCATCAGAAGAGATTCAAACTCAGTGCCATGATCACTTCTGATCAATGCAACTAGAGTAGAGTACTCAATCTTGATGGACCTGAGAAAGTCTGTCAGAACATTGAAGGTGTCAGACTTGTTCCTAAGAAAGAACACCCAAGTGAATCTTGAGAAGTCATCTACAATAACTAGAGAATAATGCTTCCCTCCTAGACTTTGTATTGCAGTGGGTCCAAAGAGATCTAAATGCAGTAAGTACAAAATCCTAGGTGAATCACTCTTGGATAAAGATTTAGAACTACTCTTAGTCTGCTTACCTAATTGACAAGCCCTGCAGAGTCCTTCCTTCTTGTATGAACTAGAAGTCAGTCCTATAACAAGATTGTCCTTAGAAAGCTTAGATATAGTTCTAAGGTTAATATGTCCAAGCCTTTTATGCCATAATTCGTTTGTTTTACTTAAAGAATTGAATAAACAAATATCTGAATTGACAGAGTCATAATTGGCAGAGTCAAAATTGGCAGAGTCAAAATTGACTAAATAAATGTTTCCATGTCTAATACCAGATAATACATTTATGTTTTTATTATTGGTAATACGACATAAGGAGTGGTTAAAAGTTACCTGATAACCTTCATCACATAACTGGCTTATGCTGATGAGGTTGTGCTCTTCAGACCCTCGACATAAGCTACCTCTTTGAAGGTGACTGCTCCAACTTTGATTTGTCCTTAACCTTTGGTTTGTCCACAGTTGGAGTCTCCAAAGATCACTTTGGGTCCAAGCTTTGCCTTGTAATTGCTTAGGTTGGCCTTGTTTCCTGTCATATGCTTTGAGCAACCACTATCCAAATACCATTGTTCTTTTATTTTTGGATAGCCCTGTACCTGCAAAATAGAAAACATTCTAGTTGTTCTTGACCCAGACTACCTTGGGTCCTTTTGTTTTTCCACAAAATTCTGAAATGAAAGACATCTCAGGCTGATCCTTATAACCCTGTGGATGATATCTCCTTGGAGGAATTATCCACTCAGTGAAAGGATTCTTAGTATGTGAAGAATAAAAATTCTTTAGATTTTTAGTATGTTTTCCGTTCGACGAATTTGGATGAATTCATCGATCGCCGTTCGACGAATTGAAGTGCTTTCGTCGAGCACCGTTCGAATAATAACTATACTGAAGGTCTGTCTTCAGAGTTCATCAATCTCCGTTCGACGAAATGAATTGATTTCGTTGAGCTCCGTTCGACGAATTCTGTTGAATTCCTTTATTCTTAATAGCCTTGCTTGAAATGTTTTTATCTACTTCTACTGGCTCTTTGTTCTTAGCAGAAATGAATTTTACTGGTGTAGATAAGATGTTTTTCTTAATAAGATGTGGCTCACTTGATGATGCACCCAAGCCCAGTTTGCCACTTAGTCTGGCATTCACAGTGCTTGTGATGTTCATCAGTTTGATACTTCTCCCATTGAGGGATTCTTTAAACTTCTTAGCTTCAGACAACTTGTTCTCAATGAGAACAATGTGTTCTCTGGAGACAGTCATTCTTAAGATTGACATTTTTTTCACTTAGTTGGTTCATTTCAGCCAACTTGCCTCTGAGAGAGATTATCTCTTTCTCAGATTTAATTAAATCTAAACAAAGAGTTTTGAATTCAATTGAATTAAAATCAAAGGTAGATATTACCTGATCACTGTCATTGTCTGATTCTGATTCTTCTAAATTATGTCCTGAGGCATTGATAGCCATCATGCAGAAGTTTCTTTCTTCTTCATCATCACTGGAGCTGGATGATGATGCATATTCTGACTCACTGCTTGATTCATATATAGCCATCAAGCATTGGTCCTTCTCATTTGCATTTTCTTCATCTTCAGAAGAGCTGGATGAAGATTTTGATTCTGTTTGACTCCATGTTTCAGCTACAAAGCCTCTTCCCTTGTGTTTGTGTTTGTGGGAGGAAGGCTTGCTGGAGTGCCTTTTCTCTTCTTTCTCTTCTCCTTCTTTTGGTTCTCTGGACACTCAGGTAGAATGTGTCCAGGTTTCCTGCAGCCAAAACAAATTATTTCTTTAGAATTAGATTTGTCATACCTTGGCTTTTCTCTGGATCTTGAATCCTTCTTTCTGAAGTATTTTCTAGCCATCTTGTAGAACCTTTTGGCTAGTAAGCTCATAAACTCCACTTCTCCTGGAGCTTTATCTTCCTCTTCAGTTGCTTGGAAAGCAATGCTCTTTTCCTCTTGGATGCTGGTGAGGAAGTAGATTGTTCAGCTTCTCTAGACTTGATAAGCTGCTCATAGGATTTGAGCTTGCCTAACAAGGTCTCAGTGGAGATCTCATTAAGGCTTCTGGCTTCCTTGATTGGCCAAATCCTAGAGTCCCATGTGCTGGGGAAGCACATTAGGATCTTATCATTTACTTCAGTGATAGAGATCACTTTGTCCAAAGTCTTCAGCTCATTGATTATGAGGCTGAGTCTATTGTACATGTCAGCTACTGTTTCATTTTCTCCCTTCTTGAAATTCTCATACTGGGAGATTAGATGAGATCTTCTATCTTTTCTCTCATCTGCAGATCCTTCAACCATGTTATTGAGGGAGGTCCAGATTTCCCTGGCTGAAGTGCATTCCACAACTTTTTGAAAAATGTCATCTTACATTGTCTGTGCCAATATGTTCATTTCTTTGGCATCAACACTTCTTTGCTTCTTTTGAGCTTCTGTCCACTCAGGAGGTGGAACAACATTATTTGTTGTTGTTGAGTAGGTCCTGTCAAAATAACATTGAAAATATCCTCATCAATAGAATTCAAATATAACCTGATCCTTGCCTTCCATAATGCAAACTTATTTAGATTGCACATAGGAGGTCTTGTGCTTGAGTATTCTTTGTTCTGTGCCATGGATTTTTAGCAAAAATAAAACTCTAGAAAAAAATTTAAGATCTAATTGATCTTTTGATTCAGGAGTTAGCCTGTAAAGAATCAACCAACCTCTGATACCAATTGAAAGTGAGGTTAGATCTTAAAGTTACTCTAGAGCGGGGTGAATAGAGTATTAAAAAGTTTTTCACTTATTTTTATAGCGGAATTAAAATAGTGATATATATATATATATATGTGTGTGTATTGAGTGAGTTATAAAATCAAATAAAGAAAACACACATCACAACACAGCACAGTAAAATAAACAAGAATCACAAAGGACACAAGGATCTATAGTAGTTCCCCAATAAACCTGGGTACATCTACTCTTCTACCACCCTTGGTAGGAATCTACTAGGTTTTTGATCAGGTGCCCTATCACCAATGGGGTTTTGATCAGGTGCCCAATACACCAACTGAGCTTTTGATCAGGTGCTCAAACCAAACTACAGGTTTTTGTTCAGGTGCCCTGCCACCAAGGGGTTAACTTTTGAAGGGAGTTAGAACCCTGTACAAGAGGGGATAAAGAGGGTTATGAAGTTCTTCTCTCTCAATAATCTTAGAGAAGACTAGTGGATTTGATGATGTAAAGCTCCCCCTGTCTGATAGAAAATAGTTGAAAGTTGAGGATGGAGCTTTCTCTTGAATGTAGATCTTCCTTTGATAGCTGATGAATCTGAGAGACAAAGGTTTCTCAGATTGTTTGTTGCTCTTGAAGAATTAAAAACTTGCAGCAGAAATATGAGAAAAGATCTGTGTTGTTGTTCCAGAGATTGAGATTGCTGCTGCTTGAGGAAGATGAAGATCTGAAAAGCCTTTTCTTTTCTGTTTTCGCTTTCTGTATTTCTCTCTCGACCGTTTCTTCTTTTCTTCCTCTTTGCAATAATACTGGTACTGCTCTCCTATAATGATGTGTATCTGTTTCTTCCTTCTTCTTTTTTTGACAATCTATCTCTGATTTGAATTTCAAATCCTCTGAATAAGGAATAGAATAATCAGGATTGATTATTTCTTGGAACTGCAATCTGAATATTTAATTCCTTTTCCTTTTCAATTAATGTATCCTTTTCCGATTAGCCAAACGGCTACTTTCTCGAAATAAGAGAATAATAAAAGGAAAGATAATATCCTTGACTTATCTGGAGGAATAGATCTGTTGCTAATTAGTTGATCTGAGATCAGAGAATAGAATAAAAATGATCTGTCTGAAATTCTGAATTGAGGAGAAATTTCGTCGACCTGAGAATTGAGTTCGTCGAACAGAGTGTTGAGTTCGACGAACTGAATCTGGAGTTCGTCGATCTGAGAGCTAATTTGCTAAATCTGCCTGAAAGAACTGAGTTCGTAGATCTGAGAATGAATTTCGTCAATCTGAACATCTTGATACTTATTCTTCGAATGCAGAGCTGAGTTCGTCGAACGCATAATGAAGTTCGTCGAACTGAAGAATAAACTGCTGGACTAGCTGGAGAACTGAGTGCGTCGAGCTGGAGAGCAAGTTTGTCAAACGCAGAGAGGAGTTCGTCGAACGCAGAATAGAGTTCGTCGAACTCAGAACCTTGGCAAGTTCATCGAACTGGAGCACGTCGTTCGTCGAACGCAGGATGGAGTTCGTCGAACGCAGTAAGGAGTTCGTCGAACGCAGTATGCAGTTCGTCGAACGCAGAAACTGATTCTTTTCCTTAAGTTCTAACAGCCTAAAACCATGACCCTTTAGACTATACATTGGGTTCAACTTAGTCCTAATAAACAGATAGTGATTCTAGCCCAAATCAGTAATAGGGTTGTTCCACAGGAGGGATCGTGACGTTTGACGATAACGGAAAAGGAAGGATCATGGGAATTGGTACAGTTGGTAACGAAACCTTTACGATATCTAATGTTCTTTATGTGAAAGGGCTAAAACACAATCTAATTTCTATTAGCCAATTATGTGATAAAGGATTAGATGTTTTAATTGAATCTTCCACTAATTTATGCAAAATATCCAATCCTACTACAAAAGACATTTTACTAACTGTACCAAGAATACATTATGTTCATATAATTTCTTTTCATGATCTTTCTAAATCATCTACAAAATGTTTTATCACTAAAATGATTAATTAGAACTTTGACATAGACGGCTAGGACACGCTAGCACAAAGCTTATTATAAAACTTGCCAAAAGTGATTTAATTAGAGGATTGCCTAGGTTAAATGGAAACCTTCACTTTGTTCATCATGTCAAAAGGGTAAATTTACTAAATCCTCTTTCAAAAGTAAAAATTTTATTTCTATTACAAGACCCTTGCAAATAATTCATATGGATCTTTTTGGTCCCGTTAGCATCGCAAGTCTTGGTGGTAGATTATATACATATGTTTTAATAGATGATTTCTCAAGATATTGTTGGACATTATTTCTCTCATCCAAATTTGATGCGTTTTGCGAATTTTCAAAATTATGTACTGGTATTCAAAATGAAAGTGATTTAAAAATTAAATGCATTCGCTCGGATCATGGAGGAGAATTTGAAAATGAGAATTTTACATCTTTTTATGATATGTTAGGCATAAAACATGAGTTCTCCGCACCACGCACACCACAATAAAATGGTGTTGTAGAAAGAAAGAATAGGACACTTCAAGAACTAGCACGCACTATACTATTTGAATATAAATTGCCTAAGTCCTTTTGGGCCGAAGCCGTAAATACATCATGTTATGTTATGAATAGAATCATGCTTCGCCCATCTCTTAATCGCACACCATATGAACTTTATTTTCAAAAGAAGCCTAACGTATCTTACTTCAAAGTTTTTGGCTGTAAATGTTTTATTTTGAATACTAAAGATAGCTTAGGAAAGTTTGATGAAAAATGCGATGAAGGAACTTTTCTTGGATACTCTTCAACTAGTAAAGCTTATAGAATTTTTAATAAAAGAACTAGTAAAGTTGAAGAGTCGATTAATATGAAATTTGATGAGCTTGTTCCTTGTGTAGAAAGACTTTCCGCATGCAAAGAGGATGATCTCTTACCACCTTTGGAGCATGGTGATGAGGAACCTTCCAAAGAAGAGGAAGAGGAGGCCAAAGAAGATGATTGTGTACCTCCAAGTGCCTTGAAATTTACAAAGGATCATCCACGGGAACTAATAATTGGTGAACCATCCATTGGGGTAAGAACTCGCTCTTCTCTTCATGAATCTTATTCAAATATTTGTTTTGTTTCCGAAATTGAACCAAAAATAGTTTCAACCGCTTTAAATGATGAATTTTGGTTTTTGGCTATGAATGAAGAGTTAGAACAATTTGAGCGACATAATGTTTGAAAATTAGTAGAAAGATCATCCAATCACCCGATTGTAGGTGTAAAATGGATTTTTAAAAATAAATTAGATGGTGAGTCTAGAATCACTAGAAATAAGGCACGCTAAGTAGCACAAGGATATTCTCAAATCGAGTGGATAGGTTTTGATGAAACTTTTGCACCCGTTGCTAGATTGGAATCTATACAATTTTTTCTAGCATTTACAAGCTTTAAAGGAATAAAACTTTTTCAAATGGATGTAAAAGTGCATTTCTAAATGAGTTTGTAAAAGAAAAAGTTTATGTTGAACAACCCCCCGGTTTTTTTAATGAAAAATTTCCCAATCATGTTTATATACTAGAAAAAGCGCTTTATAGTTTAAAATAAGCGCCCCGTGCATGGTATGAAAGACTTACATCATTTTTATTAAAGCACGATTATATTATGGGAAGTGCCGATAATACTCTCTTCATTAAGCACATTAATGATGATATGATTATTTTGCAATTATATGTTGATGATATAATCTTTGGATCTACTAATGAAGAGTTGTGTAATGAAGTTATTTTAGTGATGAAAAATGAATTTGAAATGTGTCTTGTTGGAGAACTTTCTTATTTTCTTGGTTTTCAAATATCACAAAGAAATGATGATATTTTTATATGTCAATCTAAATATGTCCATGATATGCTTAAACGCTTTGGATTTGAAAACCTTAAACATGTTTCTACACTAATTAGTGCATCACTAAAATTAGGAAAAGATGAATCGGGAATTTATATTAATCAAACTTTATATAGAGGTATGATAGGATCTCTACTTTATCTAAGTGCAACTAGACCTGATATTATGTTTGTCGTATGCTTATGTGCTCGATTTCAAGTCAATTTAAAAGAATCTCATTTAAAAGCGGTAAAATGAATTTTTAGATTTTTAATTGGGTCATCTAGATTAGGATTATGGTACTCGCACAATAATTCATTTACACTTCACGGCTATTCTGATTTGGACTACGCTGGATGCTCACTTGATAGAAAAAGCACTAGCGGTACCTGCCATTTTCTAGGACCTTCATTAGTTGCATGGTCTAGTAGGAAACAAAATTTGGTTGCACTCTCCACCATGGAGGCGGAATACATTGCACTAGAGAGTTGTTGTGCACAAGCACTATAGATGAGCTAAACTCTAGAGGACTTTGTTTTTCATCTAAAACATATTGAATTAAAATGTGACAACAAAAGTGTCATTGATCTTACAAATAATCCGGTACACCATTCTAGATCCAAACATATAGATGTACGTCATCATTTCATAAGGGATCACATTAAAAAGGAAAATGTTAGATTAAGTTTCATTGGCACGGACTCTCAACTGGCGGATATTTTCACTAAACCTCTTCCCGATGCAAGGTTTCAAATGTTAAGGTTGGAATTATGAGTCTTAGACATCTTAGGATGAGTTATATGAAAAACGCTAAAGTTTTATGCAAATTGAGCAATCAAGACATCTCCAAAAATTACAAAATTTTTGCATAAGACTACTCTTAAGACTCTTAATAAATATTAAAAAATAGAATTTTAAAATTCTCAATATTTCACTCACGGTTTGTCGCGCTAGCGCTAGCGTGAGTCTTCAATTTTTCTGTTTTTTTTTATTTCTAAAAATTTATAAAAATATGTTAGTTTATATGTTTGACATTTATTATTTTTGTTTTATTTATATTATGAAAAATCAACTACAAAATTTCAAAATTCAAAAATACAAAAATATTTTTTTGTTTTTTTGTTTTCTTTCATTAAAAATTTCAAAACAAAAAAATTTTGTATGATCTTTATTGTTAATATCAAGCATGAATGAATTCATAGAATTATTTACAATGTTAAAATTTATTTCTTCAAAGTACTATGAACATTGTTTTGTTTATCATGCTTTGATATATCTATTTAAAGTTCATCAATTGTACTGAAAAATATGTGTAGAACCAAGCTTAGCATGCCTCTAAGTACGAGTAAATATTGTGTGATTGATAATGATATTTTCTCATTCACTTATTTTGGCAAACTACATGTGTGTTTAAATCTAAAAATGCTTGCTTGTGTATTATAATTGTACAATAAATTAAAACTTGCATAAGTTTATTACCTACACTACATTTGAATTGCACTTAAGAAATTAAGAAAAGTGGTTAAGTTTAAAAATTATGTTGGGTTTGCAATTCAAGTGTATTCGGAGAATGTTGTCTCACAAAAATGAACAAAAAAGGACAAATATAACTCCATCAAGGATAGTAAAGTGTCTTGTGCAAACCTTAGTTTTTACACCACTTTTTCCACACACAAAAATATATGTGCAATAAAGTGTGTGAAAGTTAATATACTTGTGTTTTATTTTGCACTTTACTCTACATATGTCTTGTATTTTGTGATTTAAATCACTTGTTAACATGCTCAAAATACACTTATGTGCACATCATTATCTTTCATAACACTTCTTCTCATGAGTATTGGATTCTAATGCTTTATCTATACTACTCTTTATATAAGAAATGCACTAGATAACCTAGGATGATCTCTACAATGTTTGGTATCTTTTTAACTTGAAATTAAGTAACATTATAGTATATTCTCTTTTTGATATGTTCATTTCATGTTTGGTAACTTTATGGAAAACTATGGGATTTCAAAAAGATTAAAACATCTTTAAATTTTGAACTTAAACTCATATTTATACTTTTGATTTTCATGCTTACAAAAAGATGTTTCTTATAATCTTCTGCTTGCTTAAAACTCTTATTTATTTATTTGAAATCTTTTATATACTATGCTTAAACTTTTTATCATTGCCTATATTACAAAAGCTCGATCATGATTTATAATTCATGCCTCCTTACTTCCCTTACTCCACCTTCTTTTGATAATACCAAAAGGGGGAGATTAATTGACGAAATCTAGAGGAGAAATCTAGAAAATTAAAGGGAGAATAATATAATTCATGTAATATATCATCAAAGGGGGAGTAAAACATATATTGCATTTATGTAGGGGGAGCATTAAGATAGGGGGAGTATACACTATTCTCATGCTTATCATATACTATAGTTGCACTATTATCTCGCTTATCATATACTATAAACATCATTGTTGATTTCTTGCTAAGAGGATTTGTTATTATCAAAAGGGGGAGATTGTTAGACATGTGTATCACATCCCTTTGTTTGAGAATAACAAATCCCATATTTTATTTGATCTTGCTTGTCATGTGTTTATAGTGTGCAAGGAACTATAGGTGCAACACTCTACAGGTAGAAAGCAGCTTGGAATCAAATTCTCTGAATGGAGCACTACCGCAAGCGCTAGGGACACCACAGGCGTTTGCGCTACCGCAGGCGTTAGCGCTACCTCCTGGCACTAGCTCAAGCTCGTGCCACAATGCCACGCCGTGACGGTTTCATAACCGCCTCTACATGACCGCTACCGCAGGCGCTAGGAGCTACCGCATGCGCTAACTCCAAGTTCTATAAAATGAAGCTTTCTCTCTCGTTTGGGCTACACATCCCAGAGAGAATTCATGTGCCAAATTTCAAGAGTTGTTACTCTGCCCAAAAGTCATCTCCCACTCAAAGTTAAAGAAGACTTCTGGAGAAGGAAGCCATCACGGTGCATCCGAAGAAAGATCGCATCAACCTCGCTTATGGTACATCGATCTTTCATCACCAATTTCAGAAAATCTCATAGAGGGAGTTTTCATTTGTGTTATTTCATTATTTTGAATCTTTGTAGTTAAATCGTCTTGTGTTGGCGACTAAGTCCTTGCGCGACATAGGGGTAATTCGCCGCGTGTGTTGGCGACTAGGTCTAGGTGATTAGATCTAGGGGTTGCTCAAGGCCATATCCGGGGTAGGATTGGATAGAGCGTCTTGAGGCCATATCCGGGGAAGAATAAGCTAAAGTCACCGGTTCGTGGGGATACGAGTCGGTATAGAAAAGGAAAAAGTAATTGTATTTGTACGCCTCCGATTTCTAGCGATATTGAAATCAAATATATGTAAAGACTTTTTTATCTAATGCAATCATGTCTCTATTTGTGTTTACTTGATTTCCTTCATTTGGCTAAAATTCTAAAATTGCAAATTACATTATTTTTTCTTTTACCTAAATTGTTATTTCACTCACGTTTACTTAAAACAATTTAGTAAATTATTTAATCTTATAAAAAGAATTTTATTCCCATATTCACCCCCCCCCCCCCCCTCTAAGGGCGCCTATCGATCAAACACTAGGGAGGGTTGATCATCGAACCGATTATGCATATGTTATTTCACTCACATTCCACTAATAGATTTCATGCACCAAATCTCTTGAGACAGTCCTATCCATTGGGTAAGAAATGATAATGTCATTTAATATGGGAATTAGGGACATCAGAGTTTAAGCTTTAAGTAGATACTTTCCCATTAGACTCTCTCCTTAGTCACTTTGGGTATCATCATTCCTTAATTAGTCTATACCCGAGGTCGCTTTTGGATTAGGATACGCTTATGGAGTCGTCTTGGTACGTCAAACTAAAATGGTGTCCAAGTTGGGTTGGCCTAACTCATTGATTGATGTACTATTTTGTGTGATTTTTACACATGGCCACACCACTGCTTCCACTGCTAGTTTGTCCTCAAACTAAGTTCGAGCGGGGTGTCCCAAGTTGTTGTGGTCTTCTTTCTCGTTCGATCGTTTGTTCAAGTGATACCAGTTGTAAGATCCCTCTCTCGAACCTGGAGAGTTCCCAGATTATATGCCCGGAACCGCCGCCTTACGGTGGCGCTAACACGCGAGTTAACCGCCTCCGCAAGACGCCGATCCTGCCTACTAGAACGATCAAACATGCCAACAAGAGATAAGAAGGAAACTAAATAAAATAAACCAAGTCCACAATCACACAAATCTGTATATATATATCCAAATGAATACAAGTCCAACAATGAGTACAATAAATGAAAGAGAGTAAGGGCTTATGCCCGGTACATGTCCAAAATAAAGTAAAACAACTCTCTCACTCCACATCTATGCGGAAGCTATCGAACTTTTGTCAGTCTGTCGTTAAGTAGTGGTGCGGTGCAGAAACTGCTCCTCGAATCTTGCCATCACGTCCTGTTGGTCGTACTGCTGCTCCAGCTCCTCGGAATCCTACGGTCACAATCGGTCGTTAGTCATAAATACTAAGCCAGTTTTGTCCCTGCCTCCCACCGCGACTCCTAGGCACCGTGCGAAAGGACGAAGCGGAGGACAACTAGGGGTAAAAACAAGCAGGTGACAAGTGGCAAGACTAGCAAAACATATGTACTAAACAAGTATTGAAAATGATTTTAAGCTAGCACAAGTATGGTATATCAGCATTAAATAAAAGCAGTACATAAAGGGGAAGATATTGTAATAAGGAAGAGCAACTATGAAAATAACCTTAACTTATGTGAATGCCCATACAAACCTATAAGTTAAGGGATCTGGCACTAAGGTAAACTCATCGTATAAAAGAACTCATACTAATTTATACGATGAGGTCTTGTTTATGCAATGATGCTATGTTATGTTGTGCAATGCAATGATGCAACTCACCCACCCGACTGTTACATCCCAATTCAAGCTAGACCCCTCGGGAGTGTGTTGTGTCGCCGAGAGTTGGCTCGGGCTCGGTAGAAGCCCTAGGACCCTGAGGAGGTCAGGTTTGAGTCATGGTCAACTAGGGTGGGTGTAGCGCTCCCACTCCCTAAAGGTAAGAAATAAGGGAAAAACTTGTATAAGAGAGCTAGCGCCGGGCGGTAGTGCTACCGCCGGCGGTAGCCTTCAAAATGATCTGATACCTTGTCGTTTACAAGGATATCATGTCGTCGGAAAGGGGTTGGTTCCTCGATGATGTCGTCGATACGCTAGCTCCGATGGTAGTGATACCGCCGGCAGTAGCTTTCAAAATGATGTGTGTCCTAGCTTGTCGTCGAGAAGGGTGCCATGTCATCGAGAAGGGTACCATATCGTCGAAAGGGGGTTGGTTCTCAAAGCTATCGTCAATATGCTAGCACCGACGGTAGCGATAGCGTCGACGGTAGCGTTCAAAATGATGTGTGGCCTAGCTTGTCGTCGAGAAGAGTACCATGTCGTCGAGAAGGGGTATCTTGTCGTCGAAAGGAGGTTGGTTCTCAAGGATACAATCGTTACGCTAGCGCCGGCTATAGCGATACCGTCGGCGGTAGCCTTCAGGAAAATGTTGACGGCGGTGATATCTTATCCTTGCTTATTTCAAGGCTGGGAGGTGGCTTAGAGCAATAAGACAGTGACACATGGATGGATTGTCCAATCCAAAGCACGGGAAATGTTTTCCCCATTAATTCTAGTCAAATCAGCCTCCATTTTCTCTCTCCTCCCTTAACCTTGAACTTCACCCCTCATCCAAAGGCTGATCATTCTTCTTCTTACTCTTCCTCACACATCAAGAAACTAACCAGCAACCTTCTTGAAGGAACAAGACTAGAGAGAAGGATTGGAGCTTGGCCGACCACCACCATGCCGCCAAGAAGACAAACCCACTCCATGGACGGAAATCAGGTGACTTTCGCCCACTCTCCCTTGGTGCTAGATCTTTAGATCTGATTTAGGAGAGATGTCGGTTCAAGAGAGCTTTACCTTGGTGAGTTTAATGGAGTTTTCTAGGAAGAGACCACGCTAGAACTTCTGTTCTAAGGCGTCGTTTGCCGAAAGAATCTCTTTAATCAAGTCCTCTCTTCAATACGAAGCTGCAGAAACTGATTTTGTGAAGAACTGTGCTCTATTGAGGGAGTATTGGAGGAGAGAAGGCGAAATAATGTATTTGGATATTTTTTGTACATGCTCTCATTACAATGGGATGCAAGTTGTTCGTCGCCGAAAAAAGTGAATATTTGATTTTCTACATCACGGCTGATATGCATGTGCTTCGATGCAAGGATTTATAGGGTATGAATTCCAAGTCGAGGAATATATGCCCCTAAGGATAGTGTCATACATGAGAAGAATGTACCATATGGGTGGTGGAAGAAACTCAGTCAAAAATGTACGGGAGGCTTACCTCTTCGTTTATTGGACTAGTTATGTACCGACTTGGGTTTCCCCTAGATCTTATTTTGAAATGGTGTGTTGTAAACCAATGATATCAAGTTTTTGTTCATTCAAATAGTATGTGAATGATGATGACTATATTTGTTCGGCGAGTAGGATTTTGTGGAATTTGGAATAGGAATTCATAATAGTATCAGAATAAGGAAGGAGCATGCACATCAACGATATACTACTCACAAAGAAACAATATGTGTTTCTCAGATGTTTGCGTTGAAGGAGGAGGTAATTATTTAACACCCACATGAAATGAAGTCATGACATATTAATGCACGATGACCTCCCTATGTAAAGAGCAGTTGCAAATGTACTAAGTGATGTAGCAATTGCCTCCAAGGCATCAAAATTTTGGCCAACCTTGGAGGTTGGGAGAATGTACGAACAAGTAAGAATACGTATAGCGTTTTACCTAGACAAGGTTGATTTCTAGAGGGCCTGTATCATGACCCAACTGTTGAATAAGGTTTAGGTTCACAGTTGAAAGATTCTTTAAATGGAATGTCTAAATCACAAAAAAAAATTGGCACGACTTCTGAATTCGGTGCAAATATAAGTAGAATCTGGGTTAGACAAAAGCAGTACTTAACTCGGGCTCTTTTGTCCTTAGAAGAGAATGAAACGATTATAACCCATGCGAGATATGAAGTCATAGATTCATCTCATCTTGAGCCAAAGTTGGCGGTTCGTGATGTTATCGGAAAAAATTGTTAAACATCACAGGCTAAAACAAATTTCAAGGGGATTTAATTTGGAAATGATTCCTTGCTAAAATATGCCCATTAAGATTGGTAATCTAGAAACATGCATATGTTGTAATTTATAATTGTTCATAAGTACAATTGTATTCGAGGCATGTTGTGACTCTTGTATGAGGGTGGAAATGGCTAGTAAATATAGTTGGGCAAACCTTAGTAGTGAATCTAAACGTATCACTGATTATGCTAGTAGTCCTAAAGGAGATCATAGAGAGTAATTCTATGAATTACACATTTCACTGCGTTAGAGTTATAACAACTCGCTATGGGCAGTGGTGATGGTTTGGTGTAATTGGTAGGATATGGTTATATCCTGCGATAATTGGGTAAGGACTTGGATGAAGTCCTTGAGTGCGTGTTAGCACGACTTGGTTATTGGAATTACATGTGTGTGTATGAATGATAAATGAAGGTGTTGATGAACTGCTCATGCTTACTTGAGGGAGATACAGAATTTGATCATGATGAGAAGATTCACAAGTCCCTACTTGTACAAAAAAATGATGGTCATCATCACGGCGAGAGACATTCAAGCGTCTTCTTGTACATATTCTTGATTACAACTTTTATGGAGAATTATAAAGGTACACTTGGGAGGAATTTAGAGTGACGCGCGATGCAATGTGGATAAGTAGTGCCATGCATAAGTGTTAAGTGGGAGTCAGTACATACTAAATTAATAACCTCGTCAAGTGTACTCTGAAATTGATTTCATAGTCCGACCTTCAATCCGCGTAGCCCCAACCTAAATTTCGGGGATGAAATTGTTTCTTCGTTTATTGGATTTGTAACACCCCAATTCGAGCTAGACCCCTTGGGAGTGTGTTTTGTCGCCGAGAGTTGACTTGGGCTCGGTAGAAGCCTTAGGACCCTGAGGAGGTCAGGTTTGAGTCACGGTCAACAAGGGTGGGTGTAGCGCTCCCACTCCCTAAAGGTAAGAAATAAGGAAAAACTTGTAGAAGAGAGCTAGCGTCGGGCGGTAGTGCTACCGTCGGCGGTAGCTTTCAAAATGATATGATACCTTGTCGTTGAGAAGGGTATCATGTCGTCAAAAAGGGGTTGGTTCCTCCATGATGTTGTCGATATGCTAGCGTCGGCGGTAGCTTTCAAAATGATGTGTGGCCTAGCTTGTCATCGAGAAGGGCACTATGTCATCGAGAAGGGTACCATGTCGTCGACAAGGGTACCATATCGTCGAAAGGGGGTTGGTTCTCGAAGCTATAGTCAATACGCTAGCGTCGGCGGTAGCGTTCAAAATGATGTGTGGCCTAGCTTGTCGTCGAGAAGAGTACCATGTCATCGAGAAGGGGTATTTCATCGTCGAAAGGAGGTTGGTTCTCGAGGATACCGTCGTTACGCTAGCGTCGGTGGTAGCGATACCGCCGGCGGTAGCCTTCAGGAAAATATTGATGACGGTGATATCTTATCCTTTCCTATTTCAAGGATGGGTGGTGGCTTAGGCCAATAAGACAGTAACACGTGGATGGATTGTCCAATCCAAAGCATGGGAAATGTTTTCCCCATTAATTCTAGTCAAATCAGCCTCCATTTTCTCTCTCCTCCCTTAACCTTGAACTTCACCCCTCATCCAAAGGCTGATCATTCCTCTTCTTCCTCTTCCTCACACCTCAAGAAACTAACCAACAACCTTCTTGAAGGAACAAGACTAGAGAGAAGGCTTGGAGCCTGGTCGACCACCACCATGCCGCCAAGAAGACAAACCCACTCCATGGCGGGAAATCAGGTGACTTCCGCCCCCTCTCCCTTGGTGCTAGATCTTTAGATCTGATTTAGGAGAGATGTCGGCTCAAGAAAGCTTGACCTTGGTGAGTTTAATGGAGTTTTCTAGGAAGAGAACACGCTAGAACTTCTATTCTAGGGCGTCGTTCGCCGAAAGAATCTCTTCAATCAAGTCCTCTCTTCATTACGAAGATGTAGGAACTGATTTCGTGAAGAACAGTGGTCTATTGAGTGAGTATTGGAGGAGAGAAGGCGAAATAATATATTTGGGTACTGGAGGAAGAAGATGAACAGATGTTGGTCATCTGTCTTAAGATCCGTGCAGATTTTATAATATTTTGACATAAATCTGTTTTCTACACACGACGGGCTTCAAGCCTATTTTTAGGCATGATCCGGCCACTTGCAGGTCTTGCGCTCAACACGAAAGTTGTAGCCCTCGGAAAGACCTTTTCAACGAGTTGTTGTGGGTTTTCCGGGGAGCTCTATAGCTCCGGCAAAGTGAAATCGAAAATGGCTGGGAAGAATATAATTCGGTGTATGTACATGACAGCTTGTTGTCCAGATTTACTCTGCTAGGTTCAAACCCGATTTTAGATAGGTTAGGCTTAGATCTGGACCTTGGGCTCAACACAAAAGTTGTATCCCTTGGCGATACCTTTTCAGAATAGGGTGGCACATTATTTTCGGTGGTCTGTAGCTTCCAGAAATCTGATTTTAGTAAACATTAATGGATATGTACATAGTTTTAATGTTTTACTGATTTCTCTCAAAATATTTATCGGATGCTTATGAAATTTGGTAGGAATGTGCCTGATGATGTTGTGATCACCCCTATCTAGTTTCAGAATTTTTGAATATATATTTACCATGAAATTGTTTGTCGTATCATATAAATGTAGAGCACCGTAAATAAGTATTGCGTAATACAATGAGTTCGAAATTTTGTGGGAATGATTCAGGCATTTATTATGACCTATGGTAGAAGTTTCGGCGAATTTGGTTTTGAATTTAGTCCTGAATTTGGTTTCAAAAGATCTTTGGTTCTAAGAGTCTCCTTACCAAAAGACTCAGTGGTTCAAGATCTCCTTATCAAAAGATCTGTGGTTCTAAAAGTCTCCTTGTCAAAAGACTCAGGCACAAGTTGTGCAATCCTACCAGGGAGGTAGAAGAGAGGACTACCCACATTTTGGGAAACCTCTATAAAAATCCTTGTGTATTTGATGTGAATTTATGTGATGTCCCCTTTGATTTTTCTGTGTTCATTTTCAGCATATTTTACTTTATTTATTCTGCCTTTGGTTTGTTGTGTGCATAATATCTTAGTTATTTTTATTGTATGCTCAGTTAAGGTAAAAATATTTAAATCTCTATTCACCCCCACCCCCACCCCCTCTAGAGAATTCTCAGAGGCACAATGTGCACTTTTAATTGGTATCAGAGAGAGGTTGCTCATTAAAAGGTTAACACCTTGATCAAAAGATCTCCTACTCTCATTTATTTATTTATTTTAAAAAAAACTATTTTTAAAGAAAATGAGTTCTAAGGATTATGCATCAACAAGACCCTCAGTGTGTAATCTGAACAAGTTTACACTCTGGAAGGTCGGAATAAAACTTTATATGAACTCTATTGATGAAGACATCTTTGATGTTATTATTTCAGGTCCTCTAGCCCCATACAAGAAAGATGCCAGTAGATCTTCAACGCAGGAACCTGTGCCTAGGGCTGAGTGGACAGAGACTGAAAAGAAGCAGAAGGCATGTGATGCCAAAGCTATGAACATTCTGGTATCCACCATGTCAGATGACATTTTCCAGAAGGTAGCTGATTGCCAATCAACCAAAGAGATCTGGGAATCTCTTTCCAGAATGGTAGAAGGAAGTTTTGATGAAGGAAAGGACAGGAAGTCCCTTCTCATATCCCAATATGAGAACTTTCAAAAGAAAACTGAAGAAAGTATTGCTGAAATGTATGACAGATTCAACATCATTATTAATGAGCTAAGGAGTCTGGACAAGGAAATTTCCTTGACAGAGATCAATGATAAGATCTTAATGTGCTTCCCTAGCTCATGGGATTCAAGGATCTGGGTCATCAGAGAGTCCAGATGCCACAGAGAAATCTCAACTGATGCCTTTGTTAGAAAAGCTTAAGTCATATGAGATGCTTCTAAAGAGAAGAGCTGAATCAGAGGGAAGGGAAATAATCTCAACTCCCATACAAAAGAACCTTTCCTTGAATGCTGCTGAAGGAGAGCCCTACACTCCTGAAGATGAGATGTTCAGTCTCTTGGCAAGGAGATTCAGAAAATAGGTCAAGACTGAAGACTCAAGAAGAAAAGAGTGGAGCTCAAAGACTAGGTTTGATAAGACTCCAAAGAAAGAAGTGATCTGCTTCTCCTGCAACAAACCAGGGCACTTTGCTCCTGACTGCCCAGAAGTGCAAAGGGATAGGAGCAGCAGCCAAAAAAATAAATGAAGAAGTCCTCCAGGAAGAAAGACAAGAAGAAGGGCAAGGGGGTCATTGTTGAAACCTAAAGTGACTCTAAAGCAGGGTTAAGCTCCTCTTCATCTGAGAGTGATGAAGAAGCAGAAGCAGAAGCAGCCTGCATGATGGCATTGGGGATATCCTCAGATGATGAGGAAGAACATGTATCTATGTTTGATAATTTTGACTTCGATTCTGATGATTTTAAAATTTGCTTTAAAGAATTCTGCAATGATCATATTAAGATACAAAAAGAAATAGAAACAGTTAGGCTAGAACTAGAAAATCTAAAGGAAGATGACCTATATTTGAGATATCAAGACTTAAGAAAAGAGATTCATAACAAGGAATCAGAACTAGCTGAAGTAAGAAAAGAAAACTTAGAATTAAAAGAAGAGCTAACAAAGGCAAAAGCCTTTGGGAACTCTCTCAATGGGAGGAGTTAAAAGCTCAAAAATATTACGCAATCTCTCAATGAGATTTAAACACATAGGTCTAAGAGCAGACCCTTACACTAGCACTGAAGTCACTAGTAGACCAGCCTGGAAAAATCCAGTTAGATTTATTAGATCTAGTGAATATCAATCAAGTGAGAGGAGTGCACCAACTAAGAATTAGGATAGTAATAATCCAAGTAAAATAACTGCGGTTAATAAAGTAAATCTAAACAAAGAAAAGAAACCTCTAGGCAAGAGTAATTCATAGAAACTAACCAACAATAATCAAAAGGTTAAAACCGAAAGTAAAATAATTAAACATTCTGCTGATTTATTATATTTAGATACATTTTATACACATCTGAAGTATCAAAATAATAGATCAAGGTTTGATAAACTCACTCTCTGCCATCCAAAGGGATATCATGAAAGACCCTTCTACGCTTTCATAGAACCCTATAATGGTACAAGCAAAGGGACAAGGTAACTTGTGTACCTTCTGATGTTTGAGTTACTTGTGCAGGAAGATTGATGGCGCGGCCCCTCCTACACTACTTGATGATGATCCGGTTGCCGAAGCACAACGACATAAGAATTTTAGGCGTCATGATGACGCTAACGAAAGACAGCATTACAACCTCCGCCCGCGGCGTGCTAAGCCCACTTGAAGACCAATTTTAATTAAATATTATGCTTTGTTATTTTATATTTGTGAATATAAAATTATTCCATGTTTGGGTAATAATTTATATTCATATATGCATTTATTTCCTTTATTTTCTGCACTTTAAAACTATGTGGTGTGTATTTAACCACTCGGATGGTAGAGATTACATCTCCATCTTGAACAGTTTTGGTTTGTTTGTAACTCCTATTTAAGGAGGCTTATTATGAGGATTAAGGAGAAGAAAGAATTAAACCTAAAACCTCTCCTTGAGAATTTCGGCCATAGAGGGAGCCTCCTCCTTGCCGCCGCCCCCCTTGGTGTGAAGCCAACGTTTGCTCCCTCCACCCCTCTTCGGTGCGACTCCGGCGTGGATTCCTTCGGTGCGACTCCAAGGAAGAAGGTTGCAGCCCCATTCGGTGTGACGCCGGTGGATCCGTGGAGAGAGTGATTCTCCCACATATCTTGTGCGATTGTTAGATCCGGGTTGGGTAATATCTCTCTATCTTTGTGATTTCTTGCTTTAGATTTGTGGAGGTTGAGCATCCATTTTATCCGCGATTTTTAAATACTCCGTTGCAAATTTCTGAAATCGATTTCATTGCTATCGAACTCTTTATTTCCGGATCGGGTAGGTCCAATTTGCTTGAGCGGATCTTGGCCTCTAGCCTTGGTTTTGCTCTCCAAAAGGATTGGCAACCTTTGTGTTAATTTTGGGGAATAATACGACTCCTTTCCGATCGTCATTTTAGAGTCGATCATTCTCCGTTGTGATGTATGTGCTACGTTAGATGCGAACGTATTGCGACGATAGATGCTTGTGTAGGTGCGGTAGATCTAAACGTGAAGGGCGTAGAGAGCGTTATTTTTGTATCGATCTCCATCTCATGAACATCCCTACATCAATTTGGTATCAAAGCAGGTCGTATCAATTTCTAAATTGATACAATCTTCATATTCTTTTTCGTGGCGCAAACTAATAAAAAAAATAAAAAAAATAAAAAAATTATGTGGTCTGCGAATGTTCTGGAAGTTCTCACTGTTAGTCACATTCCTAATATATTTTCCTGCCAAAATATTTCCTTTTAATCTGCACTACAAAAATTCACTAATCATAATTTTGTCCAACCCTGTATGCGCACTAGGCTAGGAACGAAGTATAACACACCTTCATCGTCTAGGATGGCAGCGAATGAGCACGGGGATCGTAACGCTGAGGCTATAGAGGGGTTACGTAACGAGATGACCGAGCTTAGGACCATGTTAGCACAAATCCTTCTGAATCAAGGAGGGCCGCCACCACCACCTGTTAATGTTGGGCAGCCCAACCGGCACCAACGGGCCCAGGATTCGGATTCCGATGGGAACTCTCCACGAGTGCCCCCTCGAGAACAACGCCACTAGCATGGCTTTGATATTACTAGGGCCGTTAAGATTGACGCCCACACTTACGATGGTCTGGGATACCCCCAGGTCTTCCTTACTTGGGTAGTGGATATTGAATGTTATTTCGAATGGCACAACCTGACGGACCCTCAAAAGGTCCAAGTTGCCAGGATGAAGTTAACAGGTCGTGCGAAGACTTATTGGCTGAATGAGGAGCGAAGATTAGGAGCCGGGCAGGGAGTCCCACCTATAGGTTGGCCGATGATGAAGAATTTGTTGACCGACCAGTACGTCCCTGCGTACCACCGAACACAGATGTTCGATGAGCTTGCCACCCTGCGGCAGGGCTCCAATTCGGTAGCTGAGTATATGGGAGAGCTGAAGGACCGTATGGTGCGTTGTGATCTTAGGGAGATTCCCGAGGTCACCCTATCTAGATTTCGTAAGGGGCTTCAACCCGATATTCAGAGGAAGCTCCTGCGCTATGGTCACACGGACCTGAACACGACTTTCAATGCCGCCCTTGACATTGAAAAGCATCTTGCTTCGAAGGCCCACTCTCGTTATTCCCACACGAAGAGCAAGACCACGGTTGGAGCGTCTTCCTCCACGAATCCGGATAAGGGAAAGTTTAGGTCTTCTGAGTCGAAGTCTGTAGTGATCACCGCTAGAAACGGTAGGAGTCCCACGAGTGAGCTTGTCCCCATAGGGAAGGTTAGCAAGGCCAACACTACTTGTTATTCGTGCGGCATTCAAGTTCACTATGCCTTCGAATGCCCAACAAAGACTAAGGCCATAGCACTTTTAGATTCGACGACCGACCCCGATGACTACGTATATGAGGCTAAAGAGGAGGGAGACCCAGATGGGGTCCCAAGTGATTTAGAGGACGATCACCGCCTTATGGTGATGCGTTGTATCTTGACCACTCCTCGTCCGTTAGATGATTGGAAGAGGACGAGCATATTTTCTATGATCTTTAAGAGTGGTGAGAAGCTTTGCAAGCTGATTATTGATAGTGGTAGTTGCGTGAATGTCATTTCTGAGAGCGCCGTCACACGTATGCACTTGACCACGGAACCACACCCGATCCCATATCAGGTAGCATGGATTAGCAAGATCACTGTCCCGGTCACCAAGCAGTGCCTGGTCCCCCTCTCATTCAAATCCTATACTGATGAGGTTTGGTCTGATGTCCTGCCGATGGACGCTTGTCACGTGTTGTTAGGCCGCCCTTGGCTCTATGACCGTGATGTGATGCATTTTGGTAGAGCCAACACTTATGAATTTAAATTCAATGGCAAAACCATCACCTTGAGGCCGACCATCCCGAAGGAGCCAGTAGTTATGGCTAAGGACACCATTGTCCCAGTAGAGAGGAAGACGTTGAGTCTAGTTGGTAGGAAAGAGTTTGTGAAGGATCCCTTTCTTGATGGAGTGATGTATGCACTAATACTTATGAGTGCGAAGCCTGATTCTAGTGTTTTGGATGATTTTCCCAGAGAGTTACGGGTACTGTTGGAAGAGTATAGGGACGTGTACTCGGAGGAGTTGCCGTCGTCACTACCCCCGCTTAGGGATATTCAGCATGCGATAGATCTGGTCCCGGGCTCCTCTTTGCCCAACCAGCCCCATTATCGACTCCATCCTGCTGCCCACAAGGAGTTACAGGCCCAAATTGAGGACCTGTTAAAGAAGGGGTTCATTAGGACTAGCATGAGTCCATGTGCGGTACCAGCCTTACTTGCCCCCAAGAAGGATGGTACATGGCGGATGTGTGTTGATAGCTGTGCTATCAACAAGATTACCATCAAGTATAGGTTTCCTATTCCACGATTAGATGACCTCTTAGATGTCTTATCTGGCGCCACTATCTTTTCGAAGTTAGATTTACGGAGTGGTTATCACGAGATTAGGATCTGCGAGGGTGACGAATGGAAGACTGCGTTTAAGTCTAGGATGGGTTGTACGAGTGGCTTGTGATGCCCTTTGGGCTATCCAATGCCCCTAGTACCTTTTCACGGATGATGACCCACGTCTTTCGGCCATTCATGGGTAGGTTCGTGGTAGTCTACTTTGACGACATATTGATTTATAGCACCACCGCTGTCGATCACACCTCCCACATGAGAGCGATTCTTTCCACCCTGCGGAAGGAAACATTATTTCTTAACCTTAAGAAATGCACCTTTTATGTCCCTGAAGTAGAGTTCTTAGGCTACATAGTCGGATCGGAGGGCATCAGAGTTGATCCTAGCAAGGTCCAAGTCATTAAGCACTGGCCCGTGCCGACCACTTTATGAGAGGTGCGTAGTTTCCACGGGTTAGCTACATTTTACCGCCGTTTTATACGGGACTTCAGTAGCCTCATGGCCCCCATTACGGATTGCATGAAGAAGGGCGAGTTCACCTGGACGAAGTCCGCCACCTATGCTTTCCAATGCATTAAGGAGCTTATGACTGAGGCACATGTCTTACGTCTACCTGACTTCACCAAAGTCTTTGAGCTTACATGTGACGCTTCTGGAGTGGGATTAGGAGGTGTTTTGAGTAAGGAGGGGCGCCCCGTGAGTTATTTTAGTGAGAAGTTATCTGGCGCTAAGTTAAATTATTCGAACTACGATAGAGAGTTTTACGCGGTAGTTCGATGTCTGCACCATTAGAGGCACTATCTCCTCTCCAAGGAGTTTGTGATCCTCTCCGATCACGAGGCATTGCGGTTCATCAATGGACAGCATAAAATCAGCCCGCGTCACGCTAAATGAGTATCTTTCCTACAAGGTTACACGTTTAATCTTAAGCACCTTAAGGGAGCTGATAACCGAGTCGCGGACGCTCTTAGTCGCCTTACCATTTTTCTTACTACTATGGAGGTTAATGTTGTAGGATTCGAGCGCATTAAGGATAAGTACGCTACTTGCCCAGATTTCCAGGATTCATATTTATCTGCCCAGGATAGTTCCCCCACGACTATATCTGCGTTCGTTGTTAAGGATGGCTATCTATTTAGGCATGGGAAGTTATGCATCCCGCAGTCATCTTTGCGTCTTCATATCATCTGGGAGCTGCATAGCGGAGGGTTGAGTGGCCATTTCGGTAGGGATAAGACCGTTACGTTAGTTGAGGAGAAGTTTTATTGGCCTAAACTTAAGGCGATGGTGGGAAGGGTAGTGAGTAGTTGTCGTACCTGTCAGGTATCTAAGGGCACAAAAACCAACGTTGGATTATATACACCCTTGCCTATCCATTCCACACCATGGGAAGACGTGAGCATGGACTTTGTTTTAGGCCTACCCACCACTTTACGCCGTTTAGATTCTATTCTCGTAGTTGTGGATAGGTTCTCCAAAATGGCATATTTTATTCCGTGCACTAGGACCAACGATGCGTCTCACGTAGCAAAACTATATTTTAAAGAGGTCGTTAGCCATCGCGGAGTGCCGAAGACAATTGTCTCGGATAGGGATGTAAAATTCACTAGCTATTTTTGGAAGACTTTATGGATGTTAATGGGAACGAAGTTACTATTCTCCGCTGCTTATCACCCGCAAACCGATAGGCAAACGGAGGTGGTCAATCGGAGTTTGGGGAACCTCCTTCGGTGTCTGGTGAGTAATCACAAAGGCACGTGGGATCTACTGCTGCCCCATGCAATTGGCGTACAATAACTCTAAGAATAGGTCCACGGGTATGTCACCTAATGAGATTGATTGTTCACGGGTATAAGGCTCCGGTGCCTCTTGACTTGGTTCCGTTACCACCTACATATAAAACAAGTCAATTTGCACAATCCTTCGCCCAACACATTCATGATCTACATGCACTTATACGGGCTACCTTGACTTCTCAATACGAGTCCTATCAAGTGCACGCTAATCTACATAGGAGAGTGTCACACTTTAAAGTCGGCGATCTGGTTTTAGTCCGATTAGTTCCCGAACGACTGCCATCTGGCACCGTTAAAAAGTTAGCACCAAAGCGCGCCGACCCTTTTCGGATTATAAAGAAACTAGGTGACAATGCCTTCGTTTTGGATTTGCCTGCGGATTGGGGTATCTCCCCCATTTTTAATGTTTCGGATTTGACGTTGTTTGTTTCGCCTCCACATGAGTTGAATTCTTTGTCGTCTTCTCCCTCCACTAAAATTTCAAATGGGTTGGGGAGGGGCAGTTCGGATGATCTCTCTCTTTCGATCCCCACAGGTATATCATCGGATGGTGAGTTGCATTCTTTTATTCCTACTACTAACATGTTTCCCAGGTTTCCCAAGACATTTCTCACTCCAGATACGATACTTGCTGCTGAGCCACTTGCTACTGCTGATGGTGATACCTACCGCTTCCTCATCCGTTGGCGTGACCGCCCCCCTTCGGACGACTCATGGGTACTCGAGACGGAGCTTCGACGCTTGGATGCCGACCTTCTCCACCGCTATCTTTCGGACCACGCATCGGTGATACGTGATTTTGAGCCGGGGAGGATTGATGGCGCGGCCCCTCCTACACTACATGATGATGATCCGGTTGTCGAAGTACAACGGCATAAGGATTTTAGGCGTCATGATGACGCTAACGGAAGACAGCATTACAACCTCCGCCCGCGGCGTGCTAAGCCCACTTGAAGACCAATTTTAATTAAATATTATGCTTTGTTATTTTATATTTGTGAATATAAAATTATTCCATGTTTGGGTAATAATTTTATATTCATATATGCATTTATTTCCTTTATTTTCTGCACTTTAAAACTATGTGGTGTGTATTTAACCGCTCGAATGGTAGAGATTACATCTCCATCTTGAACGGTTTTGGTTTGTTTGTAACTCCTATTTAAGGAGGCTTATTATGAGGATTAATGAGAAGAAAGAATTAAACCTAAAACCTCTCCTTGAGAATTTCGGCCATAGAGGGAGCCTCCTCCTTGTCGCCGCCCCCCTTGGTGTGAAGCCAACGTTTGCTCCCTCCACCCCCTCTTCGGTTGCGACTCCGGCGTGGATTCCTTCGGTGCGACTCCAAGGAAGAAGGTTGCAGCCCCATTCGGTGTGACGCCGGTGGATCCGTGGAGAGAGTGATTCTCCCACATATCTTGTGCGATTGTTAGATCCGGGTTGGGTAATATCTCTCTATCTTTGTGATTTCTTGCTTTAGATTTGTGGAGGTTGAGCATCCGTTTTATCCGCAATTTTTAAATACTCCGTTGCAAATTTCTGAAATCAATTTCATTGCTATCCAACTCTTTATTTCCGGATCAGGTAGGTCCAATTTGCTTGAGCGGATCTTGGCCTCTAGCCTTGGTTTTGCTCTCCAAAAGGATTGGCAACCTTTGTGTTAATTTTGGGGAATAATACGACTCCTTTCCGATCGTCATTTTAGAGTCGATCATTCCTCCGTCGTGATGTATGTGCTGCGTTAGATGCGAACGTATTGCGACGATAGATGCTTGTGTAGGTGCGGTAGATCTAAACGTGAATGGCGTAGAGAGCGTTATTTTCGTATCGATCTCCATCTCATGGACATCCCTACATCAAAGATGTAGAGTTCTTTTTCCAGAGAAAGTGAAGGGAAAAGAAAGAAGTAGATGATCAATTGTAAACAACTCATATGCAAAGGGAGTTATCTATACTCCAAAATTCACTGATGAGTTTATACTTCATGAAAATATTAGTATAAATACTATTTTCATTAAAAATCATTGCTGAGAAAAACAACAAGAACTTTCTAAGAAAATAGAACTATTCATTCAGAGTTGCGTCGAATAGAATTCAACCTACCGTCTAATTCTACTCGACGCATGCACCAAAAGGAAAATGTAACTGCTAATTCAGAGTTTCGTCGAATAAAATTCGACGTACCGTCTAATGTTATTCGACGCTAGCTTCGAGAGTCATCCAAAGCAGATAATTCGAAAAACATTTGACGCTACATCGATTTCATATCGACGGATACATCGAATTAATAGCTGCTCGTCAAATTCGACGATGCGTCGAGTTTTAATAGACGCAACGTCAACATGCCAAGCGCGCGCTGCTTCACTTCTATAAGCGACTCAGAGAGAATTTGGCACGATGTTTGTTAATCTTTTCGATGGTGCTTCAGATAAAACCCTAAGTTGCGACGAATCGTCTTCTTTTAAGCAACTTCAACGTCGAATTGGTTACGCTTTCGAATTCTCTTCTCTTCGCTCTCGTGCTCTCCCCTTCTCCAGTTCTCTCGTGCTCTTGTCCTTCTCTCTCTCTCTCTTTCTCTCTCCAGTGTTCATTTAGCAGGTACTGCAGATTCTATGGCACTCCCAAAGGTAAACTCTGGGTTTGACGTGGATGTCGACTCCTTTAATGTTGCTGCTGAAAGTTTCAAAGCCATTCTCGGCTTGTTCCAAATCGCTGGATTAACAAAACTGATATCCACAAGGTGTAAGATTCTGGATGTCGAGTTGACAGAGTTAAAGGAGAATATTCATATAGGAACTGATGGCACCCTCAAAGGGAAAATTTTTGAGCATGATATCAGAATAACAGAGGAAATGCTATCTCTCACCTTTGATCTACAAATAGGTGATGAGTCTGATGAATTATCAGGGGAGGAGACAAAGAAATCCTTGGAGATCATGCAGTTCAAGAAAGATAAAGTCATCAATCTGAAGAAAATTGACCTTGGAGAAGAATATAGATTTCTTGCAGACATAGTAGGGAAGGTGTTGCAAAATTTCTGCCGATGATACCATCCCAAAGCAGCAGCTGCAGATAATGGGAGTATTAGTACTAAATAAAAAGATAAATTGGGGGAGATATCTCCTAAAATTAATAGGGCATAAGTACTCTCATAAGGAGAGTGTCTATATGAGGATAATGAGTCAGGTGCTGTTTAAACACTATCCATGTGTATGCAAATCAAAAGGAGTGCCCATTCCTCCAGGAAAAAGGATGAACATAGAAATATTCTCCAAATGGACCAGGCAAATTCTGAAGCCTGGTCAATCTGTACCTTCTCCTCCTCCTCCAATTCCACAGGACACAGTCCCAGATCTCTCAAGGGATGACATGCCAGCACAGGTCCCCGCAGCAACACAGAAAACTCTCATCCCAGCTCATGAACCTACACCACAGTCTCCTCTCCAACCACAACAACAAACATCCATCTCACTTCTAGAAATCTACCAATCCCTTTCCCCTGCCTACCAAGATCCTCCTGATCTGAATGAGAACCTCACACCTCCACCTCCACCTGCCTCTACCTCTCATTCTACACCCCCAATTGATATTGAACAAGCAATTGCAAAGGCAGTAGGGCTGGCTTCCAGCACCTTTGCTGACCTAATGGTCACTCAAGCCAGAAGGTTTAATAAAAAGTACTCTCAGATGGAAAGTGAGATACTTGATTCAAGAGGGTCCCTCCTGGCTCTCAAGGAATTTGTGTCCCCCTCCATGGTCACTAAAGAGTTCTTAACCTCTCTTCTCAGCAAGGTTAAGAAGGGGGAGAAGATTCAGGAGGAGAAAAAGTTAGTTCCAGAAAAGAATGACCAGGTGAAGGATAAGGATGTGGAAAATCATGATAAACTTACTGTATTTCAAACAGTAAGTACATATGCAAATGTCCAGGGGGAGCCTCATGCAAGTCCCCAAGTTAATCCAGTACAAAATGTTGAAGCTTTGCCTGCAGTAAATCAGGGGGAGCTTCCCTCAACTCAGGGGGAGCTCCTTGTAGATGATCTACTTCTAGATGAGGTTGCAACAATTGCTAAGGAAGCTACTCAGGATGCTGAGGAGAATGATTAATCTCAAGGGGAGCTTCCCAAAGATGATGAAATCAATAAAGAAGCAGAGAGGAATTCTGAAGGAGAGAATGAATCACCCACATTTGCCCCAAGACGGGTAATTCCAAAAGTATTCTCAAGAAAAAGGAGAACTCCTAAGAAGGAGCATTGAGGCTCAGGTATTATGTAAATACCATACTTTCTAGAAGTAAACAGTTGTGGTGAACAATATAGTTCCTTAACAATGTATGAAATGACATGTGATTATGTTCTACCATATCATATTGTCTATGTATATTTTTTTTGTATTCATGATTATGTCAAAGTATGTGTAAAATCACTTTAAACAAACTGTAAAATTTGTTAAGATAAATAGGGGGAGATTGTTGGGAAAACCCCTTTTGATTTAACTTAACAAATTAATTATAAGTGATTTTACCTCTTAGGGTTTATTACTCACAATGTATAGTAAGGGTAATATGTTCATTAAATGTCTTAGAATATCACACTCACCTTAGAGTGTCAAGGACTAGTCAAAGCAATTACAAAAACAAGTTAAGATAAGACTTGCGTCGAATACAAGTCGGCGCAACTCCGACTTGATATCAACGCAACTCTGAGTTAAAGTCGAAGCAGAATAGTCAGCCTGTCGACATATAAGTCAAGTCAACGAAACGTCGAAAGGGAATCGACGCAGAAGGATGAGCTTGTCGAAGCCATCTAACAAGTCGAAGCAACGTCGATTACAATTCGACGCAGAAGTTAAGAGATTAAGTCCAAGGCTACTCGACGGGTATGTCGATAGGGAATCGACGTAACGTCGACATCTGAGTTCAGTCAACGCTAAGAAGAAATTTGAAGCTACTTCGATAAGAACTTAGAGGTGCATCGACATGAAGATTGATGAAGTCAACGCAGCGTCGAATACAGTCAAAAAGAGGAAGCATTTTCAGCTGTCCTTTTGGGACCTTTTCAGAAGGACCACCAAGCTAGAGACAGTTCTTCAACGGCTCATTTTTTGCCAAGAATAGAATGAAGCTTTCTAGGACACAACAAATTATTTTTGGAAGGTATTCAAAATGATTGGACGGGTCGAGAACAAAAGAAGAAAGGAAACTAGGTGGCTGAGAGGAATTCCTTTTCAGGACAAACCAAAAGAAGAAAGGTTTTTGAAATCACAATCATACACAATAAGTATGCAAAAAGAGGAGAAGAACAATAACAGTTATTACATTATTCTACCTGTCGAATATGGTTTTCATCTTCTTCCTTCTAAAACCCTAAAAGACAAATTTACAGAAGAGCACTCTCTGCACATGAACATACACTGCTGCTTCCTCTTCATCATCATACAGCAGCAGAACTACAACAAGTGCTGAGAGAAAAGGATCTAGCAAAACAACCCTTGCAAATCATCACTATCATAAGCAAGGGTTCATCATTTCAGATCCAGTGAAAGAAAGATAGAAGCAACATCAAAGTTTCTGAAGAATTCTGAGAACAGAATTCTTACCTTCTCCATCCCACTTTCTTCTTACTATTTCCTTCACCTGTACGGAGTTTTAAGAATCTCTCTTCCAAAGGATTTAGTGGTTCAAGATCTCCTTATCAAAAGATCTTTGGTTTTAGGAGTCTCCTTACCAAAAGACTCAGTGGTTCAAGATCTCCTTATCAAAAGATCTTTGGTTCTAAGAGTCTCCTTGTCAAAAGACTCAGGCACAGGTTGTGCAATCCTACCAGGGAGGTAGAAGAGAGGACTACACACATTTTGGGGAACCTCTATAAAAATCCTTGTGTATTTGCTGTGAATTTCTGTGCTATCCCCTTTGATTTTTCTGTGTTCATTTTCAGCAGACTTTACTTTATTTATTCTTTCTTTGGTTTGTTGTGTGCATAATACCTTAGTTATTTTTATTGTATGCTCAGTTAGGGTAAAAATATTTAAATCTCTATTCACCCCCCCCCCCCCCCCCTCTAGAGAATTCTCAGAGGCACACTGTGCACTTTCAAAGACTATCAAAGACGTCAAGATGAATCATGCAGAAGAATTGAACTAAAGCTATATATAGTGCAGATTCATCTAGAAGAAGTTAAATTTGAATAGACATTTAGTCGAATGGCGGAAAGGGCTGATTTCAAATTAAAGTGTGATTTTGGCGTCACATAATTTATTGCCGACGTAGATTGAGCCAATGAAAGCAAAGCTTTATGGAAAGTTGAGAACTGATATAAAGGACATACAAAGAAGAGACTGTTATCAAGGGTCTCTATAAAAGGGTTAAGATGATTTCAGCAAACCCGAAACTGAGATTGGAAATCATTCTCCTTTATTATTTCTAAGAGAAGAGCTTGTCGTAAAGAGATATATTCGCTTACAGAGCTCAAGAGAAAGAAAATAATACATTCAAGTCAATCAATACTTTCTTCTGAAGAAAAGATTCAACCTTCTTGCCAATTTTGATATTCAACATCTATTGCAAGAAGATCTGTGAAGAAGTCGTTTCCTCTAAAGGCTTCAAGAAGACTCTAGTTTTACTAGATACTATTTCTGAGTAAGTTTTTGTTTGTAAGAATATTGCTTTGACATATTCCCTTGTAGGATTTCTGAGGAAATCTGAGCTATGGGATCTTTCATATCTGAGTTGTAGGATCCCTACTGGAGTTCTGAGGTAGGGGAGTTTGCATAGTTCCTGAGTGTATGATCCTGAGGGATCTGAGTGTAGGAGACTTGGTCTTTGAGGTAGGAAGTCGGTGAGTGCTTCTGAGTTGTAGGGTCCTTGGGACCTGAGGTAGGAGTCGAGGACTTTGAGTTGTAAGATCTGGTTGATCCGAGTTTTGGAGAAGTTAGTCAAGTCTAGTACACTTCTAGATTGGTGTAAGGGGAAAGTGGGCGTACCCAAATCGGAGAACCACTATAAAATACCTGTGCAATCAGTGATGTGATTTATTTTCTGTGGTTTATGTGTTTAATATTTAATATTCGAAAAACCATCAGACACCTATTCACCCCACCCCCACCCCCTTCTCCTTTCTAGGTGTTTAGACAACTCTCAACTAACAAGTGATATCAGAGGTAGATTGTTCAAAAAGAGCCTAACAACTTGAACAACATCCTCAACAAGAGAATAAGTCTATACACCATGACTTCTAGAGAGAACTATAAAGAGTTTAGTTCTATGAAGTTATTTATATGCAGAAAAGAGAACTTTGGAATATAAAAGGAGAGAGTCGGACTGTTTATGAAAGCAGCTGACCCCAGAATATTCATAACAGTGGACGAAGGACCTTTCACCCCCATGAAAGTCTCCACTATAGATGCTAACATACAAGTTGCAAAGAAATATTTTGAGATGACAAATGATGAAGTCATTCTGGCAAAACAACAAAAGAATATTATTGTAAGTGTCATAGATGACTCTACATTTCAAAATCTAGTTCATTGCAAAACAACAAAAGAAATGTGAGATTCATTGATAATTTACATGGAAGGAACTGAGGAGGTTAGAGATGAGAGAAAATCTCTCCTCAATCAAGAGTATGAAACATTCAGGCAGGATAGAAATGACTTTATAGCTGAATGTTATGAAAAGTTCTTCAAGATAGTAAATGGAATGAAGAACTATGGAAGAGGTTCTCAAATTATGATCTGAACGATAAGTTCTTGAGGTCCCTCAAGAAAGAGTGTGTCATCAAGATCTGTGCTATCAGGGAAATGAGGAATCTGGCCAACATGCAACCCCAAATTTTACATGGGAAGCTGCTTTCCCATGAGCTGCAGTTAAACACCAGAAAGACAAAAGAAGAGTCTTCCAGATCTAGAGAAAAGACTGTGGCTTTCAAGGCTGAAAGCTCCAAGAAAAGCAGAGAGGATTCCCTTGCCCTTAGGGAGAAATTTACTAAAGAAGAAGAGTCTGAGACCAGCACTTCAGGCTCAGAACTCTCGTAAGGAGAACTGTCCTTATTCTCCAAATACTTCAAGAAACTGCTGAGCAAGAGGAGGCTGTGGAAGAACAATCCTTCAACCTCCTCCGGCTCCAAGAAACAATACAACAACTCTGACAAAGCAAATCACAATCCCAAAAGGGACAGGTATGCTTCTAAACATAACAAACACTTTTCTACTGATGTGGTTTGTTATTGTTGCAACAGGTCAGGACATGTCATAGCTGACTGTCTAGATAAGAGAAGGAGGGAAAAAGAGAAGATCTCATAAGAACAATAAATCTGAGAAGAGCCTCATAGCTAAGAAGTCAAAGAGCCTGAGTGACAGTGACTCAAGTTCTTCAAAATCTGAAGAAAATGCCTACATTGGGCTTACTGCTATCTCGGAAGAAGAATGGGACAACTGATATCCTGCAGCAAGAGTATGCATAAGGGCACCTCTATCATTGTCAGACGATGACAGTGATTCTAAAAGAAGAAGAGATCAGTCGTGAACGGATGGCCTTGATTGATGAAGAAGAAGAGGACAACTCCTGTCCTAATAAGATACAATTCAGAACCCCTCTTTTTATTTCAGGATCAGATATTGAGTCTGATGCTAACACCAGAAGCAAACTCATCAGCTGATGATGAGAGTGATTCTGATTTAGTAAGTCAATATGATCTGATCAGCAGTATGGTGCTCTTCTAAAAGCATTAAAGAAGAGCAAAGCCTTGTCCACAACTCATGCTATAGAAATAAAATTTCTTGAGCCTTTCAGATCCCAGGTGGATGAGAAGACCATTGAAACAAGAAGGTTGGATCTTTTTTTAGAAGAAAGTATTGATTGGCTTGAATGTATTTCTTGGGTATTGTAGCCACAATTACCTTGATTTGAAGAAGTGTCCCTTGAACTAAGATGAATTGATGATTGTATTTGATGTTTCTCTAGTTGTGTGTTTGCAGACTATTCCACTCTAAGTACAAACCAATGTCAGGTTTCAATGAGTCGTCAAACACAAGCCTGTGCAATGTAATCCCTCATTGTATAGACCAAAGTGTTGGCTCATGTGAAATCTCTCTATTGGGATGTACTTCATTTCCAAAGTGCTAGAGAAGAAGGACTGGAGCTGATGATGGAATTATTTGAGAAAGGAAAATAACTTAAGTAAAATTCGATTATATCATTTAGAACATATAGTCGAACTCGACTCTATGGTTTGAATGGATATAACCGAATTCGGCTAATCCTTGTCCGAAAGGTTTATTTTTCTAAGTAAAAGAATAGTCGAATTCGATTAATGTAATTCAGTGAATCTGTTTAGTCGAATCCTTAGAATTGCCGAATTCGACTATATGGTTTAACCGAATAAATTCGGTTAATGCCATTCGTTTAATCCATTTCGCCGAATCGGTCTGCAGGTATTTTCCGGTTCAATTCGACGGCGTATTCCTTAGGGCATCCCTCACGTACATCCCTATTCTGCGCTTATGACCGTTGGAAGAAGACTCTATAAATACCTAAGGATTATTTCTAAATAACCCTAATCGCGAATCGTGAATCCAAGAAGAAAGACGTCGTTCTTTCCGTCCGTCGGCCGTCCTTTATCGCAATCAGTTGCTCTTTGCCGACAAAGTTTTTCACGATCCCTCTTGAAGAAAGGAGAATACTCGATCTCTGATTTCAGATCTCTCAAGTTTCCTTCAGATCCAGTTTTCTTCTAAGTGCTCAGATCAAGGTTTTCAAATCAAGATCTATTCTTCCTCTTTTAGATCCAGATTTCCATTTCTCAAGGAAGAAGAAGATCTTTTATTTTCAGATCTGATTAAGTGAAATCTCAAGTAGATTTGAAGTAGATTGTTCCTCAATCTAAAGTTGTGTAAGATTTTATTACATTATTCTTGTAGGATGCTTGCTTCTGAGTTGTAGGAGTTTTACTCCGAGTTGTAGGAGCGTTGTCTCCGAGTTTGTAGGAAGTTTTTCTTCCGAGTTTGTAGGAGAGGTTGTTCTCCGAGCTTGTAGGAGTTTTGACTCCGAGTTGTAGGATTATTCTTAATCCGAGATTAGTGAAGTAGCCTAGTCTAGCCAGTCGTGCTAGATAAGTGAGGTGGAAAGTGGACTACCCAAGATCGGGGAACCACTATAATTCTCTGTGTTGTTCTGTGCTCTTTTGCTTTTCTGTGTTATATTTTAATTCCGCGTAAAGACATAGAATCCACCTATTCACCCCCCCCCCTTTAGGTGATTTAGGCTGCAACTAGATACTTTCAATTGGTACCACCTTTCAATTGGTATCAGAGCGAGGTTGTTCATTAAAAGGTTAACACCTTGAACAAGATCTTTAATTCTAGTTGCAAGAGCAAGTTTGTCTGGGATGGAAAAGTCCAAGGATTCTGTCAAGATGCTCATCTGTTCTAAGGAGAATTTCCCTATGTGGAAGGAAAGAATGAGGTTCTACATGGAAGCCACCGACCCAAGAATTTTTCAGATAGTAGAGGAAGGTCCATATATTCCTATGAAGCCATCTTCAATAAATTCAGCTATTATGATTCCCAAGAAGATGTTGGAGCTAGACAAGGATGAAATTGCCCTCGTCATCTTGGACAAGAAGACAAAGAACATTATTGCTGGTGCAGTGGACGATTCAATGCTACAAAATCTTATACACTGCAAGTCTGCCAAGGAGATGTGGGACTCCATAGTTGTTCTTATGGAAGGTACTGAAGAAGTAAGGGATGACTGAAGATCGTTGCTGAACCAAGAATACGAAGCTTTCAAGCAAGATCCAAGAGACTCCATTTCTGAAACATATGAGAAGTTCTTTAAGATCGTCAACGGTCTTAAGAATTATGATCGGGAATTCACTGTTGGAGAACTGAATGACAAGTTCTTGAGATCCCTAACGAAAGAATGGGATACCAAGGCAATTGCTATCCGGGAATTCGGAAAGTTGGCTACAATGGAGCCACAAATTCTGTTTGGCAAGCTCTTATCACATGAGCTCAAGCTGAGTATCAGAAAAGCTGAAGAAGAGGGATGCTCCACCTCTGGAAGAGAAAAGTCTGTGGCACTGAAGGCCAAAGAATCAAGAAGACATAAAGCTACATCATCTGTCAGAAGAAAATCCTCAGATGAAGATGATGAATCAGATGCTTGCCCCTCAAGCTCTGATATGTCTGATGGAGAGTTCTCATCTCTCTCCAAGCAATTCAAGAGATTGCTCAGAAAAAGAAGCCAGAGGAAAAGTCAGTCCTCATCAGATCATAGAAGATCAAGGTGTAATGATGATCATCACAAAAAGGATCACAGCAATGACAGGTATAAATCTAAACCAAATAAACATATTTCGACTGATATTATCTGTTATTGTTATAATAAGCCAGGACATTTAAGCACGGAATGTCCATCCAAGAAGAAAGAAGGATCGAGGAAGGAAGAGAAGAAATCCTTCAAGAGTAAGAGGAGAGAAGAAAAGAGCTTCTTCGCTAAGAAGACCAAGACTCTCAGCGACAGCGACTCAGACGAGTCAAGCTCAAATGATGAAGCCTATTTTGGGCTAATGGCAGAGTCAGATGAAGAAGTAAGCAACTCATCATACAAGGGGAAGGTAAACTCGCACACTCCTCTTTCTGATTCTGAATCTGGATCCAATGCGAATGATGACTATTCTTCAAAAGAAGATTTAGATCTAATAACTCAGTATAATGCCGTTTTGGAGGGATTTGACAAATGCCGCAAGGTAGTCAAATCTCAGTCAAAAGAGATTGCATCTCTCAAGATGGTGGAATCAGATTTGAGAAAGGAAATTGAAAAATTAACTCCTCTCAAAGATGAAATCCAAATCTTAAAAGACGAACTTAAAAGCTCCGCTGAATTATTAAATCTAAAAGAGAAATTATTAAATGAACTAGAATAAAAGTTAATGGTGGAAAGGAAGATAGTTGAAAGCTTCTCCAAACCAAAAACTATCCTTCCAATCATTGATAGATTTTCTGCTCCTGCGAAGGGTAGTGGCCCTGATCATAAGGACGAAAGTAGTAAGGCCGCCAAGAAAAGAGATGTTAAAGGTAAGGGAAAGGTTGACCAAAATCAAACCCCTCCCCGATGCCTCAAAACAACTGCTTTCAAGGCACCTTATGAAAAAGTAATCCCCAAGGATCATGGTTCATTTGTACATGGATCAGTTGTTAAGAAAGCACCAAAGATTAAATCTATTGTTGCTAAATCTCGTGAAGAGAAGAAGGAGTCATGTGTATGTTGCAATCACGAGGCTTCTACTTCTAAGAATGTTGCTCCTGCTAAACTCCCCGTTCAAAAGTTAAAACAGGAGAACAAGAGAAGATACAATCGATTTGATTGTTGGTGTTGTGGCAAAGTTGGTCACTTCGCCATAGATTGTTAGTTTAACCCCAGATATTATAAGACTCCACGGGTTAACAATGTAAGAATGACCCCTTGCAATGTTAACACTCCGAGTGGTGTTTATCTAACCAGGAAGCTAGGACCCGAATCCTTTTGGGTTCCTAAGGGTAATTAATCTGTGATTGCAGGTATGTCCAAAGGCCAACCAAAACTCTAATCAGGCATTTGGACAATGAATGTTCTTGGCACATGACCAGAACAAGAAGCATATAGCAAGGATGATATAAGGTTAGGAATTCAGTCCAGGCACTAAAATTCTAAGGGGGAGATAAGGCTAAGAGGGAGAAAAGATTGAGGGGGAGCTGATTCAATATTTCCAAATTGCCTCCCAAATAAAGCCTCCTATGCAGGTGCTGAGGGGGAGCTTTGATCTCTCATGCTTTTTCTTACCTATCTGAAGTAGTCAGAAAGGGGAAGAGAAATTGTATGGGGGAGAGAAGCTGAAGAAGAGAAAGTTGAAAGGGAGAGAAGGTTGAAAAGCTGAGTTTTCTAACTCTCCTTATGTTTAATGTACTTTTCTGTATATTTATTTCTGTTCAATTCACCTTAGTAGACAGGGTTCTGACTTCTTCAAATAGGGGGAGATTGTTGGGTATTGTAGCCACAATTACCTTGATTTGAAGAAGTGTCCCTTGAACTAAGATGAATTGATGATTGTATTTGATGTTTCTCTAGTTGTGTGTTTGCAGACTATTCCACTCTAAGTACAAACCAATGTCAGGTTTCAATGAGTCGTCAAACACAGGCCTGTGCAATGTAATCCCTCATTGTATAGACCAAAGTGTTGGCTCATGTGAAATCTCTCTATTGGGATGTACTTCATTTCCAAAGTGCTAGAGAAGAAGGACTGGAGCTGATGATGGAATTATTTGAGAAAGGAAAATAACTTAAGTAAAATTCAATTATATCATTTAGAACATATAGTCGAACTCGACTCTATGGTTTGAATGGATATAACCGAATTCGGCTAATCCTTGTCCGAAAGGTTTATTTTTCTAAGTAAAAGAATAGCCGAATTCGATTAATGTAATTCGGTGAATCTGTTTAGTCGAATCCTTAGAATTGTCGAATTCGACTATATGGTTTAACCGAATAAATTCGGTTAATGCCATTCGTTTAATCCATTTCGCCGAATCGGTCTGCAGGTATTTTCCGGTTCAATTCGACGGCGTATTCCTTAGGGCATCCCCCACGTATATTACACGTGGAGCTAGATCCCTATTTTGCGCTTATGACCGTTGGAAGAAGACTCTATAAATACCTAAGGATTATTTCTAAATAACCCTAATCGCGAATCGTGAATCCAAGAAGAAAGACGCCGTTCTTTCCGTCCGTCGGTCGTCCTTTATCGCAATCAGTTGCTCTTTGCCGACAAAGTTTTTCACGATCCCTCTTGAAGAAAGGAGAATACTCGATCTCTGATTTCAGATCTCTCAAGTTTCCTTCAGATCCAGTTTTCTCCTAAGTGCTCAGATCAAGGTTTTCAAATCAAGATCTATTCTTCCTCTTTTAGATCCAGATTTCCATTTCTCAAGGAAGATCTTTTATTTTCAGATCTGATTAAGTGAAATTTCAAGTAGATTTGAAGTAGATTGTTCCTCAATCTAAAGTTGTGTAAGATTTTATTACATTATTCTTGTAGGAAGCTTGCTTCCGAGTTGTAGGAGTTTTACTCCGAGTTGTAGGAGCGTTGTCTCCGAGTTTGTAGGAAGTTTTTCTTCCGAGTTTGTAGGAGAGGTTGTTCTCCGAGCTTGTAGGAGTTTTGACTCCGAGTTGTAGGATTATTCTTAATCTGAGATTGGTGAAGTAGCCTAGTCTAGCCAGTCGTGCTAGATAAGTGAGGTGGAAAGTGGACTACCCAAGATCGGGGAACCACTATAATTCTCCGTGTTGTGTTGTGCTCTTTTGCTTTTTTGTGTTATATTTTAATTCCGCGTAAAGACATAGAATCCACCTATTCACCTCCCCCCCCCCCCCCCCTCTAGGTGATTTAAGCCGCAACTAGATACTTTCAATTGGTACCACCTTTCAGTATTTCTTCTTTCTTGAGCTCTGTAAGCGAATATATCTCTTGACGGTGAGCCCTTCCTTCAGAAATAAGAAAGGAGAATGATTTTCAATCTTCAGATTAGGGTTTGCTGAAATCATCTCAACCCTTTTATAGAGACCATTAATAACGGTCTCTTCCTCGTATATCCTTTATGTCAGTTCTCAGCTTTCCATAAAGCTCCGCTTTCATTGGCTTAATATGTGGCGCCAATAAATGACGTGACGCCAAAATCACGCTTTAATTTGAAATCAGCCCTTTCCGCCATTTGACTAGATGGCTAGTCGAATTTATTTCTTTTGGATGAATCTGCATTGTATATAGCTTTAGTTCAATTCTTCTACATGATTCGTCTTTATGTCTTTGATAGTCTTCAAGACGATATTTCATAGTATAATCCTCTGGTCGAATCATCTGCACGAATCGTCTTGATGACTGGTGGTTTACAAGACGATATTTCATTCTTCATTCTTCTAGAGGAATTGTCTACACGAATCGTCTTGTTGTCTCTTCCGCAACACGATAATTCATTGCTTCGACCTTCTAGTCAATTCTTCTACCCGAATCGACTTGATGTCTATTCATAGTCTTCAAGATGATATTTGATTGTTTGTGCCTTTATTCGAATCTTCTACACGAATCGACTAGATAATTCTTTATAATCTTCAAGGCGATACTTGAGCTCTTCTAGACGACTCGTCTTGTTATTCATGAAATGTAGTCTTGGTTCCTCGACGACATTTCAAGTGATCTCGACAACAAGTCTCTTAGTTAATTTCTTCCTTCATATAACTGCTTTAAGATATATATAGTGTACTTCTAAAATGATACGAAGGTTGCTGTGAGTTTACAAGACGATATCGTCTTGGATCTTAGGGTCTTCAAGATGATATCGAGACCTGCACTCGACGATATTTAACCTTGCCAAGACGATATTTGTCTTAGGCAAATTCGGATCTTCTCAACTCACATCCTTTGTTTCAGCTCACTTGATAGACCTTTGTATTTGATAATTAAGAGTTAGTGACAAGTCTAATATAGTCTAGATCATAGGTCGACATGGTGTTTTGCACATTGAAGGATTACATTGGCAAAACAATGTCTGATGACACTAAGTCAAGCCCTAAGTTAGAATTGCACTGTCAAGTACCTGGAAGCAATAATCTAGAACAAATATGTCAAATATAAAGTGTATTTTTCTTTGACTTGACGACTTTCTCAAATCAGGAACATTATAGGTAAAATTCTTAACAATCTCCCCATATTTGAAGAAGTCAGAACCTCACTCAAAGATAAAGTACACATACAAAAATTAAAGTCATGACACAAAGATTAGAGGCAACATCCAAATTATCATATATATAAGTTCTAAATATTTGGAAACAGATTTTCAAGAACTACATTTGCCCCCTAGCACATCCAAACTCAAAAGCTCCTCTTCTTTCCATCAGCTTTCTCTTTTTGTTTCTGCCTGTTAAAGAAGTTCTATGGCTTTGGAATATAAGTGTTGGGGATGGGAGGGGCATTCTTTGGCAGTGTCCCCTCCTTCTGATGCTTCATGTAAATTCTTCTCTGATTATCAATTTTTAGATTTTTGGTCCATTCATCATTTGGATAATACTTGTCAGTATCTTTGCCTATGCTTCCAAGATCAATCCATGTTTGTAGAATTATTTTCTTTGACCTTGGGCTCCACATGTTAAGACTTTGTTCAACTGCTTTGGCCTCTTCTCTTCTTTTGATTGTAGTTAACTCTTCTTTTGATGTCCTTCTTCTCTTCTGCTGACTGGAACTAGCTTCTGCTTGAGTGCCTTCAGAAAAGTGCACAGTACTGTCACTTCTTGGAGCTTCAGCCACTACGGAATTGAGTCCTAGGGAGTGATGAAGTGTATTTACTATCTAGATTGCTTGGTCAGCCCCAGTCTTCTCCCCTTTCTGAATTCTTCAAATATACATCTTTGTAAGTTTTGGGAGGAGTCTTCTATCTTTTTAGTCAAAGTTTCATTGGTAAATGCCTGAGTGTTGACAAACCTGCTCATTATATGATTTTAACTGTCAGCCATCCTTTTTGTGAGAAAGTTCGCTACACTTTCTAGGTTTTCTTCCGACCTCTGTTGTGATTCCAAAGTAGAATCCATCCTTGTGCCCAAAGATTGCAATGCTTTCATGTTGCGGTATTCTGTTGTTCCTACTTTTGTGAACCAACCAATAATTTGATTATTGATATGATCTATATCTAATTTCATCTCCCTCATCTAAGCAGAGATGTCTTCTCTGAGATCCTTCACACCATTATTCACATAGGATTGATAGTGAAGGATTCCAACTGCTAACACCTCTTTTATCTGATTGATGATTAAGATTGAAGAATATGTTGGAGGTTGTGGAGCAGATGCGGTGGGAACAACCTTCTCCTGCTCAACATCCTTCCTTTGGACTATGTCTTGATACATTCTGTCTGTTTCCTCATCAGTATCCATGATCTTCTAAGAACTTTCTGGGTCCTCTTGGACAACTAACCTAGTTAAGGTTATAGTACTCAAAACTGATGCATGACCAGTCTCCCCCTCAACTTGTGCAGGGGTAAGACTGGCAATAGGTTCATCTTCCTCAGAATAGATTTGCTCATTTTCAGCAACTCTTTTCCTCTTCAAATCACTGGCCTTCTTGATTTTCTTAGGAGCAATGGAGAATACTTTCTCCCACCTCTCCAATGTTCTAATATCCATCTTCTCCATATAGTGGATGTGAGCTCAAAGCTTCTTGTTCAACTGCTCTGGTATGTTAGACAATAGAGATAATGATAAGATTCTTCCAAAATTGGGGGCATTAAAGCTTTCCCCAATTTTATCAAACAGAATTTGAGCCCAGTTAGTCTTCTTGCTCAAAATAATTCTGGTCATAATTTCAAACATCTCTCTTGAGATTTTGTCATGTGACCCAGACTTGCATATTAATACTTTTCCAACTATATCCAGAAGCTTTCCCTTGGAGTTGAAGTTTGCTCTTTTCAAGGAGCCATAACATTCTCCTTCATGTCCACATCACTTCAATCCTTTAGAGTAGTCTTCATTTGAAACTTCGTCCTCTTCATCTTCTTCCTCAAAGACTGGCAGGCGGAGGGCTCTCGTCAGCCCTTGAACTGTAACCCTTAATAGGGTATCATTTACCCTTGTCTTTATAGCTTTGTCGAATGTGCTCATTTGGGGCTTTGGGTAGAACTCTGCTAATTCTCTATGCATAATGGTTGTGGGTTCAGAAAGTACATACTCAAGCTCTGACGTTTTTAATAATCCAATGGCTGACTTAATCTCTTCATCTGCCCGGTTGAATCGACCTCGCCCAAGCTCGCATCCTATATTGCTGTAATCTTCTCTCTTCTTTGGTGTCATTGTCAAAAAATTAAGAGAAGGTCGTTGATGTCGCGCTGGATGAGACGACTTAGGGCAAATGAAGGTCTAATCATTTTCCAAACATTTATCATATATATATATATGCTTTATTTTAGGAATGTCAAAAGGTGCGTACCTGGATGATTTTATTAAAGCTATTGATCTTTTATTGGACAGCTATGATGAAAGATCCAATAATAGCCAGTTTCCGTGTGTCGTAGACGCACCCCGACGACACGCCTTCCTTGTCGGCTTGATCACCCTTCGATATGATCTCTATGTCCTCTTGTATACTCGACGACATAGATTTGATTTGTTATTTTCTGCATTTTCTGGCTAATTCTCCGCTGAGGTCTTGTTAGCATGCATAATCACCATAGTAATCAAATAATATAGCATTGATATGCTTACTCTAAGTTCAGCATACCAAGCTCAAACTTAAAGAAGTTAAATTTAGCTTCATCAAGGGGCTTAGTGAAAATATATGCCACTTGATTGTAAGTAGGGACATACTCAAGACATATATCCTGCTTTTCAACATGCTCCCTGATGAAGTGGTACCTGATTTGAATGTGCTTAGTCCTGCTGTGTGACACAAGATTCTTAGCAATTGAAATTGCATTGGAAGAACCACAGTACATAGCAGTTTTTTTTGTCTTGATGTTGTAATCTTCTAACTGATGTTGAATCCATAGCAGTTGTGCACAACAGCTCCCAGTTGAGATATATTTTAATTCAGCCGTGGAGATTGCCACACTTGTCTGCTTCTTGTTGCTCCAAGAAATGAGCCTCTTCCTTAGAAATTGACAGGTACCAGAGGTACTCTTCCTGTTTTCTTTACAGTCTGCAAAATCAACATCTGAATACACAATTAGTTCAAAATCAAGAACGGCTTCAGCTTTCTTTTGGCTCATTAATAATGATGTTGAATCTATCATACATTTCAGCACCACTTTCTTCAACTTTCTTTTAAAAGTTCTCATATTGGGATATGAGAAGGGACTTCCTGTCCTTTCCTTCATCAGAACTTCCTTCTACCATTCTGGAAAGAGATTCTCAGATCTCTTTGGCTGATTGGCAGTCAGCTACCTTCTAGAAAATGTCATCTAACATTGTGGATACCAGAATGTTCATAGCTTTGGCATCACGTGCCTTCTGCTTCTTTTTAGTCTCTATCCACTCAGCCCTGGGCACAGGTTCCTGTGTTGAAGATCCACTGACATCTTTCTTGTATGAGGCTGGAGGACCTGGAATGATAACATCAAAGATGTCTTCATCAATAGAGTTCATATAAAATTTTATTCCGACCTTCCAGAGTGTAAACTTGTTCAGATTACACACTGGGGGTTTTATTGATGCATAATCCTTAGAACTAATTTTCTTTAAAAATAGTTTATTTAATTTTTTTAAAATAAATAAATGAGAGTAGGAGATCTTTTGATCAAGGTGTTAACCTTTTAATGATCAACCTCTCTCTTATACCAATTGAAAGTGCATAGTGTGCCTCTGAGAATTCTCTAGAGCGGGGGGGGGGGGGGGGGGGGGGGGGGTGAATAGAGATTTAAATATTTTTTTTCCTTAACTGAGCATACAATAAAAATAACTAAGGTATTATGCACACAGCAAACCAAATGCAGAATAAATAAAGTAAAGACTGCTGAAAATGAACACAGAAAAATCAAAGGGGACAGCATAGAAATTCACAACAAAGACACAAGGATTTTTATAGAGGTTCCCCAAAATGTGGGTATTCCTCTCTTCTACCTCCCTGGTAGGATTACACAACCTGTGCCTTAGTCTTTTGACAAGGAGACTCTTAGAACCACAGATCTTTTGATAATGAGATCTTGAACCACTGAGTCTTTTGGATAGGTCTTAGAACCAAAGATCTTTTGATAAGGAGATCTTGAACCACTGAATCCTTTGGAAGAGGGATTCTTAAAACTCTGTACATGTGAATGAAATAGTAAGAAGAAAGTGAGAGGGAGAAGGTAAGAATTCTATTCTCAGAATTCTTCAGAAGCTTTGATGTTGCTTCTGTCTTTCTTTCACTGGATCTGAAATGATGAACCCTTGCTTATGATAGTGATGATGTGCAAGGGTTGTTTTGCTTGATCCTTTTCTCTCAGCACTTGTTGTAGTTCTGTTGCTGCATGATAATGAAGAGGAAGCAGCAGTATATGTTCCTGTGCAGAGAGTGCTCTTCTGTAAATCTGTCTTTTAGGATTTTAGATGGAAGAAAATGAAAACCCTATTCGACAGGTAGAAAAATGTAATAATTGTTATTGTTCTTCTCCTCTTTTTGCATACTTATTGTGTATGATTGTGATTTCAAAAACCTTTCTTCTTTTGGCTTGTCTTGAAAAGGAATTTCTCTCAGCCACCTAATTTCCTTTCTTCTTTTGTTCTTGACCCATCCATTCATTTTGAATACCTTCCAAAAATGATTTGTTGTGTCCTAGAAAGCTTCATTCCATTATTGGCAATAAAAGAGCCGTTGAAGAACTATCTCTAGCCTGGTGGTCCTTCTGAAAAGGTCCCAAAAGGACAGCTGAAAAAAGCTTCCTCTTTCTGACTGTATTCGACGCTGCGTCGACTTCATCAATCTTCATGTCGATGCACCTCTGATTTCTTATCGACGTAGCTTCGATTTTCTTCTTAGCTTTGGCTGAACTCAGATGTCGACGTTACGTCGATTCCCTATCGACGTACCCGTCGAGTTGAATCCTTGGACTTGATCTCTTAACTTCTGCGTCGAATTATAATCGACGTCGCGTCGACTTGTTAGATAGCTTCGACAAGCTCTTCCATCTGCGTCGATTCCCTTTCGACGTTCCGTCGACTTGACTTATACTTCGACAGGATGACTATTCTGCTTCGACTTTAACTCAGAGTTGCGTCGATATCAAGTCGGAGTGGCGTCGACTTGTATTCGACGCAAGTATTATCTTAACTTACAATGTGTGTGTGACACTCTAAGGTGAGTGTGACATCCTAAGACATCTAATGACCAAATTACCCTTACAATATACAATGTGGGTAATAAACCCTAAGAGGTAAAATTACTTATAGTTAATTTGTTAAGTTAAATCAAAAGGGGTTTTTCCCAACAATCTTCAGGACGATATTTATTGTATAATCTTCTGGTCGAATCGTCTGCACGAACCGTCTTAATGACTGGTGGACGACAAGACGATATTTCATATTTCATTCTTCTAGACGAATTGTCTACACGAATCGTCTTGTTGTCTCTTCCACAAGACGATATTTCATTGCTTCAGCCTTCTAGTCGATTCTTCTACACCAATCGACTTGATGTCTCTTCAGTCTTTAAGACGACATTGGACTTCTTGTGCCTTCTAATCAAATCTTCTACACGAATCGACTAGATAACTCTGTATAATCTTCAAGGAGATATTTAATCTCTTCTGGACGACTCGTCTTATTATTCATGAAATGTCTTCTTGGTTCCTCGACGACATTTCAAGTGATCTCGACGACAAGTGCCTTAGTTAATTTCTTCCTTCATATAACTGCTTTAAGATATATATAGTGTACTTCTAAGATGATATGAAGGTTGTTGTGAGTTTACAAGACGGCATCGTCTTGGATCTTAGAGTCTTCAAGATGATATCGAGATCTTCACTCGACGATATTTAACCTTACCACGATGATATTTGTCTTAGGCAAATTCTTATCTTCTCAACTAACATCCTTTACTTCAGCTCACTTGATTGACCTTTGTATTTGATAATTAAGAGTTAGTGACAAGTCGAATATAGTTTAGATCATAGGTCGACATGGTGTTTTGCACAATGAAAGATTACATTGGCAAAACTATGTCTGATGACACTAAGGCTAGCCCTAAGTTAGACTTGCACTATCAAGTATCTGGAAGCAATACTCTAGAACAAACATGTCAAATACAAAGTGTATTTATCTATGACTTGAGGACTTCTTCAAATCAGGAACATTGTAGGTAAAGTTCCCAACAATACACGCACGCAATAACACACACATGCACACAAACACATATCATATAGACATAATAACATGCACACATACACACAAACACATATCATACACACAAACACATATCATACACACAATGTAAAACCAATTGAGAAGTACGAAATGTTGAAAATTCCTCTAAGTGATTTCACCACTAATAGAGATCATGACCTCTAAAATAAGAACTCTCATGTCAACCTATGAAGTATGAACAATAGAAAACCTACAAACAGGTGCATCTATCATTTGAAAATCTAACCAAAATGTTCTTTTATTGCACTCAAAGTGTGTTTTAATACCTCAAGAGGTCATAATAATTGTGTAGTGACAGCATGCATCCAAGTAACCACTTCCACAGTGCAAAACCATTTTTTAAAACCTCAAGTGCTCCTTAAAAACCTTTATTTTAATCTAGGAATCACGAAAAACAAGAATCCAGGAATTAGGAAAAACAGGAATCCAGGAATCAGGAAACAAAATTTCAAAAAAAGAAGAAGCTACCTACAAAAAGAAGAAGAATGTCGACAACGAGCAGAAGGGAAGAAGAAGAAGCTCCAACCACTGACGAGGAAGATGTTGGGTTTTCTAAGGAGATTACACATCATATGTGCGCAACGGAAATTCAAGAAAAACCCAAAAGAGAAGCATACGGATCTTGCGATAACCATGAATCAAGAAATAAATGCAGCAAGTGCAAAAGTACCTATGTCAGAATGTAGATTCACGATTGGATCGGTCCTCATGATCTGCTCCAGGAAATGCCTTGATTGAATTGAAAATCCTATTCTGTGTTCGTCTTCCTCGATCTTTGACAGATTCGAAATCAGCGAATGGCGGTTGCTTGAGTTCCGTGAATGCAAAAATGGATACGCGACTTTGCGGGAAATCCACACTAACGCCGAGAAATACCTTGATGTCATAACACAATAGCAGGCTGGAAGAATGATCAGGTTCTTCGTCTCCACAAACTACTAGGTTTGATTCCAGGAGAGGACCGTCAGCGCTAGGGTTACAGTCGCAAAAGGGAAGCCGTCGTCGGGGTTTCGCCGCTCTTCAGAACCTTTCGTAAGGGGCTCGGGATGAGTTGAAAGCTTATCCCTAGAACTGAAATTATATCTATATATAATTCTCAGTGAACCTGGTTCAGCCTCAATAGGAATTACCCTAAGAACAGGTGAACCCGGTTTAGAAGGAGAAAAATAGACTCAGGCTGTGTTGACTTGATATCCAGTCGATCGACTAGACAATCTAGTCGATCGGTTTGATATCTAGTCTATCCACTAGAAAATCTAGTCGATTGATTTGATATCCAGTGGATCGGCTAGACAATCTAGTCGATCGGTTTGATATCTGGTCGATATACACTATATCAACACAGAGACAGCCTAGTCGAAGTCTTCTAGTCGATCGGATAGACCATCTAGTCGATCGGCTAGCCCATCTAGTCGATCGGCTGGCTCATCTAATTGAATATGTCCAGTCAATAATGAAACAGTCTGATGAATCCTTCTAGTCGATCGGTTAGACCATCTAGTCGATCGGCTGAACCGTTTAGCCGAATCTATCTAGTCAATACTAAAACAGTCTAGACGAATCCTTCTAGTCGATCGATCAGATAATCTAGTTGATTCAACCAGACAACACAGACAGTTCTAGACAACTTTGTCTAGTCGGTCGGCTAGACCTTCTAATCGATCAGCTAGACCATCTAGTCGATATCACTATATCGACATGCAATCAAGTCGACAAAGACTCCCACTTATCCATGTTTGACTCTCCACTCATATCCTATATGAGTCAGCCACCCCGATCATATATCCAATTTCTCGTGCATTATTATGTGCTACTTTATAAGCTCATATTACGTTGGCAGCGAGACTAACTCGTTGACTACTTCCAGATCACATAAGATCCCAATAGAAAAAATCAACAACAGACGGGAAGAAATCAGCGAAAGACACAGCCGGAGTGATCGACGTCCAGATTCGAAGCTAAAGCGGCAGTTTATAGCTGTCGACAACAGCCCTGGATCGGGATATTGTCGATCGTGATGGGTAGGGTTTCGGGAGGGATGAAATGCGAGATTGCTTCTGCGGACCAACCCTGGTCGACTGCGTCCGAAAATATAACATAACCGAAGATTTTAAATAACTGGAGTTTGATAAAGGGAGTTGCTAAAAACACCGTACTTTTGGCTAGTTGCACCGCAATTTCCCCTAATTTAACTTTAAAATTACTCCTCCAAAAACACCAATGGCACCGCACTAACTCGCACTGCACTAGCTTGAAAAATGAGTTTATTGTGATGACCTCATGCTCGCAGAATTCACCAATCCTCATCTCATGAAAACCAGTCACAAACTAAGGTTCATATCCACTGCATTCATGAAAGAATTATGTAAGGTTCTCATTTTTCCGGTTGAAGATCTTATTGTTGGATCCAATTTTTGGAGGTTTTGGATTGTTATGAAATATGTGATTGTTGTGAAATGTGTGGTTGTTGGTACTTCAAGTTCAATTTTATTCATTATTTTTTATAATGTTGAGCAATCATTATTTTGAGTTATTTTTATTATCAAAATTATATTTTTATTTAATGTTGATTTTGATTTGTTTTGTATTTTTATAGGGATATGAAGACCACGAAACTCAGGGACAAAATTAATGACTTTTTGTTTACAACAATTTGCATTTTTTTTCATGAAATTTATATTGTAGTTCTATGATTTTCCTTTTTATTGAAATTCAAGTTGGTGTCTTTAATACTACTGCGGTGCAATGAACAATTTTAGGTGTCATTAACAAAACATGAGAAAATGTAGTGTCTTCAACAAAGCGGTGCGACAAGCCAAAAGTAGGGTGCCTTTAACAATTCCCTTGATAAAAGCCGAACCAAACACTGCTTATATTCAAACCTCCGTTTTCTCCCAACCGCACCGGAGCCTATCAGTCCAATCAACCGCCACCTAAGTAAATATATGACCATAGATATGAGACATCATCTGTCACACACCACTTACTCATCATCCCAAATGAAAATAACTAAATAGCCATGTCCAACAAACATAAAATAAAACATCAAAGCTATGATATCTATCAACATCAAAATAAAATCATAAATTCTTTATATATATATATATATATATATATAGAGAGAGAGAGAGAGAGAGAGAGAGAGAGAGAGAGAGAGAGAGAGAGAGAGAGAGAGAGAGAGAGAGAGAGAGTTTCTATCAGCAAGCACTGGATGACCCAAAAACACATTGTTTATACAGAAACTGTGTCAGGAAAAGGTACAAGAAGTTAAATTATGCTCAGTACAAAAATATGGTCATGTGAACACCAAATGTGCATGGTCATTAGTAGTATTGCAATCTCAACAGCTCCAGACAGAAATTTGTGCCCCTTTTTCGGACGCAACAATTTGCCCGCATCATATATTACTTTTAATTATGATTGATGCTTCCTTGAAAAATATAAACGGAAAGGAATTAGAAGGAAAACTGTATGCATCATCTATGTACTCTATGCAGACTGAGTATGCAGCATTGATATTTTATCAACATTTCATGATGCCCAACTATATCTGTGTTGTGTGTGTATCAAAGACAAATGGAGAGAAATAACCAGTGAGAAGATGCAGAAATAAGATGAGGAAGATGGAAAAAGAGCCGCAGAAGAATAAAATTTCATTTTGGATGCTACTAATTGTCAGAAAAGTGTGATTTAAGACCATGTCGTGTAAGAAGCTTTAATCATAATTTTGAACATGGCTCGCTTATTTTAAATAAGCGCACGATTTACGTTTGACTAATAGGCTTATTTCAATTCTACCACGTACTAAAATAAAGTGAAAGCAAATTTCAATTAAAGAAAGAAGGAAGTCTGACCATTAATCTTACACTTACCTTCACTTCTTTCTATTTAATGTACTCGGAAACACCTCGCGAGATCTCCTCAAGGAAGGAAACAAAACCCATGGCGGTCGTTGTACCCGTTCCGTCCACATCCTGCTCTTCGATAAGATAGTTCTCAAATGCCGATGAATCCTCGTGACCTCCATGAATAATTGCGAGCTTAGGCGTAATGCTCCTTTCTTGCTTTAGTTTATTGATAGTGCTCCGCAGTAGACCTATAACACAACAAATTAATCACAGTGTGGCCCCTCTTTAGGGAATACAACTTCAAAACAAACATAGGTCCGCGGCTCCACTTGACCCATTTGATGGCACGAAATGCCATGCGTTCCGCAAAAACCGGTGAAGCGTGCAACGGCATTTCGGAACCTTTCTCCGCTGAGGGCGGAGCATGATGGCGGCTTTGAACGGTGGAGACCCCCCGCTCCCTTCGGAAAACCATTCCAAACTGAGCCATAATCAAGAAGGTGAGTACTTACAGTCATGTGGCGGAGGGAATGGAAGTGATGGGTTTGCCGTCGGAGAATAGTAGACTATGAGATTTGTGAAAGCGTCGAGAAAAAATATTGGACTTCCGCTGGTTATAAGAGCGGCACGGCTCAAAGAATGGCGTGGATAGGCTTGCTTGTCCGGGCTAGCATATGATGTCAACAGAGGATATATGGCCAGATGAAGGGAACGGGGCTCCAATGCACTGTATAGAACACCATTGAATTCAAATAAATGTAGCAAAAGTATATATGCACATAAACAGAACAGGTCAATAGACCTATAAGGGAATGAGGAATGTCATAATAACAAAAAGAACAGGTTCATAGACCAATAATGAATGAGCTATATATTGTAATATGGCAAAACTTCATGATTTTTACTGAAATGAAGGAGGAAATGAAAAAACAAGAAATGCTCACTATGGTATTTACTTCATACCCAACCTTTGGGAATGTAAATGTAATTTATTTCATAATTTTATATTTTACGTAATTGGTTTTAATGCAATTTATAGATAACAGAATTCAACTAAACCTTGATGAAAATGATAATAAATAAATACCGAATTATCATTATCTTAAAGTCCCCCTGGTAAAAATAAAAACTTTTTTTTCATCAACCAACCAAGTAGATGAATACTAATTTAAGATTAAAACATTTTCATTTCACCTCTTTCAGTTGATTCAAACAAACAGAGCCCAGGTGTATTACAAGAATTTGAGCTACCTGATTATTTAGAAATGCCTCATGCTGGAGCTGCGAGCAAGAGAATGTGCCGCATTTAATTATACTATTAAAATAAAATAACAATTGTATCAATAAACTTCACCAATGACAGATCCTCATAGATTGTTATAGTAGTATGGCCACAGTCCAAAATGATAAATTACATATTTGCTGCTTTTAATGTATTTAATGCTTTAGTTGTATTTTCATTCTCTTTGCAATCTGTAGTTCATTTTGGTCGTCTTTTGCAATTAGTCCATTGGTTTGGCCCTTGTAAAAATTGTTTTGTGTGAATTGTATTTAAATGTCCTTAAGAGATAAAATGAGGAAAGGAAAGAATTTACACAACCCTAAACAAAGAGATTTAGGGCCTGTTTGGCGTGTCTTCTCCCATTAGGAGGCAGGAGGAGGCCGACGGTAAAGTCGGACTGGAGCCTCCGACTCCAGTCCGAACGGAAGGCTTTTCCGCGGTGGTAGAGGAGCCCAAACCCCACCGCACCACTGACGCTGTTTGGGTCGCCTCCGTCGCCGGCTTGCCGAAGCCCGAACTGCGCGGCAAACAGGCCCTTAGCAACTGTCTTCCTCAAGCTATCCACGCAACCGCGGTAAGTCTCCATTGTATCGATACGAGGTAATAACAAATTGGTATCAGTGTCTTTCGGTCCGGTCTTTAAAAAAAGTAGTTGCTCCCTCTCTAACATGAACAGCCACTGATTGACGCATATTGATACAACACAGCACCGCCCATAGCTCACAGAACCCGATCGATATCAATGAGGCATAACTGCATCCATCACTCGCAGAATGCAATCTCCATTCTCCTCCAGATGATGCAACGCAGTGTAAGTCATCCCTTCCACAGCAGCTCAATGCCCTTCTCCTGCAGAGGAAGCCTGGTTCCACCGTCAATGCCCTTGCTCGGAGCTCACATAGCAACTCCCCTGTGCACGAGAACGTCGCATCTATCCGAACGCAAAACCGTGACACTCTAATGTCAATCTGCCAGTTATGGAGTAAACACTCCAATTCAATGCAGCTGATCCTTATTTGCGCCCCTTCCCACCATATAGCAACACAATCTCATAAAGAGCTCCTCCTCTACTTTAGTCGGATTCCTGTTTCCCCAAGTTGGGAAGCCCCTTCCTGACTTGTAACATACAATCGTTCCTCCACAATCCACATCTCTCAACCACCATGGGCAATTCTACCGAATAAACAAGGCAGTTTCTCAAATTGTTGAAGAAAATCGGTGAAGATTTATCAGCTGTTGAGGCGCGGATTGGTGTTTGTTATGGGCCTCGAGACGGGTTTTGAACCCCGGGACCTTCCACAACAGGGCCGCGGCCCACACACCCCAACCCATCTCCCCATGCGTGTTATCAGCGGGGTAGGTTGTTGAGGCTGGGTCTCGAACCCTTTACCTCCTTGATGAGAGGCACTTAACGTCTGCCCTCATCACCAACTGATCCGCGGCTCAGTTGGTGATGAGGGAAGGCGTTAAGTGTCTCTCATCAAGGAGGTAAAGGGTTCGAGACCCAGCCTCAGCAACCTACCCCGTTGAGAACACGCATAGGGGGTTGGGGTGTGTGGGCCGCGGCCCTGTTGTGGAAGGTCCCGGGGTTCAAAACCCGTCTCAAGGCCCATAACAGTGTCCCTCGCCACTCTCATCATCATGACTAATAGTCACTTCCCCCGCAGTTAGGCATCTATGAAACGAAGTATGAGCCGGCCGACAGAGCAAACTTATGCACGCGCGCTCTGAAGTTCAGCGAAGAGCACACATGCACCATTGAGAACTGGGGTGAAAACTACATCAATCGTTAGCCCGCAAAATTTCAATCCTCCCGACTAGTACTACACAGAGATCGATCTCTATTGCTACCAGCCAATAGGCTCCTCCACAACCATTGACCACCCCAATAGTATTCAGACATCAATCCCTTAAGCCATGGAACCATGTTCTAGTCGAATAGAGAGAATCGGAATAACTGATTAAACCATTGAGACCTTACTCATACATATACTTAAGTAAGGAAAGACCTAAAACGGGAAAAAAACTAAACTACTCCCAATCCGGGATTAATACAATAAAAACGACTTGTAAAGAACTAAATATAAATTGCAACTCTCCCCCTCAAGTCAGACGGAAGATGTCGGTCATCTCAAGCTTTTGAATATCATCGGTAAACACATCACATGTCAAGCTTTTGGTGAACACGTCAGCCAGTTGATCTTTGGAATGAACAAAAGGAGTGACCACCGTCTTTTTATCCAAGTGATCTTTGATAAAGTCGATCAACCTCAACATGTTTTGTCCTGTCATGTTGGACTGGGATATGGCCAATACTAATAGCTGTCTTATTGTCACGGAACAGGGAGAATGGGGTTGTCTCAGAGAAACCCAGATCTTGTAACACAGTACGCAGCCATAGACCCTCACATAGGCCTTGAGACATAGCACGATATTCTGCCTCTGCACTTGATCTAGCCACCACATTCTGTTTCTTGCTACGCCATGTCACAAGGTTTCCACCATCAAAGGAACAATATCCTGTTGTGGACTTTCTGTCATCACGGCATCCAGCCCAATCAGCAGTAGAAAAAACTTCAAACTTCAAGCTATTGTTTTTGGAGAATAGGAGACCATGACCAGGGGCTTTCTTCAAATATCGTAGCACGCGATACGCAGTTACTTGATGACTGATCCTGGGAGAATGCATATATCTGCTAAGGATACCGACCGCAAACGTAATGTCAGGGCGTGTGGGATAGATATATAAGTTTCTCAATCAATCTTTGATAACGTGATACATCAGTGTGATCACCATCACCATCTTCCTAAATCCTGTGATTTTCCTCGATAGGGGTGTTCGCAGGAACACAACCAAGCATATCAATCTCCTTTAGGAGATCCAATATATATTTCCGTTGGGATATGAAGATACCCTGCTCAGATCTAACTACCTCGATACCCAGGAAGTATCGTAATCTTCCCAAGTCATTCACTTCAAATTCAGCAGATAGGAGAGTCTTAAGATTAACAATCTCCTCTGTCGGTAATCACAATGTCATCCCGAACCAAGCCCTAGGTGATTGCTTCAGGTCATATAAGGATTTTCTTAGGCGGCAGATAAGCCCTTCGGCTCCTTTCTTCACAAAACCAGGAGGGAACTTCATGTACACCTCTTCATCCAGCTCACTTTAGAAACGCATTCTTCACATCCAGTTGATGGAGGTCCCAGTCCAGGCAAGCATCACACGATAGCAACACCCGAATGGAGTCCATCTTTGCTACTGGAGCAAAGGTCTCCTGGTAATCAACTCCCTGAGTCTGAGTGTGTCCTTGAGCGACCAGACGTGTTTTGTACCGTTCCACATTGCCATCTTGGTTCTGCTTAACAGAGAAGACCCATTGGGAACCTATAGCTTTCTTTCCTGGAGGGAGAGAGGAAACATCTCATGTGTGATTTTTATCCAAGGCAGACATCTCATCTTGCATAGTCTGTGTCCAAGCAGATATCCCCAAAGCTTCCTGCCATGTCTTAGTAATAATGACAAGGAAAAAGGATGAAACAAAAGCCTGATGAATCGGGGTAAGATGATGGTAATCCACAAGATTAGAAATGGGATGTTGCGTACAAGTAGTTTTACCTTTCTTCAACAATGCAAGAGGGATATGCAGATCTGCATCATCAGAATCTGAGTCTGAAGTTGGCATTGGTAGAGGTGGAACTATAGTAGCTTATGTATCTGAACGACGGTGGAATACGTGGGGAAAGGGAGAAATCATAGTAGAGGAGTCCGGTACCAGGATAGGGGCTATGGGTACCGGACTAGGAAGTTGTAGGGGAATGAAAGGAATGGAAGGGAGAAGAGGAAGAGGAGCAGGAGTAACATATGTATCACCACTACTCTCCCCCTGACGAAAATAGTGAGTCGAAGGAAGAAAATAGGATTCCCCCTCCCGGAAGGTGACATCCATGGTACAGAACATACGCCGGGAAGGGGGGTCATAACAACGATATCCTTTTGTCATAGAAGAATAGCCAAAGAAGACATAGAGTTGAGCCCCAGAGTCATGTTTGTCGCGATGGGGTTGGTGAACATGCACGAAACAGACACACCCAAAGACACGGGGTGCCAAATGGGAAGTATGAACTACGCCGGAGGTGGAGAGACGAGCTAGAGGAGTAGTAAAGGAAAGGACACGAGAAGGAAGGCGGTTGATAAGGTGAGCAGCTGTAAGTACCCGCATCACCCCAATAGGATTTAGGAAGATGCATAGTAGTTAGGAGGCCGCAAGCAACCTCAAGGAGGTGCCGTTTTTTACGTTCAGCCACTCCGTTTTGAGTAGAGGTGTGAACACACGTTTTCTAGCGGATGATACCGTGAGTGGTGAGATAAGAACCAAAGACACCACGGTCGTCATACTCCCCCCCCCCCCCCCCCCCCCCCCCCCTCCATTATCACTTCGAAGAACACAAATAGAGGCATCAAATTGGGTTTGCACCATTTTATGAAAGGCTTGAAAGCAAGGAAAAATTTTATCTTCTTTTTCAACAGATAAACTCATGTAGTGCGAGAGAAGCAATCAATAAAAGTGACAAACCATTGAAAACCAGATAAAGATAAAATGGGGGATGACCCCCAAACATCAGAATGTATAACAGCAAAAGAGATGCTACTAGGGGAAGAAAGATGCGAAGAAGTATGTCGCACATGTTTAGACATATCACATACATCACAAGCAAAGTTATGAAGAAAAGGTAAAAAAGCAGGAAATAATTTTTGCAGATAAATGGAGGACGAATGTCGTAGACACAGATGCCAGCGACGAACATCATCAGCAGTAACAGTGGAACTAGAAAGAGCCTAAGAGGGAAGTTGGGTGTCCAGGTAGTACAAGCCGTCACGGTTCCTACCACTGTCAATGTTCCCGAGAGTGTCCCCTTCGACCACAGTAATCACAGGTGGGCACAGAAGATCTAGCAGTGGGAATAAGACCACGACCAACACTAGTCAGGGCGGAGCGATCAGGAGGAGGCATAACACTGAGTGACTTGCGGCGGTCTTCATCACCCAGAACCATACTAGAAGCAGAAGGTAGCTAGCGGCAATCACAAATCAAGCAGCTGAAGGATGCAATGGAGAAGTTGCTCATCTAAATGGCAGCAGGCAGACGCAACAAAACTGGAACGGCAGACAGAGGCAGACAGCTGAAGGTTGCTAGCGGCATCATCGGAATGGCAGTCGGTAGTCGATCGGCAGATAGCGGCAGGAGAACTGGAGCGGGGAGGATCACCAGAGAAAGGAGCAATGGCGAGGCTGCTCTGGAAGGTAGACGGAGCCAGCAGACTGCTCGATCTCACAAAGAATAAGAGAAATGGAAGAGGTGAGAGTTGTCGATATCGAGGACGACAACAACATCCACACAGCGGAACTGGAGCAGGAAATCAAGAATGGAGAAGAGGAACCGGCGGCATCATCGAAGGGCGGCGACGACGACCTTCTCAGCAACCGGTGGCGGCAGAAATACTGTCCGGAGGCCGCATGGAGAGAGGCGTGCCGCAGAAGGACGGAAGAGACGGAGACTAGCGCAGACGGGAGGTGGAGTCGAGTGGTAGCAACGGGCGCAGGCGAGGGGGAGCGGAGACACGCGCGGCTTAGGGTTCACCCTCTGATACCAAGTCGAATAGAGAGAATCGGAAAATTGATTAAACCATGGAGACCTTACTCTTACATATACTTGAGTAAGGAAAGACCTAAAACGGGAAAAAGACTAAACTACCCCAATCTGGGATTAATACAATAAAAACGATTTGGAAAGAACTAAATATAAATTACAACTGTTCTCACCCAGTGAGCTCCTCTTCAACAATCGATCCTACACTCCCTCGAGCTCTCCGCCTCATGCAGCTACAGTAAAGCTCCACTATGTCACTATTATCAGATAATAAAGATAAATTCTTTGGAAGAAAATTGCTCATTACCCAGAGCAAACTGAGTATTCACAGGATCTATATACTTGATTGTAGTTGTAAGTTGGGGAAATTAAACTAATAGCCAACAAACTTGTACACAATATTTTGATTACAAATGAACAAGAGTATATTTAGGGGATTGTTAACCGTAGACCGAAAATGGCTATTCGCAGACCAATAATAGTCCATTTTTTGGGGTGTCCGAAAATGGCTTTTCGCAAACCAATAATAGTTTTTTGGGTGTTTATTATTTTCCCCTGCCTGTGCAACCTCGCCCTCCACTTCTTCCGCTCGCCCGTCTCTCGCACCCTCAGATCCCGTGCGCCCAGCTTGTCGTCGGCGAAGGAGACCACCTAGTCGCCGGAGAAGGAGGCCACCTTGTCGCCGACGAAGAAGCGTCTGATTTCGCCGGTGAGTAAAGCTTCCGCCGACGTCTCCTTTAAAAGCTTTCGCCCGCCTGCAATAATCCAGATTTTTTTCCGCTGATTTCTTCTTGCTGGAGGATATATTTGTAGTTAACATTGCCGACAAAGAAGGATCTCATTTGTTCGTCTGATTTCGCCGGTGAGTAAAGCTTCCGTCGTCGTCTCCTTTAAAAGCTTCCATCCGCCTGCAATAATCCAGATTTTTTTCCACTGATTTCTTCTTGCAGGAGGATATATTTGCAGTTAACATTGTCGACGAAGAAGGATCTCATCTGTTCGTCTGATTTCGCCGGTGAGTAAAGCTTTCGTCATCGTCTCCTTTAAAAGCTTCCACCCGCCAGCAATAATCCAGATTTTTTTCCACTGATTTCTTCTTGCTGGAGGATATATTTGCTGTTAACATTTCAAAAGTTTTTTCAACCGATTTATCCATCACATTTCTTCTGTAGTGATTGCTGGGAGACTTTCATATTTTTCTAGCAGAAGCAAAACAAACTAGTAAGTTTACTATTTTTCTCTTTAACATTTGCTTCATTTTTATGAATCAATAGTGAACTTCAAATCCTATTACCAGCATGAATTCATGTTTTTTTATTTTTTTTTATTTTTATGTTGTGTGCTTCACCAATGCTCTGGATGCTGAATGAAGGAAGCATGGTTATGTGCACATAAATCAAAATGGATTCTTGGGTCTGCCCTAGCTGATGTCTTTGACTTTGATTTGAGGGCATGATTCCGCAACAAACGCGACGGTGGGGCCACTTTTTCAGTGGTACTCTGTGAGCAGCCACTTTGTGCATCTATTGTCAAAGGTTAGGTCTTTCTCCTCTGAGAGAAACCACTTTGTGCATAGTGCCAAAGGTTAGGTCTGTTTCCCATCTTCCCCCGCCCGTACCCCCAATGATTGGGGACTATATGGGTTCTGTTGTTGTTGTTGTTGTTGTTGTTGTCCTGCGAATAACAATAATCTCTGCGAATAACAAATTTAAGTTCCTTTGGAGCTGCGAATAGCCATTTTTGGTCTGCGGAGAACAATCCCCTATATTTATCATTTATCTCTGTCAATTTCACCAAACAATTACATAGCCAACAAAATTTATATAAAATCTCTTTTTTTCATTCAAACTTCATTAATTTATAGCTAAAAAAAAGTTTTGCCATTGAAAATATAAGAAAATCATATTTTACATTTCACCAATGAAAATTTACAAACAGCATAAATTCCAAGTGTTCTTGATACATTATAGTCGCTCTCATACATAGTAAAGAAGTTTGCGTTAATTATGAGTTTAACTTTTATTTGGTAAAATATCAAATATCATTTCAATCATATTTTCAAAGGGAAAAAGGTCATTAAGCTTAAAATTAATACATGAAATGAATAACAAAAGGGAGGTATTTGATATTATGTCAAACTTCAGTAGGCAATATAATAATTGGCTAAATCTAAGAGAGGCAAATGATGCCAAGTCGTTAAAGCAAGTGATAGTCAAAAGTACCTAAAAAGACATTGCAAATAAATACGATAATCCGGGTGTACCCCTTCTTCGTGGAAGCGTAGAAGAGGATTCCTCAAAAAAGCAAATACAAGTCGAGGTATGGACTGCAGTTGTGGGCACTGTGAGAAGCTGATGTCAACACGTGAAACTGAACTTCCATTATCATAATGAGCAAGCTTATATGCGTCATTGTACTGCGCGGTAAGGATAACAAGCCAATCATGTAGCAGCAATCTGCCTTCCCTGACTCCTTGCTCTAAGGAAGCTAGGATAACCTAAAAACCAAAAACCAGTGAGAGAAGTAAACATAAAACAACATATTAATTAACTGCTAAACAGAACCTGAAAGATAAATTGGATGTAAAATTTAATAAGAAATACTTAGTTAGTTACAATTCTACTGCAGAAAGTTCAACAACTGATATAGCAAAAAAAAAAGATACCATATACTTCAACAGTGTACTGACAATGGTGTTATGTTTTCATTATTCGTGTAGAACCATTTGAACTAATTTATTACTCAATTGAAAACTCATGAAGAAAAAGAACCTTGTGAACAAGGATGGTTAATACGATTTCCGGATCAACACTGTCATAAATCTCGTTGATACCACCGGCTGTTGAATATTGGATTGTTCGAATTCTTAGCCTTCTCTGTAAGGAAAACTTTGGCCTGAATTTAAACATCAAATTTAATAATAAATAAAAATTTGTTGTGAATAAAAAGAAGAGTTATGCACACTCTAACAGACCATTAGGCTTAACCACCGTAAGAAGTTCTTGTCAATGAGTAAAATAAAGGGCTGATACAAGTGACATTAAGCCGTATATTGAAGAAAGTTAATATTCAGGTTTCAAACAGTTGACCTCCAATTGAGAAGAGACAACAACATAATCATTGTTCGAAGCAGATTTGGACCTATAGTCAACATGCACCTATTTTATTCCCCTTTGCGTATATACACCTACATACATACATATATCTATATTTTAATAGAAATTGGATCAACTACACCAAAAAAACTGTGACTGTCCGATCAAACAAACACTCTCGATCCTCTTCAAAAACACTCCAAGCACCCCGCAACTCTACTCCCCCCGCAACGTCTCGCGCCTTCCTTCCTGTAGAACCCTACCCTGCTGCACCCGCACGAAGCCTTTAATTGGCTTTCCATTCTCGCCTTTAATCTTCTGCTCCAAGCCCACAAAACGACTCAGGAAGTCTTACTGGCGGTCTCTATGTCGTAGGGCTCGCCGTCGATGAGTTCTGTGTTGTGAGCACCGGGGGTTCTACAATCTCTGTCGAGAAGTTAGGGCATCGATCGATTTTCCCTCTTACCTGCCATTACAGGTTCGATCTCAACCTACTCATTTAGGTGTCTTCCTGTCAGCAAAAGATGCTGGAAATCTCACCGATGGTTTCTACTCTATGTCGTAGGGCTCGCTGCCGACGAGTTCTCTGTTGCGACCGCCGTGGGTTCTCCATTCTCTGTCGACAAGTTAGGGCAACGATCAATTTTTTCTCTCATCTGCCATTACAGATTCGATCTCAACCTACTCATTTAGGTTTCTTCCTGTCAGCAAAAGGTGTCAGAAGTCTCACCGATGGTTTCTATGCCGCAGAGCTCGCCGCCAACGGGTACTGTGTTGTGATTGTCGAGGGTTCTGCATTCTCTCTTATCTGCAAAAACAGGATATATATATCTCTCTTAGGCCATCGATCGATTTCCTCTTCTATCTGCCATTACCAGTGTTTTAAATGTCGGCCGACATGTCCAGTTTGAACAGAAAATGACTTGCATAATGAAAATATAAAGGTTATGGCGTTTTGCCATATGTCGCCCGACATTTCGGATCAGATTCGCTATGTCGCCCGACATTTCGGATCAAATCCTCTATGTCGGCCTTATAATCTTTTGCGATTGAAGAGAAAGTATTTATTTTCTGCATTAAACTATTAATCTATTCAATGTTTCATGTGTTGGAGAAGCTCAAAAAATTATATTAGAGAAAAGAGGCACTCTCCTATATATAGGAGAGAAATACAAGGCTAAATAATAAAGCAGCATAAAAACTCCTATAATTCCAACACTCCCCCTCAAGTTGGGCATGTGACATCTTCATGCCCAACTTGCACATAATTTTTCCAAACACGTTCTGACTCAACTCCTTGGTGAGATCATCCGCTAGCTGTTGATCTGAAGGGACAAAAGGTGTGCTCACAACTCCTCTTTCTATATTCTCTTTGATGAAGTGAAGAATCAACATCCACATGCTTTGTGCGGTCATGTTGGACAGGATTGTGAGCAATGCTAACGGCAGCTTTGCTATCACAGTAAAACCTCACGGGATCCTTGTTTTCCATGCCAAGATCTTTTAGGAGAGATTTAATCCACAGTCTCTCGCAAATCCCATGAGCCATGGCTCTGAATTCTGCCTCAGCACTAGACCTGGAAACCACATGTTGTTTTTTACTCCTCCACGTTACCAAATTACCACCAACTAAAGAACAATAACCAGAGGTGGACCTCCTGTCGTCAACTGAACCGGCCCAATCAGCATCAGTATAGACTTCAACAGTCAGCTCTTTGCCCGGGGAGAATAAGATACACTTTCCAGGAGAGGACTTGAGATACCGAAGGATTCGATGAGCAGCTTCTAAGTGACGGGTTTGTGGTGAGTTCATAAACTGACTAATAACACCAACTGCATATGAAATATCCTGACGAGTATGAGATAGATAGATAAGATGACCTGCCAATCGTTGAAACTCAGTGATATCATCTACCACATCCCCATCATCTCTACCCAATCTGTGGTTAACTTCAATTGGGGTATCAGCAGGTCTACACCCACTCATCCCACATGATTGGAGCAAGTCAAGAATGTACTTTCTCTGAGATATGAATATGCCATGATTTGATCGAGCGACCTCAATTCCCAAGAAGTATTTGAGATTTCCCAGGTCTTTTACTTCAAACTCCTTTACCAGACTTTGTTTCAGAGTTTGAATCTCTTCAGAGTCATCGCCTGTGATAATGATATCATTCACATAAACAATAAGAGCAGTGAGTCTCCCATATTTGTGCCTTACAAATAAAGTATGATCGGCATTGCTCTGGGAATATCCAAATGCAACCATAGCTCTGTGAAATCTCCCAAACCATGCCCGAGAAGACTGTTTTAAGTCATATAAGGCTTTCTTCAACCTACATACCTTTCCCCCAGATCCGGCTAGGGTAAGACTAGGCGATAACGACATGTAGACCTCTTCTTCCAAATCCCCATGAAGAAAGGCATTTTTCACATCTAACTGAGTAAAGTCCACCCTTTGCAGGCAGCACACAAGAGCAAAACTCTTATAGAATTCATCTTCGCCACAGGAGCAAAGGTTTCTTGATAATCAATCCCCATGGTCTGAGTATAGTCCCTAGCCACCAGGCGAGCCTTGTATCGCTCAACAACACCTTGAGAGTTCTGTTTGATAGAGAACACCCACTTACACCCTACCACAGTCTTGTCAAGTGGCAACGAGACCAAGTATCATGTGCAATTCTTCTCCAGGGCCAACATATCCTCAAGCATAGCATCTTGCCACTTCCGGTTAGCGATAGCATCCTGCCAAGTTGAGGGAATGGAAATGGAGGAGAGAGAGGCAATAAAGAGTTTATGTGATGAGGATAATTAGTTATAGGACACAAAGTGGGACATCGGATGTTGGGTAGAGATACAGTTACCTTGAGTCCCCAAAGAAGGATCAGATGTTGGAGCGGGTAGCCTGAGAGATGCCAATGTACCTTGACCCCTTTTTCGCCGAGTATACACCTGTAAAGGAGGAGCGGTCACAGGAGTAGGAACAGGAGTAGGAAAGGATGTAGACATAGCAGGCATAGGCACAAGAAGAGGAAGGTACGAAGGAGGAATAGGTAGGGGAAGAGAGCTCACTTCCTTTGGGTAAGTCTCCCCTTGAAGTGAGGGCTCGTAGAAGGACTCAGACTCCTGAAACGTGACGTCCATAGTAACGAATATCTTTCGGGAAGCTGGATGGAAGCATTTATATCCTTTCTGGGTAGGCGAATACCCAATAAAGATACACTTGAGGGCACGAGGGTCAAGTTTGGATGTGGGGCGAACATGGACAAAACACACCCAAAAATACGAGGAAGGAGATGTGTGGGAGAGACAGAAAGAGCCGCGATAGGGGATTTGTAACCAAGGACACGAGTCGGCAAGCAATTAATAAGATACGCCGCAGTAAGAACAACATCCCCCCAAAAATGCTTCGGGAGGTGCATCTTCAGGAGGAGGCATCGAGCAACCTCCAGAAGATGGCGATTCTTACGCTCGGCGACCCCATTCTGAGCCGGGGTGTGGACACAAGATGTCTGATATATAATGTCCTGATCACTAAGATAACGCTCAAAGGAAGAGTCAACGTACTCACGACCATTATCACTGCGCAAAACTTTAATGGCAGCATTAAATTGAGTGGCCACCATCTTATGAAAACGTTAAAATAAGGGAAAGTCATCATTCTTGTTTTTCATTAAGTAGGCCCACGTACAATGAGAAAAACAATCGATAAACGTAACAAACCAGTGAAAATCCGAAATAGAGGCAACAGGGCAAGGGCCCCAAACATCAGTATGAACCACAGCAGAAGGAGAAGAACTAGGAGTAAACATATGATTAAGAGAAGCACGATGATGTTTACCAAGAGCACACACATCACATTTAAAAGTATTCAAAGATACATTTGACATATTCGGAAATAAAAGATGCATAGTAGATAGAGAAGGATGGCCCAGACGGCAGTGCCAGGAGTCCATAGAGATCTGAGCAGCAGAAAGAGCCTTCGGAGGTGAAGCAGAGCTAGAGGGGTCGAACAAATAGAGGCCACCCCGCAGTCTACCAGAGCCAATCGCCGTCCTCGTCTTCAGGTCCTGAAAGACACAGGAGGAGGGAAAAAATGTTACAGAGCAATTCATGGATTAGTAAGGTGACTAATAGAATGCAGGTTGCGGGTAAACTTAGGAATATGAAGCACCGAAGAGAGGGTGAGGGAGGAGCAAGGAATGGACCATTTCCCGGCAATGGGAGACAAGGAACCATCAGCAATGCTCACTTTATTCCTACCAGACAAAGGGATATAAGATACAAAACCTGTAGCAGAGCCAGTCATATAGACCGGCTCCAGAATCAATGATCCACTGGGTGGGAGAGCAAGCGGAGGCAGAGTGAGCACCTGGAGTCCCCTGGTGGGCATATGAAGAGCTAACAGACTCATATGAGTGGCCAAGCATGAAGCGACGGAAGGCAAATCTCCTAAGCAGAAAGGGCAGAAGGAACCGCAGTGGCATCAGATCCTTCATAAGAAGCAGGATCATCAACAACATCGGAGAGATGAGCCGAGCGAGACGGAGTAGACGGACCCAGAGTGCGACCAAATCCACGGCCACCACGAGGGGCTGGTCCACCGCGAGGAGGAAAGCCATGAAGCTTGAAGCAAGTGTCCCGAGTATGACGTGCTTTCCCACAATAATCGCACGTCAAATGATCCTTGTCCATAGGTTTAGACCTTGTGTCCCAGATAGAGCGACCACCGGGATTGAACCGAGCAGCAAGAGCAGAGCCCTCAGCAACTGTAACTGGTAAATGAATCTGCCGGCGATCATATTCTTGTTGCACCAAACTGTATGTCTCAGGTAAGGAAGGCAGAGGAGAACGGCCAAGAATTTGAACACTGATGGGATTGAGGTCACGGTGGAGACCATGAAGAAACTTGAAGATCCGATTGCGTTCCTCCTGGGCACGGACCAGCACTTCATCCTCAGGGGAGACAAGAGTAAGCGCGTAGAAGTGGTCATACTACTGGTAAAGCTGGGTAAACTCCAGGTTATAAGCAGCGGGAGGTCGATCTCCATGGCGCAAGAGGAAGATCTGTCGCCGCAATTGGAAGATCTGAGCGGCATTCCCACGATAGGAGTAGGTAATCTCGGCTCGTTTCCAAATGTCGGCCGCCGT